>JAOEGL010000002.1:257029828-261829828 GCA_034509955.1 Urosaurus nigricauda | reverse complement strand
ACCCCACTAATATATAGTGCTAAAGGGCATTTGTCTGAAACATCCCCTGAGTAACCCACAGGGCTATTGGGGGGGGGGGGATTGGAGGAGTGTTGGGGTATGAATGTGGCAGATAAAATTAAGCATGTATGAGCCATAAAACCTTGGACAAGTCACATTCTCTCAGCCTCAGGGGAAGGCAGTGGCAAACCTCCTCCGAACAAATCTTGCCAAGAAAACCCCATGACTTTAGGGTCACCATAGGCTGGAAATGACTTGAAGGCACACAGTGACGACATAAGAGCAATTTTATTCCACACCAGACAAACAATGTCAGGCAAGAATATAGCAGTTCCTGTCTCCAGAAGAGGACCATAAGATGATGCCAGTTCAGACTAGGGAAGTTAATATGTCCAGGAGGCTGCAAAAGTAATTTGCTTTTGTGTATCAGTATTTGGCAATATTCAGCAATAGAGTCCTGGGATTAGCAGTTTAGGGGGAGCACTTAAAATTCTCAAGCAGATTGCTCTAGTGCCTCATCAAAGTACAAGCCCCACAATTTCATAGGATGGAACCATGGCAGTTAGTGGAATAGATAGCACTGTAACTATTATGTAGTGTTAATATGGGATAGTGTGAGTTGTATAAGACAAAGAACTAATAACTCTCTCCCTCCCTATCTCTTGGATTCCTCCTGATGGCTACATAGCAGTTAAGTGGTCCTGTCTGAGAACATGAGGAAAGTATGGAACCATCCTGGGCTCAATGGAAAAAAGGAATCTCAATGGAATCTCAGACACATATTTACCAGGGAAAGTGCTGGAAGATTGGAAGGCTGTAGGAAAAGAGGAAGACCACATTACAGGCGGATTGATTCAATCAAGGAATCCACTGCCCTGGGTTAGCAAGACCTGAGTAAATGTCATTCATAGGGTTACCATAATACTGCACTAGTTTAATTCTGTTTTAATGTGCACTTTTGTATGTTTTAATTGTTTTAATTTGTAAACCCCTTTGCTTCCCAATTCTTGCGGGAAAGCAGGATATAAATAAACATAAGAAGTCGAAGTTGACTGGACAGCAAATAACATTAAAGATACTTTTATATAAACACCTTTTAATTATGCCTTTATTTTTAATTAGACATATTTTCCAAGGGGAATGGGAATAACTTGGCCAAAAAGTGTTTTCAACTGCTGAGGGGGTAGAAACAGGCCCTTATCATGAAAGAAAACATAATGGCCAACCAAAGAAGGCCTTCACAAGTAAAAATACACATGTGTTATTTCTTCAGTGTAGATGCTCTCAGGACAAGACTTCATGAGTGCACTTTCTGTTGGATGCCATGGCTTCCACCAGAATTATTAATACCCTTCCTTCTGAAGTTCCTCCCCTGCCAAAAGCATCCCAAAATCCTGCTTGCAGTTGCTGGAAAACCCTCTGGAAAAGAGTTTTGGCACCATGAAGAGTGAAGGGAACAGTTCCAGTTTCTCTGGTATCAAGTACATTGTTAAATCCTGACCAATATTTCTTTAATTATCACAAGTAGTTAAGATTAAACTCAACAAACCACAACAAAGAGTGATTCTGTGGTATGTTGTATTTAGATTAATCCTGCCCATGGTCATGTTTACTGGATCTAACAAACTGATATGACTAATGCTTTTACTATAAATACGTTTCATCTAGGTGCAAACCAAATTTTGATCTCACTTACTAACCATCTAACAGATATTGCATAAATAGTTGCTTCTGTGCAATATCTGTAAGATACATTAACAATTTGACATCAAAGATATCGCTCAGCTGCAGGCTTTTCTATTACACACTAATAGTTTGTTCTTAGTAGGATTATTGGTGGTGGTGTGTGCTTTTTTTTCCCCCTAGTTTGTGCTGCGGAGGAAAATAAGCAGAAGTTCTAGAAACAAATGACCTTGGCTAAGAAAGGAAACATGTTATCTATCTGTTAGATTCTGTACTTTTACTGGGATCCCGGACGACTAGTATTTCAAAGGACTCCCTTCACATCTGCATCACCTCTGATTCAGCAGCAAGGCAAGGCAAAAGGTGCAGCTGGAGCCAACTAGCACTGCAGCAAGTGTATATACACACACAGTCTGCATGCTCCCAAATGTCCTTGAAACAGCATCAGTTTAACTTACATCTGTAAGGTGGACTTCATCAACCATCTGGTATAACCAAGGCATCACACAGTATTGTAAATGGCAAACTACTTGATGACCTTGCTGAAGCAATGATCCCCAGATAGGGAGATAACAAAGACTAAAAATTACTGATTGATTTCTCTCTAAAATAAATCTGGCACCTCCTTGGCAAGCAGCCGCATGCTGTGACAATTTGTTAAACCCGACATAAAAGTTGATGATCTTGCACCAAAAATCACTGATTCAGGGACTGTGGGGGGGGGGGCTTACATAGGAGTACCATGCCAGGTGGAAAAGCCCGGAAAAAAATTTTCAGTAAAAAGTGGGGATTTGCAGCGCAAAGAATTGGCACGAATGAATAATTTGCAACAGAGAGAACTGGCACAAAATAGTCCAATGCCCATAAAAATACATTTTTATATATTTAATGGGAAATATATAAACTACTGATTCTTGTTTTCTTTAACTACATTTATACACAGAAAGACGTGGAGATTGGTGGAAGCTTTTTATGTTTTACAGAACTGAGTCACAACACTAGAGAGGGAAAAATAACTCATACATTATTGATGAGTGTATACCAGAAGATTCATAAACAAAAGTCTTTTGACTATACAGCAGTATATTTTCAAGCAACAAGGTATGTATGTATATATATATATATATATATACATACACATATACTTTTTATGAAATAGTTTCACAGTACCTATTAAAATACAGAAGAGCATAAATACATAGTTTTCACTTTAAAAGGCAAAAAATCCTTAAAGTGACATAAAATAACCAGTGCAGAAATTATTACAAATATGGAAATATATTTTTAGAATATGTGGGAGAGAATATGGAAATCAGCCAGACAGTCATGATAAGCTATACTGTGCAGAAGAGTAAATAGGAAGAGAATGAAAGATGTGTCATGTGTTGACATACTTTTGATGCTGCTACAGATTCTGTGCCTTAAAATGTGTTATTTGCAAGTGGCATGCTCTGCACTAACCACAAGATTTGGCTCAAACTCTACTGAAACAATTCAGAAAACCTACACTAATTCACCTTAGACTTATTCTATTCAGGTGTGTGAATTAGAACCCTTATTTCAGGAAACCCAAAGCTTTTCGACTCTCAAATGAATCTGGCACCTCCTTGGCAAGGAGCCACATGCTGAGAATTATTTTTTAAATCTGAAATAAAAGTTGGTGATCTTGCACCAAGAAGCACTGATTCAGGAACTTCTGCTAGAAAAATCAACAAAGGGATATAATTTTGTTCTTTTTCATTTGACTTCTATGGGTGTTGGAGGAAAAGGAGCTCAAATTTCATAAAAAATAGATTCAGAGAATTTTGTAAGTAGCTTAAGTAGTTTTTCCCAAAAAGAAGAAAACGAGAGACCTACTTCACAAGGCATGGGAATACCAACACAACTGATAATCCTGATGAGGAAACTGTACTCAGGACAAAAGGCTACTGTCAGGACAGAACACAGAGAAACAGAATGGTTCCCAATCAGCAAAGGGATCAGTCAAGGCTGCATCCTTTCACCCTATCTGTTCAACGGATATGCAGATCATATTATATGAAAAGCAGACTTGGACATAGAAGAAGGAGGAGTGCAAATAGGAGGAAGAAGTATCAACAATCCAAAAATATGCAGATGACACCATACTACTATCAGAAAACATCATAGACCTCGAACACCTACAAAAGAAGATCAAAGAAGAAAGTACAAAGGCAGGATTACTGTTGAACATAAAGAAAACAAAAATAATGACCATGGAGAGCCTATTCAAATTCAATCTAGACAATGAAGACACAGAAATAGTAAAAGAGTCCCTATACCTTGGATCAAACATTGATAGAAATGGGGACTGCAGCCAAGAAATCAGAAGAAGACAAAGAATGGGGAGGGAAGCTATGAAAGAACTAGGAAAGATCCTAAAATGCAAAGATATACAACTGAGCACGAAAGTTAGAATCATACAAGGCATAGTATTCCCTATTACTATATATGGATGTGAGAGCTGGACAGTTAAGAAAGCATATTATATGAAAATTCAACTTCACAGTTAAGAAAGCAGATAGGAAGAAAATCAATTCATTCAACCACCAATGTGGTGCTGGAGAAGAATGCTAAGGATACTATGGACAGCCAAAAAGACAAACAAATGGTTGCTAGAACAGATCAAGCCAGAAGTTTCCCTGGAAGCCAAGATGGCTAAATTGAGACTGTCATACTTGGTCACATCATGAAAAGGCACAACTCTTCCTCCCCCTCACACCGTCCTCATCCTTCCTCTTCCCCCTCCATGCCTTACCTTGCCTTACCTTGCCTTCCTCTTCCTTCCCCTCACACCGTCCTCATCCTCCTCTTCCCCCGATGCCATGACATGCCATGCCATGCCAGTCCTTGCCTTCCTCTTCCTCCTCCTCGCCACACTGCCCCATCCTCATCCTCCTCTTCCACCTCCTCTTCCTCTGCCCCATCCTGCACAGGCTTGTCAAGAGGTCCAGTGCCTACCAGTGCCCTCTTCCCACCCAGAGTCTGGGCTGCAGCTTACGTCACTGATGAATGACATGCATTTTGAAGCAGCGCAACTAGTGGGGACAACAACTGTGCCAAAAAAGAAGCGATTACATGGGGCTAATGAAAAGATCCACTTTCATAGTGGGAACAACTGATCTTTTGGAACTGATTACCAATACGGAGCGAAGGTGAATCGCAAAGAGGTTTAAAGTGTAAGTGGGAATGAGCCCTTAGTATAATTAGTTGGGAGCAGAGGAATTGATAAGCACTGCAAAAAGCATATACATATCTTGTTCCTTGAAAATATACTTTGAATTGATAATATATGACTCAATAGTGTTTGGGGACTGGGAATGTGTTTATCTTAATTTTTATATAATAATTCTTTGTTGATTTTATTTCTACAACTGAGTCTGATCAACACAGCCACATGTTCAGTATAGAAGTCACTTCCAGGCCCAAGCACCAGTTCCATAGAAGGATCTTAAGGGTACAAGGGCAATGCAAGTAACAGGAGGCCAAGGACTGGAACTGTGGAGCCAGTCTGGAGATAAGATTCCATCACAGCAATATTGTGGGGGTTTTTTAAAACATAAAGAACAGAATATAAAAAGAGACCCAGTGTGGCAGAGTGGTTTAAGTGTTGGACTATGACTCTGTAGCCCAGGGTTTGAATCAACACTCAGCCATTGAATCCAAACAACCTTGGGCAAATCACAGTCTCTCAGCTTCAGAGGAAGGTAAAGGAAAACCCCTCTGAACAAATTTTGCCAAGAAAACACCATGATGGTATCACTTTAGAGTCATCATAAGTTGGAAACGACATAACAATAATATAAAAAAAATAATTAAAAATAGTCAATAAAAACAAATAAATACCCAAAGGCTGGTCATAAGTGAACCTGCATAAATCACTCCAAATGAATCATTTGCTAGCATTCTCCCATGTTCTCTGTTAAAGGCATTCATTAAGAAAGCTGCTGTAATCAAGGCTAGGAAGCATTTCTAGCCCAAATATTTCATTTATTCATTTAGGAATTAAAATATTTATATCCCACCCTCTTTCCAGATATCTCAGGGCAGCATACAATAAAACCAGTCTAACAAATTTAAAAAATACAAATACTGTACATATTCATGTATAAATCTAGAAATTTTAGTCTAAAAACTGAGCCAGAAAACTTGAGTTGACGTATCCACGGGTAAATGTAAGTACTGTATTTTAACTCTTACTTTTAAAAAGGAACCAGCCCCTGCTGAACAGAGTGCATTCTGTCATAGAAGTGCCGATCCCCTCTATTCTGTCATCCATCTAGCTTTTAGCATGAACATAAACATGAAAATTCCTGTGGGAATTTTGTAACTTCTTTGACACTGTTTTACTTTGCATCATCTTTTACATCCCTCGTTACATCCTTTTTTTTAAATTGCCTTGAGGTCTGTTGACTGTAATAAAGGCTTTGTATTGTATTAATGTACTGTTACATGCCCCTAGGTTTTACCCTCAACTTATCCACAAGTCATATTAAAATCCATAATTTTGGCCCCAAAATATGCCCTTGATTTATACATGAGGTCGACTTATAGTCAAGTATATATGGTAGTTAAAATTATTTTAAAAGGCAGAAAAAATAAACAAATTATGTGCCAAGAGACCCAGTATACTCTGAAAAGAAAAGCTGAACAATATCCCAAAGGAAGGAAAAGTGTCAGTTGGGAATACTTGCATAGTAGCCTCTTTACCATTGTCAGACCTGAGAGGATCTCAGAAGCATAATCAATTCCCTGGAAAGTGTGTTTTTTTTATTTAATTATTTACAGAACAAAGGGGAAGGTAGGTTGCCCAGTGGAAAAAAAACTCCAAGTAGCTATGTTGCAGTTGTTCTAGATAGTAATTCAGAATAATTTCTTCCCTGTTTTCTTCTTTTAATATATAGATTAAATGAGCTTCTAGTTTGAATCCAAACAAATGATCAACACATGCCCCAGCAACCCCTAGGTTACATGAATACTGATCTGATGAAAGTAGCATATTTTTAAACAAACAAACAAATACATAGTGTACTGCAGAGTTAATATCCTGTTTATTCTTAGTCCAATTATGCTTTAAATCTGTATAGCACATTATTCTTATTTTATTCTTAACAACTGCGTTCATATGGATCCAGAGAGGTCTCACATGAGCAGTAAGCACCACTGATGCACAGCAGTCCTGCCCCCCATTTCCCTCCCCTACTGCAGCCCCCATGCCCCATCATGTGCCATTCTAGAGGCTCTCCTGATTCTCATCTGTGGCTTTGGGGAACGCAGAGCTACACAAGGAGGGAAGAGTCAGGAAGGACCTACTGTGTGAGCAAAATGCCATTTGCCTATCTTTGGATCTGATCCATTCCTTGAAAGATGTTTCCAGAGATGATGATGTTAACTGCCCACAGATCAGCCCTGATTCATGGCAACCCTGTGGATGAGACATCGCTAAGCCCCCCTGCCCCCCACTGCTCTGCTTAGGTCCTGCAAATTCAAGCCCTTGGCCTCCCTGGTTGAGTCTAACCATCTGGCATATGGTCTTCCTCTCTTTCTGCTACCTTCTGCCTTCCCCATCATCATTGCCTTTTCTAGTGAGTCATGCCTTCTCATGATGTAGGTACTCAGAGATATTTTAGTGAAATACACTTTTCTCTTGTGCACTTAACCCTCCCGAAGACCTCCTTGTCCAAAAAAAGAAAAAAGAAAGAAAGAAAGAAAGAAAGAAAGATTAGTAGGGGACAGAGTACATCTTATTTCATAAAAGACTGCAAGGAAAGGAACATTTCTGACAGTAATGTTAAGTGCCAAGGGACTGTAAGAGAATGCTGGTAAGGTACTCCAGAAGAATTTAAATCACACTGAAGTTAAGGTATTATATCAAATAAATAGCTGTCTAACATAATATTAGCACTCATTTTCTCGATCTCTGACCAGGAGTGTTTTCCTACAAAAAATCACACCTTTGTATTGTAAAATCTCTTTCTCCCTTCCTCTCTATAGCATAAAGGTATATTACTATTACTATCTGACACCTCATTAGCTTTGCGGTGGATTAGGTATTGCTGTGGTTACTACTGTGGAGGTTCAAAACTTGTAGTTTTCTCATGAGAAACATGAGATAGACTTTATTGCTGAGGTTGGCTACTAGATACATGAACAATTATTTTGTTTGCTTATTTATTTTATTTCCTGCCTTTAAGCCAGCACAGTACAAGTATGGGATCCAAGGGTAGCTTTCAAAAGCAAAACATAATTAAAATATGTTGCTGTTGTTATTGTGTGTCTTAAAGTCACATCCAAATTTTGGTTACCCTTAGGCAAACTGATCACAGAGTTTTCTTGGCAAAATTTGTTCAGAATAGTTTTGTCATTGCTTCCTCTGAAGCTGAGAGAGTGCTACTTACTCAAGGTCATCCAGTGGGTTTACAAGGATGCATGGAAATTCAAAATTTGTCACCCAGAATCTCAGATGAAATATATAATACAAAGATTTTAAAAATTAAGCAAACAATTCAATACCAAGTTATGGGTGTAACTATAGATATTCATAGATGTTCATGACTTTCAGAGGGTTTTTATCGTGGATTCATAAAATGGATTGACCTAAGAAGGAAGACTGCTTTGTCAGCAATAAAATATTTATTCCACATAAATGACGGAAAAGTGTTTGGACAGATTTGGCTGGAAACATTTCACTTGTGGAGTCGAAGGCTTTCCCTTGTTCCTTTCCAGGACAGAACCTATTCTACTGCCATCTGAAAGAACACTTACTCTTAAATTTCTGAAACTAATGTAAGGGTGTCTCAACTGTAAGAGCTGGCTAGGTAATGTTGTTCTTTTTAATTCTGAATGCAGCCTAGTATTTCTCTACTGAGCTTTATATTGAGTACTTAATTTTAAAAATATGTTTTTAAAACAAATCTGGGATGACTAAGTGCTTTGCTGTCTCAGATTCTAAGCCACCCACACATCTAGCTGGTTGGATCCATTGTGTAGATTTCTTAGGACACAACAAGGTTGAGTCTGGCTAAAGAGTGAGTGGTAGGTTTCAGGAGTGCTCCTTCCTTGGTTCTGTAGCTCTGAGCTGCCTTCAGCCTCAAAGAAATTGAAATCATAAAAGTGGCAGTGGCATCCTGTTCTACCTCGTAGGAATGATGTGGACTTGTCCTTTTGTTATATACTCAAATTCTGATTTATTAGACTTGGTATATTATTTAATCTGTTACCCTTTGTATAAAGATCCTAGGGAGCATTTTATTTTACCTTTAATTAATGATAAAGTCTTCTTGAACTCTCAAGAAAAAGTACTTTACCTCCTTATGGACATAGATGAATATGTGACCTGGCGTGTAGCTTTGTTTGCTCTTGCTGCTAAAAAGACTAGGAAGAAATACATAGCAGAGATAGCAGTTCCCTGTAATGGGGATAATTTGATCTAAAAGGGTTCAACTGTGAATTTTAGTATATTCATGTCACATAAGTTACCCATAATTGTTAGTGTAAAACTTCTGTTATTTAATATAATTCATTGTGTATTGGTTTTATGGAAATTTTACGTGTACTGTTTTATTACTTTGGTTCTGCAATGGCCACTAGCTAAAAGCAATAAAGATTGATTGATTGATTGATTGATTAGACCCCCGCCTGCAGGTTTTCTTCTGTCCTCCAGGGTAACAGCTAAATGTGTGGGAAGGTTCTGCAGATGCTAATCAATAAAACTATTGCTGGTCACATGGAAAGGAATCAGTCTGGTTCTCCTACAAAGTCTTTGCTATGGTGAAGCACCCTTTGTCATTATGTTTGGTTGTATATGTCCTGAGCCACTGAAACTTAATTTGGGATTATTTAAAAAGAAAAGCAGGCCTAGCATTTCTGCATAAGCTTTTTTTAAAGATAAAATGGCCTTCCAATAAACATAGGACTATGTGATAAGTGTGGTGAACCAGATAGGAGGTAAGGAGGAAGCACATCCAAGAAAGCTGTGAGATGGAAATAAACAGAAGAGCTGGAGTTGGTTGTATATTCTGTTATATAAGAGAAGACAGGAAAGGAAGAAAACTCCAGCTGTGTAGCACTCTTGCCAGAGACCATATTGGGCGGGGGAAAGTTGATTTATTGCACAGGACAGCATTGTACCAATAAGGTAACACAGCTTCACTCTCTGCCACAGAACAAGGCAACACAAATACCAATTGTTCTGCTAAACTTTTTTCAAAGGCTGCCTATCGACATTATTTTAATAACTTAACATAAACATGGATTAACATAAGAGTTCTTCTTGAAGTTACTCCATAATTATTGCAAAGTTCTTCAGTTACAAAGGTGTCAGAAATATAGATTAATATTCTTTTTAATTATATCGGCAATGGAATGTGAATTTTTAAAAACCAAATTGTACTCTGGCTGACTGCTAGCATAGAATAAGCAGGAGCCATGTTTATTAGAATGGTGCCTCCTTCACTCTCTAGACTTTCCAGTGAATACAGTGGGCCCTTGTTATCTGCTGGGGTTTGGTTCCAGGACCCCCCGTGGATAACAAAATGCATGAATGCTTAAGTCCCATTATATATAATGGAAAAGGAAAATGGTGTCTCTAATATGGCAAATCACCGTTTGCTATTTGGAATTTATAACTTTTAAAAAATATTTGCAAGCCGTGAATGCTTGAATCCATGGATAAAAAAATCCATGGATAAGCAGGGCCAACTGTATATATATCTAAAAAAGAAACAATGGGAAGGTGAATCCTGCATTCATAAAAGAGAGACAAAATAGATGGGAAATACAACAGTGTATTGCACAAAGCTTTTCATATTCTCATTAAGCTTCCAAAAATCCAAAGCTAAGCACCACTTTGAATAGGAGCTACTGAACTTTTAACTATAAAGATTACTTAATGAGAAAGTAGACTTTTTAGGAAATTGTCCTCCTAAGGGAGAGAACATTGGTAATCAAGAAAAGTTTCCAATGCATAACAATTTTGTATAAGAAAACAGGTAAAAATCCTCCCTTTAACCAAAGAAAGCAGCATAAGACCATCACTATTCTAAGTTTTTAATCTTGTAAGAATAAATGGCCCTGTTGTCTCTGATTATGTAGTCATATGCCATTGATGCACTACTTAACTTTGTTGTTATGGCAGGACGAACTGCAGCCATCCTATCACCACCTTCAGAATATATTTTCACATTGACAAAAACAATAGCATTAGTGCTAGTTTCTAAGCACAGGTGGAATATGTGTGCTTCTGATTTATACAGCCAAGGAGGCAGTATAGAGCAGTGGAAAGAGTGTTGGAAGACACATGGCAAATGAAACACATGAAGCAAGCCAGGGAACCTTGGGTCAATTATCATCTTGCAGTCCAACTCACCTTAGTGCTTATTGAGGGAACAAAAGGGAATAACCCCAGATATGTTGATGTTGGGATCTTCCTGGAGAAAAAAGAACATAGGTTATATCTGCACTGCAGAAATAATCCAGTTTGACTGTCAGGCACCACTTTGTTTGGTACCACTTTAACTGCCAGGACTCAATGCTATGGAATCCAGGGAACTGTAGATTTAGCCTCTTCTTCTGGAGAGCTCTGGTGCTACAACAAGCTACAAATCCCAGGATTCCATAGCATTGAACCATGGCAGTTAAAGTGGTGCCAAACTGGATTATTTCTGCAGTGCAGGTGCAGATATATTGTAGTAAAACAGGACAGATGTGAAAACAAAACCTCTCCCAGTGTTGTGCAGTGGGGGGAGGGGGAATCCTTTCTCTCTGTCACCTTGTCATTTTCTGGAAAGTCCCATAAATCCATTTAAAGCAAGGGTTTCTCATTGTCAAGTTACAGTCCTGAGTGGTATGCTCAGTTCATCTCTTATCAGCTCCCAAATCAGGATATCAAATGGTTTTGAGAAGAACTGTGCTTATAGGAAACCTTACACCAAGAAACTATTATCAGTGCTCAGGGTTGTAAAGAGGAACAGTGGATGAAATGTGCCAGCACTTGTTTTGTTCTCAAGGTTGCAAACTGCAATAATTATGAACTGAAAAATTGGACTGAGATTGGGGGTATAAGATTTATTTTCTCTTTTAGTAAACTAGCTGGAGTTGGATATTGACCTAGGGAAACTAAACAGTATTTATTGACACTTCCTTATAGCGTTTGCCATTGGGCTGTCTGTACAAACACATCTTTATGTGGGGCAGGATTTAATGAACTAATAGCTCCCCCCTTCCAACAGGGCCATAAATTCTGTTTCTCCCAGTCACATTTCTTACAAACAGCCTCAGCCAAGGATATACCACTATCATCCCCAGTGTTACCACCAGTGTTCTCAGTGTCAGGATAATTTGCCAAACACAGGAAGGGAAAGAAGCCGGAAAAACGCAGATGAGTATGCAACAAATAGTAAATAGTGGTCAAATAGTAAGCCCCACTTTTTCTCTATCTTTGTAAGGAGTTTCTAGCTGTTGCCATCCCCCTATGCCACAGGTTCTATGGCATTCACCTTTTATCATTCAGTATAACCTCATCCCAATGGATAAACTGCAGTTATATGCTACAGTGAAAACCACAGTTCACTTCTAGAGCAAACCACATTGCACAGGAAATATCCCAGGTTCCATACTTGGGTGCCTGTTATGAAAAGAATGTCATGTTGAGGTGGGAGATATTTTGTCCCATATCTTTGAGAGTTAGTTGCATTCTCAGTTGATATTTCATAGCCCAATGGTGCCAAACACCCAGCTTCTGGGGTTTACATATCAATTTGTGCTTGTGCATGGGGATGATTCCACACAAAAACCATCAGAGGCAATATCCCAGGCCTCCAGAATCTGAAGCACAACTGTGACAAACCTCCATACAGATCTTATTGTATGTAAATGCTTTTTAAAGGCAACTCAAAGTCACCTCATCTTGGGCTGCTGCCACACTGCCAAAATAAAGTAATTAGATATCACTTTAACCCCCATAGAGGGATGTGGTGGCTTAGTGGTTATGACGCCAGTTCTGCTGATCGGAAGACTGGAAGGTTGGCAGTTCGAGGCCCGGATGCTGCATGATGGGGTGAGCACCTGTCACTAGTCCCAGCTTCTGCCAAACTAGCAGTTTGAAAGCATGCAAATGCAAGTAGATAGATAGGTACCACGTCTCAGTGGGAAGGTAGCAATGTTCAGTGCAGTCATGCTGGCCGCATGACCACCAGAGCAGTCCTTGGACAATGCTGGCTCTTCGGCTTAGAAACAGAGATGAGCACCAGCCCCTACAGTCGGTTACAACTAGACATTCATGTCAAGGGACTACCTTTACCTTTAACTTTTTAACCTCCATGGTTCAATGCTATAGAATTTTGCATTTGTACAGGGAAAGCTAAATATCACACAAAACTGCAAATCCCAGAATTCCATAGCACTGAGCCATGACAGTTAAAGTGGTGCCAAAGTGCTTTTTTCTGCAATGTGGATACACCCTCTGTGTCCCTATTTTCAAAATATATTCTAGTTGCAAACTTATATACACTTTCTCAGGGGTAAATCCCATTGAGAATATCTTTTTTTTTTTTTAATTAAAAAATTGTGGATGCAGCACCAGAGGTGCATGCGAAAATGGTGCCCTGGGGCAGGGCTAGGGCATCCAGTGTGCAGACTCTGCGCCTCTATCACCAGAATTCAGGAATGGTTTTCCAAGAGGAAGTACAGTAGTCAAATTTACTGAGGGGCTTTAGAGTCCAATTTTATTTTTTCATAATCAGGATTCTTCACATGAGGCAAATAGAGGGCACATTTCTCACACTTCCTTCAGATCTGAAGTATGATGCAGTTCAATACCAGGAAAAAAAGGCTTCTCAGAAAATAATCTGTGTTGTGCATGTCATCTGTGAAATGGCCTTCACCACCACATCTCGAATCATACCAATGCAGCACTGATTAAATTGCCATGGCAAGAAACCATTGCTATGAATGAGCTAGAGTGTCAGGGAACAACCAAGTTGTATACCAACTGAAGGAAGCTAAATCATGTAAATTGACAACTACTAATAGTCAACTTATGGAACAACTACTAAATAACAACTAAGAAAATAGTCAACATATGGAACATGAAACAGAACTGAGACAACTTCTATTGACAATAATAATAATAATAATAATAATAAATCTTTATTTCTAGCCCGCTCCTCTGTAGAGCACAATCAAATTAGCAAATTAAAACATACAGATTAAAATACATCATTAACCCATACCCAACCACCCATCCTTAAAAAATAAATTAAATTAGTAATAATTTAAAACCATAACAACATTAAAAACATAATACATCCTCATAGATCTTGGATGAGGGTAAAAATAGCACCAAGCAAGGGGTCAAAATAGGTCCCGTTTCGGAGCCGGGAACTAGGAGGTTTCAGGGAAGGCCTGCCGGAAGAGATGCGTCTTCAGAGCTTTTTTAAAGCAGTCAAGAGATGTTATAAGACGCATCTCATCCGGCAGTCCATTCCACAGCTTGGGTGCGGTAGCTGAAAAAGTTCTCTGGGAGGTCTGCGACAGCCGAGTTTTCACAGGCTGTAGCAGGTTCCTCCCAGAGGATCGGAGCGTGCGGGGGGGTTCATACGGGGAGAGGCGGTCCCTAAGATAAGATGGACCCAAGCCATGTAGGGCTTTAAAAGTTAGGACCAATACCTTGTACTGCGCCCGGAAACTAATCGGCAGCCAGTGGAGAGCCTTGAGCACCGGTGTTATGTGCTCTCTCCTTGGTGTTCCAGTTACAAGCCTGGCTGCCATATTTTGGACCAGTTGAAGTTTCCGAGTTAAGCACAAAGGTAGCCCCATGTAGAGCGCATTACAGAAGTCCAGGCGTGAGGTTACCAGAGCATGTACCACAGCTTCCAGGTCCCTCATGTCCAGGAAAGGGCGCAGCTGGCGTATCAGCCGAAGCTGATAACATGCACTCCTGACCGTCGCATTCACCTGACAAGTCATGTGAAGCGACGAATCTAGGAGTACCCCCAGGCTGCGAACACAGTCCAAGTTGTCTCAGTTCTATTTTATGTTCCATAAAGTCCATGATTCCATTTTGAAGCACTTTGTAAGTAGGGTCATTCCAATTTCAATTAAGTATAATGAAGCTTTATGACCAGTTTCCTCTGTTTGTAGCCAAATGTACTTGAGATATACAGACTCACTGCAAATGTTTCAGAAAGAAAAACATCATTCATCCACAATCTATAATCTGTACCATAGATCACTGTAATCTATATCATTTCACTGACCAACTGAAACATGTTCAGAAAAAGACAACCAAGATGGTAAAAGGTCTAGGAATTAAGCCCTAGGAGGAGCATTTTAGGGATTTGGGTATGATTAGCCCAGCGAAGAAAAGCTTGATAGATGACATGATAGCAATGTTTAAATATTTGAAGAAATGTCATGTAGGAGATGGAACAAAGTTGGTTTCAATGTGGAGTCGAAGGCTTTCATGGCCGGCATCCATAGTTTTTTGTGGAGCTTTCAGGCTATGTGGCCATGTTCTAGAAGAGTTCCTTTCTGACGTTTCGCCAGCATCTGTGGCTGGCATCTTCAGAGAAAGAAGATGTTTCTCTGAAGATGTCAGCCACAGATGCTGGCGAAACGTCAGAAAGGAACTCTTCTAGAACATGGGCACATAGCCCGAAAGCTCCACAAAAAACTAATGGATTCAAGATGCAAAAAGAGAGAGAGAGAGAGGTTCCACCTAAACATTAAGAATAATTTATTGATCGTAAATGCTATTTGATAATGGAATATACTACATCAAGGGGTGGTGGACTCTCTATGGAGCTCTTTAAACTGAGCTTGGGAGATTATCTCTCAAGAGTATTCTAGCTGTGCATTCAAGCATGGCAGTGGCTGAGCTAGATGGCTCTTGGAGTTCCTTACAATTCTATGATTCTGCAATTTTATGATCCAGCTAGGATATAAAAGAATGCAAAGGCTCCCATCTTCAATGAGAATGGTATTCCATCATATGAAGGCATCTTGTCAAGAAGATGGTCAACTAGTATAAGATGTTTATGAAGCCCTGGTGGCACAGTGGTTAAAATGCTGGCACTGCAACCACAAGGTTATGAGTTTGATCCCAGGGCTCCAAGGTTCACTCAGCCTTCTCTCCTTTTGTCGGTTGGTAAAATGAGTATCCAGCTTGTTGGGGGCAATTAGCTTACAGATTGTAAACTGCTTAGAGAGTGTGGAGTTCACTGACAAGTGCCATAGAAATGTACATTCTATTGCTATATTTCTCCATGTTTTAGCCTATTGGAATTTTGGGAATAGGGGTGGAATTGCAACCAAAAAAATCTCTGGGTTTTCTGTACAAAACAATGCATTTTGTAGAAAAGACACTGACTATTGTGTGTATATGTCTTGCTTTGGACAGGGCTATGCACTAAACCCTTTGCACTCTGTCCAAACCTCTCCACAACCAGCTATCAAGCCCCATGGAGCACTGGTATAGCTGTTACATGGCAGGATGACTTGTGGGAGGAAAGAAAGGGGGAGATCACGGAGTAGGGACTGCCTCCTGTCTTTGCTAGTCAATAGGGAAAGAAATAGAATCATAGAATCATAGAGTTGGAAGAGACCACAAGGGCCATCCAGTCCAACCCCCTGCTATGCAGGAACTCCCAATCATAGCATCCCCGACAGATGGCCATCCAGCCTCTGCTTAAATACCTCCAAGGATGGAGACTCCACTACACTTTGAGGGAGTGTGTTCCACCGTCGAACAGCCCTTACTGTCAGGAAGTTCCTCCTAATGTTGAGGTGGAATCTCTTTTCCTGCAGCTTGCATCCATTGTTCCGCGTTCTAGTCTCTGCAGCAGCAGAAAACAAGCTTGCTCCCTCTTCAATATGACATCCCTTCAAATATTTGAACAGGGCTATCATATCACCTCTTAACCTTCTCTTCTCCAGGCTAAACATCCCCAGTTCCCTGAGGCGTTCCTCATAGGGCCCGGTTTCCAGACCCTTCACCATCTTAGTTGCCCCTTTTTGGACCCGCTCCAGTTTCTCCATATCCTTTTTGAATTGTGGTGGCCAGAACTGGACACAGTATTCCAGGTGGGGCCTGACCAAAGCAGAATAGAGCGGCACTATTACTTCCCTTGATCTAGACGCTACACTTCTATTGATGCAGCCTAAAATAGCATTGGCCTTTTTAGCTGCCGCATCGCACTGTTGACTCATGTTCAACTTATGGTCTACTTGGACTCCTAGATCCCTTTCACACGTAGTTTCATTCAGCCAGATGTCCCCCATCCTATATCTGTGCATTTCATTTTTGGGTCCTAAGTGCAGTATCTTACATTTCTCCGCATTGAATTTCATTTTGTTAGAGTTGGCAGCTGTAGCAGCCCATCACTGAGCATCACTGAGCTTGACAGCTGCAGGGAGAATCTCTTCTGCATAATGCAAAAACTTCCAGAAATGCAGAAGAATTATCAGAAAACATGGGAAATTTATCATTATCTCACCCAGCAGGGCAAAACATTTGAAATTGTTTGTTACTGCATGTGAAAATGAAATAAGCAAGGATTTACATCCCTAATGTGGCACAGACAAAGAGATGCATTATTTATTTATTTCACACTATGCTCTTATGTGGTGCTTTACAGAGAATGAGAAAACAGTTCCTTACCTTGCCTCAGTGGGTTTACAATCTGAACAAAAGACAGAGAATATCAGGGAGATAACTGATGAAGGGATTGTGGTTTTCTATTTCATTTATGAAGAGTGAGACTAAAAATGACTTGTCGTTCACATTTTTCCTACTAAGATATGTCATCACAAAATCATTTTCCATACTGAGTGACAGAAGTTGAGACAGCCACGTTCTGATGTCTCTGTTTATTTGTACATTCTAAGAGTTATTTAAGGATCCCTTCCCAGAAGAAATGAAGGATATGTATTAAATAAATCAGTCAATAAAATGCTAAGTGATAGGTTCTTCTGGGATATATAAAATTGTTGTGTTGAAATACTCAAGTTGAATTCTGCTATTAGAGAACCTGAAGGCCCCAATCCAAGCCCTGGAAACCATGTTTGGTTCCACATATAAATACATTCCCTACTTCCTATCAAAAGGTAGTTCTTCAGGAATGCAGTAAAAACAACTATGTACCTCTGACTCAATGACATGTATTGAATGTGCCTTATATATATAGATCACTTTTGCTAGATGAGGGACACTAAGTTTCTGATGAATTTTTTAGCTAAACACAGAGTGTTGAGGAAGGAGATGACGGTAAGAAAAATGAGCACAGCAAGCAACAAACTTGTAATTTCTCTTGTGCAAGATAGAATCAGATGCTATTTTAAAAACCTTATTAATTGCTGTGTCAGAACACTTGGTAAGATAAAGGAGGCTGCACTGGAATATCTCAATGGGGATATACCAATGAGAAGTGGCAGATGATCTATAATCTCATTGCTGGGTGAGATTTTTAAAAACAAAAATTTAAGCAAGAGACCATTTATAACCAAAAACGCCAAGTCTCAGAAGACAATTCTATATTACAATCACAGTCTTCACATTTATCTGATTTATTCTCAAGAAAGTCCTTCAGATTTCACACACCAAATCTAAACCAATTTAACTTGCAAAACTAGGTGTTTGTTTCTGTTTCTTGTTGTAATTTAGAGTTGCCAGATGTCAGGGCCTGCAAGTTATCAGTTTTCATGGGTTATCTCCAGGTGGTAGGTGGTGATGAAGAGTCTCCAGTTTTGCTGGTATGAGCTCCAGACAAGAAGATATGGCTATGTGCAAATTTCCATCTCAACTATGTAGTAGAATACCACCACCATGCTACAATTTCCAGAGAGGAACTGATTTGTTGCTGCAGCTTGCAAAGACTTTCCAGGGATCTATCTAATATCTTAGCTGATTCCTCCTTTCCTCTCAGTTGTTGTGTTGAGAGTGCTCTCCCTCTGTTCTGCTCCTTCCTATATCCACCTTTTGGCTCGAAGCAAGAAATCTAGATTAAATGTTCCTTAACCCATTTCTCTAGGTAAGTGAGAATGAATAATCTCATTTCATCTTGATTAGGGAAAAACCCCTTTAACTAAAATGTTCTCTCTTAATTTCCTCTGTGTGTGTGTGTGTGTGTGTGTATAAGCAACTGTGGCTGATACTTAATGTGTACTACTTAATGGCATCACCAGGGCCATCCCTAGATCTCAGGTTTTGGTCCTGATACCTTGGAACCTAGGGGCCTTAAAACGTCTGACCTTGAGTCAACTTCAAAACCTGAGATAATCCAGAACCCTATTCTAATGTGATTTTTATTGCACACAGCTGTCCCACGGTCTCATTTATTTGTACCGTAGTTGGCACTCTCTTCTATACCTAAGGTTTAGAGTAGATGCTACCCTGTCAAACAAACACTGGATGAATAATACCTATTATTCTGATTTAACATAGGCTATTGGGCAAGCTAGTCAGTTAAGTCAGAAGCACTCTCAGTTTCACGGAACCTGAAAGATGTTTGATTTTTAATATTATTTTTATTGTATAAAAGATAGAAAGAGCAAAAAAGACAAAAACACAAATGATAACTACAAACTAAAACAAACTGTAAACAACAAAAACTACACCTAACAATATAAAAAAGGTGATTACCAACTATCCCTTCTGCAGGTTCAATTCATTATAAATTCCTCCCCTCTTTATTCTCCCCATTAATAACCCTTCTTGTTTAAATCATATTAATTGGTAAAACCAAAAATAATCAAATCAACATTGTTATTTTTCAAAAATCCAATTAACAATTTTCAATCTTTCCAAAATCTTGTTAATAAATTTTCTTTAATCAGAATAGACAATTCACCCATCTCGGCTAATTCATCTTAGATACCCATTCTTCTTTCATAGGAATTGAATCCTTCTTCCATTTCTGAGCCTATAATGTCCTCACAGCTGTGTCCATATATTGTATTATTCTTCCATGTCTCTTGTCCAATTGTTCATCCATCATTCCTAGCAGAAAATTCAGGTTTCAATTGAAAGGTTTTTTGTTTGTTTGTTTGTTTGTTTTTTGGCATTAAGCTATATATTTGGATCTAGGGTTTTTTGTTTTGTTTTTGTTTTGTTTTGTTTTGTTTTGCTCTTTCACATGTCCTCCACATATGATGAATTTACTTTTCCTGTTTATTATATGTCTAACATACATATGGTGATATTTTATTCATCTTAGAAAACTTCTCTGGTGTCATGTAGCAGCAATACATCATTTTATTTTATTTTTAAACTCTTTAAGATCATAATACAGAGTAAATTTCAAATCTTTCAACCACATTCTTTCCCATTGCTCCTATTATATGTTATGTACAAAATTTCTAACCCATTTTGCCATACAATCCTTCACTGAATGTGATGGATACTTGATGTGGCTGCAACAGGAGGATATAAAGAGTAAGAGCCAGCATTGTCATGAGCATGTATATTTGGAAGAAAAACGCACCACACACACACACACACAGGGCATCACATGGCATTAAAAGGACTCCAACCTAGATTTTGCAGCTTATTAATTAAAGCAGGAGCAGGAATCATGCAGGGCTCCAGATGTTGATGAACTGCAAGTTCCAGCAGCCCAAGCTAGCATAGCCAATGATAAGACATGCTGGGAGCTACACTCCAACAACATCTGGGGGACTACATGATTTCTAGTGCTGGCTTAAAGGATGTGCCTAACTGTTCAGTTAAGTATTATTGTCTGAAATTATCAAACACATTCAATTGGTCGTGAAAGCCCCTTTGAAACAGCCATTAAGAAAACAGGCAATTTTTGGTTAACAGAATCGCGAAATATTATGTGCCATTTTTTCTGTCGGTCCTACAGGCAATATTGTCTACTACAGCCTCTGTTCTCTTGATCTTCTTGATCTTCCTTATCAGATCTTCTTGTTGTGTTCCTTGAAGTCATTTCCACCTTATGGTGATCCTAAGGAGACCCTATCATATGGTTTTGTGGGGCTGAGAGTGTGTGACTCACCCAAGGTCACAAAGTGGGTTTCTTTAGTCAAGTGGGGATCAAACCAAGGTCTCCAGAGTCACTCATCCTCTTCTGTAAATTCTAATGTGCATTTCTGTGTCCCTAGCTAGCAACAGCAGTCACTATTGCACTCCCCTCTGAATGAAGTGTACAATTCCTGATTAACTACATGCTCACACCTAGGAAAATGACTCTAGCTACTGAAAGATTACACAAGTAGACCTTGTCACAAACTCATTTAGAGAAGAAACAGCTTGATCGTCTGGGGATATTTTTGCCTTTTATCAGTCAAATGGCAAGACTGGAAAGGTGGGCAGAGGAAGGTTAATAAACAATTTGCCACCCCTTTTGTCAGGGAGTTGGGCTAGCCTTTAGAATAGCTCAAAAATACCTGAAAAGACAGACCCATCCTGGCTCAAGTTACTGTAATTAGGTGTCTGTGTATGGAGAGAAACAGCTATTTGGGAGGTATACATGAAGACAGAGAGTGCTTAGTTTTGGAGGTCTGTAAGTAACCAGCATTTATGAGTACTCTTGGCTATCTACATAAAGATCTGATGTGGGAGTAGTGGGTTGCCTGTTCTCTGTGCTGTGTCTTCAATTTGTACATATGTGAATAAATTAAAATATTAGTAAACATTCAGTGATCTTCCAAAAGGCAACTCTGGACTTCTGAAACATCTCACTAGTCTAAGACATGGAGTACACTTGTTATTTTTGGTGGTGGTGGTGGAGGAGGAGTTAATATTATTGTTTAAATTTTTGATTACAAAAACTATGGAAAAATGTGCTTTTACTGAATCTTAGTGCAGCAGCAGCAGTAGCAGCAGCAGCAGCTTCAATGCAAAAAGTAGTTCCTGTGGGAATAACTTCTTCATACTATTCTTAGCTTCATTTTTAGCATTTTTAAAAAAATTGTGTGTACTTTATATGCTAATATTCTATCTCACACATACCCCTAACCTGAACAAAGTTCTAAGTGATCTTAATTGTATGGGACTGGTTGTGTTCATATCATTTAAAACAACAACAAAAACAACAGCAATTATGTGTTGCCCCAATAGGGTTGTTAAGAGCTTCTGCTGTAAAGAATAGATGGTGAAAGGAAACAAAATTGGTATATGAAAACCATTTTAAAAGTTTTGATTAATGGAAGAGATGTACTTCTTGGCTAGACTGAAAAATAGCATTAGGCATCTAAGTTGTAAATTTAGCAGTTAAATGTTTTCAAATGTTGACTTGATGAGTAACACAAGTAATTCTTTGGCCTCAGAACTCTGTCCTGATGTAATTAGCTTATTATACCAGCCACTCCATCATTTGTGTCACAAATGTTCATAGGCATTCCAAAGAAATTGGAAAGTTACCAATCTGGGCAGTAACCAAGTCAAATAACACTGCATCACATTCCAATCATTATATATAACCTTAGTAGCAATTTGAGTGACCACAGTTTTAACATCTAGGGGAGGTGGCAAAACTCACCTGGCTAGATGATCAAAATGCAATCCTATTTAAACTGGTGGATGATAGGAGATGAAGAATTAAGGGGGCAAGAGGGTAGACTCTCTGTTCCACTTAGTTCATCACACTTTACCCATAGATAAGGAAAAGGCAAAACTCATGTGAAAAAAATGAAGACTTTTTCTAACAAGCACACATTGTTAATCTTGCCTATTCTGATCTTGCCTATTCTGATTATTATAATACATACATACATACATACTTTTTTTAAAAAACCTAAAACTGGATGTACCACAATGCTGAATTCTGCAACCAATATCTAATTCTTGATTGGTGAGGAGTCATGGAATATCCAAAGCCCAGAATAATGTTCATCTGAATAAATACAGGCATGACTACTAAGATTGGATGTACCTGAACATCAGTAAGGACAATAAATAAAAAACTTGTGCACACCAGTTTCTTTGTAAGGGCATAAACACCTTCTGGTCTTCATCTGACAGATTATAGAATATCAAGGGGAACTGGAACTTCAGTCCATACACTTTATATTTGGAAAATGAAACACACACACCCCTGCCCAAATCAGAACACTGTAGGGGAGGAGCTTTATAAAGTGAGCTGCTGAAGAGATGAAACTGCCTGACATAGCAATTGCAATTTGATCCTCAACATTATGCAATTGGTGAAAGAAAAACTAGCACTGAACAATGGCATGATTTCTTCCCATGATAATTGCCTTCTCCTGTGCTAGTCGCAAAAGCAACCTGAGAGGAGGAGAAATACCAACACTGTAACATTATCTAGTTTTGTGAAACCGCATCACATTGCAGAGAAGGAAATGGAAGGAACACCCCAATTTCTTCTATGCTATCCTTTTACCCACTGGAAATTTAGATTTGGCGGGAACAAAACATTGCTCTCTATCACCTTGTTGTCAATCCTAAAATGGATATTCTTAGGGCTGTGTCATAGCCTCCAACATTTCATAGATGAAAGTAAAAACACGTGTGGTCAAACAACTTTGATCAAAGTGATGTGGCCAAAGAACAAAAGTTATTGATAAGGAGGGACACACAAAACTAATATTTAAGAAAGAAACACCATACTCTATTTTATATACAGTACTGGGTTAAGCAAAGCCTGAAAAAATGAGAGGGCAATTTAATAAGTACAGTATCTGTGGTTGTATGTTCATAACATGATTAATATTAATATTAATTAATAAATATATGATGTAATACATTATATTAAAATACCTTTATCGTACCTGTTCAAAATTAAGTTCTCTCTTAGGCTTTGTCTGCACAGGCCAAAAATCCCTTTCCCCAACCCTTCATTCTGGCATTGTCCTGTTCAGATGATGCTCATCCCAAACCCTGGTTCTGGTGTGCTTCTGCAGATATCTGCACAGGCATCCCATCAGCTGCTGGTGTGTCTGCCACAGGTCACTCATTTCTGTTTGACTTATCTTTATTTGGCTATATTTCCCAGGAATATTGCATATTCATTTACAGGTCACTCATTTCTGAGGTCAAAACAAAGTGCCCAGCAATGGTCACATGGTTGGACATCTTGTACTAACTTTAGAATGAACAACCTGAAGGAGTGGCAGATATGTCATGCAGATCAGCAGGATGCACATGTAGGCACATGCCACAGCATGGGAACAAAGGGCTCCAGATCTTCCCAGAAGATCTGGAATTACAGGTAAGTTTTTAAAATACAGTGTGAGGCTGTTATTCTCCAGTTCTGGTGCAACAACCCCAAAGCTTTCCTGACCAACCCCAGTTCTGCAGTAGCAGCATCTGTCACCAAGTGAGGCTAAGGAAGAAGAGAGAAGGGAATCGGTTGCCATATTACAGGCAGCCCACATTGAGGAAGGAAAGGCAGGGAAGAAGAAGGGAGGGAGAGTGAGGGAAAGTGACAGAGGGAAAGAGAGAAAGAATCATGTGGAGAGTGTCTGGCCCTGATCCTTCTCTTCCCCTCTGCTGCAGGCAAGTGTGTAGCCACACACATTTCTCCAGTTTTGAGTCACTTGTAAAATTTTAGTTAACATGTACACGTTTGGGCGAAATAAAAATAGAACCAATTGGTAATTTTTTTGGATGAAACTATGGTTTGAATGCCAGTGTGATGTAGGGGTTCTAAGTGTTGAACAAGGACTCTGAAAGGGCAGTGTTTGAATCCCTGCTTTCCTATGGAAAGCCACTTGAAGACCTTGGGCAAATCATATTCTTTTAGCCTTAGAAGGTGGCAAGGGTAAGACAAGCCTGAATCAATCTTGCTAAGATTTGCCAGAAGCATTGCCATATGTTGGGATCAGCTTCAAGGTAAAAAAACAACAACAATAACAACCAGTTTTACTAGTGTTTTAAACCCTTTTTAAAGAAAAATCCCCTTATATGTAAAGTAATGTATAAAATTGTTTAATCCAGGGGTGAGAGCCATGCAACATTCCAAATGTTGCTAATATGCTTCTCCTAGCCTCCATTAAAATTGGCTATGCTGGCTGGGTCTGTTTGGAGGTGCTGTGCAAGAACATCTGATGGGTATGACTGACTCAAACCCCTGTTTAACCTTACAAGAGAAATTTTTAAAACAAGAGCAATAGGCTCCAGGAACATGGGAAGGGAGACGGAAGACTGGCAGATGATTGAGATTATCTTAATGGTTAAGTTCTATATCAGAAACATAGTTATGGTGCGTACACTACACAGGGCGAAATATCACTACCCATCCCTGTACATTTTTTAAAAAATGTGTTTACTGTCCATTTTGTATACACTACAACCTGCCCCCCCTCCCATTTTAGAACACTTGCAACAGATTGAAAAGCAGTCCTATAGCTGATTCAGCACTCCTTCATCAAAAGTATATCAGGGGCTCATTCAGACTACAAAATAATCCGGTGTGGAAACCGGGTTATTTCTAGATTGTTCATATTCACACTGAGTGCTTTCAGTTCAGTTTTCGAGGGGGGGGGGGGGAGCTGGCAGAAATACCCACTTAACCCAGTACTTTTGAATCCGGGGCTTTTACCATGTCTTTTAGAAATAACTTTTTTTAAAAAAGCCACAAATGAGAATATGCTGTTGATTCCATTCAAAGCACGTAGGAAGGGAGAGGTTATCGTAGGAAGTCGTAGGAAGTAGGAAGGGCGGTATATAAATAAATTTTTATTATTATTATTATTATTATTATTCAGAGAGGGGCAGAACATACACATCCCACTGGCCTTGCCCTGCCAGCAAAACACCATTTTTTTGAAGCCAAAGGTTTTCATGGTCGGCATCCATAGTTTGCTGTGGGTTTTCTCTATTCTCTGAATATGCCAGCCACAGATGCTGGTGAAACATCAAGAAAAACTCTTCCAGAACATGGCCACATAGCCCAAAAAAACCACAACAAACCATTGTTTTTCTCTCTTAGCACTCAGTTGTGGGGGTGAAGAAACCAGCTCCATAAATGCAGTGGATTCAGACTTCCCCTCCTTTGGAAAGTGGTCCCTTTAAAGCGGCACCTGGCTTTTTTTCCTCTTCTACTGGTGTAATAGTCCCCTTATCCTCACCGATGGTTGATTCCCATAGCTCACAAAAGCTGGGGAGGGGGTTCTCTTAAGAACATGATGAGACAGTGGACTTTTTTAAAAAAATAAAGTTTGACAGCTTATGTGCACCATTGCTTTTGTGTGGCTGCCGTTCTCTATCACTATGATAGTACCTTTAAATACTGGTGTAAGTGGTATGGCGAAGATGCACATAATGTGACATTTAAAAAAAAAAACAAGAACGATCAAATGCATTCAAAATGGAGGCTCCATTTTAAATCCATACTAAGGCAATGTGAATGTCAATAGGATTAAAGTGCCATGGAGAGATTTGATCATGGTAAACATAGTGGGAACTTCAATTCGGTATCGCATCATCAAATCTCCCCAGATCTCGTCAGTACAAAAACTTGAGTGTGAATGACCCCCTAGATCTGACTATGTAAAGCAGGGGTAGGCAATGTTGCAACTTCCAACATTCCTTTCTGCTGGCTATGCTGCTTAGGGCAGATGGGAAACATTTCTGCATCATTTGGAAGGATAAACTTTGCTCACCTCTGATGTGAAATGTACATGCAATTCAGTGACAAAGAACACAGCTTTACCAAAAGGTGACTCACCAAGTACTTCTTGTCTGTGAGTTTTTATTGGTTTCTAGATCCACTTGGCATGTATTGCAAATCATGTCTTCTGCAGGCATACATGACCTCTCATTAAGATCCTGGGAAGAAAAGGATAGAGATTAATTGTAACTGTGATGTACTAAAATAAAACTTTTTCACCAGTTACATAAACACCATAATTATACTCCTTGTGCAAACAATTTTAATAGACGAGAAAGCCTAAGCTAACTGGAGCTGTACCCTCCTCCAGTCACAGAACAGCTGAAGAATAAAATTAGTTCCAGAGATAGAATGCCCTGTTAACATTATTCCTTATTTAATCATTGTATTTGTTTTTACTTTATTTTATTGTCTCTTGCAAAAAAATTTTAAAAAATACAGTAAGGCTCCAGCAAAGCTTGCAGCATACAGCACTTTAAACGTATTTTTGTTAATTTTAACCACTAAACTATATAAATAATAATGTAAAAGAACTCAGAAATGATTGATATATTGGGTTCTTTTTTGATCTCTTATTTATATCAAAATTGGATATATTCTGCCATATTTCAGACAGAGAGATGGAGTTTGGCAGGAGGTACAAGAATACTTGCACAATTTGGGGTTTTTCATACTGGTATTTGCTTACCTCCTGTAATTTTTTTGGGGGGGAGGGGGAAGAATGACCCTAATTGTATAAAAAGGGCATATACCATAGACGAGTCCTTAGGGGGAGAAGGAAATATCAAGATAGGTACAGGAAATATCAAGATATGTACAATATAAATTCCAAAAAGCAAACCTTGATTTTGTCGTTTTGTATAAGGGATACGATTTTACTATGCCATTGTGTTTAATGGGACTTGAGCAGCCATGGATTTTGGTAGCCAAACCCTACCGGATACCAAGGGCCCACTGTATAGAGATTACAATGAAAGAGTTATGTAGAGAATTGTTTGGTTTGTGTTCTACTCAAATAAGGAAATAACATTGGTTTTGCCCAGGTAGTGCTGGTTTTGTCCAACTATTCCAGAAACCTTCAGTGCCTTTGCCACAGACTAACAGAGAACAGAGAAGGGCAACTTCTAGTAAATTCCTCTTGCATCCCTCTGAAAATAACAGGGATTAAAATTAGAAAAGAGAGCCCTGGGAAGGTTAATCCCTGTCATAAACCTGAAACTGTCAATAACAAAACTGCCTCCTCCTCTTGGCTTTTACATCATAAGTAGAGCTCTTGGGAATGTATCACTTTTTGGAAGCATTGGCCAGGATCCTATTGTGTCACTGGGCTAGTGTAATAGCCTGATCCATTGGTGGTGTCAGGTTGCATTTCTGCAGGAAGGAGGTCACAGTCATCTCCAATGACAGCCAATTTGCAAACTTCTAGTTTTTGGAGTGCAAGGCACAATGGGAAGTCTGCCCTGAGTTAGAGACAATGGCTTTAAGGAACTACCAGAAGCCAGTCAATTGGGAAATAGGTGGGATGTACTAGCCATTTCCTATTTCTCTCATTTTTTCTACCTGGTGCAGGTGCCTCCAAAGGACTGTGGGGAGGACAGCTTGACTCTCCCTCCATCCCATTGCTTCTCTTGCTTGCTCTGCAGCCAGCTGGCCACCACCCAGCCAGACTGGGGGGGGGGGGGGCGGCAGTGCTGCCACCTCCAGATGGCCTGTTCAGGGTCTGACATGGCTGTTGGGCAAGCAAGGAAAGGAGGCAACACCCATTCTTGTTTGCCCAGATGTCATGCTAGTCATACCAGGTGAACAGCACCACCACCCCAGTCACCCAGTGCAGTCCGTACTCCCTGTCCTTCTTAGTGATGCTCCTGTTTGGAACTATTTAGGAAGACACTCACTTAAATGTGGAGAAATCAAAATTGAGAGATGCATCAGCCAGATACCATGCTCATGCAAATGTAAACCCTTTGAAACACCAGACTCGCCATCTGTAAAATCTGGTTCTTGCTCTCTAGCTTTTCTTCCTTTGATCTCCAATGATAAGGGTTTAGACTTGATCCAGCTGCATTGGCTACTCCTCCTGCTGAAAAGACCTACTAGAGACCAAACTTCAGGGCCTGTTGCCAGGGATATTTAAGCTTGGATATGATTTATTGGTTTTGTTTCATTCGAGTTTTATTTTATATTTTTTATTATTAGACTGTAGCATGAATCAGAAACATAAATTATTTTGAGGGGCAATAAAGGACAAGATATTACTGTAGGAAATAATGTAATGAGAATTTAAACTGTTAGATTTTTCTTAACAAGTTTGGAAATAATGGGCTAGAAGTAACATAGCTACTGTAACTAGTTACCCTTGGGATAACAAAGATGTAACAAAGATGTAACTTAGGGGCGGTACAGATCTCCCAAACAGGGCGGTCTGGCGCCACCTCTTTTTGCTGCGCAGCTTCGCCACAGCAGCTAGATGCAGCGGCGAGGCTGCACAGCAAAAAAGGAGTGGGGAAACCCCGCTACTTTTTAGTGCTGCAGTTGCGGTGCAATGAAAGGAAAAGGTGCCATTGGCGGCCTTTCTGCCACCTCAACTGCACAGTTCCATCTAAAAGCTGCACAGTTGCAGTGGCATGCTTACACATGCCATCTAAAAGCCCTTACATGACAACGCAGGCGTCATCACGTGCTAGGGTTAGGGAACGTGCAAATGCTGCGCACTCCCTAGCCCTAGCTGCAGAGACAGCCCTAAGGGCCATCTGTATCAGGCCAAAGTCACATTCAAATAGTTACACAATGTGAAAGAGCAATGTTATTTTATATGTCAAATGCTTAACACCAATTATTTAGAAGTAAAAAAAAAATACTTTTAAAAAAGGAAAGTTTAAGGCATGTTGGAAGCATTTTTAGAGGCACTTGGACAGGATTTCTTTCTGTTTAACAAAATTGTCTTATCGACCTTTTTTGGCAAAGGTACAAGAAGTAACAGAAACTGATTAGCAGCACAGGTAAATTTATGAGTTTTCCCCCTCAGTATTACAGAGATTAATGACAATAGGCTATAAAGGGCCACAGTATCTAAAGGAAATGAGTAACTTAATTTTTAAAAATTACTTTTTAAACTCTGGGATTTGGGCAGATGTAATGACTAATGCTACTTACTCAAAATATAATTTTGCAGGATACTTGGGGGCTTTTTGTATTTCTAAAGTGGTTGTAATTAAGTATGTGTTGATACTTGGATGGTAACAAGTAATGTCACTCATTACTTGCAAACTATTAAATATCTTTCAAAAACATTACAATAATGTTTCCAGGCTCTGGTGTGAATTGGGGTAAAATGAAAGAAAGCAACAGTACCGTGGCAAATGATTTGTAGGTGGAGCCAGCATGGAAAGAAGGACTTCATTATTTTTAGTTGTTGCTATTAAGGGCTCCTCAGGATTGGTAAAGAATTCAATAATCAATCAATCAATCAATCTGTGCAGGATTAAAGGCAGTTTACAAATGATAAAACAAGGAAATGCGATAATAAAAAGTCTGTAAAAACACCTTTTTTGTTGCTGTTAACTGCCATCAAGTCCAGCTTATGGTGACTGTATGAATGAGAGACCTCAACAGCCTTGCTCAGGTATTGCAGAATCTGAGCAGTAGCTTCCTGGATTGAATCTATCCATTTTGAATGCTATCTTCCTCTTTTCCTATTGCCTTTTTCATACCAAGCATTATTGTCTTTGCTAGTGAGTCATGCCTTCTCATGATGTGGCCAAAGTATAACAGCCTCAGTATAGTCACCTTGACTTCTAGAGACAGTTCAAGTCTTATTTTCTCCAGAACCAATTTGTTTGTCTTTTTAGCAGCCTGTGGTATTCATAGAATCATCTCCGGCACCACTTTTTAAATGAGTTGATTTTTTTAAAAAGTTAATGTTTTTTAAAGACATAACAATAAAATTAAAAATGCAGCCAACACGCCCCTTAAAAATAACTCACTGCAACCAATTAATAACTAAATGGCTATTTGAATAGAAAGGTCTTTGCTTTCCAATAAAAAGGGAAATAAAGAGGTGAGCCAGGTCAGTCTTTTCTAGAAAGGAATTCTATGCACTGGAAACATGAGTTCTCATGATACTACTCCTAGGGTTTATTATTATTATTATTATTTTGCCAGTTGTTGACTCCTTTGGATCCCTTTGTCCCATCCTTTTGAGGGGTTGCTTGTAATGATTTCCTGGATTTGGCGTGGGACTCTTCCACTCAAAAAAAGTTCTGATCTGAAGGGCATATTTTCTCCTCTGAATTTTTAAAATGTTTTTTTAGAGTTATATAATTCTAACATGAGAGTGTCATAACGTTTATTCCTGATGTTTCACCAGCATCTGTGGCTGACATCATGCCAGCCACAGATGCTGATGAAACATCAGGAGTAAACTCTTCTAGAACATGACCACATAGCCCTAAAAATGCACAAAGAACTATGGATGCCAGCTGTGAAAGCCTTCAACTTCACAAAAGAGGAGACTTTGTTGTTGTTTTTCTTGTTCTGTTATGTCTTGGAATAAAAAAAAAATAACCCATTGTGGCTGTGTATAAAATGTTGCCACTTATGCCAGGAATTGCAAAAAACAGCCCAGGATAACAGAAGCATTGCTGAGATTTTTTTTTTAAGATGACAAAAACAAATGCAGTATTTCAAACCTCCTGACATTTTTGCCCCATTTATTTGGCGTCAACAGGTCTAAGACTGCTGATTGTACGTAGAAGTTCTAGGCCTCAGGTTTTTTGCAGAGTAAAATAAAAATTTTAAATTACTCCTTAAGAGGTTGTTTGTGTTCTCAGTGGAAGCCAGAGGACACCACTGAATCTGTCTTAGAAGCTGAATTATTAATGGTGTCTTTCATTTCAGTGTATAATTATTAATATTTGTATGAATATTTAGGTATCATCATGTCATTCACTGTGAATCATCTTGAAATACTGTTGTTTTGTCAAGTTAACTTTTCTGACATTGTGAGTTACTTTGGGCTGAGTTTAGCATGGAATTACAGGTGTGCTCATAAAGTGAAGATGCTGGTGGTTGCTCTGAGAGATAGACCCAGAGGAAATAGCTGAGCACTCTTCCTTCCTGTAAAAGTAGTTGAAAACCTTCGTTGCCTGGAAGACATGTGAAGGGTACTTCCTCTTCAACATAATTTTACGGCATTCCTTGTTCTCTTACTGCTTCGTGACACGTGTTTATAAACCTCTTGCCTATTGGCAGAACTCTTGAAGGCTAAATGGAATATGCAGATGATGATGATGATGATGATGATGATGGCAACAGCATCAAATTTATTATTATTATGTAGATATCATACATCAGAAACATTTGATTGATTGATTGATTGATTGTATAGCCTGCCTATCTCCCAAAATGGATTCAAGCAGCATATTTACAAGGCTATTACAATGCCTCATCTCCCAGCCCAGCCAGCATTTTGAGTGATAGATGGTCATTCTGTTGGCAATCAAGGTACAGCAGGATGATCTTTCCAACCCTCTCCTACCAATGATCTCCACTGTGAGGAACAGTTGCAACAGAAGTTGTGCTTTGGATTGTTGCTCTGGAGATCACTGGTGAGAAAAGATTGGAAACATCCTCCTCCTCCTCCTTGTGCCTTGACAGCAGAACAGACCAATCACTCAATGAGGCTGCTGACTATTAAGATGGTGGAGCAGGTATTTGGGATTGTGGCTATAGTGTCACAATTATGCATATGGAGCATGGTGGAATATGGAGCAGTTAGGGATCCATAAGATTATTTGAAAAACTGTATCTCCACATATGAACCAGCCAGAACCCAAAGGATGTCAGCGGAAGGTTTTCTCTTGATTTCACCACCATTGCAGTCTTACCTGGTGAGGAAACAAGCAAGAAGCCTTCTCAATAGTTGCTCCTAACTTTTGGGATGCCCTTCCATTGGAGGATAGGATGGCTCCCCCCATGCTTTCGTTTCATCAGCAAGCTAAGATATTTTTATTTAAGCAGGAGTTTAATATATAATCATGTCTGCGTGACAGTTATGTGGTGTGTAAGTTTGAGTTATGCCTTTTAACTTTTGTGTATTTGTATGTAATTTTATATGGTTTTTAGATTATTTTAATTGTTTTAAATTTTTATTGTAATTTTTTAAAAAATATTTTGTCTATAAGCCACCTTGGGTCCCTTCTGCGAGAAAGGCAGCATACAAATCAAGATGATGATGATGATGATGATGATGATGATGACAACTCTACTCTGTAACTTGGTCTGTAACTTTAATGTAGACTGCCAACCACTGTTGTTGTTGAGTGAAATCCTACATCATCTTGTAGTTAAGTACTTAACTAAGGAGATCATTGCACATGATCCCCGATGGAATAGACTCACGTTTAACCAGTCAGTGATTGATTTTATTGCATCTCCCTCTGGCTGGGCTGTAGGCAACTCATATGCAGCCCACAGCTTTTCAAGCTTTTTCTGTAGCTTTTCAAAACTGGGAAAAACCTGTTCTTGAAAAAAAAAAAAAAAGAAGAAGAAAAAATAAAATGCTATGGGAAAAACTTGAAAAGCTGTGGGTTGCATACTGGTTGCCTACAGCTAAGCCAAGGGTGAAAATGGTGAGATCCGTAATGGATGATTAAACGCACGTTTGTCCCATTGGGGACAGTTGCGTGCAATAATCTTCTAAGTAATTACTCCTGGGCAATTCCCCCCACCCAACCCTGACAGAAATATCATTCTACCATGCTCTGATCACTGGCAGAATGGCACTCCTTCTCTCCATGCAGCTGATACCATGTAAAGTAGGTTGAAGGACAAGTTATGATCATGGCAATAGTGTAAAAATTGTGGCTAAGTAGTGATCATGAATACAAAACAGTTAGGTAACTGTTTTGTATTCATGACTGCTACTTAGTCACAATTGTAACTTGGGCCCCAACCTACTTTCCTAGAGATTAGCTGCATGGGGAGAAGGAGTGCCATTCTGCCTGTGATGGGAGCACAGGTGGATGACATTTGCCAGGTGTGAGGGACAAGAGAAGTTTCTTAGTTCAGTACCTGATTACATATAAGCTGGTACAGAATTCTGGCCATCATCATGATTATCCTCAACATAATTCATTTCTCCATTATACTGTCCTCCGAATCATCCTCCAGGCTGGACATCACAGGCAAATTGGTGGCAGGCTCAAAAAAAGAATGCATCAGGCAGAGCTCTCGAGATTGGAGATGTCCAATTTGTAGGGAAGAAGTTTTAATATGGAGCATGGTTTCCAGATCCTTCATCATGCAGGGGAGCCTTTAAAAGCTGCATTGCTGGTCTACAATTCTCCAGCACAGCTGAGTGGGTGCAGAGGAGCCTTTGAACACCAGGCTGCTAACTCCCAAGGACTCTGAGCCTTCCTTCCCTCCATGCTGAACCTCCTTTCCACCTAGGCAAGAGACAACAATGGCAGAGGAGTCGGGAGGCTGCTTTTCCCCTCATTTCATGTGGAACTTAGAGACAGATGGACATCTAGGCAGTGATTGGATGAGAGGAGGAGGATGAAGAGGGATAGTCCCATTCGCCCTTAGCTGTTTGTTTTAATGGTTTAACTAATGTAACTGTTATTGTGTTGTTTTATTATGTAATGGTGGGGAGTTGTAAAGGGGTCAGTATAATGTGATTATTCTTTGTATTTTGCATTTTTATTCTATATTCTAATATTGTTTGATTTGCCATGTATTTTTTGTTTTTGATATTTATTGCTATTGTTAATTGTTATCTTATTTTATTGTTTAATGTACTGCTATTTTACATTTGTTGTTTTTTTATTCATGTTTATTGTTGTTGTTTTATATTTCTATTATCCCTTTTGTTGTAAGCCACCCGGATTCCTAGTGATTGGGAAGCATTTAAAATTATTATTATTATTATTATTATTATTATTAGGACTCAAGGCTGCTTAGAAATGATTCAACCCAGTACAGATTAAAAGCATACAAAACCAACTGTGTCTGTGTATGTGATTTTACAAAAACAATAAAATAATCTGTAGAGTTAAAACCATTTATTAATACGTAGATAAGAAAAACAACAATGAAGCAGCACACAATTAAAAGCCTGTTGCAATCAGTTCCTAAAAGCCTGATAGAACAGCAAGGTTCTAACTTACTGGCAGAAGGAGAGTAAAAAAGGAGTTCCTAAGTGGTCACCAAACCACCAAGAAAAAAGGCCTTCTTTCACATTCCCACTAAATGTGCCTGGGAAGGTAGTGGGATAGAGAGATGTGCCTCTCCTGTGCATCTAGGATCTTGAATAAGCTCATACAGGGAGATGCAGTCCTGCAAACTGCCTAGACACAAGCTGCATAGGTTGAATGCACACTATTTTATAGTTTGGCTGTAAATTGAGATTCCTAGGGAGATGTAGTCAAGGTCTCCTGTACCACCCGAGGATTTCCACTGCCCCCTCCCGGATTCGTCCCTTCTCACTTGCTGCCCCTCACTCCTGGAACCTTCTTCCCCACATGCACGCCTCATCACTTCCCTAACCAGGTTCAAAACTGAGTTAAAGACTATATTATTTAGGGAAGTGTTCCCAGGATTGTGCCATCTGCCCCAGGATGCCTCCTTTTAACTATGTATTAAGAAGCTCTGCCCTCCCTCCAGTCCATCTGCCTTGGTCCTGGCCTCAGATGGAGAGAAGAACCACTGGACCTCACCCCCTTTCCCATTACCTTCCCCTCTTCCTTTTGTGTTGTCTCTTTTAGACTGTAAGCCTGAGGGCAGGGATCCGTCTAATTTAAGATTGTATGTACAGCACTGTGTAAATTTACAGCGCTACATAAATAAAGGATAATAATAATAATAATAATAATAATAATAATAATAATATTTGAGAATATCTAGTTTTCTAGGGCTATAGCAATATCAAAAACCAGTATGATGTGGTGGTTTGAGTTTTGGACTAAGACCTCTAGACACCAGGACTTGAATCCCTGCTCAGCCACAGAATCCACCTGGGCAATCTTGAGTACATCATACTTTCTCAGCCTCAGAGAAAGACAATGATATGAATAAATTAATAAATCTTGCCAAGAAAAACCTATGGTAGAGTGACCTTGGAGTTGTCAGAAGTCAGAAACAACTTTAAGACACAACAACAACAACAACAACAACAACCCATTAAACCGCCATGTTTAGAATACACATGAGAGACCTGAGTGCCTCAAAAGGTAAGACAAAATCTGTGGACAAAATCAAGTCGCAACTTTTCCCTTCCAACACGTCCAAGTCTGCCTCAGTCTTAATCTCCTCTTCTGTTCTCTGTCACAGGCACACACATCCAAGCTCATTTCTCTGGGACCATGCCTCTACTTGTTTCCCCTTGTTGTGTCATTCACACAGGTACAACAGTCAAACTTATTTTGTTACTCCTTGCCCTCTCAGGTCCCAGTGCTCTTCATCAGAAGCAAAGAGCTTGTTCAGCAGAGTTCAGCTGTGCCAGAGCGCTGGAGACAGTTTATGTTTCAATGAGATGAGAAGGCTGGGATGCTGTATTATTGCATCAGTTAAAAAGTGAACAGGAAAGGTCACGGGATGGCTGCCAGGAATGAAGGCTAGAAATGCTTACAGCAACAAGGACAGGCCTGGTGCTTGGGTGTTTTCTTCAACGGCCTCACTGGGTTGGGGAGGAAAGGGAGAGAAGACATCAGACTGGAAAGTGGTAGCACACAATGGGGGAAAGCAGCGGATTCACAACTCTTGAAGGGGAGGCACTTGATCCTGAGGAATCTCTCAGCAGTTTGAGAAACTACTTTCAGTCCTAATTTAGGTGAACCTGTGGAGAACACCTGCAAAAATTAATTTTAAAAAAAGATAGACTAGCATTAAGTGGAGTGGGGTCAGAGAATGAAAAGGCTTTCAAGACAACCCATGGGATACGATCACTTAGTAAATAATTACATTATTTCCTAGAGGGATAATAAAACACCAAAATGGATAAGGAAATTTTCAAAAGTCTTATCAGAGAAACTCTTGGCGTTTCTTATTAACACCTTAATAGCTGTGAGGATGTGACTTTTTAGAAATGTCAGTTCAAAATAGGGTTTACATTTGGAAGGATTAAACCTTTATCTCTGTAGCAGGTGTTTTTGTCTGAGGCCATAGACTATACAAGTCTATGAGTGAAAACTGATGTAGAGATATGTGTTGTCTTCCTTGTAATTTCTTTCTCAGTAAAACGGGGGTCTAAGCATTCTTTAAATCAGCGTTCCTTTTTCTCCTCAGTCAAGGGTCAGACCATTAGTGCTGAATTCCTTTATCATGGCCTCAGGCACCAGAGGGACCATTTGCATGTTCTGAGCTCAACTGAAGCCTCAAGGTAGAATTCAAAGATATAGCTGTGTTAGTTTGTAAAATCAGTATGTGAAGAGATCTTGTAGCATCTTTGAGACTAACTGAAAGAAATTGGCAGCATTATCAAATGCATCTGAAGAGGTAGACCTTAGTCTATAAAAAGTTCATGCTACCAATTTCTTGCTTTCAGAACCTTATTGCACCACTTAAATAACCCAGCTTATCTCTTCCAAATTGAAGTGTAATTAGGACTGCAGCCGGGTTCTATCGCAAGGATTTTGCCATTGAAGCGACCAGGTGAATCCAGCCTGGCTGCAGCCTGGCTTCCAGGCATGCTTCAGGAGCCTCATTACGAAACCAGGAGCTTTCCTACTGCAAAAAATGGCCACCAAAGCACACTGGGGACCCAGGCTGCAGCCAGGCTGGACTCACCCAGAGGCTTTGGCAGCAAAATCCTTGCTATAGAACCCAGCTGAGTCCAAATTACACTTCAATTAGATTTCAGTTCAGAAGAGGTAAGCCAGGTTATTTAAGTGGTGTGATGAGGTCCTCAGTCTCAAAGGTACTACAGGATCCCCCCTGCATGAAGGTCAGGCAAGGAGGCCAATAAAAGACCACTGGCTAGCTCTGAAAGGCAGAAGTGCTATAGGTGGCTCCTTGAGCCCTAAGCTGGAGGGAAATGAAGGACTCTCAGCAAAGACTTGGGCAACCCTTCTCTGTGTCAGAGTCTGGAGGACACGCAAGGGAGGTATAAGCCAAGAGGGACTCAAGCTGTATCTACACTGCAGAATTAATGCAGTTTGACCTGCTTTAACTGTCATAGCTCAGTGCTATGGAATTCTAGCATCTCTAGTTTTGTGAACATCTCTGTCTCCATTTGGATTGGGTAAGAGAGAAAATTTAAAAGAGGGCCATTTCCTTTGGCTCATTCTATACAACTGCTTGGAGAGGCATTCTGGGACATCCTTTGCTAAGGGAAGCCTGGTGATTCTCTGTCTCCATTTGGATTGGGTAAGAGAGAAAATTTAAAAGAGGGCCATTTCCTTTGGCTCATTCTATACAACTGCTTGGAGAGTTTTTCTTTTTTAATTCATTTTTAATTTTTTTTAGTCAAGGAGAGGTGTGAATACAGAGGTGAAAGTAACCTAGGCACAGTTTTAGAAGGCAACTTATTCAATTTTAACAATTGTTTGTTCACATTCCCCTTCAAGGGGTGTGGATATTCAGAGGAAGTGCCTCTGGAAGGAGCTAGCAGCCAGGAGCTCTCTAGATAACTATAGGCCCAGTTGATTCAGTTCACTAACAGAGCTTAGGGACAAAGACCAGCCACACAGGGATTCTTTACACTGGTGTTTAACAGGAGAAGCCCACAGTCTTGTTTCAGTGCCTCCTTAAGACTTCTCACTATGGACACTGAGGGACCTGCTGCAGTCACCTACAACACCTGTGGGATGTTTGTCTTCTTGCCTATAGATGTGGGGAACTTCACCTGCACCAAGTGCAAGTTGGTAGCCCTCTTAGAAGAGAGAGTTCAGCAGTTGGAGGCCCAGGTGTCTACACTTCAGCATCACAGAGAGCAGGAGGTTCCCCTGAACAGAATGGACCAGACGGTCTTGGACAGGAAACACACAGAGAAAGTTGCTGGGGAAGAAGAGGTCACTTCACACACAACAAGTAGATGGTTGGAGGAATGTCACACACAGAAGTAGGGAAACCACAGTTTGTTCTGTGAGCTTGCAGCTACAGAATCGCTTTGAATCTCTCTCTGTTATCAGAGATGATGAGGAAAAGCAGCAGGGACAGACATCAGGGACAGAGCAGGGCAGCCTGAGAATAGCACCAAAGGGAGCAGCCACTGCTAAGCCTCGGAGGAGGCGTGTGGTGGTGGTGGGGGACTCCTTGCTGAGGGGTACAGAAGCAGTGGTTTGTGGGCCCGACAAGATGTCTCGGGAGGTGTGTTGTCTCCCTGGGGCAAAGATCCATCATGTGACGGAGAGGCTGACAAGACTGGTCAAGCCTACTGATCAATACCCCTTTGTTTTGGTTCATGTGGGAACCAATGATACTGCAAGGCACAGCCTTCAGAATATCAAAAGGGATTATGAGGCTCTGGGAAGGAAGCTGAAAGAGATGGATGCACAGGTTGTCATCTCATCTCTTCTCCCGGTAGAAGGGCATGGTCCAGGAAGGGAGAAGAAAATAGCAGAGGTGAATAACTGGCTCCGTAGATGGTGCCGCCAAGAACAGTTTGGATTCTTGGATCATGGGCTGTGGTTCCATGAGGAGGGACTTCTGGCAAGGGATGGGCTGCATCTCACGCCAGATGGCAAAAACGTTTTTGCCAACAGTCTCAAAAATCTGATCAGGAGGGCTTTAAACTGAGTTATATGGGGGAGGGAGACATTATTCTGGAAGGCAAAAGGGCTGGAGAAAATAGTCAAACTGACATAGAGGGAACAAGGCAAACAGTGCAAGGACCCAACAGTGGGAAGCAAAAAAATTACTTGCACAGGCAGCAAGTAAAGGGAACACATGTTCTTAGATGTCTCTACACTAATGCACAGAGTATGGGAAATAAACAGGATGAATTGGAACTCCTAGCACAACAAAGCAAATATGATATAATAGGTATCACTGAAACCTGGTGGGATGAGTCTCACGATTGGAATGTAGAAATAAAGGGGTATAACCTTTTTAAGAGAAACAGGCCAAACAGGAAAGGAGGAGGAATAGCATTATATGTCAGGGATATTTACACCAGTGAAGAGATCCAGGAAGTCAATACTGGAAGCCAGGTGGAGAGCATCTGGATAAAAATTAAGGGAGAAGGAAACAACACGGATGTCACTGTGGGAGTCTACTACAGACCCCCGACTCAGGCAGAGGAATTGGATGATGCCTTTCTAAAACAGATGACCACACACTCAGAAAGGAGAGATGTAGTAGTGATGGGGGACTTCAACTATCTGGATATTTGCTGGAATTCAAATTCTGCCAAATCCTCAAGGTCTAGCAAATTCCTCACTTGCCTGGAAGACAATTTCATTGTCCAAAAAGTGGAAGAGGCAACAAGGGGATCAGCTATTTTAGATCTGATTTAACCAACAGGGATGACCTAGTCAATGGAGTGCAAGTGGTTGGATCCTTAGGTGGAAGTGACCATGTTCTCCTGGAGTTTGTTATACAGCGGAAAGGGGAAGCCAGGCATAGTCAGACACGCATTCTAGACTTTAGGAGAGCTGATTTCAATAAACTTAGACAAATACTGGGGGTGATCCCATGGTCAGGAAAACTAAAAGAGAAGGGAGTTCAAGACGGATGGGAGTTTCTCAAGAGGGAGATACTGAAGGCACAATTTCAAACAGTTCCAATGCGGAAGAAAAATGGGAGGTGTCTCAAGAAGCCAGGATGGATGACTAATGAACTTTCAACTGAGATAAGTTTTAAACAGAACATGTATAAGAAATGGAAAAATGGGGGAATCACCAAAGAGGAATTCAAACAAATAGCCAGCACATGTAGGGGTAAAATCAGAAAAGCTAAAGCGCAGAATGAACTCAGGCTTGCTAGAGAGGTTAAGAACAATAAAAAGGGCTTTTTTGGGTATGTCCGAAGCAAAAGGAAGAAGAAGGAAACAACAGAACCACTGCGTGCAGAAGATGGCAAAATGCTCACAGGGGACAGAGAAAAGGCAGAATTACTCAACACCTTCTTTGCTTCAGTCTTCTCAGAAAAGGCAAAGGGTGCTCAACCTAAGGATAATAGGGAAGAAGACAGAATAGGGGAATTTCAGCACGGAATAAGTAAAGAGATAGTACAGGAATACTTGGTTAACCTAAATGAATATAAGTCTCCAGGACCAGATGAACTACATCCTAGAGTATTAAAAGAACTGGCAAATGTAATATCGGAACCAATGGCAATAATCTATGAGAACTCCTGGAGAACAGGAGAAGTCCCAGCAGACTGGAGGAGGGCAAACGTTGTGCCCAGCTTCAAAAAGGGAAAAAAAGAGGATCCCAACAATTATCGTCCAGTTTGTCTGACATCAATACCAGGAAAGATTCTAGAGCAGATAATTAACCAGAGAGTCTGTGAACATTTAGAAGCCAATGCCATAATCACAAAAAGCCAACATGGGTTTCAGAGAAACAAGTCTTGCCAGACAAATCTGATCTCTTTTTTTGATAAAATTACCAGTTTGGTAGATGAAGGGAATGCTGTGGATATAGTATATCTTGATTTCAGCAAGGCCTTTGACAAGGTTCCCCATGACATTCTTGCAAACAAGCTTGTAAAATGTGGGCTAGAAAAGGTAACTGTTACATGGATTTGTAACTGGTTGACTGGCCGAACTCAAAGAGTGCTCAACAACGGCTCCTCTTCAACCTGGAAAGAAGTGACCAGTGGGGTGCCACAGGGCTCTGTCCTGGGCCCAGTCCTATTCAACATCTTTATTAATGACTTGGATGACAGAATTGGGGGCATACTTATCAAATTTGCAGATGACACTAAGCTAGGAGGAGTAGCCAATACTCCAGAAGAAAGGGTCAAAATTCAAAATGACCTGAATAGACTAGAAAGCTGGGCCAATGCTAACAAAATGAAATTCAATGCGGAGAAATGTAAGGTACTGCACTTAGGACGCAAAAATGAAATGCACAGATATAGGATGGGGGACGTCTGGCTGAATGAAACTACGTGTGAAAGGGATCTAGGAGTCCAAGTAGACCATAAGTTGAACATGAGTCAACAGTGCGATGCAGCAGCTAAAAAAGCCAATGCTATTTTAGGCTGCATCAATAGAAGTATAGCGTCTAGATCAAGGGAAGTAATAGTGCCACTCTATTCTGCTTTGGTCAGGCCCCACCTGGAATACTGTGTCCAGTTCTGGGCACCACAATTCAAAAAAAAAAAAGGAGAAACTGGAGCAAGTCCAAAGGAGGGCAACTAAAATGGTGAAGGGTCTGGAAACCATGCCCTATGAGGAACGCCTCAGGGAACTGGGGATGTTTAGCCTGGAGAAGAGAAGGTTAAGAGGTGATATGATAGCCCTGTTTAAATATTTGAAGGGATGTCATATTGAGGAGGGAGCAAGCTTGTTTTCTGCTGCTGCAGAGACTAGAACGCGGAACAATGGATGCAAACTGCAGGAAAAGAGATTCCACCTCAACATTAGGAGGAACTTCCTGACAGTAAGGGCTATTCGACAGTGGAACACACTCCCTCGGAGTGTGGTGGAGTCTCCTTCCTTAGGGGTCTTTAAGCAGAGGCTGGATGGCCATCTGTCAGGGATGCTTTGATTTGGAGTTCCTGCATGGCAGGGGGTTGGACTGGATGGCCCTTGTGGTCTCTTCCAATTCTATGATTCTATGATTCTATGATTCTATGAACTATTTAGCCTTCTTTGTCAGAAATTTCTGGTGCCACAATAAACTGCAAATCCCAGGATTCCATGGGATGGAGCCATCACATTTAAAGCAGTGTCAAACTGCATAAATTCTACAGTTTGGCATTAGCCTTAAAGGGAACCTGGAGGTGAACCTTTGTACAAATAGGAAAGCCAGGCAAGTTAACAAGGTATAGAGGAGACTTGGAGTAGTTGATGCGAAATGGCTTTTTGTGTTTTGACATATACATTTTCTTCATTGGTTGGTTTGTAAGGATGTGCTAAATTTAGCATAGAGAATATAAATAAACAATTGTTGTTGTTGTTGTTGTTGTTGACAGCAGGGGCTGGGGGTGTGACTCAGAGATTATGTAAAATGTGGGATTCGATGTACTCCCTCCCATAGAGGCTATGACCTCTGTGGCATGGGCATCTAGCAAAACCTCTAGGATGCAAGACAGGAAAGGAGACAGTTTGAAAATATTTAGCTCAAAAAGTCTCCCTGTGCTGTATTGTATGCAACTGTTTTACTTCAACAAAAACACAAGTAGTTAATCTTGCACATCAGCCTGGGAACGTGGGTCAGGAACTGCTGTTCTTCAGAAAATGAAGGACATGAATGAGTGAAATTGCCACATTTATGTGAACTTTCAGTCTATGCAGGAACAGAAGCAGTTTCAGGCAAAAAATAAAGAGACCATATGCAGTCCACCTTCCCCATTCCTGCTTTGGATGCTGGCAAGCTACTACCTTTCTGGAAAATTCTCCAAGAACACAAGACAGGTATAGCTTTCCACATCACCAGAGTTGCAAGTAGCTTTGATCTGGCCCGCAGATTGATCCTTTATTTTTATGCAAGATATGAAATTAATCATGAATAGGGGCCATATAATTAATCCTTGAAATAAATAAACAAAAATAAATAATGGAGAATACAGATTGCTGGAAAAGGAACATTGGGTCTTACCTGTGATATGTTCATTTTCAGCGATGTAGGTGGGAATATCCTTTATCCTGGGTTAATTCCGTCTCATTGCTCCAAGTAGGCAGGGAAAACAGACTTGAAGGAGTCACCACCAGAGGGAGCAACCCCTACCATCTTTCAGTCAATATTACAGCCAAGGATAGAAAACAAACTCAGAGATCATTAAATGTAAATATAAGTATGATAACTAGAAACTGTCATAAACTCAAACTAAGAGTAACTAGCTAACAACCACCCTTGCAGAACCAAGGGAAACAGCTTCCTCAGTTCTGGGTGAGGAGGATATTCCCACCTACATCGCTGAAAATGAACATATCACAGGTAAGACCCAATGTTCCTTTTTCCAGCGATGGAGGTGGGAACATCCTTTATCCTGGGACTTACCAAAGCTCCCTGACCAATGGGTGGGTGAACTGAGGCATATCACCTATGTGAGAACCACAATCTGTGTCTTCCAAAGGAAGCCTATTTTGATTCAAGGCAATCCAACAGTGGTGGCATGTAAATGTGGAAAATGAAGGTCATGTCACTGTCCTACATTGATCTAAGATGGATGTGATTGTTGCTAGTGCAGAGGAAGTAGCTCCACTGTAATGGAGTGATCAACAACTGATCATAACAGAGATACCACAATTTTCTTGTAGCATGTTAAAATGCATCCAAGACAAGCCACAATTTTATCAACTCTTTTTTTTTTTTTTTTTTTGGACTGTGACAAAAAGATGATGAAATCATTTCTTGAACCAAGTTATTAGAAATGTTGGTTTTTTCATCAGTGACCTGTATTGGGTCAGTCCTTGGTTAACATGAAACTTTAATGTTAATTTGAATCAGAATTCAGCTGCTAGTAGTTGTGGTTGAAAACACCACTATTGGTTGTAGCCCAAGGCAGTTGATAATGTGGGGGTTATCCTGTTTTTTTCTTTCTTTAAATACAGTGGTCCCCTGGGTTACGAAGGTAATCCGTTCCGGATTACCTTTCGTAACCCGGAAATATTCGTTTCCCGGGGGACCGCATTAGGAGATGGACCACGTGGCCGATTTAAAGGGGCCGTGCGGTTTTTCTCCTTCGCATCCCGGGGGGATCCTTCGGATCCCGGGGGATTTTTTTGGTCCCGCCGGTTTCGGCTCCCGGGGCTTTCGTTCCCCGGGGGATTCGTAAACCGGGGGACCACCGTATATATATTTTGCTTATTGGGAGTCAAAAATGCTCCCCATCAACCTAAGCTGGCATCCAACATTATTTGGAACTTCAGCAGGGCCTAAATCAGATGATCCTCTTCAATTGGCAGCAACAACCACCATTCAAAAAGGTTTGACCTATTTGGTGTATGTCAGAACAGGTCATTTATCTGTACCATCTGTTTTTGATACAGCTAGAGGAACCACTGTAGGCTCCTGGCATGAAATGGTGTTCATGCCAAACTATTAACTGAAGTGGAACAGGAACTGTAGGTGCACCAGTAACACTAGGTCCAATAACTGGGAATAACCTACCTGCTTGAAGGTGTTCTTCATGGATCTTACCCTTTGCTTGGTCAGGTAGTCTCTGGTCAGCAACATGTCTACAACTGCTCCAAAGTGATGTAGGTTCTGAAATGGAACTAGGTTGTTCTTTTCATAAGTTATCAGAAAACCATGTCTGGATAGGAAGGAAAGCACAAGTTGACATCTTATATATCCTGTGTTAGAGAATCAGATCTGATCAGGACATTGGGAAATTATGGGTCTATATGAAGGTCACACTGTTTCCAAGGTGTGTCTGTCAGTGTAGTGAGTGTCACTGAAGAAAACAACAGACCGAATGGTAGAGCCTTGTATGGAAAAGGTTTCTCCTCATAAATTTATTTATTTATTTTTTATTACTCTTTATTTATTTCTTTTTCAGATCACATTCCTCTTCTGAGGAATGAACTATAGGTACTATTTTCCTTTGTTTTACAAAAGGCGTATTAGTTAACAGAAACAGCAGGCCTTTCCTCTTTCTTTGCCTTGCTGCCCTTAATCAAAATTCTGCCTTCAGTTCCAGCTTTGCCTCTTCTTTTAACAAGGCAAGCAGAATAAATAAATGTCTTCTTGGCCAAATTCTCCCCAAGGGGTGATTGAAACCTCCAGACTAGGGAACGATGGGGCAGAAGGAGACTCCCTGCACCTGGAAATCCTTTTGTTAATCCTCTCTGATCCCTTCAGTCTGAGTGGATCTTGGAGGAAGGAGAGGAGAAGGCAGTTGGTTTTGGAGGGAAACTCTTCATTTGAATTTCTGAAGCAACTGAAGTCTCCTTCAAAACTGGCAATGTGTCAGAAGAAACAAACTTCTGGGATAAAGATTAACCCACAAACCTAGGATTAATGATTGAATCCTCACTCACCTCTTGAAATCTGCCTCCTCTCTCTCTCTCCCCCACTGTCCAAACCTCTTGCTGGGTTTGATGTCTGCAGTGGGGCACAATCAGATCAGGGACAGGTCCTCCAGCCACGCCAAGGTCTGTCAGAGTCTCCATATCACCGCCCAAAACCCCTTCTGGGGATGGTGTCCGCGATGTGGCGCCTATTGGTTAAGGACTAGGGATATCCCTCCTTCACCGCGCCAGTTCCTTTTAGGATCTCCATATCGCTGCCCAGACGCTTTGCCGGTTGAAGTCTGCTGCGGAGTGCATCTGGTCAAGGAGAGAGGGATCTCCCTCCTCCTGCCACACCTGGGCTCTCTGGCCTTTCAGCCCCTTCAGCCAGACATGGCTGGACTTGGACTGTCCTCTTCTTTAATGCTGGAGTTGGGCCTAGTTGCCTCATGGCACAGCAGCTTCTGAACTGTCTCTCCCTGCCTGGCTTTGCTTTAGCAGTTAGAAAAGCAAAGAAATAGGGCAAAGACTAAAGAAACATGGTTGTGAAGGCAGGAGAGACCATGAATATAGGAAGAATAGAAGAAATATTAGAAGAAATATTAAAGTCTTTAAGACAAAGTCAAGGAAGAAGGAGAGGAGGAAAAACGCAGCCTACTTGGAGCTGAGGCAGGAAAAAGAGTGACTGAGGGATGGTGGAGGTTGCTCCCTCTGGTGGTGACTCCTTCAAGTCTGTTTTCCCTGCCTACTTGGAGCAATGAGATGGAATCAACCCAGGATATAGGATGCTCCCACCTCCATCGCTGGAAAAAGATAATAATGCTAGGAAAGGTAGAGGGTAGAAAAAGGAGGGAAAGACCATATGCCAGATTGATAAACTAAATAAGGGGAGGCATGGGCATGGACTTTTCTGCAGGAACTAGGCAGAAAAGTAGAAGATAGAGGTACTTGGAGGTGTCTCATCCACAGGGTTGCCATGAGTTGAAGTTGACTTGAGGCCAGATAACAACAACAAGAGGAGAATAATATAAAAGGCCTAATAAGTTTATTATCAATACAGTTAACTCTTCACTTTCCTACACCTTTCTATTGATCTGCTTAGTTTTATCTTTTTCAGGATTTTTGAAGCAATCTGCACTTGGACTGCTGAAGCTCCTCCTAACTTCCTTCAGTGATAGTAGATGAGATATCTCTCCAGGCTATGTTTACATTCTGATGCAGGCTGAATTATGTTTGTGCTTTTCATCTCTCTTTGTTGTAGTGAGTAGCTTAAGAGTGAAGGCTAGTATTAAAGGGATTTTGGAAGATAATAGTTTACTGACAAAGGACAGTATACCAATGTAAAATAAAAAAAAACACTGACCTATCACAGATCTGACAGCAAGCTACAAAAAAGAATAAGAAAATATGCTTTTGGATATTTTAATACCCTGAAAACTGCAAGGAACTGGTTTTACAGGAATGCACAGCCAGAGTAAGAAAAAGATCAGCCTACCCCCTTTCTATCCAGTAGAGCTGAACTCCAAAAGGAGGAGGGCTTAGAAATACAGATCACAGAGAAAATAGAAATGGGAGGGATAAATCAACAGAGACAACATGGATAAATTTATCCAGTGCAATATGATTGCCAGCTTGCTGTTAATATCTAGAACTAAACTTCTGCAATCACAGTCCTGAGGGAAAGTCTTATTAAGCAAAATGTGCTGTTTCAGAGATATTAACAATGCAACAGAATCTATTTAGGAGTAGTGAGTTAATGGAAAAGGTCTCCCTTGCATAAATGAAATAGCTTCAAAAAATAAGTGCTATTTTCTGAAGCATTTTTTTTTTTGTTCCTTCAGATGCCTTACAAGTTATGAACACCTTAAAGCTTTATCCTACCACCCATTCTACTTCCACACTTTGTTGGGTGAGTACCGATTCATCCACCCATGACCTCCTCCAGGATTCCCCTTCCATTACCCTCCAGCCAATATATTGTCACACCCAAGCTAAAACCATCAGCCATTCTGGACCTTGTTGTTAGTCCTGTGGGAAAGCCATTAAAACAACACACTCTTCACAGGTATGAAATGGGGTATAAATATTTGCACCAGTCCTAGCCACTTTTTTCACGGACCAGGGCTCTTTTCAACAGACCAGGAATCCCTCTGTGTAATCCTTAGATGCCGTCTGAGCCACTCTGCATTTTCCACAGACCTCCCTTTAGGATTAGAAATTATCACCATCTTTAACCCTCGACTTCTCTATAGCCAACCTTCTACTCCTTTTTTTCCAATAGCCTTGTGTGATTCTTAAGGTTTCCTTAGTTCTTGTATGTTTGTGTGCACTCTTCCAACATTTCTAGATAAAATCCTTTATTTACTGAAAACGGGAGCTCTGGAGAGCAAGAAAGTGAGAGCAAGAAAAATATCCATTTTATATATGGGACACCATTTTGTTGTGCCATTATATTTAATGGGACTTGAGCAGCCACGGATTTTGTTATCCACGGAGGGTCCTGGAACCAAACCCCAGCAGATAACAAGGGCCCACTGTACAACTAAGCACAAAAGTTAGCATCATCCAAGCCATTTTATTCCTATCACATACAGATGCAAGAGCTGGACAGTGAAGAAAGTGGATAAGAAGAAAATGAATTAATTTGTGGTGTTGGAGGAGAGTGCTAAGAATACTACGGACAGCCAAAAAGACAACCAAATGGGTCCTTTAATAGATCAAACCTAAACTCTCCCTGGAAGTCAAGATGACTAAACTGAGGCTATTGTATTTTGGCAACATTATGGGACTCATTAGAAAAAAAATAATGCTAGGAAAGGTGGAGGAAAGTAGAAAAAGAGGAATACTGCATGCCAGATGGCTCAGCTCTATCAGGGAGGTCACAGGCCTACAAGATCTGAGCAGAGATGTTGGGAATAGAGGGTCATGGAGATGTCTCATTCACAGGGTCACCATGATGGCAATTTAACACAACAACAGAGGCCTCAAAGCATCCTCAAACAGCTGTATGTGGCCTGCAGATCACACATTCCCCAGCCCTGATCTAAATGTTGTGATCTTTTGCACAGGCCATTTTATATTGAGACAATGTACGTGTGGGAGGCAATTGTTGTGAGCCTTCAGATGGAGCTAGAAATTGCTAATTGAGAGCACTGCTAGGCTGAGAGGCTCTTGTTTCAAGTAGCAGCACAGCACCAAGGGATCATCTTTCAAGGAAGCAAAAGGCTTGCCTTTCTTTTCAAGAAAAGCCATCTTCATCTAACAATCTGAGCTTTGCCTTAAGAGAGAGGCTCCCTGGGTTAAATGAGCTGACTCACACCTCCACAGCTTTCAGGTGCAGCCTATGAAAGAAAAGCATTTAAGAAGGCATTCTGCTTGACTGCGGCTTCTGCACTGAAAGGCACAATAGCAAAGGAGCTCATTTTCTTCCTTTGCCCTGAGTGCTTTTTAGCTGCCTGCAACACAGGGCAGAGGAGCTGCTTTTCTGTCAGCATTATATGTATAAAGGCAGGGTGCAAATTATTTCCCTGGGGTTGTAGTCAGAATCCTTGTCTCTCCATTTGCAGAATGTTTAAAACAGAGGGGTCTGTTGCTCCTGTGTCTGAAAGAAATTTAGCTGATCCTCTTTCACTCATTGAGAGTTTCTCTTCTTCGAGTTGGTTTATGCTTCCTAGAAACTGACCAATCAGGCCTTATTCCAATCCAAAGCACTGTATTTTGTTATACCAGTGCAAAGACTGTATAACAGTAAACCCAAAAATCAAATGTTTGTCCTGATGTAGTCAATTCACACTGTTCTACATACAGAAGGGATCCTCAAGGTTTGAAGAAACAGTGATAAAAAGAAAAGGGGTGTATGGACCTAAAACACCATAATGAGAATTGAGCATGCACTGTGGTTACATAGGATGGGATGTATGTGCTGGTGATGGGCGGTTACCCTAAAACTGGGAGACATTAGAGTTCCCCACCAGCAATGCTAGGATCTACTTGAAATTTGGGGAAATTAAAGCTCTAAAGGAGGTCTGTGAGAGGTAGCTGTGAGGATCTTTTCACCTAAGTATACTAGTACTAACAAAGGGGTTAGGCAAGACTGCATTCTTTCACCCTATTTGTTCAAATTATATGCAGAAAATACCACATCAAGAGCACATTTAGATTTGGAAAAAGGAGGAGTAAAGAGAGGAGGAAGAATTATCAGCAATCTATTACATGCAGATGACACCATACTAATATCAGAAAACCATACTACTCTGAAGATGCCAGCCGCAGAAGCTGGCAAAATGTCAGGAATAAACTCTTCCAGAACAAGACCACATAGCCTGAAACCCACCCACCCCCAAAACTATAATTTTGCTTGCATGGAAAATGAATGCTATGGTCGTATAGTTTCGTCAGCCTTCAGTCTTTTTTTAGATGGGGATGCATATTGATCATTTCTCATCTGTTGGCCACCACTTTGTTTTTCGTATTTGTTGTTGAGGTTTCTAGGCCTTCTCTAAATTGGCATTTAAATCTATGTTACATTATTGTACTAAAAGGGAAAAAAACAGTCTGAATGAAAGGAGGGGAAATCTTATCCCTGATTTTACTTTCCTTTCATTCCATTTTGTATTGGGGGCAAAGTGGGGAGGAAACAACTGTACTTTATTTATCAATATACCTTTTCTCATCCACCTGCCTACTGAAAAGAAATGAGTGAGGTTAAAAATAAAGATGAATACACAGGAAAGTTGCAGGAAACAATATATTTCATGGGTGGCAAGATGCTGAAGAAAATTTAGGCTTCAGAAGCCTAGTCTGCATGGGTCAAAAGGCTTCCCATCCCCTTCTTTCATTATCCTGTTTGGATGATGCATGAGCGAAACCCTGTTTCTGGTGTGGGCAGTCCAGATGTCATCTGGCACATTCATCATCAGAACTGGGGTATAACAGTGTTAACATAGAGTAAAATAAAAAACTAAGGGCCTGTGCAGATGGGCATTAAAGGCCAGCTTGGGGGCAGAGTCAGGGTGTAGTGTCTACACGATGCACACCCCAGCTCTGCTCGCAGGGCATTGTGACACCATACCACATGGTGCGCAGTATCACCACACTCCTCTGGCTTTTTGCAGTTCCATTTTGCACTCTGGAAAGGTGGGATCAGGGCTGTGGCATGCGGTTGCCAAGGCCCCAATCTGGCTGTGAAAGGGGCGGCTGTAGACCGCCCATTTGGGGCTATCTGCACACCCCCTTGCTCTGGATCTTCCTGCAAGATCTGGTACACTCAATTTTCGCTTGTGTGGATGTCTGCATGAGTATCCTGCTGGGCTGTCCACTGTAGCCACCACTGTGGGTTGCTCATTCTAAGGTCAGAACAAGGCACCCAACATGTGACCATTGCTGGCTGCTTCGTTCTGACCTCAGAATTAAGTGACCAGTGATGGTAGTGGATGGCAATGGACATGCCAGGTGGCTTAGTGGGGCACCTGTACACACAGCTACAGTGTGTAGGAAGTGGAGGATGAGGTAATGGGGTAATTGCAGGGCCAGGATATTCTGGGCTGCCCATGGAGTAACGATTCTTTTCACATTACCACGCAATTGTGAATTGATAACAGGTTGACTATGGATCTTGTTGCACTACTTTTCTGTTTACTTGTCAGCTATCCAAGATTAAGAAATAAGTAGTCATACCTTCACTGGGAGGGGGTTGCAAAGAAATATCTTTAAATCCTATTTCTCCTGTCAAACAAAGTGATTACCTCCTTGTGAGTAAGGAGGCTTGCCTTCATTGGGAGTAGGAGGTGGGGTGCAGAGAAACTTCTTTAAATAATCTTCTCTGTGAATTACCCATGAATTATCTGTGAATTACCCATTAAATTATTGAAGTATGATTGACTTTATCACACTAGGGGGCAAACAGGATTTAAACAGAAATTAAACAGGAAATATCCTATGTTAAACATAAGGCATTTCCTGTTTAATTCCTGTTTAACTCTCGTTTAAATCCTGTTTGCCCCCCTTGTGTGATAAAGTCACATACTTCAATAATAAACTGTTCAATTGACAGCTATTCACGAGATTTTCCCATTCATTAAAAGTTACAGCAGAAGGATGGATTGACAACAGGATAGTAACTGGCCAGCTATGAGGCTGTGTAATAGGATCCCTCCATTAGAATGAACATCACTCTTCTATCCCGCTATTAAAGAGCAGTGTGATAATCTCCTATGTAAACAGTTAATTTATGGCAAAGGGTGGGGGGAGGGGGGGACAAAGCTAAGAAACAGAGGCCAGTGATGGTCAGAAGGCAGCTAAAGGGAAACCAAAGGCTAGCCAATAAACAGCTGGTCCTTGGCAATATAAATCTCCTGAGGAGGAGCCAAAAACATCATGTGAGGAGCATGCTTCAGGCTTCCCTCCACTGCTCTTTTTACTTCTTTTCTGTTCTTGTTGCTATTTATTGGACTTTGTGCTATAAACAGCTCTCACTGCTCATCACAGAATGAAAGACTCCACTTTAGACTGCAGGTGGTTAAGTAGGGCAAGGTGTCAAAAATAAGTAAATAATTTATCAGTTAAAAATATTATTTCACCACATTATTTCCAAGGAAAATGTCACCAAATAACGCAAAATAACATGGGAGAGGCAATCTATCTTTTGGGCTTTTGTTTTGATATAAAGAATACAATGGAAGCAACATGTTAGTTCTATTCTCAGACAATACCATCATGTGCCTGTAGGAAATGTAATACAGTGGTCCCTTTCCTTATGCAGGGGATCTGTTCCAGACCACCACCACCCCCATGTAAGGGGAATTCCACGTATGCTGTATGCTTGAGCCCATTAAAAATAATGGGGCTCATGCCCATGACACACGCACCATTACCCCTTCCGGGGTGCACTGAGGCTTCTTCCGGCGTGGCTTTCAGCATATGTTGAAAGCCATGTATGTTGTGCCTGCATATGACGTGAGCACACAGTAAATTAATCTGAAACCTGGTTAATTAGTGTTGCCTCATGAATTGCTCTGAAGCAAAGGTCCCATCTCTACATGAAATATACTTTGGAGAATAGATGCAGCCTATGCTATTATCCACCAGCACACCCATTCCCATGTTTGAGTTGCCTCTGAAAGAAGGAACAAAATGTAATTCCTCTCCAATTTCTCCAGGAGAAAAAGGAATATTAAATGGAAAATATTTCCATGAACAGGAGTTTGTTTGTTTTTCCTTTAGCAGATCAGGACTATGATAGTGTCTCCTCCTTCAGGAAACATTATGCTAAAGAAGTCAGACTGGCCCTTTCTTTCTCTCGCTTTAGGGAGGCCAGGACAACTACTTAGTCTGAAGACAAGTCTTGAGGGCTTTCCAAAAAGATTGCCTCTAGTAATGGAATTAGATGGACTCCAGGTCACAATACATTTATCCTGCATTCTGAATGTTTTAAGGATGGTTGTTCATTTGATTTTTTTTGTTTTGTTTTGTTTTGTTCCCTATGTCATGTATCACCTTGTGCCATTGTTGTTGTGTGCATTCAAGTTGTTTCTGACTTATGAAAACCCTAAGGTGAACCTATCATGGGGTTTCTTTGCAAGATTTGTTCAGAAGTTCTCCATTGCCTTCCCTTGAGACTGAGAGCATGCAGCTTGTCCAAGGTCACCCAGTGGGTTTCATGCCAGGCTGGGAAGTGAACCCTGGTCTCCAGAGTCCTAGGCCAATGCTCAACTATACTACCCTGGCACACCTTGTGGATTATGTTCAATCTAGGTAGATGTTCTGTAAATAAAAATACTCCACCATGCTCATATAGTTGGCCCTCAGTATCTGTATGCTCAGTATCTATGGATGCTCAGGTCTGCATTGTCCCCAGTAGCAGTGCAGCCATGCAGCCACACCACCTAGGGGACAATGGGACTGCTTCTTCCACTTTCATCTCTTCTTCCTCCTGCCACCTCCTCCTCCTCTGCTTCTTGTTCCTCCTCCTCCACCGCCTCACTGCAGGGTTGCTGTCTGTGGATGCCTGAATCTGTGGATGGCAAGTCTGCAGATACCGAGGGTGAACTGTAAATGGTCCACAGAGGCTTCTGTCCCCTTTTCTTCTTAGCTGTGAAAGCCGTAATATCCTTGCCCTGTTTGAAACTATAGCACATCGGCCAATAGCATTTCCGGTGAATGGCAAAGCATTCCCCAGCACCAGCACCAGAAACACTCAAAAGTCTACCCTCCTTGATAATCAGTGCCTTTGAAGAGAACAGTGTTGAGAAACTAAGCAGCAGCCTCATGGACTTGAGATGGCTTCATGTTTTGTATACAGTGTAGGAGCAAGAAGAAGTCTCCTGTTAACCAAGTGAAAATTGTGGTAACATAGCAGTAGTTAAGCAGCTGAAGTCTCTTCAAAACATAACCTTACTCCTTGTTTTATCCTTCTGTGCCCTTTTTTGGGTAGCCCTCTTGTCGCAATATAGGCTACAGTATTTTATTAATAGTATAACAGTGATCATCTAAATAAGGAGAAGAGATACATACAGTCTGATTTACAAGTTTCAGTGTTACACTGTCAGGTTTCTTCAACAAAGCTTTTCCTGACATATCTAATTCAGGAGGCATGTACTTAATTTCAATGTTGCTTATAACACTAGGAAAATATTATGTTTCTCAATGAAAGCGTCACATAAAAAGAGGCTATGGTTACAGAAAATAAAAGAAAACAGATGTTTTCGTTTTCATTCATGGAGCATAAGAGCTGATTATCTGGGTAAAGATCTAGGAAGTCAATTTTTGGATGCATTTGGGTGAATGTAAATTGAGAGTTGGCCCATTTAAGGTATTCCATCTTGCGAAGAAGAGCCTATTTTTGGCAAGCATCACCATCATATGTACTTTGAGTCAGGAAAATATTTTGTTACAGATTATCTTTGTCTGTTGGCTACCCTGTCATTCCAGCACAACGTTAGTACTTTGAAACCATCTTCAGTGCACAATAGTTCTGTTCTTCTTAATAGCATAGGTACTGCTAATGTAGCTATTAAAAATGCAGAGTTTAATGGTTCCCTTTTTAGATATTATTGTGAAATAGCATAGGTACTGCTAATGTAGCTATTAAAAATGCAGAGTTTAATGGTTCCCTTTTTAGAAATTATTGTGAAAGTAGATTCCACATCTCATTATTAAGAATGTTACCTTGGCTTTATTTTCTATAAAGCAATAATATTGCCAGCCACACAATGGCAGTTTTGTATCATAAACAATGTGATCCTAAACATATTTGATATGCAAGAAGAGATTTTTGCATAAAATAAGGTTATTTTCTAATCAACAAACAAACCAAGTGTTGCTTGCAGCAGCTGCTGCTTAGTAAAGTGGGGTGAGGTGGTGCAGGAGACACAATTTGCTTGAGTATGCTTGAGTAATCTACAATTACAGCCAATATTTTTTTTTAAAAAATAACAGATGAATTATAACTGCCATACATTAGAGATGGAAGGATGTGACAGCTAGGGAGCCATGAGATGGGCTATGGAGCTGGGAATAACCCTTAAGCAGGGCAAATCATTCTGTGAATGAAGTTAGGATTCTTGAGATTCCATTCCAGATTTGTGCCATAATGTAAGAGCTGACCAATAAGAAACCAGAATAGGGATAAACAGGAATAAGATGTTGGGGGGGGGGGGACTCAAAAAGAAATCCTACATTAATAAATACACCAAAGTGAATGTACATTCAGCAGTCTCAGAGAGAAGAGATATGTTCCAGTTGACCAATAAACTGCTGTACTCTCAACCATTCTAATGATACTATACACTCAGGACTGATCATTATGCTGAAAGCTTTCTCTTCCCTTATTTTGCTAAAAAACCTGTTCTAGCCTCCAGACCTAAATTCCTTGAAGCACACTTTCAGGAAAGACTATGTACTTTTTCTGAGGTAGATTTGTGATAGGTCAGCCATAATTTACCTCCTTTTCCAAAGTTCCACTAAGCTGCTTTTATCTTCAAATTCACTGTTCTCTGGGTGGCTAATCAGGGGACTGTCTTTTCTTACAAACCATTTAAGATGGGCATGAAACTACTACATGGGGTTGTGCAGAGCTATAGATGGAAGGGTCATTAGCATGTTGATCATAGAATTATAAAATCTGAAGAGAGCACAGAGGCCATCCAGACTTACTTTCTGCCATGCAAGAAGACACAATCAAAGAACTCCTAGCAGATGGCCATCCAGCATGTTTTTGTTATTGTCCCGTGCCTTCAAGTTGTTTCCAACTTATGGCGATCCTAAGGCAAACCTATAATGGGATTTTCTTGGCATGATTTCTTCAGAAGAGATTTGCCTTCCCCTGAGGCTGAGAGAGTGTGACTTGCCCAACATCATCCAGTGGGTTTCATGGTCGAGCAGGGAATCAAACCCTGTTCTCCAGAGCCATAGTCCAACTCTCAAACCACTATGCCACATGGCTCTTATCGTCTGTTCAAATACATCCAAAGGAGACTCCACCGTGCTATGTGGCATCATATTCCACTGTCAAACAGTTCTTACCATTAGGAAGTTCTTCTTAATGTAACATTTTGACTTAAAAGATATGCTCTTAATAGATTCTTAAACCTTATGAAGTGCATTTCTCTTGTCATCAAGCCTTGTAAAGTCCTCTCAAAGATTTGAGGTATTAATGTGTATTGTTTTATAGCCTGTTCTTTTAGAGTTATTGTAATGATAAATTGTTAGATTATATTTTGCTGCTTTTGATTTTAGATGGTATGCTGTAAACAGGTTTTTATCTGTATTTTGGTATGACTTTGCAAAGCACCGTGTAAAACTTATGACACTATATAAACAAACTGTGGCACACGAGTAATTTGGTCCTCCCAGGCTTGCCATATGCATAAGCACAAATCTGCATATGGCACAAGTGTGTTGTTGTTGTTGTTGTTGTTATTATTATTATTATTATTATTATTATTATTTCAGAACCATAGAATTGGAAGAGACCACAAGGACCACCCAGTCCAACCCTCTGCCATGCAATCGAAGCACCCCTGACAGATGGCCATCCAGCTTCTGTTTAAAAACCTGCAATGAGGGAGATTACCACTCTGAGGAAATATTTTCCATGGTCAAGCAGCACTTACTGTCAGAAGGTTGTTCCTTAAGTTTAGGGGGAATCTCTTTTCCTGCAGCTTGGATCCATTGCTCTATATCCTAATCTCTGGACCAGTAGAAAACAAGCTTGCTCCATCTTCAATATGACATCCTTTCAAATATTTCTAGACCTATCACCATTTTGATTGCCCTTCTCTAGACACATTCCAGCACGACAATATCTTTTTTGAACGGTGACACCCAGAACTGAGCACAGTACTCCAGGTGAGGTCTGACCAAAGAATAGAGCGGTTCTTACTGCACTTCCCTCAGTCTTGACAGCATTAGAACAGAAACTATAGTACAGGTGTCTAGTGACTCCGTAGACATGGTTAGACTGGATGAATTCGAGTTTGTAAGTACTGAGGAAGTGGACAGGCTCCTTGGATGCATTAGGAAGAAGATGTGCCCTCTCGATCCCTGCCCATCTTGGTTGACCATTCAAGGAGGGGATGCAGTGATGACACTGCTCCAACTAGTCATCAACGCATCCCTCAGGGAGGGTAAATTTTCATCTGAGCTAAAACAAGCTGTGGTTAAACCACTTTTGAAAAAACCCTCCCTAGACCCCTTGATAATAAAATAATTATAGGCCAGTTTCTTTGTTACCATTCTTGAGCAAGGTGATTGAGAGGGCAGTTGCCTTCCAACTCCAAGCTGTCTTGGATGAAGCCGATTATCTAGACCCATTTCAAACTGGCTTTAGGATGGGATACGGAGTTGAGACGGCCATGGTCGCTTTGGTCGATGATCTCTGTCTGGGCACTGATAGGGGAAGCGTAATCCTCTTAGTGTTCTTGGACATCTTGGTGGCGTTCGATATCATTGACCATGGTATCCTTCTAGAACGCCTGAAGGAGTTAGGAATTGGAGGCACTGTGCTCCAGTGGTTCCATTCCTACCTTTCAGGCAGATTCCAGATGGGAGACTGCTCCTCTCGTAAAAGAGAGTTGACATCTGGCATCCCTCAGGGTGCCATTCTGTCTCCCATGCTTACACGAAGCCACTGGGAGAGATCATCCGGAGACATGGGGCGCGGTGTTATCAGTACGCTGATGACACCCAAATATACTTCTGTATGCCTCCGACTGATGCAGTGACTCCTCTGAATGCCTGCCTGGAGTCGGTAATGGGCTGGATGAGGGAAAACAAACTCAGACTGTATCCAGAGAAAACGGAGGTACTTGCGATAGGTTCCCCCAGCCCGGAGATGGAGATCTGTCAACCTGTCCTGGACAGTGTCACACTTCCCCTAAAAGACAAAGTTCGCAGCTTGGGAGTTCTTCTTGACTCATCCTCCAGCTGACATCACAGGTGGAGGCAACACCCAAGAGTGCGTGGTATCAACTACGGTTGATATGCCAGCTGCGTCCCTATCTAGAGGGGGCATTGAAACATTAGTACATACACTGGTAACCTCTAGTTTAGATTTCTGCAATGCACTCTACATGGGGCTACCTTTGTACCAAGTCCAGAAGCTTCAGTTGATCCAAAACACAGCAGCCAGATTGGTAACAGGGGCATCTAGGGTAGACCATATTACCCCTATATTAAAATCATTGGATTGGCTACCGATCAGCTTCTGGGCGCAATACAAAGTGTTGGTTCTTACCTTTAAAGCCCTTTATGGCTTGGGCCCGAGTTACTTGAGGGAACACCTCTCCCTACACAATCCGCCCCGCACTCTTAGAACTTCAGGGAAGAACTTACTGGAATATACCAACACTAAGTTGATGATGACTTCCCACAGGGCATTCTCCGCTGTGGCCCAGAGATTATGGAACAACGTGCCGGAAGAGATCCATCTTATTACCACCTTAGATGCCTTTAAGAAGGCACTTAAGATGGATCTCTTCCGGCGGGCCTATCCACCTGACCTATTATAACGAATAACTGAACAAGACTACCATGGAATATCACTGAATGGCAGCTATATACCTAGGGCCTGAAGTACATTGTTTTTTAGATTGTATAATGGTTTTAGATAGCTTTATATTTTTATTAAACTGTATATTGTTTTTATCTATTTGTTGGAATCCCACTTCGATCTGCAGGGACAGGCTGGAAATATAAATAAATTTATAATAATAATAATAATAATAATAATTTATTATTATTATTATTATTATTATTATTATTATTATACTATTGATACAACCTCGAGTTGCATTGGGTTTTTTAACTGCTGCATCACACTTTCTTGTGGTCCAATAAAACTCCTAGATCCCTTTTGCGTACATTGCTGTCTAGCCAAGTGCCCCACATCCTTTATCTGTGCATCACTGTTTTATGTCTAGGTGTAGTATCTTATACTTCTCCTATTGAAATTCAATTTGTTAGTTTTGTCCCAACTCTCTGATCTGTTAGGGGCATTTTGAATACTGTCCTCTGAGGTATATCCTGCCCTTCCTAATTTGGTGTCATTTGCAAATAAGCATGCCCTCTGCTCCATCATCCAAATCATTATAAAGATGTTGAATAGCACCAGGACAGAATGCTGTGGCACCCCATTAGTCACTCCACTCCATGTTGACTTTTTATGACCACAGCATTCCTTTGTAAGTTCTTTCAGACTGTCTGTTAAATGATCTGCTCTAGAATCTTTCTTGGTATTGAAATCAGGCTGGTTGGGCAGTAATTATTGGGGTTCTCCCCCCTCACCTTTTCAAGATGGGGACATTTGCCCTCCTCCAATCTGCTGGGACTTCTCTGGTTCTCCATGAATTCTCAAAGATTACTGCTAGTGGCTTTGAGATTAATTCTGCCAGTTCTTTCTATGTAGCTCATCTGGCCCTGGAGACTTGGATTCATTTAGAGTAGCCAGGTATTCCTGTACAACCTTTATTCTGTGTTGCATCATCTGCTCAATTTTCTCCAGGTTGTGTGCTGTCCTCCTTTCCAGAGGAGACTGAGGCAAAGAAGGTGTATTGTCTTTTCTTTGTCCCATTATCATTTCACCATCCTCTCCACACAGCAGCCCTACTATTTCCTTGTTTCTCCTTTTGCTATGGACATAACCAAAAAAGGGCCTTTTTATTGTTTTTAATCTCTCTAGCAAGCCTGAACTCGTTCTGTGCTTTAGCTTTACTGACTTTCTCATTACATGAGCTGTCTATTTGTCTGACTGCCTGGTTGGTGATTTCCCCACTTCTTGTACATCTCCCTTTTGAGTCTTAGCTCAGCTGAAAGTTCTATAGATATCCAACCACGTCTCTTTAGACACCTTCCATTTTTCCTCCTCATTGGGACTGTCTGAAATTGTTTTTGAAGATTTAACTAAAAGTTACCATGAAACCAATACATCCATCCTTCTAGATAAAGCAATTTATTGTTCAAAATTATGGACATTATAGATGTAACACATACTTCATCAATAGCATACCAGTAATGGTGAACAATCAACTTATTCTTGTTTAATCTGGTTTAAAGCCAACATAAAATGGTATGAATGATACAGAAACCGCAACATTTAAAAAAACTAAAGATGGTCTCTCCACAATGAACAGGCAGAGAACAGCAATATTGAGGTACTCATCTCATTTTCTTTTTCAGACTAACTGCATAGATCCTTCCTGTCACTGAGTATTACTCTGCATAGCTTTTACAACATATTATAATGAAAATTCACTGTATTTAAACTTCATGTAGCATATTATACATGCACTGCTAGAATCATGTTCCATGTAATTCTGCTGCTATTCAAACCACACTTGAGAAGTCAGAGATTCTGCATGAAAATATCCCAATTGCAAATCAGATTTTGCCACCAAAATGTCTAAACTGCAGGACTGGTAAAAATGGATTCACTCAATATTCAGCTGTTGTTGGTGTAACATTAACATATACAGTCTTCGTATTTAAAGTCTTCATTGAGGTTTCCTTTGTAATCTCTGAAAAAGCAGAGAAAATAAAACATCAGTAGCAATAGTAGCAAATTATAAACATTTCTATATTCAAACAAAATAACAATTTTATCTATTAAGCCACCTTGAGTCCCATTTTTTAAAAGAAAGGCAGAGTACAAATCATATAATGAGGTCTGAGCAATAAAACAAATAATTTTTAAATTCTGCCCAAGTAATATCTGTACATCTGGATTATTAGACAGTGGTGGTAGCCAGGAATTCAGGTGGATGTACAGGATAGCCTAGGTTTAAGGAAGTGAAACCTGGTTAGGGCAACATATGCTTTAGCTAGGTCAAGGTTTAATAAATGCATTACACTCTACATGGGGGGTCACCTTTTCAGAAGACTCAGATGCTCCAAAATGTAGCAAAAGGGGGGGGGGGAGGTTCACCATATTCCACAATGCAAAGCACCAGCTGCCAATTTGCTTCTGGGCAAAATTAAAAGTTTTGGTGATTACCTTCAAGCTCTAAATGACTTGGCTCTAGGATAATTGAGGTGTCACCCTCCCACTCCCAAGGATGAAAGAGGAAAACTGATGGTCACAAGGGACAAGGCTTTTTCACTGCCTGCATCAGCACTATGAAACCCCTTGCTCTGTGAAGCATAAAGAGTTCACTTGCCAGCTGCCCTTAACCACTGAAGTCACCTGACCTTCTATGTTGCTAAGTACCTGACAATTTATTTTAAAGCAGGGGTAGCAATCTGAATCTCTCCAGATGTGACTTTAAAATTTAAAAAGCAAATCTTAATTTCACCATTTTATATAAGGGACACCATTTCACTAAGTCATGTATTTAATGGGACTTGAGCATCCATGGATTTTGGTATTCATGAAGGGTCCTGGAATCAAACCACAGAGGATATCAAGGCCCACTGTATTTTGATTGTGTCTTTAAACTGCTGTAAACCAGCATGGATAGTTGGAAGGAGAACAACAACAAAAATTTCCATATAATTCTGTTTGATGTTTTGAGGGACATGTACACAATGTCCTTTCTCTATTTTCATATACTGTCATATACTCTTTCTGGTCTAAAAGGTAACAGATGAAGGCAGTCCAAGCATTCCTCAACAAAAAGAAGGCTCTTGATGAGGAAGATGGAAGTCCTATTGATCACATCTGTGTCCCTGAAGTCTCCATAGCCTATGCTGGCACTGCAGCACCTGGCCCAAATAGAACTATGTCATATCCAACCCTCCCAAAATATCCAGTAAGACAGGTGAATCAAGTGGCACGAACCAAGTGGAATGAAACAGCAGCACTATCATTATAGAGGACTCACAGCAGAAGAACAAACTGGCCTTAGAGACTTGGGGAAAGGATAATAAGATGTCCAATAATAAGATGTCTTTCCCTGCAAGTGATGTCTCCCACTGTCCATGTCTACTGAGAATATAGTCTAAGAAGTGTCTAAGAAGTGAAGACTCTAATCCCAAAAGCAAAACCTCTCCCGTCTACACTGTCTTCATAGCCAGGCATTCACTTTTTGTATCTTCCTGTTCTGGCAGAATTGAACAACACCTGTAACTTAGATCCCTCCATCTTCTTTCCCAAAGCTTCACAGTCAGAGTGATCTGCTAAAGGTGTTCTTGGCCATGTACCCAAAGGTATTCTTGGTGTTGGTATACATATGTATAAGGGGAACATATTGATATGTGTTCTTGATGAGTTTTGTCAAGTCAGTGGCATCTCAGATGCGTGCACCAGGAAAACAGTATACTTCCCAATTCATCTTGTCAGAATGGCACACAGGTTCCCCCATACCCCTGAGCAATGAGTCTCCAACCACTAGCACCTTTCTTTTCTTCTTGTGGTTGAAGATTACCTTGACTCCTTCCTTGGCATGAATCCTCCTCATTTCCCGCTCGTACCAGTGTCTACTATTCAGATTTCATTATCAAAATAAACTGGACAATGGGGATAAGCCTGGGATGATAATAAAATATAGAGCTATTCTGAGCCTTTTTGCTCAGAAGCCTGACTGTGTACAATGGGGTTTGTTTCCTAGTAAGTATATTTAGGACTACAATCTTAATTTTACACCAGCTTGCCGATTTTGCTGAACAACTGAAAGATGACAAATGAAATTAAGCCCTTCACAGAGTGGCCAGATAACAGCTCTGTTGCTGAAGCTCAGCTTTGCAGTCCAAACCACAATTTCTAATAACAACAGGAACTGTGATAAAAAGCTACACAGTATGCCAAGTCAGCTGAATCAATTGTCCTCCACAACAGATTTACATGGAGTTTTCATATTTTGCAATTTGTGTTATACAGATACTTAAAAGACTGTCACAGACAAAAGAGGCTTAGCTGCCAGTGGATGAATGTAAAGCTACTGCAGGTAAATACATGAAATCTGCTTTTAAACAAGTACATTCAAAGATTGTGGTTAGCAATATGACAATACGCTAAGATAAGCCTGCAGAAAAAGCAATCATTGCAGAAATAATTTGCATTGCAGCATGTGTGCAACTGATTCATAAAACAAACCTGGATATTCTGACATTTATTCCACTGTGCTTTAATGAGTTCTGTCGCCCTGGGTAGGCACAGCATCTAATATAGGTAAATTATATCATTTTGCTCCTTCTGGTATCACAACAGTAGCACAGAAAGGTATCTACTGTGAAGAGCAGTTAGAACTAATGTACTACACAAAGATCTGACTTGTGTGGAAAGGACAGGAAAACACAGGCTTCTACCACCATCCAATTTTCCATATGGGTGGAAACCAGCATTTCCCATTCTTGCTGAGATGTTGGATTGACTGCTTCTTCTGATGCTAGAGGACAATGGTGTCAGTGCTCTTTTCCTTTCTCTAGGTTCACTTTTGTGGGGGGTGAGGGGTGGGAGGTGGATAAGTGCCACTGCCTCCTTTCGATTAATTTTTTCTAGTCCCTTTGCCAGAGAGAGAGTAACTTAGCCTATACTAAGTAATTTTTTTCTTTAGGAAAAATTGATTGTTTAAGTTAGTAATGTAATGTACCATGTTCAGAGGATTAAAAACTTGAACCTGCAACAGATTTACATAATTCAACCAGAACATGATTAATATGGGCATTTAGCTCTTGAATTAATAAATGGTTGAGATCACATACCTTGCTCTCCACCTACATAAATCCACATCCTCCCCCTTTTCCTACCTATTTGCTTTGCAGATGGTTTATCAATGGATCATAAATCTTTTACCCAAAAAGATAAGGGATCATTGCCTTGCATCCACTTGTACATTTATAACTCTTAGAAAATCAGGGGGAAGAAAACAATTTTTTCCAGCAAAACCAAGATATTACAATGGGAGTCTGAATTCTGCACACTGCTCATTACGATGCTCTACCATTTGATCTATATGAGGTGGTATGCTGTTTTCATTAATTCTGATACTGCAATTATTATCAATTCCCTTTTAAACTTTAAGGTATTTACAAAAAATGATGAAGCCAGGAAAAAGGGATAGGGCAAAAACCCACTACAAGTTAGGCAGTCCTCCCCCCCACATTAAATTATGCAAAGTCTCAAGGGCAAGGATGGGGAACCTGTGGCATTTCATATGCTGGGAATCCATACCCAATCAGCCCCATAGGGCACAGAAGTCAGGGTGATGGGAACTGTAGTCAATCTGGAGGGCCCCCCCTCCCCCAACAGGTTGGCTAGCAAAGGTACAGGTGAAGCACACCAGGTTTGCATTGCATTTTCAAAAAGAACAGATGCAGTTACTGGTGAGGGAGAGTTTGTTAAGTATGCATAAGTGAGGGCACCAGATCCTGTCTGATCTCGGAAGCTAAGCAGGCTCAGGCCTGGCTAGTTCTTGGAAGGAAAGCTTGCAGGATATACCAGGTGTACACTACATTCAGAAAATGGCAATGGGATAAATCTGAATAAACCTCTGAATAAATCTTGCCAAGGAAACACTCTGATAGGGTCACTATAAGTCATAGTTCATTTGAAGCCACGTAACAACAGCAGCAGCAACAACAACAACAGTTTGTTTACAAGGCCAAACACAAGCAGGACAGGGGCAAAATGATTTATTTTTTTTATTTTTTTTGCCTTCTAGTCATTTCTAACATATGGCATCCCTAAAGCAAACCTATCGCAGGGTTTTCTAGGGGTGAGAGCATGTGATTCGCCCAAAGACACACAATGTGTTTACCACATGTTAATATTTGTGGTGGTTGTTTCCCTTTCAGTCATTTGCGACTTATGGTAACTCTAAGGTGAACCTATCACACAGTTTTTTTGGCAAGATATGATCAGAGGGGGTTTGCCATTGCCTTCCCCTGTGACTTGCCCAAGGTTGTGTAGTGGTTTTCCATGGGTGAGCAGGGATTTGAACCCTGATCTCCAGAGTCATAGTCAAACACTCAGACCACTACACCACACTGCCTCTTTCTCACATGGTTAATATACACAGTTCTCTTTTCCTTGTCTGTCCCAGGCACCAAATATCTACTCTAGACAGCCATGCCACTTCTGACCTCATGCAAAGTTCAGCGTCACCCTCAGCTAACCTCTGCGCACACCAGAGAACTCAAAGCAGGTGAGGTTCAGTCTATCATGCCTGGCAGAAAACGAGGAACTACCAGCCTTCATTCCATTAGTTGTAATGCATGGACTCTTCAAAGGGCTTTCACCTTGCTTGACATCCAAGAAAGAAAGAGTAATCTCTCACTTCTTTTGACAGCTAAGAGAATGCTGACACACAGCAAATGCCAGCTTTAAACTGATGCTTGCTCTCCATGACCATTTTTTTGTGAACAAAATGCTCTGTCATGCTTTTTAATCATAAACACTTAAAACCAGCCATACATATTTTCTTTCTCAGTGCATTTACAGAGAACACATTATCATTCACTTTAAAAAAAATCCCATAACAATATTTAAACAATTCAAGTTAAATAAATAACGTTACATTAAAAGTCATTGAAATCCTCAACTAACCGCTTCCTAATTTAATGCTGGGTTTTATTATCCCTAATGTTAAGTCAGATCACTATTATATTGAATCAATAGTTTTGTGTCTACTGCAGTTGTAGCAGTTCAGACAATGCCAAAGTAAGGTTTCAAGATTTTTAAACATAGTAGAAGCAGAGGGGAAAGTGTGCTTTGCCTAACATTTACAACTGATTGTCCTGGATTGGAGCTACATCTGCCCTGCAGAAATAATCCAATTTGACACCACTTTAACTGCCATGGCTCAGTGTTATGGAACTTTGGGAATTGTAATTTGTTGTGGCACCAGAGCTCTCTGACAGCAGTCTCACAAAACTACAATTCCCAGAATTCCCTAGCATTGAGCCATGACAGTTAAAGTGGTGTCAAATTGGATTATTTCTACATTGAGGATGCCACCTAAGTTAAGTGAAGTATAAACCCTAAGAACAGATATAATGTAAGGCAAACAGTTACTGAAGTAATGTACAACCAAAAGTAAAAACATTTTCCTGAATGAGATACTTTTCAAACAGCCAATACCCAATGAATATACGTCTTATACACTGAACCAAGCCCGCCATTTCACTGAAATAATTGTTAGGTTGTGTACTTGGAACATTTACTTTTCTCCTGCCCTGTAGCATTTGGAAGGCTGAAAATAAACTGCATTCTAACAAATGCAATATTAAATTCCTCTCAGGTGGTACATTCATTTAAGTCATCACGGCCATTTCATCTTCCATTTACATGAGGTGCTTTATGTTTTCAAATGTTTTAAGTTTAATTAGACAAATGCCTCAGTTACTAATGTATTACTGTATATACTCATGTATAAGTCTAGAAATTTAGGTCAAAAATTGACCCCAAAAACCTGAGTCGACTTATCCACGGGTCAATGTAAGTACTGTATCTTAACTCTTATTTAAAGAAGGACCCATTCTCTGGTGAAAAGCAAGAATATAATCTGTCCTGGAAACACTGACCCCCTTCACTCTCTCATCCATCCAGTCTTAAGAATAAGGACAAAGAGTTATGTATGATGGACTTTTGGAAGTTATTTGACGATTGTTTTGCTTTGCTTCATCCTTTAGATCCTTTCCTATATGCCCCTAAATTTTACTCTCGACTTATCCACGGGACATAGCAAAACCCAAGACTTGCCCTCGATTTATACATGAGGTCGACTTATAGTCGAGTATATATGGTATGTGTTGAAAATTACATTGGCTACAGTATTCGCTTGATTTGAAAAAAGTCTCCCTAACAGTTCAGTGGATGGGTGAAAGCTTTACATCATCAGCCTATATCTCTGTTGCAGCTACTGCTAATAAAATAATGATGATGATGATGATAATAATAATAATAATAATAATAATAAGAAGAAGAAGAAGAAGTAGTAGTAGTAGTAGTAGTAGTAGTATCCCACCTCTCCCTGTGTTGGTAACAGCAAGTGGGGAACAGTTTACAAAAAAAAATTGCTATAGCATTAAAAACATAATAATCTAAAATAATAATTATTTAGACAGGCAAATTGTACACAATATTTTTGGGGTCCTGCTCTTCCTCTCCTCCTCCCCCACCCCTGGTTTTAAAGCAATATACACATTAAAATCATGCTTAACCTGCCTTGCAAAAGAACCACTCTTTATGCTTACCCATTGTCAGTGCTTCATCCAGAAACAATTTTAGCCGTCTGCTTCTGAGTCCAAACATTTTCCCTGTTTCATGCAGAAGTCCTTGATATGTCAGTCCATTCTGGCCAACAGGATTTTCCATTAGAAGAGTTCCCACCACCCCATTCAGACATTCTAGAGAAAAGAAAGTATAAAGATTTTAGCAGAACTAAGAAACAAAATATAGTTTTCCTTCTATTTTGCAAAGACAGATTTCTTCATCCTGTCTTGAACACCCAGGCTGCAATTCTATACATTCCCAGAAGTAACAAGACTTACTTCCCTGCAGATTCACTATTCAATTCTAACCTTGGCTAGCATGTGAATCCCTATTATACAGAGGGATTTTGTAATTATTTTCCTGTTAAAACTACATTATAGTAAGAGCCAGATACTTTTCTATATAAGAATTTAGAACACCTACAGAGTATGTGCAAATGAGATGAGTCATTTATGACTGTATGCCAAGAACTCCTCTTTCAGATGTACCAATGTTGCAAAACCCAGAACGCTTAAACACAGCTTTTGGCAACAACACATGTTCTGTGCGCATCAGGGATGTCCTACATTGACTTGCCTCTATTTCCCCCCCTGTTCCTCCCAATATCCTCTCAGACCTTCTCTACTTTCTCTTCAATATTCAACTTTCCCCAATATAAAATCAACACAAGGGGAAATGGCTATTTGGTAAGCCCTTTGTGGCACCACAATTGTATTGGGGGGAGAGGAAGAAAGCACCTGCTTAGTAATGTTATGGTAGGTTATATCTAGTCCACAACAACTGGAGCCATGAAACAAGGCCCAGGACAGGTGTGCAATTTAGCTAGATCTCAAGTCAGGCTCAAAGTTTAAATTTCAATAATCTGATTTACTGCCATGGAATCAGTATTTTACACAAAGTACCTTGTGGATGTGCATTCACTAGTTGTAAATTGATATAGGGACAGAGGGAGCCATCAAGACTATTCAAGGCTGGCACTGACCCTGCTGTTACATGAAGGAGCTTTCCGCTGAGACTCAGCAAGTCTGTTTGGTTTTTCAGCTCTGAAAAGAAGAAGAAAAAATCAAGCTGTTACAGATGAGCTATGATGCTGATACTGCTTCCAGTGTCCACTGATACCGCCTGCTGTTTACATGAAATGGGCTTTCCTTTTCTGGATGAAATTCAAAGACACTTACATTTAAAGCTGCAAACATATGTCACGAGCAGTTGTACCATGCAACATTCATCTAATGTGAATGCATCCACTTTTCTATATGCAATATCAAGAGAGGAAGGTCTCAAGAACATCCAATTGCCTGCTTGGTCCACACTATCTCCAGACTCTGGTCTACCTACACTGCAGAGAGGATTAGTGGGAAGATGCTATTACTGGCTTTTGCACATGATGGCTACATGCTACCATCAGTTTCCAAGACCCCCATGCCTCTGTGCCCTAGAGGCTGGGGGACAAATCTAAGAGGGGGGCTATTGCTCACATGTCCAAGATGTGAAATTACCATGGACATGTTTGGTTGGCCTCTATGGGAAAGAAGGTGTTGCACTAGCCTGTCCTTTGGCATGATCTAGCATGACTCTTCTTATATTCAAAATGTGGGCTGTGTTATAGCAGGACAGCAAGAGGCCATCTTCTCATGGCTCCACCTCACCTGCCCGGTAATGTCTGAGCATGTGCAAATGATACTAGTGTCCCTTCTGAGAGAAGGCCACAAGCACAAGACATCTCCCAATGCGTGCAGCTGCCTACTTGCTTCCCTTCCTTATCCACCTTTCTTCTACTCAAAAGGAGGTTTACAACACAAACTAAATCTAGATACAGCCAAACTGTATAGGTTATGACATTGTGGCTGAATGTCTTCAAGCCATTTCTGACTTATGGTAACCCTAAGGCAAACTCATCACAGGGTTTTGTTTTTGTTTTTTGGCCAGATTTGCTCAGAGAGGGTGTGTCATTGCCTCCCTTTGAGGATGAGAGAGAGTATGACTTGTCCAAGGTCACCCAGCAGGATTCTATGGCTGACTGAGGATTAATCCCTGGTCTCCCTGGGTCCTAGTCCAAAAATCAAATGGGTACACCACACATTGGTTCTCTAGATTATGGCATTACTGGGAAGTGAACAATCATTAAATAACTTCTCATATAAAAATCAAGCACAGAATTAAAACATAGGGACAAGTACAACATGCCTCATTAGAAGACCCCTCTGCAGAAAACAGTTGGGGGCCAAAAGAAAGGTCTTTACCTCCTGTCAGAAGAAAGGCAGAGGGGAAGCGACCTAGCTTTCCATGTGAAAGAATTGCCTGGGAACATCCAACACAGGGAGTTAGCTACAGACCCTGGTAATTGGCTAGGGTACATCCTTCATCAGGAGGCTTACTACCACACACATTACTATTTTGCCACATGATGTGGTGGTCTTCTTATCCCAGGCATTTTAAGAATTATTATTTGGTGGTTTATCATTGATCTCTTATGCTAGAGCAATGGTTCCCAAACTTTGGTCATCCAGATGTTTTGGATTTCAGCTTCCAAAATCCCTTTCCAGCTTGGTCAATAGTCAGGAATTCTGGCAGCAGAAGTCCAAAACATCTGGAGGACCAAAGTTTGGGAATCACTGTACTAGAAGTTTTATATTAATTCTATGAACAGCACTTTGCTGCTGATTTTATTATATAATTATTGTGACTGCTTACTGTTTATTTGATTTTTATGTAATGTACGCCAGGCATGGTACTATGTTTCAAAAGTTTACAACACAAACTAAATCTAAGCTATATTTTTTTAAAAACGAATTAATTGTAGTTAAGAATTCCGCAAGTAGTCATAACATTAAAAACATGCAATCAACACAGTAGAATACTTTTCACCCTCCACCCCCACATTCCAACTGTGCCTTTTAAAGTGCAAAACCCTTTAAAGTATTTTCCTGTAGCTGTGTGAAATTATGTGGAACAAAACCTCAAATACAGAGTTATGCTTTTTTAAAAAAAAAACAGAAGTACAAATGTGTTCCTTCAATGTGTGGCAGTTAAGGAAAACTTTATAATTTAGAACATTAACTCAATGGACATCAATAAAGGTGATATAGCTGAAGCCACTTTACAGAAGAAAAATATGCCAGCTGGCTTTTTTTCTTGCAAGATTAAGATAGTGATATGAAGGAAGGAAAAAATTAAGTCCACTAACCATCATGTTTCCTAACTGAGCATGTGTATATTAAAGCTACCAACATTAGTTGCAAGTTGCAGTTTAGTTTTATACACTGAAATCTGATAGAAATTTGCAGCCAAAGTCATACTGGATCATTGTCAAATTAATTAAAAAGATAGCTAGATGTTGCTTTCAATCTGAATTACCTTCATCTGTCATCACTGAAACCTGATTGTATACAAGATGATGTCATTAGTACTAGAAAGGATAATCTTAAAGGGAAAAAATGCTGGCAAAGCTTCAGCTAACTTACAGTGAAGTATATCTCCCACCACCACTTGTATGCCTTCTGTCTATCAATCACCAAAGTGCCCTCTTACATACAGGATACTGAGAATAGAAGTATTTTTGGTGGACGAAGATTTTCCTAAATTATTTCTCTTGATTTGGGTCAGTCGTATTGGAACTGCTGCTCCAACTGTAGAAATACTGCAGTTTGGCACCACTTTAAGTGCTGTAGCTCATTTCTATGCAATCCTTTAGCCTTCTCTCCCAGGATTCTGTTGGGTGGAGCTGTGATAATTAAGGTGGTGTCAAACTGCATTATTTCTACAGTATAGATGCACCCTTGATTTTTTGATATTAGATGGGAAAAAGTACCAAGCATATGAGAAAGCTACACCTGTTAACAAACATCTGCAAAATTTATGTGTTACATGTAAAAAAGAAGAGGACGAGGAAAAATATAGCAGCAACTTTATGACCAACTAATAAAATTCAGCTTAAGTTTTTTTATGCAGAACATTATGTTTACACACATATAAAGTCATTTAAAACAGGAGGAAACCACATGCAGCCCTCATCCATTTTTGTATTTATTGCCTCCTAATAACAGTACCTATTGCCTCCCAATAATATTTTTCTTTTAAAAAAAAAATACCCCCACACCTTGTTTTAATTTTTTAAAAAACCCACCATTGGTTTTAAAAAAACCCTTTAAATTATTTCAAGTTTTGCCAGGATGGACTACTACAGTGTCCACAGTGGGCTGAAGGAGGGAAGAGAAAGTTGTTCCTAGCCCTTCTAAAATTGTCCACTCCCAGATTTTAAACAAAGTAATCAGGTGGTTCATCACTGTCCTTGAAATACAAGTCATGACATCTTCAGTCTCCCATAAATCCTCAGGGAAATGAAGTGGGCTGGACAACGACTAGAGTGTGAGTGACAAAAGACTCGGCTCTCATCCGACAGAGCTCGCTATAGACTGCATCTTCGCAGCTATGGTGAGGCTTTGCGTGCAGCGTGGAGATCTCGCTGCTCTGCACGCATTGTGTCTGCAGAGTCCCACCTGGCAGAGCTGTTTAAGGTGGTGGTGGAGCTGACGCAGGTTCCTCCTGCGCCAAACCCCCTGCTAGAGCCTACGACAGCCTGCTGTGAGGCGTTTAACATTCACTTTGCAGACAAAGTTTCTCGGATTAGAGCCGACTTGGACGTCAATATTTGTTCAGAGCCCGCAAGTGAGGTGTCCAGTCACTCTGTTGATGCTAGTTTATTGGATGAGTTTCAAGTGGTGAGTACTGATGACGTGGACAAGCTCCTTGGCAGTACTAGGAAAACGACTTGCTCCCTCGATCCGGCTCCATCTTGGCTGGTCGTCCAGGGAGAACTTTCCTTCGGGAGGTGATCAATGCGTCCCTCAGGGAGGGTATTGTTCCATCGTGTCTAAAGGAGGCGGCTGTAAAGCCCCTCCTGAAGAAACCCTCCCTTGATCCCCTGGACAGGAACAACTATAGACCAGTGTCCATGCTATCTTTTCTTAGCAAGGTTATCGAGAGAGCTATTGCCTTCCAACTCCAAGCAGTCTTGGAAGAAGCCGATTATCTCGATCCATTTCAAACCGGCTTCAGGGCAGGGTATGGAGTTGAGACTGCCATGGTTGCTCTGATGGATGATCTCCTCTTGAGCGTCAACAGGGGTAGTGTGACCCTGCTCGTCCTCTTGGATCTCTCTGTGGCTTTTGACACTATAGATCATGCCATCCTGTTGGATCGGCTGAGAGAGTTGGGGATCGGTGGCATGTGGTTCCGGTCCTTTCTCTCCGGTAGATCCCAAAGGGTGAGGCTCGAGGACAGTTGCTCTTCTAAGATCGAGCTTAATTGTGGCGTCCCACAGGGCGCCATCCTGTCCCCGATGCTGTTTAACATCTATATGAAGCCGCTTGGCGAGATCATTCGGAGGCATGGAGCTCGGTGTCTTCAGTACGCTGATGACACTCAGATATATCTCTCCATGACAAGATCGTCTGCTCAGACCTCAGATGGCGTCTCTCCTCTCAAATCCTGTCTTGCGGCGGTAATCGATTGGATGAGGGAAAACAAATTGAAGCTCAATCCAAACAAAACGGAGGTACTCACAGTCACAGGCCCGAAACCAGGTTTGGGAATACAATCTCCAGTTCTGGATGGAGTCACACTCTCCTCTAAGGACTGTGTTCGCAGTCTGGGGGTCCTCCTAGACTCGTCGCTTCACATGACTAGTCAGGTGAATGCGACGGTCAGGAGTGCCTGTTACCAGCTTCGGCTGATCCGCCAGCTGCGCCCTTTCCTGGAGATGAGGGATCTGGAAACTGTGATACATGCTCTCTGGTAACCTCACGATTGGACTTCTGTAATGTACTCTACATAGGGCTACCCCTGTGCTTAACTCGGAAACTACAACTGGTTCAGAATATGGCAGCCAGATTTATTATAGGTACACCTAGGAAAGAGCACATAACACCTGTGCTAAAATCTCTCCACTGGCTGCCAATCAGTTTCCAGGCACAGTACAAGGTGTTGGTTTTAACCTATAAAGCCCTACATGGCTCAGGTCCATCATATCTAAGGGACCACCTCTCCCCGTACGTACCCCCCCACACACATGCTTCAATCCTCTGGGAGGAGTCTCTTACAACCCATGAAGACTAGGCTGACACAGACCTCCCAGAGGGCCTTCTCAGCGGTCACCCCCAAACTTTGGAATGACCTGCCAGATGAGTTGCGTCTCATTCCATCCACCGATAGCTTTAAGAAAGCATTGAAGACGCATCTCTTCCGGCAGGCCTTCCCGGAAAATGCTTAATGTCACCCAGCTCCAAATCTTTTGCGAGTCCCTAATACTCATCACCCGATATAGCTCAAGGAACTTTTAGTTTGTTATTGTTGACTGTCTGCTATTTGCACTATGTTTTAACTTGTTGTTGGTTTAATTCTTTTTTTAAGGGGGGAAGGTGGGAATGGGATTGGATATTTTAATTGTCTTGTTTTTAATTTTATCTTGTACCCAGCCCCGATTGCTCACTCAGAGGGTCAGGCTAGAAATAAATATTATTATTATTATTATTATTATTAAATTAAAACATTTTTAAAATGGCAATGAAAAAGCACATGGTTTAGCTTACAAAGAGCATAAATGTTTCACTGTATGAGATTTGCAAATGCTACAATAGTTGGTTCCCGTGGATCTAAGTGGGCAGATAAAGAACTCAAAGGCACACTCTTAATTCAAATGGATCAAATTTACACATAAGCGGCATCAAGCAGGATTTTTAAAAAACAAATTTTAGGGATGGTCTATAACCAGTTAAATTTCTTCTCATAGGATTAGTAAAAAGCAAATCCCAGTAACGCATATCTTCTAAAATCATAGCAATATTTTCTCCAAAACGCAGTAAAATATTTTCACAGATAGGTGAGTGTGTTTATGTGTGTTGCTCTCTACTGCTACTCACCTGTTTTTCCACTGAAAACCACCAGCTTTGAATTTTCAAGTCCAAAAATGGATGACATGGTATTAATAAATTTGGTAAAGTCTAATTTATTATCTCCTTTAGGATTTTCTAGCAAGACCATTCCACCTGCAGAGGAGAATGCAGAGTGATAAGAAAAAATATTTTTCTAATACATTATCAAGACTACTACACTATACTGTGAATACACTATGGATTCAGACTACAGGAAAAGAGATTCCAGCTCAACCTTAGGAGGACAGTAAGAACTGTTTGACAGTGGAACACACTCCCTCAGAGAGTGGAGTCCCCTTCTTTGGAGGTTTTCAAACAGAGCTGGATGGCCTTCCATTGGGGCTGCTTTGATTCTGTGTTCCTGCATGGCAGAATGGGGTTGGGCTGGATAGCCCTTGAGTCTTCCACCTCTATAATACTTCATACAACAGAAGTCACTTTTTCATAAAATCACATTTTTCAAAATTATAAAAATACCAATGTTTTCTTTAAAATTGATAATAAATAATGCAACACCATAATCCAAATGTGAAATTCAAACTATTTTTTAAAAAACAATGGGACATGCTGTGTAAAATTAATTTTATGGGATCAAAGGAGCACGATAATGATTCTTTCTTACCCAATGCCAGTTTTCAACCCATATTAGTATCTAAGGGAGCTTTCAAACGCAGTTTGTAAAATGGCACTGGAGTCAGGTGTTACAGGAAAAACTCCTTACTAAGATATTTCTGTCCCCATGGATAAGCCTAAACAGCAATCTGTGTCCCAGCTATATATTTTTTAAAGAATAACTATCAGTTTTGTTATTAAATTCAACCGGCCTTAATACCTTAATCACTCAACAAACTGAACAGACATTCCTGTACTTGTGAATTAGCAAAATCAATGATGTTCTAACTGATATTTTCATTGTTTCAATATTAGTGGCTTGCATTAATTTGATAATATCTAATATTAGGGACTTAACATGTTCCTTCCCCATCTATTTCCAGATTTTAGTTCTCTCTTTTTGTACCATGAAAGAAAGCTCAAAATTAATAGTGCAAAATTATATATATCTTCATAAAATTAAGACACATTGGGGCTTTCTAGATTGGCAGGAAAGAGAGACATGAAGCTGCCTTTTCCTTAATGCTTAGCAGCTACACTGCAAGCCCCAGGTATGTAATAAAAAGGCATAGGGCAGCTACACGGAGGAGCTGTGGGAACGAGTTATCAGAAGTCTTTTCTGTTGCTCAGCAACTACATTGGAAGCTGTCAGGATGCTAGAAACACAGGCGGAGCAGCTGCAAGGGTGGCAATGAACGGGGCTTTTGGTGACACTGAACCTTTAATTTTTTTGTTGTTGTTGTTGCAGGCTGCGAACTGCGCAGTTGCACCGCTATATCATAAAGGCAATTGTATTGCCAGCTGCGAACTGCGCCGTTGCGCAGGTACATCACACATTAACTGTACAGTTATGACGATCTGTCAAATTACAATTGTGGTTTTGCTTCCCTTTTTTAAGTACGCAGTTGCACCATGAATGAACCCCTTTATTTTATAATAATAGTTGTTATTATTATTATTATTATTAATACCCCACCACTTTGAGATCAATTGAGGTGGCTTACACATTAAAATGCTATTACATCAATAAAACAAACTGCATCCCTCCCCCCTTAAAAAGATATTAAATCTGTTACAATTTAAGTTTTTGAATAAACTTCTTTATGAATGAATTGACATTTTATGCACAGTTGCATAACAGTTACAGCATCCCAGAGTCCCTACTGCGCATGTCTAGGGTTCAGATTACAGCTGGAGCTAGGGTTTGGGAGTTTTAAAAACTGCACAGTTGCACTGCAGCGTTTAGACACAGCTGAGCAGTTACATCCTTTTTAAAAAGAAGCTGGGAAAAGCAGGTCCTTTTTAAAGCTGCTTTTTCCCCACTAAAATGCAAAAGAAGTGCGTTCATGCCAAACTTTCAGTGTGGGTCATCTAAAAGCTACACTTTCATGCAGGCATGAACACACCCCTTTTCGCCAGTCTAGATCAGCCCATTAATTTCAGTGGTGATTACTCTCAAGGCTAAATGGTGCAGTCTCTATTGGCATCTATCACACAAGCTGATTACACAAATCTGCTATCCTTTTGCTTCAGTGGTAAGGAAAGAATTTTACTAGCATGAATAGTAGTAATTACACATATAGAATCCCCAACATGTACAGTCTTCCTTCCAATGATGACAGTAGTTAAAAACACAATGATGACAACTCAAAAACCAGTAGAATATATTCCTACCTTGCTCTTTACCATTAACACAGATGTTCACATTGACATAAGCACAAGCTGGTTCAATGCGATGATGCAAAGCGCCTTTGACCAGTGTAATTTCCAGTTCTGATCCCTTCAGCTAAAGAAACAACAGTTAAAAAATTTTTTTCATCATTCTTCTCAGGTGAGATATGCAAAACTACAACGTTTCTAATATTTGAGTAGACTGCCAAGAATTACAGTGGCAATAGTTGTAAACTAACACATAGTAAATAACTGTGAAGAGGATATTAGCAGACACAAACCTGGGTTAAGAAATAAGCTTTCAACACTATAAAAAGAAGGAGTCAGAGCTACACCTACAGATGACACACTTTAAGTCCAGGTCTCCTAGACCTGGCCAGTAGGGGGCAATTTTGACTGGCTATTAACCACCAGGAAACTGACATGGTTCAAGGCTGAATTAATAATTCTAAACATTACTATAGTATGGATTCAAGGTCACACACACAAAACTTTATGATGCATTATTGCTGTTGTTGCACATTTCAGTTAAAGTGATTATAGTTACACCTTTGAAGAACTCCACATAATTGTGTTGGGGAATATTTTGATGATGGTTAGTATATATTCTTTTAAATGCAAACACCAGGACTTATACTTTGAATCTTTTGAAACAAATATGATTGTTAGTATTATGACACAAAATAAATTTTCTTCTTCCTCAAACTTCTGGATTCCTCCCTCCAACCCTCATTTAAAGAAGACATTTCGAGGCTCAGAGTGCCCCCCTGAACAATATGGGATGGAGTACAGATGGACAGTTGAGCATGACTCAGTACTTGGTACCTGGATATCGAAAATATTTGATGTCTTTCTTGGTATCTAATGTTACTTTGATTTGTGTCCATATTTGGTCAGTATATCAGGGAAAGGATTACTGCAGATCAAATACGCTTACAAATCAAAGTTGTATTATCAAATTTTCTTATACCTTTTACCTTTTGATACATTACTTCAATTTCTAGAGGACTAACATTACTCAAGGTTTTCTTGCTTGGAGATCCATAAATAAGGAACATATGGACACTTTAAGTGCGTTGATAAAAGGCAACATCTAAGATTCCTCTATCCTATTTGTGTCAAACACCCATACCAGGACTATTACATTCCTGTAGAACTTACTGTCTTTCTGGCAGTCCTAGAATTCCAAGCATTTGCAGTGAACACCTAGAATTAATCTATAATCCCCCCAAAACTAAATGTAAACCTGAATTTTTCCCTATGAAAAGGAATGTCACCAATTCTTTGTAAACTGACCTCATCTGAGGTTAAGGGCACAGGACCAGTGAAACTGGAAAAGACACAAATAACTGTCCCACCACCACCACATTTAACACACAAAAAAGTATGACCCACAGATTCAACCCACTGTGGATGCCTTCAAAGCAATGGGGCTCTTTCACAAGGCAGAAGTGGGTGGATAGCAGGGCTTGCTCACATCTCCATTGCTGCTCTATGCCATTTTTAATAGGGACTTGTGGCAGTACAGACCAGCACTTTGTGCTGGCCTGACTCTGCACTAGGGCTGCAGTAGGGCTGAGTGTTCATACGCTGAAAGCCTTTGTTCCGCTGTCTGTGCACCATTATGGCGTGTGCAATGACACACAGGCGGCAGCACACCCAAATGGCACTCCACAGAAGGGGTATCATCATGGTACGTCCCCATTCCGGGATGCAAAAACAGTCCGCCAAGAAGGTTCTTTTTGGTCCTTCTGGAGGCCGCAGCGTCTGGTTGCCATGGCCTCCATCTGGGGCTCAAAAGGGCAGTGTTGAGCTGCCCATCTGTCGAGTCCCTTACAAACCTCACCACATGTTCGTAGTCTCACAAGGTCTGCAGTCCCTATTAAAAATGGGACAGGCAGCAAATAATCCATGAATCATTAAATCCACAAAAGTCAAACCCGCAACTGTGGAGGGCCAGCTGTAATTGAAAACAAATATATTTTTCTGTTTTAAACAAATATTTTAGAATGAATCATTCGTTAAATGATACAGTGGGTATCTCCTAAGTACTTTTCTTAACTTCCCATTTATCAAGGTCACATCAGTAGACTTTCATATGTATATTTCTGTCACCTGTGTACCTTAAAGGGAATATGTCAGTTAACCACAAGGCATATTTTACTGCATATAAGATTACTTCTCAAGGGCAAGGCAAAGAAGTCTGACCTTTTCATTCTGAACTGTGCCATTCAAATAAAACCATACTTCATTCTATATTCAAGTGAATAAAATGCATTTGGCACATGGTTAGAAGTCCTGATGGCACCTGGGCTAGTGGCAAGGTTGTCAGGAAAAAAACAGCCCTTTTTAGGGCACCTCTGAAGAAAATGCATTCTATATAATAATAAAATAATAAAATAATTTATTTATTTGTATTTCCCGCCTCTCCCTGCAGATCGAGGTGGGATTCCAACAATTTGAAACAATAAAACATTAAGTTCAATGTGCAATACAACAATTACAATGTGCAATTACAGGTTAATCAAAAGGCTCAAAAGAGAACTGCCACTGAAAAATATATATGGTAACCACAGTTGGGAAAGTACATAGGATTTATTATTTCATACCAAAAATGGTATGTAACCAGTATGTAACCAAGATGATTTGGGGCTAGAGCAAATACTCTATCACAAAAGTTTACAATAGTTGTTGTTCTTAGATTCAGAAGGAACACAAATGGGGTGAGCGGGGTATGATAGAATTTTCTAGAATTATTTATGCTGCAGAAGAAGCAAATAGAATGAATCCATCTCTCCACCACCCCACAATATTTCAAACCTGCAGCACCCAATATAGCTGAATGATGGGAGATTTGGGAAAGACAAAACAGAAGTCCTCCCATACAACACAGAGAAATGTACTTAGGACGGAAAATGAAATGCACAGATATAGGATGGGGGATACCTGGCTGAACGTGACCACATGTGAAAGGGATCTAGGAGTCCAAGTAGACCATAAGTTGAACATGAGTCAACAGTGCGATGCAGCAGCTAAAAAGGCCAATGCAATTTTAGGCTGCATCAAAAGAAGAACAGCGCCTAGATCAAGGGAAGTAATAGTGCCACTCTATTCTGCTTTGGTCAGGCCTCACCTGGAATATTGCATCCAGTTCTGGGCACCACAATTTAAAAAGGATGCAGAGAAACTGGAGCGGGTCCAAAGGAGGGCAACAATAATGGTTAAGGGTCTGGAAACCATGCCCTATGAGGAACGACTTAGGGAGCTGGGGATGTTTAGCCTGGAGAAGAGAAGGTTAAGAGGTGATATGATAGCCTTGTTTAAAAATTAAAAGGGATGTCATATTGAGGAGGCAGCAAGCTTGTTTTCTGCTGCTCCAGAGACTAGGACCCAGAACAATGTATGCAAGCTACAGGAAAAGACAATAAGGGCTGTTCAACAGTGGAACACACTCCCTCGGAGTGTGGTAGAGTCTCCTTCTTTGGAGGTCTTTAAGCAGAGGCTGGATGACCATCTGTTGGGGATGCTTTGATTGGGAGTTCCTGCATGGCAGGGGGTTGGACTGGATGGCCCTTGTGGTCTCTTCCAACTCTATGGTTCTATGATTCTATGATTTCACTGTTAAACTATAGAACAATTTGCCAAAAGAAGAGGTGATGAACACCAACACACATGGTTTTATAAGGAGAACTCATCACTCATGCTGGCTACTTAAAAGGGAATTGGATGGCTATCTGCATCTTCTAGAATCAAATGCAGCATGCCTTGAACACCAGCTGGAGAGAAACGGCAGCTTTCCGCTATGGGAAACAAGATGCACGTCCAACTAAACCTTCAGTCTGAATGAAACAGGACTGTCCTTTTTCATTAATTGAATAATAAAAACACTACAAAAAACGCAGATTGAATGATAAACACAGATAAAGCTTTGAATAAAATACATAAAACAATGGCGTAACTAAACAAAATGGTCTTTGCCACACAATGAAATACCATCAAAGATAATGCCAGCCTGAGAAGGATCCTGTTTTTGGTCCTACTGGCTGGGCTTCCACCACAATTGGGACACAAAGGAGAGCCTTTCCATCAGGTGCTAGGGTGCAAGCAGGATAATATGCATTCTTGTGATATCTTTCCCCATCATGCAACAATCCTTGGTCTCCCAGGTACTTATAAAGTGTTCAAAAGTAATTAGAGGGCTACATTACCCAAGTTCAATTGAAGCAACAACCCCCCCCCCCCCCAAAAAAAAAAACCAACAAAAAACTCTACTCCTGGAGACTGGGGGAGACATGACATATAGCTGGACATGCAAAGTAAATCAGGAAAGGGAAAAGACTGAACATTAGTGTCATAATCCAGGAGGCCTACAGGCAAGGACACATATTTATTATTCTTATTTATATAAGAATACACAAACTAAATTATGGCTCTTGCAGTGCATGAGATCCATGACTTAAAAAACAATTTGGGCCTCTTTTGGGTGGGGAACAAGATCTGTTTCAAATGGTACCCTTGGATGAAAGAAACCCTATGCTTTTCTGCAGGCCCGTACCTAGACCTTTAGGGGCCCTGGGGCAAAAGGTACATTTGGGGCCCCTATATTTTTTCATGTTCGAACATACTTGCATGATCATGTGTGTGCTTTACTATACATTGTCAGTTAGTGGTGAAGGGCAAAGCGAAAACATTATTCATTCAAAGTTTATTCAAAATAGCAACACAATGAATAATACTGTAATAACATCTTATAAGTACAAACTTTACAGACACAACAGACTCCTACTCCCAGAATTCCATAGCCTTAGCCAGATAGAGTGAGAAGCCTAGAGATGCGGGCCCCACAACAGACTCCTACTCCCAGAATTCCATAGCCTTAGCCAGATAGAGTGAGAAGCCTAGAGATGCGGGCCCCACAACAGACTCCTACTCCCAGAATTCCATAGCCTTAGCCAGATAGTGAAGAAGCCTAGAGATGTGGGCCCCACAAGAGACTCCTACTCCCAGAATTCCATAGCCTTAGCCAGATAGAGTGAGAAGCCTAGAGATGCGGGCCCCACAAGAGACTCCTACTCCCAGAATTCCATAGCCTTAGCCAGATAGAGTGAGAAGCCTAGAGATGCGGGCCCCACAACAGACTCCTACTCCCAGAATTCGATAGCCTTAGCCAGATAGAGTGAGAAGCCTAGAGATCTGGGCCCCACAACAGACTCCTACTCCCAGAATTCCATAGCCTTAGCCAGATAGAGTGAGAAGCCTAGAGATCTGGGCCCCACAACAGACTCCTACTCCCAGAATTCGATAGCCTTAGCCAGATAGAGTGAGAAGCCTAGAGATCTGGGCCCCACAACAGACTCCTACTCCCAGAATTCCATAGCCTTAGCCAGATAGAGTGAGAAGCCTAGAGATCTGGGCCCCACAACAGACTCCTACTCCCAGAATTCCATAGCCTTAGCCAGATAGAGTGAGAAGCCTAGAGATGTGGGCCCCACAACTAGTAGTGTAGTATTTTAGTACTCAGTAGTAGTTCCCAGTCTAGGTGGACCTCCTCCCTGGTGGCAGTGGCACCCCAAACCAAACCCGACGGAAGCACAGGGCCCTGGGCCCAAGAAGCAAGGCAAGCCCAACCCCCATCCTCTGCCCAGGGGCCCCAGGCCCAGCCAGGGAGGCCAAAGGCAACAGGCAGCAGCCCTACCAGTTCTCAGTTCACTTCTCACTTGTTCCCACACGTGCTCTGGTGCGGGCGCCCACAAACAACTCCTCCTCCTCAGCTCCTCTCCTCTTCAGTAGCCCAGCCGATGGGGATGGACTGGAGGAGCCCAGGAGGAGGGGCTGCTGCAGGCAGGCAGGCAGGCAGGCCGGCCGTTCCGACTCCTCTGTCCTCTCTGAGGGGGAAGGCAAGCTGCAGCCAGGCTGCCAGGAAGGGACTGACGACTAAGAAGAAGAGGAGGACATTTATGAGGACGGCAGCTGGCCCCCCCCCTCAGCTGGGGGCCCCGGGGCATTGCCCCGCCTGCCCCGCCCTAGGCACGGCCCTGCTTTTCTGAGATATTTTTGCTTTCAATTGCTCCTACTCAGATTCAAAGTATTCAGAAAATGTTTTTCATACAAACAATGATTGCTTATATAAACAATATAAACATTTAAACAATGATTCACCAGTTGCTAAATAAAAACAGACAAGTTTGGTACAGTACATATAAGAAAAATGAGCTTCTGCACAGTGGCAGCGACACCTGGGGTGTGACCCAGTGGAGGGGGGGGGAACTTCCTGAGGAAGGGCCAAAAGAGGACGGCACCCACCTCCTTGCTGCATGCTGTTCTAAACATGAGTGGAACAATGGATGGCAAGGAGGAGGTCTGGGCAAGCTCTCTTCCTGCCATGAGCCACTCTACTCACATGTAGAGCAGATAGGGAGCGTGATGAGCCCCCTTCCCTGGTGCAAGCCACTCTACTCGTGTACAGCAGCATGCAGTGGGGAGGGGCTGGGCACACTCCATTGCTTCCATACACTGCACTGAAGCGATGGCGTTAAGGGAGGGGCAGTCAGCTCCCTCAGTGCCGCCTCATTATTCTCCTTATGACACTGTTATCATGAAGAGAAAGAGTCAATGGCAATGAGGTGGGGGAGACTGAGTTAACCCCTCTTCTGGGTTGTCACCCAATGTGGTCCACACCCTCCTAGTGACATCAGTGCTTCTGCAGATCAAGGGTTACGTTTAAAATCTGCATTAAAGTAGAATAAGAGTTCAGGTATTTCATGCAAAGAACATATGAAATGAAGACAAAAAGCTATGCAATATGCTTTTACCAGGTTTAATTTGAAATCACATTATTATTATTATTATTATTATTATTAATTAAAGGATATTATTTGAAATGAGGAGAAATAATATAAAACCTAACCGAAAGAGGGACTGTAACGATGGGTGCGTAAAACAAGGCAAACTAATACTGAAGGATCCTTGGATTAATCCAGTGACTTCTTGAACTTAAAACATGTTATACAATATGAACATCTGAAATGGATATAGTCTGTGTGGTGCACTAAACATTTAATGTGAACAATGCATTATTCAGATAAGGGGCAAGATGAATGTACTCCAAAGGATTTATATTTGTCCTTACCTGGGTTTTTTCTTGAATAAGCACTTCTTTTGAAGTAGGCACTGGATACGGCTTCAAGGCAGCTTTTATTGTTGCATAAATGAAATCTGTATGTTGCTTAATAACAGTTTCAAGATAATCACCTTCTGGATGTGTACGATAATATACTGTAATCTCGTCAGTAGGAACAAGATTGCGCTGTAATGAAATCAGCAACACCAACAGGTCTGAAACATTGCTTATACCCAGTTTTTGCAACAAGGAAAAATCTATTTCATCTATTTATAGAATAAAGTTCAGATGTTTAAAATGTAACATGATTGTTTTTTTTAAAAAGCAAGAAAGAAGAAAAGGTTCTAGTTCCACAACTTATGACAAGTTATTTTTTCTTTGTGATAGTGTAAAGATCCTTTGAAAAGCAAGTATTAAATATGCTACCCAACTAAACAAAAATTAAATATGTTTTACAATGTAAAATTAGGTATTTTATGGAAAAAAAGCTTCCATTAAACTAAAATCATTGACAAATGAGTATTATTCCCAGATTTAGAACATTAACAAAATTAAGACCATTCCATTCTGGGTATTTCTGTAGTTAAATTCAACTGAGCACTGAAAGTTATTTATAGATATTGTTATCATAATGCAATGAGGAAAGTCACCTTCACACACAATTACCTATGTCATGCTCAATTTTTATCCTCTTGTCTATTCTCCTTTTATAGCCATCTGTTCTCTATCTACCTTCTATGCACTACCACTCTCAACACACAAAGACTTTTCCTTCAATACTTTCCTATTATGCTTAAAGTATTGATTTCTCCTGTTCCTTCATAGCCTTGCTGTTATTGTCATCTGGCTAATGATTTTGCTTCTTGCAATATTGTAGCTGATCTGGCAATAGCTATATGAGTTTACAAGGAAAGAAACAAAACAAAATCCCATTATCATAGAATAAGACAAACTGGAGGCCCCTGTGGTTTAAGAACATATTCCCAGAGCAACAGTCTTCCTGCATTCTGTTCATGGTTGCTCTTTCCTGTTAATTAGTATTCTAGAGGTAACTCAAACTAAACTGTACAACAGGACTATAAGACTGTATCAGAAAACAGAATCATAACTCAGAGCTGGAAGAAACCACAAGAGCAATCCAGTCCAACTCCCCTGCAATGCACAACCAAAAACACCCCCGATTGATGACCACACACAACCAAAGCACTTCAGATTGATAACCATTCAGCCTCTGTTTAAAGACCTCCAAAGAAGGTTTCCAGGGAATATGTTCCACTGTCGAAATGTCTTACTGTCAGGACGTTCCTCCTAATGTTGGGGTGGAATCTCTTTTCCTCTTTTCCTATTCTCTGGAGCAACAGAAAAAAAGCTTGCTCCATCCTCAATAACACATTCCTTCAAATATTTAAAAAGGGCTATCCTATCATCTCGTAACCTTCTCTCCTCCAGGCTAAATATGCCCAGCTCCCTAAGTCTCTCCTCAGGGGGCATGGTTTCCAGACTCTTCATCATTTTGGTAGCCCTCCTCTGGACACGCTCCAGCTCGTCAATATCCTTTTTGAATTGAGGTGCCCTGAACTGGATGCAATATTTCAGGTGAGTCCCGACAAAAGCAGAACAGAGTGGCACTATTACTTCCTTTGATCTAGACACTATACAGTGGAACCTTGTTATTCACTAGGATTTGGTTCCAGGATCCCCCGTGGATAACAAAAACCATGGATGCTCAAGTCCCATTAAATATAACGGCAGAGGAAAATGGTGTCCCTTATACAGTATAAAATGGAAAATCAAATTTTGACATTTGGAATTTATACTTTTTTGGAATATTTTCAAGTCATGGATGCTTGAATCCATGAATAAAAAAAACGTGGATAAGGAGGGCCAACTATAACTCTATTGATGCAGCCTAGAATTGCATTAGCATTTTTAGCTGCCCCATCACACTGTTGACTTATGTTAAAATTGTGGTCTACTAGGACTCCTAGATCCCTTTCATATGTAGTCTTGTTAACCCAGGTGTCCCCCATCCTTTATCTATACATTTCATCTTTTTTGCCTAAGTGCAGTACCTTACATTTCTCCCTGTTGAAATTCATTTTGTTACTTTTGGCCCAGCCTTCTAATCTATTATGGTCATTCTGAATGTTGATCCTCTACTCTGGGGTAATAATAAAAATAATAACATATTTATATTCTGCTTTTTCTCAAAGGAATCAAAACAGATCACATCAATGTAAAATAACAGATCATGCAGTAAAATTACAAATTAGAAGAAACAAACCCAAAACCCATCCCTCCCCCCCAATCATAAAAACATGAGTCAAACCATAAAAAGAGATTAAACAACAAATAAGATAAAAGCATACTAATACAAATATAATAAAATAATAAAATTGTAGATTGTGCAAAAGATGTCTTCCTGTAAAGGGGGAGGGGGCGAGAGGCGATAAAATCGATGCCGATGTCAGTATCAGCATCAATAGCAGTTGTAGCAGTAGTAGGACACAATAGGACACAATATTAGTTGCTACTCCTAATTTGGTGTCATCTGCAAATTTGATAAGCATGCCCTCTATTCTTTCATCAAGTCATTGATAAAGATGCTGAACAGCACTGGACAGAACCCTGTGGTAACCCAGTCATTACTTCTCTCCAAGATAAAGAGGAGTCATTGCTGAGCACCCTTCGAGTTCGGCTGGTCAAGTAATTACAAGTCCACCTAACAGTTGTATTGTCTAGCCCCCATTTTAATAGCTTGCTTGCAAGAATGTCATGGGAGACCTTGTCAAAGGCCTTACTGAAATGATATATTATATCCACAGCATTTCCTTCATCTACCAAGCTGGCAATTGTATATATAAAAAAGAAAGTTCAGATTAGGCTGGCATGACATATTTCTCAGAAATCCATGTTGACATTTTGTGATTACAGCATTCCCTCTCTGTTTAATGATCTGCTCTAGAATCTTTCCTGGCATTGATGTCAGACTAACTAGGCGATAGTTGTTGGGATCCTCTTTTTTCCCTTTTTGAAGATGGGGACAATGTTTGTCCTCCTCCGGTCATATCATTTCCTTCTTCCTTTTGCAATGGACATAAAAAGACCCTTTCATTGTTCTTATCCTCTCTAGCAAGCCTGAGCTCATTCTGCACTTTAGCTTTCTTGACTTTCCTCCTACAGGCGCTAGCTTTTTGTTTGAATTCCTCTTTGGTGACTTCCCTCTTGTTCCATTTCTTATATGAGTCCCTTTTAAAACTAAGCTCACAACAACATAATAATAATAATAATAATAATAATAATAATACATCTTTATTTCTAGCCCACTCCTCTGTAGAGCACAATCAGAGTGGGGTACAGCAAATTAAAACATACAGATTAAAATACTTCATCAACCCATTCCCAGCCACCCACCTCTTAAAAATAAATTAAATTAGCAATAGTTTAAAACCATAACGATATTAAAAACATAATACATCCTCATAGATCTTAAATGAGGGTAAAAATAGCACCAAGCAAGGGGTCAAAATAGGTCCCGTTCCTGGTTTACTGAGACACCTTCCATTTTTCCTCCTCATTGGAACTGTTTGAAATTGAACCTTCAGTATGTCCCTTTTGAGAAACTCCCATCTGATCTGAATTCCCTTCTCTTTTAGTATTCCTAGCAACAAGATCACTCCTAGTATTCCCCTAAGTTTACTGAAATCAGCTTTCCTAAAGTCTAGAATGCATGTCTGACTATACTTGACTTTCCCCTCCCACTGTATAACAAACTCCAGGAGAGCACAATCACTCCCACCTAAAGATCTCACCAATTGCATCCCATTAACCAGGTCATTCCTGTTGGTTAGGATCAGATATAAAATAGCTGATCCTTTTGTTGTCTGTTTCACCTTTTGGACTATGAAATTGTCTTCTAGGCAAGTGAGAAAATTTCTAGAACTTAAAGTTTTGGTTGAGTTTGACTTCCAGTAAATATTAGGATAGTTGAAGTCACCCACCACTATTATATATTTCCTTTCTGAGTGTGTGGCCATCTGTTCTAGAAAGGCACCAATTTCTCAGTCTGATTAGGGGGTCTGTAGTAGACTCCCACATCCCTCTTGTTTCCCTCCCTTTAATTTTAATTCAGATGCTCTCTATCTGGCTTCCAGGATTTAAGTCCTGGATCACTTCACAGGTATAAACATCCCTGACATATAATGCTATTCCTCCTCCTTCCCTGTTTGGCCTATTTCTCTTAAAAAGGTTATACCCCTCTATTACTACATTCCAGTTATGAGACATCCTATCAGGTTCAGTGATGTCTATTATATCATATTTGCTTTGTTGTGCTAGGAAATCAAGTTCATCTTGTTTATTTCCCATGCTCTGTGCACTGGTTTAGAAATATAAAAGACCATGGGTCCTCCCTGCTAGCTGCCTGTGTAAAGGTTTTTTCCTTCCACTGTTGGGTTCTTGCACTTTTTGCCATGTTCCCTCTAAAATAGTTTGACTATTATCGCCAATCCTTGATGAACTCCTGCCTTCCAAAATACTGTCTTCCTCCCACACTCAACTCAGTTTATAGCCCTGATTTCAAAATTAGGGGGGAAGGGGAAAATAAAAAAACTAATTGAGTCTACTCAAAACTTAGGTGTTCTTTGGTTCATCAGCATAGCTTTAATGTGCAAAATTGTTTGAAGTGAATTATAAAGATGATGATGACAACAATGACATCAACATCAGAGACAATGGGAAGGTGGAAACCATTTTATTTTTAGCTAACCTTCTTTCGAAGTTTTTGAATGCGATTTATTACTTCACGTGCAACACCTTCATCAACCATAGCCTGATCTGGAGTAACATCCAAAAGAACCAAGACCTGGAAATAAAATAAAAAATCGATGTTCTAGAACAAATTAACAAATCAAGTCAGTAGTAGACAAATTATTGTAAAATACAAGCACATGATAATACCTATTACCTTATTATAATAGGGTAAGCAAAATGGCACATACAGGGAAAGATCCATGCTTTATCTGTTTCTTGCTCACTTTGCTGTTGGCAGTGATGCATCAAATAATAATATAATAATTTTTATTCATTTATTTTATAAATACACTGTGTGACTACTTATGTGCAGTACTCCAGACCAGGAAATGCCATGCTTGTGTTCTCTGAAATTAGAGCGAACACCTATTTGTGCAGAATACTGCTTTAACTTGGAAACACCTACTCCCCTGCTGAAGCACTGCTAATGGGCATAGTTCTATTTCCCAGCTCTAGGTCTTCTACCCGTCATCTTAGAACTGCTTGCAGTCAAATTTGGGGTTTCACTCGACCTGTACCATGGAAATCAACAGCTCCAAGTCAAATATTTCACATGGTTAATTCAAATCCACATGGCTAATTCACACAGCTTCTCGCCTTCTCAGACAAATACTCCAAAAATGGGTTCTGTGTTACAAATTATGAGGTAAAGATCCACAAGAACTGATACTAGCAATATGAATGTGTGGGTTTCCTACCACCACTGCTTACCACATCTCCTACCTGAGAATCAGAATGTGCTTCAAAATGAGCAGATCCTCCCACTGCCTGGTCAAAGATGTACATCAGACGGAGATCCTCTTCATGCAGTTCATGCCCATTCACAACAATGGTGCCTGATTCAATAAACCATAATATCTATTTTACACTAGAGCATGGCGTCCTGAGCTCCAAATAATCTGTTAATTAATCTTCATTCATGGTCTCTCTCTTGCTATGTATTTGCTATTGCTATTTCATTTAAATGACAGCGAATCAACTTCTGTCACTGATCTTCTGTTTTTCCAGCTCTCCTTATAATGACATTTGCACTGTTTATTAACCATGTTGTCCAAGAGTCATGTGGTAAAGGACTTTAAGGAGCCTCAAGACTCCTTTTTATTACCACAGGCCATCCAAACTAAAGTACAAAAACTATAAACACATTTTGTATATGGAGCACTTTGTATAATTTTAAAGAAATGTTAACTCCCTGGCTAAGTAGTTCCCCAACACTTCCTGGCTTTGTAAAAACTGATTTAACTATTTGCTTTGCAATTATTTGCTAGTATATATTTATGGAATTCTTAAACCTTTGACAGTTACTCACTATAGGAAAAGCTCTTAGATCCTTATGATTTGTTATTAGGCTATAAAATATATCCAAGTAGCTAAATGGATTGGCTTATACAAGTGAATAAGCCAGCTTGTTTGTATCAGTTTCTACAATCTATCCCATCATATTTATCTGATATTATACACACACAGTGTATGGTTACTAACCTGTCTTCTGAAATACTTCCAACTGCTCACTTGTCAGTTCCTTAACAGCTGCCATAACAGCTTTAAAGGCACCTTTCAGACGCTTCCCAAGCACCATATGATCTGGTTCTGCTCTCAGACGAATTCCATACTTATCTTTATCAGTTGATAATGTCACCTGACGGACATTAAGTTCCTGCGAGTTTACAAAATAGCAAAAGAAACAGCAATTTGAAAAAGGAACATCAATGCCAATGGTGATTAATAATCAGCATTAAATTACATATTGTTTTGCACAGTGAATGGCAAAATGCAAGACAGAACTGGATGGGCAAAAGTCCCAGTTATTTACTATATTGATTTACATATATTGTGGTTCTAACATTAAGTAAATCAATGTACAGTATTTAAAGCACTTCAATCTCCTGAACACCTAGTTTGAACTAATTATCTTCCACCAAAGTATTATCCAAATTTCCTCTCTTATTTCCAACTGAGTTTCTAAAGATCTTAGTCCTACCCCACTCAAGGTTCACACACTTCTCAAGTTATGCTAACTCTGGAATCATTCGTATTCAGCTTCATCCTTGTGTCTTCTCTTTGGCCTACTCTTAAACTAGGCCTTTCTTTGTCCACCCAAACAATCCCCAGTCATTACCAAAAGCAAGCTGCTATATAAAAATGCCATTATTTGCCTTAATAGTTAACAGTTGTATAAAACAAAGAACGTGCTACTGTTTTAATTATACCTGAAATTATGAAATTATAGGTTACTCACAGCTATTCATATTATTAGAATAGGATCTACTCTTTTTTCTCTTTTGTATCTAAGGGCTGTTCTAGGACACTTCTGCTATGACGCTATTGCTCTAAGGAAGTCTGGGAGACCTTTTGTCTAGCCAAATAAACATGCACACATTATGAAGCAATTCAAGGTTTTTATGAGGCACTGGGCTACAAGAATTTGAAACATGAAACCACACAAGGGGTCACTCTGTCTGGCAAGCTACATTCTAATTTCTAAAATAGATAAAGGTTTCAACTGGCTCATTTCCCAAAACGGAAGATCAGTTCCTAATTTGCACTTTGAACGAATGCTCAGCTGAAAGCATTTGACCAATATAGACCAATCAAAAACATTGACATGTTTTCTCCCAACTCATTTATTTCTTAGATAGACCTACCTGCACAATACTGCTCTTTTTTCCATTTACAATTTAATCAATTGAGAATACAAAACTGGCCTTAGAATCAAAAAGCATGCCAATAGACAAGCATCAAAATTGTATACAATAAATTAGTGGTACACCTTGAATCCCTATTAACCACATTCTGAAGTGACACACACTCCCTACAAGTACAAAGGAAACTTCTGGGGAAGCCACAAAACTATAAGAACAGTAGATTCCCACTGAATTTTTTTGCTCCCAAATTCCAAACTGTCTTTTGAACTTGTGGAAAGTGAATGGGAAAATTTGAAAGGTCAGAAAGAGAAGATATGACAACTGGACCTGTAACAAGTGCAGGTAAAATGCTCTTATAGTTTGCTGTATAGCAAAATATACTAAATGTATATTGTACTAAAAATGTACAAAATAAACATGTACAAAATGTACTAAATAAGACAGTATAAAATGTTCTAAATAAAACACTACAGGACATTAACATGCTTTTGACATTAACAGTCATGAATACCTCTATATTATATTATACTATAATTAGCACACAAATTTCATTACTTATCCTAGTTACTCAGTTTAGTTTTTCTACCTTGGTTTCATCTTTCAAATATGGGCTACAGCTGTGATTCAGAGGTATACTCCCTCAATGTTCCAATGCCTACTCAGTTGTTATGTATACACAGATTTTGCTCTTCTCAACAGTGCCTAAGTGAGGAATGTTTGATGTCTGAGATTAATTATAAAGGAAATCAAATGCTGCAGAAAACCCTGGTTTGATGTCAACATATACAAAGTCTGCTGTTGAGAGGCTGCATTTGAACTTTTAAAAATAATATTTTATGCTGTGATATACATTTATTATACCATACTTAACCCAGTTAATTTCCTTTAAATATAATTATGAACTATCTTTATATGGCTTTTAACATTTGCCCTTCATTTTTCAACCAAACCTGGCATCCACAGCACATAAGGATTGCCAAGTGACTCACAACTGCATTATATTAAAATTAAATAGTACTAGAATTCTCAAGTCACGCTGTGAAAGTGTTATGCATTAGGAAGGGAATACACAGCAACAAGAACTAAACATTTCTCTCTTCCCATTTGGCACCATGCAGTCTTGACACAAGATCCAACTTTTTTTGTCTCAGTTGGGGATTGTCTACATCTCTGCATTTGGGGATGTATTGATTTATTTAAGCTTAGTTCTAATTATCATTTTTGTAACAGAAAATCGCCTCTAAGGACAAACTAATGACCCTGCAGAATGTTCTGCTCCATTTTAAAAAGAGAATGAGAATCTTGCAATCCCCAAGATTTCACATGTCCCAGCAGCCCTGCCAGCAGAGCCAATGGTGAGAAATTATAGGAAACTGCAGTTCAAAAACAGCTAGAGGGGTCCCATGATTACCACCCCTGCTATATCACCATGCAGCCTGACTTAACTGGCTGAGGTTACACTAGGGAGAGAATGTTTGGGGGAATTTGTTGCTGTTATTTTCTGTCAAGGCAACATCAACTTATGACAATCCTATGAATGAGATGACTCTTAAGAGTCCCCCCCCCCTTTCCCTGCCCCCACCACTGCTGCTGTTCAGTATTTTCCCCTCAACATGTTGAGGTGTTTCCCCACAATCCTACCACCACAGAAAGGTAGTACCAACATGGGCACTAATGAACAACTGTGCTTTGGAATGCATTGCATGTGATCTGCAGCTGACATCTGTATTAAGACCTCCATCCTAACTGTAATTTATTCCATATTCATCTGGATTGTGAGAGGTTTAGTGTGGATTAATTTTGCTTAGGAGAAGTAGAAGTTTAACTGGATATTCCTCCAATCCTTGAATACCTCATATGCCTTTAACAGACATCATACTGGAACTGCCACATATGCTCAGACCATCCTTTTGGCACCTTAAATCTGCTTATGGATCTGCTTAACCCACTTTGTGCAATATGGTCATAGCTCTTAGCAATGGATAAAGAATTTCAACAGTACCAAATCCATTTAGGCTGCTCTGCTGTGTTCTCTCATTATGTGCTCTCATGCTTCTTGACTTGACAAGTTTACAAAATAAAAACATACACAGAAGAGCTTTCTGTATCAGCAATGCATTCTGCTCTTCCATCTTACCTCAAGTATATACTTTTCCAAGGACCTGATATCTTCCAGTGCCTGAGGATCCTGATGGATCACCACCACCTCTTTCAATGGATACTGCAATTAAATTCAGTAACATCAGTTTTGAAAGAGAAAACTAAGGACTGCGGCAAAATATGTAAGTTACTTCCTTATAATATGCTTTTGGGGATTTATTGATTTATGCATGCTTTTCTCTGACAAAGCAATTAAGTGCTTATGGGATATTGATGTAAAAGATTTTGTTAAAAAAAATCATACCTTTACTGGAATGGTTTTCCTATCTCTGATTACCCGCCCAAGCTCAATAACAGATTGCATCCGGGAAACAGCACTTTCAATGTTTTTGTCAATTAAATCTTCCCTAAATTGAAAAGGAAAAGCAATATTTCAACAAGCAGCATATAGAATCACACAGCTGGAATGGGTTGCATGTGCTATCCAAGATTTGCATTATGGAGATCTCAATGCTTATCTAGCTATTGAATCTTACTAGACAGACCAAACTTACTTTATTATGTTTTAATACTTGTGGCTGTCCATTGATGCTGTCCTTTGGCTTCCTCCTTATTGCTGTTTTAGTTATTTATTACTACATCTGTTTGCAATCTGTTTTAAATTTTGTTGTTAACTGCCTTGGGAAAAAGTCAGAAAGTAGCATTTTGCTATATCACATGCCACACTAAGCTTCTCAATGTTTAATAACAGTTATTCAATTATCTCAAAAATGATCAACAGTTTGTAGCAGTCACTTTTGTAGCAGTCACTTTGGCAATGCATGTCAAATCAATATAGGAAAATTAATACATATCAATTGAATATAACCAAGTTATAACTCACAGGAAAATCAAAAGATACTAGATTACATTCCATCATGAAAAACAACAAATATTTGAAATATTTTGATTGCTATAGCATTGTAGTTTTCTGCTGTCAGTTTTTGTTTTGTATTATGTTATAAACTGGAGGGATATTTTAAATTGCCAAATTATTGCCTTTGCTGTAAGCCATCTTGAATCCCTAGTACACGCCATAGAATATTAATAGTTTTTAAAATAAACCATTAATGGTAGAGGCAACCTGTCTTTTTTTCACCAGGCTATCCTACCACAGACATTTGGACAAAATGTGAAACTATGTCTGGCCAGGTTTAGGGGAAAAAATCCAAGAAAAGTTTTGAAAGCATCACATGAAGTTAGCCCCAACCACTGAAATATCAATAATTTTCCATTGTGTCTCAGACACAAAAATAATTTTGTTTGTGTCTCAGTCACTTAGTATGCAAGAATAAAGGGTTATTTGTAGAAAGTCTACTATTTTGTAAATTAATCTGTTAAATACAAAAGCTTGTCTGAGAGCTTTTGGGGCTGAAGAAAAGGGTATAAATAGTCCAAATAAATAAATAAATCCACACACCAAATAAAAATGCAATGGCAAAAAACAAAACCAAACAGATTAATCTGGAATACCACTGGAAGTGCCTGTACACATGATTGGCTGGTTTAAACTAGGTTGGTTTTAAAAATGACTTTAAAAAATCTAGAGTGAGATTCATGTCTCCACAGCAATAGATCCAGTGGTTGCCTATTCACTCAATGCACACTCTTTCAGTCTTATATCTTCAATAAGGACCCACTCAAACAGCAATTTTTTTTTTGCTAGTGGATTGCCCCATTTTACTGCAGAGAAAAAGATTCACAACCTCCTGTGATCCTTAGATGCAACCTTGCTTTCTTAATATATTAACAAAATGGAATAGAATGACATTCCATCTCAACTACAGTTACTGTTGTTGTTATTTGCAAGTCAGACTACATGAATAAAAGACCTTCGAGAACCCTAGTCATCACCAGCCATGCTTAGGTATTGCACACCCAGGGCTGTGACTTCCTTGGTTGAACCAAACACAGAAGATTCATTGAATCAGTGGCACTTCATTTAACACTTAAATGAAATATTATTGATGTAATATTATTTGGGAATAACAAATGAATTTAGCTCAATAAATCAAAAGGGTCTTTATCTTCCAAATGCACACATTAAGTAAATAAAATGGAAAAAGAAAAACACTTATGGGAATTGAAGAAGGTGGATAAATTTTGCTTTCAAACAATGGGGACAAGATGTATAACAAATTAACCATTTCAAAGCCCAAATGGGTGAAAAGGAAAGCATAAGCCTGTGGCTCTTTCACATTCCACATCTACAGCCTTATTTTAACTGTTATGGCTGCATCCTGTGAAATCCTGGAATTTGTAGTTTAGGGAAGCACCAGAGCTCTCTGGTTGAGAATGCTTAAATAGCTTTTCCTAAACTACTTAAATCCCAGGATTCCACAGCAGGCAGCCACAGTAATTAAAGTGAAATCCTACTGCTACACATGTGCAGTGCAAAAGGGACCTTAATGACCATGGCATGTATAGCCTGATTCCTTTCTGGGCAATTCCATCACACAGTGTGGGGAGGGAGGGAATAATGAAATCAATATTGATGCCACAAACACGAAAAATAATCTGAACACTCAGAGAAAAAAGAAGCAGCTCTTTAATCAGCTGGCTGAGATTGAGCACAAAGGTCTCCAAAATCATGTCATTCCTGTCTCTGTTTCTGGGCAATAACGGGATAAGCCAGCATTTGCAAATTCTTCCTCAGCACTATCCAGAGAATGGAATACAAAGCCAACTACTGCAGAGCAATTGGGAAGGAAAGCTCTGTTTCATTATGCAGTAGCTATAAAAACAAATAGTCAACAAAGTAAGTCAATTCACACTACTGTTTAAGTTAATTTGCTTTCTTGAATCACAGTCATCTATGAAACCATTAATTGCAGAGAACAAGAAGACACCTGGGATTCAAGACATTAAGTTACAATTCTATAAATATCTAAAGATCTTTTTTATCCCTTACACAATTACCGGTTCAAGGACATCTAAAATAACAATGTACATTCTATGTTACAGACTTAAAACCATACTTATAAAGGGCAAAAATCTAACACGTGACTAGTAGGAACACAAATAATTTTCTTCTAGATTAAGTGGCTGGATTATCAGAGATAAATGATAAGCAATAACGAAAGACAAGATATTCAAAGAACAAAAATAAATAAATAAATAAAAACAAATCCCCCAATTAGCATTAAAAGTTAATTCCATCCTTCTGGTCAAGCATAAATTGGAATACAAGTTGGAACAAGGTGGTAGCAGGGGATAGAAACGAGCACTGCTTGAGGCCTGGGTTGGATGAAATGCCTAGGCAGATGAAATGCAACACTGTCAGATCATCAAAAAGCCAACATAAAAACAAAATGTCCCCCTCCAGACCTAAAGAGGGAAATACTGTATATCACTTCAGCTGAACTAATTCACAGGTACTTCTCTGTTATTATTTACTCACTACTCCCTGGTAAAATGTACTCATACCTTCCATAATTTATCAAGGCTGTGTCCCCCCCCCTCCTCCAACAATGATAAATTCTTTTCAGACAACAATTTAGCATCAAGACTGAATTTGGAGCAGTATATGTTTTGGACCAAAATTCCCACAGTGTCTTACCATTGGTCATGCTGAATAGTGATTTGGGAAAGTGAAGTCCAAAACATTAGAAGATTAGAACACTGGTCCACACATTTTGAAATTATATTTTGTGGCTGAGTTGTCTGGTATACCCTGGCCATGAACTGGACTGACCTGCTACCGAACAACACTGCAACTCTCACTTCTGTCCTGAGGACAACTTGCTATGCTACTTGGCTTCATCCAAAAAAAAAAAAAGAGCGAACTTCTCACCAACTTCTGGAGGGACCAACCCAGGCCTCAAGCAGTTTCTGTCCCCTGCTACCACCTTGTTCACCATTTTGTTACATAAATATATTAACTGCCAGCTGAAAAGGACTAGGAAGGAATCTACACATGTAAATGAATGATCTAATGAATCAGGGAATTTGGATTTAGCCAAACAATTTTAGCCCATGAGACAGCACCAGAACCTTCTAGCTAGCCCTTAACATTTTTCACCTGTGTGTAAGCTATCAAGGATCTAGATCTCCACACTTTGCCATATAAAGCTGAATTTAAGGTGTAGGCAAATAAAGAGCTATGGCCAGTTTTAACCTACGTACTCTTTCCATTCTGATTACAGCCTTTCTCTTTGAGCAACAGGCACAATATATATTCTGCCATTCTACCAGATAAAGAGATGCACAAAAATGAAAAAATGAACAGCCCTAATAAAAATTCTGACATGTCCACAGATCATTGCTCTTGTCCTCTAATAATGATGTCGTTCAGATGAATTAAGATGCTTCAAAATTTCTGCAATTCATAATTATAAATACATAAAAGTTACCTCCCCACACCTCCAAGTGCCAAGGATTTATCATGCAGTGCAATTAAAAGAAATCCTCACCTAACTTGAGGAAGCATGAGGTAGTGGATGCTGTCAGTATTCTTCTCTTGAACACATGCTGGATCAATGAGAGTCTTCAAATTCTGGTACATCAATTCAGTGATAAATGGAGTATACGGTGCCTGAAATAACAATAATTTGGTTTTATCTTGTTACTCAGATGCATTTTTATATTTTCAGACAATTACATATTCTATTATTGTATATGTACAAGCCTGTATCATTGTCAGTGGACAGACAGTGTCTAGAAATCTAGTTTTCTTTCACATTTTTGTGCCAAAATGTGATATATGTATTTGGCATTAAAAAGTAAGACTGAATTCTAACTGCAAAGTTCAATCAGAAAGCTTTTTCCAGTTGAACACCTTCCTCTGGAATTAAAGTAATCATATTACAAGATTTAGTGCTATTTGATGTCTGTATATTTGCAAGGGACCCTGAAAACATTTTTTAAACCCCGCAAACTCTGAATCTCTTTACAAAGAAGCCTTTAACACAGTTGAGAGTTCACTTCAGAGACCTGAACAGCAGGAAATAAAGGCCCTCCAAGTGCTCCAACAATCATCCTTTCTACTCAAGTAGAAAGAACTCTAGTTTCTACATGCCAGTATAGTTGCTGTACAATAACTAATGTGAATAGTCTCCATCAACCATTTACTTTAGTTTTGTTTTCTTTCTTGTCATATTTTCTAAGCACTCTGAGGATTTTGCTTCCCTCCCCCAAATGTCCCATGAGCTGCATTCACAATTCCTCCCACAGTTTGCCCAAATTTGTCCATTATTCTGATTCTTCTTGAAAGGGAAACCAGAAATGATGTTGTGTCAGTTACAACTGCTGTTTTGAGGGAGACTACAAAGGGGAAAAATAGGCATTTGGGGACAGTGGGAGTTCTGGGTAGCTTGTGTGGGGGGTGGGGTGGATTTCATTATGTCTTCACATGGTTGAGAGATACTCTGTGCAATTTTCAGGCAAAATCACCCCCAAATTGCACTTTAAAAAAGAGGGGTGCAAGCTGAGTTTTAGTTTCATAGCACTGTGCCAAGCACCAAAGATTTTGTACCAAAGTTTATGTGACAAATCACATATGGGAGAACAGTCCATTCTTACCATTAGTCTGCACATTGAGAAGAGAACACTGAATAAGGTTTCTAAGGCCATAATGCAGTCATCTGTGCCATTTTCACCCTACTCAAGAAATATTCATAAAAATAAAAGAGATTAGGCAATGTATCGTTCATTTGATTTCAGAACTAAAGGTTATAGCTTTACTCATATGCACAAACACCAAGATGGTACTGAGTTTTACATGAAATATGAATTAACACAAAAGCAAATTTTCTGCATATACACTGGAGGAATCAGCAACCTACCTTTAATCTTCTACGATTCATCCTGACGTACCAATTGGTAAGAATGTCTACAAACTTAACTAGACGAGGAACTACTGTATACAGTCTGTAAGCTGTAAACAAAGAAACAACAAAAAAGCCCACACATTGTTAGCATTCTCTAAATCCTTTGCTTTTAGCTTATTTTTTCTGCTTAAAAACAGACAGTCAGGTGGATCCTGCTATAATACTTTCACAGCATTAAAAATGTAGGTAAATCTTGCTACACAATATAATAGAATTTGTTATAAATCATTTTTCTTCCTTCTTAAACTTGTGTTAACAGTAGAGAACTGGCACTAATCATGGTTGACCTAGGTGCATATGCAATGCTAACCCTTGTTTAAGGATTGAAAAAGAGGATATTTTCAATGAAGAGATGACAGTGTAGAATCTTGTTCCGCGATAACACATTCTCAACTATGATTTATAGCTATGGAGATTAAGCACTTTATTTTGTGGCTGTTGGTGACCCCAAGGACATTTTTAAAAATTCAGTCATCTGGGGCCCAAAATTACCCCCACCCTTCTTGACTTTAACCTTTTGACACACATTAGGGAAGCATTCCCAGGATTGTGCCATCTGCCCTAGGATGCCTTGTTTTAACTATGTATTAAGAAGCTGAGCCCTCCCTCCAGTCCATTGCCTTGGTCAAGGGCCCAGAGAGAGAGAAGAACCACTGGACCTCATCCCCTTTCCCACCACATTTCCCTTCTCTTTTTGTGTTGTCTCTTTTAGATTGTAAGCCTGAGGACAGGAAACTGTCTAATTATAAGATTGTATGTACAACACTGTGTAAATTTACAGCACTATTTAAATAAAGGTTTATTATTATTATTATTATTATTATTATTATTAATTATTTCCCCAAGACAGCTGAAAATTGGCAAAAAGAAGAAGAAAGAAACAGGAAACGATATCATGTTGCTTCTGGTTTCAGCAGAGTGGTACACTGTGAACTGATGGGTGTGCAAGGGAGTAAAAAATGGCCCCCAGCACATTTGCCAAAATCTGGATTCATCAGTGACCAAAAAGGCATCCTCTGAACAATTATTCTTTCTTTAATACAGGAATTTAGTGAGAATTTTAATCATATTTATAATAGAACACCATTAGGGCCTTGCTCAGTCAGATTAACAGTTTAGGTGAAAGAAACTATAGTACGAGGAGTTTTCACGTGACCAAAGTGAATTCATATGCCCCAAAACAAGACAAGGTGTACAGCTCATAGAGGGAGGGGAGTTGTCTTCTGTTGTGCACATGTATGTTCAAACAACGAAGTCATGCATGTGAGAAAATGAGAGAGCATTTTATGTTTAAAGTTGTGGTAATGTCGTCACTTTTTATTATGCTTTGTTTTGCCACAGTAGGGGTCATTGCACAGCAGGCAGTATTGGGGCGAGAAGAGGCAGATGCCAAGAAAAATATCAGACACAAGATTTATGTGAGAGCTACTAACTCTTCTCCCCCATCTCCACTGCCATTTTTGCCACCTTGAATTATGCAGCCCATGATGCCCTGACAAAGAGGTGAAAACACCAGCCAAACTGCCAAAAAAAGCTGTGCTGTTACCACAGCTTGCGGAACTAGAAAAATAAATTTGTTTTTTTAAATTCAAACAAAGAAGTTATGTACTATAACAGCTAAGCTCTCCTATGATGGTGGCCAATTTCACCATCATCGGAAAATATCAGACTAATGGTGCACATTATTTTTTGTTTCACAAGCACAGCTGTGAAATTTGAGTGCCATTATAGGGCTTATGTCTAGTCAAAAGACTGTTGTTGTTGTGTGCTTTTAAGTGTTTTCTGACTTATGGTGACCCTAAGAAGAACCTATTATAAGGATGGAAACCACAAAAATAGGCATTCAGATGCATATGCCAGACTATGTTGTAAAAATCATGAACCAAAATGAACATGATTTGAATTTGGGAATTTGAGATTGCATGCAGATACAAATCTAAGAAATAAGGAAACACAAACCTGCCATTTCAACTTTGAAGAACTGAATTAGTGACTGTGTAAAGGAAAGTATCCATTTGTCCATAATGTTGTTACTTTCCTTAACTGTGTTCTCATTGTAAAGGAATTCCTTTCCACTTTCCTATGAATATGAATAGAAAAAGATATGGCAGCATTATAATTTTGAAATGAAAAAAGACTCCATACTTAGTTATTTGTTCTAGACAAGAATGTAAAGATGGAACTCATTCATACGAGTTGATGTGCTGCAAACATCCCTGTCTCAAACTGTGTTACAATCAAAATACAAACATTACAAGCGGCTCCAGAGCTAATCACAAACATTATGCACACTATATTTTTTATTACTGAGATTCATATCCCAACTCTTTTCCAAAAATGGGACCCATCTATGCATACACATCATGTCTGTCGATGAGAGAATTATTTCTAGAGTTCTGCTTCTGTGACAAAAACATCTGAAATAAACAAAATTCAAAAGATGGTTCAATATTGTCATACTATGCTGTGAAAACAGCAGCTTTCAGTATGTACCATCCATGCAAACTAGTAAGAAAAGTAATATCTCTATTATGTGATAGCTTTATTTCCTTTCATAAATGTCAATAATTTGAAAAGTCGGAAATAGCCACTTTCAAGGTTTGTATACAAGGACTTCTCCATTTGGACTATGCTCACATCAGCTAGGTATGATGGCGCACTTCATTTCAGGCCTATTATATGTAAAAATATTAGGTAAATTGTTTAGTAGACTGCAATTTTAACACAGGCTTAAAAGGCTAAATAAAACAGAAATATTCACCATGATGCTTGGATGGTCTACTGAACAAGTAAGGAACATATTGGATCCTCTGTCTCAAGCAACATCCAGGTAACAGCATGTGCACACCTTTAAATAATTCTGAGCCAAATTTCTATAATTAGAGGGTCCTTTTTTTATACAATTGCCAAAATGCCAAAATTGAGAATGACACAGTTATACAAATACTTCTTCCAGGAATAATTCTACTCCGTGTGAAAGATGTCACGTAATCTATATGCTGACACCAACATTTAGTTGTTTTTTTATTTTTTAAAAATGTAAAAATATTAGGGAAAATGAAGAAGAGTATCATGAACACTGGGGACCCTCAGAAATAGCTGATTAATTATGAGGCTCAAAAGCTCTCCTTTCCAGAGGTGACTGCTAAAAATGTAAACCAATTTTCATTACTATTTATTGAAGTCTTCTGCCTTCGTTACGAAGTCTCCAAAGTGATTTTAGAAGCTCTTGTATTATGAGGCGAGTAATTACAAGTTCTTCACATTATCTATTTCCCATTGCAAGTAGAGGGTGCATATGCTAATACAATGTATGTGCTGAGAAGGAGACTTCCCTTATCAGAGAACCCATCTGCCATGTACTTTCCTTGACAAATTGTTTGAAAGGCAATCATTTAGCAACAGCTGCTAACGGAACATACTAAGATTTAAACACTGAAGGTTTTGAAATTTTGGTCACTGTCGTCTGGAATCTTCCATGAGACTGCCAAATAAATAAGCTGCTATTGTATTTTTGTGGTTTTTTTCAGGCTATATGGCCATGTTCTAGAAGAGTTTCTTCCTGACGTTTTGCCAGCATCTGTGGCAATGTCAGCCACAGATGCTGGGGAAACGTCAGGAATAAACTCTTCTGGAACATGGCCATTTAGCCCGGAAAAAAACCACAAAAATCCATGGATTCCAGCCATAAAAGCCGTCGACTTCACATTGGAAATCTTTACGGGGAGAAACCGTTCTAAGCTGCTATTTTTGATTTTAAGATTAAATGATTAAATATACTGTAAGGTATCAAGTTAAAAAATTTTTTTGCTCTTGCTGAAATTATACAAATCAAACACTGTCTTAATCTATTGCTTATTTGTTACCATTCTGATACAAAATTATGTATTACTGTTGCTCCAGAGACATAGTTATTAAATGGTACTGAATGAAATAGTGTTTACCCTTCACTTAGGATTATAGACTTCAGTATAAAAAAGTATAAAAAAGCTTAACCTTCTAGAGAATAAAACTTCAGTTTTTTTAAGCATCTGAGATACGAAGAAGAAATAAATGTTCAGCAAATTTTCCATTCCTATTTATTTTTCAGGCTTTTTAAAATTGGAAAAAAAAATATCTTCAGCAGAACATGACTATCATAGGTATGAAGCCAAATGAAGCCAGGACTATGTTTGAGAAACAAAGCCTAAAACTGTGATCTTTAATGAGACACAATGAACAATCATCATTGCCACCAGGGTGGTGTCACCAGAATGATTGCTGTGCTTTCCCTGATTCTTAGCAAGAGCTTCAAGGAGGAGAATAAGGGGTGGAAAAATGGTGTGCAGAGCCTCTGTGGCCAACAATGGGTGAAAGGGCTGACAATGCAAGCTCTATGACTCCTTGTCGGGGGTAGTCTCAGCACTGCTTCTTTTTTTCAAGATTTTAGGATAGCAGAGACTACCTGCAACCTGAAGCCACTTATTTAGGAGACCAAACTGTCCAAAGTGGAAAGCCCTCCCACAAAATGTTTCCAAATCATCCACCTCCTTGTAGATGGCCTGGAGAATAGCATTTTCAGAGAAGATGCCAGCCACAGCTGCTGGCGAAATGTCAGGAATAAACTCTTCTAGAACACAGTCTCATAGTCCGAAAAACCCACAAAAAACTACAGATACCCGCTGTGCAAGCCTTCGACTTCACATTGGACTAGAGAATGTCTATCATCTAGACCAGTAAATATCCTTTGAGGAAAGACATAAATACATTATTGGCTCTGACAAAGAAAATGGCAGGATGATAAACCACAGCTTCATTTCATTTTAAAACTCCACTAATTTATTTCATATGAGTGATACCAGACTCATCTTTCATTAAGAGAGCAGAAAAAATGTAGTTGTTGCTTTGGCATTCAATTTCTATTAAAGAAAACATTTAAAAGATAAAATGTAAGGAGTGGCATGCTTTACATTTAGAGATTTAATAGCAATAACCACAGTACAATAATGATAAGAAAAAGAGATTATTGTTCTTGGCAACATATCAAAGCTTCATACCTTAAGTTGCAAAATGACAACATTCTGTACAAGGAAGCGATATGCATTGTACCATGGCAAGAAGACATCCTTCAGTACATCTCTTACTCCTTCTTCCTTAAATCTCAAGTTTTCTGCTCTTACCACTGGAGAATTGATAAGATACAGCCTATAGCAGTACACATAAATAGAACAGTGTAATGAAAACTTGTTCTGCCTTTTAAGAATGTTCACCAGACCCCTTTAACACACGTAACTTAACTCCTTCACCTTAGAACAGAAACAGCTCCAAAATTTTGTTCAGTATGAGACAGATCTCTAGAAGTTGCTAAAACACAATCTCCACTTACTAAAATATTAACTTTTATCAAAAATATTTTTAAAATTTAAGTTATTGTATTATCAGTACAGAACAATGTTTTGTCTAAATGTGAAATTATTTATTCTTAATACCATTAACACAGCTGCAAGTCATTTTTTCTCTCTCAACCCACTGTATGTAAAAAGGCTTTAACCATTTTAGCAACAGCCCAGTCTATCTGGAGATTTTTATTTATTCTCCTCGTAAACTATATTCTCAAACTAACTTCAGACATCATCCAATTGAAATAATTATTTCGTTTTACCTATGGCATGATGGCTTTTGGACAAAAAGCAAACTCTATCTATATACTATGCATAATGAAAGAACAGGCTTAGTATTTTATCAAACCAATCCTATCCATGTTTACATGAAAGAAGGCCACACAGCATTCACTGGGGCTTACTCCTAAGAAAGCATACATAGCATAAAGTAAGGAATTCGGTTAAAACTCAAATACAATGAGGAAATAAAATTGTAGCCATTAGTATATGAGAAAAAACAAGATAATCTGTTGACTGTTTATGCATCTTACACAAACAATATAGAAGGCAATCAGCTGTTCATCATTCACAACAAAAACAGAATATAAATTTAAAGCTTCCTCTGAGAAATGTAGATGAAACCTATTTTAGTGAGATAAAAGGTGAGCCTCAGAATCTGTCAGTTTAATATCCACTCCCAAATCAAATGCTGAATATATATTCTAATGTAGTGGTTCTCAACCTTCCTAAGGCCATGACCCTTTAATACAGTTCCTCATTTTGTGGTGACCCCCAACCATAAAGTTATTTTCGTCTTGGTTTCTAAGACCATTGGAAATATGTGTTTTCTGATGGTCTTAGGCAACCTCTGTGAAAGAGGTTCTGACCCACAGGTTGACAACTGCTGTTCTAATGCCTAAATGACAGGGGTTAAGAGCTACTTCACAGTGTAAATATGGCAAATATCATACAAATGCTCTATTAAAGACAGCACCACAGGGCCACCAAATTCCCTATGCAAGAGGCACTGCAGATGAATGTGGGTTTTTGGTTTTTTTAACTAAACAAGAGCCAGGTATTCCTGTCATGTACATGACACCCTAGAAGAATAATCAGAACAATTTTATTGGAAAGCTCATTAGCAGTAATTCATTTAACTTATCGACTCTGATACACTTGGATCCCAGAGTACTTTCTAGCATCTGGCATTATGCAAAAATGTCCTGAATATCACTTGGCACCAAGCTGGGCTGACGAAGTGTGTCATAACAAAAATGAACAGAACCCATACCAAGGTAGTGTTTTTTCATTCAATTTTACAATTACAACTCTTAATGTGAATGCTACAAGTAGAATAGTTACAAAATTTTAGCTAAGGAACCAAGAGCTATTCTAGTGGCTGGAGACATTGCATTGTGCTTTCTATTCATTTCTGAAATATTGTGAAACTGAGATGAACCTATCACTGGGTTTTCTTGGCAGGATTAGTTCAGAAGGGGTTTGAGCTTGTCTTCCTCTAAGGCTAAGAGAGTGTGACTTGCCCATGCTCACCTAGTGGGTTTCCATGGCCAAGTGGGGATCTGAACACTGGTCTCCAGAGTCACAGGGGTGGAACAGACCGCTCCAAAAGAGTGGCTTTAAGCCACCCCTGAGAAAGCAAGATTGCGGCCACGGCAACCACATGCCGCAGCTCCAATCTGCCTTTTTGCTGGCCCAAAAAGTAGCGGTAAATTGCCGCTCCTTTTTGTGCCACAAAAAGCCTACTTTTCCCACCCTACCATGGCTTTACAGAGCTCCTGTGGAATGTGTCATGTAAACGTTGCGCAGCTGGACCACCCGGAGGCCAGCCCATGTCTGGGGAGCCAGGCAGCTTCCAAGCTGTCTTGGGGGCATGGGTATCTAAACACCACGCTCCCAAGCTGCCAGGAAGCTGGTGTTTAGAGCCAGTCTGTTTCACCCCTTAATCCAACACACAAACCACTGCACCACACTGGATCTCACAGCAGTTTTACATATAGTGATTCAGAACACCAGTAGTAAATTCCCTCAATACATGCTGCCTCTATTCCCATCTAGAGCTCTCTGCTTTCCTTAAGCAGCTTAAGTTTACAGCTGTTCAAATGTACTGCATTTACCAATAAGCAAAGGAGGATATTTTTGCAGTACTTAATTAAAATTTGCATATGGAGAAAAAAATCTTTTGCCACAGAAGCTAAATTAGCTTGGTACAGAAAAGCAAAAACCCACAAAAAAGTCAGAAGTAGCTTATTCTATAAACAGAACACATCAAATGCTTGACATCAAGCACTTCAGATAAGTTCAGACAATTAAACTGGAGCTCTCTCCTTACATGAACCTAGTATTTTGTATTGTCTGTGTGTCAGTGAGCATATCTATAAATAAGGCATTAGTGTACATGTATCAGGCAGGCAGCAGGCAAAGATAGGTTTTATCTTAATTGGAAAAAGAAAAACAATAATGAATACTCATGAGAATTTGAGATTTTCATTTCAGTTAAAAACAATGTTTTGAAATCTGTGACAGTCTATTCCACAAGCCACATATTTAAAATGCAGTATTTTCAAAGGAAAACAGTAGAGCTATCATGTTTTTGAGGTCATTGGAGTATGAGAAACTGTATCTTTGGTTCATATAGAAAAGAAATATATGATAATAACTAGTAATAACCTACTTCGTTCTTCTACTCTATTTGCTCTGAACAGTTATAGACACTCTCCCAAGTCATCCAGGATTACTAAATTCTTTCAAAGAAGATAGCCATTACATCTCTAACTGCTTTATCACACTAGTGGGCAAACAAGATTTAAACAAAAGTTAAATTAGAGTTAAACAGAAAATGTCCTGTGATAAACATAGGGCATTTCCTGTTTAACTCTCATTTAAATCCTGTTTGCCCCCTAGTGTGATAAAGCAGTAAGTCAACATCCTTTCAAGGTTGTCTGATTAAAATATCTAATGGACATTATGATGAAAAGTATTTATAGGACATTTTCATGATAGTCCCAAATCAACTGCTTTTGGCATGGCTTGTAAGTCAATCAGTCTATATTTTATTAAATACATGCCTAGCTCCTAAACTTTCTGAATATTTTCATGTAAATCTACTAATAAGCTTGCCTCAAGATATGTTGTTAGGATCATCTAAATCTTTTTTAACAGCCCAGTTTGCATACGGTGACCACCTCACCACTGGGGAGCAGGACAATTACACTGGACCATGGGAGTAACTCTCCCATCTGTAGTTTTGCATCATGGCGGTTACAAATAAAAATTCTGATAAGCATATGCCTGATGGGATCCAGTTGTGTGTTTAAGTAGCAGTAGGCAAGCTCTGGGGCTCCAAGAACTAACTACCATATATACCCAACTATAAGTCAACCTCATGTATAAGTCGAGGGCAGGTTTTGGGACCAAAATTATGGATTTTGATATGACCCATGGATAAGTCGAAGGTAAAACTTAGGGGCATCTAACAAGGGATGTAAAGGACGAAGCAAAGGAAAACAATGCCAAAGAACTTACACAATTCTAGCAGGCATTGTGGTCATACTAAATTCTAGATGGATGAGAAAATAGAGGGGGTTCAGTGATTCCAGGACAGATGACATTCTTGCCCTTCATCAGGAGATGTTTCCTTTTTTAAAAAATGACAGTTAAAGTACAGTACCCAGGTTTTATGGGTCAAATTTTAACCTAAATTTCAAAAATTTTGACCAAGATATTATGGGTCAATTTTTGACCTAAATTTCTAGACTTATACATGAGTATATATGGTAATTCTGCATCCCAAGGATCAACCCTCCATCTTAAAATGGTGTGTGTGTGTATGAAATTTCCCAGAAGTCCACTTCTGGTTTCCAGAAAAGAGTAGGGGGAACATTTTAGAGAAGTACTGTGGAGTCATTTCCTGCCTTCCTTCCTATCAGAAAAGTATGTGGGTGGAGCCCAGGACAAAGAAGTGGATTTAGGGGACATATGTAGCTCTTGAGTCACTAGATGGCCACATTTGTGCAAAATGTTGTACCCTCATCTCTTCCGGCAGGCCATTCCATAGCCTGAGAGTGGCGGCAGAGAAGGTCCTCTGCTACATATGCTTGTGTGTTAGGTTGGGGGGGAAGGGAGAGAATGAGTCTGACTGCCATTCTTCCTCACTGGAATTTTTGCCTGTAATTTTAAGCTTATCCACATATATCTGCCAATTCACATACAGACTAAAATGGGTTGGGGGGGGGGGGGGACCAGGAAAATAAAACTGGAATCCTCCTTTTACTAAGTACAGGTGATGCATTAGTAGAATGCATAAAAGTGATATATTTCCAAATCACCATCAATTCAATGGATCTATTTTAGTCGAGACTATCAGTAGGATTTTGACTTCTACGTTTTTGATGCAGGCCCTATATAGCTTGGGCCCAGGCTATCTGAATCTTCCATTATGCGCCCATTAGAGCTCTACAATTGTCTGGAGAGGCCCCTCTCTCTCTCCCACCACCTTCCCAGGCTTCTTTGGTGGGAACAAGGGAGAGGGTTTTCTTGGTGGATGCTCCCAGCCTTTGGAACTCTCTCCTTAGAAAGGCCAGAATGGCCCTGTCATTGCTCTTTTTCCATTAACAAGCTGAAGACATTTTTATGCCATCAGGCTTTTGGCAATTGACTGGGATGGGCTTTTAATGCTGTGTGATGCTACTTTTAAGGTTTGCATGTTGTCTTTTAATTAACTTTAATATTTTTATTGTTTAATGATTTTACCTTTATGAAATGTTTAACTATATACAGTTTTATTGTAGCTTTTGCATAATTCAATCTGTATTGTTTTTACATGTGTTGTTATCCTCGAGTGTCATTATTGAGAGAAAGTTGGAATATAAATTAGTAGTAGTAGTAGTAGTAGAGGAGGAGGAGGAGGAGGAGGAGGAGGAGGAGGAGGAAGAAGAAGAAGAAGAAGAAGAAGAAGAAGAAGAAGAAGAAGAATTGAAGTTGAAGAAGTTTCATGATCAACTTCAAAACATTCCATGTTAACTCCACAAGTCCATCATGATGCCTCACTATTTCTCGGTTCTCTTTTTTGCATGCCATAGTATTGTATGTTTTAGACATGTACAGTCATTCTTTCTTAATGTGCCTGTGTGCCTATTCCTCTTCAGGAAGGGTCTCAAAAGCTCAGGAAAGAAAAAGCAGACATGTACAGCCATTACAGAAAGAGCACATGGACAAACCAAAGCAAGTTACAAATCACAACACTTTGGCTGGGTATACCCTAAAGAGAAGACCTGAAAATGTTTACACAATAAAAAAGAAAAGACCAACAGGTTCTCACCTCAATGCATCAGCTCCATAAGAGTTTACAATATTTGTTGGATCTGGGTAATTCTTCTTTCGTTTGCTCATCTTTTGCCCATCACTAGAAGATAATAAAAACAGGGACTGACAAAACATGCCTTGTTGGCAGAGTTCTTAGTTAATCCAGTCATTCTTGGGAACTCAGCCCACCATTTTTTAAAATTTATTTATTTATTTGGAGAGAATGAACGATTTGTTGGAAAGCAAGGGACTGTCACAATAAATGAATTACCAAATAATAATAATAATAATAATAATTATTATTATTATTATTATTATTTCTAATCCGCCCCTCTGAACAAGCAATCGGGGCGGAGTACAACAGAATTAAAAACAATGACCGATTATAATACCCCTTCCTTACCCTTACCACCCTCCCTTGAAAGCGCATTAAATCATAATAAAGTTAAAAGCATAAATAATTAAGATAGCAATATACAATAGCAGGGAGCGGACCCAGGCTTAGGTTGTATGGGGATAAAGTGCAGGGAAAGGGCCTAAGAAACCCTTAAGGCCTAGATGTGGAGCTGGGGGTGTTAATTTCCTCTGGGAAGGCCTGCCGGAAGAGATGCATCTTTAGGGCTCTTTTGAAGCCTTCTAAAGATGGAATGAGGTGCATCTCATCCGGCAGGTCATTCCACAACTTGTGGGCGACAGCCGAAAAAGCCCTCTGGGAGGCCTGCACCAGTCTGGTCTTCACAGGCTGTAGTAGGTTGGGAAAAACAATGGTTTTGTGGCCCATACTTAACATATCAGATCTATAATTATGACTTACTATAGCTCCATCCTTCATTCTACTCACAACTGGAGATATTTTTAAAATTATTTTTTTCTAAAGGGATTAGACTCTTCTGAGTGAAACAATGGTAGTTGAATATTCAGTTACACATGAATATTCAATTATAAATCAATACAGTATTTAGTTACAAGTGAAATATTCAACATCTCTGAATCAGTACTACCTCATAGAGCATATTGATATTATCATTGTACTTGCCTGGCAAGAACTAGGCCATTTACAATTACATTCTTGAAAGGAGGCTTCCCAAAAAGAGCTGAGGACAACACGAGCAAAGTATAAAACCTGAAAAACAAAATAAAAACAGCAACTTCTAGGGTGGTTGATTCAATGTTTACCTTTCACATTTCAACTGAACAGGAGCTTTCCTGTATATTTAAAACCAGAAATATGGGTCATTAAGCATAAGTATGGTATTCACTACACAAGATAATATTCTTATTATTCACAATATTGTAGAAAAACTTAAACTTAGATTAGTAACTCCAGTTATTAGCTTCAAGTATTAGCAAGCCAGAATTTTTGACAAAGTGTTGAACTCTGGTTAAAAGCATAAAACATGATATGAATATGCAGCAATAAGGTCTACGTATTTCTGGATTCTTCTTCAGATGTACTCCTGTTGTGAAATCAAGGAATTTTAATTTTTTTCCATGTATAAATGAATTATAAATTAGTATTATAAAAGAAAATTGACTACATCAAGGGAACCTTCCCAGTTATGATGATCACTATGTATAAATGTGAACATTCAACAGTAACTTCATCATCATGACGGGGGGGGGGAATCATTTCATTTGAAATGCAGTGCTGGAGGGCAGTCTACAGACATCATTGACAGGCAAAAAGATAATTAAATGGTTCTAAGAGCAAAGTAAGCCTCAACTCTCACTAGATGCCAAAATGAAGGCTATTATACTTTGGTGCTCAGTAAAGTGGAAGGTAGTAAAAAAAAAAAAAAAAGGAGGACCACATTATAGGTGGATTGAGTGAAAGACATGGTCCTGAGTTTGCAAAATCAGAGCAAGATCTTGAACCAGTGGTCTTGGAGATCTCTCATTCCTAGGGTCACCATAAATTGAAGCCAATAGTAATGATGTAACATGAATGTATAGAAATCAAAACACACAAAAAGGAATGCACACACACCTTCAAGTTACCACCCAATGAATTGTATAGGGTTTACTTAGGCAAGGACTAAGAGGTGGTTTTGCCAATTCCTTCCTCTGAAATAGAGCCTACAGTGTCTCATATTCATTTGCGGTCTTCGTCCAAATAGGAGGGAGTGAAAGGACAGGCCTAGCAACACCATCGGGCCTGGCCTCAGGTTGAAGAACCCTTCTTCCTGACAACACTATCTGGCCAATGAGGGAGTGAAAGGACAGGCCAAACTCCATTGGGCCTGGCCTCAAGTTGAAGAGCCCTCCTTCCTGACACCATCTGGCCTAGGAAGGAATGAAATGAGAGGCCAAACTCCACTGGGCCTGCCCTAAATCATGAGGCAGAGCCGTCCCTCCATGCTGCCTTGGTCCAGGCGTCAGAGGGAGAGAAGAACTGCTGGACCTGATCCCCTTCCCCACCAACATTCCCTTATCCTTTTGTGTCTTGTCTTCTTAGATTGTAAGCCTGAGGGCAGGGAACCGTCTAATTAAAAATAATAATTGTAAGCCGCTCTGATGGCCTTTAGGGCTGAAGAGCAGGGTATAAATAAATAAATATTATTATTATTATTATTATTATTATCAGTTTCTCAACGAAGTTTTTGTCAAGTATGGATTAATTTAACGCTCAGTTTTGTCTGACATCTTCTGCCAGACAAGCACAGCTAAACTTTATGTTTCTGATTTTAACAAATGCTATGGACTTTCTATTCTAAAGCAAAATTGGACCCAATTACTTACCTATTAAATCAGTTATACAGAGGTAAAATTAATTTACACAAAATCTGAAGTAACTTTAACACTTTTTTAATTCATAAATTTAGGTCTGTGAATCTTTATTAGCTGAGTGTTTATTATAAGTAAAATAAATATTACAGAAATAATAATTAAACCAATGTTTTAAGATCATTCAGGATGCTAAATGCACACAACACTTCTCTTATCTTACATATGTTAACAGGGAAAAAACATTACCATCCCCTTGTTTGGTCAATGCCCTCAGCAATGAAGTCAGCAGGAAAAGCATCTTCAAATTCCTTCTTGTTTTCAAATGGATAATGAACTTGTGCATAAGGCATGCTTCCACTTTCAAACCAGCAGTCAAATACTTCTGGAACACGATGCAATACACCTTTGCCACAGCGTGAAGGAATGGTTATGTTATCAACACTAAGGAGAAAATACATGCCAGCAACAGCTTAGATGCTGAATTTCCATTCCCAAGCAGAAAATAAGCCTTATAACCCATTTACAGGTAGAGTTGGCAATTTAGACATTCTATGTCCAGAAACTTCAACAAGCTTTCACAGATATTCCAATAATTATATTTTATTACAAAAATTAGATTTTAAAGGCTTTTACTCGTTTACTATAAATGTCATAGATGTCAGATTTTATATTTACAAATAAACTTTTGTATTAAATAATGATTCTTGAAGAGTACTCTAATATACCATAGGCCACCAAAATGACAAATAAATGGGTCCATTAGCAAACCAAGCCTGAAATTCTCCCTAGACACCACAATGTCTAAACACGCTATTATACTTTGGACATCTTATATGACATGACATGACTCACTGGAAAAGACAACAATGATTGGCACAGTGCAAAGCAGTCAGAAAAGAGGCTGACTGCATTACAGATGGATTAATTTGATAAAGGAAGTCACATCCCAAGACCTGAACTCATGGTGTCTTATTCACAGGGTTATATAAATCAAAGTCAATTTGACAGAAATTATAACAACACAGTAGACCTAAATTGGAATGTTACAGGCCGGCTGTATTTCAGGGTATCATACAGCAGCTGATTACTCTTTCCAAACTATCCGGCTGGATTGGACAAGCAGCATTTCCATATTCTAAAGTTAAGGATATATATATATATATATATATATATTTACAAAGGATTCAGAATGGTTATGTAAGCACTATAATAACAAGCTCCAACTGACTTTAGCCACAGTCACTAACCTTTCTCTATGGAGATCTGTTATTTTCATTCCTGATAATTCTTGCAGTTCTGCTACAGATCCAATGCAGACCACCTGTTGGAGTTTAATACAAGTACACTTCAATTAATGAAGCAGATGTATTCCTGGGGATTACTCTTTAACAGAAAATTTGGTACCAGAGGCAGAAATAACAAGAAAAATATAGGAACAGCATCCTAACCCACAAAGAAGATGAGTGCATTTCAAAACTTCTTTCCATTAAAAACAGTCTGGATGTGCAAAATAGGTTGTAGGGTTGAAAACACACCGTTTTAACATGAGCATGTCATTTTTTTTTTCAAAATAAGAGAACTTTTGAATACTTCTGTCTGGTTTTGTCCACCCACCCCACTTTTTGGGGAGTTATGTACACACACACACACACATATATACTGTATACACATATATGTAAAAGACTGGTCAATAATGGCCATCCCTGTGCTGAAAGAATTGTTAAGCTGACTTGATTAAGATATGAATCTGATCTACTGTTGAGGACTTGAGGTACTTATTACAGCTAAGCCACTAAATGCTAAAGATAGCCATTAGATGAAAGAAAAAAATATGAAAATCCAAATGTGTGGGGGATTTGATTTAGTACAGTATGTAATATGGGCGGACCAAACTGTCATACTTTCAAAAAGCCCACTTCCCTCCCCACCTCCACATTATCATTTTCGTCCCTACCTATACGGCAACAGCTTATTGAGGTTTCAAGCTGGGAACAAACTCTGGTCCTTAGGCGTTTAGCACTACATAACATAGCAGAGGAACCATTGAAGGTAAGAAAAGAATGTGTATCTTCTGTTAGTCCCACACTACCTGGAAGTCCTGTTAACATACCAGAATGCACTGCAACATTTTGCTAAAGTTTCACACTTGCAATGATTCTATAGTTCTAATTCAATGGAAGGCACTATAATTCAGTTGTTATTCAGATGCAAGCATTTAGTATAGCCCAAATAGCCTATAGGCACCAGATCCTCTGAATAGTCCTTGCCTAAGAAAGCCCTATGCAATTCATAGGGGTTGCCACAAATCAGCAGGTGACTTGAAAGTGCATACACACATACACACCATTTTGTATGGCCTGTTCAGTTCTTTCAACTTTTAGCAATTTCTTCTCCAGTTTCTCAGTCATTTTTTATTTGGTCAAAATCAAAAACACTTCCATTTTTAGCAATAGCAGGGAAAGTATGCATTATGCAGCTGTCAGTTAATGACATTCCATCTGCTAAAGCTGCAACAGAATGATACTGTTTGTCTAGCAATATCATTTGCAGTGTACTACAGTCGATATGGGCCAGTGAGGTGCAGTGGTTTGGATGTTGGGCTACGACACTTAAGAACTAGAATTTGAATCCCTGCTCAGTCATGGAAACCCACTGGGTGGCCCTAGACAAGTCACACACTCTCAGCTTCAGAAGAATGAAGCTGCACACCTCCTCTGAACAAATCTTGCAAAGAAAAGTCTGTAACAGGTCCTCCTTAGGTCATCATCAGTTGGAAATGACTTGAAGGCACAAAACAATGAACATTCTGTACACAGATCTTTTAAAAAAAATAACTCTAATAAAGCAGTCTTCAATCATTCTAATCTTGTTCTTAACACACCTCTTCAAAGTCATCACTGACCCACAATGGGATAGGTGTCCCCCAGTATCGATTCCGTGATATAGCCCAGTCATGTGCATCTCTCAACCAGTTTCCAAAACGCTTCTCTTTCACAAAGTCAGGAACCCTAATTTTTGGAAACAGAATAGAAAACAATGAAAAATTAAGTGTATGTGCATGGGTATATGAGAGAAAACACAAACATACCATATATACTCAACTATAAGTGGACTTTGAGGGCACGTTTTGGGGGCCAAAATTATGGATTTTGAAATGACTGGTGGATAAGTCAAGGGTAAAACTTAGGAGCGTGTAACAAAGGATGTAATGAACGAAGCAAAGGAATATGATGCCAAACAACTTGAAAATTTCCAACAAGGCTGATGTTTCTTTTAGCTGCTCCCAGGACAGATTAAGCGGTTGTCTTTTGCCACTCTCTTGTGAAGGAGATGGCTCCTTTTTTCCCCTTTTGATAACACTTAAAATATAGTACTAAGCTGACCCATGGATAAGTCAATTCAGGTTTTCTAGAGTTATACATGAGTATATACAGTATATAGCTTTCTCTCTACTTCAGAATATACCGATAGTGGTCCCTCCACATTCACTAGGGTTAGGGGTTAAGGACCCCATGAATGTGGAAAATCCACAAATAAAAAAAATATTATTCTTTTTACCTAAGAGAACACCTCTCCAGGAATCTCCAGGTCCTCCAGTACAACTCTATAGTCAATATCTGCCACAAGTTGTTCATAGAATCATGCTGGAGAACAAACAAATGCCTAGACAAGTGTATTCTCTAGGATCTTCTAGGTTCTCCTAACAACTCTATGGTGAACTTCTGTCAGTGGTGCACTGGAGGATCTAGAGATTCCTAGAGAGAATGTATTAATCAAAACAGCAAATAATCAAATATGCAAAAGTCAAATCTGCATATGTGGAGGGCCTACTATATAGCAATAGTAAGTATATTTCTATACCACACATCAGTGAACTAGCATCCCTAAGCAGTTTACAATATGTAAGCCAATTGCAACCAACAAGCTGGGTATTCATTTTACTGACATATGAAAGGCTGAAAGGCTGAGTGGACCCTAGTGGACCTCTAGGATCGAACTTACAGGATTGTGGCTGCAGTACCAGCATTTAACCACTGTGCCACCAAGGCTCCTTTACTATAGATTTAACCAAATACACATACTGCTTTCATTTACACACAGGAGAAGAAAATAGAAGAAATACCCACTTACTGTTTTACACCACCCACAGATCTCAAGTAGAAAGAACTGTGGTTTGTCCAAGCAATAGTTACAAAGCAAGCCAGACTGAAACCATGATTTGAATCTGGCTATTCTCATTAACCAAACTTTGGTTTAATCAAGCCACCATTCCACATTCAGATTTTTCAGTTATTCTTTTTTTATATGTAGTCTTTAAAGAAAATTAGACATAAAAGCTTTTAAGTATATAAAAGTTTATCCTCAATTGGGTTCACTCCTCTTGAAGGACCAGGTCTGTAGCTTGGGAGAACTTCTAGATCAAACCTTGTCACTTGAGGCCCAAGTGGACTGTGTGGCTTAGATTGCTTGGCATCAGCTTTGATTGGTACACCATCTACGGCCATTCCCAGACAGAGATAACCTGCCTACAGTGTTTTATGCACTGGCAATCTCCAAATGAGATGACTATAATGCACCCCTAATGGGGCTGAGCTTTTGAAAAAGATTCAGAAACTGCAGCTAGTGCAAAATGCAGTGGCTCAACATGTGTACCATGTAGACAGCATATAATGCCAGTCTTAAAAGAACTATGCTATCTGCCAGAATCAAAGGGAACTTGGTAAACCACTTGTGTAAATACTATTTTAGTTGAGACTAACAACAAGACAAAGGTCTAACTTTAAAGAGAAACCATGGGATTTACAGAGAATCTGTCATCACTGCCCACTAGTGATCTTCAAAGTCCAAGATATAAATTTTACTAATTTGTCTCAGTTCAATAGCTTTCATACAAAACCATAACTGTCTCCTAACCTAGGCTTCTGTGCCATGAATAATCTTGCCACTCTTTTCTGGCTCACCTTGGCAGCATTAACACAAACCCTCTCTTACTGCTGAATAGAAACTAATTCAGAAAAGGCTCAGCTTCCACTGCTCTAGATGCAATGTAAATATAGCAAATAATGAAAAAGAGAGAGACACATACCCCCTGCAAATTTTGCAAAGCTCACCTAAATAAGAAGGGCTTTGTCTGCTGTAGGAGGGATAGTGGAGAGGAAAAGCAGCTAAAAGCCTGAGGACAACAATTGAGAAGTCTGGAATCTGACAGTACAACCCATTCTAAAATAGGTATGTGGAACTTTGGGTTGATGTTACTGAGGTGTAATTTTCAGCAGCCCCATCTAGAATAGTTTATGATGTGGGACAATGAGATTTGTTATCCAACAACTTCTTTGGGGCCACATGTTGCTTACCCCATTAAAAGACTATGAACCTGCTTTGAGAAAGTGTACATATTTGAGAGAGAGAAAATGAACTTCAGAAACATTGATTTCTTTCACAAATACCTACCCTTTTTCAAAGGTTCATAACTCATCTAGCCCAAAATATTAAATAACAGAGACTTCTTGAATAAAGTCATTCAGAACAGAAATACACTGAAGATTTTACTTCATACATTGAAACTTCAATATACAGCATTTTTCTTCTTCTTCAGAGCCTCAAGTTATTCTAGGAGAATATATATAATGGTAAGTCAAACTCTGAGCATAAAGACTGGCCAAATGATTTAGGAAAGCCATGAAGTTTAACTTTGTGATAGCATTAGTTTTCATGGTTTAAAAGAATGTAATTGCCTTTAAAAGTTTTGAAGTCTGAACTTATTATAGCTACATTCTTTCTGTTGACCTTAAAAGACCCTGCCTAACCACAAATGGAAAACTGAATTAAGATAAAAGAGCATTTGAGCAATTCACTAATGTGAAAAATGAACTTTGCAACCTTGCTGTTTGATACAATAGCTTTCTACTTCAAGATACTGGTAGACAGACCTAAAGCTTAAAGAAGATAAAAAGCGATTCACCATTTAAGTAACTAACAAGGGACCTAAAACACAACTATTATATATTGTATTGAGTACATGCTTATATATAGTTTTCATTTAATTAAAAATTTGAGCATCTGCAAAATTTTATCAAGGAATCCAACCAGAGTGCAAGAATATTAGGAAATAAAATCATGATTATTTGTTTATATAGTCTTGAGGATCAATCCCCCTTCTCCATGCACCATTTGATTGACATATATACAGTTACAAAGGGGTCTACTAAATAGCTCTTTGGACAATAGTTATAAAAGGGAATGCATGTATATAGGTCACCAGCAGGATTCTGGACACTAACACATCCAGAGATGCAAACTGGGGATTAGTTAAAGACTATATTGTTTAGGGAAGGATTCCCAGGATTGTGCCGTCTGCCCTAGGATGCCTCCTTTTAACCATATATTAAGAAGCCAAGCCCTCCCTCCAGTCCATCTGCCTTGGTCCAGGCCCCAGAGGGAGAGAAGAACCACTGGACCTCATCCCCTTTCCCACCACCTTTCCCTTCTCCTTTTGTGTTGTCATTTTTAAATTGTAAGCTTGAGGGCAGGGAACTGTCTAATTATAAGATTGTATGTACAACACTGTGTAAATTTACAGCGCTATATAAATAAAGGTTAACAACAACAACAACACTGCTTGGGTAACAGAGATGGAATGTTGATGAACAGTCTAAACCAGTGGTAATGGTAATAGTGTGCTAGTTAACTAGACAAGAGCCAATAACCAGAGACTCAGTTTAGATATGAAGTGCCTTTTAGTGATTGGCTGAGTAATGGTCTACATTGCATTCCCTTAAAGCAAGGATGAACAACATGTAATTTGCATGAGCCACCATCCAAGTGCAGTAGAGGCCATAGTAAAGAAGACAGGTGACACTCCCAGGGAAGTGGAGGGAATAAGGAAAAACCAGCTGGAAAGATTGCCGGGGGGGGGGGATAGGAAGACAGTGAGGTTAAGTACAGCATGTAGAAAGAAAGAAAGAAACGCAAGCAAGAGAAAAATGAAACTACTCAGCACCAGAATGCTTCAAAGCGACTAGCTCTTTCAGTTGATGGGGGAAAAAACTCATTTGTGTGATGCACAGAGACCACAATGAAGAATACTACTTCCCTCCCCAGTTTGGAAAAGTAGATGTATGCTCCCTTAGCTATTCAGTGACCAGTAGAGGGTTTAGGGAAACCAAACAGCACCTAGGAGGAAAGAGCAGCTGTCTGCCTCCCAGATCTCTAGCATACTTACTGGGGATCCCAGAGGGGGACAGCTGCTGTTTGCTCTTGGTTAATGAACAGTTATGATTCCTGGTCTCTCTGCACCCTCCTCAGATATTAAATGGCCAAGGAAACATACACCTGAATTTTGAAGCAGACTTGCACTCCTGGTACCCCAGTGGCCAGGCAGAACTACACTCCACTACATGCAATCTATGACGGCACTTTTGTGTTTCTATCACAGTTGGGGAGATGTGCATTCATAAGGCAATGTGCAATTTGTACTTCAGTTTCATGTAGTTTGCATGAAACTACACTACTTCTAAATGATCTAGACTTTCTTCATACAGACCACACCTCACTGAGTTTATCTGCTCAGTCCCTGCATCACTTGTGTCACTTAGACAAATACTCAGCTCTCTCACACACTCACAGACACACGTCTGCTCTGGTTCTAAATACTACTCCAAACTGTCACTACAGCACAAATTCTCTAGCCCTACTTTTCTGGCAACCACACTGCAATCATGACTCACCACAACTCTGGGAAACCTCAAGTCTTGGACTGTTTGTAGATCTACTGCCAAAGGAACAAGAACTGTTCACTGGTGTTTCCCTCTTGGAGGAAATACTGCCTTGTATCGTTAAAGTTAAAATAAGCAGTTCAGGTCTGCTTTTTTCCTATTTTATATATAAAGAAGGGTATCTGGTGGACTCGTCTGGGATCACACACTGGACTCTGTAACTAGCCTATATTGTTATCAGCCTCATGGTTTCACTGCTGTTAATAGAGTTTTAGACTGTTAATTATTGTATCCAAGAATCTAGTAATCAGTACAATACTATCTGATAACATTGCATCATTTAAGTTGTACTACCTTTTGTAATTTTGCTCTTATGATCCTATACAGTGGACCCTTCCCATCCACAGGGATTCAGTTAGCCCATCACCCAGATTGCAAACAAACAAAAACCACACAGTCATGTGCCATATTATTCAATGGTGGCAATGGTCTCACTGCTGTTGAATAATATTTGGGGGGGGGGGTCAACCTGCATGTGGTCAAATCTGCAGATCACCAGCACGCTAATACGAAGGGTCCACTATATATGGCAAATGCTTTCCTACATGTCAGACCATGTAAAATTACTACAATCACAGGAACCATAGTTGTTATCTTTTCCCAGATGCAATGCATTGCTTTGGAGGTCTTGATCTTTCCCGGTCTTTGTCTTACAGTATTCAATTCTGCTGCTGCTACAACTATAATATAATTTAGCTATGTAATCATTCCCCAGCTGGAGGAGGCAGACCACACATGAGTTTGCCCAGAATTTCTTTGGTTTGCTGCCTTTATTTCTGTATTGAATCACTGTGATAGTAAATCATCTATTCTGGCATTTTGTGGTTTGGTTTGGTTTTAAGATGGTGTAATACAGTGTTAAACCTCAGTCATATTATTGTTAGAAGGTCAACATGTCAAGTAGGATAGAAAAATCAGGATGAAAGAGAGAAAATTCAGCAAAGGCCAAAAAGTCAGCTAAAGAGGCAAAGAGGGCAAAGGCCTTACCTCAGGGAACAAAAACTTTGTTAAGGAGAGAAAAAGGGAAGCACCTTTCTGATTGGCTGGAGTAGGACAAAGGCAGATTTTTATACAATATAAAAGCTAGAAAGGGAAATTGAGCAGAAAAAAAAGAGAGAACAAAGGAAAGAAGGCCAGAGTTCTAGAGAAAGAGCTGGTGCAGCTAGAGAAATGATTGAGAGAGAAGTTAACAATGTCAGTACAGTTCTGATAGAACAGGGGATCTAGGTAAATTAAGATACCAAGGTCAGCAAGCAGTGTTCAACTGTTACTTTATTAACCTATTCTTTGTTCACCTGTACATGTGTCTCCATTTTATGTTTCAAGCAAGTAAGTATTCTGTTGGAAGCTTAGAATCAAAAAGGACCGCTAGTTGCACTGATGGAAGGAAGTTTGTGGCTTATGATTTACTCAATTCTGGTACTCCCAGCACCATCAAGAGTCCACACACCCTGCTCACAAAAGCCCCAACTGAAAGTCATGGACTCTGATACATGAGAAGGCTATGGCATAGGACACTGAGGAGGAAAAGAGCTGCTGAAAACTGAGGGAGGCACTTTCTCTGAGCAAAGCAACAGTCCATGAAAAGTGGTCCCAACATCCCTCTGCACCATGACTGACCCTATTGTAGATTGGGAGAAGATTCTTCCAAACTGCAGAAGCTTTATCAAGGAAGCCACACTCACAACATTTTTGGTACTGCCTTTGGCAGGCGTTACCCATATAGCACACAGCGCTTACACGTTTTTCCAGATGCAACAATACAAAGGCTTCTTGAGAAATTCAGTGTTCTCTAAGAAAGGTTGGGTAACCTCACCCAGGACAGAAAAAGCCTAGACCTCAACTTTCTCTGTTGCTAAAGGACTTTAAACTTTACTGTTTGGATTTTATGACTCATTGTCTCCCAGAGCCCAAATGGCCATAGAGAGTGGCCTCTGCCTACATGCACTTCCTTCTGTATCCTCTTGACAACTTGTTTATTTGTTTAGAGTATTTATACTGCAATCTTCAGACCCAAAGGCTCTCAATAGCAACATCACTTTTTCTTCTGTGTGACTCTGTCGGATGAAGAAACGAGTGGAGCTTCAAAGACTTGCATGTATACTTTGTTCATTTTTGGTTGGCCCAATAAAAGTATTGCTTTTATGGATTTTTGATGTTATTGTATTTTTCTGTATGGCTACCCATGGGGAATCTGTCTTCTGTTGGTGCAATGATGGATAAATCCAGTATTTGTGAATACTGAAAAAATATAATTAATTATTACTTTAATATTTTATTAATTAATAATTAATTAAAATCTATCTGTGGTCCGAAGAAGTTTCACCTATTTTAATATTGGCCCTTAGCTATGGCCAAGTTGTGCAGGTCTGATCTGGAGCATCTCTCCCTATATATGTCTGCCCAAAGAATAAAGTCGGCTGCATTTCCACCACTGGGAGCAATTTGCTGTGTGAAGATGTAGGAGAGGGTCTTCTAGAATCATAGAGCTGGAAGAGGCCAACTCTAGGCGGAAGCACTCTTTCCGCAGCACCCTAATTGTGGAATGTCTTCTTCCTAGGAGCATAACTATGGAATAGCTTGCTGGAAGAGATCCGTCTTATTACCACTTAGATGCCTATAAGAAGGCATTTAAGATGGATCTCTTCTGGCGAGCCTATTTACCTGACCTTCTATAAGAGATTTTAAGACAGGATGCTTTACTTCTGGCCTGACGTATGTCTTTCTGACATTTGGATGTTTTTAGATGGCTTTGATATTTATTGAAATTAATAATAATGGCTTTTAATATTTTATCGACTGTATTTTCTATTTTTATAATGTAATCCCGCCTTGATCTGCAGGGAGAGAAAGGAAAATACAAATAAAAAATATTATCTTTATGTGTAGTGAACAATTCCTTGTTCACTCACCACCTATCTCCTACTGAGGCACTGTTATAGAATCATAGAATCATAGAGTTGGAAGAGACCACAAGGGCCATCCAGTCGAACCCCCTGCCATGCAGGAACTCCCAGTCAAAGCATCCCCGACAAATGGCCATCCAGCCTCTGCTTAAAGACCTCCAAGGAAGGAGATTCCACCACACTCCGAGGGAGTGTGTTCCACTGTCAAACAGCCCTTACTGTCAGGAAGTTCCTCCTAATGTTGAGGTGGAATCTCTTTTCCTGCAGCTTGCATCCATTGTTACGGGTCCTGTTCTCTGGAGCAGTAGAAAACAAGCTTGCTCCCTCCTCAATGTGACATCCCTTCAAGTATTTAAACAGGGCTATCATATCACCTCTTAACCTTCTCTTCTCTAGGCTAAACATTCCCAGCTCCCTAAGTCATTCCTCATAGGGCATAGTTTCCAGACCCTTCACCATCTTAGTTGCCCTCCTTTGGACCTGCTCCAGTTTCTCCACATCCTTTTTGAATTGTGGTGCCCAGAACTGGACACAGTATTCCAGGTGGGGCCTGACCAAAGCAGAATAGAGTGGCACTATTACTTCCCTTGATCTAGACACTATACTTCTATTGATGCAGCCTAGAATTGCATTCGCCTTTTTAGCTGCTGCATCGCACTGTTGACTCATGTTCAACTTGTGGTCCACTTTTCACATGTTGTCTCATTCAGCCAGGCATCCCCCATCCTATGTCTGTGTATTTCATTTTTCCTCCCTAAGTGCAGAACCTTACATTTCTCCGCATTGAATTTCATTTTGTTAGCTTTGGCCCAGTTTTCTATTCTATTCAAGTCATTTTGAATTTTGATCCTGTCCTCTGGGGTATTAGCTATTCCTCCTAATTTGGTGTCATCTGCAAATTTGATTACTAGGCCCTCAATACTGTCATCCAAGTCATTAATAAAGATGTTGAATAGGACTGGGCCCAGGACAGAACCCTGTGGGACCCCACTGGTCACTTCTCTCCAGGATGAAAAGGAACCATTGTTGAGCACCCTTTGAGTTCGGTCGGTCAACCAGTTACAAATCCATGTAACGGTTACCTTGTCTAGTCCACATTTTGCAAGCTTATTTGCAAGGATGTCATGGGGAACCTTGTCAAAGGCCTTACTGAAATCAAGATATACTACATCCACAGCATTCCCTTCATCTACCAAGCAGGTGATTTTATAAAAAAAAAAATGAGAGATCAGGTTTATTTGGCATGACTTGTTTTTCTGAAACCCATGTTGGCTTTTTGTGATGATGGAATTATCTTCTAGATATCCACAGACTCTCTGTTTAATTATCTGTTCCAGAATCTTTCCTGGAATCGATGTCAGACTAACTGGGCAATAATTGTTGGGATCCTCTTTTATCTTTGGTAGCGTGTTTCAATAGTTTAACAGAGACCAAGCAGTACTTCAAAACCTGAATGAAGTTTATTTATAAAATAAAAAAAAATATTGAAATATACTTAAAGTTTTGTTTGTCTTATTCCTTAGTTACAAAAGTTCCTTAAAAAGAATACTACAGCCACTCAGGCAACCTTTTCCAATATTAAAGCCAAAAGCTTGCTTAACCTCCAGGATTATTCTGAGCCTCTCTTTCTCAGACTCCCTCAAGCCTCACTAGTCCCTACTGGACTTCTCAGACCCTTCCCTGGCCTACAACTATCCTATAAATGTTCCCACAGGAACCCCAAGAGCACACCCTCCCTCCGAAGATGTCTCTTCCCCCAAAACTCCAACAAAATAAACCCCTTTCGCTCCCTGACAAGGCTCTTTTATAGCCCTGCCCAGCCAGCTTCTCATTGGCTGGACTCCTGGAACTCTGTGATTGGCTGTTTCCATGGCCTGCTCACTACAATTATCATTATCATTATTATTATTATTATTACTACTACTACTACTACTAGTAGTAGTAGTAGTGCTAACATTGACTTCATTTGAGGTCTAATGGGTTTAGCCAATTTCTATGTAGCGCAGGATCAATAATTTTAACTTGTTTTACATTTTTATACAGTTTTAACATTTTCAGATTTTTTTTAAAAAGAGACTATCTTTACTGTTTTCAAATAGTAAATTGTTTGAAGTAACTTTATCACACGCCATTCTGAGATCCTTAGACATAGGATAGGATATAAATATTTTAATTATGATATATAAAACAAAAAATAAAGGATAAGCTCCTGAATGACAACCCATCCTAGAGGATATTCCGTCCTCCACTACTGAAAACGAACAGTATTTTAACACTTTACCCTCGTATTTTAACACTTTATAATGTTTTACTTCTATGTTTTATTTGAAATGGTCTGTATACTTATTCAATAAAGATTGATCTGATCCTGAATGACAAGGATTACAGAATTTCCTCTGTAAGAGCTACCCATATCCACCCAGAGAATCTGGAATTCAAAGTTTTCCCCATGATGGAAATTTTTCAGAATTCATGTCTTGCAGAAGATGGGGGGAGGGGGCTTGTTGCATCTGAAGGACAGCCTTTGAGAAGGTTGTTGTTGTGTGCCTTCATGTCGTTTCCAATTTATAGAGACCCTAAGGTGACCCTATCACTGGTTTTTCCTGCCAAGACTTGTTCAGAGGGGGTTGCCATTCCCTCCCTCTGAGGCTGAAAGAGTGTGACTGCCCAAAGTTACCCAGTGGGTCCCATGGTGAACCAGGATTTGAACTCTGATCATCAGAATCATATTTCAATACTCAAACCACTACACCACCTTGGCTCTCTTTGAGAAGCTACAGCCTTGTTATTCTACAACTCCTCATTACAATCAAGCTTTCATGTTAACGTCCAATAGGGGAAGGGTGGTATATGTAAATGTATGTTAAAGGCATGTTGGCATTTACCATCTTGAAAAGGACATGCTTCCTCTAATTTTACATTTTCATCTTGGAACACTGTTAGTTATATAAAAAATGCTCCTACTATCTTTAGGTTTTTTAAAAATCACATAAATAATTGCCATTATTACACATTCTTAACAGTAACTGAACAAAAAAGTGATATATGGAGGCAGAAAGGAAGTTATTTGTATTCCCTATACAAACTTTGCAAGTTAACATTGCTCTGCAGGGACATATATGGAAAATTAATGTGCATCTCTGCTTTCACATCCCAATGAGGATTTTTTTATTTGTAAAAAGTGCTATTGTTTATTCCAGTGTATACTGCCATCTAGCTATCCTTAAGTTGCTTACAGGGAGAAAACCTGGAGAAAAAAGGGATCTGATTCAGATTCTAGAAGATTGAAAACCTTGTTGTTGTTGTATGCCTTCTAGTCATTTCCACTATCACAGGATTTTCTTGGCAAGATTTGTTCTTGGCATGCTTTGCCCTTCGATTGTTTTACAGAGGGGCGGGTAAGAAATAAATATTATTATTATTATTATTATTATTATTATTTCTATTTTTGGCATGCTTTGCCTTCCTCTGAGGCTGAGTGTGACTTGTTCAAGGTTACCCAATTGGGGGGGGGGGAGGGGGGGAGGTTGAACACTGGTCTTCAGAACAGCAGACCAGTGTTCAAACCACTACACCACACCAGCTCGCACCAGAAAGTCTGCCAAGTTGAAATACTTACTTGTGTGTGTGGGTGAGAGAATCCTGTTAAATAGCCAGACAACTCCTATCCCACTCCTCAGCCAGCTGTAGACAAACAGTAGGCATTCAAATGTACTTGGTCCTGGATACAAAGGGCAAATGAATAAAGATCCAGACCCAAAATGTCTGTGAACAGTCCAACCTCTTTAAGTATTTCACTTCCATAATCTCCCTTCTGGGGAAGCAGAAATCAGACCCACTATGTTCATACCCCTCCAGCCAGGAAAATGATAGGAATCAGTGTTTATAGTTTATAATTATTATTGTGACCATGACCCATGCTGCAAGAGTATATGCAGAATCTTCCTTTTCGCCCTAAGAAAAATACATCCAAGTATTACCCTTCTGAGTTCCTGGCTGGTGATATCCTCACTGGAATGCTGCAAAAACTGATGCTTGAGATGTTTTACACCTGAGACTAAACATCATGTAAGCACCTTATTACATATGCACAAATATATGATCTATATGAAAGAGATGAAGGGGACTACAGCATATTGTGCGCTCTTCTCCAATTAAATGGTTTGGAGTAGAGTGGGAAGACTGTGTGAATCAAATATGTATCTACACAGTTAATCTTGCAGGTCATCATCTGAAAAGGTACACCCCCTTGGTGCCCCCTGTATATACATTATTCCACTTCAGCAAGCACATCAACCATCCTCTAGTGGACAGTAAACAAACTGATTTGACAAGTTAAACACAGTATAACAAAAGAGGCTGTGCACACATACTTGGTTTATTGCCAATTCTCCAAATTACAGGTGGGAAAAGTGAGGCCGGGGGGCCCATATAGCCTTTTTGATGGCCTCTAGGGAATGTCCAGGGTCCGTTTTTTTTTTTCCTGAAAAAAGCAACACTATTTTTGGAGAAAAGTATTGTAATGTGTCTAAATGACTTCTGGGGTGTACAGGCAATTCTATCCAATTTTCCCACTCATGCTCCAAATCAAAGTTTGGAAACCTGACAAAAATGTATGTCTGATTGCAGCTATTATATATACAAGTAGTATGTGTATATATATGTATATATATATATATATTTAAAAGGTCAATTGCCAATAAATCCCACAATATTAAGATATGTTAAGTGTTTCATTGTGTCTGAACAAATGAAGCAAACATAATCTGTTGACTTTGATCTGATACCCTGTTTAATCACCCACTCTCTTGATTTGAAGTAGTTGAAAAGAAGGAACTAAAATGAAAATGGCAGTGTTAGAGTCACTTACTCACAACTCCACTTGTTTATTCAATCCTTGAAGAACCAGCAGGATCATTTGTCAAAATTAAGAGAAACTGTTACAAGGTCTTTAAATATGCCAGCTCTTAAACATATTAGTATTAAGTTCTCTCATTAAAAACTAATTAGAAATTCAATTAGGTTATGAAATTTGTCAAATCATATTTAATCTAGTTCATCAGAGGCAATGCCTATAAAGAGCAGAGAACATTCCTAAGAGACATCCAGTCCTAGCAGTTAGCAATAATTTTAAAGACAGTTCAGGCAGCATGACACATTTCAAAGGTTACTACTGCCTAAAAGCTATCCTTGCATCCAGCCTGCCTTATGGTTGTTATTCTTGTGTGCCTTCAGGTCATTTCTGACTTATGGTGACCATAAAGGAAACCTGTCACAGGATTTTCTTGGCAAGATTTTTCAGAGGCAAAGCCTTTGCCATTCTCTAAGGCTGGGAAAGTAGGCAATGGATTCAAACTGCAGGAAAAGAGATTCCACCTAAATGTTAGGAAGAACTTGCTGACAGTAAGAACTCTTCAATAGTGGAATATGCTGCCTTGGTGTGTCGTGGAGTCTCCTTCTTTGGAAGTTTTTAAACAGAGGCAAGACTACCATCTGTCAGCTGCCATCTACTTTGATTATGTATTCTTTCATGGCAGGAGCTTGGACTGGATGGCCCTAGTGGTCTCTTCCAACTCTATGATTCTATGACTTGCCTGAGAGAATCGAGTGAGTTTCCATGACCAAGCAGAGATTTGGACTCTGCTCTCCCAGACTTCTAGTCTAACACTCAAACCATTACACCATGCTGGCTTTCTTATGGTCAGGACACTAGAAATTCCATAACAGTTATGTCCAAACAATTAGATGGTACCCTTGAATTTTTATCATTACACAATGCAGACAGATCTGTAGCCATTTTGAACAGCTTCAAAAGAAAGAAATACATGAACATATTTCTTCTTGTAACCTTTGAGTCTTTCTTAAGTCAAGGGATGGCAATTTTAACTATTTTTCAGTATAAGGGATAATATAATAGTCTCAAACATTTTTAAAAAAAATCAGAATCTTCTACATAGGCTGAACAGAGTTCAGAAATTAAGATTTTCCAGCAACTGGATGAGACTTGGTAACCTTATTAATCATACCTGCTACATTCCATAACACCTTACAGAGTGTTTTGAAGTTAGTGTGCAAACAGGTGGGACATCTTCACAATGAAGTGTCATACCTTACACACTTTTCTAACTTTTTATACACTTTAGAGAATTTTTTTCTTGTTCTGACACATATGAACTAAGACAAATACAGAACTTAACTTCAGTGGACTTTAAAATAAAGAGTTTTAGCGAGACACAATAGATCACATGATCCAAACAAATAAAATCCTGTTAAAAAGTTACAGCTCATATATTTTTGCTATCATAAAGAAAGTATCATAAAGAAATTGGAATCAATGTAAATTACATTGGCTATGTGGTTAATTATACTATTAGAGCTGTTTTGTCTTTGAAATTGTATTTAAAGAAAATACATGTCTAAATAAATCCTATTATCTGTCCCTGGGAGGTCCAGAGGACAAATCAAACCTATCCTTCAGAGGGTGAAGGAGACCATCTGAATCCCTCTCCTAGCCCTGCAGAAGCTTCCACCCTCTTTCCTCTCTGGTTTCAAGACACCAGCAGCACTGAAAGTGGAAAGGAAAGGGGTCATACCAAGAGTACATCAGGAGGTAGGCAGAAGAGAGATGTCCATTTGGAGAGAGCTGTTTGAAGAAAGAAGGGTAAAATACTCCTTTCCTCTTAGTTCTCCACATGGAATCTCTCTCTGCCTGCAATGGAATTTTTGCTTCACTGGAAAAGCACAAGACTTGGAAACACTGTTTTCTATAATGTATACTTTCCTCCAAACTGCACATGCCTAAAATATCCTTTGGTGGATATATTTTTAGTAAGATCATCAGCACTGTGCCACCCTACTGAAAATTACTACAATATTAAAAAAGAAAAAGCTTAACACAAGAGACAGGCACTGAACATGTAAATATTCATTGAAAAATATCATTCCAAGAAACCAAAAAAAAAAAAAAAAGGCTTATTCCCCACCTTTCCTGCAAAGGCATAATTTACTCACTATTATTTCAATCTTGCAATTATTTTTTCTATTAGGGCATTATCAACTTCCAGCACGTGCATGTTGAAGACTCTATTTGCTATGTCTTTACAAAATGGAAACCATTTGTTGGTTTGTTGGGGTTTTTGTTTTGTTTTTTTCAAGCCAGCAAGGTGCAATGGCTTGAGTGTCGGACTATGACTCTGGAGACCAACGTTCAAATCTCTACTTGGCCACAGAAACCCACTGTGTGGCCGTGGATGAGAGTCATAGTCTCTCAGCCTCAGAGCAAGGAAAAGACAACAAAAAACCTCTGAACAAATCTCTCCAAGAAAACCCCATGATAAGGGGGTTTTGCCTAAGGGTTGCCATAAGTTGGGAACTTGAAGGCACATAACAACAACATTCATTTTTTGGTTTGATTGTTACCACAAGTGACTCACAAAGGAAAAACTTGCTGAAGTGTACATAAAAGGATTTGCTTAAACATTTGTTTGCAATGTATGCAGCAGTTCTATCACTGCAAGGAAATACCCACACTAGTAGTATTTCATTCATATTTAGTTTTGTTTTCTCAAGAAACTCTAAAAGAAAAAAAAGTATTTGACTCTGTAACACTGCTAAATTTATTGGCCTGCCCAACCTTAAGAGAAAAAAGTGCTATGACACTCACATTTCGCCACACTAAGAGATAGAGGGCAAACATATCTATTAAGAATTCCTCTTGAGTATCTTTCTTCCATTATTATAAATGGTGCAAGCTTTCATTTTCACTGTTTCATGAATTGTAAAAGAGGTGGAGAAGAATACACACTGAAGACAAATGTCTAAGCTTTTTTAGGAAACCTCATGTTAGGAAACCTCAAAATGCCTGGTCACACTGATAAAGAAGTGTGCACAATTGCACAGAAGTATTTAAGTACATTCAGCTGAACAAACATGGGGACCTTTTCAGAAAGCATGTTCCTCCATCCTACACCTTTTTATTTTAACAAACACCTAAAAAAAGACTACTTTTGAAAACCAAGCTAAGTTGGAGAAGTGGGGGCCGTGCAAACAGACTTGCAAGAACATCAGTAGATTTCATGCTACAATATCCAAACCAAAGTGGAAGGAATTGAATTCAACAGAAATTTCTGGCCCTGGTCCTCAAGAAAAACAATGGAAAAGATATCCCTTGCTTGGGCAAGGACTTCTTTTGTTCTGAAACACTGTACAATAAAGGGTTTAAAAGGCAGACATAAAGTTAAACCAGTCTCAGAGATACAGAACACAGCACTTTGTAGATTCCTTTGTAGTGTGTAGCTATACATCAATTTTCTCTTCACTCAGAAAGTGTCACTATTGTTCAAGATGCTCTAAAAACCAAATCCATTCCCCTCTGACATCATTCTTATTCTCTAAATACCTCTCAATTTCTTCAACAGAACTGCTCAGTCTTCCTAACTTTATTGCAAGAGAACACTCCACACTAAAGAATCCATTATCAGAGAAAGTATAGGCCACTACACTGAGATATCTGGAGAACATAATGCCTACTATGGCAAAATGTGATCTTCTGTCAGCATGAACTTGCAGCTATGTATTTGTTATGTTAATTATTAAACCAAAGGAAGCAAAATAGCTTAAGGCTATTGGCTTCAAACTACAGAATCAAAGAAAAAAAGAGCAGCTTACCAATAGCACTGGGCATTATTTTCCAACAGTTTTTCCACCATGTGCTCCACACGAACAAACCAGCTTGGCACAGCTTTGTATATTAGAGGAGTATCTGACCTAAAAACAATTACATAAGGACAATCAGACATGTACTTTAGCTATCCTTAAATGCTTGAAGCACCAACTTTGGTCACAACTGCACTCCTCTGAAAATCAATGGCAAAACTCTCACTGATTTTAAGTATAACTGTACTTCTTGCCTCGAGAGTATAAGTGAGCTTGGTAACTAATTTATTATTTATCATACCAACTTCTATACCACTTACCACATCTAATGATATCTCAAAGCAGTGATTTCTAAAACAGATTTCCAGCATATCATTATTAAAATCTATAAAGTAGTTACAATTCTTAATAATGAAATAAACAACTTTTGATATGTTATATTGAATAATATATTCCATTGCTTTTAAAATAAAGTACCAACATCCAAGTATTCTTTTTTCATCTCAAGGGTAAAAGGAATGGTAATGTTGATAACATTTCAGAGTAGTTCCCATTATGACATACTTTAAAATGTTAAAGAATCATCCAATCTAAGTGTACTTGTAACTTGAAGGGAGAAAATGGAACTACTGCTAGCCTAACCTAATTCTTACTACACAAAAAAGGAGTGTTTCTCTCATTCCTCCCTGTCTTCCAGTTTCATCACATTACTATGCAATGGTACCAAATCTATGTTAGAACACTCAAAGACACAATTGTGTTAGACCGGAAAAAAACAGTATGCAAAGGACTAGAAGCTCTTTTGGAAACAATTGAAATAGAGAAGTTGGTAGCAAGGGCTTTCATAGACATCAGACTACTTCCTCAGATGCATGGGAAAGAAGGACCTGCTTATCCCATGAAGGTATTGATATGCCAGAATGCCAGAAACCATTCACACAATTTGGGGCAGGAGCAGAGATCTTGTGGACAATGTAATGAGACTTGTGGCAGAATGAGCAGAACCCACTTTGGGCTCACAGCCTCATTTCTGAAATAAGAACACACCACAGTTGGTGAACAGGCTTCCCTTGTTTATTCCTGATAGACTTACTATAGTTACTCTTTATTAGTACAAACTATAGTTTCCACTGAAAAAAGGTCTAGTAATACAGAAAGGTACTGCTTTCACAACCACATTCTACCTCTATGCCTGCCTGCCTGACTCTTTACTGATAGCCAATACCACCCCATAAACTGGTTGTTAGCTTTCTCTTCCATTGGTCTCTCTTGGTTCTACAGACCTCAACAAGCAGGTCCCACACCACAAAAATTGGCCAGTATTTTCCCATTGCTACCCATGAAATAAAAAATGAGGAGATGCAAGAATGGACAGAATATTTCTGGAATCAAGTGGTCCATCAGGGACTCAGGACAGCTGGGCTGTGGGGAAGGAGATGGAAGCAGCATAATGCTGCTGTCACTCTGCAGAAAGTCACTAATTGCCTAAAATGAGGTCTCCCAGCCCAACAGAACTTTAATAATACCTCTAGGCCAAAATCCCAGGTGTCAGGACAGTTCTGGAAGAATGACCAAGCCAACAGCATGCTCTCAGCCTCAGTGGAAGATAATGGCAAATCTCTTCTGATCAAATCTTGCCAAGAAACCCCATGATATGTTGGCCTTAGGGTTACCATAAGTTGGAAATGACTTGAAGACACACAGCACACACACACACACACACACTTCTAAAAATCAAAGCAAATACATCTGCCTGACTACTGTATGCATTGGCCTGTACAGTAAGAAATAGGTGACAACTTTCATTAAAGCAGAACACATGAAGGACACTGAACTCAGTGAATTAGGAAAGGACTAATTCTTTCCCAAAGGACCCCTGGGGCAAGTACTCATAGAAATGCTATTAGCATTTTAGACTGGTATATCTAATATAGTGCTCCAGCATGACTAGAACAAAGACTGCAAACTGTAAGGAAGCCCTGTAGTAACAAGGTTTCAGCATCAGGAATCTGAATTCAAAACCCGAACATAAATATAGCAGAAAGCAGAGGGAAAGCAAAGCAATCTTCCTTTTCACTGAAGAAAAGTGTAAAGCAGTAAGAGAAGTTGATTTTCAAACTATGCATACAAGAATATCTGCTCAGAAATGAGAACTTTAACTGATCAAGATTATCTCTACTTCCTCAAATAAAGCAACTATTACAGGAAGTTAGAGTTGGTAAGCATTATAATCGACAGGAAATGGCAAGTCTTATTTAAAAAAAACACTTTGAATGCAGGATAAAAACAAACTTAGTAAATCATACACAAAATACATCTCAGAAGACACTTTCTACGGGTATCATTTTTGCTCCTTTAAATGTCTATTTGAATGTTTACTTCTCCCGTAAAAAAAATTAAATTGAAAGGTTTAATAATGTATGAGAAAACTTTTCACTGTCAGCTTCTTATATTAAAGACAATGTGGGGATTGTGTCTGCTCAAGGGCTCCCAGATGCAATATATTAAGAAACAATGGAAGCATTACTGAACTCTGAAGACTTAAACTGCTGACAGCTATAACCCATGTTATTCAAAATGCACGAATAAAAATTCATTTTCCAGAATAGTGTGAGCAATAAAGGGTTTGCTGCAGAAAGGCTATACAGTACAATTTCTACAATAAAATACAATTTTATCACCACTCTTTTCCATCACAGAATATAATTCTGTCCAGTCAATATCATCTAAAGCTAATGATTGGCAAGAAGGCTAGCAGTTCTCTTTCCACCCTTGTGAACATATTGGAAACCCACACAGAACAAGGCACTAATTTCCTGTAAATACTAATCATGTCAATCAGGTTTGAAACCAGAACATGAAGTAGATTAGTAATATCTGATTTACCATAAATAGGAGCCTCTTAATTTAAGTACAAAGTTAACGTTAAATTATGAAAAATTTGTGCTGGACAGGGAATGAGAAAGAAAGAGAAAGCATGACTTCATGTACAAAGCAAAGTTGTTGTTATTGATGATCATCATCATCATCATCATCCACCTTTTCCCCAGATTGGGACTCAAAGCATCTTACAACAATTTAAAACATTGCTAAAAATCCATAAAACACAAAAGTTAAAAAAAAAAACACAATTAAACAATCAGAAAAAATTAATAGCAGTTTAAAATATGTATTAAAACACACACAACAGAAGTGATTAGTAATATCCAGGACACTGTGCAAGATGGGCCTTATATCATTACTTATGAAATGCCTAAATAGAAGAATCTTTGGTTGTTTACAAAAAAAAAGTAGGGAATATACCAGTCTAACTTTTCTCGGGAGTTACAGAGTCTGGGGAAGCCATTGAAAAGGCCCTCTCTTGTGTTCCCACCTGATGTACCTGTGAGAGAGATGGGACAGAGGGAAAGGCCTCCTTATACAGTGAGCATTACTCAGGAATGAATGGTCGCTTATTAACCCCTGGATTGGATGCAATGGAGTACACTAGTCCCTCAGTATCCACGGACTTGCCATTTGCAGTTTTGATCATTCACGGATGGCAAGTCCTCTCTCTCTCCCTCCCTCTCTTCTTTCCCTCCTTCTTCCTCCCAGCACCGGGACCACTGGGACCTGTAATCCATGCCAGTCACATGGGGGACTCACTTTCCCTGCAGCCCTCAGGGCCTGGCATGTGCATGCCCCACCCTGCCCCCCTCCACAGCAGCCAATCAGTGCACAATACGTCAGTGGCTGCAGTGGAGGGGGCCCCAAGCACTGCTGGGAAAACAAGTACCCGTGCGGCCAGCGTGGATTACAGGTCCCAGCAGCCCCCAGCACTGGGGGGGAAGAAGGGCGGGATGGGAGGAGTCCAATTGTCCCCATTGGTGGCCCACCGTTAGGGATAATGGGACTTGACTATTCATGAATGTTGGTATCCGTGGGGGGTCCGCAACGGATCCCCTGCAAATACCGACGAACAAGTGTATAAGCAAAAATACTGTATATACTCCAAATCAACCTCATGTATAAGTCAAGGGCAGATATGTGGGCCAAAATTATGGACTTTAATATGACCCATGGATATGTCAAGGGTAAAATTTAGGGGCATCTAACAAAGGATGTAAAGGATGAAACAAAGGATAACAATGCCAAAGAATTTACAAAATTCCAGGAGGCATAACTGTTTGTACTCACACTAAAGGTTGGATGGATGACAGTAGAGGGAGTTCAGTGCTTCCAGGACAGACTATACTATTGCCTTTCACCAGGGCATGGTTCTGTTTGTTTGTTTTGTTTTGTTTTTGTAATAAGAGTTAAATAATAATCATAATAAATAATAAAGTTTATTTATAGCCCGCTCCTCTAATAAAATACTCGGAGCGGGGTACAGTATGTACTTATATTGACCAGTGGATAAAGCGACTCAAGTTTTTTAGGTCACTTTTTTGACTAAAATTTCTAGACTTCTATATATAAGTATACAAGGGAAATGTTTTCCCCTCTTCTTCCCTATCAAAGAGGATTTTTAGGAAAGCTAGGGAATGAGAGGAGGGAGAAGTACAGGTTGCTTGCCTGTAACTGTGTTTCTTCGAGTGGTCTCTGTGCCCTCACACAATAGGGTTTTGCACCTGCGCAGAAGCTCCATCCAGAATGCTGAAAAGCTGAGCAGACTGGCGGGAGCCCCGCCCCTCCCATTCCCTGAGCATGCCCAGTCCCGCCAATCTAGCTCCTCCTTCAGTTCAAGTCCGCCAAAAAAGAACAGGGACCTGATCGAGGGGAGGTAGGGCGGGATTTGTGTGAGGGCACAGATGACCACTCGAAGAAACACAGTTACAGGTAAGCAACCTGTACTTCTTCTTTGTGGTCTCTGTGCCTCACACAATAGGGTGACTAAAAAGCTTACCTGTGGAGGTGGGAAGGTCACTGCAGAATAGAAGACAGAACAGCACGACCAAAACTGGCATCGCTCCGGGATCTGGAATCCAACCGGTAATGCCGAACAAACGTGGATGGCTGTGACCACGTAGCCGCCTTGCAGACCTCTGGCAGGGGAACACCTCTGAGGAAGGCAGCAGATGAAGCCGTAGCCCTGGTTGAGTGAGCACAGACACCAACCGGAAGAGGGCGTTTAGCCAGTTCATAGGCCAAGGCGATGGTTTGAGCAATCCACTTGGAGAACCCTTGAGAAGAAACTGGGTTGCCTTTCCTGGCAGCACCATAACAGATAAATAACTTATTGGACAATCTGAACTCTGCAGAACGTTGAACATAAAATGCCAAAGCACGGCGAACATCCAGGGTGTGCATAGTCTTTTCCAGAGGCGAGGAAGGATCTGGGTAAAAGTTAGGAAGCACAATCTCCTGGGAGAGATGAAACGGAGAAACCACTTTAGGGAGGAAGGAAATGTCCGGTCTGAGGACCACCTTGTCCCTATGAAAAGTCAAGTAAGGCTCGTCCGAGCGCAGGGCTGTCAGCTCAGAAGCACGTTTGGCTGAAGTTATGGTCACAAGAAAGGACACTTTGAGTGTCAGCAGTCTCAAAGAAGCAGAGCCCAAGGGCTCAAAGGGATGTCTCGTGAGCTGCGTAAGCACTAAAGAGAGAGACCAGGCTGGGGTCAATGGCGGCAACGGTGGATAAAGGTGATGTAGTCCTTTGAAGAACCTCTTTAACGTAGGCGACGTGAAGAGGCGAGCTGACCTTGAGCCAGGTGGCTGGTTGGCTACGATAGCCGACAGGTAGACCTTGAGGGAGGAGAAGGCTAGGCCTTGATCCCTGAGGTGCAGCAGGAAATGCAAGACTGTACTAAGGCTCACAGATGAGGAAAGTTCAGATCTAGCTTCTGTGAAGGCACAGAAGCATTTCCATTTATATGCATAGGATCTCTTGGTGGAGTCCTTTCTCAGACAAGACCTTAAGCAGGTCAGGAGACGCTATGGCTGGATCCTCCACGCCGTCATCCGTAGGTTGACTAGGTCCGGGTGTAGGACCGCTCCATTGGAGTGAGACAAAAGGTCGAGCCACTTCGGCAGGTGGAAGTATTGACCTTTGGCCAGGTGAAGAAGAGGTGTGAACCAAGGTTGTCTCAGCCAGAATGGAGTCAGTAGTAGGGCGTTGGACCCATCCCTGGCCATCTTGGCCACTGTCCTGGAGATCAGAGGAAAAGGCGGGAAGGCGTACAGGAGTTCCCGACTTCAACTGCAAAGGAAGGCGTCCCCCATGGATCCTCGTCCTTTCCCGCCCTGGTGTAGAATATCTGGCATCAGGGGTTCTCCGGGGTGGCAAACAGGTCCACCAAGGGAGTTCCCCATCGAGACGTCAGAAGATTGAAGGCCGAACTTGATAGAGTCCATTCATGCTGCAGTACCTTGTCCCTGCTGAGGGAGTCTGCTAGCACATTGTCCTTTCCAGTCAAGTGAATAGCTACTGGATGAATGGAGCGATGGTGGCACCACATCCACAGTTGCTGGGAGAGACGCAAGAGGACTGGAGAGTGAGTTCCTCCTTGCTTGTTGATGTACCAGACAGTGGTTGTGTTGTCTGATACTACCTGCACAACTCTGTGGAGGAGATGGTTTTGATGACTGCCAACAGTTCCAAGGCATTTATGTGCAGTTCTGCCTCCTGTGCAGACCACTGTCCTTGTACACACCAGCTGTTGAGATGTGCGCCCCATCCTGACATGGATGCGTCTGTAGTGACCATCCTGGACGGTTCTGGCATCTGGAAGGGCATCCCCTTGAGGATGTTGGAGGGAGACATCCACCACTTGAGAGAGTCTCTGACATGAGGAGGTAACAAGAGTCTCTTGGATGGATTGTCCCTCAGATGATCGAATGAAGCCAGTTACCAAGCTTGCAGAGGCCTGAGCCTGAGGCGTGCCAGGTAGGTCACTGCCGTAGTTGAGGCTAGGTGGCCCAGCAGTCTCTGGATGTCTTTTGCAGACAGATGATGAGTGTTGAGGACGAGTTGCAGTTGTTCCCAGAGGGCTTCCGCCCATCTGGTAGGAAGGTAGGCCCGGCCCATTACAGAGTCCAGGGACGTTCCTATATAATCTATCACCCTCACAGGGTGGAGAACAGATTTGGGTAGGTTGACTTTGAGTCCCAAGTCGGCCAAGAGGTCCAAAGTGTATTGGATGTCTTTGTAAAGTTGTGCCTTGGAGGACGACACCAGGAGCCAGTCGTCGAGGTAAGGGAAGATCTTTATCTGCCAAGAGAACATTTTCAATATCTGCTCCGAGCCTCTGGAATTCATTGCCTGCTGAGCTCCGCCTGATTGCTTCCCTCCCCCAATTCAAAAAGGAACTGAAAACTTATTTATTTAATCAGGCTTATCCTTGATTGCCATTTGTTATCGCTACCTCCCCCGATAAGCCATTGAACAATCCATTGTATACCGCATTGGGATGATAATGTTTTTATTTGTTGCTTTATTGTAATGTTTTTATTGTACTGTTTGCAATGTTTTAATGCTGTACACCGCCCTGATCGAAGGAAGGGCGGTATACAAATAAATGATGATGATGATGATGATGATGATGATTCCTTGAAGACGAAGGTGAGAGATGACCACTGCCAAGCACTTTGTGAATACTCAAGGAGCAGTAGAGAGGCCGAAAGGAAGAACGGTATATTGATAGAGATCTCCGTCCACGGTGAAGCGGAGGTACTTCCAATGTTGCGGCCTGATGCTGATGTGGAAGTAAGCATCTTTTAGGTCTATGGATGCAAACCAGTCTCCTCGATGCAAAAATGGCAGAATGGATTGCAGGGTCACCATCTTGAACTTGAAAGCGTGATGAAAGAGTTGACGCCTCTCAGGTCCAAGATAGGGCGGAGACCTCCTCCTCTCTTCGGAGCTGTGAAGTACCTGGAGTAGAAGCCCTGGTGTTTGTAGAACTGTGGAACACGTTGTATGGCTCCTTTGTCGAGAAGGGAGGAAATCTCCTCCAGAAGAGGAGGAGAGGAGGGAGTGGAACAGAAAACGCCATTTGGTGGAATACTTGAGAACTCTATGGCGTATCCCAGGCGGATGATGGTAAGCACCCAGGAATCCGTGGTGATCTTGGACCAGTTCTCGTAGAAATGGCGGAGTCTGGGAACTGAAGAAAAGGTGACTGGCATTAGAAAGGTGGGTGCCGCCTCCAAGGGCCCATCAAAAGTGAGATTTGGAGGATGGCTTCCTAGAAGGCTGTTGCTGCTGACGTTGCTGGCCTTGCCTTTGCTGTTGCTGTTGTTGTTGCTGCTGTGGCTGCCTGTAAGGCCTCCTAGCGTAGGACTGGGTCCTATAGGTGGAGGACGGAGCAGAACGAGAACGGGTGAATCCAGGGTCATATGGCCTTTGGCGCCAAGTGCGACCAGATGGGGGCTTATTAGGTGTCAGCCCAAGTCTCTTCCCGTTAAGACGAGCCTTGGCCATGGTGTCAAGGGATTCGTCGGTCTTAGCGGCAAACAGGCCCTCACCGTCGAAGGGGAGATCTTCTATCTTTGACTTAGCCTCCTCAGATAGGGAAGTCGACCTCAGCCAAGCAAAACGGCGGAGTGCCACCGCACCAGCCATAACTTTTGCTGAACAGTCCACAACATGTCTAGCTGAGTGCATCTCTTGTGCAATGAGGGAGAGTGCCTCAGCATAAAACTCCTGAGCCGCTTCTTGCTGTGCCCAGCTGCCATGCGATCCCACAGGAACCTCTGGTAACCAGCCATGCATCCTTGCATGTTGGCCACTTTTGCAGCTAGGGCTGCAGAAGAGTAGAAGTGACGGCCAAAGATGTCCATTCTCCTACCATCCTTATCCACAGGGGCGGAATGGGACTTGCTGGTGGATTTGCAGGTAGATTCCACCACCAGGGAATTAGGAGCTGGATGGGTAAACAGAAAAGGAGCCGTCTCAGACTGCACTCGATATAGAGAGTCGAGCTTCTTCGAAGCGGGAGGTGTTGAAGCAGGCTTGTTCCAAGAAGCAACCATGATATCCGAAAAAGAAGGCAGGAACGGAATAACAGCGGGTTGCCGAGGGCGAACCACGAGGCCATCAATGGGGTCTCTGGGGGACTGGACCGTTTGGGCGGTCTGCAGGCCTACCGCTCTCGCCATTCTGTCGACAATCCCTGTGAAAAGGTGGAGGTCCTCCACAGGCGAACCCGGTGTCTGGTCCTCGACTTCCTCATTAAAGAGAAGATGGCAGGTTGTGGAGACTCAGGACGGTTGTCCGTTTCCCCAGTGGATTCCTCCGTCGACTGGGAGGCTGCCTGATGCAGTTCCACATAGGGTTGCGTCGGTGCCGTAAGAAATGTCGAGGTTGAGGCGTCCACATAGCTGATCGGAGCGGAGTGCGTCGACGTCGAAGTGGAAACCGTGGCCGATGCCGCAGCAGTCATAATGGTGCTCGACTCGGGTGGTCTCAATACCGTAGCCGTCGAGGCCGGCGGTGGTGTACTCAGCCCGGGATCGAGTAGGGGATCAAGAGCGCGAGCGAGATCACCTGGAGAAGTCCTCGATGTGGAGGTCGTGAACATGGTATCGGTCTCGATACAATGGAGAATAGGAGCGATAGGATGGATGGCGCTCTCTCCAATAAGATTCCGCCCGATGTCGAGCCAGGAAGGAGGCGAGTCAAAGTAGTGCTCCTCGAAGGGTTCCGGAGACTTCCGGGGTGGAGGAGATGGGAAGCGCAGCCTGTAAATGCGCTCCGATGAGGCTAGGATCTCCTTTGGCGGCAGAGAAGTCAGCGCCGAAATAGGCGAGACTGTCGAAGCCGAGGTCAAGACCGTCCCCGTAGGGGCAAAGAACTGGGTAGGTGCAGGCTGGAATGTGGGTTCCAATGTCTCCAGCGCTGAGTCGAGTACAGTGACCGGGGCCGGGACAGAGAGGTCAATGGCCGAAGGCTGTTTCAGAAAGGACATGGCCAGATCTGCCGAGGCAGCAGCCAAGGCAACCAAGGCAAGGACCTCCTTATGCTTATGCTTCTTTGAGTTCAGCTTTTCCACTTCGATGGATGATGGCCATTTCCTATGTTCTTTAGATTGCCCCTCCGGGCGAGACATGGCTGATAACGTCGAGGTCTATGTCGTAGAGGTCTCTGTCGACGCCAAAGTTGCTGTCGACGCCGAAGACGGTTTTTTAATCTTCAGAATTCTTGGAAACTTAGAGATGGGAAGACGTCCCAAGGGGTCCGTGGATGACTCCAAAGTGTGGGATACCGAAAGGGCCTTCTCCCACAAGTGGGCTTTGAGCCAATCCGCTTTTTGGCGTAATGTGGCGGGATTAAAAGCCTTGCAATGCTTGCATTTCTCCGGGATGTGGGAACTACCTAGGCAGAAAATGCACTTAAGAGTGTCCATCCACAACCGGGATTTTACCGCCACACTCGGAACATTTTTTGAAGGGGGCGGCCATGAGAGGCTGGTCCGGGCCAGAACCCTTGAATAGGGGCAGCTCAAGAAAAAATCGGGAGTAAAACAAAGTAAAAACAAAATAAAGCAAAATAAAAACAAGGATAAAGCAAAAAATAAGAGTCTGATCTACTCAGCTTTCGTCGCAGGGAGTGCACTCCGGAGATGTTACTCTTGCTGCGGACGAAAGAACTGAAGGAGGAGCTAGATTGGCGGGATTGGGCATGCTCAGGGAATGGGAGAGGCGGGGCTCCCGCCAATCTGCTCAGCTTTTCAGCATTCCGGATGGAGCTTCTGCGCAGGCACAAAACCCTATTGTGTGAGGGCACAGAGACCACGAAGAAGAAGAGGTGGTGCCAGATATGAGAAAAACTTCAACAAAGAGACCTCTACTTATTCCACTGTCTTAGTCACTTGCATTACACTGACTATTGTCATCTTGGATACCCCATGTTTTTTTGCTTTGGTTTTTTAACACTTTTTTGGGAGAGAGGCAATGGGTCAGTCTTCTCATGCTTCAAAGTAAAGCCTGCACTGGCCAACTCTAATGAGACTGCAGTACAGTGGGCCCTTGCTTTACACAGGGGATCCGTTGAGCACCCCCCCCCCCCATGTAAAGCAAAAAACGTGTATGCTCAAGCCCCATTATATCCAATGGGGTTCACGTGCGCCCCCACAGTCACGCACACCATCTGCAAAAAAATGGGGCTTGTGCTTGCTGCGCGACCATGGGCATGCCCCGGGCATTCGCCCATTTCCTGAGCGACTTCAGCGTATGCTGAAAGCTGCCTATAAGGAGTCTGTGTATGGCGTGGGCTCACTTTATATCATTTCAATTTAAATTATTACCCCTAAACCAAGCTGATAAAATCTTTGAGGGTCGATTGCCTATGAAGGAGCAGTGAGGGAGACAGGCCTACTGCACCTCATCAATCTGCCATCACCTTCACTGATTCCCAAGGCTGTTCCTAATTGGCTGAGATCACTCCCACTCTCACTATGGGGAAAATAATTTAAATGTAAACAGCACACAGCTGCAGCTTTGATTGCCAATGTAGAATTTTACTTCCTAATATATCACGGCTTGTATAGCTGCTGCAGAATGCTATTGTTCCTCTGGCATTGTTTTCAGGATAGCTTTGGCTGCTTCCACTCTGTGGGCATTGGACTTCAGCCACAGTAGTGGCCTTAGAATGATGTGACACTGGGCAGGAAATTATAGTTGGGCAGGAAAATCTGAGGAAAATTAGCAGAGGAAACTTCTTTTCTTAGAAACTAACTCTGGAAATTAAAAGTTGCTAGTTTTATTTTTGGTTAAGAATAATTACAACAACATTGTAAGAGGAATTTGTCAGCAATCTGACTTGTAAACATGTACTGTATTAATTCTTCATACCTCCAGCAAAAAGGATAGTTGTGCTTGAAACTGCTGGTATGGACCAGTCTTCCTTGCTCTTTTAGAGCCTTGATAATGTTTTTGTCTGCATCCTAGGAAAAGTAAAATGTTTTTAACACAGTGTTTTAAGACATAAGGATTTTTTCCCTGTGGAAGTATTAATATAAAAAGGAGCAGCTTTCAAGCTTACAGCCAGCTGTTACATAGATTGAGATTCATAAAATGTCTCAGATTTACTGCAGAGACATTATAACACTCTCTGTTACTAAAAAGGAATACTATACAAATAATCAAACCCTGCAGCCATTTTACAGCTGTGATGCAGGGTCCAAGAAGGAAAACAGAACTCCAGTTTTATTTTACCCCACCCATTCTTTCAGGCAAGACAAGTGGTTTCTAAACTACTGTTGGTTAGCAGAGAGGTCTGCTAGTTGCTCTCAAAAGGAGAGAACTTAAAAGCCTCATCATTTCAACTGGAAGCAAAGGCTTGGGTTCTAAATAACTTATCACCTTCAGGACAGTGCTTTGCCACCTCCCCTTTCTGCTCCATGACCTCCAAGACTGCCCAAAAACTGCACCTGAGTTTTTTGCACACTCTGCCTCATCATGTAATATGACCCAAATGGTTACAGGCACAAAATTAGGACATGCCCAATAACCAGCCTTGAATGAAAATGCATGCTTTCCCTTTGCCAAAGTGAGCTAAACCATTGCATGGACTAGTTTAATAGCCGTCTTTTAAAAAAGAAACAAACTTGATTTTCAAATACAGCCAAAAACTGAGGCAATAAAAATGAAACTCATTAAATAACAATATAATACAATGGTTAATCAAATGTAAAATAAAAAAAGAAACTCACTAATTACAGTCCTCAGTATCATAGTTGGGCTTGTACCTGTCCTGAGCAATCTATCGGAGAGGCACACAAGGATGCTTTATGCTTAGAAACTGCCCAGAATGAAGCCCAACTTCAATTAAGCTAACAGGAAGCAGGTTGGGGTTCCTTATTTCTACATGAAACTATCTAGCTCCATTTCCATGCCACCATTTAGGGACTCTTTAGTCCAAGAATGACTTTTGCTATAATTTCATTGTAGGTAATAATATATGCCTGACCTTCCTGTGGCAGGTTCATTAGCAAACACTTTAACTTTTGTGTGATTATATCATTGTAAAGTAGCTGTCAAATTAATTTTGTGTTCTGAAAATGACAATCAATGTAGAAGTTAACAGTGTATAAAGAGGACATACATTTCCAATTGACATCCTCCATGTTTTTGAGAAGAGAAAGAAAAAAGAGGCAGTGAGTTTGAAAAGATCAACAGTGAATTCTGCAAAGTTGAAAGCAACTTGGTGCAGATGAAACAAAGCACATACATTTCAATTTCTGAATATTATTTCAAGCAAATTTTCTCAAGACAACCTACCTTCACATATTGTCCAGCAAAGTCAGCCACTTCTGCTGTGAAACAGCCTGAGGCATCAACAGGACAAACTGGCACAGAATCTTTCTGAATAATATTAAAATCCATGCAGACTCTGTAGTCATCCTGTAAGAGAGGTAAAAACAATATGACTTCCTTCAGTGCTCATCCTCTAATTCCTATACAGCATTCTGGAGTTCAAAACTCTACACAGACCTCAAGTGCTCTGCTTCTGAAGCTTCATCACCACTTCACTGTTTTCCTTCTTCGAAAGAAATGTTTTCTTTCTTTGAAAGAAATAAAACAGTTCATTGCTTGTTATGAGGGCAATTCTCAAAGATTGCTTTTCACACTGGTGGGTAGTTCAGATGTGTACATCGTTTTATGGCTCCAATATAAAGTGGGGACCCACACACATGAACAAGTAGGTAAAGGGATCTTGCAGCACTCTTGAGACTAATTGTGCAAAAGAAATTATAGCATAAGCTTTTGTAGACTTGGGGGCAGTGCAGGATGCCCCTTTTACAGCCAGATCGGGGCCACAGCAATTACACTCCATGGCCCCAATCTGGCCTTTGCACAGTGCAAAAAGGAGCAGCAAAAAGGAGCTCTTTTTTATACCCTGCAAAGGTTGTGATAGCTGCGGCCCCACAGCTTTATGGCACTCCTTCAGTGCTGGAGGAGTGCCATGATGCCATGTGCCAAGTGATGCGATGTGCGGCATCACACAGCCTGGGAGCAGAGCCAGGGCGTGCATTGTGTAGATGCTACACCTCAACTCTGCCCCCAACCTGGCCAAAGATGCCTGTGTGCACAGCCCCTTGGTCTACTTTCTCAGACGCATGGCGTGAACTAGGGCCTAGGAACAGATCTATGTAAGCTGACTGTATGAATAGCCATTGAAACCTAAAACTGGTGGGTATGGTGGTGAGGTAACAGGTTCAGTGTTAACCATGGTCACTGAGAGACAAAGACAGGAGGAAAGATGTTGCCTAAGGCAGGGTGGATAGATGGCCACATGAATGGTGAAGGGATTTTAGGATGAAATATGATGCTGGAACCAATGTGAGAACCAGAAGGAAGATGTGATAAACTGACTAAGAGCCCCCTTGGTCTGGGGTGTTAACTAGCATTATAATATGTGCAGTGTGCCAGGAAACCATTGTCTCTCTTCAACCCACTACTGATGGACTGCAGTTTGTGGATATATTCTAATTCAGCTATTTTTCTTTCCAGTTTGTGGATATATTCTAATTCAGCTATTTTTCTTTCCAATCTTCCTTTGTAGTCTCTTTGTTTAAGGGCAGCTGTCCTGAGGTGAATGCCCAAGCAGAATGAAGTGTTCTGCAACTGGGTTTTATGCATTCCCATTCCTAATGTCTAATTTATTTTCATATATCGTCTGACATAAAGAAAGGCCTGTGGACAAATGATCTAATACCAAAGGAGAAATTGCATATTACCACCACAGGATATACCTGCTTTCCCAAGAAGGCCACACATTAATACATACAGAATACAACATTAATACAACAGGCAGCTTACAACATTAAAATATACATTCCATGACTTCCAACCCGCCCCCCCCCCATAAAATAGAATTAAACAAATTGCAATTAAAACCTCCTTAAAATAATAGTGACAAATAAACTATACACAGTAGCTGTAGCAAAAATCAGGGTCAAAAAATTAACTTTTCTTTTTCGTGGCCAGGTGTCTATTCAGAAAAGGCCTGCCAGAAGAGATCCATTTTAACAGCTTTTTTAAAGCTGTTTAAGTTGGTAAAATGGCGGATCTCATCCAGCAGGCCATTCCATAATTTGGGAGCGGTAGCCGAAAAGGTCCTCTGGGCAGTTGCAGACAGTCTAGTTTTTAAAGGTTGCAGCAGATTCCTCCTAGAGGAATGAGCCTTCCCTTTGCCATCTACAACTTCAGACTTCAGAGGGAGAGAGAGTCCTGTCAGCTCCATCAAGCCTGGCCTAGAGTAAGAGGATGAGATCTCCCTTTGCCATCTACATCTTCAGACCTCAGAGGGAGAGAGAATTAAGCTCTTTCCTTGAAGAGCAACTGTCCCTGAGCATCACCCTCTGGAATCTGCACGAGAAGAAGGAACGGAACCAAATTCTAACCTTCTCAGGCAATCCAAGAGGAGGTCATGAGCTATTGTATCGAAAGCCACTAAGAGGTCCAGTAGCATCAACAGGGTCACACTAACTACCTCCTGTTGATGCCCAGATGGAGGTCATCAGCTAAGGCAACCATGGTACAGTAGGCCCTTGTTATCCACTGGGGTTTGGTTCCAGGACCCTCTGTGGATAACAAAATCCATGTATGCCCAAGTCCCATTAAATATAATGGCACGACAAAATGGTGCCCCATATATAAAATGGAACATCAAGGTTTGCTATTTAGAATTTATATTTTTTGGGAATATTTTCAAGCCATATATGCTCAAATCCGTGGACAGAAAATCCGTGGATAAGGAGGGCCAACTGTAGTCTCAACTCCAAATCCTATCCTAAAGCCAGTTTGAAATGGGCCTAATTAATCAGTTCCCTCCAAGACAGCTTGGCCTTGAAGAGCAACTGCTCTCTCGATCACCTTGCTCAAAAAAGGTTGTAAGAAGACTGGCCTATAGTTCTTCATATCCAGAGGGTCAAGGGAAGGTCTTTTCGGGAGCGGCCTAACTGCTGCTCCCTTCAGACAAAATAGAATATGACCTTCCCTAAGGGATGCATTGATGATGTCCCTTAAGAACATTCTCAAGGCATTACCCCCCTGGACAGCCAGCTACGAAGGGAAAGGGTCAAGAGAGAAAGTTGTTTTCCACGTCATCAGTATTTGCAGATTAAAATCCAATATAATCTCATCAACAGAGTTGCTGGATGCCTCATCAATTGATTCTGCTACAACTCCAGAGTCCAAGTCAGCTCTTATCTGAGAGATTTTGTATGCAAAGAAGTTGTTAAATGAATCATAGCAGTCCATTGTCAGATTAAGTAATGAGTTCTGCATAGGTGGAACCTGTGTCAGTCCCCTTACCACCCTAAACAGCTCTGCCGGATGTGACTCTGCAGACGCAATATGTGCAAAGGTTCTGCACTGCACGTATTGCCTCTCTATAGGAACAGAGGAATTTCTTATGATGAGTTCTGTCAGATAAGACTCGAGTTCTCCACCAGAGACACTAGTCGTTGTCCAACCCGCTTTATCTTCCTAAGTTCTTCTGTTTACCATGGTTGATGATTTGAGGGGGTTGGGAAAGGACGCTTGGGAGTAATTGTGTCAATGGCCTTGATAAGACTGGTGTTCTAGGTATTGAACAAAGCTTCATCAGAATCACCAGCATTAGTAACCATTAAACCCTCTAGGGCTTTCTGGAATCCAATTGGTTCCAGGTCCTCCACCTCTGGTGGGGCGAGCAATGGTTCTTAGTTCAGCCTTGATCAGAAAATGATCCATCCACGACAATGCAGAGGTATTGATTACCTCCGCCCACAGATGTTCCTGTTCCGCACTGAAGACTGCATCGAGGGTGTGACCTGCACAATGAGAGGACCTGACGACCAACTGGGATAGGCCCATGATTGTCATGGATTCCATGAACTCCCAAGTTTCACCAGTAAGATTTGACAAGCTGGTCTCAAGTGGAATATGGAAATCACCCAGAACTCGATGTCTAGGCGATTCCAGCAGCAGCTTTGAGACCAGCTGTGTCAGCTCAGGGAGTCTGTCAGACAACAGGGTGGATGGTATACTAACAGAATCCCCAGACTATCCTGCTCCTCAGGATCAGGTACATACACTTGAAGTGGACTGTGTTTCAGACAGGTAACCTGGTCAAGGTTAGATTATTCTTATGAACCAGAGCCACTCCGCTCCCCTGCCCACCTCCCCTTACTTGCACACTAACAGAATACCCAGCTGAGAGGTCCTGCGCCCACGTTTTGGCACTATCCTCTCCCAGCCAGGTTTCTGTGAAGCAAGCCAGGTCAGCATCCTTATCCAAGAGGAGATAATAGATAATATGGGTCTTTTTTCTGACCGACCTGGCATTGCAGAGGTGCAAGGTCAGGTTCTGTGGAATGGTTTATACACTCTCCAATCCATTCCGGGAAACAGAGTGAATTGAACATAGGATAGCTTTGAAGCATTGATCTCCTCCCAGTGAGCTTTACCCCTCACCCAGTCTCTTTCCAGCAAATACCACAACCCATTACTGGCAAAAGGAAGATGTTTGGAAAGCAGTGGTGTCAGCCCCTACCTTAGGGTGTCACTTGATGCAGCCCACATCCTCTAGTGTTACCCCTTCCAGGCACTCTGAGTCACTCTTAAAACTGTGTGCTCCTTTCTCCCTTTTACATTTTCAGCATTGTGTATCATGGACTGAACAGTATGAAAATTCTTTACAAAATGACTACTTCTGTCTCATGTACTTCATGAACACACAGTAGCCTGAACTGAACTATAGTTCTTCGGGTATTATGACAAAATGGATTTTGACATCAAGTAGACAAATTTAGAGAGAGATGCATATTGCCTTCTCCTTTGGGAAAAGATGAAAAATGTTTTGCTAGACAAAGTTCCCAAGTATACCTGCTTGTTGTTGCTTCTGTATTACATGTACTAGGAATGAATGTAACTGTGCAAATAAAAAAATGTATTTTTTCACTTAAAGATATTTGTGTAATACAACTCTTTTTAATAGAAAAAGATTTCTGAATTAAGAGTGAAGAGAAAATAGAAGTGTATTCTACATAAAAGCAGCTTTAAACTTACAGCGCCAAAGTAAGGAGCTTGATGTACAACCCCTGTACCTTCTTCTTCTTTCACATAGTTGTCAGTCACTACTGTAAAAGCACCATTTTCTTTGCACTGGAACAGAGGATGTATAAAGAAAACAAGTCAGACAGAGCCTGGAAAGTACTTCTAGTACCTCAAATATAACAAGCTTGGAACCCACCCAGAATTATTTTTTGAGATCATTATTAGGTCTACCTAAAGATACTTTAATTGCTATGCTTAGATTGGAAACTGGAACACTAAGCCTTGAAAGCCATCATGTCTTATTGGATTAAGGTATAGGGGATGGATAGTAACAGAATCCCCAAAAAATGTTTAATAGAATTGTCTACTGGTATTCCAATTAAAAACTGGGTGCACTATGCCGCCCAATTGTACATCAAATATGGGCTCACCTCAAATAAACTCAAAGGTCTTCATCTAGATGTACAGAAAAAAAACCATCAAGAATGCAATAAGGGAAGTAGCCATACAAAGGGATTTATATATTGAGTATTCCTCTCCATGTGCTCCTCTTTATTATAAACTTATAGAAAACTGTGATCATGTAAAGTACTTTAACAATATGACATTTGTCCAACTCCAGAAAGTTTTTACAGAGCTAGGAATGAACATGATGGATTCAGCATATAGATCTGGCAGGCACAGAGGAATCCCAATAAAAGATTGCATGTGTATATACGGTTGTTCAGATACAGTGGACCTTGTTCATTATATATTGTTTTGCCCACTTTATAAAGAACCCAGGGAACATTTTGTGACACCTCTAATTGCAACCAATTTTAGCCGATGTCCAAAGGAAAACAGTTTTTCATCTTCTCATGGACTCTAACACATATGTGACCTGGAGACTGGCTTTATAAATATATATCTGAATTAGCCATTACAGTAGAGTCTTGGTTAACCAACCTTTTGGATTATCCAACATCATGCTCCTTCGTGAGCGTGCCTCATGGGTGGCGCGCTCACAAATAAGCATGGGATGCCAGATAAGCCGTTGGGGACAATGGCTTATCCAACACCTCCCCTCCTCTCCTAACTCCCTCCTCCTTCCTCCCTTCCTCCTACCTCCATTCCCTCCTCTCCTCCTCCTCCCCTTCCTCCCTAGCTCCATTCCCTGCTTCCTTCCTTTCCTCCTCCTCGCTGCCCAGCTTCAGCAGCAGCTCTGGAGGTTGGAGGACGCCACTTGCCTCCGTCTTTCTCATGATGGAAGTGCCAGCAGAAGCGAAGAATGCTGCTGGCTGGGGCTCCTTGGATGTGCCTCCGTCTGGCATGCCTCGGTCCTCTAAGTCCTCCGTCCTCCAGGCTGCCAGGGCTCGCTGGACATACCTCCATCCTGGATGTCATTGGAGGACCGAGGCATGCCTTCTCTTCTGCCACTGCCACCACTGCGGGAAAGACGGAGGCAAGTGGAATCCTCCAACGTCCTCCAGGGCTGCTGCCGAGGCCAGGCAGCGAGGAGGGAGGGAAGGGGACGGGGAGGGAGGGGGGAAGAAAGAGGGAAGTCGGTTATCCGACATAAATGGGACCAGCTGATAGTTAGATAATCCCTCCGGACATTTTCGGTTATCCCACTATCAGCTGGTCCCATTTATGTCGGATAATCGAGACTCTACAGTAATTGTAAAGGTGATGACCATATATAACAACTGTATTTGAGATACAGTGTGCCCTTCCTTTACACGGGGGATCCATTCCAGATCCCCCCCTGCGTAGAGAAAAAACCGCATATGCTCAAGCCCCATTTAAACCCATGGGGCTTGTGCTTGTGGTGGTGCAGCGGGCGCATGCCCCATTACTCCTTCCAGCGTGGCTTCCAATGTATGCCACTGTATAATGGTTGTTTTAACTGTTACATTCATAAATCTTTTTGTATTTTGTTACGAGCACACCATTTGTGTATTTTACATGTATTTTGTATGTATGTATTGTAGACCTTTGGTCTAAAGTAATAAACACGACTTGAAACTTGACTTGAGGTTGGAAAGTCAGAAAGCACCATTATGTGTTAATACCACTGCACCGAAATAATAAGTTTCTTCATGAAAAACACTGCTATCAGTGTGAGTCAGAGAAACTGTAATATTGTTGGAGATTAGAAGTTAAGGTACTGAAAAAAGGCTTCCATCTGAAGAAGACTAGTTTGACAATTCAGCCTAACATATTCCAGTGCTAAAGAACAGCTCAGATCAAAAGCAGCCATTTTCTAACTACAGCGGAATGTGGCTCTTTGCAAGAAGACATGCCATCAGAAGCAGAACTGAGGTTAAATTGGATACATATGGATTTCTATATGTGCGTTCCTGATTATCGAGAACCTCTATATCAACCAAGTGGAAAAGATTCCTGAAAAAATGTGATTAGAACTGGAAGTGACAAAAATACTTTTCTTCACAATACAGCTACACATCAAGAAAGGGTCCTAGAATTGATATAGTGAGAAGCCTGTACCTATTTTTTTTTAAAAAAGGAAAACATACCAATCGATCCTTAATGCATTTTAGAATGCAATGCTATAATGTCTATTTAGACTGACTCCTACTGAGTTCAGGTCAATATATATATATACAGTGTGTATATATATATATGTATATATATATATATATATATGTATATATATATATATATATATATATATGATTATATCTTTAATAATGTATTGACTTTTCAAATAAATTTACATGTACATAATGTGCAAGGCATTACAATACTCAAAACTGATTACAGCCATCCATTCACACATTCAATTTGAACATATTTAAATTAAAGATTAGATAGACAGATGGATGTTTGGTGAAAAATGCCAAATTTTTAACCTTTTTAAGCTAGATGCACTTTTTTTTATTTTTTATTATTATTTTTTTATTTTTTATTTTTTTTTTTTGGATTACTGAAGTATACAATTATACGAAACCTTCATTTACCAAACGGAACCACGTAGTGTGATGTGAACAGGAATAAGAGAATCCACAAGATTCTCCCAATACCACTTCTGTTGAAATAAAAACCATAAATAATATGACAATGGGTCCCTCTTTACTGTGATTGAAAGACAGGAAGCAAGGCACAAGATGACAATTATTTTCATCAGCCCTTTGGGGATCGAAGCTACTAGTTTTCCTTCCTTTCACACACTTTACTGCCAAATTGAAAATATGTTTTTACTTCTGACATTTACAATATGGTCAATGTTTGAGATAAAAATCAAAATTGTGATATTGCTTACCTTGATAAAATATTTGAAAAGAGGTCTATATTTCTTCCCTTTAAGTTTAACACCAGGAAACCTGAAATATATTTTTCCAATTTAGCCACAGTTAACATGTTTTATTTACTTCCAATATTTATAAATATTGGAATTTGAATGCAAAAAAGCACCCAAAGCAGCACACAACATAATAAAACCCACAATAAAATAGGCAATTAAAATATACACAATAAAAAACTGCATAAAAAGCTACATAAAAACTGAAGCAGCTGCAAACCATCATGGAAGGGTACATCAAAATTCTATAAAAGCTCTTTAAAGTATGAACATGCTAGACATTCAGTTTGTTTATTATTCCAAAGCTCAAGAAAGCCTTATCTCCCCACATGTGCCTCCCTGAATTACACAATCTTTGGGCTTTTCTTCTGACCCACCACCTCATCTGGTGAGGACATAGGAGGGATCCTTCTTGGTGGCTGTTCCCAGGCTATGGAACAGTTGGTCCCGTCTCTCTTCTCCTTTCACTGGTAAGCAAATACTTTTTTAATCAAACAGGCTTTTACAGGGTGTGGCAGAAGGATATGTAAAGGATATTCTGTTTTTTAATATGGAATACGTGTAAACTGTTCTGGCTCCCATATTGGGAAAAAGGCACGCTATAACACTAATGAACAAATCATAGCTTAAGTTGCTCATTTACAAATATTTCAGTTAGTACAAAAAAAAGAACTAAGTAACTGGAGTAGAATATATTTAACACTACTTTTGAAGAGATAATGAAAGGGATGGTGGAAACAAGAAAACAATTTCTGTACAGAGTACAGGCTTGTTCTATTTTTAATAGGGCTTACTATTTTATTCTTTAAAGTCTTGCTTTTTACTTGAAAGAAGAAAAATGTGCAGAGAACATGAATCAACTTTACTTTGTAGTTGCTATAGAAAATTGCAGCAAGAAAGGAAAATTAATTGTAAGACATACTGTGAATAAAATAGCCTTCAAAATTTGTAATTCTTAACAAAGTTCTGCTACCTTAGATCATCCAGCCTGCAGATTGTGTGTGGTTGGTGGGTGTGCAGCTATACCAAAATTGTAACACATGTAAAATACTACAATTCTAATTTACTAAAGCCAATGAGAACTTTGCCAATGACATCAGCCTCACATTAGAAACAAGAATGGCAACACAACTAAAGTGCAGATCTACAGGCTGTTATCCAAGAGAACTTCAGCGTTGTGGGTGCCTCATTTCCCATTCTACTTTCAAAACCAATTTGAACTCTTTAACAAAGCTACATAATATCAAATCAGTGGTTACTACAGATAAAATTTCAAATGCAATGCAGTCCTCAATGCAGATACCAAAGCCCTTGAGAGACTGCAATACACACTACAAGTGTTATATCTCACCAGATTAAGGAACAGTTTTTTGCTTCAGTTACATTTTGCAGACAAATTATTCATAAAATGTCTGCAGTAATCATGAACCTGGAACAAGGAAAAGAGGGAATTGAGCCCCCCTCTGCCCAAATCTTAGAGGAGCTAAATCCTAAAAAGATTAGGAAAAATTAGACACCAAATTTCTGGGTAGTTAAGTCCCTTGGGAGCTACAAATCACAAGGGAACTAAAATATAAAAACATTAGGACCTCTATATTGTAGCTGAGCCTCCGGGTCTATCTTATGCAAGTTTACTTGTAAGTAAGTTACAGACATGGAGAGATCCTATAAAAATGTTCCTAGTCATGGCTGATTGAATGATAATGGATGGGGCCCTTGTTATCTGCTGGAGTTTGGTTGCAGGGCCCTCCGTAGATAGCAAAATCTGTGAACGCTCAAGTCCCACAAAATACAATGGCATTGTAAAATGGTGTACATTATATAAAAATAACAAAATCAAGGCATGCATTTTGGAATGTATATTTTTTTTGAATATTTTTAAGCTGAAGATGCTAGTATCCAGGGGATAAAAAAGATCTGTGGATACAGAGGATCGACTGTAATAACTTGCCCTCCCCCTGACAGAGCTCTCAGCATTATGACAGGTTGTGGTGGCCTCCCTGGTGATGTCAGATCTCAGTAGGAGGTAGAATTTCCTGCCCACAGTGGCCCTGGGAAACATCTATGCTTTCTAACCAAAGGGTTGGGTAGGGTTACAACATAGAGAACAGGTGAGCTTGCAGCAGCCATTTTTGCTGTGTGTACTGGAGAAAAATCTGAAGATGAAAGGCCTACTGCAACACTGAGTGAAAAGCACTCACAAAATATGTTCTCTTAGCTATAATTTCTATAATTTTTGTTTGCACTTTGCACTGGATCCAGAGTTAGTTTCTCTCAAGTTTAATTACTAGTTTGTTTGTTTGTTTAATTCATTTATACCTCACCTTTCTCCCAATAATAGGACATGTAGCTAACATGTATAATACAATACAAATTAAAAATAGCAATAGCATTAATAAAAGTATAAGCATTCAATTGTACAATCCCAATAATGAGACTCAAGGTGGCTAACATATATAACACAATACAAATTAAAAGCAATAACATTAATAGAATTAATAAAAGTATAAGTGTAAGACTTAAAAAGCAATTCTATAATTTATAAAGTTAAAGCATTAAAATTTATAATATTAAATTTGTTAAAAGACTATACTTCTTGTTGTTGTTGTTGTTGTTGTGCACCTTTAAAATATTTCTGACTTATCGCAACCCTCAGGTGAACTTATACCAGAGTTTACAAATCTTAAAAACTGCACTGCACTAAAAGCCCAACCACCATCATTTTGTAAAAGCCTGACAGCACAAAAATGTTTTGACCTGACAACAGAATGAGAGTAGAGATGGTACCACTCTGGCCTCTGTATGGAGAGAGTTCCAAAGTCTGGGAATAGTCAACAAGAAGGCTCTCTCTCTTGTTTCCACCAAACAAGCCTGAGAAATTGGTAGGACAGAGAGAATGGCTCTCCAGATGATCTTAGCATTCTACAGAGCTAATAAAGGGAGACCCAGTCTTTCAAATAGCCTGGAACGAAGTGGTTTAGGGTCTCACAAGTCAAATTCTGCACTTTGAAATCTGCCTGGAGATGGACTGGCAGCCAGTGAAAGTGATGCAACAAGGCAGTTGTGTGCTCCCTGTAACAAGCCCCAATTAATAACTTAGTAAATTGAAGTTACAGAGCACTCTATCTATCTATTTAGATGTACCAGCTTTAAATGTGCACAACCACTCCTTGTCATTGTTGAATCCTGGACCTCAAGGCTCAGCGTTGAACCAAAGAGCACCCAAAATGCAAACCTGTGTTTTCAAGGGGAGTGTAACCCCATCTAACACTAGCTTAATCCCTATTCCCAGATCTGTCTTTTGTCTTACCAGCAGCACCACTATCTTGTCTCGATTAAGTTTCAATTTGTTTGCACTCATTTGGTCCACCAAAGCAGCCAAGTACCAGTTTAGCACAGGAACAACTTTCTTGGAATTAGGAGTAATAGAGCTTGCTATTATCAGCATACTAGTGACAGCCGAGTCCAAACCTCCAGATAACCTCTCCTAGCAGTTTCATATACATCCCTAGCAGTATTCTACTCACCTGTCAAGTATTGTATATTCACTTTCAGACTTGTAGAGGGACACCAGTCTAGCTTCCATCAAAATGAAAATTCTCCCTGTGTTTTTTTCTGGGGGGGGGGGGACAAACAAAAATGAGTATTCTGGTGCTGCACTCATACAGAAATAAATTTGTATTCACAGCATTAATGCTAGGATTAGCATTACTACAATAATTATTTGAATTAAAAATCAATCAATTCTCATCAATTTTTCTAATTAACTTGAGATTTACAGTAAAGACTATCTGTACCACGCAAGCAGACAAACTGGCCTTTTTATGGCAAAGAAATCAATCTAAATTCTGCACCAGCATAGATTCTTGAGCTGAATATTGATATTACACAAAGCACGGATTAAGGAAGCTTAAGCATGATTGAATAACATTTTCAAATCAACAAAGCTGTGACTAATGGCTAGCTGCCACATCAGAATTAGAAGCTATAGCTTGAATCAGGCCTACGAATCATGACATTTGACTTGACACACCATAGTTGTGTGTGTCACTGCACATCTGGAGGCCACCATCTAACAGACAAAAATGCTAAAGGAATGGAATATGAAAGCAGATAAGCAACTCCCATTGGTGGTTCTCTTAAAAATCTCACTGATTAATAGTCCAATTCTTCTTGCCCCAATCTGAACTCTTCTTTGCAAGTTCTTTCAATGACAAGAGTTTCCAAACAGGTAGTTGTCAATGAGGCTAAGAGTTTACTAAGTTCCAGCAAAGCACACTGCCCAGAGTTCATCTCAAAACAGAAGCCAGCTCCTTCTAGAGCAGCTCCCCCCCCCCTGGATGGCTCTTAGGAGTCCTCAAAGGAGCAATGTGGGATTACAGGAGTTCTGCCTTAAGTCTATCCCTAAGAATGTTTGGTAGTGCTATGGTTTGGGGAGTGCTTCATTTCTGTAGAACAAATGGTTGCCTGTGTCTCCAGCCTGTTGTTCTGTGCCTTCAAGTAATTTCAGACGCATGGTGATCCTAAGACAGGGGTTTTCTATCGCAGGTTTTCTTGGCAAGATTTCTTCAGAGGGGGTTTGCCTTTGCCTTTTTCTGAGGGTAAGAGAGTGTGACTTGCCCAAGGTCACCCAGTGGGTTTCCATGGCCAATCAAGGATTCAAACCCTGGTCTCCCAGTGTTCTAGTCCAATACTCAACCCACTACACCAAACTGACTCTTGTCTGCAGGTACCATCCTGTAATTCAGAAGGCCTTGTCCTCATTAGTGACATGTGGGGACTCTATGGAGCACAACTGCGCAATTACTTTTTGGTGCTTACTAGATTTATAGTAGTTGTCATCCAATACATCTGAAGAAAACCAGGTTGGGAAAGGTTGCTCCAAGTATATTAGTGGTAGAGTAAGTACAGTTTGTGCTAACATACTCTTAATTCATGGGTTCAAGGGTGTAGCATGACCTGTTTCCAGTGGGATAGGATTTAACTCAGATAAACTTTTAGCGATTGTTGATTCTCAGTGCATCTCAAGCAACTTTCCTTCTCATGGACATTTTCATGGGACAGAAGCAAACGGTGCTTAGCAAGAAGTTGTCTCCCTTGTTGTCCCTGTGGTTACTCTTAGGGGTCTCATGACTGGGCCTCAGAATAGAAAAGATTATATGTTTAGCAGGAGAAGATGAGTTTAGCCTGCAGCACAGAGTTTAGCAGACAATGTTCTAAGAGACAGATATTCCCTTATAAGGCCATTTTCCCATTATCCATTTAGCATTAGAAGCCAGCTTGAATCATCATGGGTAGGTAAATCAGAGGGCAAACCAATTAGATATATCATAATAAATTAAACAAAAGCTACAGGAGTTTGAAGGAAAGCACTTTATGTAACCATTGTACTCTCTCCATTATACTGCCTTTCCGAGATTTATTATGACAACAGCATGAAGTCGCATTCAGATTCTTTTTTTAAAATGAAGATGATATAACAACCATGCAAAGTGAAGCCAGATTTGTCATTAGCCACTTTCCATTTGCCTGCAGCCAAATCCTCCTTCTGTCAAGCAAATAAACCACTCATTCATGCTGTGTTGCAATAAAACAGAACATGCAGGTGGACAGAATGGTAAAAACTTGCACCTGGTTGGTTACAACTGTTGCACCCTGCAAAATTAAGACTTTAAGGCATAGGGTACCGAGCAGGGCTTACTTTCATGTCATTTGCACTACTAGAAGAAAACATGAACTGTATGTCACATCATCTTTTACACTTGCCTTTCACCTTTACATACTGCAAATCTGGGTTAACACAGAGGGCCAGATTGCTAGGCAGAGTCCAAGGAGTTGTTGTCCAAGCGACCAGAGATATGTTTTCATCTTCTTCTAATGGGAAGGTAACAATGACTGAAGGGTCTTGAACATCCTTAAAGGATTAGAAGAGTTGAAATCAAACAGAGGATTTATTTTATGCATCAGCAAGCAAGTAATAAAAGCAAAGTTATCGCTATGCCCTGTGATACTCTTATTACTTATGACTTTGAGCAACTCCTGTATCAAATGCAACATAGCAACTAACATATAAACATATTTTTATAAAAACTATCTTCATAGACCTCTGGATTAAATTAATGGATAGCCCTGCAGTGAAAGTAAGGGCCTGTTTGTTAGCTGTTCAGATTAACATTTTAAACATAATTTAAACATAATTAGCAAGTTAAAACAGTTTAAAGCAGCTTAAAAACTTGTGCATTAGCATTTGAAATAAAATCAACTGAGGTCTAAAGGATTCAAAGGTTCAGGACCATGGTAGTGGATTGGGGCCAGGCATAGCCACAGTCCTGCAGCGATCAAGGCGGGAACATCCCTGTCTGCTCAAGGTCTTTGTCTTATATCCTCTGACTGCTTTTCCTACATCTCTCTTCACTATTAATGCCATCCCAGAAGGATTAGTAGTTGTCCTCTGCTGTAACCCAGGAGCTCATTGAGTGCCATATGACATAGGTGTTTCATCTTCTGGCACTATCTCTTGTTTCATTTTGGAATGTCTTCACAGAGTTGTCTTAGTGAAAGACATTCAATGGAGTTTTCAATGCCTCCTTCTGAGAAATACTAACAAGTGTTAGCTATGGTGCCACTGTCCTCTTTGAAAGTTCTTTTGCCAGTCTCTCTCTCTCTCTCATACAAACATACACACTACAGCTTTTGCCCAGTAACTGTTTGGTACATTTAGTCTGGCTCCTCAGCAAAACCATGTCTGACATAGGAGACCCTATCAGCAACACTGCTGCTATTAGCATAGGCTCTTGCCTCACAGGAGCACTACCTTTCCATGGTGTCATTTTTATGCAACACACCCTATGACTTGCAGAAAGGAGCAAACATCTGAAACAACAACTTATGAAAGTTGGGAAAGGAAGTGCAAAAACAGGGCTAGAGTTGACCACATATTATTTATATATCTTGAAAGTGGCTGCAGAAGACATTAAGATTCCCTATGCTTTGGCACAGTCATTAATCAAAATGGAAACTTTACTCAAGAAAATGGAAGAAGACCACAGCTTGGAAAGGCAGCCAGGAAAGGAACTAGATAAGCTCCTCAAGCATATACATACACCATTAAATACCAAAGTCCAGCCCATAATATTAATTATTTTATGTATGGGTGTCAAAACTGGACAGTGAAGAAAGTGGACCAAAAAAAAAAAAAAGCAACTCATTTGAAATATGGTACTGGAAGAGTATTCTACAAATACCATGGTCTGCTAAAAATACAAAAGAATCAGAGCAAATCAAGCCTGAATTCTCACTAGAAGCAAAGATAACTGAATTGCAGATGTCGTACTATGGACCACTGGATAAAATGACACAACTCACTGGAAAAGACAATAATACTTGGTAAAGTAGAAGGCAGTAGGAAAAGAGAGTCTCCACATTATGGATGGATAGACCCAATGAAAGACCATGGCCCTGTGTCTGCAATACTGCAGCAGATCCTCTGATGGCTGGGGCTCTTGGAAAGCTCTCATTCATGTTCTTGTTGTGTGCCTTCAAATATTTTTTAGTTACGGAGACCCTAAAGTGAGCCTATCATGGTTTTCTCAGCAAGGTTTGTCCAGAGGAGGTTTGTCATTGCCTTCCCCTGAGACTGAGAGCATGTGACTTGTCCAAGGTCACCCAGCAGGTTTCATGGCTGAGTGAGAATTGAAACCTGGTCTTCAGAGCTTTAGTCCAACATTCCAACCATTATGCCACATCTTATTGAAAGGGTCATCATAATTCAAAGTCAAATTGAAGGCAAACAATAACACATGTTTGAGAAATTATGAGAATTGTGATGCAAAACTGGTCTGATAAACTGGAAAGGAAAACAGTGCGGATAGGCAACTAAATATCCTTAATGCTCTTCCTGGTTCCTTCTTCCGACCCTATGTAAACTTCATTAATATCATTAGCACAGGCTTGGGTATCTGAAAATATTGCTGAACTGCAACTAAAAGGATTCCTCACCATAGGTTACTTTGATGAAACCCAACAAAATCTAGAGGGCAGCATGATTCTCACCCCTGCATACAGTTTTGAAGATACTGCTGGCCCTCCACATTTGTAGCTTTGACTCCTGTGGATCTGATTATTTGCAATTTTAATCAATATGTTCTCACTAGGAATTTCTAGATCCTCCAACACCATTCTGCCATAAGTTGCCCATAGAGTTGCACTGCAGGACCTACAGATTCCTTGAGAAAATACTTATCTAGGCGTCAATAGGTCCTCCAGCATGCTTCTGTGGTCAACTTCTGGCAGATGTTGATGACAGAGTTGCATTGCAGGATCTAGTGATTCCTAGAGACATGTTCACTCAGGTAAAATAAATGTGTTTTTTTATTTGCAGTTTTCCACTTTCATGGGGGTCCTCTGCCCCTAACTCCAGCAAATATGAAGGGCCCATTGTATTTATATAGAGCTAAGGATTATTACAGAGGGAGATCATATGGTGAGCATGAAGCTCAGTCAGCAGCCAAGATGCTAAAAAGCTTTTCCAGTTATTATATAACTGTAGCCCATTCTATTCAGTCTGTAAGTAATTCTGTATGCTACCACCCACCTTCACGGTTTGCTGAAGTACTAAATATAGTTGGAAAAATTTCACTGAACATTTATTGGCATTTTGCAGGATGAACAACCCTACACTTGCAGAATATTGGTGAGCTATTTTTCTCTTTGCCTTGCCTTCTAAAATAAGCTGACTTTGAGGAAAACAAGCTTTGTGTTAGAACAAGATAAGGACCATTTGTGCACGCTATGTTCCGATTAACAGGCATTTAGAGAATCCTGGGAAGCTTAAGGGCATCACTCTTTTTTATGGCTGGATAACTTGTTTTGGTATTTCATGAGTTCACATAGACAACGTAAGCTGCTGGTTTTTTTAAAAGAAAAGAGACTCCTGATGTTTATTTTTCCTCTAAACGTTAACTGAAGTCTATTTTCAAGTTTTTGCATCTATAACAGTATACATTTCAGACAGCTGAAGCAGTCCAGAGCACTACATAGGAAGACTGGTGACTGTGGAGCACATTTTGTTCAGTATCATGCCAAAAAGAGACTTCCAATCCTACACTTACTCTCCACACCCATGTAATGTATTACTCAGTATATGAAAGACGGTGTACATCATTTCTCATTTTTAATTTGTATAGTCTAGTCTCACTTTGGGGCTCAGAACTGTTTACAGCAATAAAAAACCACCACAACCAGATTTTTAAAAGCTTTAAATAAGTCACAGTTTTTAAAACTAAAGTAGATCCACCACATCCATGGATTCTACATCCATGGATTCAAGCATTTATGGCTTCCAAATGTTTGTGGTTTTTTAATTCCAAAACGCAAACTTTGATTTTGCCATTTTATATGAGGGACACCATTTTACTACATCATTATATATAATGAAACTTGAGCAACCATGGATTTTGTTACCAATGGGGGGGGGGGGGTTTCGGGTTCCTGGAACCAAACCCCAATGGACACCAATGGCCAGGGCCCACTGTATTCAAAATGTGAATAGCAACTAATTCACATTTTCAACCTGCCACAGACACAACATGCCAGTAACATTTACTCATTAACAGCTAACCTAAACCATGTATTTAAACTTTTATGCTATCTGTTTAGGTTTAAAAATCCATAGGAGGGAATTCAAAAGTTGCTGGACAGCCACTGAGAACAAACTATATGAATATCATTCCATGAGCATAGGATTTTCAAGGAAAACTCTCTGAAAACAGTCCAGAAACTTTGGTTAGCCCAAACCAAGGTTGCTTGGCTATCTACTGGGGTGAGAAAATAAGACTGTATTGTCCCAATAAGACTGTATTGTCCCAGCAACTACACGCCATGGCCCTAATCCAGCGACAAAAGAGGCAGTGGCAGGCCACCTCTTTGGGGCGGTTTGTTCAGCCGCTCACTAGGTACCCATACAGTTTATATTTTAGACACCAGCCAAATAAATTTATCATCTGTTAGGCATTTTAGATGCTTCTAGATTTATATTAAAAATAATCTCCATGAATTAATATTATTCAGCAATTAAGCTGCCCATGAAAAACAGGAGTTAAGACCTAAGATCCCAAGGTCCCAAACATATTAAACATTCATGGGTAAAATGTAGTACCTTAACATTATTGTGTGTTTATTTTAACATTTTCCACACAAACCTTTAGCCAATGGTTCCAAAGGTGGTTCACAATAAAAATGTGACAATGAAACATTTAAATGAAACAAAGAATTAAGTAAGAATGTTCTTAGATAGATATATTGATAGAGCCTGCACTCCAGCCTTAGAACCCACTTAACATTTCCATAGTCATGTGCAATTCAATAGCTACCCAAGATTATTTAATATATCAGGCTACATACCTTATAATTCTGATGCGACTCAAAGTTAGAAAGGGGTGTATTACACGCAGTTGAGAAAGGCATGACTTTAACTCCTCGGTATACCAATCCTTTGTCATACAGTTGTTTGAAAACCCACCTGAAGAAAAAACAAAACAAAAATACCATTTGAGTATTCAAACAGAACAGGGTAGTTTTAGTAAAACCTGAATGCTGGGATGGGCAGACAAATTCATTAACCACTTGTAGAAAATAAATCCATTATCTCTGCTCCAAATTTGTTCGTTCCTGCTGGGTTTGCTGCCAATATTTTCTTTAAAATTACATTAGGCCCAAAATATAGACAGAGAGCAATTATGCTAGAATTAAATTCAAGAATAATTAAAAGTCAAGTTAGTCATGTTCCATTGCTATAATGTCTGAAGGAGTTCCAAACACCATTCAGTATGGATGCTGAAGTACTTGGAAAGAGTCTTCCCCAAATTTTTTACCTTGCAACAGAAAGTTCCCTAGACTGGGGGGCAACAATTCATTCTGGCTGTTTCTGTAGCCTTGTCATGCACCCGCTGAGCTATAGTGACTGCAATTTGATGGCCAATATCCAGTGGTACTGTATATTTCTGGTGATCTGTAAATCCTGACCATGACATATAAAGGCTACATCAACAGGAACCTTTTCTTTTTCTACCAGCTCTTTATACTCTGGAGGGTTTTTCTAGTCCTTTGGTGTGCCAAAATTACCACCAAAACCTGACTTGCCCATTTTAATTCATAACTCTGAGACTTGGTACATATGGTACATATCATAGACTTGGTACAAAACACTGTTGCTACTTCTCTTTCCAAAACTCAACTCTGAACCTTTGGTTTCTTTATCTGTTCTCACAAAATTTTCTTGTATCACTCTTTCTTAGCACTGCTCTTCCTAAGCGGCAGTACAAAAATGGAGGAGGCAGCCTATCATATTTTCTTAAAATAAAAAGTGCTGTCCTAAGAAGCTATCCTAAAATGAGTTAATAAGATATCACCTGAGCATTTACTGCTCAGTATTAAATTGTCTTAGGTGCAAGAGGAAAGGAAACCAAGGTCTGATTTCCTCCCAAATTCAGACAGCAGCTTTAGAGAAAGGATTTCTCTAAATCACACCAGAAGAAAAGGTTATTCCCTGCTCCACATCTGCTGCGCTTATAATAATCAGCAAGGTATACATTCAAACAGGGGGTGCATTTAACAAGCAAGGCTGTAGGAGCATAGAGCAACATGGTCTGCTTGCTATAAGATCAGATATAACCACTGATTTTGCCAAAACTAGGTTTCTACATCCTGAGCATTGTGAGTGGTATGCTCCCACACATATTTATGACATATTTTATTATATGTCATATATTTTATTTAATGGCTATTTTCCAAATAAGAAAACATTTTACTAGTGGGGGGGAGGGAATACTCAAACACCATGAATATACAGATATAAATATAGCACAAGCCTCACACTACCAAATGAGTGAAACTACTAAGCCAAATTTGAGTCAACTCTTCCCTCTTGTGGAATCTTCCCCAAGTGCAGGGAATAGTATGTTTCTCCCTGCAAACATTTTTACTCATTTACACCTCACAATTATTTACAGCAGTATTCAAATAAGGTCACCTTTCAGACTATTAAAAATGCTTGTCTGCTAAGAAAATGAATGTAAATACACATAAATAACCTGCATATGACCAGACACATCTCAAAATATTGCAATTGCTCATGTTTGCCTGTGCTGCTGAGGTTAAAATAGGAATCACTGGGTTAAATTCAAAGCTGTGTTAAGCCATGTTAGGGCTCTCTTTTTCTCAAGCCTACACCATTCCAGGACACTGAAAACTTGCTCTTGAAGGCTTGCCAGTCCTTTGCAGTATGAGATGCTTGAAGAGGACAGGGCATCACTACCCTGCAATTCTGATGATGAATGCAGCTGTTGCCAAGTGAAGTGTCCCACCGCATCCCTCCTATTTTTTGTGTGCCTAGCAATGCTTTCTGAAAGATCAGACTGGATATACAATACAGTAAAGCATGAGGAAGAGACAGTACAGACGGGAAGCTAGAAACCACCCCTGTAAGCCTTGCATCTGTGCTGCAGCATCCGCATGCTGCAGCACAGACGAACTCTCCAAAAGGAGCAGCTCTAGGTGGCTCCTCTTCCACCCCGTATGGACGGGGCTGCAGCCTTGTAACGTAAGCGCAGCGATATTAGGGCTCGGCGCATATGGATGCTGAGCACCATCGAGCCCTAATATTGCCACTAATGACTCATCTGTACTGGGCCTTAGTGTTCTTTACCATTTCTCTTCTATGAAGTGATGAAGCCCTCCAACTACTTCACTCTAGCAGATATGCAGCAGATTTTATATATATCACCTATGTTGAAACAATTCATAGAATCATAGAATTAGAAGAGACCACAAGGGCCATCCAGTCCAACCCCCTGCCATGCAGGAACTCCCATTTAAAGCATCCCAGACAGATGGCCAACCAGCCTCTGCTTAAAAACCTCCAAGGAAGGAGACTCCACTACATTCCGAGGGAGTGCGTTCCACTGTCGAACAGCCCTTACTGTCAGGAAGTTCCTCCTAATGTTGAGGTGGAATCTCTTTTCCTGCAGTTTGCATCCATTGTTCCGTGTTCTAGTCTCTGGAGCAGCAGAAAACAAGCTTGCTCCCTCCTCAATATGACATCCCTTCAAATATTTAAACAGAGCTATCATATCACCTCTTAACCTTCTCTTCTCCAGGCTAAACATCCCCAGCTCCCTAAGGCGTTCCTCATAGGGCCTGGCTTCCAGGCCCTTCACCATCTTAGTTGCCCTCCTTCGGATACTCTCCAGTTTCTCCACATCCTTTTTGAATTGTGGTGCCCAGAACTGGACACAGTATTCCAGGTGGGCCTGACCAAAGCACAATAGACCAACGTGAAATTCTTTCAGCAGAAATAGAAGGGAAAACAATAAATCAGGGAAAGGACTCAGAAGACGTAGGCATCAGACTTTCCACTCCAAAAAGCCAAAGGTGCCTACTGCCAGGAGTCTAGCATTTTCAGAAAGCCAAGACAAAAACGGGTGATTGTCAGCCCTTTTCTCTTCTCTAGCACTTTTGGCTGCCGTGCAGCTGAAGAACCGCCCCCCCCCCCCACTTCCTCCTGCTGCAGGAAAGAAAGAAAATGCATACCAGAACAGGTTGCAATGTTCTTAGCCTTTGGATTCTAACTCAAATTCCTTTTGGTTTCTTTGGGTTTATTTCATACATTTGTTTATTATGTATTTAATTTCCTCTGTTTATATCTAACCCATGAATAAATTGTTAGATCTATCAATAAACTGTAATAAAAATTAAATAGAACATCTATAAGTAACACAAGCCCCAAATACTATTGGAATAAATCATGAATTCCAAAGTACTCTAAAAACTCAACTTTTATATTTATCCTTAAATACAGGACTCATGGTTTCAGAACAGAACAAGCAGCTAACCCTGCAGCACACTTGTCATTTGCAAGCTGCAACTAAGGACAGCTACCAGGTTATTACCCAAAACATACTGCAGCTTTTTCTGATTTAACTAATGCTCCAGAAGCTCTGATCCTCTAGGTCAGACAGTGATTCCCAGACTTGGGTCAATCAGAGGATTTGGGCTTTACCTCCCAGAATTCCTGACAGTTGGCCGACATGGCTGAGTTGAAGTCCCAAAACATCTGGATGACCAAAGTTTGGAAGTCACTGCTCTAGATCCACCCTTCCCTTTTGGGAAGGATAGCAGAAGTTCTTGGGAACTGAAACTGCAGCAGAGAAGGGGGAACAATGCATAAACCTGAGAGCCCAATCTTTGAATAGAAGCAAGATGGAGGAGGAGGAGGTTTTGGAACACAAAGTAATGGGACTCAAAGGCCACGCAAGAAACAAGATGGCAACAATGCCAGAGGCAAGACCGCAGTACTGTGCAGAGCAGGTTTTATTGGATAGCTTATGGAGGAGTTCCAGTGTGGTCAAAGTGCAAAAAAGAAAAGAAAAGAGGAACAACCAGAACTATTCAACACCAAGTGTGCAAGACAGACATGCAAGGGTGATATATATATATATATATATATATATATATGCGTACAAGGAAATTGGGGGCCACAGGGGCTTCACCAAAGCACAGATTTGTAACTATTAGCCATAACAGGAAAATGCAACCTAAATATTCAGAAGTAATGAAGGTGACCGACAGGAAAAGGATATTATTTCAAGACCTTTATTTACATCTAAGCATCCTAAACCACTTTAAATGCCATAAGTTTAAAAAGAGCTCCACTAGGTGTATTTCACCCTTCCTCAGAGTCAAGTAAGGATGTGCAGGTGTAGAATGGTATACAGACATTGTAACTGGCTAGATCAGGAAAAAATAAACTGAAGCTAAATCCCAAAAAGATAGAGGTTTTGTGGCTCAGTTGTTCCCAATTCCAGGAACTGGATAAGCAAAGTGCTCTGGATATAGCTGCAAGTGCTCCTAAAGGAGCAGATGCATAGGTTGATAATAATGTCTTTATTCATCTTTGTCACTGGAGGCTCAAGCAAACTCTGTAGCTTTCAATGCTTTTGGTCAGCTTCAGCTTCTGTAAGGATCATTAGAAAAGACAATAATGCTGGGAAAGGCAGAGGGCAGTAGAGAGAGAGACCACATGCCAGATGGTAGGACTCAGAGAAATCATAGGTCTGAGTTTGCAAGATATGAGCAGAGCAGTGGAAGACAGGAGATGTCTCCACAGGGTTGTGGAAGCCTATCTGAGGGCAGTTAACAACAATAACAAAGCTTTTCTTGGAGACTTTATGGCTGAAAACCAGCACATAAATACTTTAAATAAATAGATTCTGTGACATGATCGCTACATGAAATCCTCCCATCTATAGCAGTCACAACTTATGGCTGTCAATACGTAAGCCTGACAACTCCTAAAACTGCCAGCACTAACATTTTCCCTCCCAGTTTCCAAACATACAGGCTCCAGAGACTTTGGTCCAAAACACACTATAGAAATAATCCAGTTTGAGACTGCTTTAACTGCCCTGGCTCAGTCCTAGGGAATCTGGGAACTGTAGTTTATTGTGGCACCAGAGCTCTCTAACAGAGAAGGTTAAATGTCTCGCAAAACTACAGTTCCCAGAATTCCCTAGCATTGAGCCAGAGCAGTTAAAGTGGTCTCAAACTGGATTATTTCTGCTGTGCATTTTGGGTGCTTGTTAGTAACATGTGAAGTGCTCATGAATCACAAAAAAACACAAGTCGCCAGTACAGAATACATTCTTAAGGCTCAGCTTTCTGATGGAAAGTATCATGCAGGGTTGATATTTACATGGGATTTTGATAATTGTCAAATCCTATCAAACCTATGATAGTTGCCTCAAGCATCTGTCTTCTCCAAAACTAAGATCTTTGTTGGAAACCCTACTTCATACACCACACATTCTGAAATTAGGAAGGTGGCATTGATTAAAAGGATCTATATTTCAGAGGCATCCCAGCTATGGAATAATCTCAGTAAGAAATTTCACCTGCTGCCTGTAATATACTTTCTGACATCTGACAAAGGTCTTTATTTTTCTGGGCTTTTTTAAACAAGTTGGATGCTGCTGGCCACTATTTTAATGTTGATTTTAATGATGCTGCTGTTTCTACTGCTAGGTTTTGTTTTAATTATTATTATACTACTTTTTAAAAAATAGGTATTACTATCTTGGAGAGCACAAAAATATATGTAGGACTTTCATTCCAAAATGACTTTCATTCATCTATTCCATTCTAGCTCCAAAACGAAAGACATCATATTCTTTATACAGGAATCTGGGAAGTTCTCAAATAAAATTGTGAATTAATAGCCACTCTAAGCTTAGTTCATGGGGAGATTTAAAATATAGGAAAATTATCAACCAACTTTCTACAAGTAGAAGATCAAGCCTAAATCATTTTATTCAAACAGAAATTCATGCTCTTTAGTTGTTAAGTATTATGACAATTAAACCAATTTACTATATCTGTGTCATGCACCATTTTTATTATTTCAAATGAAGAAAAGACACCTACAGCATCTTTTTGCACAATCTATATAAACTGAATTAAGCTTCAGTCTGCTTGTTAGTAATCACATCAAATTGAAAACAACTGGACAGATTTCTGACAAAAAATGGGGAGGGGGATGTTGGGATAGTCTGATTTAACATACAGGTTATGCTGAGTACACAATATTCATTTTGGAGGATCCAGGCGATCTTGATAATTTCTTCATCCATAGCCAAGTGTTCGGTAGCCAATTGAGACAGGCATGCTTTCTCAAGGGCAACTGAGACTGATGCACAAGATGAAAAGTATCTGAGTACCTAAAGAGATATGGACTCAACCACCAAAGCAGCTGAAACTGAGCAACCATTAATAATGGTTACTGATTCTCCCAATACTGGACACTACAGCTACCAAGAACATGAGAACACCTCTTCTGGGTCAAACAACCAATGTGTCCATTCCAGCACCCTACATTGCATAACAGCCAATCAGATACCTATGGAAAACTCATGGGTAGTACTACTGTTCCCCAGCAAAAGTATTCAAAATCACCTCAATCCTAAAGATTGTCTACTATAGTAGAGTTAGCATGACTAGTAACAACTCTTCACAAAAAGCCCTCTGTTTATATCAGGCATGTACTTTTTTGGTAGTTAGAGTAAACAGGACAGAACAAACATATTTTGGGCCTTTCAAAACCACTAAGTAATTAGGGAATTTTATAATATATCTCCAAGATAATTGTGTGTCAAATGATAGGCCTATGATCCCTCAGAATAATCAGACTCATTGAGGCTAAGCTAGAAACAATGCCAATACTGATATATAATAGACGCGTCTATCTTAAAAAAGAGAAAACAGCAGCTAGAAAATCGAGCATCCCGAAGCCAATGATGATCAAAGGAGCCATGAAAACCATTTTGATAAGGAAATCACTATTTGAAGTAGATATTATGATTAAAATGCATGAAACCCCATTTCCAACAACACTGGTAGTTGCCAACACCTGTTTGTTATTGTTGTGGTGTGCCTTCAAAGTAATTTCCAGTGCTTTCTGAATGTTAACACAGGGTTTTCTTGGCAAGATTTTTCTCAATAGTGTTTGAGAAATGGCAACAAACTGATGCCAGGCTTTCATTCATTACATTTTCACATAATCAAAGCAAGTTGTATGGCAAAGTTAGGATGCATTTTTGTAATAAAAAATCATCTCTCAGCCCAGCTTAACAAATATGGTAAAATATCAAAATTTCTCCAGTATGAGAATGTCTATTTATGTTGTTATATGCATACACCTTCTACAAACCTTCCTATACTTAATGTTATTCCTGTTAAGAATATTATATTATTATATTCTCAATAAAGAAGAAAAATACCAGCTTAGTGTTAAGAGTGATCTCTACTGAAGTAAATACTGTATCTTCATATCTGAATGAAGAAATCTGCTGTTCTTTAGAGTGACATTTTGTTGCAGAGATATCTGAATATGTTAAATTGAATGCCCTGTCTGGAAAAACATTTTGGGAGAAACCATGAACAAAGACATTCTCTAATATACGTAAGCCAAAATATACTTACCACACAGTCTCCATGAATTCCGGATACAGAGTTTTATAATCATTGTCAAAGTCAATCCACCGTCCAAGTCTTGTAACACTCGTCTGCAAAGAAATTAAATGACACTGAAGTAACAGCTTAAGTAATGCTTCTTTGCACAAAGTAGGAAAATCATGTTGTGCTCTGGCAGGCTGACAGAACAAAAAGGATAGAGCTCTGCCTTAAAAAAATAATCTCTGTTTTGATGTTATTGAGCTTTGCAAAACCTTGAGTTCATGTGTTGTAGATTATTTACCTAAAAACTTGCAGCCTGATGCCTCTTCTCTTCTACAATTCCAACTAGACCTCATGGGCAAAACAAGGAAAACTTACTATAACATCAACTCTCATGGCTATGACAGAAAACCTAAAAGACTGCAAGTAATGTTAGCAATCAGATTTTCAGAATCACGCCAGTCCTTAAACCCAAACACTAGGGGACATAGCTCATGATTTGGGATTAAGAGACTGGAGATACACCTCGCTATCAAAGTCCATTTCCTGAAAACCACCACTCTGCTGGTCAAGGAAGTGGAAGATGGCATCAAAAAACATAATTTCTAATCCCCATACAAATCAGAACTATTCACTTCTACAAACTATCATGTTGCATGGGTTAGCAAGATGATATAACTCCAGAGAGAATTCCAGAGAGAGTTCAAAGTTGAATTGCTCCATTTATTTGTCTTTTTAGCAGTCCATGATATCCACAAAACTCTCTTCCATCACCACATCAAAAGAACAGATTTTCTTCCTATCAGCCCTCTTCACTGTCCTGCTTTCACAACCATTTCACAACTGGAAATATTATGGCATGGACAAACCTCACTTTGGTATTCAATAATATAACTTTACACTTCAGGATTGTGTCTAGTTTTTTCAGAGCTGTCCTTCTAAGGTCCAGTCTTATGACTTGACTCTAGCCTCTTTTTTATGATTGAGCCAAGGTACAGAAAATCTTTAACTACTTCAATACTTTCATCATCTTTTTTAAAGTTATGTATATTATTTGTCATCATCATGTTTGTCTTCTTAACATTCAACTGTAAGTCTGCTTGAGTTAAAAGCTTCTTTTTAAATGTTCAGTTTTGTATATGGTTCATTTTGTGGTTCAAAAATGAGAAATTAGACTTCTTCATCTTCAGTTGTGATATTATTTTTATAGGGGGTGCAAACATTAATCAAACATTTCCTAGGTGTGTAGGGCATAGGAAAGGTTGGGAACCACTATACTAACCAAGCTTCAAACAACTATTGGATCTCAAAGCTAGCTTTTTGTATCCCAGTAAAAAACAATTTCAGTATATGTGTGCTAGAGCGAGCACAACAAAAAGCATGTACAGATGGGTTAAAGAAGAAGAAAGAACGCATGCTAATTGATGAAGACATTGTTCTGGAGACTGAGGTTTAAGAAGATATCTTTCACTTACTTTCCATTCTTGTGAGTATCTCATAACAATCCCTCTGCAATTTTTGTTATATTCTGCAATTCCCATTTTTGCAACATCTTCTGGTCCTTTGATGCCTAAGGCTTTGTCAATTTCATACTCCTGAAAACACACACAGACCAAAAAACAAAACAAAACCCAAATGTGTAAGTTAACACTTTGATTATTATATTGTTCAGAATAAAAAAATGGAATAAACCATGATGTTTATCCAACACTGGCAGTCCATGAGCTAAACAGAGCAAACTCCTCCCACCTGCTCACATCTGCTCCAGCAGATCAATGAACCCATCAGACCAGATTTTGGAGAGTGCAGAGCAAGAGAAGGCAAAGGGAAGCTCTAATGTATGAGCAGAGGTTTGCTTGCATGATACTGGATGAAACCCACATTTAAGAAACTCTTTCATTATATTCAGACCACTAAAGTTTACAAAACCAAAACAAACATTCAAACTTCACAGGTAAATTGCTATCAAAACAAGTCAAAACTCGGCCTTTTTGTCATATATAAGATATTCATATGGAGTTTTCTATAAGCACAGCAGAACACCAAGAATCAAGAGATAACCAAGACAACAATTATATACACAAAGGGATCTTGTAGCATCTTTGAGACTAACTGAGCTAAAGTAGTAACATAAGCTTTTGCAAACTAGGTCTACTTCCTCAGATCCACCGAAGCTTATGCTACAACTTCTTTCTCTCAGTTAGTCTCAAAGGTGTGACAAGATCCTCTTGCCTATTGATATTCCAGACTAACATGGCTATGTTTCAGAATTCTAATTATATATTAAGAAAATTAAAAAAAAAACATGTAGCATACCACAGGCAAACCATGGCAATCCCAACCAAATCTTCTATCCACATGAAATCCACTCTGGTGAGCAAATCTAGTTACTATGTCTTTAATGGTTCCTGCAAGTATGTGTCCATAATGAGGAAGTCCTGTGGCAAATGGAGGCCCATCGTAGAATGTAAACCTATTTAACAAAAAAAAAAAGAGCAGTGCACATTTTGAATCAAAAATCTCTAAGCAAGAAAAAGAAAGAAATGTTTTAATACATTTTTCTTAATGTTATTACTCTGTACACAAAGCTAGTTGTCAATAATGTCATAATTATAAAATGGAGGGTTGTGCATGTGTGTGTGTGTTTTAATACAACATGTAATTCTATCAGACATCTTCTTACTAATGTATTATCTTTTTAATGTTAATCTGAGGGTCAAAACATCACAATTTATCATAGCATTAAATATATCACAAAAATGGTGAAAGAAAACAGTTGTGAATAAAAGCTATTGCTGTTTTACAGGGAAGTCAAAGAACAAAACTGGGAATGCATAAGCTTACCTTGGCCTGTTTTTGGACTGTTTTAGGCATTCTTGAAAACAATTAAGCTTGTTCCAAATCTGCAATATTTTCTCTTCCTCTTGTGGAAAGTTTATGTTTTCTGCAACTTGTTGGACCATTGTTTCCCTGTATGAAACAGGGCAATATATATAAAATTATGACCAACCTTTTTTGTAAAGTGCATAATTTATATAAAACAATACCTTTTGTACCACATATGACTTAATACAGCAATTTCAATTAGAATGAGTCAGTTGTCAAGGTTGATACAACCTAAGGGGCTGTCAGCACAGGCCAAAAGGCCAATGTTCTTCCCAGCCTTGCATCATCCTGTTTAGACAACACAGGCCAAAATCCCAGGGCCAGGGTCAAGCCAAATCCTGGCAAACCAGGCACGAATCTGGTGGATCCAACCCAATCCCATGATAAACTTCTACCTCACTATTTGACCCCTGGTTTGTGTGGAGTTTCTAGGAAACTGTGGCAAACCCTGGCTATCTGCATGGCCCCCAATGCTCCTTACCTTGCCACAGCATTGCTCTTACTGAGAAACCCTCCATCACCACATCTGACATAGAAACAGGGCACCTGGACACATAGGTTCAGCTCATCAGACACAAAAAGAGAAGACTTCACTGTAGGAGCAACAGTGCAACAAAGGAAGGAACATGCACTGGTAGCAGGTCGCAGGGTGGCACAAGGACAGGCATGTAACCACCCACCCATCCCCATGCCAACCCAGGGACCAACCCAAGTGAGGACCCAGGCCAGAATAGCACAGGTTTAGCTTGGTCTCTTTGCTCAGCTCCTAAGATAGTAAAAGATTTCTGCACCTTACATCAAAATATTTTTCAGTACCATTTGTGTGGTTCCCAGTGAGCTACTTACAACACGTGTATATGCATGCATTCAGAAATAATACACATTGTGTTCAGTACTCATGTACTCAGTTTGCTATCTTACACATTCCTTAGTATATTTACTTCTGCAGTCCCCTTAAATGAAAAGAATGTGATAACAGCTACCTGTAATGAGCAAAAGAAGTTGCAGACCTTGAGGGAATAATATTTGTGCCACATGTACACTAGAAAAGTTGGGACAGAGGCAAATGAATGCAAAGTTTTAAAGACAACTTGGCTTGGACTACTCCTCAGTGTCTGCATGATAACTATTGAGTCATGTTAGAATTTTTCCTTCTTTCAAACAAAAAAAAACTGAGCATGCTTACCTCGAGAAAAAACACTGTGCATATATAATAGCAGTAATGTGTAACAATGACCGGGCTATGGAGGCTGCTAACATATCAGACTCCATGCGTAAGTCAAAGTATTACTTTTGGCCCATTTCTACAAACTGAAGCACTGCATTGAGATATCAGTGTCCAGTAACCACAGGGCACACAATAAGCACAACCTTCCTTAAAGCACTACAAAAAGAAGAAGCAATAGCTGTCTCAGAGTGTGTTTAAGAGAACCTTACAGTACACTCCTATACAGGTTTCCTGAAAAATAATTCCTACCTGAGCCTGCAGGAGTCTAATCAAGGTCTGCTTAAGACCATACTTAAGAGAGCTGCCCATGCTCAGAAGCACTCTATTGTGGTGCACAGTAAAAAGAAACAGGCTTTCTATGTTGTGACACCCCCAGCTGTACAATGCTCTCCACAGAGAAGCCTGTATGGTCCAATCTCTGAAAACGTTTCAATGATAGGCTTGGATGTCAATTTATATGATTGGACATACAAATTTTTATATCTTCTGGACACAAATTATATGCCTGGACGCATCCATTGTTGCCATATATTGCATAGTCAATTCTTGAAAGGCTTGTTAAGAAAAATATGCCACCTGGGATTGCCCTAATGTAGTTGCCATTTCCTTTCCTTTTCTTTGAGCTGAAATAGAAACTGAATCCAGACAAGACACAAGAGCTTACTATTAAGGGTGCTAATCTAGGGCTGGAAGTGTGTCAACCAGTTCGGGAGATCACATTCCACCTGAAAGACTTTACATTGGGCTAACTTTGTACCAAGGTCAGAAACTCCAAATGGTTCAGAATACGGCAGCTATATTGATTATTGGTACATCCAGGAGTAATCACAACTCACCAATCTTAAAATCACTCCACTGGCTACCAATTAGCTTCTAGGCAGAGTACAAAGTGTTAGTTATTATGTTTAAAGCCCTATATGGTTTGGGTCCTATTAAATAGAGGATCACCTTCTCCCGTACAATCCACCCAGTACACTCAGGTCCTCTGGGAAATGTTTGCTCCATCCGGCCAAGGCTAGACTGGCAATGGTTTCCCTGAGGAGTCTGCTGCCCTCAGACTGTGGAATGACCTGATGGAAGAAAGATGACAGCTGAAAATGCTGACTGCTTTTAAAGCAGCATTAAAGACATCTCTCTTCCTGCAGGCCTACTTTGTCAATTTTAAATAATGACCTTTAATCTGTGTATGAACTCTTTTGAATGTATTTTAAAGATTTTATAGTATTGCATTCTGGCTGTGGATCTGTGTATTTTTAATTGTGTTTTAACATGTTGTGTCCCACCTTGAGGAGAGGTGGGAATGAAATAAAATGTATTATTTTTAATATTTCTTGACATCCTGAATGACATGTGCATAGAACATATCCTACATTAATAATGACAGGTATGATCTTAGCTTCATACCTAAACACCTACTGCACACATTGCGCAGCCACCTACTGCACACATTGCGCAGCCACCATTTAGTGCCCTTCTCATTAAGAGGGGCACAAACAGTTATGCTTGCAGGAAACGTAAATTATTTGGCATTGTTTTTCTTTTAAATGTTATCACTGGATGCAGCTTTGTGCTATCTGCCAAACAAGATAGGATGACTGTGAAATGGGTCTTCTCATGACTGGCGGCTAGTAAATGAAAGGTTTTTTTACCAGTGCTTGCTACAGTTCAATTACCAGTCATCAAAAATTGAGGTTTCATTAATATTGAGATTTCATCAATGTTAGCCATATCAATGTCATTCTTTTGTCTCTACTTTATAATAAATCTATGGTGCAAAATGACCTTTTCATCTAACTCTTTTGGCAGCTTCTGCAAGATCTTTGTTCACTGATGAAGGTATAAACCATAGCAGCTCACGAACCTCATACATCAACCAGCCAATGCCAAGGCCTTCAGTGACTGAATGTTTTCATTCTTTCACTATCTGAAGCCCTTATCCAAATGCTAGATTGAGTCATGATGCAGCCATTTTGTCTGCATTTTGTGATTTTCTTTTCTATTTCATCAAAAGGCACAGGTTTATTATGTAGCACTTTCTTTGACTTCAGCATTTTTTGTCATGTAGCCTCTTTTTTTCAGTCTTACATAGTTTTCATTGACATCAAATTCTCTTGCGGCTACAGAATTATTGGATTCCTTTGTATATTCAGTAACTTTGGTGGGGGGGGAGGGTTGAAGGAACAGATCATTGACAAGAAACAAAGCAAACTTCTCCCAGATTGAATCACACAGCTCAAAGCAGCCCACACAGCTCAAAGGAAAGGGAAAGACAAAACCAAGGCTGTTGAAAATGTCCTAGAGTGAGCCTCAAGTAGATCCATTTGACAATCCATTCCCTTGACTCCCCTCCTAGCAGCTTGATTTGGGCTGTGAGGGGGTCAAGGAGCAAATCTTGGACAAACAACCCAGAAAGCTCCTCCCAGCTTAAGGAGGGCTCTTAGGTTTTTAAGCCTCATTCATCCTTTTCCCCTGAGCTGGATGGGCCAGCCTCGACTCCTATTAAACCAACACTGACTTATGGACAAGTTAGCACAGGTTTTTAAGGTTAATTTTTTGACTAAAATTTCTCAACTTATAGCCAAGTACATATGGTACATTTTAGATATATGATAGGAAGAAATGATAGGAAGAAATATCTATGTGTTTTATGTGACGTCAAAGAAATTTTTAATCATTCATAAATTCTCTAGCACTAAATAAATACAGTAACTAAATTGCTTCTGTTTAATTCTCATAGTCAGCTCATTTATCAATGAAAAGGGTCTGCACGATTAGATTGTTTGCAGTCCTGTATTCATCCACAAAATTAATGTATTTAATTTGGTTAATGAATGCTAAATTACTCACAATTTTTAAGATAAAAGAACATCCAGTGGGAATGATCTCAATATTAAACTTCCTACCAACAGGAAAGCAAGACTCCAACCTACAAGAAACAAAGATGATATGAAAAAGCATTAGAATATGGCAGTTATGAAATTAAATGTTATTCTAAAGCAATGCATACTATATCAGGAAACCTGTAACTGAAATAAATTATTTCAGGTTATAGTAACCTATTCAAAGATATTGTTCAAAACAAACTTAGGTTAGAAGTACATTCCATACAACTCTGATAACCACAATCAGTGTCACATGGAGGGTAAGGAGACATACATGCATACTCATACACATATATACCTCAATAGAAAGATTACTGGAAGTTGAGAGGAACTCCCTCTTTTCCCACTCCACTGCCACTGATTGTGCCTCAGATTGTTGTCTTTGTACTTGTAACTATACTAGAATGACTGTTTTACCCCACAACCCAGCTTTCCAGGCCACACTGGGATCAGCAAAAGGCCATAGATTGTACAAGCCCACTCCAGATCCAGAACAAACAAGATCGCACAATCATAACTGAAATTGTGAATCCAGACCACTCTCCAGGCCTCGACACATACCGTGTTTCCCTGAAAATAAGACAATGTCTTATATTAATATTTGCTCCCAAAGATGCGCTAGGTCTTATTTTCAGGGGATGTCTTATTTTTCCATGAAGAAGAATTCACATTTATTGTTGAACCAAAAAAAAATGAACATTTATTATATACTGTATATATATTTATATACAAAAACTTTGCTAGGTCTTACTTTCGGGGGAGGTCTTATATTTACCAAATTCAGCAAAACATCTACTAGGCCTTATTTTCTGGGGATGTCTTATTTTCCGGGAAACAGGGGTAACAATGAGCCCTACTCCAAGAGGTGTGTATCTACAGAAACAAACAAAATAAGGCATTCCCTCTCTCACATAAGAATTCTGCCATATCAAATGAAATTTTCCTTCAATAACAAAAGGTCTACCATTGCTGTAACTTAAAAACGTAGTTGAATGTGTAGAAAAAGAATTTTGGCATCCAAGGAAAAGAAGCAGTCAAGGAAAATTTCATTGGTGGGAAAGAATTCTTACGGGGGGGGGCAAAGAACTTCATACACTTGCACCCGTGCCTACAGATATTTACACAGATCAAAACAAATATTTTAATCAAAGACAGAGGGGGAAAACAATGGATGTATAAGGTAAACAAGAGAACATTGGTTTACAAAGAGACTAATCAAGGACTAGTTTATATAAAAACAAACCATCAGCTCAACTACATATTGTTGTCGTCATTTCCTATCAAGTTGGCTTCAGTTTATAGCAACCCTATGACTGAGACACCTGCACTCCAGTTATCGCTAGTTTTGCTTAGATCTTTCAAAGCTGTGGCTTTCTTGACTAAGTTTATCCATCTGTAAAGTGGTCTTCCTCTTCTCCTACTGCCTTTTAATTTACCAAGCAATATACAGTAATCTTTTTTAATTGGTCATGCCATCTCATGATGTATTCAAAGTAAGACAGCCTCAATTTAGTCATTTTAGCTGCTAGATAGAGTTCAGCTTTGATTTGCTCTTGGATTTATTCTTTTGCGTGTTTTGTGGCCCAAGGTAGGCATAGAAGGTAGGTTCTTCCAGCACTACATTTCAAAGGAGTTGACCCCCTTCTGTCAGCTTTCTTTACTCTCCAGTCTTCAAAACCATAAAAAGAAATTGGGAACACTATGGCACAGATAATTCTTATACAGTTGGCCCTCCAAATTCGCTGAAGTTAGGGGCAAAGCACACCCGTGAAAATGGAAAAACCACAAATAAAAAAATGCTGTTTTTACCTGAGAGAATAATAATAATAATAATAATAATAATTTTTATTTATAACCCGCCTCTTTGACCAGGCAATTGGGGCGGGGTACAACATAATTTAAAACAGTCACAGTTAAAAATTAATACAACCCAATCCCAACCTCCCACTCCTTAAAATTAAATTAAACTAACGCGGATTAAAACAAAGCAAACAAATTCACAACAATTAAACTATAATAAAAACCAGTTGCTCTTTGGGCAACTTAAGTGGTGGTGTAGGCCGGGAAGAAGCTGGGGAAAACTCTAAGCATAACTGTAGAGCCGGGGGAAATTTAAATACTATCTGGGAAGGCCTGCCAGAAAAGATATGTCTTTATAGCTTTTTTAAAGCAATCAAGGGTCATGGTAAGACGTATCTCATTTGACAGGCCATTCCACAGCCTGGGAGCGGTAGCAGAGAAGGCCCTCTGAGAGGTCTGTGACAGCCTAGTCTTCATGGGCTGTAGCAGCTTCCTCCCAGAAGACCAGAGCATGCGGGGGGGGGGCTCATATGGGAAGAGGCGGTCCCTAAGATAGGATGGACCCAAGCCATGTAGGGCTTTAAAGGTTAAAGCCAACACCTTGTACTGTGCCCAGAAACTAATTGGCAGTCAGTGAAGAGACTTGTGCACGGGTGATATGTGCTCTCTCATGGATGTTCCAGTGACAAGCCTGGCTGCCATATTTTGGACCAATTGAAGTCTCCGTGTTAGGCACAAGGGTAGCCCCATGTACAGCGTGTTACAGTAATCCAAGAGTGAGGTTACCAGAGGATGTACCACAGTTTCCAGATCCCTCATATCCAGGAAAGGGCACAGCTGGCATATCAGCTAAAGGTGATAACAGGCGCTCCTGACTAATCATGTGAAGCGACGAATCTAGAAGCACCCCCAAACTGCGAACAGGGTCCTATGAGGAGAGTGTGGCTCCGTTTAGAACTGGAAATTGTATTTCCAAACTTGGTTTCGGGCCTGTAAATGTCAGTACCTCTGTTTTGTCTGGATTTGGCCTCAATCTGTTTTCCCTCATCCAATCCATTACCGCTGCAAGGCAGTCATTGAGAGGAGAGACGCCATCTGAAGTCTGAGCCAACGATCTAGTCATGGAGAAGTATATCTGAGTGTCATCCAGCAAACTGACAGTGACGGAGTTGCTGGACACCTCATCTATGAATACTGATGAAACATTGGCATCCGAGCTGGCTCTTATCCGAGAGATTTTATCTGCAAAGTGGGTGTTAAACGCATCACAGCAGGCAGTTGTTGGGTCAAATAGGTGTTTTGGCGCAGGAGGAACCTGTGTCAGCTCCCCCACCACCCTAAACAGCTCTGCTGGATGGGACTCTGCAGACGCAATGTGTGCAGAGCAGAAAGATCTCTACACTGCACACAATGCCTCCCGACAGGCGCCAAAATGCTGCCTATGGCGAGTTCTGTCAGATAAGAGCTAAGTTTTCCACCATTTGCACTCTAGTCGTTGTCCAACCCGCTTCATCCTCCTGAGCTCATCAGTGAACAAGGGTTTTTGGTTAGAAGCGGGCTGGAAAGGACGCTCGGGAGTGATTATGTTGATAGCCTTGGTGATGTCGGTGTTCCAGGTGTTTACCAAGGCTTCAACAGAATTGCTGGCATTTCCAACCATTTGTCCCTCTCAGGCTTTCTGGAAACTGATTGGTTCCATTAGCCTTTAAGGGCAGACCATTCTAATGGGTCCGCCATCCCCAGGGGGACGAAAAGCAGAACACTTCTCTAGGGATCTCTAGGCCTTCCAGCACAACATTTCGCAGAAGTTCATCACAGAATCTTGCTGGAGGACCTAAAATTGCCTAGTGAAGTGTTTTCTCTAGTAATCTCTAACTCCTCCAGTGCGACTCTATTATCAATTTCTAGCAGAGTTGCACTGGAGGATTTAGAGATTCCTAGAAAAAACGTATTAATCAAATCTTATGTGGATGCAATTTCAAGAAAAGGTCTTGAAACAAAGTCACAAAGGCATGGTTCTAGGCTTGTTTGTTGTTGTTGTTGTTGTTGTTGTTGTGTGCCTTCAATTTGTTTCCAACATATGGCAACTCTAAGGCAAACCTATCATGGGAATTTCTTGACAAGTTTCTTCAGAGAAGGTTTGCCATGGCCATCCTCTGAGGCTTAGCGAGTTTGACTTGCCCAAAGTCACCCAGTGAGTTTTTACATAGCCAAGCTGGAAGTCAAACCCTGGTCTCACAGCATCCAAGTCCAATGCTCAAACCACTACACCACTAGTATCAGTCCTGTAACAGCCACATATCTGCTTACCTATCGTATTCTGCAGGTATTACAGTGGTCCCCCGGGTTACGAAGGTAATCCGTTCCGGATTACCTTTCGTAACCCGGAAGCATTCGTTTCCCAGGGGACTGCTATTTTCAACGGACCGCGCGGCCGATTTAAAGGGGCAGCGCAGTTTTTTTTTCCTTATCCCGGGGGATCTTTCGGATCCCAGGGGATATTTTAGCAGTCCCGCCGGTTTCGTACTCCGGGGGATTCGTAAACCGGGGGACCACTGTATGCCCCTCCATAACCCCCCCCCCAAAAAAACAAAGGGAGAGTAGTAAAAAATACATCAGTTCCAGCTTCTCCGATGTGTCACTATACCTCTTACCACTGACCTTCACCTGTTAGAAGAAAAATTTCTGCAGAAGGAAGTGATAAATGGAGATTCCTGGAAGTTCAAGGCTCCAGATCACACAAGGACCACCACCACCACCCCATGAATAAAGATGACCTTCTTCTGCAAAATTTCACCTTCTAAACATTTGGAAAGCAGTAAAAACAGACAAACAGCAGAGAGGACAGGTATAGTAAGATCTTTGTTCTTCCCCTGCTCATGACAGCCAGAACAGTGTTGTGGTTTGATTGCTGGACTACAACTCTGGAGACCAGGGTCTGATTCCCTACTCAACCATAAAACTCACTAAGTGACCTTGGGCAAGTCACATGCTCTCAGCCTCAGGGGAAGGCAATTATAAGCCTTCTATGAACAGATCTTACCAAGAAAGCCCTGTGACAGGGTAGTCATAAGCTGAAAACCACTTGAAGGCACAGAGCAACAACAAAGAAAAGGAGAATATATAAACAGGGCTGAGAGCATATTAGAATCTCCACAAGGGAACTAGACAGGGAAGCATCTCATTATGAGGAACATTTTTCAAACCATCAGCATAATCTGTGAAAACTTAATTTGAGGGACTATTTTAAAAAGGTTAGTTTAATCAACTTGTACATTTACACAGGAATGAAAGCAACAGTTGATAGAAAAGCATCTGTGTAGAAAGAAGGACCACCTCTGAAGTTCTGACTTCAAGTAAACATAAACACCTATTTGAAGCAGGCCTGGAAACGTCAGCGTAAGACAGGCACAAACTAAGAGGATCTACAAAAGAAGAACATTGCTTAGGCAAAACTTCAGATCTCAAAAAATAAGATATTTAATTTACCTCAAATCTGAATACATTTTAACTATAAGCATTAATTAGTATTGAAAAACATGAGAATAAATATTTAATGCAGGGGTGATAACATAACAAAAGCAAACTATGAAGGTCTCCAGATGTATATGACTAGAACTCCCATCTTCGCTAGCCCTGGGGATGATGGGAGCTGGGGGCCATCCCATTTGGAGAGCACTGGGTTGGAGGAACACTGCACCACAGCAACATGAAGAATGCAAGGTAAACTGTGGGTGCATCTACACAGCACAATTATGACAATTAGACACCACTTTAATTCTATCCTACAGCATCCTGGGATCTGTAGTCTGGTGAAATGCCAGAGCTCTCTGACAGACCAAGCTCACCAAATAACAAATCCCAGGATTCTGTAGGATAGAATCCTGGCAGGTAAAGTGATGTCAAACTGCTTTAATTCGGCATTGGGGATACATGCTAAGATTCTCCCCCTGCCTTCACTGCCAACATATGGTAGATCAGCTAGAATGATGAATGGGTATTATACCATGAATAGTGTAGTGTGTGTGTGTGTTAACTACCCTTGAGAAATCATCCCCAACTCATAGTAATCCTGTGGATGAGACATCTCCAAGCCCCCATCTCCTCCATTACTCTGCTTAAGTCCTATACATTCATACCCATGACCTCCCTGACTGAGTCCATCCACCTGCCTGAAGTCTTCCTCTCTTTCTTCTGCCTTCTAGCTTTCCTAGCACTATTGCGTTTTCTAATGATTTGTGCCTTCTCCTGATGCGGCCAAAGTACAAAAGACTCAATTTAACCATCTTGACTTCTAGAGGTATTTCCAGCTTGATCTGTTCTAGGACACATTTGTCTGTCTTTTTGGCTGTCCACAGGATCCTTAAGAGACAGCACAGCACAGTGGTTTGAGTGCCAGACTGCGACTCTGGAGACCAGGATTCGATTCCCATCTCAGCTGTGAAGCCTGCTGGGTGACCTTGGACAAGTTACATACTCTCAGCCTCAGGGGAAGGCAATGGCAAACCCCCTCTGAACAAATCTTGCCAGGAAAGCCCCAGGATAGGGTCACCATAAGTCAGAAATGACTTGAAGGCACATAACAGTAACAAATGGTATCCCCAGCACTCTTCTCCAGCGCCACATCTCAGATGAGTTGACTTTCTTCTTCTCCACTTTCTTCATGGTCAGTCTCTCACATCCATACATGGCAATGGGAAATACAAGGCTTGGATGCCTCTAACTTTCATGCTCGGTTATATATCTTTACTTTTTAGGATCTTGTCCAGCTCTTCCATGGTTTCTCTCCTTATTCTTAGCCTTCTCCTTATTTCTTGACTGCAGTCCCCATTCTATTGAATGGCTGATCAGGGGGTGCAGGAAGTCTTTAACTACTTTGATTTCTTCATTATCTAGGCGGATAGGAAATACAGTGGATTGGAGGAATCTGACTCCATTGTTTGGCTGCATATCTTTACACTTTAGGATCTTTTCTTGCTCTTTCATGGCTGCTCTTCCCATTCCTAATCTTCTTCTGGTTTCTTGAGTAGTCAATACAGCAGAGACAGAGTGGCCAGGTGCCCTCACCGCAAAGAAGGACACCGTTTCCAGGAGAATTGTAAGACCCTAACTATTATTATTATAATAATTATTATTATCGTTAGCACTTATTTACAGAGTGCTGTAAAATCTGCACAGCACTTTACACAGCATCAAAATAAGAGTAAAAGAGCAACAATATAAAAAAATATGAAACACCTGCCATATGGCATACCATCTAAAGATCGACGTACAAAAAATGTATGCCTAAGAAAGGTTGATTGAATGAATGAATGGGTATACAAGATTAAAACAACTCCAAAATAATAACAAGTATTAGAAGGGGCTCATAAGCATTGTGTGTGGGGGGGGGGGGGAGAGACTCCTAGAGAAAGATTTTAAGAACTTCTTAGCCCTGCTCAAATTGGAAGAGGTTTGGAGGTTCCTTCTGGAGAGAAGCTTGGGATGGAGGAGGGCATGGCCTGGTGGGGAGAGGAGAGGAAAGGAGTCAAGGGAAAAGAAAGGAAAGGAAGGGGAGAGCCACCCTCAAATGCTGGAATAAAGGGAGAAGAGGTCCCCCAGGGCTTTCCCAGGCACCCACAGGGAGGGAGGGAGGAAAGGAGAAGCAGCAGCCAAAGCCTGAGCCCTTGCTGGGAGAGGACGCCCAGCCCCTACTCACCCTGCTCCAAGACAAGAGGCCTACCCAATGCAGCAGCAGCAGCAGCAGGCCGGCTAGGAATGACTGATGCAACCCTCTCTGTCCTGGCAGCGCCAGCAGAGGAAGCAGCATGACAGGAAGAGCCCCAGCCAGGCCCAGGAAGGAAGGAAGGAAAGAAGGAGGAGAAAGAGGCAGGCAGGCAGGGACACGCCTCCACCCAGAAACTACTATAAGCACTGTAGCCTCCCCAGCAGCCTTTGCGCCTAGGCCCGCCCCTACCTACAGGTGGAGGGGGAGGAGGAGGCCCCCAACCACACACACAGACACCCCTCTCAACTACTGCCAAAACAAACTGTCCTTTAGAGAGAGAGAAAGATATTGAGAGTAGAGAGAGAATAGGAGTGGATATGTATGTGTGTGTATATATATATATACACACACACATACATGCACATACAGTCTTTCTCTCTCTCTCTCTCTCTCTCTCTATATATATATATATACACTCTCAAACTGTCTTTTATATATAAATATATATTGAGAGTATATATTTAGAGAGAGAGAGAATATGAAAATACATTCATTCCTCCATATTTGTGGTTTTGATATTTGAGGTTTTCGCTATTCGTTGATTCAATTAATATGTTCTCTCTAGGAATATCTATGTCCTCCAGTACAACTCTATGGTCAAATTTAACTCCATTAAACAAGTTGCACTGAAAGACCTAGAGAGAATACTCGGCTAGGCCTTTGTAGCTCCTCCAGTGCAGTTCTATGGTCAGTGTCTGTCAGACCTTGACCACAAAGTTGCACTGGAGGACCTAGATATCGCTAGAGAGGTGCCCTCTCAGGTAAAAACACAGTGTTTTTGTTATTTGCCATTTTTTCCATATTCACAGTGGTCTTCTGCCCCTAACCCTAGCAAATATGGAGGGACAAGTGTATATATATATAGAGAGAAAATATGAATATAGACAGAATGTGTGTGTGTAGAAGTATATATACAGATTCATACAGTCTCTCTCTCTTTCTCTCTCTCTCTCTCTCTCTCTATATATATATATACAGTATATACATTCATATTCTCTGTGTATACTCTTATAATAAACTATCCATATATGTATGTTGAATGAGGGCTCAGGTTTGAAGGTTCACACACACATTATAATTAAATAAAATACATAAAAGAAGCAGTCCCAAAGAGAGAGAGAGAATATATACATGGAGGGATAAGCTAGATAGATATACTGGCTCTCAATAAATAGATAAGTTTTATTTTATGTATTTTTAATTTATGTGTGTGTGGAGACTTTGTTTTAATACACACATATATATGAAAAGGGAAGAAGAGATCTGGTTTAGATCAGGCTTTGAGAAATTTGGAGCCCCTTCCTGAGAAGAACTTCAACTCCCAGAATGCCTCGGCCAATGTAGCAGCTGGCCAGGGTGGCTACAGCCTTCCCTGAGTTGTAGTCCCGAAAAGTAACTTTTCTAAGCTATACCTCACAAGGTCGCCTTACTAGAATAATTAAAACAGAGAAAGTAATAAAAGAAGGCTGCATATTGGCACCACTTCTGTTTCACCTTTACATTACAGTAATTCTATGGTGGGACACCTCCACAATACTAATTATAATCCTCCAAAATTAGCTGGAAGAAATACTGCTGTGCTGCTGTATGCACATGATGCAGTATTCTTTTAAGAATGCCCATTGGTCTCAAAAACTGTATCTCTTTTGCAAAGATCACTTAGTGCTCAACTATTTAAAAAAAATATTATGACTTTTGCCAGAAAGCCTAGGAAGCATTCCTGGGCTATAGGTAGTTCCAAGATACAATAGGTCTCTTGCTTCACATACCTGGGTGCAGTTTCCCATGCTTCAGGCAGGAAAGTGCATGGGGACTATGTTGCTACCAATGCTCAGAGGAGCTCATTGGCTATTTTTTAAAAAATAGTTCTAAAGGAGGAGGCTATATACCAGTACTTCTGAAATCATTTGTAGCAAAGTCAATAGTTCATCTCTTATATCGTGCTCAGCTAAATTCAAGCTAATACAACCTAATTCTTGAGATCAGTTTTTCAGATCTCCAAATGTGTCTCCAACTCTGTCTTGCTGCTGTAAACACCATTGACTCATGGTGTCACCCTCCCATTTCACATCACACAATGTGGTGGATGTGGTGATGGGGAGCTCCTCACACCCAAATGAGGAGATCTATGAAGGCCTGGCTGTCCTGATGAATAGGGAGGGATTTAACAGGACAGCAAAGCAGATCTCCTCCAAAGTGAAAGTCATGAGGAGTGACTTCTACAAAGCTTTCCGCTGTTTTGGGGAAAGGCCCCACGAGGCTTTCTTCATGTGGCATCTGTGGCGGATAGCTGGCTGCCCGAACATGCATATACGAGCAGCTGCCGGTAAGCATACAAGTGCCACGGTGTCTGTGCAGTTGTTGTATCCCCCCAAAAGCGACCGTGCAGTAAGCTCAATGCCTGCTAGGGGTGTTGTAGAAAGTTTTTTATACAGTTCAGTTTAAGACTGCATGCACAGTGCACAGTAATTGCTCCTTTGTCATCGCAACACTTCATTGTGGATCCCTCATCATTGGGACAATTTGACACTCCCCGACAATAGGCCCCTGTGCATCTTATGGAAAAAACAAAATGACAGACATTGGCAAATTATCGGGGAAACAATTGGTAGGTGTGGTATAGAACAGGGTAGTGGTTGTCCCCACAGCAGAGGGCTACGGTGCAGGCGTAAATAATGCAAGACTGTCCCTACAATTAAAATGGAATGTCCGCTCACATGTGGGAGCAGCCGTGGCTCTACACTGGTGATAAGGCGACCCATGTGCCAATGCACATATGGTGGGGAATGCAGGCTTTAGCAACACCACTAGGTGCACCTGTGGGCGAAAATCCCTGGTGCTGGCTCCAAGCACAAGTGTTTGAACATGTGTTCCATGGTGGATAGCAGGGAGCACTTCCAGAGGAGAGGTACTGTTAGAAAAATCTTGGCTATTGTCAGGTGGAGATTAGAACAGGGTAGGGATGGAAAGGGGAATACTACCAGCTGCCTTGTGGAGACAGCAACAAAGCCATTTTTAAGAATGTAACCAGCACTACTGTTCACTTTGCAGAGTCATGCCAGACATGTCAATCCAATTACGGAGGAGAGAGAGAGAGGAGGAGAGAGGAGAAAGAGAGGGGAGAGAGAGGATGTCCCAGCAGCAGAGGGCAATGCTCCAGGTATCATTAACACAGAACTGTTCCAAACATGGCAATTAAAATGGATAGTCCGCATACATGTTGAAGCTGACATGGCATTCTAATGGTGCTATGACGACCCATGTGCAAATACAGAAAATGTCGAGGCCTGCAAGGTATAGTAGCACATGCGGGCGTATTTGCAGTCACAGAATCCTTTGTGCAGCTACCAAACATGAGTGTTTGTGCATGTGTTTCATGGGGGGGGTAGCAGGGTGCACTGCCAAGGATACTACTGTTCAGTTAAAAAAGACATGGCCATTGTTGGGTGGAGAATAGAACCAGGAAGGGATGGAAAAGGGAATACCACCATCTGCCCCACAGAAAATGCAACAAACCCATTATATGGAATGCAAACTGCACAACTGTTTGCTTTGCAGAGCGTCGTGCAGGAGTAGTGCACCTCGTGCCGAAGGACAGAGATGGAGGAGGAAACAGGAGAGAGAGAGAGATCAGAGACCAGTTGCCCCTGCAGCAGAGGACAACGCTGCACATACTATGAACACGGAACGGTACCTACCATGGCAATTGAAATGGAAAGTCCACATACATGTGGAAACTGGTGTGGCATTACATTGGTAATAAGATGGTCCATGTGTGAATGCACACAAGGCGAGGCATGCACGCTATAGTAGCACATGCAGGAGCACTTGGGGACACACAGTCCCCTGTATGTCTTCCAAATAGTGTTTATGCATGTGTTCCATGGCAGGCAGCATGAAAGGATTTAGTATTGGTTAGGATGGCAGAAATACCATAGCCAACCTCTTATTTACTTTGACAGCCCCACAGGACCCTCCACCGGAGCAAGGGGAAGCTCCAATTCCTGGCCCGGCACAGGTGATTCCCCCGGAGATGAGGGGGAACATCAGGCACCCACAGCACCAGGAGATGTTGAGGGGTGTGTCCAGGCTGTGCTGTCACAGATCTTGTCACAGCTAAGGGAAGGGAAGGCTCCCGGCTCCCGCAGCATGTACTTTGGTGGCAAGGGGAAGCAGAGGGGATCCATCTTCAAGGGATGCTGTAGCCACATAGTAATACTGGTCATTAATTTACCCTTTCCCCCCTCCACTGTAACAGAGCGGCTAGGCTCCCTAGAGAGGAGAGTGCAGCAGACAGAGGCTACGCAGGATCAACATGCTATGTGGATCACCCACTTCAGAGCCTCTTGTTCTCCCCCCAAATAGGAATGCATTCTTCTACTGTCTCAGGATGTACCCAGGGCGCTCAGGATCCTTCTAGAATGTCCCCCAACCTTGGGTGTCTAATGATGTGTGCCGGGGGGCACACATCATTGGACTTCCTTTTTTTCCACTGCCTTCTTGTTGTGAAGTAACAAGAAATTGTTTTCTAAACTCCCCACCAAGTTTGTTTGTGGTGCAGCAATCTGAAGCTTTCCTTTGCACATATTTCGAGTTATTTGCACAACCTCTATTAGTAAAGAGGATTTTCAAAGTTTACCTTTTGTAATAGTAAAAGAAAAAAACCATTCTTGTTTCAAGACCGTTTATTGTAATGTGTGGGAGGAGATAGGGGGAAAGGGTACTTGCTCTGGTTGTCCGCTTTCTGACCCAACACAAATACCATCACAAACAACCACACCAAATGCATGAGGACAGACATCACCATTCCTCACATCACATTGCAGGGTATCCTTGGTCGTATTCGGAATATACATCCATGCACCTGCAAGGGATGACAAGAGAGAGAGAAAACATCAGCACCCATTTGACATGCTGTTATGCTAGCGCATTAATTGACATATGGCTGCAGCAACGGACACATGCTCAAGTTCTTCCATCTAGAGATAAATGCAGGGCTACACATACACAAACGTTTATGTTACAACTTGCCCGAAGTCTGTAGGAGCAAATATACGAAAATGTCTGCTGAGATATGTGGTGATCATAGCGTACACATATATACAGCGATATGGTAGGTATTTCTGTACATAGGTTGTCTCATAGATGCACAGATAAATGGATAAGAGGGAGAGAAGAACCACTGGATCTCATCCCCTTCCCACCACCTTCCCCACTTCCTTTTGTGTTGTCTCTTTTAGACTGTAAGCCTGGGGGCAGGGATCCGTCTAATTTTCGATTGTATGTACAGCACTGTGTAAATTTACAGCACTATATAAATAAAATTAATAATAATAATAATAATAACAATATGTATTTTAAAAGTTGCATCTGTATATGTACATATGTAGAAATAAAACCGTCCAACCACAAATGCATATGTGCACCCACAGTTACATACTTATTAGAATAAAAACTCTGATGGGTTACCAAGACCACCTGTGCAACTCTACAACCATGAACAAACGTGGTGGCATGCATATACATATGCAAATATATGTCTACATACAGGTGAAAATGTAGTTCTTTTGTGTTCACTGCTAAGCAACCATATATATGAGTGCACACATAAATGCTCCATAGATATATATTTTAATTGATATGTTTGTATGTACCTATATCTATATATGTAAACAAATATATATATATACATATATACACACACACACACACACAGGAAAGCATAAATGTATATATGTGTGTGTGTGTGTGTGTGTGTGTAGTTGTAGATTACAAAAGACCGCATAAATGTGCCTGAATGAGCAAATTTATACATGCATACACACCCACACAGACACACATACATATGCACATATATGCACATGTTTTTTGGGGGGGGGCAACTGTATATGTAGACATATTTGTGTGCATCTATATATGTGTGTGTGTGTGTGTGTTTATTTGTGTGCACGTGTGTTCCAAGAAACATATGCATATATATATTTATATATATATATATTTATATCTACACACATATATACCTATATATCTGTATGTATAACGGCAGATTTGCTCAGCCTCTCACACACAAGAAAAGGCTTGAGAGACCAGAATAATTAGCACTCATATATATTGATTAACATATATACTCACACATTGACTGCCCATCCCATTCCTAGGATATGAGTCACACTCTCTCGGCCTCAAATGAAGTCCTGATGCGGCAGGATCGGGCTGCGGCCCTTCCACCCATGGTCCCCATGGCCCAATCATTCCTCAAAAAGGAAGGACACAACAAGCCTCTCCTTTGTCCAGTAGCCGACAGCCACAAAAATGCCTCTCACCAGCCGGCAAAAGGTGAGGGTCATGGGGATTGCAATCTTCCAGGAAGAGGGAGGGAATCCCCATGCAGAAAGGGAAATTATTTCCACACCATGGTTATTTCGAATGGACCCCTAATTCACGTGAGATTAAGACTTGCAACTTCGGCGACTTACCGGATTTACTTAAACCTGGAATGAGCTGGGGATGCCTTCGAATTGACGCCAGTTTGTCAGCAATCACGTATGAACGTCTTTTGCGTGATAACGCAAAATCGGATGCCAATACCGAATTGCGATTAATTTAAGCTTCCAATTTAGCCCCATATGAAAGAGTCCACAGACTCCTTAGAAATGCTTTTTTGCACTGTTAGTTGTAAATCATAATTCCTATATACCACTGAACGTAATGCTAATAGTTGTGACATTTTGCAAAATTAAAATTATACCTTCAAATAACAATATCATATGCACATCCTGAATGTATTTATATATACATAGTAAAGATTTGGTAAGTAGGCAGTATTTTTTTAAAAAATGTAAAAAGAATGTTTTAAAAATTCAATTAAAAAATAAATTTAAAATTTTGAAATTTGACATTTTAATTTTTAAAAATTCTGGGGCCCCTCCTTTCTCCTCTCACTGCACTTTTCCCCATTCTCAGAATCTCTTAAAGCATTTTAAAGGGAAGCAGATTAATGCCACAGCCTGTTTCTGCCAAAAGGTAGGTGTTTGAGGAGCATAAGGAGTGTTTCAGTAGTATCGCACACCCCCTTTAGAGTATCACCTGGTGCAGTCTGCACCCCCCCCCCCCCCCCCCCAGTGACAGCAGTGGTTTGGATCATCACTCTCAATTACTGGCTTAAAATATCCTGTTTTTCCTGTTGGGCTTGCTCCCCTCCTCTTGGAAGATGAATTTCAATTTACATGGCATCATGCTGTTACTACTAAAATTCTAGCTTTGGGCTTCTCCCCTGGGTTTTTGCTGCGTATGAGTTTTGACTAGGCTAAAACAGCTATTAAACTGTATTACTGTCATAGAGTGACAAATAAATCTTGATAGATACCCTTCTTTTCTTGTCAGTGAATATTGCAGGTTTCTTACAATTCCTTGGCATACTTAAGCAATTTAGAATTGCCTAAACATCTCAATGCCTTTACCTTGGCTGTCCTTCAGCTGTCCTCGAAGGACTCTATAGGAAAATACCAGAGAGATGCTGCCCATGTGAATCTGGCCAGATAGCATATGTAAAACACGTGCTTCTTCAGTGCCTGTTCTATAGAGATTTAAGATCGCATCTTATTTTGCCAATACTCCATAAATATTCTGGACACAATGAGCAGTTTCTAGAATTTCTGTTACTTTATTATACTAATTCTACCATAATGTACAAGGTGACCACATTTTGCTCTGCAGCATTCAAAACAAGAAAAGCAATGATTAACACCAAGAATTACATGAATAACATCTTCACCTCAGTCAGCCAAATGTTTTCCAGAATTGATTTCTTCCTTATCTACTATGATATTCCAGTTGAACTGCTACAATCCACACAGACAGAATTAACTCTAGTGTTGACTAAAATATGCCAACAGACTGGAAACATTCAGTATACATCCTCATCCACAAAACAGGAGACACAAAAGACTGCAGCAACTATGGGACCATGTTGATTTCCCACGTAAGCAAAGTTATGTTCAAAATTCTGCAACATAGACTCCAATCATAGATGGAGAGAGAAATCCCAGAGATGCATGCAGTGTTCAGGAAGGGAAGAGGCAGTAGGGGCCACATTGCAAACATATGATGATTAATGGACTGCACCAAGAAATTCCAGAAGAAAATCAGCAGGGGCTTCATAAACTATAGCAAAGCTTTTGATTTCATAGATCATAAAAAGCTATGGAACATTGTTAAAGACATGGGAGTGCCACTACATTTGATAATTCTCATGAGAAACCTGTGCTTAGGACAAGAGGCTACTGTTGGAATAGAGTATGAAGAAACCGAATGGTTCCCAGATGGCAAAAGGGTCAAGCAAGACTGCATTCTGTCACCCTACGTGTTCAATTTACATGCAGAAAATATCATATGAAGAGCAAGCTTAGAATTAGAAGGAGGAGGAGTGAAGATAGGAGGAAGGAACATCAACAATCTAAGATATGCAGATGACACTATACTAATAGTGAAAAGCATCATAGACTTGGAACAATTACTAAAGAAGGTCAAAGAAGAAAAAGCAAAGGCAGACTTGCTCAAAATAAATAAAACAAAACTTTATTTTATTTTATTTTAGTGTTTATTTATTTATTTATTTTAGTGTTTATTTAGTTAGTTAGTTTAGAAGTTTATTTTAGTGCTAAATACTAACAATATTAATTTGCGCAGCTTAATTTTGATTTAGCACACATTAGAATCTAAAATGTATGCTACTTTGGTTTAAGAGAGAAGGGTGGGAAGTAAAGTAAAAATATTTTTATTTGGCATACTAGTGTCACAAGAGAAATAAATAAGTTAATAAGAACTAAAGTCTTTGGTAATCAAAGGGAAAGGAAGTGATATGAATTAGACTTATGAATGTGAAACTTACAGAAATGTAAAAGAATGTGGTGGTGGGGATAATGTAATATATGTATACTGGCAGTATTTTTTGAATTGTATTTTGTATAAGATTTAATAAAAGATTTAAAATTCAATAAATAAATAAATAAATAAATAAAACAAAACTAATGACCACAGAAGATCTACATAAATCCAGCCTAGAAAGTGAAAAAATTGAAATAGTTAAGGATTTCCCATACCTTGGATCAAGCATAGATCAGAATGGATGTTGTAGCCAAGAAATAAAAAGACTAGGAATGAGAAGGACAGTAATGAAAGAACTAGACAAGATCCTAAAGAGTAAAGATATACAACTGAGTTCTAAAATTGGAATTGTCCAGTCCATTGTATCCCCCATCACCATTCATGGATGTGACAGCTGAACAGTAAAGAAGTGGATAAAAAGAAAATCAACTCAATGGAGATGTGGTGCTGGAGAAAAGTGCTGAGAATACCATGGATGGCCAAAAAGACAAATGGGTTTTTGAACAGATCAAGCCTGAGTTCTCTCCAGAAGCCTAGATTATCAAATTGAGGCTGTTGTACTTTGGCCACATCATGAGAGGGCACAGCTCACAAGAAAAGACAATAATGCTAGAAACGGTGGAAGGCAGAAGAAATAGAGAAAGACCCCATGCCAGAAGGCTACATCAGGGAGGTTTCATGCTGAATCTACAGGATCTAAGCAGCTCAGTGGAGGACAGAGAGACTTGGAGATTTCTCATCCACAGGATCGCCATGAATCATGGTCAACTTGAGGGCAGTAAACAACAACAATAAAAAGTACATGATGGAGAACCTGTGTGGTTATAATAGTTCAAGTGCTGGACTAGTACTCAAAGAGACCAGGATTTAAATCCCCACTCAGCCAGGGAACCCACTTGATGATCTTGGGCAAGTCACACTGAGTTTTGGAGGAAACTGCAATGGCAACCACCCCTAAATGTATTTTGCCCAGAAGATCCCATGATACATTCACCTTAGGGTCACTTTAAGTAAAAAATGACTTGAAGATACACAGCAACATGATAACACTGGACTGAAAAATAGCCTACATTGCAGGATTGTTACAAGCCACACTATCAGTGTGTTTTCCTGCCACCCTAAATAATGTAAATAGTGGCAGTAGACTACAGCATAGGTTTTTGTGAATTCCCTCTGTCTTAGTTACACCTTCTATCTGCTGTATGTTACAGGATTGTCATATTTCTAAACCTCATGAGTTAGTTGTTTCCCCAACGTGCAATGTAACTGGATTTACATTGTCGGCAAAATTTTTTTTAAATGATTATGATTATGATTATTTTATTATTATTAGCTTTATTTATAAAGCGCTGTAAATGTACACAGCGCTGTACAAAAACCAAATAAAATCAAGGATATGTAAAAAGCCTGTCTATGGCGTACAGTCTAGAGATTAAAACAACAAGTTAGAAACATAAGAAAACAAGTTAAAACAGCAGATATCAAATATTGAATCAAGCATCAAAACAACCAGATCACAATCACAAACTCCTTGGAAGTGCTTCCCTAAACAATATGGTCTTTAACTTGGTTTTGAAACTGCTTAGAGACATGTTGAGCCGTGCTTGTAAGGGAAGGAGGTTCCAGGAGTGAGGGGCAGCAAGTGAGAAGGGATGAATCGGGGACGGGGCAGTGGAGATCCTGGGCTGGGACAGGAGACCTTGGCTACCAGAACGGAGAGAACGGGTGGGAATGTAGGGAGGAAGAAATTCAGAGTTTAAACATTAAATATAATGTTCCAGGGCAAACCTATGGTAAAAGGAAAACTAGTTTTTGTCTGCTTCCGATGATGGATGTCTCATAGCTACGCTGAAATCCTAAATGCTTCTGTTATTTCTTGTGGATATCTATTTTACCCTTCGGTGTGTGTTTATTATTTTAAAGCTATATGTGATATGAAAAATGATAGGAACTTCTGTTTCTAGGCAACAAAATTATTAGTCTAGCACTCTTTTAAGCTCACAATGTATAGCCTAAAAGCAGTGGGATGATGCTGTGGGTTTTCTTGGAGTTTTCCTACTTCTCCTATCTCCTGAAGCCAAGTACATCATTCATTTTTCTGTTTTCATATTGATGAATCACTACTCTTACTAAAAGTGGGAAGGGAAAATAAGCTGCCATTGAAATATGATTCGTAGAACAGTGTTGGGGGAGGGGGAGTTGCAAGCAATATGATAGCCTTGTTTAAATACTTGAAGAGATGTCACATTGAGGAGGGAGCGAGCTTGTTTTCTGCTGCTCCAGAGAACAGGACCCGGAATAATGGATGCAAGCTCCAGGAAAAGAGTACCTCAACATTAGGAGGACCTTCCTGACAGTAAGGGCTGTTCGACAGTGGAACACACTCCCTCGGAGCGTGGTGGAGTCTCCTTCCTTAGAGGTCTTTAAGCAGAGGCTGAATGGCCATCTGTCGGGGATGCTTTAATGGAGAGTTCCTGCATGGCAGGGAGTTGGACTAGATAGCCCTTGTGGTCTCTTCCAGTTCTATGATTCTATGTTCATTTTTAAAAATGAAATAAAATAATAATTCTGAACTTGATTTTGAACTATGGCTGCATCTGTACTGTAAAAATAAAGCAGTATGACACCACTTTACTGCCATAGCGCAATGCTATGGAATTTTGGGATTTGTAGTTTTAGCCTCGTCAGAGCACTTTGGTGCCACAAAAACTACAAATCCATAGCATTCAGCCATTGACAGGATTCCATATCATTCAGCCATTGACTTGTAGCACTGGAACTTCCTCTTGCTTTGGTTCAGCAGTAGGTCCCAGCAGGTCCACTGCTTCTGTCTCTAGTCAGAGCCCATGTCCATGTTCTGGAAGCAGGGTATGACAGTGGAGCTAACTCCATGTTTCTGCCACCACCTCCTCCACCTCGCTTTCCCGCCCAACCGGCAGCATCTGCTGGGTCTGGAAAGGCTACTGACCAGAGGTGAAAGGGAGGTGACGGAAGGGCTGGATTCCATAGCTGTCAAGACCCAGTGAGGTAAGGATTCAGTGGACAAAGAAAAGAGACACTCACATACAGTCACCATCAGTGAGCAAGTCTGATGGTGACTGTCAGTGAGGTGAGCATTTCCTTCACCATCCACTGATCTTCAATCATACCCCATGCCTTTGAGGCTCAGTGAGCAGAGAAGGTGACACTCACCTCACTGATGTTGACTGCAAGCAAGGCAAGCATCTCCTTTTTTCACCCACCAAGCATCACTCACCCCCACCATGTCTTTGAGGTTCAGTGGGTGGGGAAGGAGATATTCACCTCAATGGTGACTGCGAGTGTGGATCTTCTTTCTCCACCCACTGGGCCACACCTCACCCCATGCCTTTGAGGTTTTGGGGAGCTGCATCTCCCACCCCTGGAACAGAAGTTATCTCTCTTACAAAGAGGAGAAAGAGAACTGTATTTTTCTTTTACTAATTTATATTTCCTGAAATGCATAAAGAATATGTATTCTTCATATGCTTTCTCTCTGTTACATGAATTGTGCCTGTAAGGGGTCATTACTGATAGAACTAATTCAAGATGTGGTTCCACTGCAGACTGGTCCTTGCTTAGTCAGATGTAGCACAGTCTTAATTTTTTCTCAACTCTCTCATCAGTTTACTGCTATTTTCCTTGCACTGCTTAGTAGGGTGTGAACAGCTTGGAAGCATAATGCATCTATTTATATCTCCCATGTAAACATGTTAGGGTAATGTGTCCCCACTAACAACAACAATAAAATCAAAGGAAGGAGTTTGAGATATTATTTTTCTTGGCTTGGGTCAAAACAGAGAGGCACAGCAGTATTTAAGATATGTCTTTCTATCCGTCCTCCTAAGCAATTGTTTAATTTTAAAAGAAAATGAAATATACTTCTGTATTTTAGAAGATAAGATGTTCTAATTATTTCCTCAGACTTTAGTAGGTATGTTGGGCTAAAATCACACCTCAGGAAAACAAGTCATTTCAGATCAGGTCCAGCAGTTTGTTGTTCTGTGCCTTCAAGTAATTTCCAACTCATGGTGACCTTATTTTTACAAGCTGGACAAATTTTACTTGGCAGCTCCTCAGCCTGTTTATACAACATTTTAAAAAGGCATATAACCTGGTAAAACCTATAGACTGTAGAATATAGAGCATATGATCAATGACTGGGTCGTCAATTTTCTGTCTTAGAACAAAAGAAGGAAAAAAAACTTGTTTAGATTTCAAGTCTGGGAAGACTGCCAGATGTCCCTTAAAATATGTAAACATAAACCACAAAGGCTGAATGTTGGAAACCCTGCAAGATGGTGCATTAGTTGACAACTGATGAACAGCTAGTGTGGAGAATTCTAAAAGATGGTGTGCACTTGAAAAAGATCTCTAGTACACCAAACATAAAACATAAGATCTAGGCTTCTGATTTGATCATCAGTGTGCTACATGGGTGCCAGGAGAAAATAAAAGAGCTAAGTCACAGCCAAAAAAATCAGACTGCTTTTTACCTTTCCTCCAATGCTACTGAAGACACTTTTTAAAATAAACAGTAGAAGGTTGTTCCTGATAGCCTTTATATGCTTGATGTGATTCACTTGTGGTCCAAGAAAGCTGTTCAAGAAAGCTGTTAAGACGGATCTCTTCCGGCAGGCCTTCCCAGAACAGCCCCCGGCCACATAAAGAACCCCATACTGCTTTTATTGGTGTAACTTTGGTTACAATAATTCTGCCCACCATTAATTGTTAATTGTATTACTGAGATTTTTTAACTAATGTTGGATTTTAATTGTATTACTGTTTTTACTGTTTAATTCTGTTTTAAGGGGGGATATGGTGCATATTTGTATCTGTATTTTATCTTTGTAAGCCACTTTGATTGTTCTCACAAAAAGTGGGGTAGAAATTAAAGTTTTATTTATTATTTTTATAAGAAAAAGAAGAAGAAGAAGAAGAAGAAGAAGAAGAAGAAGAAGAAGAAGAAGGAGAAGAAGGAGAAGAAAGATTTATTTCTAACCCACCCCTCTGGGTTCAATCAGGGCGGCTAACAACAATAAAAATACAGTTACAGTACATCGAATGAACAAGCTACATCTGTCCCTCTGTTTAAAAAGTATTAAATTTATTACAACTTAAAACCAATGATTTAAAACAACATCAATACAATTTATAATAAAACAAACAGAGCAGTGTAGCAGCATTTTGATTAATTTTTTTCAGGGAGTTCTATGAAAAGTGGGGTACCTTATTCCAGGGTATCTATCCTGGGAAGGCCTGCCGGAAGAGATCCATCTTGACAGCCTTTGTAAAGCTGTCTAAAGATGTCAATTGACATATTTAATCCAGCAGGTCATTCTACAATTTGGGGGCGGCAATGGAAAAGGCACTCTGGGAGGTAGCCAAAAGCCTAGATTTTTGAGGCTGCAGCAGATTCCTCCCAGAGGACCGGAGTTTGCGGAGAGGATTGTAGGAGTGGAGGTGGTCCCTGAGATAGTTTGGACCCAAGCCATTTAGGGCTTTAAAGGTGATAACCAACACCTTGTACTGGGCCCAGAAACTGATAGGCAGCCAGTGGAGGGACCTTAGTACCAGAGTAATATGATCCCTCCTGAATGTTACTGACACTGGTCTGGCCACCATATTCTGTACTAACTGTAGTTTCCAAACCAAGCACGAGGGTAGCCCCATGTAGAGCGCATTGCAGAAATCTAAACGCGAGGTTACCAGTGCGTGAAATTAAAAGTGGTAAGGCTAGGATAGATACGTGCCTACATGAGGTGGTGTTGGTTATATATTAAGATAAAATGCCCTGATGAACATATTGATGGCTATATGACAATATAAGACACCTTACCTACTATATTATGGAGTGTAATGAAGGTGAAGTGCCTAGACATTGCTATATCTGTGTTTTCCCCATGGCAATGTATATGTAAATCTATGTATATGACTATTTCTAATAAATAGCCTAAAAGAATAATAAAAGAAGCTGTTCATTCTCAAGTAAGTGTCCTGGAATGCCAAGACTTGAACATGTTTACATGGAGTGTTGATGTTAACTTAGCCTGTCTTGTTTAACCAGTATCATAAAGTGTTTGGCCAAGGTGACTCCAGACAAAATCCAGCATTAGGTGACAAGTACGTTAGCAAGGAATCTCAATCCCTCAGCATAAGAGATGGGGTGGGGCAAACCTATCACAGGGGTTTTGTAGCAAGATTTGTTCAGAGTGGGTTTGCCTTTGCCTTCCTCCAAGGTCACCTAGTGGGTTTCCATGGTTGATCAAGGAATCAAGCTCTGGTCATCAGAGTCGTAGTCCACTGCTCAAACCACTACACCACATTAGCTCCCTTTGAGAAGCTACAGACTGGTTATTATATAGTTCCTCATTACAATCCCCCCAGTCTACTCTACACAGTCATAGTCCAACCATACTATACCATACTGGCTCTCTCCAGCATTTTACCCTCTACTATATGCTGGCTTCTTTATTCCCTGCTAAAGAAGCAATGTGTTCAAATGTAAAGTAAGGGCTGAGTCTCCCAGATCTGAAATATTCCAAAAGCCAGATTTTTCCACATGGGTGGCTGAGATAGTGACACCTTTGCTTTCTGATGGTTCAGTGTACACAAACTTTGTTTCATGCACAAAATTATTTAAATGTATTATAAAATTACCTTCAGGCTACGCTTATAAGGTGTATACAAAACAAATTAATTTCATGTTCATTGGATCCCATCTCTAAAATACCGCCTTACGTATATATATGCAAATATTCAAAAATCCAAAACAATCCAAAGAACCTGATTGCTCACCCAGGGGGCAGGATATAAATAAATAAATATTATTATTATTATTATTATTATTACATCTAGCATTTTAGATAAAGGAGACTCAATCTAGAAAGCCTGTACCCTTGTTTATTATTATTATTATTATTATTATTATTATACCAGCATTCATGTTCATCAGTGTACTTTCTAGAGTATTCTACAAGCCAACAATTAAGTTGAATTTAACCTGAAAGCATTTCACAACTTTAATGTGTGTGCTTTCAAAGGGTATATTTGTACCTTTAATGCAACAATCCTGTCCTTTGTGTAAAAGACCAGTAGAGGACACTGTTTCTTCACCAAGTTAGAGCTATCCATTTCTTTGTCCCTGTGTTTGTGTGTGTGTGAGAGAGAGAGAGAGAGAGAGAGAGAGAGAGAGCTTTCCCTTCTTTCTATATTTGCTTTATACATTTTTCTTGTGTTTGTGTTATCTTGGTTCTAGATCCAGTTGTGAAAAGCTATTACAATAAATATTTTCAACCTGTTAATGAAAATTCTTCTTCCCTGAAATATATTCAGTTTATAAGTTTGTTTGATTGATTTTGAACTCTGGAGATAAACACCTCAGGAAAATTTATCAAACTGAAAATTAGGTACTTCTAATCAGATTTCCATTTCTGCAAAATAGTAAATAGCTATAGGTCACATGCGCAGTTTTTCCTAGACAGAAGCTTGTGAGAAACCTGGAAAAAAAAGATATATGTCTGTGTAGATTTACTGAAATAGGTATATGCAGAGAACCAGCGTAGATAGTGGTTTGAGTGTTGGACTACGACTTTGGAGACCAGAGTTCAATTCCTAGCTCAACCATGAAACCCATTGGGTGACCTAAGGAAACTAATACACTTGTGGCCTCAGGAAAAGGAAATGGCAAACCTCCTCTGAACAATGCTTGTCAAGAAAACCCCACAATAGGTAGAGTTTCTATATGTTGGAAACAACTTGAAGGCACACACCAAGCAACCAAATAGTCTTGAGGGAGATCTGAAACCATGCACATAATTATTACACAAAATGGCCTTCTATGCAGCAAAAATATAACTAAAGCATCCTAAAGTGGTTTCAGGGCTCTGATCACTAAGGATAAGTTCAGCACTCCAAGGGTGTTCCATATGATGCATCCCCACCTCCACTGGCACTAAGATGTCAAGCACTGTACAGTGTAAATACAGCTGTTATTAGGTGAGACTTCTATTTTCTGACATGGTGGCTAGAAGCTTTACAACAGGAGTGGGGGGAAATGCTGCCCTGCATGGATTGTTATATGGACCTCTTCAGAATGGCCTTTGAGGCCTGAAAGGTAGGTGCCCTCATGGTCCTGTTTTTGGCACCCAGGAAAAACAGCAATAGCAATAGCAAGTACATTGCTATACCTCTTATCAGTGCATTTAAGCACTTCCTAAGCAGTTTACAAAGTGTAAGCTAATTGCCCCAACAAGATGGGTACTCATTTTAGCAGCTTTCGAAAGATGCAAGCAAAGATGAAACACTAGCAAGTGGCTATCATCATCATCATGTTCCTACCTTAAGGACCGCCTCTTCCCGTATGAACCGCCCCGCACACTTCGGTCCTCTGGGAGGAACCTACTGCAGCCGATGAAAACCAGGCTGTCCCAGACCTCTCAGAGGGCCTTTTCAGCTACTGCCCCTAAGCTCTGGAACGGCCTGCCGGACGAGATGCGTCTTATTACATCACTGGCTAGTTTCAAAAAGGCTTTAAAGACGCATCTTTTCCGGCAGGCCTTTCCCTGAAGGAGAGAATAAATGAAACCCTTGCTCCCTGCTCTATAAATATAAACAGTACTGGAAATTATTAGTGATTCCCTTTATTTAATACTTACTTGAATCGATTTAATGCGGCCTTGCACACGGACTGTTCATGAAAATGCACTTTGTTTTAATAACTGCCGACCAATTTTAACTGTGTTAATTTTAAACTGTCTAGATTTAATTCAGTTTTAAGGGGGGTGGTTGGGGTGGGATGTGATTGTTGTTTTTACTCTGTATCTTTTTATTTTGCTGTACCCCGCTCCGAGTATTTTATTAGAGGAGCGGGCTATAAATAAACTTTATTATTATTATTATTATTATTATTATTTACATTTCAACCTTCTTTCCAGCAGAAATTTCAAAATGTCCTTGGTGAATGTTGTCCCTAGTGAACCAACTTCTGGTGAACATTGGTCAAAGAAAACTTGCAGGGGTAGCTGTGTTAGCCATTTAACAATTCAGAACAAAAATCCATCAATGATACCTTTATTGGCCAACTGAAATGCACAACATACTTGTTGCAAGCTTTTGAAACTCCATGGGCTTTTTCATCAGGCAAGATGTTACAAACCAAAGAGGAGAGAAATAAATAATTGGAGATGTTAGATGCCTACATGTTGTTTCAGTCCTGAAAAGATGGTATGCTGTGGAGGATATCTTTTGCAGGCAGGCTCCTCATCCTACTGGCCAAGTGTTTTCTTTCTCCTGTTTGGTTTGTAACATCTTGCCTGATGAAGAAGCCCATGGAGCTTCAAAAGCTTGCAGCAAGTACTGTATATTGTGCATTTCGGTTGTCAATAAAGCAATCACTGTTAGATTTTTGTTTGGATTGGTCACAGAGTCATGTTGGAGCAGGATGACCAGATGTCCTAACTGCAAAGAAGGAGAAGGCACCACAAAATGACATTCAAGAAAAATGTAGGGCATGACAAAATACAGTTTGAAATGTAGGACACATTCCAGAAAAGGAGGATGTCAGATTAATAGAGATATATATTAATATATTAATCAAATCCACAAATAATCAAATCTACAAAAGTCAAAGCTGCAGATGTGGAGGGACAACTGTATTATTGATTTTTTTTTAAAAAAATCAGAATGAGAGCTTTTAATTTCTTGAATCCAACCAGCATTAATGGAAAACATAGCTGTGGTGTCACTGTGAACAAAAAAGAAGCCTTGTTGAAGGGGAGGAATGACAGCAAACTGAAGCAGAGGAAAATAAAGAGAAGGAGGAGATTCCTGGAGGCTGAGGTTGTCCTGTCCACTCCAGTGTGTTTATGGATCTGGAGGAAGAAGGCGCTGAAGCCAGAGGGGGGAGGCCAGAGCCAAGGCAGCCCCACGCGAGGGCCATAAGCCTAGGCCCAAAGGATTGTCAGAATCACCCAAAGGCAAAGGCAGACTCACCCAAAGCCTTCTCTCCCAGCCCCCCTCACCACCGCCATGGCATATGCACACAGGGCCACCAGGTGCCCTCACTGCAAAGGAGGACAAGGCCCCACAAGATGGAGGATATTGTAAAACAGAAGCTAAAAACACTCACAGCAATGTAAATTCATGCTTCTGAGTCCTGCTCAAAATGGAGGACAATATAGAAAAAGGAAGGTCATGACTGAATAAAAGCTAGAAATATCAATCCATGCTTCTTAGTCATGCTCAAAATGGAGGACATTATGGAATTCCTCCTGGACAGGAGGCTGGAATGGAGGACATGCACTGCTGGAAAATGAGGACCTCTGGTCACCCTGACCTCAGGCAGACGCACAAGGGGACATACTAAAACAAATGACAGTCCTTGCCCTTAGAGAAACCATACTTGCCTATAGAGAATCATTGGGGAATACAGTACTTCCCAATTATTCCCAGTGCATACTCCAATGATTCTCTATGGACAAGTATGGTTTCTCTATGGGCAAGTGTTCCCCAATGATACCCTATGGGCAAGTGTTCCCCAATGATTCTCTATGGACAAGTATGGTTTCCCTAAGGGCAAGGACTGTCATTTGTTTTAGCAGGTCCTACCCACACACTTTCCTAAATAGAAGGGTTCCTCTTCTCTTTTACCAAGGAGAGCAGTCGAGTTAGATTGCTATCTCCCCCCCCCCCCAACTTCTACTGCATTTGTTCTTAAAATTAAATTCCGAGGCTATCAATCTGTGCTTTTGGGGCGGGTTGTAATGTGATCAGTAAGCTTTCTTCTCAAGTGATGCTAAAAAAGGAAAGGAACTGTAGAAAGAAATAAGGGAGAGCACAAGTGGTAGGTGAAAGGCAGTGTGGTGTAGTGGTTTGAGCATTGGACTGTGACTCTAGAGACCAAGATTCGAATGCCTGCTCAGCCACAGAAACCCACTGTGTGACCTTGGGCAAGTCACACTCTCTCAGCCTCAGAGGACAGCAAGGACAAGCCTCCTCTCAGCAAATCCTGTTAGGCTTAGGGTCGCCATAAGTCAGAAAGGACTTGAAAGCCTACAATATGATTTATACCAGCCTGACCCTTTCCTTATTCCAGTGGTCCCCAAACTGTTGTTCTTAAGAGGTTTTGGACTTCAGTTCCCAGAAGCCTCAGCCATGTTGGCCAATAGACTGGGATTCTGGGAGTTGGAGTCCAAAATCCCTTAAAGAGCACACAGTTTGCCTTAGTGTTGGAAAAACCGTGACCAAATAAAAACCAAAAAACACTCCTATAACTATACAGTCCTGCTCAAAAGGGAGGACATTATGACATTCTTCCTGGAAAGAGGAGGTTGAAATGTAGGACAGATATGTCCTGGAAAAAGGAGGAGGAGGACCTCTGGGAGCCAGTCCACCATTTTTTTCCCCTTCTAATAAAGCAGCCTGACAGCATTTTAGCTGCCATGGTGGCTCCATCCTAAAGAATTCTGGGATTCGTAGTTTGTTTGGGAGGGGGGTACTCAGTCTGGTGGTCTGTCACCAAACTACAAATCCCAGGATCTTGTAGTAAAACACAGTCTTCATGGCAGCTAAAGTGTGTCGTCGTTCAAGCTGCTTCAATTCATAGGGCTGGGAAACAGGATGAAGAACTTAGGCTGCATCCACACTGGAGGAATAACCCGGTTTCATACCGCTTTAACTCTCTTTTTCTGGCTCAAGGCTATGGAATTCTGGGAGTTGGAGTTTGTTGTGGGGCCTTAAGGCCCCACAACAAACTCCAACTCCCAGAATTCCATAGCAAGTGAGTCAGACAAAGACTTAAAGCGGTATGAAACCAGGTTATTCCTCCAGTGTGGATGTTTCAGTGGGCTTTCCCAGTAAAATGTTATGTTTGTGTGACACTGTAATGGCGGTTTGACAAGAAGGCTTGCAAAACAGTCTCCCTCAGGAAAAAGTCCGGCTCCTATTGGTCAACCGCCGCGGAGGCCACGCCCCCTTTGGCCTCTGCTGCGGCCGCCAGGTACAGCCATTTCCCCCACGTACTCCCTATATTTGTTTACGCCTTTGCCCCTTCCAGCTACGTCCTTTACGCAAGGGGCACGGAAAGGCCCAGCGTTCACTTGGCGGAACGGGCGTAAGCGCGGCTCGTGAATAGCAAGCGCGAGACGGCCCACAACGGCTGGGTTTGGGCCAAACCATTATTTATTATGGTTTAGACCAACACAAGAAAGATTGAAAATGAGAAAACACACAGAGAAACCAGCAACGATGGCACCCTTTTTTTCCCCAGCGACACCACTAGTCAAAATGTTAATCCTTGCCATCAGTAGTTGAGGGGGCTGGTTTGTGGGAAAGTATGCAACAACAATTCCCCCCCCCCACAGTGGCCTCAAATTGGATCCTTCCAAGAGGTATATATATAAGTGGGCGAGGCAGAGTCAGACAGAAGCCAAGAGGGCTGGAGTGGGGATGGTTGTGTTCTGAGGCGCTCCTTTCTCAAGCCTGGGCCAGTGACGTCTCTCAGCCCTTCTCATTCCCTCTTAATCCAGTGCTAGCCCTTCAGAAACCCCTTTCTTTCCCTTTTCTCCAGCCAAGACGACCACAACGAAGGGAGTCAAGCTGCTCCTCAGTCCCCCAAACCAGCAGCCCCTGCTGCCACTACTGCCTCCTCCTCCACCACCTCGTCCTCCTCCTCCTCTGGGGCAGGCTATGAGCTGCACAGGAGCCCTGCTCAGGAAGAAAACCAGGAGGGTGGTGAAGAGGTAGGAGGAGGACAAGGAAGGCTGCTGAAACTTCAAGGATCAAGAAGCCCACCAAGGAGGAGGAGGTGGTGGTCTCCTCAAGGAAGGAAACCAAAGAGGAGGAGGAAAGCTGCTGAAACTCCAGAGCTGAAGAGAAGGAGGAGGTGGTGGTGGTCTTCAAGTGAGGAACCCAACAGAGGAGGAAGAAGCAGCCAAGCAAGGACCCTCTTCCAGGAAGAGGAGAAGGCTGCAAAAACCCCAGGAGGAGGAGCTGTCCAGGAAGCCCACCAAGGAGGAGGAGGAGGAGGTGGTCTTCGTCAAGGACCCCCCCCCACACACACACACATACTCCAGGAATAGGATAGGAAGCAACCAAGCAAGCAAAGACCCTCTCCCCAGGAAGAAGGGGGAGGAGGAGGAAGCAGTAGCCAAGCAAGGAACCCACCCCAAGGAAGAGGGGGGGAGGACAAGCAAGGCACCCCTGCTCCCCCAGGAAAAAAAAGAAGAGGAGGAATCATAGAACCCTAGAGTTGGAATTGACCGCAAGGGGCCACCCAGTCCAAGCCCCCGAAGCAGCCAAATAAGGAAAGCCCCCACTCAGGAGGAGGAGGCTCAGGAAGCCCACCAAGAAGGAGGAGGTGGTGGTCATCGTCAAATAAGCCCCCCCCCCAGGAGCAGAGGAGGAAAAGGAAGCAATCAAGCAAGGACCCTCCTCCCAGGAGGAGGAGGAGGAGGAAGCAGTAGCCAAGCAAGGAACCTACCCCAAGGAAGAGGGGGACAAGCAAGCAACCCCCTTCCCCCAGGAGGAGGAGGAAGAAGAAGAAGAAGCAGCCAAGCAAGGAAACCCCCATTGAGGAGGAGGAGGAGAAGCAAGAGACCCTCAAGGAGAGGAGCAGCAAGGAACCCACTTGAGGAGGAGGAGGAAGCCAAGCAAGGAACTCACCCCCAGCAGCAGCAGCAGCACCAGCAGCAGGAGGAAGGTTGCTGAAAAGCCCAGGGCTGGGAGCTGTCCAGGGAGCACACCGAGGAGGGAGGAAGCAGCTGAGCAAAGAAATCAAGCACACACCTCCCAGGGAGAGGAAGAGGAGAAGGAAGCAGTGCTAGCCAAGGAAGAGAAGGAAACTTGAGGAGGAGGAGGAGTGGGTCTGGCTCTTGTTCCCAGCAGGGGAGTCAGAGGAGGATGTGAGGGGGGCTGGTGGCGGGGGTCCCAACGATGCTGCGCAGGGGGGAGCTGCTCCTGTGGGGCCGGGGGGAAGAAGAAGCGGGGTGTCACCCGAAGGACCTCGGAGGAGGAGGAGGGGGCAGCAGGAGGCGGAGGTCGGTGGGGGGGTGGCCCCCGAGGAGGAGAAGAGGCCGCCCCCCGGGCTCCTTCCGCCCGCCGCCACCTTTCCCTCCACGCCCGGCGGGCCCCCCTTCCTGCTGCCCTCCGCGGTGCTGCTTCCGCCCGAGGCGCCCCCGGGTGCTGCTCTCCCTGCGGCCGGCCAACTTCGGCGGGCGTAGGGGCTGCTCGGAAGGGATGCGGGCCCCTTGCAACACCAACCAGTTCCTGATGGGGGAGAAGTACCGCCTGATGCACCTCCGCTCGGACTCGGTGGGCACGGAGGAGGAAGAGGAGGAGGGGAGCAGCCCCGGGGGGTCATCATCGGACTGCGGAGACGGGGTGGTGGTGGACCCCTGCTGCCTGGACATGGATGCCTACTTGGGGGCGCTGGAGAACGCCAGGGGGGGCCTCCTGGTGGACGGAGGAGCAGGGCCCTCCTCTTCCGCTGCCGCCTCCTCTGCCCCCCACTCGCTGGGGCTCCCCCTGGAGGAGAACAGCCTCCCCTACTTCCCCTCCGAGGACGACCTCCTCCAGAGCCAGAGCTTCATGGAGAGGGACTTCCAGCAGTTCTGCAGCACCATCGCCTGACTCTGCCTGCCCCCACTTTTTTTCAGGAGATGTGGGGCTGCGTCCACACTGGAGAAATAACCCGGGTTGGCCCCGCTTTAACTCTTTGTCTGGCTCAAGGCTATGGAATTCTGGGAGCTGGAGTTTGTTGTGGGGCCTTAAGGCCCCACAACAAACTCCAGCTCCCAGAATTCCATAGCCTTGAGCCAGACAAAGAGTTAAAGCGGGGCCAACCCGGGCTATATCTCCAGTGTGGATGCAGCCTGGGGTTGAGTGCCTTCCGGTCCTTTCTGATTTAATGGCCAACCCCAGGCAGGCCTTTCCTCCTGGGGCTTTCCTGGCAAGGTTTGCTCAGGAAGTTGGTCCTGGCCTTCCCCAAAAGAGAGGGAGGCTGAGAGAGTGTGACTTGCCCAAGGTCACCCAGTATTGGGTTTCTGTAACCGAACAGGCTCTCCAGAGCTGCGCTGTTCTGACCACTCCCAAACGTTCCCCCAGTTTTGTTTCCCCATAGCAAGTCGCCCAGTGGGGTTTCATGGCCCAGATAGGATTTGAACCCTGGCTTGCAGTGCACAGATATATTTGCCATGGCCATTAGTGAGGCTGAGATAGTGTGACTTGCCCAAGGTCACCCAGTATTGGGTTTCTGTAACCAAACAGGCTCTCCAGAGCTGTCCTGTTCTGACCAGTCCAAAACCTCCCAGTTTTTGAACTCTTGTGTGTCTATGTGTATACACACATAACATACATGTATACATATATATGTGTGTGTAAATATATATATGCACACACATATATATGTGTGTGTGTATATATAAATAGGGAAAATGTTCAGTATCAGAGACAGGTGTCCTCACTGTTGCCTCCTTTGATGTCTAAGTCCCAATAGATCTCAGGTGCAGAATTCCCATCTTGGCAACTGCCTTGGATTTTTGTGTGAATGTATTGTCAGGCCCACTGGGTGACCTTGGGCAAGTCACACACTCTCAGCCTCAGGGCAAGGCAGAGGCATACCTACTCTGAACAAATCTGGCCAAGGAAAACCCATGATAGGAGTGTTGGTGTGCACCTTCAAGTTGTTTCCAACTAAAGGCGACACTAAGGCGAACCTATTGTGGGGTTTTCTTGGCAGGTTTCTTCAGTGGAAGGGTGACATTGCCATCCTCTGAGGCTGAGAGAGTTTCACTTGCTGAAGGTCACCCAGTGGGTTTTCATGGCCAAGTTGGGATTTGAATTCTTATGGTTGCTATAAGTCAGAAATGTCTTAATATATATATAAATACCCACTTCAGTCTGTCCTTTCACCAGAGGTCCCGGCAGTGGGGTGGGGGGTGGGGAGAATCCTACTGATCCTGTGGTAAACATGACACAAATTTGTGTATGTAAACATGGTAAGGTGGTCCTCTGTATCATCTTGCAGAGTGATCTGGATCACCTAGGAGCACCTGTGGTCTAGGCAGATGTGATTGTGTCCACCACCTGGGGACTGGCCTTTCTGTCATGGATCCCACTGGATCCCTGCTCATTTTGTATTTTCCTCCCCTAATCCAAAAGAACTGGAATTCATCCATTTTGGGTCACACACACACACACACACACAGATAGATAGATCGATTAAATTCTGGGATAAGTTACATTTATACTGTTCTTTTGTATATTTGAACTAAGCTGCCACCATGTTTAAAAATGCATTTTCAGCTGAGTGGGGCACTGAGGAGAGGGAGGAGACATTGTACCCAAGCACAAGATAGGTTTATCTTTCCAACACGTACTGAATCCCTAATTTTCTGTTTTGTGTATACATGGAGCTGCTGCCTGTGGTTAAACAACAAGCTTTGGTGTGAGCAAAGAAACTATAACCTTTAGATCCATTCTCATCCCATTGACATTTGTGCATTTCTGTTTAAGGTGACCGAATCAGGACTGCTGCAGCTACATCCCACTTAACTCCCAATTCTTGGGGGTAATAGGGAGTGATGAAAGGAAGAGGCTCTGTTTGGGGCGCTTTAAAGACACTTCCCTGCAACCCCTTTGCATTTTTGTCAAACGGGGCCAGGCCATTTAATATGCAAAATGCCATGATTATGACTGTAAATGAATTAATGTTTTTAAATAATAAAAGCAAATCAGCTATGTGGGTGTTTTTCCCTTTGTGTATGTGATTCATTTTCTGTCTTTGGAAAGAAGGAAAAAATGATAGCAAGAAGGAAAATGAGAGGTGGATAATTAGGGGAAAGAGGTAGAGGACTGAACCAGTCCTGCAGAAGGATTTTGAAAATGAGGGGGACTGTAAGGGTGGGGTGGGGGGAATCAATCAAGGTACATCAGTAGCTCTTTCAAATAAGAGGCAACAAGAAACACTAATGACATAATGGGCTGGGGGTATGTTATGTGTCTACCAGCAGTAAAAGTTGGCAGAGTGCCTCCTGTAAGATAAAAACTGCTTACAACAGTAAAAAAATGTGTGTGAGTGGTAAGACCCAGTGTGGGGGAAAAATATAATGAAGGTACAAGAATAATATTTGTATATTGCACATATTGCACTTAACACTTTTAAGACGAATGAACTAAAGTGAAGGAAAATAGTGGTGGAAGAAGCTGGCAGAGTATGAGAAATTGTAGCTTCCACTTTAAGAATATGTATAAAATCATCTGTTAAGAGATAAGGTCTGTTGGGGGGGGGCACAATATGATTTTGAAATTGGAAGTATTCTCATGCAGCCATTTTTAAATCATGGCTTGTGCTCAAGGTCTGTTAAAATGGAGGGGACAAGAATAAATTGGCACTCCAAGATCCTCCTTTGAGCACTAGAGGGGGAAATGAAATTTCTGAGCTAAGGTTTAGTAGCTTTTCATGCATAGGAGTACTGAAACGTGTTGTGCAGAAGTAAATACTGTACTGTATATAACAGGTACCCAATTCTGCAGGCTGCCCCCAATTCTTTCAAACTGGAACAGCTATCTTTGGGGAAAGGAAAAATACCTGATTTTAAGGAAAACTTACTAATAATTTAATTAAATAAAAAAGTGCAGACAGAAATATATAAACTTAAAAACTACAGTTATTGGTGGGGGTCCCTCCCCCTCAATTTCTTGGTGATCAACATTTTGTTAACCAGAGGAGCTGGAAGTGGTAAGGGAATGCAGATATCTGCCAAAATATGCAAAAGAAGGTGTTTGCCAGTTCTGGAAGTTTGGAACAGGAAAAAAGGACTTAAAAATTAAAATACCCCTCTCAATGTTGCAACTGGCACATCTCTCACTGCAAACATGTGTTTGAGAAGCTTTCTGCATGCCTTTCTGGCATTGCATGCTTTCCTGTGTATCACCAGCAGGCAAGCCAGAATGTCTGACAAGCAGGAGCAGCAGCAGGAAGGAAACAGTAGATCCATTGGTTCCCAAGCCTGAGTTGTGACCTGTTTCTTGTAGGATAACCCTGAGCAAAATAGCATACGATGTATAAGCTACTACCATATGTCTAGCATGACTTCAGTGTTTTTATATAAAGTGGGCCCTTGTTATCCACTGGGGTTTGGTTCCAGGACCCCCTGTGGATAACAAAATCCATGAATGCTCAAGCCCCATTAAAAACAATGGCAAAGCAAAAAATCAAGGGTTGTTATTTGAAATTTATACTTTTTTTGAATATTTTCAAACTGAATGCTTGAATCCCTGCATAAAAATATCTGTGGATAAGGAGGGCTGACTGTACATCCCACAATATTGACAATGTAAATTGAGTTCTGCTTTGCCTGTAGCTCCTTTAAGAATACAGATGCCTCAAGTGTGTTGACAAAAAAACAAAACGAAACAGAGACCGCTTTTAGGATTGTACAATCAAAGGACCTCTGAAGCAGTTCCACTTATTTTTGTGGGTGATTAACATTTGCATGCTTTGATGAAGACAAAGTCCAACAGATAGGAGGAAAGAGACAAAACAGGATAAGAGACATTGTAGACATCTCTTCAGTTTTATGTTGGTCATGCAGCACGTACACTTAGGCTTTTGCAAGACACTCAAGAAGTTCCTGTTTTTGAGACACTGGAGGATGGGTTGCAGAAAACACTGTGGTAGCCCCTCTTAGGCAACCACCAACTATCACCTAGCTCATTGTAATGCATTAGTTGCTAGCTCATTGTTATGCATTAGTTGTTGAGGAGGGAGCAAGCTTGTTTTCTGCAGCTGCAGAGACTAGAACACGGAACAATGGATGCAAGCTGCAGGAAAAAAGATTCCACCTCAACATTAGGAGGAACTTCCTGACAGTAAGGGCTGTTCGACAGTGGAACACACTCCCTCGGAGCGTAGTGGAGTCTCCTTCCTTGGAGGTCTTTAAGCAGAGGCTGGATGGCCATCTGTCAATGGGGATGCTTTGACTGGGAGTTCCTGCATGGCAGGGGGTTGGACTGGATGGCCCTTGTGGTCTCTTCCAACTCTATGATTCTATGATTCTAGTGTCTTCCCATTCTTTTTTTCTTTTTTTTTTTTTTGTGTGTGGGGGGGGAGCAAGATACATTACATTTTAATGATGTAAGCTGGAATAATCCTTGTTTCTCCTTTCACTGTTAATTAACCTATATATTCATGCAGCCTAAATATTGTAAAGGCATAAGATCCTGTCTGGTCTTGGAGTATCTCGCCTGCCAGGTAAGTATGTCTGGTCTTGGAAGCCAAGCGAGGCCAGCTGTGATTAGTACTTGAGTAGGGGACTGTCAATGAACACTAAATGCTGTAGGCTATATTTCAAATGCTGGCAAAATCACCTCTGAGTATTCCTTGCCTAAGAAAGCCCTATGAAATTCAAGAGGGCACCATAAGTTGACAGGCAACTTGAAGGCACACACACACACACACACACAAACTTTGAAATGGGAGACAGCAAAGAGGAACCCTGGAGCTGCATGCAATCCCCAAGATGTTTTTGCAGCCTTTGACACCCTTCCAACTCCCTGAAGTGCTCCTTTTTTAAAAATAAAAACGGCTGATTTTGCTCTTCTGGAAGTCTTTCACTCCACAATTATAACACTATGATTTCACTTTTAACTGTAATGGTAACATCCTATGGAATCATGGGATTTGCATGTTTGGGAGAGACATTTACAATTCTCATCCAGAGAACTTGAGTGCCTCACAAAACTATAAATCCCAGGATTCAATAGGATTCAGGTATGTTCCTTAAAAAAAGAATATAGCATTTTAAACTGTGTAGTGTGAAGGGGTCCCAGGAGTTGTGATTCACTTGTTAGATAGGTAGTGACGACCAGGTAAGGGGGTTGATCTGCACCATTTAACATAAAAAGTCATCCTTTTTTTTCAAAAGTAGAAAAGATTTCCAGCCCTTTCCATTTTTTGGCAAGACGTGTGACCTCTGGAGGGTCTGAAGCAAGAAACTGTATCCTGATACACTTACGCAAATTTCCCACCCCTATTGTATAATAAAAGAAATATTTTTTTAAAAAATGAAAAAATAGAAAAGAGAATGGGGGGGGGAGAGAATCTATTCACTGTACACTCCAGAGCTAAAGCTGAAATTCGCACATCCAGGAACCTCCTCTGACATGGATGAAAAAGTAATTGCAGTTCTTTCTTTATATCTTGCTTTACTCCATGGGAACGCAGAGCAGTGTACCTATATTCATAAAATCAATTTAAGCAATGTAGAACAATTTGAAACTTAACAGAGGGACTGTACAGAGGGACTGTACAGACTGTACAGACAAAAGGAGTGGCTCCATGCCACCCCTGGATGCACGGGTTTGGGGACGTGGCAACCAGATGCCACACCCCCAAGCAGCCGGGAACAGAAGCTCTGAAAAGGAGCTTCTTTTGCCGGCACTACAGAAGCACCATAATGGTTGCACTGCACTCTCATGATGCTCCCTGTGTGCAGCGCTGTTTGTGCGCCATGCATGAGCAACGTCATCATCGTGTGCCCCATGTAAATGGTGGCATGCCAAGATGGTGTTCACAGTGCATGGTAGGGCTCCGGAGTGTGCAGACGCTCTGCTTCTACTTAGCCCTACTTTTGGCCCCAAGCCGGCGCAAAGGGTCTGTACCGGACCTAAGAATAATTTAAACAGACTAAAACTGAGTTAAAGCATTGCACGAAGTTTTTTTAAAAATCAAAACAGTTTAGAACTATGATAAATCATGGAAAACCAGAATCCTGTTGCAGTGACAAGTTATGCATCTATAATTGATTCATATTCACGATCCCTACATATTCAATAGTTTAGGGATTTATTAGGCAGGGTCCCTGCTTTTAACCATCACATTGGACATTGCCAGTCTGCTGCACACTATTCAACAGGGGAACAGGCCTCCATCACTTGCAGCTCCTGCCCAGTAAATCAGGATTACCCCCTTCCAATCCTATTTGGTACAGGAGACACTACTTAACAGTAGCTGATCTAGAATCTTGGCCCACATTTTGATTTGGTGCCAGGAGGAGAGCAACACTGTAGCCAATGAGGGCCTCGAAGAGAAGGGTATTCCATAACTAGGGTGCCACAGCAGAGAAGGTAGCAATAGAATAGTATTTTGTATTTTATTTTAGTAGCAATAGAATACTATTTTGCTGTTATACCAGCTTTCTAATTTCTGAAGTGAAGAACATAAATGGCAGCAGGATACCTGACATTAGTATGTGGAGAGATCCTGTAGCACCTTAGAGACTAACTGAAAGAAAGAAATTGGCAGCATGAGTATTGCAAGCCTGAGTCAAGCTTGAGCCCTTGGCTGGTACTGAACTCGCAATCTTGCAGTTTGTGGGTGAGTGGCTGCAGTACAGACATTTAGCCACTGTGCCACCATTAGATGCATTTGGTGCATTGCATCTCTCCACATACTGATTCTACAGACTAATACGTCTAGATCTTTGAATACTTCACCTTGTATTTTTGAAGGAAATTGGATATATACCTGAATCGGATATATATACCTGTATTGATTCAAGTTTGCTTTTTTCCATGATTTCTTAGCAGAAAGTGCACAGTATAAGATTTCTGTGCTTCATTATGCCATTTTGTTGAGTCATAAATGAACTATTTAAAAATTCACAGAAATGAAAATTAGATTACAGGTTTAAATAAATAACTGCCACTTCCTTATCTGATCCCTCCATACACAAAAATGTATCCCTCTTCTGTTTAAAAGGTGTTTTTAAAATGCTATCTTGTGTACAGAGCTTGGAAAAATTATCTTTTTGGACTACAGCTTTTAACAATGGGGGCTGGGGAATTCTGGCATTTGAAATCCAGAAAAAAGAAACATTCCCAACCACTGGTGGTGCATTACTTTAGAAATTGAGACGGGAGCCTGGGAAGCTTTGTGTGGGCAGGAACCTGTATTATACTTGCTCATACCTGTCATTACTATTATTATTAAGAGCTGATTACAAACTTGAGCTCTAAAGAACAGCAGTGTTGGGGTAAATTAATACAGAAGCTAGTTTAAATAAGTTGAAATCAGATAAAACCGATTTTACATTTTTCCCCCTAGACATGCCATATTGTGATCATTTTCCACAAGTAGCTCTCATACACCTATATATCTGGACAGATTAATCCCATGTTCAGAATAAACTTATTTGATATGAAAATATAAATTGATTTTAATACTGCATGTCTTAATTTCATTTTTTTTAATGCCCTATTTTCATGGTCAAATGACTGATTCAGCCAATTCATCAAAATAGAGTAATTAATAAAAAAGCAGATTGTGGTCAAGAAATCAAAAGTAGGCTAAGACTTGGAAAGTCAATTATGAAGGAACTAGATAAGATTCTGAAAGGTAAAGATGTATCATTAAAAACCAAAATCAGAATTGTCTGTGCCTTAGTATTTTGAATTTCTGTGTATGGGTGCAAAAAGGTGAATCCTGAAGAAAGTTGAAAGGAGAAGATCAACTCATTTGAAATGTGGTGCTGGAGGAAAATTTTGTGGATACAATGGACCACCAAAAAGACAAATGAACAAATCCAAGACCAAATCAAGCCTGACCTCTTGCTAGAAGCCAAAATGACTAAACTGTGAATATTGTACTTTTTGGACATAGCATGAGAAAACATGGTTGCTGAAAATTCATGAAGGCAGTATGAAAAAATGGGAGTACACATCACAGGTGGATTGATTCATTCAAGCAAGCTATAGCTTGTGTTTGCAAAAGCTTAGCAGGACTGTTAATAACAGATCTCTTGAAGATCTCTTATTTATAGGTTTGCTATAAATTGAAATGGATCCAAGTGCAAATCAAGCCTGAACCTCTCCCGAAAAGCCAAAATGACTAAACTACAGCTATCATACTTTGGGTATATTGTGATACAACATGACTCATTGGAAAAGACAATAATGCTCAATAAAGTGGTAAGAAATAGAAAAAGAGGAAGACTACAATTCAAGAATCCACCTACCTGAGTTTACGAGACTTTAGACGGGTTGCTGATGATTGGGCCTCATTAAAGTCACTGATTCATAAGGTCACCATAAACTTGAAGCTGGGATACTCTGGGGCTTTCTAAATTGGCAAAAAGAAGTGTGTTCATGGCTGCATGAAACTCTAGCCTTTAGATGAGAAAAAGGGAAAGTGTGCCATGAAAATGCTTTTTTTGCATTTTAGGGGAGAAGAAGCGCCTTTAAAAAGGTGCTGGTTTTCCCAGCTTCTTTTTTAAAAACTGCGGAACAGCGCAGCTCCATCTAAAGGCTGTGGTGCAGCTGCTAAGCATTAAGGAAAAGGCAACTTCATGTCACACTTTCCTGCCAATCTAGAAAGCCCCTCTGACTCAAGGTAGGAAATGCATATCATCACACTGACATATAAACAGCTCAGCACCAGCATGGGATTCTGGCAAAAAAAAATGTGATCACCAATGATGCAATGGATGTAATTATAACATACATAAACCAGAGATTCCAACAGGGGTGCATGGGATAAAGGGGAGTAAAGGGGACATGTATTTGGGGGGGGGGGCTCCATTATTGTGCTTTACCAATTTATCGTTCAGCACACCAATGCCCCGATGCATTATACAGGCGGTGCATCACACGTGCAACTGTGTGGCCAGTCATATGGGAATGGCATCTGGGTGGGAGAGGTACATAATTGGGGGTTGCAGGTGGTGTGTTTGTGTAGCGGTACAGATGCACAGTGGGGACGTGACAAAAAAAACCCTACATAATGCATCTTGACACCATGTGGTGTAGACAGTCTGTGGGTGTTTGGCCCATCTTGGGATCAGGCTGTGTCGACACTTTCAGAAAACCCAGGATGAAGCTGCTTTTTCCTGCCTGTCTGCTCTGGACCATAGTAAAGTTCCAAATAATTACACAAGTATTATAGATCTGTACTAACTTCTAATTTTAAATTACAGTATATATTTACTACAGCCATGATAAGTAAGCAAGATATGCCTATATCTTGAGGAGACATCTGTACTTTTTCTAGAAGTTCTAGAACTTTTAGGTCCCATGTAAATTCATGTGCTGGATATATGTCCTTTTTCATTAACTGTTTGATTCACAATGCAGTATGATAAGCCATCAACCCTAGCTAGCATGTCCCATAGAGAGTCCCACAATATCTGGAGGGTATTCCCCATTCCCACGCTTAGCTTGTAGTTAAAACAAATCAATCCCAAGCATGAATGTATTTTTATGAAGGGCAGAGAATAGGACAGATTTTCCCACTCCCACTCACCTTCCCTGGCTACCTCCTCTGGAGGTATGCATTTTGCTGCCTGTGGCAAAGCACCAAATAGTAGCTCCTCTTCCCCAATGAGGGGCGTATTAAACAAGGCTAGCCAAGCTATTTTAGCCACTGGAACAGAAATCCCCACAAAAGTCTTTAATTGTCAGATGATGATGATGATGATGATGATGATGATGATGATAATGTTTATTTATAGCCCGCTCCTCTAATAAAATACTCGGAGCGGGGTACAGCAAAATAAAAAGATACAGAGTAAAAACAACAATCACATCCCACCCCAACCACCCCCCTTAAAACTGAATTAAATCTAGACAGTTTAAAATTAACACAGTTAAAATTGGTCGGCAGTTATTAAAACAAAGTGCATTTTCATGAACAGTCCGTGTGCAAGGCCGCATTAAATCGATTCAAGTAAGTATTAAATAAAGGGAATCACTAATAATTTCCAGTACTGTTTATATTTATAGAGCAGGGAGCAAGGGTTTCATTTATTCTCTCCTTCAGGGAAAGGCCTGCCGGAAAAGATGCGTCTTTAAAGCCTTTTTGAAACTAGCCAGTGATGTAATAAGACGCATCTCGTCCGGCAGGCCGTTCCAGAGCTTAGGGGCAGTAGCTGAAAAGGCCCTCTGAGAGGTCTGGGACAGCCTGGTTTTCATCGGCTGCAGTAGGTTCCTCCCAGAGGACCGAAGTGTGCGGGGCGGTTCATACGGGAAGAGGCGGTCCTTAAGGTAGGAACATGATGATGATGATAGCCACTTGCTAGTGTTTCATGATGCGCAAAAGCAGGCATATGGAGCAGCTGCTTCATTTTTCCTAACAGTAAAAGGAGTCTGGTTTCTGATGTGTTTTAGCCACTTCCTTTTACATATGCAGTATACAAATGAATGTGCTTGTATTTATGGGATTTGGAGACCCAGGAGTAACTTTTTCAGGCTTTGATAGAGATATCTACAGCTCCAATTGTTTCTTCTGTGTCCATGTCATGTGTGCTATTGTCGCTGGTATGGCCAGTGATTTGTGCACGGTTGTTTTAATGTCTTTTGTGCATTTTCCATCGTGTGTTTTCTTCTCACATGATGAGCGCACATTGGGCAGGGAAGCCATTTTGGTACCATTTCCCCATTCCTGGTGTAATGCCAGTATTCTTCCTTTGCTCATCTCCTTTTACTTAGTGTCTTTATTTGTCTTCTTTCTTTCTTATGTTTATACAGTCTTTCAGTTTGGTGTAGTGGGTCAGTACAGTACTAATGAAATGATAAGCACTGAGGAAGGGAGCAAACAAGTAATCAGGTAGCAATAGACTCAGTCTGTAAAAATATATGTATTCTTTGAAGTAACCTACTGCTTTCACCAATAATATTTTCATTGTATTAAACTATAGAATAATGTGTTCAGAAGGTATATCTCTTGCCATGAACAACAATTTGCAGTTAAGTCTGTGTCACCATCATCTGAAATAGAAGAGAAATGGCTATGAGAATTGTTGGAGCAATATAGGAGTCTGGGAATTAAAAATTTAGGAATGTAAACTAAAAAGCGGGGGGAAAGCCTTGAAATCCAATAGCGGTGCACTAGTCTATACGATGGTGACAATGGAGTTTATCAGATGGGAGGAATTTATCTCAATTGCGAATGGACGCAATTCACAATTACGTGAATTTGCTAGTTTAGCAAAGTTATGTGAAATCTGATTGTATTCGGAATGGGTTCAGAATGACTTCCCATTTCCCAAAAATGACCCCCCCCCCATTGCCTGAAATTGCGTGAGATATTCTAATAAGCAGCTATGTGAAACCCCATGATTGCATTCAGAATGACTTCCCATTGCCCGAAATTGCATGAGATACACTCATACGCAATAACGTGAAACCCCATGATTGCGTTCAGATTGCCATTGCATTATACCCCCAAATTTCATCGTATGATAAATCCACAGACTTACTGCAAATTGCTGTTCATTGCAAGAGATATATCTTCTGAACACATTATTCATTAATACTGTACTCACCCACTACACCATTTGCGAACAAAATCTGAAATATAACCATAAGAAAGAAGATGAATAAAGCATTTTACAGAAGCACTGTAAAGTTTTATAAACGTTTATATTCCAAAACACATATTGAAATATTTGGTCTATTTCTGAAATAAACATTTGAAGATTAATTGTTTGATTCTGCTTTGACCACTGGCAATAATCTTTGAGAACTCATGGAGAACAGGAGAAGTCCCAGCAGACTGGAGGAGGGCAAACGTTGTCCCCATCTTCAAAAAGGGAAAAAAAGAGGATCCCAACAATTATCGTCCAGTTAGTCTGACATCAATTCCAGGAAAGGTTCTAGAGCAGATCATTAAGCAGAGAGTCTGTGAACACTTAGAGGCCAATGCCATACAGTGGTCCCCCGGGATACGAATCCCCCGGGCTACGAAAATCCCAGGATACGAAAGAGCCGGGGCCGGAAAAATGGCCCCGGCTTACGATCGTATCCCCGGGATACGAAAAAAGGCCGGCGGCCTCGGAGAAGAAGGGATGGCCCCGCGATGGCCGTCCCTTCTCCTCCGCCGGCGGCCTCGGAGAGGAAGGGACGGCCCCGCGATGGCCGTCCCTTCTCCTCCGCCGGCGGCCTCGGAGAAGAAGGGACGGCCATCGCGGGGCCGTCCCTTCTTCTCCGAGGCCAAGCAAGGCACGATCTGATCGGATCGTGCCTTGCTTTCGCTTCGGGGCGGAGGCCCAGGCCTGACTGGCTGGGGAACGTCCCCAGCCAGCCAAGCCTCTGGGCCTCCGCCCCGAAGAGAAAGCAAGGCACTCCCTTGCTTTCCATTCGGGGCGGAGGCCCAGAGGCTTGGCTGGCTGGGGACCTTCCCCAGCCTGTCAAGCCTAGGCCTCCGCCCCGAAGCGAAAGCAAGGCACGATCCGATCGGATCGTGCCTTGCTTTCGTTAGGCTTGGGGGGCAAGCCCGGCTAGAGAAGGGAAGCTTCCCTTCTCTAGCCGGGCTTGCCCCCCAAGCACGGCTAGAGAAGGGAGGATTCCCTTCTCTAGCCGGGCTTGGGGGGCAAGCCTAACGAAAGGAAGCCACGATCCATGGGATCGTGGCTTCCTTTCATTAGGCTTGGGGGGCAAGCCCGGCTAGAGAAGGGAAGCTTCCCTTCTCTAGCCGGGCTTGCCCCCCAAGCACGGCTAGAGAAGGGAGGATTCCCTTCTCTAGCCGGGCTTGGGGGGCAAGCCTAACGAAAGGAAGCCACGATCCATGGGATCGGGCCTTCCTTTCGTTAGGCTTGGGGGCCAAGCCCGGCTAGAGAAGGGAAGCTTCCCTTCTCTAGCCGGGCTTGCCCCCCAAGCACGGCTAGAGAAGGGAGGATTCCCTTCTCTAGCCGGGCTTGGGGGGCAAGCCTAACGAAAGGAAGCCACGATCCATGGGATCGGGCCTTCCTTTCGATAGGCTTGGGGGCCAAGCCCGGCTAGAGAAGGGAAGCTTCCCTTCTCTAGCCGGGCTTGCCCCCCAAGCACGGCTAGAGAAGGGAGGATTCCCTTCTCTAGCCGGGCTTGGGGGGCAAGCCTAATGAAAGGAAGCCACGATCCATGGGATCGTGCCTTCCTTTCGATAGGCGCGGAGGCCCAGGCCTGGCTGGCTGGGGAAGCGAACGTTCCGCAGCCAGCCTGGGCCGCCCCTTGTCCTCCGAAGCCTAGCTTCGGAGGAGAAGGGACCCAAGGCCGCCCCTTGTCCTCCGAAGCCTAGCTTCGGAGGAGAAGGGACCCAAGGCCGCCCCTTCTCCTCCGAAGCCTGGCCTCGGTGGAGAAGGGACTCAAGCCTGGCTGGCTGGGGAAGCGAACGTTCCCCAGGCAGCCTGGGCCTCCGCGGGTGACGAATGGAAGGCCCGATCCACCGGATCGGACCTTCCTTTCCTCAGCCAGGAGGCCCCCGCCAGGCCAGGCTTCGGAGGGGAAGGGATTTCCCTTCCCCTCCGGCCAGCCGGAACGGATTACCTATTTCCTATTGGAAATAGGCCCCGGGTTACGAAATTTTCGGCTTACGAAAAAGGGGCCGGAACGAATTAATTTCGTAACCCGGGGGACCACTGTAATCACAAAAAGTCAACATGGGTTTCAGAGAAACAAGTCATGCCAAACGAACCTGATCTCTTTTTTTGATAAAATTACCAGCTTGGTAGATGAAGGGAATGCTGTGGATATAGTATACCTCGATTTCAGTAAGGCCTTTGACAAGGTTCCCCATGACATTCTTGCAAACAAGCTTGCAAAATGTGGGATAGACAAGTTAACTGTTACATGGATTTGTAATTGGTTGACTGGCCGAACTCAAAGGGTGCTCAACAATGGCTCCTTTTCATCCTGGAGAGAAGTGACAAGTGGGGTGCCACAGGGTTCTGTCCTGGGCCCAGTGCTATTCAATGTCTTTATTAATGATTTGGATGACAGAATTGGGGGCATACTTATCAAATTTGCAGATGACACTAAACTGGGAGAAGTAGCTAATACCCCAGAGGACAGGATCAAAATTCAAAATGACCTGAATAAACTAGATAGCTGGGCCGATGCTAACAAGATGAAATTCAATGCAGAGAAATGTAAGGTTCTGCACTTAGGGCGGAAAAATGAAATGCACAGATATAGGATGGGGGACACCTGGCTGAATGAGACCACATGTGAAAGGGATCTAGGAGTCCAAGTAGACCATAAGCTGAACATGAGTCAATAGTGCGATGCGGCAGCTAAAAAAGCCAATGCAATTTTAGGCTGCATCAATAGAAGTATAGTTTCTAGATCAAGGGAAGTTATAGTGCCACTCTATTCTGCTTTGGTCAGGCCCCAGGATGTGGAGAAACTGGAGCATGTCCAAAGGAGGGCAACTAAGATGGTGAAGGGTCTGGAAACTTTGCCCTATGAGGAACGCCTCAGGGAAGAGAGGGTTAAGAGGTGATATGATAGCCCTGTTTAAATATTTGAAGGGATGTCATATTGAGGAGGGAGCAAGCTTGTTTTCTGCTGCTCCAGAGACTAGAACGCGAACAATGGATGCAAACTGCAGGAAAAGAGATTCCACCTCAACATTAGGAGGAACTTCCTGACAGTAAGGGCTGTTCGACAGTGGAACACGCTCCCTCAGAGTGTAGTGGAGTCTCCTTCCTTAGGGGTCTTTAAGCAGAGGCTGGGTGGCCATCTGTCAGGGATGCTTTGATTTGGAGTTCCTGCATGGCAGGGGGTTGGACTGGATGGCCCTTGTGGTCTCTTCCAACTCTATGATTCTATGATTCTATGCAAAAATAACCCAGTTTGACATAATGATTATCATGAAAAGCATTTATCTTCAATAAGATATTAACAAAAACTTATCTCTGTGTTGTTTTTTCTGTTTTCTTTGGCAGTGATCAGGAAAAAAAGAGCTTTACTCCTATGGGCAAAAGTCACAATTTGCACGTAGCATAACATTTCTGTCATCTCAGATAGACCCCTTTCCCCATCTATTTTTAGAGGTCCATGACATTGCAGTAAATGGAGACATAACTAAACTCAATGAACTACATTTCTATTTTTTTTTCTCCTAACAGAGATCTTTATACCAGATGTAATCTACCTTGTAGGCTGAATGTTTTTCCATAACTCTATCATACTTTCCCCCGTTCATCTTAGAAGAAGGAGAATAAGTGAGAAAAATGCATAAAAATCAGGTAGAGGAAGTAGATAGGGAGACTCCCTCCCTCATAGTACTAGAATCTGGGTTCATCCAACTAAGCAGAATGGTGTGGTATTCAGACAGATAAAATGAAGTATTTTCTTTCTCTTCCCCCACCTCAAATAGCACAGAATTTGGTACCACAAGATGCAGTGGTAGCCACCAATTTGGATGACTTTGAAGGTAGTTAGACAACAGGTGAGCAAAGTATGCCTGCACATTTTTAATATTTGTAGTCTATAATAATGATTCCTAACATATAATATATGGAAGATCATTTCAGAGATATAAAAAGTTGATTGAAGCTACGAATATCCTTATTACACTAGTTTTAAAGCTATCCTTTAGTAATTGTATTTTTTAAAACATAATTTTAATACAGAAAGAGTGGCCAAGATGTTAATACCTGTAATGCACTTTGGTATCCAGGCCCACTGGGATTTTCTTCCCTTATCAAATGGATTTTCCATGTCTCTAAAGCAGGTTTTTATGGGGCACTGGAGGGCTTCAGGATTGAAAGGCTTCTAGCAGAAGCAACAGAATCCAACAGATGTGAACTTTTGTATCCTAGCTGCTATGTTTCATTATTACTTTATAAAGAAAACTGAATATTAGAATGAGGTGTGAAAAGAGTTAAGAGAGAATTTGTAACTAGTAGAAGCACAGAAGACCCAGGTGGTGCAACGGTTTGAGCATTGAGTTATGACTCTGGAGACGAGGGTTTGAATCCCTACTTTACCATGGAATCCCACTGAATGACCTTGGGAAAATTATATTCTCTCAGCCTCAGAAGGAGGCAAAGGCAAAACCCCACTGGACAAATCTTGCCAAGAAAAGCCTGTGATAGGTTTGCCTTAGGGTTGCCATAAATGGACTTGAAGGTGCACAACAACAACAATTCTCAGTCAGTGTCTAGTTCTAAGGCCTCATCAAGAGACAAAACTTAGGATTCCATAGCCTGTTGCCATAGCAGTTAAAGTGGAATCATAGTGCGATAGTTGTACAGTGTGAAAGGGCCCTAGAGCGAGAATAAACAGCATAAACACCACTGAACAAAAGGCTGGAAAGGATCTCTATCTGCCAAATTTCAGTTATGAGTTTTTGTTTTCCAAATTATTCTGAGTCAGAAGGCTATTCTTCTTGATTCTAAGTTGCTGATATTTTCACTATTTTTATGAATATCTATGACTTCCCACCATTTTGTCTCTTATTTTCATCCATTTCAAACTGGACTCATTTTGGGTATATTTCTAGTTTTATGGCCACTTTCCATATGCTCACTAAAGCACAGTAAAAGAGAAAGAATAAAGAACCCACCTTTCAATTATAACTACCACCCTTTAAAAATCCAGGAGCTGCATCTACTGTGGACTAAGTGCTCTAACTCAAAAAGAGCTGTTTTATCACAGGCGTGTCAAATATGAACCCATAGAATGAACACATTAGTTTGCGTCTTCCTGGTGCATATAGAATTTTACAGAAGGAAGAAAATTACCCAACCTACCAAATGATGATTGCTCCTTCTAACTGGCATCCAGAATTCTGATAAACCGTTTTACCAGGCAACAAGCTGGGATGATAGCCATAATGAATTTATAGAGTTATTTTTAAAGGGGAGAAAGAATTGAATTAACTCTCTAATAAGTCACAGAGGGAAATTTATCATTATGGCCTTTACCATGGAAGTTGCAAAATGATGCCTGTGTTAACACTTTACTGTTTGCCATAATGTTTATGGCATAGAGGCAAAGTTTCTATTCTATTTCTATTCTATTTATCTAATTGCTTCATCCTCATTAACCATAGTTACTCAGTTTAATTGTTTCTCATTACAGTAGCAGATGTGTTGAAGTTGCAATTAAGCACAAACAGAACAGAATGAGTTTATTTCTTATTTTACATTTATTTTATACAGCAATATGTTCACTCATTAAAGGGTCTTACAATCTATTCTCAGCCACGCTCGTTATACTCAATTTCCTTCCATGTTTATGTTTCATTCGTCTTTTGTATTCTGATACTGTCTATGAATTAGCAATTAGATGCTGCATTTGAATTGGCAGAAAATCTTTGATGATTTTATGTATCAGAATGAAATATTTGAAGATTGCACAGGACTCCGATTTAAAAAATTAGCCCAGATACAGAAAATACCAAATGGCTAATTGATTAAAATTAAGAGTGGGAAACCTTATAGTGCTGGAATGCTTGATCATTTCTCCTTGCAGTCCTTTGATTGCCACACCTTTCCTCATCACTGCTGCTGCTGCCAAAATTTGGTGACAACTGGAGCAGTTGCGTGGTATCTGAGTCCCTGCACCATAAATCTGGCTATGTCCCTATCTATAACAACCAACCTTCCTAATCAGATGTGAAATGAATTCAAAGACATAGCCGTGTTAGTCTGTAGAATCAGTATCTAGAGAGATCTTGTAGCACCTTTGAGACTAAGGGCTTTATCACACTGGGAAAATTGGGGAAAACCAGGGGTTTAAACTGTCATTATCCTGTGAACGCTGCACAATTGTGGCAAAGATTTTCACACACTGTTGCCATTAAAGAGGACTTATCCTGGCAATAACCAGATAATAACCAACAACAAATCATTAATAGGGAAATCCTGTGAATGATTTGTTGCTGGTTATTCCCTGGTTATTTCAAAGATAATTCCTCTTTAATCGTGATGTGTGTGAAAATCTTCCCATGCAATCATGCGATTTTCCCAGGATAATGACAGTTTAAACCCCCAATTTCTTCTCCCCAATCTCCCCCCCCCCCCCCCCGGTGTGATAAACTCCTAAGTGAAAGAAAGAAGTTGGCAGCATAAGCTTTCCTAAAGTCTACTTCCTCCAAATTCATTTGGAGATGTGAAAGGATTATACCACTAACTGAGGCCTCTGGAGGACTTCAGCAGACCTCAATCAATGATGGGGATATAGTCCAATTCTCCAATCCCAGTCTCCACCAGACAATGAATGATGACTGGTGGGCTGCAGTGGCTCAAAAGTAAGTCCAATGGTTTTAAACCTCGAGTTGTAACATACTTACATACTTACATTCAGCTACTACACTACTCTATGCCATACAGGATTCTGGCCTACGAGAGCTTGCTCACCCGTCATACATGACCCTTCTTCTGGACAAGTTCAACTATGTTGAAGAGGAGGAGCTTGTCCATCTGAGAACTGTACCTACCCCAAACACTGAAAATCTTTGAAGAATGCATCTTTTCACTCATCCACAGATGGTTCGTGCAGTATAGTGCTCCTTTCTGCCAGTGGGCATGCAGAAAACTTCCTTTGAGGGTCTGTTTGCTCTCAGGAGGCCCACCCCAAGACAAGATCCATCCTACCACTCTGCTCCATTGCTGGGGTTTTGTCTGGCCTTGTTCCATCTTAGATGAATATGCCATTGAGTAGATTGGTTCTGTGCTTCTGTCCTCATGACAGCTACAAGCAGAGGGCTCAGTCCTAGAATTACTGGCTACCATTCCTAGTAAGTGGTAGCTGGTGGTTTCTATGTCAGTCAATCTGCTTTAGGTTTTAGTCTAAACTTTAAAAGAACAATCAAAGGGGCTAACCCTATTTGGAACTGAGTTTAAGCACTTTGGACAGCTTTTTTAAAGTTTGGATTGAAAATCTGTGACTGCCCCAGTGGCATGGAAACCAACAGCCATTATTACCACTCTCTCCAGATCTGTCTTCTATACCCACCCTCAGTTTCGCCATTAATCTAGCAGCTCCTAGTAACACACATATTAGAAAAGTTGCCCTTTGGGACAACAATTCTGAAAATTCCTGCCCATCATCTGAAAATTATAGCCAAAAAAAAGCAGCATTTTCCAACTCTGTCTTCCAGTATAAACTACTGTATATGCAGAATTGGAATTGACTCTTTGGGCTTCAAAGGAGCTGTCCAAATGGTTTTAATAAGGCCCTTTTAGAGGAAGAGTAGTGTTTGCATTCCCAATGCCATGCAACTATTTTTATCAGCATGACTGTATCCATTTGTTTTGTAAAATATAAAAATAAAATTGGGTGGGAGGTGAACTTAGTTCTCAACCTACTTTTACATTATTCTTCTGTCTACCTATTCCATGATCGCTATTGAACCTTTCTAAGCTTGTTAAAATGATTTCTTGAAATGATTCTTGATGTCCTTACGTGGTTTATTTTTTTTTAAAACCAGCATCCTGTTCAGATTTTGAATGATGTAATTATTAAAGAGTGAGAATTGGTTAAAAAAAAAAGCAATTGACTCTCTGGACTTGGGGGACAGGATCTAGTGCTTTTGTATAAGTGTACATCCTACTGTTGGAAATGCCAACAATTGTTTATTTTGCCTTAAAGAGCTCTTTTTTAAAAAAAGTACTATTGAACAATTGCTTTCATTGTATGGTTTTTTTGTTTTGTTTTGTTTATTAAGTAAGCTAAAATGATTGGATAAGACTGTAAGCCTGAGGTCAGGGAAATATTTTGTTATTCTTTTACTTGTAAAGCACCATGTACAGTGATGGCACTATATAAATAAATGATGATGCTGATGCTGATGATGTGCATAAGCCTTAATTAAAAGATCAGACTATTGTGTTAAAACAGTGGTGAACTGGTGTTGACTGGGAAAGCATTATGTTTTTAAAATCAACGTTGTATTGACTGTACATAATTTCTTCTGTAAGCCTGCGAAATTTGTCTAAAAGGGCAACAGTATGAGGTGCCTTGCCTCCCCTCTCCCCTCTACATCTGCACTGCAGAAATAATGCAGTTCGACACCACTTTAACTGTCATTGCTCCATGCTATGAAATCCTGGGATTTCTATTTTGTTGTGGCACCAGAGCTCTCAATGAGGCTAAATATCTCACAAAACTACAAATCTCAGAATTCCATAGCACTGAGTTGTTGACTTTTTTTCCTCAAGCCATCTTCAAACTCATCACTCCCCAGGAAATAACCATATTTTCTTGAAAAAGGATTTATGGCATATATTATCCACAGTATTTTGGCAGAATGGGTGTGGGCTTACAGTTGAGATGACTAAGAATAAAGAAGGGAAATTAGTGCCTCAGATATTTCCACTTGGTGTTTTTTTTTAAAAAAGCCAGGGAGGACTGTTACTGTACAGGACAAGTTTAGACTCTGACTGCAGGATATAATTATAACAAAACCTCCAGCAGGCAAACATGTATGTTTACTCTGCAAGACTGTGTTGCTCTTTTTAAACCAGTGGTAATTTGCTCTCTCCTTCAAGGTTTTAATATTTGCTTCACACTTTTGCCTGAAAAAAAAAAATGGTTATATGTATTCAGGGCCTCCTCGTGGGAGCAAAAGCCTTGAAGCTACAAAGCTTTTATGCTGAGCTGTATAATGTTCTCTTGCTTTTCCTGGTTTCTAAAGCAACCGACAAATGTGGTTCTTGTATTTATCAGATCAAACTCCTTTTGAAAAGGAAGGGGTATTAAAGATTGCATGATTGTTACTTTAAAAAAATCAGGAAAAGAGACTAAGGGAAGACTACTTCTATCAAAGAATGTACTCAGCTAAGATCAGCAAGTAGCTCATACCACAAGCTGTGTGTAGCTCAGCAGTGCACTGCGAAACAGAGGGAGGGTTTGTGTTTGTAAAATCCACATTGCCTTTTCTGAATGACACATATGTGGGAGGGCTGCGATTTGCATCTTGAAGGCTCAAACATGTTCCTGCTGTTCCCTTTGTATGGAGCTGTCTTTTAAAAGGTAAAGGTTTAATAAAGAATAGTTACTTCAATTACTTCAATACGTTGCTATCCTCCCCGCAAAAGACAAGCCACCTGTTTATTGGACTTCAGGGGCCAACTTTTAGAATTTTTTTGTGTCAAAGTCAGGCATGTGTTTTTGTTAACAAATGATGGTGATAATGATGAAAATGATTGATGATTATTATTATTGGATAAAGCTGATTTTATCTCACCAGTGAAAATCAGTTTACAGATTTTAATATTAGTGTGCATTCCAAGAATCCAATACATGTACAGTATTGTCCTATGTTGAATTCAGCACCAAGAGACAGCTCAAGACATTTACTGCCTGAGGCGAAAGACAGAAATGGCTTCTCCTCCTATGATGTATACAAAAGTTGACCACATGGGCAGCTGAATCTTACTGTGACCCAGATAATGGACTGGCATCTAGCTTAGCAAGTGCAGGGCATGACTCACACCAGCGTTTCTCAACATATCACTGCCACACCTCACATCCTCTCACATCTTCTGCCTGTCATTGTTGTTTCCCTCTATCTAAGAGAAGGACTGGCTCTCTCAGCCCCGATGTCCCATTTTACACTGTGATTCATGTGATTTTAGGGTTCATATGTTTTTTTCCAACCACATGGGTTGTCCTGAGGAAGGCAGGGTGACTGGATATGTAACAAAGCAACATGCTGACAGGACTGTGGGGACAGAGGTGTTGGTCCCACATCCTGTATGGCCTCATTGCTGTGTCTAAGTCCCATATGTAGGTATCAAAATTCAAACAGCTCTATTTTTCAAGGCAATTCCTAAGAGGAAAATAATAAGTAGCAGGAAAATGTGAACTGCTATCCCTTTATATTTCTTTGCTCTAACTCAATTTACTTATGTATGTATTTGATTTACCTTATACCCTTCTGAAGGTGACTTTTAAAAAGTCATGATTGTGACACAATTAATTTTAAAAAACAGGAAAAAATAATACCAACCAATAAAAGTATGAATGAGGACAATGATAGTCAGTAAAATTAAAACAAACATTAAGCAGCATTAAAACAATGTTCAGATGTTTTTTTAAAAAAAATCGAGAGAGAAAAAAAAAGAATTTTGCCTCATACCAAAATGAAATCAACATAGGCCAGATGAGCCTCCTGGAGTTGGCATGCCATCAAGCGAGCATGGGAAGAGCATTCCAAAAAGCCTTCTTCAGAAGAGGTTAAAAGTATGAACACAGGCACACATAGAGAAAAATTGGTATTCAGATATCCTGATCCCAAGCCACAAAGGCAAGAGAAACATCAGGGAACAGAATGATCAGGCTTCTGTTGACAGTGCTAGGATTTTGAAAAGGTCAGCCCTCTTGCCTTCTGACCTCACCAGGGTTTTCTAGCTACCACTGCTGCTTCCATTTCCTGAAGATCCTGGGCTAAAACCTGAGACTTTATGATGCAAAAAGACTTTAAAAGACAGGGGGAAAGAATGGGTCCTTGTGATGTCATAAAGAAGGGGCAGGTAAGAGTTAGTATTGGGACTGGGACTGCTTCTGGGTCAGCTGATTATAGAAAGGGCCACAAGGCAAAGTCTGGGCAAGGTCTGGGCAAAGTCTGATTAGCCAGGTCATATGGCAACCCATATCTGGGCAAAGTCTGGGCAAAGTCTGATTAGCCAGGTCATATGGCAACCCATAAATAAATTTTGTTAGTATTTGCCATTAAGCTGGCTTTGATTTATTGCTGTCCTGCAAATGAGACTTCCATGAGCTTCAGTCACCAACAACCCTATTCAAGTTTGGCAAACTCAGTGCTATGGATTCCATGACTGAATCAGTCCTTTTTTAATGTGGTCTTCCTCTTATCTATGGAATTCTTCACTTCTTTCAAATGTGCTGATTCTGTTAGTAGCCTCATTGGTTGCTCTTATACTTGGGACTTTTATCTTTCAGCACTATCTCTTGTTTCACTCTGGACAGCCTCACCAAGATACGGCTTTCAACGTAAAATACATCCATTCCTAGGGAGAAAATGTGATGTTCCCCATCTGGACATGTGTGCAGGCTCTCATCCCATTCCGTCCTACATATAGCACACACATTTGTAGAAGATGAGCTTCTGAGTAAACATTAAACATATCCAAGCTAGCCATGTTGGCCATATAGCAAAGTACAATAACATCCAAAATGCACAAAACAGTGATATTTTTACTGGGCCAACCAAAATGCAAAAATTATATGTTGCAACCTTTTGAAGTTCCACTAGCTTCATCAGGCAAAGGTGTTACAAATAATACAGGAGGAACATTAATTAGAACTTTTTGATGGTAAGAGCTGTTGAACAATGGAACAGACTGCCTTAGAAGATTGCTTACTCAGAGGGGTGGGATATAAATAAATATTTATTATTATTATTATTATTATTATAGAAAGTGATGCCCCTTCCTTTATTGAAGGTTTGTTCTAAATAGATATTGGATGAATCACCTGTCAGGTATGCTTTTGTCTATGAATTTCTGCTCTTGTGTTCTCCCACATTTTATAGGTGAAGATGGGGTATATGTGGCCAAGCAAGATCAGAGTGTGGTCAATGATAGTGTGTGTGTGTGTGTATGTGTGTGCAACAGTTAGAGATCTTGATTAAGAGCAAAGACACCAATGACTTGGAGAAACAGGCTAAAGGTATAGGAACTACAGGAATGTTACAGTGCACTAATCTCATAGAATCATAGAACTGGAAGACACCTCACACTGAGTTAGCTGAGTCTAAACCACCTTTGCACTTTGAATTCATTTTGCAACAAGTTAAGTTAGCTGAGGACTAAGAGGGAAAGTGGGAGGAAGAGAGGGAAACTGGGACATTTTAAAAGCAGATGAAAAGGTGGAATGGCAGAGGATTAATTGGGATTGTCCCTGCCCAGTTTGTACAGTTGGAGGGTATGGTCTGTGTCCACATTGATGGGGAGTCCTAATGGAGACCAGCGAGGACTAACAGCAATGCCAGTCAGGGTTCCTTGCTACTACCATGCCAGGTTCATAAAGGTCTGTTGTTGACCTTGCAAGGAAGGCTTTTTTAGTCTGAATCAGCACTTTAAATTGATCCTGGAAACAAACTCTCACTTGGCATTGGGCATAATAATTTTCAGTCTCAGGTAACAGCCTGGCAGCTCTGTGTTTAGATCAACAACAGTTTCCAAAGTGTTTTCAAAGGCAGGCCACACGCAGCACATTACAGAAGTCTAATCTGGAGGTTATGAGACCAGATTTTGGAGGATAGACAGGTGCAGAAGGATGGAAGAGGGAGAGGAAATCTATTCTGTTGGTACTGAATATGTCACAGGTGAATGGCCAATATTTGTTACAATATTATAACCTTTTTAGTCTTCATATTTGTTTTCCTCCAGGCAATTAACAAGTAAGTAAAATGCCTATGGTTAAGCTGGTTAAGCCAGCATTGTAACTGATGTGTGTGTGTGTGTGTGTGTGTGTACATTTTATCATCAACATCAGGCTCAGTAAGATCAATATCATCTGTATCTGTTTGTTGTTTTCTATGCCTTCAAGTTGACTCCAACTCATGGCAACCCCTTCATAGGGTTTTCTTGGCAAGATTGTTCAAAGGGAATTTGCCTTTGTCTTCCTCTTCCTCTAATATATTTCTGTGCTCACTTAACTACAGCAAAACATTTAACCTCTAATAAATCAATTTAAATTGTATGCAATCATAAGATAAGGGTGGTGTTTTTAATAAAGCAAACAAGCAAATGCTTTACAAAATTGCTTCACAGAATACTCCTGTTTCTGAAGAGAAGCAGATTATATATCTTTTATTCTGCAGCTGTGTCCTACATCTCATACTGGTAGTTTAATCTTTAACTTTTTAAGAAGCTGAATTTCCTGCATTCCTTTCATACAGAGTGCTTGTAGAACATTGGACTAGATAAACAAGAATTTCTGCAGTGTTTGGGGCTGGGGACAGGCACATTTTTTACTAGCTTTTAAACATGTGCACACATTCAGCATAAAGCATATTGGTATTATTGAGCTTACATTGTCTATTGCTGCAGGCTTACAGTACAGTGGTCCCCTGCCTTACGAATCCCCCGGGTTACGAAAACCCCGGGATCCGAAAGGCGGCGGACCGGCAATGTATCCCCCGGGATACGAAATATCCCCCGGGATACGAAATGAAAAAAGCCGCGTGGTCCCTTTAAATGGCCGCGCGGTCCATTGAAAAAAGCGGTCCCCCGGGAAACGAAAGCTTCCGGGTTATGAAAGGTAATCCGGAACGGATTACCTTCGTAACCCGGGGGACCACTGTACTCCTGTTCTCAACAGCACAGGGAGTGGCTCCTTACTATTCACATCCTTACACTTGGATGGATGTAATTGTCTCTGATTTGAGGTTTCAGTGTTTGCAAGCAAGATGTTGATTTTTCAGTGAATTCCAATGTAATCCATTCATTGATGAAGGTGGTGGTGATGGTAGCGGTGTCTTTTAATTTCACTGATCAAGGAACCTCACATGCTCCATCTGAAGATGTGTGCCAGTATTACTACTCTTACATTGGAAAAAGCATGGTGGGAACTGAGGTTGAAACATATGGCTTGATCTAGACAGGTCTTTATTAATAACTGAACTGATTTTTTTTAAATGTACATCTTTATTTGAATGAACTTCTCTTTTTCTCTAAAAGAAATAAAAGAACACACCATGCTCTAGGACTTCCTAGCACCCATGCAACTATTTGGATATTTTAGTGGAAGACTGCCTTTTTTCTTCTCTTGACCTCACGGCCAAGTCACATGAGCTATGACTAGTTGTCCTAAATGACTCTTCCCCCCTCAAAACTTGAAATCAGTTGGTCTGGGCTTTAGTTTTTATCAACTCAGCAGTATGTGAAAGGGATGGCCGAAGACATTATGCACCCTGAGCTGAAAGAGCAAGTTTCACCATCAACCCACTGACAAGTTAAAATGCATGATAGTCAATAATCCTGGTGAGGAATCTGTACTCAGGACAAAAGGCAATGATTAGAACAGGATGCGGAGAAATAGAATGGTTCCCAATTGCCAAAGAGGTCAGTCAAGGATGCATCCTTTCACCCTATTTTTTCAACTTGTATGCAGAAGATATTATATGAAGAGCAGGCCTGGACACAGAAGAAGGGGAGTGAAAAAAGGAGCATCAATAATTTAAGACATGTAGATGACACCATATTATTAGCAGAAAACATTGGAGACCTAGAGCAACTACTGAGAAAGGCCAAGTTAGAAAGTGCAAAGGCAGGCTTACTGTTGAACATAAAGAAAACAAAAACAATGACCCATGGAGGATTTTCACAAGTTCAATCTATAAAATGAGGAAATAGAAACAGTAAAAGAGTTCCGATACCTGGAATCAAACTTAGATCAGAACAGGGACAGAAGTCAAGAAATCAGAAGAAGACTAAGAATGGGGAGGGCAGCTATGAAGGAACTAGAAAAGGTCCTAAGGAGCAAAGATATACAACTAAGCATGGAACTCAGAATTGTACAAACAATTGCATTCCCCATTACCATGTATGGATGCAAGAGCTGGCTAATAAAGAAGAAAATAAATTCATATGAGATGTGGTGCTGGAGAAGAGTACTGAGTATACCATGAACAGCAACAAGAACAAATAGGTGGGTCCTATCAAGCCTGAAATTTCCCTGGAGGCAAAAATGATTCAATTGAGGCTTTGGTCATATCATGAGAAGACACAAATCATTAGAAAAGACAATAATGCTTGGAAAAGTGGAAGGAAGTAGGAAGAGAGGAAGACCACATGTTAGATGGATGGACTCAATTAAGGAGGCAACAGATATGAATCTGAAGAAACTGGGAAGAGTAGTGGAGGACAGGGATCTTGGATATGTCTTATCCACAGGGTCACCATGAGTCGAGATTGACTTGAGGGTGGTTAACAACAACAAAAAACCAATTAGTTTAAATTATGCCATTTTCTGTATTCTGGTATTAGGTATATCCTAATTAAGTAGGATGCGTGCTGTGATGTACTGGAGTAAAAATAAGTATCTGAGCATGAGGCAGCATGTAATATGTAACCTATATTTCAAGGAGACAAGTTGCTGCAGGAGAGGAATCTTTGTAACCGATGAAGCCAAAGAGGAAACAGATTTATTTGGAAGCTTCAGGAAAGAAATAAAAGTTTCCTTTGGCTCAGATAATGTGTCTCATCACTTTCAGCTCTTATATCTAACAGAATTCATATCTGTTCCTTCCTTAAGCTCACACTTCAACTTTTCTTTAAGAAAAGACAAGATTACCTTAGACACTATATAATGAAAATAAAATGGCAGACAAATGAGCATGGAAATTAGCTACCTGGAACTCCCTCCCACTAGACCTTATTTGGATGAGCAGAAACAGTTAACACAACCACTACCTTTTGTAACTAGTCTGATATGTTTATTATTTCTACAGTGTGTGTGTGTGTGTGTGTGTGTGATTTATTGTTCATAATTTAGCTTGCCTTCGAGAAGGCCACCTTTCAAATAAACTTCTAGTTATATTTGAAAAAGTAGTTTCCACCATTGTGCATCTTTGAATTTTCAACATGTGACACTGGCCTGGAACACATGGGCCAAAAGAAGCAGCTTCCAGCTGCTTTGGGGGCATGGTGTTTAGATGACACATGCCTCCAAAGTGGCTGAAAGCCACACTGAGGCCGCACTCTGCTCCAACGGACAGGGTCAAAAAGAAGCTGGTTTAAACCAACTCCTGGTGGCACCATCTTGGGACTGCAGGTGAGTATGAGAGTGGGTCATGTGGTCACTATGGTCCCACCCTGATCATGGCCAAAGCAACCATAAACCGCTCCTTCTCGACGATCTGCTCTGCGCCACTGTTCATGTCAACATTCCAAAATGATAACTTAAACAGGATGCAAATTAACCAGCAAAGTTAGAAGGTTACCACACACTGCAATATGTTTAATGTTAAAACAGCAGTGTTTCAATTATTTGCATCCTTTCTTGATGCCTCCAACCTGTTTGGCAATGTTTCCAAGTACTAGGTTGGGCAGTGTAAGGCAGTAATCTCAGATAGAAGATGCTGAAGAAATAGTAAGGTGTGAAGAGCAGTGCCTATGAGCCAGGAGGCCGTCCCTGTATCCTCCAACTTCATTCATCAAGAGGACAATGTGTCATAATCAGTGTCAAAATGAGATTACATTTCCAGTATATTAAATTATTAATAATAATGGTTATGGATGATCTAATAAATACCTTTTGGTTCTCACTTTTCATGTCTGTGGCTTCCCTCTTTCCTTCCTTCCCCCTTTACATCTGTGTCTGAAGATAGTGGATTTATCTCCAAGGTCTTGACACAGTTGAGGCTGTGGTCACTGCGAGCTGATGTGCTTGCCAATGTTGTGTCTGCTGTTAGGCTGTCCCTAGGTAGGAAAAAAAATCTGGATCCCTTCCAACAGTTTAAAATTAAGGGACTCAAACAGAACTGGCTATTTTGGCACATGTGGTGGAAGGTGTCATTCTTCATTTCTAGAAAACTGTATTATGTTTATGCATCATTGTAGTATGCACAAGGACAAGCCAGAGCAAATGAAAGACCTACATTTCTCCCATAATTTTATTATTTGTCAAGCCCCTAAAATCTAGGCTTCTGCAAAAAGCACATTTGCAGAATACAGTAATTTTAAAAAATGGACCATCCTAGAATTTAAATTAAAATATCACAACTAAATGGTAGAATTATTTATGATACTATTTTGCAACTTGGAAAAGAAGAAGTAATTTCCTCATCTAAATCAATAGATTAATTAATAATCAGAACCCACTCTCACAGCAGTTAAAACTCTGCCATCTAAATAGGCATTTTTACACATATGAAAACTTCCTTCTCTAATGGAAAATAACCATTAAAGCAGCTGATTAGTTCATACTTAGTGGAATATATATGCCTAGGACATGGATCATTCCCATGTCTTCAAAAGATTTTGTAAATACTGGGATTAAAGTGGTCACCAAGACATTGATGCTATGAAACAATGGTTTTCACCTTTTGCTTATCCAGATATTTGGATTCAGCTTCCAGTATCCCTGGATATTGGCCAAGCATGGCTTTGCTTGCAAGAAGAACTGTATTATACCACTTCTGATTATGGGTAAGGAAATACAATTTTTCAGTGCTTCCTATGTTACAAACGCTTTGCAAGTTGCCATATAGCTATTAATTATTAACACCAGAAGAAGAAGAAAAACATGAGGGTTTAAGAGCAATTCCTTTAATAGCAGCAAGAAGAGTGATTGCTCTCTGCTGGAAACCATGACAAACACCTCAAATTCCTTAACAGAAAAAAGGGGGAAAACATAGGACACAGGACTATCACTGAACCTAACTTTTTCCCCAAAACTTTAAGAAAGAATTCATACAGTTTTATAGAAAAATGTCCTCTGATTATTAACTATTGAAACAATAAACAATACATGTCTACACATACACTTATTTTATTCTTCTTTGATGAGTCTATATTAATTTAGAATCCAAACCTGTTCTTGAATAATTGTTTTTAGTCTTATGCTTGTTTTTTACATATGTAAGAAAGTACTCTGTATGACATTCTTGTTCTGTGAAGCAAGCATGTACAATTTGCATGCTTTTATTGACCTTCTTTTAATACTGTTTTTAAAAATCTTAAAAATACAAAATGAAATACAGCAGGGGAGAGATGTGGGGGGAAAGAAGAAGACAGTAATTGTTGAGGGACCAAGGTCTGTCTTCTTGGTTTTACAGTGTTACCAGGAAAATGTGGCAGTGGTGTGTACCTTCAAGTCATTTCTGGCTTATGGCAACCCTTCTCGGCAAGATTTGTTCAGAGGAGGTTTGCCATTGCTTTCCCCTAAGGCTGAGAGCATGTGACTTGTGTAAGGTCACCCAATGGGTTTCGTGGCTGAGCTGCGAATTGAACCTTGGTCTCCAGAGTTGTAGTCCAATACTCAAACCACTACACCATGCTAGCTCTTGTTCAGCCATAACAGCAGAGAGCAGGAAGGTTGGTTTATTTATTTTTCCCCAGGGGACACAAATACTGCATACCCACACATATTGTGGTACCTTCTATGTACCAAGAGCAAAATGGTCAGCCTTTCCTCAGCAGTAATTCTGGCCTTTGGAGCATGTTTACATAGTTTGTTTCCTTGAGACCTCAAGAGTTATATTATTTCATGATCGGAGCATTAGAAAAACAACCACATTTTAAACACCTTACACCACTAGCTCCCAAACACACATCATGGCGATTTCTTTGTGCATTTTGGATTCTGACATATTTTGCTGCATGGCCAGCACGGCTACTGTGGAAAACATAAATTGTGTATAGTTGCTCCTTTGTCAGTGAATCAGTGGAAAAGGAAGCCCAGCAGTAGCTGCTTAAGAAAACAATAACTCTGAGCAGTGGAAGCTGTTGGCAGCACCTTCTTTCCTCTCTGCTCCAGACCCAGCAAGACAAGTTCTGGCTGCACACTGACAGGAGCAACTAGTTCCACCCTGATAGGTTAGAGCTGGCCTGTGGGTCTGGTTCTGGGGAAGAAAGTGGTCATGTTCCAGATGGCCCAATGCCAGGCACTGAGAGTTGAAAACACAAGGCCCACTGGCTGAGAGAAGGGAGGAGTGTAGTCTTTAGGCCAATGGCAACCGAGAGGGGAGGAAAGGACTATTCATATACATAGAATGGCTTGATCTCACTTTCTCCTCCCTCGTGCACTGTCTGGAAGCCAAGAAACCTTGTTGCTAAACGCTGCATTTCAACCAGAATTCCTGGGACTGGGTGGTGGTTTTATACAAAATGGGAGGAGGTGGAGGAACGCAATAGAAGGAGTGCCAGGAAGCCTTAGCTCTTTGCTACTGGCAGACACATCTCTGCTATTGGTTGGCAAACTCAGCTTAAATCTTATGTGTATAGAAATGCTTCAAGTATAGTTATTTCACAGGCATGTTTTAGCCGAAAGTAAACCACAAGCCCAACCCAATCCCTCACACTCTTTGTTTAGGTCCCCTCCTTTTAAATGCTAGCTAAAAGTCAAGGAATATGTAACGCAGAGAACAGTTTAACAATATACTCTGTGTGCTGGTAAAGAAAAGTAAGCCTATAGCATAGCCCATAACATATGTTCACATGTCTTCAAGGTGCCTGCTGATTTATGGCAACCCTATTAATATCCTAGGGTTTTCTTAGGCAAGGAATACTCAGAGATGGTTTTGCCAGTTCCTTCCTCTGAAATATAGCCTACAGTTTGTTGGCAGTCTCCCATCCATAAACATAGGATGATTAAAATAAGCCTGTGACATAGAATAATTATTTCCTAGTTTTGTAGACTTGTATACACAGAGCACTTATTATTTTTTGTTTGTTTAATTAATTTATATCCTGTCTTTGTCCTGACACCAGATCCAAAACAGCTTGCAAAGTACAGCTAATTTTTTAAAAATGTAAACTACGTTTAGATTTTTTAAAATTAAAAGCACAAAATTAAACCAGTTAAAAACATATATAAAGCACAGTAAAAAAAAAAGAAAGAAAGAAAAGAAAGAACCAAATTAAGAACTAAATAAAAAGAGCAGTAGATCACTAGGTCTTTTCCTAGATCTCTCCAGGGTTGGGTGGTAGCTGTAAAGACTTTTTACCTATACAGGCTTACCTCAGTTAACAGTGTCTCTGACAAAAAAAAACAAAAAAACTTCTTTTTTTACACTTTTTTTTTTACAAAAGTCAAACTCAGCCAGACCCTCTTTTCTTTTCTTCTGGCTAGCTGAAAGCTTTTTTGCAACAATGGCACTGGGAGGATAGTGAAGGAGGGAGGGAGAAAGACAGCATGTCTGCAGTAAACAAGGTAATAAAGATTGACCTGGGAAAGAACGAGATCCTACTTTAGGTGATCCTACTGTAGCTGTTTTGTGCTTACATACAACAGGTATGGTAAACAGTTACTTCCACAATCATTTATTGAGCATGTGTGGAAAAAAAAAAAAAAACAGCAGGAGGGAGAGCAGCTTAGCCCACCTCACCAGCTACCTTGGCATATTGAAAAAGCATAGATTGATAAGTTTTGCAACCAACTTGGAAATCACAAGAAAAATGGAGGCTGATTTTTAAAAAAATCACACTAGGATGGATTTTGGAAGAAGCTTTCAAGTGGCCACTAGTCAATTCAAAATCTTTTCATTTACTTATGCAACACTTACCTAACCTGGTTATTTCTTTTCACATGTGCATAATCGTATTTGAATAAAATGTTTGCTGGAACATGTTGAACTGCTTTTCATATCTGTGCTGTAGACACCAATTCCTATTCTTTTCATGTTGTTTCAACCTCTGGAACCAAAGCTTTTGTTGAAGAAGTAAAACCCAAGAACACATCTACAGTTGTCCCTCTGTATCGATAGATTCTTTATCCACAGATTCAACCATTCACGGCTTGAAAATATTTAGAAAGTATACAAATTCCAATAAGCAAACCTTGATTTTGCCATTTTCTGCAGGCCATTGTATTTAATGGGACTTGAGCATCTACAGATTTTGCTATTCAGAATGGAGGTGGACATGTCTGGTGGTTGAAAAATATTGGAAAGTGATTCATTGTAAGCATGAAGGCAGGGAACTGTCTAATTAAATGACTGTATGTACAGTGCTGTGTAAATTTACAGCACTATATAAATAACGGTTAATAATAATAATAATAATAATAACAATATAAAATACTGAGCATCTCTTATGATTTCACCATGGAAATATATCTACTCAATATGATTCAATCTATCCAAACAAAAATAAGATCTAAATTTTGGGAAATAATTCTGTACATGGTCTCAGTGGCAAGAATTCTCCTTGCACATATGTGGAAACTAAAAGAAACACATTCTATTGACATTTGGATAGATGTTTGAGGCCTGTGAAATGGACAAATTATCTAGAACAATTGAAGGCTCTGAAATACAAGTATAAGAATGGCAGATTTTCTTAACATACGTACTGTGAAAATACCTGGGGTTGTGTAAATCAAGGAAAATAAGTCTAGAAAGTTGACTTCACATCTAAAATGGTATTTTATTTCTTAAGGAAACTGCATTAAGCTCAGAAAATTTGAGTATTCATAAAAGTTTAGGATAAGAAGCGGGTAAATCTAACATAATATCTCACAACATTCAGATAGATTATTCAGAAGATATGAAGCTTATTCTAGATAAATATTATCTTGTAGAATTTTAAGCTATGTTATTTACTATCAGCCTTTGTTGGGGGGTGGGTGGGGTAAATTGAAGAATATGGTGTGATTATATATATTTTCATTATCATTGTTATATCGTGTTTTTTTAAATAAAAAAAAAATCTTGGGGTCCTGGAACTAAACCTCAGGGGATACCAAGGGCCCACTGGAGCTTGTTAACTCATACAACTGTAATTGTATCAGTGTTATTCAAAATGGTGGGCCATGGACCAGTACAAGTCCACAAATCGGTGGTCCCTGGCAAATTTTCAAGATGGAAAGAAAGAAAGAAAGAAAGGCCAAAGTTACTGGTGCATCACATTGGATAGCTTAAGATACACGGGTGTACATTGTCCTCCTCCACATTTTCACCTATACAACTATCCTGTGAGATCATTTAGGCTAAGAGATGGTAACTGACCCAATATCATTCATGCTATTACTACACTTGGCTTTTAAACTGCAATTACACCAGGAATTAAGCGGCTTTGGCTATACTTATTGCACCTCCAACCCATAGGTACTGTATCCCTGACCCATCCCTTTTCATTGACAGGTAAAACCTGTCAATGATCTGAGAAGTGCGGAAGTCCCCAGGTGCAAAAACATCGCTCCCAGGGCAGTTGTGTGATTGTTAGACACATGGTGCCAGTGTCCCATCCTTTCCCCCTTGCTCCTCCCAAGCACCCTGATTACCTTTATTTCTTTTCTCTGTTTCTTTTCTTTCTTTTTTCTTCTTTTTTTCCAACTTCAATTGTGGTAGCAGGGCTCTGGAATTGCATGGGAATAGTGGGATATTGGGGGGGGGGGCATTCTCTGTGAGAATGGGGATCATTCAGGAAAGCCCCCAGAGTAAAAAAAAACTTCCCAGACTGTAGTCCAGTCTGTTGATTTCCAGAGACCCTTATTTAGTGGAGGACACAGGGTCTGTGGTCTAATCTAGTATAGACTGTTGCTATGCAGATCTTTTAAAGAAATTGTGATAATTTCTGATTAAAACCTAGCAACCATCAATTATGCCCCAAGGATAAGTAATTTCGATATACTGTAAATGAAGCTGCTCTTGAAGAGAGACAGCTGCTACAGAAAACAGAGACTAAGCACACAGGAAAGCTGTTATGAAGAGGCAGTGGATGCTTGAAAGGTCTGTAATGGATGACTGAGTGCCTCTGTACATAATTGAAAGTGCCAGTTCTTATTAATCAAAGCAAAATGGCATGGAACAATGCCCTAGAAGATGGACCTCTTCTCTGAAATTGCCTCAGCCATTGTAGTTTCTGAGAACTTCTGGAGGTATCCTCTTTGAGTTGTGTCCAAAGAAGTAGCCGTGCTAGTCTCTTGCAGCATAAAAGGAAGGGACAGGGAGAAAAAATGGAACACGAAAGAACCTTTAAGATGTTGAGTTGGCATATAGCTACTAAACTGACACATCAAGGAAATACTGGAGGAAATCCAATGGTCAGAAATAGTAAGAGAGGGGAGTTAAGGGTGGATGGGAGATTCTTTAAAAAGAGATAATGAAGACACAATTTCCAACAATTCCAATGAGGAGAAAAATGGAAGGTGTCCAAAGAAAACAGAATAAATGTTTAAAGAACTTTCATCTGAGTTATGAGGTATAAGGGATATGCACAAGAAATGAAAAGGGGGGGAGGGGGAATCACCAAAGAGGAATTCAGATACATAGCTAGCATGTATAAAGAGAAAGTCAGAAAAGCTAACGCACAGAATGAAATCAGGCTTGCTAGAGAGACTAAAAACAATTAAAAGAGCTTTTTGGTTATGTCCACAGCAAATGAAGAATTCTCCAGGGCCAGATGAACTATATCCAAGGGTACTGAAAGAGATCCGTCTTATTACCACTTTAGACACCTTCAAAAAGGCTGTTAAGATGGACCTCTTCTGGTGGACCTTCCCAGATGTACCTCCCAAAGAAAGAAAGAAAGAAAGAAAGACACATCCACCTTCAATCTGCCCGCTCCATCCTGTTTATTTTAGGCTATATTATTGAGGTAATTTTTAACTATTATTGAATTTTACTATTTGTAATGGTGTGAGGGTTAGGGGTTAATATATGTTTTATTATGTTTTTATACTTTTTTGTATTTTTATCTCTGTTGTAATCCTGCCTCAATCTGCAGAGAGAGGTGGGAAATATAAATAAATCTCCTCCTCCTCCTCCTCAAAATCTAGCAGGAGTAAGCTCAGATCCACTGTCATTAATATTTGAAAATTCTTGACATAGAGTAGAAATCCTAGCAGATGAGAGCAGGGCAAATGGTGTCCTCATCTTCAAAAGGGGGGAAATAAGTGGACCCAAATAATTACTGCCCAGTCAGCAGTAATTCTAGAGAGGAAAGATTTTAGAGCACATCAGTAAACAAGACAGTTTGTAAGTCAACATGAGTTTCACAAAAACAAGTCATGCCAGATGAATCTCATCTCTTTTTTGGATAGAATTACATGAGGCAGATGAGGGGAATGCTATGGAGGCAGTGTATCTCAATTTCAGTAAGGTCTTTGACAAGCTTACTTGTGATAGTCTTGCAAACAAGCTAGTAAAATATGGGGTAGACAATTAATTTGTTAAGTGGATTTATAATTACATGACCAACTGATTTGCTCATCAGATATGCAGATGACATGAAATTAGAAGGTATAGCTAATATCCCACAGGAGAGGATCAGAATTCAAAATAACCTTAATAGCTGGATAAAAACTAAATGAAATGAATTTCAACAGGGAACAATGTAAGATACTACACTTAGAATGAGAGAAGTAATAGTGCAACTCTATTCTGTCTTGGTTAGAACCTATATGGAACATTGTGTCTAGTTCTGGGCACCACAATTCAAGAAGGATAATGACAAGCTGGGACGTATCCAGAGGAGGCCAACCAAAATGGTGAAAGGTGTAGAAACTACGCCATATGAGGAGCAGCTTAGGGAGTTTCACCCAAAACAAATGGTCCAAAAGAAGTGACTTCTGTCTGCTTCTGGGGCATTATGTTCAGATGACATACATCCTCACAGTAGCTGGACACCACTCCAAGGCTGCCGGGAAAATGAGTGGATTTAATCCACTCCTGGTGATGGCCCATGATGAGAGTGGGTTTGTGCAGTTGCCACGGTCCTAGGCCAATCACAGCCCAATTGCAGAAGAAGAAGCCAAGGCCCTTCCTTGCCACCCATCTGCTTCAGGTCTTTCTTATGTTTAGCCTGAGCAAGAGAAAGTTTAGAGGTGACATGATAGCCACGTTTAAATATTTGAAAGGAATTCATATTAAGGCTGCTCCAGAGACTAGGACACAGAGCAATGGACTTCTTTCCTGATTCCGCCTAAACCTTAGGAAGAATGTTTTGATGATAAGAGCTGTTCAACAGTGGAATGTGCTGCCTTGGGATCTGATGGAGTCTTCTTCTTGACACCACTCTCCCCAAACATTTTCCTTTTGGTGTAAACAGGCTATGGTATTTGTCTGCATCCCTTTAAAATGCAGAAAAGATGGTATGCGTGAGGTAAGGTGAGGTGAGGCTCAGTGAAAAAAGCAAGGAGAGGTCCAGTTTTTTTTAAAAAAAATTAAATTATTTAATTTTAAAATTATTTTTAAATAATTTTTTAATCCATTTAAATTCTTCTTTTAAAACACTGCATCTTACCAAATTTTCATTTAAACCACATGAAACTATGTACATTGAAATACATTTAGGCTGTATATATGATATTGTAATTTAAAGGTATAATTTTGATTTTGCTACTTGTTTATGTCACAACGATTGTCATTACATTCAGTGTTATAATGAGGAACATTAGTACAAAACATTACTAAGGTTTCTCTATGGCATGGAATGTGGGAGGCAATAAACTCACACTACAGCATTCGCATGCAGAAAAGTTTTGTCTCAATATTTGCAATAAAAATTCCTGCAGTGCTCTTTCCTGCCAGTGTTTCAAAACAGACAGTGAAACACTACCACCAGTGAAGGTGACATACTGGCACTCAGAAGGAATTTCTCTGGATACAGTGAAGAATAAACATCTTTTAAAAGCAAATCACCTAAACCAGAAAGCTGATTAACCAGTGTTTTAATCAACATTTCATATTTAAAACAGTTCATGCTTAGAACCACCTGGAAGAGCCAAATTTGTAAATCTGTGGCTTTGATGCAATTGTACTATTGCACAACATATAGCAAGGGAAACCTGTCATTTTTTAAAAAAGGAAAATCATGTTTTTACTTCTCTACTGTCAGCACTATCCCCTCCTCACTGGGACAATCTTTAGAAGACAACATGGAGAGAAAGAAAACATTTTGGTCACTAAGGAAGTGTAACACGGTTTTTCAATTGATTAAATGTATCCTTAGGCACAATTTTCTTTGGTCATCTGGCTAACTTAAAATTCTGTGCAGTGAGAACTGAAAATAGATATGCTGTTAATTCTGCAAACATGGAGCTCCAGTGAGGAACTGTCTTACAGCATCTGACATAGCTTCTTATACCTGAGCAATCTTTGCAGTGACAGCATTTAATTTAATTGAATTGAATTTTAAAAAGAAGACTGCCTGAAGGATATTGGGTTATGCAGTAAAAATGCCCATAGTGTGCTGCATGATTCTAAGATCACTGCTGTACTACTACTACTATTTTAAAAACGCTATTTTAGTACAGTTGCTGCTTGTCAGCTGTTTTCTTCTGGCAGCCTTACTTACTAGTGGTTCTGCTGAATGGTGCCCAATGGCACCATCTGGAGGTTAAAATAAGAGTAACTCATTCTTTTGTAAACATCCAAGGATAGCCATGTTGGCATATAGCAAATCCAATAACCTCAGGGTTATGGCTGCAAACCGGTGGCTCGGGGCAGAATGAAAGATCTAATGTTGAATCCCAAGAGCCATACACAGCATCTACATTTTACAAGGATCAATCTGATCCTCCAGGCTCCTTTCTCCCTCTCTGGATCAAAAGTTCAAAAGGACAGGTTGAGTCACCCCTTCTCTGAAATGCGTAGAGATCTGAGGTGTACCAAGACTCTGTAGAATGAGGGAGCCAATGTAATGAAAGCAGTGTCAAATAGTATTATTTCTACAATGTAGATACACAAGGTTTGACTACCACTTTCCTATAGTCCTCCAGGACACCCCAATCTGGACCCTGAGCAAACTCCTCTCTCTTCCAGAGTGCCATACAGTAAGGGTAGTGCCACTAAATGCAGAAAACATATCCAGGGGTAGCACTTTTGCCATACAATGAAATACAATAATATCCAAAATACGTTTTCTGCATTTAGTGGCATGACCTTGAAACTGTGTTGCATGCACTGGTAACCTCCCGTCTTGATTTCTGTAATGCAATCTACATGGAGCTATCCTTGTGCTTGGTCTCAAAATGCCAATTAATACAGAATAAGGCAGCCAGATTGGTCTCAGGTACAACCAGATGAGAGCACATAACATCGATCCTAAATCACTTTATTGGCTGCCCATCAGTTTCTGGGCTCAGTACAAGATGTTGGTTATCACCTTTAAAGCCCTAAATGGCTTGGGTCCAACCTATCTCTGGGTCCGGCTCCTTCCATACAATCCACCCCACACACTCAGGTCTTCTGGGAGGAATCTGCCGCAGCCCATAAATACTAGGCTGTCTGCAACCACCCAGAGGACCTTCTTGGCCACCCCTCTCAGATTATGGAATGGCCTGCCGGAAGAGATCCATCATATAACCACCTTAAATGGCTTTTAAAAAGCTGTTAAGATGGATCTCTTCCACCTAGCCACCAGAAGATAACCTAATTTCTTGGACCCTTCTCTTGCTGCAGCCACTGTTTGTATACTGTTTATTTTTAAGTTATCTTTTATACCTTAAATTGTTTAATTGCATTTTAAGGGGGAGGGATTGGGGGGCATGTATTTAATGTATATTTTAATTGCTGTAAGCTGCCCCAGTTGTGTTTTGCAGAGGGGCGGGATAAAAATACATTTTATTATTATTATAATTATTATTACACAACAGCGGTACCTCTATTGGGCCAACCCAAATGCACAAAATTCAGGATGCAAGCTTTTGAAGCACCATTGGCTTTGCCTGAAGAGGCCAGTGGGTCTTGGAAAGCTCGTATCATGTATTTTGTACATTTGGATTGGCAAAAAAAGGTATCATTATTATATGGGTTTTGGATGCTACTATACTCCAGTAAATGTACTTTTTCTTTCTCCTGTACCCCTGTGAGGGGAAAAACTGGGAATCTGCCCTCTGCCCAATTCTTAAATATGCCCCCACTCCCAGGGTCCAGTCTGTATGTGAAAATCTACATCTGGCCTTCTATCTGACAGAGCTGGGCTTAAATAAAAATTTAAACCACCCCAGGGCTGCCGTATCTTGCTCTCCTCCTTTGCATGGTTTTCCTATTATTGAAAGGAGAGCTCCTTTTCTGGGAGAGCCAGGCTTACTTTGATGGGAGGACACTGAGAAGGGAGGGACTAGATGTCAGGGTTCCTTCAGAGGACCAAAGTGACCTCTTGCCTTCCCTGGGGGTGACTGACTTCTTAGACCTGCGGTAATGTAATGCCTCCTTCCTGGGGAGCCGAAGAGCAAATCCGTGCAAAGGGGAGAAAGAAGGTCTTTGCTGGAGGACAGAAGGGTGGCCAGGGTACTCCTTTGCGGTTCTGACACCTGGTCACCCTGCCTGAGACCTTGTGCTGAGGCAGAGTGCCTGGGCCTATACAAACAGAACACTGATAAGTCCCCAAGCAAGCTTCTTCCCAGCTTACACAAATAAACAACCTTGACCCAACAAGGACAAAGTCCCCACAACACAACAGAATAACAGAACATTAACTAGCTACAGGTAAGCCTCCTTCTTGCTCACACAAACATAACAGCTACTATCATTAAAAAGGAAGATTTTTTAAAAAATCAAACATGCTCTCTCAAGAGAATTCATTTCCATGTATCTCTGCTTAAAACACTGTGATTTATCAGTTCAAGGATAACAGCTGAGTACTCTGACCAAGAAGGTTGGGCCTTATTCCAGGCACAATTTACCATGATGTTTGGCATTTTTCTGTGGATTCCTGCACTGGCAGGGCATAGAACAAGATGCTTTCCCAACTTTATAGTTCTGTGGTTGCAACCAAACAGGGAAACTATGGCTTAATCCAGGAGAAGACCATGATTTAAAGAAACCATAATCACATCATAGGTGAACCCACAGAGGAAGGTGTAAAGGGAAAGGACAAAGTGGGTAAATGTAATATTGCCCTTAGCAGTCCATAAGGTCTGATTCTGCACCCTACAAAATATGCAACATTATCTGTTTTAATGCGGAAAGCACTTCATCCAGATTTTATGAAATTAATTTTGTTTGGTCTCTGTAGCATGACACTAAAGAAGCAAAGGAAGACATGAAAAGATCAAAAATATAATTGCTCTAGTAAGGAAATGACTGTGGCCTGTCCAGCTTACAACAGTGTCAGATATATCCTGCCCCTCTCAATATGTCCTTATACATGAATGAACATTTTGTTTTTTTATTGCCCAGGGACAACTCACACTATGCGGCAAGAGAGTAATGTTGGAAATACCTCAAGAACGGCATATTGGATTTGTTCTGAAATGCTTCCAGTTAAGAAATAAAAATAAGATGCCAATAAAAAAGTAACACAATTTACTTCTGGGAGAACATGCAACAAGCTTTGGTTTCAGAGGACATCACATATAACACTACTGTGTTTTCAAACGTATTTATTTTCACTGACTTTCCTTTCTATTAACAGCAAACCCACCCATTTCAGATGTACACACTTAACCACTTCAAGGACTCCCATTCAACTCGCTTTCTTCAAATATTTACCAGTAACTCTAATATTATTTTTTTCCTAATGGCCAAGCAGCTATTCCTTACACTGACAAGCATTTAACCACATGAAAAGACAAAAGAAAATGACAGATAACACATGTTTCTTTTAAATGCAGACAGCATCTGCTGTTTTCTGTGGTGTACATTAACTTGCGCTATGATCCCTCAAAACTGTGTCTGTAACAAATGTTTGGAAAGGGGGAAAAAGCTATGATTCATGATGGTCATTATTCAACAGAATAAAAAACTGGAAAGTACATATTCACAGAAGAAGAATGAAAGAAGACAAAGTCCCATGTGCTATGTGATGGTCCAAAACCTTTTATTTCTTAAAAAGCCCAATGCATTTCAGTCTTATCACCAATTTGCCTTCTTCAGTGGCTATTATAAAATAACAAAAGCACATTTATTGAGACAACACATAAATCACATCTGAAAACATAATTTCTTAAAAATTAAATAGCATCTATTATACATATAAATATGTTCATAAGTTCTAGTTAATGTCCTTTATTTATTTGGTTTTTTGTGTGAAAAAAATATCAGTTACAGGGTTTTTTTTTTACAACAAAAATTAAAGTTTTATTTTGTCAAAATGATCACAATAGTGATGACATCACAAGAATGAAGAAGCTGGCCTCCTTTGCCACCTATCCACCCTGAAAGGCAGAAACATGTCTAAAAGTGCCATTTGCTTCAAGGGAAATGCTCACACTTATATGATCTGGAGAGCAAACAAACAGCCCAATCCTAAAAATGTTGTCACAAGCAAATCATGCTGAGTTTGGTAAGACTTATTTGCTGTGAATTCACAGGGGTAGAGGAATAAGCAGTTAATCTGGATCCTGTTTTTCAAGACACAAAAAATATAAATGTAATATAAATCTAAAAAATGTGAAATATACACTAGATTAAAGGCATCTGTAAAATTACATTCATAATTGACTCTTTTTCTCCATCACTGCAATGACACTTGATATATATTAAGTACACATATATCCAGTTTTTGTTGTGTTTGCTCCTTAGCCATCTTGCTTGTCATAAAAGAAAAAAATCTTTTAAAAATCTACTTACTGTATGACGTGCCCACATTTCATGATGGAATATGCTTATTACCAGAAGCCTCCCCCCTTTTCAAATGTGTGAGCCATGAAGGACTTAAATAAATCAGTTTTACAATGGAGGGGTGACCAGCATAGTGCATTATGTACAGAGTCCATTCAACAGTCTTGTTGAAATGCTATGGTGGATGTGTTTATTGATCGCAGTTACGAAAACAGAGGCTTTCCCTTCAAACCAGGAATTTATAATCTGTAAAACAAAGATGTCCAACAAAAATGTCCATAATATGCAATGCACATGGAAGCATTAAATGCTTTCTATTACAAACCTATCCTCATTTCAGAGTTGGGTACGTTCAGCATCAAAATCAGCTGCCGAAATAATATGAACAAACTTCTTATTCTGCTGCTAAATGAAAACAGGCCCATTGTTCCTATTCACCTTGCTTCGCAGAAGCACTGTATTCATTGTTTTGCTTTGACTTTCCTTCTTGCATCTTTATGTTTCTTTCGACAATCCTGGAAATGTTGCAAGTTTAATACAGTTACCAGATGTTCACAATTTCAAGTTATTATTTTAAACATCTTCAACTTCATCAACTAGCGAGATATACATCAGATAGTAAGAGGTAACTTACTTGAAAAATACAGATAGGAGTTATGCAAATTACTCTGTCCTTTGTCAAAGGAGGACAAAGGTTCACCAAAGTTAATCAGCATCTATGGCAAAACAGTGAAGAGATGCCCTTCCTCTACACTGTGTACCTTGTGGCTGGGCTTCAAGATGGTTTTGTAATTGAGACAATATTGCCAGATGAATGCAGGACAGACAATGACATGCCTCTGTATCCATGGATTCTGCATCCATGGATTCCACCATCCCTGGCTTGAAAATATACTCCCCCCTCCCCCAACCCAAAAAGCTAAGCTTGTTTCTGCCATTTTATAAGGGACACTATTATACTATCCCATTGTATTTAATGGGACTTGATCATCCACAGGTTTTGGTATCCATTTTAGCTTCCTGGATCCAAACCCCAGCAGACACCAGAGTCCCACTTTATTTCCATACAGTGTTTTTCAGAAACCATTTAAGCTTGTTCCTGGATCCAGGTATCAGCTGTGCATGTTGCATCTTTCTTTAGAAAACAATTGCCACAAGCATTTGTTACATTTTTAAAATTATCAGGAAGCTACAGATAGTGCACAAATGTGTGCTATGCTGCCTTCTAGTAAGTATGCCATATCTGCAGAACCATTCATAATGTTGATGCAACCCCTACAGGTTTCTGTGCACAGTTTAAAAGGTGCTAATGAAAAAGTTTTATATTGTTTGGGTCTTCCAGGGTACTTTGGTAACACCTTCTCTCATATAATGACTTCATAGTATCATAGAATCATAGAGTTGGAAGAGACCACAAGGGCCATCCAGTCCAACCCCATTCTGCCATGCAAGAACTCCCAATCAAAGCATCCCCGACAGATGGCCACCCAGCCTCTGCTTAAAGACCTCTAAGGAAGGAGACTCCACCACCTTTCGAGGGAGTGTGTTCCACTGTCGAACAGCCCTTACTGTCAGGAAGTTCCTCCTAATGTTGAGGTGGAATCTCTTTTCCTGCAATTTATATCCATTGTTCCGCGTCCTAGTCTCTGGAGCAGCAGAAAACAAGCTTGTTCCCTCCTTGATATGACAGCCCTTCAAATATTTAAACAGGGCTATTATATCACCTCTTAACCTTCTCTTCTCCAGGCTAAACATCCCCAGTTCCCTAAGGCGTTCCTCATAGGGCATGGTTTCCAGACCCTTCACCATTTTAGTTGCCCTCCTTTGGACATGCTCCAGTTTCTCCACATCTTTTTTGAATTGTGGTGCCCAGAACTGGACACAGTATTCCAGGTGGGGCCTGACCAAAGCAGAATAGAGTGGCACTATTACTTCCCTTGATCTAGACACTATACTTTTATTGATGCAGCCTAAAATTGCATTGGCCTTTTTAGCTGCTGCATCGCACTGTTGACTCTTGTTCAACTTATGGTCTACTTGGACTCCTAGATCCCTTTCACACATAGTTTCATTCAGCCAGGTGTCCCCCATTTTATATCTGTGCATTTCATTTTTCCGCCCTAAGTGCAGAACCTTACATTTCTCTGCGTTGAATTTCATTTTGTTAGCATTGGCTCAGCTTTCTAGTCTATTGAGGTCATTTTGAATTTTGATCCTGTCCTCTGGGGTATTAGCTACTCCTCCTAGTTTAGTGTCATCTGCACATTTGATAGGTATGCCCCAATTCTGTCATCCAAATCATTAATAAAGATGTTGAATAGCAATGGGCCCAGAACAGAGCCCTGTGGGACGCCACTGCTCACTTCTTTCCATTTAATTTATAATTTATATCTAGAAGATGTCCAGTTCTGTGTTTCTTTTGACCCAGAGGTACTATCTGTAACTGTGTGAAGAGGTCTCCTTCATGGACTAATTCATATTAGTACAACCTGCTGCCAAGGAGTCCGGCTGAAGCTCAGTGCTATCAGTTTGATCATGCTACAGATGTAACTAATTTACACTGCATGGCTGAAGTGTGTAAAGAATCACTCCCATTTACTGCAATATTTTTAAAAAGTATCTATGTTATATTCTATCTGTATGGATAACTAAGGGCTGAAACAGACGGCCCGGTAAAGCCAGCTTCTAGCCGGCTTGGCGGCATGGTGTTTAGACATGACATGCTCCCAAGTCACCCGATAGCCGTGCCAGTGATTGCATCTAGCCAGCTTTTGGGCAACTTGGTGATGTGGTGTTCAGATGCCACTTGCCCCAGAGCTGGTGAAAAGCTGGCTCTCAAGGTGAATCCACCTCTCTCAGGGGCAGCGTCACGCTGTCCCTTTGAGGCTATGTGTTTCGCCCCTAAGATACCAATTGGGAGAAATCCTTACAGTGCTTGAAAATAAGGGGAAGAAAAGCAAAACAGATGCTCTTTCTTCTCTCAGGTTACAAATAAGGAGTTTCCTCCACTTTCAGATGTTCACAAAATAGTTTTACAATACTGTATGTATATTTTATAAGGTCTCTTGAGCATTAAAAACTATGAAACAAAAGCAAAGGGAGAGTATTCATTTTAACTTAATATAGACATACAATAAACTCATGAGTAAACCTGCGCACTGCAAGGAAGGAGAGTGTTCTGGGCACCTTCTCTCCCTCCCCCGTGCCATTTTACTCCAGAGTAAACCAGCACACAGCAGGGAGGGAGGGTGCTCTGGGCACTCTTCCTCCCTCCCGTGCACTGGTTTACTCATGAATAAAATGGCGTGCGGCAGGGAAGGGGGTGTGCCGTTTTGGCACCACTCCACAAACCCTTCTGGCTCCACCCCACCCTCCATACTGGGTGACACCAGTGGAGAAACACCCGAGTTACATGAGTAACTCAAATAATTCTGGATCAGATGCACAATGTTTTTATTAACATACCTCAAGTAACATTTGCCGCCTGCTTTCCCAATAATCTCTCTCTTCATCAAGGTCTGAGGCTTTACAAAAGAGCTTTGGGCCTTCTAGAAAAAGGATAAAGAAAGCTTAAGCATTTTATATTCTTAATTTTGCTGGTCTTGTGTGTATGAAAGAAGAAAGTTATCAACTCAAGCCAGAGATCCCAACTCCTGCCCTGGATGATATGGCTTTGCTGTTTATGTTTAAAGACCCAGGGCTGCTGTGATCCATCTTATCTCACCAGAGCACTGCCTACTACAGTAATAATGAATTACATTATCTGAAAATAACGAAGATTATCTAAATGTCCAGGGAGAATCACAAGCTATTGCCTGCCATATGGTACTCCCAATATTGTGCTTGTTCTTCTAAAAATCTCTGCTTGTCAGCAGAGGAATATATTAACACCAAAGGAGGAAAGATCATAGAATCATAGAATCATAGAGTTGGAAGAGACCACAAGGGCCATCCAGTCCAACCCCCTGCCATGCAGGAACTCCAAGTCAAAGCATCCCTGACAGATGGCCATCCAGCCTCTGCTTAAAGACCCCTAAGGAAGGAGACTCCACTACACTCCGAGGGAGTGTGTTCCACTGTCGAACAGCCCTTACTGTCAGGAAGTTCCTCCTAATGTTGAGGTGGAATCTCTTTTCCTGCAGTTTGCATCCATTGTTTCGCGTTCTAGTCTCTGCAGCAGCAGAAAACAAGCTTGCTCCCTCCTCAATATGACATCCCTTCAAATATTTAAACAGGGCTATCATATCACCTCTTAACCTTCTCTTCTCCAGGCTAAACATCCCCAGCTCCCTAAGGCGTTCTTCATAGGGCAAGGTTTCCAGACCCTTCACCATCTTAGTTGCCCTCCTTTGGACATGCTCCAGTTTCTCCACATCCTTTTTGAATTGTGGTGCCCAGAACTGGACACAGTATTCCAAGTGGGGCCTGACCAAAGCAGAATAGAGTGGCACTATAACTTCCCTTGATCTAGAAACTATACTTCTATTGATGCAGCCTAAAATTGCATTGGCTTTTTTAGCTGCCGCATCGCACTGTTGACTCATGTTCAGCTTATGGTCTACTTGGACTCCTAGATCCCTTTCACATGTGGTCTCATTCAGCCAGGTGTCCCCCATCCTATATCTGTGCATTTCATTTTTCCTCCCTAAGTGCAGAACCTTACATTTCTCTGCATTGAATTTCATCTTGTTAGCATCGGCCCAGCTATCTAGTTTATTCAGGTCATTTTGAATTTTGATCCTGTCCTCTGGGGTATTAGCTACTCCTCCCAGTTTAGTGTCATCTGCAAATTTGATAAGCATGCCCCCAATTCTGTCATCCAAATCATTAATAAAGACATTGAATAGCACTGGGCCCAGGACAGAACCCTGTGGGACCCCACTGGTCACTTCTCTCCAGGATGAAAAGGAACCATTGTTGAGCACCCTTTGAGTTCGGCCAGTCAACCAATTACAAATCCATGTAACAGTTAACTTGTCTATCCCACATTTTCCAAGCTTGTTTGCAAGAATGTCATGGGGAACCTTGTCAAAGGCCTTACTGAAATCGAGGTATACTATATCCACAGCATTCCCTTCATCTACCAAGCTGGTAATTTTATCAAAAAAAGAGATCAGGTTCGTTTGGCATGACTTGTTTCTCTGAAACCCATGTTGACTTTTTGTGATTATGGCATTGGCCTCTAAGTGTTCACAGACTCTCTGCTTAATGATCTGCTCTAGAACCTTTCCTGGAATTGATGCCAGACTAACTGGACGATAATTGTTGGGATCCTCTTTTTTCCCCTTTTTGAAGATGGGGACGTTTGCCCTCCTCCAGTCTGCTGGGACTTCTCCTGTTCTCCAGGAGTTCTCAAAGATTATTGCCAGTGGTTCCGATATTACATTTGCCAGTTCTTTTAATACTCTAGGATGTAGTTCATCTGGTCCTGGAGATTTATATTCGTTTAGGTTAACCAGGTATTCCTGTACTACCTCTTTACTTATTCTGTGCTGAAATTCCTCTATTCTGTCTTCTGCTCCATTATCCTTAGGTTGAGCACCCTTTGCCTTTTCTGAGAAGACTGAAGCAAAGAAGGTGTTGAGTAATTCTGCCTTTTCTCTGTCCCCTGTTAGCATTTTGCCATCTTCTGCACGCAGTGGCCCCACTGTTTCCTTCTTCTTCCTTTTGCTGCGGACATATCCAAAAAAGCCCTTTTTATTGTTCTTAACCTCTCTAGCAAGCCTGAGTTCATTCTGCGCTTTAGCTTTTCTGACTTTACCCCTACATGTGCTGGCTATTTGTTTGAATTCCTCTTTCGTGATTTCTCCATTTTTCCATTTCTTATACATGTTCCGTTTAAAACTTAGCTCAGTTGAAAGTTCCTTAGTCATCCATCCTGGCTTCTTGAGACATCTTCCATTTTTCTTCCTCATTGGAACTGTTTGAAATTGTGCCTTCAATATCTCCCTTTTGAGAAACTCCCATCCGTCTTGAACTCCCTTTTCTTTTAGTATTCCTGACCATGGGATCACTCCCAGTATTTCTCTAAGTTTATTGAAATTAGCTCTCCTAAAGTCTAGAGTGCGTGTCTGACTATGCCTAGCTTCTCCCTTCCACTGTATTACAAACTCCAGGAGAACATGGTCACTTCCACCTAAGGATCCCACCACTTGCACCCCATCAACTAGGTCTTCCCTGTTGGTTAAGATCAGATCTAAAATGGCTGATCCCCTTGTTGCCTCTTCCACCTTTTGGACAATGAAATTGTCTTCCAGGCAAGTGAGGAATTTGCTAGACTTTGAGGATTTGGCTGAGTTTGACTTCCAGCAAATATCAGGATAGTTGAAGTCACCCATCACTACTACATCTCTCTTTTCTGAGTATGTGATTATCTGTTCTAGAAAGGCATCATCCAATTCCTCTGCCTGAGTCGGGGGTCTGTAGTAGACTCCCACAGTAACATCCCTGTTATTTCCCTCTCCTTTAATTTTTATCCAGATGCTCTCCACCTGGCTTCCAGTATTGACTTCCTGCATCTCTTCACTGGTGTAAATATCCCTGACATATAATGCTATTCCTCCTCCTTTCCTGCTTGGCCTGTTTCTCTTAAAAAGGTTATACCCCTCGATTTCTACATTCCAATCATGAGACTCATCCCACCAGGTTTCAGTGATGCCTATTATATCATATTTCCCTTGTTGTGCTAGGAGTTCAAGTTCATCCTGCTTATTTCCCATACTCTGTGCATTAGTGGAGAGGCATTTAAGACCATGTGTCCTCTTTACTTGCTGCTTTTGCACATTTTTTTGCCTCCTACTGTTGGGTCCTTGCACTGTTTGCCTTGTTCCCTCTATGCCACTTGGACTATTCTCTCCATCCCTTTTGCCTTCCAGTATAATGTCTCCCTCCCCCACCTAACTCAGTTTAAAGCCCTCCTGATCAGATTCTTCAGACTGTTGGCAAAAACGTTTTTGCCAACTGGCGTGAGATGCAGTCCATCCCTTGCCAGAAGTCCCTCCTCATGGAACCGCAGCCCATGATCCAAGAATCCAAACTGTTCTTGGCGGCACCATCTACGGAGCCAGTTATTCACCTCTGCTATTTTCCTCTCCCTTCCTGGACCATGCCCTTCTACCGGGAGTAGAGATGAGATGACAACCTGTGCATCCATCTCTTTCAGCTTCCTTCCCAGAGCCTCATAATCCCTTTTGATATTCTGAAGGCTGTGCCTTGCAGTATCATTGGTTCCCACATGAACCAAAAGAAGGGGATAACGGTCAGTAGGCTTGACAAGTCTTGTCAGCCTCTCCGTCACATGATGGATCTTTGCCCCAGGGAGACAACACACCTCCCGAGACATCTTGTCAGGCCCACAAACCACTGCTTCTGTACCCCTCAGCAAGGAGTCCCCCACCACCACCACGCGCCTCCTCCGAGGCTTAGCAGTGGCTGTTCCTTTTCGTGATACTCTTAACACTTAACATTAACATTATCCAAATCACACTTAACATTATCCAAATCTCTTCTAGTGAAAGGGCCTGAAATAGCAACTCCTACCCCAGATAAAATGTTCTTTTAAAATTACAAATTTGAGTTTCCGTGATAATTTCCTTGGCAACTATATTTATAGTGCTTCCTGACAGGCACTATGAAAAAAATATTTCAAAAACTTTAAGAAGGTTAGACCACCACACCCAAGCTCAACCCATATTAACAGAAAGGAGGACAGAGCAAGGTGCATTGGATCCCTAATTTGAAATGAACCAGCTACTAATTTCCAAGGAGCAAGCATGCATTTGATATTGATTAGATCCATCACTGCGCAGAAAAGTTCTAACTTTCACCTTTTAATCTATCATCATCTTGGGTGAAGAAGAAGAATCTGACATTTGAATGCAGCTTAACAGGAGACCTGAAAAAAACAAGTGAAAACATGGGAAATGATGATATAAATTTAAACTAACAATTCAGCCTGGATTAATTTAATGTATACTTACTGAGCAGGTCACAACTGTTAGAATTAAAGATCTGAAGGAATGTTTTTGGAAATGAAACTATTACCAGCAGCAAAACTCTTAGAAATTATTAAATTTGTTTTTGTTCTTGTTTTCAAGACTAAAGAGCATTAGGTAATACTGAGAATAGTTTATATTCTATATTCACCAGCATTTCCCAAAATGGACACTTAAATGTCCCTAAAGCCATAAAGGACAATAGCCATTGAGGTTTCCTCCTCCCTCCTCCCAACAAGAACCCCTACCCAGGGATGTGAAATGGGGGAAACAATTGGGGGGAGAGGTTGGAAAAAATCCTTTGTTGTTTACTGCTTGTTACTGCAATGTTACAGCTTGTTTTCCCCTGTAATTTAGAAAATGTGATTAATTTGGAAAGGAAAATATAAAGAAGGTTTATTTGAATCACTGTGATATTTGAGCTCTATACAAGCCATCTTCCTAAAGATTCTTTGCAAATATTCCCATCTAAGCATAATTTACTTTTCTTTAACATCTTCTTTTACAGCTTCACTCTGAAATACTTCTGGTTCATCATCTTCTGAAGTACTGTCCTGAAACCGTGGATCTTCTTGCCATGCAACCTTTGAAGGCTTTATTGTTTCAATTGTATAAGAATCTAAAAAAGAAAACAAAATAATTTTTGTAGCAAAGCTTATTCCTGCTTTCAGGATAAAAGAGAGGGCTTAATGGAGAAAGGAGCCCAGTTTTGTTTAAATGGAAATAATCAACTCCCAGTTTACCACATCCATTCCCTGTATTATATAGATACCTGTATCACAGTCAAAATTAAAATTTCTATTAGAATTCTAACATGAATCTGAAAGTGTGTTTAATTGACTATATAAGTGTCCTATCAAAGGGTTACAGAGATAAAAACAGCATGCTGATACAATCCTACCCAAATTCTGGCAATAAAGCATAGTTCTATCAAAAATATCTGAGACACCTTCTATAAGATGTTCAAGCTAGGCCTTTAGTGGTTTTCAGGAAATGGGAATTAAAAAGTTGAGAACCAGCTATAGAGAATCCACTTCTGAGCATGCTTGTGCAGATGATTTGGGTCCTCATCACACTAAATGGTTATAGCACTGATTCTACTTTAACTGTCATGGCAGCCTCCTGGGAAATTCTGGGGCTTGTAGTTTAGTGAGGCCTAAGTGTTCCAGCATTGATGTAGTGGTTTGAATATTGGACTGTGACTCTGGAGACCACGATTTACCAACTCGACCATGAAACCCACTGGGTGACTTTGGGCATGTCACACTGTTTAAGCCTTAGGGAAAGACCTCTTCTGAACAAATATTGACAAGAAAACCCCATATTAGGTTTGCCTTAGGTGAAATGACTTGGAGGCACATAGCCACAAAAGTGCACCCTGGTTGAGAATTCTAAATGCTCCTCCATAAAATGAAAATCTTTGGATTTCATAGGATGTTGCCATGGCAGTTAAAAGTGGAATATAGCTTTATAATACTGTAGTATGATAAGGAGCCTACTGTAAAGATGTCCCACTTTACACTTTCTATACATTAAAGATAATGTTTTCAAGTTGGTCTTAAATATCATAATGATAGAAACAGAACTTTGCTAGGTCTAGGCAGGCTTAGTGCTTTATAGGAAAGAAACAAGACCTTGCACTGGGCCAAGTATGCAACAGGGAGCCTCTTCAGGTACTGGGACAGTTGGTATAATGGGATGCTAATGATGATCAATCTGCATCATAAAAATGGGTGACAGTATTTGGAATCAACTCAAGCCCCAATACTGTACTGTTATAAAGGAAATGCTAACATGAAACACAGATCAATTGTCAAGTTTGAAAATTAAGATTGTACAGTGCGCCCACGTTATACACAGGCGTGCCTTACGTGGCTTTCAGCATACACTGAAAGCCGCCCCGGAAGAAGCCTTCGCTCATTCCAGAAGTGATAACGGCGCGTGCGCTCCATACCACTGTGTGCCGCCATATGCACGAGCCCCATTCATTCTAATGGAGCTCGAGCATACGTGGAATTTCCCTTACGCGGGGGGGGGGGGGTTCCGGAACAGATCCCCCGCATAAGGGAAGGGACTACTGTATCAAGGTTCATTCTTGGACTCATTCAAGGTGAGTCTGAAATTGCAGTCTTTGGTACCTTCTTTCATAGGGGACCTGTTGTCTTCACCACCAAAAAAGGAAAATGTGAAGCCACTATTTCCCTCAAGTGTGTTGTTTCCAGCAGTCAAACTAAGTGTTTCTGTATCAGCCAGGGTTGTTTGTTCCACATCATCACGCTTGTCCCATGATATTATTTCTGTCTTCTCATCATGTTTTGTAGATCCAAATACTTCTTTCAAATCAGCAGCAACTTCATAAAATATTTCTTTAGAAACATCAGGCAGCTTCTGAGCTTCTTCTCTCTTCTTCTTTTTCTTTGCTTTACTGTAACAATCAATTATTAATATGTTTTGATCTTATCTTTTATATTTTACAGTGTAAACAGTTTTCTGGTGATGGACAATGTCCAGTCTTATGCTGGGGGAAGGGAACTCCTGGAGGTTAACTTCTCCAGCTGCCTCCAGAGTCTGCCCCATTCTACTCAATTGAAGTAGGTGAAGGGTGGCCCAGGGGTTCTGTAACAATTGGATGGGGACACTACATGCCAGTTCTGCTTATGCAAGGTACCTGTACCCTACTTGGGGGCATCTCTGTAATTTCTCTGTACTAAAGCCCACCCAAATGAAGATCATGCCAATCCCTTGTGCAGTACTGTGGGGGGAAGGGCTTTAGGGGCTTCCAGGAGGTACAAAGTATTTCACTTTGTATTAAGAAGCCAAGCCCTCCCTCCAGTCCATCTGCCTTGGTCCAGGCCTCAGAGGGAGAGAAGAACCACTGGACCTCATCCCCTTCCCACCACCTTCCCCTTTTCCTTTTGTGTTGTCTCTTTTAGATTGTAAGCCTGAGGGCAGGGATTCATCTAATTAAAATATTGTATGTACAGCACTGTGTAAATTTACAGCGCTATATAAATAAAATAAAAATCAACAACAACAACAATAATAATAATAATAATACTTCCAGCTCTGTTTTTGTTTTAGTAGCTCCAGGGTATGTAATGCTCTCAAGTATAACAAAAGTGCTTCACTAACTTTGGTTGAATTCTCACAAAGAAAGGTTTTTGCACTGAAACCTGTCCCACCATCAGACTGTTTGATCCTAGCATCTGATGACTGAGAGCTCTCCCAATCTCATTCTCCCTCTGGGAAGCCCAGTTTATCAGCAGCTCCTAAAATCACAATCTGTTTAACCTGCATCTTTGCTAAAATAAAGCAAGCACTTTTTTTGATCTCCGGTTACTGAGGTAACACCAAGAAAACAGTGCTCAAGGCTGTCACACAGGCTAAAATCATATGGTTCTACTGGTGTAGTTGTGCCGGAGGTGGAGGCAGTGACAGCAAGGAAAAGGTGGCAGTTGTGGAAGAGGAAGAAGTCAGAAATGGGAGGAAGAGGCTCCTCAGTCTGAGCCACCAAGTCTATGAATGATTGCTTTCAGTGGAAGTGGGGAAAACATAGCATAGGCAAATTTCCTAACTTCTTCTCCTAAAGTGTCTTGGCTTTAAGGTCCTCCCATCCCCCACAGTCAGGTATACATGGGATAGATGGACTCCTCCCATTGCTCTCACTGCTGCTGGTGGTGGTCTCCCCTTTGCACAAGCAAGATTGTCAAACCATGTACAGAATGATCCACTCCTCTGGCAGGACCACAACAGGATCCTGGCCAGTTTCCACTGCACAAAGCTGATCATGGTCAAGATGGTAAACTGACCAAACAAATCAGTCTGCAAAGGGATCTTGTAGTACCTTTGAGACTAACTGTGCAAAAGAAATTGTAGCGTAAGTCATAGATCTGAGGAAGTAGACCAAGTCTACAAAAGCTTATCCTACAACTTAGTTTGCATAGTTAAGTCTCAAAGGTGCTACTTCTGCAGACTGCTATTCCAGAGTTATGTCTCTGAATTCTGACCAAGCAAATGGCTGATTAGCCAGAACAACAAAGTAAATGGAGAATAATCACCTCTCTTTTTCAGTATTTTCTGGTTTTTTCTCAAATACTGCATGGTCTTGCCTTGTAGGGTCATAGCGTAGAGTATTCATATCTCTACAAAAGGAAACAGAATTAAGTACAACACTATATTAAATCAAAATGGCATTGGCAAAATTCAGACTCCCTGCAATGAGCCCAAGATTTCATTCTATGTGCATATACATGTTCTATTTCACTGCAGACAAAAAGGATAAAGACTGATGTGTCTGGACAATCCTAAACATGCTTTCTCAGTAGTCTTTCTGGGTTAAGTCAGGTTTATTTCCAGGGGAACGGGTAAAGGGTTACAGCTTTATCTAACAATGCTGTGACATCTTCTCTCACAGTCAGTTATGGTAAGAGTCAAATTTAGTAATCTCCTGTAATCTTTAGAAAAGAGTTTTTACATATGAAACTATTATACTAAGAGAAAATGAAGAAAACTAAAGGCCTGAAAAGACAGGACAAAATAAAGCTGCTTCGGGTCACTTTGGAGGTATGCTATTTAACTGATGCATGTGTCCTAAGAGGCTGGAAGGTGTGCCAAAGCCATGCTCCAGTCCTAAGGACTGGAGTGCAGCTTTGGCACAGCTTCTGGCCTCTTAAGATGTGTGTGTCATTTAAACAGCATACCTTCAAAGTGACCCAAAGCAGCTTTATTTTGGTTTGTCTATTCAGGCCCTAATGCTAACAAACACTACTCTTAGTGAGATGAGGCTATTATAACAATGTGAATCTATACAAAGTGAATATATGCATCTAACTATTAATTACAGGTAATGATGTTGTCAGAGGTAAGGACAGTCTTGTGCCTGTTGCCTTGACAGCTGTGGTTTAGTTTGCTCCTCTCCCTTTCCTGAATTTCTCATTAGCAAGCAGTAAAGTCTACTAGGGAGAAAACGGGACCACAAGACAGTGGAATTGGAAGGGCAGCTTGATTTGTTTAACCACATCTCACTGTTCCAAACCAAAGGATCAGGTTGCTGCAGGCAGAATTCTTCAGAATACTAGTGATCTAACTGTTTAGCCACAGGATTGCCATTTATAAATTTTGTTCTACTGATTGAACTCTTGCTGCTCTACAATCTCTAATGTATCACAGAAAACAAGAATCATTTAAAGGACACTCTATTAAGCTATGTTAACCTAGAGTCTGCCACTATGTTGACCATATATGTATACCAGGTGGAAAGAAAAGTGTGCATTACTTTAGTGAGTTGATGTTAAATTACCTTCAAGGGTGAAGGAAGATGTAAGTCATAATATACCTAAAAACTAATATTTAGATTGGGTCTAGAAAAAAAAAAGCAGAAAAAAAAAGCAATAAATCCTGAGCTGGAAAAGCAGACTTTACCACTTTTTATTTTAGATGGTTAAATGCTCCACTATGCAAAACAAACAAACAAAAACCCAGGATGTATACTGCTTTCATATAGGGGTGAAGCAGAGGGCCTGCCAGGAGCAGCCAGAGGTCGCTCCGGCCACGATCCTATTGGTACAGTGGTGACTGCGCAGTTCGCTTCCAAAGCAGACCGTCGCCACAGTCCCCACTGGCCACTGCCAGGGGCCATATTATTCCAGCTCCTTTTTGATCTGGTCCAAAGGACTGGATTACAGTACCGAAGTGGCTTCCAGCTGCTTTGAGGGTGTGCATCATCTGAATACTATGCTCCTAAAGTAGTCAGAACCCACTTCTTTTGGCCTGTGCATTTTGAGCCATAGGAAACTAACTTCTTAGGTTGAAAAGTTTGTCCACCATGCTAGCTTTCTACTTACAAAGAGTATTAAACATAGTAAACACTGCAAAATAGTATACCCTTTAGTATAAAGACGTATAATGCATTCTGCTATTTTCACATTCTTGCATACATAAAACTAGGCAACAGTTTGCCTACTAAAGAAATGTACATACTTGAATTTCTTGACATTTGAAGTCAGTTTGCTAGGTTTGCAAGGCTCTACACCAATATGCAGAAGATTTTTTAAGATGTCAAGGTTCTTCTTTTTTTCTAATGCAAGCTCTTCTTCATCTACTTTCAAATTCTTGGATTCATCTAACAGGTCAAAAATTAACAACAGTTAAAAGGAATTTTAACAGTCTTAATTGCAGTACTACCAACTCATAATGATGCTGGGTGAAAACAAATATCATGCCAAACCATGGTTTGACTTCATCCCTGAATATATGTCAGTTCATAAACCACAATTTGCAAATCGGGATATCAAACAGTTGTTTGCCATTATGTATGAATTATCATACCACTGACCAGTTATGGAAATTGCCCAGTCTCACTTGGCTATTGCACCATGGAGGTATCTTACAGCAACTTACAACAATGCTTGAACAAGATACAATTAGAAACCTGAAGACAGCTAATTTAATTTTAAAAATGTTTTATTAAAACCCCAATAATTTAAAACAGTATAAAGACCCAGCTAATCACCAACCCAGCTAAATAAAATTCTTGTTAAAAAATAAAAAGGCTGGTGGGGGTAGAGTAGTCTGTTTCATGATGCTTAGCAGAAATCATGTTAGGGATGATATGTGAATTTAGGTGTGATTTATTTTAGGCTGTGTTCAGATGTAGCACAAAACTACAGTTTAGCATCACAAGAGTCAACCTCAATGAACTTTGGGCTTTCAATTTCTTCCGCCTCCCTGCTTTTCCAAGCATGGCCTGCGACGAGATTAGAAACTTACTGTATATACTCATATACAACTAGAAATTTTGTAAGTCTATAAAGTCTAGAAATCATAATATAAGTCTAGAAGCCCAGGTAGTGCAGTGATTAAATACCTGTACTACAGCGACGCACTCACAAACCACAAGGTTGTGAGTTCAATACCAGCCAGGGGCTCTGGGTCAACTAAACTCGGCATCCTTCTGTGGGTCGCTAAAATGAGTAACCAGCTTGTTGTAGGCAATTAGCTTAAACTTTGTAAACCGCTTAGTACATCAGTAAGCGGTATAGAAATGTACTTGCTAGAAATTTTAGTAAAAATATTGACCCCAAAAACCTGAATTAATTTATCCATGGGTCAGTGTAAGTACTGTGCTTTAACTCTAATAAAAAAAGGAACCCTTTCCTCTGAGTAGAGTGGCAAAAGGCAATAGCTTAATCCATCCCAGGAGAATGTTTTATTGACTTCCAGTTTACAGGGACACATTTTTGAAGAATGTTTTTTAATAAAATAAAATTTTATGTGAAATTTTAGTCTGTTCCTATTTAATGTGAGTTTTAAAAAATATAATTTCAATTATTTCTTTTCTCCTAAATGTATCCATTTGTGTGCACACAGCTATTTTGTTGCACATATCAGTTTTCCAAGAAGTAACTCTTCCTATTCAATTGTGATATATATTTGCTTCTTCCTCACATTCCACATAACTACAACCACAGTCAGTGTTTGGTTAATCACCTTTCAACCCATGTAGTGGAAATAATAGCCAAGTAACAAAATTAAATATTGAACAAAATTATATTTGTTAACTTAATTATTTGAAAACAGTTTCTCAAAGTGGTCTTCATTGCAACAAAAGGAAAACATCTAACCTTCTTGCTCACTATCACTTTCAAGGAAGCGAGCATCCATACGAAATCTCTCATCTGTGCCAAACCGTGACTGTAAATGCATAAGCTACAACAATAAAACGGAAAATAAAGTTGGTATTTATTCTTCAGTAGTTCAGACAAGACATTAACTTGAACTTTCATAATGATTATGAGATACAAATGACATTATAATTATTTGCACACATGGACACTTCCAGCATTTTGGACACTCATAAAACATTTACACAACCAGATTAAGAGAACAGTGAAAAAATATGTTTCCTGCACAGAGCATCAACACAATCAAAACAGGGCTTCTTAAGAAATAGAAGCCAATGGGGATTAGCAAATTTGTAGCAGGAATTAAAAGGTAAGGCTTAGACATGGGAGCTAAACTTTGGATCAATAGCATAGTTCTAGTCAGGACAAGGGAGACAAAGAGGAGTTAAGAGGCAGGAAAGTTAATGACTGTGCATTAACTGATGATGAAATGAAGATTTACACTTCAGGCGTAAACATGGAATGATATATTTGGAACTATTTCTGAGGACACTTAGCGATAAAAGTTCAGTAAAAGGAATGTGAAAGGAAATGTAGGTCTAAATCCAATTGTTAGTCTTGACCAAACTGGGCTCAATTAATCAACCGGAACTTGCTAAGTCAAATTCTCACTGGCTTACCAAGTTCTGATTGATTCAAAGAGTCTGCTCTGCCTGGGGCTAACAACTGGACTTAAGCCCAAAAGAATAACATGTTAAGTTGACTTACGAACCTTCTCACCAGCTTTACCCTCAAACTGAGGTTTGATTTTGAACCTGTCCTCTTCTTCATCTGATGTATCTGATTCATCTTCACTGCTCTCAAACAATTTCCCAGAGGTCTTAGTGGTGAATTCCTTAGTACAGTAACAAATACACATAAGATTTTAGACAGTTACTTCTAAGAGCAATCATTTTCAAATGTTTTACCAAACACACAAACACTGCATCCCATTATATTGGGGGGGGGGGGCGGCAGGGGGCAAGTATCTCTCTCCAATTTGAAAGCAAGCCCTGGCGTTGGTTTAGAGAAATTACTGAAACTGTTCTGAATCTTCCAATTTCAAGGGAAAACTTGACTACCCCTATTTAGAATAGTTGAGTTTGATAAAATAGTAACAGCAGTGACATTTGTGAGAACATCCTAGAAAATGTCTGGGGATTTTTCTTTTTTTATATTTTTCTGTGTCTTTTGGTAGCTTACTATCTGTTAAGAGTTAGAAGAGACCACAAGGGCCATTCAGTCCAACCCCCTGCCATGCATTTTGCTGTTCATTTTGCTCAAGATCTCTCTTATTGTGCTTACTTTGCTTGTGTATCTTTGAAAATTCAGTTACCTACATTTGTAAAACACAGGAAAATATATGAGGGTTTACTAGTAGGCTAGAGAGTGCATGTGCATAAGGGTGTAGGGCAGCATCTTGTGATGTGGCAGAAGTCCTTTTACTCACTTTTCCCAAATTTCCTGAAGATCCTTCTTCAATGACGTCTTGTACGTCAGCTTCATTTTCATTATCTGAATCAAATACTATGTGTTTTGACTTATTTGTTGACTGAATTTCCTATAAAACCAGATAATAAATAATTACAAATTTCAAATGACAATACCCACTAGAGAAACAAGACACAGCTTTACAAATAAACAAAAATCTAAATCTAAATGTTGCTCCCAACTAAGGTAGACTCACTGAATCAATTGGTCAACTTTTAAGCTCCCTAGCTTCAATGGGTATTTATGGGTCTAATAACTGTTTATTGCTAAAGAGTGTTCTGGCATTTGAAAGATTATTGTGGCATTAACTTTTATAGACCAGGGTCCAAATCACTTTGAACACATGACTGTGTTGTGGGAGGTGGAAGCAAGGAGTGAAGTCTGAGAGTAATGAAAAATAAAATATGGCCAGATGGGCTAACTACATAAAAGGAAAATAGTTACATTGTCCATTAATAAGACAATTCAGGTGATAACACAAACGTCCTGGCATTCGTAATCTACTCAAAGGCACATAATTAATCTACAATCACAATTCAACCAGCATTTGATAAAACTGAATTTCACAGAACTAAATTGCAGTTAAGTGGCATCACTTTGATTTTTCCTTTGAAGCTTCTTTGCTCAATACTGTCCACCTTACAGAATGGATCAGTTACAGAATGCCAGTTTATGATTAAACTTCATGAATATGATGAAGAGGATTGCTTGAGGATCTTCCCAAATCTAAGGCTCTAATCCTACAGCCAACTCTATACATATGTATTTAGGAGCAAGTGCCACCGGACAATAGAAGAGTTTTAAGTAGGCATGCATATGACTGTTTTGAAAATAAATCCCTATTTATGGCACAATATTGTGCATGCTTACTCAAAAGCAATTCCCATTGTGTCTGGGGCTAACTACTTAGGAAATATATTTAGAACTACAGCCTGATGTATGCACAGAATTCCAACATGACCAGTGAGTTCCAACATGACCCGTGAAATTTGTTTCCCACTAAGCACATACAGAATTGTGCTGTTGGTTCTCTTGCTGTTATGCTTTTCAACAACCTATGATGATGATATTCTGATTCCCCCGTCTTTTGAAATTCAGTGTATTATTATCAGCTACAGGAATTACTACAGGTATTTCAGTTGCTTAAGATATTTTTACGCTGCAGTCTAAAAGTCCCACACTTGCAATATTTTACACATCTGCAATTTTTGCCAGCAGAGTCAGCACAAAATATTTAACTCTATAAACACACAAAAATAAAACTACCAGATTGGTTAGAGCTCCTCGAATCATTTTTTTCTGCTGTTCCCGTTCTTTTTGCCTCTCCTGCAGCGCTGACAATCTTTTTGCATTATCCTGCAGCCGTTTCTCCTTTTCATCCACTGTGCTTGTACCTTTGATGGAAGCCAGAAATGCTTCTTCACTTCTAGGAGGACTGTTTAAGTTCTTATCCTGTGTCAGACTGGAACCTGTAATGTTAGCATCTTTCTTTCTTTCCTCTGAAACAGATTTTAGGCTTTCTAAATGATCACTTTCAGATAGAATAGTCCCACCACTTTCTGTCTCGCTGTCTTCTGCACTGGATGTGTTGCTGTCACAAATGTCCACAGAATTCACTTTGTGATTTACCTGGTGAGAGTCAGATTCTTTTAAAGAATATGACGGTTTCAAAATACATTTGAGAGTTTTCACATCGAGAGAACCTGAAGAAGCCCTGTTGCCTTCACTTCCATGTATATCTAACTCGCCCTTCATCAGTGATCCTATTCCTCTAAAAGGCTGGACATTTATATTTGCCTTTTTCCTTTTTTTATTATCTTCATCAGAACTCTCTCCTTCTAATATGGAAGAAAGAATGTCTTCAGGACAAATACACTTTTTTATAGCAGGGGTAACCATGGATGCCTTTGGAATACTGCTAGTGCTATTATCTGGAAAAACTCTGGTTTTAGACTGAGTGTCACTTTGGTTACTTTCAGTTTCTTCCTCTGTACTTGCCGTATGTTCACCAGCTAATCTTCCTAGTTCTTCTAATGTAAGATCTAATCGGTAAGAGTTCTGCACCATACTTTTATAATCTTCATCCCCTTCAGACCCGCTTGTGTCAAGACATGAAGAACTTTCATCACACTCTGATTTAAATCTACGAGTGAGGCTGTTCTGCTCTAGATCAACCTTCTTGTCTGGTATTTTTTTAGGCATAGCTCTTTCCCCTGTTTTTGGCTTATCCAATATTAATACCTTTGAGTCTGAAGTTTCAGAAGTCGTAGCATGTATCAATATACTACCCTCAGGCCCTCTATCTTTTCCCTGTCTTACTGCCTTAGATCCATTCAAAGTTTCATTCTTCTTTTTATTTGGTGTTTTAGTAACTGCTATAATTTCATCTGTGTCAGCTGAATCATAATCAGATTCATTTTCACCAGTCCTCAGTGCTTTTTTGCATGTTTTGTGTACTTTCTTGGAATTGTGTGCTCTCTGTAAAGACCAATGGGTGCTATATTTCAGCTCAAAGTTATCTCCGACAATTTCCATGTTATCTTCGGGTTCATCATTAGTGTCAACATTGTGTACTCTCTCTCTTGCTATTATGGCTCTGATTTCATCTTCTGAATCCTTATCACTTTCAGATAGACTATTGGAATTCCTGCAAGATGTTAAACCAGTTATAGGCTTTTGACTCCCACTGTGTTCTTTGTTTTGCTTTTTGGTAACAGATATGTAGTTTTGAGACAACTTTGCTTGAACTGTATTTGTTGCATCTGATGAGAACAGACAAGATGAATTCAATTCAGTCCTGTTTAAACTGTCAATATCCTGTACTCTCATTTTCTTTTTAGGTGGCTTCTTAGTTACAGGAAACTGCCCTTGCCGTTTTTTACTCATCGTTTCATCATATTCCTCCAAATGCCAAGTGAGCTGGGCAACAGGAACTGTTTCAGTGTGGTCTTGATCCAGTTTTTTAAGATTGTGGCAATATTTGGAGGGGTCATATTTGATTATGTTAAAGCTTGAATTAAGGAAAAATCTACCATTCTTGTTTTTGTAAAAGCTCAGAAACATTAAAGATTTTTAAAAATAAAATAAATAAAGCACTAACTTATGAGAGAAACCCACATATAAAGCAACATGCTGCTTTGTAAAAGGGATGTAGATGCATGATAAAGTATGGTAAATTAAAATTTTTATAGCAGCACAATCATGGTGTTAGTTGTCCAAACAGGGAGTATAAGGTAGCAAAACTCATATATAGTATATTTTCTGTAGTGCTCAAGCTTGTTTTAAGTGAATCAAAGGAACTGAAATGAACTACAAAATCACTGAAGTGCAGCCCAGTGTTATAAAGCTTGGTATTAGCCAGCTATCCAAAGATCATCCTATGTTATCATGTGCCTTAAGCTGACAGAAGGGGCACTCCACATTTGTATAAGTAGAGCAGTTTGCTTTAAAAATGACATGACAGAACACATCACAGATAATAGAAGTATACAGAGACAGACATACATACAGCCACTCATTGCTAGTTGGCAAGAAACTAGTTCATTGATAATGTGGCCCAAAAAGTCAATATTCCAAACGACTGTGAACATAAATATTAAAAGTGTACATACTGTATATACTCTACTATAATATGACCTCATGTATAAGTTGAGGGAAGGGTTTATGGCCAAAATCATGGATTTTGAAATGACCCATGGATAAGTCGAAGCTAAAACTTAGGAGCATGTAACAAAGGATGTAAAGAACATTTTTCTTTTAGGTGGCTTCTTATTTACAGGAAACTGTCTTTGTCATTTTATACTTATGGTGTCATCACCTTCCTCCAAATGCCAAGTTAGCTAGGCAACAGGAACTGTTTCAGTGTGGTCTTGATCCAGTTTTTTAAGATTGTGTCATTACAGTATTTGGAGGGGTCATATTTGATTATGTTAAAACTTGAATTAAGGAAAAACGAACCACTTTCCTCCTTCCTTCTCCCTGTCTGGACCTCTCCCGACCATCAAAACCACCTCTCTAGTGCTGGGGGAGATTTTAATATTGGGTTGAGAAGGGAAGGAAATGGGATGTTCATGGTGAGCGAGATCCAGAGGAGGATGGGGAGGTTTTAACATCAGATTGAGAAAGGAAGGAAGTAACTGTAGAGAGAAATGAGGTGTTCCTGGTCAGAAAGATCCAGAGCAGGATGAAGAGGGAATGTTTTCACATCAGATTAAAAAGGTTAATCACCTCTTTCACATACACTCTATGCCTCAGCAGCTCTTTCAGAGATCACTGCCAGGCATGGAGAGTGGGGCTTCTATCAGGACCTTTCTGAGCAGTATTACTGTGTTGACCCATATATGTCGACCAAGGATTTTAGGGTATAATTTTTTTGACTTATAGTCGAGTATATACAGTATATGGTATACATTATTCAAAATAATGTATAAAGAGAAACAATATTTCAATGAAAATATTTTCATGAGGACATTTCTGACATGATTTATTTGTTGCATTCTTATAATTCTTCACTACTGAACAACAAAGTCAGTCGATTGGTCCCATTTTCATTCTCTCAGAGCTTGTAGAAAAGGATATTTTGTTTTTGTGTTGACTTTTCAGGTGGAGGATGGGTAAGACTCTGCCAAATTTGCTAACAACCCAGTCCTGTTAAAGAGAGAATAAAAATTACTATGGCTCTGGGAAATGTAATGCAACAACTTAAACAAAGCAGTACTTTAAAGCAATGCAGCAGGTTTCAAGTAACAGGTTTTATTGGTATACATTTCAATATGGAATTATGTTGGATCCTTTGAATAATTTCTTTCCCTTTAATTCTCCATACCTTATGATTTGGTACTTCTGTTCCTGGAACTGCTTTCACATGGAAATCGACAACTCCAGATTTTTTCCAGGATTCTAGGACATTTATCATGGCATTATCAGCTGGCTTTTCTTTCTTTTTATTTGCTTCTTGACGCTCCTGTTCTAATCTGCAAAAGAGCAAATTAAGGTTTGGCAGATTAAAATTTAAAGAACAGATGGAGAGCACAAATCTTGTTTATATGCATTTTGGTTTAGATATTGCAAATGTCTTATGACAGGGGTGAGGAGAAGGTAGGTAAGATTTATGTTAGATTTTTATGTGAGCTGGGTTAGATTGACAAGACTTTTTAAAAATTCCCAGTTGTTTAACAATACCAATAACATTGGCTGATAATTACCTCACCTCTAAACTGATACGCTAAAATAAAATTTGGAAAAAAGTGGATTTCTGCATGAGAAAGCAAAGAAATCACTTTTGACACTGAAAAAAAAAATACATTTTGCTCCTTACATATATTCTACATATATGTCTCCCTTCTCCATCCCCTCTTCTGATGTTCAATTAAAAAACAAAGGCTTTGTCTTCACTTGGCAGAATACTCTAGGGTGCTTTCTTTTTGTGTAGGTTTTCAGCTCTCACAGCAAATGGGTAGCTGCTTTTCCACATGGTCCCAGCATATTGCCTGGCACCACTGCTGAGGTCAGAATGAGGCACCAAGCCATGTTATCAATGCTGGGCACCTCATTCTGACCCCATAGTGACTTGTGTCTGCAGTGGCCAGGTCAGGAAACTCGCAGAACTATGAATGAAGGCAGCCACTGCCTTTGCTGTAAAGAGAACCAAAAATCTGAAGCAAAAGGTTAGTTATTTAAATGTGGGTTGGGGAAGGAAGCCTGACAAGGGGGTTTGGACTTGCATCATGTAAACGGCTGCAGCGAGTCTGATGGAGGATTTCAGATAATTTGTCCATGTAGACTAGTCCAAATTGATCCTGCAATCTTGCATTCTGCCTACTCCAATTTTACAGTTTACAGCAAATCCTTCCCCATCCCTGCAAACAAATGTTCACAATGTAACAATGTACCTCTTCTACCACATCAACATCCACTGGAAAATACGATTCAAGGTACATTTTTTGGTAAATTCAAGTGGTTATTTATTTTGCAATGATATGAAGACTGTTCACTTGAATGGTGACTATTAAAAAAAATATTCAGGTGTAGCACCCATAGCTTTCACAAAAGGCTGTTTGCAAAGTCCTAACCATTACCTGTGCAAAAAGCTCTCTTTGGCTAACTCTATTTGTAGAGTTCCTCCCTTCCATTTTGTCTTATTTAGAACAGATATACCTTCAAAACAAAAACAAAAAAGTAAATGGAAGCAGAGTTGTTAATTTATGTATTGTTTAAATCATTACTCAGAAGAATTTCGACAATATTTCAAATACTGATTGTTCAAGAAAAAAACAGGAACCAGTGTGGTCCAGTTTATAAAACTATTCAAATTTGGGGCTTGGGAAATAACAGTTTTAAAAACTAGTTCAGTCATACAGGCAACCTGTGGAGAAAATGCAGGGAAAGAGGGAAAAAAAAAGGTTAGTCTGATAGCTAAAAAGGCTCAATCAAAGGAGGATTTTTAAAAGAGAGAATAAAACTGGGAACAATTCGAAGTCTGACATTGGGGGAAAACAATGTGAAGTGGCGGCTTGAAGCTGCCTCTTCTGAAGACGGATTGGGGCTATGGCAAACATGTCTCACAGCCCCAACTTGCCTTGAAGCCAGCTGAAAAAGGAACTGGCAAAAAGCCGGCTTTTCGCGCCTTGTGGTTTGAAGCCAGTTGCAAGCCGCTCTGGCAGCGTGAGGCATGTATCTTGAAGCCGTCCATGTCTGGTTGGCTGCCTTCCTTCTGGGCAGCTTCTGGACGTCTTTTATAGTCCATCTGTTCTGGCCCATTGATAGAAAGAACATATCAGGAAAATGGTGATCGGGAATATGATAATGGGACTATATGTGAAGTCAGACATCCCAAAGGGATAGATTTCTGTAAGTGAAGTGATGAATGGCTAATGGGATCAAGAAAAGTAATTTTATTAAACGATTTTTTTTCTAAGTTCTTCAACAGCAGTTGTCTAGGGGAAATGAAACTATTCTATTATTATCAAAAAGACACATAGGTAGTTACTAATTTTTCAAGTGATCTGCCCAAGAATTAAATTGAACAACATATAGATTAAAAATGACCAAAATTTTTTAAATGAAATATAGCTACTTTTAAGTTAAACAGTTGTAACCATCATTAATCTTTGGGTCTACCCACAGATTCAACTTTCAATAGCCAAATTTGGTTTCAGCATTTGAGAGGCAATTCAATTACAGTGTTAGTCTAGGAATAAGAACACCAATAGTTAATGTACTTACATTTTTTAAGTTCTTTTTCTGAAATTGCGATGTTGATATATGCAAATGTTTTTGTAGGTTTTCCTGTTCAAGAATGAGAATTTGATTACATCAAGAAAACATGCTGTTGTTCTTTTTTAACAAAAGTAAAAACAAAGTTATAGAATAGAAAATTAACAAAATAATCCTAAAATTATTAACTGATAAATAAATCCCAGTTAAGTGTGTGTAGTACTGAACTCAAGTGCTGGTATTGCAAACCAAGTGTGACTAGTCTTAAACAATTAAAGATATTACCTTCTTCATCTTTCCGCGTCACAATTTCTGTTTCTGTAACATTTCCAAACTTGCCAAATCTTTCTTGCAGCTCCACTTCTGAAACCGTATGGCCAAGTCCTCCAACATACAGTCGCTTTAAAAGTGGGTTTTGCTCCATATTCCTCATCAAGTTTTGGTCAAGACCCTTTTTAATTATAACTTCCCTGTAAAATAACAGTTATTCAATTCAAAATTTCCATCAAAATGTTTTTAGGAAATTTAACTAACCAGACAGAATAAAGTGCTGGTGCCTCACAAAACTACAGATCTCACGATTCTGTAGGATAGTGTCATGGCAGTTAAAGTGGTGTCAAACGGCATCATTTCTACAGTGCAGATGCCCCCATGGTGTAGTGGTTTGAGTGCTGGACTAGGACACTGGAAACCAGGGTCTGAATCCACACTCAGCCATGGAAACACACTAGGTGATGCTGGGCAAGTCACACTCTCTCAGCCTCATAGGATGGCAATGACAAAGCCAAACTCCCCCTGAAGAAACTTGCTAAGAAAGCCATAATGCAATCTGACACCACTTGTAAGTGCCGTAGCGGCACCCTATGGAATCCTGGGATCTGTAGTTCCAGTAGGTCCGTGGTCCCCAAAGAGATTTTGGATTTCCAGAAGCCTCAGCCATATTGGCCAATAGTCTGGGATTCTGGGAGCTGAAGCCCAAAATCCCTTAAAGAGCACGGTTTGGGGACCACCACACTAATAATGATAATTATACCCTGCCCCTTTGAGATCTTTAACCTTCTCTGCCAAAGAGTGGAGGTGCCTCACGAAACTACAGATTCCCCAATTCTGTAGCACAGAGCCCTGGCTGCTTAAAGTGGTATCAAACTGCATTATTTCTACGGTGTGATAGATAAGATGCACCCAGAGAGCGGCCCAGTGGTTTTGAGCGTTGGGACTTGGGACACTGGGAAACCAGGGTTCAAATAATCCCAGTTATGGAAATCCACCAGGTGACCTTGGAAGAAGTCACACACCCTCTCTCAGCCTCCTCCTCCTCCTCCTCAGAGGGTTAAATGGCAAAACTCCCTCTGAAGAAAGTGGCCAAGAAAACCCCCATGACAGGTTGGCCATAAGTGTGTGTGTGTGGGGGGGGGGGGATGACTTGGAGGCACACAACAACAATAACAGGAATCAAACATACAACTAGAAAGATCTTGTAGCACCTTTGAGACTAAGGGAAAGAAAGAAGTTGGCAGTATGAGGTTTCATAGACATAAGTCTCCTTCCTCAGATGCTCCACCAAATGCACCTGAGAAAGTAGACTGAAGCCTAGGAATAAAGCTCTCATGCTGCCAATTTCTTTATTTCAGTCACTCTCAAAGGTGCCACAAGATCTCTACATTATATCCAAATGCATCTCAAGAATTACACTGAAGTTAGTCTCAAAGGTGCTACAAGATCTCTCATCATCATCATCATCATATCTAAATGCATCTGAAGAAGTAGACTGAAGTCTAGGAAAGCTCATGACGCCAACTTCTTTATTTCAGTCAGTCTCAAAGGTGCTACAAGAGCTCTCTCTACATTATTATATCCAAATATAAGCCAGGGGTGCCCTCTTTATTTCAGTCAGTCTCAAAGGTGCTACAAGAGCTCTCTATATTATTATTATATCCAAATGCATTTGAGGAAGTAGACTTATGTTAGTCTCAAAGGTGCTCCAAGATCTCTCTACATTATTATTATTATATCCAAATGCATCTGAGGAAGTAGGCTGAAGTCTAGGAAAGCTCATGCTGCCAACTTCTTTCTTCCAGTTAGTCTCAAAGGTGCTACAAGAGCTCTCTCTACATTATTATATCCAAATATAAGCCAGGGGTGCCCTCTCTATCTTCCTCCTCCTCCTCCACTGAATAATCTTCCACTGATCCTTCTCTTCCTCCAAGTACCGGAATGAAGGGAAAGAAAGTGAGGGAAGTTAAGGGGAGAGCCCCCCTTGCCCTCAAGAGGCGCCTGCCTGCCTGTCACCCACAGAAGCCCCACCGAGCAGCAGGAGTCTTCCTCCTCCACCTCCTTCTCCCTTTCTGCAATCTGCAGCAGAAGCTGAGAGCATGGCCTGGTGCTCCTCGCTTGCCTTTCCCCCCGACCGCTCTCCCGCGCACTAAGGTTCCGCACAACTAATACACCCCCCCCCGTTTCTGTTTACTCTGTCTTCCTCCCGTTGCATTCTGGGATTTGCAGTTTAAGAGAGCCTTTAGAATTCTCAGCCAGGGAGCTCTTAGGGCTCACTGGACTACAGACCCCAGAATGCAACAGGAGGCAGTCAGAGTAGAACAGAAAGCACTATAAGAGTGGACAGTGTGTGCTCATAATCTCCACTTACTTATTATAACACTCTGCTGCTGCAGCTGCTGAAAACATGCAGGGGGAGCTGTGTTGGCCATTTAACAAATCCAAACCAAAAAAAAAAAAAAACCCCACCAGGGATACCTTTTTATTGACCAACCGAAATGCACAATATATACTTGTTGCAAGCTTTCGAAGCTCCATGGGCTTCTTCCTCAGGCAAATTGTTACAAACCGAACAGGAGAAAGAAAACAATTGAAGATGTTAGTCAGATGCCCACATGTTGTTTCGGTCCTTAGTAAAAATGGTATGCTGGGGAGGATATATTTTGCAGACAGGGCTCTCCTCCTTCTGGCCATGCAGCAATAGGGAGATTTTCAAAGTCCAGGAAATTTAAAGTCCATAGCTTTTTGTGGGGCTTTCGGGCTATGTGGCCATGTTCTGGAAGAGTTCCTTTCTGATGTTTCTCCAGCATCTGCGGCTGGCATCTTCAGAGAAAGAAACGTCAGAAAGGAACTCTTCTAGAACATGGCCACGTATCCCAAAAGCCCCACAAAAAACTATGGATGCCGGCCATGAAAGCCTTCTACTGCACAATTTAAAAGTCCACTTGCATCTCAACAGGGACCCCTCTTTTGCAATCCAATATGCCTCCACTCCAGTGAAGTCACAGGCCTCTGTGTGGGCAGAGAATGTGCTGCTTGTTTAAATGCTGCATGCGTCCTAAGAGGCCGGAAGCCACGCCAAAGCCACGCTCCAGTCCTAAGCTGCAGCTTCTGGCCCCTTCAGATGCATGTGTCATTTAAACAGCATACCTCCAAAGTGACCCCAAGCAGCTTTATTTTGGCCTGTGTGTTCAGGCCCTTAGTTTTTAAAACATTGGATTTCCAAAGTGTGGCTCCTTCTCTAATTCAAATTGTGGAATTCATGCACAAACTAGAGTCACTCATCAACGGATTGAACAAGGACAATGGTTTCCTGACACACTACATGTACTTCAACACTATCTGAATATGTAAATATGTGCCCTACTTTCATTCAATTTTTAAACTGTTGTTTTTATAATTTATTAATGTAACTGTATTTTATAACTGTTGTTTTTAGATGAAATGGGAAGGGGATTTTTTAAATCTTATGTACATTTTATATTGCTATTGTTACTAATGTATTATTATTATTATTATTCCCCTCACCGCAGGCTAGATATTATTATTATTATATTATTAGAGCCATTGCAAAAGTGGAGCTGCCACTTCATCTCCATGCACAAAGATTCCTATTGTAAGGGAATTAGGCGTTCCCAAACATATCCCGGGAACCGAAGGCACGGGAGACAAGGACCAGACCAACTGTTGATTCCAACCAAGGTAGGTTTATTAACCAGCTGGGGAGACAGTCACCTAACGGTGAAAGAACTGTCACACCCTTCTTTGTCTGCACACATCCTTTATACACTTTTCAACCAATCAAAGCATAATTCCTTACTTCTTGTCCAGCAACAGGCTTCTTCTGATATCTAACTTGGCTAAGTTCCCTGCTAGCATAAGCATTTCCTTTGTTCCCCTTATTCCAGTACATTCTGGTTTCTTGCGGTCTGCCTAAACCATATCTTATCTGCACATGTACAGGCCTCGTGAATAACTTACAGAAGCCGTTCTGCTACGCACACACTTTCCACCCAGCTGTTGTTTCTCTAACTGAGCTAAGTATGCCCTAGCTTAAGGGGACACCCTTGGGTCAGTTAGACTGACCCTCTCATTCCCCCCTTTTTCTTGTAAGTTATGATACGAGGCACTGTGAACTATTGAACTATCTAGTTCTTAGTAGGTCAGACGTGCCAGCATTACTTTTCTTTCTTTTTGAAGCATGCTTTCAAATCTATTTTGCAAAAACTTAAGCAAGCAAGGCAAGCAAGTACAAATTACAATGCCAATAAGCAAAATAGCCAAACCGGTTACAAATAAGCTTTTTAACCAACCAAAATCTGGTAGCCAAGAAGTTAACCAATCCCATAGTGACAAAAGCTCGTGCCACGAATGATGTGTCTTCAATCATGGCGGGAAGCATCCCCATTTCACTTACTCTATACGGGTGCTCATATACCAAGATCTTGTCCTCCCCGTGTTCCCCAAACATCATTCTTGCATGGTTCACAAACCAATTTCCTTTACACGGCAAGGGGAATAAAAACATCATTACAATAATACCCAACAGGAGGATTATGAAAATGTGTGAAATTCTTAATCCTGGCATCCTCGCACTTGGAGGACAAATAGGGATTGGGGCGTTTTCATGCTCCACCTGCAAGGTGGTTTCTATTTTTACCACTTCTGATTTTTCAGTCACAAAGTGTTCTTTCATTTCTTTCGCCATGGCTCTCGGGTAGCCAAGGCTCCTGTTCTTCGAGGCGGTGCTTGGTCACCTGACCTCAGACAGGGGGCGCACGTTGCGATGCTGCCCTGTCTTCCCTGGACCGCTTGATCCGAAGACGCAATGGATTGTCCGGATCTCCCTCTGCTCGCCACTCCTTGGTCCTGTCCCTCTTCAACCGGGTGTAGTGAATCCAAGGCTTCACTCCCTTCAGTTTAGCTGCCGTTGGTGTGGTCAGCAACACGTCATAGGGTCCCTTCCACTTCGGTCCAAGGGGGTTGCTCTTCCAATCTTTCAGCCAAACTCGATCTCCTGGAGAAAAAGGGTGAAGAGCAGTAACGGGGAAGGGGTATCTGATAGTTTGCACATATTGCTGTAACTTTTCTATATTCTGGCCTAATAACTGTACTTCTTTAATGACTTCAAGTTTCCCAATCTGTTCCACATCCCCCTCAAGTCTATGCAAGTTCAACGGTGGTCTCCCAAACACAACCTCATAGGGAGAGAGTCCCAAAAATCTAGTTGGTGTACATCGAACTTTAAAGAGTGCCATTGGTAACACAGTTACCCAGTCCAGTCCAGTCTCTTGGCACATCTTAGATACTGTCCCTTTAAGTGTTCTGTTCATGCGCTCTACGCGCACCGAAGACTGAGGGTGGTAAGCGCAGTGCAATTTCCAAGTCACACCTAAAATTTGAGCCAATTTCTGAACAATTTGATGCACAAATGCAGGTCCATTATCACTGCCTATATACAAGGGCAGTCCACTTCTAGGTATAATGTCTCTTAACAATGCTTTAACAACTTGTTCGGCTTTTTCATTAGTGGTGGGAAAGGCGTCAACCCATCCCGAAAAAGTACATACAAATACCAGCAAATATTGAAACTTCTTACACTTGGGCATTTCAGTGAAATCTACAACCAATGTTTCCCAAGGGGAAAATCCAACCCTTTGAACACCCGGGGGTTGTAAGGGACCCACCCGGGGATTTGACTTTGCACATATTTCACATCTCATTGCCACTTGTTTTGTTATAGCTGTTAACCCTTCAAAATACACTTGTCGTTCAAGCAATTGCTGCATGGCCGTTCCCCCTTGATGATATTGTTTGTGCAACTCCTGAACCATATGCCATGCCAACACACTCGGAACATACACCTTCCCATTCGGAAATACCAACATTCCTCTCTCCTATCTAGCTCCTTCACCTACTGCCCATTGTACTTCTTCTCTAGTATACTGCACTTGCTTGGGAATGTAATCCGTCAATTGCAAAGCCAATTCTAATACTTCATTTTCACATCCTTCTTCAGCTACTTGTCTTGCTACTTGATCAGCTAACCTATTTCCTTTTGCTACATTATCATCCCCCATCTGATGCCCTTTACAATGCATCACAGCAACTTTCTTTGGCTTCCATACACTGTCAAGCAAGCTCTTGATTTCTTCTACATTTTTTAGTAATTTCCCTCCTGCGGTTAGCAGCCCTCTTTCTTTGTACATTGCACCATGAGCCTGAATGGTTAGAAATGCATATTTAGAATCTGTGTAAATATTTACTTTCTTCCCTTCGGCGAGCCTCAGAGCTCTATCCAGAGCTATGAGCTCAGCCTTCTGTGCAGATGTGTTTGGCCCTAAAGATTGTTTTTCCAATGTCTCTCCTTCCTCTGTAACTATAGCATATCCTGATTTCCGCTGTCCATCCTTGACAAAACTGCTTCCATCTGTGTACAAAACAAGTTCTGCATCTGACAATGGGGAGTCTTTAAGATCTGGTCTACTAGAATAAATTTTATCCATAATTTGTATGCAATCATGTTGCAAAAAATCTTCCTCTGACTGGTCCTCCAACTCCCAAGGCTGCTGCTATAACATTTGCCTTCTTTTTAAACTTTACATCCTCATCCTCTCGTCCCACATACACTTGTGATGCTATTTCCAAAAGTCTAGACAGGGTCATGTGGGCGAGTCCGGCTTGCTTTTGTAACTTTCGCCGGATGTCTGGGGCACATTGACTTATGAAACTTTGTTTTAATGCTTGAGTGCCCTGTGACAATTCACTTTCATCTTCCATATCATATGGGCTATATTGTCTGTAGGCGGCTTTAAGCCTCTCCAGGAATGCTCCTGGGCTCTCATCTTTTTCTTGCTGAATATCGTATATTTTCTTCAAATTCACGGGTCTGGGTGGCCCTCTTCTTATAGCTCTAAAAATATATTGCTGATATTGTCCCAATTCCCGTCTCCCTTCCTCAGTATTGGGGTTCCAATTCGGGTTATAGGTTGGGACCCGGCTTTCTTGTAACTTCACCAGTTGTTCTCCTGTGGCCCCTTCTTCCTTCTCTACCTCCTCCCTGGCCATCCTAAGGATCTGTCCTTTTTGTTCCGCAGTGAATAAGGCGTTCAGCAATTGCTGAGTGTCCTGCCAGGTAGGGTTGTGTGTACTGAAAATTCCTTCCACTAACTGGGCCATCTGGGTCGCGTCCTGACTCCATCCTTTCATGGAAGCCTTCCAATTTAATAAATCACTACTGGTGAAGGGCACATGTTGGAACACGGTCACCGTCCGTGAGGACCCTTGGCCATCTGGTATTACTTGAGGAACTTCTCTCAGGGGGCAAAGTTTTCTATCTTCTTCTTTGTCTCTGGGTCTTAAATTATAACTTGAAACACCCTCAGGCTCCATTCCCTCCAGTGGTGGCATATCATCGTCTTTGGAAGGTATGGATGGATATATAGGGCGATAAGGTGGTGGCCAAACCTCGTCGTCCTCCGGAGTTCCGGAAGGGGGCAAGGGTGGTGGAGCCTTCGGGGCAGCCCTGAGGGGCATGCATTTGCAATCTTGAAGCCATTTAGGCGGTGGTTGCATATCTACTATGATCTGCCAGGCTGAAATGTAATAGTACTGGTCTGGATGATGTCTAGCACAAAAATCAGCTACTCTATCAACCAGTCTCTTATCCAGGGTCCCTATGGCTGGCCATGGTGGATTTAGCGGAAACGCTGGCCATTCTAATTCACAAAAGGTTCTTAACTTGCCTGGCTTACGGGACCCTGCAGAAATGTATTTCTTAAATTCTGACCAATTATTTAACATACAATCCAAGGGGGTCACTCCTTTTGACCCACTGTTTCCTCCCATTTTCCTTGGCTAGAATCTTGGGGCACCCTCACTAGCCTTAACCTAGGTACCTTATATTTTACAATCCAAGGGGGTTACTCCTTTTGAACTACCCCCACCTATTGCGGAAACTGGATTCTTGGGGCACCCTCACCAGCCCGACTTCCTAGGTACCTTATTTCTCCTTTACCTTTACTAGGTCTAGACCCAACCCAATATTGATCACACAATCATACAGGGTAGACAGGGATTCGTGATCACTTAAGGAATGGGGGAAGCGATCACTTGACTCATTGGATTTGCCGACCCGGTCTCCCAGATGCACATATGGCCAGATACGGGCAATGCGACAAACCCCACTCTCCGCCGACCCGGTACTGAAACAATGGTCAGTGTCGGGAAATGCGACGACACACACACACTTCACACACCTCCCGACTAGTTTAAGACCATTCATACACCCTCATACTTGCCTCGAGGCTCCACCAAGACGTCTTCTACCCCATTGGTTGGATCAATTCGCCGTTGGCACCAGGAACGACCGACGAGCCGGACACAGCAAAGGGAAGCCGATGGTCTTGTAGCGGGGCCCCTCTCACCGTACTGTCGCCGTTGCTGGCTCCAACCGCGGTGATCTACTGGCGTGGTCAAAGGCACATCAGGTCCGATTCCCGTCCTTCGATTTGATTCCCGGCCAACGCACCATGAAAATGTAAGGGAATTAGGCGTTCCCAAACATATCCCGGGAACCGAAGGCACGGGAGACAAGGACCAGACCAACTGTTGATTCCAACCAAGGTAGGTTTATTAACCAGCTGGGGAGACAGTCACCTAACGGTGAAAGAACTGTCACACCCTTCTTTGTCTGCACACATCCTTTATACACTTTTCAACTAATCAAAGCATAATTCCTTACTTCTTGTCCAGCAACAGGCTTCTTCTGATATCTAACTTGGCTAAGTTCCCTGCTAGCATAAGCATTTCCTTTGTTCCCCTTATTCCAGTACATTCTGGTTTCTTGCGGTCTGCCTAAACCATATCTTATCTGCACATGTACAGGCCTCGTGAATAACTTACAGAAGCCGTTCTGCTACGCACACACTTTCCACCCAGCTGTTGTTTCTCTAACTGAGCTAAGTATGCCCTAGCTTAAGGGGACACCCTTGGGTCAGTTAGACTGACCCTCTCACTATGCCTTTGTGCAGTAATGACCATTGTTAAAATTGGACCTGCAACTTCATTCCCATACACAAAGGATTTGTAATTTGTGAATTTAAAGGCTTTCATGGCTGGTGTCCATAGTTTTTGTGGGTTTTGGGGGCTATGTGGCCGTGTTCTAGAAGAGTTTATTCCTGACGTTTCGCCAGCATCTGTGGCTGACATCTTCAGCTGGCATGGAAGAGAGTTGGGTGTATGTGTGTGTGACCCTGGAGTTATTTCCATGTTATTCTGTGTATTTGTAATTTGAATTGACATCCTCACATAACAATGGCATATGTCTGTCCCCCGGCTTCAATGCCACCAAATGCATCTGAGGAAGTAGACTTTAGAGAACGCTTCAACAGCCATAGCTCAGTGCTAGGGAATGCTGGGGACTGTAGTTTTGTGAGACATTGAGACTTCTCTGTCAAGAGAGCTCTGGTGCCACAAGAAACTACAGTTCCCAGGTTTCCCTAGTACTGAGCCAGGGCAGTTGATGCGGTCTCAGACTGGATTATATCCTGCAGTGTGCTTTTTTGGACCTTTAGTCTAGGACAGCCCATGCTGCCAATTTCCTTCCTTTCAGTCAGTCCCAAAAGTTCTACCAGAAGATCTCTCTATGTCAGTGTGGTTCTCAACCTTGGCTCCTCTAGCTTTTTTGAGACTTCAACTCCCAGCATTCCTGAGCAATGAGCATACTGACTGGGACTTCTGGGAATTGAAGTCCAAAAAATCTGAAGGAGGCCCAAAGGTTGAGAACCACTGCTGTATACTGAGTGATTCTACTACACAGACTTAATACTAGGGCTATATCTTTGACTTCCTTCTCTAAAATTTCCTATCTCTATGTTCTTTGGTGGCTTTTTCAGGCTTTGTGGCCGTAGTTTTGGAAGAATTTATTCCTGAGTCAGAGAAGATGCCAGCCACAGGTGCAGGCGAATTGTGAGGAATGAACTCTTCCAGAACAAGTCCACATAGCCCTAAAAAAGCAATGGAAACGACCGTTAAAGCCTTTCTCTATACGTTTCCTATCTCTATGCGCTCCCACCCAGAGCCAGTCAGTTATAATAAAGTAGCCTGGACTGAACCATCTGAGGAGAGGAAAGGGGGGGGGTCGAAGATGAGGACGGGTTTGGGTTTTTCCCCCTTCATGGGAATATTTCTCTTCACAGAAACGTAAAACCACCTAAATAAAAGGCTAAGAAAGGCTTCGTGGGTTCTAAAAGTGTTTATTTCGCTGGTTCCAGCATTCCTCCCCCCCTCTGAGAAGCGCATAGTGGTACAACCCAGGAGGTTCTTAGTTTGGCGGTTCTTTCAGAAAAATAGAGGAGGAAGGCTTTTCATCATCACTGTCTAGGCTCCCATAGGAATCAACAACAGAGGTATCATATGGGGCTCCTTTTGGCCTTACCATAAAGGATGGGTGGGTGCTGCTGCTGTTAGCAGCTGGGCTCCTTTGGCAAGAGTGCCTCTGAGCATGTTTTGTCCTCAGGCTGCTTCTGCACTGCAGAATTAATGCACTTTCACACCGCTTTAGCCTGCCAGTATTACTTTAATGGATTGTCTTAATGCTTAAACATGTTTAATTGATTTTTTTTTCAGAAGTGGGAGGGAATAATTGGGGTTATTATTGCTGGATTGTATGGATTTTTATTGTAAGCCGCCTCGATCCTGAACCTAGAGGCAGGGTAAAAAAATAAAAGTTTCTATTATTATTTGAAACATTGAATCCTAATAATAATAATTTATTTATACCCCATTCTTCAGCCCTAAAGGTTATCAGAGCGGTTTACAATTATTTTTAAATAGATGATGTTCACTAATACTGAACTATGTGCTGTATGCTGAAACACATATTTGCCAGTCCTGATTTTTCCCACCATAATGTTTCACACATTTAAATGTGCACACTTCCACATCATGTTTCTTTATAAGCATCTGTTATGAACACCAATTCCTTGACTCACCTTTTCCCTAAACTAAAATACCCTGAATGTTGAAACTTTTAGCTGTAAGGGAATTAACTGACGATTATTCTGGATTAGAAGTTTCAGGCATCCTTATGAAGGACTTTCTGATTCTTCTTACTTACTGAACATCAGACTCCTTTGCAGTATCACAGTCTGAACGATGTTGAAATATCTATATTCTGAAAAGTAGTTGGCCATCTTATGTTGTTAATAATAATAATAATAATAATAATAAAAAGATTTATTTATATTCCGCCTTTTCCCAAAGGAATCAAGACAGATTACAAAACAAGAATAAAAATAAAATACAGGAATGCATTATGCTCTCCCCTTACACCCCCATTACATAATAATAAAACACATTAACAGTTAAAGTAGTTACACAGAAATTAAAAATACATAGAATAGCAAATAAAGCATAACATAGCATAATAATTGAAAGGGCAATCTGTTCAAGACACACAGAGTCCATCGCACAGTTTGTCGCTCTCCGGGCCATAGCTGTGAGAGAGTGTGAGGAAGTGAATGGCATTTTCAAATGACACTCGTGAGACCCAGGTTCTAGTTTCACTGAGCAAAGCAACTTACTGGATAAATTTGGGATAGTCACTCTCAACCTCCTTCACAGGGCCTGCTATGACAGTAACATGGAGAGTGACATGTATGCCACTTTGTAGGAGAGGCAGGATACAAAAGTAACTAATAAATTAAAAATGCATATGCATGTATCTGTTAGGTTTATGACGACTTGCATCAGTATAAAAACACAATAAATCAGAAGACCCAGTGAGATCCTTAATGTTCTGTACTTGACGGAGATAAACCAACCCCTTGATTTCAAGAGTTATTTACTTTAATCTCTGTGTTGCTTCTGACAATCTAACTAAAATGGACTACATATTATAAATGAAAATCCAAATTCATCTAGATTAGCATCTTTTAAAAGAGGAATTAGAGAGGTACAGTACATTTAAAGTCACGTTAGGTCACTTGATGTGTTTATTGAGGTGTCTGTCATGAAAACAACGAGTACTATGTTTTTCATAGATTAAAGTGTAGGAATTGTTGTCTCCTGAGTTCAAATTAAAAATCATTATTGAAAACTGTTATTGTCTAATTGTCATTTCTTGCTTCTTTTTATTTCTCCTAGGAAGCGTGGCGTTTGAGAAATGAATAACAATGATCTTCAGATCTATAAAGATGAAATCCAGTCTTTGGAGGAAGAAATTAAAATGTTAACAGAAGAATATGAATGCAGTCAACATGCTGCAATGGCTTATTCTGATGAGGACATAATGAACATGATGTATGTAATTTCAGGGTTGTGTTTTGTTCTTCATGAACATTTCCCCCAGCTTTTTTGTTTCAAAGGCTTACTTGAATTTTCTACTCTGATGTACTTAGGTTTGTTGCAACCGGTGAGTTGTGTTGGTTGAGTGTACATGTGCTTTAATACAGGGAGTCAATATATGTCAACATCTGTTGTATTTAAGTTGTCCTATTGCGTGCCCTGAGCTAAATTTTGATACTAATGCAGTGTCTCTTATTTGGAATATTTTGTTGTTGTTATGTGCCATTTCCAGCTTAGGGCGAACAGTCACAGGGCTTTCTTGGCAGGATTTCTTTAGAGGGGTTTGCCATTGCCTTCTTCTAAGACAGAGTGTGTAACTTGCCCTAGTCACCTAGTTGGTTTCTGTGGCTGAGCAGGGATTTGAACCCTGATCTCCCAGAATCCTAGTTCAAAACTCAAATCCCTAGACCATACTGGTTCTCATATATAGCATATTTCCTGCCTCTTAAATCTGTAAACATGATGTCTTACTAGAAGTCAGCTTATGCAGTTATTAGTAAGCTGATGCTATGGAATAGAATGTATCTCATTGCACCAGCAAATATGAGTTTTTGGCAGTCCACACATCCAAAGAAGTTTCCTCTAGCACCAAATTTCAAATGAGTTGATTCTCTTCCTCTCAGTTTTCTTCACTACCCAGCTTTTGTAACTATACATCATAACTGCCCTTCCAAGTCCTAGCTGTCTTCTGGGTTTTTTTGAACTACAATCTCTATTTTGATTATGACTGAACCAAATTCTAGAGAGTCTTTGACTATTTCGATGTCTGTGTCACCCACTTTAAAATTATGTAAATCATCTGTGGTCATTATTTTTGCTTTCTTAAAATTTAACAGTAACCCTGCATTTGTGCTTTCTTCCTTAACCTCCTTAATACAGTTACTTGAATGTAAACCTACTTCCTCTGCCTATATCTCAGGGATGGAAATAGATTTGTCATGCTCTTGATGATATCTGATGGAGTTATTCTGTTGCAGGAAATCGTCTAAAAGAAAACCCGATGAAGAACTTGGACAATATCAATCTCCTCCAGATTTGAAAACTCAGCTTGAGTTGTTAGAATCTGACCTCTCCTTCATAATGAAACTTACAGGCATTTGCTTCACACAGTATTCCAGGAAGCCTGTTGAGAAAAGTAAGCATATGTTTTGTTAGAAGATACTACATCCCCCCCCCCTCCAAAAAAACAACAACTCATTCAAAATAACTTGAAAAGCACGCAAACAGGGCATGGAAGAGAGGTCCTAGTTGTTTGCCCTTAGTGGCAGTTAGGCTTTGTGTCATGAGGACAGACTACAGTGAGCGTTCAAGTCCTCTCTTTGATACAGCCACAAGAAGTTAAGAAGTTTTTGTTTACATTTAAGGTTAACTGCACTTTGTTGTGCTGCCAACATCCAGAACAACTCTGGGTAAACTTAAAACAATCCAGCTTCAAATCATAGTTTGTGAAGCTGGATTTCTTATGTTCAGCCATAGAAAAGATTAACAGCAATTCAGGGTTTATATGGTACTCTCAGCTGAACTTGCTGTATATATTTGTGTGGAAGTCAAATCATTTTAGACAAAAAATTGACTCAAAAAACTCAGGTCGATATATACACAGGTCAATGCAGGTCAATGCAATACCTCTGTCAACTGCAGTGCTGCTGGCCAGCAACAGCTCTTTGGAGATTTCCTGCCACGGCAGAGAGAGTAGAGGGGGTTGGTGTTTCTTTTAGGCTGTCCCTGGACAGGCTCAGAACTTGCTGTAGCCTGTCCCAGGGGAATCTTTAAAAAGCACTGATCCCCTCGCTTCCCACCATGGCAAAGAGAGCAAAGAGGGTCAGTGCTTCTTTAGGCTCTCCTTGGATGGACTAAATTCTCATCATAGTCTGCCTTGGGAGAACCTAAAAAGTCAGTCCCCTTCCAGTTTCCCTGCCAGGACAGACACCAGTTTCTGTTTGTTTGGGTTTTTTTTTTTTTTTAGGGGGGAGCGGTTCCAGAAGAAAAAGGTAACATGGCAAAACTGAAAGGGAGAAGGGGAAAGGACTTGGGCTTGGGTGAGCAAGTTCCAGCATGAACAAGAGGCTTCTTTTCATTTCCCTTTCATTTTGGACTGCCCAGATCAAGAGATGAATGTTAGGTTTCTGCTACATTATTATTATTTTTATTTATTAGAGTATTTATACCCTGCCCTTCAGCCTTAAAGGCTATCAAAGCGGTTCAACTTTTTCTTCTGCAAAATAAAAACAAAAAACAGAGCAGATAAACAGACCCCTTGTTCCCTTCCTCTTTCCCTTAGATGTCTTCTCATTCATGCTGGCAAAATCAGCCAAGCTTGCTCACCAAACCCACCGTTGTTTCTAGCGTTTTTGAATGCCTGAGTGAGAAAATGGTGGCAGCTTAGGTGAGACACCTTGGCTGATTTTGCTACCATGAACAAGAGGATGGTTTGAGGAAAGGGGAGGGAACGAAGCGTCTGTTTATCTGCTTTTTGTTTCTGTTTTTTTGCAGAGGAATGAGTTGACACTGACTCCTCAAGCTGGAGAGCCCAGACTGAGGGAAGAGGAAGGGAGAGGGGGAAGAGGAGGGGAGCCTCTTGGCACCATAGCTGGTGGTTTGAGGCACTCCTTCCAACAACAAACTATTAAAGAAATGGGGCTCCATGTAGAGGTTGTCCAGTGTGTAGGAAGGACTGACCAAAAAAGAAGCAGAGGAATGGAATAAAATTCCAGGATTCCAAAGGATGGCCATCGCTCTTTGGTGCTTCCCATTAAAAGACTGCTGAGAGGCAAAGGGAGTAGCGGGGGTGAGGTGGCACTCGCAACCTATCCATGGTTCATATCAAAATCCATAATTTTGCCCTTGACTTTTACATGAGACAGACTTATACACAAATATATACAATAATCTAAAACCAAAGTCGGAGCTTCTTATCTCCTTGCAGTTATGGTAGATGTGGGAAGGGGATGCTAAGAACATGCTGGAAAGTTTGTTAAAATTAAATAATGTTCCATTTTAACTATTGCAGTTTATCTATGTTGTTATCTGCATTACTCTAATATTTTTTTAAAAAAGCTATTTTAGATATGTCTACTAAATGGAGTGAATTCTATGCATTAGTTAAGCATTGCATAAAGAAATACAATACTCCCCTTTGTTTACCTTGAGTCTAAGTTCAGTGCTTTAAAAATGCATTTTATTGCATGATCCTGAGTTCTTTCTGTTCTAATATAATACTTTGCTACACCAGCCTTAATTTTCACTAATTGTCCTCACTTTGGCCTGAAACAGACGGGGTAAAAGCGTCAGCTTTGGGCTGATTCAGATGATGCAAGCCCCCAGATTGGGCTGAAGCTGTGCCTCTGCTGCCTAAGGTGGCCCAAACCCAGTGCAAAAAGGAGCACAAAAAAGTGCTCCTTGCCAGTGGTCTGTTGCATACTATGGTGGCAACTAGCCTTGGGACTTCATCATCTGGTCACTAGTCCTGCACCAAATGGGGAAAAAGTAGGGCAGCAGCAGACTCTGGCCTCTCCTTTTGCTCAAGGCCTTTGTATCATCTCTGAAAAAGCCCCACCTATTTATTTATTTACTTTTATCACAATGCTTGATGTATTATTTCAGGAAATCTGTGGATCAAAGCAAGCATTAAGTCTTGCTGGATCATACCTGTAACTTTCAGTTACTTTGTATGTGTGTGTGTATAGCCCTTAATCTGCAGTTTTCACTTTGAAATGGGTTCATCAGAACTACACCCATATTTGAAATATGGCTATAACATAAGTTTATACTGTGGTGCTTAATTTCTTAAATAGCCAATGACTACCTGGTAGGATAGGAATTCTGTGAAGGATAGGGCTATTTTTTAAAAATATTCCATGCAGGTTTTCTTTATGACTCACACAAAAAACGGTGGATAGCTCTACCTCAAATTTCAGTTTTTATTCTCCTTCATTGCAGATGAAACTAAAACTACACATAAGTATCGGTTATCAGGAAACTGTCAGTCAGTGCCCTTTCAGGTGGAATTTCAACTTGTTGAAGAAAGTCAGGTAATAAGATTTTCATATCTCTTGAAATGGAGTAGTATGTATTAGTAAATAACATGCAAACTGTTTTTTTACTAGGGTCATTTTGATAGTTCTAGTAATAGCTTTTATTCTAACAGGTTTTTTTTTTTTTTGGCCAGGAAAACAATTTTTCTTTGATGATCATTAGCAGTGTGTGCATGTATATTTTGAACAAAACACATTTTTTAAAGCATTTCACCTTCATCTTCAGTTTTAAAAACTTCCAGAATGATGTAGGTAAGAGCCATAAAAACAAGACAGTCTGTGGCCAGAGGTTAAAATTTAAAAACAGTGCTAAAAATTAAAAAGCAACAAAGAATAAGACAAGAAGCACATTCTGACTTATGCTGTAGTTCTGAACAGTACAAAGTTTCATATTAAATGGAAATAGCTGAGGGAAAAGAATAGCCAAGCAGAACAAGTCTCTTAGTAGAGGTGATAGAGTGGCCCTGATACTCCCCTCCACAATAATAATAATAATAGTAAATTGTATTTCTAGCCCGCCCCTCTGAACAAGCAATCAGGGCGTGTTACAGCAAAAGTTAAAACAGTGTCAGTTAAAATATCCCTTCCCTCACCACCCCCCTTAAGAAGAAAATTAAATCACAGTAGAGTTAAAAACATGGAATAAAACAAAATAAGACAATAAAAAGCAGCAACAGGGAAACAGGCCTGAAGAACCTAGGTTGTATAGGGGGTGGAAAAACACAGGAAAGGAAGGCTGGAAGACACTAGGGCCTAGGATTGGAGCCGGGAGGTGTTCACATTCTCTGGAAACGCCTGCTGAAAGAGATGCGTCTTTAGGGCTTTTTTGAAGCCTTCTAAAGATGGAATAAGATGCATCTCATCCGGCAGGTCATTCCACAGCTTGGGGGCGACAGCTAAAAAAGCCCTCTGGGAGGTCTGGACCAGCCTGGTCTTCATGGGCTGTAGCAGATTCCTCCCAGAGGACTGAAGTGTGCGGGGGTGTTCATATGGGAAGAGGCGGTCCCTTAGGTAGGATGGACCCAAGCCATGTAGGGCTTTAAAGGTTAAAACCAACACCTTGTACTGTGCCCGGAAACTGGTCAGCAGCCAGTGGAGAGATTTAAGCACAGGTGTTACGTGCTGTCTCCTAGATGTTCCAGCAACAAGCCTGGCTGCCATATTTTGGACCAGTTGTAGTTTCCGGGTTAGGCACAAGGGTAGCCCCATGTAGAGTGCATTACAATAGTCCAGACATGAGGTTACCAGCACGTGTATCACAGTTTCCCGATCCCTCATATCCAGGAAAGGGTGCAGCTGGTGTATCAGCTGAAGCTGGTAACAGGCACTCCTGACTGTCGCATTCACCTGACTATATTACATTCTGGCAGAATGCAGCTGATAGAACTTTGCTAAAATACCTTAGAATAGTTATTCTGTTTATTTCATTTGGAAAAAAATTGAACTTGGAAAAACAGTGGAACTTATTCCCAGATAGATGTGTGTGTTTGCTGCCTAATTTGAGGAAAATGAACAGAAATAAATAAAATGCCACTAGATGGCAGTATTTGTTTTGTTGTAGTGTGCATACAAATACGAGATTATTATTATTATTATTAACCTTTATTTATATAGCGCTGTAGGTTTACACAGTGCTGTACATATAAACTTATAATTAGACGGTTCCCTGACCTCAGGCTTACAATCTAAAAGACACGACACAAGAGGAGAAGGGAAAGGTGATGGGGAAGGGTATCAGGTCCGGTGATTCTTCTCTCCCTCTGAGGCCTGGACCAATGCAGATGGACTAGAGGGAGGGCTCGGCTTCGTAATGCACAGTTAAAACGGGCCAGACAAAGTCACACATCTGGGAAAGCTTCTCTAAACAATATAGTCTTTAACTCAGTTTTGAACCTGGTTAGAGAAGTGATGAGGCGTGCATGTGGGGCAAGAAGGTTCCAGGAGTGAGGGGCAGCAAGTGAGAAAGGACGAATCCGGGACAGGGCAGTGGAAATCCTTGGCTGGGACAGGAGACCCTGACTACCAGAACGGAGGGGAAGAGAAGGAGTGTGAGGAGAAAGAAGGTCAGACAAGTAAGGAGGGGCCAGTCCATGGAGGACTTTGAAAGTCAGTAACAAAAGCTTGTACTGGATGCGGAAGGGGAAGGGGAGCCAGTGAAGGGAGGACAAGAGGGGAGAAACATGGTCAAAGCGGTGAGCAGATGTGATAATACGTGCAGGTGAGTTCTGGACAGAGATTAAAGGATGGAGGTGAGATAGAGGAAGACCTGTCAGAAGAAGGTTACAGTAATCTAGTCATGAAACCACTAGGGCATGGACCAGAGTCTTGGCAGTGGAGGCTGAGAGGAATGGACGGATTTTAGCAATGTTGTAAAGAGAGAATCTACAGGTCTTGGCGGTGGCCTGAATCTGGGGGATAAACGACAGAGAGGAGTCAAAGATGAAACCAAGACTGCGGGCTTGCTGAACCGGATGGATAGACGTGCCATCAACAGAAACAGAAAAGGAGTATTGAAGGGTGGGCTTAGGTGGGAAGATGAGGAGCTCTGTCTTAGACATGTTGAGCTTCAAGCGCCGATGCCGCATCCACTGCGAGATGGCAGCCAAACAAGAGGAGACTTGCTGTTCAAGCCCCGGTGAAAGGTCAGGGGTGGAAAGATACAGCTGAGTGTCATCAGCATACAGATGATAGGAGAAACCAAAAGAACTGATGAGTTTACCAAGGGACAATGTGTATAGAGAGAACAAAAGGGGACCTAGGACAGAGCCCTGGGGAACTCCAACAGATAAGGGAACAGAGGAGGAAGTCTGACCACCTGTGACCACTGCAAAAGATCTGTCTGACAAGTAAGATTTAAACCAGTTGAGAACAGAGTTGGAGAACCCGAGGTCAGAAAGTAAGTCAAGCAAGAGACAGTGGTCCACGGTGTCGAAGGCTGCAGACAAGTCTAGAAGAATGAGAATAGAGTCCATTCGCCTTGGCCTGGAAGAGGTCATTTGAGATCTTGGTGAGGACTGTCTCAGTAGAGTGCCGAGGGCGGAAACCAGACTGAAAAGGATCCAGGATAGAGTTGGCTTCAAGAAACTCAAGACAGCGAGAATAGACTATCCGTTCTAGAACCTTAGAGAGGAAAGGAAGAAGAGAGATTGGACGATAGCTAGACAAAGAGGAGGGGTCAAGAGAGGGCTTCTTCAGAATTGGGGAAACGAGAGCATGTTTGAAGTCAGAAGGGAAGGAACCCGAAGAGAGAGAGAGATTAAAGATACAGAGGAGCGAGGGCAGAAAAGAAGGGGTTATAGAGATTAGAAGATAGGAGGGGATAGGATCAAGAGAACAAGTTGTAGGTTTGGAAGAATTTAGCAGCGTAGAGAGTAGAGATGGATAATAGAGTGCACAGGAGAATGAAAATCAGCATGTGCTTTATAGATTGTTGCAAGGCCTTTGATTGCATAGATTTAAAAAACTATAGACTGCTCTTAAAGTAATGGGACCGCCACTACATTTGATTGTCTTGATGTGTAACCCGTACTCAGGACAAGAGACAATGTGAGAACAGAATATGAAGAAACTATCATTTCCAATTGGCAAGGGAGTCAGGCAAGGTTGCATTCCATCATCTTACTTGTTCAATTTGTATGCAGAAAATATCACAAGCAGAGCAGGAAAAGGAAAAGTGAAGATTAAAGGTAGGAACATCAATAATCTAAATTTAACCTAGATTATGAGGAAATTGAAATACTTAAAGATTTCTCATATCTTCAATCAGCCACTGACCAGAACAGAAATTCCAAGCAGGAAATTGGAATTTGGGAGCAGGGCTGTGGAGGGCAGCTATAAAAGAACTAGATAGGTTAATAAAGTACAAAGACATAAAATTGAACACTAAGGTTAGAATCGTCCAAGCCATTGTATTCTACAACATCATGTCCATATGTGAGAGCAGGACAGTTTAGAAAGCTGACAGAAAGAAAATAAGTTCATTTGAGATATGGTGCTGGAGAAGAGTGTTAAGGACACCAAGGATGGGCAAAAAGACAAATAAATGCATCCTTGAGCATATCAAGCCCAAACTTTCCTTGGAAGCCAAGGTGACTAAGTTGAGGTTGTTGTACTTTGGACATGTAATGTGAAAGGATGGCTTGCTAGAAAATACAATGATGATAGGAAAGGTGGAGGGTGATAGAAAGGAAGACTGCATACTTGATGGATAGACTGTCAAAGAGATCACGGCCCTGAGCCTGCAGGGTGAGGCTGGAGGCTGCAGGCTGCAGGCTGAGGGTTGCAGGGAGTCTTGGAGATGTCTCATACACAAGGTCACCATGAACTGGGGTGAACTCAAAGACAGTTAACAACAACAACAACAACAACAACAACAACATATTTTTGAAGATCATATACAATTTCATGCCATGAATTGAAGTTGACTCTAGGGCAGTCAACAACAAACAAATAAAGGTTTAAAACACTGCAGAAATAATCCAGTTTGAGACCACTTTAACTGCACTGGCTCAATGCTAGGGAATTCTGGGAACTGATCAATGCATTTTGCCTAACAGTAACTTCCAAATACTCTTGAAGGGAACTCCCATATAAAGCATATTACAGTGATCTAATTGGGAGACAACTAAGCCATGAACTATTGTAGTTAAGTTTGACTTCCCTAAAGAGGGTTACAGCTAGCATATTAACTAGAGCTGGATAAAGATTCTCCTTACTAATGCAGTTGTTTGTGTTTTTGTATGTTGTGAGCTGCTTTGAAGATGCAAATCTCAAGATTATCCTTCCTCAGCAACTAGCATGTTTAACTTTCTCTTTCAAACACAAGATGGCACCAGGATATAAGCTTGTGATCTTAAATTATGTAGACTATGTTTGCTTGCAATATTGTACTTTTGACTGATTAAGGTCTCGGTCTTCCAATCAAACATGGATGTTTTTCAAACAGTAGCATGCTCTGGCCATCAAGTTTATCCATCTCTTCATTGTTCCTCTTTGATTCCCATTTGTCTTTGGGATTTTTTTTTAAAAAACAAGCCTTGCTACTTAATGGTCCTTTGGAAAGTAAGGGCTCTAGGAAAGTCTTACCCAGGAGGATAGAAAGAATTTGCATTCTATTGCTGAGCCTTTCACACTCTCTGTTCTGTGAACTCCAGAAATAACTTAACATAGAACCTACATAATAGTAGAGGCATAAAACTGTAAAGCAGAAGTGAATTGCAAAAATGACACTTTCTGTACTGTTAAAGAAGCAGAGTACCTCACTTTTAGCCTGTTTAGAATCAGTGCTCAGTTGATGCTGAAGTGAGTTAAAAGTAAAGCACAGCTCCCTGTGACATATGGGACTCCAATACTCAGCAAAACAGTTTGGAAGGAGTGAGGGTCTGATGAATGAACTCAATACATACATATTGAGCACTGCTACATTTTAGGAACATGTTTGTTTATTTCTTATTTATTTCCATGATTTATATCCTTCCTTTCTCCACAGTGGGATTCAAGGCAGGTTCAGCTTTGCTCTCATGTTTTGATAGCTGGCAACCCCCCCCCCCCCCCCGGATCTGATGAAATACTTGGAGCATCCCTTTCCATACTATTAAATTGTTCTACCGGCAATAATGTGGAGAGCTGCCTGAATGGTGATATAGTCAGTAGTATAACTTGGACAACAATAATTCTGTATGTTTATTATAGAGAAATGGGGGTTCCCAATCCTTCTTCCTACATAATATACATTTGCCTTGTCAAAGAGGGTGCGTACCTAACTATACTTTGCCAGAAGTTCTTGCTTTTCTATAATCTATAATGTTTAATCATGCTTTGTTAATTGAACAGTTATGTGCTAGCATGCAGCCATGAGCCTTAATTTGCCATTTTTCTTAGTATGTAAACTATGAAGTTGTTGTATTGTATAAGCTGGTTATTTGACTATTTTGTATATAACTGTTTTCTACTTGCATTTTATCTAATAGTTCTGGGTCTTTTTTCAGGTTAAGAAGAATGTTTCCGCCATTGTTACAGATCTTAACATTATAATAGAGTCAGAGGGATATTCTGATTTAAGTAAATTTGTATCCAGGTAAGATTTTCATTAACATGTTAACATTTGCTGCCAAATATAATTTTACAATTGAGTACTCAGCTATACTATCAAAGTAGTGTTCTCTGAGATGAAAATGTAAATTGCGTGCTTTATTTTTAGGATTTGGAATGGCTACAAATACATATGTTCAGAAATACTTCCAGTCATTCATTTTTAAGAGTAGTGCCATTCTGTGTACTGTTTTATCATTGTTGCATGCCTGTCTTGCTAGCTAGCTGTTCCTTATGGTTGTAAGTAACTATTCCCATTTCCTAAGATAATCTTAAAAATACAGTCTCATTTGTCCCTCCATTCTCCACTCTGAAAGCATTCAAGTCCTTTTTGGCTTTATGAAAATCCATAGACATTTGATTTCTGCCAAAAGTACATTGAAAAGTTTTATATCTATCTTCCTTCTTTTTAAAATTCCAGGCTTGTGAGAGAAATAACGTTTCATCTTTGATTTCTTGTTTCTCTGTGGAAGGCCTCTGTGATTCTCATCTCAGAAATTTTAGGTGGAAGAGGTTTGTTTCCATCCACAATTTGAAGTGATGTATAGCCATAATGTTTCATATCTTACTCTGAAACCATAGTTGGAAAGTTACTGCAGGCTTGTGTGAAAATCTACTGTTGCTTAGCGCTGTTCAGCTGACTCTGGAAATGCTTACAGACAGTAGGCAAAATTTAGCATTGTGTTACTGTATTTGTTCCAGTGAAAAAGAACTTCCCTTTCTTTTCCTGTGACGCCTTCACCTAGTACCTACACACCAAGGTTTCCCTGTCACTCAGGGCAGATTTTGAGGGAAATCACTACCGTAGCAGTTTGCTGAAAAATAGACCTGCTTCCATTAGTGGAATGATTCCATTCGATGCTGGTTTTTATTGTGCACTTTTCGTGCCCCTTTCATTAAATTTTATTGGGGTGAAGGCAATAGTTGAATGTCATTTTATTGAGCAGGTGTAATTAATCAAGGGTTCCCCAAAATGAGGCAGGCCTTGTTGCCTAGCTGTTCTTTATGTCTGTCACCAACTATGCCCATATGTACTTATTCCGTATTTTTCCATTGTTGCTGCAATATTTTTTCTTATTCTAGAAAATCCATTAAGAAGGGCAGGTCAAAATAGCTGTACAACAACTAGGCTACAATAGTATGCAAGTCATTCAGGATTGCAGCTTTAAATAAATATTCTTGTGCCTTCTGACAAAGGAAGCCATCAATTTTGCTATAGTATTTGGCTGTAGCCTCTTACTCCTACTTTTATCTACAGTGTGCATCCTTTTAGTCTCCATTATCCCTTAAATTTACTACCAGTAGCTTAGTGATTTACTGTTTGGCAATATAAACTTATATTTGGCAATATAAAAACTTCTGCCAATGCAGTCATGCACATTTGAAATAGTCTTTTCCATCCCACTTCTTTTTATGGGTAGCATTTTTGTCAGTAATCCAGATAATTAGAGGAAACATGGAGTACAATGTTTTTTCTAAAAAAAGCTTTACTATAGTGATTTAATAGCAGCCTTTCTTCAACACAAAGGGCACTGACTGTAAGTGGAGACACTGCATAGTATGTCAATTACTGTAGATTTTTATTTAGTGGTATGGTGCAAGCCAGATCAGCCATATAGCTGAATTGATATGACAGATTTCTAAAATTAATTTAATAATCCCAAATATATTGGGAAGGGAATGGAAATGCAGTAAGCACCAGGGAATATTTAACAGATCATATTAAAGCAGGATGAGGAAAGTTAGGATGAAGGAGGCACGGTCCCTAGAAGAGAGTGGAAACAGGATGCTGGAAGAGTGTTAGCTGAAATACACCATTACACAATGTTTTGCAGGAGAAAACATTTGAGGTCTGTAGAGCCTGTTTGCTGCTGGTGGGATGAGATTTGTGAAAATGGAAAGTGTTTTCTTAAAGCTATTAGTGCCTTTTAGAAAGTATCACTAACAGAAATACTCTACCTATCTCTACCTATCGATCTCCGCTTGTCCCCCTCCCTTGCTCAATATAAAAAGGACCTAAAGACCTACTTATTTAACCAGGCATATCGCTGAATGGACTTTTTATTTATTAGCCTGTTGTAATGCCGCCCACTGTTCTGCTGCCGCACATGCTCTAGCACTTGTACTGAGATTTGTGATTTTACTGTTTTACTGTTTTATTGTATCTGGCTTGTTTTTAATTTACATGGTTTTTATGTCTTACTGTTTTTATTTGCTGTACACCGCCCTGATCTACGGAAGGGCGGTATAGAAATAAATCCTATTATTATTATTATTATTATTATTAACAGAAATACTAACAAAAATCACTAACAGATACTTCTAGAAAGTATCACTAACAAAAGACCAAATAGAAATCTTTCTTGGAGTCCTTCTCAAATCATGTCTAGATGTGAGAGAGATGGAATTTAGAATAACCAGTCCTATTTCAGAGCTGGTGTGATTAGAGGTAATTATGGCCTTGTGGGATGTAGTGATTGGAGAGATCCCAAATTGGCTGTCCTGCAAAGAGTTTGAATAGTCCCTCTCTTACATACTGGAAGACAGAAAATCACAGCAGCTCATAGAAGTTTGATCTTTCCTTTGTGCATGCAAAGGAAGGGCAACATTGAGATGCTTATTATCCAACCTCATTCTCTGAATTTACATACATCTCCATTTGTATATAAGATATTCATACATTGGAGAAGAGCTTTGAATTGTTGGAATTAAAACTGTCTTCCTGGAAAGGGAACTCCCTTTCCCTCTCCCAAGTCAGACCAAATGTTAAATGTAAATCAAAATTAAGCTCTTCTTCCTAACAGATACAGTACAGTACACACCTGTACATATGTATATTTAAGTGTCTCACACTTTGAAGCTTGGCTGCAAATGTAGCTATTTTACAATAAAATAACTAAGCTCAATATTCATTCAGTATACAGCTGTCCAGTATCTATCCAGTAGTTAGGTGCCAGATTCCCTGTCAGGGTTTCCTTCTATTTCTGCAAGTAATAGTCTCATAGTCATTTTCTCTGTTAACCCTTATCCTTCATGGCAGAAAATATACAGTGACGTCTCAGAATCTGAGTCAGTGGGCCACTTTGTGTGATCACATCTCTGCTTAATTAGCCTAGCTGTGAACAAGACCTCTTTGCTCTTTTATTTGCACCATGAGCAATCATATCCATCTCCAGTTAATAGTCATTTCCTGCTTAATCGAACCAGGAAACAATGGTTACCAAATTCAGAACAAACCAGACTACTCAACCCTGGCTTGAATTGGTGAACATGATGGTCTGTTCCATAAGATGCATGTGCTGAGTGGTGGTTCATAGTAACTTCTCAGTAAATATTTGGATGGTCTTGCTGTCTTTCATCAAATGTAAGAGGCCTGTCTATGTCTGGAGAAATCTTTCTTATAAATATCCAATGGTTGTTTGGGAAATGGGAAATGGCACATAGGTTCACCAATAAATGAGGCTAGCCTATGAGGCTGCCACCATTGATTCTTCACAGAATTATATAGTGGAGCTGTTTCAAGTGGTCAGGGTCAGGGATCTGATATAGTCTCACCCAAAGGAGAATGTAAGCCACTTAACAGCCCTCTGTGAAGAATTTGCCCATTACTTCACAGATAAAGTTGTTCAAATCCATTCCACTATTAATGCTGTAGTTGATACAGCTCCAGCAGATCTAACCTTGGTTCTTGCTTATCCAGTGTTATTGGATGTTTTTCAGTTTGTTCAGCATGAGAATGTGGTCAGAATCCTTGGAGACCTGAGACCCACCATATGCATACTAGACCCTTGCCCTGTTGGCTACCCTCTGTGTACTGCAGGTGTGCAGTGACAAAAACAAACTAGGCTCAAACAGAGGTGCCAACGTTCAGCACTGTATGAGGTGATTGACCTCAACAGTAGCCCACAAACAGCAAAGTACAGAAGCACAGCCCAGTGTGCAGTATTTGGCAACCAGACACTGACCAACCTGAAATAAGGCACAGACACAGTTGACTTCTTCAAAGTTCTTGGAGGCTTTTATCTTCCCGTTGCAGTATGTACAACAAAAGCTCTGACTTATACTATTTATTATATTTACTATCCAAACTCACCATACCAACTCCTCTCTCCAGTCTACTATCCTCAATTCACACATGCTCTGAGTTTCAGAATCATTATATACATAACTACAGTCACCCTCCTAATGTGCAGATCTGAGATTTGTGCCCTTGAATATACTAATCAGTTGTTGGTAAGTCCACTTAATAGTCATTCTCCCCTCCTGCATCTTAGACATCCTTTGACAAAATGGCCAGAGTCCCCTTCCTTTCAAGCACATACACAAAATATATATGAAATTATCTGTTACATGAGCGCCCCATCCCACCAAATCTCTAAAAGATTATAATTTTAGCAAGCTCTTGCTGCAGATCTAGCGAGCAGCTGAAGGGGAAAAAATGACATAATATTTTTTACCTTGTGTCATTTCTCAGTGGTTTGCCAGTAGTTTCCACAATATACAGGCATGCTGGATTAGTTTCCTGGCTGGCTGGACACAAGCAAAATGATGGGAAAAAATATAGGAGCTGAGATAGATACTACTTCTGAATGCAGAACATTATAAATTTCCTAGAAGATATAAACTCTTAAAGATCTTGTATCTCTTATGAAAGAGATAATGCTTGCTGTCAACAATATATGTAAGCAGTGAGAGGCTAGAACAGAAATAGTTCTTCATAATTTTACCTGGGAACTCTTGGCACCAAGCCAAAGTGTGCTCCAACTGTATTTGTATGGCATTCTTGCAAATTTTACACAGCACAGTTTCAGCTAAAATGCCAATGGGACCAGATTAAAATGGCAGTGGAATCAGGTACGTCTTGGTGAGCAGTTGCCCAATACCTAAGTATGAAAGGCCCTCTTATGTATCCTGTTGATGGCAGAGATGTGACTTTTACAAATTATGCCATTCTTAGCTGTCCTGATGGTACATAATTATGTTCCTTCTAAAGTACCTAAACCTTCCCTTGCACTAGGTCTGATAAGTAATGATATGATTTCACCATCTTCTTCCCTCTTTCTCAGAAGATATTGTCTAGTTCAAAAATGTGGTACCGAAGATGGTAGCATATAAAAAAAAAATGACTGAAATATCACCAGGTTTCTTTGTGGCTCATAGATGCTTCCATAGGAAGGAGGCTGCCCTTGTGCCTTTATTGTAAGATTCCTCCATTACACCATAAAGAGAGACATGTTTAGTTATACTAGACAGAAGGGAATGTATCAGTGGACAGAGAATGATACTGCATGTTATAACATTCTCTGGTTACTTAAGAGACATGGTTATGTGTTGGTGGATATTTTCAGGAACACACTAGATGGTGAGAAAGATTAGTGTAGATTTTATATGCAATTCATGGCAGCATCACTATTCAGATGGTAACATAGGTAAATTGCAAAGTAAGGGATATATCTGTTTACATACAATAGCTAAGACAAACAGAGGAAATATCGAGAGATGTGCTAAGCATTTACTTTTTATTTTGTGCCAATGTTTTTCTGATTAACAGAATCAGTCTTGGTCACATGGAAAAAAGTGATGCTCTTTGTGCTAATGCTACCACTCTTGATAGCAAACGTCTGTCTTTACCATGCAGTACCAGGGAACTTTCCATGATACATTGCTATTTGAGAATTTTCCAGCAAGACTAAACACATTATTATTATTATTAATCTTTATATAGTGCTGTAAATTTACACAGCGCTGAACATACAATATTTTAGTTAGACAGTTCCCTGATCTCAGGTTTACAATCTAAAAAGACACAGCACAAAAGGAGAAGGGAATGATGGTGGGGAAGGGGATCAGGTCCAGCAGTACTTCTCTCCCTCTGAGGCCAGGACCAAGGCAGATGGACTGGAGGGAGGGCTCGGCTACTTAATGGATAGTTCAAATGAGGCATCCTGGGGCAGTGGAAGAACAGTCAGTTAAGGACTGGACTATACTTGTGCCTGCTTATTTTCTTCAGTTTATTCTGGATACTGTTCACTGGATTAAATTCCATCACTTTTCAAATCCCTGTTTCTTTAAACTGAGGGACTGAAGGTACTTTGCCATTTGCCATCTAATCTGTTTCTGTCTGATGTCCCCTTTATCACCAACTGGCTCCCTGGAAATCTAACTTGTGACCATGGTGAAATCCAGACATGCAGAGTTAACAACACTTGTGGGCAGGCTCTCTGTTAATATTTTAGGCTATTTATTATAGGCAAGCACAGTTGTACATACATAAACATTTAGCTTAGGGAGAAGCATAGACATTTCAGTGTCTGGGCATATTATGTTCACTACTGTATTATGTATGTGTGTGTCCTTTCAAGTCGCCTGTTGACCTATGGTGACTCCATAAATTCCATAGGGTTTTCTTAGGTAAGGAATACTCTATGGTGGTTTAGCCAGTTCCTTCCTCTAAAATATAGCCTCTAGCACCTGGTATTCATTGGCATGTAAGGCATCATATATGATTACATTCCAGTATTTAGCAAATAGGATGTTTCATAAAGATTGGACCTTTATACCATCTACTTCTCTTTAGGTGGCTTCTCTACAAATATCATCATCATCCATTTATCTACTAAGGAATACATACTCTTCTGTTGAGGAACTCAAAAGAGACTTATATGACTGTATGGCCTTTGTGGTCTCTTCCAGTGAATGAGAGAGTATAGAGGATCTTACCTTTACCAGAAAATAAGAGTTAAAATACAGCACTTACATTGACCTGTGGATAAGTTGACTCAGGTTGAGTCAATTTTTAACCTAAATTTCTAGACTTATACATGAGTATATACAGGACATCCAAGCTAAGGTTGGTTTTATTAGGTATTATTTTAAAAAGTAATCCTAAACAAAAGAATCAAATAATGGGATATGTTTCTCCTGAAAAATATGACTCCATTTTTATTATTCAAATATCTAATCATGTCAAAAGTCTTCCAGACTTAGTAATAGATTTGAGCCACTTTAGCCAAATTCTTTGAAATCATGATTGTACAATATTAATCTAGAACAAAATATTTTTTCATGAATTTGTAGCCAAAAATACATAGTTTTAATGTGTTATGTTGCATTTTAGAGTAGAAGACAGTGGAAATCTGTTACTGTTCTTCAAGTGTCTCTTGTGTTTCTCTGAGTGGCGTGGACACCAGAAACGTACATTCACCTATTTCAAGGTACTGTTCTAAATTTTTTTGAAAACATTGTTTTATTTTTCAGATGAGATACCAAATATGAGAAAAATGAATTAATTGTCATACATTGATAATTCTAATTAGAAATGCTTATTATTGTGTAATGGCATTGCATATTTGGGCATTTAATAATACATTTATACTTGTTATATTCTCTGCTGTTCACAGACGTTTCAATGCTTCACGATTATAACACTGTATGATTATCTTACCTAGAGAAGGAACCTTTCACTTTCCATCAGTATACAAAGAATAATGAAATATCATTATTATGAGTAGTGCCTCTTTTTAAAGGGCCACATTGTGTCAATTAACAGGAAGAGAGCAAGAGAGATTTACTTCAGCCAACAAAACAAATAGTTATGATCCTAAGATGATATTGTGGCCATCCCCAAATTTGGGAAATTATTTTTGTTACTTCCAAATCATCATTTGGATAAATAAAAGGTGGTTATTTCTTTCAAATTTAAGTGATTTCTTTCTGATCTTGGAACTTTTTATATTACCTAGACCTTTTGTACATACATATAAGATAGAAACACACGCACATGCAGACATGCACACACATGCAGACACACACACACACACACACACAGGAGTTATGGTGCTGGAATATTTTTGGAAAAGTTTGAAGAAAATAATTTTATAACTTCCAACATCAATTTTGTTTTTATATGAATGAATAAATAAATAAATAAAGTAGCAAAACTATGTGATATGTGTTTCTCTGTGTAACTTTGAATTTGGGTTCATGCAGATTGTACCAATTGCTTTAGTACAATAGTCTTTAAGATCATAAAGTTCTTCCACTTTTGGACCCACGTTCCCAGGTCCTCTGTAATCCCAGCTTTGTGCTAATAGAAGTGTTTGTAGTTGTTAAGGCTAAATAATTTCCCACTTAAACTGAGGGTTTAAACCAAGGATTAGAGGTGGTTTAAAGTCCTTAGTTTAAGTGGCAACTGTTGTTAGGTTTAACTACAGTAACATTGTTGCTGGCATAACATTATAGGGCATTTAATGTTTAGGCACACAGGAGGAACAAATTGATTTTCACAGGGAACTGGATCATATGTAGTGTACAATTCTCTCTTTTACTAATCATGAGAAACCATCTGCAACCTGTATCTTCAGTAGGTCTTTGATGAGAAGGTGAGTTTTTGCATATCTGTCCTTACTTTGTGATAGAAGGAATGGGGGATCTATGGCCCTAATCTGATGAAAGGCAGAGGAGGAAGGAGTGATCTAAAAAACATCCAGCGTTGGTGGTGGTTGTTGGAGCTGAAAGGAGCTCCAGTCTGAGAAGGGTTAAAGTGATGATATGGAAGAGTGGTTAGTCTTGTCATTGTCAAAGTGTTGTTGTGAACTTGCAATTAGGAGCAAGGCTTTTAGCTAACAATGTAGGACCAGGTATTTAGAAAAATCAGAAATGCTCAACCTCTTTTTCTTTCTGGTGATTTGTTTTATTAGACGCATAAGAGTTCTAAACAATAGAAAACACGTGCAAACTAAAAACCAAAAAGAACTCTCTAAAGGTTTCACATCATATAAATTCACCATGTAACTGAGGTCTGATACACAGTATTGTTAAAATAACATAGTTACAGCAGAGTTTGATAGCAGTAAAATAATTTTCAATGCCAGTGAATAATTAAATCAGAAAAGACTATATCTGTGTTAACCAAAAATATGGAAACAGTGAGAGTGAGTGAAAATCAGAATTTGCATGTGCTTATGAAGAAGCCTCAAACGGAAACTCTGACCTTCTGAGTTCACAATCTGCCTGTTTTTATTCACTGGTTCCTCATTTTAATATTTAATAGTTTGCAGAAACCTCTGGAGCATTTGTATAAGAAAAATCCATAATTACAATTATAAATTTATGTCTACCTGTTTATTATTATTTTAGCATTATAGAATTTTCAAAAGAACCAGTGGAGTAAAATCTAGCTGTCTTTGACCTAAACCATCTGAATAGGTTGCAAGTTGTGTGCAAAACTTGGACAAAAGTTCCTGACTTTTCAGGCTGCTTAATATTGTTGTAGCATGCTATATTTCTTAATTATTTAAGCTAAGACTTTCTCACAGCTAAGACAGGCTGATTATTTCTTTTCAACCACTAGCATGAATACTTCTAATCACTTTAAATTCACTTTAATGATGTCCCTTTAGTGTATTAGAAAATTATCAGTTTAGAATACTTTGTGTTTCTTTGTATTTCTTGGGTAGCTTTATAACAGTAGTTACAGTACCAAATCAAATTTAAAGCACATCAGTCTTTGGTTGCATATACTGTCATTGTTATCCTACTTATATTTATTTGCAAGGAACAGTCTTTGTTAATTAGAGCAGGATGGATAACAATTAAGCCCCTGGAAATCAAGCAGATATTTTGGCCTCATTCCCACTTACAGATAAATCGGCATGTGATCTGAATCGATGGATTGATTCAACAGCGGAGTGTGGTTCCCACTACATTTTCCCCAATCGCATTTTCTCCCTCTAAATAATCCACTTGTAGTTCACATTCATGCATGAATCGATTCAAAATGGACTTGCTCTAGCCGGCTGAAGGGCAAATTTAAATCGATTCCGATCCGCATCTGGTTCACACTTGCACAGATTTGATTTATCGAAAAAGACACGGAAAAAATCAGCATCAAAAAGACACAGTTTAAATGGGTCTGGTGCATGGCTCCCCTCACTGAATCACTTCAGCAATTCAGTTTAAGTGGGAACCAAGGTCATTTGAACCTGTCCAAATCGAATTGCAATTTAGTTTAAAAGGTAGTGGGAATGAGGCCTTTTTTTCAGCAAGAGAGAATAATCTGTGTAGACCTGCCTGGTTCATATACTATGTAGTCTACTAACCATTCTGCATTCAAACATATGTTGTTCCATCAGTTCCATTTTTTGGGGATGTATCATCCACAGGGTCGCTATGAGTCGAAGTCAGGCAGTTAGCAACAACAACAACAACAACAATCTCCACATTACTGCTATTCTGTACTGGTTCTTATATAACCCTCTTCACAGTGGTATATCATCTCATGCCTATATAACTGTGCCTTCCAGAGTTATAGGCCCACAGTCCTGTCCACCCTTTTCACAATCCCTACAATGTGGAAGGCTATAAATAACAAAGCCTTGTTCACTTGCTTCATATTCTGTCCCATTGATTTCACATTGTGCACAATTTGCTTCCTGAAACCTGATCGATCACATGGTGGCCCTGTAGAATGTAGTCGCCCTACTAATTGCTTCCCTTTGATGATTTAATTTTTCAGTGTTGAAATAAACAAAAGTTGTTTTTATTCATTTGAAAATGGACTAGCTCCTTTTGAATAAAAATATTTTACTGGCTGGAAAAGACTCAGGCTTAGTAAGTCAGAGTGGCTTATTAATGCACTTTCATCAAATCAAGGTAGAACTAAATACATTAAACTCCTAAAGGTTTTGAATATATGTAGAAAGATATTAACATGGAAAGACATGTTTAAACAGTGATACAATGGTAATCTTTACCTACTTTTTACCTTTTTCAGTTTTGTTAGCAATTAAAAGTATGTACCTACAGGCAACATTCTCAAACAGATAAAAGCGTTGGGGTACTTTCCCAAGATGACTGGGTTGCCTTCCATTCTTATTTCATCCATACGTTGACGAACATAGCGGGTCTGATTGTTGCCTTTGCAGAACGTTTCATCTGTGATGCTGGTTATGTTGTTGTACTGCAAATAATGAATTTGAAAAATACGAATGCTCAGTGTGAAACAACAACAGATGTGTATACTCAGTTCTTCTGTTCAAATATAATTAATTTAATTTTCTGTAGAGTACTAAGAATTTATATATGAAATTCTTTTTCCAGACTCTTTTCACTAATGTCTATCTCCTATAGAAGATCTATACAACAGTTTTCTGGATGGAGGCAATTTGACTCCTAAAATTAGGAAATCATAAGAAGTAATTTACCAGACACAATTGTTCTTGCTAGCATGTTTCTCATATTTCCCTTAGCTGAGCCTGCTCTAGACAACATTTATTTGTTTGTTTATTGCACTTTCCCTCACAACAAAGCAGTAAACAAAAATGAATGTAATTCTCTAACATTGTGACTGGGGCATTTTCAGTTGTCTCAACTGAAATCTGCCATTTTGTGGCAACAGAATTCTATTCACATATTTGTTAACAATGTGCAGTGGTTTTCTTGTATCACAAGCTTTATATAGTTGTGAAGTGAAGCACTAGATTAACATTCTATATGTTTTCATCTTACTTACTACGTCCATTTTCACTTTTCATTTGCATTTTTGCTACATAGTAAGGTAACTATAACAGTGAAATAATAAACAGCCTTTTAAAACCTGAAGATGTAGAATGCGCAGGCTCTCTGGCAAGTTGGAAGGAACAGCCTCCAGTGCATTATGTGCTAGGTAGAGATATGACAGATTGGTCAGCTTCTGTGAGAAGAGAAAGAAAAAAGAGAAAGGCATGGGAAGATTAATTATCACATCAGCAGTTTAACCAAGATTAGACTAGACTAATTGGACAGTTAAAGATGCTTAAATTAAAGAATTTTTTTGAAAAAGTCTACTCTCATGGGGTCTTTTGTGAAAAGGGGCAGCTAAACACATCAGGGACTTTCCATCCATAGTTTTTGTTTGTTTGTTTTTTGGTGTGATATCTGAATTAGGAATTTTGCTTGACTCTCCCTTAGCAAACCAGAGCCAGAAGCCAGAGTTGGTTTATGATGCTGACTTGTAAAAGATTACAAATTAGAGTATCTAGTTTGAATGTCAGTCTACACAGGCCATGGGCAGAACATCCATGGCTTATTAGACTCTCCTGGTAGGAGAAACCCAGTGTGAGTGATCAAGAAATATGCTTCCTCTTTAAAAATAAATCCTGGGTTACTGTACTATGATGTCTGAACACATCCACTTACTAAAACCCATTCAGCTTGGTGAGGTTTTCTTACATACAAAAAGGCAAAAGACTGAGATGAAAAAGGGATGGGGACAGTGTGTTTAGGTGACTTTGGCTGACAAAGGAGTACAAAAGCAGCTAGGCAAAAGAGTGGTTCAGGGATACCTTTCCAGAAGTAACTTTTGGAAAGAGAAAAAGGCAAGAGCTTATTTGTGTAAGTGTAAAGAGAAGGCAAGAATATTGCGAAGACAAACAGGTACCACTAGTTGTAAGAGAATGGAAGCAATAAAAAGATGAACAACTGAAATGTCGTATCATTTTGGATCCAATTAATTATTTTAGACAGGCTGTTACGCATGGTCATGACCAGTAGGATCTGTTGTCTCCTTCTAGAAGGAGATGCATGCCTGCTTTTTGTAATCTTTTTTTAAGGGTGGATGGGAGCGAGGGGGAGAACTGTGACGTGGTGAACTGTGGTTTTATAGAACCACAATTGTAAAATCCCCATGAAGTTGCAAATCAATTTCTGTGGTTCTTAGGGCCTATACAGACTGGCACTCTGTGCTGGCCTGTAGGCAGAGTTAGAGCACAGCGTCTTCACGATGATTTAAAGAAATGGAAAAGTTTTAGAATGAGATATAAAAGCAATATGACAAAACCTTGATACTACATACTTAGGGACAAAACAGACAGCCCTGAAGGGGTGGCTTGAAGCCACCCCTTCCAAAGATGGACTAGGGCAGCAGCAACCACACGCTGCAGCCCCTATCTACTTTCAACCTGGCCAAAAAAGGAGCAGAAAAGACCATCTCCTTCTTTGACTGGCAAAAAGGCAGCTTTTGCCATCCTTTCACGGCCCCATGGTGGCTTCAAACTGCTTAGGTGGTGTGCAGTATATAAACGCTGCACTGCTAGAGCACCTTCAAGCCACCACTTTTGGGCAGCTGCCCAGCTTCCAGCCATCCTCAAGGCATCATTGCCATGTGCAGCATCTAAACACCGTGCGCCAATGATGCCCTGAAGCGAACGCATTTGGGCCATCTATTCCAGTCCTCTATTTAGCAGAAGGACACTGCCATTCATTCTAGAACGTATTACCTCTGCAGGTTCAGAGTATTTATGGCAACTGAGATGTTCATGTTTTGTCTGTTTTCTGTTTTAAATATGAAACAATGTTACTTCCAAGTAAGGGGCTGTACAGACTGCTCCAAAGGGATCGTCTGCAGCCGTCCCCTTACTGGATGGATCGGGGCTATGTCAACCTCATGCCGCTGCCCTGATCTGGCCTCTGGAGAGCATAAAAAGGAGCCGTAAAAAGCAGCTCCTTTTTGTGCTCTCCAAGGGGTGACATAGCCGTGGCGGTGCAGTGCGACGTGGCTTGATGATGCCCCTAAGGTGCTGCATCATGTAGATGCAGCACTGGAGTTGTGCCATGATGGTGGGCACTGTGTAGACCGGCACACGTCAAAATGTCACCCTAGGGGTGGAGTTAAGGCATGCAGCGTGAAGACGCTGTGCTCTAACTCTGCCTACAGGCCAGCACAGAGTGCCAGTCTGTATAGGCCCTAAGTCTCATTGAAATCATCAGCAATGAGTCTGAGGCTTTAATTTTAAATTATTGTAATAAAATTTATCACCTTGAAAGCATTTGCTTTAATTCCTCTGCTCTTAATTTTGTTGTTGTTTGCATTCAGTGAAGTAAGCTTGGGAGGCAAAACTGGAAGCTTGACAATTCCATTATCTGCAAGTGAAAGTTCTTCTAATAATAGGAGCTTTGCAAAGGCCCCGTCTTCAATTTCTTGAATCCTATTTCCAGTTAAATCAATTCTTCTTAGGCTGGCTTTAAAGGAAACAACAGTAAGTTAAGTTTCAGTGGTCTTTGCAGGCAATTGGCTGCTAAATGTCATTGAAAGTGATGCTGGAGAATGGGCCGAGCTTGACTACATAACGTGTAGTTATGATGGCATTTCTGCAACTAGCCATAATATTCCACTTTTCCAGAAGCAGAACCCACTTTCAATGTGAAACTTTTAATGGCTATGCAATCGTCCTATAAAAATACATAGAATAAGTGGTTCTGGAACAGAACTTCCTAGTAGTAAGTTTGGAGCTTGACAAATACCTGCATCCTGTTCCAGGATATGATAAACCGCATGGGGTTCAAGCACACTAATTTATTTTTCCTCTCTGCTTCCTGCCCCCAGAGTTTGCCATTTCTGTGGTGGGTATTTTGTGGCTTATGGAGTCCTTTGGGCATTCTGTCATTGAGCTATTGTGAGGAGGGGATTCCCTTCCAAGGCTTTTCTCTATGCATGCTTGTGTTTTTTGCTGGTCCCATCTAGAATACAGTCCTGTTAGGAATCAGGCATCTGAGTTCTTCTTTAAGTGGTAACATGTAGGACTAGCAAGAAAATGTTGGAGTGCATCTCACTCCTTAAGGGGCGTGCTTATGTTTATGATTCCAGGCAACTTGGAATCAGGAGCCTTGCTGTGCTGTTCAGGCTTCCAACAGTGAATGTGAATAGGAAGGAAGGGATTCTGCCAACACACTGGCATTCTTCTGCTTGGTTTTCCTCTTATTATGGCTTTCTGTTCAACTCATGCAGAAAAGCTTAAGCAATAATCTTTTCTTGCCCACTGGGCATTATTCATTGCTAATACCATGCGGTTTATCAGGGCTGAAGCTGATTAAAGAAATCACAATTGCTTAATCAACTACTTGATTATATTTTTGCAAATTATTAGTTCTGAAGAGTTTGCTTGGTTCTTTTATATTTATGCATCTAACACAGCAACATCATTCATCCTCAGGAAGAAGGAATGGCTCTACAGAGAGTTTGGCCAACACTGTTAGTTACTGGATATACTTATATGAAAATCAATAATAAAAACTCCCATTATATCAAGAGAATTTGCACAGAGGCCTTTGGTTTACCCCCCCCCCCCAACCTTAGTTAGAAACTATATAGCTATTTTCGTCAGTGTTTTTATAGTTTGGTTACTGGTATAAACTGATGGTATTGGACTAGGAATCCAGAAGAACAGGGTTTGAATCCTTTCTCAGCCAGGAAAACACACACCATACTATCCTAGCCTGAGAGGAAAGCAATGGCAAACTTCCTATGAAGAAATCTTGCCAAGTCCTAGGATCATCATATGTCACAATTGTCTTCAAGGCATATGACAAGTTATCAAGATTGGTAACAGCAATTAAATTTCTCATAATGAGATGTAATTTATCCTCTCTAATAGTATATAGTCCTGAAAATATACATAATCAGTTGATACCAATATGTATTTTAAAATGTTATTGAAACAGTATTTTCTAATTAATGAATGTCATTTCAAATATATACTTACGAATATCAGCAAAATCAGAGACTTTCACCTTCTTGATTTTATTGAAACGTGCATAAAGATAACCTGTTTCCTTTGGCAGAGGTGGGACACTTTCAATGTCTGTTTCTTCACAGTATACTGAACCACTTAAACAAGCACACAGCAGACAAGTAGCTAAATCTGAAAGCATTACAATTTTGTTTTCTGTGTAAGTAGATGATTGAAAGGTTATATAAATAGAAATAGAAAGTAGGAATACTCAGACCTAGTGACAAAAATTTTATGGGACAAAAAATCTTAATTCAAATAGTCTTGCATGAATTTTGTATTACTTAGGCTTTGTAAAAGAATTCTTACAGTGCTTCTGTCATGACTTCTGAAGGCTTCCTTATACAGTAAAAGCTTTCCTTGTATAATCTCAGACAAGATTATAAAATACTAATACTTTGAGGAATTTCACATACAGTCCAACAGTGTGCGACCAAATAGTCTAGATGTTATTCAAAAAGTCCTGTCCCTTTAAAGCTTCTTATTTTGCAGAAAGAGATGAAATATGACAGGTATGAGGACTGGAGCATAAAAACCTTCAGCTGTGTTTCCTACTTGTTGTTAACCTGGAGCAGTCCTAGTGCAGCTGCATCTAGCTTGCCTTACTACTACTACTACTAATAATAAAATTTTATTTATAACCCGCTCCTCTGTCTCCAATTGGAGCGGGTTACATCAATTAAAAGATACAAGATAAAATATACATGACCCATACCCCACCCCCCACTCCTTAAAATTGAATTAAACTAACATCAATTAAAACGACATAATAAAAATTACAATATAAATCAGCAACCCATTGCATGGCCATCAAGATCGAAAAATTGATGAATTGAAGGGAGAGCTTGACACGGACAGAGCCGGGAGTTAAGGGCTTTCTGGGAAGGCCTGCCGGAAGAGATGCATCTTTAAAGCTTTTTTAAAGCAATCAGAAGATGTAATAAGATGCATCTCGTTCTGCAGGTCATTCCATAGCCTGGGAGCGACAGTTGAAAAGGCCCTCTGGGAGGTCTGTGCCAACCTAGTTTTCATAGGCTGCAACAGGTTCCTCCCAGAAGACCGAAGTGTATGGGGGGTGAGTCATATGGGAAGAAGCGGCCCCTAAGATAAGATGGACCCATGACATTCTTGCAAACAAGCTTGTAAAATGTGGGCTAGACAAGGCAAATGTTACATGGATTTGTAATTGGTTGACTGCCCGAACTCAAAGGGTGCTCAACAATGGCTCCTTTTCATCCTGGAGAGAAGTGACCAGGGGGTCCCACAGGGTTCTGTCCTGGGCCCAGAGCTATTTAATATCTTTATTAATGATTTGGATGACAGAATTGGGGGCATACTCATCAAATTTGCAGATGAGACTAAACTGGGAGGAGTAGCTAATACCCCAGAGGACAGGATCAAAATTCAAAATGACCTCAATAGACTAGAAAGCTGGGCCAGTGCTAACAAAATAAAATTCAACGCAGAGAAATGTAAAGGTTCTGCACTTAGGGCGGAAAAATGAAATGCACAGATATAAGATGGGGGACACCTGGCTGAATGAAACTACGTGTGAAAGGGATCTAGGAGTCCAAGTAGACCATAAGCTGAACATGAGTCAACAGTGCGATGCGGCAGCTAAAAAGGCCAATGCTATTTTAGGCTGCATCAATAGAAGTATAGTGTCTAGATCAAGGGAAGTAATAGTGCCACTCTATTCTGCTTTGGTCAGGCCCCACCTGGAATACTGTGTCCAGTTCTGGCCACCACAATTCAAAAAGGATGTAGAGAAACTGGAGCATGTCCAAAGGAGGGCAACTAAGATGGTGAAGGGTCTGGAAACCATACCCTATGAGGAACGACTTAGGGAACTGGGAGTGTTTAGCCTGGAGAAGAGAAGGTTAAGAGGTGATATGATAGCCCTGTTTAAATATTTGAAGGGCTGTCATATTCAGGAGGGAACAAGCTTGTTTTCTGCTGCTCCAGAGACTAGGACGTGGAACAATGGATATAAATTGCAGGAAAAGAGATTCCACCTCAACATTAGGAGGAACTTCCGTGGAACACTCCCTCGGAGTGTGGTGGAGTCCCCTTCCTTAGAGGTCTTTAAGCAGAGGCTGGATGGCCATCTGTCGGGGATGCTTTGATGGAGAGTTCCTGCATGGCAGGGAGTTGGACTGGATAGCCCTTGTGGTCTCTTCCAGTTCTATGATTCTATGATTCTATAATGTATGCAAGGCTAAACTATTCCCATCCATGATCTAAATAAATGTGTTATCTGCTCAGATATCCATAATCAGAAGAAAATTATTTGTATTACATAAATTCTGAGGGTTTAGTTTCCCTCCTAGGTAATACTGCACAGTTGGGTTTCTTCTGCTGTTTTATATTTGTATGCTATCTAAATTTAGAAGCTAAGCAGAATTGGGTCTGGCTAGTACTTGTAAGGGAGACCCCCAATGAGTACCAGATGCTGTAGGTGATATTCAGAAAGAGGCAGTGGCAACTTGCAAGAAACAAAACAAAAACCTACCATATGGTAAGGTCACCATAAGCTGAAGTTGACTTCAAGATACATAGCAACAGCACACTACCTAAAATTAATTTCTATCTTTGCTATTATAAAGATTTCTGCTCTTTGCCTATGCAGGAACCACTGCAAGAGGGAAATTGGTTTCACAGCTTGTCCACAAGAATGAAAACAGATAGAATGATGCCAATTATTAATTGCATCTCATGAAAAATAAACTGAGATATACCCAAATATAGTGTTAGTTACCTTAGATCAAAGTTTCTAATTATTCTATTCCAAAACCACTCCTAATAATAATAATAATAATAATAATAATAAAGTTTATTTGTATACCGCCCTTCCTGCGATCAGGGCGGTGCACAGCATAAAAATAAACAATAAAAACAATCAACTATATTACAACATTAAAACAATGTTAAAACAGTGTAGGGGTTAAGGTAGCGGTCTGTCAGGGTATAGAACCAATATGGGAAGGGAGATCAGATGTGAGAGAGTGTTAGGGGTATGCGTGATTGAACAGATATGTTTTTAAACCCCTTTTAAATACATCCAGGGAGGCGGCCAGACGGAGCTCGGTGGGCAGAGAGTTCCAGAGGCTAGGGGCCGAGATGGAAAAGGCTCTTTTTGAAGTTGTTGATAGTTTAGCCTCTGGAACTCTCAATAGCTGTTGCCCAGTGGATCTGAGTGTGCGGGGCGGATTGTGTGGGGAGAGGCGGTCCATTAGGTACCCTGGACCTAAGCCATTTAGGGCTTTATAGGTGACGACCAGCACTTTGTACTGAGCCCGGAAGCGAATCGGCAGCCAATGTAGATCTTTTAGTATTGGTGTTATATGGGCGGTTCTGGGGGCACCAGTGACCACCCGCGCTGCCATATTTTGTACCAGTTGTAGCTTCCGAGTGTGATACAAAGGCTGCCCCATGTAGAGCGCATTGCAGAAGTCCAACCGAGAGGTTACTAGAGCATGTACTACGGTTTCAAGGTCCCCCCGGTCCAGGTAGGGACGCAGCTGGCGAATCAGCCGAAGCTGATAACAGGTGCTCCTGACCGTCGCGTCCACCTGAGAAGTCAGATGGAGCGACGAGTCAAGGAGCACCCCCAGACTGCGTACTGTGTCCTTCACGGGGAGCGTGACCCCGTTCAGGACGGGTGGAACCACCTTCATCCCTGGACCGGGTGAACCTATCACCAGTACTTCCGTTTTCTCTGGATTCAGGCTGAGTCTGTTTTCCCTCATCCAGTCCATTACCGATTCCAGACAGGCCACGAGAGGAGCGACGCCATCCCTGGTCACTGCATCAGTCGGAGACATAGAGAAAACTATTTGGGTGTCATCAGCGTACTGATAACACTGCGCCCCATGCCTCCGGATGATCTCTCCCAGCGGTTTCATGTAAATGTTGAAGAGCATGGGGGACAGAATGGCTCCTTGAGGGACCCCAGATGTAAGGGCCCTCTTATCGGAGCACACGTCCCCCAGCTGCACCATCTGGAACCTCCCAGAGAGGTAGGACCGGAACCACTGGAGCGCAGTGCCTCCAATTCCCACCTCCGCCAGGCGTTCCAGAAGGATACCATGGTCGATGGTATCGAAAGCCGCTGAGATGTCCAAGTGCACCAACAGGGACACGCTACCCCTGTCGATGCCCAGACGGAGATCATCGACCAGGGCGACCATGGCCGTCTCAACCCCATAGCCCGCCCGAAAACCGGTTTGAAATGGATCTAGAAAATCCGTTTCATCCAAGATCGATTGAAGTTGGAGTGCAACCGCCCTCTCGATCACCTTCCCCAGAAATGGCAGCAGCGAGACTGGCCGATAATTATTATGAACCAGGGGGTCGAGGGAGGGCTTTTTCAATAATGGTCTTACAATGGCCAATTTCAGATGGTCAGGAAATTGTCCCTCCCTCAGAGATGTATTAATAATTTGGCGTAACAACAAGGTTACCGCCGATCCCCCCTGGGCCACTAGCCACGAGGGGCAGGGATCGAGAGAGCAGGTTGTCTTCCGGACACTTCTAAGGATCTTGTCCACATCCTCGGTACCGACAGACTCAAACTGATCCAGTACAACAGAGTCCACGGAAGCTCTAGACGCCTCTATTCTGGGTTCTGCTTCAATTCTGGCGTCCAGACCTTCGTTTATCTGAGAGATTTTATCCGCGAAGAAGTTGTTAAATTGGTCACAGCAGGCCTTGGTTGATTCAAGGATCTGGTTCGGGGCAGGGGGGAGCTGAGTTAGCTCCCTCACTACCCTGAACAGCTCTGCTGGACGCGACTCCGCGGACGCGATACGAGCAGCAAAGAATGAATTCTTCGCTGCTTGTATCGCCTCTCCATAGTCCTCTAAAAGGAGGTCTAGGAGAGCCTTGTCGGATAAACGCTGGTGTTTCCGCCAGGCATGCTCTAGCCGTCGCAGGACCCGCTTCCTTGCCCGGAGATCTTCCGTGTACCAGGGCTTCCTTTTGGAAGCAGGCCTGAGAGGGCGCTTGGGAGCGATACTGTGTATAGCCCTAGAGAGATCCGTATCAGGTTCCATCAGCCTTCGAGGGTGGACCATTCTAATAGGTCCGCCACCCCCGGAGGGGATCTGGGTTGATGCCTTGATGCTTGCCTCTACCAAGAAGTGATCCGTCCATGACAGGGCGGAAATATTAGTAATTTCCGCCCACGGATTTTCCATGTCCGTACAGAAAACCAAATCAAGTGTATTCCCCGCAAAATGCGTTGGACCCGTGACAAGCTGAGACAGGCCCATGGCTGTCATGGTTTCCATGAATTCCCGAGCTGCACCAGATGGAAAATTGTTGGCCGTGAAGGGGATGTTGAAGTCTCCCAGGACTAAAAGCCTGGGGGACTCCAACACCAGCTCCGAGACCAACTGTGTCAGCTCGTTAAGGGAGTCTGTTAGCGCACGGGGTGGCCGGTACACCAACAGAATCCCCAGACTGTCTCTAGCCTTCAGGGTCAGGTAAATGCACTCGATATAGGAAGTCTGACGAACATGGTTCCTGGTTAGAGACAAGGTGTTTTTATGCACCAAGGCAACACCCCCCCCCCGCCCACCTAACCTGCTCTGGTCCTTCACCGAGTACCCGGAAGGGAGGGCCTGGGCCCACACAGCATCCCCTTCAGGCCCAAGCCAGGTCTCGGTTATGCACGCCAGGTCACAATTGTTATCTTCGATTAAGTCGTGTATAATGTGGGATTTATTTTTGATAGACCTGGCGTTGCACAGGAGCAGAGACAGGGTTTGTGGTATGGTTGGAGTGACTCTCAGGTCCCTTTGGTTAGGAGTAGGACAGGAAGGGGAGATAGATACTAAACATCGATCTCGCCTTCCCCTGTAACGCCAGTCCTTACTCCTACCGCCATATCTCCTAAACAATTGATTAGGAAAAGGGTGCCAATTAGTGTTCCTCTTTTATAGATCATGAACACTACAGCTGAGAGATAATCAATTGACACAAGGTTATCTGTAATAAATGTTTTGTTGTGGTGAGGTGCTGGTGTTAAACCCCTCACTTTGGGAATATATTGCAAACAATCCAGAGATCTACCAGGAGATTATGATCTCCATTCTGACTTCCCCAATGTAGCACTGTTTTTCTAAAGATGACTGAATGAAAATTGCTGACATGTTTTTCGTGCCCTGTCTTCTTCTTGCCTGCTTCACCATTGTCTTTTGTTACCCCAGCTGGCTGAAATACCATAGCGATAGTGCAGGATCAGTTTATTCATTTATTTGTATCCTGCCATTTCCGAAATACTGGGACTCTACTTACAAAAAGTAAATCAAATGCATTTAAAAACATTTACAAACAGAGAAGTAAAGGGATATATAATTATTGATCATACATAGAATAATACATAACATTAAAATCCTCTAAAACAAATCCATTAAAAGATGAACAATAAGAATCAACAAAACAGTGCATCATTAAAAAGTTCTGCAGTAAATCCCTGTACCAGAACAGGAAAAAAAAGATGAAAATATAATGGGTCAGCTATCTTAGCCTCACTGGGGACGTAATTCCAAATCCTGGGAGTAGTTACCAAGAAGGCCCTTTGCCATGTTCCCATCAAGCAAACCTGGCAAAGTGATGGGACTGAGAGAAGGGCCTTCATGGAAGATCTTAGAATCTAGGGAAGCTCATATAGGGAGATATGATCCTTCAAGTAGCTCAGAATCATATAGACAATTAGACACTTAGAGATTCCACCTCAACATTAGGAGGAACTTCCTGACAGTAAGGGCTGTTCGACAGTGGAACACACTCCCTCGGAGCGTAGTGGAGTCTCCTTCCTTGGAGGTCTTTAAGCAGAGGCTGGATGGCCATCTGTCAGGGATGCTTTGATTTGGAGGTCCTGCATGGCAGGGGGTTGGACTGGATGGCCCTTGTGGTCTCTTCCAATTCTATGATTCTATGACACAATACTGACTGCTGCTTCTTCAGATCATATAACACCAAAACTAAGAATACCAGAGGGGAATGTGTAGCTGGGCCTTTTCCCTCATGTGTCTCAGGCGCCATTTCTAATTGGGAAAGCTCTTGGGTGTCTCTGAATAGATACTTATTCAGATTTTAAAAGGGACTATATAAAGGCCTTGGATATGTATTAACATAACATTCCTTCCCTGGTGGGATGTACAAGATATAAGTTGAGGGGTGGCGGCAAGGTGCTGTCTACTGTTTGTGTGCTTATAGCTGCTATTTGTTCCCAGCAAGTGAAAGATTAAATAATGGTGCATATGTCAGTGGGATGAGTCCTTCCTGAATCTTCGTTAGCGAAGAAAAGCCAGAGATAGTGTTTTATAATTTGGGGGTCACTTTGTCAATTTTAATTTTGGCCCTGCAGTGGGGTAAATACATACCTGTGTAATTTGTTGAGCCCTCTCCTGGTCCCTCTTCATCTTTCTGCATTTCTAGTACATTTTCATTGAAAATGATTATACCATTGTTTTCCTTTTATATTGGAAGGTAAAAAACACATACAATAGCAGATTAATATTCAGTAAAAGTGGTGGTAAAATTCTACAAGTCAATAAATGTCTATTGAAAATTTTCTTGGAATGTTAGAAACAACATAGGAAATCATCAGTGCTTATTGCATAATGTAAATCATCATGGGCCCTATGACACGAATGCCAGATTTTCAAGATAAATAATTTAAATGGAAGTTGCTACAAAGTAATAATAATAATAATAATAATAATAATAATAATAGGATTTATTTCTATTCCGCCTTTCCGGTAGGGAATCAAAGCGGATTACAGCAGTCGAGCAAACAGCTTCATTTATATACTGCTTCATACTGCCTAAGAAGTGTCTAAGCGCTTTACAACTGTAAGCTACTTGCCCCCAACAATCTGGGTACTCATTTTAGTGACCTCTGAAGGATGCAAGCCTGAGTTGAGCTTGAGCCCTTTTGCTGGTATTGAACTCGCCAGCTTATAGTTCTGAGTGAGTGGCTGCAGTACAGGCATTTAACCACTGCATCACCAGGGCTCTTCAAATTCCCAGTCTTGCTTTATATTCCTGTACTGTAATTTCCCCAGATCAATACAAGTTTCCTTAATGTTTCAGATTCATTTGCTATTATGTTTAAACTTGGACACTGATTTGTGCTTTTCTTGTGACAAGGATCAAACTGCAGTTTGACATCCTGGTTTATTTTAGAATGGACACAACCACATTTAGGAAGTTGTGGTCATGTGGAAAGGACAAAGGAGATGATGCACGGACAGCTGAACAAATAATTGTATTTTCCCCCATATAAGTAGCATTATAGCTGAAATAGCTAATGGGATGAGAGATATTATGGAGACCATCATTTTCACTCATTCCATTTTGTTTTGGAAGAAAATATAAGGTTTTGTATGTAAATTCACTCTTGTATGCACAGTAACATGGCACGATGACCAGTATTGAGTCTAAGACCTCTTGCATGCAAAGTATGTGCCCTTTTCCAGAGTCATGCATATAGATCATTTATGGGCAACAGTGATGTTTGAGGAATTCTCCCATGCCTGTCTTCAACTGTGTTGCAGAGTATATCAGCATATATTTTTTCCCTCTGCAGGAGGGCATTACTTGTGTATTGGAGGTGGGGGGGGGAGGGAGGATAAAGTTTTAGAGCAGAAATATGAGCATATCATTGATACAAAAATGGCATTGAGGAGTGTATAAGTAAATCAGAGTGGAGACTGCAGTCAAAAAATCAGAGTAAGATTAAGACTTGGAAGGGCAATTATGATGAAGAAACTAGATAAGAACCAGAAGTGTAAGTGTGGACATGGGACGTAAGATGACCTGGATCATCCTAATGTTTACGTTTATACAAACATATATTTGTTTGTATGGATAAGTATTTGAGGTCCACATCTATCCAGTCTTGGTAGATTTCTTTAACATGATGCTGCAGAAAAGTTGCTTGGAGAAATATGGTCAGCTAGTTGTCTGTAAGACCCATGGCTGTACAGACTGATTAGAGCTGCTAGCCAGTTGGGTGATGGAGGTTATAAATATTTCTTTCAAAGAGGAATGTTTTCTAACACCTCTAAAAATGTAATGTAAAACTACTGCTGAAGAAACTGGATTCCACCAGACTAAACTATTGTTGGCCACTTTCTATATCTCCCTTTTTCAAAATAAGGCCTGAGAAGCCATGGTGACAGCACAGAAACAGCCTTTTGGGGGATAAAACAAATAATCTTGGCCTCTGTGAATAATCTATATTGAGTACTAGACAAGGGAATATTTTTCTGTTAGTTCTGCTGGGCCTTTCAAATGCATGTGTTACCTTTGATCCCAGTACCTTCTGGGCTATTTGACTTATAAGAGACTTGGAGGCATACTTTTGCAAGGGTTCCAGTCCTCCTTGCCTGAGAGGGTGGTGCTGAGGAATCATTGTTCAGCTTCATGGCCATTAGCTTGTGGTGTGAGTTTCATGGGGTTCATTATAGTCCCATATGCTTTTTGACATCTAAATGAAGTGGCTGGGAGAGGTCACCCAGTGTTTTTGGGAATAGGAGCCATCAATATTGTTATGATATCCAGTTCTATCTGTGTTTTTCAACTGATGCCAAGGAACCTGTGGTAATCTTGAAATGTTGTCTTTATATTGTAGAAAACTGGATATTTTTGAATAAACAGGCTCTGTCCAGATGAGATGGAAATTCTGTTGTGCAATAAGAAAGTCAGCCTGGATACAGAATTAGCATTTTTTTTTTCTGGATAAGGTTGGATTCCCTCTGAAAGATCAGGTTCACAGCTTTGGTGTATTGGATCCACCAATGCTGTTGGAAGACAAGGTGATTGTCGTGAACAGATGTACCTTTTCCCAGTTTCAGGTGATGCACTAGATGTGCCTTTTCTTAGGAAGGACTCTTATGGCTACAGTAAGAAATACAGTATTTCTTACTGTAAGAAATACAGTATTTCCCAACTAAGCTTCTGTTATACATTCCTTGAAAACTATTAGGTCTGTGCTCTAGAAACTACACATCACAATGTCCTGCCTTCAGATTTGCTTCTGAACTCGGTTCTGATTTATAAACCACTAAACAGCATGGGATTAGATTACTTGATAAACTGTCTCCTCTAGTATGAGCCCAAGGAAAATTTACAATGCCCAGCATAATTATGTATTCCACCACCCCGAGAGGCTTGGTTGGTAAAGTCAACCTTTCTCCATCCTACACGCTTCCAGTGGGCAGCTAAGGGGCTGAATGCACAGGCCAAAAGACCTACGTTTCCTCCTCCCAGGGCTAGGGTCAGCTGGTCTGGACAATGATCTGGAGGTTGGCCTATAGTATCCTTCCTGCCTGTGTAGGCTCCAAGACTGTTATTTCATATTACCTTCAATTTTTAAACTCAGGGAATGTATCTCTGTTTTAATGGTGTCCAGTTTTTACAGAACTTTAATCTCTTTTTCCTAGTTTTATGATACAGACTATCCTATAATATAACAAATTCATGAAAGATTATAAACTGAAGCTCATTGTGTTATTGGAATGCATCTTTGTTGTTGTTAACTGCCTTCAATTGACCCCGACTCATAGCAACCCTGTGGATGACACATCTCAAAGCCCCCCCCCCCCCACTTTGTGCTTTAATTCAGGCCTGTGACCTCCCTGACTGAGTCCAGCCTTCTGTTGTGCAGCCTTTCTGTCTTATTGTCTTATACCTTTCGTAGCATTGTTGTCTTTTCTAATAAGTCATGCCTTCTCAGGATCTGGCCAAAGTACCACAGCCTCAGTTTTGTTATCTAGGCTTCCATGGAGAGATAAGGCTTGATCTGTTCTCTAGCACCATATCTCAAGTGAGTTGATTTTCTTCTTATCTGCTTTCTTCACTATCCAGTTCTCACATTTGTACATGGTGCTGGGTAATACAATGGCTGTGACAATTCTAACTTTAGTGCTCAGTTGAATATCTTTACACTTCAGGATCTTGTCTAGCTCTTTCATAGCTGACCTCATTCCTGGTCTTCTTCAAAACAGAGTTGTCTATGATGTGGAAAAAGTTGCACTTTCATCTTTGTCTTTCTAACATAGCAAACATATATTCTTAAGGAGCTAATAGTTAAGAACTTCATGTGTCAAATGCATTTTTCTAATCATTACATTGCGGTGCCTTGTGATAGTGATTTATTTGAAAATACTATTGCAAATTCATTTGAAAATACTATTATTTCACATGCTCTTTATTCTGATTTCAGATATCTTTAAATTTGAGGGTTTGGTTTTTTTTCTTTTGTTTTTGTAATGCTTCAGCATGTCCAGTCTCAACCACACAATTGTTAAGCTTATTTTTCTCTTTGGTATTGGCTCTGTATGTTATTATGAGGCATTGATGCATCCTAGATTTCCTATGTGTGTGTCTTATATTCTAGACAATAACATTCTACATACTGGTGACTAGGGCATGCTACTTTATGATGTGATACAGTGTTATTCCTAACAAAAAATAAAGTAGGATATAGTTGTGTTTTAGTCTAAATATGTGAAACAATTCATTGCAGTAGTACTATTTACCATGTTAATAATTGTAATAATTAGAGAATGCTCATTTATGGTAAATCTAAAGGTTGAGAATACTCATAGATGTACTGATCTTTAATTTATATAGATTGGAGTGAAAAGAAATTAGAATGGCTCTGGCATTTGTCTAGTTTTTGCATTCTTTATGCAATTCACATCTCTTCCTCTTCACAGCCACAACCCTAGAACACTGCCTTACTTCCCATCCTGTCTGAAGTTAGTGTTCCAACCTGGAGTAGGGACCATGGTTGACATCTCAGTGGCACCTGGTAAGGCCAGAAGGGTGCGTCCAAGTGCCATGTTCCATTAGTGTGAGGTGTGTGGCAATGCAGGGAATTTTACTCCTTCCTGTGGCCCTTGGTAGATGTTCCTAGAACCATAGGGTAGGAACTTTAATGTACAAAGTAACTCATATTTATTACAGCTGCCTGTGGTGTAGTGGTTTGGGCGTTAGACTAAGACTAGAGAACAGAGTTCAAATCCCTACATGACCATGAAACCCACTGGTTGACTCTGCACAAGTCACATTCTCTCAGCCTCTGTGGATAGCAATGGCACGCCTCCCCCCCCCCCAAGAAACTTGCCAAGAAAACCCTGTGATAGGTTAACCTTAGGATCCCCATAAATTGGAAATGATGTGAAGGCACACAACAATAATGCTTATAATCTGTTTTACAAATGGGGTGTGGTGGGCTACTCCTATAGTTTGCCAAGATCCCAAAATATGTTCACAATGTCAGATTTCCAAGATTTATCAGTTCATGCTTGATCAAAGGACAACACTGGGTATTTTTAGTACAAGTGCAGAATGATCACTATGATAATATGATACATCCTTGGAAAAATTAGGAATGTACAGTACAAGTAACTTAGGAATGTATTAGTAATTGATGATGGTGGTGATGATGATGATGAAAATGATGATGATGCACTAAGCATGTTTGTGACCCAGATGTCATATCATATTATAAACTCGTATGAGCCCAAAAACATCAGCATTAGGATGAAGGACCCAAGCATGTTAAATTAATAGTGTATTATGCTTTAGATTTTGGATCACTTTATATTATTTTTATGTCTGTTGGCTCTTTTTATTTTTACTCACGGAACATGCACACATACATAGATGACTAATACAGATACTGGCAGAATGGAAAAAGTAAAATAAGAACTTACAAACTACCTTATATTTTACTGCATCCTGTGGTTTGTCTTCATAATCTTCCTTAAATAATATGTCTTCATAACTTTGCTTGAATAATGCATCTTCAGCAGTGGCCAAACCATGATCATAAAATGGGGCTATGTTTTGTTGATGAGGTGGTGCTAACTTCACCAAGGGCATAAAAAAATAGAAGAAGAGACAAAACTTCTGCAAAGTCTTCATTTCAAGAGATCAGGCTTGTATTAAGCTGGAAAGACTAAGGAGAATAATTTCTTTGTGACTGGAAATAAAAAAAGCAATCTGTCAAAACAATATTTAAAGCCTAGAAAACTAGTTGGCAGTGAGTTTCTAATGCTCAAGCAACATGGAAATATTTTTAACTCTTTGTGTACTTTATTTAAGTGCTGTTAAAGTAAAAAAAAGTTGGTATTGTACAGTATGCTAAAAACAAATCAAGTACAATACACTATTGTTTGAAATAATACATTTTTTTGCATTTCAGTGCCAGTTAGAAATATCTGCAAAGCATAGTTGGAGATCTGGCAAGTATAGTGGAGAAATAGTTAAAAAGGGAGCAGGGCTGAGCCCAGCCTGGAGTGAAAAGATTATCTTTCATTGTCTTCAAAGCTATTTTGTATAGCGAAACAGGCTTTTAAATGTATAACAAAGAATCAAAACACATTTTAAACATTTATTTAAATATGATTAATGAAAAGCACAGTAATCACATAATAAATTATTAAAGTACCATATAATCAAAATACTTTTGCAGTAATGTAAACCTATTTGCCATGTATTAAGGTAATTTCTTGGAAAACAGCACCTACCGTTTTTGCTGACTGAGCTCTCCTTTATGACTGTCTTCTGGATAGTTTTCTGTGCATTAATTCCAAATAGCCAAAGAAAAGCTATGGAATATTTCAACAGACTGAAATGATAGTACTACAAAAATTGACAGCCTTGAAAGCACTTTCTGTGTGGTAAGGAGGCTGTGTTAGTATGCAGTCTTATATGCAAAATAATCCAAAATGATAAATCAGTTGTGCTCAGCTAATATACTGGAAAAGATCCAGCTTAATATCTTAATCTAGTTGCTTTTATTGTTTAAAGAATTTAGTGAACTGACTGCAGTTTCATGCAATAAAGACTTGAGCAAAGTCATGTGCTTTTCATTTAGTTTTGTGTTTAATGGGAAACAAAGAAGCTGACTTCCGTTTCAGATGAAACAGTGCATTCCACTTTTTTGTGCTGTAAAAGATTGTGACTCAAGTAGCACATAGAAGAAACTCACAGTTTCAGTTTGTAACGTAACCCATTAAATATGAATTGATGGATACTTTTTCCATTGATCATGCTGAGTTCCTTTTTCAGCAATGTTAGGGTTAAGCTTTTGGAGGACTGACTAGCATTCCAACCTGTATAGCTCATTATAAAAAATACTGGGATGCATATTCATTGAAAGTGCAACTTGTGACAGAAGGAGGTTTGCATATATAGGCATTTTATTATAAAAAACATAGAAGAGATTAATAGCCTGAACTGAAATATATTTCCAGTTCTGCATACCAGTTCTCATTAAAAGGGTCTACTTATATAAAGAGTGTGTAGTATTGGAAGAATTATTTAAATGGCTTATGATTTTTCTGACATTGTTATTTTTAGCTAGGTCACCAAGCAAAAAATGTATCAGCTACAAATATTTAAATATATAGGATTTTTTTTAAGCCCAAAGTCATTCTGTTGTAGAATGTTTATTGCCCTAAAAAAATGCCAGAGTAGAGGAAACAGCTGTTTGCTCTGGAACTCCATCTCAGCTGGCCTCAGTTACTTTGCCTTAGTACATCTGCTGGTGTGCAAACTGTGCTTATAGCTATTCATTTTGAAACCTGATACATCTTGAACACAACTGCTTCCCTTAAATTCACTGTGCAGATTTTGTAATATGCAATACTTAAAACCAGGCATATAAATGCTTCTCAGTTATTCATACAGCTTTTGGCTTTAGATGTTAATGCATAAAAAGATTTTCAGAGTTCTGAAGGACTAGTTCAGTGATGGTGAATCTTTTAGAGACCGAGTGCCCAAGCTCAAAGGTATTCCTGCACCAGGTGTTGCCCGGTGCCAGGAAGGGGGCCTTCTGGGGCCATGCCTGTTCCTCCTCTTCCCCATGCTCTTGTCTGTCCACATGCCCTCAGAAAAGGCCTTGTGTGCCAGAGAGGGCATATGTGCCATAGGTTCGCCACTATGGGACTAGTTGTGTCTGTCCTTTGTCCTGTCTTTTCCTTAATTCATTAGTTAATTATGAGGGTTCTCTCTTTTTAAAAATGCTGTTCCTCTCATTCAACATAACGTATGGGAAGTTGATAATAAGCAGGATGGCTTATTCAAAGCAGTCCTCCTAACACAAGGAAAATTCCCCATCCCCTGCTTTGATTACAGTGGACTTTTATAAGTATTCAGCTGTCTGGCTGAATACAAATATTGCTTACAGTGGCAGTACATGGACTGGTGCTGGTCCAAAAGTCACTAGTTTCCAGTCTTGCAGCAAGTTTCCTCCTGGTAAGAAACAATTGTAGCCAATGTGCAGAAATATGGTAGTGATAAGGAAGATGGCGTCAAGATGGAAATTAGTGGTACTGGTTCCTTGCCCATAAGTAAAGTTTCAGTTATGGAATATGTCAACTAAACTCATATAGGGGACCATCATGACTAGGATCAAGTATAATCTATCGTTCCTATGCTTCACATGTACACATATGCTTCTTCCATTCACATTGTTTGGCACATCCAACACAGATGTATACATTGTCAGCACTTGCCATATAACATGGGAGTTTGAATATACTTGCTGATAATCTGTTGCACTTGCACCAAATGTGAGCTAAGGATGCAAATCACAATAGAGATGTTTAAACAGTCTACTACCGGTATTGGAATTGAATGTTTTTCCTCCCCTCCCCCTCCCCATTTTACCATCTGCAAAAACATCCTCCAAAGGTTCCATAGCCCCCTTAAACAGATTTTGGGAGTTTATGGGGGAGTGCAAGAAGGAGGGAAAATCACACCATCCTGGTTCTAGTGATAGAAACAGTCCCTTTTGTGGAATGACATAGTGTTGTCCTGCCCAATTTTAGCATTTACCAAGCAAAACTGGAAACCCTCTAAAGAAAATGCATCATATTTATAGATTTCAATTCCAGATGTTTGGCAGAGCATTCCCACTACTTGTGTAGACTGAGACAAACAGCAAACTAACAGGCTTTCTGTGTGTGGGAATGAATTATCAAATCTATAGCCTCCCTGAAGGCCATACTGTTAGGGAAGGTGGGGATTATAGTCCAACAACACTGGATGACATAGGTTTGTTGCAGGACCAATATGGTGGCCTGATATGCAAGCCTCACTGTAACTTGCTATAATTGTAGTTTAGGAAGTTGTTTTGTAGCATTGACTTTATAGCATCTTTAACCCGCATAAATATAAATTTGGAGCTTAAAGCTTTTACTATCACATACAATTAATTACATAGTTAAGCATTTTATACAATATGTTCATAAATTATAAGTAGTCCAATATTTCTAAAATGTATTTTGATATCCTCTGAGGGACATCACTATTAAAGTCTTTAGAAAAACAGAACAATGCACTAAGCTTTGCAAGACAAAGAAAATCAAAATTAAGTCCCACCTTTTCAATGTATCAGTATTTATTATCTTTTGGTTTAATATATAAAGGCAAAGAAATCTGTTGGAACAATTCAGCTACATTTCTTAATTAGATTTTTCTACATTTATATGCAGATGTCTAGCTCTTGCTTTCTAAGTGATACATCCTAAAATATTATTATCTAGCTGGTTAACACTTGTTATATGATCTATGGATCTTACTCACAAGCATTAATGTTAAACAATTAGTTGTTAATTATAAAACTAAGTGTAAAGTGAAAATAATAAGTAAATAACAGAATTACAAAGTGCCTCTATTGTCGTTGATCTAGTTGTTGAAATTGCTGGATATTATTGTACATTGCAGATTATTATATTCTGTAATAAAGATAATTTATATATTAAATAAAAATTATATCTTACAGAACATGTATAGTGGCTACAAATCTTTATGACCAGCCTTAAGAAATGTGATTTTTTTAGCTAAGTTACCATCTACCTTCTTCAAATGACTATGCCTACAGTTTGTTCTCCTGAGCTGACATACTTATAGTTTAATAGCTTAATATTTATGATGTGACAAACTATGAAATCTGGCAGAAGCTATTACTGTCATGGATTTTAAATTATTTGTAGTTGGTTGTCATAGATACATAATGCATTTATATATCACAACATGGTCACATGCCTACTAACACAGAAATACTAACACTTTCCTTAAAATGCAATATGGGTGTGTGCGCACATGTACTGGTACCTTCAAGTTACCTGTCAATTTATGGTGAGCTTATGAATTTCATAGGATTTTCTTATGCAAGGAGGTGGCTTTGCCCGTTTCTTCCTCTGAAATGTAGCCTATAGAACATGGTGTTCTTTGTGGGTCTGCCATCCAAGTACTGACCAGGGCTGACCCTGCTTAGCTACAGATCACTTAAAATAAATAAATACTTTGCCACAGACTGTACCTTCAACTTGCATGATAGAATACACAACTACAAATAACACGTATTCTTAACTAAACATACTATTTTGTATTACACAAAGATCAGTGACATGTCAATATACAGAACTTCCTTTTTCCTTTCTTCATGGTTACTTGATATTTGCATCAAATATGCATTATACTAGCAGAGTTGTCAAAATGTTTATATCTTGGAAGGTTTCTAATTGTGTAGGTGTGATGGTTAAAATCCTTTCATAGTTGTAATGTTCAAATTGCATAATTTGAAGATTTGGAAAGTATCATTTCTGCATTAAATAAATCTGAAATGAAAGCATCAGCAAGTTCTTTCTCAACTTACTTCAGATGGCAAATGCCAGGTGGTTATATATTTTCCAAGTGATTCTCTTTGGCTTTAAAATTGCATTCTCTCCAATTATATGGAAATATTTATAATAAATATATAATGGCTGCATCTTATAAGAAAATGGCATACATTATGATTGTACCTATAATGATTCAATATAAGTAAGGATCAAAGTAGTCATCATCCTCTCTTCCTCTGAGATCCTGATCTTCATTGCCATCTTCTGCTTCTTCATACTCTTCTGGTGTTAGGTATCTTCGAAACACTGGAGTTCTCAGTTGTGTTCGTTGGTTGGTACTGATTTTTTGTTCACCATAATAAATACTTTGTATGTGTGGAAAGCAGAAGAAGGCATATGTGCTTATAGGAGCTGTGAGCTTGTTTCGGTCCACTCGTATATAGGTTAAGTGACTGAAGTTCAGTGGATCAATAGAAGGACACATTAGAGTAATATTCATAACTGTAACAAAATAATTATTAATATGTTAACAAGGTGGGAATATTCATGCTACAGTTTATAAAACATTAGTTTATCAGCTGGATTCTTCTTGGCAAACTTTGCTATCATTCTTTATTCAAATAGAAGCTCAATTCTTTACTTTTGTTTTTGTAGCTAATTATAGATACTAGCTATAATAGTCTGTTACTTAATTTTATTCAGACGTGATAGTATTTGTGAAAAGTCAAGGTGAAACTACCATCTCACATTAACAATGCTAGGTTTAAATCCTGTACCTATTTACCTAAAATTGTTGCTTCTTTTTGTGTGTCTTCAAGTTGTTTCTGACTTATGGCAACCTTAAGATAAACCTATTGTGGGGTTTTCTTAGCAAGATTTGTTCAAAGAAGGTTTGCCATTGCCTTCCTCTGTGGCCGAGAGCATATGAATTTCCCAAGGCCACCCAGTGGGTTTCAAGGCCAAAGGTCCTATTAAAATCAATGTGATTTACTTCTGAATGTATCCATGATTTTAGTAACATTTATGCTTTTGATTTGTTTGTTGTTGTTTTTTTTTAAAAATAGCTATGTGAAAATTTGCAGGGGTTGCTGTGTTGGCCATTTAACAAATACAGTGGTCCCCTGGTTTACGAATCCCCCGGGTAACGAAATCCCCGGGATCCGAAACCGGCGGGACCAAAAAATATCCCCCGGGATCCGAAGGATCCCCAGGATCCGAACAAAAAAAACCCGCGCGGCCCCTTTAAATCGGGTGCGTGGTCCGTTGGAAATAGCGGTCCCCTGGGAAACAAATACTTCCGGGTTACGAAAGGTAATCCGGAACGGATTACCTTCGTAACCCGGGGGACCACTGTACAAACAAAAATCAATCAGTGATACCTTTATTGGCCAACCAAAATGCCAGGATGAGGAGCCTGCCTGCAAAAGATATCCTCCCCAGCATAACACCTTTACTAAGGACTAAAACAACATGCAGGCATCTGAATAACATCTCCAGTTGTTTTCCCCCCTCTCATTTGGTTTGTAACGTCTTGCCTGATGAAGAAGCCCATAGAGCTTGGAAAGCTTGCAACAAGTGTATGTGCATTTGGGTTGGTCAATAAAAAGGTATCACTGATGGATTTTTGCTTGTACAGTCACCCCTCCTAACTTGCGGATCTTGGATCTACGACCTTGGAAATCCGCAGAGGGGTAACCTCCGCTATGTTTAATGGGGCATGCCCCTGTGTGCATGCGTACACAAGCTCGTGCATGCACCCCATTCAAGCCTATGGGGCTTGAATATGTGTGAGCCTCCGTTTTCATGGGGAGGGGGTCCAGAACAGATCCCCCGTGAAACGGAGGACCTTTTGTTTTATTTAAGATGAAGGCAAGTCTAAATAGGCTGTGTCTGAACTGAAAAGCAGTATTCAGGAGTGATATTCTGCTATTCTGACCCTCCTATCAATGAGAGATGAGACTGATGCTAATTTCAGAGCCAAACTACAGCTAGGAATGCATAGGGATCTTTGAGACTCAGGGCCTGAACACACAGGCCAAAATAAAGCTGCTTGGGGTCACTTTGGAGGTATGCTGTTTAAATGACACATGCATCTGAAGAGTCCAGAAGCTGTGCCAAAGCTGCATTCCAGGCCTTAGGACTGAGTGTGACTTTAGTGCAGCTTTCAGCCTTTTAGAACACATGCATCATTTAAACAGAATACCTCCAAAGTGACCCAAAGCAGCTTTATTTTGGCCAGTCTGTTCGGGTTCTGACTTAAAGAAACAAGCTGGTAGTATGAGCTTTCATAGATTTGAGTCTACTTCATCAAATGCAGTTAGAGTTAGGAATGGCAGATGTAGTTGCAGTTGCTAGAGTTGGAAATTTAACTTGATTTTAGCATGAGACTATAGGTATTTTAGTCAGTTAATTAATCCACTAGTTAAATTTGCACATTGATGGAAACAACACTTCTGAATCAAGAACCATAATTCAGTTTCACATGTTTCTGTTTCTGTTGTTTTCTGCACAAAACCCTTTATCAGATTTTCTTGACATAGAAAATGTAGACTTTTTCAATTATTTCTATGACTCTGGAGATCAAGGTTTGATCCCCCTGCTCAGCCATGGAAATCTACTGGGTTACCTTGAGTGAGCCACACACTGTCACCTCCAAAAACCCTGTGAGAAGGGTCATCTTAGGGTCTCCATAAGTTGGAAAAAATGTGAAGTCATACAAGAACAACATGTTATTCTTGTATGACTTCACATTTAACTCCACAGGGTTCTTGGGGTCCCACAGGGTTCTGTCCTGGGCCCAGTGCTATTCAACATCTTTATTAATGATTTGGATGACAGAATTGGTGGCATACTTATCAAATTTGCAGATGACACTAAACTGGGAGGAGTAGCTAATACCCCAGAGGACAGGATCAAAATTCAAAATGACCTGAATAGACTAGAAAGCTGGGCCAGTGCTAACAAAATGAAATTCAATACGGAGAAATGTAAGGTTCTGCACTTAGGGCGGAAAAATGAAATGCACAGATATAGGCTGGGGGGCACCTGGCTGAACGAGACCACATGTGAAAGGGATCTAGGAGTCCAAGTAGACCATAAGCTGAACATGAGTCAACAGTGTGATGCGGCAGCTAAAAAAGCCAATGCAATTTTAGGCTGCATCAATAGAAGTATAGTTTCTAGATCAAGGGAAGTTATAGTGCCACTCTATTCTGCTTTGGTCAGGCCCCACCTGGAATACTGTGTCCAGTTCTGGGCACCACAATTCAAAAAAGATGTGGAGAAACTGGAGCATGTCCAAAGGAGGGCAACTAAGATGGTGAAGGGTCTGGAAACCTTGCCCTATGAAGAACGCCTTAGGGAGCTGGGGATGTTTAGCCTGGAGAAGAGAAGGTTAAGAGGTGATATGATAGCCCTGTTTAAATATTTGAAGGGATGTCATATTGAGGAGGGAGCAAGCTTGTTTTCTGCTGCTGCAGAGACTAGAACGCGGAACAATGGATGCAAACTGCAGGAAAAGAGATTCCACCTCAACATTAGGAGGAACTTCCTGACAGTAAGGGCTGTTCGACAGTGGAACGCACTCCCTCGGAGTGTAGTGGAGTCTCCTTCCTTAGGGGTCTTTAAGCAGAGGCTGGATGGCCATCTGTCAGGGATGCTTTGACTTGGAGTTCCTGCATGGCAGGGGGTTGGACTGGATGGCCCTTGTGGTCTCTTCCAACTCTATGATTCTATGATTCTATGATTCTATTATTATTGCTTTTATGTATTTATTAAAATTTCCCCTCCTTTCAAATTAACACTCAGTTGACTAACTACTAAAATACTAAGTACTAGTAGTGTGTAGAGATGCAGATTAATATGTGTATTTTATGTAATGGTTGTGTTTTAACTATGTTATAACCCACCTTGAGCCATAAGGAGAGGCGGGTAAGAAATAACAACAACAACAACAACAACAACTAGTGCTAAATGCTAAAAAATACCCTGCCAGTAACAATCTTCCATACTACAATTAGCTATAGGAAAAAAGCTAATGTGAGCTCTTTCATCCTATGCTAACTGCAGCATTCTAGATTTCTGTTGAGCTTCAGTTGTGGAGCGAAATGTTAATCTTCTCCATGTGCTATGGTATTAGCAAAAATGTAGAGGGGTGGCCACCTAGTATTAAAAATTTTAAAATATTGTTAACAATATGTTTAATGTTGTGTGGACATTTTCCTTAACAGCGTTTCTGTTTGAAAATCAGTAATAACTAGAATATTACTCAGAACATTTAAAAAAATAATAAGTTAACTAACCTTCTATTTCATTATCTTCTATGTACAAGTGCTGTAGGCTTCTTGGAATATAGAAGGCTTGCTTCAGTTTATTGTGCCCAAGATTAAGTTCCACAAGACTAGAAATATTAAAAGCATTGTGAGGAACTTCTTGTAGATTGTTATGTGACATCCTTAGAGCAAGAAGTTTGGGAAGTTTCTGGAAATAGTTATCTGGAATGAAAGAAACTGAGTTATTTTCAAGGGAAAGATACATCAGTGAAGATGGTAGTTCAGGAGGCATTGATTGTAGTCTGTTGCTACAGAGGTTGAGTTGCATTAGATTCTTCATATTTGAAAATTGTATTCCTTTGAATTGAGAATCCTCAAGATAGTTGTTGCAGAGGTCAAGCATGGTGAGATTTGCTAAACTTTCTATAGCTCTGCGGTGAAAGCTGGAAATCTGATTGAAGCCCAGGATTAAGTGTTCTAAGCTTCTAGGTAGTGGGAATGGGATTTCTTTTAACTGATTGTATTGTAAGTGGAGTTGCACTAAGTTGGAGAGTTTGGCAAAGACTCCTGCATCAATCATGTCAGACTTAATTTTGTTATGGCTGAGGTTAATTTCTTTCAGAGCAGTAGCATTAACAAAGGATTCCAAATGCACTGCTTCAATATCGTTATACTGCAGATAGAGTTGTTGGATGTGGGAGGGGATGCTTGGTATTTTCTGAAGTTTACGATGATCACAGTACATTGCTATTGGGAAAGTAGGTGGGCAAAAGCATTCTTTGGCACATTCAGTAGGTGTGTTAAAATAAGGAAAGGCATATTCTACTCCAGGAATATGGTGGAAAATTGATGGATATTCATGATCTATTTCATTTTCGTATTCATCCTCAAAGTCATTGATTTCATATTGACAGAACACCATGACTCCAAAGAGAAGCGGGATAATGAATAATTGACTTGAGAGCCCCATATTCAACTTCGGATGTAGTATCCTGTAGAAAGAGAAAAACATTATGAAGTATGTTAATAATAATAAACAAGACAGTAGACAGGAAATTCCAGTACTTGTGCAATTGGCAAGACATTGTCCTTTTTCATCTTGTTTTGTCTAAGAAATAACAAGTGTACAGTTTTGGAACTAACAGTCTTAAACTTAGGACCCAAATAGCATCATTTGTGTACACAGCTTGAATCACTAGGTTAAAAACTAAAGAGATCAGCCATCTTCTGATAATGTAACCATTTTCAGCTCTTCTGGATAATAAAGAACACCAGTGATCTCCCCAAAATTCTGCAGAGATAATGTGTAACGCCACCACAATGCAACAATTAATTGTGCCTTGAGATTTCATGACGTTGATTTGTTCTGAATATCTGTAACATCAGTTCAACCTGCTGCTTGTTCTGAAACCTTCTTTCAGGTAACTTGCTTCTTGGATGGAACAATAAACACAATAAGTATTTGTCCATCAGTATCCTGGAATATACATTGTAAACCATTTGTCTCAAAACATAAACTGTGTTGGCAAACAAGAATGTCTGAATTTTGGTAATGGCTGTGATATAGAAGTTTATAAAGCACTTTTTGTGCTTACTTGGTTCTGGTAGTCTCTATTTTTTCCTCTGACAGTTTTTTAAAAGTTGGCATGTGTTTTATCTCTTTCAAAGTATATGCATGTAGACAGTTAAATTGTAAGAAGTTGCTAAGCAGATAGTTTCTGAAAGCTAAATGAAGAATGGAGGAAATTATAGTAGCCTATATTTGGTGGTGTCTAGTGGGAAGCAAGAAAAGTAGAGATACTTTGCCACAAAGGCAAGTTAGGTCCCTTTAGCAGTATTAACAGAGTTGATGTGACCCGTTTCTATGAAAGGACTTCCTAAAAATGTCACAACATAGATTTAATGTAATTTGGTTTCAGAGAATAAAGCCTAAGAGAAAAGATCTGTCGGGAATATACAGACCTCAAACAAATTGTTCCTTTTCTTTAAGGGACAAATTTCCCAACAGAAAAAATGTTCATAATTCAGTTTTGGTGATGGATGGAAAAGCTTTCTGTTTGACTGAGATTAAAACCTTATGCTTGGTTTAGAGACAGAAAGAGCTATTTTTGAAGAGATTTGTGGAGACAGAGAGGCATAAAACAGAGAGAGGTCAAAGATTAGACTTCTCAGGCCTGAGATAGAAGGGCCCAGGGAAGGACTGTTCAATATCTGATTTAGGTTTCATTTTTTACCTTTTACCAAAAACCAAGCAGTAGTGAAAACAAATAAGTCTCACAATTGTGAACAAACTAAACATATAAGACTACTAAAATAACAATATCATGTAGGAAAACAGAGGTTATCAAAAAAGATGAATTTATTTATTCTCCGGATTCTCAAAAGACCTTCAAGAGTTTAGTCACTACTGTAGTTTGGAATTTTTTAGTTTTAAATTTGGATTAGATATTCAAACCTATTTTGTGATAAGATCAGGTGTAGGATTTCTTCTAGAATTAGCCACAGCTAAAACAGGCTTATTCTGGGTCTAGGATTGGCTCCAGCTAAGACAGGCTTCCTTGGGATGTGGTGGCTTAGTGGTTAAGATGCCAATTCTGATGATCAGAAGATCAGAAGGTTGGCAGTTCGAGGCCTGAGTACTGCATGATGAGGTGAGCTGCCATCACTAGTTTCAGATTCTGCCAACATAGCAGTTTGAAAGCATACAAATGATAAATAGGTACCACTTCTCAGTAGGAAGGTAACAGAATTCGGTGCAGTTGCGATGGCCACATAACTACCAGAGCAGTCCTCGGACAATGCTGTCTCTTCAGCTTAGAAATTGAGATGAGCACTGCCCCCTACAGTTGGTTACAACTAGACATTGTACCTTTAAGGGGGGGCGGGGGGAGGGAGAAAGCCAGAATAAAAAGAAGCTGAATTTATCCGCTCCTTCCTGGAAAGTTCACACTTTCAGTTCTGCATATAAACTCACTGAGTAATTCTAAAGGAGTGATCTATCCTTACCCCTCTATATAGACACAATGATTCAGATGTGCATTTAAAAATGATAGAGCCACTGTCCAGGTGGAGGGCTGTACATACAACTGTCTGAAGTTTCAAAGGAACAGTCATCCAGTGGGATAGCAGTCGGCAGCTGTTTGTTCCTGCAACAGTGCACAGGGATGGCGGGGGGGCAAGTAAAAAAAAAAAAAAAGAACCCAGCAGTGCAGCTTGATGCCACACCATGTGGTCATGACATTCACACTCCGGTTGCCTTGGGAGCGGGTGGTGTGGTTAGCGGGAATTTGCCCCACTCTCCTGTCTGCTTGACCCGTTTCATCTTATTGCATTGTGATCCACATTTCATATATTTTGCTGCCTGATTTGTTTTACTCATTGTTTTAATTTTGTCATTCAAGGCATTTCCAAGTACTAATGTTTCGAATGATAATTTCCTTTCTTTTCTTTCCCTCTTGCCTTTCTTTTAGCACATGACCCAAGGTGGCTTTTAAAAGAGCACTGTAAGTTAGGGCTTCCTATTTTTACATTCTGGGGTTTTTGTTTGTTTGTTTCATTGCTTGTTATTAGGTCATATTTCTTTTAAATCATGCTTTATGTATGCTACTGCTTTCTGTTCAGCCAAACCAAAGAGCTTACAATTTCTTTCTTTTTTCTTCCAACGTTCTGAACCTATCTACTGTATAGTCTTGATTTGAGTAGGCTTTGTAATGTTTTTGACCTCACAATGTATTTTCTGTTCATAAGGATGTACTGTAGGCTTTTCTAGTATTTGTTAAAAATATTGCAATAATCGAGTTTTAAGTATTTTATTTGCTGACATTCAACTCCATCTACCCTTGTGAATCCCTCCCCTCCCACTATAGTTTCCCTTACAACTTATTATGAATTTTGGATTCTTCAGTAAGGAAATCTTCGGAAACTATAAAGTACTGTGTATAGTTTTAATAATGTTGTTGAGGTCCAGCAACATCTGGTGCATCATGGGTTCCACCTTGTAATAGCCAAATGGCACATGAGTATGTTGCGATTTTAGAACTGCAGTAATTAGACAATTGTATTACAGTACAATTAACTGTTTTTGTCCTCAGAGGGCTTATTACTCCCCCCCCCCAGAAAGAAAAACAAAAACAGTTCAACGTATTTCAACCAACTTTTTATTCAAAAAATAAACACAACCTGAAATGAAACATTTGTTGCATAAGTAAACAAAACTTATGAAATTCATAGAGACCAATTGCAGGTGTCTTCCAAAATGCATCCAGGGATAATAATGATAATAATAATAATACTTTTTATTTCTAGCCCGCTCCTCTGAACAAGCAATCAGGGTGGGTTACAACAAGGTTGAAAAACAATACAAGTTAAAATATTCCATCCCATTCCCCAGCTCCCCCCTTAAAATAGGATTAAATCAGAGCAAAATTAAAATAGCTAATTTAAACAATTAAAAATAAGCTAAAACAGCAATGAAAAGTTCCGACCTGGTGATCTTAGCTATATAGGGTGGAAATGCTGGAGAGAAGGTGGAAACGCACAAGACCAGCGTCAGGAGGTGTTAAACATCTTCTGGGTAAGCCTGCCGGAAGAGATGCGTCTTTAGGGCTTTTTAAAAGCCTTCAAGGGATGGAATAAGACGCATCTTGTCCGGCAGGTCATTCCACAGCTTGGGAGCGACAGCTGAAAAGTGTACGGGGGGGGGGGGGGTTCATATGGCAAGAGGCGGTCTCTCAGATAGGATGGACCCAAGCCATGTAGGGCTTTAAAGGTTAAAACCAACATCTTGTCCTGTGCCTGGAAACTAATTGACAGCCAGTGGAGGGATTTAAGCACTGATGTAATGTGCTCTCTCCTAGATGTACCGGTGACGAGCCTGGTTGCCATGTTTTGGACCACTTGCAGTTTCCGGGTTAAGCACAAGGGTAGCCCCATGTAGAGCGCGTTACAGAAGTCCAGACGTGAGGTTACCAGTGCATGCACCACAGTATCCAGGTCCCTCATCTCCAGAAAAGGGCACAGCTGGCGTATCACCCAGGGATTACTTTTTCTTTCGCAAGATTTCACTTTTCTTATGAGTTCCATTTTTATGACCAAACGTATAAATTTAGGCTCTTTTTACCGTGCCAAGATAGCTTGTGAGACAGCTTGTCTGCTCTCCCATTTTATCTCTGTTTTGTTTTTCACACATGCTCAGTAAGAGATTTTGGAGGCAGCTGCAATTTTGCTTGATAGGCAGGCAAACAGGGCTATAGTAGAATCAGCTAAGTAAAATTACAGTTTCCATGTTCAAGCGTTGTTTATTGCAGATATGCTTCTACAACCTGACAACATAACTGTTTCTCCAGCCCTCTGTCACCGTCTACTCAATGCCAGGGGCTGCTAAACAACAACAACGTTCCAGCTAGATAGAGGATGGGGAAGAAAATGGGGTGACCAGACATTTAAAAGTGATTGTAAAAAGGAACTTCATTGTTAAGAAGAGTTTTTTAACTGAGGCATTCCTATAATTGATACAGCATGGTGCTTACTATTTAAAGAGATTTTTTAAAATTGTACTGTGACCAAGCCTATAGGTACTGTATGTTTAAAGTAATTTTTTGGTAAGGACATTAATCTTATTTTTTCTTTCACATGAGAATGAAAAAATTCCAAACTGCTGTCTGTGCTGGTAAAAGAATTATTTTTGCAAATTGTTGTGTGATTTTTCACATTTGGGGGATTTTCTGTCACTATTTCATGGTTTTGTGCAAAAAATGTTTTTTCCTGCTGTGGAATCTGGGCCTCCTGATCTGGGTTATTGCCTCCCAACACCAATTTATAATAATGGCCATTCAGCCAATAGCAATAGCAGCTTCGTAGTTTTTTGTGGAGCTTTCGGACTATGTGGCCATGTTCTAGAAGAGTTCCTTTCTGACGTTTTGCCAGCATCTGTGGCTGGCATTTTCAGCAGCTTCATTTATATCCTGCTTCATACTGAACTAAGCAGTCTCTAAGCAGTTTACAGCTGTAAGTGAATTGTCCCCAACAAGCTGGGTACTCATTTTAGCGACCTCGGAAGGATGCAAGCCTGAGTCGAGCTTGAGCCTAGGCTAGTATTGAACTCACAACCTTATGGTTACTGAGTGGCTGCAGTACAGGCATTTAACCACTGCGCCACCAGGGCTCCTTCTGCTTAAAAACCTCCAAAGAAAAAGACTCCACTACTCTTCGAGGGAGTGTGTTCCACTGTTGAACAGCTCTTTCTCTCAGGCGCTTCTTCCTAACATTGAGGTGGAATCTCTTTTCCTGCAGTTTCAATCCATTGCTCCAGGTCCTCTTCTCTGGAGCCACAGGAAACAAAACTTGCTCCATCTTCAATATGACATCCTTTAAAATATTTAAACAGGGCTATCCTATCACCTCTTAACCTTCTTTTCTCCAGGCTAAACATACCCAGCTCCATAGAATACTCCGCATAAGGTATGGTTTCTAGACCCTTCACCTTTTTAGTCACCTTCCTTTGGACATGCTCCATCTTGTTAACATTCTTCTTGAATTGTGGTGCCCAAAACTGGACACAGTATTCCAAGTGAGGTCTGCACCAATACAGAATAGAGTATCTAGACCTCTCTTCTGTTGATGCATAGCGTTTCCAGAAGTTTTGTGCAAAACACTGGCAAAACAGAACTCTTCTTATTCTTACACACGCTGACAATCTTTTAGATGGTAAAGTACTATGTGTCAAAACAACCTTTCTTATTGAAGGTACAAAAATGTGCAAATCCTGTATTCTTTATATTCCTGCTTTTTTGAATCATAACTATGATCAATATGTTTGATCCTATCAGTAATACTTCTTGAGGTATCAACATCTGCATTAAAAAACAACAGTAATCTAATGTCTTTCTTCCCTTAAGTTCAGATAGCACAATTCAAAGTTTCTACTTATTCAAGCAATCAATTCTGGTTTTTAGATATTTTTTAGATATTTCAAGAAGCAAAGATTTTGATATGTAAGAAGCAGATAATTGAAAGTGCAATTCTGTGCACGTTTACTTGTAGATAATTGACCATGAACTCAATAGACTGTATTAGAGCTGGAAACATAAACTCTGTTTATCTTCTTTTGCTCTACTTCATGCAAATATCTAAATAATAAGTAAAATTAAAATGGATCCCTGATCTTGTTGAGATCACTTCAGAAAATTGATAGCCAAAAAAAATTGATAGCCGAATTAGTAATATGATGAAAGAATATATAGATTTCCTTTCTATAACATTCTGGACAGTTTTTTTGTTATACAGATACAGTAGTAGGGAAATTTATGTAAAACATACGTTACCCGTTCCCCCTCTCAATAATTTAGCCACTGCCCATACTACACTTTCCTTTTCTCATGCAAGCCACAATAAGCAGTTCTACTAGGAAATATGAGGGATCATTTTCCTCCTGGCCATCCTCTCCTTTTCTGCATAGTAATTTTCCCCTTTCTTTTTCTCTGAACTTTAATTCCTTCCTCAATTATAAAATTAATAAGTAAATGAGATTAAATGCTTACGTTTATGTGTTGCTTATTTAAAGCAAGAAGATGAAGCTACTCCTTCTTTCTTCTCTGGCTTGGCTGCTAAAGGGATTGTCCACCCACACCCTCCCTTGTGTCAAACTGAGTTTCCTCATGCCTCACGTTTTCCTTATCTGGATTTGGCCCTGTTATTAGCCTTCTATATCATAACATATCTTTCACATTTCTTATTCCTTTTGTTATGCTATTTGGTGCATTTGAGCTTCAGCTATTTTTTAAATGAAGCCCTTTAATGAATGTATTAAAATTAGTGAGTGGGGTGGGGAATTAGGGCATTTTTGAAATGAAAAAGGTTGAGCTATTAGAACAATTTTACTGATTACTAAATAAGAAACTCCAGTGGCTTGATCTCTTCTCCCCCAAGTAGTAATAATGCAGTTGGGCTTCACCTCCACTACTAAAGCAATGTATTGTACCAATGAAACCTGGCAGAATCATACAGTTCTGCATAATCTACATTTTCTGTAGTACAATTTTAGAACACTGTTGTGCCACTACTACTGGAATGGAAATGAGGTGCATTGCTACTTACCTCCTCCCCTCCCTTCCATCCTTTTCTGGATCCATTTGTATCTGGGTCCAATTGTACAAGGGCTTCCTCAGAAGTGAGGAATGAACTGTGCCACAGCAAAGTGGCCTAACAACAGAGTCTATTCTTCTGTTAACTGGAGTAGTATATTAATTGTAGGATCAGGCTGTAAATATGCGACATTTGGCATAATTTGCTTTTGCTTGGTGTCCCCCCTCCACCCTACACCACTTTCTGGATTCATCAGTAATTCAACCAGTGTATAAGTGAGTTATATTCTGTTACAGGGTCTAACCATTATTTTCTTTTACCTCAGAGCTATGCATATGGAAAAATCTCATTTAATGTTACTACTGATAAAACTGTGCAACAAATTATTTTTAATATGAATTGGGAATATTTTCCAAATCTATATAAATCAGAATTAATAAATTTGCATCATAGTCTGAAGAACATTATATATAAACATGAATAAATAATAGTGTTAGTTTCCTACCTGAACATTGGTAGTTTTCGACCAGTAAATATGCCACAAGCTCTAGAAAGTATCAGATGGTGATGTTCTTAAAATCCTTAATGTCAACATAAAGATTATTAACTTCTGGATATAAGTATGTGATGAAATGTAATTTGCTGTGAAAGGTCCTGGAGAAGTTTTGAGATGATGTTTGTTGCACAGAATTGTTTCTGGAAATAAGGGTATAGTTTTATTCTAGTGAAATTATGTGGCTTAACTCTCTTTCTCCAATTTTTGGTTTGAGGTGTGGTAGGAATTTCCTTCCCATGCAAGGGTGGTTGAAGATTATTTTTAACATCATCCATCAAACTGTTTGTTTTACTGTCAGTGCCAGTTCTTATGTTTCTTTAATTTGTTTACTGTCTGAAAATCCATTAAAAGTGTATTACTATCAAGTCTTAGATTTTCCACCCAGTGTTTAAATTATTAAATTTTACAGTTCATACTCTTAAACATGAACATAATCCATATTATTTTTGATTACTGCATATGGATGATTCAAAGCTGAATGTTTAAAGTAGCTTAATTTGATTACAATTGCCACAATTCAACAGCATGTGGAATTAAATGCAGCTACATTGCAATCCTTTTTATGCTTCCTCAGAAGTAAGTTTCACTGCACTCAGGGAGGCTTTGTTGTTTGTTATGTGCTATCAAGTTAGCTTCGACATATCTGATCCTATAAGTAACAGGTTTTATTTTTTGATCATCCCTGCTCAGGTCTTGCAAACCTAGGACCGTGGGTTCCTTTATTGAGTCAATCCATTTGGCTTCCTCTTTTTCATGCATTATCATCTTTTCCAGTGAGTCATGATTCTCATAATGTGACCAAAGTATGATAGAATTAGTTTAGTCATTTTGACTTCTAATGAGAATTCAGGCTTAATTTACTCGAGGACCCATTTATTGATCTTTAGGCAATCCATGGTATCTGTAAAACTCCCATCCAACAACAATTTTCAAGTGAGTTGACCCCCCCCCCCCAATTTATTTCCTGTCCACATCTTTATGTATAGAGAGAAATTGGAAATACTGTGGTATGGATTATTCTAACTTTGGGGTGCAATTACGTATCTTTATACTTGAATATTTTATCTAATTCCTTCATTATTCTTATCTTCCTAATATTCAGCTGTAACCCTGCTTTTGCTCTTTTTCCCTTAACTTTGCTTGGTTGTTGTTATTTTCTGCTAATAATATGATGTCACCTGCATATTTTAAATTACTGGTATTCTTTCTTCCAATTTTGTCATAGAATCGTAGAGTTCGAAGAGATCACAAGGGCCATCCAGTCCAACCCCCGGCCGTGCAGGAACTAACAGTGAAAGCATACCTGACAGATAACTATCCAGCCTCTGTTTAAAAACTTCTAAGGAAGGAGACTCCACCATTCTCCGAGGGAGTGTGTTCCACTGTCAAACAGCCCTTACTGTCAGGAAGTTCCTCCTAATGTTGAGGTGGAATCTCTTTTCCTGCAGTTTGCATACATTGTTCTGCATTCTAGTCTCTGGAGCAGCAGAAAACAAGCTTGCTCCATCCTCAATGTGACACCCCATCAAATACTTAAACAGAGCTATCATATCACCTCTTAACTGTCTCTTCTCCAGGCTAAACATACCCAGCTCCCTAAGTCTTTCCTCATAAGGCATGATTCCAGGCCCTTCACCATTTTGGTGGCCTCCTTTGGGCACACTCCAGTTTGTCAACATCCTTCTTGAATTGTGGTGTCCAGAACTAGACATAGTATTTCAGGTGAGGTCTAACCAAGGCAGAATAGAGTGGCACTATTAGTTTCTTTGATTTAGACATTATAGTGTTGATGTAAACAAGCAGATGCACAGGTAAAGCAATCTCCGATGCCTTCGGAACTACCGGCGACCTTGGAGCTGTTTGGCTTTATCAGGAATTCCTCCTGCTCGCTGCTGATGAAACAGACTGGAGCCAAATCTCTCTCCTCAGAGGTGTTTATTCTTAAAGTTGCTGTATTTACAAATATATACATGCTCGTCCAACAAAACTCTCCAACCATCTATCCACTCCGACTACCCAACAACCCTGCGGTGTGCAGGCTATTTATAGATTTGTGCCATGCGGTCACAAACCCATCCTCTTCTGGTGACTCTTTTTCCTTGTGCCACCAACAATGTTGTCCCTTCACTCAGGAAGACTTTTGATGTTACCCAGGCTTACGTGCAATCAAGCACATGTCTGACCTTGAACACTGTCTGCTGTTCCAGCCTTCAGCTGCAGACAATTATGCCCATGCTTCCTGGTTTCCTTTTTGTGCACATCTGTACATTTCATAGTTGAGCGTCAATGCCTAAGATGCCCCTCCAAAATGTACAGATGTGTATCATTTTGCCACATATGTGTTTGCCATCTTCCGATGTTTACATTTGTTGAACAGCCAAACTCTGTGTTTATTGTGCCATGCCTATCAAACATGATAGTTGTTCATGCCTTTCAATTGGCAAAGCTTTTGTGAGAACATCAGCAATGTTGTCCCTGGTGTCAATGTACTCCAGATTTATGATTCTGTTTTGAACCATCTCTCTCACATTCTGATACCTCACACCAATATACTTTGTTCTACACTTCAAGTTCTCAGCTTCAGACATTGCAATACATGATTGTGAATCCTCATGGACTACAGTAGGCTCTTCACACTTTTCTCCCAAATCCACAAGCAATTGCCTTATCCACTGGATCTCTCCTGCAATTTCAGACAATGCTGCAAATTCTGCTTCTGTAGTACTTAAAGCCACACAGTTTTGCTTCCTGCTGCGCCAAATTATTGGACTACCAGCAAATCTTACAAGCAAACCTGACACTGACTTTCTGTCGTGCAATTCTGATGCGAATGAACTGTCCACATAACAATCCAGCTGTTGTTCACTGCCCTGTATCACCAACTTTCTTTCTTTGGTTCCTTTCAAGTATCTCAGCACATGTTTCACTCTAGTCCAGTCTTCTACTTTTGGAACACTTACTTTTCTGCTAAGTACTCCAACAGCAAACGAAATGTCTGGCCTAGTGTTGTTTGCAATGAACATCAAGCTACCTACTACACTTCTGAACAATTCTGGATTTTCAAATTCCTTTGATGATTCTGCACTAGAAGTTCCAGAAGTCATTGGACTCTTTACAACTTTTGCATTCTGCAAGCCACATTTTTCAATCAGCCTTTCAATCTTTTTCTGTTGGCTCAACAAACACTTGCCATCCTCAGTCCACTGAACTTCAATCCCTAAGTAAGTCTTGAGATTTCCCAAATCCTTGAGCTTAAACCTCTTAGACAACTCTTTCTGAACTGATGTAATTTCCCTCTCTGACTTCGCTGCGACACACAAGTCATCAACGTAAATCACTACGGTCACATCACCTTTTGTATACACGCACGCATCCGCAATGCTGCGTTTGTATCCCAATTTGACCAACTCTTCATGAATGCAAAGGTTCCAGCAACGTGCACTCTGTTTCAAACCGTACAATGCCTTTTTCAACTTGTAAACCTTTCCATCCCTGTCCTTGTCAAAACCTAAAGGTTGTTCCATAAAAACCTCCTCATTAAGATGAGCATTCAAATATGCAGTTTCAAAATCAAAGTGTCTCACTACTTGATTCTTCCTAGCTGCTAAAGCTAATACCAGCCTTAAACTTTCTGGCTTTGCAGTAGGTGAAAAAGTTTTGTCAAAATTTTCAAACCTCTGCTGCGAAAAACCTTTTGCAACCAGTCTTGCCTTGTATCTATGGGTTCCATCCGGCATTTCCTTCCTCTTGAAAACCCATTTGCAACCTACAACCTTGTGGTTTTTAGGCCTCTCCACAATCTCAAACACTTCCTTATCTAGTAAAGACAAGTACTCCTGATCCATGGCAGAAAACCATTTCTCCTGCTCCTCCTTAGGATATGACTGCAATTCCTCAAAACTCTCAGGCTCATCTGCCATCACTGAACAAGCTCTTGCACCCTGCACTACGAATCTATCTGGAGGTCTCCTCACCCTCTGAGTTCTCCTTGGCACAATCACTTTTGTTCTGCCTTTTTCATCCTCACTGTCAGAACTAGTTTGCACCTCTGTGTCTTTCATGGACACCTTTTCAAACTTTTGTGTAGTGACTGGTGAGTGTAAAGTTGGATGTGTTTGTGTGTGATGGTGTGCAGAAGTACTGGGTTCACTTTCAGTAGATGCTTCTTGTTTTAGCACCCCTCCATTTCCAGTACCTATGTCACTCTGCCCCAGCTTGAGAAAAACCTCTTTGTTGGCATGGAGCTTTTCCCAACCTGAATGTTTTTCAAAGTTGGCACTTCTGGACAGCAAGATTTCCCCATGACCTACATAAAATCTATAGCTGTTCCCAGAATACCCCACAAACATCAACCTTCTCCATTTAGGATCCCCCTTTTTCCTGAAGTTTGCAGGCACGTACACATTTGCATACTGCCCAAAAACTCTCAGATATTTGAGATTTGGTGGTCTCCCATACAGCATGTGATATGGAGTTTTCTTTACAAAAGAATTCCAAGTGCGATTGGCAACATGGTTTGCTGTCAAAATTGCTTCCCCCCAAAGCTGCTCTGGTGCTTCTGCATCGAGCATCATGCAATCTTTTATTTGCTTTAAGACTCCAATGTGTCTCTCCGCTAAGCCATTCTCCTGGGGAACGGCCGCGTTCGTCGTGTTGTGGCGGATCCCTTTCCTCCTCAACCAATTTTTCAGGTTATTAGATAGGAATTCTCCACCTCTATCTGTAACCAAAGATCCTACTTTGTATTCAAACTCCCTTTCAATCATATTGACCCAATTTTTGATGTGTTCAGCAGCTTCACTCTTTTCCTTCATGAGCATCACATACGAAAACCGTGTGTGACGATCCACAATGACCATGAAGTACTGATTTTTGCCCATGGTTTTGGCCTAAGGACCAGCCAAATCAGCATGCACAACCTGAAAAGGTCTTTGTGTGGTGCATTTGCTGCGTTTGGCCACAGGAAAAGCCTTCAGCTTTATCCTGCTGCAAACTGAACAATCCAGGTGGTTTGAACAAGTGGACATTTTAAATTCTGGACACACTTCCCCCAGCTTCCCCAAACTTGTGAAGCTTGTATGTCCCATGACTCTATGGTAGTAATGAGCACAGTCTAAGTGCAAAGGCACATTGTTGACTACTGAACATTCTGCCTTGTCAACCATATAGTACATTTTGTCTCTTTTGATTGCTTTAGCACAAACTTGGTCATTTATGCTAATAGTACAACCATCCCCTTTGAAACTCAATGCATACCCACTGGTGGTTAATTCAGACACACTAACCAAACAGTTTTGCAACTTAGGAACACACAAAACATTTGAAAAGTCCTTTCCAAAACTTGGGATAAACACAGTTCCCATCACTTTTGCCTCCCTTGATGCACCATCAGCCAAAGCAACTGAATGTACATTAGATGGCACCTTATCTTTCAGGAGCCTATCACAATTAATCATATGCGACGATGCTCCGGAATCTAATAACCAAATGGGGTCTACAGCCTGATGGGCTTTATAGTCATTGTTCTTTACCACAGCAACAACACCTTTCCTGCTCACAGGATCTTTAGGCTGTTGTTTCCTTGCTGCTGCCAGCTTTCTACAGTCCTTATTGAGATGGCCTGGCTTCCCACAGTGGAAACACTTTCTCTCCCTGGACACAGCTGCCTTCTCCGGTTGCAGCTCCTTGAAAGCCTCGGTTGGGTGTGTTTGTCTTGGTACTGCATGCTGCCTCTGGAGCCCTGCCTCGTACTGCCGACGTTGGCTCTCTTCCAAGACACGTGCAGCCACCAATTCCGCAGTAATCTGTGATTTATCAAAACACTGAAGACTCCACAGAATATTCTCAAAATCATCAGAAAGACTCCCAAGCAGGATGTATGCTTTCTGCTCAGATGCAAGGACGACACCTCTCATCTGCACCTGGCTGAACAAATCAGCCATGATCTCCAGATGCTTCTCTGGCGATTGTCCTTTCTGCATTTTGCAGGCATACAGTCTCCTACACCAAATCATTCTTGACAGAGCTGTTTTAGATTGGTGAATCTCCCTCAAAGCATCCCAAACTGCCTTTGAGGTTCTTTTCTCCCGGACATGGTTGATCTGCGACGGCGTGATTGTAAGCAAAATTGTAGCTCTTGCTCTCTTATCTCGGTCAAGAGTATCTGCTGTGGGTCCTCTCTCAACAACATCCCACAGTCCTTCTCTGACCAGCAAAGCCTCACAATAGGAACTCCAAGCTGCATAATTAGTTTCGTCTAGTTTGGGAAATTTAGCTGCCTCCATCATTAAGCAGTGTAAAGATAGAGTCCTGGCAGTTTTCCCAGCTTCTACTGTCAATTGTGATAAGACACAGACAACAGTCCAAAAATCTTACCATCCAGCCTTCCGGCACTGACAGCACATCACAGCAACAAAGTACCTCTTTCACACAGCCAGTTGAACTCTTCGGCACAAACGGAGATGCCTTATCAGATAAAGATCTGGGCCCATAACCCTTGTTGATGTAAACAAGCAGATGCACAGGTAAAGCAATCTCCGATGCCTTCGGAACTACCGGCGACCTTGGAGCTGTTTGGCTTTATCAGGAATTCCTCCTGCTCGCTGCTGATGAAACAGACTGGAGCCAAATCTCTCTCCTCAGAGGTGTTTATTCTTAAAGTTGCTGTATTTACAAATATATACACGCTCGTCCAACAAAACTCTCCAACCATCTATCCACTCCGACTACCCAACAACCCACACTGCGGTGTGCAGGCTATTTATAGATTTGTGCCATGCGGTCACAAACCCATCCTCTTCTGGTGACTCTTTTTCCTTGTGCCACCAACAATGTTGTCCCTTCACTCAGGAAGACTTTTGATGTTACCCAGGCTTACGTGCAATCAAGCACATGTCTGACCTTGAACACTGTCTGCTGTTCCAGCCTTCAGCTGCAGACAATTATGCCCATGCTTCCTGGTTTCCTTTTTGTGCACATCTGTACATTTCATAGTTGAGCCTCAATGCCTAACATATAGTTCTATTGATGCAGCCTAAAATAGCATTGGCCTTTTTAGCTGCCACATCACACTCTTTACTTATGTTCAATGTGTGGTCTACTTGGACTACTAGATACTTTTCACAGGTCTCCTTAAGCCAGATGTCCCCCATCCTATATCTATGCATTTCCCACTTTCCATATGATATGCTCTGCATGTAAATTAAACAGATAGGGTGATCAAATGAACCCTTTTCTAACACTCTTGCCAATGGGAAAGCATTCTGTTTATGTTCTGTCCTAACAATGATCACTTGTCTATTCCTAGTAAGTGTGTTTTTGCATTACAGACGTAAAGCCCATTAATTTCAAGTTTGGATCCAGAGGAAGTCAGGCATGTTTCAGCTTTTACTTTGATTTCAGCAGAACCCAAGTATAAGTAACTTTTAGTGCATGTTAATATAGGTAAATTAGTGCACTAGAGCTTATTCCCAAATATATGGATCTAAGATTGCAACCTAATTTGAGCTGACATTTGTTTTTGGAGACTTAACTGTGGTTAGTTTAGTAAGGCACATCACCTTACTAAACTATAGTGACTGAGGAATGCATGATAATTTCCGAATGTGTCCTGTGGAAGATGCAACATTTATTCCCATGTTTCTCAATGTTATTTAGTGTTGTGGGTTCAGCTTTCAAAGATTTTGTAGCAAATGGAATAAAATGTAGAGATACCTCCCATATTAATGCTTGTCCACAACACTGAAGGAAATCAATTTTACAGTGACACTTTCTGGTATCTGTACCCTTTAAAATTACAGAGAATTAGAAATAACTTGTCAGATGAGTGCCAGAAAGGCTCTGGTACTTTTGATACATTGGTGTACATGTGAGGTCTACTTCTCCAGTATAAATCCCTTTTGGTTGAAAGTTCTGCATTGATGTAACAAAATAACTAATGAGATGTATGGTTTCAAAATTCTTCATAGATTCTGTCAATTGATGACAGAAATAATGCAGATAAAAATGTTTTATACAATTGGCCCTTTATAGATTATGATGATGATGGACTGCATATCTTGCCTTTTAGCCAAAATTGAGAATCAATCTAGCTTACAATTTAAAATAGGTTCAATTTAGCTAAAATTATACAACGGTCAGGATTAAGATAGAATAATACTAAACCAATATTAAACCAATTTAACACCTACATTTAAAAAGAAAAAAAGCAATCAGTTCAAAGTTTATCTATCTTCTGATGGTTTGACAACATTTGGATCCCTCTAGTACTGGATAAATTGATATTTAAACAACTTTACTAGTGATCCCTTTAGTACTAGATAAACTGATATTTAAACATCACTTTACTTTTAAGTCCACATGGATAATACGTATGTCTTATTTAAATTCTGAATACAGACCACCATTGGCACATGATGGTCTGGAAACTTTTGTGGTGGAAACTTTTTTGGTGATCATTTCTGGATATTGATTGTTGTTTCAGTTGTTTTTGCTTGCAATTGTCTGATTGTATTTTAAACCATTTTAAACAATTAAATATTTTCTCTAGTAAGGGGACAAAGAGTAGGGGATAATCTCTTGTTGTTATACATACATATCTAATTAGAAAAATAGGATAGCTTTTATCTCAAGCCTGCATCTCTCATATCAAATGATCCATACAAGGTTAACAGTAGGATTATATTTGAGTTAACAAAGGGATTTTAAAGCAAACTGTAAGCTAAGATAGTAAGATTTTTTTTCATTATCTACAGAACCTGGATGGTAAATCACAAGATACAAACTCAAAGGGGAGGTAATAGATTGATACAGAAGTCAGATATGACCATGAGGGTACAGGCCTTGGTTACATTCCTTTTGGATTATTATAATGTGCTCGATGTGGGGCTGCCTTTGAAACTCAGAAACTTAAATTGGCCCAATCAGGCTGCAGCCAGGCTGCTAACTGAACCTGTCTACAAGAGTGAATACAACTCTCTTGTTGTGACAGTTCTATTGGCTATCAGTCCACTTTCGGGCACAATTCAAAGTGCTGGTTTTGACCTGTAAAGACCTATATGGCCTGGTTCCTGGTTATTTGAAGGATCATATCTCTGTGTATGAGCCCATTAGAGTGTTATCATCTGGAGAGGCCCCTCTTTCTGTCCCATCATCCTTTCAGGCTTTCTTGGTGGGAAGAAGAAAGAGGACATTCTTGGTGCTGCTCCCAAACTTTGAAACATTGGGGCAAAACAGACCGCTCAAAAAGGGTGGATTGGAGCCACCCCAGAGCCACTCAGTCCAGAGCCCTGGCAACTGCGTGGTTGTGGCCCCAATCTGTCTTATTGCTGCTGTTTCAAAGTGGCTTTTGAAAAGGAGTGTTTTTTTACAGCTCCTTTTCAGGGAGCTTTTCTGGATTGGGGTGACTTGGTGGCAGCTTAGGCACATGTGTCATGTGATCCCTACACCCCCAAGCCACCTGGAAGCAGGCTTTTTTCGACTATCTGTTTTGGTCCTTAGAGAGGCACTCCTTTAGTGGCAGGTAAAAACATTTTTGTGCCACCAGTTTTTTTTTTCATATTGATATAGGTTGAGCTTTTAAATGCTGTGTAATTGTGTATAGTTTTTATTTGTGTATAGTTTTTTAAATACATTTAAATATCTTTAATGTTTGTTTTTAATGTTATAAACTTTCTAATTGTTTTTAAATTTTATATTTCTACTGTTTATGCTTTTGTACTGGGTTTTTTTAAATTGTATTGTTTTAAATTTGTTGTTAGCCTCCTCAAGTCCCTATATCTGGAGAGATGCAGGAAATTAAAAAATAAATACATTGTAGAAAGTGACAGTGTAATTTAGAATACATTATTAAGAAGGAACTAATTCCAGCTAATTCTTCTTCTTTGGCTGGTATCTCCTCTTCTCAAATCCAGTCCTGACTGTTTTGCTTAATTAAATCATTTCCCAGCTAAACTTCACCAAACACATGGCTCTAGGGCAAATATGCCTGCTTATACCTCACGAAACAACCTGTCAACATTGGAGAGAATCTGACTGAAACTGACCCAAACAAATCAAATAGGCAGCTAATGACCCTTCTAGCTTAGTCTCCACATTAATTGTTATACAAATTGGAGGCAGTTTATCACAGCAGGCTCTTATCTCTGGATGGACTGTCCAACATGACCAGATTAAATAGCCTTCAAACCTCTGGAAGATAGATCTCCAGTGGAAGACACTGAGCAGATGGAACATTTGTAGTGAGGGAGGGAAACACTTTGTACTGCTACAACAACGTTTTAGGTCTTCAAATCAACTATGTGTGTTTACCTGGATACAACTTGTTTTTTTTTTTCATCTTTTGCAGTCTGTACTGATCTTTCATGACAATTCTTCATCTGTAGCTCCTTTATAAACAAGGAGGATAGCAATGTGGAGGAGAAGAATTGCCATTTCTGTGCTGAAAACTAATTCTAATTTGCTCCCATGGAGAGACTTTTTCTTTTAATTTCCCACGCTTATTGACTGCATTCCCTCTTCAGCAGCTTAGAAAAATTACTCAGCTTTTAATTTGCTTATAGCTGGAATATCTAACCATTTTTATTGTGTTTTGCTATATAATGTAATGTAAACAGGAATACATTGTGTGTGTGTGTGTGTGTGTACCTACCTTCAGGTCACCTATTGACTTAGGGCCACACCATAAATTTCATAGAGTTTTCTTAAGCAAGTAATATTCAGAGGTAGTTTTGCATGTTACTTCCTCTGAAATATAGCCTATAGCACCTGGTATTTCTTGCTGATCTCCCATGCAAGCTTCCAAGATCAGGCAGACTCTGGTACCTTTAGACCCTCTTCTGAATACATCCATTTCTTTCATAAGTTGTCTCTTCATAAGATGGGAGTTTGTGTAATAGTTGGAGAAAGGTCTAGGGTGTGGAGGAAGTCTCTGTCTGCCAACCATGGAACCATGGAGGATACATTCTGCCTCTGACCAGAAGGAAAATGATTGGTGAATGGGAGTGTAAAGCTCACAGTGTTCAGGTTAGGGTGTCTAACGCCAAGAAAATAACCACAGGGAAAATTGTGATTATTTAGCTATAGCAAACATAGTTCTGATCCTTTGTGGAGTAAATTAGGTCAGGGGATAGCCCTAAAAGTGCTGGGAGGCACATTCAGTTAGGAGGCAATGTTCCTGAGTAAGAACTTATAAATGAATTTTCATTCTGAATGCAACAAAAGTGGGGAATGTCCAGTTATCCCAAGCACAGTTTTGAATATGGGTGGTGGTGGGGGAGTTGAAGCTTTGGTTTTTCATTAAATAAATAAATAAATAAGTCCAACCATTTGTTGTTATTGTTGTTGTTTTTCTTAGAACCAGCCTCCTGGTAGTATATAACAGAATGAAGGTCTTAATTTCATAATAACTACTTAAATAACTACTTCTGCTTAGGGACTGGAAAAATGGGATGACAAATGAAGTTTTGACTGCTCTGATAAGATAAAATGTGTTCTGTGAATGTTGGACTTCTTGCTGTGGTATGGTTGAATAGGAAAATGGAATAATGGAAAGCAGGGATTCCTCATAGTGATTAATTGTCAGAGTAAAACAAACATTAAAAAAATTGAAATGTGGGTTGGGATATGGAATTGAAAAAGGAAATTCCTGAATCAGTATGGTTTGTCCCATTACCAATCTAAATCAATCTTCATAAAGGAAAACATTTAAAAAATACTACACAGATGGTACAGTATCTCACTCGTGTGGAATTAGCTAGGATCACAAAAACCGCTTCACCCAAATGTTGGAGAGGATGCAGCACTAAGTGGATCTATATACATATGTGGTTAGAATGCTCTAAAATAAATAAGTTCTGGTCTGATCATCTCCAAAATAATAAAAAAGGGTGAATTTTTGCCCAGGACTACTACAGTGGGCCCTTGGTATCCACTGGTGTTTGGTTCCAGGACCCCACATGGATTCCAAAATCCATGGATGCTCAAGTCCCATTAAATAAAGTTGCATAGTAAAACGGTGTCCTTTATATAAAATGGCAAAATCAAGCTTTGCTTTTGGGAATTTATATATCTTAATATATTTTCAAACTGTGGATTGTGTTCCATCTCTGGCTGCCATCCCACAGCATCCTTGGTTTCCTACACAGCTCTGAATGCAGAGACTCTGATTGCAGAGAATCTTCAATCCATTGATTAAAAAAAAAGTGGCTATGGAGGGCTGACTATACTTCTCTCACTATTCCTTGAACAAAACAAAATACTGAAACACAAAGCTTTGGTCACCTTCCTTGTAACAATAGCCAGATTGGAAATTGCTAAGAACTGGAAAACAGGTGAACTTAATAGAAAATTGGTGGAGGAAAACTTGGGACATTTGGCTGATGGAGAAACTCATAGACAATATAAGAAAGCCAAAAGGACAAATTGGGAAAAAAACCCTCATTTACTAAAAAATAATCCCATTCCATTTAGTACATCAACAATAATTCATGACAGATACAACCTCCACCACATCAAGCATTCTGGAAGGACATTCAACATGAAGACTCAACCGTGCTAGGATCTGACTACTTCATTAATACTGTGGACTTTTAACTTTCTTAAATACCCTTCTTCTATATTATCATGTCTATATTTATTTATTTCAAGGATTTATATCCTGCCTTTCCTCAGTTTTCTGAAAGTGGATCAAAAGTCCATGTCTGCACAGCCCACTCTCAAGGCGGGTGAACACCCATAGGCTGTTAACACCATGTTGTGTCAAGCTGCACTGCATGAGTTTGTTGCTGTTTTTGCCTCCCCACCATGCATGCGTACCATTGCACAAGCATACTCCCTGCAACCCACTACCTTCCTTCTTCCCACTCAGATGCCATTCCATTGGACAGCCACCTGTATGATTCACCACACAGTTGGACATGGGAATCACTGCCTGTGCAATGCATCGGAGCATTGGTGTGCCCAGTGATACACTGTCTTGCATGTGGCAAAACATGGAGGCCCCATATACATGTCCCTTTCACCCCATGGCCCCCTGTTGGGCTGTTTGGTTTGTGTATGTTGCAATTACGTCCATTTCATTATTGGAGATTGCCTTTTTGTTTTGCCACAGTTCTGTACTGCATATGCTCTTGAACTGTTTATATGCTGGTGCAATGATTCTTATTTTCCAACTTGAGTAGGAGTATCCCGGCTTCTTTTTGCTCCAGGTTTTAGCTCTGGAGTGCGACTTCATTTCACTTTCCACTCAGTTTTGCCTTGGGCATCATCTAAACATCCCACCTTCAAAGTGGTTAGAAGCTGTTTTATTTGGCTAGTGTGGACTGCCCCTCTGTCTTGCATCTTGAGAAGAAGAGAAGCTTTCTGACCATCTCTGAAATTCAAGATAAAGCCATAGCAAAACTAGACTTTCTGAAAGATTAGTTGCAAGCACAAAACTGGTGGGCTACAAAACCAGAATTTATGAGTTCAGTGTGACTTTGCCATCTGCTACTCGATTATTCATTTCACCCCTGGGACTTTTCAATTTGTCTGAATGTATTCTATGCTGGTTAACATATTTAGCAGCAAGAGTGAAGCACTGTGAACAAGTCCAGTGCTTACATGTTCAAGCACACATTCTAAAAAAGAAAAAAATTACATAACCTACTCACCTACTTGATGAGGAATGAAAATAAAATAATTTAAAGCATTATTGCTATGTAAAACATGGAACCAGCACAAGTATTGGACTGAAAATATTGAAGAAGTAATACAATTTAATAGAGTTATACTGAGAAACTATAGTTTGTATATACATTTCTTAGATTACCTTGAATTGTGCAGGAGAAATTTTCCATGTTTATTTGATACAATCATTTCCAGAAACTACTAAGGCAGCTGTCATGTTTCATTGAAGCCTGCTTTGTGTAATGTAGCTGAATTAAGAACTTGTCTTCTGGAATAAGTGTAATCTTTATTAATATAGGATCATGTAAAATCCAGGGAAGTATAGTTATCTTTTGATCTTTCCCAGCAGCAGTATGGTTAATAACTCTTAAATTACATTTGTACTGATATGTCCACATTTTGTAAACATACTGTATGTAGCAAGACTTCTGGCAGCATATGCTGTTGAACTAATTTTTATGGGATATTTTTCAAGGTTTGTGCTGGCGAACTGGAATATTTGGATAATTTCCCCAGCTTTGTCTATTTAGAAGTTTGTTATTTTTTCCTGTTTTTTTCAAGTTTCTATCTATTAATATGAATAGTATACTTTTAAATGTGACATAGTATGAGCAATGTTTTATTATTGAACATGTAAGGTAAATGTTACAAGCTTCTTTCCAGATTGTTTTAGACACTGGAATGTGATACGTGGCATTTGGAGCTGAAGCCAGTTGTTCACTTACTGTAGAACTTTTCCATATGTTTCCGGTTAGCAGCTTTGTTCTCAAACCTAGAATCTTCCCAGAAACAAATAGAAAGCAGATTCCTCGGCTGTACTGAACACAAATGAATGCAAGTGTTCTCAGTCTCTTTCAGTTGTGTAACTTGATTTCATAAAGTGTATTCAGTAATAGTTCAGAAAAGCAAAAGTACAGAAATGGTTCTTGAATGATTTGCTTCTCTTGCATTGGTCAATCACTGATGCTGTAGCCTTTTATTTATTCTGGAGCAATATACTATTTAACTCCCCCCCCCCCAAGTAATACGCAAGGAGGCAGGGGAAAATTTGAAAATGAGAGAACACATTTTTCTTACTACACTGTAGATTTACAGCACAATTGTAGACCTGTGAACTCAGGTCCACAACACACTGCAGAAATAATTCAATTTGAGACCAATTTAACTGCCCTGGCTCAGTGTTAGAGAATCCTGTGAATTTGTAATTTATTCAGACACCAGAACTCTCTGACAGAGAAGGCTAAATGTCTCACAAAACTACAGTTCCCAGAACTCCCTAGCATTGAGCCATGGCAGTTAAAGTAGTCTCAAACTGGATCATTTCTACAATGTGTTTTGGACCTCAGACATGATTTCAGTTGAGTTCAGAGAGACTTTGTCTGTCATTAGCCATCCCTAAATAACTGGGGTACAGTCTTGCTCCTACTAGCCAGTAGCTCACTAGCTTTTTCTCAGACTGAAACAGTGGAATTGGATGAATCACTGAAGTTTTCCTAATCACATGCCTTCAGTAATTTTGAAATGGGTATGTTTAGTCAGTTTTTGTTACTGTAGTTTATTTTGGCTTTTTTTCTCCTGTTGGGTAAAGCAGTAAAGAGACTTACTCTACTGCTCAAATAGCATTTATAGCTTATTTTTTATGGCAAGAGTATGTGCCATGATGCAATGGTATGAAGTAAGTGAAAGTACTTGCCATCTGGCTGCATATCTTCTAGCATGTTACTATAGTGCCCTTACACATTTGGTAAAATATGTTGCCAGATTTTTAGGTAATTATAATACCACTGCTGGAGATAGGCAGCCAAAAATCTTTTTATGCCAAAACTGAAAGCTAATGTTTTAATATAAAGATTCTGTATGATTGTACACTAGTCCAACATATTGTAAACTCAATGTAATGTGCATGGTCTCTTCTTCTGCAGCACTCACTGATGCCCAAAACATGTTCTGGAGCATTTTCTAGGCCTATGGAGGAGGTTGTGTACACCTTTGGGTATTATAGCATGGAAGGGAAGATTGTACCTCATCCACTTATGCTGGATTTCACTCATTTATTACTAGAAATCTACTGCTGGAATACAGCCTTTATGGTCCTGTGCATTACAATTTCTGGATTTATGGTTAAGTGAAAGCTGATTTTTGGGGGCAAAAGGAAATCCACACAGAAAATCAATTTTTAAAATATGTCAAAGTTGTAAAAGCCCTTCCATGACAAAAAGTAGAAATCAGTTAATGATGGTCTTCATCAAACGTAATTATCTGTGGTATGTAGCAGCATTGTTTATATATTAACATATGAGTACTGGTCTATTATGCAGAAATCTTAGATGTTATATATTTTTCATAGTTCTTTTGCTGGCCAGTTGTAAATTGTATGCAAAGAACCCCCCTTCCTGATTTTTATCCATAATTGGAAAATTTCAAAGGATCAGCAACTGTAGTTTCAGATATGGTGTTGGTTTCATTCCATGTGGTGGAAGTAGAAAGCTGTTGACTTTCCTCCATTTTTCTTGTGGGAGACTAACAATGCATTAGATTTAAAAGAAAGGATTTATATGCAGCAGAAGACAGGATGACATGGTTTTCACTTCTTATTTCTTACCTCAAAGTGTCCTGTACCCCCTCATCTACTTTAGGGAATAGGTATTGTATGTATGAAGTGATACTTGGCAATGCAGGGTTCATAGAATCATAGAGTTGGAAGAGACCACAGGGGCCATCCAGTCCAACCCCCTGCCATGCAGGAACTGCTAAGGAAGGAATGCTAAAAATCACCACAGTGACTCCTTCCTCTGACAGGGTACTTCTTAAAAACTTTGGCAACAGAATGGCAACTTTGAATACAACCCCAAACTTTTAATTCAGCATTAGCCATCAAGTTTGTCGTTATGCAATAATTTTGGAATAAAAATTACTTTCAAATTTCTCTTAGTACCACACGTTTACTTTCTACAGTGGGTTCTTTTAAGTGATAGAAATTCTAGCCCCTGACATTTTGCATTAACTGAGATCTGCAATATTATTTTTTTCTTGCTGGAGCAGCAAGGCCTTTGCTTAGTCTAAGGAACTTACTACACTGGGCCCTCGCTATCCGTAGACTTACCATCCATGGATTTAAGCATCCACAGATGGCGGTCCCCATTGCGCTGCCATTAGGGACAATGAGACTTTAGGTCCTGTGTTTAGTTTTTGGTTTTGTTTTGTATCTGCGTGTGTGTGTGTCAATAGATCCTTTGTAGATATGAAGGTCTGATCTATGTGTACCAACAAGATATATCCCAAAATCCTTTTGCAAATTGCAACAGAGAAGGTTCATTGGTGGAACAAATAATATAGCCTTTTCATGAAAGGTAAGGAAAAGATTTCTGGAGATCCCACTGAAGAGGGGCCCTTCTTTTCTCCATTCTCCTTGTGGGAGAGAAACAACTCACTGGTTTCAGAATAGCCGGTTCTATAAAACAAGAGCCAAAATATATACTGTACTGCGTATACAGAAAGGCAAACTTAGTGAGTAACAGGGGACTTGTCAGAGCTATACCTTGTACATAATGTGGAGAAAGTGGGGAGAGACACATTTTTCTTTACCTCTCTTAAAACTATAATGTGCTGTACTGCTATCTATTGATCGGTGGGGGATTCAGGATAGGCAAAAGTACTTCTTCCAATACACTGGTAATCTGTGGAATCCATCCAACAAGGTTTAGTGGTAGCCACCAATGTGGATGGCTTTAAAAGGTAATTATACATGTCCATGGAGGACTGTGGCTATCACAATAGTTGCTACGTAGTGCAATGGGTACATACACACATACAAACATACCTCAGTTAACAAAACCTTTGGCAAAGAAGGTCCTTTTTACAAAGACCTTTTATGCATACCCAGCCTTTTCCTCACTGTCCTTTGTTTAATTGGGAGGTTGTCCCCTGCTTAACAGGATTGCCAGTGGGAGGAGGATGAAGGAGGGCTGGGGAAAAAAAGCCTTGCAGTATCAGGCTGCTGCAACACATCTGCAGTAAAGAATGCAATAAAGCTAGACCTGGAAAAGAGTTAATTTATACTCTGTCTGATCTAATTACGTGTTTGTGTAGCTGCCTACAACAGTCAAGGTAAACATCAACAGCCTCTAGAATCTCTTCCTGAGCATGTGTGAATAGCAAAACAGAGAGAAAAGGGGAGAGCAGATTAGACCAGTTCACCAGCTACACCCAGCATGGTTTAAAATAAAAAATTGTATGTCTGGACACGGAAAATGGTACTCATAAGAAGGGTGGAAGCTGGTGAAAGAAACAATAATCCCTGGATGCATTTTGGAAGAGCTTGCAGATGGACTTCAAAAGTTTTTGTTTACTTAGGCAAGGCTTACCTAACCTGGTTGTTCCATTTCACAGTTGATTATTGTTAGTTTTGAATAAAATGGTTGCTGAAACATGCTGCACTATTTTGGAGTCTGTTAATGGCCTGCTTCATTAACTGAGGTGTACCTGTACATTTCTTCCAGTACCAGAAACAGTTTCTGCTGTGTTATCAACTTCTCAACTTCTAGAGAACATTATATAGGAATTATGTGTCAACAGTGTGATGTGGCTGCTAAAAAAGCCAATGTGATTCTAGGCTGCATCAACAGGAGTATAGTGTCTAGATTGAGAGAAGTAATAGCACCATTCTGTTCTGCTTTGGTCACACCTCACCTGGAATCCTGTGTCCAGTTCTGAAGGCTTCAAGAAGGATATTGACAAGCTGGAACATGTCCAGAGGAGGGCAACTAAAATGGTGAAAGATCTGGAAACCATGCCCAGTGAGAAGCGGCTTAGGGGGCTGGTTACAGTATGTTTAGTCTGGAGAAGAGAAGGTTAAGAGGTGACATGATAGCCATGTTTAAATATTTGAAAGGGTGTCATATTGAAGATGGAGCACAACTTGTTTTCTGCTGCTCCAGAGACTCTGGAGTTTATCAGATGGGAGGAATTTCTCTTTATTTCGAATGGAGCCAATTGGAGCCAATTCAAATTCACGTGAATTCGCTAGTTCACCCGAAAATGACTGCCCATTGCCCGAAATTGTGTGAGATGCTTTAATACGAAATAACGTAAAACCCATGATTGCGTTCGGAATGACTTCCCTTTTGCCCAAAATTGCGTGAGATACTTTAATACGCAATAATGTGAAACCCCATGATTGCGTTCGGATTGCCATTAGATTATACTTCCAATTTTTGTCATCTGATAAACTCCTAGGACACAGAGCAATGGGTTTAAACTACAGGAAAAAAGATTCCATCTAAACACGAGGAAAAACTTCCTGGTGGTAAGATCTGTTTGACAGTGCTGGAGTCTCCTTCTTTGGAGGTATTTAAACAGAGGCTTTATAGCCATATGTTGGGAGTGTTTTTTATTGTGTATTTCTGCATGGCAGAAGATTGGACTAGTGGTCTCTTCCAGCAATATGATTCAGTGTTAGGGAGGGACAGCCAAAGTGGTATAGAAGTTTGAGCACTAGACTAAGACTCTGGAGACCATGATTCAAATTCCTGCTCAGCCATAGAAACCCACTGGGTTACCTTGGGCAAGTCACACTCTCTCAGCCTCAGAGAACGGCAAGGGCAATGCCCCTGTGAACAAATTTTACTAAGAAAACACTATGATAAGTTTGTCTTAGGGTCGACATAGGACAGAAATTACTTGATGATATACAATAGTAACGCTCTTCAGAGGGTTCAAGGGATCAATCCGGGAATTGAGACATATCTGGAAGTGAGAAAGCAGGAAGCCTAGCTAGATATAGTATGTATATGTGAAGTTAGCTGGTAAGCCAAAAGTGTTTCGCAAGGCGGTGGGGGTGGGTGGGTGATAAATCAGAATAGGTGAAGGCAGAATGTTTTGCAGAGGAGTTAAGCTCCAGGTTCAAACAAAGCTGGGTTAAAAAGGTAAAATACTATACTGCCAGTGGAATACGTTGGGTAAAGTAGTGACACATTCTAGACTAGGTCAAAATGGTTGATTTTCCCCTGTCATTTTCATATCCTATACCTCTATGATTAACTCCTAAAAGCTATTTCTTCTAGTGTTATAAAACTATTCAGTCTTTGAGATACCATTACAATGATGTTTAATTGCTGTTGTGAAAGGCTGTAGCCTGGAGTGTAGCAGAAAGAAGCAGGATTAAGCTATGGTCCTGCTACATAGCCTGCCACCACTTCAGTTTGTTATAGCTCAGAAGACTCCCAAGCATCACTGTACATCCCTAGGTCTCAAGGCAACAAGGGACAAAACCTTGCAACCTCTGTTTTTAGAGGCTCAGGACAGAAACTGATAATCCGTATAATCAGTACCAATAAGTGGATTCTAGAACAGATCAAGCCCGAACTCTCCCTGGAAGCCAAGATGACCAAATTGAGGCCATCATAGTTTGGCCACATCATGAGAAGGCATGAATCATTAGAAAAGACAGTGGTGCTTGGAAAGGTAGAGAACAAGAGAAAGAGATAGTCCATAAGCCTTTAGGGCTGAAGAGCAGGGTATTATTATTATTATTATTATTAATATGCCATACAGAGGAACTCTATAAGGGAGGCCATGGGCCTGAGCCTACGGGACCTGAGCAGAGAGACTGAGGACAGGAAGCCTTGGAGATTGTTGAGGTTGGCTTGAGAGCAATAAACAAATTCAGGAGCAATAACAAATAAGTTAGGTGCTGAATTTAGAATTTAGATTTGGGTCAGTAAAGCAATTCCAATTTATCAGAATATATTATAACATTTTAATATTTCTGCCTGAGTTGTGTCCTTCGTTTTATGGAAATTTAGCTAACTGTATTTTTTTTTAAGTCCTCAAGATACTGGGATTATACTGCCATCCTTTGGTGTGACTCAGTAACTAAGAGGATAACAAATAGGAAGATTTCCATTCATAAGAATACTTTAGGCATTCATCCATATAACTGTGTATTGATTATGCATGTGTCTGTAGAAGTAGTGTCTAAGCCACAAACAATATTAGATAAATATATTTCTTTTTGTGCAATGAGATGTTCCTTTCTCCTCTCTGTAGCATCCTTGTCACTTTCAAATTAACTTCCAACCCTGTTAGGCCTATTTTGGAGGGTCTGCAAGAGATATTTTCCACGAGAGGTGCCTGTTTCACTGGCAAATGGACCCCACTTAGAGTACTAATCTTAGAGTATTAGGACTTCTGTTTTCATTTATTAGAAATATGCAAAAGTCGTATTTTTTAAAAAATCACACAAAATAGGACTTCTGTTTTCAGCTTAAATCAGTGCTTATTTTATATGATAATAAAAAACAATTGTTTGTTTTACACATAATTCAATGCTGTGTTCATGGCATTTTGAAAAATATAAGAAAAAAGAATGCCATAAATAATTAAATTCAGCTACCATATTACCTAAGCTATTGTTGTATTTTGTGATGGGACTGGGACTGATCTGCATTTGATGTGCTACCAATCTTTGGTGAAAGAAAGAAACAGTTTTAGCCAATGGGCACAAGTATGGTATTGGTCCCTGCCACATTAGGGGAAGGACCGTTAACCGGGGGGGGGGGGAGACTGTTCATCTCCCACATCAAGTAGCTCAGGATCCTCTGCCTTACAACACAGAGCATTAAACCAAGGAAGAGTACAGTTATATTTTGCCATGAAAAATGTCTGAAGCAATGAAAACATGTACTAATTAACCATCAGGGCGCCATCCTGTCCCCGATGCTATTTAACATCTATATGAAGCCACTGGGTGAGATCATTCGGAGGCATGGAGCTCAGTGTCATCAGTACGATGATGACACTCAGATATATTTCTCCATGACCAGATCATCTGCTCAGACCTCAGATGGCGTATCTCCTCTCAATGACTGTCTTGAGGCGGTAATGGATTGGATGTGGGAAAACAAATTGAAGCTCAGTCCAGACAAAACGGAGATACTGACAGTTACAGGCCCGAAACCTGGTTTGGGAATACAACTTCCAGTTCTAGATGGAGTCACACTCTCCTCTAAGGACTCTGTTGGCAGTCTGGGGGTACTTCTAGATTTGTCGCTTCACATGACTAGTCAGGTGAATGCAACAGTCAGGAATGCCTGCTATCAGCTTTGGCTGATACGCCATCTGTGCCCTTTCCTGGACATGAAGGACCTGGAATCTGTCGTACACGCTCTGGTAACCTCACGCCTGGATTTCTGTAACACGCTCTACATGGGGCTACCCTTGTATTTAACCCGGAAACTTCAACTGATCCAAAATATGGCAGCCAGGCTCGTAACCGGAACATCTAGGAAAGAGCACATAACACCTGTGCTCAAGGCTCTCCACCGGCTGCCGATTAGTTTCAGATGCAAGGATAAGGAGGGTCCACTGTATTATAGCAATTGCAACATAAGAAATAAGATTCGATTCAACATTGGTTAGATACAGGCTTTGCCTCTCCCTTTTGACAAAAAGTATTATTTTGGCACTGGGGACATCTGGAAGGAGCTGAGGTTCTGCAAAAGGCCTTGCGGGTTTATATATGGTTCATGAGCTGTAGGATTATCTGTGTGTATTTTTAATTTAAAAAAATATAGAAAGTTTTAAAAATTGAACCACCTTGGTTCCCTCTTTGGGAAGAATCAGTATGTGGAGAGATCATGTAGCACCTTTGCGACTAATGGAAAAAAGAAGTTGGGAGCATGAGCTTTCATAGACTTAAGTCTACTTCCTCAAATGCATTTGGTGGAGTGGAAAGACAGGGACAGGCCCATATATGCCAGTAGTGTGTAAAAATGTCAGTTGAAATTCAAAATTCTTTGTGTATGGAAATGAAGTGACAAGTCCAGTTTTAATGATGGCCTTTTAATGATGGTACCCAGAGTGTACCAGAGATAAAAAGTTGGCTCCCAGACCCACCATAGTTGCCCACCCAGAGTTAAAAATATGAAGTCAGTGTATGAAAAGTTAGGTAAATTCCATCGATGTAGTGGATCTACTTAGTTGGAGACTAACAATTCCATGTCAGAAGGTTCAAAACACACTGCAGAAATTATCCAGTTTGAGACTTCTTTAACTGCCATGGCTTAATTCTAAGGAATTCAGGGAACTGTAGTTTTATGGGACATTGAGCCTTTCTGTGTCAGAGAGTTCTGGTGCCATGATAAACTACAATTCTCAAGATTCCCTAGCACCGAGACAGGGCAGTTAAAGTGGTCTCAAACTGAATTATTTCTGCAGTGCGTTTTAGACTTAGGTTACAGTTTAGAGATTCCCCAGATTGTGCCTTTAATTATTTTGCAGATAGATGGCGTTGTTACACAAGAGTTGATTCTAGAAGAGAATAGGATTTATTTTGTGATGGACCTTCACAGTATTTGTGGTTTATAGAATGTTGGACATGTGAGATGATAACAGATTATTTACAACTCCAAATAGTACTATGCTGTACTGAGCTTACCAGCAAAAGCAAAAATAAAACCCCCAAAAAGAACAAATGTACATTCCTTTGTACATTATACCTATCACTTTATGTTTGTATTCCCTCTTCTTTCCTTGAAATCATGTCGTGTACAGCAAAAGCGAAGGAAGGGACAGGGAGCTACAAACTAGAGGGCCCCCAGTTGGTTCAGGAAAACCCTGTTTTTAAAAAAAGAAATTAAAAAGCCCTGCTCTCCCCAATCTCTCTCTCAAAGCATGATTGTCAGTGTGAAAAATACATGCTATTTTTATGTTGTCAGAGCATGAGCCTTCACTAAATGGAATTCGAGTAAAATGAAGTCACAGTATGTTTTTGAGCTGTTCAAAGGGAGCATCTATGCTTTTAGAGTACAGTTGTGTGACTGTGGCATTCAATATTGTTTTGAACCAGGTCTCTCATAGTTCCTCTGCAATGCCTATGCTGGCTTGGACTGATGGAAGGTCTAGGCTACAAAAGTCTAGCCCCAGGTTGCCCACCCCTGTTTTAGAATGCATACACTTAGGAGTTTATCACACTAGGGGCCAATTTTGAAGTTAAAATGACATTGAAGTGGTGTTAAAGCAAACTTGAGCCTTTGCACATTTAAAGCGAATTTAAAGTGGAAATAACATTATTTCGCAATTAACGTTCATGCGTGATTTCGCAATTAAAACAATTTTGAATTTACACTTTCTGTAGAGATCGGAACTTGAAAAGACGTGGATTAATACTAGTTTAACTTCAGGTTTTTTGTGACGTCGTGTGAAATAGTGTCGCTTAATTCTCCTTTAAATCTAGTTTAACTGTGGGTTTTTCACGACATCGTGTGAAATGGTGTCACATAATTTCGCGATTTCTCCAGAATATCTTTGGATTACCCCTTGATCTCCCTCGTGTAACAGATTTCTGAAGCCCAGTTTCTATTCTGCAAGGGTCCTTTAAAGCATGAGTGGGGAAAGAGTGGGGTTGGGTTCCATGCAGTCCAAAGACTGGTTTTGAACTCCCTGACACCCTTCTATGTAATTAATTAATTAATTAGTTAATTAATTTACTAAAAAACACTCCCTAGCACAGATCCAGACTTTGGTTAGAAAAAGGCTTCTCTGGGACCCTGGGAAGGGGACCAAAAGTGCTAACATTCTCTTACACCTCCAAGAAGCCTGGGTGAATATTTTTAGCCAAAATAAAAGTCTAGGGTAGGAGGTTAACTGGGTTTTGTGGGGGGAGTGTAGCCCTTAAGATTCCCAGAACCATTGTGGCTCTTCCCCACCTGCTCTAGCCGTTACCATCTACTCATCTATAAGTCAACCTCATGTATAAGTCGAGGGCAGTTTATGGGGCCAAAAGCAAGGATTTTGATATGACTTATGGCTTATGAAGGTAAAACTCTCTTCACCCTTCCTCTCCCTCCTCTGCAGCCTGGCTGTCCCCTCGGGTGACATCTGTGCTGGGGAGACAGCCCAGGTGGAGACAAGGCTCAAGGAGCCAGTGCTGGCCCTCCAACTCCCCTCCCAGCTGTCTCCTGAGGGGGAGCTAGTGGGAGGATGAGGCTTGGGGATGAGGCCCTCCATTTTCCTCTCCACCCCAACTGTCCCCTTGGGAGACAGCCAGGCTGGGCGGAGGCTTGATACCATATTGACCCATGTATAAGTTGACCCAGGTTTTTGGGGGACAATTATTTAACCTTTTTTTTTTTAAACTTACACACAAGTATATCTGGTAGTTGCCCAGCTCTGTTTTAAATTGTTAGGGAAACTTTCCTGCTATTCAAACAATTGGAGTATGGAGACAACTGGCCTCAGAGGCCCCTCGGATATGATTTTTCTTTCCTGCATTGTTACTGTCACTTAAATATTAATTCCAACACCAAGAGAGACTCACCTCTTTAGAATCTGAGACAGCATAGGAAGGAAACAAATCAGCCCTGGAGAACATGTGCCCATAGACATTATCTGAGTCAAGTTCCTCCTGTCCATTTTTTTAAAATACAAAGAAAAGTGTCTCCTTACAACTTAAAACTGTTGGCTAGATATTACAAGGCTTTCCATGTGAATGAAACTGCCAATTAGCTTTGTCTGCATGGTGTCACTTTCAGTGGATTAGAAATATTTGGAAATTCAGTTTAGGCCTACAGTTCTTAAACCTGCAAGGAATAAAATGTGTAGAAGACTGATTTCATTCATGGAGCACTTTACCTGATTTAGGTGAGGAAGTCTTGGAGAAGGAAACATAACAGGAGGGTGGATTTTCTTTGGACCATGTCCCTTTTCTTTGCTTAATGTAAGAAAAAATAAATAAAAGGGAAATACACAAATAAAAGAAGTCTTGTGTTTTATGGGGCTATACTTATGATCCTGGTATATATTCTGTGTTGATTTTTCCAGAATGAGCAATAGCCTTATTCTATAGCAAATAGATTTGGTCTCCCCATCATCACCAATCAGGCATCAGTCCAGAACAAATGTGGGTGATGTAACACACAATTTCCTAGGTTTGGTGCAGATTTTATATTACCCAATTTCCTAACCATGACAAAGAAATGTGTGTCTCATAGTTCCATGCCCTTCTAACATATTTAGGCACCTGTTTCCACATGAATAACACTACCAGTCCACAAGATGGGATTGTGGACTCCACTCAGGCAATAGGCTATGCTTCTGGTGGCAGTGCTGCTAGTAGGGTCTTCAATTCCACAGTCTGAGGGCAGCAGATAAAAAGCCCTCTAGGAAATTGTTGCCAGAATACAGTAGTCCTGGATGGTTGGAGCAAACATCTCTCAGATTACCTGAGTGTACAAGGCGCATTGTACGGGAGATGATGATGTAGGTAACCTGGATCCAAACCATGTAGGGCTTTATAAGTAATAACTAACAATTTGTACTTTACCTGGATACTAATTGGCAGCCACTGAAGAGCTTTTAAGATTGGTGTCAATGTGATCACTCCTGGTTATACCTGTAATAGGTCTGGCTGCCATTTTCTGAATGAGCTGGAATTTCCGTATTTGATACAGAGCCTAATGTATTGTGCATTGCAGAGGTCCAGCGTTGAGGTTAACACTGCATGAACTACCACCTTTAGGTCTTCCAATTCTAGGAAGGAGTGAAGTTGGCATATCAGCTGAAGCTGATAACAGACACTTCTCACTGTTGCATCTATCTGAGCTGACATTTGGAGAGACGGGTCAAGGAGCACTCCCAAACTGCAAACACAGTCTTTCAGGGGGAGTGTGACTCCATCCAGAACTGGTTGACAGACCTCCAGCCCCAGATTAGGGCCATCAATAGTAAGCACCTCTATCTTGTCTGGATTCAGTTTTAGTTTAGGGCTGAATAGACGGGTCCCAACTTGCCGGATCAGGGCCACAGCAACAACACACCATGGCCCCGATCTGACTTTTCCGTGGCTCAAAAAAACCTCAAAAACTCTAGCCGCTGCCACAGCTTTTTGCCGCTTCTTCAGCACATCACGACATGACACCACCCATTATCTGGTCAGGCAAGTGGTGTGGGGGCAGGCAAGGCAGCTGGTATGCGGATGCCACTCTATCCCGAGGCCAATGTATAATACCGGTCTATGCATCCTGTTTTTCTTCATCCAACATTACCTCTTCCAAGCATTCATTTAGAGGAGACACACTATCCTTACCTGAAGCTGTTTTTGAAAGCAAGGAGAAGTATATTTGGGTATCATCAGCATACTGGTAACTTCCCACCTTATGTATTCAGATTATCTTTCCTAGCAGTTTGATGTAGATGTTAAATAGCATTGCAGGTGGAATGGCACTTTATGGTATGCCATATCACAGCTTCTTTTTTGAGGAGCAGATATCCACAAGCACCATCATCTGGAACCTGCCTAGGAGATAGGACGGAAACCACCACAGCTCAGTTTCTCCAATCCCCAACCCCCAACAGGCATTCCAGAAGGATACCATGGTTGATGGTATTGAATGCTGCTGAGATGCCCAAGAGCACTCCCCCTGTCAGGGTTAAGATGGAAATCATCCAATAAGACAGTTGTAGCTATCTCAGCTCTGTCTCTTGCTCTTGCTCTGAAGCTGGCTTGAAATGGGTCAAGCAAGTGTGTGCCATCCAAGAACTCCTGGAGTTGGAAGAACTTCTCAATCACCTTGCCCAAAAAAGATTTGATACTGGTCTGTAATATTAAGGACCAAAGGATCCGGGGAGGGTTTTTTCCAGAAGTGGGTTAACTATTGTCCCTTTTAAACAGGATGTAAGGTTCCACTTCAGGAGTGATGCATGAATATGTTGTATTTGAAACCTGGAAGACCAGCCAAGAGGGACAGGGATCAAGAAAACAAGTTGTATTCTTTGCTTGCCTGAGCAGATTGTTCACATCAACAGTACTCACCAAATGAAAATGGTCCAGTGTATTCCCACTCAAATTCACTGTCAAACTATTGACTTCAGTGATGGCATTTAAATTGGCCCTTATGTGAGAGGTGTATTTTGCAACATGGTTACTAAAAGCATCACAGTGAGCTACCTAAGGTTCTAAGGTTTAGTGAGGAGGGTGCTTGGCTAGGTGGAAGGCAACAAGAAAAGAGGAATGCTGCATGACAGATAGATAGACTCAGTCAAGGAGTCACTGAGACTGCAAGACATGAGCAGGGCTGTTGATGATAGGGTGGCTTGGAGGTCTCTCATTCATAGGATTGCCATAGGTCAAAACCAACTTGATGGCAGTTAAGTACAATCTCCGTTTCATTTGGGACATAAATGTGGTTAATGTTATATATTAATAAACAGTTTCATTAACTGTAGTTAAATCACAAGATAGCTAGCATGGTTAAGTGGTTTCATTGTTGGACTAGAACTTTGGAAGACCAGAGTTCAAATCGCTGCCCATCCGTGGAAACTCATTGGGTGGCTTTGAGGAAATTACTTTCACCTGTAAAGAGAGAGAATCCTCCTATGACAGTGTCCCCATCGAGTCAACTTGAAAACGGATAACTACAGCACATAATCATAGTTGCAAACTTAGGTTTGATGTTAATGATAATGTTTAATACTAAGTGATATTAATAAAAATTCAGTGCATTTCTTTTTCTGTGTTCCAGAAACATTCAGTGCATGCCAATTATTTTTATATAATTCTGGTGTACTTGAACAGTCCTTTTACACTTCTGACTTGTCTGGATTCAGTTTTGATTTGTTTTTTATCTTTCTCTAGCCTTGTCTTGCTGGTTGCAGTGATATGCCTGGTCTTTCTTTCTCTCTTTTTAGAGCCCTAATATCGCATAATTTCTTCTTTGCTTATGGTGCACTGTACCTTTGTATTGTGTCTTCATAATCTACTGTTAAATTCATTATAAGTCAGTTCCAAAAGGATTATGATAATCAAATTGATTAAAGATCTAAAAGCAAAAATAGAAGTAAATGAGAAATAGAAAATCAGCCAGAAAGGAGCAGGGCCATTGGTGATAACCAGTTTTACAATTAGCATGGAAGTTGGGTGTAGGGATAATTAGAAAGTTGGAGTTATTCTTTGCATTAATCTTTCCTGAAAAATATGCTAGTGTGCCTGAACCTGAACCTAGTTCACTGACAGTGCCTCTAGTTCAATCCATGAAGTGTCATTAAAATACACAAGTGCATAGCAAATGAACAGAAGTGTTTGCTATTGCATTACTTAAATGCCTTTTGATATAATTAAAAGAAAAATGTGGGCTAAGAACAAATCCATGCACACTATAAATATTTCACTGAATTCTTACAACATTCCTGGGTTTCCTCGGAAATAAAGCTATGTAGCATCATATGCACAAAGGAATTCAGCAGACTGTAAAATGCAGCATGAATTAATAAATCTCACAAGCTGATGTATTATAAGAGGGTTTCTAGTATTGTCACTGGAAGAGCTTTCCCCCCCTCAGTATTGTGTTATTGAGGAATTATATTGTAGCAGTTAGGAACTCTTGCATACCTAAGGCAGTATACTTATAATATTGCAAATAAAGATTTTGTCTTCTGTGTTTGTGAAGTTTTAAGCCTAACTGGAGTGTGTTTTAACTGTCAACTGTTAACTGTCTGTGGGAGCCCCTCAATTTCTTTTAAAGATTGATGGAATCATCTAGAATTAGGAGATATATCTGTATATGTGGACGTATCTGGGCTGAGCTCTGGGAAGTGACTGCTTCTAAACCTCTGTTTGCTTTCACTGCTCTGAAATTTTGAATCTTAACTGCCAGATTAAGGAGTTAATAGAACAATTTAATAAATGTTTATATAGTTAGTATTTATACACAATCAGTTTTTCTCTCCTATAAAACCAATGTGGTAAACAATACAGCGGGATTGCCATACATGTATTTAAGCAAACATGGAGGGCAAGCCGCCCATTGTCCCCAATGGTGGTGCATGCATATAGCTGTGCTGCCATTAGGGACAGCCCCCGCTGTCCCCAGTGGCAGCACATGCACATGGCCGCACCACCATTAGGAACAATGGGACTTGAGGTCATGTGGATTTTGGTATCCATGGTTGTTATCTGGAATGGATCCCCAGTGGATACAGAGGTTCCATTGTACTGTGTAAGCCTTTTTGTCCTGTAGATTGTCTTCGTTACCTACTCTTTTCTTCCCTGAAGTTTCATTAGACCACCTAACCCTCAAAATTTCAAGTTTTGTTTATAACAAACTTACATTGAAACTAGACTTAGATGTTTTCAGATAGCATAGTGTGTCCTGGTTTCTGTGCTCACTTTACAGAGCAATAGTACATTATATTGTAGGTGTGCTGTCTACAGCTCTTAGGTGTTCACCTAATGGACTTTTGAAAATAAAGGTATCAGACTCTATAGAAGAACTTCTAGTTGACAGAAATATGTATGTGAAACCGTTTTTTTAATTCACTTCGAAATGAGCTGAATCTGTGTACATGTAATAATTGAGATTGAGAATTGTTTGCCAGCAAATTTGTATTTGTTTGGAGGTCCCTTTTATCACTTTTACCTGGGCTTTCAACTCATGACCAATGGTACAATGCAGACTGGCAGAGTTATATCAACACTCCATGTAAGCATTCTTAAGTAGTGGAATCTCAGGATATTTGTATGGGAGAATGAACAGGCTCCCTGTTAGTCTTTTAGGATATTAATTATACTCAGTCATAGATATACAAACATACACATTCCCCTTAGGGAGAAAAAATACTCTTTAATGCCTAGACACATTAATTAATTATGTTATATTGCATATAAGGCACCATACATCCATTATATTACAGTACTTATCTGACAAGGTGTTACACTTTCATAAGGACTGAATCTTTATATCACCTGTGTTTCCTTAGCAGGCATGTCTACATTTACACATAAAGGAACATTACCCTTTTAAATACTATTGGGGCATCCTCAACCATATTCCCATATGTAGGAATACACAGGCATCCAGGGGATTAATATCCCTGGGGCATTGCTATATCTAGCATCATTCATTATAAGCATAGTGGGAAATATGTATTTAGCTTAGCCTAGTTGAGAGCAGAAATTCTCTCTTACCAGTATGGTCTGGGTCTTGATCAGCTAGGAGTAGCTGTATCATTGTGGAATGCCTAACAGCAACATCTTTATAGGTGGCAGATGCTTGGTCCCCTTCAATTTGTTTTTGGCCTGTTTCATATATTTGCCTGTCCAAACAGCTGACAGCTGTATAACTTGTTTATATAGACAACTCTCTTCTCTAGTCAGAGCAAAGATGCTTTGTGGATTGTGGAATAGATGTATGTGTCACAGAGAGCATAGGCACTGACTAGTTCTGGGCATAACATCAGCTGAACTATTAATAAGATAAGCTAGTGTGAACATTAGATTGGCCAGCAACAAACCCAAGATGGGTGCCGTGTTAAAGAGTACTGCCTGAGACAAGCAGATGGTTGGTATAATCTGAAGGCAGCAAGAACCAAGTGCACCCAGCATATTACATCACATCCAAGTTTCTGCTTTATATTTTATGCTTTACAGACATGCTATTCCATCTTCATTGGCTTAAATTTCTCAAAGTTTAGCCCAAATCAGAGTCTGGGCTGTATCACAAGAAAATTTGGGGTAGTTCAGACTACGTTATGTACTGGTTAGCAAACCGGTTTAAAATCAAGAAGGTCAGACTGAAACCGGTTTTACTGAATCCGGATCTTGCACACGGGTAGTGGAGCAAATCCCCGATAACCTGGTTTCTCCCAAAGCAGTATATTTACCATTTCTATTGGGAGAAACTGGTTTGCAGGGAATGTGAACTTGGCTCCGATCTTGGGGGGAGGCCAGGAGGCCTCCTCTCCAGGCAAAATCGGGCACTCCAGCATTTTTTAAATATTTTAATAGTATTTTTATTAATTATTTATTGTATTATTTTATTTTATAGTTATTTTATTTATTATTTATTTTATTGTATTTTATTTATTAGTAATTTTTATTAATTAGTAATTTTATTGTATTTTATTTTAGTATTTTTTAAATATTTTTTATTTCTTATATTTATTTTATTTTATTTTTTCAGTTTGACAGCTCAAGCGCATTCTACGAGGTTCTTTTCCCCTCCGTTTTTATGAATGGGGCTATTTAAACCAGGGGAAACCCCTGTCCATATATAGATTGGGGTTCCCTTTGGGCCCCATTCATTCCCCTCCAGTTTAAAGAATGAATGGGGCCCTTTAAACATTGAAAGGGAACCCCAATTCATATATGGACAGGGGTTTCCCCTGGTATAAATAGCCCCATTCATAAAAACGTAGGGGAAAAGAGCCTCGTAGAATGCGAATGAGATGTCAAACTGAAAAAATAAAATAAATATAATAAATAAAAAATATTAAAAAATACTAAAATAAAATACAATAAAATACAATAAAATTACTAATAAATAAAATACAATAAAATACAATGAAATAAATAAAATAACTATAAAATAAGATAATACAAAAAATAATTAATAAAAAATACAATAAAATATAATAAAATATTTAATAAAATATTTTATTTAATAAAATATATATAAAATAAAATATATATAAAATGAAATAAAAATACAATAAAATAATAAATGAAATAAAACAAAACAAAATAAAATAAATAATAAAATATTAAAACATATAATAAATAATAATTTTAAAAGGACTGGGAGGAGGAGGAGGAGGAGAGGACAGGATCTCCTCAATCCGCACCGCTCCCAGCCCTATGCTCCATGCTCATAAGCTGTCAAATATTAAAAAGTACCTCGCGCAGCTAATGGCTGCATCAGATGTCACCATGACATCATTTGATTGACAACCAAGAGGCTCCATCTTTAATCGTTACTTTTATATGTATGAACTTTGTTGGGGTAAAATGCACCGGAAAGCACCAATGGGGGCAAAAGGTAGTATGAACTTCTTTCCGGAGAGATTCGGTAATGGCATGCACGATCTCATCCGGATATTACCAGGGCAAATGGGCTAGTATGAATGGGGCCTTAGAATCTGTATCAAGATGCTACATTCCATTTCTTGTACAGTATAGTTATCTTGCAAGTTAGTAGAATATACAAAGCCCTGATGATCAGCTTTCTATATAAAGTCTAGACCTAGGTAGGAACTTTGCCTCGTTTCTCTCTCCTGTGGTGGTGGCTACTTGACCTTTCCAGTTTGCTACAATATATAATAAGGTTGGTGTGTTAAGATGTCAGACTACCACAGTCTGCAATAGGAAGAAGAGAGAAATCAGCCTTGTCCAAACTGCTCCTTTTCCTGTTTTGTTGTTTGCCAATAATTAAGTTTCTCGGGATGCTGAGAAAAATGAAACCCAATAGCCCAACCCTTTGCATGGATATTTAGAACTGTATTCTATCGTTTCTTACTCTCAGGTGTAGGGCTGCAGCTTTTGTCACCTGGAGTACAATAGATAGTAAGTGATGTTCCTTTTATTGCACCATCCTTGCACTTTCATTGTTCCAGAGAATCTGTCAACCCTCTGGAGTAGAATTTAAGGGGTCCAAGAGACTGCAGGAAGAGAAGGATTTTTTAAAAAAGTTCTCTCCATTTTCTATTTGTGGAAATATATTCTGAATGAAACCCTTCTATAAGGATGCTGTTGTAGATGGAGTATAAAGATTGAAGTCTATGTGGATATTTATAAGTATTTAATTAAAATGGAAGAGACAACGGAATGACAATATGAAATACGAGCCATATTTTTTAGGTTTTTTATTCTCTCAACTTACAGTTAACACGAATAGGACATGTGCATTAAATATGAAGTTGCCATTTTTATACAGTACTATCATTTAGTTACTCAACTATGATGAAATACCAATTACATTATATGTAGGTTAGATTCCTCCGAGTTATAGTACTCAAACAATAATATGGAAATCATGTATTGTACCAGATCAAGATGCGATGGTCACAGACTAGTGGCTGTAATATGCACACAAGCTCTGTGCATTTAGCAACATATTCCTCTATGCTGCACATGTTAAAAATCCCTGTGGGTGTGCAAATGTTTCCCTTTTGCAATAGAGCACAAGGCCCATATAATCAATGGCTTTGTACTGTACCCCAGTCTACTATTTGAAGAAAAGATTATTTTACAGTATACATCAAAACAGTATATTTATACTGGCCCTGCAGAGAGTGTAATCCTACTAACAGCAACAACAAATTACTATAGGATTTCTACATGGTTAACATTTAGCCCATAAGCACTTTTGCTACCAAAAAAGTATACAATTTTAGGGGTAAAGTACATGAATAAATACTAAAGGCATTGAGGCTACTAAGTGTACAATATCAGTCTTGCCTTTCAGTTTACAACAATTATTTAAATATTATGTAATCTGAGCTCTGTACTAGATCATCAAATTAATAATACAGTACCTTTTTAAAGTTTCTTCTTAGCCAGTTTAATTTACTTTTGTTAACTTAAATGTTTACAATTGCTGACTTGAAATCTGATAAATATTTATACAGGAGGCATTTGCATATAAAATTAATTAGTTGAGACAGAACAATGTTGCATTATTTTCTACTGAGAAAAACAATCAACATAGATAGCTTGGACAACAACAATAGGAAAGTATTAATGATAGTCTCCAGCTTTGTGTTCCTGAAGGCTTTTATTCTGAAAAGTTTGCTTAATAACATGACTTGTAAATGTAAAAAGAATAAATCAGAAGAGCTTTATGATATATTATGCTTCTAATGTAAAGATTTTGAAATAATTGTAATAGCAAGCAATAGCAAGTACATTCTATACCACTTATCAGTGCACCTAAGCACTCCCTAAGCGGTTTACAATGTGCAAGCTATTTGCCCTCAGCAAGCTGGGTAGCAACCTTGGAAGGTTGACAGGCTGAGTTGACCATGAGCCCCTGGCTGGTGTTGAACCCACAACCTTGTTGTTTGTGAATGAGTGGCTGCAATACAGGCATTTAACCACTGCACCACCAGGGCTCTTTGTAATTATTTTTTAAAGCTATTAGACAGTATAAAATTGTGCATCTTCAGATTTCAAGTATTCTAATGCTGGTTTTAAGTTTTCTTCTTCAAGGATATGCAAACCTATTTTCCATAGTTTGCAATTTGCACACTGTTCCTATTTAATATACAGCGAAATGTTCCTGGTTGGATATCCCAGTATTTTACAGGATTGTTGAATAAGCTAATGCCACTGTATAGTGTCTTCTTTAGTCTTCCTCCTGTTGGACAAAAATCATTCACTCCCACTTTTGAAATACTATTAGAATGAAGGAAGACTACCTGCAGAAGGACAAAAGAAAAATAAATCAAATAATTTGCATACAATAAATACAAAGAATGACATAGGGCTGAAGCACACAGCCCAAAAGGAGTGACCTCTGGCTACTCTGTCTTGACCTCGCTGGGACCCTTGTGACTGCACAACCTGCTTCCAAAGCAGACTGCTACCACAGTCCCAAGCAGGCCACCTGCAGGAGTAGATTTAATCCATTCCTAAAAGGTCTAGCTCTTGCCTATACGTCATCTAAACACCACACACCCAAAGCAGCTGGAAGGCACTTTATTTGACCCGTGCATTTTTGGCCATAGGCATTGATTTCCTCCTTGAAAATCTGAAAGATACGCAGACTAATCATAGTATGTTTCCATAAATATCCTCCCAGATAAATGTGCAAAGATTTTAGCCTTAGACATCAAGACATGGAGGGGAATGAAGAGTTGATACAGATGCAGGAAAAAAATATTCAGGTTTGTTTTGTGGTTTTAAATTTTTTGGTAATAAGTAGAGATTCACAAAATTATTAAGTGTTCACCAAACATATTTTTAGAAATAAAAATAAGAAACCTCTGACATTAACATGTAGCGTTAGAGAACATGAGATTATTAAGGCCTGAAACAGATGGGAGTAAAAAGCCGGCTTCTGTGCAGCTTAGAGGCGTGGCGTTTAGATGATGTACATCCCCAACTCATGCGGAAGCCATGACGGGGTTGCTCCCAGGCCACCTAAAGGACTGCGGCATGAAGTTGCTGTGGTCTCTCAGTGCTCTGGGTGGGAGCAGCCTTTGAATGTTCCTTCCTGCCCGTCTTTTCCACCTCTAAGTCATACTTATAATGTGGTCACTAATGCAGGTTATCACTAGTCATAATTTTGAAATTAAAACCAGATATGCACTGGCAAAGGGGAGTTGCTTGCATGAGACAGAGGAATGCAGGAGAACTCTGCAAACCTAAGCATTCCTAGGGAGACAGACAGTATTATATCAGTACTGGATATGTTCTGAGTCATGGCCTTTGCCATTGCTGGATGCTTCCTTTTGATTCTCTAAGTTGCATATTTCACTTTATGCTATACTTTAGGAATGTTGTAAAATTAGTGTTAAATAATCTTATAGTCCCAGTATTATAATTGTGCAGTAATGTATCATTGCATGTATTATGCAAGAACAAGCCATATATGTACAGTGGTCCCCTGGGTTACGAAAGTAATCCGTTCCGGATTACTTTTCGTAACCCGGAAATTTTCGTAACCTGGGGGACCGCTTTATTTGCCAGACCGCGCGGCAAATTAAAAGGGGCCACACGGTTTTTCCTTTCGGATCCCGAGATTTGTTTCGTAAGCCGGGGCCATTTTTGCGGCCCCGGCTCTTTCGTACCCCAGGGTTTTCGTACCCCGGGGTATTCGTTGTCAAGGATGATGGGAGTTGCAGCTAGTCTTATACTTGCTTTAACTCACCACCTTGTTGTGCAGCGGAGCAGACCAGCTTTGATCTGTGGTTGTTTGCTTTCTTTTAAGCATGCAGAGCTTCAGAGATTAGGCTGAAGACCTTGACATACTCTTTCAGCCTTCTCACTCCTCTTTCAGAGATGTCTCCAAACGTCTCCTTGGTTCTGGTATCTCTTGTATCTTCTCTCTCTCTCAAGATACCAGGCAACACAGTAGACTTGTATAAAAGATCTACTTTATTTAACTACATCTACTCTACTCTATACAATGCTCAACTCAGCTATTCTCTACTCCATACTACTCCACACTCTATATATACTATACAGAACAGAACATGATGGAACTATGCATAACAGAACAGAACTATGTATAACAGAACCTGACACATTGGCATACATTGTTAATATTATTATAGTCACTTGTGGGTGTTTACTCTCAATCTGATTGGTTCACTTTGTTCAACCCATATTCAAGTCCAACCCAAGTATTTCATCATATTTCATCATATCACCTTGTACACTTTTGATTCTCAGGTGTTTCCAATATGTATTCCATAATTCTGTCCTTGTCATTTGTCCTTGGCTCTCAGGACTTTCTAAATTACATTAGCCCTTTCACCTGTGTAGCATCTCAATTGCTTTTGCTTAGTCATTGTGACTTTCACATACATATTTTATTTCTTCCACTGTATGTCCCATGTTGCATTTTCCTTAACATTCGTAACCCAGGGGACCACTGTATTATACAAGAAACATATAGCTATAGGGAGCTCAAGATCAAGATTGTAAAAACTAAATGGTGTATTACCTGTAGATATTTCAGATCTGGAAGACCAGAAGGTACTTTTTTCAGTTTGTTCTTTTCTAAATGTATTTCTCTTATGTTTGGTACACTGGAAAAGCTTCCATTTTCGACTTCTTTAATTTTGTTGTTTCCCAGCCCCAATCTAGAGATAAATTAATAAAGTTAAACTGAAATAGCTGACACAATGACATCCAGTCCAACCCCCTGCCATGCAGGAAACAGAATCAAAGCACCACCTCTGTTTAAAAACCTCCAAAGGAGACTCTACCATACTGTTAAGGTAAACAAAGGGTCAATTAACCCATTCACAGCCAATTATGCAAATCAGGCATTTGTGAAAATTTCCAATCAGATTTATTAATTCCAAACAGTCTTATCTGCATGCAGAGGTTCAATCACGGGCTTCCCATGATCGAATGCCCCTAAAAATGGCGTAAACAGTTTTTATTAACCCACAAAATATTCATTGAGCATGCGTAGTTTAACATTCATCCATATATATATGTATTGTCTCTGGGTTGGCTCTCAGCTAGCCTAATTTGTAACATCAATGAATGCCTTACAGAAAGGAAACCTTATCAGCTTTGCTGTGGCCTTGAATGAGGCTCACTGGCTTCTCAGTGAAGAGGATTTCACGCTTTAGTTCTTCCCTCCTCCCTTCTAAGGTGGGGGCTACAAGCCGAATTCAAAAGGACAAGTTTTTCCTTTAGCTCTATTTCTTACTATGGCTGAACTGTTCATTATTGATCATTAATGGCAGAGATTATTGGTTATCAGTTGGTTATCAATGGCTTTATCAATTTCCACCATAACAATACTCCGAGGGAATGTGTTCCACTGTTGAACAGCTCTTACTGACAGGCAGTTCTTCCTAGTGTTGAGGTGGAATCTCTTTTCCTGTAATTTGAATCCATTGCTCCAGGCCCTATTCTCTGGAGCAGCAGAAAACAAACTTGCTCCATCCTCAATATGATACCCCTTCAAATATTTAAATATTAAAACAGGGCTTCTCCCTGTTAAAATTCATTCTATTAGTTTTGGCCCAGCTTTCTAATCTATTAAGGTCGTTTTGATTTTTGATCCTCTCCTCTCAGGGGTATTAGCTACTCTTCCTACTTTGGTGTCATCTGCAAATCTGATAATCATGCCCTCTATTCATTCATCCAAGTCATTGATAAAGATGTTGAATAGCACTGGGCCCAGGACAGAACCCTGTGGCACCCCACTGGTCACTTCTCTCCCAGATGAAGAGGAGCCATTGCTGAGCACCGTTTGGGTTCAACCGGTCCAGCTAACATTTGCATTGTGTAGCCCATATTTTACTAGCTTGTTTGCAAGAATATCATGGCGGGCCTTGTCAAAGGCCTTAGTGCATTCAAGTTATGCTATATCCACAGCATTCCCTTCATCATTGGGTCTCTCAAGGTGGTATTTTGATTTTTTAAAAAAACCAGATTAGTGTGGTATGACTTGGTTTTGAGAGACCCAGTGATTATGGCATTCCCTTCTCAATATTCACAGACTCTCTGTTTAATTATCTGCTCCAGAATATTTCGTGGCATTGATGTCAGACTAACGGGATGGTAATTTTTGGGATCCTCTCTTTTTTCTTTTTTTTGAAAATGGGGACAACATTTGCCCTCCTCTAGTGTGCTGGGCTTTCTCCTACCAATTGGAACCTATGGGGCTTTTTACATTGGCAAGAAAGTGTGACATGAAGTTGCACTTTCCTTAATGCTTAGCAGCTAGACTGCAAGCCCCAGGTGTGCATTTAAAAAGTACAGGGCAGCTAGACTGAGGTTTTTTCTGTGGCTCAGCAACTACATGGGAAGCTGTCAAAACGCTACAAACACAGGCGGAGCAGCTACATGGGCGGCAAGGAACGTGGCTTTTAGCCGCGCTTTAAACATTTTTTTTCCCTTGCTGGCTGCGAATTGCGCAATTGCGCAGGTACACCATACAGTCGGAGCTTATCACATGGGGGAGTACAGGACCATTCCGAAAGAGGGAGAAAGTGAGGTCAGTTCGGAAATGCACGTGATTACGCACAAGCTCATCACACACAAGACAAGAGAGCATCTACACAAAAAGAAAATGCAGAGTCAATACGAAAGAATTCATCACATGTGAACATACTGGTCGGCTTTCTGTTGCAAATTAAGGCATCTTGGGAAATGGTAGCAAAGGCTCATGGGAGTTGTAGTCTGTGTTCTGTCAGAGCATTATATTGAGTTGTCTTGAGGTTTCAGCCCTCTGTCCAGGAGGGATTCCCATATGTCCTCCATTCTTGAGCAGAGGCCCCCCTTTTCCAAGTTGACCAGGCACGTCCTCCTTTGCCAGGACACATCCTACTTTTCCAGCCTTCTTTTTGAAGAGGAAGCAGGAGGGCCAGGTGTGCTCTGGCCAGGCTCTGGGGGTCTCTTCCTGGCTCCTTCCCTCCCTCCCTCCCTCCCTGCTGCCTTCCTCCTCCCTTTGGCTGAGAGAGTGTGACTTACAGGGAGGAAGGGCAGCGGTGGTGCTCCAGGTCCTCCTGATGCTGGGCCAGGGCAAGCTGGAAACAGGAGGAGGAGGAGGAGGAGAGGGACATGGGGCCCCTCTGCTGCCCTGCTTCCCTGCAAGTCACACTCTCTCAGCCAAAGGGAGGAGGAAGGCAGCCGGGAGAGAGCCCTGGAGCCTGGCCAGAGTGTGCCTGGGCCTGCCTTCTCCTCCCCCCTTCGGCTGAGAGAATGTGACTTGCAGGGAAGCAGGGCAGCGGAGGTGCTCCAGGTCCCTCCCCTTCTCCTCCTCCTCTTGCCAGCTTGCCCTGGTCTGGCTGAGCGCCTCCAGTGCCCTGCTGTCTCCCTAGAAGTCACACTCTCTCAACCAAAGGGAGGAGGTGAAGGAAGGTGCAGGCGCACTCTGGCCAGGCTCTGAAGGTCTCTTCTTGTCTTGGCACCTTCCCTCCCTCCGCACTTGTATCGCTGCCTTTAAATGGGCGCTTTAAAGATACAGAGCCCCATTTAACCGTTCAACTACACCTTAGCCTTTAGATGCAATAGGGGTGCTTTTTACATTGGCTAAAAGGGGCGGTCCAAACTCGCCCCTTCTAGCGGCGAGATGAGGCCTAGGCTGCCACAGGGGCAGCCCCAGAGGCCTCATCCCGCCGCAACGACCCGCCGCAAAAAAGAGCTCCGGGATCGAGCTCTTTTTTTGCGGCGCGGGAAGGGCGCGATTGGCGCCCTCCCGCGCCGCCAGAGCGTCAAAACGTGCGCAGCGCGTCAAAACGCTGCGCACGTGATGACGCTTGTACGGCGCCACCGTGTAGACGCCGCCATCTTTAAATGGCGGCGTCCATGCGTTTTAGGCTTAGGGAGGGTGTAAAGGCTACGCCCTCCCTAACCCTAAATGCGGGCTTTTTAGCCCTAAAAGCGCCTTTTTTTGCCTGTGTAAAACGGGCCAGCAATGCTGCACCCTTTTTAAAAAAGTAGTGGGGAAATCAAACTACTTTTTAAAGGCACTTCTTCTCCCTTAAAACTCCAAAATAGTGTTTTCATGGCACACTTTCCATTTTTCTCATCTAAAGGCTGGGCTTTCATGCAGCCTTCAACACACCTCTTTTTGCCAATGTAAAATGGGCCAGCTCCTTTTTAAAGCACTTCTTCTCCCTTAAAACTCCAAAATAGTGTTTTCATGGCACACTTTCCCTTTTTCTCATCTAAAGGCTGGGCTTTCATGCAGCCTTCAACACACCTCTTTTTGCCAATGTAAAACGGACCTATTTGATACAAAGAAAGATGTATAAATACAGTGGGCATTTGGCATCCACTAGGGTTTGTTCCAAGACCCTCTATGCATACCAAAATCCATGGATTCTCATGTCCTGTTATATATAATGAAGGGTTTTTTTGTTTTTGTTTTTTGGTGGGGAAATATTTTCAAGCCATAGTTGGTTGACTCTGTGGATACAGGGCCAACTGTACCTCACTGTGGATTGGATGAGGGAAAACAAATTGAAACTCAATCCAGACAAAATAGAGGTACTCACAGTTACAGGCCCGAAACCGGGTTTGGGAATACAAACTCCAGTCCTTGATGGAGTCAAACTGTCCTCGAAGGACTCTGTTTGCACTCTGGGGGTACTTCTCGACCCGTCGCTCCACATGACTAGTCAGGTGAATGCGATGGTCAGGAGTGCCTGTTATCAACTTCGGCTGATACACCAGCTGCGCCATTTCCTGGACATGAGGGATCTGGAAACTGTGATACACGCGCTGGTAACCTCACGTTTGGACTACTGTAATGCGCTCTACATGGGGCTACCCTTGTGCTTAACCGGGAACATACAACTGGTCCAGAACATGGCAGCCAGACTTACTACAGGAACATCTAGGAGAGAACATATGGCACCTGTGATTAAGTCTCTCCACTGGCTGCCGACCAGTTTCCGGGCACAGTACAAGGTGTTGGTTTTAACCTATAAAGCCCTACATGGCTTGGGTCCATCCTATCTTAGGGACTGCCTCTTCCCGTATGAACCCCCCTGCACACTCCGGTCCTCTGAGAGGAATCTGCTACAGCCTATGAAGACCAGGCTGGTGCAGACCTCCCAGAGGGCCTTTTCAGCAGTCACCCCTAAACTGTGGAATGGCCTGCTGGACGAGATGCGTCTTATTCCATCCACTGATGGCTTCAAAAAAGCCCTAAAGACGCATCTCTTCCGACAGGCCTTCTGGGAAAATGTTTAACACCTCCCAGTTCCAAACCTTGGTTGTAGAGTTTTCCAGCCTCTGCCCACCTACATAGCTCAAGGACTTTTAGATTGACACTGTTGATATTGTTTATTTTATGTGATGTTTTAACTCGTTGTTTGATTTAATCCTTTTTTAGGGGGGGAGGAGGAGATGGGGTTGCATATTTTAACTGCTGTTGTTTTAACTTTTTGCTCGTTCAGAGGGACGGGCTAGAAATAAAAAATTATATTATTATCATTATTATTATTATATAAATAATCTCAGATGTAAAACCAATGCTATGTGTGAATAGTAATTGTCATTTTTCTATATGGCCATCAGAAGAGTAATGTAAAGAATAAGTAATATGCCAGTTATGAATATCAGTGATTCCTATAGATATGTTTAGTTTGATATACTGCCCTTTTCAAAAAGTATTGTTAAGGTTGATGGTAACTCATCATTGCTCCTCCTCACCTTGTTAACACTGGCTGCAATTCTGGGAATTATAGTTTATTGTGGCACCAGAGCTCTCTGACAGAGAAAGCTTAATGTCTCACAGCTCCCAGAATTCCATAGCATTGAGCCATGGCAGGTAAAGTAGTGTGAAATCGGATTATTCCTGCAATGCAGATGCAGCCACTGTTAGCTTTCCAGTATGCAAAGGGATCTTGTAGCACATTTGATACTAAAAGAAAGAAGCTAGTAACATGGTTTTTAGTAAATTTGATCCTACTTCCTCAGATGCATGAGGTGGAGTGGAGAGTCCAGTGACAGTGCCCAAAAAGGCAATGTACAGCAGGAATCTCCCTAGCTGCTCCGACTGCAGTGTCCAAATATCTGCGGTTCCAACATCTAGCACTAGTACAAACCCTTAAAGTAAACCCAGATGTCAACTTTGCCTACATATCTATTCAGGAAATGTCATCACAGGACCTAATGACATCACCCACAATATTAGAGGGACTTTCATTTGCTTTTCCTCCAATGTGATTTATGCCATACTATTTCAGCAATGCCTCTTAGCACTCTACATTGGGCCAACAGATCAGTCCCTGTGCCAGAGGATAAATGGACGTAAATCAGACATTAGGAATGGGAATATACAATAACCCATTGCAGAACACTTCAATCTTGTTGGGCATCCATCTTGGACCTTAGAACAGTGGTCCTTGAACAACAAGACTACAAAGGGAGATTGGAAAGAGAAATAGCAGAATTGGAATTTATCCACTCATTCCGGTCAATTAGCAGTGGGTTGAACAGAGACCATGGTTTCCCGCCACACTGCATACCTCAGCCTCATGAGGGCACTCTTGACCATTACATCTCCATTCTGGTTCCCACGCTACATTACAATACTCATTCATATGGTTATCTACTCTCTTTGGCTTTAGGCAACATCCTTCCTCCTTCCTTTGTCCCGCAATGACTATAGTTAAAACTTAACTTTGCAGCTCATCTCCATACTCCAGGGTTTTGAATTTCAGTTGACATTCTCACACACAACTGGTTTATATAGGTCTGTCTCTTGGACTCTTTACTCTACCTCATGCATATGAGGAAGTAGGCTCAAATCTATGAAAGCTCATGCTTCCAGCTTTTTTCTTTCAGGTCCTGTACAGACCGGTCTTAAAGGCCAGGTTGGGGCCAGAGTCAGGGCGTAGCGTCCACATGAGCTTTCACAGACTTGGATCTGCATCTGGGGAAGCAGACTCAAGTTTACAAAGGTAATGCTATAAGCTTCTTTCTTTCAGTCTCACTGTTAGTTTCACACTGATATTCCAGACTAACATGGCTATTCCTCTTTTCTAGTTAGGATACTAAAACAGGATAGGCCAGTTTTGAAAAATTCATCAGTGTCGTTCTGACTTTACCTCACTGAGGGATTGCTAGAGAAACTGCAATTAGCCTTCCCTCATTTGTCCTTAGTTTTCCGCGTGGTATCAGCTGCAGACCACTGAACAATATTTTGTGTGTCAAAGACAAGAAGATCATCTTTTTGAAGGTATAGATCCCCCTATTCCGTACTATAATGAGATTGCACATAGGATTTGCAAATGACTACTGAAAACCTTCATTTGTTCATGATCTGCATTGTTTTTCTGTCTTAGCACTTCCGCATAATGCCTTGAGATTCTATAGTCTTTTATTTCCACTAACAAAGCAGCTGGGTTATTTTCCATAACAAACAAAATTAACCATAGTTTCAGTGCAGAATGAGGAGTGGAACTGAAATTGGTGTGTTGTTGGTCCCTCTGATAACATGCAGAAACCAACTGAAGATAATTAGACTTGTGGTATAACATACTGTAGAACTATACCTTACTGATTCAGGGAACAATAACAGAAGGGAAACTTTTGTCCTAGGGAACATGAAAGTGCCCTTAGTAAGTTAATAATGTTAACATATTATTTGTTCTAATCACTGCATTATTTTTGAAAAAATTGAGAAAATATGAAGTGTCTATATCATAAAAAATGTTGAAACATGATTTCTCATCTTTTACCTTTGAAGATTTTTATAGCGAATAAAATCCTCAAGCTCAATTCCAGAAATTTTGTTGTCATCTAAGTGGAGTTCCAGTAGGCTAGATGGCAGCCCTGTTAAGAAGTGGTGGAAGCAAGAGAGTGAAATTAGAAAAATATTTTCATGGTATTATAGTGCTAGATATAGTGCTGGAATAATATGTTGAAATCTTGGTATATACACCTCTGTTCAAACATGAAAGTTATACAGTGTGCCCTTTCCTTATGCAGGGTGGTCCATTCTGGACCCCCCCCCCCTCGCATGTAAGGCAAATCCACATATGTTCGAGCCCCATTATTTTTGCAGCACATCATGAGTGCCACAGGCACACGCACCATTACCTCTTCCATCACACAGCTTTCAGCGTAAGCTAAAAGCCACATATGATGTGGGTACATTGTAGTTGTAGCAGTGCTAGCTGATTACCTGGACATATGGGGCTTATCCCAGATAATTACTAAATTATGGATGTCCCACTGCTACCATCATAAAAAGTAAAGGCAAAGGTTTCCCCTTGACATGAATGTCTAGTCGTAACCAACTGTAGAGGGCAGTAAAAAGTAAAGCCAAAGGTTTCCCCTTGACATGAATGTCTAGTCGTAACCAACTGTAGAGGGCAGTGCTCATCTCTGTTACTAAGTCGAAGAGCCAGCATTGTCCGAAGACATTTCCAGTGGTCATATGGCAGCAGGACTGCATGGAACTCTGTTTCAGTCCCACCAAAATGGTATCTATTTATCTACTTGTATTTGCATGCTTTTGAACTGCTAGGTTGGCAGAAGCTGGGACTAGTGATGGGAGTTCATTCCGTCATGCGGTGCTTGGGCCTCGAACTGACAACCTTATGATCGTCAGAATTGGTGTCTTAATCACTAAACCAATGCATTCCTAAGTTACACCATGGCAACCCCATATCTCCAGAACCCACTTTTTCACATATGGGTTGGGTACACTTCTGTAAATTTGTGTTGCCTCATAAAAGGCCTCTACAATAAACCCTTGGTATAGATTGGGGTTTGGTTCCAAGATGCGCCATCTATACCAAAATCAATTGATCTCCTTTATATACAATGGAGTAGTAAAATGGTGCCCCTTATATAAAAGGGCAAAATCAAGGTTTGCTTTTTTTGGAATGGGAGGGCAGTATTTTCAAGCCATGGATGGTGGAATCTATGGATGCAGAATCTGTAGATACAGAGGCCCAACTGTACTAAGTCAGTCCATTGGTCCATGCATTTTATATCTCCTCTAAGTGTTAATCTTTCAACTGTTACTTCCTAAAAATCGGCAAAACAGGCAAGTTGTATGAAATTTCTCTGCTTTTGGTGAGCAAATTCCCTTTTTGTTTAATAAAAATATGTGATAATTATCACCACATGTAAGATTTTTCCAAAGGATGTAGCACTTACAATTTTATAATTGTCAGGGATATTATGATAGTATATAAGCTATGGAAAATTGTTAGCATAATAGTATCCTTGTTGTGCTCCTTTAATGCTGATTTGCAGAATCGTTTTCCAAGTTAAATCTAAACACCAGTACCTCAGAACAGTTGGCAACTGTGCCCAGTGAATAGCCAAAATGTTGTTTCTGTGGTGTGCTTTAAAATGGAAAACATTGAGCACTATTAGATCGCAAGGCTTTCTGTTTATTATTTTCATTTATCTGTTTTCTGTACTGTACCATGACCTCAAGCATGCCTCTGGTTTTCATTGCGGCTTAGGAAAATATTAAATCTCTACTGCTATTAGCTCTGGCAATACTAGTATGAAAATACCAAAGAACAGTTTCCTCTCCTTAACATTCCAATTCTGCTTATATTTTTCTAGTGTAGGTAGTAATGTGCTTTGCTGATCATAAATTGGCAAATTAGGCAAGAACATTTTATCACAGAGGCCAGAATCCAGTGAGGTACATCTGCTAATGGAACTGTAGCTTTCCTCTCCCCAAATGAAACACCCCCAAAACATGCTTTGCTGTGATAGAATACTCTCCGAACAGGGCTGAAGGCTATAGAGAAGAGAGAGAGGAAACAGTTCAACTTTGATTTTAGGCCACATGTGGGTTGCTCCATTTAATAAGAAAGATAGTTTGTATACTAAAACTAACATTGTAATTTATACATAGAAGTGTGGATTAGCATTTTCTTAGAACCATATCAATGTGTTTTTCTAGGAAAACTTAATAAGATGTTAGCACTCTAAAAGTGACATCCACTTTATGGATTACAGGTCCAGTCCAAAGGTGTATTAGAAAAGCTAGGCCCACTGAAGTGTATGGTTTTGTGAAGGTGAGGCCACATTCTTATATTCATCTCAAACTAAGATCGTCTGGACTCAGTCTGCTTATGAGCAGATGTTTATAAGGCTGCACTGTAACATGGGTTGAAATCCTAAACACATTTATTGGTAAAAAGCCTCACTGAACACAGTGCAGATCTGAGGAAAAAATATTATCATACTGTGTATATGGGTACAAATTACAATATAATTTTAACAGTTATCTTTTATGAGTTCAGGTCGTCCTAGCACTAAGCAACAAAGTTGATTCTACAATGCTTACTAGCTACTCTCCTGAACTTTGTCTACTAAGTCCTAAAAAGATGCATGTTTTTATCTGTATAGTTTTTTTATTTTGGAGCAAAACAACTCCCCAAAAATTAGACAGGGGAAGATTTAGAATTTTTCCAATCCCAGTAAGTTAGGATAACTAAAACATGATTTTCCCATTGCCTTTTCTGCAAACTTGTTGAAAAATGTCTTGTGGTTTGTTTGTTCTTTCTAGTTTTCAGGTATTCATCATTATTTCCATTCATTTAAATAATCATAGTGGTGAATGTCACTTTTCTATACCTTGTGGCATACACATCTGTCTTCCCCTATTACTGTCTGCCCATCCACATGGGTATTATTTGCCCTTCTGTCATTGACCATGGTTTGCTCACAGGTTTGTGGGTCTGAAGCACAATACAATAATGTTTATGTTAAATTTATATTACTTGTAGATCACAGTGATTTTGAATTCATTAACATAATATCCAAAAACATTTGATTTTAAAATAAAAATTTACCATACCTTTAGGAATAGAAGTTAATTTAGCTTCTGCAATTCTTATATGATATGCTGTCACACCTTCAAAAGCCCCAGGTTCTATTCCTTCATTATCAAGAGGATTTGCACTCATCTCTGCCAAAATAAAGTATTTTATTAGAGTTGTAGTTCATAGGGCTATAGTTTTTAAGGCTGCTTCTTCATCATGCAAGAACATGAGCAGCATTAATAGAGGAATCTGTCTTTTAAAATATACAATGTGCCATGGTTTCCCTTGTCAGAAACATCCATGATTCTCTACGCACCTCTAGTTAAGAGGAAATGGCTTCCATGTAAGGGGCTTTTAGTGACAAAATTTGAGCCCCGCCATCACTTATTTAACAGTTAAGCCATGCCATGCATCTTAGGTCTACGATTTCATTCATTTTTACAGGAAGACACAGCCACATCACCAAAACTCAAAACATCAAGATACATCAAAGCTTCTAAAATGTCAGGGAACACTTGCTCTTGGTTGCATGCAGTTCTTTCAAAAGCTTCAGCCAGCCTTTCAAATAACAAGCAATTCCCTAAGAATTAATTTCCCCAAGATGTAGTGGGGGCCACTAGCTTGAAAGGCTCTAACAGAAGATTAACAAAAGCTCTATTGAGTTGTTTGGTAAGCATATGTAATGCACTTGTGAGGAAGGAAGCCCTACCCTCTCCATCTCTGTGTTTATCACTTGAAAGCAACATGTGAGGAGAAGAGAATTGTGCCCTCTCCATTGAGGCTTTCCATGTGAGCCAGAAGACTATTTCTGGCCCCCCTTCTGATTCTGAATGGGTGGGAATTATTTATTTCCTGAATTATTGTTCATTGTCGTGTTCTCTTTGTATCACATAGTCTGTGCCTGTGGAGATACACTGTCTAGAACTTTTTAGGTAGGTGAGAGAGTTTTGACAGTTCTCCCATAATAACATGCATCTTCCAAAGTCTGTCCTCTCAGATCTTCTTTGTCTGCCACAATGGAAAAAATTGGAGTAATTCCACTCTAGCTATGGAGGGTTTAATAAAAGCAGCTTTGTGCCAACACTGATGTGTTAGTGTCTGACAACTAGTAGATAGTTCAGTTCAAAAGGACCAACAGACCAGGTGGGCATGTTTTGGACCTTCTGATGTAATCCAGCTGCAGCTCCAACAGTCCTAGCAAACATATCCAGTAGCACGAGAAGATGCAAATTGCATTCCAGCAACACAAAAATGTCATAGATTCCCTGCCTCTAAACTAGACAACTAGTTTATTTTAAAAACAAAGCCTTCTTTATGTGTGATTGCATCTACATTGCAGAAATAATCCAGTTTGACATCACTTCAACTGCCATAGTTGAAATAATGATTTACTAGATTAACTATTAATCTAATAATAATGATTAATAATAATGATTAACTAGAAATTATTTCTAGATGAAATAATGATTGTAAGCTGCTCTGATAGCTTTTAGAGCTGAAGAGCGGGGTATAAATAAATAAATGTTGTTGTTGTTGTTGTTCAATGCTATGGGATTCTAGGAATTGTAGTTTGTTCTGACACCAGAGCTCTTCTCAGCCTGTGTGAGTTTGCTTTGTTTATACACCATGCTGTGCTTCTGTTGCAGAATATATTTGTTTCATACTATGAATTCCTGCGTTACGCAAACCAATACTTTCTTGATGGAGTTAGCTCATTTCTGCTGCCAGCTTGCGGGTAAAAATTGCTTATAGAAGATTAAACAGTGGGAAAGCATTCTTTTATTTTGAAAATAAAATAATGGTGAACTGTACAATGATTTTGGTATTTTAGTACTATAAAGTGACCAGAATTGCCTTTGTTGCTTTGTCTACATCTGTGCTAGTTGATAGTCTGCCTTACCTGTAAGAAAAAGTATGTAAGGAATCACACCTATTCTGATTTTTGGATTACTTAAATTCATGTTATGTATTTTGACTTTCAGGGTTTCAGTTACTTGTCTGTCCTAGCAAGGAGAGTTTTGTACAAAACACCATGAAGATTGTATGTCATATGCTATGTATAATGGGAACAATAAAGCTTTCATTCATAAAAATACTGACAAATGTCCACTTAATTATAAATGAATATTCAGCTTTGGTTTAGATTTCTTTAATCTTTAATTATGAAAAACATGGTTTATGTACTAGTATTAGAAGCATTGCCAAATCATTTGTACATTTTCAGTAATATAGTCTTTGCCTATTTCCACAGCTAAATAGCTCCACCATTTAGCTGTTTGCTATCTTGAGGTCTCTACCTAGACTATCAAGATAGCTTGATAGATAGCTAGAAATGACTGTTTTGTGCTTTCTATTCATCTGGGCTTATTTAATGCTTAATTTCCATTGCATTGCTTATGGCTGAAACAGTATTTATACCGCGTCTTGATGCAAATAAACACACTTACCTAAAACGTGCAAAGACTTCATTCCTTTAAATGCTTCTTTGTGTATTTTTTTAACCTTATTATCATGTATTCTTAACTCAGCTAAACTTTTTGGTAGATTGGCTGGAATCTCCGTTAAATGATTATGAGACAAGTAGAGCCGTCGCAACTTCTTTGTTGATTGAAACGCTTTGGGGTGGATTTTAGTTATTTTGTTGTTGTTCAATGCCAGTGCCTAGTGAAAATGTGATAAGATGGAAATAGAACATGTAACTTTAATAATAATAATAATAATAATAATAATAATAATGTTTTATTTATACCCCTCTCTTCAGCCAAGACTATCAGAGCGGCTTACAATTTGTTAAACAAACAGCTTCAATTACAATTGTAAGCTATTTGCCCCCAACAATCTGGGTACTCATTTTAGCGACCTCGGAAGGATGCAAGCCTGAGTCAAGCTTCAGCCCTTTGCTGGTCTTGAACTCGCCACCTTCTGGTTTTGAGTGAGTGGCTGCAGTACAGGCATTTAACCACTGCGCCACCAGGGCTGAGTTAAGATCCTTGCTCATGAGAAGAGTATTCTGTTTTTGAAAAAAAGTAAGCATTTACATAATATATAGCTTAGTTTTTGAAAATGTGTGTGTAAGAGACAGAAAGAAAGAAAGAAAGAGAGAGAGATAAATTTTAGAGCTCCAAGGAGTAACAAGTTGTGCAGGGAGGAACATTCAGAATTCCAGGGGTGTTGTTAAGCAGAGACTGGATGGCCATCTGTCAGATATGATTTAATTGTAGGCTTATACACTGGTGAGGTTGGACTAAATGACCCTTGGTGTCCCTTTATGGTTCTATGATTCTGTGTATTAACAGTCTGGTTTGACTTTTAACAAAAAATGCCTTGTGCAGCCCAAACCTAAATATGTTTTCTCAGCTGTGTGCTATGGAAGTAAGACACAGTGGTATGGTTTTGTGTGGAAGTCAGTATGTTCTCTTATGTGTATGTTTGGGATCAGAAATAGATATTTTCTTCATTGAAGCAAGAGGGTATTTAATAAATATTACTGATTGACTGAAGATTTATAATACTGCTTTTCATTTTAAAAATTAAGAGCAATATTGCATAATCTTTGTTTTGAGCTAAATGATCATGGTTCACTCCTTGATATATGAGTTGAGTTTCCCTTATTCAGAATTTCAAAATTTGAAATATTCCAAAACCCAAAATTATCCACATGGGTGGTCGAAATAGTTACTTCTTTGCTGTCTAATGGTTCAGTACTCAACTTGGTTTCATGCACAAAAATTATTTAAAGTATTGTGTATAAAAATGGCAAGAAGTGGAAAAGAGCTGCTTCTTTTGGGATAACTTTAGGCTGCCCCGACACAGCTTCAAGGCGGCTTCTGCACAGGTTGGGGCATGTGACATGTAATCGCCATGCCCCCAAGCTGCACAGAAGCCAGATTTTAAGCCTGACTGTTTTGAGCCTTTGTGTATAAGATGCCTACAAAACATTTTTCAAAAATCATGTTTTGACTTTTGTCCCATCTTCTAGATATCTCATTATGTATATGCAAATATTCCAAAATCCAAAACAAATATTCCATAATCCAAAACAGGCAAATATTCCATAATCCAAAACATCTGCCAAAAATAAGGGAGACTCAACCTTTACAGATTATAGAGTTGGAAGAGACCACAAGGGCCATCCAGTCCAACCCACTGTCATGCAGGAACTCACAATCAAAGCATCCATGACAGATGGCCATCCAGCCTCTGTTTAAAGACCTCCAAAGGAGGAGAATCCACCACCCTCTAAGGGAGTGTGTTCCACTGTGAAACAACTCTTACTTTCAGGAAGTTTCTCCTAATGCTTACATGGAATCTCTTTTCCTTCCATACATTGTTCCAGGTCCTATTCTCTGGAGCAGCAGAAAACAAGCTTGCTCCATCCTCAATATGACATCCTTTCAAATAGTTAAACAGGGCTATCATACTACCTCTTAACCTTTTTTTCTACAGGCTAAACATCCCCAGCTCCCATGGTTTCCAGACCTTTCACCATTTTAGTCGCCCTTCTTTGAACTCAGTCCAGCTTGTCAACATCCTTATTGAATTGTGGTGTCCAGAACTGGACACAGTATTCCAGTCCAACCCCCTGCCATACAGGAACTCCCAATCAAAGCATCCCCGACAGATGACCATCCTGCCTCTGCTTAAAGACCTCCAAGGAAGGAGACTCCACCACCCTCCGAGGGATTGTGTTCCACTGTCAGGAAGTTCCTCCTAATATCTAGATGGAATCTCTTTTCCTGCAGTTTGCATCCATTGTTCCGGGTCCTGTTCTGTGGAGCAGCAGAAAACAAGCTTGCTCCCTCCTCAATATGACATCCCTTCAAGTATTTAAACAGGGCTATCATATCACTTCTTAACCTTCTCTTCTCCAGGCTAAACATCCCCAGCTCCCTAAGGTGGCCCTCATAGGGCACAGTTTCCAGATCCTTCACCATCTTAGTTGCCCTCCTTTGGACACGCTCCAGTTTCTCCATATCCTTTTTGAATTGTGGTGCCCAGAACTGGACACAGTATTCCAGGTGGGGCCTGACCAAAGCAGAATAGAGTGGCACTATTACTTCCCTTGATCTAGGTTCTATTCTTCTTTTTATGCAGCCTAAAATAACATTGGGCTTTTTAGCTGCTGCATCGCACTGTTGACTCATGTTCAACTTATGGTCTACTTGGACTCCTAGATCCCTTTCACACGTAGTTTCATTCAGCCAGAAGTCTCCCATCCTATATTTGTGAATTTCATTTTACCACCCTAAGTGCAGTACCTTACATTTTTCCGCATTGAATTTCATCCGGACAGTTGAAGTCCCCCTTCGCTACTACATCTCCCCTTTCTGACTGTGTCGTCATCTGTTCAAGAAAGGCATCATCCAATTCCTCTGTCTGACTTGGGGGCCTATAGTAGACCCTCACAATAACATCCCTGTTGTTTCCTTCCCCTTTAATTTTTATCCAGATGCTCTCCACTTGGCCTCCAGTACTGATGTCCTGGACCTCTTCACTGGTGTAAATGTCCCTGACATATAATGCTATTCCTCCTCCTTTCCTGTTTGGCTTGTTTCTCTTAAAAAGGTTACACTCCTTTATTTCTATATTCCAATCATGAGACTCATCCCACCAGGTTTCAGTGATGCCTGTTCATCCTGTTTATTTCCCATATTGTGTGCATTGGTGTAGAGACATCTAAGACTCCTAGATCCTTTTCATATGATGTGTTCTCCAGCATATATCTATGCATTTCATTTATTTCTGCCCTAAGTGCAGTAGCTTACATTTTTCTGTGTTGAAATTCATTTTGTTAGCTTTGGCCCCGGTTTCTAATCTTTTAAGGTCATTTTGAATCTTGATCCTGTCCTTTGGGGTGTTCGACATTTCTTTTAATTTGGTGTCATCTGCAGATTTGATAAGCATGTCCCTTATTCTTTCGTCCAAGTTGTTGATAAAGATGTTGAATAGCACTGGGCCCAGGACAGAACCCTGTGGCATCCCACAGGTCACGTCTTTCCAGGATGAAGAGGACCCATTGTTGAGCACCCTTTGGGATAACCTGCTTATATCTGGAATTCTCACTTGGCAAGAAGCTCATCATGTTTTCTCAGTTTTTCAGTAGCATCAAGCTCTCTCAGAACACTGACTAGACTCCCCCCCCCCCGATCAATTTACTTTTCTGCCCTATTTTGCTTTATTATGGCCTTATTCTAAAAAATTACCTGTAACTGGAGAGAGGATTTAACATATTTGAATCGTACGCTTTATTAACTCTCGAAATAAGAGCGCACTTGAGCTTCTAAATTTCTGTTCCCTTTCTTGTTCCTAAATAGCTGGTCACTATGGTGTAAATCCAATTCTTTTCCCCAATTAGAGTAAATCCATTGAATCAATGAAACATGGCTAACTTCTTGTGATTCCACTCCAGTTTTCTTTTCTCCAGTTTCCATGCCTCCTTCCTCCAAGTCTGCTTTATATATGCTGTGTTCAGCATAACAGTTAAATAAATAATGTGATAAAATGAACCTATTTTGTTGTCTTTTTGGCTGTCCATGGAATTCTCAGCAATCTTCTCCAGCACCACACCTCGAATGAATTGATTTTCTTTCTGTCTTCTTTCTTACCTGTCTAGCTCTCACATCCACACATGGTAATAGGGAATGTGATAGCTTGTATTCTAACTTTGTGCTAAGTTGTATATCTTTGTATTTTGGGATATTTTCTAGTTCTTTCATAGCTGCCCTTAATTCTTAATCTTTTTCTGATTTCCTGGTTGCTGTCCCCATTCCTATCAATGTTTGATGCCAGATACGAGAAATCTTTTGCTATTTCTAGTTCTTCATTTCTCAAATTTCTTCATTTGAGGCCTCTTTTGCACTTTCTTCCTTGATCTTCCTCAGTAGTTGTTGCAGGTCCGGGAGGGTTTCTGCTAGTATTCTGGTATTGTCTATGTATCTTACATTGCTGATATTCCTTCCTCCTATTTTCACTCCTTCTTCTATGTCCAATCCTCCTTTTCTTACAATACTGTATGTTCTGCACATAAGTTGAACATGTAGGGTGATAAGATGCAGTCTTGTCTGAGCCCTGTGCCAGTTTGGATTCTGTTTTTATGGCTGATACGCTGGGATTAGGGTTAGGGAGGGTGCAGCATTTACACCCTCTCTAACCCTAGCGTGTATGGACGGTGCCGTTTTAAAATGGGTCCGTCCATACATGCACGACATGATAATGTCATGGCGTGCACCGCATTTATACAACATGGTGCGCGCTTGATGTCATGGCACTGCTGGAGGGCACCTAAGACGCCCTTTCAGTGGTGCCAAAAGGAGCTCCAAAATGGAGCTCCTTTTTTGTTGCTGGTCCTTGGTAGTAGTAGTAGTAATAATAATAATAATAATAATAATATGTTTTATTTCTAGCCCGCCCCTCTGAACGAGCAATTGGGGCGGGGTACAAAAGAGAATAACAATTAACAAAGCAAAAATACATAGCAGTTGTAGCAACAACAAAAATACATAGGTGTGGCCTTTACACAGCTGCACCAAGGACCCTGAGGGGAAAGGGGCCGCAATGGTGGCCCCTTTCTCCCCTCGGAACTGCCGGGGATAGAGGGGTGCAGCGCCTGCTGCACCCTGCTTTCAGGCCATGGAGAAGCAGCCCTGGCCCCATCCCTGCCCTTCTTTGGGCACTTACAGACCGCTCCTTTTGGGCAGTCTGCACAGCCCCTATGTGTTCTGTTCTGACAGTAGCTTCTTGTCCTGAGCAAAGATTCATCATCAGGACTATCAGGTGTGTTGGTACTCCTATGTCTTTAAGGGCATTCCATAGCCCTTCATGAAAAGGCTTTACTATATAATCTATAAAACACATCCTGGTTGTCTTATTCCCTTGTGTGGTCCATTAGCCATCATATGTTTGGAATGTGGTTCCTAGAGCCTCTTCCTTTCCTGAACCGCACTTAAACTGTTACTGTTTTTCATTGAAAAGAAAGTTACAAATATTAAAAAGTAAACTTACATATAGTGATGTGAGTCCTTTGAGATCATTTTCCTTGACTTCTTTTATTTTGTTGTTTTGAAGGTCAATCATGCGAGTATCAAATGGAATATTCTTTGGTATTGAGGTCAGACCTATTCATTAGGAATAAAATATAAAAGTTAAAATACAGATTTCCCAACAACAAAACACTCCAGTCTCCAAGTGTTTGTTTTTCTATTTTGCATTAAGTAAAATGACATATTACTTTATTAATTACAATCTTTAATTTCTCCAAAATACATCAACTGAAAAAATAGTCTCTCTGTTGTTCCTGCTAAAGGTTTAGGTTAAAAATACTTAAATCCTTCTAAAATATGCCACAAACCATCTTCTAGTTCCTCTCCTTCATCATCATCTAGTTCTCAGAAGATGAAGAGTCAAATTGAAGGCATTAAAAACTAAAAGCGAAATCAAGGGTGAGAAATAGACAGCCTTCCAGATACTGTTGGATAACAGTTGCTGGTATTCCTCACAATTAGCTATGCTATCCAGGGTTCCTGGGACTTGCATCTGGAAACACTTGATTCTCATGCTTTCTATAAAGTGTGTGCATATAACACTTAAGCAATGGGGGGGGGATAAAAATTAAAAAAAATTAATCAACATTTTTGGAAATTCATAGTTTTTATTTCAAAGGCTCATGTCCAAATACCTCTTTTCATATTCGCAAGGAATTTCAGGTTTATATTACAGTACAATTTCTACCATTTCATCTTCCAGCTTCAGTTGCGTGTGCTCCTCAAAGAATATCCCCAATAACCAGGAGTGGCTTTTTGAAGAGTGCTGGAAACTATGCCCATACAAACACTTTTAGAGTGGCTGCCTGTGTCTTCTCTATACTATCAATATATTTAGTGTTGCTGTTAATTTTTGTATGTTTTTTGTATTGCATTAAGTTTATGAAGAATATAATGGTCTGTACACTATAGATGTATTGGTTCCACAGAACAGGACCTGTGTAGTTTACTTATATGCACACACATAAACACATTTGGAATAGATTGTTGTATAGAACACTCTGTTCCCTTTGACATATTTATTTGACATATCTCCAGAGACCCTACCATGGATAATTAGAGGAGCCCTGGTGACTCAGTGGTTAAAATGCCTGTACTGCAACCACTCACTCATAAACCACAAGGTTGTGAGTTCAGTTCCAACCTGGAGCTCAGGGTCAACTCAGCCTTGCATACTTCCGAGGTCGCTAAAATTAGTACCCAGCTTGTTCGGGGCAATTAGCTTACAGTTGTAAACCACTTAGACTCTAAGTGGTTTACAACTGTCAGCTAATTGCCTCCAACAAGCTTTAGAGGCTGCTTAGCATGGTATAAAGCTGCTATTGCCACTATAATGGCTGCTATTGAAATAGTCTTTGCAATTATATTAACTTGATGAACAGATTGTGACTAGGGCTGCATGAACATTGCAAAATTAATGCAGTTTGCCACCACTTTAACTGCCATGTCTCAATGCTATGGATTTCTGGGAGTGGTGGTTTTGTGAGATATTTAGCCTTCTCTGTAAGAGAGCTCTGGTGCCACAATAAATCCCAGGATCCCATAGGAAGGAGCCACGGCAGTTAAAACAGCATTAATTCTGCAGTGTGGCAGCAGCAAATGAACCCCTAGATGTCAAAGATAGTTAAGCAAAACTCTTATCATCATTAAATAGTTTAACTTCATAAGTAAAAGGCAGTTTCACTTGTTACATAGTCACAAAATAAGCATGTGATCTCTGTGTTTGAACAAACATGTTTCAGTGATAATACAGTACATTGTAGATTCTTGGTCTTACCCAAATCAGAGCAGTGGACAACTCTTGAGTAGCACTGACACCCAAAAGGGCATACTGGAAATATGTCAAAGGGTATTATGGATGGTCCAGCTGGGAAAAGAGAATTATCATCATCCTTATCATCATCATCGTCGTCATCATCATCGTCGTCATCATCAAGATCTTCCATATCCATTAGCATTACATTCTTGAAGCTGAAGTATGAGGGACTTATGAAGGGCTTAGCAGAACATAAAGCCAACAGAAGCAAAAGCATACATTCCTTCATGCCTTGAGGGTGCACAGTCCTAAAACAAAATACAATTTTATGAATGCACAATGGGAAATAGCTTTACCAAATCTGCAATTTAAATGATTTTGAAATTAGATATTTTGTTGTGTATGAATGTGTGGGATGTTGATATAAACTTAATTTTGGAGAACTGGTTTATTTGTTAGTTAGGAACCATTTGTAACACTTTTATGTCAGGTTGGGAGTCGTGCAACCCTTCAGGCTGTTCTGCAAGTTCAAGCTGTCTGAGACAACAGAACAAGTCAAAGCTGTCTGAGGCAACATTAAAATGAATAAAAGAAGAGTAAATAAGGAAACAGAAGGAAGATAAGAAAGAAAAGCAAGAGAGCAGATGACAGCATCACCACAGCAATTGGGAATAGTGGTGGTAGTTGCAGCAATTGGAATGACACCCCCCTCTTGACAACTGAATTTGCTTCTGCATCTTTTGCTGACTAATGGACTGCTAGTCCCACATTATGAATGTGCAGCTCCAAACAGATCTGGTTCAGGAGACCTGTGATAAGCTTTGATTCCTTCCCTTGGCTTTCTCACACACTGGCAAAAGCTTAGAGGGGCTTGTATAGTGCTATACAAGCCATATTTGCAGATCAGGTGTTTCTACACAGAGAGGGCTACTTCTGAAATGCCTGGCTATCAGGAGTTGACATTTTGGACACACTGGAGAGCCACTGCACACATCAGTCCCACCTAACTAATGCTGGTGTTAAATTGGACTTGAGCCAGTGTGCATGGAAGATGGCTTAAATTTAAACTCTGATTTCCAGGAACAGTAGCATGGATGCTGGTGTCAAAAAAATAGTCACATTTAAATGTTTTCCAAAATGATGTAAGTGCAGACATATTGCATTAGTTGGTTGATATGTCTCAGATAAGAGCACCCGAACTCTCAAATGCCCTGTTTCTTTGCATAATCAATGAATCTGTTCCTGTAGATCCCTTAAGGAACTGTGAATCTTTAGGCCCTCTAGATTTTGTTGGACTACGGCCCTGTGCAGAGCAGCCATTAAGGTTGGCCTGGGGGCGAGTCAGGGTGTAGCGTCTACATGATGTGCATCCCCAGCTCTGCCTCACGGGCGCCGTGACACCATGTGCCACACAGCGCATAATGTCACGACACTCCTCTGGCGCTGCGTCCACATGACACAGCACCAAAGGAGCATCTTCAAGCTGCGGTACTGTGGCTATTGTGCCCTTTCCAAGGTGCAAAAAGGAGCCATTTTTTCTGGCTCCTTTTTGGCATCCTGCAAGGGCCAAATTGAGGCTGCGATGTGTGGTTGCTGTGGCCCTGATCCAATGCATCTGAAGGCGGCTGCAGGTTGCCCCTTAGGGACAGTCTGCACAGCCCCAAAAGTTCTAATAAAACAACACTACAGTAGTTAGGTTTGACCTAGTGGGCCAGAGATTTCCTACTATTGCTTCAGAAACAGGCTTTCCAAACCATTTCTATAGCATTACCCCTGCCTCCTCTCTTAGACTGCATCTGCACTGCAGAAATAATCCAGCTTCACAGAATCATAGAGTTAACTGCCATGGCTCAGTGCTATGGAATTCTGGGAACTGTAGTTATGTGAGATATATAGCCTTCTCTGTCAGAGAGTTCTGGTGCCACAACAAACTACAATTCCCAGAATTCCCTAGCATTGAGCCATGGCAGTTAAAGTAGTGTCAACACAGGTAATTTGTGCAGTGTGGATGTAGCCTCAGAAAGCCATCCCACATCTCTCCTACACTGTCCAATGAAGGTTAGAGCTTCACCACCATGTTCCCCAGGTGACCTCTGGTTATTGTTTGTTTTCTTTTGCTACACAAACCACACACCCTGCATAACATCATTGCTAGCCTGTTGGCACTCTACTAGAAATGCCAATGAATTTATTTCCCCTAGGATAACCTATAAAGCTATAGGTTAAACCACCCTAGTACTAGGATTATTAGAGTATTGTATTGGGCACCCATAGAATATAATGCCATTGAGACGCTTCTTGAGGTGCTTGTAAAGAAAGAAAGAAAAAGAAAGAGATTTAAAGATTGCAATATTAATTTACAGAGGAGGCAGCATTCAATGAATCCTGTTGGTTGAGAGTCTGCCTGCAACAGACTCCTGTTTTTTTCATTCTGTTTTCTAAGTTTTCATGTGCATTTGTGCATGCAGATTTTGTTTGCAATTTAGCATTTTAATGTGTTCTGAGATATGGATGAAAGGTAAAGGTAGTCCCTTGACATGAATGTCTAGTCGTATCCAGCTGTAGAGGGAGGTGCTCATCTCCATTTCTAAGATAAAGAGCCAGCATTGTCCGAGGACGGCTCTAGTGCTCATGTGACCAGCTTAACTGCACCAAACGCTGTTACCTTCCCACTGAAGTGGTACCTATTTATCTACTTGCATTTGCATGCTTTCGAACTGCTAGGTTGGCAAAAGCTGGGACTAGTGACAGGAGCTCACCCCATCATACAGCACTCGGGCCCCAAACTGCCAACCTTCCAGTCTTCTGATCATCAGAACTGGCATCTTAACCACTAAGCCACCATATCCTTAACTCGACCTACCCACTGATTTAGTGTCTGAGCAGTCTACTCTCCAGATAGAAACAGGAATATAATTATTGTTGGATTGTATTATCTAGTCACTGTGGCATCCAACACTTTTGATGAACAAGTCAAATGAAAACAAAGGGAGGAGGGAACTTCATGACCTTTTGAATCTCTTAGATCCTTTCCATGAACTGCCTTAGCCTTGCCCTTCTAAGGGTGGGTACACAGTTACACTCAGTTATTTGGAATCATTTGGAATTCAGTAATTCGGGGAAATGACTACTCTCTTGTTCCATACCCATAGTCACTTACCACAACAAAAGAATCTTGCAGTGTGTTAAGACTGAAACGTGTTATTGTTGAAGTCTTCATAGCCATAACTCCTCAGAAATGTTAAGTGACTCTGAGCCCTTATCTAATCCATAACTGCATTTCTATTCTCTCCTTCACTGAAGGAACAAGTTGCTGTAGTCTGTGGGGTTCTATGAGCTTTGGCAGAACTCAGCAGAAAGGCCTTCCAGAATGTTTAAAACAAATATTTTAGTGTGTTGGTTTCTTCTTTCATGTCCCCCCCCCCCCAAAGCTAAACAGGTAAGAAGTATGAGCAATTAAAGAAACACACACTGCATTGTCACTGCAATGGCTTGGCTGTATGAAAAGGCTTGGAGACTTTTGTTTTAACTTAAATTACAGATGTTTTAGCCTACTGCTTATGTAGTCCTTGTAACTATTTAAGTGTCTCTGCAGAATTAGTTTCTTTCATTTATGGTAAAGGGAGCACCAGATAGAGAAGAAGGGAAAGCTATATAACCTTATTGCACTGCTTACACACACATAATGCATAAAAGGGGGTTCTGTTTTTCTGTGTTCTGTGTTGTAATCCTTAGAGTCTGCATCTTATAAACACTGGGAATTCCCAACTGTCATTCTTTAACAGCTGCCAAGTTTTCAAATACATTAAAACCTTGTTTTGAAGCATGTCAGCAGTAAGCTGAATCATATTGAAATTTCATTTTTCAGCTTTTGTAATAGGGAAAAGTCTCCCATTTATACCCTTTCTGCATGTTATTGAAATGTGCTATTGACATAGTGTCTTAAGAGTTTTTTAATTAAGCATATTGGTTCTATGGATAAATTTTTTCTGACAAACCTGACTTTGGTACAGGAAATCATGATTTCAGTGGAGGAAAGGGGATTTTGGTTCATACTGCCAACTTGGCATGAAGACTGTTATTATTTCTATAATTAACTTTACATAAGAAAGTTGAGTTGGGATGTTGGGGGATAGCTACCTCAGGTATATTGAAACATAAACCAGAGCCCTGAAGATCTTTTTTTAACCTTTGCAAAATAATGTTTATCCATAATATGCTTTCCTTTAAAAGAAGAGTATATTGGTTTAAAAATGCTAGCCAAGCCAAAGATTTATGTGTGCATTCTAAAAATCATAGTGAAACTGTTATGCAGGTCTCCTTTGAATTCAGTGGAACTTACTCTAAAGTAGTCTAAATGATTTTCATAAAACAAATTAATACCATATATCAAAATTTGTGAACCTAAATAGGGCAGGGTGATACACCATTCTTTTAAAAAATTCTAGAGAATTTCATTATTTTCAAATGAGTCAAGTGGGAATAGAGCACAGGCACTTTCTCCACACTTCTGTTTAGTACAAGACATAATTCTATTCCTTACAAGATACATTTAATATGTTGCCTGTCAGGACTAATGTATTTGGTGGAATATAGAACTTAGAATTAGTCTTTGGGTGAACTATGTGCATGTCTGTTGTATTTCAAGTGCAAACAGCACCATATATAAATACTGGGGTTGGAAGATATCTCAGTCATTAAAATAATATATTCTGGAACAGAATGCAACACACACACCCTATCATTCAGATTATATGCACACCTGTAATAATTCCATGTTTACATAATGTCCAAATGCTAATTACAGAGGCTTGAATCCAAGTGATAGAAATTTCCATCCAGAGGCACACTCCCATCTGATTCACCCTCCACATTTGTTCTCCAGCCTGCTCCAGAGGGTTGGCAGACCCACCAAAACAGCATGGAAGTTGACACTGAGAACTTCAAGGAGGGGGAAAGATGGTGAAAAATCACTGCCTCTTCTGTTAGCAGAGCACCCTGCTGAATAGATAACCCTTCTGCAAACAGAGGAACTCCTTCCATCCCTGGAAGGAAACTATTGGATGCAACACAAAATTCTACAATACTGTATATGGGGGGGAAATTGATGATATAGTTAACACTGAGATACCTTCACACAAAAAAGTATCACAAATTGTCCCAAATGGTTAAATGAGGGTTTTAACAGTCTGAAGGAGGAGTTACAGAGAATTTAATTTGGCTAGCAATGAAATGCTGATTTCCTTCTGGAGAGGTATGGGAAATCCTTGTGTTCATTAGTAACCCCAAATGACTGCACTGCACTGAATCCACAGAAGGAAATGGAAATTTTAAGCAATGCATTTGTACTTAGTTCAGCATCTAATATTCAAACTTTCTCCTCAGATCTCAAAGCCTTTTTTGTGCTTATGCCCTTTGAGAAAATAACATATGCTTCCAAGACACAAAGATAAATAGACTTGCAGAATTATTACTTTATAACTTTTCATATCCAAACATGCTTTAAATGCAGAGTTTTGGTTTGTTATGGAAAAAAATCAGTTGACTTCCTCTGCTCAAAACATCATACAGGATGTACTTTATACTGAGTCCATGTTTTTATGAAATTCTGCTGTTCAATGAACTGCTTTCCGTAAATCTTATTTTACTTTGTATGGTAGCAAGTGAATCTGTTTTAGTTATAAATATCAGGAAACATGACTAAACAAAAAATCACTAAGTATGCAGTGTTATACATCCTACTAAAATAACTTTCATTATATTTGGTATGACTTGCTTCTTAATAGTCATTCATAGGATTGTATCATAAGCATTCACAAAACAGGACAGGCTTTTTTTCTGATAGAAATAAATTACTGTTCTATGCTAGACCAGTTTAAAAGGTATATATTTATATTTCCTTTCTTGTCCTCAATATAAAACACTAATAATATTACTAATATATTCTCCTAATATTTACTTTAAAACATTCAACGGTAGTTAATCAGATTATGTTATCAGTTACAAAAACATGTTGCTAAATTAAAATGCTGGATGATTGAAAGTTTAAAAAATTCATACCTTTCAAAGCTGTCAAGTCCTTCTAAAACAATATTCCACCTGAGAAATTTATTCCACTTCTTTACTATATAGAGCTCAGATTCAAGTTTGTAAAATATGCAGTAAATAATAAAATGGATTTTAAAAAAAATCACTTTAAAGTTCCTGTTGCTCCTGGCAGTCTGGGTGATACTTGAATAAACTGCTTCTGTGGATTAGTCTATCTGAGTACTGAAGAATGATGTTAAGAAACTTGTTACTACTCATGTGTTTTTCATCACTCCCTGTATCTCAGCCAAAACTTCTAGCCTAACTCTAGACGTCTAAGCAAAAGATGTGGTTAAATCTGAAGCCTAATAGTGAATGGCACAAAGCCAGTCCAAGCCCCATATGGTTCATTCAAGTCCATTTCTGATATGAAACAACACACTTATTAAAAAGAAATCTGCAGTATGCCATTTCTTACATAAATTAAGAAATGTGCTTCTGTCTAAGAAAAACAACCTAATAATAGACAACATATTCTAAATAGAAACATGCTTAATGGACTAGTGGTAGGGCTATAGGGGAATATGTGAATAAACAAACAAGGTTTCAAGTTGATCTTACATTAATTTTAATAAACTACTGTTTTGGCTTTTAAATTGCCTATAGGGATGCAGTTAATTGTCAGTCATGCCATTCTTTCAATTTGTATTGAGTTAAAGCTGTGTACAAATTCTCCAACTGTTGAGTATTGGCAAAAAAGAAAAAGAGCACCATAGCATTTATGCATCTTTAGCCAGCATCAAAGAATTGGTTCAATCAGCTAAAATGGATTGTCTGAAAGGGCTAAAATGCTTTTTCACAATGAGTCATCAGATTTACTGAAAGAACATGCTGGCCAAGAACCTATGAACTGGTCCACTGGCCATGCTACAAGGGTCTTCATCTTACACTGCTAGGATACTAAATATAAATACCATGTGACAAATATCTGAAGAATCTCCAAAAGAAAACTGTGATATACTAGAGTGGGGGTGGGAAGGTCTTCTAGTAAGAGAAAGAAATAATCCCACTCAGAATGCACAAGGACATGGATATGCTTTTTTTGTAGATCTGGTTCATGGCTACAGAAAGTTAAAATAGGTAGGATAATGCCGACATGGACAGAAAGAAGCAAAGGGGAAGTTTATGGTACCTACCACATACATTAATGCTATGGAACATTTTGCTGCCAGTATGGATGCTCAAGAATTGTGTTTGGTTGGCATTTGAGGTGAGATAACCTGAAAACGAAATGAGAGAAAATACAATAAAGTACATATTTAAATACATTTTGTGCAGTTTCTTCTAAAATGCAGATTAATGGGACAATGGGCATAGCAGACTTAAGAATGAACACATGTAAAACACATGTAAAACAAGGTTCAGTGTCACATGCTTAACACTTCAAATCTTTAAAATATAATTTTGTTGTGGTTTTTTACACTTATGTATGTCAGAGTGCAATTTTCAGCACTTAGGGGCTAGCAGATGGACAGAGAAAACTGGGTCGATCCTGGTTTTTCCCAAACTGGTTGGAAACTCTGCTGTCTGCACAGCCTACTCCCAAGGTGGGCAAACACCCAAAGGCAGTCAGCACCACACAGCATCAAGCCACACCTTTTGGATTTTTAATTTGCCTCCCCACCATGAATGCACACTATTGCACAAACATATCACCTGAGATAGAATCATAGAATCATAGAGTTGGAAGAGACCACAAGGGCCATCCAGTCCAACCCCCCCCCCCCCCGCCATGCAGGAATTCCCAATCAAAGCATATCAGACACATGGCCATCCAGCCTCTGCTTAAAGACCTCCAAGGACAGAGACTCCACTACACTCTGAGGGAGTGTGTTCCACTGTCGAACATCCCTTACTGTCAGGAAGTTCCTCCTAATGTTGAGGTGGAATTTCTTTTCCTGGAGCTTGCATCCGTTGTTACGGGTCCTGTTCTCTGGAGCAGCAGAAAACAAGCTTGCTCCCTCCTCAGTGTGACATCCCTTCAAGTATTTAAACAGGGCTATCATATCACCTCTTAACCTTCTCTTCTCCAGGTTAAACATCCCCAGCTCTCTAAGTCGTTCCTCATAGGGCATGGTTTCCAGACCCTTCACCATTTTAGTCGCCCTCCTTTGGACCCGTTCCAGTTTTTCCACATCCTTTTTGAATTGTGATGCCCAGAACTGGACACAGTATTCCAGGTGGGGCTTGACCAAAGCAGAATAGAGTGGCGCTATTACTTCCTTTGATCTAGACACTATACTTCTATTGATGCAACCTAAAATTAGCTGCTGCATTGCACTGTTGACTAATGTTCAACTTGTGGTCTACTTAGATCCCTTTCACACGTATTTTCATTCAGCCATCTGTCTCCCATTTGATATCTGTGCATTTCATTTTTCATCCCTAAGTGCAGAACCGTACACTTTTCTATATTGAATTTCATTTTGTTAGCTTTGGCCCAGCTTTCTAGTCTATTCAGGTCATTTTGAATTTTGATCCTGTCCCCTGGAGTATTAGCTACTCCTCCTAATTTGGTGTCATCTGCAAATTTGATAACTAGGCCCTCAATACTGTCATCCAAGTCATTAATAAAGATATTGAATAGCACTGGGCCCAGGACAGAACCCTGTGGGACCCCACTGGTCACTTCTCTCCAGGATGAAAAGGAGCCATTGTTGAGCACCCTTTGGGTGCGGCCAGTCAACCAGTTACAAATCCATGTAACAGTTAACTTGTCTATCCCACATTTTGCAAGCTTGTTCGCAAGAATGTCATGGGGAACCTCGTCAAAGACCTTACTGAAATCATATCTTGATTATATCCACAGCATTCCCTTCATCTACCAAGCTGGTAATTTTATCAAAAAAAGAGATCAGGTTTGTCTGGCATGACTTGTTTCTCTGAAACCCATGTTGGATTTTTGTGATTATGGAATTATCTTCTAGATATTCACAGACTATCTGTTTAATGATCTCCAGAATCTTTCCTGGAATTGATGTCAGACTAACTGGACGATAATTGTTGGGATTCTCTTTTTTCCCCTGTTTGAAGATGAGGACTACGTTTGCCCTCCTCCAGTCAGTTACCTCCCTCTTCCTGCCTAGCTGCCATCCCATTGGATGCCCCATGTGACCAGCCATACAGCTGTCCAAGAGATACACCACCTGCACAGTGCATCAGTGTGCCCATTGACACATTGGCAAAGCAGAATCATGTGGGACCCCTATACATGCCCACATTCCCTCCTTTTGCCCCATGCCCCTGTGTTGGACTGTCTGGTTTGTGTATGTTGTAATTACATCCATTGTATTATTGATGACCTTCTATGTCTGTCATGTCATGGTGTGTGTGACAGCTCAATGGTGTGCAGCTGGCCACTCGTATGTCTGTATGCTCAAACAAAAAAATGGTATGGTGAGCAATGCCACTCTGGTTGGAACGGGGCGAGCGACGGTAGCGCCAGAAGCGCCGCCGGCCTCGGGGAAGCAGTGGAGGCCTGGCAACAGCGCCGGAGCCTCCCCAGCCCCGGGAAAGCTTCACCTGGGCCTCCGCTACTTCCCCAGGGCTGGTGGCGCTTCTGGCGCTGCTGCTGCTGTGCTGCCGCCGCTCGCCCCATTCCAACTGGAGCGGCAGCAGCACCAGAGGACCCTTGGCCCCAAGAGAAGCGGCAGAGGCCTGGCTGAAGCCGGCGAGGCCCCGCCGGCCCTGGGAGAAGAAGGAACAAGGTACGAAGGAAGGAGGAAGGAAGGAAGGAAGGAAGGGGAAGGAAAGGAAGAAGGAATGAAAGAAAAAAGGAAGGCAGGAAGGCAGGCTGGCCCCCAGGACCAGTAGGAGATTTGTGTGTGTGTGTGTGTGCTTCAAATTGATCTCAAATGCACTCTTTTGCTTTTGCTTTTGCAAAAGAGTGCATTTGCGATCAATACCCCTATTAAAAAAAAAAGCCCCCAAAACACGATTCTGACCAGCGTTGCCACTTACAGGAAACGCTTCAGAATCGTGTTATCTGAAAAACCCCACTTTAAAACTAGTGTCAGGAAAGCCCGGGCTATTTGCATTTAACCCGGTTCTTTCCTCCACTGATCGATTGAATGAGGATTGGAAGTCGATTCAAGTGTGAACTGGGGTCATATAGCCCGCCTCACACTTCGAATCAGAATGTAGTGGGAATGGGGCCCATATCTGTTGACATATGTTAGCTAGCACTGTAGTTGACTCTGTCAGAGTGGATTGCAGCAGTTTAATTGGAATATCATCTGTTCCTGGTGATTTGTTTTTCATCATTTCCCTTATTGCAGCTTCCACCTCATTTTTTAGAATTTGGGGTTCATCTTAATATGGCTCTTTGTTCCACATGTAATTCATTTTATCATCTCTTTAATATAACTCTTCTGTGTATAGCATCCAATGTCTTTTTATTCCCTCTTGGTGTTGAATTATGTTCTTCTTGTTGTTGTTGTCGTTCTCATAGAGCATCCCAGTCCCAAGTTTGAAATTTCCTTTGTTTTCCTGGATCTTGTGGAATAGGTCTCTCGTTCTTTCCTGTTTATTGTTGTCTTCTATTTCTTTGTATTGATCGTTGTAGTAGTTTTCTTCATCTTTTCACATTAGCTGTTGTACTGTTGCATTCATGGTTCTTAGTTTGTTCCCATCTCCCTTTTGTTTTGCTTCTCTTCCTTCTTTTATTACTTGTAGCATTTTATCTGTTATCTATGGTTTCTTCTCTCTCTTTTTGTCTATTGAGAGTGTCTATCTGCATTCTTCTTTTATTATGTCCCTAGCTTCAGACCATAGTTCTTCTGGTTCTCTATCTATTATGCTTAGTAGCGCAAATCTGTACCTTATATTGTCAATAAATTCTGTTGAGATATTGTTTAGATCATATTTTGGTATGATGTTTTGTTTTGTTTTCTTCTTGAGTTTTACTTTTATTCTGCACTTATAAAAAATGTCAAAAGAATAAAGTTTTAATGTTACAATGCAATATTTTTGTTTTAAAACACCAGAATAAGAGCTGTAAATTCAATCACAAAATATTTCCTCCTGAAAATGTTGCATCTAGATGATAAATATAGTTACTTTGCATGTTATGAAAGCAAGCTTTGTTGCTCTGGGTTGTCTGGTGCACACATATGAGAGATCTGGCCATGATCCATGGCACTCTGGATGCAAGGCACTCAATGCTATGTAATTCTGGGAATTGTGATTTTGTGAGATATTTGGCCTCCTCTCTCAGAGTGCTCTGGTGCCACCCCAGACTACAATTTCCAGAATCCCATAGCATTGAGCCATGGCAGTTAAAGTGGTGCAACCTGAATTAATTCTACAGTGCAGATGGAGCCTCAGATATGTTTTGCAATGCACCATGATTGGCTGTTGGGCAAATGTGGTCCTATCCAACAGCTTGTTGGATTGTGCAGGATTGGCTTTTGGGTAATAGCCTTGTTTTGAAGAGGAACTTTTTGCCATAATAAGGAAAACTAATGTTGGGACAAGGCAGCTAGGCTGTCCTTTTCCCTTTACATCAGATCTGTACAGCACCTTGCTTGTGCAGCCCCAATAACCATTGTTACTGCATCAAGGGTCAATTTAATCCAGGATTCTAGCTGCATCAATGGTTGTCTATATACTTCTGGCATGGTAACAATGGTTAAAACTACATATCTCAGTGGTTTGCACTCAGCATCAGAGATGTACCTTCTCTGGGTGGAGGTTTTAGTTTGCTGCTATAACTGAGCAACATTGGTCTCCTCGTGTTTTAAGCCTATGAAAAATATGGGAAGTGTTATAAAAACAAACTTCTCATCTCACGCAGCATCTAACTTCCCGGTGAATGACCTGACACATCTAGGATGTCTGAGTCCCTTCCTAGGAGAAGGGTGGGATGGAAATAAAAAAACAATAAAATAAGATAAAATAAACCTCTAATTAGTTTTAAAGAACCATGTAACCAGTAGTTACCACTGAATTTTATAATAAAACTGTGTGGCCCATACAAACAGACAACATTGGTCTACCCAGATCTTGACTACATTTTGTTGGCATGTGTGCTCATGGGCAAAATTATGTCAATTTTATAGCCTCTTGCCCTGAGGCTATAAATTCTTAGTTTTGTGAGAAATGTTTTAATAGGGAAAATATGATGTAATTCCAAGTATTATTCAGATACACAGGGGGAAGTAATATCACTTAAGAAAGGAATGCTCTGACACTTACAATACCACTTAATCATCTTATGATGGAATGTGGTTTCAAATACGTAATATATTGTTAGTGTCTTCTGGGAAAGTTTCTGTTCATTAATTTTAGCATGGGTATGGCTGTTTTAGAATGTCAAGCTAAAAGTGAATAGTCTGACTTGTTCAGGGTCCCTGTGTAGTCTTTGTGTATGAGGACACATAGTTAAGACACTTACCAAGTTCTCTCATGAAAGTTTGTCCAAGTTAGTCATTCGCGAATAAAAATTGTTCCGAGTGGGCCCCTGAGTAGTAATAAATGCTGAGCAGTAGTAGATTCTCCATGTGGCAGAAGTTTTATTCTGAACTCAGTAAAGCCAACAAAGCCTCCAGCCCATGAAAACTATGGGTAGTAAAAGGCCTATCATTGTTTCTGACAGTCCACTCATAATTTCTCCACTCTTCCTCTGGAATCCTAAGGGAGCATCTCTACCAGGACGTCCCAGGTAGTATGGTGGGAATTCAAATAGTGGTGGTTATTAGCCCTGCTTCTTTTAACACCCTGATCTGGTGGTCACCTGCCTCATTATAAAGGGAACTGGGGATCCTCTGGATAGCTCTGACCATTAGCATGTGCCCAATGGGCACATGCCAGAACTACACAGAATCGATGCCAGGACTGCACAGAAATTTGAATAGCAAACCATTATGTGCAACCATTAGAGAACTGGTGGATTCAAAAGATAAGAAAAGAGATTCTTATTAAACTTTAGGAAGAACTTTCTCATAGTAAGAACTTTCTTACAGTGGAATGAAGTACCTTAGAAAGTGATGGACTCTCCTTCATTGGACAGAGATGACCACCTCCAAGTTGCTTTAGCAAGGGATTTTTGTACTGTATTGAACTAAATGTCCTTGGGTGCCCTTTTCAACTCTATGATTCCATGGTGAAGTAAATAATGTGTTGCACTAGGACCAAAGCAGTCTAGATGCTTTTGAAGCTCACATGGTAGACTTGGAAGCAAAGTTTGTATATAACTTTGCAATATTTTCACGAAAATAAAATTGATTGAAGATAGAACCACATGGGCCAGATTATCAACAAAAGCAGAGATGGCCCCTGTTTCAGTGACATAGAAAACATGGATTGAGTAAATGAAGAAACCAGAAGGAGAAAAGTTAGAATATGGCCCTTTGGAGCAGAGATTCAAAATTTGACAATCAGGCCTATAAAGGATGTTTAAGAAGGCCAGGTCCATATGTTTGGTCCATTTGGTATGTTTTGTCAATCTAGAATCAGTGGACTCTTTGTACAGATAGGTAAATGTATATTAATTTTTATTTGAGGGTCACTAAAACATTTCAGTATCTACACATGGTTTATACCATATCCTCTTTGCCATATTCATATTAGATTTCATCATGCCCTATCCCATTCCCTTCTGAGAAGCCTCAAATATTGTGGGTATTTGAAAATATTTTGGGACAGCATTCCTATAATTTAAAAGAGGTCACTTGTTTATATTTTATTCTTGCGTAGCTTGGAAAATAAAACCTCTGTTGCTTTTTCAAATGGAAAGGCTAACAATTATATGGCGCTTGAAATCAAAGTTATGTTACTTCCATTATAGTTTTCTTTTTGTTGGCCAGCATAAAGGCTAAACCACTGGAATATTGGTCACATATTTCATACATGAGCTAAGTAAACAATACTATTTTTGGACTTCAGTATCTTGCCGAAATTATGCATTTAATTGTAACAGACCTTTATTTAGGATATAGCATAATGATGCTTATATTATAGACTATCTAATCAGCTCCTATGAAATGAAAATCTAAAATATAATTTGGTTAGGAGATATGTAATTTACATATTTTAATTTTTTGAAAATACAGTGTTCTGTATTTGCTTCCTCACCAGATTTGCAAATATTTATGCTTATGTGGGAGATTTAACCAATATAATTGTAAGTGCAGTCAATTCCATGCAGAATACAGTATGGAAAAAGGATAGAAACAAAAAAAAAAATAGTTTCTAGGCTTTATATATGTCTTCTCAATCTGGTAATTCACTGATTCTGATTATTAGTTAAACCTGAAGTAAGCTTAGGGAAAATCTTTTTTAATGGTAGTAGAACCCTATCAAAGGAAGAAGGAAACAGGAAATTCTGGATATTAGGTCCAAAACACACTGCAGGAATAATCCCATTGGAAACCACTTTGACTGGCTAGAATGCTAGGGAATTCTGGGAACTGCACTTTTGTGAGTTATTTAGCCTTCTTTGTCAGAGAGCTCTGGTGTCACATTAAACTACAATCCCCATGATTCCATAGCACTGAGCCAGGGCAGGTAAAGTGGTCACGAACTAGATTATTTCTACAGTGTGTTTTGGACCTAAATTTTAAAATTAAGGTTGCATGTATTGTAACTAAAGCTGCATCTACACTGCAGATTTAATGCTGATTGAGTCTTGAAATTTAGTAGTGATCAACATTTCATCAGCAGCATTCTAAATTAACCAACACATCAAAGCAGTTTGCAATGGCAGCTCCATATAAAATGAATTAACAGAAGTCGAGACTAGAAATATCAAAGGTTAACAATAAAATGAAAAATACTTAACAGTTGAAATCTACTGTACTTAGATTAAAAGCCTTTTTTGCAGCCACCCAGCCTGACTAGCAAAGCCCTGTGGTTATAAAATGATAGAAGGTCGACATAAATGGCATCAGTCTAACCTTCTTAAGGAAAGGACTTTTGCAATCTCAGAGCCTCCACTGAAAAATCCTCCTGTATTGCATTCTAAATTGTTACATGTTGTGGTTTGAACCAGGTATGTATCTTTAAAGGCACATTGCACTCTCATAACGAAGAATTGGTTGTATAATTCCAAAATTAGTAGTTTGTGTTAAGTTTACATGACGTTTGAGCCTTTTGAATATAAAGTAAAGCTTCTGCTTTCTTCAGTATTATTTGCCCCCATCATAAACAGCAACAAGAAATTACTAGAATGCATTCAAACGTTTTAATTCCACAAAATGGTTGGTGGTATAACCTACAGGTAGATAATTCCAAAATAGCCTTTTGTCTATGTTGTAACTTAAAGATACAGTTATATGACTTTCTTTTTAGAGGGACTTTGGTAATCCTTTTTTCAAATCCATATAAAGGAGTTGCCTTCTCCACATTGTGTGGTACAAATACTATAAATTAAGCATGCATTGTGAATTAAAATTTATCTTTTCTGTCCTGAATTTTCTTTTCCTTGGTTAACTCCTAGTTACAGTGATTCAATAGAGGAGGAAAACATTTCCCTGTCCATACTTTTCGGAAATTTTGTGAACCTTGAACATGTTCTCCTCTTAGATCTCTAATCATAAATGCACCATATAACAGATTTGTTCAACCTTCTGATAATTTTGATTGCCTTCTTGTACACTTTAAGTCTAAGATAGGGTAAGAATAATGTGCAACATGCAGCCTGTTGAAGGTCCAGTGTTGCCCTTTGGACATCCCACTGCCCCCAGAACCCCCTAATATTTTCTACTGAGAAAAAATCATGTTTGGTGGCTAGAAAACGTCAGAAATCAGAAAAAGAGTTAAAATGCTGAATACAGTAATTCACTTGCCATTTCACTGGGTATACCACAGCAAAAGAGATCCCCCCCTCATGTTGACTGGTAGTGACACAACATTATTTCTAGTTATCCAAAATGACAGCTGTGATGTCAAGGTGCTCTGGAGGGCACGATTGATAAAAATGTAAATGTTTGTTCAGAATCTTAAGTCTCTGAAAGTTCTTCACTGATTGCTTTTAAATTTTGACACAATGTTGCATTTGAATACACATGTTTTTATATACCTACTATTATATAGATGTCACACCTGTGACAGGTAAAAATATGTTTTTTTAAAAAAAAACAGTGCCATCTGTTGGACATAAAGGCAACACACACTATACTAAATATTTTACGGTTCCATTTCAATGTTTCCGGTTTATGATTTCCATTTATGATTTCCAGATTTCCAATTTTACAATTCCATTTCAGTGTTTCCAATTGCATTGTTAAATTGGATTTAGATTTTGATTTATTTTCATTTTGATTTAATTATTTCATTCTTCAATATTTACAATTTTAGTAGTGCATACTACAGGCTCTAGACTAGGCAGTGGAGATTGTGGCTTACAGGTTGCATATGGTCCTTGAATCCCACTTTTGTGTACCAACAACCACAACACATTTTTGGCAATTCTGGGATAATTTTCCACCTGAAAACCACCCAAAAGGCACCAAAACATCATGCAGATGCAATGGTTTGCTTCCCTGCCACAATTCCCAACACCTTCCTCCCATCAAAATTGGTGAGCAGAAGTGATTTGTGATCACTTCTGGTGCTCTGCAATACATTGATCTGGGGAGGGATGGCATGGGGAAATGATCTCCGTCCCTGTGCACTTCCCCACACATAGTATAGATGCTTCATGTTTTATAGAACCATAGAATTATAGAACTAGAAATGCTTCTAGGGGTCATATGGGGTCCTTTCAACTACAACTAGTATTATGATTCCACTTTTTAACTATAAAATCCTGAGTTTTGGAGTTTATGGAGGGAAGTTTAGAATTCTCTGCCAGAGAACACTGGTACCTCACAAAACAACTCAGGATTTCAGAGGATGCAACCATGGCAGCTAAAGTGGTATCATCTGTGTAGGGTGAAAGGGCTCCTAGTCCAATATGTCTAAAAAAACACTACAGAATGCCATGCAACCTGCTTTAAAAAGTCCAATGAAGTAGAGTCTATCATGTTCAGAGGTAGTTTGTTTTTCCCTAATGTTTAGTCAGGATCTCCCAGATCTTGTAAACTGAATCTGCCTTGTAGGACTAAACAAACAGAAAACAAACTCAAGTAACAACTCTTCAGATCCTTGAAGATAGCTGCTGTATGGCCTCTCAGGTTTCTCCTTTTTGTTTGTTCTCTGCTCACTGTAATTCCTTTGCCTGATTTTTGCCAACCCTTCCTTTGGCAATCCTTCAGCCATTCATTTCAGGAAAGGCTTTTGGGAAGGGGGAGTCATATTTAGCACACCACTGTCCACCAGCTCTTCTCTAGATCCAAGCCACTATTTGATGGTTTCTGCAGACTTGGCCAACATTCTGCTTTGTCCTAGATAATTTAAGAAAAGGCTACAAAATGTATGTTCCAGTATAGAATCTTGGGAGACCCCACTTCTTTCATCCCTCCATTGCCAGAATTGCCCCCCTCCTTTTCTAGTTTTGATTCTTTAACTAGTTACTAAGCAATATATTATTAAAATTCAGTGTTGTGGAATGATGAAAGATCTGCTCTGCTATGCTTTACTGTTTAAGCCTTTTAACAAAAGGTACAATTCAAACTTTACTTGTGTATATATGAAGACCACACACATTTATAAGGATGTATATTAATTCCTCCAGGGATGCAAGGTGGCTACACTCCCAACCCAGTAACTAATACATGTGTGCCATTATATAATATTTGAAGCATCCTTTCTCTGTAGGTCATTTTACCAAGGTGTGATCCAACTATTCATAAAAGAAAAATGCAAAAGATAATAGATTCAATTAAAATGTGAAAATATTAAAAACTCAAACCTTTGTAAAATGATCCTACATACATAACAATGCATTTTTTCATTTTTTTTTAGATCCTGTTGTCACATAGTTTTCATATTATGTTTAGCACAAGTTACTGTATCTTGTTTTTAAGGTGATGAGTCAAATGTGATAATCATCCAAGAATTTCTCAAAGAAATTACATATTAACAAATTGTGAATCACATTTTTGGGCCTTCTGACCCATCCTTACATATGACTACACCCATCTGGCTAAGGTTTGTGCTTGCAGATATCAACATTCTAAATTATTATCTTGATACATAGAGCAGCAACAGCATAAAAGTCTAGTTTGATATGGTCTTTAAAATCAAATATAATGGACATACTGATTTTTGCAACATGGCCATTGGCTAAATGATGTATTCCATGTTCTCCTTATTGGCTACCAAAATAACTTGATTCTTTTTTAGAACTTGTAGTATACCTTCTATTGGTCTCTGGTTATGTTCTAGGAGACTTCACATCTAAGGAATTTGGCAACTAAATGATTTTCCTTAAGAGATGCCATATAGACTGAGTCTCACAGTTTGCTAAGCGTCTGCCTCCCCTTATATATTACAATTTTTTTCTGGGGCTTGGAAGTGTCTTTCCATGCTCAAATGAATTCTTCCCTTATTACACTGCTATATAATTTCAAACTGACTAGTTTTAAGGGAAAGTGTCCTGTGCCTAGAAATCCTGTAACTTGACAGTTGTAAGAGTATTAACAGAATTGAGAGAGGGATGAAAAAAAGGGCATAGGTTTTAGATCCAAATGTTTCTTTCATAATCTTTAATACAATATTTTAACATATTTTCAGTGTAATAAACAAAATGGGCACCACAAGTTTAGCAGTACACTTAAAAACTGCTTTCATCCTATATTTAACTAGTACTACCTCAGACTTTTGCAGTGTTTAACTATCAAAATATTTGGGGCAAGTAGCATAGAGGCCCCAAATATTATAAATCAGATACTACAAGTAAAGACAGCATGGGAGGAAAAGAGGACACAAACTCTATTGCATCCTGAACTAAGTGTTAGTGTGTGCCATTTTTTTCCTCTTTTGTAAATTGTCCCATTGCTGAAGTGAGCAAATTCTTGGGTTCATGGCCAGTTGCTGTATTTTAGATGGCAATGCTATGTGTTAGATGTTTGTTTTTAGCAAAAGGTCAGGTACCATAGAGCCTGGCACATTATTCCAGCTGCATAATGGGCCAAACAGACAAGCAGAATGTCATTTGGTGATGCTTAAATCAAAATTCCTGGTCATTCTCCAAACTTCCTAGCCATTTAATTTCCCTCAACTTCCGGTAGTTCTTTGGATGCTGAGGCCATATACAGTTCTTCTGAAGACTCTGGAACCATTTGTAGTTTCTCTTCAGTGACAGTCACCACAACAAGGCTCATGAAAATGGAATGAACATATTTTGGGAGAAATGATGTCAATCAAAATCTTTTTAGAACATGCACCTATGATGATTTGAACAGCAGCTTCCTCAATTGGAACTAGAATGTTTACACAGGAACAACTGTGTCATCCTATGGGTGCTTTCCATAGTCTCAAGAATCTGGAATGTGGATTACTGGAAAAAGCCACCCGGTTACTACATCAGAGTAATGTAATTCATTCTTCTCATCATCTGAGTTAGAAGATAGATTTTCTGATTCAGCTTGTTTTCACTGAACATGCTTTAAATTGCTACAAAAGCGTCAGTATCATTGTCTATTTATTTATTTCCACCTTTCCCTTCAGAACTGGTAGTCAAGGTGACTTTAAAAAGTTAAGACTGATACAGTGACAACACAGATAGGTTAAAACATACAAAAATTCTTTTCTGAATATAGTTAAATTGTCTGTAAAATTTAAAACAATTCAAAATATTTCCATTAAAAGCTAAGAAATAAAAACCATATTATAAATAAAAGTTTTTTTCTTTCTAAACAGTTTTCAAAGATTGTTGGAATAAGAAATCCTTTACTTGCTGAGAGAAGGGCAACAATGATGAAACTGTCTAGATTCCTTAGAGAGGAAGTTTCATAATATCAGAGCAACCACCTTCTCCTGTGGTGCCACCAGATGTGCCCATGAGAATGGTAGGACCAGAAAAGAGATTTCCCCAAAGATCTCAAAGTTTGGATGGGCTCATATGGAAGAATACCCTCCTTCAAACAGCCTAGACCTAAGCCATGTAGGGTTTTATAGGTCACCACCAGGGACCATGGCCTCCCTGTAACTAGACCCAGTCAGCCATTTGGTTGAGGCCAGCTCACATTTCTGAGGACTTTTCAGAAGTTGCCTTATGAAAAACAACATTACAGTAATCCAGATGGGATGTAACCAGCATTATGTGGCACCATGGCCAAATCAGGCATCTCCAGGACCCAGCACAACTAATCAAATCAAGTATTCAAGGTTTATCAGAACTCCAATAAAATCCAATTTTATTGTGCTTCCTTATAACATTGGCATTTAAATAAACATTTGTGTATGCAATTTATCTTACTTGAAATGAGAAATAGGCTTTTACTCTTACTGTATTTCTGGAGACAAACAGCTATTTTCCTGAAAGGATTCCTACACTCATAGCTCACCCTTCATTAACAATAAATAATACTGAGCAATAATAGTATTCTGGCACCTCTGATATGTTATTAGGTTTTACTCATTGGTGATGAACAAAGTATTTTATATACATGTAAAAAGGTTTTGAGATAGAAAGGAGCTCATTTATTTGATCTTCTGAGGTTTCAGAACCACACTAGAGTATGATCTGACACATGAAAAAGCATATGGAGAAAGGTCTCTTGTATTGATATAATTGTGTTCAAGATGAAGATGTTCCAGTTGTGAATCTTCATAGTCATTATCCTCTTCACTATCATCTTCTTCCTCTTCTTCCTCATTATCCCTTCTAATTCTACAGATACGCTCTGGAGGGACTGCTCTGTAAAAATTATAAAGGACATAGTAAAACGTATATAGAAAGTACAGAAAAGCAATAATCAAAATATATGTATTTTAAATCAGGAATGGATGACAGACAGACCTCAAGCTTGTAGGATGATTTTTCTCCCCACCATTTTTCAGGCTACACTAGTTAGATTCAATTACAAAATGGCAGATTAAAAATAAGTAAGCTCCTTTGAATTTGCATTTCCATTGGCCAATCAATGGAATTCTTTTGTGGGTTTTAGATTATGTTGTGAAATGTACATATATATGTCTGAGACCAAAATTGGTGGAGTAAATCTAGTTTGACTCAAAACAAGTATGAATAAAACCAGGAGCAACAATCTTGGGCTGAATCTCCACTGCAGAATTAATACACTGTTTTAACTGCCATGGCTTGGTGCTAAGGAATTCTGGGAGTTGTAGTTCTTTGAAATATTTAGCCTTCTCTGTCAGAGAGCTGTGATGCCACAACAAACAATAAACCCCAATATTCCATAGGATGGAGCATGGCAGTTAAATTGCATTATTTCTGCAGTGCAGTTCAGCCTTTATTCACCAACTATCAGCATTTTCCTATCTTTGGGTTGACTGAATGTCCCAAAGTATACACTTGAAAGAGGACATTTGGTTATGAGTAAATTGGAAGCTGAATTGTATGTCATAGGTAGAATCCTAGATCTGACCTCTAGTTGTTTTGTACAATTGCTTGAAAGCTTGCTGTGTGATGATATGAGTATATTATGCGTAGTTCTTTACTGCATACTTTCCATAACCAAAGGGTTGGTTAGTTTCTAATTATGTATTTCTGTTAGCCATCATATCAGATAGAAAAACAATGAAGTTGGAGTATGCTCTTTTCCTGTGTGTGTGTTCTGCATTTATCTGTAATTTTAAAAGCCTCGAGCACCATCCTTAGACTATTAAGGAGAGTTTTACTAAAGAATCCACTGTGTTTATATATTCTTCACACTGGAATGGAACTTTAAGATATATATACTCCTGGTCATGAATTAGTTTGGAGGCTGGGAGGAAGGCTTGTTGAATTTGAACAAAGACTTTTCTAGTGCAGCATTCTGTTTTCAGCAGTGCCAAGCCCAGGTAAGGGATGTTACTAGCTTTCCCCAACACTTGTCCCAATCATTCAGGGCTTTGAATGAGGGGGTTCACATTTGGCATCATACCAAACAGCTGTTGACAGAGCCTATACTTCATTTATTCACCCAATCATTTATTCTGATAAGGAATCAGAAATGCTCTTTGGTTGACATCCCTTCCTATGTTATCATAATGCATCAGTTAAAAAAGCGTTCAGTAAACATCTGGAGAACACTATACAAAGTCTGGGTTAAATATAATCAATGAGTACAGTCATCCCTCCACATTTGGGGATTTGACTTTTGAGGATTTGATTATTCACTGATTGTATTAGTATGTTCTCTCTAGAAATATCTAGGTCCTCCAGTGCAACTCTGTGGTCAATTTTAACCAAAAATTGCACTGAAGGACCTAAAGAGAATTCTTCACTAGGCATTTGTAGCTCTTCCAGTGCAATTCTATGGTCACTGTCCGGCAGATGTTGACCACAAAGTTGCACTGAAGGACCTAGAGATTACTAGAGAGGTGTTATCTCAGGTAAAAACATAGTGTTTTTGTTATTTGCAGTTTTTCCATATTCACAGGGGTCCTGTGCCCCTAACCCCAGTGAATATGGAGGGATAACTCTATATACAAAAACACCTCCTTGGCTTTCACCATCTGAAGCACTTTCATTTAAAATATTACAAAGGCAAGGAGAGTGGGTAACTTACAGAGATCTGCTTAACCTAAAAAGAGAGGCATGCCCACTAAAAAGTAAAGAAGACCTATTGGAGGAAGAGTTTAACAGTTAGTGGTACCCATATTTACAAATTTCAGACATATATAGGACAAATAAAGATAAAGGAGGATTGGGGGGAAAGTGAATTTGAAAAACATTGTTAAAGGGAGGAAAGAATCTGATTGGTTACTTGTATAAAATGTTGTTGGAATTTAATTCAGAGAATTAAATAGTCAAGAGTTTGTATAGTGAAATGGGCCAAAGATACAGGCCATAACAGATTTGGAGACTTGAGAGAAATTATGGAAGAACAACAACATTGTTACAAGGTGCTGTGATCTAAATGAATTTCTTTTTGTGGTATCTCTACCCAGATTGACTTCCAAAGATCTATAAAGATAAAAAGAATTTATAGTGGAAATGTGGTGAGGAAATCAGAACCTTCTACCATATATAATGGAGGTGAAGAAATTCTGGATGATGATAATACGAGCCAAATTACAAATAATATTGCAGAAGAAAATTAATATGGATCCAGAATTTTTCTTATTAAACCACCCGAAAAGAGTGGATTGGGCCAATCACACACTGTGGCCGTCGAGCCAAATAGGAGCAGAAAAGATCCACTCCTATTTGGGCCAGTAAAAAGCCACCTTAGGTGGCTTGGCCACACCCCCAGGCCGGCCTCAAGCTGCCCACATCTAGTGTAAACACTGTGCCCCCAGAGCATCTTGAAGCCACCCACATCTGGTCAGCCAGGGCAGCCTCCAGGCATCTTGGGGGCATGCACCATCTAAACACCTCACACCCCAGCCACGCAGAAGCCAGCTTTTCAGGCTGCTCAGTTCCGGCCCTTGGTTTACTTAATTTCAAAGCAAATACAGAGAAAGAAATTGGCTTGTCTCATTGGTATATGGTAACTGCAGCCAGAATCCTTCTGGCAAAGTACTGGAAACAACTAATATCCTAACAGAAGAAGGAGTGATAGGGAAGATAGCAGATATTGCAGACCGGAATGAATTGACTTATATACTTGATGACAAAGCCATATCAAGTTTGAGATCACTTTTACTGCCCTGGCTCAGTGCTAGGGAATCATGGGAATTGTAGTTTATTGTGGCACCAGAGCTCTCTGACAGAGAAGCCTAAGGGGCCATTCAGACTACCTTTTGTACCCAATTGCAACCCAGTTTAAAAGTGGGAAGTTCCCACTGGCACCAGGTTTTTCACATCAGAATCAGGGATTCTGATTCTGCACAACAGATCCAGGGCAAATGCCCCTCAGCGTGGGATATTTGAAATCAGGGTTTCCCCTGTTTCTTTTTGGAAAAACTGGGGCTAGGCCAGTATGAACTTGGCCCTGGTCATGATCAGGTCATTTAAGGGAAGGGATCAAGGTCAGAGGGTGGGAAGTGAGCAGTGGAACTCCCCTCTCATCCCAGCATTTTTTTTTTAACAGTATGCAAATGCTGTTGCATTTATTGACAGAATGTGTGAATGCTTGTGCAACATATGTGTTTATAGGTACGAGGCATTTCCTTGGGGTCAGAACAGAGGAGAAACCCCATGGAAAGGAAGGCTGCTTTGGGGGCAGATGAGGGGGAGAAACCCATGGAAAGGAAGGCTGCTTTGGGGGCAGAGGGGGAGGAGAAACCCCATGGAAAGGAAGGTTGTTTTGGGGGCAGATGGGGGAGAAATCCCATGGAAAGGAAGGCTTCTTTGAGGGCAGATGGTGGGGGAATCCCATGGAAAGGAAGGCTGCTTTGGGGCAGATGGGGGGGAGAAACCCCATGGAAAGGAACGCTGTTTTGGGGGCAGATGGGGGGAGAAATCCCATGGAAAGGAAGGCTGCTTTGGGGGCAGATGGGGGAGAAACCCCATGGAAAGGAAGGCTGCTTTGGGGGCAGATGGGGGGAGAAATCCCAAGGAAAGAAAGGCTGCTTTGGGGGCAGATGGGGGGGGAGAAACTCCATGGAAAGGAAGGCTGCTTTGGGGGCAGATGGGGGAGAAACCCCATGAAAAGGAAGGCTACTTTGGGGAGAGATTGGGGGAGAAATCCCATGGAAAGGAAGGTGGCCAGTGGATGGAACATGCCTCCTCTTTGCCACTTTTCTTTTTGACAGCTTATCCGAATGCTGGTGCTTTTACATGCATGTTTGTGCTACATATGTGTGTATATGAAGGGAACCTTGCTTGGGGGGGGAGGTAAAATCCCAGGGAAGGAGATCTGGCTTTGGGGGAGGCGAGAGGCTGGACACGGAGGAAGGGCAAGGGCCTCAGTGTTGGAGCAAAAGGGGAGGCTGCATTGGGAGGGAAGGCAATCCCCAAGGAAGGAGAGCGAGGTTTGAGGGCAAATGGAGGGAAAACAGGAGGCAATTGACAATTTGACAGAATATGCTAACCTTGCCGCTAGATTTTTAAAAGGGGGGGGGGAGGGAAGCACTCATGCTGTTGACAAATGGCTGCATGACATCATTTGTTTGACAACAAGGAGGCCCCATCTTAAACCACTACTTTGGTGAGTGTGAACATCTCTGGGGTAAATTACACCAGTTGGGGTAGAGGTAGTGGGAACTTCTTTCTGGAGAGATTTGGTATGGAGATTACCATATCTGCCCAGATCTACCCGGGGCAAATGCCCAAGTGAGAATGGGGCCTAAATGACTCACAAAACCACAGTTCCCAGAATTTCCTAGCATTGAACCAAGGCAGTTAAAGCAGTCTCAAACTGGATTATTTCTGCAGAGATTTAACAACGTCTGGATTTGCAGACTAAATGAATCTGTTATTATTTATTTATGGATGGAAAGAGTAATGGCATTTGATTACTAAGAAGATTGTAGGAAGGATAAAAATAAAGTTAATTATAAATTCAATTATCTTTTTATGTTTATTTAAGAAAGGCATACTTAAACAAAATGAAGAATTAAGGTGACCTGTTGACATTTGGGAAGCACTTGGTTAATTCGTTGTTGTGTGCTTTGTATGTGGAATGTGTATTGTTTGTTATGCATTACATAATCTGTTAGTACCTTTTGATTGTGAAAATGAAACAGAACTATCCCTCTTCTCCGTGGTGATCTATACATATTTGATTTAATCAAACCTAGAATTCTTTTCTTGAACTTTTTTTCTGGGTAACATATTCCCTTGTGATACAGTTTTGTACTTCATATATTTCCTCTTCCAGCCCTAGGCTATATGGACTGCTAGAGAATTCCAGACCAGAGTTGCCAATTGTCTTCTGAATGCTAGATTCATCATCAAGATATGCAAATACTGGCATATAATGTAAACAACAAGCACTGACCTAGTCATTATTTGACATGTATGACCTCATAGTATTAACAAAATCATACTAGTTGTATACCAAATGTTCAGTTAAAGAACTGAGCCAGTATTCAATAAGCATTGATACACTGTCAAAGAATATTTAGAGAAGAAAGCTGTTAATATATCCAATGTTATACATTATCCCAGTTATTTATACTTTGCAAATTTTTTGATTACCTTATTTTGTTGTTATTGAGCCTCAGAAAATTAAGTGATCTCATTTCTGCAATTCCAAGTGGCACAGACTTCAACTGGTTGTGATCTAAGAACACTTCTCTGAGAGAGTGATATGCTCCATAGAATGACACAGGGTCAATTCCATCATCATCAAGTTTGTTAAATGAAAGGTAGAGATACTCCAGACCAGGCCTCATGTGTCCAAATACAAATCCTGGAATTCTGTCAATTTGGTTTCCTATAAGTACAAGATGCACTAAGGACTTTGGCAGATAGGAGGGAACATGGTACAACTTATTGTAAGAAAGATCAATAGATTCCAGGTTCCTATAATAAAGAAAAATAAAGATACATAAAAGTAAGGTTACAAGTTAACTGATTCCACCTTTATCAAAATGACATATTGTAAAACTAGTGTCAAGGAACACTGCAACACAACAGTGTTATCTGTCAAAAAGAATAAGTCTTATCTTTTATTCTAATAACCCTTTGGGACATAGTTTTATGGTTCTTGATAGGAGAGAGTTTTACCTTAATTGATGCACTTCACACATTATTGCAGAGGATTGCACTTAAGTTCACCTCTGCTTGCTTGCTTGCTCATTCGCTCCCTTCCTCGCTCTGTCTCTTACTTCCTATCTACTGATGATAATATGTTTGAAATGCATGAGAGACGTTTCAATGAGGGAAACACTGGAGCTGGCAGCAACCCTACCTGTGTCTTTAAAAGGTTTTCTAACACCTTGACAGTACAGAGAAAGTCAGGCAGGGTTTTGGTCACTTTGTATCTCTCTCCACGTTCTCTGTTGCCATCAAGCAAAATTATGGTAGCATGGTTAGCAAGTATCCTTGGTGCAAGTGTGTGAAATACATTTACCCTTATTACTGTATATACTCGACTATAAGTCGACCTCATGTATAAGTTGAGGGCAAGTTTGGGGGCCAAAATTATGGATTTTGCTATGATCCATGGATAAGTCGAGGATAAAATTTAGGGGCATATAGGAAAGGATCTAAAGGATGAAGCAAAGAAAAACAATGTCAAATAACTTCCAAAAGTCCATCAGACATAGCTCTTTGTGTTTATTCTTAAGACTGGATGGATGAGAGAGTAAAGGGGGTCAGTGCTTCCAGGACAGATTATACTCTTGCTTTTCATCAGGGGATGGTTCCTTCTTTTAAATATGAGTTAAGATGCAGTACTTACATTGACCCGTGGATAAGTCAACTCAGGTTTTCTGGGTCAATTTTTTGACCTAAATTTCTAGAGTTATACATGAGTATATACAGTACTTGTGAGAGAGTGGGAAAAGAAAGAAATAATGGGACCTATTGAAAGTTGTGGGTATTCAGGCTGTATCTGTCAACTTTTGAGTTTAAGGGTAAAGCTATAAAGTGGCAATTCCATTTGAATGCTTTAATGCTTTTTAGCTTAATCCAAGGAACAGAGGATAGTTGCAGAGAATGCAGCGGGACATTTGGATGTACCATTTTTTGTCAGGGGGTGAGCGAGTGGCCAGACACTTTGATGAGCCACAATGGTTCACAACTCAGAAACACAGGGGCTACTAGTGCTTTCAGGAGCTATTACCTGGTGAACTCTGGTACATAAACCCAAGTAGTACTCTTGTTGCTTTTCCTCTTCAGATATAGAAATCTGAAGTAGCCTTTTAGATTTAGGGAGCTAGTAGCTCTTTAAAGCTATAAGGAAGAGTGGTATATTCATCTGGTGCATATAAATATTTTTTTCTTGCCATAAGCAAGTATAAATTTGCAGCCTTTCAACTGATGCTACTCTGGATTCATTAATAAAGAGACAGAGTTATAGAATGAGAAGTGTCAGCAGATGATTTGTTTTTAATAAATATTTCATTTTTCCATTAAAAAAAACTTTTTCCAACCACCTACTCTTTTCCCATAGCTATTGCTTAGGCATTTTACATAGCTGTCAGTTTCCAGGACATGACAAATTCTTCAGAAAAATAGTAAGATCCACGAAGATATTCACAGTCAGTTTAGGGCATCTCTGCTAAAGTAATATTTTTCCCCTGTAGGTTAAAATAATCTCCTCTGTCCACCCATCAGTTACAGCATTAGGAATGCTTTTTTAATTTTATTTTTCATAACTTGGACTACTTGGCCTGTCATAAATCCCAAATGTTAAAAAGCTTTATCTTCAAAAGGGGAAAACAGAGTGCTAATACACTTGTCCCTCCGCATTTGCTGGGGTTAGGGCATAGGATCCCCATGAATGTGAAAAAAACAAAAATAAAAAAAATATGTTTTTACCTGAGAGAACACCTCTCTAGAAATCTGTAGGTCCCCCACTGCAATTCTGTGGTCAAGACCTGGCAAACATTGACCATAGAATTGCACTGGAGGAGCTACAAATGGCTAGTACAATCTTATCTCTAGGAATTTCTAGGTCCTTCAGTGCGACTTTTGGTTAAAGTTGATCATAGAGTTGCACTGGAGGACATAGATATTCCTAGAGAGAGCATATTAATTAAAACCATAAATAATCAAATCTGCAAAAGTCAGAGCTGCAAATGTGGAGGGACGAGTGTGTATATATATTTTGAAAGGTAAAGGATGAGCACAAATAACTAGATGTTTTACTTTATTTTTTCAAGACATAAGGATCCACTATTTAGTGAGATTTATTAGAATGTTCTGTTACTTGTTAAAAGTGCATAATTAACCCAACAATACCCCAGCTCAAATATTTAGAATTAGAATCACTTTGATAGAAGGTGCTTTTTGATGTTTATCGTTGTGTGCCTTCAAGTAATTTCTGACTTTTGTCAGCCCTAAGAGTTTAGGTGTTCTTAATTTTGTTTTAATTAAACTAAACTTCTGTGTGATGGTTAGTTGAAAAAATCCTAAAATAATCATGTTTGGATAGGGTGTGAGAGTTAATATGGAACATGTGAGATTTTTTTTTATGGGAGCAGCCTTTGGCTCCCAGCCTGGGAGAAAGGCGGTATATAAAATAAATAAATATGAATGCCTTCAGGCTGTCAGCAGAAAATCAAAAATTAATTTGCTGTGTTTCCATAGCAGTTGTACACCTCTGTCTGTTTATTTTATTTATTTACCACCTTTGTTCATATTATTTACTAAATGCAAAGAGATTTATAGAAAATGTCTCCTGCGTACACTTTGTGTTCATGTCTGTACTAGTGAAAAAGACTCATATCGTAATTGCTTTCATCAGAAGTACAACAGAAACTGCCACCAAGGTGCATTCCATCCTGCAGATTTCTAGCATATGTCTAGGGCTGGATGGGAGGTTTTTTCAAAGTTTGCCACTGCAGAAGGGAAAAAGCATCCACCCCTTCCCTGTTGAAAATGTCTGTTGTACCTTTACTTGCCTCCCACATCTCATTCATTAATGGGGAAGAGGCAGTCTGGGACACTTGTCCTGATATTGTCTTTCTTTCAGCCATAAATAAAATAATATAAGAGATTCTGACCCTTCCTGTAGGAAAATGTAAAGTAAGATCACTTTACATCGAGATATTTGTAGGAGGCAAAAGTAATACAAGTTTCTTTTGCTGTTCTCTTTCTCTAAAATACGGCACAAAGTGAGGAAAAAACACTGCCCCTACCCATGGTCTCTTTGTGCCACAGTTGAGGAGTGAGGCAGTCAGCAAATAAGGGTGTCTACTGTGCTAAGATCAATTTTCTGGAATCTCTGTGTTTTGTACAGTACAGTTTTTAAAATTCTATACTGTACTTAAAGAAATGAAATGGCAAAAATAACAGAAGCTTACTTACTCATGATTGATCCATGCCAAAGGGGCTATTCTGCTTTCTTCTAACTTGTTGTGCCTTAGAACAATTGTATTTATATTTTTCGTATGATTAAAGCAAATATCTGTGATTTCTTCAATTTCATTATTATCAAGGTATAATTCCTGTTTAAATACATAGCAGGAAAAGGAAATACATTAACAAAATGATTTTAGTACATTAAAAACAACAAAAATGATTTCAAATGAAATGCCAAAGAAAGTGAAAAATATCTTCCCTGTTTCCTGGTAAAATTGCTTAAGACATGTGAGTTCCAACTGAAAAGAAAAGAAGCAGGCATCCCCACAATCATATTTTGTGCTGGGTTTGTAACTGAACCTGGATTTAAATCCAAAAAACTTAACTAATGCAGCATTCTTGAACTCATTAACATTACCAATGGATAAAGGTACAGTACTTGGATGGATAAAGGTACTGTAGAAGAAAGAAAGAAAGAAAGAAAGAAAGAAAGATTTTACCTCAATTGAATGGGGAAGACCCTGTGGAATAATCCGAAATTTATTTCGTGCAAGGCGCAAATATGACAAGCTCTTCAAAGGCTGGAAAGCTAAAGGGCTGACATTTGCTTCACTAAGTTTGTTTCCTTCTAATTCCAGTGTTACCAACTTTTTTAAACCTTTAGGAAAAAACATAATTGTGAAAGAAACAGCATATTTAGATACAATTGTAAAATACTATTTATTGTCATTACTAAGGGGCTCTACAGACCTCCCCGATAGACCAGTCTCCCGGCACCCTTTTCAGCACTGGATCAGGGAAGCAGCAACCACATGCCTTGGCTCTGATCCTGCAGTTCGCTACTCTTTAAATGACAAAATGCCTCTCCTTTTTAGAGTAGCAAAAAAGATGCCCTTGCTGCTGCTGTGACATTTCTTTGGTGCAGTGCCAAAGAAATGGTGTGATGCCACCTGCTGGGCGGGCAGACAACATGGTACCAGCATCGGGGCAGACTCAGCGCATGAGGCATGCAGTAGCCATGCCCCCACTCTACCCTGATGCCAGTGTTTCTTGCTGGTCTGTAGAGGCCCTTAGTGACTTGCCTCTGCTCATTTCATGACAGTCAGAGCTTAGTAAGAATCAGAAGACTGGTTTTCAGTATTCTCAACCCATTCTTTTTTCTTTTTCTTTTTCTTTTTTTTACTAATTTGCAATCCTAAAATATTTGCAGGGTCATTTTTATATTAATGTTCTTTAACAAAAGTAGAATTGCTTAAAGTTTTCTGGCATGCAATTTGTCTTTAGTACTCATTAATATGGGTTAATAAGACATAGCTATGGTTATAATAACACATTAAAATTTGCTATGGTATTTTATTGTGGCAACATTTTTTCACAAAAAAATTATATGCCATTTAAAACATAGAAGTGCATTGTTTGGATTCAAATAAATAGTTTTATCTTACTCTTCATAAGAATTTAAATAGCTAAAGCAAGATCATCCTCTTCATAGAGATCTCTCCCCCATCCCCATTGAAGACTCACCTTGTGAAAAATAGGACATACAGAACACAAAGTTCAGTGAACCGTCTGGGAGCACTTGATAAATCAGTGTGGATTATACTTGGGAAGCCACTGGTAGAAGGTGACAGATATGAGAAGTTTTAAAATTAGGTTACATGTATTGTAACTAAAGCTGCATCTACGCTGCAGAATTAATGCTGTTTGACACAGCTGTAAGTGCCATAGCTCAGTGCTATGAATTCTGGAATTTGTAATTTTATGAAATATTGAGCTCTGTCATAGAGCTCTGGTACCACAACAAACTACAAATCCCAAGATTCCATAGGATGGAGTCATGACAGTTAAAGTAGTGTCAAATTATATTTTGCAGTGTGGCAGTAGCCTAAGTGATTTATGAATTAATTGCATTACAGGCCAGTTTTTATCACTTTTTTACCATTCGTGGCTGTGACACAATATCATCATATCAAGTTCCTGTGTATACATAGGTTGGTTAAAGATTCAGGGCCCAAGCCCAGGGGAAGAAAACAAGTATACCTTATAGGCTCAGGAGACTGTGATCTTAGCTATATGACAATTCCCATAAGAAAAAAAAAGCCCTAGATTTATTTATTTCATTGTATCCCACCTTTCTCCCAAAAAGACCTGAGGCAGTTTACAAGATTTGATAGCAATTATAGATAAAAACACAGGAAATTATAATACTAAAATGTGATGTTGAATATTATCTATTATTAAATATTACAGTAAAATATTAAAGATTTACAATACTAAAACACAATTGAATTTAAAGCAATGTAAAATGTGCAGCAGTTTAATACATTTTTAAAAAATCAATAAAGGCTCCTTCACAGGAGGTAAGTTGCTAGACTCTCATCTCCCAGCTTCCTGTCTTGGAAATGACAGATATACAGCCAGTGACTAAAAGTTGAGTAGTCTGGAATCTGGGTATACAGCTAGTTCAAAAACAGGTATGTTCTTCCACGTCTTCCATGCTGTAATAGGTTCCAACTCTAAGGGACTGGACACCATAACTGATGGGGACAGGTGCTGGAAGTTTCGCTCCAGCAACAAGTTACTTATCCAAAGCTTTTATACCATAAAACTGTTTTCCTTCTTACATATATGATGTCCATATTTTTAAGGTCTTGTCAGATTTGCTGGAACCAATCAGAGAGAGTGTTTTGAAGTGTCAAGCACTCTTCTGAACAGTGAACTTCCAGTTTCTAAAACCAGACCAGGTATCAGAGATGAGAAGGAAGACAAGTTTGTTATGTTTTTGCTATTTATTATGAATAATGGTTGGAATTGATAGCAGCTTCAGAATGCACTGCAAGGGTGTGCAACTTTGGCAGAATTCAATCTATTCATGATTCATGGAAGTGTGCCATCTTCTTTTTAAAAAATCACTTCCTGGTAGCTTCTGGGTATGTGATTCTCCTTTAAGGCTCTCATGCACTTTGGTTTAAAGCTGCTGCCCTGTGTCTACAGGCAACAAGTGCCAGGAGAGATAGGGTATGGTATGGAGAATCAATTATGGGTGAATTAAGCCAGTACATGTTGTACACGGCTAGTCAAGGATGTTTACTAAGGCTGAAAGGAGTGCAGAAACAAGATCTCAGCTGTTCCAGAATCTGTCATGAGAATCCAGCGGTCATGACAACCAAAGCCACAGGAAAAGAGAAAGAGATGGAAGCCAGCCCAGAGATTAAGAATCCAAATAAATCCACAAGTACAAAAGCCAGGGAGGATGAACAGTTGCAAACAACAAAAACTTCCAGCAGGAGCTGTGGGATTTATAGCCACCTAAACTTGAGATCCCAGGTGCTTGATTGCTTAGCTTTTCTTATCAAAGAGGTGTCCTCTACCACTTTTCCTTGTCATGATAACATTCCACAAATGATGTATGTTCTCCATGTCTCTCAATCTCAGCTGAGGTAGGGGGCCCACCTTGCTGAAGTTCTTTGTCAGCTTCATTAGCCACTAGCTTTTTAGACTGGGTGGGGCAGAACCATTACCTGGATTCAGAGGCCTTTCTATACCTTAACTTCTTTTCATCCCATTCCTCACATTCTGTGGGATGAGTTATGATAACTGGGGCTTTTTAAAGCCACTGTTGCCGCTGACCACAAATGTGTGACACACTCAAAAAGATGCATGCTATGCATACTATATTGTATTGCAAGCAAGTTTTCTGCATGGCAGGGGGCTGAATTGGATGGCTCTTGTGGCCTCTTAAGAGTTGGAATGATTCAATGCATTATGCCTCCCACAATCTTTTCTAACAGTTTTTTTGTATATTCCAAACTCAGTATAATGCTGGTAGAAGTCAAAGTCATATAATGCTGGGTTTGTGAGCAAAGCGACCCACAAAGCATTTCTGGTTATGGGTAAACTCCCTACATTTTTATTCTAGAATGAGTCACTAAATAACAAGTATTTTCCAGAGTACTCTTGGAAAATTGTTTTGACTCGTGGCACTATTTTATTTTATTTTATTTTTTCATTTAATTTTAGTCCAAGTCCCCAGCACCAGTTATCTACACAGAACTAAATGTCCTTAAAGGATAATATCTAAGGTTTTGGTGACTTATATGGGTTATAAGTTTCCCAGAGCTTTGCAAAACATAGCTTCTTTTGTTCTGAAATTTGACAGCATCACAGGACTACCCACTGGTTTATGGACTCTTAAAAAAATTACCTTTGTGAGAATTTGCTTAATTTGCTGGGAGCAGCAACTGGAATATGGACTAAAAAGAAGGGATTTTAAATCAGCAGTGGTCCTCTAGATGTTTTGGCCATGCTGGGTGAGGCTCCTGGAAGTTATAGGCCAGAATATCTGGAAGATCAAAGATTCCCCAGTCCTGTTGCAGTTCATTTTTCCCATTATCTTGAATAATGTGTGTCTTGTTTTGTATTCCAAGCTAAGTGAATTTAACTGTAAATTGTATTCTAAGGTAACTAGACGTTTTAGTAGTATTAATATATAATTCTATAGGAATGTAAAAGCATGTGCTAGATAGCTTACTGTGGACAAATCCAAAATGCATCTACTTCATCGCTCATATGGATAGATTCAAATTATTCATAATAGAATGCCTATCTCATAGAATTTGGAATGGCCTCATTAACTGAACCAGTTTGTAGTTTGTACATGAACTCATTAAAGCTAATTTGTACACAACTCACTCTAGAACATTGTGGCATACCTAAGAGATGCTGTTCAGTAGTTTAAATTCACCTTCATTATACTAAGGAATGAATTCTTGTGCATACAGATGATTTCCTGCTAGTGATTCCCATGATTGTTTCTGAGAGGCTTGGCTTAGACAATATGATTCTCAGTATTGATCTCACATGGGGACTTCTACAATTTATGAGCTTTCCTTAAGTGAAAGAATTTTTGTAGGTAATTGTAATTGGTGTAAGATATTCTTATTTACAGAATCCTAAGGGGAAAATAAATATGTTTCATAATAGTAAGGAATTTCCTCAGAACCAAAGATCTCCCCCTTTTCTTACCATTAATTTGAAAGGTCCTGTTACTTCAATTACCTAAATTGTTTATAAAATACCTTGAAAGCTGTCTTCATCAATTGCATGTAGTTGGTTTTCATTTATTTTAAGTTCTTCTAAAGTTGATGGCAAACCAGCTGGAACATGGACTAGTGCATTTCCATCCATATATAAACGCTGCAGGTTCTTCAGGATCTGAATCATCAGAAAAAGTCAGTTACAAAATAAGAAAAATCATAACATGCCTCAGTGTGTGTTTTCCAACACTGTTTGATTTTGTTAACATTTCCTTTATGATAATTATAACTTGGCTATCATGACCAAGGGGCTCAACTGATGGCCCCCTACGGGATGGCTCCGTGCTGCCCCTTTCCTCGCTGCATCAGGGCTAAGGCAACTATACGCTGCGGCCCTGATCTGGCCTTTCCGCGGCACAAAGAAAAGCCGCACAAAGTGGCTCCTTTTTGCACTGCGGAAAGGGCACCCTAGCTGCTGCCACCACGGCTTTTTGCTGCTGCTTCGGTGCAGAAGATGTGGTGTGACACCGCCCGCCGTCTGGTCAGGCGGGCAGCCAGCATGTGGACACCACCCCCATTCTGTCCCGTATAACGCCCGCCTGTACATCCTGTAACTTGTCTCCAGACCAAATTGTGCATGGTGTGTATTATTTCAGGCACGTATAGAATTAAGATACAAGACAAAAATCTGGATGCTGAAAAGCAGCATATTATAAAGTTATTATATTTCTAGAAATCCATGTTAAAGTGTTAAAAACTGCTACCACTAAACAATAGGTTTAGAAATACTTTAATAAAAGGGAACCCCTTTTTTCCTTTTTTATGAGTTATAATAATTGCCATTACTTTACATTTGATGTTTAACAAGCTTTCACTAACATGTTCAACAGTCCTTCTCATTTTGTAGACATTCGCTTTTTCCAGTCTTAAGATCATCGGGCGGAGAGTTTCTCTGATTCCCACCACCATAACAAGTACATTTGGTGAAAACATGTATCACAGAATTATAGAGTTGGAAGACACCTCAAGATCCATCCAGTCCAATCCCCTGCCATGCAGGAATACACAATCAAAGCATCCCCAACAGATGATCATCCAGCTTCTGTTTAAAAACCTCCAGAGTTGGAGACTCTGCCACAGTTGAATAGCTTTTAGTGACAGGAAGTTCTTTCTAATATTGACGTGGAATCATTTTTTCCCATTGTTTGAATCCATTGCTCTGGGTCCTATTCTCCAAAGCTGCAGAAAACAAACTTACTCTATTTTCAGTAAGACTTCCTTTCAAATATTTAAGCAGGGCTATCATATCACCTCTTAATCTTCTCTTCTCCAGGCTAAACATACCCAGCTCCCTAAATTGTTCCTCACAGGGCATATTTTCCAGCCCTTTCACCATTTTGGTCACCCTCTTCTGGAAACACTCCAGCTTGTCAACATCCTTTTTGAATTGTGGTGCCCAGAACAAGACATGGTATTCTAGATGGGGCCTGAACAAAGCAGAATAGAGTGGCACTATTACTTCCCTCAGTCTGGGCACTATACTTGTATTGATGCAGCCTGGAATCATATTGGCTGCCACATCACATTCATGTTCAACTTGTGGTCTACTAGGATTCCTAAAACTTTCACATGTACCGTTGTCAAGCCAGATGTCCCCCATCCTAAAGGTAAAGATTCCCCCTTTGACATGATTGTCAAATCATGTGATCATGTGGCCAATATCACTAAATGCTGGGGCACGTGAAACGCTGTTGCTTTCCCACCAAAGTAGTACCTACGTATCTACTTGCACTTTTACATACGTTTAAACTGCTGGGTTGGCAGAAGCTGGGAGTAGTGACAGGGGCTCACTCTGTCATGCAGCACTTGGGCCTCGAACTTGCCATCATCAGAGACAGCATCTTAAACACTGACCCCCCCCCCCATCCTTTATCTGTGCATTTCATTTTTTTCTGCCTAACCTTACATTTCTCCCTGTTGGAATTCATTTTGTTAGTTTTGGCCCAGCTTTCTAACCTATTCAGGTCATTTTGAATTTTGATCCTGTCCTTTGGGATATTCGCTACCCGGTACTGTTGGGTTAGGATCAAATCTAAAATAGCTAAACCTGTTGCCTTTTCCATCCTCTGGTCAATGAAGTTATCTGCAAGACAAGCATGGAATTTGTTGGACCTTAAATTTTAGCAGAGTTTGACTTCCTGCAAAGATCTGAATACTATATTGCTCCTTCAAATGTATGGTCATCTGTTTCAGGAAAGCATCATCCATGTCCTCAGTCTGGCTTAGAGGTCTGTAGCAGATCCCCACAATTACATCTCTGGTTTTTCTCTCCTCCTTAATTTTTACCTGGATGCTCTCAATCTGTCTTCCAGGATTTAAATTATGGATCTTTTCACAGGTGTAATCATTCTTGTCATATAATGCTACTTGTCTCCTTTCCTGTTTGATCTGTTTCTCTGAAACTGGTTATACCCCTCTATTTCTACATTCTAATACTACAACTCATCCCACCTGGTTTCAGTAATATCTATTATATCATATTTGCTTTGCAAAGTTCAGTTTTGTCTTCTTTATTTCCCATGCTATGTACATGAGTATAGAGACATCTAAGACCATGGGCCATTCCACCTAGCTGCCCATTTAAGCTTTTCCCCCTATTAGGTTCTTGTCCTATTTGCTTGGTTCTTTCTATAACAATTTGGCTATTGTTTCCAGCACTTGATGAACTTTGCCCTTAAGAATACTGTCTCGCTACCCCTCATAACTCAATTTAAAGACCTTCAGATCAGATTTTGTAACTCTTGGCAAAAATGTTCCCACAAACAGTTGTGAAGTGTAACTCTTTTCTAAGCACTTAAAGGTTTTACCTATACAGTACCTTAACCTTTTTCTAGATGTAGCAGTACAAAGATGTCTTGAGAAATTCAATGCTCTGTTTCCAAAAAAGGAGCTTGTGGCTTTACAAGGGACAAAGACACCCCTGGATTCCAAGAGGGGTTGTTTTACTACTTCTAATCAAATTCAAATTTTACTGTCCTTTGTTTTGTGCATTTTGGCTGGCCAATAAATGAATTACTAGTTTATGGATTTTGGATTTTATTTTGTTTTGCTGTATTATCATCATAGCTACCCCTTGACATACTAATATATTTTGCACTAGTCAGGCCTCATCTGAAGTACTTCGTTCAGTTCTGGGGAAGGAAGACAGGTTGCAGCAGGCTTAGAGAAGGGCAACAAGGTTGATAAGAGGCATGTGAGAATAAACATTGATGAAGCCTGATGGAGACTGAAAGGTGGCATGATTGTACTCTTTAAACACCTCAAGGGCTTTCATAGAGAAGAAGGTACAGATTTATTTTTTGCTGCCTAAACGAGTAGGGCCAGGTCTAATGGTTTTAACTCACAGGAGGGTAGATACTGATTGAACAACTTCTTGACAGTAAGAGTGGTTTGACAGTGGAACTCATTACCTAGAGATGTGGTGATCTCTTTCTCTGGATGTCTTCAGAAAGACTAAATAACTACTTGCTGAGGCAGTCTAGCTCAATTTCCTGCATTAAAGGTGGGTTGAACTCAATAGACTCTGGAGCCCCTTCCAACACTATGATTCTATTTCTTGTTCAGTCCTTTTTATTATAAATTGTTGTTTGTTATATTTTGTTTTAATGCTATGAACTTTCTTGGATACCATATTGAATGAAAGGTGGGATACAAGTTAAATAAAAGAATATAAAATGAAGATATAGTCCCATTTTAGTTTCATGCTTAATTCTCATTTAAATCGATTGTTGATTAATCTCAGCATTTGGATTAGAAAGGGAGACTGAGCAAAGCAGCTACAGAAATTGGAAACTATAGGTTACATCAAATAAATTACAATATGAAGGAAAATAGGTTCTATTCTTTTTGGTCGTTTTCAACTTATGGCAACCCTGAGACAAGCCTGTCACAGTTTTCTTGGTAAGATTTGTTCAGAGGGAAGTTGCCTTTGCCTTCCTCTGAGGCTGAGAGAACATGACTTGCCCATGATTACTATGGAGTTTATCAGACTGGAGGAATTTCTCTTTATTTAGAATGGAGCCAATTGGAGCCAATTCGAATTCATGTGAATTCGCTAGTTTAGCAAATTTACGTGAATTTCAATTGCATTCGGAATGCGTTCAGAATGACTTCCCATTACCTGAAAATGATTGCCCATTGCTTTAATTCGCAATAACGTAAAACCCATGATTACATTCAGAATGACTTCCCTTTTGCCCGAAATTGCGTGAGATACTTTAATACGCATCATTGCGTATTGTTAAACCCCATCATTGCGTTCAGATTGCCATTAGATTATACTTCCAGTTTCCATCGTCTGATAAACTCCTATGCTATGGCTGAGCAGGAATTCAAACCCTGGCCTCCGTAGTCCAACGCTCAAACCACTATGCCACACTAACTTTCTAGAAGGAAAATATAGTGAAGGTTATGTATCTGGAATGTTCCAGAATTTCATAATCATTCTCCAGCAATGTCTAAAGAGTGAACCACCAACAATTCAGGTTGGCATTAATGAAATATCCCTGACATTCTCTGTTTTCTGTACTTTGAATGCAGCCCTGGAATCATAGAATCATACAGTTGGAAGAGACCCCAATGCCCATCCAGTCCAACCCCATTCTGCCATGCAGGAACTCTCCATCAAAGAATCCCCGACAGATGGCCATCCAGCCTCTGCTTAAAGACCTCCAAGGAAGGAGACTCCACTACACTCCGAGGGAGTGTGTTCCACCGTCGAACAGCCCTTACTGTCAGGAAGTTCCTCCTAATGTTGAGGTGGAATCTCTTCCTACAGCTTGAATCCATTGTTCCGCGTTCTAGCCTCTGCAGCAGGAGAAAACAAGCTTGCTCCCTCCTCAATATGACATCCCTTCAAATATTTAAACAGGGCTATCATATCCAATCCAATCCTATCCTATCATATCCCTGCATCCAATTAGATATGCATACGTTACAGTGATCCTCCCCATGTATGTAATTTAATACTGCAAGTCTATCTGTCATATATAGAAATATTTTGTACCAGGGATACTATTGCCTATATTCCCATATTTACCTGCATTACTACAAATAATTTAAAAGATATTAATTGAAAATAATGTTAAATCCTGCAGTGTTCATTATGATCTGTTGCAATACTGGACTGCTTATAGCACAGTAATAGTGCATATTAAAACTTTAATATTCTTACTTTAAATGCATGTGATCCTATGCTGGATGAGATGATGTTATTTTTACGAAGATCAATTCTTTCCAAATTAGGAATCCCATTGAAAGCTGCATCTGGAATGGCAGTGATGGCATTTCCTGGAGAAAGATACATATTATCAGTGAAAATATTAAGAATTTTATCTCTATTTGTTTATCATTTTCCTCTTTAGATTTCTTAATTATGGTTTTACCACAAAAATTCTGTGATATAAAGAAAATGCAATGACCTAATTTGTTGTGCAGGTCTAAATTTTAATATCAATCTGGCTCCTTAAATCCCAGCAAAAGGGAAAACTTAATATAACAGAACATAAAATTTAAAAATGGCCTGATATTGTCCCATTTTGTCCCTCAGTTTTCACAGTAAGAACAATGAAAATACAAATACAAACTAACTTAATACAATGAGCAAATTGGTCAAATAGAAATCAGCTTCTCAAGACCTTCTGCAAAAGCTCTCCTCAGATTGCCTTCTCAGATTGCTCCCTTCTTGAGTTCCTTAGGGGAGGTGCAAAGAATGGCACCTGCAATGGCACCACAGTCTTGAAATGCCTTCCCAAAAGATGTCTGACATAGATACTAACATGTTTTCAGCAACAGATGAATACTATTTGTTTGCCAAGGCATTTCACATGCCTCTGCAATCTTCATAATTTTATCTTCCTCTGAATTATTCTAATTGTTATTTGGGTTTTTAAACCCAATATTGTATTTGTATTATGCATTTGTACACAGCCCCCCCCCCCAAATTGGGTAAAGGGCAGGTTAGAAGTATAGTAGGCCCTCCACATTCGCTGCAGTTAGGGGCATAGGACCCCTGTGAAAGAAAAGAAAATGCAAATAAAAAACACTATTTCTTACCTGAGAAAACACCTCTTTAGGAATCTGTAGGTCCTCCACTACAACATCTGGCAGAAGTTGACCACAGAATTGCACTGGGGGAATCTACAAATGCCTACAGAAGTGTTTTCTCTAAGAATCTCTAGGTGTTGCAGTGTCACTCAATGATCAACCTCTGGTAGAGTCATGCTGGAGGACCTAGAGATTCCTAGAGATAACATATTAATCAAGTTTGTGAATAATCAGATCTGCAAAAGTCAAAACCTCAAATGTGAAGGACCAATTGTCTTTTAAATATTTTATTTTTAAAAATTCCTTACCCACAAGTTCTATGCCTGTAATCTCTGTGTCCATGATGGGTGGTATTTGTGTAAGCTTGGCATTGATACAGCTTATTGTGTTATCCAGAACAGAACATCCAGTTGGCAAAGGAGGGATTTCAGTAGGAGGCACAGGGACTGGGAAACGAGGGGGCATTCTAAATACATCACCACGCAAAATATTTTCTTCTTCTTCCTCCTCCTCCTCCTCCTTTTCCTCCTCCTCCTCGCTACCCTCATTCTTTTCATTCTCTTCAACTTTATTTTGTTCTTTCTCTTTTTTGAGTTCCTTTTCAATTCTTAGCTCTTCTTCTTCATATGCTCTTCTTTTTTCTTCCTCTACCCTCAATTTCTCCTCTTTTTCCATTTGATAATTTATGTATCCCTGTTTTCTTCTCTGTTTGTGGCTTTTTACTCTTTTCCTTGTTATACTGCTTTTCTTTTTCATAGCCATTTCTTTTTTGTCAAGTACTTTCTCCTCTTTTTCATCCCTTTGATCTTGTGTTTGTCGATTCTTCTGGACTGGATTGCTACGGTCATTGGGTTCTGGAGAATCACCAGAAAATTCAGATGCATCACCTAGTAAAATAGTACTTGATGCTGGGTGTAAGGAAGCCATGATGATGAAGACATCAATTGACAGCAATATAAAGATAAATAATAATTCAAGTTTGTACCAGTAAGTATTATCAGTAAGAATAATTAAAATTCTATAGTAGATTATATTTCCATATTAGAAAAATGTATATAAAATTACTAAAATTAGGTTTTCCCCATTTGTTTTAGTGGTTTTACTGATAACAAATATAGGACTGAAACCTATTGGTTAGGCCCAACTAGAATTTACCCATTACATCAGTTGCTGAATGGTGAATCTGATTCCTTATCCACTGATTCCTTATCCACAGATTCAATCATCCACAGCTTGAAAATTTTATATATATATTTTCCAAGCAAACCGTGATATTACCATATTCTATAGCGGACACTATTGTACTATGCCACTGTATGTAATGGGTCTTAAGCACCCACAGACTTTGGTATCCATGGGTATCCTGGAACCAAACCCCAGTAAATACTAATGGCCCACTGTACAGTCTTTCTTCTACACCAGGTTTAACTATCACAAATTTGATTATTTGTGATTTTTCCTGAGGACAGAGAGCAGGCAGGTGGCTAGATACTGTATGCAGGAGATGCCCCTGTCTCTCTGTTGCCACCACTGCTGCTACTAAATGGCACCTCAGTCAGCAGCACTCTGGTCTGGCCTTTGCCTCCTCCTGGTGAGCCCATATCCCAGTTGCCTGTTAGCCAGCCAGCCAGCCCACCAACCATCTGTCAATCCATGTGCTGCCCTCTGCTTGCCTGACCCTGTCCCCAGCCCCTTGCTCTTGGCAGCCAGCCTGGAGATGGTGCCCAGAAGACGAGAGAGGGAAGGGGCTCCAATTCTCATGTGCCCCTTGGGGTCTTCTCTGCTACCCTCCCAGATTACTTCCCTCCACTGTGCCTGATGTCTCCACCTTGTAGTTGTAGAAGTTTTAAAGAAAGTGTACATTTACTGTTAAATTACAACAGTTTTAAAATAAATTTTAAATTGTTTCATAAAATCAAGCAGAATGGTGCCTTGTCCAAGAGGTCTAACCTCTGGAATCTCAGTTCAAGACCCATCACCATGTGGATTCATGGTCTTCTTCTGTCTGTCTGCTCTCTTGCCTTGAGGAACTGTCCCAATTATGATACCTATATAATGCATTTAGATGCCTATAGAAAGATGAGCAGGTAGTAGATGAGTAAGGATAGCCATCATCTGGAAAATGCTGCAATAGCAAATGCAACATATACCTTGTAATATTTAAAATAGGGATGGAAATTGTGGACCCTCCAGACACTATTGGATTGCAAGTCCCAATAGTTCTAACTAGCTAGCCAGTAATAAAGAATGCTGGAGGCTGAAGTCCAACATCATCTACAAGGCCACATGATTCCTGCTCTTGCTTTAAGATTTACTTTATTAAACAACGTGTTGTTACGCTTGTGTGAGTGATTTCCTAATTTTCAATCCTAACAGACAGAAGCAGTTTAAAGGTGTTGACTCACCATTCAGCAACTGATGTAATGGGTAAATTCTAGTTGGACCTAACCAATAGGTTTCAGTCGTATATTTGTTATCAGTAAACCACTAATTAAGTTAGACTATATTGTTTAGGGAAGCATTCCCAGGATTGTGCCATCTGCCCCAGGATGCCTCCTTTTAACTATGTATTAAGAAGCCAAGCCCTCCCTCCAGTCCATCTGCCTTGGTCCAGGCCCCAGAGGGAGAGAAGAACCACTGGACCTCATCCCCTTCCTACTACTTTCCCCTTTTCCTTTTGTGTTGTCTCTTTTAGATTGTAAGCCTGAGGGCAGGAATCCATCTAATTATAAGATTGTATGTACAGCACTGTGTAAATTTACAGAATAATAATAATAATAATAATAATAATAATAATATTTCCTAAAGAACAATATCAAGAGAAAAGGCATTTCCTTTAAGGAGGAGAAAGAAAAGGAGGAGGCTGTAGTCCATGTGCTTGGGTGAGATCTAATTTAATTTACACTTGAGCCAAGGCTAGCAGGCTAGCAGAAGCTGCATTTCCTTTAAGGAGGAGAAAGAAAAGGAGGAGGCTGTAGTCCATGTGCTTGGGTGAGATCTAATTTAATTTACACTTGAGCCATTGCATTCTGGGAGCCAGTGCTGGGAGGCTACTTAAGGCTACTCAAGGCTAGCAGAAGCTGCATTTCCTTTAAGGAGGAGAAAGAAAAGGAGGAGGCTGTAGTCCATGTGCTTGGGTGAGATCTAATTTAATTTACACTTGAGCCAAGGCTAGCAGGCTAGCAGAAGCTGCATTTCCTTTAAGGAGGAGAAAGAAAAGGAGGAGGCTGTAGTCCATGTGCTTGGGTGAGATCTAATTTAATTTACACTTGAGCCAAGGCTAGCAGGCTAGCAGAAGCTGCATTTCCTTTAAGGAGGAGAAGGAAAAGGAGGAGGCTGTAGTCCACGTGCTTGGGTGAGATCTAATTTAATTTACACTTGAGCCATTGCATTCTGGGAGCCAGTGCTGGGAGGCTACTTAAGGCTACTCAAGGCTAGCAGAAGCTGCATTTCCTTTAAGGAGGAGAAAGAAAAGGAGGAGGCTGTAGTCCATGTGATTGGGTGAGATCTAATTTAATTTACACTTGAGCCAAGGCTAGCAGGCTAGCAGAAGCTGCATTTCCTTTAAGGAGGAGAAAGAAAAGGAGGAGGCTGTAGTCCATGTGCTTGGGTGAGATCTAATTTAATTTACACTTGAGCCATTGCATTCTGGGAGCCAGTGCTGGGAGGCTACTTAAGGCTACTCAAGGCTAGCAGAAGCTTCATTTCCTTTAAGGAGGAGAAAGAAAAGGAGGAGGTTCTAGTCCATGTGCTTGGGTGAGATCTAATTTAATTTACACTTGAGCCATTGCATTCTGGGAGCCACTGCTGGGAGGCTACTTAAGGCTACTCAAGGCTAGCAGAAGCTGCATTTCCTTTAAGGAGGAGAAAGAAAAGGAGGAGGCTGTAGTCCATGTGATTGGGTGAGATCTAATTTAATTTACACTTGAGCCAAGGCTAGCAGGCTAGCAGAAGCTGCATTTCCTTTAAGGAGGAGAAAGAAAAGGAGGAGGCTGTAGTCCATGTGCTTGGGTGAGATCTAATTTAATTTACACTTGAGCCATTGCATTCTGGGAGCCACTGCTGGGAGGCTACTTAAGGCTACTCAAGGCTAGCAGAAGCTGCATTTCCTTTAAGGAGGAGAAAGAAAAGGAGGAGGCTGTAGTCCATGTGATTGGGTGAGATCTAATTTAATTTACACTTGAGCCAAGGCTAGCAGGCTAGCAGAAGCTGCATTTCCTTTAAGGAGGAGAAAGAAAAGGAGGAGGCTGTAGTCCATGTGCTTGGGTGAGATCTAATTTAATTTACACTTGAGCCATTGCATTCTGGGAGCCAGTGCTGGGAGGCTACTTAAGGCTACTCAAGGCTAGCAGAAGCTTCATTTCCTTTAAGGAGGAGAAAGAAAAGGAGGTGGTTCTAGTCCATGTGCTTGGGTGAGATCTAATTTAATTTACACTTGAGCCATTGCATTCTGGGAGCCAGTGCTGGGAGGCTACTTAAGGCTACTCAAGGCTAGCAGAAGCTTCATTTCCTTTAAGGAGGAGAAAGAAAAGGAGGAGGTTCTAGTCCATGTGCTTGGGTGAGATCTAATTTAATTTACACTTGAGCCATTGCATTCTGGGAGCCACTGCTGGGAGGCTACTTAAGGCTACTCAAGGCTAGCAGAAGCTGCATTTCCTTTAAGGAGGAGAAAGAAAAGGAGGAGGCTGTAGTCCATGTGATTGGGTGAGATCTAATTTAATTTACACTTGAGCCAAGGCTAGCAGGCTAGCAGAAGCTGCATTTCCTTTAAGGAGGAGAAAGAAAAGGAGGAGGCTGTAGTCCATGTGCTTGGGTGAGATCTAATTTAATTTACACTTGAGCCATTGCATTCTGGGAGCCACTGCTGGGAGGCTACTTAAGGCTACTCAAGGCTAGCAGAAGCTGCATTTCCTTTAAGGAGGAGAAAGAAAAGGAGGAGGCTGTAGTCCATGTGATTGGGTGAGATCTAATTTAATTTACACTTGAGCCAAGGCTAGCAGGCTAGCAGAAGCTGCATTTCCTTTAAGGAGGAGAAAGAAAAGGAGGAGGCTGTAGTCCATGTGCTTGGGTGAGATCTAATTTAATTTACACTTGAGCCATTGCATTCTGGGAGCCAGTGCTGGGAGGCTACTTAAGGCTACTCAAGGCTAGCAGAAGCTGCATTTCCTTTAAGGAGGAGAAAGAAAAGGAGGAGGCTGTAGTCCATGTGCTTGGGTGAGATCTAATTTAATTTACACTTGAGCCATTGCATTCTGGGAGCCAGTGCTGGGAGGCTACTTAAGGCTACTCAAGGCTAGCAGAAGCTTCATTTCCTTTAAGGAGGAGAAAGAAAAGGAGGTGGTTCTAGTCCATGTGCTTGGGTGAGATCTAATTTAATTTACACTTGAGCCATTGCATTCTGGGAGCCAGTGCTGGGAGGCTACTTAAGGCTACTCAAGGCTAGCAGAAGCGCGCGCCTAACGGCGCGCGAATTTTGATTTTTTTTTTTATCTAGTCAAGGAGGTGTTTAGAGAATAGAAGAGGAGCCGGCCTGAAGCATCAGAGGAAGTGAATCAGAGACTTGCCTTTGGAAGGAGCTTTCAGCCAGGAGCTCTCTACATAACTATAGGCCCCGTGACTTGAACTCAGTGACAGAGCTTGGGAATAAAGGCCAAGTCTAGCAAGGGAAGCCCACAGTCTTGTTTCAGTGCCTCCTTAAGACTTCTCAGTATGGACACTGAAGGCCCTGCAGCAGTCACCTGCAACACCTGTGGGATGTTTGTCTTCTTGCCTACAGAGGTGGCGAACTACACCTGCCACAAGTGCAAGTTGGTAGTCCTCTTGGAAGAGAAAGTACAGCAGCTAGAGGAGCAGATATCTGCACTCCAGCATCATAGAGAGCAGGAGAATCTCCTGAACAGAACAGGCCAGAATGTCTTGGGTGGGAAACAGACAGAGGAAGTTGTTGGGGTGGAGGAGGTCACTCCACATACAACAGAGGTAGATGCTTGGAGGGAGGTCACACACAGAAGTAAGGAAACCAGGGAACGTTCTGTGAGCGGCTTGCAGCTACAGAATCGCTTTGAATCTCTCTCTGTTGTCAGAGATGATGAGGAAAAGCAGCAGGGACAGACATCAGGGACAGAGCAGGGGAGCCTGAGAGTATCACGAAAAGGAACAGCCACTGCTAAGCCTCGGAGGAGGCGCGTGGTCGTGGTGGGGGACTCCTTGCTGAGGGGTACAGAAGCAGTGGTTTGTGGGCCTGACAAGATGTCTCGGGAGGTGTGTTGTCTCCCTGGGGCAAAGATCCATCATGTGACGGAGAGGCTGACAAGACTTGTCAAGCCTACTGACCGTTATCCCCTTCTTTTGGTTCATGTGGGAACCAATGATACTGCAAGGCACAGCCTTCAGAATATCAAAAGGGATTATGAGGCTCTGGGAAGGAAGCTGAAAGAGATGGATGCACAGGTTGTCATCTCATCTCTACTCCCGGTAGAAGGGCATGGTCCAGGAAGGGAGAGGAAAATAGCAGAGGTGAATAACTGGCTCCGTAGATGGTGCCGCCAAGAACAGTTTGGATTCTTGGATCATGGGCTGCGGTTCCATGAGGAGGGACTTCTGGCAAGGGATGGGCTGCATCTCACGCCAGTTGGCAAAAACGTTTTTGCCAACAGTCTGAAGAATCTGATCAGGAGGGCTTTAAACTGAGTTATGTGGGGGAGGGAGACATTATACTGGAAGGCAAAAGGGATGGAGAGAATAGTCCAAGTGGCATAGAGGGAACAAGGCAAACAGTGCAAGGACCCAACAGTAGGAGGCAAAAAAATGTGCAAAAGCAGCAAGTAAAGAGGACACATGGTCTTAAATGTCTCTACACTAATGCACAGAGTATGGGAAATAAGCAGGATGAACTTGAACTCCTAGCACAACAAGGGAAATATGATATAATAGGCATCACTGAAACCTGGTGGGATGAGTCTCATGATTGGAATGTAGAAATAGAGGGGTATAACCTTTTTAAGAGAAACAGGCCAAGTAGGAAAGGAGGAGGAATAGCATTATATGTCAGGGATATTTACACCAGTGAAGAGATCCAGGAAGTCAATACTGGAAGCCAGGTGGAGAGCATCTGGATAAAAATTAAAGGAGAGGGAAATAACAGGGATGTTACTGTGGGAGTCTACTACAGACCCCCGACTCAGGCAGAGGAATTGGATGATGCCTTTCTAGAACAGATAATCACATACTCAGAAAAGAGAGATGTAGTAGTGATGGGTGACTTCAACTATCCGGATATTTGCTGGAAGTCAAACTCAGCCAAATCCTCAAAGTCTAGCAAATTCCTCACTTGCCTGGAAGACAATTTCATTGTCCAAAAGGTGGAAGAGGCAACAAGGGGATCAGCCATTTTAGATCTGATCTTAACCAACAGGGAAGACCTAGTTGATGGGGTGCAAGTGGTTGGATCCTTAGGTGGAAGTGACCATGTTCTCCTGGAGTTTGTAATACAGTGGAAGGGAGAAGCTAGGCATAGTCAGACACGCACTCTAGACTTTAGGAGAGCTAATTTCAATAAACTTAGAGAAATACTGGGAGTGATCCCATGGTCAGGAATACTAAAAGAAAAGGGAGTTCAAGACGGATGGGAGTTTCTCAAAAGGGAGATATTGAAGGCACAATTTCAAACAGTTCCAATGAGGAAGAAAAATGGTAGATGTCTCAAGAAGCCAGGATGGATGACTAAGGAACTTTCAAATGAGCTAAGTTTTAAACGGAACATGTATAAGAAATGGAAAAATGGAGAAATCACGAAAGAGGAATTTAAACAAATAGCCAGCACATGTAGGGGTAAAGTCAGAAAAGCTAAAGCGCAGAATGAACTCAGGCTTGCTAGAGAGGTTAAGAACAATAAAAAGGGCTTTTTTGGATATGTCCGCAGCAAAAGGAAGAAGAAGGAAACAGTAGGGCCACTGCGTGCAGAAGATGGCAAAATGCTAACAGGGGACAGAGAAAAGGCAGAATTACTCAACACCTTCTTTGCTTCAGTCTTCTCAGAAAAGGCAAAAGGTGCTCAACCGAAGGATAATGGAGCAGAAGACAGAATAGGGGAATTTCAGCACAGAATAAGTAAAGAGATAGTACAGGAATACTTGGTTAACCTAAATGAATATAAATCTCCAGGACCAGATGAACTACATCCTAGAGTATTAAAAGAACTAGCAAATGTAATATCAGAGCCATTGGCAATAATCTTTGAGAACTCCTGGAGAACAGGAGAAGTCCCAGAAGACTGGAGGAGGGCAAACGTTGTCCCCATCTTCAAAAAGGGAAAAAAAGAGGATCCCAACAATTATCGTCCAGTTAGTCTGACATCAATTCCAGGAAAGGTGCTAGAGCAGATCATTAAGCAGAGAGTCTGCGAACATTTAGAAGCCAATGCCATAATCACAAAAAGCCAACATGGGTTTCAGAAAAAGAAGTCATGCCAAACGAACCTGATCTCTTTTTTTGATAAAATTACCAGCTTGGTAGATGAAGGGAATGCTGTGGATATAGTATACCTCGATTTCAGTAAGGCCTTTGACAAGGTTCCCCATGACATTCTTGCAAACAAGCTTGCAAAATGTGGGATAGACAAGTTAACTGTTACATGGATTTGTAATTGGTTGACTGGCCGAACTCAAAGGGTGCTCAACAATGGCTCCTTTTCATCCTGGAGAGAAGTGACCAGTGGGGTGCCACAGGGTTCTGTCCTGGGCCCAGTGCTATTCAACATCTTTATTAACGATTTGGATGACAGAATTGGGGGCATACTTATCAAATTTGCAGATGACACTAAACTGGGAGGAGTAGCTAATACCCCAGAGGATAGGATCAAAATTCAAAATGACCTGAATAGACTAGAAAGCTGGGCCAGTGCTAACAAAATGAAATTCAATACGGAGAAATGTAAGGTTCTGCACTTAGGGCGGAAAAATGAAATGCACAGATATAGGATGGGGGACACCTGGCTGAACGAGACCACATGTGAAAGGGATCTAGGAGTCCAAGTAGACCATAAGCTGAACATGAGTCAACAGTGTGATGCGGCAGCTAAAAAAGCCAATGCAATTTTAGGCTGCATCAATAGAAGTATAGTTTCTAGATCAAGGGAAGTTATAGTGCCACTCTATTCTGCTTTGGTCAGGCCCCACCTGGAATACTGTGTCCAGTTCTGGGCACCACAATTCAAAAAGGATGTGGAGAAACTGGAGCATGTCCAAAGGAGGGCAACTAAGATGGTGAAGGGTCTGGAAATCTTGCCCTATGAAGAACGCCTTAGGGAGCTGGGGATGTTTAGCCTGGAGAAGAGAAGGTTAAGAGGTGATATGATAGCCCTGTTTAAATATTTGAAGGGATGTCATATTGAGGAGGGAGCAAGCTTGTTTTCTGCTGCTGCAGAGACTAGAACGCGGAACAATGGATGCAAACTGCAGGAAAAGAGATTCCACCTCAACATTAGGAGGAACTTCCTGACAGTAAGGGCTGTTCGACAGTGGAACACACTCCCTCGGAGTGTGGTGGAGTCTCCTTCCTTAGGGGTCTTTAAGCAGAGGCTGGATGGCCATCTGTCAGGGATGCTTTGACTTGGAGTTCCTGCATGGCAGGGGGTTGGACTGGATGGCCCTTGTGGTCTCTTCCAACTCTATGATTCTATGATTCTATGATTCTATGAGAACAACATGCTCTGCTGTGTTGTGAATTAACATGATGTAGTGAGCACATTTGCACCATTGTTCAGGAAATAAATAAAGATATATTAGAGAAGGCTTTATTTAAAGCAGTAATTTAAATCAAACTTTTCTTTCCCCCTTTATTGCAACATTATAATGGCACAAGAAAATTGATTTTTTAAAATATATATGGCTGACAGTATAGTGCAGGTGCACTGTACTAAAATGTGCTTTGCATAAACATGCTTTGTTTCAGGTATTTAAGAAATTAATATACTGTACCAATATCTGTACACACGGGACAGCACTCTCCTTCAGGTATCTTGGGTTTGCGACATGTCAGAGGGTGGCACAAGGTTTCATCACACAAGACCTTTCCTTTTGAGCAGAGGCATGTAATGCAAGGTTTAGGCGACCATACTGCCTTATCATACATAATCATTCCATTTGCAAAACAACGTCCTTGTTTTCCTAATGAAAGAAAGCAAGCACAAGATAATTTTTGAAATGTGCAACAATGATAATAGTTAGTGGTTTGGTCTTAGACACAATCAACCTCATACAAAACTCTGTAGGAGCTCTTGTTATCCATGAGCAAAGGCATCCATCTGCTTCAGCATCAAGTACAACTGTGCACATACAGTGGATTTCATACACAACATTATCCAACAGCAGGGCCAGCAGAGTGAAGTGGTTTGAAGGCTAGACTAGGAGACCTGATTCAAATTTTCACTCTCCCCATGAAATTCTTTGGCTGACTTTGGGCCAGTCCTATTTTTCAGTTTCACCTCTATCCTAAAGATGAAGTTAGAGAGGTATGTGAAGAACCATGTCAGAATAAGTCTTTGAGCTCCTTTAAGGAAAAGCTGGGCATTAATGAAATAAGGTAAGAATGTAATTCAGCATAATGTGAATGAGGAATGAGGAAACAAGTAGTGCTTAGGAAACCAACACACATGCACACACGCACAAGTACACATACACAGTTTTGTAATTTATTTAATATAGAAATAGTTGGCAAATCCAAATGTGCTTTTTTGTTCCACCCATCTGTTCAGATGGCTCTAATTACAAAACATAATTGCATTTTTTTAGAAATCAGTATTGTTGTAAGAGAGCTTGCATGGTACAGCTGTTTGAATGTTGGACTAGGACTCCAGGAAACCAAGGTCCATATCCATTGCTGCAAAGGGAGATTTTACATGGCCTTCTACACTCCCTTAACTTATGTTGCTCAGCAAGGTATGATCTTAGCCATAGTCTGAGGAGAGATGTCAGTCTAGCACATCAAAGAGCAGAAAAACTGGTTATACTAGGGCTATGAGAAGTGAACAATTCCCCCAATTGGGCCAGTGAAGAAAGATTTATTTGGGTGAGCTTCCTTGACACTTTTTAATGTTTTAATTGCCTTTTAAATTTTTGGAAGGTATTGGTACTTTTTTTCATTATAGCTTGAATTTTACCTGTATACTTTGAAGATAAGGATAGTAAAAATATTAAGCAGTTAAAGTTGCCGACAACCCTTTCTGCTACAATGTGAGGCAAAACCTGTGCTACACTTCTGCTACAATATGTGGATTGTCAGACTCTCCATTTGATTTATTTTATTTTATTTTATTTTATTTTGCAAATTGTTACCTCTAAGAAACTTGAACAGAGCAGTGCACTGTACCTACACCCCAACTCTGGTACACTTGGACGCAAGAAGTCCTATGGTATTAGATGACCTTTTGTACCATGACAGCAGTGTCTTTCAGTGATGTTTCTTGCACAGATGTCCATCAAAGTTGGAAGTCATCTGAATACAAATACTTCTTAGGGCAGAATGAAACTTGGCTAGCATACCATGATTCACAGCATTGTTCTTGCAACCCTTAACAATGGTTATAGAAGGCAAGAGGTATTATAATATAATTATATTGCTCTTTTTGGTATAACTTACATGTGAAGTATATGACATATGTTCAGTGTTACCAAGTCTGAGAAGCTACTGCAGTATATGACAATGTCTACTACAACAGTATCAGCAGCAGATGAGAATTACTGGTGGAAGAAGGATAGGTGAAAATATCATATAATCCAACAGATAATTCTCTACCATGATTAAGAACCAGGTATCTTTCCTTAAAAGTGACTATTCATTGACTACGCTATAGGAAACCTATATAGAGAGTTCAGGTATAGTTCGCCTGCTACAGTCGTAGGAAACTGGGAAATGGCTTGTTGCTAACTTGTCTAAATTTTCTCAAAGAATTCTGATTGTTTGGAATAGGCTCAAACAGGGATTGAATGGAATGTTAAAATGTCTGTCACCAAAAAGATACTAAGGAAAGAATATAATTAAGAAAGAAAGATGAAGAGTATTGTTGAAGCCAGAGATGCTTAAAGTCATTTTAAAATAATGTGGGCATATGATTGATAATGAACTCTTTTGTTAAATAGGCTGCTTTCCAATTCTAACCTTGGCTAGTAAAGATTCTAAGTACTAGACTTCAAAAATACGTTGTGGTTGAAATCTCTGGCAGATAACTCTGTACTTTCAACCTTTGGAAATATGGAGCCGATCCAATAGTGGGTGCCAACTAAATGTGCTTAGTGGTTTTACCTTGACCTTTTGTTAAAATTCCAGATAAAAAGACAGGAATCAAGGGAAAATGAGTAAACCTCATATTACTTCTGCATGGCTGATAATTTCTGACAAGGAGGTTTGAAATAGCTCATAGGAATATATATATAAATGTTCTTTAATTAAAGAAAATATTTAGAACAGTTTTAGAGAAATGATATTTATTAAAAACTGGGCCATGATACTACCTCGTGGTATGTTTAGTCATTTTAAAACCAGCCTATTAAATAGTGTTGCTATAAAACATGTTGAGATTTTTTTATTCGTTATGAGTCTTAGTTCAAACTGTATAGAAAATACATATGCAGATGTCATAAATGGACTAGTTTCATATATAGTTGTGATACGCTTCTCTGATGTAGCCACTTTCCTTGTGAAATGAGAAGAGTTCTCTTAGCCAGGTTGGCTAGGTATAATTTGTGACACTACACAATCAAAACTACATCGATCACACATAAAGCCCTCTGCATGTCTGTTAGTAAGCTCCTAGTGTGCTTTGTAATACAATTATATTATAGTACTTGGTGGAACTTGAGTATGAAGATAGAACATTGACTGTGTTCAGTGTCACCATGTTCAAAAGTTTCTTAAGCATCTGACAGTGGGATGATTATTATGACAATAACAGGATCTGGAACAATGGATGCAAACTAAAGGAAAAGAGATTCCACCTAAACATTAGGAGGAACCTCCTGACAGTAAGGGCTGTTCGACAGTGGAACACACTCCCTCGGAGTGAGGTGGAGACTCCTTCCTTAGAGGTCTTTAAAAATCTGTCAGGGATTATTTGATTGTTTAACTATTTGAAGGGATGTCATATTGAAAATGGAGCAAGCTTGTTTTCTGCTGCTCTAGAGACTAAAACATGGAACAACGGATGCAAGCTACAGGAAAAGAGATTCCATGTCAATATTAGGAGCTGTTGGACAGTGGAACACACTGCCTTGGAGAGTAGTGGAGTCTCCTTCTTTGGAGGTCTTTAAACAGAGGCTAGATGGCCATCTGTCAGAGGTGCTTTGATTGTGAGTTCCTGCATGACATGGGGTTGGAGTGGATGGCCTTTGTGGTCTCTTCCAACTCTGTGATTCTATGACTCTATGAAAGAGAAGAGGTACAGTTCCATCAAGCCTAGGCCAAGAAGCAGATGAAAGGCCCTCCCTCCATCCCAACAGCCACTCCCCTGGTCCTGAATGGAGAGAAGCAGTATTTGCTGGGCTTAATCTCTTCCAACATTGCCATTCCCTTTTACTTTTGTAGCATGTCTTAATTAAGTTATAAACCTGAGGGCAGGGAACTGTCTTGTACCTTGGTGAAACTGACCAATGTTTTCTCCTTTGTTACATGAAGAATTATTCTGCATTATCTTCCACTGTGTAGAATTTACAACTGAAAATGTTGATTCAAGTACATTGTGTACAATTTAATAGCACAAATTTCATGAAACAAATTTCCCATCTGTTAGAAGCATGGAATATTAGTTAGGTCAAAGTAACATCTTCAACAGCTTCAAAGTGGCCTAGTGATTTAGGTCCCCCTTATTCCGTTTGCCAGGAACCAGCATGGCATAGTGGTTTGAGTGTTGGGCTATGACTCTAAATACCAGGGTTGGAGTCCCCGTTCAGCCATGTAAACCCATTGGGTGACTTTGGGCAAGTCACACATTCTCATCCCTCAGAAAACCCTGTGATAGGGTTGCCTTAGGGTCGCCATAAGTCAGAAACAACTTGAAGGCACACAACGACAACAATTCTATATGATACTGTTAGCAATATTATTAGAATTATGAGAGAAATACTTTATTTTCTCTTTCTCTTTCTGTCTTTAGGAAAGAATGAAAAAATGAAAAATATAGCTGTTTATTTATTACATACTGAGAAAAGCATTTCTTATTCCTGGACCTTCAATATTGATAGCTGTTTGAAAACAGTTTTGAAACAAGAAACTTCTTGATTTAAAGACTGCATGAGCAGATCACGCATGCTGAGCAGAAATCCATGCTAAGCAATTAATGTGTTTGGAAGACTCTATGTCTCACAATGATGGCTAGCCAGGAAAATAAAAAGTGAAATTCTGGTGTTTACCTGGTAAAATGTTGTAACTGGATTCTTGTCCATCCAAACCAATAAGAGAGTCAATTATTCCTGTAATATCACCATCACTATCAATAAGTGGGATGATTGGTACTGGAGTAGTAGGAACTGGAGGTGTTATTTGTGGCCTCTTGTTTAGTCTGCGATACATTGTGGAGCCCTTTCTTAATCCTCTATAGCGCATTCTCCTCCTTGCTCTCCTAGGCATTCCATTGTGTTCATTCTGAACAACAGCGATACCCAGAGAAACAAGCAGGACAAAATAAAGTAACACTGCTTTTTGCATTTTCACTGGCTGACGTTGTGTCCTGTAGCAAAACATGGAAGGAAAAACAGTGAGATTTGTCTCTCACGCAAATGTAGAGTAGAGTGTTATAAAATGACAGGGTTTTATGAGATGCATTATCTTTGTTAAAGTCCTTTGTTCTCAGTTTTTGGTTCTAAGTAAAAGCAATAAATGCTTGCTCCTTTCAGGGCATCACGTAATGCACTTTAAGATGGAAGATTTCTACACTTTAAGTTAGGCAGTCTTTCCACCTTTAAACCAAGAATGTAACTATTGTCATTTTTCACTTGGGAAAACTCAGACTGGCAACAGGAGAAAAAACAGTTTTACAGGCTGTACAGCTTGGATGAGCTTTCAGTGAAACACTGTAAACTGCCAGTACTTCTTTGGGAGCAAAACAGGCTGATGTACCCACAGTTCTGAAATGTAGTAGTCAGACATTACAACAGTGCTCCATCCATTTATTTTAAACTTCTGAAATATAATCTATCCCAAAATAGTTGAAATCTGGAGATGTAAATCTTCACTCACTTTATTTGCACATGCAAGAATGAAGAATTTCAAAAGTTTTATGTCTGCTATATAAACTGTAGATTATCCAATTTTTTTCTTAATTTTTCAGTGATTTTTTTCTGCATTTCAGAACTGAAACATTCATTTCCACAAAGAAACATTTATTTCTTTGGAAGTGTGACCTTGTTGGTTCTTAGCTGCTTTTAATATGAACCAGCATGGCATCCTTATGCGACATCTCACCGGGATGGGACTTGCAGACATTGGTTTTCATTGGCTGTGTTCTTTTCTGAAGGGGGAACTCAGAAGGTAGTGCTGGGGGACTCTTGTTCAACCTCCAGGCCACTGGCTTGTGGTGTCCCTCAGGTTCCTGCATAAGCTATTTAACATACATGAAACCACTGGAAAAGGTTGTCCTTAGTTTTGGTATGTGATGCCTTCAGTATGCAGACAACACCCAACTCTACTACAGTACTGCTTTTCACCCCAATCTAAGTAGGCTGTCCTCGTCCTAAACTTGTGTCTGTCATCAGTAATGGAGTGGATGAGGCAAACAAACAAAACTTAATTCAGACAAGACAAAAGGCTTATCAAGGAATAGGGATTAGTCTGTGTTCGATGGAGTTACACTTCACCTGAAGACACAGTTTTGCAGCTTGAGTGTACTCCTGGACTCAGCTCTGAATCTGGAGGCCCAGGTTTCTTTGGTGGCCAAGACTGCTTTTTAAAACTTGTGTGCCAACTGCACCCATTTCTTCAAACATCTGATCTGGCCATGGTGGTGCATGACTTATCTTACATCCTGTTTGGATACTATAGCATCCTCTACTTGGAACTACCTTTGAAGAGTATTCAGAAATTTCAGCTGGTCCAGAGAGCTGCAACTAGATTGACAACTGGGGCCGGTTAAAGGAATCATACTATGCCCCTGTTGAAACAGCATCATTGGCTGCCAGTTTGTTTCCAGCCACAATTCAAAGTGCTGGTGATCAATTATAAAGCCCTATATGGCTTAGGTCCTGACTGATTATATCTCCCTGTATGAGCTACCCAAAGAAATTGTTTATTCTTTTAAATTGTGAGCTGCTTTGAGTTCTGATTTTTGGCAGAAAGTGGAATACAAATTATCAGCATCATTATTACAGTAAGAACCCCTTCTCCAGGGGGTTACATTCCAAGACTCCTGGATGCATGAAACCACAGATAAGACTGAACCTTATGTATACTACAATATATATTGCCCATGGGAGAATGAATGCGGGCCCAGTCACCCATGGAAGACAAAAGGCAAAGTTGTGAAAAGGGGTGGCAGCAGCTGAGATACACTCCTTGCAAGAACCAAACCCTGGGATTAGTGTGGGAACATCAAGGCTGTCCATGCACTATCCTGTTTCTCCTGTAGCTGCCAGGTCTCTCTCTCCCCACCTCCCACACAGAAACCTCCCATAAATAGTGACCTGCTACTGAAGCTGTTGAGGCCGGGGAGTATTGAGGAAGGAAAAAAAGGAAGAATTCAGAGAGTGTAAAAGTGTATTTATTTAGGAGCTAGTTTGCAAAAACTGTGAATAAATTTACTGTAATATTTTTGGACCACAGAACGACAACTGTGGAAAGCAAATCCACAGATAAGGGGCTCTTACTGTATTATTGTTTCTTTCACAAGTATTTTTGGCACAGAAAACAGTGCCCGGAACTGTTTTGGCAAAGGATTTTTAATACAACTCTATTTTTGTCCAAAAAAGGTCGAAAAATCAACAAAAAAAATTGAAAAATCACACAATGGTTAACTGTTTTCTTAACTGTTTGTTCCAATGTGTCAAGAATCTTCTTTGCATTCTGAATGAGAAAGTTTGCAAGTATAGTTTTGTCCCTGCTGCAGATAGATGTGAATTTTTCAGAATAAGATACTAAATGGAATTTTAAATGGAATATCACATTCTCAGTTGACATTTATATATTTATCACTTCCTAGCACTAGAGGAAAACTAGAATGGCTTTTATGACACAAAGATAGTATATACAAATGCATAAAATAAATCGAATAAATAAACGAGTTGGGAAGGACTATCAAATGCTCTCACTGAACTTATTGCAACAGAAAAAATCTTTAGGGCACAAGTTCCTTTCATTATGAATTACAGTCAATAGGACAATTATTTCAGAGAACACCTTGAAAATCTTTAGATGATTGACTTGTCTGAACTTTGAAATTAACCTATGTCAAAGGCCCATCCTTAATGGAAATTAAGGAGCAAAACAGACAGTGTCTAAGGAGTGACTTGCTGCTGCTCCTTTGCTCACTGGGTTCGGGGGCGCAGCAACCGCACACCATACCCCCAATCTGGCTGGTTCCCAGTGCAAAAAGGAACGGCAGAAAGCTGCTCCTTTAAGCACTTGGAAAAGGGCATCCTTGCCACTGTGGCAGGTTTTTTTGGGGGGGGGGGGGCATTTCTTTGGCACAGTGTGTGCAAACACTGCAGCACAGAAATGTCACAATGCCGCCTGCTATGCGCTGCATGATGCCGCTTTGGGGGTGGAGTCGGGGCATGCAGCGTGCGGTCGCTACAACCCCACTCCACCCCAACATTGGCTCAAATTGCCTTTCTGTACAGCCTCTAACTTGACATCTATAAAGAACAGTCTTTTTCATGTAGTCCCTATAATTACAGATTCTTTTCAGAAACAACTTAAAATATTTTTCTGCCCAACTGGAAGCTTAAAATCTTATTTCTACTGCTGATCATATTCAAGGTCTTAGATTGTATGATATAAATTATTTGTATGTTACTATATTTTGTTCATTCTGCTCATCATAATTGAAATTGTTGGAAAACTTTACAAGAATGCAAATTTTGCAATATTCTGAGCACGTTACCATGCTACATTTTAATTCTTTGCCTGCTGTATCTTAGCCATGTGTGGTACTTCCATCCCCCTGTGCCAATACTATGATGTCATGTCCCAATTTAAGAGATGAAATGCAGTATCTTGCTCCTGGGGGAGATGCAAGGTAGGAGGTCTTCTCACAGCTGTAAAATTAATGGCAAGCTGAGTACTGCCTCACTGCATTTATCCATATCCTGTTTTCTACCTGAATAAGCTGATCTTGAACCCTAACAAATATTGTATTCGCCTCTTTGAAGTTGCCACCTGTCCCTGGAAGAAGTGTGTGAGGCATGCACTTACTTCATTGTCATGCTGTTGTGTACTAAATCTTATCTGATTCACAGAGAGGTGTGTAATGATCTCTTGAGTCAAACTTTACTTTCCACCCAGGAAAGGGGGGTAGCGTGAGCGAATGGTGGCTGGTTGCATGCTGAGAATGAGATTTGCTCTCTTATCGCCATTGAGGAAATAACATCTGACCTGGCCTACATTGAACAAGATATATTCCCCACAGCTTTGTGTAGGCATACACTGAATGCAATGTTTGGGAAAACTTCATATTATCCCAGGTACATAGTACTGTCATGGGGTGATTGCAAGTCTTTTATAGTTCTGTTTTGCCAGAAAGGCAATGGAAATGCGTAAGTATTCAAATGATCTTTCATTTGAAGTCCTTACTCTGTTATTTAGTATTTGCCCTGTTAAATCAATATTCCTATTCTAATGGACTGCTTTACAAACAATAAAAAAGACTTCATTACAGTGTGTTCAGGAAGGAGGAACTGGTTTTTAACAATATGCCATGGTTATTACTTATTTCATGTCATTACAATGTCACAAAAATTGATTTAGCTACATAGTAATGCTGTACAGCATGAAACTATTCTACCTAAAAACTAATACTGATCTCCCATACATTTTCTATCAGTATAAACACTATTCTGTTACGCCTGCTGTTCACAGTAATTACAAATAAATCATACAGTACATTTAGCATTATTAGCATACTATCTGAATATCTATACATTTTACATATATTCTCTAACATACATAACTATACTTCAGACTTATCACAACTGCAGCTTGTTCAATATGTAAACACAATAACCAGTCTACCATACATTAAGCAGTAAGTTAAAATGTAAATGTAACATGTTACCTGGTAATCTAATCTAACAGTAGATTCTGCTTGGTGTCATTTAATCTCCAGATGCAAAAGAGAGAAATTTATGCTGCTATCCTTAAAATAAAGAAAACAGCAGTAGAATTATGCTGAAATGTGTTAGAAGATTCCTTAAATCTGAAATACAGTAGTTCCTTTCTCTGGGGATAAAGCACTGTTCGGTCCTGAGTGAAGAGATTCTGCTAATACAGCTATTGAGAACAGTACAAACTTCACTTAGAAAAACTGGAAAGCAGCACAATGCCTTAGGTCCTTAGGCTGACAAGGCACAGATGGATGCTTTCTTAACACAATATGCTTACATAAGTAAAAGAAAACAGGAGTATTTTAATAAAACTTGGGAATCATTTGCAGGCAATTTAATCCTCATTTCTCTATACACATTTCCCAAGTGTTTAGTATTAATTCAATGCAGGTTTACTGTATGTTAGAGGTTACATACCTAGCTAAGCTTTCAAAAAAGAACCCCCAAAGTCATTAGTTCCTTTCTTATTGACCAAGTTTATCTGGTAACACTTTATTTATCCTTCCTCTCGCTCTACGCTGCAGGCTCCATGCAGGATTTAACAGCCTTTGTCTTTTTGAAGTGAAGGATTTAGTCACAAATGAAATCTGTGCAGTTTGAATACAAAATGACTGAAGCATTTCAGCTTGTCTTTTTACACATTAAAGGGTAACGAGGGCTTGAAATATGACACTTAGGCATAGCTTTACAGATGATACATTGGCTTGGTTACCAAAAAAGGAAAATGTACATTACCCACAAGTTGTCTTTATGCCAGAGGGGTGAATTTCTTCACTGTCTGGCTTATGTTTCCATAGAGTAGCTGTTTCATCATTCTATGGGTCTGCTTAGTTTCTCAAAAATGATAAATATATATAACACAACAAAAACTTTGAGAATTCTTTTCTTTGAAGCTATACAGTTCTTGCTATAATAGATGTTCAGAACTTGAAAGGCATTGACATAGTAGGAAAAACTGTATTATCCCATAACTTTATGCAGCCTATGCTTCACTTTGCTTCTATTTTATATAATCATTTATCCCTAGTTTCCAACTGTACAATGGCTGTATATTCAAGACTATTTAAGCTGAAGAAAAGTTCAACATATATGAATGCCTATAATCAGATAATTTGACACATTACAGAAGCAGATGTGAATGATAAGTTAAATGGAACATTGTACTGCCAAGGAGAAATCCCTAGATTAGATTCTGGTGGCTTTCAATAATATTACTGTGCAAAGGTATCCTGCAGCACCTCTTAGACTAACTGCAAAAGAAGTTGGAGCAAGAGCTTTCATAGATTTGGTCTTCTATAAACTTCATGTAGACCAAGTCTATGAAAACTAATGTTACATCTTCTTTCACACAGTTAGTCTCAAAGGTGCTGCAAGATCCCTTTACATATTGATGCATATAAAATATCTGTTATATACCTATACTAGGCTTTTTGTTGAATTCATACCTAGAAAGCTGACCCATCCATTTGAAAAAAACAAGATGGCTGTCCTTAATAGAGTGTCAAAGGAGTGGCGAGAGGCACTGCTCCCCTTCTCCTGATATAAGGCCAAAGACACCATTGTTTCTTTCCCTCTCTTATTTATTTTATTTTATTTTATTTTATTTATAAGCCACCTTTTCCTCCAAAAGGACCCAAGGGGACTCACAGATAAAATTGTTTTAAAACTTTGCAATGAAAGATATTTTCCCTCATTACATCAGTGCCAGGGACATAGCCAGGATTTTGGGAAGTTGGGGGCACCCCATTGAATATAATGGGGCTGGGCGCAGTGTGGCACACGCCATAGATGCACACACCATTCATAAATTAACAGAAGGGGGTCTGGACCCCACGGACACCCCTCCTTGGCTACGTCCCTGTCAGTGCTATCACTACCATAGCCCTCTTTTCCATCCCTCTCCCTTGCCTCACCTAACACAACTGCTCCTCCCTCTCTACTGCCTTTCTCTGCACTACTCACCCATTCACTCCCACATCCTTTCCTCCTCTTGCAGTGCTGCCTGCCTTCCCTCTCTAAAGCAATAATGGTTGCAAGTCACAGCCAGTTGTGCTTTATGTAGAGAAGCAGGAAGACCATGATTGCATCAGTGATGGGCAAAAGGTAAAAGGAGACAAGACTAGGGTACTAGTGGCTGAAGGAGGCAGCAATATGGCGCAGGGAAGAAATGAGGAATAGAGGTTTCTCTTTTCCACCTGACACTGACACTGCCATGTATACATGTGTACATTGACCACATGTTGTCATTGTTAACTGCCTTTGAGTAGGCCTTGACTCATGGTGACTCTGTGGATAAGACAGCTCTAATGCATCCTATCCTCCACTTCTCTGCTAAGGTCCTAGAGACTCAGGCCCATGATCCTGTTTGAGTCTAGCCAGCTCGCATGCAGTCTTCCTCTCTTCCTCTTACTGCCTTATATCTTTCCTAGCATTGTTTTTTGTGGGTTTTCCATGCTATGGGCCTTGTTCTAGAATAGTTTCTTCCTGATGTTTTGCCAGCATCTGTGGCTGGCATCTTCAGAGAATGCTTGCTTGGAAAAGAGTTGGGTATATATATACTGTGTGACCTTAGGAAGGGCAGAATGATTTGCATGTGCTAATAACTGTTGCTAATGGATGGGAGGATATGCAAAAGAAGATTAGTGTCTGCTAATTGGCTATCATTGTCTGCTGGGAAAGCCCCTGACCCTGGGTGGTTTCTGATTTGCATTTGCTGAGTCTTCCTGTTTTTCAGTACAGTGGTCCCCCGGTTTACGAATACCCCGGCCTACGAAAACCCCGGTCTACAAAAGAGCCGGGGTCGGAAAAACGGCCCCGGTTTACAGAAAAAACCCCGGTTTACGAAAAGAAAGCGGCGGGAAATTCAAATGGTGCGGGGGCTGGTTTAAGGGGCCCCGGTTTACGAACTTTTCGGTTTAAGAAAGGGGTGCTGGAACGAATTAATTTCGTAAACCGGGGGACCACTGTACTGGTAACCAAACTTTGTTTACTTTCAGGGTTTCTTCTTTCCTGTTGAAGTTGTCCAGGCGTTTGTGGATTTCAATGGCTCTGCTGTGCATTTTGACATTATAGTTGTTGGCATGCTCCAGAATTTCAGTGTTTTCAAACAGCGTTTTATGCCCAGGATGGTTTACTGTATAACATGTTCTGCTACCGCTGATTTTTCCGGCTGACTCAGTCTGCAGTGTCTCTCATGTTCCTTGATTTTCAACTCTTTTCCAAGCAAGCATTATCTCAAGATGCCAGCCACAGATGCTGGCGAAATGTCAGGAAGAAACTCTTCTAGAACATGGCCACATAGCCCAGAAAACCCACAAAAAACTATGGATACTGGCTATGAAAGCCTTCGACTTGACATTTCCTAGCATTGTTGATTTTTCTAATCAGTCATGCCTTCTCATGATGTGGCCAAAGTACAACAGCTTCGGTTTCATCATCTTGACTTCCAGGGACGGTTTAGGCTTGAACTGTTGAAGAACCTGTTTGTTTTGGACCATCCACAGTATCCTCAGCATCACAACTCAAGAATTTCTTTCTTTCCTACACACTTTTTTCATTGTCCAGCTCTCACATCTTCACATGGTGTGAATGAAGTTGGAAAGCCATTAGATACAGTGACTTGGATTATTCTAACTTTAGTGTTTACCTGCTATATCTTTACACTTTAGGAACTCATCTAGTTCTTTCACAGTTGTCATTCCTATTCCTAGTCTTCTTCTGAATTCCTGTCTGCAGTCTCCTTTCTTGTCAATATTTGATCCAAGGTGCAGGGAATCTTTAGCTATTTCCTTGGATCTAGATTGAATTTATGTAGATCCTCCGTGATCATTATCTTTGTTTTCTATACGTTCAACAATAACCCTGCCTTTGCACCTTCTTCTTTAGTTTTCCTTAGTAACTGCTCCAGGTCTATGATGTTTTCTGCTAGTATTATCGTGTCATCTGCATATCTTAGATTGTTGATTCCTTCTTCCTATCTTCACTCCTCTGTCTTCTGAGTCTAAACCTGCTCATCTTATGGTATTTTCAGCATACAAGTTGAACAAGTAGGGTGTTTGAATGCAGCCTTGCCTGATTAGGAACCATTCTTTTTCTCCTTATTCTTACAGTAGCCTCTTGTCCTTAGTACAGATTCCTCATCAGGACTATCAAATGTAGTGGCACTCCCATTTGTTTTAAGAGCATTCCAAGATGTTCATGATCTAAGTGGTCCAAGGCTTTTCTATAGTCTATAAAGCACACACCAATTTACTTCTGAAATTTTTTGGTTCTCTCCATTATTCAATATATTTGAAATGTTGTCCCTAATGCTTCTTCCTTTCTTGACCTCCCCCCCTCCCCCCAGCTTGCACCTCTGGAATTTTTCTCTCATATATGATGGGAATCTGTGCTGCAGAATTTTGAGCATTTCTTAAGCAGCCCTGGTGGTGCAATAATTAAATGCCTATACTGCAGCCACAACATTGTAAGTTCGATCCCAGAGGAAGGCTCAAAGGTCCACTCAGCCTTTCATCCTTTCATAGGTCTGTAAAATGAGTACCCTGCCTGTTGGGGGCAATTGGCTTACATATTGTAAACCGCTTAGGGAGTGCTAGTTCACTGATAAGCAGTATAGACATGTACTTGCTATTGCTATTGCTATTGACTTTGCTTGTGTGGGGGCTCAATGCCATGGTCCTGTAATTGTTACAGTCTTTTGTGTCTCCTTTTTTGTGGATGGGAATATTTATTGATCATTTCCAATCTGTTGGCCATTGTTTTGTTTTCCATACTTGTTGGCATATTTTAGTTAACCCTTGAGTTGATTCTGTCTGTGTGGATTGTAGTAGTTCATTTGGAAGATCGCCTGTTCTTGGTGATTTATTCTTCCTAGTTTCTCTTATTGCAGCTTCCAATGCACTTTCTAGAATTTGACTGTATATGCTACAATATATACACACAAATACACACATACATGTTATACATATAAGTATGTGCCCTTACCTGTCTTATCCACCATTGCATGCATGCCCATCTTCTTAGTTCACTTTTTCCTTTCGTAGCTCACACCTCATACTTTCAGCAAACTCCCAATGGAATTAGATGGAAATGAGAGATAAAATTGAGTCGGATCAGCATATTGATAGAAATTCAGTCCAGATTTCTGAATTATTGTCCATCATAGGGAGAGACTTAAAATAGCCAAGGGCATTCTAAAGTCAATACAGCAGCAGGCTATCCATCATCTGAACTGTTATTTGCGACCCTAACCCTAACGTAAGAAGTGGACTGGTTTGATGCCTTTGAAGTAAGGCTTCAAAGAGAGATTTCCCAATAATTTGAATTTCTTTTTATGACCCAGTAGTCAAGGTGCTATTCAGCATGTGACATCCATAAGCAAATGTCTTCATGTAGTGAAAATATTATGTTATTCTTTTATAAATAACATAAGCTGTGCTGTGTTCCTAGATCCAGGAAAATGTCTCATTTAGCCAAACCTATTTGGCATTTTAGGTATTCTTAGAAATATGTTTAAATTTACTATATGCTAACACTGTGTTTCCAGAGCTGTCCCACTGAGGTCTACTTGTAAACTTCAGTATGTAGTGAGCATGAGATTATTTTTTCATCCGTCCTAATATTTTTTTACTACATGTTTTATAGTAACTGCCAAATGTCAAAGGTGTTTAAAATTAAATAGTACTTACTGCTGAAGAGTTTTCCAGGTATTTTGAACAAAAATATTTTCTATTTCTAGGTACAGGAAAAAAGGAGCCTCTAAAGTGTAATTTCAGCTACCAAGTAAACTTATGGAATCTTTAGTTCCAGCTCATATATTCACTGGTCCAACTTTGAAACAACATGGGGGAGGAGTGTGACCAATTCCTGCAAATAATTGTCACAGGGCCAGTCCCAAAGAGAGTCTGTTTATATGAACAATTAAAAAAAATAAGGTGGGAAGAAATGACATGAATTCATATGGTATCCCATCTCATACCGGAGGCAGTCTGCAAGGTGAACAGAAGAGCTCTTGCCACTTTTCCATCATAATGTTTTACACCTGCTACAAAATTGTTGTTGTTGTTTTTGTTATCCTGCTCTTTTCCCAGGACTGGGACCCAGAGCAGCTCACAACATTAAAAAAATACAGTTAAAACATAGAAAAATGATACATTAAAACAGAATTGTTCCAATATTAAAATAGATTACTTACCGTATTAAAAGAAAAAAAATACAGTTTAAAAGATAACATTTTAAAACACTTAAAATGATACAACACCCTAAGCCAGTCCTTTAAGAACATTCTGTTTTAAAAAGCCTGCCTGCATAAGAAAGTTTTAACCTGCTGTCAGAAGGCCAATAAGGAGGGGGCCATTCTGATCTCCCTGGAAAATGTGTTCTAGAGTCTAGGGGTAGCCATGGAAAAGGCCCTCTCTCGTGACCCCACCAGCTGCGCTTGTGATGTTTGTGGGAAGAAGAGAAGGGCCTCCCTTCAGAGCCTGGGCCAGCTCATATAGGGAGATACGGTCTGCCAAATAGCCTGGACGTGAGCCATATAAGGCTTTATAGGTCATAACCAGCACTTTGAATTGTTCCCAGAAACAAAGAGGCAGTCAGTGGAGATGTTTCAAAAGGAGCATTGTGGGGTGTCTGTAACCTGCCCCTGTTAGCAGTCCGGTGAAGCTGAAGTTCCAAACATTCTTCAAAGGCAGCCCCAAGTAGAGTATGTTACACTAGTCCAAATGGGATATAACCCCGGCATGTACTAAGGCTAGGTCTAGTATCTCAAGGAATGGGCTCAGCTGGTGCACAAGTTTTAAATGTACAAAAGCACTTCTGGTCACTGCAGAGACCTTGACCTCCAGGTTCAGAGCTGAGTCACAGAGTACCCCCAAACTGCGAACCTGTGTCTTCAGCAGGAGTGTACCCAATCTAACACAGGCTGTATCCCTATTTCCTGGTCTGCTTTCCGAATGACCAGGAACACCTCTGTCTTGTCTTTATTAAGTTTAAATTTGTTTGCCCTCATCCAGTCCATTACTGATGACAGACACTGGTTTAGGACCAGGACAGCCTCTTTGGATTGAGGTGGAAAGGAATAATAGAGTTGGGTATCATCTGCATATTGATGGCACCTCACCCCAAAACTCCGGATGACCTCTCCCAGCAGTTTCATGTATATGTTAAATAGCATAAGGGACTACACAAAACCTTGAGGGGTCCCACAGCCCAACAGCCAGGGTGTTGAGCAGGAGTCCCCAGCACCACCTTCTGGGTTCGCCCCTCCAGGAAGGAACGGAACCAGAGTAAGTTAGGGAACGCCTGTTCCTACATAATGGACCCTGCACACTTAGAAGTTCTGGGAAGAATCTATTAGAACATTGTAATACAAGACTATCATCTACTTCCCAGAGGGCATTCACAGCCGCAGCACCCACATTGTGGAACGGCCTACCAGAAGAGATCCGTCTTATTACCAATTTGGATGCCTTTAAAAAGGCACTTAAGACGGATCTCTTCTGGCAGGCGTGTCCATCCAATTCGGTATAAGATTTGAAAAATTGCTCCACCCTTGAGGACAATTATTGGAATATTGTGTGAAGGTTGTAATTTATTGTTAGAATTTTATAATTTTATATTGTGTGTTATATTGTAACTTTTAATGATGTAATCCCGCTTCAATCCTCAGGAGAAGCGGGAAATACAAGTTATTGTTGTTGTTGTTGTTATTATTAAAACAGTACCTCCAAGTTCCATCCAGAGAGGTGGCCCAGAAGGATACTATGGTCAATGGTATCAAAAGCTACTAAGAGGTTTGGCAGAACTAACAGACACATGCCCCAGTCCAGTTTCCTGCGTAGGACATCCACCAAGGTGGCCAAGGCTGTCTCTGTTCCATAGACAGGCCTGAAACCAGATTGAAATGGAGCTAGATAATCTGTTTCATCCCCCAAATGGTAGGTTGGACACTGGCTGATAATTATTCAATATTATGGGATTCAAGGATGGGTTTTTTTTAACAAAGGCCTCACAACTGCATCCTTTAGGCAAGATAAAACTCTGCCTTGTTGTAGGGAGGCATTGACTATCTCCTTCACCCACTAAGCCAGTCCCCCTCTGGCCTGTTTAATCAGCCAGGAAGGACAAGGGTCTGAGACACATGTGGTGGCTTTCACCTCTCCAAGGATCCTGTCCACATCATTGATGCTTTATTCCCACAGCTCATGCCACCTAGACCAACTTTTGCTCTTCTCTTGAGCCAAGTAAATTTACCTAACTGTAAACATATAGCCGTGTTAATCTGTAGAATCAGTATGTAGGGAGACCTTGTAGCACCATTGAGACTAACTAAAGAAAGCATCTGAGGAAGTAGACTTAAGTCTATGAAAGCTCATGCTGCCAACTTCTTTCTTTAGTTAGTCTCAAAGTTGCTACATGGCCCCTTTACCTAGAATCTAAGTCCTAGATTGTGTTTGCATGTCCAGAATCAGAAAGCTGTTTGTAAAATAGTGCTGCTTTGCAATTGGTGGCTAAAGAGCAATGACTACACAACCCTAACCCCCTGGAGCCCACTGGAGATTTTTGAAAAACTTCACAAAGTTTGAAGTCTAACTGAGCTTTTCCAATTTTGCTACAGCATCCATAGGCCTGTCTGCCACATTATTATTATGGTATGGTTTGGGAAACTTTCAAAATGTGTGCACAGAACTGTGTTTCACAGTTGCAATCATATTACCAGTGAGTCGGATATATCTGCATATTATTACAATGGAAAAGGGAGTTTCTTGTTGCAAAAATGACCCTTTCCTCTATAGAGGGACTACAAACCCAAAGCAATTGAAGTTTGTAAGAGTCAGCAACATGCACAAATAAGAAGTGGCTTGGCATGGTAAACTATACATATGAAACTTAGATGAATTACATTCTTTTGTTTAATGAGTGGTCTCTTAAGCTTTACAACCAAAAATAAAGAAGAGTTGTGGGGCAGGGGGGCAAACACTCTGTGATATTAGAAACAGATGTCTTAAATACAAAAGTCTTCAAGATGTAAAGTTGAATCTATGTAATCAGCCATTTAGGACTGGCTGGCTGTAATATTAAAACAGGCAGAGTTCGAAGAACTGCAAAATTAGAACCCCAGAATTGTTTGTTAGAACAGCACCCCTCTGTCACAGCATTGTAAAGTACTATTGAAATGAAGAGTAATTTAAAAAGGAAGGTTATGATAATATGTAGATCAAATGTTCCACAAGAATAAGACAATACTTCTTCTGGACAAACACAAAGCCATTTTTATGAGCCCAAAATAATGCTTGTGGTCTTTGTATTATATCTCATTATATTTCTACTTGGTGAATTGCTCCTCTGGTTCTAAATACAGGCTGATGAAACTTAGACACATCAGTTATTTGCACTCAAGTTGGTTATAATCGGAACATTGTTGTTCTTGTATTCCCCCAAGTCATTTCTGACTTGTGGCAATCCTATCACAGTTTTTTCTTGGCAGAATTTGTTCAGAGGGGGTTTACCCTTGACTTCCTCTGAGGGTGAGGGAATATGACATTGCCTGAGTGGCCAAGTGTGGATTTGAATCCTGGTCTTCCACTGTCCTAGCCCAACACTCAAACCACTTCACCATAAGATATTAGTGGAAACCACATATGGGAACACACTCTTTCCCAGACTAATTCAGCAGTTGGACCTTGGGGTGAACATCACTGTCTCATACTGGTTCCATATTTGGTCTCCTCCTCCTCCTTGTAAATCCAGATTAGCTAACAGGAGATGGAATACTTAAAACAATTCACAAATAGTATTTAACTCCCATCCCATTATCAATAATAGCTTTAAAATATCCCACCATCATACTGGAGGAGTTTTGAACAGACTGGCCCCTATCTCCATATGTGGATAGAATGTCTTAAAGTTAAAACTTTTTGGATGGTTTTACTCATCACGAAACAAACTGTACGTTCTTGTCCTGTACTTTGGTTACTTCAGGAATTGCTGACTTATGAAGAGACACTTTCTACTTGAACTCAACCCCATCATGAAAGGCTCCCTCAGTGAACTTTTGTGTTCATCCTATTCATACAACACCACCCAGATAACTACCCTAATGAATTTGCCTGTTAAGTGTCCCATACTGTATATGTGACTTTCTGTTAACTCATATCCTAAGCAAGTTCAAATTTTTTTTGTTGATTTAGTATTCTCTGTGGAACTGAAATAAATAAAAGTTTGTTTGTTTTTTAAAAATTAATCCACTACATTATGTTGGCTCTTGGAACAGATTTGTTGTTGTTAACTGCCTTCGAGTTGATCTTGACTCATGGCGACCCTATAGATGAGACATCTCCAAGACCCCCTGTCCACCACTGGTCTGCTCAATTCCTGCAACCCCATAAAACCTGGAACTTCCTTAAGAGTCCATTCATCTGGAATGTGGCCTTCCTCTCTTCCTATTTCCCTCCACCTTCCCCAGCATTATTGTCTTTTCCAATGAGTGTTTTCTTCTCATGATGTGTCAGAAGTAAGACAGCCTCATTTTGTTCATCTTGGCTTCCAGGGAAGTTTCCATCTTGATCTGCTCTAGGATCCATTTGTTTGTCCTTTTGGCTGTCCATGGGATCCTCAGCACTCTTCTCCAGCACCACATCTCAAATGAATTGATTTTCTTCCTGTCATCTTTCTTAACTGTCCAGCTCATATCCATACATGGTAATAGGGAGTACAATGGCTTGTATGATTCTAACTTTTGTGCTCAGTTGTATATCTTTGCATTTTAGAATCTTTTCTAGTTCTTTTGTAACCCCCTCCCCATTCTTAATCTTCTGATTTCCTGATGCAGTCCCCATTTCTATCAATGTTTGATCCCAGGTATGGGAACTCTTTTACTATTTCGATTTCTTCATTGTCTAGGTTGAACTTGTGAAGGTCCTCAGTGGTCATTATTATTTTTTCTTTATGTTCAACATTAAGCCTAGAACACATTACATGCAGTTATCTGCCTAAAATGCATTTTAAGCAAATCTTAAACAAATTATTCAGCTGAATCCCCAGGGGGGAATGCCACTGAGTACAGCCTGTGATTGTAACCAGTTTATCTAGAAGTAAGTCAGCAGACCTTATAGATTAGGGTGGGTGTTTAGTGTTTACATTAAATAATTTGTTTAATTCTGGAATAGATTAGATCAGAGATACCCAAACTTTGGTTGTCCAGGTATGTTGGACTTCAGCTCCTAGAAGCCCCAGCTACCATTGCTAGTGTCCAGGAATCCTGGGAGTTGAAGTCCAAAATCCTTGGATGATCAAAGTTTGGAAATCACTGGATTAGATGAAAGCATTATCATGAAGCCATATCTCCAGATGACATACATTTTTAGTGATATATGTATCCATAGTGCAAAATCTAAATAGCTATTCTGCTGTTTTCAGCATGTTTGTTAAATTTAAACTTTTAAATATAAACAAAGCATTTTGCCTTTAGTCACACTACAAGTAAACATGTTGATCCATCATTCCAGCTCATTGCTTCAATGATAGATATGTATGTAATTTTACATGTTAGATAATAACAAATCTTCATGCAAATTTTTATTTTAAGACATCAAGTAGTCAGTAGTTTTTTTTAAATATGACACATCAAACTGAAATTGCAACTAAACATCATTTGAGTGATGTCTCAATGCATTAGTCAAAAAATTATAAACTTAGCTTTTGTCTTTTGAAAAGTACTGATATTCTTTTGGTCTTCTAAGGGTGAAGCAGAACGGCAATAAGGAGTGGCTGAAGGCCACTACAACCCAATTTGGCCCAGGACCACAGTGATTGGACGGCCTGGTCCCAGCCACTGCCACAGTGATCCTGAATGAGCCCCAACAGGAATGGTTTTTCATGCTCCTTTTTGGGCTGGCTCTTGCAGTCTCCGTGCGGCTGCCAGCCACTGCAGGGGCATGCATCACTACATCCCCAAAGTGGTTAGAAGCCACTTTATTTGGCTCATCTGTTTTGGGCCTAAGTTGGGAACCCTGTATACAGTATTTATTCTGTTCTATTACAGTGTGGTGGTGGTGGGGAGTTTATTTATTTATTTTTGTTTATATCTTTCTCCAGATATGGGACCCAGGGGGGTTACAGTGTAGGATAAAACAATATACAGCTGAAACATTTTATAGTATAAATATTTTTAAAGCTCATTAAATAAACAATCCTATTAAAATTAATTTTAAAGCACATTTAAAACATAAAGGTGAAAGTTTAAGGACCCCCCCCCCAAAAAAAAATTGGAAGAGGCTTAAATTAAAACTTGAAATCCTATCTAAATAAAAATTCATTGCCTGTCATTGAAAAGAGAGCAGAGAGAAGGCCAGCTAAGGCTCCCATGGGAGGACATGCAATGCACCACCTATACAGTGCATTGGGGCACTGGTGTGCCCGGTGATACATTGGCTCCCCCATACATGCCCCCCATACATGCCTACTTCTCCCCATACCCCCTTGTTGGACTGTCCAATTTGTGTACATTGTAATTATATCCATTGCATTATTGGCAATCCCCTTTTTGCTTTGTCACAGTCCCATACTAGTGCTGGACTGTTTATATGCTGGAGCGATAATGCACATTTTCCACCTTGAGTCAGAGTATCACAACTTCTTTTTGCTCCAGTTTTTAGCCCTGAAGTTTCACTTTCCACCCAATGTCGCCTTAAGCATCATCTAAACAGCTTGGCTTCAAAATGGTTAGAAGCTGCTTTATTTGGCCAGTGCAGAAGTCCCCTAACAGACTTTATTCTGCATCATCCTCATTATGCCAGCATTCTTTCTTGGGTTTTGAGCAAGTAATTATTGAATACCTTTCCCCAAACTATACAATAGCAGCTGCACAGCTCTACTCCTGAGCTAGATGGTCAGTTAATTGGCTCCAGAAGTGTGTTCCCTCACCATTTGGCTGCTGTTGAATGGCTGGGGGCAGAGAAAAGAGCACATTGCATCTTCCTAGTCTCCTATGTGTACTGGAAGAATTTAGGACTTCACCAGCATCCACTAGGACCTCAGCTTTGGTTTCCAGACTGCCTAGTTAAAAAAAAATAAAACTTTTCTTCAGTAAGGAAAATGTTTTGTGTAAGTTAACAAACATATTATGGGATCTGAAGGAATGTCTTGGCCCAGAACACCCTTTACCTTTTTATGGACAGGAGTCAAATTTTTGCCTTTTCAAATAAACCTCACATTTGCTTCAGCATCTGTATTAGTAGATTGAGATGATCCCTGAGGAAAGGAAAGAGAGAGTAGATGAAACTATCAATTTTGTTGGTCCAGTAATAATATTTTTCAATTTGATTATGTGTTCCAAAGCTCTGAGGTAGTGCACATGGGTTCTGGAACTAAAGTTTTTAGTGTTGGTGTAATGCCAGGAGTGTCCTCTCTGCCAAACCTTACTACATTCAGAAAATATTTGTCCTGCAGATATGCTGGGTTTTGCCTCTTTGCCAGGTTTTGTAACCCAAGCCCCATTCAGAGTTCCTACTTCATCCAAGAGCTGCAAGAATAAATTTCTACCCCTGGACCAGAAGATAGTATTAGGGAAAAGTACCAAATTTCAGCATATTTGTTACTTCCAAATAATATTAACGCTGGACCATCAATGGGAATGGGAAAGAATGGGAAAATTTTGAACACACTGACATAATGTCATATATTCTTCTGTGCTACACATGACAAGGAGGAAGAGATTCGGGCCTCTTTCTTTCTCTCTTTCTTTCTTTCTTTCTTTCTCTTTCTTTCTTTCTTTCTTTCTTTCTTTTTTGGTGGTAGCCATGCATCTGCTGTATATAATTCTATTTCTAGTAATTTTACATCTGGCCCAGGGTCATTTCTCAAACCTTTAAAACCTGTACTTGTATTTCTTCCTATCATTACATTTGTTTTACTGAGCATTGTTGTTGTTGTGTAACTTCAGGTTGTTTCCAATTTATGACAAAGTTACCATAGGGTTTTCTGAGGCTGAGAGTGTGTGACTCCAACAGTCTTGAGTGTTGGATACGACTCTGGAGACCAGGATTTGAACCCTGTTCAGCCATGGAAAGCCATGGAAAGCCATGGCTGAACAGGGATTCAAACCCTGGTCTCCAGAGTTATATTCTGATGCTCAAACCATTTCACCAATCTGAAATACACATATAGCAAAATCTGGTGGGGAGGCAGGTTCTGGTTCTATATAACTGGCACATACCTGTCATAAGATCATTCTGACAGTGCTCTTGCACAGCCCATTGATCGGCAAATATGTTTGGTTGTGTTACAATAGTTTTATTGTGGTTGTTTTACACTATTTTTATCGATAGATAGATAAAATTTTATTTTATTATTATAGATAGATAAAATTTTATTCGGGCATTGACCAGCATAAAACAAAACAACAACAATCACATGGTTTAAAATATGTAAAATATGTAAAATATGTAAAATACATACATTCTAGCAAAACACAACAATGCAATTTCCATTTCCATTTCCATTTATCATTTGAGGGCGCAGCTTACACACAATATAACAGTATTTGGCCACATTTTGGAGCACAACAGGATCCCGGCTATCTAAAAGGAGGCGTATATAAAAGGAGTCAGTATTACCTGGGAACTTGGTTAATAGTGGAGAGATCAGTTGATGTCAAATATCCTTATAAAATTAACAATAAAGAAGGACGTGTTCAGTTGTTTCTATAGCACCAAGATCACATTGACACAAACAGAGGTCATAAGGAATTTTCCTGAATCTTCCTTCTAATATGGCCGCTGGCAGTATATTAAAGTGTGCCAAAGTTAGAGCTCTTCTAAATTTAGGCAGAGTAACACAAAATAGATACGGGGCTGGGGAAGAAACCAGGATTTGATTGCTAACCACAATGTGTTTTGGGAGAGAAGCAATTTCCATTTGACCTTCTATGTCTAGGATTCTTTGTTTAATGGAGAATTTGGCTTTGTCAACCTCTAAAGTTAGGATTGCCTTTTTAGTGAATCCTAGTTCATTTAGTTTTTTAGTTAGGGCTGTTTCCCAAGAGGATTTGTAAGGGTCTGTAAGAATTAGTTTAACCAGTCCTCCAGAGTTACTATGTAGTTTTAACCAGTATGAAAATACAAGTATCCATAGATACTATTTTTATTGTTATTGCTATGGTGTTATATTTTTTGTTTTCAAAGAAGTAGCCGTGTTAGTAAAGTATAGAGAGTATAGAGAGTTCTGCACTAATATACAGAATTCTAATGGAAATGCCCCAGGAGTCCAACTCGGCATCTTCTGTTTACTTCAATTGTGTTTTAAATACACAATTGAAGTAATCCAAGAAGACCTGTTATCTCAAGCATTAGACTGTTGAGATATAGGGATGCCATATACCATCAACACTTCAAGCTATGTGAAGGATACAACTGTTTTCCTGAGGAAAATACAGCCCATCAGCAACATCCAAGAGAACAACATGCTACCTACTATGGATGCAAAATCCCTATACACCAACATGCCACACCAGGATGGACTACAAGCCATCAAGAATACCATCCTCAATGAGGTTACAGCAGGCCTAGCCACTATACTTGGCCACTTTGTACTTACTAATAACTACACTCAGCCCTCCTTATCCACAGATTTTTTTTATCCACAGATTTGAGCATACATGGCTTGAAAATATTCCCAAAAAATATAAATTCCAAATAGCAAACTTCGATTTTCCATTTTATATATAGGATACCACTTTGTTGTGCCATTATATTTAATGGGACTTGAGCATCCACAGATTTTGTTATCTACAGGGGATCCTGGAACTGAACCCCAGCGTATAACAAGGGCCCACTGTATTTCACTTTGGGGGAACTATGTATCTCCAAGTCAGTGGCACTAAAACATCTTCATGGTTGATCTGGGACATTTTCTCAGCACATGCACCCAAAAACCTCTCCTCTATCTATGATTTCTTGATCTCTTTATAGTTAGGCCACATGGAAAGCAATCACTGGAGACATTCCACCAGGATTTCAACAACTTCACCCTTCCATCAACCTGAGCCTGGAACAATCCAACTGCACAATGGACTTCTAAGCACAACACTCTATTGAAAACTACTGATTGCTTACATGCCTTCACTTTTCACCCAGAACACACTATCAAATGCTTATGGAAGTATACATACAACTTAGAACTTTGATTAAACATGTGTTTTGAACTATACAGCTTTGGTTTTCCTAATTGCTTACTTTTCCAGATATAATAGTTGTAACTACATCTGATGTTTAGGATTGATCTATCTTCTTCAAGTTGCCCAGTATAGGTCTGAGGATTTTCATTATACCATACTGGCTCTGTTTTTGTTAGTATGCTCAAGTAGCAAGACATAAAAACGTGAACCACTAAATGAAGAAAAGAGCTTAGTAAATTTTTTATTCTATTACTTTATAAAATATATCTGAAATGTTCATTCAGATTTTAACAAGCTTTTCCTTACTTGTTGAATACATTCAATATCCAACCCTATGTTCCCTTGACAAGTGAAGAGTCAACATGACTGGTTTTGCCATTACTTCAGCTTACAGGCAATTTAATGTATTGCAAGTGAGTGAAGAGACTTTTTGTTCCATTTTTTACATGTATATTTGTGCAATGTATCCTGTTCCTGTCAGTACTACCTTGAGATCAAAAATTGAAGTCACTGGCAACTTCAGTCCTCTTCTTTGCTAGGTAAAGCCAATTAGAGCTCACATTCCATATATGGCTCCTTGTTCTCCCCTACTGCTGTAGCAACATGCTGCTACATCATACCCAAATATCATGTATGTGATCAAAGATCAAAGTTTCAGAAGCTCTTTTTTTACCATTTCTCTCTATTCCCACAAAATACATATTTCATTCATTCTGTTTTTTATTCAGAGTGAATAGCTATGCACAGAAAACAAATTTATATGTGCAGAAACTTTCCTGGACATGTATATGGCTCCTGACCCACATCATATACCAAAATAGATTATCTTCTCCAAGTATGACACTTAACTATTTTCATGTAAAGTATAATGTATGTCTGTGTTATATTTTCTGCAGTATTCGTTTGGTAAATTCTGTTTCTTGTCTTTCCCTGACCTACACATTGTCTGAATTGCCAGCCTAATTCCAACCATTTCTAAGTCCATTGATGGAAAGTCAAGTCTATTAATTATTTAAATATATTAATTATATTACATTGCATATATTAACTAATTCAAGTATATTAAATATGATTTATATATTGGATGTACATGAGTACTTGTTATGCTATAAATATGAACTTGGATCTAAAGATGTGACATAACCTCAGAACAGAAGTACGCATGCTAGATCTTTGTTGGATTATTAATATCACCTCATAGAATCATAGAGTTGGAAGAGACCACAAGGACCATCCAGTCCAACCCCCTGCCATGCAGGAACTCCCAATCAAAGCATACCCAACAGATGGCCATCCAGCCTCTGTTTAAAGATCTCTAAGGACAGAGACTCCACCACTCTCTGAGGGAGTGTGTTCCACTGTCGAACAGCCTTACTGTCAGGAAGTTCCTCCTAATGTTGAGGTGGAATTTCTTTTCCTGGAGCTTGCATCCATTGTTCTGGATCCTGTTCTCTGGAGCAGAAGAAAACAAGCTTGCTCCCTCCTCAATGTGACATCCCTTCAAATAGTTAAACAGGGCTATCACATCACCTCTTAACTTTATCTTCTCCAGGCTAAACATCCCCAGCTAATGACAAAGGCTATCCTGAATGAAAAACTCTAAGATGCAGGAACCTGACAACCCAGCTTTAATTTGGAGAATCTCAAAAAGCCAAAGTCAGAGAATCAAAATCTTTTCCATTCCATATTAGAAATAATGTCTGACAGATTTTAAATGACATATCCAATTTTCAAACTAGTTTGCAAGAGTATTGCCTTTTAAAGCCACAGCTGGCCTTATTCCTTTAGACTGAAGAAAGCAATGGGGTTGGGGGCAACTCTTCCATCTGCACTGTTGTTGAACTGTTGTCTGTAGAAGGTTATTGTAAGCAAATTCAATCTTGTTCTATAATGGATTTTGTCCTATCATAGAGCTTCATCTAAAACCTTATCTGGTGATTCTTAGTTTGTTCTACAGGAAAGCTGCCTATGCAGAAATCCAAGCATGTGAGAATACTAAGGATTTGTTAGAGTAATATACCTTTAAATATTTTGATATTTGATATCCCTGTCCTTCTCCTCTTCCCATTTCTTGGACATGATCATCTTTTTGGGTTTCCCATATAAAACTGGTTAGGATAGTAAACGCTGGGCTTCATGATGCTCCTAATATGATACTCCTAATATCACACACCTGGATAAGGTCTCCTTTTAATTTTAACCACAGGTCTCTTCCAACTCTATGATTTTCTAGGCCTTTGCCTTACCTCCTTGAATATACTTCAAAATAGCAATTGCTTTGTAAATTTAATTTTCATTTTCATAATTAAATGCTGAATTATTGTTAACCTTTCAGAAAGAGAGAGAGAGAGGACAGAGAGAGAGAGAGAAATCCAGTAACACATTTTGATTAACTGGGAAGAAGAAATTTCTGTCCCAACCTTTCATGGGCACAGTCCACTTCTTCAGATGCTGAAGTCAACTGTGTCCATAAAAACATATGTCAAAAATTTCTTCTTCCAGTTAATCTAAATGGTGCTCTGGATTCCTGTATGTTCTTTTAGGAAGCAGGACAGTCTGCATGCTTAATAATATTAAGAATTTACAATTTTTCAGGATTTATGAACATAAATAATGGTATTTGAAATCTAAGACCAATTATATTGGAGAGAAGCAAGTAAATGCTTACTAGTACATATGCTAAGTGCTTTACTGTGGAACATACTTGTTTTCTGCTGCTCCAAAGATAAAACATGAACTTAAGGATTCACATTACATGAAAAGGGAATCCACCTAAAATTAAGAAGAACTTTTTTTTACTGCAAGAGCTGTTCAACAGTGGAATAGATTGCCTCCCAGAATGGTAGACTTTCCATCTTAGGATGTCTTTAAACAGATGAATCCTATTTTGGGAGAAAGGCGGGATATAAATCCCATAAAAATAAATAATTGTTGGATGGGCATCTTTCAGGAGTGCTTTAGTTGTATCTTCCTGCATGGCAGGGGGTTATACTAGATCGTCCTTGTAGTCTCTTCCAACTCTTATGATTCTAGTTTCAGTATTTGGCCAGAGTATTAGAAATAGAATTTTACTTCTCTGTATTTTAATAAGTGTGATAATAAAATCAAATGAAGTTTAAGACAGTATTTTAGAAGAAACTGTATAGTTTAGTGTTTTAGACAACATCTAACAATGATTGTTACACTGTAAATTGGAAAATATTTATACAGATAAAAAGAACTTCCAGATACCTTTTTAAAGGCTGACATTTATTAGTCATTGGGGAGTAGGAGGAGGTGAAGCTAAGAATTTACTGAGCCAAAATATTCACTAGAAAGTATTTGTAATTTCTTATTAATAATATTCTTCCAATTCATTCTGTTCACCATTATAAATTGGAAGCAGAGTGTTTTCTGATTTTATACAATAATAAATTCAGATTGCTATTATCACAGATACAGTAGTTGGATTTGATATATTTACACTCTGCATTGTAGAAGGTGGATAATATGTTTGCATTCTTTATCTTTTAAACTTATATACTGCCTTTCTTCCAGAAGCCTTCTTCCAGAAGCCTTACTGAGCAAAGTGTTCCATATGCTGTTCACAATAAATATGAAAGATAAATGCTGTAATAAAGTCAACTTCATAGTATAAAACCCAAGAACAGAATAAAAGTCAAAGTACAGTTGACCCTCCACATTTGTGGCTTGTACTTTTGTGAATTTGACTGTTCATAGATTTGATTAATATGTTCTCTCTAGAAATCTCTAGGTCCTCCAGCAGGATTTTGCCCGATGTTGACCATAGAATCACACTGGAGGACCTAGAGATTACCACAGTAAACAGTTCTTTATCATTTGTAGGCTCTCAAGTGCAATTCTATGATCAACTTCTGCAAGATGTTGGCTGCTGAGTTGCGCTGGAGGACCTAGAGCTTCATAGAATGGTGGTTTCTCAGGTTAAAAAAAGGTTTTTATCTGCACACACACACACTTTCATGGGGTCTTGTGCCCATAACCCGTGAATGTGGCGTGCCCACTGTAACTTTTAAGAGCAATATACTTGCTTCCAAGTACTCTGAAGAAAAGAGGTGGGGAGCCTCAGTCCCTGGACATGGCCATAGCTAGGCCTTTAGGGGCCATATGGCAGAAAGTACATTTGGGGCCCTAATGTCCCAAGTCCTACTGCACACTGCGGGTGCCATCTTGGCACACCACCACTTAGCACTGCTCCAGGCCGTTTATGGCGCCTCTGTTGCGGTGGACAAAGGAGCCACGTTTCATGGCTCCTTTGGAGCCCCCTTTGCCTAGGGGTCCCAGGGTGGTGCCCCAGTTGCCCCAGCCTAGCTATGGGCCTGTCCCTGGAGCTGAATCTCAGCCTCCAAGGGCCTCTATCTGGCGTCCCCAGATGGTCACAATCCCCTTCCATGACAGCACTTTGATGGTTTCTCAGCTTTTGCATAGGGTACTCCTCATTCTAAAAGGTTGGAGTATCTCTTCTAAAGCTTATTTACTTCCAGTAATAGCTTAAAGCGGAAATGTTCTGATGTTTTGTCTCCATCTTTTGCCACTGGCCTCCACATTTGAAATTTGAATTTGGCTGTTGAGCTTAAGGAGGTGCTGCATGCTTTGTACAGACTAAAAAGAGATTTATTTCCTTTTAAAAACTGAAGGGAACTAGTTTGAGGAAGAAGTTCTTCAGAATAGGTATGAATGTGAAGCCTTGCACATTGACACTAATAACTTGAATTCTGGTGGTATAGACATACTGACCTCATTTACAGCCAGAGAATCAGTTGCATAAACTGAACACGTAAAAAGGCTGTTGCACTGGGTCTTACTCCTGAATATCTAGAACTAAATTGTCTGTGTTTTGTTTGTTTGTTTGGTGGGATGATACCTACATATTAAAAAAATTTGATTTTGCCCTGGGCTATTCTCTCCATGACATCCAGTGTGGTGTAGTGGTTTGAATGTTGGACTAGAAGACCGGAAAACCAGGGTTTGAATCCCTGCTTGGCCATCAAAACCAACTGGGTGACCCTGAGCTAGTCACACACTCTCTGAGTCAGAGGAAGGCATGAGCAAACTGCCTCTGAACAAATTCTGCCAAGAAAACTTTGTGATAGGGCTTCCTTAAAAGTAAAATTAGTCCCTTGACATGAATGTCTAGTCATAAGTGACTGTAGGGGGCGGTACTCATCTCTGTTTCTAAGCTGAAGAGTGAGAATTGTCCAAAGACTGCTCTGGTGGTCATTTGGCCAGCATGACTGCACCAGAGGCTGTTACCTTCCCACTGGGAAGTGGTACCTATCTGTCTACTTGCCCATGGATGCTTTCGAACTCCTACGTTGGCAGAAGCTGGGACTAGTGAACAGGTGCTCACCCCATCATGCAGCACTTGGGCCTCAAACTGCCAACTTTCTGATCTTCCGATCATCAGAACTGGTGTCTTAACCACTAAGTCACTGCATCCCTTAGGATCACCTTAGGGTAGCTATAAATTAGTAATTACCTGAAGGCATACAACAACAACTTCAACAAACACCTCTCTCATTGGTCCACAGATATAAAAACATTTCTCATCTGATATTTTAAAAAGTGGAGTCATTCAAATGATAAGAAAAGAACATCAAGAAGCCTTAGGCCAGGGTCTTTTTAAAGATTAACAATAATGACCTTTTTTGTCAGGGCACTGGACCTGCTTCAGCTGGACACAGGATGTGGAATGCATGAGTCAAAGTTAAATTCCCTTCAGAATTTCCTAGTCCCCAAATCTTGTGTTGTGTAGTTTTTGCACTCTATCTGTCTTTTTAATGTTTCACAAACTTCTTAAACTTCTGAACTCATGCTGCCTTGTACCCTTCCAACTCCAAAGTAATCTGTGAGCATGCCAAAATTTGCTTGCACAATTGTTTGCAGCCTTTTACATCTGCTCGCAAAATCATGTGCTGTGTTATTTTTTGGATAGTAGTTTTAGATGGTGAGTAGGATTACCCCCTTCCTAAAATGGGCAACTCTCACTAAAACACAAACGTCTTAAACTTCTGAACTCCCTTTTTCTTTGAGTTTCTTTATTTCCAATTCATATTGGAGTGATGGAAATACTAGCAGCCAAAGCCAGCAATCCAATGGGGAATCTTTTACCTGAGGTAATTCAATCCCCAGCCCCTAACTTGGGGAAAGAACAGCATCTGTCTGTATCAGGACCTGTTTCTTCTCTATAACTTTGCCCTTCTCCTCAAGATGTAACCTACTTCCTCAAAGAGGAGTCTCCTTTAATTAATCTGAGTTAATATGAGAGCTGCGTCTTTCTCCAGCTAGTGAAACAATTGCACTGTATGTAAATTGTTGGAAATATAGGTCATAATTTACATAACACCTCTCCCCCCCCCATAGACACACACACACACACACAGTTGTTCCTCCTGATTTGTGGAGGATACATTCTGTCCTCCCCAATCTGAAAACTCAACAATATTGGGGTCCCACGTATTTCAATGGCTGCGCGCTCACCCCGGGCATCCAGGCCTTTTTGTTCCCTCCCTGCTCGCTGTCCGCAAAGAGTGAGGTCGTGGATTCCAAGGCCACAAAAAGGGAGGAACGAGTGTGTGTGTGTGTGTGTGTGTGTGTGTGTGTAATACACACACACCTATACCAGGAGCATAAAATGAACTAGAACTTTGACAGCACTTGTCTAGAGAATTAAACTGGCTTAATCTTAATCCTTCTCTTTTAAGAGTACCATGGCATCTTTTACATACCACACTAAATTATAAATCTGAGGATTCCTTATCATCATAGCCATGGCAATTAAAGTGGAATGAAATGATACAACTGTATAGTGCAAATTAGTAGAGTGTATAGCCAACACCATGTTCTTTAAGGCTGCCTTCCTCATGGAAACGAACTTCACTAAGAGCAGCAATATCAATATTCAGTCGTGATAGTTCATGGGCTTTTAGAGCAGAACAAAGTTCAGGACATCTACTATCTGCAGAATCTTGCATGGTTCTGATGTTCCAGCATGCAAGCGTCAGTCTGTTTGCACCTTTGGAGGCTGGTATGTGCCTTTGCATTTTTGTTTTTGTTTGACCACATCGGAAGATGCCCGTTGGCTGTGACTAGCCAACCAGATAGATGGAGATGAGCTTTCGTTAGGCCACCTTTTCTAGGCATCTCTCCTTATGGAGCAAGCAGTGCTCTCCTTAAAAAAGATTGCTTGGTCATTCAGGATGCCTCAAGCTACCAAAGTCCTGAACCGCCTGCATGCAGGGTTGGGTCTGCGGCTTCCAGTGCTTCTTTCATCTGCTGTTTCATCCCTCACCTATCACTACAGGACTTTTTTTGGGGGGGGGGGGATTGGATGTATCCTTTGAGCCTGTGCAATGGATTTTTCTGGTGGAGCGCAGCATGCACAGAACTGGTCTCACCCTTTAAACCAAAGGTTCGTCTGCTGAGGCCAAGAAAGCATGGATGGTGGCAGCGGGATCCTCGGGTCGCAGGTTTGATTAGAATTTCCTTCTCTTAGATGGTTTACTTTACATGGTTAGACGAGCACCATCTGCCCGGGTTTGGGATTGGAGTTTTCCTTCTCCTAGGATGGTTGCTATAAGGCTAAAGAGCCCATCCTGACCTTTGATGCTGTTGGTCAAAACCTTCGGTTGTGACCTGTCTGGCACAACCAGACCACCCCTACCAGTGGCTGTTTATGCCACCACCAAAATAGCTCACAGCTTCATTAGGGTACTCTTTCGAGAACTCACCTCGAATGAATCTCGAAAAGAAACGACAACACAGAAAGAACTACAATTTGGAAACATCACCCAAGGAGACTTTCTGCTGTGCTTTCTGTAACCAGACTTGTTTATCTTGGATCGGCCTTTTTAGTCATCAGCGTGCTTGTAGAAAGCTTGGGATAAGTCCTTCCTGCAGCCCTGGTGGCGCAGTGGTTAAATGCCTGTACTGCAGCCACTCACTCAAAACCAGAAGGTGGCGAGTTCAAGACCAGCAAAGGGCTGAAGCTTGACTCAGGCTTGCATCCTTCCGAGGTCGCTAAAATGAGTACCCAGATTGTTGGGGGGCAAATAGCTTACAGTTGTAAACCGCTTAGACACTCCTTAAGGGTATGAAGCGGTAAATAAATGAAGCTGTTTGTTTGTTTTGTTTGTTTCCTGAATCTTCGTTTGTGAAGAAAAGCCAAAGAGAGAGATAATGCAGATACATCTTTTAGTCTCAGAACAGAGACATATAAACTGATGTGATGAAATTTATCCATCACTAAAGCTACATTTATTTCAGCAGGGGTACTCTAAGTATAATGAAGTTTGGCTCCAACATAATTGATGGCCAATGTTTAGCCAATAACGAAATCCATTTCCACAATATCTTCAAGAGTTTTCAAATTTTAAGTGGACCTCAGTTTTCTAGATCTAAGTATTTTTATGTGATTTTATGTGATTGAATGCATGCAATAAATGTTCACCTGTTTTGTTGAACAATGTAGTTCAAATCTGTAAACAGTTGCTGATATCACATTGAGTACACAAAGAGCATTTTAATCTTGCACTTAAATTTGGATGCAAGGCAAGGGACTAGGTCAAGTCTAGGTCAAACCTCCCTCTGTCAGAGCACAGATGCAATGAATACTCATTCTCCTGGGTCAATGAAGGAGGAAACATAGGCTTGCTGACAGAAGGGAAGGATGAAAATTAAGTAATGGAAAATACTTGTTTATTATAGTTGTATCCTATCCTTTTTCCTAAGGCACTCTGAGTTGCATATATGTGGTTTCCAGGCCATTTCCCTCCCAGACCGAGAATTACTTAACCAGAGATGGAACTACCAGGCCATTCTCTAGGACTTGCTATATTTGTTGATAGTCTCACATAAGTTACTTGACCTTCCCAGTAGCCAGAATGCTAAGACTATGCCTGTCATTCATCTTCAAATTGTTTTTCTATTATTTGTTTTCAACATTTTTGTAGTTCTAGCTGTTTTCATAAGCCACTAGGAAAAATCCACTTTCTGTCAGTGCTGTAAAATGCTGACATGTTTGTAACTACCATAATTCTTTGCATCATTCAACTTTTTCTAGCAGGATAGCTAGATTAGAAGATAATTACTTTGCCAACATGTCTTAAAAATAGAGAGGAAACTCAGCTATTGGACTTCTATCATCCTTTGTACATACCCATCCTAAAAACATATGCTACTTCTGAATTCACACACACACAAAATAAAATTTAATTTAAAGGGAAAGGAAAATGACTCTTTTTAATAGACTCACCATCCATTTTAATAGACCACAACAGTGGAAAATGTCCTTTACAGCTGCAATCTCGATCAGACAGCAGTATATTCATGTTCTGACATCACTGTTCTTGGTAGTTATAACACAAATAGAACACTAAGCCAACTGTTGAGATTGTATTCTCGTTGACTGGTGTATATGTAAAAAAATACCTTTCTTACTTGTTGGCATTAAAATGATATATAAATACAAAGGAGATCACAAGTCGGCCATTATTATAACTTGCTACACTTTTTAAAATTAAACCTTTCTGTGTTTTATAATATATACATTGAAATGTCTTTCAAATGGCAGAGGCATGGTGCATACTAAGTTCCACTCTTCCTAGTATAAACTAGTGATTGTCACTAGGGGTGGGGGGGCTGTGGACCACACCAGGTGAAACCCTAAGGGGGTGGTGACACCAATGCTTGTCAAAAGTCTGCGTTTGGGTAGAAACGGGTTGTGGCATACATCTGCTTCTCTTTAAAATGCTTTAAGAGATAGTGGGAGTGAGGTGAAGCTCAGTGGGAGGAGAAAGGAGAGCCATCCCCCCCCCGAATTTTTTAAATTAAATTTTCAAATTTCAAACTTTTAATTTTTTTAAAAAAATTAAAATTTTAAATTTTAAATTTTTAAAAATTCTTTTTTCCTGGTATTAACACAAAGAGATCACACTAGAGGGATGAGTATTCCCTTGCCTTGCTCAGAATTAAGTTCTGGAATGCAACTAGCAAGACAAAAAGCCTTATTGCACAAGTCAGTAAAATGAAAGTGGAGCTGAATGATAGGTGCCTTCTGTTGTGCCTTACTGCATGATATCATTGTTCTTCCATTCTTGTCCTGTGGGAGATGGCTGTAAAATCGATCTCTGTTAACGACCTCTTTTCCTGCTTACGTCATGCCACAAGTTACAGTGTGAAGTTTCAATTGCTTCTTTACTCTGATTTTGGGTGGTGAGGGGCATGCTTTGCATGGGGAAAAAAACCCAAGCACAGGGACACTGAAAAATCGAGGCCTCATATAAAAAAGTCAAGAACAAATGTTGGGGCCAACATTATGAATTTTGCTGACTCATGGATAAGTCAAGGGTAAAACTTAGGGGCACATAGCAAAGGATCTAAAGGAAGAAGCAAAACAAAACAATGTCAAAGAATGTACAAAATTTTAACAGACAAAACTCTTTGTGCTTACTCTTAGGACTGGATGGATGAGAGACTAAAGGAGATCAATGCTTCTAGGACAGATTATACTCTTGCTTTTTATCAGGGGATGGTTCTTTCTTTTACATATGACTTAAGATACAGTACTTACATTGTCCCGTAGATAAGTCGACACATGGTTTTGGGGATCAATTTTCTGATCTAAATTTCTAGACTTATACATGAGTATATACAGTAATTTCTTGACATATAATGGGCAGAATGTAGCTTGGCTTGTTTTCTTGGGTTTTTTTATTTTAATTTTTTTATTGAGGGGGGGGGCTTTCCATGAATTCTTGAATTGTCTACTGTACTGATTGTTTTTAAGAAAAATTTGTGCCTTAGTGTTAGTGTTCTCTATTTGCAAAAAAAGAAGGAGGAGGAGGAGGATTAGGAGGAAGGAGGAATGCTTTCTACATGTTAATTCCTTTGTCGTTTTAATATTCAGGTGTAGCTTGACTGGCAGTTTATAGCAGTGGTACTCAAACTTAAAATACTTTGGAGTTCATATCCCAGAAACACCAGCCAACAGGCATTTTGGGAGCTGACATTCAATGCATGAAGAGGTCCAGACTCTGAGAACTGCTGACTTATGGCTTTCTTGAGTTACTTGCTCTAAGTTTAACTTATTACTTTCTTTCGACTGTGGCACATTTATAAAATGGGTCAAATTTTGAACTGGAGGCTCCTAATATCATAAAAGGAGAGGTAGTTGTATTCATCATGTAGCTTTTCTTGAAAGGATGGAGCATGATTTTTTTTCTTTGCCACGTATTGAAAAAATAAATAAATCTGGAGCCAGTCATGATTGACTCCAAATCAAATGCGGTACAATGATACCACTGGGAAAACTGGAACATGCTAGAATCTCTGGATCCTATTTCTTTGTGTGATGTTACAAAGAGTCAGTTAGAGGTCTCTCTGGTCATAACAATGTGGTTAGGATTGTAGAAGTTTAGACTTATTTTAATTGCAATGAAAATTAGTCCATTCCCTCTACCTTATAATTTTTTTTCTTTTCATATATATATATATATATATATATATATTACTGTAAAGCCACATAATTGTGCTATTCATTGGTCTTGGCTTTTGACTTATGGGAAAATATTTTGTATATTATTGGTGCTCCTCAAGCTTTGCTTATGCCTAGAGTATTTTTTAAAGTTATGAGTTTTGTACAGCTTGGTACATTTTCTCTGTTAATCATTTTATATCCTTGCCATGATTGCTTTCCGTTTAAAATTGTTCTTTTTCAGTTTTGAACTCTTTGTTTCCTGCTCTGCCTCCTTCCTCAGAGATTGAAGTCACAACTGAAATATTATTAATCTGTTCTCAAATTAAAAAATACTTTTGACAACGGCACATATAGAGGGGTGTTGGTTTTTTAACAAAAGTTTTTCACACTATTACAGAGGCAAATTTCTTTTCCAATTAAATGTGGCTTACCTTTTAAGTAGCACAATCTGCCAGTGAAAATGTCAAAGATAATTCCAGTTGTATATATGGTTCTCAGTTATGTTCACTTGTACTATTGTTGGGATTGTGGCAATTTCAGCCTTGCAAATACACTCATCCCTCCACATTTGCTGGTATTACGGGCACAGGACCCACCATGAATGTGGAAAAACGGCAAATAACAAAAACGCTATGATTTTACCTGAGAGAACACCTCTCTAGGAATCTCTAGGTCCTTCAGTGTGACATTTGGTTAAAGTTGACTATACAGTTGTGCTGGAGGACCTAGATATTCCTAGAGAGAACTTATTAATAAAATCTGTGAGTAATCAAATCCGCAAAAGTCAAAGCCGCAAATGTGGAGGAATGAGTGTATTTGCACTAGCCAAAGAACATTAGAAGACAGAAAGCCATGGACCCAGAATAGGGGCAGAGGGGACTCAAGTCCCCCCCACCTAGGCAAGGGGGGCTGATTCCCCCCCCCCCCCAAATTCAAAATTGAAGCACCAAGATTCCAGTTGAGCACCCTAATAATTATCAATTGGGAGTGCACTGTATGATCATTATTTTGCTATTGCTTTGATGATACTCAGATTCATGTGGATAGTGGTGCTGGTGCTGGTAGTGATTGGTTTAAGGTTGTTTTCTTCCATTGTTTTGTAAATGTCTAGCAAGAAGTAGTCAAAGCTAGCAATGGCATAGCTCCCTCACCTTAAAACAGTTCCAGAATCTCACAGATAGACAGATCATTGGTCCATGTAGCTTAGGGTTATTTACAGTGGCAGCCATCAGCTCTCCAGGGATTCAGACAAAAGTCTGTCTCACGCCTGTCTGGCAATCATGTACTTTGCCAGTGTCTTTACCATGAAACATACTGAAATGTACATCTGATCAGAATGAAAACACATAATGCTATATTGTATTGGAGACCATATATACAAGTATACCTCAGTTGAGAAAATAGATGTGCAAGTCACATCTTTAAAGAAAATCTAACTCCAGAGGCAGAAATAACAGGGAAAGAAGAAAGGTTCCTACACCACTAAAGAGAAGCTGAGTTCAACATGTTTCAGTAAATGTTTTATCCAAAGCTAACCATATGTACTTGAAAGACCATGCCTGGTAATCCTTACCTAAATAAACACAAACATTTGGAACTTTCTAAAGATCACATGAAGGTTTCTTCCAAAATGCATCCAATGATGACTTTTTCCTTCACAAACCTCTTTTACTTTTTCTTCCACCAACTGTTGTAATCTAACACCCAAAGTTTGTGTTTCTCCAGCCCTAACTTCAGCAGCTTCTAAAAGTTGGTGCTTCTAAGAGCCTGCAGCTGGACAGAGGATGAGGAGGAAAGTTGGGAAGTAGGAAAATTTAAAGAAATTTTGTAAAAAGGAGTTTAACTGTCAGAGGCTTTGTGCAATGCTTTTTAAAAATCTGGGACAAAAAATATCCTGAGTTTTTTTCCGTTGGGGTAACAAACTGAGACAAAAATGCCACATATCGTTATTAGTAAACTGTGATGCATTGAGACAGAAGTGGCATGTTCTGCAGGCTAGCCCCATTCAAGAGAAACCCACCCACCCCATTCAGAAGCCACTGAAATCCACTATGGTCAGGAAATACCTCCCAAACATGAGAAGTGTATTTTTTTATTTTATTATTTGAGTTTATTTTTCCTTTATTCCATATTGTGTTTTCTGGCTCTACATGTCTGCACATTTAATCTGCACATGCAAATATTTCTTCAGATAGGGGAAATACCCAGAAATACAATGTAGTTCTCACTGAAGTGATAAAAATAACCCACAGCTCGCAAGCTGGTTTAGCCTAATGCATGTCAGTTTTAAAAATATTGTTAGTCTGTAAATCTAAGCTCCTGAACCATGCAAAACTTTGCAAGTCTGCACAGCAGGCCACATTTCATGCAAAACCTTCCCAGGCTTTAGATAGTTGCAGTCACCAGTTATTGAGGCTGCATCTGTAGTCTGACACCACTTTAACTGCCATGGTTCTGTGCTATGGAATTCTGGGATTTGTAGATTTGTGAGCTATTTAGACTTCTCTGTCAGACAGCTCTGGTGTCACAACAGACTATAGATCCCAAATCCCATGGCATTGAGTCAAAGAAGTATCAAACTGCATTATTTCTGCAGTGCAGATGCAACCTGATTAGAGATAAGGTCATATGAGACAAAACTCAATTTAATGTATGAGAAAATTAACAACTGCAGGCCTGGTTATGTTTAAGAAAGAATGGGAACATGATTTTGCCCTCTTTGTTCCATTTTTATGGGTTTGGGCATTTCTTAGAAGTTTTCACAAACAGTTAAAAGGCAGAAGCAACAATGAATACTGGATTCTCCCTCCCAAGGGAGGAGGTATGGATGGGTGAGAATATGCAATTGGATTTCTAGTCTTACCTTATGCATGCTTGTGTTAAAATATGATCCCACAATACCAATTTTCTTTTAAAGCTAAGTGAAATCAGAGTATTCATTGACTAACATCTCATATGTGCTGCAAAGACAATTTCCCCACTGATTGGCCTCCAGCTATTTCTTATCAGCTAAGAGGCCAATAACACCATCCATTTGTTATCTTGGAAACTGTGCTGTGCTTACTGGCTCCCCTGCTCTCTTTACAAAATAAGTTTCCTTCCAAGAGAAATGAAATAATTATCCAGAGGAGACCAAAAGATATTTTAAACATTATTCTGCCTTAAGTCCTCAATAGCAGGTAAATTATGCCAATTTGTTACAGAATTGCTTGGTGGGCTGTTGAAAAGCAGAGGGCAGTAAGATGATCATAGTCAGTATAACCTGTCTACTTGTTGTGTGGCTAACACATCAGTTTTAGGTATAAGACTCAACACAGTTTGTCCTATATGTACACCTAATAACTTGTTTTCAAGTAAACTGAAAATTTAAGACGTAGAGTAAATCCTACACTTGACCCCAGCAAAAAAAACAACAAAAACACATCCACCTGCTGTGCCACTTTCATTATGTTCCTCTACCTAGGTACAAGACCATCTTCATTTGCCTACTCCTTAAGAAATTTCTCTTGCCCATAACTGTGTGTTTTCACTGGTTGCTATACCTGAGCCATAGCAAATGTGGGGAGGAGGACTCAAAGCAACAGGTATTTGGTTTGTATACAATACAAGTGCACAAAAGTGGCACAGCAGGTACAAAGAAAGGGAGAGTTCAGGTGCGATTTGCTCTAGAAGCCTTTTATTGGTACTTTTAGCAGTCCATCATATCCACAGAAATCTTCTGCAGCACCACATTTCTAATGAGTTGAATTTCATCATGAAGCCGGCTTCCAGATGCGACGGGGCACGAAAAGCTGGCTTTTTGCCAGCCGAAAAAGGAACAGATCTTATCCGCTCCTTTTTTGGCCAGCTTCAAGATGGATTGGGGCTGCAGAATGGGTTCATCGCAGTCCCAATCCATCTTCAGAAGGGGCAGCTTCAAAGCACTCCTTCTTGTCGGTCTGTTTTGCCCCTTAGAAAAGTTATGCCTTTCATGTGTTAGTCCTTGTGCTGGATCATACAAGCTGATTCAGCATTGTGGCTTGTGGTATTGATTCATAGATCACTAGAAGTTCCATGCAGAGTGCTTTATCATGTTTTATTACTTTCCAATTTCTCATATATTATAAGAGCGATCAAGCACCATTTTATGTTTTGTGAACTTTCATTCTATTTTAGCAGTACATTGTCTTTGCTATAATCTATTTTGTTTCTCCTCCGTTTTGATTTAAAACAGTAACTAAAATAGCCTATACTTATATACGTGTGGATACTATTTGTATGCAAAGAAAATGCTACTCAGAATATAATGCCATGACATTTGTGCATAAAAAGTCCTATTACATTTCTTTATACATACTATTTAGATCATACTATTTGTGAAAATAATATATATTTCCGCATTAGTGTGGTTTGCAAAGCAATAAGGAGTCTGTTTATGCTGGACAGGATGATATGCATTTAAGCTTACTGTGAATCATTTCTTGGTTGTATTTCCTCTGTGAACAAGACGTTCTCTAGTTCCTTCTGGCTTAGCAAGGGAAAGTGGACTGGTAATCATGCTCGTTTAAAAGCTTGCAAATACTTTTCCGTTGTTCAAGTGAAATAAACTGAAAACAGCTGGATTGGAGTGCTGCCGATGAGGACATGGATTGTTGTATTTTCTGTCTGAATTTAGATGACTCAGTTTTCAAAACAAATACAAAAACTTCAAGAGAAGAATACATGTTGTTGTTTTTTAAAAGACAATGTTGCTTGAAGTCATCTGAAAAGCCTCTCAAAAATGCTTTAAAAATAAGTACAGCTCATTGATGGTTACACTTTTTTGCCATTTTGGTTGCTTTTAATAATAATGTTGTCAAACTGAACCTAAATACTCTATAGGCACCAGATCCTGACTGACCTGGAGAGCTAAGCAGGGTCATCTCTGATTAGTACTTGGTTGGGGAACTGTAGGCTATATTTCAGAGGAAGGAACTGGCCAAATCTCCTCTGAGTATTCCTTGCCTAAGAAAACCTTATGAAATTCATGGGTTCACCATAAATTGGCAGGTGACTTGAAGACACATACACATTACTCAACTCATTTTACTTTCACATACAATTATCTTTGTTTATCAGTTTTAAAATCCTACTGAATCTTCTTTTGTATTCCGTCTGACCCAAAGCTCATGTTATGTTATCTTGGGATAACTCAAAGTTAGAATTCCTTTCAGAATTATACAAAGAATACTATTGGAAAGAGTTCTGCTCACAGACCATTTTCCTTTCCACTCAGTTTCCCTTCATGCCCTCACCATCTGTCCTGGGATATCCGTTAACCCTTTGAAGTGAATTTGAGGGATGCAGGAGACAGTAGGAGGAGAAGAAGTTGATCCACCATCTCTGTCTGCTCTGCTGATTGAAGAATACAGTCAAACACCATGCTATAGAGAAAACTCATCATAAAGGCAGGGCCACAGAGATTATTCCACTTCTCTAGATATGGAAACTCACATACGTCAGAAAGCCCTTTATGATGGTAGCAATAATAAAGATTTTTACCAGAGAAAACTGTTAAAAAGCAGTCTGTAAAAAGTATGTACCTCTATTTCAGGTCAAAGCTGTAAGAAAGCATAACAATGGGTGGTGCTTCTAATCAAGATGCCAGCTAGTCAGCTGTGCTCTCTTTTAGTAGTCTCTGTTCCATTTCCCCAAAATAGTCAGTCAGCTTTCCATACCTACTAGTCTGCTTAGGCCTGATTAGGAGGGTTATATATTATGTGAACCTTTGGATTTTTTCACTTTTCTGTATCAGTGATGTCATTTTGCCAAGATTCGGAACCACACTTTAGAAAACTGAATTTGTGATTTGAATATAGGAGATCAGTATTCCAGCATCGTGTAGGGTTTGAGCGAGGGACTACAACTCTGGACACCAAGTTTTGAATCCTTGCTCAGCCATGAAAATCCACTGGGTGGCCTTGGGCAAGTCACATTCTCTCAGCCTTACAGGAAGGCAAGAGTTAACCCCCTCTGAACAAATCTTGCCATAAAAACCCAATGATAGGTTCACCTTAAGGTCACCATAAGTCAGAAATGTTTTGAAGGCACACAACAACAACAACAACAACAACAACAACAACAACAGAAATAACCCAGTGTTAACTGCAGTGTTAACTGCAGTCAGCACTAATTAGAGAATTGATCTGAGTTATTGCATGGTCATGATTTGATTACTTTTTTTGAATGATCTAATGATGCTTCATTATTATCAGATGGTCAATACCAAAATCAAATAGACTACATAACTGAAAGCTGAAGATGTAGAAACTCCATTCTTGTGTCCAAAACTAGACCAGGTGTTGATTGTGGCTCAGATCATGAACTACTTATATCAAAAACTAAGCTAAAATTGAAGAAAAACACAAAATCCATCATCATACCAAAATATGACCTGAATAACATGTCAGCAGAATCAACAGATAATGCAGAAAATACCAGTATATTTGTGTTATTAAGTATAATCACTGGGAACCAGAAGAACTGTGGTCAGATTCCAGGGACATAGTCAAGAAAGAAGGCAGAAACACAATATCCAAAGCAAAAGAAAAGAAAAGAAACAATGAATAATGGACAAAACACTTCAAGCAGTAAAGACAACAAGGAAAAGTAAAGGGAGATAGGAATAAAATCAGAACCATTAACACAACCGTTCAACGACTAGTGTGCAAGGATAAAGAAAATTAATAATCTGTGCAGAGAAATAGAAGACAATGACAAAAAGGAAGAATGAGAGATCTCTTCCATAAGATCTCTTCCATAAGATAAGGGAATACAAAGGGATATTCAAATCAAGGGCAGAGATATTCTAAAATCAGAAGAGCATACTACATGATCAAGAAGAATTAAAAAGACAGTGGAAGTAGTATACAGAAGAGCTATATAAAAGAGGTGATCAAATGAATGACACATGAAACATAGAACCATAAGAAGACGAACCCCAAATTCTGGAGAGCAAGGTAGAAGCTGCACTAAGAGAAATTGAGAGGAATAAATCACCAGAAAAACAATATCCCAATTGAACTGCTAAAGTCTACACAGACAGAATCTCCTCTAGTGTTAACCAAAACATGCCATCAAATATGGCAAACAAAATAAGTTGGCCCTCTGTTTTGGCAAGGGATCCTTTCTGGACCCCCCCCTCCACATGTGAAAACGGAGGCTCGCACATATTCAAGCATCATAGACTTGAATGGGGCGCACCCCTGGGTGCATGGCCCAGGCATGCGTGCCATTGGAAATAGTGGAGGTCGCCCCTCCACGGATATTCGAGGGGACGCATCCTAGATCCGCAAGTTAGGAGGAGCGACTGTAGTGGCTAACAGATTGGAAACTATCAATATACATCCCTATCCACAAAAAAGGAGACACAAAAGACTGCAGCGATTACAGGACCATAACATTGATCTCCCACGCTAACAAAGTCATGCTTAAAATTCTGCAGCACAGACTCCTACCATATATGGAGTGAGAAATCTGAAATAAACAATACTTCTGGTCCCAAACATATTGGATAAGGGATATTCAACCTGTACACTTAAAGAAAAAAACATATCTAAAGGTCTCTTTCTCATAATAGCCAACCAAATGGCCATGGAAAGTGCACAAGCAGGACATAAAGTTAATTTTAGAAAAAAATAACATTATTCTTGGGGCAGATTACCTATGAGTAAATCTGTATAGGAATGCATAGAACTGCCAATGTTTTTTTTACAGAATTTCTCACTAACGGTAATAAAAGGCATGATTTGTTTGTGAGCAGTTCTGGAAAACTTAAAATACTTTAAACATTTTTAAAAGTTTCACTACTTTCACATTGTAGATCCATGTGGAGTACATGTTGAAAATATTTTTCTTGGAGGAATTTGCTATTTCTGAAACAGTGATACAGGTTGAGTCATCTGTTCTAACTCTTGCTTGCATTTTCTTCCAACTGAACAGTTTGCCCTGATATATTTCATTCCCACAAACTGATCTTGTAGCAGCCTCTCAAAATGGAAATTATTTCTCTATACTTTGCAGTACATATGACTTGTTTTCATACATTTAGTTCTGTTTAAATGGGAAATTATTCACAGGTATTCAGAGAAATTATTCTTGAAATGTGTGTTCTGCTTTAATGGATTGAATCTGCTTTTGACTTAATGCTAGATATCAAATACAGTGGAGCTCTTGGTTTCTACTGCGGTTTGGTCCCAGGAACCCCCTTGGATACCAAAATTCCTGGATGCTGAAGTCCCATTAAATATGAGGACACAATAAAATAGTGTCCTTTATTAAAAAAATGGCAAAATCAAGGTTTGCTTTGGTGATATATATTAAAGCCATGAATCTGTGGTTGAATCTGTGGATGAAGAATACATGGATATGGCGGGCCAACTGTAAAGTACTTTATTCATATTTTCATCAACTGATAAATTAAAACTGCACAAATATATATTATGTATGTATGTAGTTGTAAGTTAAGAATATTAAACACAATGGCATTTAGTGTGACATTTGCTTAATCTGCTTTTCTCAAATTAAGGTTCAAAAGGCAAAATTAAGGTTCAAAAGGCAAAAGTGCAAATAAGATTATTTTTGGCTCTTTGATTTTTAGACATAGTAATACTGCCTAGTTATCTGAACAAGAATGTTCTGAAAACTCTGACCTGCCTTCAGCTTTGTTAACTAAGCTTGTCAAATACTCTTATTTCCTCTTTCATAACAATATGTTTTAAAACTCATACCATCCATATTTGAAGGCAGAGACATGCGGTAGTGTCTTAGTTGTAAGAACAGAATAACTCTGGATTTGCCTAGGGGTGTAATAAGAAAGAAGATAAGAGAAAATGAGAGGAAAGATGGTTGCAGATGGTAGGAACATTTCTCTGATTCATTCACAAGTCCTCTCTCTCTCTTTCTCTCTCACAAACCTTTTTTTCTCCTCTATTTTTAAAGGTCTGGCTTAGCTTTCCCCCACTCTTATGCTAAGACTGGACAAGCTTAAACTCCAGAAAAGCCTCCAGTTAAAAGAATAACAACGAAATGAACGATACAAAATGCTATGCAAAAAGATCTTGTCCTTTGAGACTAATTTTATGGGGGGGAAAGTTGTAGCATAAGCTTTTGTAGACTTAGTCTACTTCCTCCTATGCATGGAGTCCTTCTCCATGCTTCTAAGTAAGGAGACCAAGTCATAGAATCATAAAGTCCAACCCCCTGCCATGCAGGAATACACAATCAAAGCACCCCCGACAGATGGCCATCCAGACTCTGTTTAAAAACTCCAATGCAGGAGATTCCATCACTCTCCGAGGGAGTATATTTCACTGTTGAACAGCTCTTACTGTCAGGAAGTTCTTCCTGATGTTGGGGTGGAATCTCTTTTCCTTTAGTTTGATTGCATTGTTCCAGATCCTATTCTCTGGAGTTTCAGAAGACAAGCTTGCTCTATCTTCCATATAGAATCATAGAATCATAGAGTTGGAAGAGACCACAAGGGCCATCCAGTCCAACCCCCTGCCATGCAGGAACTCCAAATCAAAGCATCCCTGACAGATGACCATCCAGCCTCTGCTTAAAGACCCCTAAGGAAGGAGACTCCACCACACTCCGAGGGAGTGTGTTCCACTGTCGAACAGCCCTTACTGTCAGGAAGTTCCTCCTAATGTTGAGGTGGAATCTCTTTTCCTGCAGTTTGCATCCATTGTTCCGTGTTCTAGTCTCTGCAGCAGCAGAAAACAAGCTTGCTCCCTCCTCAATATGACATCCCTTCAAATATTTAAACAGGGCTATCATATCACCTCTTAACCTTCTCTTCTACATCCCTTCAAATATTTAAACAGGGCTATGATATCACCACTTAACCTTCTCTTCTCCAGGCTAAACATACCCAGATCCCTAGGTCACTCCTCATAAGGTATGGTTTCCAGAAAATGAAATCCTGTGCTATAACCTCTTTCATGAAGTCTCAAAAGTGCTACAAGATCCCTTTGCACACTGATATTCCAGACTTACATTGAACCATATGCAGTTAAAGCATTGGCAAACTCCCTTATTTCTGCAGTGCAAATGTAGCCCTAGAAAATTTGGACTACAGAGCCCATAATAGGAATGTTGCCTGGGAATGGTTGGAGTCCAACACATTTAGGGTCTGTCAGCTTGGGAGAGGCTTTCTCAAAATACAGGATCTTATTCTATAATCTTTATAATTTAATGTGTCACTCATCTGCATCTCTCTTTTCTTTCCACCCCCACTGACATGGACACTTTACCTACTTTTCAAATGCCTTATTTGTTCAAAAGGTTAACAAGGAGTGGTTTGTTTCAGTTAGAGGACATTTATCCCCTGCAAGTACAGTAACAAGTGAAAAATTGTTATTCAGAAATGTTTTGAGACTCCCTGAGCACAAGTAGAACATCTGCACAAAAAAATCACTGCATCCTTTCAGCCTTCCCACTCTCAGAGGCTGTACAGACTGGCATCAAAGGCCGCCATTGGGGTGGAGTGGAGGCGTAGTGTCTGCACAAAACATGCCCTGACTCTGCCCCATGCTGGTGTGACATTGCCTGCCCCACCACACGGCAGACGGCATCATGGCACTCCTCTGGTGCTGCATCCAGATGTCGCAGTGCCAAAGGAGCACCGCAAAGTCACTGCACCGGTGGCTATGGTGCCTTTTCCGTGGCGCAAAAAGGAGCCGCTTTTTGCGGCTCCTTTTTGTGCCACAGAAAGGCCAGATTGGGGCCAGCGTGTAGTTTCCATGGCCCCAATCCAGTGAAGAAAGAAGTGGCTTAGGGGTGGTCTGTTCAACCCCTCGGTCAAGAAGTCTGGCCCATACAGGCATGTTGTGGATGCAGGAGTCAGGAATCACAAATTCAGTCTGTAGTATTTTCAGTTGTAATGATCAAGCCCATTCTTTTGCAACTGTCTTACCTTAATTGCATAATTAAAAGCAGGTGAGTAAAGGGGTGAAAGAGAGCAGTGGGGACAAAGTGAGAAGGAGAAGCCAGGAGAGAAAGAAATGTGGAAAATTAATTCACTTAATTATCCAAATACAAAGCATTGTGTGTGAGCAAGATTACAAAATAATTAATTGCAGCTCAACCCAAAATAATACTATACATAATTATTATATTATACTCTAACATACAATAGAAATCAATCTGGAATAGACAAGGTGACACCTTCATAGAACTGAGATTGAAAAAGAACAGCAAGCACAATGGAGAATATTTGTTTGTTTGTTTGTTTGTCCAAGTGAGTTGGAATAGAATGGGTGTAGAGGAGAGTTATTTGCTTCATTCTTCTGTACACCGATTCCAACTCTATCTTTTTCTTTTCTGTTGTTGCCCTTCTTCTTCTTCCTTCTCCTTTCACAAACTCAGCTCTTTCTCTGCTCCACAAACCCAACTCTTCTCTGACCTAGACTTCAGAAGGTTCTCTATTTTCCCTTCCCCACTCCCTAGTGTTCCACTCTCTAAAAGCACATGGATTAGCCTAACAATAGAATCATGCAATGCCTTTCCTTCAGTTCTAATATTTTCTCTCTTGAGGCACCAAGAGTTTTATGTTTTCCTGAATATGACAAAGGCAGAGGCACCCACCTCAATGAATTCTTATGACATAACTTGCTAGAGCATATTTTTAATTTCATCATTAATTAGGGAATCACAGAATCCTAAAGTTGAAAGAGCCCATAAGGTAGTATGCTGGAAAAAGTAGCAAGAAAAATGTGGTGAATTAATAACTAGCTAGTTAATTCCAAGTTCTCCTCACTTCATTATTTAGGTTACTTTTTCCCTAAACTTAAATTTGTTAAAATGTCACCAATACATCAATCATGCAGTGTTTCCAACAACTGTTTGCCTATGAAACCATTCTGCTCAAAGAAAAGTTTATGGTGAATTTTGCTTTTGCACTTAACTCATTTGCGATCTCACAGTGTCAATCACACTTTTTATGTTCACCCTGAAAAAGAGTCTTGAAAACAATTGTAAATATATTCAGAAAGAAACTAATTTTAATATGGAGTGCAAACTCATTCTGGAAATACTTCATGTGGTTTGTGTTCCCTGAGTTACTTCTTAGCTTTAATTAAAATCTTTATTGCAAGCAATGCCATTAGCAACAAAGAATGTGAGGAAATGAGTGTGTTTAGCTATTAAATATTAACAGTTTGTTAGCATTCTAGTGCTTTCATCCTACCAAATACAATGCTGTAAAGGTTTTTTTTTACAATGCTGTAAAGTTTTAAAATAATATAGTAAAAAGTGAAATGAATAAGATTATTAAGCATCAGATCAAGTTAATTCACATGCACTGAATTTTGTGCAACTTGTTCACATGAGTGTAAGATGGGATTACAGCAGTCAAGGATGTGTTCAGTACCTTTGGTGTGAACTATTCCTTCAACCCCAGCCATTGAGACAGTGGTATTGTGCAAAGGCCTTACTTGCCTTGAGGAAGCTCACTTTTCACTCCCATCTGCATCCAGCTTCCATAAGCAGAGTTGCTCCATGAAGCCCCTTTTCGTGTATGACACATTTGTGCGCAATTATACAGACCCAGAGTAAACCATAGAACAACAGCACATCCCACCACTAAAAATCCTGCTATTTGCACACACCCTCATATACCCTCATAATAAGGCTCAGAGTGCATGGAGTGCCCAGACCATGGAGGGTCATCATAGGACAAGAAGGAATCCCTTCATATGTTTCATTTCTTCAGAGTTCTGTGCCCCAAATACTCAGGATGCACTTAAAAACAACCATCAAATTTTACTGGATGCCTTAACCTTTTTTTGAGATACACATGTAAATCTTCCCAATTCTACACATCCAAAGAAAGATCAGAAGTCTACAACTTGTCATACTGTTAAGATACTGTTAAGATACCTGCCCCCAATGCTATTTAATATCTATATGAAGCCGCTGGGTGAAATCATCCGGAGGCATGGAGCTCAGTGCCATCAATATGCTGATGACACTCAGATATACTTCTCCATGACCAGATCATCGGCCCAGGCTTCAGATGGCATCTCTCCTCTCAATAACTGTCTTGCAGCGGTAATGGATTGGATGAGGAAAAACAGATTGAAACTAAATCCAGACAAAACGGAGGTACTGACTGTTACGGGCCCGAAACCAGGTTTGGGAATACAACTTCCAGTCTTGGATGGAGTCGCACTCTCCTCCAAGGACTCTGTTCGCAGTCAGGGGGTACTCCTAGATTCATCGCTTCACATGACTTGTCAGGTGAATGTGACAGTCAGAAGCGCCTGCTATCAGTTTCGGCTGATACGCCAGCTGTGCCCTTTCCTTGATACAAGGGATCTGGAAACTGTAGTACAAACTCTGGTAACCTCACGTTTGGATTACTGTAATGCGCTCTACATAGGGCTACCCTTGTGCCTAGCCCGGAAACGTCAACTAGTACAAAATATGGCAGCCAGGGTAGTTACTGGAACATCCAGGAGAGAGCACATAACACCTGTGCTCAAATCTCTCCACTGGCTGCCAATCAGTTTCCAGGCACAGTACAAGGTGTTGGTTTTAACCTATAAAGCTTACATGGCTTGGGTCCATCTTATCTTAGGGACCACCTCTTCCCGTATGATTCCCCCCCCCCCATGCTTTGGTCCTCTGGGAGGAATCTGCTACAGCCCTTGAAGACTAGGCTGTCGCAGACCTCCCAGAGGGCCTTCTCTGCAACCGCTCCGAAACTATGGAATGGCCTGCTGGACGAGATGCATCTTACTACCAACCTTGATAGCTGTAAAAAAGCTCTAAAGACGTATCTCTTCCGGCAGGCCTTCCTGGAATAATTTCCCAGCTCAAAAAAAAAAAAAAAAAAAAAAAAAACCCTCCAAAAACCCTCTGGCCAAACCCCCCTGGCTTAATGGACCCATGTTGCCACTGCTTATGCTGCTTATGTAAAATTGGTTTTATTGTATCTTGCTGATAACATTGCTTTTAATTTTGTATTAGTTTAATTTAATTTTAAGGGGAGGGAGGTTAGGGATTGGGTTTTTGGGTTTTAACTGCTGTCTGTTTTTAATTCTGTTGTTCACTGCCCCAATTGCTCTGCAGAGTGGCGGTTTAGAAATAAAATTTTATTTATTTTATTATTATTATTATTATTATTATTACATTGCCACCATAAAGTAAAATTCATGGTAAAATTCAAAATGTTAACTCTTAAGAGAATTTAGAGCTCCCAGTCAACAGATTCCAAAGTGTAATGCAGAGTTTCTAATATGTGTACCTTGGATGATCTCCCCAAAATAATTTATAGTCTTTCCATTTCCACCAGGTATCTAATATCCTACAAAAATTCAACTCTGTAGTATTCAATGCATTAGTTCATAAGACTGTCCCTCATACCTTTGCATGATAATTATCACTAGTTCATACAAAGAAAACATTGTTTCATGGCTTACCAAATGAATAATTTTTAAAGAGTTTTAAAATAAAAGGAGAGAACATTGGAATTCATTTGTATGGGCTTGGAGGAAAGACAAAGTAAGGAAACTTTCGTATCACAGATACCTTTGGAACAAGAAAATGGGTTGCATTCCTGAGAATCTTCTCAGTTCTTAAGCACATTTTATTTCTTGGTAACAATGATGTTAGTGTTAGGTTGGACTTTTTAGCTATCTGATGCATAAAGGAATGATCTAAAACAGAATATCAGCTTTTGAGTTAAATATTTTAATTTACCCAACTCTTTCAAAAGAAAATGTGATAGTATTTTGTTACATATAATGCTTGCTTCAGTAGCACATATACTAAAATTGGAATGATACAGAGAAGATTAGCATTACATATGATATTCAGACGTGTAGTGAGATTTGTCTGAAGTTAGACAATGCAAACATGTTTTGAATTCCCTCCAATATCAGGGCATATGAATACTTCAACAGACAACTCAGTTCTCCTTAAACGATATGAAACAGCAGTATAAGGCTCACCCAACAAATACTGGTGTTCTCTTTTGCCAAATAATGCTGATTGTCCAGACTGAGCCAAAAAGATAGGAAACAAAAACAGGAGTGTTCAGAGTTCTTAATTTAAATTATGAATGCATACCCAAATCAGATATGAATTTCCACCAAGGGTAAGGTTTTTCCCCCTAGTAATATCAGCATATTTGTATATATGAGGATTGGGATCAAAGAATGGATTTTTGTAGTAATACTGAGATCATCAAATAAGGCATCATCTTTACTTGGATTTGCTCTTAAAAAAAAAAAAAAAGATTCCACACTCCACCATTGGAACTGACCAGTTTCAGTTTAAACAGCAATATGTATATCTTATTATGCACTATGCACAGATTCTCCAACCTTTAGAACTTGAACAGTAATAAATAGGCTTTAATGGGCCACACCACAGTTTGCTCATTGCAAACAACCAGAACTAAGCTCTAGTACTGGTATCCGGCTCCCGTGATAGGAAGCAGCTAATTAAAACCTAATTGATTAGGTTATCTATAAGGTTGGGCATTTTATAAAATTTATTTTTAATGTAATTGTTGAAATTTCAGTATTAACCTAATTCCAGAACCCAGAATTTTAATTAATTAAATAGCAGATGATGCTAAATAGCCAACAAATTTTACATTTCCTAGCTGATTTTTTACCCAAAGCTTGGTTCTCTTGGATTCTTGAAAATTATTTGTTCCTTTTTATTAATTCTTCAGCATTGAGGAATTACACTGTTTAGGTCACAAGCTTCCATCCACTTTTTCAGGAATAGTTACAGTGGGATGAAATGTGTTCAGTACTGTTGAGTTTAACAGTCTTAGTAATTTATCTTTCCCACCCTATTTCTAAACATAATAGAGGATCAAAATGGAACCAATATTTTTTTCCATCTATACAGTCTTGTGGATGTTAGAAAGTTGCACTTGAAATCCATGTGAAGTAAAGTTTCAAGGGAACAGGAAAAGGGGGCAGTAAAATCATGGACACATTTTTTCAGCTTTATTTTGACAAGGCGTTTGGGGCCGACATAATATAACATTGATCCTAATTCTCCATTCCCTTTATTAATGTTCTCTCTTGTTTGTCCACTGTGTGGTCTCCATCTCTTCCATCTTCCTTCTTCTCTATTACTCCTTTCTTTTCTTCTTTCTTCTCACTCTCTTCACTCTCCTACATTCCTTTTTCTTACATTTGACATTCATCAAACATTTACCTCCCTCCTCCTCCTCCATTCATTCTTCCCATTACAATAGTAGTTATCCACTTACCCATACCTTCCACCTACATGCCAAAACCATCTATCTTAACCGTCTCCATACATTACAAAGTCTGGCCTCTTAATGTTTCTTCAAAAAACCTAAATTATAACCCATGTTTAAGGAGAATGTGTGTGTCCTGTATATACAGCTAAGGAAAAACAAGAGATGCAACAAGCAAGAACCAATCGGAAAAACAAAAACAAACAACCAAACAAAAAATAAATAATAAATACTAATATAAATTAAGAGAAATATAGATAAAGAAAAACATATAATTAGACTTTAAGAAATTAAAGATTACAAGACTTTACATACCTTACGTATCTATATTATAAAAACACTTCCTATTCCTATCACTGCTGGGTCCTCTTTACAACTTCACTGCCCTCCTAATTCCGTGGACATATTGGTTTTCTTTTTCCTACTTTATTATATACTAAATGTAAAATTACACATTGCTCACAAAATTAACTACCCCTTTAATTGCTAAATCAACATTCTGTTTAAATATTTTTCCTCTGAATTTTAACCCCCCTCTACAATTGTTTGTTGCCTTATCTTCCTGACTTTTAATAAATTTAAATGACAATTTAATATTTACTTCATCGTTAATTTCCCTCTTCTAACGTGAATCTAATTGAAATAGACATTTCATTTCATTAACACATTACTCTTTTTAATTAACTTTCCTTCCTCTGACCAGCTCTAATTTCACAATCTCAGTATCAATTGTCAGCCATGGAACCTAATGCTGTCTGAACTATACAGTCCAATTATGCAGCATTTTTCCTTGACATTGTTTGCCACGATGTCTGGTCAATGTTCCTTGATACTGGTGGCCTTGGCTTTCATCCTTGCACATGGGCCAGCAAATACATTGTAACCATCCTCATTGTCATTTAGCGGTACCATGATCTGACCATCAACTTTGTAGAAATTTCATCAGAGTGGACGTACAATTTGCTCTCCAAATACAGTACCCCCAGGTCTTGTTTTGTCCCCACAAGCATTTTTGGGAACCAAAATTGATCAACTGACCACTTTCTGAGTTTAACAGAGGATTTTTCTGGCCCAAAAAAGGCCAACCTACAATTATATGTAAAAGTTAATCACACAATGCTCAATTTGCCATTTGAGGGACTAAAAATAATTTTTCAGAAACTGAAAAGATGCAGCCTTCAAAAGTCCAGAAGGCAATGTAAATAGTCCCCAGACCCTGCTTTAGGCCAGCACTTCTCAAATGCTGTACCAATTTTGGAATTCAGAGGAGATTCAAAAGCTACCATATATACTTGACTATAAGTCGATGTCATCTGTAAATCGAAGTCAGGTTTTGGATCCAAAATTATAGATTTTGCCATGGCCTATGAATAGGTCGAGGGTAAAACATGAAAGCGCCTTCAGTGTGTTCATATGTGTGTTTGTGTGTGTGGCAAGAGAGACTCTCATTGAGGCTTTTTGCTTCATTGTTTCAGCTTTCATTTCAGCCAGACATGCGGGCAGGAGAGGACTCTTAAACAAAGATCAGTATCAATTAACCACTTAGGACTCTTTCTGCTTGGCTCCAGAGAGAAATAAACTTCTCTCTGTACCTCATGGGGAAATCTCAAAGAGCTGTTATCACATTACCATAGTGACCCATAAATAAACTGACCTAGGATTTTGGGGTCAATTTTTGGACATAAATTTTTAGACTTATAGACAAGTATATGTGGTATTATGTGGTCTCAGTTGATCATATGGAAAAGCCTGTCATGTAGGACCTGCATGCAGGGGCCAAAAGTCCCATGTTCCCCCCAGCCTCACTTTGTCCCATCAGGATGACAGAAACCATTAGCCTTAGTCCAGGGCCAGGCAGATAGGATGCAAATTCAGTGAATCTGGCCTGATCTCAGCCCAAAGGGGCCTTAAACCAGTCTAGAAAAACCAACTATTTGCCATGGAGTTTCTCAGAAACTACACAGTGACAACCAGCAGACCGGATGGCCCCATGTACCTGCCTCCACCATTGTATCTGGTGAAAAAAACCCTGTTGCAGCCTCTGGCATGGAAAGGGTGTACCTGGCTATGTGGATATAGCCAGGTACACCGTTTCCACTCTTATTATTGGCAACGAAGGTCTTCTTACCAGACCCAATGGGAGAGGAAGATATGGGCACACTACATATATTTATAAAAGAGTCTTCACTACTACACGTATAACAAAAGTAATCTTCACAGAGAGAATTTTGAACCCTGGGAAAGCAGCTGACTGACATTTCCACCCCTCCTTACAGAAGTGATCTCTGGCATGAGGGGGAATTGCAACAGGACCCCTGTTTCTGCTTGTTGCAACAGAGATCGCTCATGGGAGAGGGTAGAAACAGCAGTCAGCTGCTTCCTGAGTGACAGGGTAACAGACCCTCATTGATCATAGTGGCTACTTCTCAGTAGGTGAGGACTGTGGGGATCAGGATGGGATTCACTGGATAACACTGTAACTACAGTGCTTATACATATATAAATCCCATACAGGATTCTGGCCACTGTGTTTAAAAGCTAAAGAAACAGGACTTTTAAAACATTGGTACTAGGATTTCACCCTCTTGGTTTTTATTAAAGAACATTTGTCTGTAACTACATGGGTTCCTTTTTGTAGCTTGTAAAAATCTTGATGGTAGTAGTAGAATGTCTGCATTTAATATGTTTCATGTGTAGATACCAAATAATGCTTGACTCCATTTTATGTAAAGTTGCTGACTATGTTAATTGCATTTGATCTACAAGATTCATGAGTCTTAATTTACATTCTTTGTTCAAATGTTTTTAATTTAAAAGCCATTGAGGTTTAAGTCTTAATCCATCAGTTTTTCCAGTAACAAAAATACACAAACCCTGCAAGTGCCATTTCTTTCCTACTTTGTACTGCTGATTCAGTAACTCCAGTTGTCAGGACATGTTAAATAGGAAGTTGTGGCACATGCTTTACACAGTTACATTTCAGACTCCTTTGCTTTGATTGTAATATTTTGTCTATGGCAGCAGCCTTTGCACTGCAGATGATAACACAACAGTGTTTCCACTACAGAATGCTAAATTATGTTAAAGAGATCAAAATCTGAAGCATCCAACTTCTTTCAGTGTGCAGCATTGTAGGAATTATGAGTCATTTGACATTTCATATCACTACCTAGGTTATGCTGTGAATTTCTGACAATCTATTTTTAGAGCTTGAATGTAAGTAGTTGCAAATAGTTATAGAACTAGTTACAACTATCTAGTTACATACAGTTAATGCCTTTCCCCCAACAATAAACACATAACTACATCACAACTGTAACTTAACGAGAGCTAACTTCAAGATTCCCTGTCCCACACTTCCTGTATGTAGCATATAACTAATGAGTATTTTTTCATTATGGGGGGTGCTGCTTCACTAAATAGTAGAGGAGAAATATCTCATAGTTCAAGTGCTGATTCTTGTTCTCCTTCATGCTGCTACCTGAATGGTGGCTGAAATGATAGGTTTAACCATATTGTTGAAATGTGGCTCCCAAACATTTTCTCTGACCTGTTACATACTGGGCTCCTTTGTATACAGAAGTTCTCAGGGAGCTGAAATGGGAAGGCTGTAACTGAATCACAGCTGGTGGAAAACTGAACTTAAGAAATTGTAATAAATTATTATCAACATCATCATCATCATCATCATCATCATCATCATCATTATCGGCTTCTGGTTTGCAACTAAATTTACTATTGGTGGCTCAGATGCAGCCTTAACTCTCCCATCCACACTAAAGGGCTGTCTGTGCTTGTTAAAAGTCAGGAGTAGGCAACGTAGCTCTGGAGACTGAATTTGGCCTCAGAATTGTTAATAATTGCTTATAGCTATAAGGTTTTTCTCTGTTCTTCATTTGTCTTTTAAAAACTTTAATCCTGTTCTAACAACACAAAAATTACCAGCTCTGTTGATTCTGTTTGTTTATCTCTGTTCTCTGCCTTGTATGGTGATCTTTGGTGATGAGATACCAGCATTTGCTCCACTGTAGCAATTCTGCTTATCCTTCCATAGTTCATTTGCTGGTTTGCCATCTCTAAACTGCATGTATCACATTCTCTAAATTGTATTAGGATTCTAAAGAAAAAAATTAAGACAATGTGCCATAAAATTAAATGTGATATGATAGTCCACTAGTTGTGTTCCAAAACAGATAACTGGTGTATTATATAATCCATCTGTGCGTGGGGGGGGGGGGGAGCACTAGCAAAGAAAAATGTTTTAGGCAGCAAATTCAGACCAAAGAGGGTATATTCTTGCTCACTTCAAGTTAGTTTTGGCAGATATCACAGCTGACTGTTCATTGCTTCTGAGAGGCTTTGAAAACAATCCCAGACATGGCAATTACTTAATGTTTCTAAAATCCGAGGAACATTTCGACTTTCAGCCTGCTACAATATAACCAGCTCTTGGAAAAATGAGGCATTTTCAAATGAAGCTGAGTGTAGCTCCAACCAAACATTCCATTTCCTCAGCTTTTCCAATAACAAATACGGTGTCTGTTCTAAGGTGTCGGACATGCACTTTTTCTAGGCCAACCAGGCAGTAGGATGAAGCCATTGCCTTGCTCTCCTTTGCTACTTTTCCTGCTCTCAGAAATCTGACTGGGTTTCCCCCCTTTCTTTAAAAAGGAATCGAAACTTTACAAACATTGGCACTGCAACTAGACAAACATATTTTCATTGGCTAATGCACAATTCGTAGTGGTGGGGTTTGTGAAACTCAGCTTCCCAATTCTCTTTTATTTGGCATATAAATTAATTGAATGGACAGATTCCCATTAGTCAAAGAAATATGATTAAAAGGGATTAGAAAAAGGATCTTCTTTGCCTGGAAGGAAAGTTGTTCAATAAAGGCCTGTATACTTCTTCTGCATCTCCCTTCTTCTGTCACCTCTGCTTGGGCTCCATGAGTGAATTTACCAAGTGACCATTTAGTATGCTGTTCACTGAACCAGTGCATAAACCAGTCATCTGACCTGCCCTGCCAAGAAAGTGGGCTCTGCTTTCCAATGCAGTGCATACAGGTGGCTATCTAAATGAGTACACGGATACCTTGGTAGGTTACTACATGGTCATTTGCATCACCACCTGTCAAACTATATAAAAGGAATGGATTAATTTTATATAAAACCGGTAAGGATTGTGATCTAATTACTAAGACTTTGTTTTAGGGTTTCAGACATCCAGGGTAACATAACAAGCTGTGGCTTCCTTCATTCTCCTTTGAGTGATTCCACTCAAGTCCCCTCTCCAACCATCAGTCTTTCTTTACAAATATAAGAAGAGCTATGCTGGGTCAGACAAAAGACTTATCTAGTCTACCTTTGTGCTCACATAGTAGCCAACAAGATGCTTCTGGAAAATCCATAAGCAGGACTTGAGCACAGCAGCAACCTCCCATCCATGTTTCCCAGCAGCTCATACACTGAGGCATAGTATACTGATAGATTCTGATACTGTGGGTAATACATAGCCATTCTGACCATTGATAACCTTACCCTTGTTGAATTTATCATGTTTATGTTGAATTTCAGTGCTGTCCACGTTGGTGACACTAGCTATATCCTGCAGTAGTGAATTCTGTATAGTCAGCCCTCCGTAACCATGGATTCTTTATCCACAGATTCAAGCACCAAATATTCTCCAAAAATATAAATTCCAAAAGGCAAACCTCGATTTTGCTATTTGATATAAGGGACAGCCTTATACCATGCCATTGTATTTAATGAGACTTGAGCATCCATGAATTTTGGTATCCATGGGGGGATGTCCTGGGGGGTGAGCTAAACCCCAGCAGATACCAAGGGCCCACTGTAGGTTTAACTGTTATGTGAAGAATACTTAATTTTATCTGTCCTGAATCTTCCACCAGTTTCAGTGGGTGATCCCAGTATCTGGTGCCATGAATCATAGCCAACATGGAATTCCCACTTTTCACATCTGCCACATGCTGGGTCAACATTTTCATCAACTATCCACAGCAACCTGTCCTTGCTGCCCTTGAATTCTTCCTAGGATTTTTTTTTTAAATAAAACATTCCTAGGTCCAAGGAAAAAATGAATACACATCCTCTCAAATGCTTTTTTTTTCCAGAAATAATAAAGTTTATACTATTGATTTTTAGATAAGGTGTTCCTTGGAGCATCCAGGAATTTAATAGCCAGACTCTAATAAGTGTAAATAACATAAAGTGGTTGAGAGCTCATCAGTAGCATAGAGTGTCTCAGTGCCAATACAGTTTCAACTGTCTGTTTTGTGTTCCACACTATATATTCCTCTGTGCTCCAATGCTAAGATCTTTTGAAAAGGGCATAAGGAACTGGGGACAAAGACAAAAGATCAAGAACAAGTTATTGTTGCTGAAGAAATCGGGTCCAGAAAATTTTGGAACACTCTTGTATTCGCTAGAACATGGACACAGGAGAAAAAACTTGCTAACTGTGGGTATACCCATCTGTCTTTTTGTAGCGACCCCTTGCAGAATTGCTGCTCCTTTGTGGAAAGATTTCCTCAGGAATAGATCTGCAGCAGCAGGGATCAGCTGGACTTAATAGATTTCTCCCGTTTATGCTAAACTTAAAAGCATCTATATACTGTAGCTTATATCTGGCAATGATACTCAGCTTCAAATGTGTAGTGCAATTATGAGAAATGCTTAACGTTGCATCTGGGTTTCTTTGTGTGCTAGTGAAACATATGTTTTGTGTTACTGGAAATCTTCACTCCCGTTCTGTCCAAAGTGGACTGAAGATCTTTCTTGAAATCTCCCTAAGGTATCAAAACATTCAAAGATGAATGATAGCTTTGCACTATGATTATGAAAGTTTTTCCATTCCCATCAGGAAATCCCAGTATGATATTTAAAAAAAACAAAAACAGGACTCCCGAGAACTGTGGTTCCCATCATATATATCTAGGTCTCTATGAAGAAAAGTCTCTTGAATATATTAGGGTCTTATGTTGAAAAATCCATTTCCTCAGTCATAGGAAAATATTGAAAATCGTAGAGAAACTGCAAACTGCATCTGAAATAACCAGTGCTTTCAAAATGAATTTTGATTTGTAGTTATAGTTTATTGGATTTGCCTAAATGCCCCAGAGTCACCAGATCTGAAAGTACACATACACATACACGGTTTATTGGATGGTGGACAACTGAGCCACAGCTGAACTGTCAACCAAAGGCAAATACCACTGCTTCCTCCCTCCTTTTGGTTTTTGTGATTCTATGCTAGAATGAGGCTTATTCTGTGAATGGAAGAAGTATGTGCCTTCAAGTCATCTGCCAGCTTCTGGTGACACTATGAATTTGATAGGCAATGAATTACTTAGACAAGGAATACTCAAGCGGTGGTTTGCCATTACCTTCCTCTGAACATAGCCTAAGCACTTGGTATTCCCTGGGAGCCTTCTTTCCAAGAACTAACCAGGCCTGATCCTGCTTAGCTTTTGAAACCAGTCGGGATCTGGTGCCTCCAGGGTATTTTGAATGCCAGAGAAGAAACTCAGAAACCAGTGACTGGCTGTGGGTTGTCCTCCTCTGTTTGCCCTTTCCCTTCCTTTAGTAGCTTGGTTGCTACCCAGTGGAGTTAAAGTTGCTCAGTGAGTCATTGGATTTCCATTCATATTTTTACAATTGTCAATGTCTGCGGATGTTATTTCTAAGTACAACGGAATCTTCTAAGGAAATCTTTTTGGGGTTTTCTTGTTTCAGGGAGTCCTCTGAGAAATGTATTCCAATACAGACTAAGGAAAAACAGCCCACATAACAGAATCTGTTTCTCACTAAGATGCAGCTCTCCCTCCAGACACCTTTCAGTTTCTGTCTGGTGAGATTGCGAAGAAGACCCTGCTGAAGAGAAAACTCTTCAGAGAAAATAAAGAGAAAAAGAAATTCAGTGCATGCCTATCTCTACTTATTATTTATTTATTTCAAGGATTTATATCCCACCTTTCCCCCCAAAATGGGATTCAAGACGGGTTAAATAAGATCAAGGCCTCTAGATCAAGGCATCAATTTTATGATTTGTGTTGTGCCGTTACATGCTTTTTCCTGTCAAGAGCTAATCAGAAGTTTGCCCTTGCCTTCATCTAAGGCTGAAAGTACATCTAACTCAAGGTCACCCAACGATTTTCCATGGCTTTAGTTTGAGCATTGGATTATGACTCTGGAGACCAGGTTCCAAATCTGAGCTTAGCTATATAAATTCATTGGGCAGCCTTGGGCAAGTCACACTCACCTTCAGAGGATGACATTGGCAAACCTCTTCTGATGAAACTTGCCAGGAAAACCCCAAGATAAGTTCACTTTAGGATCGCCATAAGTTGGAAATGACTTGAAGGCACACAAAACAGTTCCTGGAGTCCTAGTCCAACCCTCTAACCAATACACCAGTGCTACTTGACTGTGCTAGTTCCTTGGTCATTGGCTGTTAGTCCCTGGGAAGTGTCCTGGAAAGAAACAGTTGTACCTAGTGGGCACAAATCTAGTGCCAGTCTCTGGCACACTAGAAAAAAAATTACCAGCCAGCTCCCCACACCAGATAACCTGAGAGGTTCTGTACTATACTGCACTGGCTTTCTCTCCTGACTTGCATAATCCCAATTGGAGATGCATCTTACTGTACTTTAATTAAATGTGGGGAAGAACATTGGCCAGAACAAACTGGGTCCTCCTGGCCGCAGTCCTAAATGTTTCTGATGCTAACAACGCACCCTCCGTATTTCTCTCACTCTAGAGAGATACAATGCCAATCCCTGCTGTCTGCTTTTTAGGGTAAGAAGATACCTCTTGTCATTGCTAGGTTTGGCACAAGGACAATTGCTGCTCTTGCTCATATGAATTCCACCAGCAACACCCTCGCTTTCTTTTTGATCCAGCATTCTTCAACACTTAGTACCATATTCTTCATTTGTATTGCATCTCCAAGACACAAAAATACAAAGGGCCATGTGGTAGCCATTTCTGTACTCCAGATGTTACTGGATTCCTGCAAAATAATTTGTCTCCTGTGCATTTCAAATAAAACACCCTCACTACGTTTTTACCTTTCCCTGCTTTGATATGGGTACAATGATTTAAGCTAAGCTATTTTCATACTTTATAACTTTATACGTTTTCTTATTTTGTAAACCAGCTAAATGCAAAACACATGGGTTCACTCTGCAAAGAAAAGAGTACATGGCTGAAATGTTGCATCAGTCTCTTACTTAAGTATATTTAACTAAGTAACTTCTCCTGGCCAATCCCCTTGCAACCTAACAGAAACATCATTCACACATGCTCTGATCACTAGTAGAATGGTCCTTGGTCTCCGCATGTAGCTGACACCCAGTAAAGAAGGTTGAGGGAATAATGTCCAAATGAGGACTAAGTAACAATTGTGAATGTGAAACAGTTATGGATTGGTAAATGTAGGTAACTGTTCTGTAATAATTATCACTACTTAGTCATGATTTTGACACTATTGCCACCCACTACTTTAATTTATTTCTTGAATTTATTCAACTTACTGTAACTCTTCCTCTCCCCCAGCTAAGTAGCTGATACAGGATTCAAGCCAATATTCTATATGAATAATTGTTTCACATTCACAAATATTAGATAATACTCTTAAGATGGTCAACTGTTTGTTCAGTATTTAAAAAGCTTTTTGAATACTGAATAAACAGTTGACCATCATAGAACACATGGAACTTGTCTCCTCTTTGTTTGCTGCTTGGCTATGTGCTTTCAGTTCTTTGACTATCCTGATCATCAGTGTGGGCCAAACATATTCCTGGAGGCCCCAAATTCTCCAAGACTCTCATTTGTACAGCCAGAGTTTAATCTCAGATGAAAAATGATAACAGTTGTTATTGACTTGGGTTCTTTTTATTTCCTTCTGTTTCACCTCAGGGTGTACATCCAAGCAGTACTAAACAGTATAATAATTATGTGTGTGTGCATACTTACTGATGAAATTAGGTGTCCTCTCCAAGTCTGGTGATCCGATTACAAAGAGCAAAGGGTTCTCATTTTCAGGCAACTTGCATTGATAGCTGGGAACTGACATTTATGAATCTCACAGACTTACCATTTTTAGATTTGTGGGAAAGCATAACATTCCTTTATAGACTTTTAAATTACTATTACCATCAGTGTTAATTTTAGGATCATGTTATAGTCCATTTCCATAGCAATGGCATGGCAAGGGCATATTCAAAACGTTGAATCTGACAACCTCTGACATATTTTATTTAACATACCTCCTACTGGAGAGATTTGCTTCCTCTTCTTCACACATAATATAAAAAAGACAGAATTTGCTATTAACTTGGAGCCAAAAATCAAATATTAAAATTACACAGTTGGAAGAGACCACAGGGGCCATGAAGGGCTTTTTGTTGTTGTTGTACTTGATGTTTCTGCACTTAATATGGATTCACATTCCTCTTCCCTTGTCTTTTTATTTTATTCTAATGCCTCTTTTATCCCCCATGGGACCCAAGGTGATTCACAGCATAGATTAAAACAAAGAACAGCTAAAACTGATTATAATGTAAAAGTAATTTTACATTAAATAATTTACATTAAATAATTACATTTAAATAATTAAATAAACTGTTCTTTAAAAATAGCACCAATTTAAAACTGTTGGATTAGGGGTATATTCTCAGGGTGTTTATCCCTTGCATGGGAAAGATGAAAACTGATTCGGTTGAGACTCAGTCTCCATTAGCAGACTTCATAAGTGAAAGCATGGAACTCTCTCTGGGACTGATTTTGACAACACTGTCTCTATGACTTAGTAATGGAGATGAGCACCATCCCCTACAGACACGACGACGATTTTGTCAAGGGAAAACCTTTACTTTTACTTTACCTAAGTTACTTAACTAAAGAACTTTACTAATTACATTGAAATGTACATGCAAAACATACACATTTGCCTAAACCCTGGCTACCTAAAGGAGAGTTTCAAGTAGGTGAGCAATTCAGCAATCTGACTTTCAGCTTGCTGAGGGAAAAAGGAGAGGGAGAGAAAGAGAGGAAGTAGGCTTTGATGTGATTGCCACAGTGGTCCCCAAACTGCCCTTTAAGAGATTTTGGACTTCAGCTCCCAGAAGCCTCAGTCATGTTGGCCAAAAGTCTGGGATTCTGGGAGCTGAAATCCAAAATCCCTTAAAGAGCATAGTTTGGGGACCACTGACCTAGAAGGTCCTCTGTCTCATGATGTGATTGCTCAGATAGTCGAGCCTCTTTATCCAAGGATTCAGCCACCCATGGCTTGAAAATATTTTTAAAATGTATAAATTCCAAATAGGAAACCTTATTTTTGCCATTTTATATAACAGACACCATTTTACTACACCATTCTATTTAATGGGACTTGAGCATCCATGGTATCCAAGGGGGATCCTGGAACCAAACCCCAGGGAATACCAAGGGCCCACTGCTCAGTGCTGACCATGTAGCACGGCTGGGTGACTGAGCAAATGGGAAGGGCATTAGAGACACTGTGGAGAGGGTAAAGGCAGGCTGGGAATCGTTGAGCAGGATTTTCCAACAAAAAATATTTTCAAGGATTTAAAACATAACAGTGAGAAGGAAGTACACCACACAAGTTGCAATAACTAGTTCTTTGCAAAAAGCTTGTCTGGGGAAAAAAAAGATGTTCTCGTTGCCAGAAGAAGAGCAGAGCAAAGGGGCCAACCTGGCCTCCTGTGGGAAGGGACTCTCCAGCTTGGGAGAAGCCACTACGAAGGTCTTGTTTCGTGTCCTGTCTGTGACCATGGCGGGACTGAGCAAAGCCTTTCCTCAGGGCCCTTAAAACCCAGACAGGCTTTATAGATCTTAAACAGCACTTTGAATCGTACTAGAAATGAACTCTCTCCAGAGTCACTAGTGGACCAGAAGAAGACATCAGAACTACATCCCAGCTACCAAAGAACCTCCCACCATCTCTGGCCCATAAATCCCTGTGGAAGTGCCCTCTGGCACTTGAAAGCTTACTTTCTGGGAAATTTATAAGACTATTGGGTGCATATAAATGCCTTATTATAGCAGCTCCACTTACTGCTGATTATGACCTGTGGGTAAAGCTATAAAGGCCCTCATTCTCTGAGCAACTACTTACTCTCATATGAGCCCACCTGTGCCTCGAGATCTTTAGGAAAGGTCCTTCTCTCCATCCACTAGTGTTGCCGATAAACTGCTGCATTGCCTATTTTTATTGCTCTTAGTGGGCATGTTTTTAAATACCTTTCAATTCTATTTATAGCTTATTTCTGTTTTAACTTTCCTGTGTGTTAATGATACAGAATTTTGACTTATTTAACTTTGCAAGTCACCTTGAGACCCAGGGATTGGGGAAAAACAGAATTGATTAAATTGTTGTTCATGTTGTTCTGTGGTGGGGGAGGGATGGGGAACTTTGCAGGCAGAATGTTATGGTCCACTCACATGATGTAGGATTTCACCAATTCAAAAGAGCAAATCTGAAACTGTGTGTCAACTACTAATGCCAGTTGTTGTTGTTGTTGTTAGCTGCTTTCAAGTAGATCTCAACTCACGGTGACCCTGTGAATAAGACGTCTCCAAGCCCCCCGATCTTCTACCTCTCAGTTCAGGTTCTGTAGGCTCTGGCCAATGGTCTCCCTGCTTAAGTCTGTCATGTGGTCTTCCTCTCTTTCTACTGCCCCCTACTGATAATCCCCAACATCATTGTCTTTTCTAATGAGTTGTGTCTTCTCATGATGCAGCCAAAGTATAACACCTCAATTTAGTCATCCTGGCTTCCAGGGAGAGTTCTGGCTTGATCTGTTCTAGGACCCATTTGTTTGTTGCCTGTTAGCCAACTTTATCTGAGCAGGATCCAAGAAACAGTACAGCAAGACCTCTTGCTGTTGTGCCAGAAAGTGATAACTTTGGTCCTGTGGACCACTTTGAAACATAGAATAAGACTATAAAGGGATAATAAAACAGATGAGGACTGTACTCTTTCAGTCTTTGAGTGCTACAGTGCCACTGGATCTATGGTGTGCAGTTTAATTATCTATCTGATAGTATTTTGGTATATCAACATATATTTGTTTAATCTATCTTATTTTTGAGACAGGTCAAAAGCGTTGTTGTTTTTCTTTTTGACAGAACAAGTATCCTGAAGTTGTCGTGCTTCCTGAAGGACTGTCTGGCGATTATATGCTCTTAAGAAACACTCAGCTTCCTGGGTAAAGTTTTTATGGTGTATATTGATATCTGCATAAGCTGAAAATCTCTCTTGACTACAAGCAAGGCCTGGTGACTGGTTTTTGTGGGCCACACTGCAGGCAAAACTGGTGATACAGAAGTCTTTTAAATAAATAAATGATGTAAGTCCCCTGAGGAGAGTAAATTTCCCAGGGGTTAGGGAAGGAGGCTTTACTGCCCACAGCAAATGTGTTTTCTTGATCTAATTCAGTCAGTTTGCCAAATCCAGGTCCTCCTGGGTAGAGCACAGCCCTAGTTTCTTCCTTGCCAAAGTCATTACGCAGAAGCTCTACAGTTCAGAACAGATACTATATTTTCTTTTTTACATTGGTCTTCTTTAAAGACATTGTCTTCAGAGAACTATTTCCCTCAAGAAATAATAGAGCAGAATATGGCCTGTTGGTTAATGTAGTTTTTTTATGCTAGAAGGTGGGATGGTTGGAATTCTCATTGAATAGCTGTCTCTTCTCTTCAGTTAGTTAGAAACTTGTCAACATGTTGCCTGTTCCAGTTGCTTACACAGCCTTATCCTTAGGTGAACTACAGTTGATATAATAGTCTGTTCTCTTAGTCTGTCAGAGATAATTTTTATAAGGGTTTAACCCTTTTAATTTCTGTGTGTCAAAACACAATTTCCAGGACAGTTTTTCCAAATGGGTTGCCCTCCTTCTGCAAAGGCATTCAGGGCAGCTATGAAGTGCACTTCATATGTGTACATATGTAATGATTTAGTAGTGGTAAGATTAGAGTACAAGTTAAACTCATTGGTCTGTCCAGCTTAATGCTCTTGCCTCCTACAGAATGCTGCATTAGCTCTTTGTCATATAAGGATATTTTTGCCTTCTATAGCCTTGAATTAATGATTGTGTGGAAAATACGCATAGATGAAGAAGGAAATGTTACACCAGTTTTGGATCTCCTGCACAAAATACCAGTGTCAGGTATGCTTATATACTGGGCGCATCCATACAGCACAATAAAGCCATGGTTGATGTTAATCATGGTTTCTGTTATATGCTACAGAGTCCACAGATGACCACACTGACCCTGGCTTGTCTTTCACATTTCTAGCTTCTTTGCCATCAATGTGTTCAAAATTCTTTCCTGGTATCTTATTTCAGAGGCCTGTGCAGTACTGTACTGCTGGCACAACCTCATTCCAGCACCAGCTAACCTCCCATTGGACTAAGCAGAGCACAGACACTTCTTCAGCTCTCTCGGCACATATGCCTTGGAAAATAAAGCTAAACCAGCCTAGCCAAAACAGAATTAGCTTTTACAAACCTTTTGATCCTTTTGCTTAAAAATATTTTCTTCAATCATGTTTGTTTCCATTAAGTGAAACCTTTTTAAAGAATTATATTAATTTCCCACCTACCAGATCCTCTCATTTGTCTTTACTGCACAGTAGTAGTAGACAAGGAAAGAGATGGAGAGGCCACCTTCTTAGTATAAATAAACATCCCAGCCATTATATATTATGGGGAAATACTTCAGCTTCTTGTCCACTGCTCCTGTGCCACAGTCTCTCCCCATCTCCCACCCCAAAATCATGCTAACCAAAAGAGGGCCTTTGTAGAATTAAGCGCACAGCCTGGCTTTTGGGGACAGGCCAAGGTAGCTGGTAATGGTACCATGTTGGCAAGGAAAGGAAGGGGATGTTAGGCAACATCCTGTTAGTGAAACACACACATACTGTACATGTGGTTCGCACACACATATCTCTTTTTGGATGGGAAAGGAGCACTTGGTGCTCCATCCAACCCCCCCACCCTCCATAGCTATCAAGACCCAAGAGGGGCTGTTGCTAATGTGGAGTCAAAGGCTTTCATGGCCGGCATCCAGTTTTTTGTGGAGCTTTCGGGCTATGTGGCCATGTTCTAGAAGAGTTCCTTTCTGACGTTTCGCTAGCATCTGTAACTGACATCTTCTCTGAAAGCTCCACAAAAAACTATGGGGCTGTTGCTCTTTAAAATTTCTTCTTGCTCAAGTCATCTTCTCCTGCAGCTGTCCACACTGTGACAGACATCTCCAAGGATGCCTGTTATGTCTCATTCAGCTGAAGGAAGGTCAGACACCTCTCTGCTGCTCATCCTCCTCCCTTCCAGGAAGATTAAAATGGACAAGATGGGGAAGGGTGAGGCTGCACTGCTTAAATGGTAGGGTTTGGGGGGGGGGGGGTAATATATACCTATGGATTCTGTAGCTACTTCTCCCAATGCAAGATCCCACCTGGATTGGTTCTTTTTATTTACCCAACAAACTTAAGTAGGAGAGTGACTGTAGACAAGGTATTAGCAAGAGACTACCAAGAAGAGGCTACCTAGCAGTTTTAATTTCTGACTGCTTTTGCTAGAGAACCCTGTTGTTAAGAGCTGGCTGGACAAAAAAGCCATTCATGTCACAGAGGCTGGTTCACGCATGATCATAGATTGAGCAAACTAAAAACAAACCATGGATACCAAATGTGGTTAGCAGGTGGTTAACAAATCATTGCAGTTGGTGATGCCACATGTGCACAGTTGATAAGCCAGGTTTCAACAAGCCACACTATGGCCTACCACTACAGACATTTTTACTGTATTTTATATTTCTTTCCCAGGCTTTTAGTTTAACCAAACTTTGTATAGAACACTTTTGTATGTCATGTGTAGTTTCTTCCTCTCTACTTAAACAATATTGGCAACCTGCAATTAACAACTGTGCTGACTCAGCGTGTTAGGTATTTAATTTTCCTTATTCCAGAAATAATTGGCTTTTAAACCAACACTGAGAAATGGTACCACTTTTACAAGAGACAGGGATGTTTCCCTCCCCTTCTCCTTTCTCTCAATTACAAGATAGTTTTAAATCCGTACTATGCACCACACAGGAATACGAACAGCATGAAACTGTTCTTTGCACAGCTGCACAGTGTGGTTCTGAGATCCATATTTGTAAACAGTAAATGCTTATTTGCTTTAATGGCAGAGTTGGAAATAGTTTTCTGTTGAACATACCGACTGAGACCCTGCACTGTACTTATACCATGTACTTACATCTCCATATCTATGTGTCCCAATGCTGCAAACACACCTTGTAAACCATGCAGGCCCTGACATGGTTGTGTAGTTGAATAGTGTGGAGATGAGCAGAGGAGATGTCTTCCTGTAGCTGGACACACTGGGAGAAACACCTGCAGACCTCTGGGAGTCTTTGCACCCAGATGACATCCTTGTCAGTGTCCAGCTACAGGAAATACCTGGATGCGTTGCCCCTCACCTCTCTAAAAACATGGAAACTCTGCTGCTTACAAGGTGAGTTTTGGAGGGAATTTGGTTTTGTTCTGACCTCTACAACACCTATAAAAATGAGTTGTAATGGCATAAGTCTGGCTTATGCCATTGTAATTCACTAACAGGATGCCAACCACCCCTGAATATCCAAAACTTCAAAATCCAACCACGAGACATCATTACTAGCAGAAATTTGAGATTGCTATACTATTTATTTGTATTGCTATACAATTTCTATCAGAAGTGAATCCAATTGAATTCCTTCCTTTTTCTTCTCTTTTAGTTGAGAAGGCCAACATGTTCGCATTAGATGCTCCACACTGCTTCAGAAGCCTTCTGCATGTGCTTGGGATAGAGGCCTCCATTGAAACACTCATCAAGTCATTTTGCAATAGCAAATCAGTATAAGGATGTTATATTATGCATCTGTAGCTTTATTGAATGAATATAAACATTAAGTTATTTTCCATTTAGAAACCATACCCATAAAACATGCTATCTGTACAATTATGGCACATATATATATATAAATTGTCAGACAAATAAATACAGCCATTTAAATACAAAATGCTAAAGGATAAGGTAACAAGTTGAGTGAATTTCATTTAAAAATTAACTTTCTCAGTTGAAGTGGTTTTCCCTCTCCATAGCAATTCCTAGACCTTCTTCAGATCAACCTGATAAATTCAAGTCTGTAAAAAGTGGCAGTTTTAGTTCACAGCTGTATATGCAAAAGTGATTTTTTTTAGCCAATGATACTGAAAATTTTTCATGAAATAAAGTTTGATACAAAAAAAAAAATCAAAGAGTAGCACAGTTACTACTTCTTCCACAACCAGTGATTAGGCAAAACCAGATTTCTCATACCTCTCTTATAAAACAAAGTTGTGATATTTTAATTTATCAATGGATCAAAACATAAGCTACTTTACAAAAGCAAAGTGTCTGGAGGTTTTTAGGCTCAGAAAGATAGTACACAGAAAACAGCAGGAAAGGGCAATGACATAACTTGAAAACTTATCCCAGGTGTTTTTCTTATGTGATTCCTTCCCAGGTTTAGATCTGTAAGGATCAACCTTTTTTAAAACTACAACTCTAGCACATAAGCAGCTGCATCAAAACTCTCTCTCTTCTTTTAAAGTGCACCAATTGTCTTCATAAAACATGAAGTTCGTAGCTGTTTTACAAAGGTGGGTACCAACCCTCAAGCCACAAATGGAGAAACTACCTTTAAGCCATATTTAAATTCAGTAGTCTCTTTAGCTGCAGATGATGTAGAATTTGACCTACTATTGGTTAGCTAATTTCCATCCGCAATAAGACAGCTCAAAAGTTCATTGCTGCACAGCTATTTGTTCCACTGCCTTGCATTGCTTAGTGAGCTATGGAACTGGCAGTCTTTCTTGCAAAAGCTTCAATATTTGAGTAAGATGTTTACCCTTAACACCACAGCAACTTTCACACTTAACTTACGCATTTAAGAACAGATGTAATCAATCTGTAGGCATAAGCAGGTTTACTAGATCCTGTAAATCAAAATCTGCAATTTGGTAAACTACCAAGAGTAATTTAAGTCTTATTCCAGATATGCCTGAACCTACATTTAAGTCTTATTCCAGATATGCCCGAACCTACATTTAGACTACCTTACATCCTGTGACTTAAAATCTACAGCTTCTTTGTGACCAAACATTATAATGCTGGACAAATGTCACAAAACAGTTTTTATAATAATGACAGGGCAGAAGTCATTAGAGAAACCCACAAAATTAAGAATTCTGTTGTAGTATGAGTGAGAATAAATATTAAAGCAATATGAATTTATACTCTTACAAATACAGTTCATGTCATGGTAGCAGCTTAATTCGAATGCAAAATAGTAACTATGTAGACTCTTAGCAACAGGTACTTTTAAAAATACCTATATTTTATTCTCCCAATGAATGACACAAAAAAAGTTGATTGGAACATAAGATAATGCCATTAAATGCTGAGAACCAGTTTGGCTCCAGAAAAGATGAAGCAGACCTCCATTTCTGCAGTGGGGGTTTCCTAGTTTCCTTTCCTCACTGTGCTCCCCCAATCCACACCTGAGAGTCAAAAATCTCTGAAACTACATGCAATGAGGCACCTGGGGCTTCAGCAATTCCATTCTGGGAATGAAACACATCTCTGTATCCATGCCAGTAATTTCTGCATGAAGCAGCTTTAATCTGAAGTTTGTCAAGTTCATATATGAGCATTTCAGCTCCTTCTAGTGAGGCTTATGCCACAAATTGCAACCAGGCAACTCATAGGAACGTTTCTGCAACAAGCTTCTTAGGTCACAACTAGTATTTCCAGAGATATAAATTCAAAGACTTCATTACACTGCTTGTGTAAGTACAGGGGCATTCTTACACCTCCACAAGTTAAACCCACTGCCATTGTACAACACAGTGAGGAAAGGCTGTACCAAACCTAAGGCATATTTCCATTGTTGTCCTGTTTTTATGTTCAAGGCATGGCAAAGGGTAGTAACAAATCACACAGGCACTTCTAGAGAAAATGCCCCTTTGCTTGAAGGTAAGTAATACCTATATAATGAGAGGTAAGTTTCTAAGACATCAAGTTCAAGTTGGAAAACCTCAATTGTTATTGAGCTTGTAAACCCTATAAAGCAAGCTGCCTAAAGGGGAATTAAGCAAAATATTAATAGAAAAATAAAACCTACCAATCAGAAAAAATTAAAGCCAGTAATTTTAGCTTCAGCTGCCTCCAATTAAGCTTTCAAATGGCTTGCTGCACAAAAAGGTATGCAAATATCAATGAGGCACATGTATAACTATTTTCTGTGAAACCTAGAGGTTACCGAAAAACATTTAATTGTATTTAGTCTTATCTGAAGGTATTTCTCAGGAGGAAGGGCCACTAACAAATTTCCAGGGAAGCATCAAAGTTGAGCGCAATTGTATTATCCCTTGATTGTGAGAAAGGGCTTGTCTACAGATTTTTTAAACATTTTTAAAGGAGCTCCTAGTTTAAGTAAGAATTACTTTGTTCATAGTTTTAATAATTTGTATCTGACAGAAAGCTGTTTTTATCTATAGCCTTAAATAAGTTTTTGTTTAGAGATTTAGTTGCATTTCTTTAGATCAATTTGAAGAGCTATACCACTTTAGAAGCAACCGAAGTATAGTCTTTTCACAAGATTATGAAAAGTATGTTTCCGTCTATGCAAGCGGCTTCACAGGAAAACACTGTCAGCTATGCAATTAAAAGTTTTAAATGTGAACTGGTCCATACATTTTACTATTCATTGTGAGCAATTCACATAATGTTCACAGAACTGGACCTCTTTGCCACACTTCCTGGGAAATGCTTGTTCCCTACACTGCAATACTAAATTCTAGCACTTCTTTTCTAAACATTCTAGAGTAATCACATGATTCAAACTTCACCACTTTCACAGCAGCCAGTTTCCCAACGGCTGTAGGTACGCACATATCTGTTTTACAGTAAGTCTGTTCTGTCAAGGTAGTCTGAGTGGTAATTCCGTGTCTCTGAAAGGCATATAAATTTAAAGCACAACTGAAAAATAAGAAAACAAAATAACTTAATTCTCCCCCTCTTTGCATTCAATAAATATATATAGCCAGTTACATTTTATGGAGAACAAGTGTACAGTCTTCATTTTCTTTCAAAAGATTTGACATCACCGAGTCATCTTTGGCCTGTGTATTCTTCAAATAGTAGTTGACTATCTTCTCATCAAGTTTGTATTGATGCTGAATGCTTTCATAGGGCTTAAGGTCCAAGTCCAAAACTGAGAGTGAAAACGTAAATCTAGATTTAGAGGTTAGAACCACTGGCCTCTGCTCCGAACTGCAATTTGAAGAAGAACAGACTATATTACTCCTTGCTTTAGGGAAAAACAAAACCAGACATCAGCAGTGTTTCAGTATTCCCCCCACTGTGCATAAAAAGCCTACCCATTACCTAATCACGGCAAACTACAGCTGATGCTGCATTTTTCAAGTAGCTGTGGTTTTAAGCTTTTCCAGTACAAAATGTGGTACAAAAAGAATTTAGTGGACTATATTCCTACAAGTTTCCACCTCTATTTATGCCAAGCCTTCCTAAATTATTAAACCACCCATACTGCTATGTAAATGAAATGCACTGAGGGTTTAGTCATCTGTTTAAGTAATGTTATTTAAACTAAGATGGTTCATTAAAGTGCGCCCCATGATTTAGAAGACAGAGGAATACAAAAAGTTACTATCATCTCTTTAGTTAAGATGCTAAACTAAACCAAATACAGCTACATTGTCATATGAATTATTATGTAATTTTGATCTGCTATACAAATGATGGCTCATGTTCCTTGTTAAGTAATGACACTTATTCAGCTGCTGTCTCACTTAAATTCAATTTGTATGTGCCTCTGCTACTGTAGTTCAAAATCACAAGTCAATGACAAATCCCTAGGGGATGTAACAGCTGTTTGATTGCTACCCATACAGCTGGAGCCAACTCCTCACAGAGGAAAGACTTTACACATTCCATAACTGTTGAGAACACAAAATACTGTATGCTGAAAAATTAAATATGTGAAAGGAATCTAACTCTTAAATCTGAGGTGATGTTTTCTCTCTGCTACCTGGTACACGAGATTTTCTAGAAGAATCTATTCTCACATATAAATATTCTGAGATTCCAATGGAGTACTTAAGAATGCTAAAGCTAACTTATGATGCTGAGATCTGTGTGTTATCATCTATGATGCTATCTTGGTTTGTTTAGATTTTACCATTGGTCACACGTTGGATGCTCAAGTAGACAGAAAGTGATTACAGGGCCTTCTAGACAGATACAGATCAGCTGACAAATGGCAAAGAACCCTCAGCCCTTCAGTTTAAAGAGATATGGGTGGGGAACCATATTTGTCTCAAGTTTTTCTTACAGGCTATGACAAGACATTAACACTCAGACTAAATGACATAGTTATTACTTAAGTACCAGTGCATTTCTGTGTAAAACATAATTAATGTAGTTTGCATGTTACTTAGCAATTCTCATAGAGCAAAGGATAATGTCAATTGGGTTTCTTCAAGGGTAGAAGTGGTGAGTAATCCAGGAAATAGCACATATGGATGTTGTCCTAATAATTGTTTAGATATGTCATCTGCCCTATAAATAAGATATGTTCACTTTTAAAAGATCTTCATCCTAATACTGAGAGTGTCCACTTTGTTGAGAGTGCAGACTGCAACTCTTGAAATCTCTGGTAATAGCCCCTGAAGAAAGCCAATTTGTGACAAGGCTGAAACTTATTGGGCTTTTTAAGATAATAAAGTTTCTGGACCATCATCAGCACATGGGACTTCATTTCTTTTATTTCTTCCACTGTAAATATGTGCTTTCCAGTTTTTTGTTCTGTTTCAATTTTTCAGGACAGAAAAATGGACTACAAGCCTAAGCAATTCTACTTAAACACGGTATACTGATTATTCTGAATAATCCAAACATAGGTTGTCTAGGAAATTTTCATATTACTGTCCTTTCTAGATAGAAATATATGTTAAAAGTCTGGATAACAGTACCATTCATCCTGTTGACAAGGTGAAAGGGCAATCATGATTGAACAGTCCTTCGCCGTCATTGCAACTCTGTACTGCTGAACCTGTAACAAAATCAAGATATGACCCATCTAATACATGAGGATTGTCAAGCTGTGTCAAGTTCAGTAATAAGAGTTGACCTGCAAAAAGAGCATGTAAGAGAACCACAGTGTAAACTGCAACATGCTCATATACACAGGTAAGTACCTCAGGGATAAGCATTTCCACAATCACAACATTTCTGCTACTATAAGCCTTTTCATTTATTAATTACATATAGGAAGCCCTATGTGATAAAGGGAAAGCAAGACCATACTGCTAGTCTGATCTGTGTAAAACGTATTCCCAGACCTCACTTCTTACGTCCAAACATTAAGCATGGAAGTCTAATCAGGGTGAGTCTACATGTATAGAATTCCACCAGTTCCTGTAAGAACCCTTACAGTTGTGGCTCCCATTTGTACAGAAGCCTGTGCACCACCACTGCCTATTCACCAATGCCAGAATTATTCAGAGACCAGGTGCTGCTCTGCCCTTTGATAGCAGGTTCAGACAAAAAAGGCTGTATGAAAGGTGATTACTAATAAAACCTGTTTAAAATGTGCAGAGCATTATTTAACAAAACTGTTTTCTTAATACTGATTATTAGAAGGCAATCCACTAGACTTCCATAGAAGTAGTCAATATTTGATCCGCAATGTCATCACAATTGCTAATACATAATTATAATAAGGAACACAGAATCTGTATTATGATATGAGTCCAATTCTCAACAGTTACACTGCTCCCTGAACAAGTTGCTTTGCCCTGTAAAAAGCTGTCACACCAGCCCTAAGCATCATGCCATAGACCTAGGTGCATGAAGGAACTATTGTTTCACAGATCCCAGAGAGAGATGCCTCATAGAGAAATGAGTTTACATCTACAACATACTTTGCATGCAGAAAGTTCAAGGTTCACTCCTGGGTATCTAGTTTAAAAACTCAGCAGATAATGGGAAACGTATGATTTGGTTCACAGCAGCTTCCATGTGTTACTTCCTATAATCTGAATTTTATTTATTTAAAACATTTATTATCAATTTTTCAATCACAGTCCTCAAAACAGCTTTAAGTATAAACAGATAGCCACGCACACCAAGATCAGGTACCTATGTTGTCTTTGCCTTCATCTCTTCTTTTTCCTTTCTATAGCTGGCACAGGGAGTAGTCTGGCTGGAAAAGCAGCAGCTGCCCTCCTGGGCAGGTTGTAGAAAATCTTAAACATAGAGCTTTCTGCTATGTTATAGCCTAGCATTGCCTTATTTTCAGAAACTATTAATTATTTAGAATTTACAACAGTAATTATCTTCATCATCTCTGTGAATCACACAACTGGAAGCCACAGGAATACCCCATTGTGTGATTTCACAGATGATCACTTGAAGAATAGAATTACATATATACAACCAGTCTATATAGGGGTTCATGGTTAGAAAGAACTTGGACTCTTATTAACGGATACCTTTGTCAAAGCATATCCTACTGTTCCATCATCCTCAGTTGAGAGATCCAGTAGCTTCTCATAAAATGATTCATTATATGGCCCATCAATTTGTAACATATTCCTAAGAAAAAGCAAAATAAGTAGTTAATACAGAAAATGAATCAAGTGCACTTATTATGAAGCAATTCTGCCAAATGTCTTTGTTACCAGATCTTTTCATCTGGCAGCACAAGGAATATTTATTTTTACAGCTGAGACTACACTACCCTCTAGTGGTCATAATTTAAAGCTGCAAATCAGCAAAACAAAAATCTAGCTTGATACGTAAAAAGACAAGCAGGGCCTGCTGCAAAGTGCAGTATATATATTCCATTTTTAGCTTCCTCAGTTAATCAGTTACCATTCCATGGTCACTGAGCATGCTCATTCCTTAAAAAAAACTACTTTACAGGTTTGACCACTGTAATTCTTTTCTCTAAAGAGTTGGGGACTCCTCCTACCCTAGACTTGTGTGCAGATAGTGGTGCCATTTTCATTATTTAAGCCATGGCATCAAAAACTATGTATTCACTAATGTTCTTTCTAAAAGGGAATTCTGCACAGCAAATGTCTTGCTACTATACAAGACAGAAGTAAAATTCCAAATAAACAGAACCTAAGCATTACTAATGTGAGCTATTTAAAAGACAGCAAGTCTCATTGCAAATTGCAGGCCTATTAGGGTGTTTTGTTTTGTTTTTACAAGTTCCATGAGACGTAAATTTTAGACAGGTAGAATATAAAATGAAAACAGGAGGTGGGAAGCATATCAGAAACAATGGAAGGACTTTCTACTGGCAGTATTGAATGTGAAACCTGAAAATTTCTCAGGATAGGCCTTAATTCAAGACATACCCAGTTTTAAGCCAAATTGATTTCAATGGGCCTAGGCATGTCTAACTATGGATTTAAGCCACATTGGCAACTCATGATTAGAAAGAGACTTTTTTTATAGTCCAGATCTACTGTCATCCAAATCTCATTAAAGTTCAAGCATGTAGCCTTCATACTTTCAGCACTAAAAAAAGAACTAAAAAAAGAACACCAAGCATGATCATACTTTTACTTTCCATCAAGTGAGGATGAAGAAGCAAGCTGGCCACTGTCATTTTCAACAATACTGTATAAAAGCCTAACTTGAGTTAAAATGTAAACATGCTGCCAGTTTTCCTTTACTAAAGGAATCTACAAGATACAAAGGCCTCTACATTGTAATAAACTACTCCAAAAATAAAGCATTGTTCATTTGTTAAGATGTTGCCATTACATGAGGATATTAACTGGAAATAAATGTTTAATGCTGGATAAAAACAAAAGTTTAGAACATGTATCCAAGTACATTTTGGTTTCTGACATAAGACAAAAATATTAGCTGTCTTAAAATACATTTCATAGGAAATGAGTAGCAGAAAACTATGATAAATAAGTTAAATGGTTGATTGTAAACTAAAAGAGATCCTCTGGATTTTGAGAAACCTTAGTATATTCTTTGCTACCAATGCCTCAGAATGCTCAGTACAACTTCACCAAGGATGTTTACTCTTATCTTTTTATCTTCTGTGTTGAAAACATGGATTATAAAATGTTACCTCTCATTGGGAAACTCTTCCAAGTACTGCTCTACTCTGTTGTACAATGGATAAATACCCTCAATGTCCAGCATATCCAGCATCTGAGTCTGAAGTGTTTTGTAGAGGAGACATCCCCTTGGCAAGCCAGAAGTCTCCATTTTATTTTTACCTAAAAGAAAAATACACTTTTAAAACCCTTCTTATAAAATACATAGAAATCTCTGGTCAAAAATAGTAGAGAAAAACAGGGAAGAATTAGCATGGTTAAGATCTGATTCATAATCACCCATCTCAAAACAGTCAAAAAGTTAAATGAAGAGGCATTGCAAATCAATGTTCAACTCAAAGCTGAAAGGATATTTCCAGTGGGACAAAATGTTAGGTTAAACAAGGTTAAACATTTTGGTGTTCCCCATTATTAGAGGAAGATCTATGGCGATTATTCTAACCCGAGAAACACAATTTACTCTGCTTTAGAATAATTTAAAAAAACATAAATCCAACAGCATAAACTGTTGTGAATTACAGTCCATTTCATCAGTGGAATCTGATCAAGTGGAGCACAGTCCACAAAAGCTTACTCTAGAAATTTCTTTTTCCTAGCTAGTCTTAAAGATGCTACTGGGTTTCTGTACATCCTATTATTTTTGCGGGCTTTGGAAATATATGATTCTCCACATACTGTTATTCCAGCAGCAATGCGGGAATTTTTTGATGTTTTAATTGATTCAGTAACAGGCACTTAAGACATTTGTACAAAGATATGTTTTGTATAACAGGTACATTTTACACAGTAGAGCAGAGCAGGATACCAGCTGGGAGGCTTTGGAAGGCTGCATCCTCCTAGCACACACACACACACACACACACAAATTGAAGTCACCAGGAAAATATTTCCTGATTTTAAAATTATCTCTCCTGTTTTTTGTGGAGCTTTCAGGCTATGTGGCCATGTTCTGGAAGAGTTCCTTTCTGACGTTTCGCCTGCATCTGTGGCTGGCATCTTCAGAGAATGAGAGCCTGGAAAAGGATTGGGTATATATATATATCCCGTGTGACCCTGGGAAGGAAGGAGTAATTTGCAAATTTATTGTTCTGTTGCTAATGGCAGTCCTCAGGGTGGGAGGATATGCAAACAAGGATTAATATCTCCTAACTGGTGCTCATTGTCTGCTGGGAATCCCCTGGCCTTAGGCTGTTTCTCATTTGCATTGGTTGAGTCTTAACCTTGCTGTCCTTCAAGACTGGGAGCCAAGCCTTGTTTACTCTCAGGGTTTCCTCTTTTCTGTTGAAATTATCCAGGTGTTTATGGATTTCAATGGCTTCCCTGTGCATTCTGACCTGGTAGTTGTTGGCATGGTCCAGAATTTCAGTGCTTTCAAACAGCATTTTATGCCCAGGATGGTTTATAGCATGTTCTGCTACTGCTGATTTTTCCAGTTGACCCAGTCTACAGTGTCTCTCATGCTCTTTGACTCTTGTCTGCACACTGGGTTTGGTAGTCCCTCTGTAGACCTGTCCACAGCTGCATGGAATGTGGTAGACTCCTGCGGCGGTGAGAGGGTCTCTCTTGTCCTTGGCTGAGCGAAACATTTGCTGGATCTTCTTCGTCGGTTTGTTCACCACTTTCTGCGACTCCTTTGATGTATGGTAAAAATATCTTCCCTTTGGGTGGTTGCTTTTCTTGAGTCTTCTAGGTTTTTCTGGGCCTGGCAGCCCTTCTGATGTCTGCGCTGGAGTAACCATTTGCCTGTAGAGCCCAGTCCAGGTGTTTCAGTTCATCTTCCAAGAAGTGGGGTTCACAGATACGTTTTGCCCAGTCTACTAGTGTTTTTATAGTGCCTCTTTTTTGTCCTGGGTGATGGTTGGAGTTCTTGTGCAGATATCTGTCCGTATGCGTATGTTTTCTGTATACTGTGTGGCCCAAACGTTGGTTTGGTTTGCAAATGACTAGGACATCCAAGAATGGTAGTGTTCCATCCTTTTCTTTTTCTATTGTGAACTGGATGTTAGGATGAATGTTGTTCAAATGGTTCAGAAATACAGCCAGATCTTCTTCTCCATGGCTCCAAATGATGAAAGTGTCATCCACATATCGGAACCATGTTGTGGGCTTTTTCAGTGCTGTTTCCAGGGCTTGTTTTTCAAAGTGCTCTATGTAAAAGTTTGCTATCACAGGGCTCAGAGGGCTCCCCATTGCTACCCCATCTCTCTGCTCATAGAATCCATTGTCCCACTGGAAATAGCTTGTGGTGAGGCAATGTTCAAACAGGGCTGTGATGTCTTCTGGAAAAAAATTTTGGATGTGTGTCATGGTGTCCATTATGGGGACTTTGGTGAACAAGGAGACCACATCGAAGCTGATTAGTATGTTTCCAGGTTTTAGTTCAAGGTTGTTGATTTTTCCTATGACGTGAGCTGAGTCCTTGATGTAATGGGGGGTTTGGCCTATATAGGTTTGAAGTTGCGTAGCCAGAAACTTGGCCAAGTCGTATGTGGGGGATCCAATGGCACTTACTATGGGTCGGAGTGGAATGGACTCCTTGTGGATCTTGGGAAGTCCATACAGTCTTGGTGGAAGAGCCTCAGATTTGCACAAACTTTGTTTTGTGGTTGGCTGAATTGAGGAGTTTTTGATCAGGGTGTTTGTTTTCCTGGTGATTTTGTTGGTTGGGTCTTGTTTCAGTTTTTTGTATGTTGCAGGATCTAGGAGTTCCTTGATTTTTTGTTTGTACTGTTCCATAACTTCTAGCCAGATGCCTCTCTGATCCGTGGCCCTAAAAGGGCTGGGCAGAGGTGATGGGGAAAAACAGAGACATGGAGGGGAAACCCTCACCTTCTGTTCCCATGGCTCCCATGTGCTGCAAGGCTGTTTGCAGAAATCTCCTGTGCTCCTCCATGAAAGGGGGCAGCTTTGGAGGAGAGAGAGAGTCACTGGCAAAGCCAAGACATTTCTCCAATCCTGGGAGCCCTTGCCATATTAAATCTTCCTCCATGCTTCCAAGGCACCAAGAAAAGGATTGAAGCGGCTGTAGCGAAGAAGTTGCAGAGCAACAGCAAACACATCCTACTGGAGTGATAGGCAGGACAAGACTGGGCTTTCCAGGGTTACCTCCACCCATGTAGGAGTCACCAGAAGGTCTCAAGTTTCAGCCCTGCCTATTGGAGTGAGTGGAAGGAGCATAACCCGAATTACAGGATGTGGGGCTCTTATCTACTGGAAATGGACATATCACGGGTAAGTACCAATGTCCGTGTTTCCATGATTACTGTGGCATTGCCTTTGTCTGCTGGGAGAATGATGATTTCTGGGTCCAAATTGAGGTCCTTGATGGCTTTTCTTTCTTTTTTGGTTATGTTGCTGGGAAAGAAAAGCCATCAAGGACCTCAATACAAAAATATATGTTTTTATTTATTTATTTATTTATTTACTATGTCACATTGGAGGGGTGATGTCCATGTGTAGACGTAAAGAGGGGCCCCTAAGAGTAAAAAGTTTTGAGCACCACTGCAGTATTCCATTAACTGTGGCTCTAAAAGGCAACATCATGGGCTTAGAAAATGTAAATATTTAAGTTCTGCATGCCAGCATGATTTGAGCATTTGATTATGACTATGGAGACCAGGGTTCAAGTCTCTACTGGGCTATGGAAACCCACTAGGTAACCTTGAGTGAGTCACACACTCTCAGCCCCAGAAAACCCTGTAACAGTGTCACCTTAGGGTTGCCATAAGTTAGAAATGATCTGAAGGCACACAACAATTTGCCTCATATTAAGAAACCCCAACAGTGTTAAAATTGGTATAATTAAACACTCATCTGGTTTAGCAGCAAGGAAAGAGAGGAGAAAAAGTAGTAATTTTCATGTACTGAAGAGGCTTATTGTTCAGACTAGAAAAGTGTAAGGTAACATGAAGTGTAAATATGGGCTAGGAATTCATATACATAGGAGTTTTAACACACTCCAACTTCAACTATTCAGCTTCATTAACAGGTGCAGGGCTTGGCCTAACCCCACCCTTCCTAGAGCCACACAGTCTCACACAATCGCTAAACACTTCATAAGAACAAATGAACCTACAGACATGATCTGGAATTACTGCTCTGCCATGTTTGAGGTTGAATGTGTACCTTGTGTACATACTAAGGTTGCATTCAAACATAATGCTAATCGTAGATTTTTGTGGGTTTTTCAAGATATATGGCCATGTTCTAGAAGAGTTTCTTCCTGACATTTCGCCTGCATCTGTGGCTGGCATCTTTCTCTTTCTTCTCTAGCCCAGCTGTTAAAAGGAAATCTGACACCTCCATTTCTATTTTTAAATAATTCCTGTTAAAGTTTGTATCTCACAAACAATCTGAAGTTTACTGAAAGAAGTCAACCTCAAAAGTGTGATTTATGAAGCCGGATTCTTTAAATACATTTTAGTTAAGATTATATGTAGTTTAAGATTTAGACATAACCTTATCTTCTCTGTGGATCAGCACACAAAATGAGAGAAGGAGGAAGAGGCAAACAAACCAAAAGGCTCACAATCTGTCATATCTAGATCTGTGTGTCCTAAGTGTGTTGTGACAACTGTTTAGCATTGTAGGATCTGAACCTAGTCCAGAAACTAGGAAAGGATTAATTGTAATATAAGGACATAACATACAAATAATCACAAGATGATGAGAAGGGACATCCAAATAGATGAGCTGTCAAATAAGAAAGAACCTTCAATCTCTCAGTCTAAAGAGATTGGGGGCAGGGGGGAATCATGTGCATTTCACAATGATCCTCCCCAAACAAACAGGCACCAAGAACAACAGCTGAGAGTAATATTAGTATTCCTTATTAATAATAATAATAATAATAATAATAATAATATGATTTATTTCTATACCGCCCTTCCATAGATCAGGGCGGTGTACAGCATATAAAAACAGTAAGACATAAAAACCATGTAAATTAAAAACAAGTCAGATACAATAAAACAGTAAAACAGTAAAATCACAAATCTCAGTACAAGTGCAAGAGCATGTGCGGCAGCAGAACAGTGGGCGGCATTACAACAGGCTAATAAATGAAAAATCCATTCAGCGATATGCCTGGTTAAATAAGTAGGTCTTTAGGTCCTTTTTATATTGAGCAAGGGAGGGGGACAAGCGGAGATCGATAGGTAGAGAGTTCCAGAGACAGGGGGCAGAGATGCCCTCTTCATCGTACTCGCTAATCTGGTCTCCGGAACTCTCAGTAACCGCTGTCCAGAGGATCTAAGTGTGCGGGGCGGATTATATGGGGAGAGACGGTCCTTCAGGTACCCTGGACCCAAGCCATATAGGGCTTTGTAGGTGATAACCAGCACTTTGTACTGAGCCCGGAAGCGAATCGGCAGCCAGTGAAGATCCTTCAGAATTGGTGTTATATGGGCGGCCCTGGGAGCACCAGTGACCACCCGCGCTGCCATATTTTGCACCAGTTGTAGCTTCCGAGTATGATACAAAGGCTGCCCCATGTAGAGCGCATTGCAGAAGTCCAACCGAGAGGTTACTAGAGCATGTACTACGGTTTCAAGGTCCCTCCGGTCCAGGTAGGGACGCAGCTGGCGTATCAGCCGAAGCTGATAACAGGTGCTCCTGACCGTCGCGTCCACCTGAGGAGTCAGATGGAGCGACGAATCAAGGAGCACCCCCAGACTGCGTACTGTGTCCTTCATGGGGAGGGTGACCCCGTTCAGGACAGGTGGAACCACCTCCATCCCTGGACCGGGAGAACCTATCACCAGTACTTCCGTTTTCTCTGGATTCAGGCTGAGTCTATTAAATCCAGTCCATTACCGATTCCAGACAGGCCACGAGAGGAGCGACGCCGTCCCTGGTCACTGCATCAGTCGGAGACATAGAGAAGACTATTTGGGTGTCATCGGCGTACTGATAACACCGCGCCCCATGCCTCCGGATGATCTCTCCCAGCGGTTTCATGTAAATGTTAAAGAGCATGGGGGACAGAATAGCTCCTTGAGGAACCCCAGATGTAAGGGCCCTCTTATCGGAGCAAACGTCCCCCAGCTGCACCATCTGGAACCTCCCAGAGAGGTAGGATCTGAACCACTGGAGCGCAGTGCCTCCGATTCCCACCTCTACCGGGCGTTCCAGAAGGATACCATGGTCGATGGTATCGAAAGCCGCTGAGATGTCCAAGAGCACCAACAGGGACACGCTACCCCTGTCGATGCCCAGACGGAGATCATCGACCAGGGCGACCATGGCAGTCTCAACCCCGTAGCCCGCCCGAAAACCGGTTTGAAATGGATCTAGAAAATCCGTTTCATCCAAGATCGATTGAAGTTGGAGTGCAACCGCCCTCTCGATCACCTTCCCCAGAAATGGCAGCAGCGAGACTGGCCGATAGTTGTTATGAACCAGGGGGTCGAGGGAGGGCTTTTTGAGCAAAGGTTTTATTATGGCCAATTTAAGATTTTGCGGAAAATGCCCTTCCCTCAAGGATGAATTAATAATCCAGTGTAACAATGAAGTTACAACCGGTCCCCCCTGGGCCACTAGCCACGAGGGACAGGGATCGAGAGAGCAGGTTGTCTTCCTAAGACTTCTGAGGATCTTGTCCACATCCTCGGTACCAACAGACTCAAACTGATCCAGTACAACAGAGTCCACGGAAGCTCTAGACTCCTCTATTCTGGGTCCTGCTTCAATTCTGGCGTCCAGACCTTCGTTTATCCGAGAGATTTTATCCGCGAAGAAGTTGTTAAATTGGTCACAGCAGGCCTTGGTTGGTTCAAGGATCTGGTTCGGGGCAGGGGGGAGCTGAGTTAGCTCCCTCACTACCCTGAACAACTCTGCTGGACGCGACTCCGCGGACGCGACACGAGCAGCAAAGAACGAGTTCTTAGCTGCTTGTATCGCCTCTCCGTAGTCCTTCAAATGAAGGTCTAGGAGAGCCTTGTCGGATAAACGCTGGTGTTTCCGCCAGGCATACTCTAGCCGTCGCAGGACCCGCTTCCTTGCCCGGAGATCTTCCGTATACCAGGGCTGCCTTTTGGAAGCAGGCCTGAGAGGGCGCTTGGGAGCGATTCTGTGTATAGCCCTGGAGAGATCAGTATCCCAGGTGTTAACTAGGGCATCAACAGTGTCGCCGTCACTTCCAACCATAAGCCCCTCTAGGGCTTCTTGGAACCTATCAGGTTCCATCAGCCTTCGAGGGTGGACCATTCTAATAGGTCCGCCATCCCCGGAGGGGATCTGGGTAGATGCCTTGATACTTGCCTCAACCAAGAAATGATCCGTCCATGACAGGGCGGAGATGTTGGTGATTCCCGCCCACGGAGTTTCCATGTCCGTACAGAAGACCAAATCGAGTGTATTCCCCGCACAATGCGTTGGACCCGAAACCAGCTGAGACAGGCCCATGGCTGTCATGGTACCCATGAATTCCCGAGCTGCACCAGATGGAACATTGTTGACCGCGAAGGGGATGTTGAAGTCCCCCAGGACTAAAAGCCTGGGGGACTCCAACATTTATTTATATTTATGAATATAAATCTCCAGGACCAGATGAACTACATCCTAGAGTATTAAAAGAACTAGCAAATGTAATATCAGAGCCATTGGCAATAATCTTTGAGAACTCCTGGAGAACAGGAGAAGTCCCAGAAGACTGGAGGAGGGCAAACGTTGTCCCCATCTTCAAAAAGGGAAAAAAAGAGGATCCCAACAATTATCGTCCAGTTAGTCTGACATCAATTCCAGGAAAGGTGCTAGAGCAGATCATTAAGCAGAGAGTCTGCGAACATTTAGAAGCCAATGCCATAATCACAAAAAGCCAACATGGGTTTCAGAAAAAGAAGTCATGCCAAACGAACCTGATCTCTTTTTTTGATAAAATTACCAGCTTGGTAGATGAAGGGAATGCTGTGGATATAGTATACCTCGATTTCAGTAAGGCCTTTGACAAGGTTCCCCATGACATTCTTGCAAACAAGCTTGCAAAATGTGGGATAGACAAGTTAACTGTTACATGGATTTGTTAATTGGTTGAGTGGCCGAACTCAAAGGGTGCTCAACAATGGCTCCTTTTCATCCTGGAGAGAAGTGACCAGTGGGGTGCCACAGGGTTCTGTCCTGGGCCCAGTGCTATTCAACATCTTTATTAACGATTTGGATGACAGAATTGGGGGCATACTTATCAAATTTGCAGATGACACTAAACTGGGAGGAGTAGCTAATACCCCAGAGGATAGGATCAAAATTCAAAATGACCTGAATAGACTAGAAAGCTGGGCCAGTGCTAACAAAATGAAATTCAATACGGAGAAATGTAAGGTTCTGCACTTAGGGCGGAAAAATGAAATGCACAGATATAGGATGGGGGACACCTGGCTGAACGAGACCACATGTGAAAGGGATCTAGGAGTCCAAGTAGACCATAAGCTGAACATGAGTCAACAGTGTGATGCGGCAGCTAAAAAAGCCAATGCAATTTTAGGCTGCATCAATAGAAGTATAGTTTCTAGATCAAGGGAAGTTATAGTGCCACTCTATTCTGCTTTGGTCAGGCCCCACCTGGAATACTGTGTCCAGTTCTGGGCACCACAATTCAAAAAGGATGTGGAGAAACTGGAGCATGTCCAAAGGAGGGCAACTAAGATGGTGAAGGGTCTGGAAACCTTGCCCTATGAAGAACGCCTTAGGGAGCTGGGGATGTTTAGCCTGGAGAAGAGAAGGTTAAGAGGTGATATGATAGCCCTGTTTAAATATTTGAAGGGATGTCATATTGAGGAGGGAGCAAGCTTGTTTTCTGCTGCTGCAGAGACTAGAACGCGGAACAATGGATGCAAACTGCAGGAAAAGAGATTCCACCTCAACATTAGGAGGAACTTCCTGACAGTAAGGGCTGTTCGACAGTGGAACACACTCCCTCGGAGTGTGGTGGAGTCTCCTTCCTTAGGGGTCTTTAAGCAGAGGCTGGATGGCCATCTGTCAGGGATGCTTTGACTTGGAGTTCCTGCATGGCAGGGGGTTGGACTGGATGGCCCTTGTGGTCTCTTCCAACTCTATGATTCTATGATTCTAACATCAGCTCCGAGACCAACTGTGTCAGCTCGTTAAGGGAGTCTGTTAGCGCACGGGGTGGCTGGTAGACTAGCAGAATCCCTAGACTGTCTCTAGCCTTCAGGGTCAGGTAAATACATTCGATGTAGGAGGTCTGACGAACAAGGTTCCTGGTAAGAGACAGGGTGTTTTTATGCACCAAGGCAACACCCCCCCCCCGCCCACCTAACCTGCTCTGGTCCTTCACCGAGTACCCGGAAGGGAGGACCTGAGCCCACACGGCATCCCCCTCAGGCCCGAGCCAGGTCTCGGTTATGCAAGCCAGGTCACAGTTGTTATCCTCGATTAGATCATGTACAATGTGGGATTTGTTCTTGATGGATCTGGCATTGCACAGGAGCAGAGACAGGCTTTGTGGTATGGCTGGAGTGACCCTCAGGTCCCGTTGGTTAGGAGAAGGACTGGAAGGAGAGATAGATATTAAGCATCGATCTCGCCTTCCCCTGCAACGCCAGTCTTTTCTCCTACCGTCATACTTCCCCTTGCCCCACACAACTTGGATAAGAGTCCCGCTTGTATCAAGAAAGTTATCCCCTCCCTCCTCAGATAGATCTCCCTCTCCTTCCTTATTAAGATTCTCCATCTCCTCCACAACAAAACAGGGTGATAGAGGGGGGGATGAAGGAAAGAGGTACCAGAGTCAGTATGATAACCGGCTGAGTTCATCGTTGACAAATGGAAACAATAATAGTTCGGGAGGGCAATTCTTCTACGGTCCTTTATATGACCCCCGAGCATCCACACGCTCTCCCGCAGTCGATTGGGCTCTATGGGAGAGGTGGTTGATATTCCGCCACCAGAGTCACTGTATGAGAGGTAGCTGTTAGGCCTATAAAAGTCTAGAAGCCCGGTCTCGAACCTCCTCCCCCGCCAGAACCTCCGTCTCGCGTCCGGAGGGTGCTTAGATGAAAAAAAATAAAATACATTCCTCATAGTACAGCATGCCCTTCCCTTACATGGGAGATCCGTTCCTGACCTCCTCTCCGCCACATAAGGGAAATTCTGCAAATGCTCACGCCTCACTGAAAACAATGGGGCTCATGTACGTGGTGTGCAGCTTTCAGCATAAGCTGAAAGCCACATATAACACACCCTGTATATGATGCAGGTGCACTGTATTTTACTTTACTGTATTTTATATTTGCATTTTATGCTGTACTTTTATCTTATTATTATTATTATTATTATTTATTAACCTTTATTTATATAGCGCTGTAAATTTACGCAGTGCTGTACATACAATCTTATAAATTAGACAGTTCCTTGCCCTCAGGCTTACAATCTAAGAGAGACAACACAAAAAGAGAAGGGAAAGGGGGTGGGAAAGGGGATGAGGCCCAGTGGTTCTTCTTTCCTTCTGCGGCCTGGACCAAGGCAGATCACTGAAGGGAGGGCTAAGGTTCTTAATACATAGAAGCATTTTGCATATTATTATTTTCTACTGTTTAGAAAGTATTCTGTATTTTATATCTGTTGGTTTATGACTAAAATAAAACTATAGACCTTATCAGACGGAAGGAATTTCTCTTTATTACGAATGGAGCCAATTCGAATTCACGTGAATTCGCTAGTTTAGCAAATTCACATGAATTCCTATTGCATTCGGAATGTGTTCAGAATGACTTCCCATTACCTGCCCAAAATTGTGTGAGATGCTTTAATTCGCAATAACGTAAAACCCATGATTGAGTTCAGAATGACTTCCCTTTTGCCCAAAATTGTGTGAGATACTTTAATTCACAATAACGTGAAACCTCATGATTGCGTTCGGATTGCCATTGGATTATACTTCCAATTTCCAACGTCTGATAAGGTCTTATGTGTGAGTAAAACTGCATATGTGCTTGGGCAAATCCCTAACCAGTTGGAGTGGAATGTGGATCACAGATATGTTTCAGCTTTAATTTTGCAATTGGGAAAAGAGAGGAGTTGTTATGTTCCTGCCCCAGGAAAGTGATGGCTTCCCCGCCCCATCAACTACAAAACTGCAGCCCACTGATCATATAATGGCTGCAGGGGTATGACCTTATAAACATTAGCTGAGGTTTCACAGGGCCATGGAAGGTAAAGTCCAATAGAAGAACCACTGATTTATACTTCACCAGCTATGATACAGGATCTCAGCCCAGGTTCCCTTTCTTCACATAGGATAAAGGATTTAAATTTATGTTTGTTTTTAACTGATGTTGTGCTTTAGCTGATATTGTGCATTTGTTAATCTGTTGTTTCCCACCTCAACCTAGAGGCAGGTAAGAAATTATAACTATTATTATGGGACAACTCACCTGATCAGCAAATATCTGGATGGACTGAGTTCATTAAATTAACATAAGGATAAGGTAACTGAATATTTTATATTCAAAATATTTAAATAAACGCCCAGCACATTTCGGCTTAATATTTCTTAAAAGTTAACTCTGGTTTCTTTGTCATGATGTATACAAGTCTGTAAGATGAACAACATGTAAAAAATTATAGAGCTATAAAAAACACACAAGCATTTTAATTAATAAGTGGGAAATTATAGCACAACAAATAATGTTGCCACTATATTCCCAAAATATTTTTAACTCTTATTTATATTCATTGAATGTAAATGCACAAAGGCGCTGTGTGAGCATGCAGATGGTTTAAAAGCATGTTTGTTTTTACCAATCTGGAGCACAACAAATCAGCACAGTAAAAATCTATGCAGATAGAACAATGCTGGAAATAAAGAGGCCAGGAAGATGAAGATTATTTCTGCAACCTACTGTGCCACCAGATACATTTACAGCAACTTGTATCAAGTTGTATTTGATTTATATTTATTATCATCATCATCATCATTATTATTTGTATTTCGCTCTTTCCGCAGAACTGGGACTCAGAGCAGCTTCACAATATTAAAAGAGCAAAGGCAGAGTAGAGGAAGAAACGTCTTACCATTTCTTACTAGTTCTTTACTGAAAGCACTTGCTTCACAGTAACTCCTTCCTTGTGATGAGGGAACAATCTTCATATCACCTGCCTTGCAGACATCTGTGCTGCTAAGCAGAGCCATTGTTATTACATGGATCAATTCTTTCAGAACTGTCCTTGTACAATGTGGCCCACTGACCAGGCCATTTGATGGAAAGAAGAAAGGCTTCAGATGGTGAGCAAGTTCATTCAGATCAGATAAAGAGTCCTCATTATCTTTACAACCATAAATTAATTCACCATTCTGTAACAAGAAAAGAAGTCATCCTGTTAAATATTCTACTAAACGTATTTCAATTTACTACATGAGTACCAAACATAGTATTTTTATGTGTCTTATGGTGTAGAGGTTTGAAAGTGTAGGCTCTTGTGGCATGGGGTTTGATTTAAATGAAAGAAATTAAGGATCACATCCTGCCCAGCTGCATAAATGCTGGGCTTATCCATGAAAAACTCAGATCAAATCATTGTATCAACCATTTCTCCCTCTGAATAAGATCCAATACACTGGCTATCATCTTGATTAGGATCAGCAATAAATTTATGTCTAATTTTCCACAGTGACAGGAGTCCTTAACAGTATTGCAGTAGGTCAGTACCAATGACAACAATGTGGTTGCTACTATTATAGGCAGAATTGGAATTTGATAAGTTCTAATTCAAGTCGTCAAAGCTGATGATAGGTCCAGACAAGGTGAACTCCAAGGTTATGGTTATGACTGCCCTTCTCCTTTTCTCTCTTCTTAGTCACTTTGAAGCCTCCTCTCTGGTGTTATTGAGACTGAGGAGGTATCTCAAGTCGATGTCACTACTGGTGTGGGCAGTGTTGATTGAGGCATCTGCCTGACCTTGACACTGAAGGCTCAGGGTTGGATGGCACAATGGATAAAAAACCTATACTAAGCTGCTCTATCAATGGTGGAGGTCAAAAGCAAATTTTTGCATGATTTATACAGGGTCTAGAATTAATCTGTCTGTGGTATAGAATGTACAATGATGTTTATACAGTAAACCACCCACACAATGTCTCCACGAAAGGGTGGAGAGAACTACAAGAAAGTATTGATATTGATTAATAAAAGTCTAAAAAAAATGGGGGGGGGTCAACTGTCTCTTCTTTTTGGATTCACCAGAAGAATTGTTAATAAGATCAGCTTGTTCACTCATGTGTAAATATCTGTAGAGACTCATGTTAATTGGTCTTCTTGTGTGGAAGTGGCTACGAAAATGTCTGCTTTTAATTTGTGTAATCAGTGTAACGTGGATAACAGTTAATTCTTATTACTTTATATAAGGATCTCTTTTTGATACACGTCTTAAGCAACAGTCTTAACTACTCTATGTCATGAAGATTTTATTAATACGTTTTTCTTAATAGCCATGAATAAGTTAAACATTTTATAAATCATGTTCACTTTGTTTAATGTAGAATAGATTTATTTTCTATTATAACTTCTATAAAACAATCTTCGTTTGGTAAATATTGGGAAGTGCATTTATTACAAGCGTTAATTTGTATTTTTTCATTTGCAAAAATACCACAACAACCCTTTGTTGAACTCCTACAAAATAGTCTGGAAAAATCTCATATCCATTCCCCACCCCCCACGGCATGAAAGTGAGCATTATGAAAAATATAAAAAAGGACAAAGAATATTTTCAGCTGTCTTGCATGAAAAGTAATATTTGCTCAGTTTGGGTGGGAAATAGTGGAAAGAAATATAATCTGTAGATTTCATCATTACAAGGATGTGACAGCTTATAGTGAAACTTCACATTGGTCTGCAGGTTCACTGTGGCTTTGTAATTACCAATACATGTCACCTCCTTTTTTTCAATAATATTATCCACCTTTTATCTTTTCCTTTGGTTCCACTGACTATTTTTTCATTCTTTTGGGATTGTGTTATGGTAAAATGTTGCTTCCAACCCATACCAATATCTCAATCATTGTTTCTTCACACTTCTATCCAAATATATTGACTCATAGATATGTTTTCACAAAATCTTTTTCTCTTGTTTTTCTCTACAAGTCCTGCCCTTTGCACCTTCGCATCAAAGGAATTAATATGGAATTACCTCCAAGGAATGAAACAGAGGCACATTCCTAATAGTATTACTACATATGCAATATTGTCCTAGTGAAAAGTGTAGACCTGAATTACTTGTTGATTGTATTTAATTTCGTGTGACTGGCAGGTTATCAAGGCTGAACAGAAAGATATATGTGGTGCGACAGACAGAGTGGTGAACAAAAGCCAGGCTGGTAAAAAAAAAGACTCCTCTAAGATTCAATGTCTCTTACCTTAAATATTTTTAAGTTATTCTGTGCCTCCTGTAGTAGGCTTCTCAAGGCAAAGTGCATTCGCTGTTTATTTCTAAAAGGAAAACCACATGTAACTAAGTAAATACTAAATGTAACTAAGTAAATACTAAAATATTTTTTATTTTAGTCCTTTCTGATCTTCTGACTTGCAAATCCATGATCTTAATTCCTATCCCCTAGTCTGCTACAAAACCTTTTCTGAAGCCATCCGAAACAGTCTTAAATTTTCTTCTTATTGCAACATTATTTATCTGTTTTCATATCCATGCATGTGAGGAAGTAGACTAAATCTACAAAAGTTTATGCTACAACTTCTTTTGCACAATTAATCCCAAAGATGCTACAAGATACCTTTGCATATTGATATTCCAGACTAACACAGCTGTATCTCCAAAGTCTACCCTCCATGCAGCTTATTTTACTTACAGCTGGAAAATTTTCCACCTAAGAAGAGGAGGCTTTCCTACAGGATCGATAATATTTTTCATCACACTAATCTTCAACAGTGGGAGTAAACAGTGCTAATGTATAACCATTGTGGTAATAAAAGATAAATACAAACTATATACAAAGTATATTTTTTAAAAAAAATCAGACTCTTACCCTGAGAAGAGATCTAGAGGACAATATTTACTGAGCTGTTTCCACTTTCCTTTTGCTACCTGTTAACATACAACAATTATGAATGAGTTCAAAGGAAAGTCCCAGTAAACATTCATTTACAGATTATACTTGTGTACAAGTCGACGTCATGTATAAGACAGGAGAAGGTTTTAGAGCCAACATCATGGATTTTGAGACGACCCATGGTTAAGCTGAGAGTAAAACTTAGGGGCATGTAAGAAGGATATAAAGGGGAAACACCACTTCCTTCCCTCCTCCTCTGAATCTCTAATACCACTTCCCAGGTGCTGGGTGAGAAGGTTTTAACATCAGATTGAAAAGGGAAGGAAGTGGAGTTAAATGGTGTGTCTGGTGGGGAGAGAAGGTTTTAACATCAAATTGAAAAGGGAAGTAGAGGTAAATGGGATGTTTGGTGGGGAGAAAGAGCTGGAAGAGTAGGAGGAGGATGGGGAGAGAATGTTTTAACAATCACCTCTCTCTCTCACACACACACACACACACACATAAACTCCTGCCTGGGCAGCTCTTTCAGAAATCATTGCCGAGGCAGTGTTCTTTCAGGACCTTTCTGTACTGACTCATATGTGTTGACACAGGATTTTAGGGTCATTTTTGGCATACATTTTTTGACTTAAAGTCGAGTATATACGGTACTTCTAGAACAAGTTAGTTATCAACCCATGGCTATCAAGTATCTAAGTATGTTATGTCATATGAGATGATGACCAAACTTACTTTATGGTCATGTAACGTTCCCTATTAAACCCAATCAACAGAAATGTTGTCCCCTAGTTCGACTGAAACATTGGTCATATAGCTTCACTGGATTGTATCCTAGGTCTGCGTATGTGCAAGGAGACCTTGAGAATCTTCTCTAAATAGATCACCAAAAATCCAAAAATTTCTCACTGGAAATTTAATATGTAAGAATATAAAGTCAAAAATGAAAGAGTAGACTGGTTTGCACACAATGCTAAGTCAAGATTTAGCATCACACACTTGAGAATACAAGTTCAAGCAGTAACTCAAGCTTCCCACTCGCTTATATTTTCCTGCCCAGCTGTGAGAATAAACTATTATTCAATTTCAGTTAACAGTTTATAACTAAAGCAAACCAGAAACTGTGATTTAAAACAAAGAAGTCCTGTTTGTCAAATAAGATAGCAAAACAACCTAGGGTGTGCTATGAGTTTGTTCATCGATGAATTTATTTTTTTCAAATCACAGATCCTGATTCATATATCACAAGGCAGTAACTGTGGAAAGCAAAACTGAATTAGAGTTTACTGCTCTTCCAGTAGGACAGTGCTTCCAACGCCCATTGCAGAAAGGCTATCCAGAAGGTTACCATGCTCAAAGATATCAAAAGCCGCTAAGAGACTAGGAGAACCCACAGTGACGCACTCCCCCACAGTCCTTAAGGCAACCAAAGCTGTCTCCATTCCATAAACACGCCTGAAACCAGATTGAAATGTGTTCAGATAATCTGTCTCATTCAGGATCCCCGGCAGTTGGCAAGCCACCACATGCTTTGCCTAAGAGTCAGATGTTGCAGACTGGACTATATAACTGGCATAGTAGGATTTGGAGGAGTTTTTTTTCCCAGATGTCTTACAACAGCCTCCTTCAGGGTCCCTGCCCTGTTGTAAAGAGCCAAGAATCACTCTCCTTACTCACCTCAGTCTCTCTCTGGCCTGTTTAATAAGCCAGGAGGTACAAGGGTGTAGTGTTATTGTTTTTATATCCCACTTTTCCCCTAAACAGGATTCATATGTAGTGACTCTCACTTCTCCAAGTATCCTGTCCACATCCTCAGGCTGCACATACAGAATTATCCATCAAGACAGCCCTGGTGGCGCAGTGGTTAAATGCCTGTACTGCAGCCACTCACTCAAAACCCTAAGGTGGCGAGTTCAAGACCAGCAAAGGAATGAAGCTCGACTCAGGCTTGCATCCTTCCGAGGTCGCTAAAATGAGTACCCAGATTGTTGGGGGGCAAATAGCTTACAATTGTAAACCGCTTAGACACTCCTTAAGGGTATGAAGCAGTATATAAATGAAGCTGTTTGTTTTTGTTTTAAGACTGGATAAGCAGGGTCAAGGATACATCCACCAGACCTGTATCAACTCTTGCATCCAAGTCAAAGCAAATCTGAGTGATTTTATCTGTGAAGTGGTGGGCAGCAGGTTGCTGAATGGCTAAAATTTCCCTTTCGGATAGATTGTAATATATCATGACTACTTGAAATAGCTTTGCTGAATGGTTCTGTTTTATTGTAATGGATAATCAATATAATTTATCAACAGTCATCAGTGAAGTTTTCCATAAGGTAAAGTGGCTTCTTATGAAAGGAACATAAAGCAAGTAATGTTTCAATAAAACAAGCAATAGGCACAATTTTAAAAGTTTCTAATTTATTAATTGCTTTCTGAATAGCAGTCAAGATGGAATATTAATTCTACCATGGTGAACTACAAACAAAATTCACACATCATTGACAGGACATTACCTTTAGATGTTGATGCATACAATAACGACACACTTTGTATTTTATCTCTTGGGAAACATGGCTTGAAAAAGGGAGAAACCCACATTTGGGCTGTAGGAAGAGATAAGTAGATATTTTAATACACCTGATACATTTAATATATTTAATTCTCACATACCAGCTGCATTTTGGCCTCAAGCAGACAGGTCCTCTGGCTGCTCTAAACACGAGAGTGCCCTAAGCAGCACGGGACAACAACGACCAGACACTGCTGTCCCAAGGGTGGCTGCTGCTGCGGCCCACAACGAACCACAAGCAAGGAGCACCTTTTTGAGCTCCTTTAGGCAGCCACACTGCAGCTGCACCCCAATCTGGGACCGTGCATTATCTGAATGCCACACCACCAGATTCGCTGAAGCCGGTGCTTTTGTCCCATCAGGTTGGGCCTGACTTGTGAGGTATTCTAATGTATTGACAATTAGTAGCAGGTTTAGTAGTTTTGGCATAACATATACTTTTTGTATTTCCTAGTTTCAATAAACATTCCAATTTCCTGTTGAATAAGACTGATAAATTGACAATATGAACATGTCACTTCTATTTTGTTATGTCATAGTTTGCTGAGAACCAGCATGGTTGGTTTTTTTTTTTTTTTTTTTTTTTTTTTTTTTTTTTTTTTTTTTTGTCCCAATACATTTTCAGTCTAATTCTGTGCAACTCTTTTGTTTCAACCTTCACATGAGGCTTCAGGACATATGCTTAACATATCTGGCCTTTCTGCTAATTCTTCTGCTACCACCATTAGTATATGCATAAACTGTAGACTCCTTCTGTTCTTGTTGTGTGATTATTATAGCAAGCTCACACCATTTCTTATAAGTCCATAGCATTTGTCATACCTTAAATTAGACTGATATAATAAATGATTATTTTTAGCTGCTCAATTTTCAAATTTGTAAATTTGACAAAAACATAAATAACCAAGAATGAGCAGAAGTTAGAGGGGTCACCTATAAATGCATTTTGCATCATTTGGAAAGACTATCTTCTGCATCAAAATCATTCTTTGCAGCCCTGTCACCTCCTGCCTCCTTTTAAACCACAGCATCCATCAGTATGGGAATATTAAGCACTCTTTTTAAGTGGGGTCTAAAATTTACAAATGAGCACCAGAGAGGTGTAGTGATTTGATTGCTGGACTACATCTCTGGAAACAAGGATCTGAATCCCTGATTCGGTCATGGAAACCAACAGGGTGACTTTGGGCAAATCATATGCTCTCAGCCTCAGAGAAAGGCAATGGCAAACCCCCTCAACAACAAATTTTGCTAAAGGGGGGGGGGACAAACCATGATAGGTTCACCTTAGGGTCTCCATAAGTCAGAAATGACTTGAAACAACAACACAATTTACAAATATTTTTGTTTTTTTTTTCTTTTAACCTATTCCAATTTATTCAATAAAAGTGATCAGAGAAACAGAACAGCTACAATGCCAATATAGCTATATTAATGTGTTCACTTAAAATATTTTAAAAGCTCCTGGAAGACTTACCTTAATCTCTACACAAAGTATGGGTCGGTGTTCAACAAAATGTAGCCTGGTGAGGTTAGGAAGGCACATAGCATAACCACTAAGAGCATCCATGTCTTTATCACAGCGAGACTCTGAAAGCAGGGGGGGGGGAGAGAAAAATAATTACTTTCTTACATGTTAACAATACAATGTAATGGCCATTTAAAGAAAATTAGAAACACAACCAATTACCACTATCACAATTTTAAAATTTAATCAAAAAGTTAAAGCCACCTAGGGGGCCCATATTGGGAGAAAGGAGGGATATAAATTAAATGAAAATTCAGTGCTGCCTTTATTACAATAACAGCATTTCTCCAAAAATGGCAATCTCTCCTATATTATTACGCATAATAAAATGCATTGAGCAATGTAAACACAAATGGAAACCCACATTACATTGTTCCAGCTGTAAAATAACAAAAACCTTTTGTTCTGGCTCTTCCAACAGAGAATGGTCTGAAAACACATCAGCTGAAATTCTGTTGATTAATCCTAGTAAGGTCCCCTACTGAATCAATTTTTGAATTATGAGTGAATACGAAGGTAAAATCAACTGATTTACTTGGGACTAACACCAGGATTTGGGACATGGTGTTGTTTCATGCTAAGGCTAGGCATGTCTTGGCTGGGTCATTATCTGTACCCCAGGACCTTGCTAAGCTTTTCTAGACTTCATCAGTAATTGGATTCCTAAAACAAGAAGACACTAAGGATACAAGAACTAAAGCAGTAAATATATTTGATACTGTTTGAGGAAACTACCATATTCCAACTAAATATTTTTAGTTCTGCCTAAAGCAGGGTAATCAACTTGTGGGCTTCCGGATGCTGGACTGCAATTGCCATCATATTTTACCACTAGTATACTAGCTAGTGCTGATACTGTTCAATAACATCTGGAGGGACTTCCCCTGGTGTAAAGGATGTAAAGTGGTTGCCATTTCTACAAGAAAGAAACTGACTTATTTCCAATTGAACTAGCAAACCTCTCCCTTAAGCCAATACCACTCCACTGTATCAAAATTTTCCAAGTTTTTTAGAGAGTGTTATCCCCACTGAACTTTTCAGAATAAAAATTGTATTATTTTATGCTACACATGACAACCATGTTTGCTTTAATCTCCAAGTCTCCAAGCAGTAAACTCAAGAAGGTTGAAGGGAAGTTGTATGTCTTTAAATATTTCAAGGGCAGATATACAAAGCCACAGCTACTGAGGCAGAAACAGCTGGCCTAGCAAGTGCAAAGCTGCTCTAACTACGCAGTGTATGGATACAAGTTGTTAAATACAATAACATGTCATTTTCTGTGCCCACATTCCAGAAAATGGGTAGTGTACATGAAGGACTGCCTGCAATCCTGTGACACAGTATGGCTACCTAAGTGGTACAGTAAATCCCCTTATTTCGAACATCCGATTGAAATCAACAACTGCATGGACGCCAGATCAGAACAAACAGCATCCAAGTGGTTCTGATTTTCATTGGCTGCTAAATTATTTATACAGAAATCATTTCCTACAAATATAGCCAAATCCCCACAGAAAAGCGGACAAACTCCCTAATGTTCAGGCTAATGATATTCAATGTTTAGAATAAAACCATGAGCCTTTCAACAGAGCTTTTTACAAGGAACCTCAAAAACAACTCCTTCTCAGTAACTATGAAGGGGTCAAATTGCCTGTCACAATTTGACTGGTCTTCTTTTGACATGAACCTACATGCTTTCTGCTGATTATGAAGCAACTCAGCCTAACTAACCTACTTCAGAGGAATTGTTACAAATGCTGCTCCAAGCTCTTTGGAAGGAGGAAGGATGAGTGGAATACAAATGCAGAAACACTATTGTGCTTGACACAAATAAAAAAGTCAACATGTTATTCACTACTTAAGACTGACAACTTTGTTGTCTCTCTTCTCTAAACCTCATATGAAAACCCATACAGTTCCAGCCAAGGATGTTTAAAAATTAAACACAAGGTACTCTATCCAGAATGTTTTATTACATCGTAACGTTTGTTAGAAATCCTTACCAAACTGACAGAGGTGGTTTAGTGCAACAGTATGCCAGGCATACCAGCATCTTCACAACAACCTTTGCTGAAAAAACTGCCATCTTGAGTATTGGTTCTGAAATAGTTCCCTGAGAAATCTTATGTTTTAAGTTCACCATGGGCCCTGAAGCACAATACACTGAACTATATACAGATGCGCATGAGTGGAATGAGGGAATGGTCTCTGCAAAAGACCTGGAACTGCTAATCTGTTTTACAGCACAAGAGTATCTGTATCATGCTGCAGAAAAAAAAACCCTACTTTAACAGATGTGAAACCCAGAAACCAATCTACCTGTGTCAGAAACATTTCACAATACCTGGTTCAGGAGAAGTGAATAATTTACCCAAAAGAAATTATACACCCAAACAAATTAGGTTCCATTAATCACAAGAACTGGAATTTTGCCAGGACTGAGTGGCCCAACATTCAAATATTAAGCATAATTTCCTCTTACAGCAATTCCTAGGGTTTCCAATTAATTTGCATCCAAATACAAACAGAGCCAGCTTTAGCCACTGAACAACAGGCCATTGTACTACTACTGTTTAAACCTTTAATGAGGTTAAGTTAAGTGTAACTTAGGACAAGTTTATTTTGAAAAAAATGGTATTCATTGCTACCTTGGTGACATAACCTTTTTGCATAGACTTGACTAACTTTCTAGAAATGCTATGTTGAACTATTAACCAGCAGAGTCTCCATAACAAAAGAGAAATATGAGTGTGGACACGCATAATAACCAATATTTTTCTTCAAAAAACATAAGAAATCATTCAACTGCACCTTGTAGCAAAGAAAAACTGAAACCCAAAGATACTCATGCAGAATAATGAAGGGTGGGAAGGTACTGTATACAAGGATTTGGAAAGATTTTCATCTACAGAAAACACTCTTGAACAGCTTCTGTATGTACCGGTAGATGTATTTATCTTTATTAATGCATTTGTTTGAGCTTCACAAGCAAAGAGGAGTGATTTAGAAACAAAACCTGCTTTTCAGATTGTGCAATTATACTAACAAAAATGCTTGCGACTGGAAAATAAAATAAAGAGTTCAGTGAACATAACTTACCTGCAACTCCACCCACTGTACATACCAGTATCTTGGATGAATGAACAAATATTTAAATTAAAACCTAGGGTTCAGCAAATTTGCAATAACAACAACAAAAAGCAGCAGTGTACACAGCCAAGGCCTATAGTTATGTTTAAAAACAGAGCTCTATCTTGCAGGCAGCATGTGGCACATTTTCTTTCTCTTTCATACGTTAAGGTGAAAAGATATAATTTTTCTTCGATGCCATTTATATGCTGTTCCTATTTCTGTCCCATGACCATCCTTTAGAATTAAGGAAGAGCTTTCATTTTTCTGTTTTAGCAATGGGTAAAAGAGGAGTTGACTTGAGGGTAGCTAACAACCAAATAAAAAAGACTTCCTCACACAGGCTCTCAATACCAGACAGACAGATTGCATACCTGTAACTATAGTTCTTCAAGTGGTCATCTGTGAACTCATACAAATGGGCTATAGTGTCTGCACAGTGATGATGCACAGCATAGATACAGGATGATCCATTTGTGTGAATCAGAGTCCACAAGGAAGAAACAGGGTTATCTTGCCTGGACATATTTCTAACTATTCCCAGACAATTGCACAAGTAATACTGTATTAAAGGATGTGGCACCCCCCAAAACAGTATCTTATCCAAGCGGTCACACTATAATTTTAGTTCTTTACCTGGTCTCTTTGACTGGATCTTTAAACAAAGCTGTTTCACGAAGTCCAAAGATAACTGTACAACCTCCTAAAAAATACACAAGAAACAGCTATATATAGACACAGCAATGTTGTACTATTTTCAAGAGAGTCAAAGATATTTTATTTGAAGTATAGCTACCTTGAAGATCTACCTGATTTAAAAGTTGGGATAAAATTGTAAAATTTAAATAAAAATGAGACTGTCACAACAATGGACAATTGAGGGGGAATTTTGGATGACAATCTTGCCAGATTCTTTCACGAAAAGCAATTCAACATTTTATTAAATGTTCCTCACAATTTTTTCTTGTGCAAAAGCATTGTTAGAATTATGCCACGTTCCTAATAATGTGAACCTATAATTCTGATATCTATAATTTACCTAACCTTCACTAAACACTAAACATGTACAGTATTTTTCTAGGACACTGTTTATATCCTGTTGCTATTTCTATGAAGCATACATCTATATGGCCATACTTACGCAACTGAATATGCAACTGAAAAAAAATGTTTTTCTTAAATTTATCAGTCTAGAGCAGGCAGCAGCATGAATCATGAAAATTCAATGTTTCATCTCAAGAACAAGATTAGGGAAGGAAGCTCCAATATTCCATTCCTTGTTCTTAAGCAAAATTGTTAATGCCTTCCAGTGTGAATTCAAAGAAGCTGTCTTCTTAGGCAATGATCAACATCTTATGACATATTAGGTTATTGCTGAATGTTTGTGTAAGCTCTCTGCATTTTGTTTCCTGCTTAGGACTGCATAATGAAAACAAATGGTGAAGATTCTCAGAAGGCCAAAGGAATTCCTCCTTTTCTTTACATGAGAAATGTAAAATATCTAAAATTTAATCAAAAAAGATTTAACACAGAATGGCATTCAAATCCAAGTACACAACCTTTTCTTGTCTATTTCCCCCTACATTTTCTATGTTAGATATAGGCTATCTGAGACCTTTCCTGTTTATCTATCTGCTCACATCCCACCCATCCATCTTTCATCCATACACAAAGGTGGATGTCAAGTCAGAGAGGAAAACAGGCCAGTTCTCTTTCACAGAATAGCTAGCCTTATGTAAGAGGTAGGATCACATTAGACTGGCCTTTGATTTCTCCTGTGAATCCAGAGCTTCCTGGTCATGCAGTTTATTGTATTCTCATGCATTTGTTTCATAAATGCTCAATCTAGACTTCATGTCACCAGTGTCTACATTTTAACAAGTTCTTCCTCATCTCCTATCCAGCCCTGCTAACTAAACATTTAAACCCATACAAGAACCAAGATCTGTGTATTTTAATAAACACCTTTCCTCTCGAATGAAAAATAATATATAATAATTCAACTGTTTTTAGATTCTAATAATGGAATGACATAGAACCACATTCATTTCAGGGGCAGAAAACCCCTTACTCTCCTGCTACTCTATAGCTTTATATTGCAAACGCAAGAGCACATTATCTTAGAGACAAAAAATGGAAACCTTATCTACTGCTCTGTGTTTTTATGAGTTTCCTGAAAGCAAATTAAGTAAGACTTGGTCCTTGAGTGAAATCCAAATTGCCCAATTTAGCTAAAGAGTTTTACAAAAATGCAATGTTAATCCAAAAATAAAATAATATAATTACCCCATGGTGGATATACTTCTCCCCAAAAAACTGCTTCATAATGTGTTTCCCAAAGTACACTATATTTTGAAGATGATGAAAGATTTCTTCTGGTGTCTGAAAAGGAAATTATAAATTCTTTACAAAACAGATTATACAACTCCTAACAGGCAACTGTAAAATCCAACTGATGTGCAAACAAGAAGTTGTCAACCTGTACAAAAGATGTTTACTTAAAGTGTGCAAAGTCCACAAACACCATAATAAATCTCCAAGCAAAAGAAAAATTCATACAATGATATCTGTCAGCAACTAATCAGAGTGTTTATACTACTGCTCATATCTTTTAAAGAAATTCCACCACTACTATTTGCTGGTGCTATGTGGGTCATTTTGCCATGTACTTTAATAGTAGTAGTAGTAGTAGTAGTAATAATAATAATAATAATAATAATAATAATTTTTGTATTTCCTGCCTCTCCCCATGGATCGAGGCGGGATTCCAACAAGTAAAATCTACAAAGTCCAAGTACAGTTATAAAAACCAATTACAATCATAAAATCATTAAAAACACATAAAACACAAGGGGTGGGCAACTGTTAAAGGCTGGGTGCTTCACTCTCCCCCCCACAAATTACCTACCACATGCACTTGGGGTTTTTACCCCAAGACACCTTTCATGGGGCATAGGAGGCATTATGTTTGGGGGCCTCCTGGGTAACTTTAGTCCACAGAGAAGCTTTTTTTAAAAAAACAAGAGAAAGTGAGACGGAATCTAAACTGCTGAAGGAGTCATGAAACTGGCCAAAACCGTTAAGGGGGTTCTGAATATATGGTGCAAATTTCTATGCATGACCCCTAGAGGCTTATTTGGGGACATCTGGGAGAAAACAATTTGGGGGGGGGAAGGGGAAATCCCACCCCAAGAAGCCGGGGGGGGGGGAAGGGGGTACACAAAAGATCCTGGGGGTCACATGCAGCTGATGGGCCACCCTCCCACTCAACTTAAAGCATGGCAAAAAAGCAAATATGAAAGAATCAAGCATAAAAAAGTTTTAAAAATAAAATAGTGTTTCCCCACACACACACACACACACACACACTCTGCAAGAAAGAAGCTGGGAGAAAAAGACTGTTTTTATGTACTCGCTCAGAGTCAGCTTTATGCAGCCAACAGATTCCAATTATGAACACAGTTAAAAGCATTTCAGTTTGGAAGCACATTGCCAATGATGCCTTAACTAGCTAGAAAGCTAACTTCACATTCACTCAAACATGTGTTTAATTAAATCTAAACGTCACCATTTCAAAAAGGCATGCCACATATTAAGCATGCCATTTCAGGACTAAGGTTCAATAATACAAAAAACAAAACAAAACAAAACAAAACCAACACATCACTTCAATTGGTCACAAGACTGATGAAAAGTTAAACAGCAACCCACATATGGTGCGAAGCTAATGTGTTTTATTAAAAGGTTATTTAGAGCTGTATGCTTCATTTTGTAAAGCAGCTCAGTCTGGAGGTCATTTTCCATTACTTTGCAAACATGTTTTCTTTTTTTTACATAGGTACACTTGAACCTAGCCAGTGTTGTCTTGGAGTTTGCATATTTGGTCTCGGATTGTGGAAGACAAGGGCTTGAATTCCTGCTCAGCTATGGAAACCCAGTGGGTGACCCTGGGCAAGTTGCATGGTCTCAGCCTCAGGGAAAGGTAATGGCAAAACTCTTCTGAACAAATCTTAAGAAAAAAACTCCACAAAAGACTTGCCTTTAGGCTGTTGCCACAAGTTGGAAACAACTTGAAGGCAAACAACAACACTTGAACTCAAAGCCCAATAGAACAGTATTTTACACTGCTAAAAAGAACTAAAAGAAAGTCTACATAAGCAAATTATTCCAAGCAAAAGACTGTTTTTACTTGTCTGTTTTCTACTGATAATAGAATGTATCAAAAGACCAGAAGGGAAAAACAACAGCAACAACAACAGAGAAGCATCTGTTACTTAATAAATGAAATTACTTAACTGTAAATACAGTTACAGTTGGCCCTCCATTTTCAAGGGGGATCTGTTCCGGAGACACCCCCCCCCCCGTGAAAACAGAGGCTTGCACATATTCAAGCCCCATAGGCTTGAATGGGGCACATGCCGGTGCATGTGGGGGGCATGCCCCATTAAAAATAGTGGAGGTCGCCCCTCCACGTAGTTTCAAGGCCGCAGATCCAAGATCCATGAGTTAGGAGGGGTGACTGTATTAGTCCTTATAATAATTGATCTACTGAATCAATGAAATTTACAGAAATGCTGACTTACTCTACTGTTTACATCTAACGGTTAGTAACTGGATTTAGACCTTGGTGCTTTAGGATGTTCTAAGCCTTTCTTGGTACCTGCTGGGGCCCACTACCCTTCCCATTTTAATTGTCCTTTAAAAGAATAAGATACCTACAGCTGGATCACATTGAAGTGAAGTTGCCAGCTTTGTTTCCCATTAATGCCTCTAGGTTGTAGGTTTTATGCAGACACATTCTTAGGAAATGAAGGCAGTGGGCAGCTACAGGGTGATGCTTTCTTCTATAGCAAACTCAGCCACCAAAGATAAGGGGGAGGGGGAACCCCAATGCTGCTGCCTACTAAACTGAGGTATGCTAAAAATGGCAGAAGGGAGGTAGAGGGACAAAAATATCCAAGACAACCAGGGAAGGCAGAACTAAGATAAGGAGGAATCATATATATCAGTATATGCATGCCTGCATACACACACAAACTGGGGAAAATAGCCCAAATGTGAGGGAATTCTCCACCTGCCATCCCAAGTATGGCCTTCTGTCTGCATCTAGTGATATGGGATGAAAAAGAAAAAGAGGGGAAGATAAAAAGAGGTGGGAAGGTGAAAGAGTATGATTTTGCCTACTGGAAACACACTGCAGAAATAATTCAGTTTGAGACACTTTAACTGCCCTGACCCAATACTAGGGAACCCTGGGAACTTTTGTTCTGTGAGACATTTAGCCTTTTCAGTCTGAGAGCTATGGTGCCACAATAAACTACAATTCCCAGGATTCCCTAGCACTGAGCCAAGACAACTGAAGCAGTCTCAAACTTGATTATTTCTGCAGTATGTTTTAGACCTCAGTTTCTGCTGGCTGAGTAAATCACGGGATTGGTTTTGTGCACTGGATTCAATCCTATCTCTGCCTTGTAATCACTCTATTTGGAAAGTTATTTGTCCTTTAAAACTGGACATGCCCACTCCCATACTTTAACATCCATTTAGAAATTGGAGTCCTGTGTCATGTTTCAAATTTTCAAATGTGCCCATAATCTAAAAAAGTTTGGAGAGTAATATTTTCAATGCTTCTAATAAACTGTTTTATTAATATGTCAATGTTATCTTTCTTATTGTCAGGAGGGGGGGCAGAACTGAGGCTGAAATAATAGACTTGGACGTGACAAACAGTATCACAACTCAAAACAAAAACAAGACCCACTTGCAGATTTCCAGGCAGCTAGACATATCTTGAACTATCTGTGAACTGCATTAAATCCAAAGACAGGGAGCTACCACGAGACTGAAAGTTTAATCCTATTTTACCTTGTTTTAGACTTTTATATTAATTTATACTTTCATCCAGTCTGGTGTGATTGGCCAAATTACAATTTTTTATGCTCCACTTGCCTTCTAAAAGTTTATGAGCAATATAAATATGTATATTATTCAGCTATAGATCCTACAGTGTAATAATCTTCTAAGATAGCCAATAGTTGAAAGAACATTCAAAATTCTATAAACTGAGCAAACAGCTTGTATTAGTGGCATTACCAGACCTTGAGATTGGCATTTCCCAACAATACTTGAACTGAATTTACAAGAATGTGAAAATAAGTAATAATTCTTACAACCACTAAGTAACAATTATTAAGTATTTGCATCTGCTCTAGTAATCTTAGATATCTTTTGAAGCACAGCACCAATGAAAAGCTATGAAAGGAACTTAGAAACTGAACATGCTGTTGTGTTTCTCAAAAGGCATACTAAAGGATCTAGAACTGGCTACAGTATACTTCCATGAGTGGAATTTCTTCATTAAATATTGGGGAAAGATACACTAAAATATTATCTCCTAATTTTTAATGAGTGTTTTCTGATGCTATCATGTACTTCTCTGTCCTTGAACTGCAAACTTTGATCAGATGTAGCACAATCCAACAACCAGAAATGCCTTCCCAGTTAACAATAAGGACAAAAAATAAACAAAAAATGTAGCTTTTGAAGAATCTGCTGCCATTACAAGCTGTACATACTGTATATACTCATGTATAAGTCTAGAAATTTAGGTCAAAAAATTGACTCCAAAAACCTGAGTCAACTTATCCACGGGTCAATGTAAGCACTGTCCTTTAACTCTCATTTTTTAAAAAGGGAAACCATCCCCTGGTGAAAGGAAACAATGTAATTTGTCCTGGAAGCACTGACCTCCCTCTAGTCTCTCATCCATCCAGCCTTTAAAATGAGCAGAAAGGTCCGAAACACACTTCCAAAATAATCCAGTACAAGACTTTAACTACTGTGGCTCACTGCTAGGGAATCCTGGGAACTGTAGTACACTGTAGCACTGACAGAATTCTAAATATCTCACAAAACTACAGTTCGCAGAATTCCCTAGCATTGAGCCAGAGCAGTTAAAGTGGTCTAAAACTGGATTATTTGTGCAGTATGTTTTGGACCAAAGTTATGCCTGCTGGAATTTTGTAAGTTCTTTGGCATTGTTATCCTTCGCTTCATCATTTAGATCTCCTAAGTGCCCCAAGTTTTATCCTTAACTTATCCATGGGTCATATAAAAATCCGTAATTTTGGCCCCAAAATCTGCCCTCGACATACATGAGGTTGACCTATAGTCGAGTATATATGGTAAATGTCAGCTTACTGCTCCCAAAAACCTTATCTTTCCTTTAAAAAAATACCAATAAAAACAATTGTATTGCTTTAATGGAAAGCCATGGCAAACAGCAAAAGATATGACAATGCAACAGAATTTCCATAGTAAGTTAAAATACATCATGCCCATAGTTAGCACATTGAAACAAGAAGAAAAAAAGTACAAAGTACACCTCATTATAAACTTGCCCATGAATTAATAATTCAGTATTTGAAAAGGGAAAACAGAGTTAGACAATCATCTCAGTTGCCAATTTTGATTGCCACAGAAAATTTATGCTTTAAATATCTTTGTCTTTATAGCTGCATTAGCAAACGCTGCCATATTATCTAAATAACTTCATTAATTTGTTCTGATCTGTTCTTCCTGAAAGTTGTTCTACAACAAGCTGCAACAGTTCTTCCTGCTCAACCAGAAGTATCTGGTCAACAAAGTATCACATCCCCCAAGTCTTCAATGGACTGGTGAACACAAAACAATTTTTTTTTTTTTTGGACAAAGAGTTTCATTAGTGCAGTCTTCTACTTTATTATAACTTACACAACTCTGCATGCTTACTCTGAAGTCACCTTTATTTCAATAGGTTTTTCTACTTGTAACTGTGAATCTTTTCAAGAGAAAGGAAAACAAACAAGAATTCAATAGTCTCACCTTATTTCGGTTCAAAGGAAACTTCAAGAAACGTAGCACCACACAGCGCTGAAATTAAAGAAAATGTGCATTGATTAGTAGAGTATAATTAATCAACTTCTGTTGCTAGCAAAAAAATGGACAAAACAGCCCTTTTCTATCATTTTTTAAAAACTTATTCTGCTGCTTTTTATTCTTTCGTTTTGGTATACTGACTTGTGATTTTTAGTTACCTTGATGAAGGGCAAAACAAAAAATATATAAATTCATGGGCCTGCCATAAGGTAGCAACTGACTTGAAGGCACATAAACTCACACAGGTTTCACAGGTCTCTTCCAGTAGAAGTACTGAACAAAATATATATACATGTAACATGTCATTCTCCAAATGTAGGTCAGGTACACATTATTTTCAAATCATAGCTAAATTTCATGATTGCATTAAACATTCATTTACACTAATCTGTAAGCGATATTTTAAAAACAGTGTATATCTGACCTACAACGTACAGTTCACCCTCCATTTTCGTGGAGGATCCATTCCGGACCCCCCTGCGAAAACAAAGACTCGCGTATATTCAAGCCCCATAGGGTGCAATTATGCACAGGATGCGCATCCCAGGAACATGTCCCATTAAAAATAACAGAGGTCGCTCCTCCGTGAATATTCAAAATGACATACCTCTAGTTCATGAGAAAGAGGGGCAACTGTAGAGCAATGTAAGGAATATTTTGATAGAGTGCAGGCAAATCCGGGTGAATGACGTAAAAGTCAAGCCACATTACTACAGTTGAACCTTGCCTGCCATCGGTTTACATTCAGGAGAGTATCAGAGACCATTTGTACAATCAACAAAATCTGATATAGTCCACAACCACTGCTGAATAGAAGAAACTGCCAGCACTGGCTGATGCCACTGCAGAATGCGTAAAACATGAGTCCCCCCCCCCCCACCCATTACTTTAGAGTGGTTCAGATTGCACAGATTTTACTTAAAGGAGACCTAATAAGAACAGGTTATACAGCTGTATCTTTTTTGCGCAATCTGTATTTTTTGCGCAATCATCTGTGAACACGCACACAAATGGTTTTCCTGCACCTGCTCAGCACCTCTTTGGAACATTCTATAGCATTCTGAAGTGTTTTCGCAGTAGCTCCAATCTCTCTATATAAGGGGCTTCCCACTGAAACCTGCCTATTCCATAGGGCACTGATGCAGCCATCCATGTGAACCAGCAACACACAAGGGGAGGACAAGAAAGGTCCATCTCCTCATGAACTGCCCTGACTTGTCAACTTGGGAGCACACCAATGATGGAAGATAGGGTTCAACACATAGGTGGAGTCTCCACTCGTGGCTTGAATTTAAATGCTTTGCTGAGAGTATCTGCAAAGACATTATTTTTGGGGGAAGGTGAATGGAGGATAGAAATGCCTCTCTGTATGTAGCACTCCCAGAAAAGGACTGTGAGGTAAAGAAGGTTACAGGACCAGGTACTACATTGCTTGTTCAGGTAGTACAAGGCCATGGTGTAGTCAGTCAGTACCTGCATCACTTTGCTCTTCAACGGTGTTTTGTATTGAACTTCATCAAGGTCAACTGCATTTTGTGAGTGTGATCTAACTTGGCATCAGTCTCAAAATTGAAGAGACCAGCATCATCAAAGGGGAGGTTTTCTATAATGGCATGGGCAGGAATGAAAAGGTCCAAACAATGAATTTCAACTGTGCCACATCAACAACAGTTGAGTTTGGTTTCAAATGCTGCCCCAATGGCTGAATGGCTGAATCATAGAATCATTCATCTATCAGAGTTTCTAAATTGCTCAACATGGATGGAATAACGACGGAATTGACCAAGACTTTTTGACTATGTGTAGGAAATACAGAAGCACTGGCTAGGCCACAGGAGTGCTGGCTTATAACTGAACCTAGTGGAAAACTAAATCCTTACAGTTGGGCAAAAAAGTATTTAGTCAGCCACCAATTGTGCAAGTTCTCCCACTTAAAAAGATGAGAAAGGCCTGTAATTGACATCATAGGTTGACCTCAACAATGAGAGACAAAATGAGAAAACAAATCCAGACAACCACATTCTCTGATTTGGAAAGAATTTATTTGCAAATTATGGTGGAAAATTAGTATTTGGTCAATATCAAAAGTTTATCTCAATGCTTTGTTATATATCCTTTGTTGGCAATGACAGGTCAAACGTTTCCTGTTACTGGTATGTTGGCCCATTCCTCCATGCAGATCTCCTCTAGAGCAGTGATGTTTTGGGGCTGTCGCTGGGCAACATGGACTTTCAACTTCCTCCAAAGGTCTTCTATGTGGTTGAGATCTGGAGACTGGCTAGGCCACTCCAGGACCTTGAAATGCTTCTTACGAAGCCACTCCTTTGTTGCCTGGGCAGTATGTTTGGGATCATTGTCATGTTGAAAGACCCTGCCACATTTCATCTTCAATGCCCTTACTGATGGAAGGAGGTTTGCACTCAAAATCTCATGATACATGCCCCATTCATTCTTTCCTGTACACGGATCAGTCGTCCTGGTCCCTTTGCAGAGAAACAACCCCAAATCATGATGTTGCCACCGCCATGCTTCACAGTAGGTATGGTGTTCTTTGGATGTAACTCAGCATTCTCTCTCCTCCAAACAGGATGAGTTGTGTTTCTACCAAACAGTCCTACTTTGGTTTCATCTGACATTCTCCCAATCCTCTTCTGGATCATCCAAATGCTCTCTAGCAAACTTCAGACAGGCCTGGACATATACTGGCTTAAGCAGGGGGACACGTCTTGCACTGCAGGATCTCAGTCCCTGGCGGCGTAGTGTGTACTGATGGTAGCCTTTGTTACGTTGGTCCCAGCTCTCCGCAGGTCATTCACTAGGTCCCCCCATGTGGTTCTGGGATTTTTGCTCACTGTTCTTGTGACCATTTTGACCCCACGAGGTGAGATCTTGCGTGCAGTCCCAGATCAAGGGCGATTATCAGTGGTCTTTTATGTCTTCCATTTTCTAATTATTGCTCCCACAGTTGATTTCTTCACACCAAGCTGCTCGCCTATTGCAGATTCAGTCTTCCCAGCATGGTGCAGGTCTACAATTTTGTTTCTGGTGTCCTTTGACAGCTCTTTGGTCTTCACCACAGTGGAGTTTAGAGTATGACTGTTTAAGCTTGTGGGCAGGTAGGTGTCTTTTATACTGATAACGAGTTCAAACAGGTGCCATTCATGCAGGTAATGAGTGGAGGACAGAGGAGCCTCTAAAAGAAGTTGTTATAGGTCTGTGAAAGCCAGAAATCTTGCTTGTTTGTTCGTGACCAAATACTTATTTTCCACCATAATTTTCAAATAAATTCTTTCCAAATCAGACAATGCGATTGTCTGGATTTGTTTTCTCATATTGTCTCTCATTGTTGAGGTCTGCCTATGATGTCAATTACAGGCCTTTCTCATCTTTTTAAGTGGGAGAACTTGCACAATTGATGGCTGACTAAATACTTTTTTGCCCCACTGTAATCGTTTTTTGCTGCTAGTTACCTTGATGTCAAGACATGTGCTCAGTTAAAGCATCTGATTTACAAATGCTTTAATATAATCAATCAGTGAAGAGGGCTTCATGATACCCAACTCTGCTGCTGGTGACTTTCTGGTGAGCATGACCACTCAGAATCAGATTCTGACCCCAAAGTCTCAGACATAGATGATAGATGATAAATGGACAGTCTGGTTCGCCAAAAAACGGCTGAAGCAGAAAGGCTTGGGTTATCTTTGTCAAAATATTTTGGGCTGGAACCACCTGTGATAAAGTTTACTCCTGGGAAGCACTGGCCATGTTAGATGCCCAGTTCACTGATACCTCAAACTGTTGGACAGAGACAAGGACAGCTGGGTGGGTGCAATTGTCAACCACAGTGGGTGGGGGGTGAGTGTGGAGATTAATGAATGTGTAACTATAGTGCTCCCAACATCCCCTTATTTTATATATTCACATTGTAGTGCATTTAACTTCCTATATTCTACATTGGTTGTTTTATTCCCTATTTATTCCTTTTGTATTTAACATTGTAATCTTGTGGCTTGCATTTTTGCCCATAAATAAAGAACTAACTAAGGCAGGCGAGTGTAAGTCAAACGACATCTTCTACAGCTTGAGTGATGCATCAAGTAAGCCTCATTCCTACAGTAGCAAGTATACCACCTGGAACAACTTTCACCAATGGAGAAGCACTCTGCAGAATAGTAAAAACCCCACAAAGGGAATATATACCTATAATAGCCACAATGTCTTGGCTATAACCACCACCATGGTGGAATTCTGGATGCCACCTTCTCCAGTTGTATTAGCGAGAGAAGTATCAGTGTATGAACACCACAATGAAAGTGATCAGGAACGATAATGGTGTCAAAGTCAATGTGGGGATGGTATGGCAGGAAGAGGCTTCATGTGCCTCTTTGTACACACCGAAGCAGTGTACACAGAAGACAAAATGTGGGATTTGCCCAAACACATGCAGACACTTTAGATGCCCATCCCAACCAGGAAAATTGGCTCTGCATTCAACTGACTTCTTGAAAGAAGTCATTGGTATCAAAGAAGCACTAGCATGCCCAGAAAGCCTACACTGACTACTGATGTTTTCTGAATTGATGAAAAACTCCTCCGATCAGATGCACACAAATGCTGTTCCTGAAGAGGCAGCTGTAGCAGTGAACGAAAAGGAACTGGCAGGTTTAAGCAGAAATCCCCTTATATAGGGCTGCCAGAAGTGGGCAAGACTACCACCAAACCACTTCAGAATGCTACAGAATGTTCCAAAAGAGGCACTGCCCATGATAACCCATTTGTGTGTGTCAGAGACCACAAAGAACATATTTCTTGGCACATACTCTTGAATTTATTTAAAGTTAATTTGGTGAAGTTTACCTGCCTTTCGAGTGGCATATTTCTGGTTCATCCTCTCCCCCTTGCCCGGGTGTATGTAACACTTTCCTAAATGCTCCTGGAAGCACACATTTCCTCTCGCTATAGTTTCACACACATATTATGGCACTGATTTTGCCAGATAGAAGGAAAGTCTACATTTTTTCAAGAAAATTGTTCTGTTATATTCCTTTTCAAGTATGTGTATAATTAAACTAATGAGCACTTTTGTTGCTATGTGCCTTCCAGTCATTTCTCACTTATGGTGACTCTAAAGTGTACCTATCATGGGGTGTTCCAGGCAAGGTTTGTTCACAGACATCTGGTCACAGCCTTCCTGAGACTGAAAGGGTGTGACTTGCCCAAGGTCACCCAGTGAGTTTCATAGATGAGATAGGAGTCGAACCCTGGTCTCCAGACTCATAGTCCAACACTCAAACTTCTAGTAAATGAGATTTTATGATAAGTTTTTTACAGCTAAGGTGGAGATTTTTCAAATCTATGTCTATTGTCGATAATTCTTTTTTGTTTTCTTTTGTTTTTGCTTTTTACTGCATGACTGGTTTTATCCTGGCTCACACGGATACATACATTGTCTTCCAGATGGCTTTTTTCCAAGCCAACTTGATGCTGAGAGTGCAGTACAAAACCTGTTTGGCTGAATTTCTGAAGAATTATAAGACTAATTACGTTCATGTAGATGAAGAGATATGGGCCTGTATCCAAACATGTCTCTTGCTAGTGCAAGACTCATTATGATATTAATTGCACATTTTTTGCAAAGTAAGGACAATGGTGGTATGCAACAGAGGTTTTGTTGTGTAACCAACAATATAATCCGGCATTACCACTTTAAGCAGGGATTTTCACTTCACTACCACTACACTGGATTGAGACTGTATAGATTTACTGGTGCTGACTAATTTGGGAAAGGTATTTTTCCCCAATGGATTTTACAGAAAAACAAGTATGTTTGTCTAATAAAGAGGCTACTTTAAGTTATGCCTCTACATATCTTCTCTCAGTGAGTGACAAGGCAAAGAAAGTCTATTTCCAACTTGCTCCAGTTGTGTGAAGAAATAGAAGTATTGTAATATAGTAATGACCTGTGGCTTCACAAAGGACAGAGACAGCCTGGATCCCAAAAGAAATTATTTTTCTACTGCTAATGGAGTTTAAATTTTACTGTCTTTTGCCTCAGTTCGCACATGGCCAAGAAGCGAAGTGGCCTCTGCCTGCATTGAGAGCCCTCCAAACTGAGTAAACTACAACAGAAACATCAGCTGCAAGGGGATAGAGATCACTGCCAATAGAGATCACTTGTGCCTACAAGCCACATCACACCATTATTATTTTTATTTTTCACACCAAACACATGTGCACAAGTGCATGGACATGCCACCACCAGCTGCCAATCATCTCCATCATCCTGCCCAGCTGCCAACCCATTGGACTTGCCACTAGACCAGCCGCTTGACCGCACAATCGATCAACTGCTCATACAACATATTGATGCACCCATTGACCCCCTGGCACATCATGATGATGGAGTGCCCCCCCCCAATACCTACTCCCTTTATCCCCTTCCCCGAAGGCCTCCTGTCTGAATGGCCAATTTGTTAATTTTTTTAAAATCCATTACATTGTTGGTATTGTACTGTTCTCATTTCACTTCATGGGATGTGCAATAGGTCAATAGGGCAGCCGATCAATTCACAGGCAGATGTCTACGGCCAGCAATGGCATCCATAGCTCACCCAGTCTAGGGTGCCTCCTCCTAACTGTTTATGCCAAACGCCTGGCCCCTCGTGGGCCTGCTCACCTGTGTACAGTCTACATGCTGCTACAATAATTTACACTTTCTGGCTTGAACTGGTGCAAAGTAGGGATTATTTTATTCCCATGTTTAGCCTCAGGGTGTGACTTTACTCCACCTTCCTCCTATTTTGGCCACATCCATCATTTAAACAGATAGGTTTCAAAACAGTTCAAGGCTGCTTCTTTTTGCTCATGCAGACAACTCATAAGGCAGTCTAGCAAAAAATGGACTTGACTGTTACACGCCAGATGAAATGTCTTATGATACAAACTCAAATTTGAGAAATTAAATTTTTCAAAAATTACAATTGTACAACTAGTATATCTAAATAGCTGCATACAACAGACAGAATACAAATTGTTTCTAATACGAAGGAACTATGTCTCTACAGAAGTAGGGGCTGATTGCACATACTGAAAGTGATCCAAAATGTGCTCTTTGTAAATGCCTCAGGACACAGAATCACAGAGTTGGAAGAGACCTCAAGGACTATCCAGTTCAATCCCCTGCCATGCAGGAACTCACAATCAAAGCAACCCCCACAGCTTCACCCACAAGTAATTTTACTTTGTCCCTTACTCCTTTAACATTTTGTTAAGCAATGGTAGAAACAAAGTGGGCAAAATTTTGTGTTAAGCAACGTAACGAACAAAATGGTCAAGAAAGTATTATTTGCAACAGAATTTAACTAGAGTGCTTCTGGAAATTTTAGGGATGAAGGCTGATGAGATGAACCACATAAACCATGGTTTATCTGTGCATCAGGAGCACACATCATATCTGGCATTTTAAACTAACTGTGAAACAAATCCTTACCTAACACTTGAATCTGTTTTCTTTCCTAGGATCAAATTTTTCGCACATATTCTTGCAAGAATGTAGAGGAAATGGGCTAAAATTGTATTAATTTGAATGGTAAAGATAGCAAAAACAAACAAACTAATATGCGGAGAACTGAGCTGTGTTCACCTGGCATTCTTTGAATAGCCCTTGCAGATCCTGTTTTTCTGCTTTGTACTGAATAGGCACACTGGACTTTAAAGTAGATTATATTGTTTTCCTGTTTGTTCAAAGTTTGAGCTGCACAGTGCAACTCCCACTCAACCTTCCGTGGCACTCATTTAATTTGGGATATTGTTTGATGTTGAGAACAGAATTGAACTCCTCTTGGTTCTCAGTGTTGATGTAAGGTGAGACCTATTATTATAAAACTTGTAACTCGAAGTACTAAATACAAGAATCTAGATTCTGATACATCAATTCAGTTGGGTCTTATTTCTAGTTATCCAGAATTTTAGCTTCAAGATTGAGAATATGCCATTCACTATACAACACTTCACATTAGCCAAGCACATCTTTAGGCATAACAAAACATGTATCTATGTGCCCCTCAAGATTAGTTGAACAGCAGTAAGATGTGGCATACATCATATCTAACAGCACAGATATGGGGGTGGGGTGGGTGGGGAAAAATGAAACTGTCCTTTAGTATCCAAGTTTCTAGCCCTGCATTAACTTTATAATTTCAAGTGCACATTAACAAATATAATTTAGGCATCCAAAGCAAAGAGGCACAAACAATCACCAAGGGGATGCAAAAACAGCAAATATAAGAATTCCAGATATGAATGATTAGCAATGTCTCACTCTCTGCAATACTGGAAACTGGGAAACTGAAGGAAAAATTCCTTTATAGCAGAATCCTTATTAAAGGGATAAATACCCTCATTTTGTGCCCACCCCCATCCCCGCCCCCTACAACCATAGCTACAGCCGATTGTATTGTTTGGAGTAAGATGAAAATTAACAACATTGTTAGTTTGTGGATTTTTTTGGGCTGAGAAGATGATCAGAGAAGATGCCAGCCACAGATACTGGCAAAACATCAGGAAGAAACTCTTCTAGAACATGGCCACACAGCCCAAAAAACCCACAAAAAATGATGGATGCCAGCAATGAAAGCCTTCGACTTCACAACAACATTGTTGATTGGTGCATGCTAGCTGGCCCATAAAGTCTCCCGATTGCAGCTATGCCTAGTATACCAGCTATTTCCCTGTAATTTGATCTCTCTTTAGATAAGCTGTCTTATTAATGTTCACAGAAAGTACTTTGAAGCATCCCAGCAGTGTTTACAAAAATGTTACAGAACAGCTATTTTCACAGCCTGATTAATATGGGTACAATGAACAATTGGTGTTTACTTCTGCCTAGAGAACATGCAGCGATAAAACACAAGTAGCTCATGTGTTTACTAACAAATTTGTTTTTCATCTTGATATATTTGCCTGTCAGAGGAATGGGTCTTGCAAAGGCATTCTTGTATTCCTATTCAGGAAATAACTTCCTGGAATAGGAGACAGAGTTTTTCATTCATTGGAAAACACATGTCCATGACAGCTCATGCTAACAATAAATCAGTCTTACAGGTGCTGCTAGATTCCTTCTTCCTTTCCCTTCTATACTAAAAGAAAATTACTACAACCGAAAGGGGTGGGGGGGTGTTGTGTGTGTGTGTGTGTGAGATAGATTCTATAGATCATTAACCCATAACAAACTTTAATCTGCCTCTTGCTTCAAAATATTTCATTCAAGACATAATATAGATGCAATACTGCCCCGTCTTAAAGACATCTGACTGGACCTAACTATGGGAAATAAACCTTCTCCACAAACAGGTAGGCCAATATACCCATTATCAAGTCACCAATATCATTTAAAGGGGTGAAACAGACTGCGACAAAGCAAAGGCTTCAAGCCACCCCTTCTGAAACAAGACTGGAGCCGCAGCAACTGCACGTCATAGCCCCAATCTGCCTTTTTGCCAGCCGAAAAATGAGTAGAAAACAGCCACTCCTTTTTGTCTCCCGCCGCAGCAGGAAGCCAGCTTTAAGGTGCTCCAGTGGTGTGTGGCATATAAGTGCAGTGCCGCCAGAGCGCCTGGAAGCCTGCTTCAAGCTGCCTGGCCATTTACAAGGGGACCGGCTTCCGGGCATCTTAGGGACATGTGTCATCTGCACACCACACCCCCAAGCTGGCTGAAAGCCGGTTTTTTTATGCCGGTCTGTTTCACCCCAATGTCAGGTAAGACACCCCTCAACTGTTAGGATTGTGTCAAATAATGGAAGACAAAGACCCAGACTCTCAAGTCTATATATTTCCTAGTTCAACAGAGCTCAACGCAGTCTATGCGTTCTAGAAGGAATGTTCCACTTAAATATGGTGTCTTATTTGGAAAGGGAACACAAAAATAAAAATATTTAAATTCAAGGAAGGATGTAATCTTGAGATATAAAACAAGCTTCCTATCTCTTTTGCAGTGCCTTAATTCTGCTTAATAAAACACAGGTTATATATTCACTTTGAAGGCTGCAAATGTAAGTTTTATGTGTCCGAAAAAGCAAACAAGCCCAGTTATATGTCCTTTGTACAGGCCAGGTTCTCATGTAACAGCAGGCTAAGTTGTGCTTTGCTGAATATTGGCTTGCTGTATCAGAATCCAGAGCCAGCACAGTGTAGTGATTTGAGTGGTGGAATACCACTCTGGGTCTGTTTCTCATCTGGGCCATAGAAACCCAATGGGTGACCTTGGACAAGTCACACACTCTCAGCCTCAGAGGAATGCAAAAGCAAACTCCCTCTGTTCAAATATTGCCAAGAAAACCCCACAATAGGTTCATCTTAGGGTCATCATAAGTCAGAAACAACTTGAAGGCACACAGTCTCCATCTGAATCCATTCCTGCTAACAAGTCATAGCTTGTTATTAACATTTAACAATTAGAAGTGTGGTTTATTGCTGGCTGATGAACTCTTAAACCATGACTTTTCATTGCATTTAAGCCTAGAACTTTAAACTTGTCCCTGGCTTTTTTTCCCCCTGAGCTACCCACCCTGAAAAAGAAACTGATGAAAGGATCAGGAGGAAAACAGAGCAGAAATGGGGTAAATAAATTGAGGTTTGTTTCATATGCATGACAATTTGTAGCTAAAGTAACAAATCATGGCTAAAACAACAAATCATGGAATGGTATGCAAACATGACTATCTTTGATACTTAGTGGGGATACTGAAGAACAGGGAAGAATAATGAATTCACAATGCATTTAAAAGCATTGACAAAAACACATTTCTATTATATTTCTCAAATTATGACACACATCCTTTTTCTTCCAACACAAGAGTCTGTGTTTTTAAAAGAAAACTTACTTGGATCAAACTGTATGTGCTTGTGCGAGGGGAAAGAATGAAAGTACAAACACATGAACATAAAATTGAAGCAGTGCTGCAAGGCAGAAGGATATGGCACTATCCCTGTACACACTGGCCATTAAGGCCGGCATGAGGTCAGAGCTGGTGAACCCTGATGCCGAATGACACTCCACACAATGCGTGGCATCATGGCGCTCATCCGGCTCTGTGTCTATACGACGCAGTACCAAAGAAGCACCATATAGCCACAGCAACTGGCTCTGGCTTTTTGTAGCTCCTTTTTGTGCCTTCAAAAGGCCGAATCGGGGCCGTGGCATGAGGTTGCCACAGCCCCAGTCCTGTTAGGAAAAAAACCTTCTCAATGAAGGAAGTTCATAGTACTTCTGAATTCTAGAAACTGTCATTTGGAAGGCTTCTGGTGGCTCTCAGTTAATGCATCCAATACTCCCATTCAGTTACCAGAACTTTGGTGGCAGTTAGGTAGAACTTCCAAAGGATAACTATTTCAATTCCAGTATTATGGGCTGTTGGGGTATTTAAAATTCTGTCAAAGTAAACCTACATCAAATAAAATAATAAACAAGATTATTCTCTATTTTGGTCCTAGATTTTAAAACACTACAAAATTTTCCAAAAACTTCCAATTCATAATTGTCCAGAAAACCCACATCACTTTGTGGCATGAATGCAGTAACATACCATGTTACTGTAGTAACTTGTTATTAAGTGCTCTCAAGTTGAACCCAATTCATGGAGACCCCATGGATGAGACATTACCAAGTCCCCCAGTTCTCCACTGCTCTGCTTAAGTACTGCAGATCCAGGCCTTGACCTCCCTGATTGAGTCTAGCCATCTGGTGTGCAGTCTTCCTCTCTTTCCACTGACTTCTACCTTTCCTAGCATTACTGTCTGTTCCAATGAGTCATACCTTCTCATGATGCAGCCAAAGTACAACAGCCTCAGTTTAGTCATCTTGGCTACCAGGGAGAGTTCAGGCTTGATCTATTTGAGATCCCTTTTATTTGTCTTTTCAGCTGCCCCCAACCCTATCCTCAGCACTCTTCTCCAGCACATCTCCAATGAGTTGATTTGCTTTCTGTCAGCTTTCTTCAGATCCGGCTCTCACATCTGTACAAGGGGCTGAAAAATACAATGGCTGGGACAATCCTGACTTTTGTGCCCAACTGTATACTTTTACTCTTTACAATCTTCTCTACTTCTTTCATAACTGTCTTTCCCATTCCTAGTCTTCTGATTTCTTGGCTGCAATCTCTGTTCTGATCAATGTTTAACCCAAGGTATGGGAAATCTTTAAATATTTTGATTTCCTTGTTGTCTAAGTTGAATTTACACAGCTCCTCCATGGTCTTTTTTTTTAATGTTCAACAGGAAGCCTGCCTTAGAACTTTCTTAACTTTTCTTAGTAATTGTTCCAAATCTGTGATGTCTTCCGCTAGTAGTATGATGTTATCCATATATCTTAGATTGCTGATGTTCCTTTCGTCTATCTTCATTCCTCCATCTTCTAAATCTAATCCTGCGCTTCCTATGGTAGTTTCTGCATACAAGTTAACAAATATGCAGTCTTGCCTGACTCCTTTGCCTATTGGGAACCATTCTCTTCTTCCATATTCTGTTCTGACCATAGCCTCTTGTCCTAAATACAGATTTCTCATCAGGATTGTCAAATGTAGTGGCACTCCTACATCTAATAACCATCCATAGCTTTTCATGATCTATGTAGTCTAAGGCCTTGTTATGGTCTATAAAGCACATACTGAAGTTTTTCTGGAATTCTTTGCTGCACTTCAGTAGCCATTGTATATTTGCAATGTGGTCCCTAGTGCTTATTCCTTTCCTGAACCCTACTTGCACCTCTCCATATATGATAGGAGTCTATGTTGCAGAAGTTTCAGCATAATTTTGCTTGTGTGGAAATTAGTGCTATGATCCTATAGGTGCTGCTGTCTTTGTGTCTCTCTCTCCCCCCCCCCCACTTTTTTTTCCCTTTTTTTGTGGATAGGGATGTATATTGATCCTTTCCAGTCAATTGGCCATCTTTTTTTCATATTTGTTGGGATATATTAGTTAGCACTAGAGTTGATTCTATCTGTGTGGATATGCAAATATGTAGGTAAGACTTGCATATTTTTCCTCCCTTTCCCAAAAAAGCTCCAGGTGGCACTAAAAAGCTCAGGGTGCTATTCCTGCTATTTTTTTCATTTTACCCTCACAATGACCTTACGAGATAATCCAAGTTGTGAAAAAGGCTAGTCAAAGCCACATACAGCAAGCTTTACAGCTGAACATAGAGACAATGCATATTCCCCTGGGTGAGTCTAGAATTGTAGCCTCTACATATTAGTTCTCATACGTTAAGAAAGAAAATATTACCAGTGAATGAAGTATAATTACATAATATAAATATCAAATTGCATGAATACTATTTTATCTTTCAAGGAAGGTGTGTAATTTGATATTAAAAATTACTTCCTTGAAACTGTGATGAAGTAACTGTGACTAACAATAGGACTCTTGAACAAATATTGACATGTTCTATTATGGATTTTTCCCATATCACTGTGCAGAAACAACATACTTTCTCTTCCCATTTGGGACATGCCAAGTGTAAGCAGGCTCAGTCCTGGTTAGCACTACTTGGATGAGAAACCACCAATGAATGCCAAGGGCTGTGGGCTATATTTCAGAAAAAGGAAATGGCAAAACCACCACTGAGTATTTGTTGCCTAAGCAAACCCTATGAAATCCATGACACTGTCTCCGTGGTATTGCAAACTGAAGGCACATACAGACATAGCCTTACAATTACAATAAGACCATGACTCAGGCTCCTTACAATCTGCTTTAAAATGACTCGCCCTTATCACTCTTCCTTTCCCTACACTTTTTCAGCAGCCTAAGAAAAATCACCCAGTTTGGATCACCCTTATATTATAAAGTCACCAGATCCCAGCTGATCTTGGACGCTAAGCACTGATTAATACTTGGATGGAAGACCACCAACAAATATCAGGTGCCACAGGCTACATTTCAGAATTGGCAGAACCACCTCTGAGTATTCCTTGCCTAAGAAAATCCTATGAAATTCATTGAATCACCAGAAGTCAACAGACTACATGAAGGCACGTAGGCGTACACATACACCATATCATGTACTATCCTGTAGAACACAGTACTATGGAACAGTGATAAAGGCATAACTCCAATCACCAAATGGAGGTGATATTCACTTTGGTAGAGGCATATGCTTTTAATCTGTATTTCTCACATATACACTCACATACACATGTGCACATGCCCATACACAGAGTAGTGTTTCACTGCCTTTCTGTGAGAAAACTCATTTGAGATGGGGTGATGGAGAAGTGCTGAGGATAGGGTTAGCCAGCCAAAAATATGCTAAAGTCAGTACCGTAATAAGCCTGGTCAGATGAGGTCGACTTGAGGGCCTGAAACTACAAGACCTAGGAGAAAACTCACCTGAGCTGGGGTAACAGAAAAGAGTACTGAGGATAGGTTGGCCAGCCAAAAAGATAAACAAATTGATCCTTGAACAGATCATGCCTAAAATCTCCTTGGAAGCCAAGGCACTGTACTTCACACACATCTTGAGAAGGCATGACTCACTGGAAGAGAGAATAATGCTGGTGAAGGTAGAAGGCAAGAGAAAGAGAGGAAGGCCATACGCCAGATGGACAGACTCCATCAGGGAGATCATGGGCCTGAATTTCCAGGACCTAAGCACAGCAGTGGAGGTCAAGGGGTCTTGGAGCGTCTCATCCACAGGGTCACCACGAGTCCGGTTTGAGTCAAGGGCACCTAATAATAGCAACACATGACTGAGAAAGTAGACTGAAGTCTAGGAAAGCTCATGCTGCCAACTTCTTTCTTTCAGTCAGTCTCAAAGATGCTACAAGGTCTCCCTTGTGTCATTCCCTCCTCCCTTTGTGTCATAGTCATGAAACACAGTACATTTTGTATTTCCCATCGCCATGAAGAGGATATGGAGAATGGGATGCTGAGGAAAACAGATGGGAGGAGAAAATCAACTCGCAGGACTTGGAAGAGAGGGAAGGGATGGGAGGGAAAAGATATAGATATAGATATAGATATGAATTGTCCAGTATTTCCCACCACTCTGTGGGGTTGTGAGAACTGGACATTGAGGAAAGCAGGAAATCAACCCTGGAAAAGGCGGAAAGGGTTGGGAATTCCAAGCAAGGCTGGGAATGGGCTAATTAAGTATTTCTAAGCTGCCTTTGGTCCAAAACACACTGCAGAAATAGTCCAGTTTGAACCCGCTTTAACTGGGAATCTTGGGGTTTTTACTTTATTGTGGTACCAGAGAGCTCTCTAACAGAGAAGGCTAAATGTCTCACAAAACTACAGTTCCCAGAACTCCCTAACATTGAGGCAGGATAGTTTAAAGCAGTCTCTCAAACTGGGTTATTATTTCTGCAGTGTGCTTTGGACCATTGTGGCAAAGGAGCGGGGCATAAATACTCTAAACCAGTAGCCCCCAAACTGTGCCCTTTAAGGCAGTGGTCCCCAAACAGTGCTCTTTAAGAGATTTTGGACTTCAGTTCCCCGAAGCCTCAGCCATGTTGGCTAATAGTCTGGGATTCTGGGAGTTGGTCCAAAACCCCTTAAAGGGTACAGTTTGGGGAACCACTTAAAAGACTTTGGGCTTAATCTCCCAGAAGCCTTCAGCCATGTTGGCCAACAGCCTGAGATTCTGAAGGTGCTGGAGACCAAAAGGGCACAGTTTGGGGGAACCAGTGCTTTAAGGGGTGGTGGGTTTTTTGGACTTCATCTTCCAGAATCCCAGGCTACTGGCCAACATGGCTGAGGACTTCTGGGAGCTGAAATCCAAATATATATATCTTAAAGGGGGCACAGTTTGAGGAATCACTGCTCTAAACAAATAAATATATAATATATAAATATATTATAATTATATTCTCTATATTTAATATATTGTTTAGGGAAGCGTTCCCAGGTGAGTGCCCTTCACTTCTCTTCCCCCGGATGCTGCTCCCTAATTTATGTGTTAAGAAGCGGAGCCCTCCCTCCAGTCCATCCGCCTTGGTCCAGCCCTCAGAGGGAGTGAAGGACTGCTGGATCTGACCCCTTTCTCCACCACCATTCCCTTCTCCTTTTGTGTTGTGTCTCTTTAGATTGTAAGCATGAAGGCAGGGAACCGTCTAATTAATGATTCTATGTACAGTGCTGTGTAAATTTACAGCACTATGTAAATAAAGGATAATAAGAATAATAATAAGAATAATGAACAAACTACAGTGGTCTCCCGGTTTACAAAATTAATTCGTTCCAGCACCCCTTTCTTAACCCGAAAATTTTGTAAACTGGGGCCCCTTTAACCAGCCCCCGCACCATTTGAATTTCCCGCCGCTTTTTTTTCTTAAACCAGGTTTTTTTTCCGTAAACCGGGGCCGTTTTTCTGGCCCCGGCTCTTTCTTAAACCGGGGTTTTCGTAGGCCGGGGGATTCGTAAACCGGGGGACCACTGTATCTATTTATGCTACATATAAATATATAATACATTTATAGTATATATAAATATATAACACATTTATAGTATATATAAATATATAATATATATTTCTGCTATACATAAAAATATAATACATGTATGATATATATAAATATATAATACATATTTATACTATATATAAATGTATAATACATTTATGGTATGTATAAATATATAATTTATGCTATATATCACACATTTATGCTATATATATATATATATATAATACATATTTATACTATATATAAAAATATAATACATTTAAAGTATATATAAATATATAATATATATTTCTGCTATATATAAATATATAACACATTCATGCTATATATATATATATATATAATACATATTTATACTATATATAAAATATAATACATTTATATCATATATATATATACAGTATATATATATATACATTTTATATATTTATATGAGGAGGAGAGGAGGAGCGCCCCCTGGAGGGAAGTGACTCTGAGGGGCGAAGGGGCAGAGGAGGAGGAGGCGGGGCCTATTATTTATTTCCTTCAGAGTTCTTCTGAGGGGGCGGGGGGAGGCCAGGAGGAGGAGGAGGGTGAAGAAGAAGAAGAAGAAGAAGACGAGGGGTTCTTTCTTAAGAACCCTGTGACTGAATGGAACGTTCATTCGAGGAGGAGGAGGAGGGGGCGGGGTCAGGGAAGGCTTCGTTGGAGGCGCGCGACTCAGAGATCGAGGAGCGTGCGCGCGCGCGCTGTGCCCTCGCGCCCCCTCCCTCGCAAAAGTCACGCATCATTCATTATCATTACTATGGATCTCACCTGTCTATGGGAGACGACGAGGCTCTTGTTGCCCTCTCCGTGGTATCGCCATTCATTCTCATCCATCTTCTCCGCTTCCATTCCCTCCCGCGCTGAACAGAGAGAGAGAGAGAGAGAGAGGGGGGACCCTTAGGGTCTTTTGGGCCAGCAGCGCCTCTTCTTTTCCTCCGGCGCTGCTTCCTTCACCGTCTGCTTCCGCGCGCCCTCACATATATACACACACACATATATCTCCCTCCTCCTCCCTTCGTTAGGTCCAGGTCACAGTGGACAGGAAGTCCCGCCACCTTCCGCCCCTTCCAAAATTTAGCCCCGCCGCCGCTGCCAATCACAGAAACCCAAGGAACGGGACGTCCGACGTCGGACGCCATCTTTAATGTGGGCACCCAGGCTTCAGCAGCCATTTTCTTTCCTCCGCCGACCACAGAAAAGAAAAGAGATGCTGGACCCTAAGGCGGGATTTCCGTCGTCGGGCGCCATCTTTAGTGTGGGCGCTGGCTGGCTTCAGCACAGCGGCCATTTTCGGGAGGGATGATTCATGAGGGAAGGTTTCTGAGCATGCGCAGATGGCTAGAATTTGTTTTGAAGGGTGCACAGTTGCTGCCCTGTGACCCTGGCTGCGTCCACACTGGAGAAATAACCCGGTTTCGCACCGCTTTGACTCTTTTCTTGGCTCAAGGCTATGGAATTCTGGGAGTTGGAGTTTGTTGTGGGCCCGAAGGGCCCACAACAAACTCCAACTCCCAGAATTCCATAGCAGTGGGTCAGACAAAGAATTAAAACGGTATGAAACCGGGTTATTTCTCCAGTGAAGTATAAAACAATACAAATTAAATACAAAATGTTAAGACACACAAATATAACTTTTTTAAAAAAAATTGAAAACAATTTTAAGGATTAAAACATATATTAAAATAAATTTTAAATTAAAATACCAACCATTTGTATGGACCCAGCATTAAAAACCCGGTCCTCCTCAGTTTTATAGGCCTGACTAATTATTTATTGTATTTATAGCCCGCTGTGGAGACCAGGGTTCAAATCCCGGCTCAGTCATGGAAACCCATTGGGTGACCCTGGGCAAGTCACACTCTCTCAGCCTCCTCAGGGGAAGGCAATGGCAAATCTCTGACCAAATCTTGCCAAGAAAACCCCATGATAGGTTCACCTAAGAGTCCCCATAAGTCAAAAATTACTTGAAGGCACACAACACACACAGCACCCCAGGAATAATTTAATATATGGTTGTACATACTCGCCTGTGCTCTTAATCCTAGGATACTATATGTTGAAGTGAGAGGAGTATTGCATTGGGGACAAATCTCGTTGGGCCACGTAGGACTTATCTCCCAGGAGGACCCTTAACATTTATAATTGTTATAGATCATCAGCCCACTATCTAAGAGCCTTAAAAACACATCAGAATAGGTTTTAAAGGATTTAGCTGCTTTGTTTTTTGAGAATGTAGACCAGCGATATTATTTCCCTTTAAACAGAATATTCAGGCATTTCATCCTCTTGGAATGGGAAGGAACTGCTGGTGTTGGTGTTTTGGGCCTTCATGTCATCATTTCCGACTTATGGTGACCCTAAGGCAAACCTATATCATGGGGTTTTCTTGGCAATATTTGTTCAGAGGTTTGCCGCCGCCACCTTCCCCTGAGGCTGAGAGAGTGTGGCTTGCCCAAGGTCACCCTGTAGGTTTCACGGATGAGATAGCAATCGAACCCTGATCTGCAGGTTCACAGTCCAATATTCAGACCACCGTGCCATGCTGGCTCCTGAAAGAACTGGACAAGATCCCAAAGTACAAAGATATAAAGCTGAATACTAAAGTCAGAATTGTCCAAGCTATCGTGTTCCCCATTATTATGGATGGATGGGGCAGTGAAGTGTATGGGTGGACAGTGAAGAAAGTGGATAAAAAGAAGATCAACTCATTTGAGATGTGGTGTTGGAGAAAAATACTAAGAATACTGTGGACAGCCAAAAAGACAAACAAATGGGCCCTAGAACAGATCAAGATGGAAATTTCACTAGAAGCCATGGTGACTAAACTGAGGCTGTCATACTTCAGCCACACCATGAAAGATCATGAATTATTAGAAAGGAAAATAATGCTAGGAAAGGTAGAAGGCAGTAGAAAGACACATTGACATACATATATCCAGGATTATGGGGGAGGATAAACAAAATGAGACATTAGCCTGAGTTTTGGCTTCACAATTGAGATATGCATAATGATATTTATATCAAGGGTGGAGAACTGTTTTCTGTTTGAGGGCTGAATAAACTTACAGTTAGGTGAGTGGGACCAACATGCTAGCAGATTTTAGCTTAAAGCTGTTACTAACTGTATCTAAGCCTGAATAGCTAAATGGTATTCCAAATCATTTGCAAGGGGTAAATACCATATTAAAATAAGCAGGAAATGCTAAGCAATAGTAGCATCATGGAGAAAGGGTTGTGGCCATCTGGGGATGAATTATTGGGATCAGGGGAGGGCTGGATTAAATCTTGGGGTCAAAGGTTCCCCATTCCTTACTTGTATACCAAGGCTGATCAGATAAATAGTCTGTGGAAATGTACCTTTTGGTAGCTGGAAACATTTAGATGTTAGTAAGAGAAACAGAAAAACCATGCAGGATTAGATCAAACTTTCATCTAATCCACCATCCTGTTTACACAATTGCACCTTTTCAGTCACGTTGCCCAGCAAGTCATATTAGGAGCTATGTGATCTCAGAGACAGTATGTACTAATAATAATTAGTAGCCATCAGTAGTGTTTTCCATAGATTTGTCTCATTCCTTTTAAAGTTGTCCTCACTACATCTTGTGGTGACAAATCCCACACTTTGACTATGCACCGTATGAAGAAGCACTTCTATTTATATATTCAGGATGTCAGCCCATTCAGTTTAATTTGATGATCTTGTAATCTAGTAATGTAAGTGGAAGAAAAATGTCACTTTATCCATTGCCCCAAATTAGTTGCACTTAATTAGTTTTAACTTAATTTGATTGTGCAAGTGTAATGCCACTACACTGGTCTGTGCTTGGGAAAACAAAGGACTTTGATTTAGGGCCTATTAAATGACTAAAATGCAGTTTTGATGCAGGGCCTTCATGTGCAAGAACTAGTCTTAATTCCTCTTGTTCCAAAGCTTAATTGAAATCCTTGGGCTTTGAATCAGACTATTGACATAGTGATTTTCCTTCCAAATTTTTCAGCCATTGCAGGTAAACTTGTTCAAGCTTGGACTTTGGGCTAAAATGTCACAACAGTTTTCTAGCAGTGAGTTCAAGTATTTTATTTATTCTAAGATGAAATGTTACCCAACTTTTGTCCTTTTCCTAAAACTAAACATTCACACATTGCTGTGACTCACTTCCTTGAATGGCAAACAATGTTGAAATAGAACAGTTAAAATATGGGATGCATTTGAATGTCATAAGACTCTAGAATGCTTAAGAATTCTGGCCTGTTTCTGAACTAGTGAGTGCTTGTGCATGCTGGTTGATTGTTCCTGGTGCAAGCAAGCAAAACTATAGTGGTTTAGCCCATCTTTTATTTATTTTGACATCCAAATTCAGTAAGATCTTGCACTCTGGGTTTTCTGTCCTTCAAGAAACCATGTTTAATTTTATTTCTCTGGCTTGGCAGGAATGATGAGCCAAAGTAACAGGTCCTGCTGTGTCTGGATGCCACCAAAACACATACACATCTCTGGAAGGCCCATGGTTTGTTAGCCACTCCCATTCCTTGGCTTGTTGTGTCATCAGAGTTTTTAGACTTGAAGTGGTGGGATTTTGACACTGAATTAATAAATTAGCTATGAAGTCCTAGTGGTGCAGTGGTTAAATGTCAGTACTGCAGCCAGTAACAGCCACAAGGTTGTGAGTTCAATCCCAGGCAGGGCTCCAACTTCCACTCAGCCCTCCATTGTTTTGTAGGTCAGTAAAATGAGTATCCAGCTTGTTAGAGGCAATTGACTTACACGTTTTAAACCGTTTAAGGCTATTGCAATGTGCAGTTTGTTATAATGTGGAATTCAATACCTGCTAATTGTTTCTTTGGTTTAATGTGAGATATGTTTATTAATATATATATATATATATTAAAAACTTTTTTTACAAGTATTCAGGTGAGAAATTTTATTGAAAGCTGTAGTTCTGTGATTCTGAATATATTCATTTCAGGTTGCAATGCAGTCACAAAGTCCAAATGAATTCACCTCGGCTTAATTCTGAATAGATATGTATAGAATTGCATTGTCAGTCCAGTTGAGGGTAATTCATCAGCACAGCTCTTTTGCATCTTTCATCAGCATCATTATAATGAGGATTTACTGGATGTATACAATAAATACTAATATTGATATCAACAAATTATCATATATTCAGTAGGACCTTGGGGGATTTGAAGTCTGTGATGCTATATGCCAGCCAGGAAATGTTGCTTAATATTTTAGTATACTTTTTTACTATGAACCAGGATAACACATTAATTAAATGGAAGCTTTATTTTTTAATTATGTAGAAATAGCCAATGTATTCTTTTTTACTTGAGTTGAGGGGACAGAATTTAATGAAGAGAATGGTTCTTACGTCACAAAACCATTTGGTTGTTTTTGGCATCATATCAATGAGTTATATGTGTTTTTTTTTAAAAGCTGATTGTTTCCAAAACCCTTTTCAGTGCCAGATCAGGCCTGCAGCAACCGCACACTGCAGGCCTGATCCAGTGCTTTATCAGCCCTAAAAGAACCAGCAAAATGCCCCTCCTTTTTAGAGCGGCAAAAAGCCATTCTTGCTGCTGCAGCAGTGGCAGCTTTTCTGGGTTTCTTTGGCACAGCACATCTAAACACTGTGCCAAAGAAATGGTGTGATGCTGCAAACCAGATGTGTGGGTGGCCTGCGGTCATCATGCACCCACTCCACCTTGATGCTGCCGTTTTATGCCAGTCTGTTTAGCCCCTAAGTCCTTGAGTCTCAGTGTTGTTTCTGGTAAATCAGAGTTATCATAAGACCTAGAAAGGACAAGCAGACTTATAGTGTCCATTTCCTCATGAGAAGAAAGCCATGTGATATTTTGTCCCAGCATTTGGTCTGTAAATAACTATACAGTTTGGGAATGAAGGAGGCACGGAGACAGGTAGTGCTGGTTCTAAAGTAGACTAGTCACCAAAAACACTTCTAAGGAAGCACTTTTGTAGTCTCCACAGGAAATAACAAAGGACAAACTAGGATCAGCCTCTGTCCTTCTTTATTATCACTGTTCAAAGACAGCTGCTAACAGACTTTGGGACATTGTATATTGCCCAAAAATCTCCCAAGACACCGCCAGGCGGTGGCCTCTGCCCCACATATCCAGAGGAAGAGGAATTCTGTAACCATATCCATCTTATACAGTACTCTCTTAGCCTCAGCCAGTGGAGCTCTGTTCCTTCAGCCAATGCTTATCTGTGGAAAAGTTCAGTCTCCTTGGATATAAGGAAGCTGGCCAAAGTTTTGCCTGGCTCTCAGGATTTCCAGAGCATCAATCTGTATATGAGCCTTCAAGTTGCCTGATGACTTATGGTGACCCCATTGGACTTTATTAAGCAAGGAATAACTGTAGATGGCTTTGCCAGGTCCCTTTTCTGAAATACAGCCTATGGCACCTGGTATTTGTTGGCAGTCTCCCATCCAACCACTAACCAGGACTGATCCTGCTTAGCTTCCAAGATCAGACAGGATCTGGATCCTTTAATGTATTTAGGCCCTACATTCATATAAATACAAAAAGTATACTAAAAAAACTAAGCAAAAATTAAAGACATGTCAAAATAGATACCATTTGTTGCACACTGAATATGTAAGAATTTATAATATTTTATGTATAAAGTAACAATATAGCTAAAAATTTACAAAATATAGTCCCCACAAAAAATATTAAAATGTACTTAAAGTATCACTAACATTCAAAACAAATGAAAACATACATTCAAAAGAATAAAAAGCAGTTAAGACTGTATGGTTAAAGGCAGTGCAGCATCCTGTTAAAAGCCCTTTCTTTGAAAACAATTCTCAAATGCCTGTCAAATCTTTTTTTAAAAAAGGATTTGATTGTTAATGGAAGAACAATAAAGAGGGGGCTTTTCTAGCATCTCTAAGAAAGGAGTTCCAGAACCTAGAAATAGCCAATAAGAAGGCCCTTTGTTGTTAAAAAACAAACAAAACAAACAAACAAACAAAAACATCAGACGTATGTGGTTGAGAGAAAGACCTCACGATCTGTGCAAATTTGTATGGAAGAATATAATCCCCCAGATATCATGGATTTAAGCTGTAAAGGACATAGGTCATATGGAATTGTACTTGCAAAAAGACTACTGGAGTGCTAATCCCAATTAAAGGACTTTGGGCCAACTGATTTTTCTGAGCACTTTTCAAAGGAGTTTATCATACGCTGGAATTTGGGGGTGTAATACAATGGCAATCCGAACGCAATCATGGGGTTTCATGTAATTGCGTATTAGAGTATCTCACACTTTTGGGCAATGGGAAGTCATTATGAACACATTCTGAATGCAATTAGATTTCACGTAAATTCGCTAAAGTAGCGAATTTACGTGAATTCGAATTGGCTCCATTCGAAATTGAGAGAAATTCCTCCCATGTGATAAACTCCAAAGACTGTTCCACACAGAGTATGTTAACAGTCATCTAAATGTGACATAGCTAGGGTATGTATCACTATGATAAGATCTAATGTCTCCAGGAATAGGTACAGTTGGCTCACTAGCTTTAGCTATGCAAATGCACTCCTGGCCACACCTTGGCTAGGCTCAGGAATGAATCCAGCAGTACATTGAAACTGTAAGTCTGTGTCATCGGTATCGTAATGCTATCCAACACAGGATAAATTTCTGTTTCTTATACTACCTTTTGAATAAATAGGAACACTTTTGTCTTGTTTGGATTAAGTTTCCATTTGCTCACCTTCAACCAACCCATTACTGATGTCAGGCACTGGTACAGAACCAAGAAAAGCTTCCTCAGATTTAGCTGGAGAGGAGAAATAGAACTGAGTGTTGCCAGCATACACAACAGGCTCCAAACCTTGGAACAGCCACTCCCAGTGGTTTTGTGTATATGTTACATTGCATGCAGGACAAAAGAAGAGCCCTGAGGGACTCCACAGTGAAGAAGCTGATTGGGAACCCTCACCTCCACTCACCCTTCAAGGAAGAAATGAAGCCACTTTGAAATAGAGAAGACCATCCCCCAACATTGTCTGTATCCTATAACAAAGCTTGAAATCAGGTTGAAATGGATCCAGATAATCAGTCTCATCCAAAAATATTCCCTAGAACTGGAATGCCACAGCCTGCTTCCGGGGCAGAAAGGGGCACAATCTCACTGCCCCTTTCTGCCAATTTGTCGAGCCCTGAATGAAAGATATTGTATCATAAGCTTTCATAGACTTGGTCTACTTCCTCAGATGCACTCAATGAATTTCCTCTGTCATTTCTGATTATGATGACCCTATGGCAATCCTATCACAAGGGGGTTTCTTGGCATATTTTGCTCAGGGGGGGTTGCCCGTGCCTTCCTCTAAGTATGAGAGAGCGTGACTTGCCCAATGGGTTTCCATGGCTGAGCAGAGGTTTGAGCCCTGATCTGCCAGTTTCCTCATCCAACACTTAGACCATTTCACCATGTCTGTAGCAGTTCTAAAACCAAAATTACAAATAGATCTCATTGCTGTGATTGAGAAGGGCTTTTGATGTTGTTCATTTAAAGATGCTTGAACCCTGGGCTTTTAGTAGCAAGCATTATATTAGACTATTTGTCCTTTTAATGAGACTGTTTGTACTGAATCCTTTTATCTGAATGGTTTCTGTAGCATATAGGCAAGTTGCCATTCCACATTGTTTCTTGCAAAGTGAATATATCCTAGGTTACATCAAGGCAAATAAATAGAACATTAGGAAGAGTCAGTAATCCAACTCAAGGTCCTTAGCTTCTCTAGGTATCATGACCCTTAAGCCTTAAAAATGTGTCTGTGATAAATAGGAATTTCAATTTCTAGTAATCAAGAAGTAAAATAGTACTCAGTCTTGGATCTATATCTTTCAAATAATTTCATAAGCACCTAGTTTGCAACAAAGGAATCCTGAGTGTGTCAAAACAAGAGCATAGTATGGTTCTCATAGGAACTGTATAATATTATATGACTAAGGAATCTGTAATCCAAGTTATAACCAAAAGGTCATTGTACTTGTAATAAAGGATGGTAAAATGCTTATCAACTGCAACTTTCATGTTTGTCTTTCATTCCTATAAAATTTTCCTATGACCTACTAAAAAAACAACTTGATTCTCTGCTCCACACTCCTTCTAGGGCAAGAAAAGAATAAAGGATTTTAGAATCCCATTCAGTTTGACATTTTCAACACACACATAAAGTCAGACCACACTGACCTTATCCATTGTGATTCTTTGCCTTTCCCATGACTTTCTTTTTCACTAAACAACTTGGCTCTCTAGCTACATGTGGTGGCAGCAAACTCAGCAGAACTTGGAAAAATTACAGTATTTCTGGCCTTGCTGTCTGGGAGGTTTGGTGAGCTGCAGTTTAAAAAGTAACTCTTCTCAGATCTGTCTCCAGATCAAACCAAAATTTTCCTTGGTTACATTTAAAGAAGTAATACCATGTAGATACTCATGCACCCCTTGAGTTCAACATTACCGATTCCAAAACAGTTTTTCCTCTAACAGAAACATCCTATTACTCTTGTGTGTGTGTTATATGTACTTCTGCCATTTAAATATTCTCATCTACTAAGTCCAGAAAATCTTGACACTGCAGCTGTCATGTTTATGCTGCTGACTCCAGATTTTGTCATCTCTTATAAAATTAATTATCTCACAGTTAATTACATCACATCTCACATCTATGGGTCCTGCTTTTCAGAACAAAATTTTAACCAAATTTATCTAATACTTCAGGAAGAACCCAGCCCTTCCTTATTTAGCACTATTCCATGTTGATTTAAGAAAACAGACTTTGGGATGTCATGAAAGGGAGAAAACTATACCATATATATGTATCACACACACACTCACACACACCATATATAAGTCAACCTTGTGTATAATTTGAGGGCAGGTTTGGAGTCCAAAATTATGGAATTTGATGTGATCCATGGATAAGTTAAAACAGGCATGTAACAAAAGATGTAAAGAATGAAGCAAAGGAAAACAGTGCCAATTAGCATACGAATTCCTACAAGCAAAACTAGCTGTGCTCACAATAAAGGCTGGATGGATGAGCAGGCAACTACAGTAATTCATGTCTGTGCAACTTGTGAGGGAGGCAACTAAGTATGGGCAAGCCTAAGAAAATACACACTTGTAAAAAAGGGTGAAAAAACAAAGCAAAGAAAATGGTGACTAGGTTATCAGTGGTTAAAACTTTTAACTTTAATGTGATAACTTTGACCAATTTTAACCCAGAAACGCCGATAAACATACACAAATGTCTTATTCAGATCCTTCAAAGCCTGATTCCTCTTGAGTCACCTTTGAGTGGAAGCACCAAAGTGCTGCCACCACCACCACCACCATTTTCCTGCCCAGGCATTGAAAAGGGTCAGAAGCAGCACCACAGCGGAGAGAATGGAGTGGGTCACTGCTGCTTTTAGTTATTAATGGGATGGACTAAGCTTTGCCTTTCACTCCAGAGAAGGGGGTGGTTCCTTTTTTGATAAAAGTTAAAAGTACAGTACTTACATTGACCTGTGGATAAGTCAACCCAAGCTTTATGGGTCAATTTTTTAACTAAAATTTCTAGTTTCTTGAGTGTATACAATATTTAATTTGCCTTTGCACTGCATGTTTAGAATGTTTGGTTTTCCGTGCCTAAATAACTTGGCCAGCCTTGGCAACTATGCACGTTGATATGAGCTTTGTCTCAGGCAGTAACATGTCTTGGGCAAGTCTTGATAATTTCAAGGCTGCTTGGAGCAGTGTTGCTCAAAGTGGTGATCCATGGACTAATGCTGGTCCCTGAGCTGTGAGCTGCAAGTTCCTGGAAAGTTTCTAGGAAAGAAAGAAAGAATTGTTGCCATTGGGCACAAATATAGTACTGATCCTTCAATACTATATTTGGTCTCCTGGTCTCCTACATCAGATAGCTTAAGAATCAGTAGCTTAGAATGTTATATAGCATAAATTTATAGCATAAATTGTTTGATACCAAAGTGACAACTGCTAGTTCTGTTACTTGGAAATGTTATTCTTACTGTGCTATCCAAACCCAGTACTACTTTGAGAACTAACAGAGTAATACAGAATACTAAGTTGCATTTTCATTGTCATAGTAAGTACAACTACTGTAGTATTAGAATCCTGACATCTCAGATTTAAATGAGTTAGAATGAAAGACCTGATCTTTTTAGTCACACCCTTCACTATCCACTCTTACTTGGCACTTAGAAGTTGTTCTTTAACTTCCACTTCCCTTAACCTCCCACACTGAAATCGTTGATGAATCACATTATATCATGCATTGAAATCTGCTTCAGTGACCTTTTGTACTTTGTTTCTCTGTTATATTTTTGCCCACGATCTGGTCATCTCACATTTCTTCTTTTAACTTCCTTCATGACTTTCTTTAATGCATATTTTTGTGCATGTCTTAGTTCAGAATGTTAAAAATACCATTTACATCTCACCCAATTATAATTTCTCATCTCTATTTCTTCTCTTTTTCTGCAATAGTTCTTTGTCCCCATCTGGTCATTGTGTCTGAACAGATGTAAAGGTGTCTGCTTGTCCAACAAGTTATTCTCTTTCTATCTCCTTTTGCTACCCCTTTTCTTCTAGTGCTTCAGCTCAACTGGCTGTTCCTTCTCTGCCACATCATCTTTCTCCATCCAGTTTGTACCCATTGACCTTTCTATTTTCTTGTCATCTATCTTATATATCTTGGTACAGTTTTAAAGTAGAGTCCCATGTAGAATGTTTCCCCTAAGAATTAAAAGCTTAATTATTTGCCCAAGGATTATTGTGATTGATATCAGTTATGCAAGTAATTCTGATGATAAAGAATTGCAGTTGTGATTTTGTTTTATGGGGAGTGGTACTGTAATATTTTTAGCTGCTTTGAGATTTTTTGTAATTGAAAAGTAGCATAAAATGTGCTAGATAAATCAAGGTCAAATAAACATAGAATAGTATTCTGGGATGATATATCAATATACAGAATAACCAATAGTCATCCTGGGATAGCATTAGTTTCAGAAGTAAAAAAGGGGGGTGGAATTGAATGATTAATTATTATCCATATAAGAGAATAATGATGCGTATGAAAAAATGAGAAAAGAGTTCTAGTTTTTCTTAACTTTGTTATTTATATCCATGCTAGTTTTTTTATTTTATTTTTATCAATTAAACATAAAAATAAAAGAAAACATACAGCAACTCTGATTACAAGTTAACCGAATATTCAACACATCTAATTGTTAGTCAATTGTTTATAGTTTTCTCTTTCTATGTAACTTCCTAACGTCATCCCGACAAATGAGACCTTATATAATCAATCAATTTGGCTTTCCAATTCAACTCTCAAAGATGATATTTTTTCCTATTCCTTAATAAAGCATCAATAAAGAAAAATAAGAGACTCTAAGATAGAAGTGTCTTGAAATCTATACGCGATGTGTGTTCCTGATCATCCCATTGTACTTCCTTGAATATTTACTATACTGTTGAGTTTTTAAGACCATCTCTGTCTACAAGCTGAAATGATAAGGGACCATTGAGTCTCTGTTACCTCTAAGTCCTTATTATTGAGAAGAGCCGTCAATTTGTCCATTTCAGCCATCTCGGTGATCTTTGCTAACTAGTCATCTAGACTGGGTACATGTTCGCTTTTCCAAATTTGAGTGATTGTCATTCTCGCTGCCGTTATCAAATATAGCAGTATGCGTCCATATCTCTTTTCACTGTCAACCGATATCTTATTTAACATATTCAAGAGATAAATTTCTGGTTTGTATTCTAAGTGTATATGTAAGGCAGAATTTATAAATCTGTGGACCTCTTTCCAGAATTTCTGTATTTTCTTACATTTCCACCAAACATGGATCCATGAACCTATGGCAGATTTACACTTCCAACATTTATTTGATGGTAGTTTATAAATTCTTGCCATTTTATTTGGAGTAAGATACCATCTATGTTCCATTTTAAAAAAGTTTTCTTTCAGATTTTGTGATTTAGTAAATTTTCTTGTCTTGCTTCTTGCATAATTCCAGCTTTCCAAATCAATAACTCTGCCACAGTCCGTTGCCCATTTTATCATCTCCTCAGTAATAGGTTCTATCTCACGCTCTAAATTTCTTAATATCTCATATATCTTAGCTGTCTTGCTGCGACATTTTTCGCTTAGTAGTTTGTCTAAAGCTGTAATCTCTTCCATGAAGCCTTCAAGTTTAGCATCCATTTTGCATTTTTCTTTTAGTTGTAAATACAACAGCCAGTGCATAGTTGGCTCCAGCATTGTTAATTCCTCTATTGATTTCATCTCATATTGATTCTCAGTGTTTTTCTTCAATAAGTCTTTGTAAGTGAGCCATCCATGTAGACCCTTCCATCTACCCAGTATCGCTTCTTGAGGTGAGACCCATAAGGGGATCTTCCTATATACTTTTTTCTTGATCTTACTCCATGTTTGAATTAATGCCCGTTTTATTATATGAGATTTGAATTCACTATGCACCCGCACTTTGTTGTACCAAAGATAGGCATGCCATCCAAATCTGTTATCGTAGCCTTCTAAATTCAAAAGTACTTCATTGTCAAGTCTTATCCAATCCGACAGCCAATTCAGAACGTTAGCTTGATAATAAAGCTTCAGATCTGGGAGACCCATTCCTCCCTGTTCCGGTGATTTTATTAAGGTGCTCCACTTGATTCGTGGTTTCTTATTGTTCCATATAAATTCAGTAATGTCTTTTTTCCATATTTTAAAAGGGGATTCGTTGTTAATAATCGGAATTGTTTGGAAGAGAAAGTTCATTTTTGGGAGCACCATCATTTTAATTGTTTCTATCCTTCCAGAGAGAGATAAAGTTAACTTATTCCATTTCTTCAAGTCATTCTTAATTTCTTTCCATTTGACGATATAGTTATTTTCATACAAATCTGTATTTTTAGATGATATCCAAATTCCTAAGTATTTAATTTTCTTCGAGACCTGATATCCTGTTAGTTCCAGGAGCGTTTTCTCTTCCGAATTCTTTAAATTTTTAGTCAAAATCATAGTTTTGTCTCTGTTTATTTTAAATCCGGATATTCTACCAAAATCTTCAATTACCTTAAATAAGGTTTTTATGTGCTGAATTGGGTCCTCTAAGATCACTACTAAGTCATCCGCAAATGCCTTCACAATGTGTTCTTTTCCTTTAATATTGGCGCCTTTAAGCTCATTCTCTTCTCGAATTTTATTATTTAGTACCTCCATAACTGTAATGAAGAGAAGAGGGGAAAGAGAACAGCCCTGCCTGGTTCCTTTCTCTATGTGCAAAGTGTTAGATTTCTTCCCGTTTATGATCAACTGGGCCTCTTGTTTCTCATATATTCGTTTTATCCAACTCAAAAAATTCTCTCCAACTGATCAGGCAGTCCCAATTGACGTTATCGAACGCTTTTTCCGCGTCAGCGAAAATCATTGCAACTTTCTTATCGCTATTCTTCTCGTAGTATTCCAGCAAGTTTATTATAGTTCTCACGTTATCTTTCAACTGCCTCCGGGGTAAAAATCCTGCTTGATCTTCTTTGATATGTTCGTGGAGCACTTTTTTAACATCTTTCCGCCAATATTGAAGTAAAAATTTTATAGTCCGTATTCAATAACGATATGGGTCTATAATTGGTGATATACTTAGAGTCCTTGTTTTCTTTAGGAATTAAGACAATGTTAGCTATTTTCCAAGAGTCCGGTATGCCTTTTTCCTTAATTTCATTTAAGGTCTTTTGAAGGGGTATCTTTAATTCTTCTTTAAATTTTTTGTAATACCCCGCCGTAAAGCCATCAGGTCCTGGTGTTTTATTTATTTTCAGTTTGTCAATCACCTCTACAATTTCTTCTACTGTAAAAGCTGCGTTCAGAAGAATTTGCTGTTGTGTTGTCATTTGTGGTAAGTTTTGGTGTTGCATATATTCTTTGACTTCTTGCAGTGGTATTTCTTCTTTTTTATAGAGATTCTCATAATAATTTTGAAAAGCCTTTTGTATTTTTTCTTGATTAAAAGTCCTCTCTCCTTCATGTATAATTTCTGGAATTAACTTTTTCTCTTTTTCTTTCTTTAATCTATACGCTAGCCATCTTCCGGACTTGTTCGCATATTCAAATTGCTTTTGCCTCACGTATTTCATCTTCCTTGCAATCTCCAATGTAATCAAATTGTCCAATTGCTTTTTCAAGTGTTTTAAATATTTATTTTTCTTGTCTGAGGTTGGCTCTTTAGATAAGTTTATCTCTGCCATTAAGATGTCTTGTTCTAGTTTCTGAAGTTCTTTTTTTGCCTTATTCTTCACCTCCAATTCTCGCTGTATCAAAATTCCTCGCATTACAGCTTTACTTGTATCCCAAACAGTCTTAGCCATGGTTTCTCCATTGTAGTTGGTAATAAAGAAATTCTTAAGCTCTTTCTTGGCTTTTTCCAAAAAGTCGTCATTGTTGAGTAGAGTATCATTCAACTTCCAGTTAAATTGTTTCTGTCCTATTCCCATAATCATATATACTAGATTATGATCCGAGACGAATTTTGGTAGAATCTCCATCTCCTTAATCTTACATCGTAGTGTTTTAGATATCAAGAACATGTCGATCCTAGAAGTTGTTTTATGTGCTTCTGAATAAAAAGTGTATCCTCGGCTGTTCGGATATAACTCTCTCCAGACATCACATAAATCAAATTCATCTTTCATCTCAAAGAAAGTAGATGGTAGTTTCCCTCGCGCTTTATCCTTATTTCTGATTCGTGATCGATCTAAAGTAGGGTTGATTACCCCATTCATGTCGCCTAAAATCAGGATATTTTCATATTCAACTTCCACCAGAAAGTCTTTAACTTTTTTAAAGAAAGAAGGTTTGTTCTCGTTGGGTGAATAAAGGCCAACTAAGAAATATTTAACATCTTCTAATCCGATTTCTATAGCTAGAAAATGTCCATCGTCATCTTTACTAATTTCCCTTGCAGTGTATTTATTATTAATGTACATAGCTATTCCACTCTTCCTTTTCTCGTTAGCGGAAATAAAAAGTTGGCCTAATTTACGATTTTCAAAATGTTTTGTATCCTTCTTTTTGATCTTTAATTCCTGAAGACAAATTACATCAAATTTCTTTTTGTAGATATAATGAAAATTTTTACTGCTTTTATATTTAGAATTAATTCCTTTTACATTCCATGATCCAATTTTGACACTCATATTAGTTGGTTTTGATTATTAATCTTCATCGTTTATTAATTCTCTTTCCTCTGAAGAGGTAGATTTCGTATCTTTAAGTAGGGTTGGGACACCCTGTTCTTGGCTTTCTTTTAGCTTTTTCTTCTTTCTTCTTCCTCTTTGCGTTCAATACTTCTGGTTCTCATTCTGGTCTCATCTTGAGGTAATTTCTCTTCATCTTTCCTTATTTTTTTCAGGAAATCTTTTGCTTTATCTGTCGTGGTAACACAATGTCGTCTCTGTTTATATAAGATGGATGCTCCTTCCATTCTTTCCCAAGAGTACGGAATCCCTCTTTTCATCAATTCTGTGGTTAGAAATTTGTAATCCTGTCTTCTCCGAAGTATTTCCACCGGTATGTCCTTGAAAATCTTTATCGAATTTCCACCCATTAACAATTCTGACGAGTAGCTTTTGTGCAGGATCAAATCTCTGTATTTAGATCTGGTGAAAACTACCACAACATCTCTGGGCAACTTCTTTTCTCTTGCGATTACTGAATTAATTCTAAAAATCCTGTCAACAGAAAAGTCCAGTTCTTCTTCTGTAATCTCCAAATACATTGCCAATTCTTGTAACACATTCCCATATAAATCTTCGTTTAAGTCTTCTGGGATTCCTCGAAATTTAAGACATTTTTCTCTATGGCGAAGTTCTTGAGCCAAAATTTTGTCATTATGAATCTTCTGTGCTTGTTTCATTTCTCTCGATGAGTCTTCCAATTCTTCCGTCTTTCTTTGTAATTCCTTTGTTTCCACTTTCAGATGTTCCATTTCTTTAGTAATCTTTTCTAGTTTTCTCCCAAAAGTATCTAGTTCCTGATGTAGATCTTCTTTAGTCTCTTTTCTCGACATTTTAAGTTCTTCCCGCATTTCCTCTTTAAATTTCTTAAATTCCTCCATAAAGAAGAGGCTAAGTTCGGAAGATTTGGAAGAAGCATCAGAGCCCCTTCTCTGGTTGGAGCTTGTAGGGGCTGTAAAAGTTTGAGGTGGCTTTTTGTAACCTGAAGCTATTTTCAGTAAAGAAGTCAATATATCTATTACTTTGTTATTATTCAACCAACAATCTAATTAGTGGCACAGTGCTACTTTCGGTAGGGGAACTAAGCAAATATTAATCAAACTTCTTGATTTACCAGCCGGCTACACAATAATCATGTGGTTAATTCATCAATATAAACATAAAAATCAAATCTCAATGACATTAAATAATCCTAGAATTAATTCGTCAGGATGGACAACACAATCAATTCTCAGTAAAATTAGATTCTCTCTCGTAGTATATAACTTAACTTATACCCTTCAATACAGTCTTATTAAGTCCATCAATGAAATAAGACCAGAGATCCTCAATGATTAAAGTCCCCAAGCAAAAAGGAAATTATTTATGATTAGCTCCCCGATATGATAAATGCAAATGAAATCTCAGTCCGTCAAAGCAAAAACCTTTTTCATATAACTCTATTGCTCCCCCTCCTTGGGACACAGTCTTATTAAGTCCATCAATTAATTAAAGCTTAACATATTTAGTAATTCAAATCCCCAGATATATCTGGGGATATATCCATGCTAGTTTTTTATATGAAAGGGCAGTTATTTTTAACACGACACAGAACTTTTGATCGGCTAGTTCATTCTGGCATGGTATCTGTATATGTACGCTGCTGTTACACTTTGTTGTGTTTATGCAATTGATTTGCACTGCACACAATAGAGCATAGAAATAATGGAGCAGCCTACGATATGAATCTTGGCCATAATGCTATCAGCAGTATTTTTAAATGTTTGAAAAAATAAAACAGCATGATTTGCATCCCTAATCTTAATTTCTCACACATTCTTAGTTATAGAATCATAAGGCCATTTAATTCCACCCACTGCCATGCAAGAATCCACAACTAATGCACTCCTGAAAGTTGTCCATTCAACTTGCGCGGAGATCCTTCTGCTCTGCACGCATTGCGTCTGCAGAGTCCCACTCAGCAGAGCTGTTTAAGGTGGTGGGGGAGCTGACACAGGTTTCCCCTGCGCCAAATCCCCTGCTTGACCCCACAACGGCCTGCTGTGATGCATTTAACACCTACTTTGCAGACAAAATCTCTCTGATAAGAGCCGACTTAGATGCCAACGTTTCAGCAGTATCTGTAAATGAGGCACCTAGAGACTCCGTTGTTGTCACCTTACTGGATGAGTTTCAATCTGTAAGTACTGATGATGTGGACAAGCTCCTTGGAAGCGTGAGGAAGACGACCTGCTCTCTCGACCCATGTCCATCATGGCTGGTCGTCCAGGGAGGGGACACATTGAGGACATTCCTTCGGGATGTCATCAATGCATCCCTCAGGGAGGGTATTGTTCCATCTTCTCTGAAGGAGGCGGCTGTAACGCCTCTCCTGAAGAAACCCTCCCTTGATCCCCTGGACAGAAATAACTACAGACCAGTTTCCTTGCTGCCATTCTTAAGCAAGGTGATCGACAGAGCAGTCGCTTCACAACTCCAAGCCGTCTTGGATGAAACTGATTATCTTGAATCTTTCCAAACCGGTTTCAGGGCAGGGTATGGAGTTGAGACTGCCATGGTTGCTCTGATGGACGACCTCCGCTTGAGCATCAACAGGGGTAGTGTGACCCTGCTGGTGCTCTTGGACCTCTCAGCGACCTTTGACAATATAGATCATGCCATCCTTTTGGACTGGCTGAAGGAGATGGGCATCGGAGGTACTGCTTTGTAGTGGTTCCGGTCCTTCCTCTCTGGCAGGTCCCAAAGGGTGAGGCTCGGGAACAGTTGCTCCTCCAAAATCAAGCTTAATTGTGGCATCCCTCAGGGCGCCATCCTGTCCCCGATGCTATTTAACATCTACGTGAAGCCGCTGGGTGAGATCATCCGGAGGCATGGAGCGCAGTGTCATCAGTATGCTGATGACACTCAGATATACTTCTCCATGACAAGATCATCTACTCAGACCTCCTCTCTCAATGACTGCCTGGAAGCGGTAGTGGATTGGATAAGGGAAAACAGATTGAGGCTTAATCCAGACAAAACGGAGGTACTGATGGTCACCGGCCCAAGACCAGGTCTGGGAATACAACTCCTGTTCCGAGATGGAGTCACACTCTCCTTGAAGGATCCTGTTTGCAGTCTGGGGGTACTTCTAGACTCGTCGCTCCACATGACTAGTCAGGTGAATTCAACGGTCAGGAGTGCTTGTTATCAGCTTTGGCTGATACGCCAGCTGCGCCCTTTCCTGGAGATGAAGGATCTGGAAACTGTGGTACATGCTTTGGTTACCTCACGTTTAGATTACTGCAATGCGCTCTACGTGGGGCTGCCCTTGTGCTTAACTCAGAAACTTCAACTGGTCCAAAACATGGCAGCCAGGCTTGTAACTGGAACATCCAGGAGGGAGCACATAACACCGGTGCTCAAATCCCTCTACTGGCTGCCAGTCAGTTTCTGGGCACAGTACAAGGTGCTGGTTTTGACCTTTAAAGCCCTTCATTGCTCAGGTCCATCCTATCTTATGGACCGCCTCTCCCCATATGAGCCCCCTCGCACTCTTCGGTCCTCTGGGAGGAACTTACTACAACCTAAGAAAACTAGGCTGGCGCAGACCTCCCAGAGGGCCTTTTCCGCTGTTGCTCCCAGGCTATGGAATGGCCTGCTGGATGAGATGTGCCTTATTACAACCTTGGATGGTTTTAAGAAAGCCACCAAGACATCTCTCTTCCGGCAGGCCTTCCCTGAGAACGAGTAAACTGTCCGTCAACCATAGTCCCTTCAGTTCTCACTTATTGAGACATGTAATACTCTTGAGGCCACCCACTTTCTAATTTTAAAGCTATCAATGTCTAATATCCATCTTTTAATGTTTTACTGTTTTAAATTCTACTCTTAGTTTAATCTATTTTTAAGGGGCGAGAGGGTAGACTGATGTGTTTTTTAATTGTATGTATTTTTAAATGTTGTACTCCACCCCGATTGCTCACCCAGAGGGGCAGAATATAAATAAACATCATCATTATTATTATTATTATTATTGATGATGATGATGTAGTACCTGAGGTATATCCCTGTTGAAATTCATTTGGTTAGTTTTGGCGCATCTTTCCAGTCTGCCAAGTCATTTGATTCTGTCCTCTGAGGTATTTGCTACCCCACCTGCTCCAATTTGTTGTCATCTGCTAATTTGATAAACATGCCTTGTATACCACCATCTAAGTCATTTAGAGATTTTGAACAACACTGAGCCCAGGAGGGTGTCTCACATCCCACTAGTCACTTCTCTCCAGAGTGCAGAGCACACATTGGTGAGCACTCTGTGGGTTCACTTAATCATGAGATCAACCAGTTATGAATCTGCCTAACACCAGCATATCATGCTGGGGAGGGGGGGTGCTTGTCAAAAGTGTTACTTACCGGTAAATCAAAATATACTACACCCACAGCACTCCCCCTGATCTACCAAACCAGTAAAGAGATAAGATTAGTTTGGCATGACTTGTTTTTGATAAATCCATGATGGCTTTTAGTAGTTCCTTTCTAAGTGTGAACAGACTGACTGTTTAATGATCTGTTCTAGAATGTTTTCTGGTATCAAAGTGAAACTGACCAGTTGCTAGTTGCTCAGGTCCCTTTTCTCCCCTTTTTGAAGATGGGAACAGCACTGTAGCTTCCAAGGATAAATACCGTACATTGTGATGGCATTATGTGTCACACATTTGACATTACTATAATGTTATCAAAAAAAAGAAGGGAGAGAGAAATACAATCAATTGGTTTAAGCAGCAGCTGACACCCAGCTTTAACAACTACTGTTGTGCGCACAAAAGGTCAAAGATCTAGCATCTGCTTCTGGCCTAATTCTGAGCTGTATTGTAAACCAGGGACAGTATGGCTGAGAAGTCTATTATTTATCCTTCTCTATCTAAATAATTTTTATTCCACACTTCAGCCACAAGCAGACTCGCAAGACAATTCACAAGAATTAGGTAGTCTCATGTTTATAATCTAAAGGGCAGAAGACACAAGGAAAGAGATTGAGTGAAGCAAATAGAAGTATGCTGTAGTGAATTCGGTTGCCAATATGGATGGAATATACCAATATTTGTCCAACATCAATGCCTTACTCTGGCATTCTTTGGCTGATCTCCTTTTCTGCTGTTTCAGCCCATAAATTCAATATTAATCTGCTTCTTTTCCAGGGACCCTGATACTCTTTTAAGATGGGAGGCTCAAAATTGGCAGGCAGGTCATTTGTCTACTTGCCGGTAATTTTTTTTAAACAAAACAATAAAAATACAGACTGTTAGTGCACAGATAGTGCAAAAAACTAACTGCAGCAGAAAACTGATTTCCATAACAACAATAAGAAAATTGTAAATGATTTTTTCCAATCTGAGTAAATTAATAATGCAATTAATGAAATATACCAAGCAAATGTTTTTATTTAAAGAAATATCCTATTAATTGAAGGCAAAGCTGCTTATAAGGTCTCTCATCACATCACTACACAACTTTAAAAGCAAAATCTGTGGACATATGTTAGAAGGTAGAGGATCACACACTTGATACTGTCAAAATAAAACACAAAAATATGTATCTACCAAGCTTTAGGTATAGAGAATCAAGTATTTGGCACAGAGGGAGGATAATTGCTTCTCCAATTCGTTATCATTCAGTTACCCTTAAATATAAAGACTCTTACAAGCATAGTGTGTACTTAAAGTCCCCTCAATGTGTTCAGTGTAGCTTACTCCCACGTAAGTGTGCATAGGATGGATGTCACATAGCCAATGTTGTTCCTCAGAAGGCTCAACTAGGTGTCTTAAATTATGTGGGTGTACTGAGTATATTTCTTATTGGTGATTCCTAAGGATACTCAACTACATAAGACTCGGTAGTCCAATTTGCCTGATCATTTCAGGAGGAATTCACTGCTTGCTCGGTGTAGTTTTATGGAGGGACTTGAGACCCACCTGTTCTTTCTGTTCTTATCTCACACCCCTTCAGAGAAAGATGATTCCACAAAATCTCTTTTGCTGCTAGGAAGGAAATTTTCTTAAGTAATTCCATGAAAAAGTAATGTCTATTGTTCTTACAGCAGACTACTGCAACCCAAAATACCAGAGTATCTGCACCTTCAAGTTGCCTATCAACTTATAGTGACCCCATGAATTTCACAGGGTTTTCTTAGGCAAGAAATAGGAGCTGATCACATTAACAAATAAGCTGGCTTACCTCTTCTGGCTTGAATTCAGGATCCGGGATGCCCCTGGATGTTATCATACCTAAGTCGCCACCTATCTAGATGGGATGCCACCATCTGGATGCATCTCGGGTCTCACTCAACTGGTCAATTGTTGAAGTTGGAAGCTTCCCGACTTTGAAAAAGTGCTGGCTGAGCGAGGCTTCAACCTGGGATGCATACAGCCAATGGCATCCCGGCTAGATAGGTGGCAATTTAGGTATGATAACATCTAGGGGCATCCCGGATCCTAAATCCAGGCCGGAAGAGGTAACTCGACTTATTTGTTAATGGGACAAGCTCCATAGTAGTTTTGCCAGTAAAGTAACAGAAGGGGGGGGGGAATCTTAACATTTACAGCTGGAACTTGATTTTAAGAATATGTTTTGCCAAATTAGATCATCATCTGTAAGTTAATTAAATTTATTTTGGCCTGCTCTCTGGTTTTAAAAATAGTTTGCATTATCAATAATTTAAAATCAAGGCATATGTGTGACTAATAATAAGACCTAGCTGTTTCTTTGATAGGTTGTAGGATTGAGCTTGAAGGAGGTGCTAGTACTAGAGGTCAGACCAGCTATACTGTAATTGAAGTAATTGTCTATGTGCCTATGCTATGCAAAGCCATATGACTGAGCACAATGTCATCCAAGCTGGTGTGTTATCAACTGGAACCAAACAGAAGACCATGGTAATTTTTTGATGTAATATATCAACTATTCCAGGTACCTACCAAAGAAATCTATCAGATTTCTTTCTTTCTTTCTTTCTTTCTTTTCTTTTCTTTCTTTCTTTCTTTTTTCTTTTTTGCCTGAGAATGCATATTTATGAGCCCGTTTTGACTGGACTTAATATTTACGCTTACTCTGACATCATCAATATTTTGGCAAGTTTGTGATTTATTGGCCACTTTTCTTTCTTTTCTTTTCTTCTTTTCTTTTTTTCTGGTTAGTGGCTAGTTTTACATGGAATTTTATGTACAATTTTAAGAACTGGAGGTGCTACCAAAGTTTTGTTGCATTTAAATCATGAATAAAGTCATCAACACATAGTGTCTGGTAAATGCCCTGCAAAGCCATGTGGAAATATGGTAACTATTCTCTGAAAGGAAGGAAATATTGCTAGGTCTTGTCTCAGATTTAGATTTAATATCAAACAGCATCACCTAGTGGCTGAAATAATAATACAGGATATCAAGTATAATATCTTTCCACTGCACACTGCTGCTTAAAGTATGTTATTTAAAGTCAAAGTGTTTGTTGTTATTGTGTACCTTCAAGTCATTTCAAACATATGTCAACCCTCAGGCGAACCTATCATGGAGTTTTCTTGGCAGGATTTGTTCAGAGGAGCTTTGCCTTCCCCTGAGGATGAGAGAGTATGACTTGCCCAAGATCACCCAGTGGGTTTCAAGTAGGGAATCGAACCCTGGTATCCAGAGTCCTTGTTTAACACTCAGACCTCTGTACCATGCTGGCTCCTAAATTCAAGGTAGATGCGGCTGAATCAAAGGTGTATTTTTTTAAAAGGAGGGATTATTTATACTATTTTCTGAGATGGAAGTCCAATATAACTGTAGACAGTATATCACCTGTGAAGTGTAGAAGTAGTGGTGTCATTGGGGGGAGTGTGGGAGCATGGACCGCACTGGGTGACCCCTAGAAGAGAGGTGACAACCGGTTCACCCTTCCTGCCCCTTAAAAGCTGGAGGGGCACATGCACACTCTTCCTGGGTGCTCCGATCCTGGATTTCCTTCCGGGGGGGGGGGAGAAAGCCCAGGACGTGAGGAACAGAAGGGATGCACACATGCTGCTCCTGGATGCTTCCTTCCTTGCTTCCAGGGGAGAAAGCCAAGGGTCAGAGGAGCAGGAGGTACACATGCCACAGCAAAGCCTGGAGGGCCAGCATACCACCCCCTTGGGCACCCTCCCCCCCCCCGCACCAAGTGGCACACAGCATGGGGACGCCACTGTGTAGAAGTATTGGTAAAGTATAACATGAAATAAATTGCACTTTAAAGAGATTCTCTAGTATATGTTGAGAAAATACCATTAGTGGAGGTGTTTTGGGGTTTTTTGTTTTTTGGGGGGGGGGGTTGCACACAACAAACATAATGGTGTTCAAATGTGTATTGAATGCACCCAAGTAAGTTTGGGGGGTGGGGAACTGCCAAAACAAAAAACAAAACCCCTCATAACCCAGGATAATTGATCCTGGGCTTTTTCTTGAATTTTCTTAAAAGATTCACATTGTCAACTCTGTGAATAATGATGTGAATATACCTGGGATAAAGTATAAAACTCTGCATGAATTGAAAGTATTTCAAATACGTACATCTGCTTCGTCGACTCCACCTTTATTTGTAGTGATGACATGTAAGCAACAGATTTCACAGAGATGCAGTTCCAATTAAAAAAAAAATTAGTATGAAAAACAAAACCAGAATGCGTGAATGAGATTATTCGCATAGTCGCACTAACAAAAACAATATCTGAATAACCCCTTAAAGGACCATCAAGTCTCAGGTTTTGTTCCTGTTCTTTTCCAATTTTCCACGGCACCCTCTTGGACCGCCTGAGGGGGTTAGGTATTGGAGGCACTGCATTGCAGTGGCTCCGGTCCTTCCTCTCTGGTAGGTCCCAGAGGGTGCTGCTCGGGGACAGTAGCTCCAGTAAAAGGGAGTTCACCTGTGGGGTTCCACAGGGTGCTATTCTGTCCCCAATGTTATTTAACATCTATATGAAGCTGCTGGATGAGATTATTCGGAGTTATAGACCTGGGTGTTATCACTACGCTGATGACACCCAAATCTATTTCTTCATGTCTCGTTCTTCGGCCTCGAATCTCAATGGCATCTCCTCTCTCAATGAATGTCTTTGGGCAGTAATGGGTTGTTGGATGAGGAAAAACAGATTGAAACTGAATCCTGACAAGACGGAGGTGCTCACGGTAGCAGCCCCGAAACCAAGAATTGGGTGGCAACCACCAGTCCTGGATGGGGTCACACTCTCCCCCAGTGACTGCGTTCGCAGTCTGGGGGTGCTCCATGACTCATCGCTCCTGTTAACAAATCACATAAACACAACAGTCAGGAGCTCCTGTTATCAGCTTCAGCTGATACGCCAGCTGCTCCCTTTTCTTGAAGTAAGGGATCTCAAGACTGTTGTACACACACTGGTAACCTCACGTCTAGATTTCTGTAACACGCTCTACATGGGGCTACCCTTGTGCCTGGTTTGGAAACTGCAATTAGTGTAGAACATGGCAGCCAGAGTAGTATCAGGAACATTGAGGAGGGACCATATTACTCCGGTACTGAGGTCCCTCTACTGGCTGCCTATTAGTTTCCGGGCCCAGTACAAGGTGCTGGTTATCACCTTTAAAGCCCTAAATGGTTTGGGCCCAAACTATCTCAGGGACCGCCTCCTCCCTTACAATCCTCCCCGCACACTCCGGTCCTCTGGGAGGAATTTACTGCAGCCTCAAAAAGCTAGGCTTTTGGCTACCTCCTAGAGGGCTTTTCTGGTTATCGCCCCCAGATTGTGGAACGACCTGCGGGACGAGATCTGTCAATTGACATCTTTAAACAGCTTTAAAAAGGCTGCCAGGACGGATCTCTTCCGGCAGGCCTTTCCGGGATAGATAATTCCCACCCTCAGGAACTCCTCTTTGAGGAAGATCCCCAAGTTTCTCCTAGAAGACTCAATGAGAACTGTTGCTGTAGTCCAAAATTGTTGTTGTAATATTATTGTTGTATTTTAATTGTTGTTTTAATTTTAATTCCTGTTTTTAATTTGTATCTGATTTAATAACTTTTTAAGGGGGGGAGGGAACTAGATTGTATCTGTATTGTATTTTATTGTTGTTAGCTGCCCCGATTGACCTCAAAGGGGTGGGATATAAATAAATTATTATTATTATTTATTATTTATTATTATTTTGGAGATCCATACATGTTTTGTTTATCCCACAATATATTCTTTCAGCTCCCGGTATGATCAGAGACTTTTTATACCATATCCCTGTGCGGATTTATTTTAGCCCAATATGAAATCAGAAAGAACAGTAACAAAATCTGGGACTTTTCAATCAGTAATATCATCCTGCTTTCACATTCTTTTCTGCAAGAGGTCCAATTCAGAGTGCTTGGTGAAACAAATTGGATAGATGTACCAGTACTCTGTCTTCATTGTTTTCTATAGGGTTGCATAACTTATTTTAGTCCAGGGCCGAGGCCATTGTTTGTATTGTATTAAAGCAAAGCAATATTCAAGGGCCCTTTTGCAGTGAACAACTGTAGTACTATGATTCCACTTGAACTGCCATGGCTCTGTCTTCTAGCATATAACAATTTGCAGTTTAGGGATGGGTCCTGAGAATTCAAAGACTCGCCTAGTGCCCCACCAGACTGCCCAGGATTTCATATGATGCAGCCGTGGCAGTTAAGGTGGAATAGTAGCAGTATAATTGTGCAAAAAGGCTGTAGAAGAGGTGGCTTCTAATCAGGTCTCTTAATATACAAGATAATTGGGGGGGGGGGGGCTTTCGGGCTATGTGGTCATGTTCTAGAAGAGTTCCTTTCTAACGTTTCGCCAGCATCTGTGGCAGGCATCTTCAGAGAAAGAAACATCAGAAAGGAACTCTTCTAGAACATAGCCACGTATCCGATTCCCGAAAGCCTCACAAAAAACTATGGATGCCTGCCATGAAAGCCTTTGACTCCATAATGGGGTTTATTCACTCTGTATGGGTTAGCTAGCTTATCAATGCCAGGATGCCTGTGTTATCAACACAGTTTGTGAATGTGTATACATATAGTTGCCAGCTTAAGCAATTCTTCATAAGCATCAAAAGTAGTGGATTCAAGAGTACAGAATCTTGAATTAGTTATTACTCTTTAAGATGCAGGCTGCTGTTATTGTTACTTTTGCTGCAGTGGACAGATTATTCAATTTATGTATATTACATGGAAACCTTATACTTGGAGTCCACATTTAAGTATAAATGTCTCACAATGTCAAATCTGATATTGCTGACATTTTTGCCATGGCTGTTTCCCTTCCCTAGTCACACAAGCACTTTCTGATCAGTTTGGACATTATATAAAAATCACCTCTATAAAAAGCAAACCTTATTCCAGAAGACAAATAATAATAATTATGGATATATGGCATATGTACCAGTACAGTTAATTTTCATGCAGATGATTTTTTTTAAAGGGAGGATGAGTTTTAAGAGTAAAGTATTATGAAAAAAAATACTTTGCTTTAAGAGTCTTTTCTAAGAGAAGAAAAAGGTTTATTGGCAGAATGAGGTGCTTCATTTTATTCCAGTGACACATCACAGATGAAGCAGACAATTGCTCTCTTCATAAAGAGCAATTTCAGTGGTAGTTACTGTCAGCTTCCAAGAAATCAGAATGTTATCCTTCCCATTTGTTATAAGGTGGTGACAAGGACCAGCTTCTTGATTTACCACCTTCTTTCAAAATGCTATTGCTGAAAAAATAATTTCTGTGTGCTAGCAATCAAGAGTAATTCACAAAGCAGAGCAATAACTGCTAAATGCTGAAACCCCTTGCTGTGACATAATTTCCATTGACTGTTTTCTTTTTGCTGTTTATTACTGTGTTTTCTTTTCATGCTGATTAAAAATGCTTTAATTTCTCTGTGCTGCCTAAGCTGAAATCTTAAATGTTTCTTTGCTAGACATCATTCCCTCAACAGAAGTATAGCCCTACCAAAAAAGCACCTGTTGCTGTTGGGTTTTCCACTTTTTTATAAAGCTGTATGATCAAATTGAAGACAATATTTTATTTCAATTTGTTTTTTTTTTACATGTTCAGTCATATATTGTATGTGCACACTCTTTTTCCCGCAACAGCTAGACTGTGTGTCCTGTGCCATTCAAGCAAAAGAATCAGCAAATCAGTTCACTGAAAAATATGTTTGAGATAAATGAAAAACATATCCCAAAGTTGCCCAGATACTTAGTTACCTTCCATAAATTAATTAATTAATTTGTTTCTGAAACTAATTCCTTTCACACAACCCATTTTGCACAATACAGTAAATGCCCATTTGTTTCACATTTGTTACACATGAATGTGTATGGCTCACTTGACTTATTTCATGGTATAATATTTTTCAAGCACCTAGAAACATATTCAGTGCTTAATGAATACAAGTGCACAAAGATTACTGAAGTACATGTTATTTGTGAAAATGAGCATCTCTTACTTCTCTCTATTACCTCAGCTCCTATTGCATCCTACGAAGAAGTAGTAGAAGTTAAAATAATAATTTTATTTAAATAACTGCAAGAAAGAACTAAGGTACATATAGACATAAAAGAGGCCACTGGCTCAAAAAAAGCCAAAGAAAAAGAAAGGAAAAATAATATACTGTACAATGGGCCCTTGGTATCAGCTGGGATTTGGCTCTAGGACCTTTTGTGTATGCCAAGTCCCATTAAATACAATGGCATAGTAAAATGGCTCCCCTTCTATAAAATGGCAAAAACAAGGTTTACTTGTTGGAGTTTATATTTCTTTTGAATATGTTCAAGCCATGGATGGTTGAATCGGTGGTTAAAAAATCCATGGATATGGAGGACCGACCATGCTAGCAGTTCCTTCATAAATGTATTTTGTTCACAATAAGATTTTCCTTAGAGAAGATAAGAAACAAGGGTTGGGATCCAAGGCTACTGTACTTCAGAAATAATGCAGTCTGACACTACTTTACTTATGACTCAGTGCTATGGAATTCTAGGAAATTCTAGTTTGTTGTGGCACCAGAGCTCTCTAACAGAGAAGGCTAAATGTCTCACAAAGCTGCAATCCCCAGAATTCCAGTTAAAGTGGTGTCAAACTTGATGATGATGATAATGATGATGATGATGATGATTTTGCAGTGTAGATGCAGCCCAAGAGTGTCCACTAGCAGAATAGCTTTGGTCAGTGGATTGGATTTACCTGTCTCCTGATGACCACCTCATCCCCTATATCTATTGGGGGACCCATTCAGAGCAGCTGTTTGCGGGTACAGGAAAATACTGGTCTGGGAAGAAAAAGCCTATTGCAGAAGTAGAAACCTGTTTGTGTAATGTTGGAAGTTACCCATATAATCCATTTTGCAAATCCAGTAATAATACAAAGGAAGAAAGTTGAAAGACGAAAGGGCTCTGTTGTATAAGGACTTTTATTTAGGTCACCCAGCTGGTGAAGTGCACATGTAGTCCAACAAAGACATGTTCAATATAGTTAGTCTAGCAATGGGCAAAGTGGGGGAGGTTCAGTTCAATAGAACAATCATTGAGCACAGCATCCCTGGAGAGGAATTGGACTCAGTGCTGTTTTAGTAATATTTCATTAGCCCAGGGACAGATGCAGCTGAATTAGAGGCAAGGGTATAAAAAGAAAAGTAAAAAGCCATAAACCATTAGAAGCTCTGGGTTACAAAAGGGAGATTTTCCCATAAAGCACATTGTAATGCTGCTACTGAAATTCATAAATTCAGGCCAAATGCAAAGGTTATGAGAAATCTAGATATTACACTGAAACGTATGCCAGCCATATCAAAACTAACAATTCTTTTCTTGGATGTGATACACACATTTTTTTTCCTAATGTTTTAGGTTTCTTGTTAAGAGACGAAGTGTAGGATAGTTTTTGATGGAGCTTTCAGACTATGTGGCCATGTTCTAGAAGAGTTCCTTTCTGACCTTTCGCCAGCATCTGTGGCTGGCATCTTCAGAGAATGATGTGTAGGATTCTTGTATAAAGTTCTTCTATAAACCTTATAGGAACTCCATCCAAAAATAGGTAAGTTACTTAGGAGGATAATATGCTAGGCTACATGCACAGAAAATTGCAGGAAAAGGACTGATGGGAAAGAGGTGAACTCATCCCTGAAAGTATCAGATAAACAAGAGGGGACAGAGAAACAAAAAGGAAAACACCCAGGACACAGTTATCAAACTCTGTCATAACAGTTTCCTGTATTCTTTAGAACAACATGTTGGTGCAGTGTGCTTCACTTCCAACACTTCTCATAGTGTGCGCATAATCATTCTGTGGTCACAATATGTTGTTTAATCCTTGTTCCTGCCATGCCTTCTCACAAGTTACACATTTAAACACAAGCTTAAGAAAATACTGATCTTTAGAAGGAATACGTATACAAAAATGTGCCTCCACATCTTAAGAACTAGTTGCAAAGGTTTAACTCCAAACAAATCCATATGAGCATCATTTTCCAGAATTTCTCTGCAACTATTTTTTTCACTTTCTTAACTTTTGAAACTGTTTAATTGTTTTTTAAACTTTGTATTTTTACTGTTCAGTACTTTTTAAACTTGGACAATTTTGCCTTGAGTCCCTGTACCAAGAAGAAGGTGGGATATAATTAAAAATATATATAAAATAATAAAAAATAAACTAAGTAAAGTAACAGTTGATTGTACATGAAGCTCCAACAAATAAATCTTTCAACATAGAGGCTGCTACTGGAGTTTGGATTAATATAAAACCAAGAATGGCAGTACCTGGAAGATTTTAAACGGTCTCTTTTCCAGGCTAAACATACTCGGCTCCCTAGGTCTTTCCTCATAAGCCAAATTAGGACGAGTAGCTAATACCCCATAGGACAGGATCAAAATTAAAAATGACCTTAATAGATTAGAAAACTGGGCCAAAACTAACAAAATGAACTTCAGCAGGGAGAAATGTAAGATACTGCACTTAGGTAGAAAAAATAATATGCATTGATATAGGATGGGGGACATCTGGGTTAACAAGACTACAGTACATTTGAAAGGGATCTAGAAGTCCTAGTAGAAAACAAGTTGAAAATGAGTCAACAGTGTGATGTGGCAGCTAAAAAGACGAATGTGATTTTAGGCTGCACCAATAGAAGTATAGTGTCTAGATCAAGGGAAGTTATAGTACCACTCTATTCTGCTTTGGTCAGGCCTCACCTGGAATCCTGTGTCCAGTTCTGGGCACCACAATTCAAAAATGTTGACAAGCTGGAGCGTATCCAAAGGAGAGCCACCAAAATGATGAAGGACCTGGAAACCATGCCTTTTGAGGAAAGGAAGCTGGGTATGTTTAGCCTGGAAAAGAGACGGTTAAGAGGTGATATGATAGCCCTGTTTAAGCATTTGAAGGGTGTCACATTGAGGATGGAGCAAGCTTGTTATCTGCTACTCCAGAGACTAGACTATGGAACAATGGACGCAAGCTACAGGAAAAGAGATTCCACCTTAACATTAAGAGGAATTTCCTGACAGTAAGAGCCGTTTGACAGTGGAACCCACTCCTTTGAAGAGTGGTTGAGTCTCCTTCCTTTGAGGTCTTTAAGCAGAAGCTGGATGACCATCTGTTGGGGATACTTTGATTGTGCATGACAGGCGGTTGGCCTGGTTGGCCCTTGTGGTCTCTTCCAACTCTATGATTCTTTGAATCTATGAATCAGTTCCTGTTTAGGAGAGTGAGCTTTGTGTTCTATTTAAAATATGAGAAAGTCCCAGAAACTCAAGCAGTGCTAATACCAGTTATATTCCTGTTTATTTATATACAGTACAGTACTGACATATAAATTATTAATAGGATTTTAATCACATTAAGGGAGTTATAAAGCTAAGTAGAGAAATGAAGATTTCCATAAAGTTTGTATCATGTGTTCTCCCTGAGAACATAGTTTAGTGAAAAGGTGACTAATACTACATATTAATAATGAATGCAGTCCTCCAAGTGATGTTCTTGGGCAGATGAAACAGTAACATTCACATACAAGGGGGTGGTATCACTTGGCTAAAGGAAGCCCCAGGTTTTGCTGAAGTACACCAAATAATATATAATGCATCAACCTTTCTCATCAGTCGAATGTGAGTATATATGCTCTACGGATAACCAATGCTGACTGTTGGGAGGGATAATTGTGGTAATATGTTGTAAGAAGGTAAACATTTAAAATGTAGGAGGAAACATGCTCCTTACAGAGGCAACACAGGAAAGAGAAACTCTTGCTGCTATTATCTTAGGAGCTGAAACAAGATGATTGATAAACCAAAAGGCTCCAGTCTTCCACTTATTGTACTACTGAGTATTCAGAAACTGCAAGATTTTCAAAGCCTTTTCCCAATGGGAAGAAAATTGCTCAATGCTTCACTTTACCTTCCTGAGATGTGTGGTTCCTTTATAAATATGTTTACTTTATAAGATAGGAAAAACCAGCCCCCCTTTCATACTACATAGTTTTGGCACTATGATTTCATTTTAATTTCCATGGTTTCATCCCGTGAAACTCTGGAGTTTGTAATTTGGTGAAATACGAGAGCTCTCTATATGAGAATTCTGAGGACCCTTCTCTAAACATCAAATCCCAGGATTCCACAGAATAGAGCAATGACAGTTAAAATGGAATCATGGTGCTATAATTGTGTCATATGAAAGGACTGTAAGAGGAATCAGAGTGGGACTGAGTGCTTGGAAAGTTTAACTTGAGCACTCCACATGCAACACGTATTTGCAGATCCCTTTTGTTAGTTTTTATTGTTCCAAGTTGATTTATTCCGAGGCTTTTCCTTGGAAGAACCATAGATCCCCAACAATGTTGGGCCTGTGGGAACACCTAGAAATTTTAAATAGTGTCACAGACATAACACACGGAAGTGTGTTATGTGGCTAATCACAAAATGGCTAATCATAGGGATGTGGCCACAGTTACAACATCATGAGAGCCTTCCTCACATCTTTATCTTCTGGTGTACTTTTTCTTGCAGAAAGGAAACACAGAGAGAAAACCAGGAGGAGAAAGAACACATACAGAACATTTCTCCCATGTTAAAACATCTCCATTACACTTCATAACTGAAAGGGTGCTCATGGGAGGGCCCACACACATACAGTGGTCCCCCGGGATACGAAGCCCCCAGGGAACGAAATCCCCGGGAGCCGAAAGGGAAAAACCGCGCGGCCCCTTTAAATTGGCCGCATGGTCCGGCAAACAAAGCGGTCCCCCGGGAAACGAAGATTTCCGGGTTACGAAAAGTAATCCGGAACGGATTACTTTCGTAACCCGGGGGACCACTGTACTGTGGACCCTGTTAACTGATAGATCTTTGGATAAAGTGGGTTTCCACACCATGAAGATTTTTTTTTTAGATATTGTGCAGGTTTTCCTTTGTATACAAATTAATTTGTCTAACTGAATTGATTTACATAGATGTGGTGGGTGGGGAGCAGTAGGAGCAGTGAAAGGGTCATGATGGTTGCCTAAACATGGCCTCACAAGGGCAATTGTACTTGTGGACTTCACAACTAGGGTTATTAGTACTATCTCTCTTTTTAAAATGAAAAAAAAAATCTAACAGCAACAAATCATTTTAGGCCCAATTCAGTTGTGCAATCAGCAGTGTGGTTGCTAACTGAAATGTGGCTAACGGTCAAAGCACACTGTTGCTAATGTTTTGTCAAGCAGTTCCCCAAATTACTACAGTAATTTTAACTATGGCAATGTCACTTTTTTCCTTTATATATTTTCAAAGGCATGGGGGTAGTTGTTGGTACATCTGCTATTCTATCTAGCTCTACCTGCTTGTTTTTCAAATGGGAGGCATGCAAGTCTTCACACTGTGAAGTGGGCCATGGAAAGAAAGCAATGTAGAAAGTGAAGTGAATAACATCGGAATATTAGGCAAAATGGCCTGGCTTCTATGTTCTCTTGTTTTAAACCAATCTGCTTTCTTTAACAGCCAAATCAGAAAACCTCTTTAAATGTATATGATTGTCAAAAGCCAGAAGGGAGGAAAATTCTCCCATACATTTTGAATACTATTAGTAATGACAATTACATTTTAAGGTAGAAAATAAATGATCTCAGATCTAAGGTATTGTGGGTGGGACTGAGAACAATATCTAATTGGCATGATGTCTAATTTGTCCCTTAGCTCCAATCCAGAGGTTTTCTTATGTGCACTCCTCGACTACTGGAACTCTATACCCAAAAGAATGCAGTAAGGAAAAAACAGTTGATTTTATAATGTCCCAAATACACTGTGATCCTTTTTTCCAGAAGTACTACACCTCAGCATGACAAACTTTTCTATTTTAGTTTAGAAATCAACAGATATATGTTCCAGCATTTCCCAAGAGATACTAAAGGTGTGACTTAGCAACCCACAGAGACACAAAAATAACAAAGTGATCAACACAACTCTGCTGACTAACAAGGAAAAAAAAAGCAATGTAGCTATAGTAAATGGGCAAATATGATGCTGGCATTTTGGGGGTGCAACTGCCACTCTTTCCCATTAGATACCTTATGAAGCACTGATCCAAACAGCATCAATGCAGTATACAGTACCTTGACATTTCTCTTTTTACAGTATACAGTACCTTGTCACTTCTCATGGCCTCTGGTGCAATTACAGGCAGATATTGCACCACTAATTCACAGTCAGTACCATGGTTTGCTGAAATGGCTTTCCTCCACTTATTACTCCTGAAGCAATGGTTTCAGCAACTGCAGTACACAAGGCTATTGGGGGTGGTGTGGGGGAGAGGAGGGGTCAAGAAAACATGACTTTTATACAATGGAATCACACAAAATACTCTGCTGCCCATAGATATGAATTTGTTCCCTATCTTGCAGCAAGTATTGGAGCAAAATGGGAGTGTTCTGCTTGTAAGAACAAAATGGGAGTGAAGGAGACACTTCACCTCATTTGCTCATGTATATTAAACCTGTCTTTAAAAAACTGGCTGAATTAGAATTCATGGTGCTTGTTGCCATAATCCTTTTAAAAAATTCTAGACACTCAGGTTCCTCTGAAAGGGCCTCCACAAGAGTATGGAGCAATCTTGGTTATCAAGCTACATACATATCCCACCAAAATGTGATCTAGGGCTTTACCATAAAAGAGGCAGGGATGAGTAAGTGTGGCCTTTGTGAACAGAGTAGTATTTGCATGTTTCTTTTTGCCTTAGAGTCAAGATGGCATTGTGGTTTATTGGATTAGAACTCTATGAGACAAGGTTCACATCCCCACTCAGCTCACCTATTTGGTGATCTTGGACAAATCACACTTAGAGGAAAGTAACGCCAAGCCACCCCTGAACAAACAAAAGGGATAGTGGCCTATGCTGCATCATTCCAGTATGCCCTGGTGCAAAATGAGTTAATTTGTTTGGCATAATTTTATGTTAAGTGAAGATCTCAGTTTCCATAAACTACTGTAACTAGTCTGTCCTTCTGGAAACAACATTTTAAGATTGTCCAAAGGGGTGTCTGTAGTCATGTGTTATTTATTGTTGTTCCCTGCCTCGAGCCATAGGGAGAGACAGGTAAGAAATGTTGCTTTTGATTTGTGCCTGATATATGGCAACCATTTCATGGGGTTTTCCTGGCAAGTTTCTTGGGGGTGGGGTGGCTATTGCCATCCTTTGAGGCTGAGTGTATATAACTTGGCCAAGGTCAGCCAGTGAGTTTACATGGCTGAGCAGGGATTTGAACCCTGGTCTCCAGAGTCATATTCCAACCCTCAAACTACTAAACTACACTAGCTCACTGTGACTACTATCAGTACCAAGATGTATTTTTTTCTTTTTAACTTTAACTGCATGGGCTAATCACTTCACTCTTGCATTGTGACATACTCCCTGTTTTATGTCAAAACAATTGTTATGCAAATTACAAGTCTTCATAAGGTAATTATTGTAGTTTCTGCATTATAATCCCCCTAAATATCCCTGTTTACAACAGTTCCCCTCATGTGTACACTGTACCAGTAACTCAAAAAGTCTTTAATGCATCCAAAGAAATAAACTGCAATTTATGAAACCTTATACTGTAAGACATTTGTTAGTTTCTAACGTGCCACAAGACTGTCACCTAAAGACTGCTCTATTTATGCCTCTGCTACATTTCTGACAAATAAATGTGACTGAGTTGGAAGCTGAATTGCTTATAGTCATTAAAATATGCAAACCAGTAATATATAACCACATTTCACACACCCTAAGATAAAAGAAAATTGTGCCGGGTGACTGGTAGTATGGAAAGCAAGAACTGTATTTTCTTCGTAACATACTTTTGTTTCAGTAGGGTTTCTTTGAGAGGGGAAGCTTTAACGGAAGGAAGGAAGGAAGGAAGGAAGGAAGTTCCATTTACAATAACATGTTTATTTCAAACAAGACCCTCTGTCCCAGTCTGTTTCTGTAGCATCACTTCTGCTGTATTCCATTTAATTTCACCTTTGTCCTTTGCTTTTTCCAGTGCTATTTTATGTGTCTCCACTGTCAATATAATGTTGAATTTGCAAAATTTAACCCATGTAACAGTACACCTATCAAAGCACTGATCCACACAGGGTGTGCCAGAAGAAGGAGACAGGACTGATATAAGGCTACAAAGTGGTCTGGTTTCATTTTTCTGTAATGAACTGTCTGCAATCCTTACCTGATACACTTAACTGATAGCAACCCCTTGTGACTCATAAAGACTTTCCTTCTAGTAAAGATGCATAGAAATAGGACAAAAATCACTTAGCAAGATGTCTGTAGTGAGAATGGATGCCCCATCAGTAAGAAACAAGGATGGACACTGGTGACCCAAGATCTTCCCTAGGAAAGGGACATAATAATTAAGAACAGTAGGTTTGAGGTTAACAACCATTTTATTTATTAAATAAATGCTGGGCTATTTGTTTGATATTGTTGTTGACTCTTACTTATGGTACCCCTATCATATTCTTGGCAAAATTTATTCCAGGAAGGTTTAGCATTGCTCCCTCTTAGTTTGAGAGAGTGTGACTTTCCCAAGATAATCCAGTAGATTTCCATGGCTGAGTAGATTCGAACCCTGGTCCCCTGGAGTCCTACTCCAACACCCAAAACCACTACACCATGCTATAGCTTTGATAACATGATAATACTGATAGTATTGCAATCCTATCTCAGTTGTTACAGAACAACCTGAGGGTAGTATTGTCCTGACACTTGCTTGTGGGCTTTGCAGAAAAATCTTGTTAGCCATCAAGGGAAACAGATTACAGGAACATTTGGTCGGATTCAGCATCTTATTAGCATACTTGTTTAAAGAACTCTTGAGATTGTCATTTTCACAATGGTAAATTACTACTTGCAAATGAAGACTCTTTCAATATATACAACAGGGGTGTCACGGGGATGCAGGTCATAAAGGGTGATACCCTAACGGAGGAGTGACACCACTGGTCCTCAGACATCTGCCTTTTGGCAGAAATGGGGTATGGCATTTGTCTGGGTCCCTTCAAAATGCTGAAGAGATTGTGTAAGTGGGGTGAGGCTCAGTGGGAGGAGAAAGGAGAAGCCCCTGTTTTTTAAATTTTAGAAAATTAATTTAAAAATATTTTTAAGATTTAAATGTAAAATTTGTACATTCTTTTTAAATTTTATATTAAAGAGTCATATCTTACCATATTTTCACTTAAACCACATAAAACTATACATTTAAGCTGCAGTATAAAAATTATACCTTTAAATTGTTTAATTACATTATTTTAATTAAATTAATATTGTAAATTAATTACAATATTGTAATTTAAAGGTATAATTTTAATTTTGCTAGATGTTTATTTTACAACTATTGCCATTACATTGAGTGATACATGGGAATTATGATTTATGAGTAACAGTAGTACCAAAAAAAAAAAAATATTAAGGATTCTGTATGTGTGGAGAGGAAGGGTTCAATGGGGAAGGTGACACCATAAGTTACCACACCAGATGATGCCAACCCTAGTGACGGCAGTGATATACAAAAGGTTCTTGTAATATGGGGAGACTAAGTGAAAGATTTGTAGCATCAGCTTCCTACTTCATCAGCCTGCTTCATCATTCTTTCAGTATATGCTAGTTATTAATTTTCATATTGGTTATATTTTAACCTATCTTTCAGCCCAAGGAGACTCAGTGAGGTTTGCAGGATACATTAAAATAATGTACAATATACTTTCAACAGTAAAGTCACATTAATAAATTAAACAAGTTTAATTTCAAAGAGGTTTTCATGGACTGCAACTCACTTCATCCAATACAGTGATGCATAATCTTTTGTGGAGTGCAAGTTCATCGGATGCATCCAGATTAGGCCTGGAGAAGTTCTGGGTGCTCCCACTAGCACTCTGGTAGAGTCCACATTTTCCACACCACAACCATACAGCTTGTTTCAATGCTAACAATTGTATTTATTTTATTTTTCAGGCTGAAGTACAGAATGGCTAAGCAGTGATAGCCATTACAAACATCCCAAAGTCACTTAGCCAACAGGTGACCTTTCCTTGAAATAATGAAACACATGGCACTGACATGTAGAGACATGTTCAGCAAGCAGACAGAAGCCTCATACAATTTCTAACAGTTCTAGCTGCTTGTGACGCTTGTTATAAACACAGGGGCAGGGGAAAGAGGAAAACTAATAATGCGCTGTCAAAGCCTACACCATGACTCTAAAAACCTGACCTATTAGCCTTTGACTTCAGGTGCAATGTTGTGTTGCATGAATCTTATTGGGCAGAGTGGCCTTACTTGGAGTTTCAGCATCTAGTCAGAGATGACTTTTAAAACACGTGATAGCAGACAATACTTTGTACTTTCTGTTTAAATGTCTGGTTCCCCCACCCTGGTATCATATTTTTGGTCTTTATTTATCATACAGCTTTACTGAGTAATCCTTAGTAATACTGAGTCAGTGCTAAAGAGCTACTTTACCTGAATAAAGATTCACAACATCTGATTATACTGTGAAACATTCAAATACCTTTTGAGAATGTTATAGCAAAAAATAAAAAGGCAGCCTTTAGATACTATTGGTATAGTGAACAACAGTGGAAAACAATAGGATTCACAAAGTTGCTGTCTTACCTGTAACAACCCATAATATGCAAACATTTTCAATAATAGTGGTATGTTGCTTCTAACCAGGAATATTTCCCTCTCTTCTAATGCTAAAGTTTGGTCTACTTCTCACATTTATATCATATGCCTAACTCCCAGTCTTTTTAATTAAAAAAAAAGATTAATAACTTAATTAATAACTCTCCGGCTTGGGAGGGAGAGAAGAGGCTGGCCCAGCTCCATCAGGGCTTGCCTGAAGAAAGAGAGCCCTCCCTCCATGCCAACTGCCATCCTCCGGCTTGGGAGGGAGAGAAGAGGCAGGCCCAGCTCCATCAGGGCTTGCCTGAAGGATATTATTTAGATATTTAATTTATTTGTTTATATAAATCATTTACGTATTTTGTGTATTTGTTTATCCACTTTTGTAAACCACTTTGATCTTTTTTGGAAAGGCGGTATATAAATAATAATAATAATAATAATAATAATAATAATTATTATTATTATTAATAATAATAAAAGCCATTTCTCACTTGGGATGCAGTCTTTACACCAGTGGTCCCCAAACTGTGCCAGACTATTGGTCAACATGGCTGAGGTTTCTGGGAGCTGAAGTCCAAATCTCTTAAAGGGCACAGTTTGGGGGACCATGCTTTATACTGTAAATTGTACAGACTTCTAATATAGTTTACATAATATTTTTATCACAATTTACATTTTGTATATTGAGTGACTACTGCTAAGCAGGTAGTTATTTACAAAATCTTTCAAAATGAATAATCTCTGTAGATTTTAAACAAAATGTGAGTTGGCTTGTGGAACTATTTTTTACTTACGTTTCTGCTTCTTGAAAATTTCTGTTTTTTCTATTACATGGAAAGCAAGTGTGGAATTTCTCCATAACAAAAACAAAACAAAACAAATCCTATGTATGTTTGGCAACAAATCCCATGTATGTTTACTCAGAATATGTAACTGTTCAGTATAGCCCATTCAAAGTTACCTGTACATAGTTTTGAAGTATGATAAAATGTCTAATACAAGTAATATTCTGAAAAAAGCTAATTTGGAAAATGATTTTTCTTCTACATATAGAAAAACTACATTATCATATCTTGGGTTCTTAAGCACAGACCTTGTATTAGCTGGTCAATTATTTAAAATACACGGAGTTCCATGGCAATGTGAATCGTGATTTACTGTTATCCAAATTATAATTTAGAAATCAGTTATTTGAATTGTATGTCACAAAATAAAAAGGGCTTCCTTTTTGATACCAGCACGAAGGTGTAAATCTTGTTATGCATATTGTTTATGTATTAGTCTTGTACATTCATACAATTTCTACATCATTCTTGAGTTTTAACAGCTCTCCTGGTAGCCATTGGCAACTAGGAATTCCAAGGTGAGTGGGCTGCAACTCCTCTCCCAGTCAGCCCAGAAAATAGGCTGGCAGAATGATTCATCAATTGCCTTACCTGAACCAGTCCATTAGATAAACCATTTTGAATTCTAGTGGGCTGAGGAAGCTAAGGACTTGCTACAGGGTTCTCTTCCTCCACAACCTGTATAATGCAGATTGCTAGCCTCTTAAAAAGCTAGTACCTTCTGCAGGCTGACTCCTGCTCTTCATGCATATTATTGGCATACAAGCAAACACATTTTAAAACTTCAAAGAATTTTTTATTAGTGCAACCATTTCTATAAACATCTTAATATGTTTGTGAGCAGCCTAAATGATTCAGCTGCTACTGTATCTTTCTTAAAGATTCAAATAGTTTTAAAGTGATACAGTGCTTTCTGCAAAAAAGAAAGAATATTCTTCTTACCAAGCAAAACAATAATTCAGATTCTTCTCCACCCACCTGATTTATCTACAAAAGAACAGTGCTTCAATTCTCCTTTTGAAAATCCTCTTCATCTGAGTATCCAAGCAGGCAGAGAATTTTGGGGATTTTGTTATATGAGTCTTAATTCAATTTAGACTTATTTAATGCAAATGTAAAAGCTATGTCTGACTTCTAGGTGCTAGAATCTAGATTTCACTTGTCTTTCATATTCTCATCTTATGTTGTTAAGTATGGCGTAAATGGGGGGGGAGAGGGGGAGGACAACCAAATATGAGAAATCTGTCCTTAACAGATCTCATTATATTTTTAGCATAAGCCTGATCAGAAAGTATTTCCAAAGAAATTATTTTGACAGTAGTTTATGAAATTTGTCTCTTAAAATCAGAAATCTGGCTGCCTTTTCTCTTATTCAACCCCTCCAAATTTCTGGTATTTATGAATCAATTTCTTGTATGAAAGCTGACTTCAATGCTTACCATATCGCTTCCAGGTTAAGATACCTGCTTACACCAATAAAACGTAGTGTAATAATGCTTCATACTGGAATATATCCTGAAATATCAGTGGAAGATAGCCAGTTTCACCATTTATTCGGAAGTCTCAATTTAATATCAGTAAGGTTTGTAATTAAGGTAGCTATGCTCAAAAGTGTTGTCAAGTCTAGAGGCTCTTACACTTACTGCATAGCAGGGGTCAAAACAGATGGCCCAGTAAAGACGGCTAGCTTCTGGGTGACTTGAGGGTGTGGTGTTCAGACGCCACTCGCTCCAGAGCTGGCGAAAAGCCGGCTCTAGAGGCGAAGCAGCAGCTTTTTTCCACCCCAAATAGAAGCGGACTTTTCCCACTCCTATTTGGGCGGAAGCTGGCTGGATTGGGGCTGCAGCAAGCTGTTGCTGTGGCCCCAATCTCGCTCTCTCAGGGGCAGTGACATGCCTTCTCTTCGGGGCCGTCTGTTTCACCACTAAATTTAATTGAATTTGCTAGGGATGAAACATCCATAATAGTGATCTGTTTCAACTAACAGAAGATGTATCAAAATTTATCTCTTATAAAGAAGCTATCAACAGAACCACTCAAAAGCAGACCATATCAATAATCTATTTTTCAATTGTGTTAGATGATAAACATCCTAAACTTACTCCCACCATCTTGTCAGCCACTTTGAATTTGCCCAGGCTTGCCCCTTAACTGTGCCTTTTGCAATATTAATGTGAAATACAGCAAGACTTGCCCAGTTTGTGAGGAATCCATAATGCATTCTTTCACTAAATGCAAAATTCCACTTGGTATCATCAGACCTTGGATATACAAACCTGGGGCTCTAAAGCACTTAGAAGATTTGAGCTGTGTTGGGCTGCTGCTTTTTAAAACCCCTTACTGTTCAATACCAAACTTTTTAAATACCGTAAAAAAAAAAAAAAAAGGATACAGAATGAGTTTGTTGAATCTGTTGACTCAAATATGTTTAAAAATTGAACTAGCTCGTACCCTAATCCAAACCATGTTACGTAAAAACCATTCCACTGAAATTAACAGAATACAATTACACCAAATTAGGTTGTTTGACATCAGAGCTATCCAGACCGACTGATTCTAGAAAAGCTTTAATAAAATGTTCTGAAGCCTGTGACAAATTGTATAAGCAAGTATGTGTTTGTTTTAACCAGCATGTTTTATACAATATTGATCAATGTAAAACCATATTTAAAAAAAAAATAAAAAATAAAAATTACTGAACAAGTGGAATGACTGTGACCAATTTTTTTAAAGTTTTACTTTCCAGACATTGGTTTCCATGCCTGACAGCTGTTTGGGAATGGTGAAACCTGGGCTGGATATTTAGCTTGGACAAATCATATTTGTTCTATGCAGCTGTGTTTATGACCCCGAAGCAGTCTGTGCTGCCAAGTCTCTGGAGAGGTTTAAAAATTCCAGTTGGTCAGCGTGTCTAATTCCCACCCACCAGCCGTGCCTCTCTTTTTACTCACCCACAAATTATTGCTCAACAAGGGAAGTGGCGGTGGTGGGAATCAGCGTGAACTAAAAGCCGTTATTAAAATAAAAATATTTACGTTAATTATACATACATACATATATATATATAGATATACTTTTATTACAAATCGCCAAGGATTCTTTTTCCAAAATATAAATCTGTAAAACAATCATCTCGACTGTACAATTTCATTTACAGTATACAATCCAGGGGGGGGGGAAAAGTACGCGGTTAAAGAACGCTGTTTGTTCGTTTGTCTTCTTTGTACAATATAGCCCTTGGCCACAAAACAAAAGGATCTGGCAGTACTACTACAACTTTAATGACTATGAGAGGGGGGCGTGGGAGGTGAAAATCGACATATCAATTACATCATCTAACTTCATTATCAAAGCGGCATACATACATACATCATTGTACAGGGGCTGTTCCGCGGTGTTCTTCTTCAACGACTTCTTCTTCTTCTTAGCTGGAGACGGTCATCATGTTGTAGTTCTTGGAGGGGCTGGCGCGCCCCATCCGCCATTCCTCTTTGCAGCTGGTGGTGCCGGTGGCGGCGCCACTCTCCGGGGCCTTGGTGCCCTTCTTCCCTGCGGACTGGGGCCCCCCTTCGTAGAGGACGCAGATGGAGCCGTCCTCCCCGATGCGGTAGGACACCTCGAAGGGGTCCACCCAGAGCGTCAGTTCGCTGGGCAGGAGCTGGAAGAGCCTCGCGTGGCTGAGTCCGACGGTGCCCGCCGCCTTCCCTATCAAGGGGTCCATCTTGTGGTTGATCCGGATGCAGCGGTAGCCGGAGCCTTTGGAGGGCGTCAGCGGGAACCAGTGGTGCTTGTAGTGGTCTGAAAGAGAGAAACACAGCCCAGTTAAGAGACGGCCTCGACGGGCACAAGGATGGCCTGCCTCTCCCTGAGCACCTTTGGGACTCACTGAAGGAAAGAAGTTGGCAGCGTGAGCTTTCCTAGACCTCAACCTACTTCCTCAGGTGAATTTAGATGCATAACAATATTAATATGTAGAGAGGCCTTGTGGCACCTTTGAGGCTAAATGAAAGAAAGACATTGGCAGCGTGAGCTTTCCTAGACCTCAGTCTGCTTCCTCAGATGCATCTGGATATAATAATAATAATATGTAGAGAGGCCTTGTGGCACCTTTGAGTCTCACTGAAAGAATTTGGCACCATGGAGCTTTCCTAGACCTAAGTATACTTCCTCAGATGCATCTGGATATAATAATAATAATAATATGTAGAGAGGACTTGTGGCACCTTTGAGGCTAAGTGAAAGGAAGAAGTTGGCAGCATGGAGCTTTCCTAGACTTAAGTCTACTTCCTCAGGTGCATTTGGAGGAAGTGTTTGGAGAATTGCATCTGAGGAAGTAGACTGTGTTCTAGCTCCTGCTGGCAATGTCTTTCTTTCAATGAGTCTCAAAGATGCCACAAGGCCTCTCTCTACATATTATTATTGTTATATCTAAATGCATCTGAGGAAGTAGATTTAGCGCTTGAACTCTTTGTCTGGGTCAGTCGCTATGGAATTCTGGGAGTTGGAGTTTGTTGTGGGGCCTTAAGGCCCCACAACAAACTCCAACTCCCAGAATTCCATAGCCAGTGAGTCAGACAAAGCGTTAAAGCGCTTCCAAAGCGAGTTATCTCCCAGTGTGGAGGCAGCCTTCACCTCGTAGCGCCTCCTGGAGGGACTCTCTGAAGCACCGGAGCTCCTCGTCGCCGAGGACGCCCCCGGGGCTCCGGAGGAGGCGGGTGATGAAGCCCGCCGCCGTGGAGATCTCCGTCTTCATGGCCCAGTCTCTTCTTTGATACACAACAGCCCGACAGGCTTCCTTTTCCTCCTCCTCCTCCTCCTCGGCCTCAGTCCCTCAGGAGCGGACTGAGGGACCCTCCTCCTCCTCCGGAGGCCTGCCCTCGACTGACGACTGCCACAGGGACGGTGGGCGGGGCCACCGCCAGCGCCAGCCAATGACATCACAACAGACCCGGGCGTTCCTCCCCATTGGTCCGCCTTCTTCGCCCATTGAGAGGAGGGGGGAGCACGCCACGCCCCCTTTCTCTCCTAAGGGCGTGGCCTGGGCTACCAGCAACCAATGGGAAGCAAGGAGGGGGCGGGGTTTGTAATAAAAGAAAGGGGCGGCGGTTTAGTGTTATTATTTTACTCGAGGCGGTTGGTGGGCGGAGTCAGAGCTTGGGGTGGAGCTTGGGAGGAGAAAAGGGACCAATAGGAAATAGGGGCGGGGTTTGTTCTGGCCAATGGGACGCGAGAGGCTGAGGCTGGGCGGGAGTGTTTACTCAGTGTGAATCATTGCGGCGGAGGCCGTTGTGGGGATAGGAAGTGCGCTGCGGCTCTCTGAGGACTGGGTCAAGGCTATGGAATTCTGGGAGTTGGAGTTTGTTGTGGGGCCTTAAGGCTCCGCTCCGAGCCCACAACAAACTCCAATTCCCAGAATTCCACAGCCTTGAGGGAAGGCAATTAAACCGGTGCCAAACCGGGTTATTTCTCCAGTGTGGACGCTAATTATTTCCGCAGCAGTGTGTTTTGGGCACCTTTACGGCTGCATCTGCACTGGAAATGAAATAATAATTATTATTATTTTTATTATTTTTGAATTAATTTTATTTTATTTTTTGTATTCCCGTCTCTCCCTGTGTTGGATCGAGGCGGGTAACAGCAAGTGGGGGACAACAGTATATATTTTAAAAATTCATAATAAGATTGGAAAACATAGTGAGACACCGATGGACTGTTATAGCGACAGTTATTTTTTTAAAAAATCCCAACCCTCCAATGGGCGAGCAGCTTACACTCGGCGCGAGCCTTTCCCGTCCAATGGGCGAGCAGCTTACACTCGGAGCGAGCTTTTTCCCGTCCAATCAGCGATCAGCTTACACTCGGAGCGGCCCTCCTCCTCCTCCCCCTCCCATTTAAAAAAAAGATTTATTTTTTTCTTCCAGAGCTCCTCCTCAGACGGGGAAAGGGGCGTGGCTTTTGGGAGAGAGCGGCGGCGGCCTCCTATTGGCTGTGGCGGAGGCGAGGGGGCGTGGCTTCCGCTGTGCCTGGAGACTGAGTGAGAGAGAGACACAGAGAAGAAGAAGAAGAATCCGGTTGTGGGGCGGTGATGCTGCGCGGGAGTCGCCCTCCTCCTCCATCGGCAAAGGGGACCATGGTGACGACCCTGCCCCGCCTCGTGTCCTGCAGCCGGAGGAAACGGGTAAGGGAAGCAAGGAAGGGAGGGAGGAAGGAGAAGGAGGCCAGGGCGCCGCAGCTTTGTCTGAAAGCCGCCTTTCCCGCGGGATCCAGGCGGATCACAACGCTGAAAACAGAACATGCCTTTAATCCCCGCCCCCTCCCTCCAAATTAAAAAGTTAAAATTGGTACATCTCCATCTGAGGAAGTGGGCTCTGGTCTAGGAAAGCTCTCCTGCTGGCAGTTTCTTTCTTTCGTTCAATCTCAAAAGATACTGCAAGATCTCTCTACATTATTATTATTATATCCAAATGCATCTGAGGAAGTGGGCTGGAGCCTAGGAAAGCTCATGCTGCCAATTTCTTTCATTCAGTCTCAAAAGATACTAGAAGATCTCTCTACATTATTACTTCATTATTATATTATACTATATATTATTATAACTATTATTAATATTGTTATTATATCCAAATGCATCTGAGGAAGTAGGCTGACGTCTAGGGGAGCGCTCATGCTGCCAGTTTCCTCCTTTCATTGAGTCTCAAAAGGTGCTACAATGTCTCTCTATGTCCTGAGGCTGAGAGAGTGTGACTTGCCCAAGGCCACCCAGTGGGTTTCCATGGCCGACCTGGGAATCCAACCCTGGTCTCCAGAGTCACAACTGGACACTCAAACCACTAGGCCATGCTGCCACCTTATGGTTGATTAAACCTCATGTTCCGTGTATACTTCATACACATCACCTGAAGGTAATTGGGCAAGTCATATGCTCTCAGCCTCAGGGGAAGGCAATGGCAAACCTCCTCTGTACAAATCATGCCAAGAAAACCCTATGATAGGTTCATATGTCAGAAAAAAAACTTTAAGGCACATAACACATATACAGAATTTTATATGTAATATTATTATTAAATGCTTGTTCCCTGTAAATTCAAGATATTGCCAAAGAATCAACTCAGAGTATGTGTTCACTTAAGTCAGTAGATACTTCGATTTACAGATTACTATTTGGATTTCAGTCTGTTTGAAATGTTTGTTGTGGTGATAATTCTGCCTAAATTCTAGAAATTGAATTCTTCTTGTTTTTGTGGGCTATCCAAATTATTGGATTTACTAATAGCTTGTTAAAGTTCTAATCCGGAACATTTGTAACCAAGGCCTGTGGAATACTGTCGGTCATTTCCTTGAAAAAGTGGTTACAGGTGGACTGTAAGAACAAAAGTGCTGAGGAAGTAAAATAGAAGCTGATGGACTCAAAAACTGATTTTGACTAGAGTACATTCCGTTTGGACAGATCACATCAGCTTTAACATTATTTCATATTTTCTCTTTCCTAGGAAAATTGCTAACGCAGAATGTCAGTGAATCATTTTTTTGGAAACAAGAAGAGAAACAGCTCTCTATTATATGGTGTGGATCAGACAAGAGTTACTGCTTCATCTTCATCTCTCCAGAGAGCTACAAGCCAAAGTAACACTGGAAACCATGACGTTGGCTTTCCACCAAATAAGCGTTATAAAACTCTTGCTACAACTGGACCTAAAGAAGTTGAAGATCCATTTGGGGACAGTGATGATTTTACTGCAGATGACTTGGAGGAGATAGATATTATTGCTTCCCAGGCATTGTCTCAAAATGTGACTTTAAAACCAAATGCATCAACAGCAGAGCAAAATACAGAACTGACTTCACTGCCAAAAAATACAGGGGATCATATCAAGCAATGGAATATCGGCCTCGCAACAGAGACAAAATCTAAAGGTAAATTTGGTAGGTGAATTCTAAGTACAGATTGGAATCTGAAGCAATAAGGATTGGTTGTTTATACAGTTGCTGTAGTGTTTTTTAATATTAAAAATATTAAGGCTGCCTCTTAAGGCAATGCAGAAGATAAACCAAACACAAGGATTAATAAAAGCTTGTGACAGTAATAAAACAGGTATCATACCTGACAAATACTAAAACAGACAAACAAAAACTTACCATTAAAAAAAAGATTCCTGACATCTTTCTTGCAGGCCAGTAGTAATAGGGCTTACCATCATCAGTTGGTTTGTTGTTGTGTACCTTCAAGTCATTTCTGACTTACATTGATCCTAAAGTGACCCTATAATCAGGGTTTGGGGTTTTGTTTTGTTTTTTGCTAAAATTTGTTCAGAGGAGGTCTGCCGTTGCCTTATTTCTTACTTGCATCTTCTTGTGAATAATAATTCCACTTTAGGAGAAAGGTAGACTGTAAATTCAATAAATAACACAACACAACACATAACATCAGTTAAAAAAGAATATAAAACCAATACACATTAAAATTGACCAATACACACTTCAAAAACCACAATTTAAAAATAATCTGGCTAGGCCAGCAGGAGGAGGCTGGTCTTTATTGTTGATTTAAATAGAGATAGCATCATAAGCTGATGAATCTCTTCCAGTAGGTCATTATTCTATAATCTGGGGTGGTTGAAGAAAATATTCTCTGGGTAACACTCAGCTGTTTTGACTGACAGAAATACATGTCTTCCCAGAGGATTGAGTGTATGGGACAGATTATACTGTATAGGAGAAGGCAATCCTGTAGGCAACCTGGAGTCAAACCATGTAGGGCTTTAAAGGTAGTAACCAATATTTTATACCTTGCTCGGAAATTAATTGGCAGCCAGTGGAGTGATTTTAATATTGGTGTAATGTGGTCACTCCTTAGATGTACAGTGGGTCCTTGTTATCCACTGGGGTTTGGTTCCAGGATCCTCTGTGGATAACAAAATCCGTCTCCTTAAATACAGTGGCATAGCAAAATGGTGTTGCTTATATAAAATGGCAAAATCAAGCTCGGCTATTTGGAATTTATACTTTTATTATTTTTATTTTCAAGCTGTGGATGCTTGAATCCGTGGATAAAAAAATCTGAGGATAAGGAGGGCTGACTGTACTACCGGTAGTAACCAGTCTGGTTGTCATATTTTGAACTACTGTAGTTGAATACAGAGGTACCCCAATGTAGAGTGCATCGTAGAAGTCCAGCCTTGAGGGTGCATGTAGTACCATCTTTGGGTCCTCCAGCTCTAGGAGGGAGTGCAGCAGGCATAAAAGCAGAAGCTAATAATGAGCACTCCTGGCTGTCCATCTATCTGAGCTATCATTTGGAGGGACAGATCCAGGAGCATCCCAAGCTGCGAACAGTCTTTCAAGGGGTGTCTGACCCCACCCATCACTTCCACATCAGTGGTGTCACTAGGGAGTGGGGGTGTGTGGACCCCACGAGGTGACACCCTAAGGGGGGGAGGTGACACAGCTGCTCCTCAGACATCTGCATTTTGGCAGAAATGGCCTGTGACATTCACCTGTATCTCTTTAAAATACTGAGGAGATTGTGTGAATGGGGTGAGTCTCAGTGGGAGGAGAAAGGAGAGATCCCAGGCCTTTAAAAAAAATTTTAAAAAAATAAAATTTAAAAATTTGTTTAAATACATCATATTTACCAAATTTTCTTGTTAACTACATGAAACTATGTATATGTAAACACATCTATTCTGTATGTATGTTTTATTTGTATTATGTTTTTAATTCTGAGCGATTTACTGTATATACTCATGTATAAGTCTAGAAATTTAAGTAAAAAAATTGACCCAAAAAACCTGAGTTGACTTATCCATGGCAACGGCAAGAGTATAATCTGTCCTGGAAGCACTGACTCCCTTTACTTTCTCATCCATCCAGTCTTAAGAATAAGCACAAAGAGTTATGTCTGGTGGACTTTTGCAAGTTATTTGACATTGTTTTGCTTTGCTTCATCCTTTAGATCCTTTCCTATAGGCCCCTAAATTTTACCTTCGACTTATCCACGGGTCATAGCAAAATCCATAATTTTGGCCACAAAACTTGCCCTCCACTTATACATGAGGTCGATTTATAGTCAAGTATATACGGTAATTCTATTTTAAGGGGTTGGTGAGGGGGGTGGGATTGTTGTATTTTAATCTGCGATGCTTTTACTATGTTGTACCCCGCCCTGATTGCCAGTTCAGAGGGGCGGGCTATAATAATAATAATAATAATAATAATAATTATTATTATTATTATTACATTCAGTGACATATGGGAATTACGATTTATAAGTAAAATAGTACAAAAACATTACTAAGGATTCTGGATGGTGTGGTATGGAGGGGTGACATCATGAGTTACTGCCCTAGTTGCTTCTAACCCAGGTTAGGACCCTTGACAGTAAGCATCTCTGTTTTGTCAGGACACAGTTTTAGTTTGTGTTTCCTCATAGGTTTCCTGTTCTGGCCTGTGAGCCAACGTGGAGTAAATGCCTATGTCAGTTGACATAAATGCTGAGCTCAGAAAACCATTAATTACTTCTGTCAAATACTAAGATTGTGATTAACAAGCCCCTTTCTGTTAACAGGAAATAGTACAGAAGAAACTTCATCTAACAACAAATTTAAGCTTGAAATACTTCAAGAACAATATGAGGAAGCTAAGAAAAAGGTTAGTTTTTGGTAAGAAAGTTTTAACTGAATGCAATCAAGCCCATAATGCATGTGGCATAATATTCTAGAGCAGTCCTGCACAACATAAGGCCCGGGGGCACATGTAGTCCACCAAGCAATTTCCAGTAGCCCATGAAGAGGTGGGACAAGTTCCCATGGGATGTGTGATAGCTGGCTGCTAATGGCCAGCCCACGTCTCGAGTAAGGTTCACAAGCCTCCTCCACAATCCAGCCTTACTCCCAAGCTCTTCTTCACCATCCTTCCAGTACCAATGCTGTTAAAAATACAGTAACTTCCAGATAAATGGGGGATGACAAGGGAGAAAAAGAACTAGACAGGCATTTAAAAACCCTTGTAAAAGGAACTTTGCTGTCAGAGGCCTTGTATTTTAAAAACTTCCCAATTTAAAAAGCCATTTATAGTAGTCTACTTTAATTTCCTACTATCTGCACTTTACAAGGAAATATCACATGTGCCCATGTAAGAAGCAGGCACATTTCAAACATGATTTCTGAGTATGATAAACTGATTGCTGACAAGACGTGTAATACATCCCATTAACTAAATGTTGGAAACCTTTAAAATGTATTAAACTTGTATCACATAGCATAGTAATTTTTAAACATTAATGTCATTTCATGATAAGTAAAAATCCTAATAAATATAATTTATTAATATTATTATATTAATTGAAATTTCCCTTTTTTATAATCTAGTTTATTTGCAAAATAGTTTAATAATTAATTATACCTGTACTTGGCAAGCAAGCCGCTAAAAACCTATCTGTGGCCCGAAGAACTTTAGCCTGTTTTAATTTTGCCTACTTCCAAGTTCAGCAGGTGTGTTCTAGGCCCAAGACTTAGTTCTCTTGCATGAGAAATATATGTGGAGCGAAGCAGGAATTGAGTGACTTCTTTAATATTTCAAAATAGCTGTGTATCTATTGTGTCTGCCATGTGAAATCTGTAAATGGTCTGCCATCTTGAATTCTGGTAGTTAAAACAAGAAATACAGTGGTCCCTCAGGTTGCGAAAGTAATCCATTCCGGGATTACTTTCGTAACCCGGAAGTGTTTCGCAACCCGGGGGACCACATTTTCGGATGCACAGTGCGCTGGAGCACACTGTTTTAAAGGGCCCGGGTTGCTTTTTTTTTTTTTTTTTTTGCAACCTGGGGATTTTTTCGTAGGCCGGAGGCTTTTTTTCGGCCCCGGCCGTTTTGGGTCCCGGGGATTTCGTATCCCGAGGGATTCGTATCCCGGGGGACCACTGTAATGTGCTTATGTGAATGCACCTGTGTCTTCGTTGCCTGTTGACTTATGGCAACCCCATGAATACTAGCCAAGGAATACTCGGGTGGTTTTGTCAGTTTCTTCTGAAATATAGCTTACAGTATTTCGTATTTGTTGGCAGCCTCCCATCCAAGTACTAATCAGAGTTGACCATGCACATATATTATTTACATTGGAAATGATGTAGAAAACCATGACAAATAAAAGTGAGTTATACATCATGACTTCAAGGATCTTCATTGGAATTAATTGGACCAGAAAAGTGATGTGGATAGGACTGAAACATCCAATAGTGTGCAGTTTAGTTATTCATATGCCCAACACCCATTTCACTCCTGCAATCCCACTGTTTTCTGTTCTCCTCCTACATTTGCCGTGATTTTCATATTCCGTCTTCTGTGTCCTGAAGACAGACTGATACCTTTATTTCTATCAGTAACCGTTTTTAAAGTAAATTTTAGAATAGATTTAGCTGAACGATTTTTTGGGGGGTCTGGTTTTTAATCTGTACTGATTTTAATAATTTGCAAGCCACCTTGAGTCCCATTAATGGGAAAAAATATGGAACATAGATGACTAACATAAATAACAGCAGCAACAGCAACAATACATACATACAAAATGCAGCCCTTTTGTTTCTGCTGCAGAAGCTTGCAAATTGAAAGGAAGAACAGCAGGCAGAAGAGTAGCATTCAGCTCTTTCTCCTGGTGGAAATTTTTTCTTTGCAGGTTGCCTCCATGTACTGCTTTGTGCTTCTTTAAATAACTGGAAGGTTTAACTTGGGAGAGGTTATTTCTGTGGAGAAACAGGTGGAGAAAGGTTTAAACATTGGTATGGTGTGCACTGCTTTCTATATTTGATTCCCTCCTGTTTTCTACTTCCTGAGAGTCCTCCCTTGCTTCTTCTTTGTAACTGATCTACTCAATGTGGAGTCGAAGGCTTTCATGGCTGGCATCCATAGTTTTTTATGGGGTTTTGGGGCTATGTGGCCATGTTCTAGAAGAGTTTTTTCCTGACATTTTGCCAGCATCTGTGGCTGGCATCTTCAGAGAATGCCTGCCTGGAAAAGGATTGGGTATATATATCCTGTGTGACTGGGAAGGGAGGAGTAATTTGCATTTGTATTATTCTGTTGCTAATGACAGGCCTCAGGGTGGGAGGATATGCAAAGGAGGATTAGTGTCTGCTTGACTGGTGCTCATTATCTGCTGGGAAACCCCTGACCCTGGGAGATTTCTCATTTGCATTTGTTGAGTCTTCATCTTGCTGTTCTTCAGGACTGGTAGCCAAATCTTGTTTACTTTCAGGGTTTCTTCTTTCCTGTTGAAATTGTCTGGGTGTTTGTGGATTTCAGTGGTTTCCCTGTGCATTCTGACATGATAGTTGTTGGCATGGTCCAGAATTTCAGTGTTTTCAAATAGCATTTTATGCCCAGGATGGTGTTGTTGTTGTTATTGCTGCAAAAAATACTGTGAAGAGAAAAATACTATGGAGAGAAAAAATACTGATCCTTGCTCGTTAACAGCAAACTGTTTCTGAGAGTGAAAGTACAAAAAGTAAAAATATGTAGTGAGGGATTTATGGATCCTTTTGCTCTCACTGCCATTATATTTTTTCTTAATGCTTCATTTCCTTTGTAATAAATGGCTTATTACAAACTTTAGACAAAGTGCTAGGGTGGTGCCAAAATTACAAACTAGATGTGTATGAGCCATCATAGCTGAGCTTCTCAATGATGTTTAAAAGAAGGTTGCACACATTCATGGAAGAGAAAATGATCTATGGCTTCCAGCAATAGCATGTACATGTACATTTCTTTACCGTTTATCAGTGAACTAGCACTCTCTAAGCAGTTTAAAATGTGTAATCCAATTGCCTGGGACTGGGTGGCCTTTGTGATCTCTTCCAGCTCTATGATTCTATGCCCCCAACAAGCTGGATAGTCATTTTACCAATCTACAAAAGGACCAAAGGCCGAGTCAGCCTTGGAGCCCTGCCTGGGATCGAACCCACAACCTTGTGGCTGCAGTACTGGCATTTAACCATTGCGCCACCAGGGCTCCTAAACACGATGGCTATATAATGTGATGGAAGCATGTCTCTAAGTGCCAGTTGGTGAGGAGCACAAGCAGGAGAAAATTATTCCTTGTTGCCCTGCTTGTTGGATCCCAAAGGTACCCCGAATAGCAAACAAGAATCTTGGATTGAATAAGAATCCTTATGCATGTAATGGTGTAAACCTATAGACATCTATGAGTTCAAAAAACTACACAGGATTGCATCCTAAAAATATTAGTTATAGGATTAATGGTGTTATTTTGAAGTCCAACATTTTGTAATGTACTTATCATTGTGCTTGAAATTTTTTTGTAACTTTGAAGCTGAAGGCAATGCAAGATGAAATCCTCATTAAAAATGGAGAAATTAAAGTTCTACGAGACTCAATGCAGAAGATGGAATCTGTTGTGGAAGAACAGCAGAAATCATATGTGGTACTGGAAAATGAGAAAGCTCAAACTTTAAGTGAAAAAGAAAAAGAGTTCTCCAAAAAGGTATTATTCAATGAATAGAAATAAAATCTGCATCAGAGCCTCTTTTTTTGGGGGGGGGGGGGGGCAAATCTTTGGAACGCTTTAACCTTGAAGCCACCCCTTCCAAAGATGGATTGGAGCCCTGGACAACACATGCTGCAGCCCCAATCCACCTTTTCCCCAGCCGAAAAAGGAGTGGCAAAGATCTGCTCCTCTTTCGGCTGGGGAAAGGGCTGCTTTTCTTGCCCTGCCATAGCCCAAATCTGGCTTCCAGATGCTATGGCAGTGTGTGGTGTGTAAACTGCTGTGCGCAGTGTCTTGAAGCTATTCACATCTGGGCAGCCACCTGAGTTCTGGGCAGTTTCAGGGCCGTGTGGGAGCAAGCGATGTTTAAAAGCCCAGATGGCAGCTTTTAGAGCCAGTCTGTTCTCAAACACTTGCATTATTACAAAGAAAGTCTTGTGATGGGACTGCTGACCCAGCATCAACATTGGCTGTTCGTAGTTAATAACTGGTACATTTGTTAAACTTGCCATAGTAATAGGTTTTTTTCCAGTATGTTTTTTTAAAACCTCATTGCTTTTCTGGAACACAAAAAGTAGTAGTATTCTTGCTATTAAGCACTTGATGTTTTCAATGTATCTTCTGACTGGAAAAAAATATTGTACCTTATACTAAACCTGCTGTCTCTCAGAGTTGTATAGCATGCAAATATCCTCTAAGACGATACAAAATATGAATAATAATGTGATAAATAAAAATGAATGAAAATACAGTGGGATATTATTGTAGAATTTTTTGTGTTTTAGTTGAATATTTACTATCTAGCAATTTCTTTTTTTTTCCAGTTACAGTCTCTGCAGTCTGAACTACAGTTCAAAGATGCTGAAATGAATGACCTGAGAATAAAGCTTTTGAACTGTGAAAGAATTAAACCTGTTACTACTTCAGTTTCATATACCAGGTAACCAAGAAAAGCAAATTAGTTTCTCTACAGGTATAGTGTGTTTCAGGTACTTAGGTCAGCATGAATGCAACTGCCTGTGCTTTTAATAGCTGCATATAATGAATTGTGTTACTCTTTCCACTTTGCAAATTGTAGTGCAATGAAAAAAGCAGTTATTCAAAGAAGAATTTATTCTAGTTTTCAAATAGATATTTAGCAAGTAGTGTCTGAAATTCCTGATTTGCTGTTCTGCTGCTTAGAAGATAAAATATAATACAGTAATGTGCAATGCAGACTGTTCCCCTTACTGTATTGCATTGAGCTTCTCAAGCTGTGATTTATGGTTACTAATTTTACAGTCTAGGCTGTCAGAATCATTTGTCCAATATTTTTGTAGTGTAAACTGATGGCTTGAAGTGAAACATTTTCACACAGTTAATTAAAACAATGTATTTGTTTAGTCCTAAGAAGAGTCCTCCAAAGATTATTAAAATTGAAGGATGTATTCAGAATGGAAAAAAAGGTTATCCCACCAAGGATTCTTTTGGATCTGAAATATCACCTAAAGCATCCCATTCTAGAGCACAGTTGCAAGGCCAAACTCCTTTGTTTAATAAGGGTAAGTCAATATTTACTTAATTATGTGTGCCATTTGCATATATTATGGAAAAAATATTGTTGAAAAGGACATTATCGAGTTCAAGTGCAGGTGTCGCAGGAATGATTAGAAAATATGAAGCTGTAGCCAGGTCTGGCACAGTCAGACAGATGGGAGGCCCTGTTGGTATGGTGAGACTTGCTGAAGTCCCATTAAAAGCCAATACTTTTACTTCCAAGAAAAATCTATTTGTGGGCTTGCTGGGGTCGGAGGCTTCAATTTGCATGCTAATATCACCTTGTGTGGAAGTTTGAGGATTTAAAGGTTGCTGCTGCACATGAGGGCATACCTCAGTTAATTTCTAACCTGATGCATGTGGTTGAATATATTCTGGACTTTATTTTCTGTACTGTTTAGAGTAATGATCCATGGACAATAGAGCTGGAAATAGTTCCATTGTCTTGTAAAGATCATTATCTGATCCAGTTTTACCTGTTGGCTATGCACAGCCTTGGCAGAGATGGTGGATCATTTTTAACAGTCTGTTCTAGAAAGTTCATAGATAAAGAGAATTTGCTGAAATTTCTTAAGATGAGGCTTTAACAAGCCTTGGAATGTACTTTAGAATGATTATATGAGCCAAGCCATCTATACAGTCACTTCACCTGGAATACTATGTTCAATTCTGGGTACCACAATTCAAAAAGGGTGTTGACAAACTGGGGTGCATCCAGAGGAGGGTGACCAAAATGGTGAAAGGTCTGGAAACCATGCCCTGTGAGGAGTGACTTAGGGAGCTGGCTATGTTACACCTGGAGAAGAGAAGGTGAAGAAGTGATATGATAGTCCTGTTTAAATATTTAAAACAGTGTCATGTTGAGGGTGGAGCGACCTATTTTCTGCTGCTCCAGAGCCTAGGACACAGAACAATGGATGCAAGCTACAAGAAAAGAAATTCCACCTAAATGGTAGGAGAAACTTCCTGACAGTAAAAGCTTTTCAGCAGTATAATATGCTGCCTCAGAGAATGGTGGAGTCTTCTTCTTTGGAGGTCTTCAGACAGAAGCTGGATGGCCATCTGTTGGGAGTGCGTTGATTGTGAGTTCTTGCATGGCAGGGGGTTGGCCTGGATGGCCCTTGAGGTCTCTTCCTGCTCTGATTCTACAGTTCTATGATTCAAAAGAATCTTGTCATACTGTTGCAGTGGCCCCAGTTCTTTCTTTAGGGCTGATCCTGGAAGATAGTTTGAAGGACTCCTCTTCCATTCCATTGTCAATGGCCTTTGGGGTAGTCCAGGGCTGCATCTTCTCTCCATGCTTTTTCACACCTGTAGTGTAGATTCTACATGAGGCTTGTATGGGAGGAGTCAAGAGGTACAGGATATACTGTCATTAACATGCCAATATGCAATGGGAGACTCATAGTGTGTGCGGACTGGCCATTAAGACCAGCTTGGGGGCAGAGTTGCAGTGTAGTGTTCACATGATGATGATGGATGAGGACGCTGCATGCCACTCCACACAGTGCATGATGTCACGGTGCTCTTCTAGCACTGCATCCACACGGCACAGCACCAAAGTAGCTCCTTTAAGCCGTGGCTCTTGTGCCCTGAAAAAGCCAGATCAGGGGCGTGCGGTTGCTGTGGCCCCCATCTGGCGCAGCTGCAGGCCGCCCCCTTAGATCTGCGCAGTTCCTCAGTTACCAAGGAGTCTGCAAGAACCATGAAGAGATGTATTTGGTGGAATTTCTTGATGTAAAGGTAAACAAGGATAGGCTGATTGTATGTGAGATGGAAATACTGTAGATAAGGAAGGCTGCTGACTTAGATGAAGGTGTGGGATTAGTATCAGATGAAATGTGTTCCCTGAAGCATCAGGTGTGCAGCTTGGGGTATTCTTGAGATTGACTATCTACTGGAGTGTTGTTACCTCAGCTAGCTATACCCCTGTCTGCATAAGTTGAATCTGTCTGTTGTCATTTGTGGCGAGGCTGCTATAATTCTCTGTACATGAGGCTGCTTTTAAAAATGGGCTGGACACTTCAGTTGATACAGCTGCTTGGTTGTTTGTGTTTGTTTGAAGGACTGCTTGCACCTGCCTAAGTCCTGTGATTGGCCACAGAGGGCTTGTTCATGTGTCCAACACTAAGATTTATTAGATTGGTGGGTGTAAAGAGATGGTGCCTTTTCTAGCAGCCCATCCTTATGAAATTGCTAAGCTAAGTATATGTGCTCAGCTTTCTCCCTGATGGTCTAGTCAGCTTTTAAATGTCTGCATATCCATTTCTTATTCTTTTTTTAAAAAGCTGGAGCGTTTACTGGCATTTCATATGTTCTGTCATGCTTTTTCAGTCAGTTGTGCTTAAGATTTTGTTGTTTTTTAAAAAAAAATTATTTATAAATCACATTGAGAGGCAGTATTCAAATATTTTAAATAGGTATATACAGGAATTGATTTAAAAGTAAAAGTGTAGCATTTTAAAATGTGAGCCCATGTTCAAAACCCATCCAGGTATAAAATTGTTCTTTTAGTTTGGTTTCCAGAGCCAGCATAAACTAAGTACCGTATATACTCGACTATAAGTCGAGAAATTTATGCCTCAAAATTGCCCCTAAAATTTTGGGGTAGACTTATAGAAGGGTCAGCTGATCAGCAGTGCTTAGTAGGGTCCCAAAGCAAGCAAGCCTGAGTCGCCCCAATCTCCCTTGAACACCAATTCCTTCCCCTCTCTGGTCCGTTTTCCAAGCCTTGGCTTCCTAGCAGAAAAACTCCCCATTTAAAAGCACTTGCGTCTCTTGGCCCGTTTTGCAAGCTTTGGCTTCCTCAGGAAAAACCTCTCCATTCAAATCCACTTGCTTCTCTTTTGCAAGACCTGGCTTCCCCAGGTAAAACCTCTCCATATAAATCCACTTGCTCGTCTTTTGCAAGACCTGGCTTCCCAAGGAAAAAACATCTCCATTTAAATCCACTTGCTTCCCTTCTTCAAGACCTGGCTTCCCAAGGAAAAACCTCTCCATTTAAATCCACTTGCTTCCTTTCTCAATCCAATGTTAAAACCTCTCCTTTGGGAGGGAGCCGGGAATTGGTTGGGAGAGGTCCAGAAAAGGAGGGACGTAAGTGGTATTTCCCCCTTTCCATTATTCCTTATAGAAGTTTTAGCCTCGACTTATCCACAGGTCATATCAAAATCCAGGATTTTTACTCTGAAACCTTCCCTCGACTTATACATGAGGTTGACTTATACATGAGTGTATACGGTATGTGATCATAACTGGCTTGTGGAAAATATATAAAAATTCTTTCTGAATTTCTGTTGTAGGAAGACACATTTTACACCTGGTATTATCTCTGTTTGTTAATGAGAAGTGTAAGCACAGAAAATGAATGTAAACTATCGGGATATTCTGCTTTTAAAAGCCAAAAACAGATTTAATGTTGCTTTTTGCGTTGCTACAATCCTTTCTTTTCAGAGAGTAAGATGCCTGAACTTGAAACTGAGCCTGTGAAGCAAGAAATGAATTATGTCTGTACTCGAAGACAAGGTAATTCTAACTAAAAAATCCTAGAATTACATTCATTAGCATTAGGGTTGGTATCTCTATTAGAAAACATACAGTATGTTTCCAGATGAGCAGGGGAGATGAAGTACAGCCTTGGGATGACCTGCAGATCCCCCCAAGGCATTTTCTGGGGCCCTTGACCCTACCAGACCTTCTGGGTTACCCTTTTGTCCCCTTTAAAAGACATACACCCTGAATGAAAAAGTTCTGAAACATGGATTTCAGGATAATTTTGTAAAAGATCCTGTGTTAGTACATGGTTTCCTGGAAACCAGTGGTCAGCATCTGTCAGTTATTAATTGAATGTTCAAAGTATCAAGTTAGGTCTCATACAACTAGGAATCAATGCTGGACATTGCTGTGATTGACCACAGTATAGGTACACAATTTTAAAAAAGCAGAGATACTTGTCAACAAAAGTATGTACAGGCGTCCTTTTTGATTTGCAGGGGATCTGTTCTGGACATCCGCCCACCCCCATGAATCCAGAAAAATGCACATATTCAAGTTGCCATTGGTTATTGGTTATTCAAATTGCTCTTGGTGATTTTATGATAATGGCTGTGCATGTCTGGGGCATGTGCACCATTTTATCTCTCCCCACTTGCCATCCTTGAAGGACCAAGAACATGGACTCCTAGTCCGCGAATCGGGAGGTACAAGTGTAGTTCCTTTACTTATAAAAGCTTTGATATATAAAATTAATTGCCAAAAGAAAGATATAAAGTTCTAAGTAATACCATTAAGCATAGATATTCATACCAGTATATAATTGCTATGCAAGTACTGTATATCTATTATGTCCCTATAACAATGTACATGTAAAGCAAAGTTATATTTCTTATTCAAGCTATAGCAAAATATAAATGAAGCAAAGTTACAATTCTTAGGCAGTATACCAACCATATCTGCACCTCAGGCTAGATTTTCTGGAAAGAAAAAATGTTCCTCTATGTTCTCATTAGGTTTTTATATAAAGTTACCACCAGACACATGCATAGCTTTGCAGACTTCAAAGCCACATGTTCTTGGCTTTGACCCAAAACCCGCTTTTTAATAATTAGTAATAATAGGAAGCATGTGATATATTTTCCTATTCCATATAAGACCAGGTATAAAGATGTGTCAGCATGATTAATACATGAGTGCAGCTGATCAGATGAATTGGACCATGTAGCACCTGTTGTCCCTGGCCTGAACTTTTACAGAGGAGTTTGCTTAGGATTCACTGTATCAGCTGTGGACTGCTCCCCAGTTCTCCTTCCTCATTATTTTTAATGAGGAGGACTATATATCTTATCTGTTCTTCTTTTGGCAGCAAGCCCAGATGAGTTTGGCTGATGGTTTCTGAATTTTTTCTTCCGTGCATAAAAACTGCTATGAACTCCTCCAAACAACTTTCTAATTCTGGCAGCCCCAGCCGAGCAATCTCTGTCATAAGCAATCTTTGTCTGCTTACCCCAAACCTTCTTCATTCAGCTGTATTATTTAGTGTGTGTGTGTGTGGGGGGGGGGGGAGATAACGTATTGCTATTATAAAACATTTGGGAGCCAGGTACCCTTGTTGATCAGCTTCAGATTTTCCAGAAATCTACAAACAGATGCTGAGTTATGGTAGATGTTATGGTTCTCCTTTGTCTAAATGAGCAAATTGTTAGTCTTCCAAACAACAAAGGAAATTACAGTAGTAGGTGCATGATTATGCCAAAGCAGTGTTATGAATAAACCTTAAATTATCAATTGCAGGAAAGAAAAGACTACATTTTTAAATGAGTGCTCTCAATTTAACCATAAATTTTATTGACAGACCTACTTTAATATAAATAACAGAGACAAACAGAATTACTAGGTACATTAAGCATTAATATTAACATTCTGATTCTCTTTTGTAAATATTAATTCTTCTATTTTATCTGTTTGAAACCAACCTGGCTAAGTTACCATGCATGGTTGTTACAATTACCACACACAGAGCTTGCTGATGGTACTTTGTGACTGTCATATTTAAGCACTGATTAAAAAGTGACTACTTGAGCAATTCCTAGACATTCTAACAGACAAATTGAAACTAGGAATTAACAAACCAGAACTCCAACTGAGTTAATCTACTTTTATATCTGGGTCTTTTCTGAAACTTAGAGGCTGTGCAAACTGCCCCTAAGGGGTGGCCTACAGCTGCCTCCAGCTGTACCGGACCGGGACTGCAACAACTGCACACCATGACCCCGGTCTGGTCGTTCCAGAGTGTAAAAAGGCTTGTGCCTTGGAAAGGTCGTGATAGCCATGGTGGCATAGCTTTAAGGCGCTTCTTTGGTGCTGCATCATGTGGACTCAGCGCTAGAGGAGCACCATAACCTATGCACCATGTGGAGTGGCGCGCAGCATCACACTGCCCTGCGGGTGGAGTCAGGGCATGTGTCATGTAGGCCAGTCTTTGTAGATGGTTTGCACAGCCCCTTAGTTTGAGCATCCCTTCAGCTCTTTGTTTTGCAGTTCATGATTGATTACACTTATAGCAGACATGGTTAGGAGGGCCTGTAGTGAGTCATCTGTTCTGTGTTATACCTGGCATTTTGTAAGCATATAGCCAGAGAAAATGGCAACATAGCTTGGATTAAGACAGAGTAACTAGGTTATGTTTCTGAAAATTGCCTTTTAAAGTATAGTCAGAATGAATAGGCTTGATATCAAGCCATAGAATGCTTGGTATCCAGCCACAGAATAAATAGCAAATGCAAGCGTTGTTGGTTTTCTTATTCTACCAGTTTCTGATTCCTGTTGTGGTATATCTTGAACATTAGATTAATGTCTTGTTCCAGGTTCCATTTTGATAAACACACTGATGAAGCAACCTATTGTTCCAGAATCATCACTGGGGCTCTGCTACCTTCTTAGCCATAATCTTGAGTTTCAACCTGATACCACCATGCAACCTGATTCTTCCAATATGTACGTATTTTGTAATTGCTGGTCATACCAAAAACATTTATAGTTAACATAATATCCCAAACAGTATAACTCGTTGAGTTGAAGAGAATATAGGTCCAAAACACATTGCAGAAAAATCCAGTTTGAGATCTCTTTAACTGCCCTGGCTCAGTGCTAGGGAATTCTGTGAACTGTAGTTTTGTGAGACATTTAGCCTTCTCCGTCAGAGAGCTCTGGTGGCACAACAAACTACAAGACCCAGAATTCCCTAGTACTGAGCCAGGGCAGTTAAAACAGTCTCAAACTGGTTTATTTCTGCAGTGTGTTTTGGACCATAGTTCTTTCCTTTTCTAACCTGTCCCCCCTTGCAACAAAATTATTCATGGAAAACCTACAGTTCTCTGCCATAGAATATGGTACACAGAGCTGCTTTTGGAAACCTTAGTGAGTTCAAAATGCAGCGGCCAGAATGCTAACTAGGGCCAGTTATAAGAAGCATATTGTTGAAAGAGCTTCACTGGCTACTGGTTTGTTTCTGGACACAATTCAAAGTACTGGTCATGACCTATAAAGCCCTAAAGCTTGGGCCCAGGCTATCTGAAAGACCATATCTCCTCATACCAACCAGCAAGGTTCCTAAGATCTAGAGAAGAAGGCTTTTCCTCAGTCCAGTAGCCACCACCATCATAGGCTTCATGATGAGGATACAAGAGGGAGCCTTCTCAAGAGAGAGTCTTCTCAGTGTAGATTATATTACACTGATTTGCTAAGATATACATCACCATGACCAGATCAGACATTTCCAACAATGCACACACATGGCACTTCAAGAAGATTCCTCTCTGTCCACCATTGAAATTTGGGCATACTGATTTGGAGTTGAAATCAGCCCTAAAATTTATTTACTTATTTAATTTCTATCCCACCTTTCTGCTTGTACAGGATTCAAGGCAGCTGAATTGAAACAGTTTATGACCTGTATTATGATATGCAAATTAGTTGTCTGGCCTATCTAGCCAGTCTGCCTTGAATTCAATGGAAGTGTTTTAATATGCCCCATTTTTGGTGGTACAGAATTGCCAGGAGCAGGGCCCGAGTGAATTTAGAATGCAGGATGCAGAGTGAGGCTGCTCCTCCCATGACATACCTCTCTTCATTTTTTGGCCATTCTCTGGTTTAACATTACATATTTCTAACTTGGATTGCTGTTGGGTACTGTTGGGCCTTGAAGATGTCCTGGTACAAGTCTAGCTAATGCCGTTTGAGTGTAGGATTGTGCAAATTAGTTTTTCAAATTAAATATACTTTATTTTTCATAGTCTGTCTTAAGATAGTCCCTGCTGGATCAAACCACAGTCCTTCCTAGTATAGTACTCTGTTTCTCAGAATGTCCAGTGAGGTGCCTATGTTAAAAAAGGAAGAGACATTGTCTGCACTAACGGATAAACTGAATTAAGATAAACCAGATTGAATTTGAGCCAGTGTGATGTAATGATTTTAATGTTAGACTAGGACTGCTGCCACAGTGCAGAATTATTGTGGTTTGACACATCTAACTGCCATGACTGTGGAATCCTGGGATTTGTAGTTTGTTGTGACACCAGAGCTCCCTGTCAGAGAAGGCTAAATATCTCCCAAAATTCCAGACTCTCATAGCATTGAACCATGGCAATTAAAGCAGTGTCAAACTGCATTACTTCTGCATTGTAGATGCAGCCTAGGACTCTGAAGGTCAGATTCAGCCATGGAAACTCACTAGGTGATCTTCAGCAAGTCACACTCTCTCAGTCTTAGAGGAAGGCAGTGACAAACCTCATCTGAATAAGTCTTGCCAAGAAGACCCTATGAGAGGGTTGTCTTAAGTCAGAGTCAACCTGAAGACACAGAATTAAAATAACAACAGATTAAATTTACTACAGGGACATTACTGTTCACAGGCCTTGGCAACTATGATAGCTGAAGGTACTGAGCAACTTGTTGAAACAAGGCTGAAAACATTTATTTGGTGCACAGTCTTTCATCAAATTGTATTGATTTCCTGCCCTTGTTTACATAGAGGCTCCATAAGAAATTCCAGTGACAGAACTGAAAGTTCTCAAGAAGAAGAGTCTTCACTAAGAATTGCTCAAAAACTTGCCTTAACCGGATTAAATTTAATTGCTGTGGATGAAGGTTTACTGGAAGAAAACTTAGAAGAAAGTAGGAGACAAATATCTCACCCAAAGCGCTATAAAATTGCTGGAGCAGTGCATCTTCTTCCTCTCTTGGAACATCACGTTAGTGCATACCACCAAGCCCTCTCATTAATGACAAAGACTGGAAGCACCTCTTCTGGAAACCAATCTGCTTGTTCCTCCAGAAGTTCATCAAGTAGAACATCAAGTATAGATGCTATCTTACTTACTCTGGAAGAGTTAGCACTTGTGTCTCTGGGCATTCTTTATTATTTGGTATTTTATAGCTGGGATGTTATTTACACACTGCTCTCCCATAATATGAAACCAGATTCTGGGTTGGAATGCGCTGAAATGCTAGAAAAGGACAAAAGTGTTACTTGCAGTAAGCAGTTTAGAGCCAATCCTCAGGAACTCAACACAGAACTAGGTGTTTCAAATATTGACCAGTCCCAACATCCTTTGTTTAAAAAGCTACTGCAGCTCATGACTTCCTGTGCCACATCAGCAGGGCGCCAGAGACACGGCATAATGAATCAGTGCCTGAGAGTTTTGGTGAAGTTGGCAGAAAGATCAACAACTGACTTATTATTAAGGTAAAAAGTAGCTTGATTGTGATACCATAACTTATTTTGAAAGACCCATTTGTTTCCTGACTTCATATGAGATTTACATACCTCATCATAAATTAGTGAAAGACGCAGTTCAGGTAACATTAATGTGATCCTGTGTACTAAACGTTTTGATCCTATCTTGGAACAAAAGGCCTAAGTTTGTTTTCAGGTGTTAAATTTAGACTTATAAGGAAATGAAGGTAAAGGCACAATCCTTAGTTGAAAACATGAGAATTACAGAGGCTAATAAAAATTAAAGGTCAATAAATGCTGTACCAAAATAGCTGTTGCGTACTAACTGCACTATGAGTTATGTAGAATATATTCCTAAATTGCCCAGTTCTTGTCTAGAAATCTCTTCAAGTAAAGTGAAATTATTTCAAGCTTATGTGCAAACCCACTCAACGTGTTGTACCTGTAAATGTATAGTCAAAACATTTAGGCATCTAAGCACATCAGCCCAAATTCAGCTGTTAGTCCCAACTGGAGTAGACATATTGAATTAATGAGTTTTACATACGTGTTGTCTTGTAGCAGATATTGGAGGACATCAGAGACTGAGACCCGAATAAGATGGAAAGTACAGATTTTATTTTCCAGCCAGCTGTGTCCCAGGGGAATCTTTTCCAAAGCCTGGGCCACGATTGCTCTGGTGCAATATCTTTTATACATCATCAGTACACAGGGGTGGCCTCAACATTTGGCCTATACATTCTGTTCTGTAATTGGTTAGTCACCTAGCCCCAGCCCATTACTTTACACAATTTCTTGATCCAACTTTACACAGGATGTTAGTACATTCTGACCTTCTACATTTTCTTTTGACCTATCTAACAAAGTTCTTATGCAAATATTGTTTTCATATTGCTATCTAGTTATGCAGGGACTATTATTTGCGTAAGCAGGAAAGGACAAGCTAATAGCATAATCAACATCTTCTGTTTGTTCTTTTCAGCTTTGACTTTTTACCCACAACCTTTGTCCTGCTACGATCTTCTCAATGCACAGACAATGGTGATGTACAGATGAGAAGAAAGGGGCAGCCAGAGGCCGCCCCTTTCTTGCCACATTGTTGCTGTGGTGACCACATGGTGCCGGCAACGATTCGCTCCAAAAAGGAACTGTAAAATGCGCCTCTTTCCGCGCCGCTGCCAAGGCACCATTAGCACCCTGGAGCAGCACAGTGACGTCCCTTATGTGCTACGCCGTTTAGAGGCAGCACACAAAGCATGTCATGAACATGCATGCCATCTAAACAAACCCGTGCCCAAAATTTTGCACCGGGATGCAAAGTGGCAGTCTGTACCAGGCCAGTTTTGCTTCTCTGACTCTGTCTACCTCAGTCTCATTGTTCAACAGCTGTAGGATATTGGTAACATTCTGGCTGTTATAGGTGACAATGAATTTCCCTACTCAGACTGCTAATAATACACTTGCCTTTGTAAAGTTACTAAGGTTGCAATCCTAAATGCACTTGCTCTGGAATAATCCCCATTGAAACACAGTAAGATTTCTGAGTTAACATGCATAGCAATGCTCTGCATGATAATTTAGGATACACTGTAACAGTAAACTACTTAGAACAATCATTGCTCTTCCCCCCCCCCCCCATTTCTAATTTATTTTATTTTCTCTCAAAAGCTTCCAGCATTTGTTACATAGCCAAACACAAACTTTCCTCCGCTGCTTATCTCCTGAAACCCCCTTGTTTGCCGTACATCTAACAGTTAAGCTGTTAACATTACTTGCTGAACACCAGGAGCTTGCTGGTCAGTTTTGTTCAAGTTCAGGTGAGAAAGATTAAAAACTCTTCTTTACAAAACAGTAAAATCGTAAGTGCAGTGATGTGTTATTTTTTAAAAAATTAAACTTGGACAAACAGCATTACTTGCTTCAATATTTCTGCAGATTACTTTGAAATCTTTTTTAGTCTGTTAACATTCTAGGCTCTCAATTCACATGTCTGTCAAGTAAATACCCCAAAATAAATAAATTAATTCTTACATACCTGGTACATACCTGGTGCAGACTCTGTTTAAAACAGGTGTGAGTCACCTATGTGTGTCTGTGTGTTGCATATTTGCTTTGGCAAGTGGGTGTGCAAACTTGTCAAGTTGGAAAGAATTTCTGTTTGGCCCAGGCATGTAGGTGAATGGCTTGAACTCTTTGTACACCAACAGGTTTGCATGGGAAATTTATATAGTTTGAACCATGAGCCATTGCTTATGTTCCACTTTCTAGTTTCCCCATAGGCTTTAATGAGGATCAAACAGTTTCATTGATAAGGCACAGTGTTCTCAGGTTCTTTGTGGTGCAGCAAAGCCTAGTCCCAGCTATCAGTGGCTGGAGCACCCTACTGTGCTGTGAAGCCAAAAAGCACAGAAGAGAGCAGCTGAATTCTTTTCCTTCCAGTCCTCCTGGCAGAGACACATAAAATGGAAGCCAGAAGTTCTGAGTTGATAAGCCTAATTGTATCCACATAAGGAAAGCTATGAGAGCTGCCATTTTTTGTGCTTCCCTATTTACTGCCGTTCAGAGGTGCTGATACAGCAAAAACAAAAACTTTTACAGGGGCAGAACAGTGAAGAATAGGTTGGTTAAGTGAAGTAACAGGGATGGGATCATGATCTGAAATGCTACAATTTCAGGTTTGTTTTAGTGGATTCATTTTCAGCATTCTAGAGTTGCTGCTGTTCCTTTCTGTTTCTCAGAGGACAGCTCTGAAGTAGATTTGAAATGTTATCTTAGCTTTTTTTTTTTAAATATAAAATGCCCAGAGAACCAATGAAGGGAACAAGTAAACATTGAATTCAATAAATGCAAAGTGACTTTTGTTAGGAATAATAGTAATTTTACTATTTGATTATATTGCAGTATTTTGTATCATTTTTTTTTTACAGAAACCTGTCTCCTTTTGGCACTCTACATGTATATCACATCAAGACCAGATAAATCAGCATCTGAGATGCTTTGGCTGCAGTTGGAACAAGAGGTAAAAGAGGGAGAGAATATCTGCCATCTCTCTTTAAAACAAAGAGTCTGGAATTTTGTGTAACTTCTAATTTAACAGAGAATGCCAGAATCAAGAAACTCTTCTGATTTTGAAAGTTCAAATTATTATTACAAAATTTAGATTAAAAATCATAAGTTTACATCATTTTCATCTAACATAAATCAATACCTCATTGCAGAAATTCTATCTCATGGGAAATTACTGCAGGAAATAAAGAAGGTTGGTGCCTTTAAAAGGATTGCAGACATGCATCTTAGATTGTTCTGTGTGCTGCTTGGTTGAAACAGAATATGCACAAGAGTGCTTTTTAAGCCTTCTTAAACTGTTCATTAAAACTTGACCTTAAAGCCATCCTGAGCACATTTAGTCAGAAATAAGATCCATTGTGTTCATTACACAAGTGTGTACAAGATTACAACATTAATATCAAATTTTACATTTGGGGTGGAGTGAGATGACTGTCCTTGCTTTATCTTTTCAAATATCACCTGGTCTGTCTGTGTTTTGTTTTTGTATCAACTTAGACTGTTCGCTTCCTGACCAAGTGTGTGCAGTGTTGTAATGCCTCTGTTTTACTTGTTGGAACAGAATGCCAGTGCAGTTCAGAGGTAAGCCAGTGAAATGAAAAGACTCATGAAATTTAGTTACATCTCAATTATGCATAGGGAAGGAGAAACCTGAAAAATTAACCCAGTCTCAATGTAATATTGTTGTAATATTGCTATCAAAAAACTTTTATATTATGCTACATAAAATAATGTTATTTAATATTTCTATTCCTGGTTAAGAGTGTTATTCTTCTCTGTTGCAACACTGCCACTTACTAAACATAATAAAATTTTAACTCACCACCCCTGCAAAATCTGTATGAGAACTGTATTGTGATTTCTTCTGCAGGTAGTGAAGGCTCTGATTGTAATGTTACATAGACAATGGCTGACAGTCAGAAAGGTGGAAGGAAACTTGTTCGATGTGCATGGAAAGCAAGTCATTCAGTTTTTACGAAGCACTGTTTTACTCTTGCACAGCTTGTCTCAAAAGGATAAACTCTTCCATGAACATTGCCTAGAAGTGCTCCATCAGTATGATCATGTCATGCCCGGTGTCAGGGCAATCCTCCGAAAAGCTGGAAAGCTGAAAGCCTGTGAAGGTAAAGTTGCTTGTGTGAAATTTGTGTTTTAATGAACATTAAAATAGCTTGCAACCCAACCCTTGTGCACATTTACTCAGGGGTGCAAATTAATACTGAATTAAGTGAGACTTGATCCCACATAGGTGTGCACAGACTTTCAGCTCATACCCTGCGTTATATTATTCAGTCTCTTCAGTGCTGATCATAGTAACATTTGTTTAGCCTGTAGGTTACTGTCATGGTACTTCATTGTACAGTATACTCAAGTAAAAGTAAATTTGCCTCCCTTCCTAAAGTGTAGGAATCTTTGGGCTAAATCCACCTTTAGCCCTAGCTAGAATAGACCCATTGAAGTCAAGAAGATCTATTACCTGTAGCTAATAAATCTCATTTATTTCATTGGGCCTGCTTTAAGTAGAACTAATTGGGGATTATTTAATACCTTATTTTAATACTATAATACAGTTGTACTACAGCTGAATATCATAGTAAGTATATTGTACTTTTATTTACAATTTCTGTAGTAAGGACAGAAAAACAGAATGGCGAAGAATGTACAGTGCACCTGCATCATATACGGGTAATTTTTATGCGGCTTTCAGCTTATGCTGAAAGGCCAACACCATTTCCTAAATGGCACGCATGCCCACAGCGCACACCACCACAGCATGCTGCAAGCACGAGTCCCATTCTCAATGGGGCTCGAGCATAGGTGGAATTTTCCTTACGTGGCAGGATCCAGAACAGATCCTCTGTGTAAGGCAAGGGACCACTCTATATAAATAAGTCGGCTGCACTCAGATTTTTTTACGCAAAGCATGTGCTTTGTTACTGAGTTACAAATCTTTAGATCAGCCACCTCCTCCAAACAGTAGAATTAGGTACTTTTTAAAAGGAAATATTTGAGGTATTTCTCCCATCAATATTACACATTTAAATTAAATGCTTGTAGTGCAAGAATTTAGAGGTAAACACATAAAGACAAACAGCCACTTGATAAGGTCCATTTAGCTCGTGAATTCCAGTCATTGAGCTTAGTAGATGAACAGGGGCATCTAGATCAGGGTGGGAATTCTGCAGTTCTCCAGCATAGCCAGTGATGAGGAATATTGGGAATCAATGGGATCATCATTTGCCCAGCCCTGCTTTGGATCATCCATGCTTAAATAAGCTTAATAAATACTGATTTTCCTCCCAAAATTTCTTTTATTCATAAAATGTATCTCTTCTAATTTCAGAACTTGCATTGGATGAACTGTATCCTTTGGAGCCAGAAGTTGATGATCAAGAAATGGAATGCAACTAATCTCAACTGAATATTGAATTGATTAACTTTCAGAAAAGGTTGACTTTGCAGCCTAACTGAATACAAGGCTCTCAAGCTTACCATATAAAAATGTACAATTGGCCAAAGATCAGTTATCAGAAACTATCACAGTGGAAATAGCATTTTTTTACTGTTTACTAATAAGATGAATGTCCCAGTGTAATATAGAATATTAAAGCCCTGATATCTAAGAATGTGATATTAAAAATTACGTATCTAAAATATTGTTGGACTTTGTGTAATTTGATCTCTTTAAATATTTGCAATACTTTATTACTTAATAGAGATCATATTTTTTTAACTGCAGAGGTGATGTATATTTTACATGTACCTGTTTTGTTTTGTTTAGAAAATAGTCAGACCACAATCATATCCTCACTTAACTGGGAATAAATCACTTTGAAGTCTGTGAAATTTATTATCCATGTATAGGATTGTTCTGCTTATATGTCTACACAAATATATGACTCAGAGGGTTCTACATATAGAATCTAATTTATCAATAAGGTTAGATATCGTTTGTACTATGGAAGATTCAGTACTGGCAGACTTACATAAAATGAAGCAGTCCTCCTTAAAATGGAATCAAATCCAAAGTTGGCATGTAACAATTATTAGAGAGTGAGAACTTGTAGCAAATATATATCTGGTACCACCATGATGCAGTGGCTTGAGTGTGCTGGACTATGACTTTGGAGACCAGGGTTTGAATCCCTTCTCATCCATGGAAATTGAATAAGTGACCTTGGACAAGTCACACACTCTCAGAGGAAAGCAAAGTCAGACCCCCTCTGAACAATTCTTGCCAAGAAAAGCCCATGATAGGTTCATTTTGGGGTCACCTTAAGTCAGAAACTACTTGATGGCACACAAGAACAACCAGCACTGACATGTCTTTATTTTCTACTTCAGTTCAGAAGCTATTAAACTCTTCATACAGGAACCAATTCCATCTACAAAAGCACTTTATTTTACATTTTGAATAACTGACTCTGGCAAAAAAGTAGACCTTCAGGAACTACACTTCCACTTGGACTCAAAACAATTTGCTCCCAAGCCAGTGAAATCAGCATAATGAAAATGTACAGATAAAATGTTGCCTTGGTGGTGTTAATCCTTCATACTCTAGGCCACCTGATGCCTGTAGTACTTAGAATAGAAGCCACTTGGAGTAATATTTGTGCATAATGCAGTGATCAATTGCAACTCATTTTGTCATGTAGCAAGAAGATGTTCTGACTTTAGGTGCTTCTACATCAATGGCATCAGGTCTGCTATTCAACAGGCTGAAGTGCCATCAAATCAATATCTGTTAAATTTCTGGCTACCCAAATTCCTACCGCAAAGAGACCCAGATTAACAATGAGGTTCCTGTGGAAATCATTGTGGTTCATGGCAAAGCAGTAGGCCCCTTGGATCCACCTCCGGAGCCCCGTGGGAGAGCCTGTGCTCAAGCTCCCAATGGTGCTGCTCCCACCTACCGGTAGCACCATGAACATCCCGCAAACACCAGAAGTAAGCACAGCTGTTTCCACAAAAATTCATGGTGACAGAGAATTTGCCATCCATGTTCTAGAAGAATGTATTCCTGATGTTTCACTTGTGTCTGTGGCTTGCATCTTCAGATAATGGTGGCATAGAGGTGTGTGGAGTGTATATATGTATGTGTATATATATATATATATACACACACACACACTGTGTGACAGTAGAATAATGTACTATTAGGTCACTTGATCTGGACACTAGGGTTTATTCATTTATTCATTTGTATTAAGCCTAGAATTGTATTACAGTTCGTTCTCCTTATCCACGGATTTCTTTTATCCATGGATTCAAGCATCCACATCTTGAAAATAGTCCCCCCAAAAGTATAAATTCCAAATAGCAAGTCTTGATTTTCCATTTTATATAAAAGGCACCATTTTACTATGCCACTATATTTAATGGGACTTCAGCATCCACAAATTTTGTTATCCATGGGTCCTGGAACCAAACCACCATTTAAATTTGTTGTACCCCGCCCCAATTGCTTGTTCAGAGGGGCGGGCTATAAATTATTATTAATAATAATAAATTATTATTATTATTATTATTATTATTATTATTACCGTGGATAGCAAGGACCCACAGTATTTCTCCCACCCTATCCCAATTGTATTACCCTAGTCATATTTAGCTTGGTTTTTAAGAGTCCTAGATCCTTTTCACAAATACCACCTATCCTGTATTTGGCAAGTAATGTAAATCTTTGTAGGTATCTCTGATGAAATGGATTCTGTTGCTTTTGGTCCAGTTGTCCGATCTGTTAAAATAACTTAGAATGCTTATTTTGTCTTCTGATTATGTTAGCTATTCTCCCTAGTTTCATGTCATCTGAAAACTGATAAGCATTCCTTTTATCCCTGTATCCAAGTCATTTACTGTATGAAGATTTAGAACAATGGTGAGCCCAGAAGATAACTCTACAGCACCTTACATGTCACTTTTCTCCAGAATGACAAATAACCTTTGGTTGGTAGTTGACTAAGTCCTTTTTTTGCCTATCTCCAGCTTCTGAGCACTTTACTTGTTCACTCTAGTTCTCAAAGATTATATAGTTGGCTCTCCATATCTGCAGATTCAACCATCCAAGACTTGAAAATACTGGGGGCGGGGGAGGGGGGATGGATTCCAAAAAGCAAGTCTTTGCTCTTTTTATAGAAGGGATTCCATTTTACTGTTTGTGCCTTCAAGTTCACTATGAATTTGTGGTGACCTCATTAATTTTGTAGGGTTTTCTTAGGCAAAGAATCCTCAGAGGTGGTTTTCCTAGTTCCTTTCTCTGAAATATTGCCTACAGCTTCTGATATTTATTGGTGATCTCCCATCCAAGTATTAACGAGAGCTGACCTTCTTAGCTTCTAAATTCAGGTGAGATCTGCTGCCTTTAGGATATTTAGACATACGTTCTGTGTAACGTGCCTTCAACATGCCATGCACATATGTATGTTTATAATGACCTTTGCTCCTAGTATCACATGTATAGTCAGCCCTCCCTGTCCTCATCTTGAAATATTCTAAAAATATATAAATCCCCAATTCTTTCATTTTGCCATTTTATATAAGGGAAGCTATTTTACTCCCCCACTGTATATAATGGGACTTGAGCATCCGCAGATTCTTTGCAGGTGGAGTGTACATTTCAAGGTTGTTTTCACAATTTTCTGTTTCTGGCATTTCTATTCAACCGGTTCAGCAAGCCCACAGTCTTGGTTTCATTTTTGATTCCTCTCTGTCGTTTACTCCCCAGATTCAGGCCACTGCCAAGACCTGTAGTTTCTCTCTTTACAACATTGCTAAAATCCATCCATTCCTCTCAGCCTCCACTGTTAAGACTCTGGCCCATGCCCTGGTGGTTTCATGACTAGATTATTGTAACCTTCTTCTGACAGGGCTTCCTTTCTCTCACCTCCATCCTTTAATCTCTGTCCAGAACTCAGCTGCACGTATTATCACATTTTATCCTCCCTTCATTGGCTCCCCTTCCCCTTCCGCATCCAGTACAAGCTTTTGTTGTTGACTTTCAAAGCCCTCCATGGACTGCCTCCCCCCCTTATTTATCTGAACTTCTTTCTCCTTACATTCCTACTCGTACCCTCCACTCTGGTAGTCAAGGTCTCCTGTCCCAGCCTAGGATTTCCACTGCTCTGTCCCAGATTTGTCCCTTCTCACTTGCTGCCCCTCACTCCTGGAACCTTCTTCCCCCCCATGTGTGCCTCATCACTTCTCTAACCAGGTTCAAAACTGAGTTAAAGACTATATTGTTTAGGGAAGTGTTCCCAGAATTGTGCCGTCTGCCCCAGGATGCCTCCCTAGCTCTCCCTGCAGTCATCTGCCTTGGTCCAGGCCCCAGAGGGAGAGAAGAACCACTGGACCTCATCCCCTTTCCCACCACCTTTCCCTTCTCTTTTTGTGTTGTCTCTCTTAGATTATAAGCCTGAGGGCAGGGAACCGTCTAATTTACAAGATTGTATGTACAGCACTGTGTAAATTTACAGTGCTGTATAAATACAGTGGTCCCCCGGTTTACGAATCCCCCGGGGAACGAAATCTCCGGGACCCAAAACCGGCGGGACCAAAAAACATCCCCCGGGATCCAAAGGATCCCCCGGGATGCGAATAAGAAAAACCGCGCAGCCCCTTTAAATCGTCCGCGCGGTCCAACAGAAATAGCGATCCCCCGGGAAACGAAGACTTCTGGGTTACAAAAGGCAATCCGGAACGGATTACCTTCGTAACCCGGGGGACCACTGTAAAGGATTATTATTATTATTATTATTATTTTATTATTCTTGCTGGCTAAATGTATTCTTAACATTGCCATCGGTGATGTTCTGGAAGCAGAGCTCACAGGGTCAGGGCACTCTCACTTTTTGATGAGTGTGAATGATGGCATCATCTACCACCTTCCTCTGTTTTCCTCAACCACTCTGATTAGCCTGATCTGATAAATAACATATGCAAGTGTAGCTCCAAACCTCATAACAGTTTGCAGGAGGGGTGTGTGTGTGTGTGTGTGTGTGTGTGTGTGTAAGGAGTGTTCTTATGAGCTCTCTCTTTGTAGTACTTTTGGATGTCCATAAAGGTTTCATTTAGCCATTGGCTTCATAAAAGAACCTGTTCATATGCAAATAAAAACTGCTCCAACTGGTCGACATGTACAATCCACATTTATTGAACTTTCATTAATAGAAGTATAGTGTCTAGATCAGGAGAAGTAAGAGTAGCTCTTTATTCTGCTTTGGTCAGTCCTCACCTGGGCCTCATTCACACTACATAATAAACTGATTTTTGAATTGGATCATTTTGAATCGATGGAACGACTAGATGTTCAGACTTTGACTGCTATGCTCAAACCTGCTTCTCTCAAATTAACCCACTTCCTGTTCACATTAACAAATTAAACCACTTGCATTCACATTAACAATTGGATTGATTCAAAATGGATTCTAAAATGTATGACATCACAGGGAACCAAATCCAATCGGAAATACATTCACAATTGTATTGAGCCAAATAATTTTAAAAGATGCAGTAAATGCCTTGGATTTGGAAGTACAGTACTGGTTTAACTGGATTTAGCACTGCCTCTGCAGCAAACCATATTAGAGAAATTGGCACCAGTGTGGACAAGGGCCCTTTAAAATAGCTTAAACTGGTTTGAAAACTGGTTTATTATGTAGTGTGAATGAGGATACTGGAATATGATGTCCATTTCTGGGCACCACAATTCCAAAAGGATGTTGAAAAGCTGAAGCGTGTCCAGAGGAGGGCAACCAAAATGGTGAAAATCTAGAACCCATGCCCTATAAGGGGAGTCTTACAGAGCTGGATATGTTTAGCCTGGAGAAGGGTGAAGAGGTGATATGATAGTCTTGTTTAAGTATTAAGCAGTCTGGAGGAGGGCAAACATTGTCCCCATCTTCAAAAAGGGGAAAAAAGAGGATCCTAACAATTATCATCCAGTTAGTCTGACATCAATTCCAGGAAAGATTCTGGAGCAGATCATTAAACAAAGAGTTTGTGAATATCTAGAAGATAATTCCATAATCACAAAAAGCCAACATGGGTTTCAGAGAAACAAGTCATTCCAAACAAACCTGATCTCTTTTTTTGATAAAATTACCAGCTTGGTAGATGAAGGGAATGCTGTGGATATAGTATACCTCGATTTCAGTAAGGCCTTTGACAAGGTTCCCCATGACATTCTTGCAAACAAGTTTGCAAAATGTGGGATAGACAAGTTAAATGTTACATGGATTTGTAATTGGTTGAGTGGCCGAACTCAAAGGGTGCTCAACAATGGCTCCTTTTCATCCTGGAGAGAAGTGACCAGTGGGGTCCCACAGGGTTCTGTCCTGGGCCCAGTGCTATTCAATGTCTTTATTAATGATTTGGATGACAGAATTGGTGGCATACTTATCAAATTTGCAGATGACACTAAACTGGGAGGAGTAGTTAATATCCCAGAGGACAGGATCAAAATTCAAAATGACCTGAATAGACTAGAAAGCTGGGCCAGTGCTAACAAAATGAAATTCAGCGCAGAGAAATGTAAGGTTCTGCACTTAGGGAGGAAAAAGGAAATGCACAGATATAAAATGGGGGACATCTGGCTGAATGAAACTATGTGTGAAAGGGATCTAGGAGTCCAAGTAGACCATAAGCTGAACATGAGTCAAAAGTGCGATTTGGCAGCTAAAAAGGCCAATGCTATTTTAGGCTGCATCAATAGAAGTATAGCATCTAGATCAAGGGAAGTAATAGGGCCACTCTATTCTGCTTTGGTCAGGCCCCACCTGGAATACTGTGTCCAGTTCTGGGCACCACAATTCAAAAAGGATGTGGAGAAACTGGAGCATGTCCAAAGGAGGGCAACTAAGATGGTGAAGGGACTGGAAACCTTGCCCTATGAAGAACGCCTTAGGGAGCTGGGGATGTTTAGCCTGGAAAAGAGAAGGTTAAGAGGTGATATGATAGCCCTGTTTAAATATTTGAAGGGATGTCATATTGAGGAGGGAGCAAGCTTGTTTTCTGCTGCTGCAGAGACTAGGACACGGAACAATGGATACAAATTGCAGGAAAAGAGATTCCACCTCAACATTAGGAGGAACTTCTTGACAGTAAGGGCTGTTCGACGGTGGAACACTCTCCCTCAGAGAGTGGTGGAGTCTCCTTCTTTGGAGGTCTTTAAGCAGAGGCTGGATAGCCATCTGTCAATGGGGATGCTTTGATTTGGAGCTCCTGCATGGCAGGGGGTTGGACTGGAGGGCCCTTGGGGTCTCTTCCAACTCTTCTATGATTCTATGAGCTGTTCCAAACTCCCTGACAGTGTCAGTACCAGAGACTGGGGGCCAGTGTGGTGTGTTAAGGGTTTGCGTCGTTGGACACTGGGAGAACAGGGTTCGAATCCGGGCTCGGCCATGCAATCCCACTGGGGGAACCTTGAGCAAGTCACACTCTCTCAGCCTCCTGAGAGGATGGCCTTGGCAAAGTTCCTCTGAAGGAATCTTGCCAAAAAACAAAAAACAAAAAAACACCATGAAGGCACACAACAAGAGCAACAACCAGAAAGTGAAAGAAAGAGAGGCAGCAGGAGGAGAAAGAGAGAGAGGGGTGCTTTCGTTTCCTGAGGAGCTGGGCTTTGTTCTCCGAAGCCTCGTGACAGAGAACAGAAAGAAAGAAAGAAAGAAAGAAAGAGAAAGAAAGAAAGAAAGAAAGAAAGGAGAAAAGCTAAGCTCTGGGAGTCTCATCTTCGCTGTCCTCCAGTAAGTATTTGTGAAAGCAGGGAAAGGAAGGCTTGCCAAGAAAAAGCCAGGCAGAAAGAGAGAGAGAGAGAGAGAGAGAGAGAGAGAGACCTTTGCAGCAGCCGTCCTCCTTTTCCCGGACGCGTCCTCCATTCCTCCCTTCTGTCCAGGAGGACTGCCCCAAGCGTCCTCCCTTTTGAGCCTGACCAGGGAGCGCGGATTTCCCTTTCTCTGGTGCAAAGAACACACTGCAGAAATAACCCAGTTCGAGACCACTTTAGAGTGTCCTGCTTCAAAATGCTGGGGAGTCCTGGGAGCTATAGTTTTGTGAGTTGTTTATTATACTTCCTTTCTCTCTTGTCAGAGAGCTCTGGGGCCACAGCAACAAACTACAATTCCCCAGGACCCTCTGGCACTGAGCCAGGGCACTTCAAGCAGTCTCAAACTGGATCATTCCTGCAGTGTGTTTAGCATCTATCTATCTATCTATCTATCTATCTATCCATCTCTCTCTTTGCCTCATGAAGAAGCCTGTGAAGCCTGGTGTATCTTTGACCCAGTTTGCTTGCACTGCTCCAGGATGGATGGAGAGGCCTCTTTTTCTCTTTTGGTGGTTTGCTTTGGGTGCCAAAAGGCCCTCCTTTTCCAGTCATAAGCTTTATCCCTTTGCCACAATGATAAACTTTATCACTTTATCATAAATCACTTGAAGGGGCAGGGCAACAAAAGGAATAAAGTGATAGTGTTTTGGTCCTGGCCTCCACATTCTGCTTGGCATGGTGTACATATATATGAAGTGTGTGTAGATGAAAAGTGAGGCCTTGCTAGGGCAGGAGGTCAAGTAGGTGAATGTGGAGTCGAAGGCTTTCATGGCTGGCATCCATAGTCTTTTGTGGGGTTTTCGGGCTTTGTGGCCATGTTCTAGAAGAGTTTCTTCCTGACGTTTCGCCGGCATCTGTGGCTGGCATCTTCTCTGGGAGTTGGAGTTTGTTGTGGGATCCAGAGCGGAGCAACAATGTAGTAGAGTCTCCTTCCTTGGAGGTCTTTAAGCAGAGGCTGGATGGCCATCTGTTGGGGATGCTTTGATTGGGAGTTCCTGCATGGCAGAATGGGGTTGGACTGGATGGCCCTTGTGGTCTCTTCCAACTCTGTGATTCTATGATTCTATGATACGTTAAAAGATAAATTTGCTCTTTGGGTTGTTGAAGAAGGAATCAGCTGCTACCCCAGACAGCAAAGGATCAAAGTTCCTGTATTGCAGTCTGGCTGGAGCCAATTCAGTGTTTCACTGATGTGGAAGTGGCCAGCTGCTATAGGGCTAGCTTGTTGTTGTGGAGTAGTTTGTTTAATGGCAGCATATTATTATTATTAGGCTTTATTTATATAGCGCTGTAAATGTACACAGCGCTGTACATACAGTCAATTGAAATAGATGGTTCCCTGCCCTCAGGCTTACAATCTAAAAAGGCAAGAGACAGAAGGAGAAGGGAAAGGTGGTGAGGAAAGGGACCAAGTCCAGTGGACCTTCTCTCCCTCTGAGGCCTGGGCCATGGCAGATGGACTGGAGGGAGGGCCCTTCTTCTTGCTCTGGCTAGGCCTGATGGTGTTGGGTCTGCCTTAACACTCCCTCTGAGGCCGGACAATGGCAGATGGCCTGGAGGGAGGACTTTCTTCTTTAGGCTAGGTATTTTAATGTTGTGAAGCCGCTCTGAGTCCCAGTTCTGGGAATTCTTCCCTGAACAAAGTAGTCTTTAACTCAGTTTTGAAGCTGGTTAGAGAAATGAGGAGGCATACATATGGGGGAAGAATATAATTCTTTCCACCAAACCTCCCTGCTGTCTGCAACATCAGCTGGGCCATCACCTCATTGTGTGTACTGACAGGACCAGCCATATGACGGGATGACAAAGGTGGCTTTAAGGCACACCCAGAGCCTTTTGAGAAACAGTCTTCTAGGACTTGGTCCTGTGAAGTTGGGGAATAAACCTGTCAGTGACACAGCTGTGGTGCCAGTGCTAGGCATGGAGGCCTTTGTCACTGGATTGCGTATATCTTTTGGCATCCTCAAAGTGGCATTTCCCTATGTGTATTGTTGCATCCATCAGACAATTCCCAACTCTGCAGAAAATCAGCTCTTAATGCTTCTTCAAACTGCTCTGTTGGACTGCAGCCTCCATCTTCTTTCACTTGCCAACATAGAATCTGACCTTGTTTAATATCATTATCATTATCGTTATTATATTTATGTCCCGCTTTTTTTTCCACAGTTGGAACTCAACGCGGTTTTGAGGTGTGCCCTTTACTCCACTGAATGGAGCTCATCCCAAAGCATTTCCGTTAGCTCCAGTTAATCAAGTCAATTTGCAGTTTGAAGAATATTTTCTGCTGATTTCTGGAAATCTGGGAGGTTGCTGCCACCTACTGTAGACAAAATGGAGCAAGATGTAATGGTTTGCCTTAGGGGTAGTTCAGACTACGTTATATACCACTTAGCAAACCGGTTTAAAATCAAGAAGTTCAGACTGAAACCGGTTTTAACACTACTGAATCCGGATCTTGCACATGCGTAGCGGGGCAAATCCCCCATAACCCGGTTTCTCCCAAAGCGGTATATTTACCGTTTCTTTTGGGAGAAACTGGTTCATAGGGAATATGAACTTGGCTCCGATCACGATCGGGTCAAGTTCAGGGGAGGGGAAAAGGCCAGGGGGCGGAACATGCCTCCTCTCCAGGCAAAATCGGGCACTCCAGCATTTTAAAAATATTTTTACTGTATTTTTATTAATTATTTATTGTATTATTTTATTTTATTTTATACTTATTTATTATTTATTTCATTGTATTTCATTGTATTTTATTTATTAGTAATGTTATTGTATTTTATTGTATTTTATTTTAGTATTTTTATATTATTTTATTTATTATATATATTTTTTATTTTTTCAATTTGACAGCTCATGCGCATTCTACAAGGCTCTTTCCCCCTCCAGTTTTATGAATGGAGCACTTTAAACCAGAGGGGAAACCCCAGTACATATATGGATTGGGGTTCCCTTTCAATGTTTAAAGGGCCCCATTCATTCCCCTCCAGTTTAATGAATGAATGGGGCCCTTTAAACATTGAAAGGGAACCCCAATCTATATATGGACTGGGGTTTCCCCTCTGGTTTAAAGTGCTCCATTCATAAAACCGAAGGGGAAAAGAGCCTCATAGAATGCGAATGAAATGTCAAATTGAAATAAATAAATAAATAAATAAAATAATATAAAAAATACTAAAATAAAATACAATAAAATACAATAAAATTACTAATAAATAAAATACAATAAATTACAATGAAATAAATAATAAATAAAATAACTATAAAATAAAATAATACAAAAAATTAATAAAAATATAATATAATATAATATAATAAAATATTTAATAAAACATTTTATTTAATCGAATATATATTAAATAAAATAAAATAAAAATACAATAAAATAATAAATGAAATAAAACACAATAAAATAAAATAAAATAAAAAATAAAATATTAAAATATATAATAAATAATAATTAAAAAAGGACTGGGAGGAGGAGGAGGGGACAGGATCTCCTCAATCCGCACCACTCCCAGCCCTATGCTCCATGCGCATAAGCTGTCAAATATTAAAAAGTATACAAAAAAACCCAAGCAGCTCACATGGCCAATGGCTGCATCAGACGTCACCATGACATCATTTGATTGACAACCAAAAGGCTCCATCTTTAATAGTTACTTTTGCGTGTATGAACTTTGTTGGGGTGAAATGCACCGGAAAGCACCAATGGGGGCAAAAGGTAGTATGAACTTCTTTCTGAAGAGATTCGGTAATGCCATGCACGATCTCATCCGGATCTAATCAGGGCAAATGGGCTAGAGTGGATGGGGCCTAGGTCTAAAAGAGCTTCTTCTGGCTGACAACTCTTTTGCCAATGGCGTAAGAGATCTGTTGGTGTAATCTCTCTGACAGTCCAGCAAGGTAGGACAGTGATGACTGGTAGCTGAACAAGAACACAAGCTGTCCCAGCATTTCCTTGGCTGGTCATTTCTGTGAGGGGGATGGAGCTGCTCCTGGATGCCATCCGGTTGCCATTGAGCAGCTTGTGCGAAAAAGCTGAGCAAGGCAGTAATGCATATCTTCTTGAACAGCATCCAGAAAAGGACTTATGCCTGTGCAACCCGCCGTTATATAGTGTGACGGGACCTACTTTCAAGCCTTAGGTTGCTTTTACCATCCATCCTCAGAAGGCCCCCTATCACTAACACTTGCCCTGCTTTTGCCTTTTCAACACTTTTCCTTAAGGGTATAAGAGCCAAGAGCCAAGCATCTCCCTAAACCAGTTTCAATATTTTAGGTAGCGTGTTTGTTTTTCTTTACAGTTTATAATAATCACTTCAGTCCAAGTCATGTACTGTTAAATAAACAGTAACTTTTATTGGGAAACATATAGAAATAAAGCATCTGATGTGTGTTAACTTCAATCTTAATATGGTTACACTGACATCCAACACTTGGCAGGCTTTCAGACACTCTGTATCCTACTCTCTTCTAGACACACATCTCTCTGTCAGCTCTTCAGGTATTTCAACTCTTTTCCTTCCTTCTCTCAACTCCAGTCTCATCTGAACTAACTCAGCTACTGATCTAACTGCCCCACCTTTCAACACAACGAGGTTGGGTTGTGTTCCCCTTATGCTGTCAGTTGCCTGGCAAATAGCTATCAAGCTGCCCTTCATCCCAAACTAGCTCATTTTTAGAATCACTCAATGACACACATGTATAAGACACTGGGAGGATTCTAGCTCTGTTTATTTATTCGTTATCCTCTGAAAGTAGCAAATAGTAGTTGAAGCTATACAGTACATTCATCAGTATGGAGATAGACAGGTAGTACTAACAGGAGAAAGCATCTTCAAAGCTGGGTCACAGCCATGTGCACCCAAGTTGATCCGTATTTTTAATAGTTATTTTTATTCCTATTTGCAGGCCAATTCACAAGTAAATATACAGTTAATAGGCTGAATCTGAAATCTGCATTCCACGGATGCCTCTCATGTCCTTACTCACTTTTTAGTGTTTTTTCTCGTAGGTCTCAAAATGTGTGCTGCATCTGATTCTCCCTCCAGAACAATTGAGACATTTGTCTTTATGGACCTCGAAGCAACAGGCTTATGCCCCACACAACCTAAAATTGCTGAAATGTGCTTGATTGCTGTGACCAGACATGCCTTGGCGAACCCTCAGTACAGCAATTCTCATCCTAAACCTATCCCTCTCATGCCTCGCTTAACAGATAATCCAAATATTAATCCAAATAAGCCATTCACCCCAACGGCAAGTTCCATAACGGGACTGACCAATAAAATGTTTTCACAGAACAAAAAACAAAGCTTTAATGCACACCTTTTGCACATGATGATAGCTTTCTTCAATCGACAACACCCCCCAATCTGTTTGGTAGCCCACAATGGTGGTGGCTATGATTTCCCCTTGCTGAAAGCTGAACTGTCTGCACTGGGTCTCCCAGGGCTTGATGGAATCTACTGCGCAGACACTCTGGAAGCCCTGAAAGCTCTGGACAAAAAGAAATACGAGCTTCACCAGTTTATGTATGAACCTACACAATATGGCAAGAAGACAAAATATGGACTTAGTGACTTATATTTTGAATACTACAAAAAGTATCCTATGAATAGTCACAGTGCAGAAGGAGATGTCCTTACACTGATCAGTGTCTTTCAACAACGTGCCAGAGATCTTCTGTGCTGGATAGATTCAAATGCAAGGCCTTTTAATACCACTAGAGCCATGTATGAGGAGAATAAAAGGTATCTTGCTTTTTCCCAAACACCTGAGAAGATTCAACAAACATATCCTGATTGTTTACAGATAAGGTCACAGCAACAGGGAGCACAAAGCTGCTCATTCAGTCATGATGATACTGAACCATTGGCTCATAAGTGCAGTCATCCAGTCAGGTCAATCCTCCTGAAAGCTGGAAAGCTGAAAGCCTGTGAAGGTAAAGTTGATTGTGTGAAATTTGGGTTTTAATGGACATTAAAATAGCTTGCAACCCAACCCTTGTGCACATTTTCTCAGAGATACAAATCAATACGGAATTAAATGAGACTTGATCCTACATAGGTGTGCAAAGACTTGCAGCTCAAACCCTGCTTTATATTATTTAGTCTCTTCAATGTTGATCATAGTAGCATTCGTTTAGCCTGTAGGTTACTATCATGGTACTTCATTGTACACTCAGTTAAAGTAAATTTGCCTCCCTTCCTAAAGTGTAGGAATCTTTGGGCTAAATCCACCTTTAGCCCTAGCTAGAATAGACCCATCGAAGTCAAAAAGACCTATTAGCTGTAGCTGACAAATCCTATTCATTTCCTTAGGCTTACTTTATCTAGAACTAATTCTGGATTAATTAATGCCTTATTTCAGTACTATAATACAATTGCACTGCAACTGAACAACACAATGAGTATATTGTGCTTTTATTTACAATTTCTGTAATAACAGGACAGAAAAACAGAATGGTGAAGAATGTATACAAATAAGTCTGTTGTACTCAGATTTTTTTTTAATGCAAAGCATGTGCTTTGTTATTGAGCTATAAATCTTTAGATCAGCCTCCACTTCCAAACAATAGCTTTAGGTACTTTCTTTAAGGAAATATTTGAGATATTTCTCACCTCAGTATTACTCATTGAAATTAAATGCTTGAAGTGCAAGAATTTATAGGTAAACACATAAAGACAAACAGCCACTTGATAAGGTCTATTTAGCTTCCAAATTCCAGTCATTGAGCTTAGTAGATCAACAAGGACCTCTAGATCAGAGTAGAAATTCTGTAGCTCTCCTGCATAGCCAGTGATGAGGAATGCTGGGAATCGCCATTCAAGAATACCTGGAGATCACAGTTTTCCCAGCCCTGCTTTGGATGATCCATGCTTAAATAACCTTTACATGTACTGGTTTTTCTCCCAAAATTTCTTGCATTCATACAATGTATCTTCTCTAATTTCAGAACTTTCATTGGATGAACTGTATCTTTTTGAGCCAGAAGCTGATGATCAAGGAATGGAATGCAATGAGAGGGAACAGCTGAGTGAGAGGGAGAAGGCAAGGCTACAAAAGCAGCCCCAGTACCAGCTCCAGTCCCCGAGCAAACAGCTGAGCAAGAGGGAGGAGGCAAGAGGGGAGGGGGAAAGGCCTCCGCGGCCCAACCCCCAGCCACCACCCACCCCAGCTCCACGCCGAGGCCAGCGGCAGCACAGAGGCCTTAAAAGTCAGCCCGGGAGATCAGCTGTGAGGCGGAGCAGCACCAGCAGAGCACGGGGAGGGGGAAAGGCCTCCGCGGCCCAACCCCCAGCCACCACCCACCCCAGCTCCACGCCGAGGCCAGCGGCGGACAGGCTTTTTTTTTTTTTCCATTTAGCAACGATGAACTTGGCCGGTTATTGTATTGACTGTAGCACCTCTTTCCTTCATCCCCCCCTCTATCACCTTGTTTTACTGTGGAGGGGATGGAGAATTTTAATAAGGAAGGAGAGCGAGTTCTACTTGAGGAGGGAGGGGATAACTGTCCCATCACAAGCGGGGCTCCTATCCAAGTTGTGTGGGGCAACGGGAAGTATGACGGTAGGAGAAAGGACTGGCGTTGCAGGGGAAGGCGAGATCGATGCTTAATATTTATCTCTCCTTCCAGTCCTTCTCCTAACCAACGGGGCCTGAGGGTCACTCCAGCCGTACCACAAACCCTGTCTCTGCTCCTGTGCAATGCCAGGTCCATTAAGAACAAATCCCACATCATACATGACCTAATCGAGGATAACAATTGTGACCTGGCTTGCATAACCGAGACCTGGCTCGGGCCTGAGGCGGATGCTGTGTGGGCTCAGGTCCTCCCTTCCGGGTACTCGGTGAAGGACCAGAGCAGGTTAGGTGGGCGGGGGGGGTGTTGCCTTGGTGCATAGAAACACCCTGTCTCTAACCAGGAACCATGTCCGTCAGACCACCTATATCGAGTGTATTTACCTGACCCTGAAGGCTAGAGACAGTCTAGGGATTCTGTTGGTCTACCGGCCACCCCGTGCGCTAACAGACTCCCTTAACGAGCTGACACAGTTGGTCTCGGAGCTGATGTTGGAGTCCCCCAGGCTTCTAGTCCTGGGAGACTTCAACATCCCCTTCGCGGTCAACAATGTTCCATCTGGTGCGGCTCGGGAATTCATGGATACCATGACAGCCATGGGCCTGTCTCAGTTGGTTTCGGGTCCAACGCATTGTGCGGGGAATACACTCGATTTGGTCTTCTGTACGGACATGGAAAATCCGTGGGCGGAAATTACCAACATTTCCGCCCTGTCATGGACGGATCATTTCTTGGTTGAGGCAAGTATCAAGGCATCTACCCAGATCCCCTCCGGGGGTGGCGGACCCATTAGAATGGTCCACCCTCGAAGGCTGATGGAACCTGATAGGTTCCAAGAAGCCCTAGAGGGGTTTATGGTTGGAAGTGACGGCGACACTGTTGATGCCCTAGTTAACACCTGGGATACTGATCTCTCCCGGGCTATACACAGTATCGCTCCCAAGCGCCCTCTCAGGCCCGCTTCCAAAAGGAAGCCCTGGTACACGGAAGATCTCCAGGCAAGGAAGCGGGTCCTGCGACGGCTAGAGTATGCCTGGCGGAAACACCAGCGTTTATCCGACAAGGTTCTCCTAGACCTTCATTTGGAGGACTATGGAGAGGCGATACAAGCAGCTAAGAACTCGTTCTTTGCTGCTCGTATCGCGTCCGCGGAGTCGCGTCCAGCAGAGTTGTTCAGGGTAGTGAGGGAGCTAACTCAGCTCCCCCCTGCCCCGAACCAGATCCTTGAACCAACCAAGGCCTGCTGTGACCAATTTAACAACTTCTTCGCGGATAAAATCTCTCGGATAAACGAAGGTCTGGACGCCAGAGTTGAAGTAGAACCCAGAATAGAGGCGTCTAGAGCTTCCGTGGACTCTGTTGTACTGGATCAGTTTGAGTCTGTCGGTACCGAGGATGTGGACAAGATCCTTAGAAGTGTTCGGAAGACAGCCTGCTCTCTCGATCCCTGCCCCTCATGGCTAGTGGCCCAGGGGGGACCGGCAGTAACCTTGCTGTTACGCCAAATTATTAATACATCTCTGAGGGAGGGACAATTTCCTGACCATCTAAAATTGGCCATAGTAAGACCGCTATTGAAAAAGCCCTCCCTCGACCCCCTGGTTCATAATAATTATCGGCCAGTCTCGCTGCTGCCATTTCTGGGGAAGGTGATCGAGAGGGCGGTTGCACTCCAACTTCAATCGATCTTGGATGAAACGGATTTTCTAGATCCATTTCAAACCGGTTTTTGGGCGGGCTACGGGGTGGAGACGGCCATGGTCGCCCTGGTCGATGATCTCCGTCTGGGCATCGACAGGGGTAGCGTGTCCCTGCTGGTGCTCTTGGACATCTCAGCGGCTTTCGATACCATCGACCATGATATCCTTCTGGAACGCCTGGCAGAGGTGGGAATCCGGGGCACTGCGCTCCAGTGGTTCCGGTCCTACCTCTCTGGGAGGTTCCAGATGGTGCAGCTGGGGGACGTGTGCTCCGATAAGAGGGCCCTCACTTCTGGGGTCCCTCAAGGAGCCATTCTGTCCCCCATGCTCTTTAACATTTACATGAAACCGCTGGGAGAGATCATCCGGAGGCATGGGGCACGGTGTTATCAGTACGCTGATGACACCCAAATAGTCTTCTCTATGTCTCCGACTGATGCAGTGACCAGGGATGGCATCGCTCCCCTCGTGGCCTGTCTGGAATCGGTAATGGACTGGATGAGGGAAAACAGACTCAGCCTGAATCCAGAGAAAACGGAAGTGCTGGTGATAGGCTCTCCCGGTCCAGGGATGGAGGTGGTTCCACCCGTCCTGAACGGGGTCACGCTCCCCGTGAAGGACACAGTACGCAGTCTGGGGGTGCTCCTCGATTCGTCGCTCCATCTGACTTCTCAGGTGGATGCGACGGTCAGGAGCACCTGTTATCAGCTTCGGCTGATTCGCCAGCTGCGTCCCTACCTGGACCGGGGGGACCTTGAAACCGTAGTACATGCTCTAGTAACCTCTCGGTTGGACTTCTGCAATGCACTCTACATGGGGCAGCCTTTGTATCATACTCGGAAGCTACAACTGGTACAAAATATGGCAGCGCGGGTGGTCACTGGCGCTCCCAGGGCCGCCCATATAACACCAATATTAAAAGATCTACATTGGCTGCCGATTCGCTTCCGGGCTCAGTACAAAGTGCTGGTTATTACCTATAAAGCCCTATATGGCTTGTGCCCAGGGTACTTGAAGGACCGTCTCTTCCCATATAATCCGCCCTGCACACTTAGATCTTCTGGACAGCGGTTATTGAGAATTCCGGAGACCAGACTAGTGACCACGACGAAGAGGGCTTTTTCCATCTCTGCGCCCGGTCTCTGGAACTCTCAACCTATTGATCTCCGCTTGTCCCCCTCCCTTGCACAATTCAAAAAGGATCTAAAGACCTATTTATTTAACCAGGCATACCGCTGAATGGACTTTTTATGTATTAGCCTGTTGTAATGTCGCCCACTGTTTCGCTTTGCTGCCTATTTGCACTTGCACCTGTAATTGAGAATTGTGATTTTATACTTTTATTGTTTTATTGTATTTGGCTTTTTAACTGTTTTTATGTCATTGTTTTTATTGTTTTACTTGCTGTACACCGCCCTGATCTATGGAAGGGCGGTATAGAAATAAATCATATTATTATTATTATTATTAAAACCGCCCCAGTACTAATTCCAGACCTGGAGCGAACAGCTGGGCAAGAGAGAGGAGGCAAGACTACAAAAACAGCCCCAGTACCAATTCCAGACCCAGAGCGAACAGCTGGGCAAGAGAGAGGAGGCAAGGCTACAAAAGCAGCCCCAGCAGCAACTCCTGCCCCAGAGCAAACAGCTGAATAAGAGGGAGGAGGTGAGACCACAAAAGCAGCCCCAGTACCAATTCCAGCTGCAGTGAACAGCTCTTACTGGAACTGTAAGATAATATAACTTAAAGAAACCTCATCTCAGATGTTGTAGGCATTAAATAAAAGAGTAATAATACTGCAAATTAAGGATCTCCATAATAATACAGAAGAAATATGGCAAATAATAATATATCATTATCACAAGATGATCCACCGTATTAGAAGAAATAAGGAAAATTGGAGTGGGTATAAAATATGAAATAACAGCAAAATTTAAGGAAGAAATAAAAGAGCTTAGAGAAGAAATTAAGCAGATATACAAAAAGAATTAAGCATATTTAAAGATAGTAGAACAAAAATTACAGGAGGAATGAAAGTAATAAACAACAACAAAAAAATGACCAAAACTCAAGAAAAAAACCCAGAATAATCAGAGAACAAAGTATGCACCAGTTTACAAGCAAGCCCTGGCTTCCTATGGAAAAACCTCTCCATTTAAATCCACTTGCTTCTCTCTCTGGTCCATTTTGCAAGCCCTGATTTCCTATAGAAAAAAAATCTCCATTTAAATCCAGTTGCTTCTTTCTCTGGTCCGATTTTCAAGCGCTGGCTTCCTATAGAAAAAATTCTCCATTTAAATCCACTTGTTTTTTTCTCTGGTCCCTTTTGCGAGACCTGGCTTCCTATTTTTTTTAAACCTCTTCATTTCTCCTGTCCCTTTTGCAAGACCTTGCTTCCTGTAGAAACAACTCTCCATTTAAATCAACTTGCTTCCTTTCTCAATCCATTGTTAAAACCTCTCCTCCAGCAGCTGGGAATTGGCTGGGAGAGGTCCAGAGAAGGAGAAGGAGGGACGGAAGTGGATTTTCCTCCTTTCCATCCTTCCTTTTAGCCCCCTAAATTTTACCCTTGACTTATCCATGGGTCATATCAAAATCCAGGATTTTGACCCTGAAACCTTCCCTTGACTTATATTTGAGGTTGACTTGTACATGAGTATATACCATACATTCTTTAAGGAAATATTTGAGTTATTTCTCACCTCAATATTAATCATTGAAAATTGAATGCTTGTTGTGCAAGATTTTAGAGACACATAAAGACAAACAGCCACTTGATAAGGCCCATTTAGCTTCCAAATTCCAGTCATTGAGCTTAGTAGCTGAACAGGGACCTCTAGATCAAAGTAGGAATTCTACAGGAATACTGGGAATCGCAGTTCAAGAATACTTGGAGATTGCAGTTTGCCCAGCCCTGCTTTGGATCATCCATGCTTAAATAACCTTAACAAATACTGATTTTCCTTCCAAATTTTCTTGCATTCATAAAATGTATCTCCTCTAATTTCAGAACTTGCATTGGATCCTTTTGAACCAGAAGTTGATGATCAAGAAATGAAATGCAACCAATCTCAACTCAACATTGGATTGAGTAACTTTTGGAAAAGGCTGACTTTGCAACCTAACTGAATACAAGTCTCTTAAACTTACAATATTAAAAATGTACAATTGGCGTAAAATCAGTTATCAGAAACTATCAAAGTGGAAATATTATTTCTTTACTGTTTTATTAGATGAATGTCCCAGCGTAATGTAGAATATTAAAGCACTGATATCTGAAGAATATATTTAATGCATTTAACCATGGTGTGTTCATGCTGTTTTCATCATTTTAGGCATCCTCAGAATCCTTCCTCTAAAGCTTGAGGCTTTTGGGTCTTAACATTAAGGCCTCCCCACTCTATATGTTCACCATTACATTACATGATGTTTTAAAATTAGCACAAAGCTGATCATTCAGTCATTATGATATTATGATACCAGTGACTCATAAGTGCAGTCGTTCAGCCCACTGTAGAACTTCTGTCATTCCTGATGAACTCAAAAATATTTTATTTTTGTTTTTGGGTTAATAATATTCATATGGATTGCATCCAGAATTTGTGCAATATAGGAATATACAGTGGGTTCTTGGTATCCAGTGTGGTTTGGTTCCAGGACTCCCTGTAGATACTAAAATCTGTGGATGCTCAAGTCCCATTAGATACAATTGCACAGAAAAATGATGCACCTTGTATTAAATAGCAAGGGTTTTTTTGGGGGGTGGAATTTATAATTTTTTGGAATATTTAGTGCTGCGGTAAGTCAAAAGTTGCAAGATCAGGCTTCCAGATTCAATTCTTATACCATCAATCCCCCTGTAAAACTGATTTTACCTGTGTTGTATATAGTGTTAACAGCTATTGTTATTTAACTGGTATTTTAAGGTTGTGATTTTTGTTATCATTTTTATACATCAGTATAAATTTAGAAAGGTAGAGTACAGAATAGTAAAAGAAAGAGACATGGGGTTCACTGGCACTTATGTGAAATGACCAACATTCACTGGGGAAAAGCCTTATGACACTTATGAAAAGCCTTCTCTGGAATCTACTTATTTCATTGTGTGGTGTTCAGTGTTACTGTGTTTCCCTGAAAATAAGACAGTGTCTTATAATAATTTTTGCTCCCAAAGATGCACTAGGTCTTATTTTCAGGGGATGTCTTATTTTTCCATGACGAATTCACATTTATTGTTGAACAAAAAAATTGAACATTTATTATATACTGTATATATATGTTTATACAAAACCTTTGCTAGGTCTTACTTTCAGGGGAGGCCTTATATTTAGCAATTCATCAAAACCTCTACTAGGTCTTATTTTCTGCGGATATTTTACTTTCGGGGAAACGGGGTACCAGCATTTTGGCAAAGGATTGTATTCTCCAGATGTATTACCTGAAACCATATTTGGTAACCGGATGTGGGACATAGAGCTGCATTTGTGGTCACAACAGCAGTAAAACATGGGAGAAAAAAAGTCAAATAGGCAATTTTAATGTGGAAGATGGTTATGATCTGTCTTTAATGTATCAATAAGCAAAATCATCTTCAAGTTGCAAAAGAATAGTGTCTCATTATTTCTAGACAGAGGTTTGTTCCCAATAAAGTTAACTTTGATCATGTACTTTGTTCCCTTCCTTTTTTCATACTGCAACACCTAATCACCCTTAAATGAGTTTAACAATGGCTTGAAAATGTCAGTTTCTGTTGTTTACATATATTAAGAGCATAAAGCTAGTTTTGGTAAAGTTGTCTTATAATAGGACCAACCCTTTGGCTGCAGTGTATGTTTCTATGACAGTCAGATGCTGATATGCTAACATATGTGAACACTAGATTGTATAAACGCATGTAGCCATTAGTGTCTTGCAAAGTCCATGTGGCCTGCTGCGAATAAGGATAGAATGAGTTCCTGTGAAAGATGGGTTGCATACAATGCCGATAGGTATAAAATAGTGTTAATGAAGGATTTGGCAAGATCCAGTTGAACAATATCTGATCCTTCTCCAAATATTTTCTTCAGAAATGAACATGGATATATTCCCCACTGCAGAGAGATAAACATGCAAATAAGCTGAGTTATTTTTCTAAACAGTGTTTTGTTTCCACTTTCACAAGATATTTGCTCACTAGATTTGTTTTGTAACTCGCCTAGCAGCAACTTTATATTAAGAGTGATCTCCACTACACATCTGAGATGGGGCAAATAAAAGCTCACCCACATTGCAAACTATAGCCAGTATTCTGTATCAGCTACATGGGAGTGAAACAACTGGGCAAAATAAAGCAGTTTCCAACATTGTGAAGGTGGGACATGTAAATGAAGCATGCCTCCAAAATGGGAGGAAACTGGGCCAAAGCCATGATCTGGGGCTAAAAACCAGAGCAAACAGAACCTGAGATAGTTCAACTCATGGCAGAGGATGCGCATCTTCACACCTGCATATAAACGCCCCGACACAAGGGTGGGACTGCGGCAAAGAAAAGAAATGCAAGTATGTCACCTCCAATGGATACAATTATACACAAAGCAGACAGTCCAGCAAGGAGGAACTAGGTGAAGGGGGCATGTGTGAGGCCTCCATGATTATGCTTTGCCAATGTATCACTCACACACCAATGCACTGTACAGACAGAGCCCTGCACATGTGACTGGGCTGAGCAAAGGGGTGGCCATCCAATGGGATGGCATCTTGGCAGAGATGGGAGGTCCTGGGGGGAGGGTGGTGTCACAGGTATTGTGTTCATGTGACAGTATGAATGTATGGTAGGGAGGGGGAAAAATTACCTAGTGGTGCAGCTTGATCCTGGGCTGTGCAGGCAGTGGGGTTTTGACCCGCTTTGGGAAAAAGCAGGTCTGGGCTGCCTTTTTCTGCCCATCTGCTCCAGCCCTTAAATATACTTAACACAACCAACTAAGCAGCTGATACAGAACACTGACCCATTCACTGGGGCTTTACCACACACAAGCCCTGTTCTCGCAGCAATCACATGGGGGTGGTGGTTATACAGAATCCCAATATTCCACATTTTCAGAATTGCACAATGGGCTGCTCCTGCCATTGCACTCTCTGCCTGAGTCCCCTTTAACTACTTCTCTGTCTTATATCCTCCCTAGCATGCCTTTTGGTAGTGTCATTTTTTAAACTCACACAGTTCTGGAACTCACAGTAATGTCAATGAAAGTTTTTTTTAAAGAAGAAAGAAATCAGGGGGGGGGGGAGGTAATCAGGTTGCTTGGGAATGGGATGGGGCAGAAGGAGAGGAGAGCAACTGCTTGAAATGCCAACATCTTTTTGAAGGCAAATAATTGAGGTGAATTTATGCTCAAGCGGTATAAGGGTCCTTCAGAAGACAAATGAGTGTAGTGAAAAACATGATAAGAAAGAATGAAGTCAATTGGTTTCTATAAATGACAGTTCACTATTTGCAGCCAAATGCATTTTGACAAGTAGATGGAATATTTCTCTGAAGATGCCAGCTGGCAAACCATCAGGAATAAACTCTTCTAAAACATGGCCACATAGCCTGAAAAACCCACAAAAAACTAAGCTGGAATATTTTCTAGAACTTCCTTATCTTCAAGAATAAATGAAAAGCTTTTTTTTTTTTTTTTTTTGCAGGGGGATTCTCAAAAACCCAGATGACACAACACTTACAGGAAACACTTTTCACTTGATAGAAAATAAAGTTAGATCACTTAGTACATTACAGACAAATTATGCTTCCCAGATAGAGGACTGCTACTGCTAACAGTGAAAGACTACTGTGTAAATGCTCTTTTTTTCCATAATGGATTTTCTCTGGGCAGAAAACCGAAAAAACAAAAACAAAAGGAAAACATGTGAGGCTTGCAAACTGAAAACCAGGGCTGAAATCCTGCATGGCAGTTATGAATGCATCACCTAGAGGTACACTCATACTATAAGTCACAATCACTACATAGCCCCTAGTTAAGGAGCTACATCAGGACCATGAAAGGCAGCCAATTCCCATTTACCAGGAAACAGATACTGCAATCAACAGTCTATTCCTGTCAAGCAGGAAGCAGATACTCCTATTGAACAAACCATGTTTTAATGCCCCTTGCAGGGTATGTTGACCTACATATGCAGAGCACAAGACTTTAGATCTGTCCTTTTCCAGATTATATCTACCGTATACACAGGGGAGTCAGTGGATGGGGCCTCAGGAACACTGTCTTTCCAAATTTATTTTGGGCAGATCTGTTTGGAAATGCAGACTATATTGCCCCATTCCCCCCCTCCCAAATTTTCCTAGTCAAAGTGTATGGGATAAAAATGTGCTATTTGAAGTGAAAATTCTCCTAGTCCTAGCCTGGCTGCACTATTCCAGGAGAAAAGATATTTGCTCTAAGGATGTAGCCCTTGAATTTTAGATGCTATAACCTGCTCTCAGCTTCAGGGAAAAGCAATGGCAAACCTCCTCTGACCAAATGTTGCCCAAGTTAGGTTTGCCTTAGGGTCACCATAAATCAGAAACAACTTGAAGGCATACAACAACGACAATGACAAAAGCTGCTCTGACTGGCCTTGCAGGTTATCATTTCTGGCATCTGGTTTACTGAATAACACTTAGGAAAGAGCCTCTAACCTCCCAGTCCCCAACCATGTCTCACTGTCATTCTGCCTGTGTTTCCCTGTGATTCTTCCCAGCGGATCCACCTGGAAGACCTGTTGTGGTCTATTCTGGTGCTGATGTTGTCGTCGTTGTCATCATCTCCTCTTACTTCTGCATTACTCACCATTGGGACTCAGGGTGACTTACAAACCAAAACAAATACAGTATAATTAAAAGATATAAAAGGTCAACATTAAAATGAAATTCAAACATAAATAACACTGAAAACAATTTAAAACCTCATAATTAAAAATAATAAAAAAATCTATTTTTAAAACAACACAGTGCTTTTGTATTATGGCCAGATGACTGAGCATGCTAGTTTTTAGAAACAGTGAGTACTAAGGAGTACTGCAGATGCCCTCCTAACTCCTGGATCTATTGATATACTCAGGTTACCAACAATCTCCATGGAAACTATGCTGTGTACCTCTCTCACTGCTTGACCAAAATGGATAACAGCAGTCAGCACAGAGGAAGAACCATCACCATAGGCATTAATCCCTATATTAGGTAGGGTATCTTCTAAAAAGTACTTTTTTAGTCCTCCTCTCACATGGCACTCCACTGATGAATAATTTAACATGTGAAAGCGCTCTTTTGGGTAACATAACTTGTTACAATGTACCCACGGGTACCATTAGCTTACCAGATGCAAACTATCCACAGGCAAGAATAATTTTAACCACCAAAGTGCTTTTCTATTGCAGATCTCTTCAATTCACTTTTCCTGGAGGATTCAAGAGTTCCATCTGTGAAATAAACATGTGTGGCTATTTGTATGGAAAAAAACAAGCAAAGGTAAGCAGGTTGCAGGGGAAATGTTGATGCTCATGTGGAATAAATCCTATTTTGGGTATAGGCTTCAGCACCATAGATATCTTTTAAAACTAAAACTAGGTAAAAATCAAGATGAAATTCATTACTCTACTGACATCAGAGCCAATGCTGAGTATGAGGAGAAACTCTTAGCTGCTTAGATTTGAGAGTATCAGTGACCTGGTTCAAGACTATACAATTGGCATAAATTATGTATGTTTATTTTAATTGTCACATGCATGTGTTACTTTCCTAGGAATCTCAAAATGCAGGAAAAACATGGGCAGCTTTGCCTAGTGTGTCTGACTTTATTCTTCATTGTCAACATACAACTGTCAAGATAAAAATCCCACTGAAATCTGTAAAGTTCATCAGGCATGAATACTTTTTTTTGGTCAGGACCACTGTCTGGTTTCTACGGATATTAAATATACTTATTCCCTTATTCTCCCTCTTGCAGACTTGGCAATTGCTCTGTTAATTAAATGTGAGGACACTTGCCTTTTAGTTATAAATGTTTACCTTCCCTCTCTTAGACGTAACGAAATGCAAAGAGATGTCTGGTTTAGATTAGAGAACTATATTGTTAAATTGGTAGCTCAGTTCCCTAAAGCATCTCTGATCGTAGCTGGGGATTGTAATGCAAGAATGGGCCACAGCGAGGCTGACCTTTACTCACACTTTCAACTTACACAGCCAGAAATGGATCTAGGCTTGGATCTTCCACATAGGAGGTCCAAGGATAAGGGCTGTAATTGGGCTGGCCTTTTTCTCTCGCAATTAGCAAATACAGTGGTCCCCCGGATTACGAATCCCCCGGGGAACGAAATCCCCGGGGTCCGAAACCGGCGGGACCGCAAAAATTCCCCCGGGATCCGAAGGATCCCCCGGGGAACGAAACAGAAAAACCGTGCGACCCCTTTAAATCGGCCGTGCGGTCCGTCCGCTAAATCCGGAACAGATTACCTTCGTAACCCGGGGGACCACTGTAATCTGAACCTTGTTATTGCAAATGGTTCTACTGATGGTGATACTGAGGGGGAATATACTTTTGTTTCAGGGCATGGGTCTTCAACAATTAATTATTTTATTTTTTCGCTTGATCTAATCTACACTTTACCCAAGTTTACAGTGGAAAAACGTGTAGAAATTGATCATTTACCGATAACTCTGACTCTGGTTTGTGTCTCTCAGACAGATTTTGTAGAAAGGGCTGAACTGCCAGCTGGGAACTTGGAGACTAGATCACATGGCATTAAATGATCATTGAAAACAGAAAGCAATGTCAAGGCCATTCTGAACTCCAAGGAATGTCTCTCCTTGCGAAGTATGATATTAACATCTAAATCCCCTGTTATCATCTTTAATTCCTTTCAAGAACTAAGTGCAATAATAAAGAACTTGCTAGCCCATCAAGCATCGACTAAAACTGTTAAGGTCCCTTATAGATCAAAAAGTTGGTTTGATTGAGAATGTATTCAGATGAAACAAACTCTAATAGAGAAATACAGGGCATACAGGGTGAAAAATCTTCAAACAATCCCATCTGGAATTAAAAGAGTTATAAAACTGAAGAAAGCACAAGCCCGAAGGGAATCCTGGTTGAATTTAATAAAAGCAGCCAGAACAAAGGATACTTCCCTTTTTTGGAAATTAGTAACCAGAGGATGGCCAAACAATGTAACCAGAATAACATATCACATCTCTGCAAGCACATGGGAACTGTACTATAACAAGCTATATGAACAGTCACCGTCCATCTTGTCATATCAACACAGAAAAACTTCCCGACTGGCCTCCTGTTACAACTTCTGAAATTAAAAACCTAATCACCAGACTGAAAGTGGGCAAAGCCCCAGGATTTGATAACATACCATCCAAAGTTTTTAAATGTAATTTAGATTGGTGGATTCCAGTTCTGGTGGCGCTATTTACTTTAATAGACCAAACAACTTATGTACCGAAGGACTGGGGATTAGCAATAATCGTACCCATCTATAAAAAGGGAGATAAAGCAAATCCCGAAAATTACAGGCCCATTAGCTTGTTAAATATGATAAGTAAAATGTATGCATTGCATCTTCTTGAAAAACTTCAAAGCTGGCTAGAAGAAGAAAACTACCTAAATGATGAACAAGCAGGATTTAGGCGAAACCGCGCCACAACTGACCATGCTTTGGTTTCACAGCATTTAATTGAAAAATACACTATTACACTGAGGGGAGCCCTATACACGGCCTTTGTAGACTTTAAGTCAGCATTTGACCTCATTCCAAGAAGTAAATTATGGGAAAAGCTTGAGACCTCTAATATTGATAGGCGATTGTTAATATTAATTCGCAACTTACATGAGAATTCCAACCTTATGGTAAGATGTAACAACATGGGTAGTTTAACAAGATCTATCCCAATATACAATGGTGTAAGGCAGGGTTGTGTTTTAGCACCAACACTTTTAAATATCTACATAAATTCTCTGGTAACATCGATAACTGAAACACCTACTCACCATCCTGTGCTATCAAACAGACCGTTATCTATAATGCTATATGCCGATAACGTAGTTTTGCTGCTCTTACTAGAGTGGGTCTCAATAGAGCACTAAGATCCCTTGCTAACCATTGTAAGACAGATAGGCTTAAAATTAACTACTATAAAACTAAGGTAGTTGTATTTCCAAAAGACGTGTTCAGTATAAGTGGTCAGTTGATAATAATCCGATAGAACAGGTGTTATCATATAAATACCTTGGTTTAGTTTTCCACGCAAAGGGCTCTGCTACCCATCAGCAAAAGAGTGCAGTTACAAATGTTCAAAGAAGTGTTAAGGCTCTTTGCTCTTTCTTTTTCAACAAGGGTGGGCAACATGTGCCCTCAGCTCTACAAGTTTTCATAGCTAAAATCTTACCCCAACTTTTGTATGGGTCTGAAATCGGTTCATTTAACAACATAGCCCCCTTTGAAGTTGTTCAAACTAGCTTTCTGAGGGCAATTCTAGGTACCCCAAAATGTGTCCCTAATGTTACTCTAAGACTAGAAACTGGATTTATGTCAATGGAAGCCCGCATCTGGATTCATAAATTTAATTTATGGTTAAAACTGTTCTTCAATCCAGTTGGTTTAGCCCCATTAGTATAGTCTGATACTTTTGTATGTAATTGGAAGAAATCCTTATTTGTAAAACTATCATCCATTGGGCTATCAGTGTCATATGTTGAAACGTTGGGCTATAACAAAGCAAAAACAGTTATATCTCAATGAATAAAGGATATCGACCTCCAAAATCACAAAAGCCAACTAGTCTCAAATTCTGTGTCTGGGACTGATAGAAGAACTTTTGCATATGCTAAATATCTGGACAACTTAAGCTCTCCCAAGAAGGGCCTTCATACTTGCAAGGCTGGACATGTTACCCTCTGCTGTCCTTGAAGATAGATATAAAGGGATACCTTATTCTTGTCAGCTCTGTCCTTGTGGTGCAGAGGAAGTTGAAGCAATTGGTCACATACTCCTCTACTGTTCTCTTTACAAAGAACCCAGAGCGTTGTTCATTTCTCCACTTATCCAACATTTCCCGGGTAGGCAGGAAAAATTCTAGATTGATTACCTCCTCTCAGACTGTAAGGATCAGATAACAAGATCTGTCGCCAGATTCTGCACAGCTGCGATTAGCTGTCGCAGAAGTTTTGTAAAACAGTTAAAGAAATGCACTGTGTAAATGCAAAATTAATGGGGTTTTTTTGCTGGGTTTAATCAATTTTATCAAACAAGTACTAGGATTTTACTTGATTTTTGTAATATATTTACTAACATCAATACTATATTGTATATTATATTATCATATCTGATTGTTTTATTATAGACTTTATGTCTAACCTGATATGAGTTATTTTGTAATGTTAGGGGCCAATCGAGACATCATTAGAACCACTTTCTTTTTTAATACTTATGAAAAGTGACATATTTCTACCATACTTAACAACCTGACATTGTCTGAGATTGAGACATTGATGATTATGCTGTTAATCATGTATGCTAAATCTAACACTTGTTTTTCTTCTTTGTAATGTCTTTGTTTGCCATTGTAAAGCTGCAAATTGTGTTCTTATAAGCTGGCCTGGAGCCGTAACAAAATTCATTCATTCATTCACTGTCTGGCATGTCCAATGAATACCATTCCAATTTCACTATCTTTCAACTGAGGATGTAAAACGAGCGTGCATTTTAATATGTTTTATTACAAAGATCTTCAAATATACTAGTTCTTTTGAATGGAAATTGTTTACTATGAGCAACTACATACAGAGCAATTTAAAAAACAGAACAAGAATGTCAGAATGAAACATACAGCACATTGATACACAGTACATTATCTCCACTAATGCAGTAATAGTCTGGAAAAGGCACTTTCAGATGTCACAATACAAAAGACTGAAAATCTGTAGTTGAAAGCTGAAATTCCTTTTTTTTTCAGTTAAAAAAGTAATAATTAAACTGTCACATATACCACACTCACAGAATCTCTCATTGGTCACAATCCATAGGAAAGGATTGTACTACTGCAAGTACTACTGATTTTAAGGGGGCTCGTGTAATAGCAGGATTGTCATTAGAGAAATACATTCTACACAGAAACAAATACTCTTCTTGGTTGTATAATGAACACTATTTCTGCAGGAATCACATGATTTTGTGAACTATAATTCCATGGGCCATCTTGTATTGACTCTTACTAGATGCCAGTCATCAAAAAAACCAGGAAATGTCTACCTAGTATTGGGAATGAAGAGCAAAGTAAAGTAAGCAAGCAGGCCTTCAAGTATATGTGAAACTAGTTAGCTTAGCCAATAATCAGGAAATGCTAGGAGTTGCAATCCAACAGGATCTCCAACAGTCGCACAAACATGATTCCCACCTCTGCCTTGTCTAATATCTAATGGAAAGGGCACAGTGATGAAAGCAGACAAAACTATGCTCTATGATGAAGTAACTTTATGCAGTCATGCTAGCACAAGCTTGGCAAAGATGAAATAAGTAATCTTGGAAGAATTTCACAGAGTAAGTGGGGAATCCATTCTCAACAGTATACATCAAAAAAGGAAAGTATTGTTTAAAAACAAGGAGATACACAAACATTCTTTCGTATTTCTTCATGAAATGTCATGTTCAGCGTGAATGTTTACTCCACAACTGCCATAGCATTGTGAGGGAAATGTTTGCAATTACTAATTTTTCAGAAACTTTTCAGTTTGCATTAATATAATGTAGGCTATATGTTCAGATAGTCTTCCTTCTTTCTTTCTTATCTAGAAGAAAAAAGAGGTTATGCCTACAATAAAAAAATTACAGTATAACCCTATGCAATGTTGGTAAGAAGTAAGGCAGGGGGGACTTACTATTTTGTTTTAGACCTAAATCCTTGCAGAAGAATAACATTAGTAGATTTTACTGAAATATTGATGCCAGATATTACATTATGCTCCCTTTTGGGTTATGTGTTACCAATTTCACAATTGTTTTTTAAAGGATGTTTTGGCATTTCTTTATCCTGCGTTTTCTTCTTGCCTCACTTTGTGCATGCTAAATGCAACATAGGAAAGTGTGCATATTAATACAAGAAAAGGAGGGAACAAAGACAGGGCATCTTTGTATAATTATATGTCCTAAAATACATTTTTAAGATACAAGATGACAGCTAAGGTTTCAGCAAGATGCAATTATGACATACGAATGAGAGCAAATGCAGTTAACCACAGCATCAATAGCTGAAAACAAACGTCTAATCTACTTAAGGTGCAATCTTATATATACCTGAAAGTAAACCTGATGTAATTCAATCTGAGTAATTGCTGATCTGACAAGATAGGACTGTCCTATCAAGCCATTTCAAATAAAGATTTTGGCTACTCAATGTAAGATGCAACACAGATGATCAAATATTGCACAGCGACCTGGGTACTTCTGACACCATTTAAAATAAGATGCAGAACCTGCTTTGAAAGTATTTCTAAAGACATCAACATTTTAAATGCTTGTCTCATTTCAATTTGCTTTTCAGTTCCCAATCAAAGCCATAATTTGGTTGGCATGTACAGTCTTCAGTGCTGATAGTACCTCAATAACCAGTTCCATTATTGTGAACACAAAATGCTGTGTAAGAATAAAATATGTTTTCTCTCTGAGAGGTGATGAATTTGCTTAATGCCATGAGGGCAGTTCTGTCTTACAATCAACCAAGTTTCCTAATTATGTATCAGCCAATTGTTGACTGATGCATAGAGGCTATTTTTAAGTTTAATATTCTTTTCCAGAGGCTTTTCGCTTGTATAATGTTTGAAATAACACATTTAATTAGAAGGCGTCTTGTACACCTGATGTGTTTCTCCTTAGTATAAAAGTTAGAAAATACCAGGTGCATTAAGCAAAGCTCCAACTATCTTTAATGGTTACTTCCTCCAGGTCTGAGCTAGTAGGCAGGATTGCATTGAAATGTAACTATTCCTACTTTTGTTAAAGGAAAAAAAAACTTATTAGATATGAAAAAGGTCAGCCATTGTTCCAGCATTGTCACTGCAAGGTAAAATTCCTTCTCACAGCAAAGTGAGATGACCTGAGGGAAGGAGGAAATAAGAAGGAAGGATCACATCCAGGGAACCCCAAGGTGTGCAGAAGTCCAAAAATGTTTAAAAACACAGGTGAGCAAGGCCACAAAACCATAGACCAATGAATGACAAGTGAGCATGGTCAGTACTCATGGAATGTTTATGTCATTTGGAAAAGGAAATTTGAAAACAGAGGCCGGGATGTAAATGAAATGGCCTCCTTAAACTACTTATACCCTATCATATCCTTAAGAATGATATGGCTTGCTAACTGCCTCCTGAATAGGATTATTCCTGTTAGGATATGAGGATAATAAATAAAAGTAATACTTCATTTATGCCTCACTCTTCTATTAAAAATACCAAATATAATGTAACATTCCATTACAGCTCTCCCTTGTAAGATTATTAATAACCTTAATTTAACAGTTCTCATGCAGTGGCTGCATAGCTACTCTGTTTTTGGTATACAGCGGAAATATATATGAAATTCACATGGTTGAAATGAAAACTGGGAAAGGTTACAATGAAGTGAGTAACTATGGGACTGTTGCACAATGGGTAGAAATTGAAATGTATTACAGCACCCTCGCTATCTCTTTCTAAAGGTTCAATACAATTATACTTAAGACTGTTTGCTTCACTTGTGAAAATGAAAGACCTTACTTCATAACATTTACCTGGAAACAGAACATCCAATTTTACATAGTTTTCTTAAGCAGAGCCTCTCATTTTCTAGTCAACAATAATCTCTGGCAAAATTATGGTAGTAGATGTTGCTACTCATCCCATCACTGCCACTCCCTTGTAACAGACCTCTAAGTATTGTACAACACATCCATGATTCCCACTGCGATATTTTTGCTTCAGACATTATTATTATTTCCCCATAGCTTTCAACAATCTCCGATGCATGAAGTGTGGAAAAACAAAATCCACATCAAGTATCCCCCCAAGGCATTTTTAGTCACCACTGTGTCTGGGTTACCCCTTTTCTTCCTCAATTATCATAGTAGTTTAAGAAAATATGCTGCAAGACAGATTCGGTTTGAAGAGTTTTCTTCATAGATGCAAAACAGTGTAAGTCCATTCAATAGGGCTTTGTAGGATCCATATATGCTGGGTTATAAGGAGGCTGAGTTGCAGGAGCTGCAGCACCAACTGTAAAAGAAAAAGGCATTTTAAGATATATATATGAGCAGATTTTATAATGTTCTCTCTTGTAAGTTCATTAGGCTTGTCACAAAGTGTTCTTAGATAATATACTTATTTATGAGTTCAAAAAGCATTTCCAGCTCAATCTGCAAGATCTTCAAATCAGATTGTACCAAGAATGATATTTAGGGCTTTAAAAGAGTCTTCCCTTTTGAAGAATGTAAATTTAATATTAATTCCTTCTAAAACAAACACTGTAATTAGACTCAGAAAATAACTTGTATCTTTTAAAAAAAACACACACACACACACAAAAGGAAAAAGTCTTGCAATTTCTTTGGAAAAGAAAAAGACTCTAATATATATAGTTGTATAATTTTATTATATTATATAATTTTAGAGGCAGCTTTTAAACCTAGACTCTCTAATAGCAAGCTGCCAGATAAGGTGAGGATAGGATAGAAACAAGATTTAATTATCCCACACCAGGAAAAAACAAAACATGTATCAGGTAAAGTGAGTAACTGGCACCACTCTTGTATCTGTGTTACATTATACTGGCACATCTGCTATGTCAGCATGACTTCGCCAGAGCAAATGACAAAAAACATGTTGAGATGGAGGTATCAAGGGGTAGGAGCAGGATTTAATAAGAGTCTTATACTTGCTTTTTTGGAAATCACCAAAAAGGCTGACATAATGTTATATACATGGAGAAGCAGTTTTGTAACTAGAAAATCCAGTCATGGAAATCAGCTCTCCTCACACACACTGCAAGGCAAGATCCCAGCTAATTCAGTGGCTGACCATTTTGCATTCCCATTTTGCATTCCCAGGCATTTTTCATTCAACTCCATCTGAGCCAGGGATCACCGAACTCCAATTATTAAGAGGCAGAATGTATAATGGGATCTGGATACTTGCTAGACAGGAGGTTGCTGCTACTCTCCTCCCTGTTATATGTAGAACTAATCAAAGAAGTAACCTGGGTTTGTAACCCTGGCTGCTTCTCACAATCTGTGTGGAAGAAGTGGTATATGGAGAACTGTGATATTACAAAAGTGTTCAGCTGTGACAAGGTATGTTTCCGGAACAGGTTATGCAGAGATGTCATCTTAACAAAACAATCTACTTGAGTGGGTGTCAGCAGAGTCTTCAAAGAAACTGTAGAAGAGTCTGCCGGTGTTGCTACACTGACACAGTTCTGCAGATAAGTGTTTTGTTTTATACTATGCTCCTGAGCTGGGAATACACGAATATTTGCAACTATGTTGGATCAAAGAAACAGACTGGTACAACATGGATTGCTGCACTCTGCATTGTTAAATGCTCTCCTCTCTGGATTCCATCTCACATTGACTGCTATAGCAGAGAGTGCTCTCTATAGGTTTTTAAACGGAACTGTTTCAGGTGCCTGTATACTGGGGCCAGATTCTCGGTGGGCTTGCCATCTGCAGATTTAACCATCTGTGGACGGCAAGTCCCACTGTTCCCAATGACAGCGCTTGCATGTGGGTGCACTAGTGGAAGGGTGCATATTGTGCTGCCATTAGGGAGAATGGGACTTAAGGTCCTGCATTATTTGGTATCTGTGGGGAGGTCCAGAACAGATCCCTCCACAGATACCAAGGTCCAACTGTACCATACTTTATTTTTTATTTTTTAAAGCAGAATATTTTGCTTTCTTCCGATTTTCCAATCATTATTTAATTCAAAAATTAATATGGCAAAGCAATGTGAGCAATGTACTGAAGCCACCATAAAACACACACACACACACAAATGCAAAGAAAAATGGTTGAGATATCAGGAAATGTTGGGAAATTTCCAAGGAGAAATTCCAAGAACTTTTGATGGAAGGTTATGATTTGAAATTATTTTTGTATTTACAGTTGTTCAAAAGGTTTAAGATGGATGAAAAAAAATGATTTAGAACAATGTATATCAATAATAATAATAATAATAATAATAATAATAATAAATCTTTATTTATATACTGCCCTTCCAATGATCAGGGCGGTGTACACATACAAAGCTTGAATTGCATTAATGTATAAATTATGAACAGGTGATTTGCAAAATGTATATATTTTTTGTTGAAGTATACAGAAAAGAAGCAGGTACAGGACTGTATGATAAATGGGCTAAGAATTTTGGTTATAATATAAAAATGGATCAATTAGAAAGGATGTGATTGAAAGGTTTAAAATTTATTTTATGGTATGATCTTAAAGATATTTTTTCCTAAATGATGGACCACTGGTATTTGACACCTGAGAAATTGTCTAAGATGTATAACGGAATGGTGAATATATGCTGGAAGGGTAAAAGAAGCCTTCTCTGGACCCCCTTGATCTGAAAAATTATAGTCCTGTATCACATCTGCCATTTTTGAGCAAGGTGATCAAGCGGGCTGTTGCCTTTCAACTCCGAGCGATCTTGGGTGAACCGATTATCTAGATTCATTTCAAACCGGCTTCAGGATATGGGTGGAGAATGACATTGTTGCTCTGACTGATGATCTTTGTCTAGGCATCGACAGGGGCAGTGTGACCCAGCTGGTGCTTCTAGACCTCTCAGAGGCATTTGACATGATAGATCATGACAGAGTTAGGAACTGGAGGCACTCTCTCTCGGGTAGATTCCAGAGGGTGATACTCGGGGACAATTGCTCCTCAAAAACCGAGCTTAATTGCGGTGTTCCTCAGGGTGCCATCCTGTCCCCAATGCTATTCAATATTTACATGAGGCCACTGGGGGAAATCATCCGTAGACATGGGGCAGGGTGTTATCAGTATGCCGATGACACCCAAATATACTTATCCATGTCTTGGTCAGCAGCCATGATGAAAGATGGCATTTCTCCCCTCAATCAGTGTCCTGAAGTGGTAATGGACTGGATGAGGAAAAACTGACTCAAGCTGAATCCAGACAAAACAGAGGTACTCACAGTTGGGACCCCCTCCAAACCAGGTATTGGGTTGCAATCTCCAGTCACGCTCTCATCTAGGGACTGTGTTTGCAGTCTGGGGGTGCTCCTAGACCTGTCACTTCACATGAGAGATCAGGTGAATGCGACAGTCAGGAGCGCCTGTTATCAGCTTTGGCTGATACGCCAGCTGTGCCCTTTCCTGGAAGTAAGGGACCTAGAAACTGTAGTGCATGCACTGGTAACCTCACGAGCCGATTTCTGCAATGCACATGGGGCTACCCTTATACCTAGTTCGGAAACTACAATTAGTACAAAATATGGCAGCCAGGTTGATCACTGGTAAATCTAGGTGTGATAATGCTACACCAATTTTGAAATCTCTTCACTGGCTGCCTATTGGTTTCTGGGCACAGTATAAGGTGTTGGTGGTTACCTTTAAAGCGGAGGAATCTACTGCAACCAATAAAAACCAGATTAACAGCAACCTCCCAGAGGGTGTTTTCTGCTGCCGCTTCCAGGCTATAGAACACCTTGCTGGAAGAGATCCGTCTAATAACGAGCTCAGACAGCTTTTAAAAAGCTGTCAAGACGGATCTCTTCCGGCAGGCCTTCCTCAAACAGAGCAATCCAACTCATTCTGAGCTCTCCCAACTCCATCCAACATTGTTTACCAGAAAATTGCTGTTTTAATATTATGTTGTTGTTTTTAAATGGCAAGTTTTCTCTCTCTTTTAAATAGTATTATATTTAATTTTCTTTTTTTTGGGGGGGGGGGGGTTCTATCTTTTTATCCAGGCAATGTTTTATCTAAATCTATTTTATTCCATGTAAGGCAGGATACAAAAATAAAGTTATTATTATAATAAAAAACAAGAAGGGACTTTTTATCATGTGATGGACTTGTGAAAAAAGAAGTACTGAGCACAAATACATGCATTGATGCATAGAATACTAAACACTCATATACAATCAAAACCTGAACTTTTTCTCTTGTGGCTAATTTGAAAGGAATTGTATAAAACTATTCCAGTACATTATCACAACGGCAAGATTATTATATGCTCATAAATGGAAGTCTAATGTATTATCTGGGAGAGACAATGTATATGAACATATCAGCAGAGATAGACAAACTGTCCACTTTGATAAAAATTTAAAATCCCCTGACTGACATTTGAGAAAGAATGAAAGTGATGATTTCAGTATTGGTTTTGACTATCAGTTTGAATTAAATTTACAGATGAAGTCTAATATCCTAAGTGGCATGCAGAAAGGTGGAAACGGAATTACCCCATGTAACTGCAGAAAAGATAGTTAGAAGTCATGTATTTCGATGTATAGTTGTAGTTTAGTTAGTAATGTGTATATTGACTTGTTTTATCTTTGCTGAGGTTTGTTTAATATGTGGGTTTTTTATATATGTAATCTTTATAGCAAATGTAGAATTTCAACAAAAATTATTTTAAAACACCTACACACAAAATGGTTAATGATTTCAAATGGGAAAGTTTTATAGATAAAGAATGCCTACCCTTCCTAATCAAGCAAAGATTTGTATTTGAAACTATGAGAGAAAGAAGTTGGTGGCATAAGCTATTGTGGATGCATTGTATATACAGTGGGCTCTACATATCTGCAGACTTGCCATCCGCGGACTTAAGCATCCGCGGACGGTAAGCCTGTGGGGCTGCAGAGGAGGAGGAAGGAAGAAGTTGTGGAGGAGGAGGAAGAAGTGTGAAGAAGAGGGCAAAGGAAGCAGGAAGAGGAAAGAAAAGGCGGGAGGAGGAGAAGGAAGAAGCTGCAGAGGAAGATGAGGAGGAAGAAAGAAGAGGGTGAAGGAGGCAGGAAGAGGCGGGAGGAGGTGGGAGCAGTAATGTCCCTGGGTGGGCCCTGCCCCCTACAGGTGATGATTAGGGTCATGCGGGTGCTGCTCCAGGCCTTGGGAGGGTCTCTGGGAAGGCTGTGAGCAGCCATTTCCACAGCCTGAGTGGTGCTTCCCCAACCTGCACAGCCATTTCCTCAGCCCCAGAAGTTCCACATGGAGGTGCTGCCCACCCCCGCACTGGTGTGGGATCCCCACTGGGTGTGACGAAGCCACGGAGGAGGAGGAGGAGGAAGAAGGAGTGGGAGGAAGTGGCGGCGACTCCTTGCACACAGCCGCCCACCAATTCAGACAAAATCACGGATAGAGGGAGGATGCATCAGGTGAAGTCCCATTGTCCCCAATAGTAGCACAGCTGCACCACCATTGAGGACAATGGGACTTGAGCATCTGTGGATTTTGGTATCCATGGGGGGGGGGGAATGGATCCATCATGCTCAGGCCCATGATTGAGTCTATCCATCTGGCATGTGGTCTTACTCTCCTTCTACTTCCCTCCACCTTCCTCAGCTTCACTATGTTTTCTAATGAGTCATGCTTTCTCATTATGTAGCCAAAGTATGACTGCCTCTATTTAGTTTTCTTAATTTCCAGGGACAGTTCTGGCTTGATCTGTTCTAGGACCCATTTGTTTGTCTTTTTAGCTGTCCGTGGTATCCTCAACACTCCTCTCTAGCACCACAACTCAAATGAATTAATTTTTCTCCTACCTGCTTTCTTCACTGTCCAGTTCTCACAGCTGTACATGGTAATAGGGAATACAATGGCTTGAATGATTCTAATTTTAGTGCTCAGCTGTATATATTTACACCTTAGGATTTTGACAAGTTCTTTCATAGCTGCCCTTCCCATTCATAATCTTCTTTACTCAGAAGTAAATGCTGATATACTCATTAAGAGGTACTCTTCAGTAACTGTTTAGGATACTAGCTTCAGTGCATGGTTCCCCCCCCCCCCCCATTATGTATGTCAATAAGCTGTAACAAGATCTAAATTAATAAGCAATTACACTGAAATAGTTGTTGATTCCTTACAAAAGTTTTAATGAATATCAATGGCAAGAAAGAAACACTGGTCAAGGAATAATACAGACAGAGCTTTTGTTGACATATCACAGATCCTGCTGAGAGACAGAGGCTGTGTGTGTTAATTACCATGGGAACCCTTCTAATTAAAGACACCAAATTTCAACATATTTATTTTTCTCTAATATATTTCTGAGAGGAAGATGACTCAGACTGCCAAGAAAGGGAAGCTTGAATAACAAAAATCAAGGTTTCCTTCCTTAGTTTCCAAAGAACGAATAAATGAATGACTTCAGCATTTTTCTTCAAAAGGGAGTTTGGCTCTTCTTACCTGCCATTGTTTCATGGTATGGTGGTGGTCCTGCAGGCTGTGCATGATAAGGTGGAGGATACTGAGTTGGGTAGGGTGCTGCTGGCATTCCAGGCTGTGGTTGCACAGGCACAGGACTATATCCTTGATACACACCTGCTGGGTAACCTGCAGGCATACCAGGCTGCTGAGGGTATGGCACTTGCACCACAGTAGTGGCTGTAGTTGTGGTCACAATAGCTGTAAGAAACACAAGAGAGTGCCAGGGAGACAATCAGTAGACAAAGAAATGGTTTCCCTCTCTCAAAACAATTCACTTTCATGTGATATTCTCCCCCTTGAGACTCTGCAAACTTCACTGCAAACTGTGTTTTGGAAACTCTGCCAAGCCATTCCTACATGCCTGGGCAAAGCAGCTTATTACTTCTCTCCAGATGGTGCTACCCTGCTAGCCAATGCATAAGAAAAACACGTGATTTCCATCCTTACAACTACACCTTTTATTTTCTTCAAGTCATAGCTAATGGATTGCATAAATATTTGGAAACTTTATAATCCACATTTTCCAGACCTGAATCAAATCCAAAAGGCCACTGGTATTTGCAGTAACTGAATTTTAGTCTATAAGGCATCTCAGTAAGACGACTCCATTTGTACTGTGCTGAATCCAGGAGGACTTTCTCCTCAATAGACATGTAGAGTATTGGACTGTAAAAGCTTTTAAAGACATCATCAAGTCAACTTTCTGAATTTAGCATTTAAAAGAAATGTAAAATAGTGGTTTTGAGAAGTAAGAGAATTTTGTTTTGTTTTTTTCACCTTTAGGTAAACCATAATATTGGGGGAGATCCTTTTTCAGGAATGAAAAACAACTCTTCAAGCATAAATGCACTTTGCCTCTACCAAGAATGAGCCCCTTTTCTTTTGGAAACAATCTACACTGGGGGTTGTCTAGGGTTGCTTGCCAGTGGTGGGTGGAACCAGAGCCAAGCATTCCCTGCCCTCATCCCACTCTCTTTTCCTCTTTCAAACAACATTTCCATAAATAGAGGAATAACAGATGATTCCTGACAAACTCCAAACCGATCCTTTCCAGAGGAATTTTCAAACTGAGCCTCCTGAAATTAATCTAAGGCCTGCATGCAGCCCTAGAGCAACAGGTTCTACAGAGGTTCTCCCAATCTACAGAGAGATATGTGCTCTAAACCACTTATCAGCAAGTTTTAATATTGATTTCTAGCCAAGTTCTTCTAATTACATGGGAACTTTAAAAGCTTTAAATATTTGTTGTCATCATGATCTGCCATCAAGTCAGCTTCACCCAGGGTGACTGTCCTCCAGGAGGAATTTCAAAATATCCTCCATTTTGAGAATGACTAAGAAGCATGTAACACTAGTTACAAGTCAGATGGGTTCTTATCTAATCTTTTCTTTAAATAAATATTTCTAAAGCTTCATCATGTCCTCTACTACCTAGCTATTTTAAACATTAATCAATCCCTGATAATGTAATATATAAATTGCCTTCTACTACAAATATAGAACTCACTAAACAATACATACATACAATTGAAAAAGAATGCAATATTCTGAATAGCGTGGGGTTCTTTTAAAGTCTTGTGTTATTTATCCCTCCCTCTTCTAATATGGGACCCAAAGCAGCTTACAACGGAAGGTGTTTTGTTTTTTTAAAAAATACAGCTAATACATATATATAATACACAAATATATAATGTTCTTGTTATAGTACTATCTATCTATATATATATATATATAAAACAATTAAACAAAAAATCAATTAAAGCATTAATTTAAAAGCATAGTAAAAAAAAACAGCACACTCCATTTAAAAAACCCTCCAGTTCAAACCAGTTAGAAGCTGAAAGCCTGTTTAAATGAAAAGGTATTTGTCTGGTGGGAAAAGAAATGAGATGGAGCCACTTGAGCTTTTCCTTAGGAGGGAGTTCCATAGCTTAGGAGCAACCACTAAGAAAGCCTTCTCCCACTTCTTCAGTGCATAATGTTGCGAGGGTGGTGGGATCCAGACAAAGTCCTCCCTCTTAAAAAGTTTTTACTAGGTATTGTAGAGAGAATTAAGATGGCAGATGCTGCTTCACAACAGGAGATACCCTATTTGGGCAACGTTTTAGCTTGGTGTGTCACACTTTGCCAAAAAACTGAGCATAACTCTGGTGGTGTGTCACTTTGAGGAAAAAAACATTCTTTCACAATATTAATAGTTTAAATCACTTATTTTTATAGTTTATATATTTATAGTTTAAATCACTTATCTCACTAATGATGGATTAGAAAGCCATGACACGCCAGAACAGTAAATAATGGTTGCTGTGGTTAACTGTTGGTTAACTGCCCCCAAAGATGTGTCCCCCACTGTGTTCCACAGCTCCCTGCTCTGCCAGCGGAAGTGAGGGCAAAGATCCCGGCTTAACCAGAAGTCCCAGAACTAGACACTCTGTAATGGACTTCTGTTGTTTTGGCCAACAGACCTCTGGCACAGAGTGTCTAATAGGGGAGGATGAAACTTTTGCGACTTGTTTCATCCTCAGGAGCAGCATATGTTTCATCCTCCCCTATTAGACACTCTGTGCCGGAGGTCTGTAGGCCAAAACAACAAAAGTCCGTCACAGAGTGTCTAGTTCTGGGACTTCTAGTTAAGCTGGGATGTTTGCCCTCACTTTCTCCGGTAGAGAAGGGAGCAGCAGAATGCAGCACGGCCAAGTGCAGGAAATGAGGATGAAACATTTGCGACTAGAGTCTTATTCATCCTCGGCTACTGCACTTGTCCGTGCAGGAGCCAAGGATGAAACATCCTTCTCATCATGTAGGCACCTCAGTGGCCGCGTGTCATCAAAAATGGCTACGTGTGTCAGTGCTGACAGGCGTGTCATAGGTTCGCCATCAGGGCCCTATTCTATCTCACCACAAAGGGCTCAGGCCACTACACAAAGGTATCTGTGAAAGATCTTACCAACCAGACAACTTAGTGTTGATCATTTTCCAGCATGGCTAGTTAAGTGGTTCTGCTTCCCAACTTATCTCATCTGGAGGGCCCCATAACTTCTACCCCTATTCTACTGCAACAAAGAAAACACAACTAGAGATAATACTTACGTTGTGGTGACCTTCTGCATGCTTTATACAGGCAGCAACATGAACAAGTGAAGCAGACAACAATAGTGGTTATAATCAGGATGATAATGGCAACTCCAATTACTATAGGAGTGATACTGGAGGAGAGAAAGACGTATTTAAGAATTAAGTTTTTAATGCTGTAATATTATACAAAAACAATATGTTACTACACAACACTGCTTACCATTCAGTTTTCTACAAAATGGGATGCAATTTTTAATTATGATTGAGAATATGTATAAACTACACAAAATGCCTACCATTATTTTACCTAAGTTGATACCTTAGAGAAAAACACATAAGTAAGTATGAACAATGTTGTTCACTGGGCAAATACAGATCTTCTCTTAAAGGTTGGTCATATGAACTATGTTGGATTCAAAATGCAGGTGAATGGGATAAAATCTCTTTGTTATGATCCAGGAATGCTTGTTCACAAAAAGCATTACATATGAATACGCTTTACAAAGAAAAACTATATAGAATGGCAGAAAAACACAGTAATCTACACCTGTATCAAGACATGGATGGATAGGAATATCTCCATCTCTTATCTGCTAGAAATTTGGCTACCCTGGCATATCCACTGCACATATGTAGTCAGTGTGACCTTGATTCTTCTTTGCCTATATCATGTCCCGTCTAGGAGTATATACCAAATGTTTCTGAAGACAAATCCTTAGATGTTCTCTTTCAGTTTGGTACCCATTTTGCTCATAGGATAACTTGACTGGACCAAAAGATCACTATTAGTCAATAATTATTTAGTATCAGCAGTGTACTAAGCATTACTCAAATGCAGGGCTCTTAACAACTATAGTAATGGGACAATTTGTTACCCGCCTCCAACACAGGGAGAGGCGGGATACAAATAAAATATAAATAAATAAATAAATAAAGCCTCAAAACCCAAAACCAGACCCTAAGATGTGGAAACAATATGTCCTATACACAACATGGGAGTGTGCAACATGGGAGTGTGCCTGAGGCCCATCTAGTCTTTTTATGGTTCAACCTTGGCTCCACAGGATTCCCCAGAAGCCCATGCCTCCTTCCTCAAGACAATTCCCAAGATTTAGGGGTCTGCCAGCTTTTCTGTCCAGAGCTCTTTCACAAGTAAAATGACTCTCTGATGTCTTTTTCATCCAACAGTGGAATGTAACTCCCTCCCCTGTGAGGGAACTTCCTCAAAACTAAATTGGACCCTTTGGCTGAAAAAAGTTTCACTGTTCTTGCTGTGATAGCTGCAAAACTCCCTCCCTCCCCCCCCCCCACCCAATATTAAGAAACCATGATATAGTTCAGCTTTCCTCCTTCTGGTGCCTTCCAGCAGTTTGGAACTACAGCTCCCTTCAGATCCAACTAGCATAACCAATGGTGAGGGATCACAGACACTGGAGTAAAATCTACTGTTGAGGAAGGCTAATAGAGCTTGTGAGCTTTACGAGAAACTTGACAGCTTGAGCCTTCCATTCTCAACTTATTTTCTAAAAACATGAAGCTGAAAACATTCCCGTAATCTAGACTCATAAAACAGACTCAGGTCCAAAACACACCGCAGAAATAATCCTATCTGTGACTGCTTTGACTGCCCTGGCTCAGTGCTCGGGAATCCTGGGAACTGTAGTTTATCATGGCACCATAGCACTCTGACAGAGAAGGCTAAATGTCTCATAAAACTACATTCCCAGAATTCCCTAGCAATGAGTCGGAGTAGTTAAAGCAGTCTCAGACTGGATTATTTCTGTAGTGTGTCTTGGACTACAGTTAAACAAAATGAAGATTCTAAGGACTCCATAGTGGTATCAATTTTCAGATGTTTCTGGCTTAAACTTTAGGGCTAGACAGTTAAAACAAGTATAACTTGTACTCAAGAAAATTCTGTAAAAGGCCATATTCAGCTTAGTTTATATCCTGGAGGCAAGGTACATCTTAATAGTCTGCTACAACTATAGTTGGAGAAGAGTGCTGAGGATAGAGTGGAAAGACAAAAAGACAAACAAATGGGAACTTGAACAAATCAACCCTGAAATCATCCTGGAAGCCAAGATGGTTAAACTGAGGCTGACGTACCCTGGGCACATCATGAAAAGGCACGACTCATTAGAAAAGACAATGATGTTTGGAAAGGTAGAGGGAAACAGAAATAGAGGAAGACCACAGGCCAGATGGTTAGACTCAATTAGGAAAGTCATGGGCCTGAATCTATAGGACCTAAGCAGAGTAGTGAAGGACAGGGGGTCTTGGGGGGATCTCATCCATGGTGTCACCATGAGTTGACTCAAAGGCAGTTAACAACAACGACAACTGCAGCTATGGTATTTCCACTGCAGAATAAGGCAACTGAATGCACTCTGGTCTCCAAAACTCTAAATGAAATATTACTCAGTAAGCAAGCTAGCTAAGTCTTTTGTGACTGTGTGAGTCATCTGACAGCTTCAATATTGCCCCATTCCTTAAGTTGCTACAAGGTTTGGGCAAAAGAGGAATATTCACAGCTTGAACTCACTAATTCAATTTCAATTTCAATTAATACAGAATCATAGAATCATAGAGCTGGAAGAGATCCCAAGGGCCATCCAGTCCAACACCCTGTTATGCAGGAACACAGAATCAAAGCACTCCCAACAGATGGGTATCCAGTCTCTGTTTAAAGACCCCCAAAGAAGAAGATTCTACCACACTCCAAAGGAGTTATTCACAGGAGCATCACTAATTCTGAATATGTCCACTGCAATTTCACTTGTAGTATGTGCTATCATCAAGTGGTTTTCATGTTCTGTTTAAAACCAGAACTAACTATAGAGGTGCAGCTGGCAAAATGTGTAATGTCAGATGTTGTTGAACCGCAGCTTCCATCATTCCTCAAACCCTGTTATGGTGCTGCCGGGAGTTGCAATCCAACAGCAACTGGAGGACAATACCCTGTTCAACCCTGTTCTAGAGCCTAAGAACCTTTCCATACATGGTGCCCATTTTGGATTGTCTCATCATAGGTTTTCATGGTAAAAGATCTTCAAAAGGAGGTTTATCGTGCCTCCCTCTGCACAGTACTAAGAAGTGATTGCTATGGTGTCACTAAGAGATCCTCTGCCAGTGTCACCCCCCACTACTGCAAATTCTCAGCAGAATCAAAGAGCTGGAAGAAGCCACAAGGACCATCTAGTCCAACCCCCTGCCATGATTCTCTGCAGGATTACAAAATCAAAGCACCTGCAACAGATGGCCATCTAGCCTCTGTTTCAAAACCTCCAAAGAAGAAGATTCCACCACTCTCTGAGGGAGTGTGTTCCACTGTCAAACAGCTCTTACCATAAGGAAGGTCTTCCTGATGTTGGGGTGGAATCTCTTTTCCTGTACTTTGCAACTATTGCTTTGTGTCCTAGTCTTGGCAGCTGCAGAAAACAAGCTTGCTCCATCCTTATTTTGACATCCCTTCAAATATTTAAACATCGCTTCTCTTTTCTAGGCTAAACATATCTAGCTCCCTAAGCCCTCCTCATAAGGAATGGTTTCCAAACCTTTCACCATTTAGGTCATTGTCCTCTGGACACACTCTAGCTTGTCAACATCCTTTTTGAATTTTAGTCACCAGAATTGGACACAATATTGCAGGTGAGGTCTAACCAAAGCAGAATAGAGTGGTACTATTTATTATTCAGTGTAGACACTACAGCTATTGATACAGCCTGGAATTGAATTGACTTTCTTGGCTTCCACATCACAATGCTGACTCACGTTCAGCCTGTTGTTCACTAAGACTCCTAGATCCCTTTTGTATGTACTGCTGTCACGCCGGATGTCACCCATCCTATAACTAAGTCTTTCATTTTTGCTGCCTAGTGTAGCTTCCTATATTCCTCCCTGTTGAAATTCATTTTGTTAGTTTTGGCCCAGGGTTTTAATCTGTTAAGGTCATTTGAATTCTGATCCTGTCCTATGGCCTATTAGCTACCCCTCCTAATTTAGTGTCATCTGCATTGATAAGTATGTCCTCTATTACATCATTCAAGTCATTGACAGATATATTGAATAGCACTGGGCTAAGGACAGAACCATGTGGCACCCCACTAGTCACTTTTCTCCATGATGAAGAGAAGCCATCTTGAGGTTTGGCTGGTCAACCAATTACAAATCTACCAAACAGTAGCATTATCTAGCCTAAATTTTACTAGCTTGTTTGCAAGAATATCATGGGGGACCTTGTTGGAGGCCTTACTGAAATCAAAATATGCTACATCCACAGCATTCCCTTCATCTCCCAAGTTTGTGACTCTGTTTTAAAAAAGGGTAAGATTAGTCTGGTATGACTTGTTTTTGAGAAACCCATGCTGACTTTTACTAATCAGGGCATTCCTTTCTAAGGGCTTACAGACTGTCAGTTTAATGATCTGCTCTTATAATCTTATAATCTTTCCTGGTAGTAGCCCTTACTCTGAGCCATCATATGCTCATATTTCCAGCCATCATGTCCAATACTCAGGTTGGAGAAGAATAAGTGACTAATACATCAGTCTCAAACAACTCCATACACATTTTTGCTAAGGCTTTGTAACTAGACATTTCTGGTTAAAAGAGTCCCTCAAAAATCCTTCAGAGATGGGCTTGTTAGTATGAATTTTTAGAGATAGAGAAGTGAATTTTTCGAACTACACCTCCTCCCCACAGAAAGCATGACCACTAGACAAGCTAATTGGTGCATTCTTGGATTTATTATACAGAAAGTACTTTCTCCAAAAGCCAGCATGGTGTAGTGGTTTGAGTGTTGGTCTAGAACTCTGAGAGACCAGGGTTCAAATCCCCTCTCTGCCATGGAAACCATCTAGGTGGCCTTGGGGCAAATCATACTTTCTCAGCCTCACAAGGAGGGGATGCAAATCCTGCAAATCCATTCTGAACAAATCCTGGCAAGAAAACTCACACAACAATAGCAAGATTTCCCCAAACTCTGCTTTTTCTATAGAACAATACATACTGTGTGCAAATATGCTTGCTCATTTCCGTTTGTGCGTTATGAAAAGGAGGACTGGTAGCAAACTTCCTGTGGAAAGAGAGGCTTCCCTTACAGACAGTAGCAGCCACAAATCAGATAACTACAAAAGGTCTGTAACATCATGTCACACCTGCAACTGTCTTAACTGCCCAATGACAAACTAATAGCTCAGCAGGTAGTTCTATAATACACTGGAAGCTGCCTTGAAGATCACTTAGATTTTTAACAAAGCATCTTTCTTTAGCATAACTAATTTAAAACACAGGTTAGACTTTAAAAAAAAAAGAAATTAGCCTGTATGCTATAACCAGTCATATTAATTTATACAATATATTTCCATGGTGATTCTATGTGCATCTTAATTTTTTTAAAAGTTTTTTAAAGCTTTCAATGAGGTTTACTCCCAGGAAAGTCAGTAGAGCATTCCAGTCATAATTAAAAAGACTTCCGAGAAGTAATGAGGCAAATAATGTAATTTAACAAAACCTGAACTTAAAGTACAGTACTTTCCTGTGGGCAGGCACAGTCTTGAAAGATATACTAGCATCCACCACCACCTATTTGTATGAACATTCAGAAGCCACATTCAAACAGTATTTATTTGTCTGCTTGTTTATTTTTATAATTACACTTATATCTTACATTTTCTCCAATTAGATCTATCCTGCCCTCCCCTTTATTTTCACAACAACAATGTGAGGTAGGTCAGGCCAAGAATAAGTGACTGGGAATAAATTGTGCTTCAAGCTTAAATTGGTGATTAAAACAAAACAAAGCTTTCCTGTATTGTTACGTATTATTTATATGTATTATGCTATTATTTCTTAGAATGTATGCCATGGACAGGTTTACTTTTATCTATTTTATTGTTTGTATTTACAGCGCTATATAAATAAAGCATAATAATAATAATAATAATAATAATTTTAGTCTGCCTCACAGTTTAGCCATAAGGTCAACTGACAGTCTGAATATAAAATTAGCCATCTTTATCCAGTTTTTATGCTATTAGGCATACCTTGGTTAATAAAGAAAGAGAGAGAAGTCTCATTTTTACAATGTATTTTTATACCTGCTAATGTATTGGCAAACCTGCCAATGAAGAAACCTGCCAATGCCTAGGGTCTCCTAAGTCAGAAATAACCTGACGACAACCAGCTCCCTTTCTTTCTTGTTTCTGTTTAGCTGGAAGTTTGTTTGTTTTTGGCAGCATGTCCATTAGGATGATGATAAAGAGGGCTGGAGAAACAGACTTTTTGTGTTGGGTTGTAGAAGTATGTCTGTAGTAAACAATACAATAAAGCTTGAGCATGGAAACAGCAGGATTCTACTCTAGCTGGTCCAACTGTAGCCATGTCTGTGTCCTTGATGTTGTGCGTCACCAAATCATTTTTGACTTATGGTGACTCTAAGGAGAACCTATCAAAGGGCTTTCTTGGCTCAATTCAGAGCAAGTTTGCCATTGCCTTCCTATGAGATACTGGGACTTGCTCATTGTCACCAAGTGGGATTTTATGCTCAAGCCAAGCAATAGGACCCTGGTCTCCAGCGTCGTAGTCCAATGCTCAAACTACTATACCATTTTGTGTGTCTTTACAACAGGCAAAACAAACAGCAGCTGATTTTGGAATCCATTGCTGAGCATGTGTAAACAGAAAAAATGAGAAACGAGGGCACAGGAGATAAGCCTCAATAGCTCCCCAACCATTTTTTTAAAGAAGCTTAAATTCATTAAGTTTGGTCACCAAAATGAAAACTATTAGAAAAATGGATGCTGGTAAAGGGGGAAAAATCATCCTTGGACACTCTATAAGTTTACTTGGCCTCGTTTTTCACTTCACGTGTGCATGCATATATTTAATTTTTAATCAAAATTCTTTTAAAACATGTTCTTTTTTGTGGTGGAGGAACCTATCCCCATTCTTTCCATGTTGTTTCTGCTTCTGGTACCAAAGTTTCTGTTAAAGGTGTCATGAACAGGAACACATCTACTTCCCTAACTGAGGTATACCTGTACTCTATTCACAAAGTCATCAGAGTATCTGCCAAATATCCAAGCTTTTAACATTGCCTCACTTAAATAAGCAAATTCATTTGAACTGAGGACTTTGTACATAAGACAGTAGCCATGAATAAGTTTGGCTCTACACATAGACATATTTGCTTATAAGCACAATTGAGATACTCCTAATCATATTTGTATTGTAGCAGTATCAGAGGAGCTTTACAGACCGCCCAAAAAGAATAGTCTGTAGGCGCCCCTTTGAGCACCGGGTTGGGGCCAGGACAGCCTCACCTGCAGCCCAGAGGCCCCAATCCGCTGCTTTTCCAGGCTGCAAAAAAGGGGCAAAGCACCCCTTCTCCGCGGCCTGGAAAGGGTTGTCTTTGGGGCATGAAGCCCCTAGCACAGCCCAGTTGGCAGAGGCTGTCCCTCACTTTGTTATAATCTGGTTGTTCTCCCTCACTTTGTTATAATCTGGTTGTTCTCCCTCACTTTGTTATAATCTGGTTGTTCTCCCTCACTTTGTTATAATCTAGTTGCCGTAGGAACAAAGCGCTTCCTGATAAGGAGCTCCTTTCAGTGCTGCAGAAAGGGCACGTTCAAGCGGCGCAATGTTGTCAGGCGTGCACTGGCCCATCTGGATGCGACATGTGCCGAGACGTCATCACAGCACGCATGTATGGACGGCGCACTTTTAAAATGGCCCCATCCATATGTGTTAGGGCTGGGGAGCGTGCGAATACTGTGCATTCCCCAGCCCTATTCATACCATGGGGACAGCCCAAAAGAGCCGTCTGTACCACGCCAGAGTTAGACAAAATCCTACAGTGTAAATATAGTGTTCAACTGTATATTTTGGAACTGTCCAAGCCACTGGATGCACCCATTACCATGTACGGATGTGAAAGCAGTGGTGGAGCTGAATGAGTATGCAAGATTTGGGAAATAGCAACTGGATACCACAGATACCCTCCCGTTCTTAGATCTCTTTATCCACACTGGTGTGCCTAGACTGCCATCACAATGTAGTGTCTAGAGGCTGGGTTGTTCCCTGAGTGTTTTTCAAATTCTACATATTACAGTATTTCAGTGCAAATACACATAACTTTAGCTCTAGCTGCTTCTCCACTGCAAAATATCTGCATGAGAAGGCAAGCTGCAACAGGGAAGTGCTTTCTCACTGTAACCCTTTCAAATCTATAGTACTTCCTGAAAGATTCATTGCTTCAGTTTGTGATGTAATTCCTGGATGCTTTTATGGAAAAAAATAGTTGAGGGTAGGAAAACTGTAGGGAACAAGTTGAGGCTGTGCAGGAAAGGGTTAGGCATCCTTCCTCATGTTTCCCAAATGCAAAATGCTTTTGTCCATCAAAAGCTGCCATTATTTTATTACTTGCATCAGATAGTTTTACATCCACCAATTGCTCTCCTTAACAGAGATGTGACAATCTCCTTGATTTTACTGCATTTCTCAAAACCCACTTTCAGTTACTTCCCATCAGTTTCTAAGCTAGTTGCAAGACTTTTTTTTTCTTCCTGCACAGAAATATCTGCATATTATGGAATGCACTTTCCTAACATACGTATTGTATCTTGTTACCTATTTTCTTAATATATGAATTTGCATGCACTTTCCCATTGAATAAAAAATGATTCTAACCTATTTTAGTTATGCATATTTAATTGGATATAAATCAGAGGAATATGATGCTTGTAGTTTCTGCTCAATGACTGGGAATGTTACATGATGTGCATGCTTTTGATAACAGTCCCCCAGGCCACAAATTAGATCAGTTGTAAAAATGGTTTCCAGACCCTTCTTTGTTGCCCTCCTTTGATGGTGAAGGGTCTAGAAACCATGCCCTATGAGGAACGACTTAGGGAACTGGGGATGTTTAGCCTGGAGAAGAGAAGGTTAAGAGGTGATATGATAGCCCTATTCAAATATTTGAAGGGATGTCACATTGAGAAGGGCGAAAGCTTGTTTTCTGCTGCTGCAGAGACTAGAACGCGGAACAATGGATGCAAGCTGTAGAAAAAGAGATTCCACCTCAACATTAGGAGGAACTTCCTGACAGTAAGGGCTATTCGACAGTGGAACACACTCCCTCAGAGTGTGGTGGAGTCTCCTTCCTTAGAGGTCTTTAAGAAGAGGCTGGATGGCCATCTGTCGGGGATGCTTTGACTTGGAGTTCCTGCATGGCAGGGGGTTGGACTGGATGGCCCTTGTGGTCTCTTCCAACTCTATGATTCTATGAAAATAATAATCCTTTGGTTAACGCAAATGTCTTTTCCACCCATCTCCTTGATTATTATTTTAGAAAGTTGTTGTCATACTCTAGTTTCTGTACAATTTTACAAATGATACCTCATCAGGAGAGACTGTTGTATTATTTGTCAGTTCTGGACAGGGGTTTACTGTTGGTATGAACATGGTTTTAGATTTGAAAATAGATCTAAAATTCTATGTCAAAACAGTACTGATACCTGTGTCATGTGCAACCTTATTCTAAGGCAGCAGAAATGGATTAGTTGAACTCATTAGCTGCCATAAATGTTAATATTACAAAACAAGTCTATCAATGGCCAAGGATACTATTCTTGCTAGGCATGATTCAGTTATACACCCCACATGATGGCACCAACCTACAGAGCAAAGTCGAGGGCCTTCCACATGTTGCTGGACTGTAATTACCACTTGAGCTAGCTAGCTTAGTCAATAATGAGAGATGACAGGAGTGGGAGACCAACAACATCAGAAGGGTTACATGTGCCAAACTATTCCAAACTACATTCTCCCAGACCACATATTAGATAACTTTGTAAAAATAACAATCCTTTGGTTAAATGCAAACATATTATCCATCACTATTATTATCTGAGAAAATATGCTTTCCTACTCCAATTACTGTACAAAAGATGCCTAAACACATCAAGAGGGACTGGATATAAAAGTATTTATTGTGTGCACAAAATGAAAATGAGCAAAACCCATGAATGTTCCCTGTCCTCTTCCTACCTGCCTATTTGCTTTCCTTCATTTTGCCTTTTTGTTTGTTCTGGCTGTGTTTGTGGTATCAACAGAACCTAAGCCAACACTTGCTAAAATATAACTAAAAAAACTCTTGCTACTAAACGTGTTGCCTATTTTTTATTAAAACCAGCAAGGCAAGGACACAGAACCTCTATGAAGTGCTAACACTCATCATCTTCAACATCTGTTCTTACTACAGTTATTAGTTTAGGAATGTGTTTTGTTGTGCATATGTATTGATCTGTTTTATTGTGAATAAGCATTAAACAAGAAAAATAAAATGTTTGGTATGAATATTTCTATTTAAAACCACTTATTTCAACAAAGCAATTTTCCACTTTGCAAATTTCAGCCTAAAGTATGCAAAACTCAAATGCAACAGGAACATTATAATCTGTAATAAAGATACTTCAAACAACAACTACCAGTTTGAAGATTATAAAAGTCTCCTCTTTTCCAGCCTTGGAACTGCAGTACCTCAGTGAAATTGGTTTCAGCAAAAGGCATCAAAAACAATTAATTTCAGATGGATTGAAAGGGATTAGTTACCAAGCAGTGAATTTGTTGTTTTTGTTCTGTTTAGTTTGTATGTTTGCCTGCCATGTCCAGTGAAGTAGATTAAACATTATAAAGGTTCAATAGTACCTCTGTTTCAGTAGCTATAATGTATGTTCAAGGAAATAATTTGTTTTTATATATGTATTTGGCTGAGCTTTCTATAAAAACAACAAACTAGTAAATACATATATACTGCAATATTCTGCAGTTATATAATCTAAAGCTAGGTACTAGATCTCCAGCCTCACAGTTTATAATAAGAGAACAAAGATGCCAGCAAGCAAGACAAGGAAAGCTTACCCCATTTTTGTTCCCAGCAAAAGCTGCTTTTAAGCCAGACTCTTCTCTATCTCACTTTTTTATTCTTTTCCACTAAGAAACGAAACTAACTGCATTTCGGAGGGGTGTGCTCAAGGGTCTCAACTGATGTTTGGTTTGTGGTGACATCAATAGGAAAACCCTGAAAGCCTCCTTGGTCACACCTCTTTCAACACTGAAAAAGCCTTCTTAAAGGTACAGAGCACTGAGGAATCACAGTGAAAGGGAACAGGCAAAGAACCAAAATATAGAGCCATCTTAAACTGTCCAAGAGCTTTAGCTCCCCTCCCAATTTATACCATAAATTAAAATAGAACAACTCCAAATATAGCCATATGACTAAACAGCACTGCCACAAAATATTGTGGGGCAACTATAAACAGATCACATGGAAGCGAAGTAAGACTGATAGTTCCATACACTCCCAGCTTTAGCAGACTTTGGTCCAAAGCACACTGCAAAAATAATCCGGTTTGAGATCACTTTAACTGCCCTGACTCAATGCCAGGGAATTCTGGGAAGCGTAGTTTCTCTGTCAGAGAGCTCTGGGGCCACAATAAACTACATTCTCCAGGATTCCCTAGCACTGAGCTAGTGTGCTTAAAGTAGTCTCAACCTGGATTATTACCTGGGAGAATCTCTCTCTCTGTTCCTCCATCTGCAAAAGGAGACAGGAGGTGAAGGTGTGCTCTTGTCTCCCCAAACCCGAACAACCAGGATGTGAGGAGCCAGATCTGTCATCATGATGAAGGACTCTATCTCTCTTTAGTTTCTTAATTATTTTTATTAAATAATTTCATTATAACAAGAGAAACAGCCAAAAAACATTACAAAAACAAATCAAAGAATGAGAATCAATACATTGATATGAACAAACACATCGTATAGCGCACAGAGAGTACCCATCATTCCATTTATTCCAAGATCTTGCTACATCAGTTGGCCAAAAAATGGACAGCCAAGAGGAGGAGACAAGTGGGATTCATTATGACAATCTGAAAATGCAGAGGTCTGTGACATTTGGGTGATATGGAGCCCTACCAAAAGGATCATGTAATTTTCTCCACAGCGCAGTCTACTCAGATGTAATTCCAACTGAACATCTTTGCTTGGGTTTATACAGCCTTTACACAAAATAGTTGCAACCCAAAGAAAATTATTCATCCATAGCTAAGGCATATTTGGATACAGTCAATCTGAAAACAAAGAAGGTCTTTAGTTTTTTGTGGAGCTTTCGGGCTATGTGACCATGTTCTAGAAGAGCTCCTGGGCCCAGTGCTATTCAATATCTTTATTAATGACTTGGATAACAGAATTGGGGGCCTAGTTATCAAATTTGCAGATGACACCAAATTATGAGGAGCAGCTAATACCCCAGAGGACAGGATCAAAATTCAAAATGACCTGAATAGTCTAGAAAACTGGGCCAAAGCTAACAAAATGAAATTAAATACAGAGAAATGTAAGGTTCTGCACTTAGGGCAGAAAACTGAAATGCACAGATATAGGATGGGAGACACCTGGCTGAACGGGACTACATGTGAAAGGGATCCAGGAGTCCAAGTAGACTACAAATTGAACATGAGTCAACAGTGCGATGCGGCAGCTAAAAAGGCCAATGTAATTTTAGGCTGCATCAATAGAAGTATAGCATCTAGATCAAGGGAAGTAATAGTGCTGCTCTATTCTGCTTTGGTCAGGCCTCACCTGGAATACTGTGTCCAGTTCTGGGCACCACAATTCAAAAAAGATGTGGAGAAACTGGAGTGTGTCCAAAGGAGGGCAACTAAAATGGTGAAGGGTCTGGAAGCCATGCCCTATAAAGAACGCCTTAGGGAACTGGGGATGTTTAGCCTGGAGAAGAGAAGGTTAAGAGGTGAAATGATAACCCTGTTTAAATATCTGAAGGGATGTCACATTGAGGAGGGAGCAAGCTTGTTTGCTGCTCCAGAGAACAGGACCCGGAACAATGGATGCAAGCTCCAGAAAAAAAAATTCCACCTCAACATTAGGAGGAACTTCCTGACCGTAAGGGCTGTTTGACAGTGGAACACATTCCCTCGGAGTGTGGTGGAGTCTCCTTCTTTGGAGGTCTTTAAGCAGAGGCTGAATAGCCATCTGTTGGGGATGCTTTGATTGGGAGTTCCTGCATGGCAGAATGGGGTTGGACTGGATGGCCCTTCCAACTCTATGATTCTATGAGTTTCTTTCTGTGGCTGGCATCTTCAGAGAAAGAAGGTCTCTTTCTGCAGAAAACAAGTACAGTGGTCTCCCCTGTGTCTCTCTAATTTTTATTTCATTCCTTGCTGGGTAGGTCTTGCAGTGATCAGTTCAACTTAATCTCAGGAAAATAAACATAGCAGTCACTAGGGGGTTGCAAGGGTGCGGACTGCACCAGGTGACATCCCAAAAGGGGTGGGGGTGACACCCAATCAGCCTCCTTGGGCTTGCGCAAGTGCCGCTTAGGCCTGGGGGGGGGGTGGTCTGGCCCAGGAGGGCAGCAGGCAACCGTTTCCCCGGCCAGTGCAGCTGTTTCCCCAGTACAAGAAGTCCCCCAGTAGTCCTGCCCCCTTCAACGGGTGATCGCCAGTGCAGGATCCCCACTGATATATAGGACTGCAACGAGGAGTAAAAGTAGTTAATGTAGTTATCATCCAAGTGACAACAAAACTAACCACAAGTGACAGTGGAGATAATCAGTACAATTTTTATTACCATATTTTAAAGATAGGGGGCAGGGTTTTTCAACAACATGACCCAGTGTGGTATGTGGTTTGAGTGCTGGACTAGGAGACTACAGTTCAAATCCCTGCTCATCTCTGAGGGTTGGTCTAAGCAGAATCATACATTCCATCTGCACTGCAGAAATAATACCACATTAGAAACATCTGTGGTCTTGGGGACAAATTTCGACTGACTGAAATCTTGCATGCTAAATCACAAGAATGCTGGCTGCTTAGTTTTGAAAGCTCATGAACCTCAGTTTATAACAATAAGATATTCTTATGGTCCGTTTTACATTGGCAAAAAGAGGTGTGTTGAAGGCTGCATGAAAGCCCAGCCTTTAGATGAGAAAAAGGGAAAGTGTGCCATGAAAACACTATTTTGGAGTTTTAAGGGAGAAGAAGTGCTTTAAAAAGGAGCTGGCCCATTTTACATTGGCAAAAAGAGGTGTGTTGAAGGCTGCATGAAAGCCCAGCCTTTAGATGAGAAAAATGGAAAGTGTGCCATGAAAACACTATTTTATGATTTCAAAGAGAACATCTGACTTTAAGCAGGCTCAGCTGCAATTAGTACTTGTAACTACCATTAAGACACTCTTATCTGCACTCTCTGAACCCTGCTTTTCACATACATCAGAGAGCTATGTAACATATGTTAAAAATCCAAGGATTTTCACTCACAGGTGGAATGTGTCATACACACTGGGTTTACATAGTATTTGAACAAACTTTATTTACCTGGGTCCCTGAGAAATCATTGGAGGCCAGTCATCCAATTCTGATTTAAATTTCATTGCTACTCCCATGATAGGTGGAGATGTCCTGTTGTAAGAAAAACAAATATAAACCTTTAAAAAAAGACTTTAAAGCAAGCATGGCACACCCAGCAATTTTACACATGTTCTAAAATGTACACTAACATAACTATTCTTGTGTGTACAGCCTAGCAGTTGTATTCTTGACCATACAACAGAAGCTGAAGCTTCTTCAAACAGCTGAAGCTTCTTCAAAGAATCTGCAAAGGCATCCCATGTAGCTGTTGCTGTCATTTCCAACTTATTACTATCCTAAGGAGAACCTATTACAAGTTTTTGTCAAGATTGGCTCAGAGGGTTTTTTTTCTTCCCTGAGGTTGAGAGAGTGTCACCCAGTGGGTTTCCATGGCTGAGTGGTGATTTCAACCCTGGTCTCCCAGTGTCCAGCACCCAAACTGTTACACCATCCTTGTCCTCTAGCAGGGAAAGAAAAAAACATGTCACAGACTTAACACACCTCTAGCTTTAATACTGACTAGGGTCCAAAACACATTGCAAAATAATCCAATTTGAGATTGCTTTAACTGCCCCGGTTCAATGCTATGGAATTTGGGGAACTGTAGTTCTGTGAGACATTTAGCCTTCTCTGTCAGAGAGCTCTGGGGCTACAATAAGCTACGATTCCCAGGGTTCCCTAGCACTGAGCCAGGGCAGTTAAAGCGGTCCCAAACTGTATTATTTCTGCAGTGTGTTTTTTGTCAGCGAGTCTGAAATAAAATGAAATCCACCCAAGCTCAACCCACCCTCAGTGAAAACAGTTGTCTTAAATTCAATTTACTAGTCCTCATCCAGCTCGTGGATATATTACTGAACGCAAATCACTGAATACAAATCATAGTAGATATATGCAATTTTCTTTAGAAAGCGGCGAACAAAACACTAGCCACCAAGCAAGCAAGCTTTCCTTTCCAATCATACCTTTCTGACAGCTGCAAATTACACATAAGTTGGTCGTATTCATCAAATTTTTGTGACACGTCTGAGCAACAATATCGGCTGATGCAGTTTCCACAGCAAAAGTCTGGACAAGTTGTTCCCAAATATAAATGTCCACCAGAATCTTGGTATGTTTCACAGTTCTCACAGAAACCTGAAAATAAAAAAAGACAAGCAAGTCATTGAACCATGTAAGACACATTATAAACATTGAGCATACCAGTTAAATGATTCACTACAAATCCATCTAACCTCCCTTATTTGCATCTTGTCACATCCTGGAAAATTTTTGTACATTGACAAATAAAATCTCTTCACCACTACATAATTATGGCTTTCCATAAACAGTATTGAGGGAGAAGATGATCTCTTTAAGAAGGAAAGAACTTTTTAAAAAGCACATATCCACTGAAAAACCATGACAGGAGAGAAGATCAGGATAGGTTTATTAGATGTCCCTTTTTACACAACTGTCCATTCTGGAGTCTTTAATGGTTTTAATTTCCCTTTTTTCTGTTGCAGTACCATTATGCAATCTACCTTATTAAGGGAACTAAATAGTTAGGGAACTACTTCTGCCATCATAAAGAGTTAAATATTTAAAACAGTGACTATAGCTCTTCTCAGATTCATTGATAATTGTCTGAACAGAAATAGCAGTAGGTTCCAACTCATTATTTATCTTGCCTGTATCATCCACCCAGCCTCCTCCTCCCACCATTGATTAATGGATAAGAGTGTTGTTGTTGTTGTTGTTGTTGTTGTTGTCTGCCTTCAAGTTGTTTCTGACTTGTGACAACCCTAAGGCCTATCATGGGATTTTCTTGGCACGTTTTGTCTGAGGGGATTTGCCATTGCGACTTGTCTATATATGTATATATATGTGTGTGAGTGTGTGTTTGTGTGTAGAGTGGGCCCACTGTACAGACTGAATGAAAGATTGGGGGGGGGCCTACAGACATTTGTGGTTTTTCTTCTTTTGGGATCTTACACCCCTAAACTTTGTGAATGTGGAGGGCCAACTGTGTTAGGATATGAACACAGGATTTCCAATACATACACATTTCTGCCTTATATCAGTGTTATGGTAAATTACTATAATTAACATTGCATGGGAAGAAAAAAAACACATTTAATTTCCAGCAACAAGCCATCTGGATTTTCTTGGTTAGGGCCAATTAACAATAAACACACTTTAGTTACTAAGCAGATTTAAATTTAGTATAACATTATATTCAACATTTGCTCTACCTTTTCAAAGGCCCCCATTTGGTTTGTTGAAAACCACACTGTATAATTTCTTTCCTTTAGTTTTCATTAGTAGATAACCCTGCTCAACGGTAACCAATGTAAAACAAGTAGCCAAGGGCCAAGTATATTGCTAATAGGCAGCAACAAACAGAAGCACACAATAGCTAAGAAGTGTACTTCCTGGGAAGTATTACTGAATACCTAAATTACTGAGTTGAACACTGACATTATTTTTTTTCTTTTGCCAGACTCTATTTTTCTTATGATTTCCATTTTGGTGGCCATGCTTTTTTAACATGCTGGGGGTAAATGGTGAGGCATGCTTATCTGCTCTCTCCTTTCCTTTCTCTTTTGCCATTCATGGATGCTCAGTAAGCAGCAACAGCTGCTGTTACCAGGCTCTCATAGGATCCATTAGACTAGAATCCCATTCTTTCTATCCCAGCTCAAGCTTTCTTGCATTGTTTTCTGCAGACATGTTGCTGCAACCCAACATAGAAAGTCTATGTTTTTCCAGCTCTCCTTTACTCTCCTCCATTGCCAATGCTGCTAAAATATCCAGCTAGTCAGAGGATGAGGAAGAAAAAATAAACTAAATATTATTTTTTTTTACTTCTAACAGCTGGTCAAAAATGAAGATTAACAACTTAAACTTTAGCTGCCCTTTCTTTGTGACAAGCGTTGCATTTATTGTTTGAAGGGAACTGTCATATTCTTGGAAGCCATCCCTAGATCACTATGGAAAAATATTCCTAATTTGGCATCCGCATCAAATGGCAAGGTATAGCATTGTCCATACAGCATCAGTAATTTTGCCCCAGCTATGGAAATGAATGATCATCAGGAAACAGCATCACTGATAAGATGAATGAAACAAGAGGAGAATGGAAAGGATGGGAAAGTGACTACTGACTGCCCATGAGTCAGGCCACTATCTCTTCAGCAAAACCAGTTTCTGAGACTCAGGATGAAGACAAGTTGATACTCTTAAGCTAAAAGGGATGTCGACTGGACCAATTTGAGTTCCACATCACCACCTGATCTGCCAGTTGTGTCTGCTTTGTGTTTATACCCTTTTATACTTGTCAGTGTTTTGCTATGTAATATCTTAATTTTATAACTTTGTTTGGTTTGTAAACTATATGCCATCTGTCTATTTTATCGTCTGTATGTAGAGCGCTGTGTAAAATTTTACAGTGCTATATATCCTAAATAACAAATATTCTCCAATGTTTCCCTATGAGCAAGTAATTCCCAATATTTCTCTATAGATAAATATTCCCCAATGTTTCACTATGGGCAAATAATTCCTAATATTTCCCTTTAGGCAAATATTCTCCAATGTTTCCCTATGGGCAAGTATTCTGCAAGGTTTCCCTATAGGCCCCACAACAAACTCCAACTCCCAGAATTCCATAGCCTTGAGCCAGAAAAAGAGTTAAAGCGCTGCCAAACCGGATTATCTCTCCAGTGTGGATGCAGCCTGACTGAGCCTCAAAGGTTCCCCTCCCTTTGCACTGTGCTGCAGACTGATATTGGAGTATGTGGGGAAAGTCACACTCTCTCAGCCTCCTCAGGGGAAGGCCATGGCAAAGCCCCTCTCTGAGGAAACCTTGCCAAGAACAGGTCCAACTCAGGGACAATAACAAAGGAAACAAAATATCAGGCTAGTAGCAGCAGGGCTCTGCATTATTCTCACTCACCGCCTGGCAGCAGCAGCAGGAGAAGGCCAAAGAGGGTCCAAAAGGGAGAGCAGAGGGTCCTCAGGGCTGGGCTGGGAGGGAAGAAGGCCATCTTCCTCCTCCTCCTCCTCTTCCTCTTGGTTAGCAATAAAAGAAGGCAAAGGCTGCTTTTTTACTCAAGCAGCAGCAGGACTCTTCCCTTGATAATATCCACAAAAGAGAAAACAGTCTGTGAGAGACCGCCTCCCTTTCCTTTAAGGATTACACTCCTCCTCCTCCTCCTCCTCCTCCTCCTCCCTCCCTCCATGGGCCTTAGAGGAAGAGGGAAAGTCACATCACCTTCCCTGCCCCCCTGGGTTTCATTTCTCTTTCAGTCACTTACTCACTTCCAAGGCGGGCTCTTCTTCTTGTGTTTTGCCTTTTTTCAACTTATTATTATGGCCACCTTAAGGCGACCCTCTCTCACTGGATACAAACAGAAAAAAACCAACAGTGATATCTTTTTATTGGCCAACTAAAATGCACAATATATACTTGTTGCAAGCTTTCGAAGCTCCATGGGCTTCTTCCTCAGGCAAAGTCTTACAAACCAAACAGGAGAAAGAAAACATTTGGAGATGTTAGTCAGATGCCTGCATTTGGTTGTTTCTGTCCTTAATTAAGATGGTATGGGAAGGGTATTAGCTTAGGGAGTGCCTATATGTGCACTGATACGCAGTATAGAAATGTGCTTGCTGTTGCTATTGCTACTATCTTTTGCAGGCAGGCAGGCAGGCTCCCCATCATTCTGGCCACATGGCAACAGGGAGATTTCAGTCCAGGAAATTTAAAGTCCATTTTTATCTCAACAGGGACCACTCTTTTGCAATGCAATATGTCTCCATTCCAGTGAGGCCACAGGCCTCTGTGTAGGCAGAGAACAATGGAGTCCTCAAGAAGTCTCCCATCTTTTTGCATCAGGAACATTTTGGTAGGTGCTGAGGTAAAAGATGCCAATCCAGTCCAAATCTGAGAAGAAGAAGAAGAAGAAGAAATGTTTTCCCTTGGTTGAAGGTCCCAGTCTACTGGCTCACTCTTCAGGGTCCCCGTGTTGCAGATACAATGTAGTATCTCACTATCCAGAAACCATGCAGGGCTAGTTGAGTTGGCCATTTAGCAAATTCAAACAAAAAATCCACCAAACAGTGATGCCTTTATTGGCTGACCAAAATGCACAATATACTTGTTGCAACCTTTCAAAGTTCCACTGGCTTCGTCATCAGGCAAGATCTTGCCTGATGAAGATGTTACAAAACAAACAAACAAAACCAGCTTCATTTATATACCGCTTCATACTGCCTAAGGAGTGTCTAAGCGGTTTACAACTGTAAGCTACTTGCCCCCAACAATCTGGAAGGATGCAAGCCTGAGTCAAGCTTGAGCCCTTTTGCTGGTCTTGAACTCGCAACCTTATGGTTTTGAGTGAGTGGCTGCAGTACAGGCATGTAACCACTGTGCCACCAGGGCTCCTGTTACATACCAAATAAGAGAAAAACCAGATTGTAGTAAGATGCCTGCTTTCTGCTGTTTCTGTCCTTAGTTAAGATGGTATTGGAAAACTCACTGGAGTTTTCTTGGCCAGTTTCCTTCAGAGGGGATTTGCCAGTGCCATAAGGCTGAGAGTGTGTGACTTGCTCAAGGTCACCCTGTCCCAGCTGGTATTCAAACTCAGAGGGTGAAAATGATCCCAATAGATCATAGGTTGAATCTGCCTTGTTCACCTGATCTGATTAATACAATTGGCCCTCCTTATCCACAGATTTTTTATCCACGGATTTGAGCATACACAGCTTGAAAATATTCCTAAAAAGTATAAATTCCAAATAGCAAACCTTGATTTTCCATTTTATATATGGGACACCATTTTGCTGTGCCATTACGTATATTTAATGTCTCTGTTGACAACATTTCTATTCAATCGGTTCAGCAAGCCCGCAGACTTGGTTTCATTTTTTACTCTTCTCTGACATTTATTCCTCAGATCCGGGCCACTGCCAAGACCTGTAGATTCTCTCTTTACAACATTGCTAAAATCCGTCCATTCCTCTCAGCCTCTACTGCCAAGAGTCTGGTCCATGCCCTAGTGGTCTCACAACTAGATTATTGTAACCTTCTTCTGACAGGGCTTCCTCTCTCTCAACTCCATCCTTTAATCTCTGTCCAGAACTCAGCAGCACATATTATCACATCTGCTCGCCGCTTTGACCATGTTTCTCCTCTTTTATCATCCCTTCATTGCTCCCCTTCCGCTTCTGCATCCAGTACAAGCCTTTGTTGTTGACCTTCAAAGCCCTCCATGGACTGGCCCCTCCTTACTTATCTGAACTTCTTCCTCCTTACATTCCTACTCGCACCTTCCATTCTGGTAGTCTAGGATTTCCACTGCCCTGTCCCGGATTTGTCCCTTCTCACATGCTGCCTCTCACTCCTCGAACCTTTTCCCCCACATGCACACCTCATCACTTCTCTAACCAGTTTCATACTGGAATTAAAGACTATATTTGTTTAGGGAAGTGTTCCCAGGCGTGTGCCCTTCTCTGCCCCAGGATGCTATGCCCTAATTATGCATTAAGAAGCCGAGCCCTCCCTCCAGTCCATCTGTCTTGGTCCAGGCCTCAGAGGGAGAGAGGAACTGATCCCCTTCCCCACCACCATTCCCTTCTCCTTTTGTTGTGTCTCTTTAGATTGTAAGCATGAAGGCAGGGAACCGTCTAATTAAATGATTGTACGTACAGTGCCGTGTAAATTTACTGTGCTATATAAATAAAGGTTAATACAGTAATAATAATAATAATAATAATAATAATAATAATACTTGAGCATACACGGATTTTGTTATCCACAGATGGTCCTGGAACCAAACCCAAGCGGATAACAAGGGCCCACTGTGTTGTTTTAATATTTATAATATTTTTTTAATTTGTGTAATTAACTTTTTTTACTTCTGTCTTTTTAAATTGTTGTAACCTGCCTTGAATCCCATTGTGGGAAAAGGTGGGATATAAATCCTTTCAATAAATAAAATTAAGGTTTGTTTAGGGGCTGCCAACCCCCAACCCACCCCACTCCACCCCACCCCAGCCACACAAAACTTGGGATAATCAATCTTGGCCTTTTTTCCTGAAAGGTTTGCATTGTTTGCTGTGTGAATAACCAATGCAGATAGGCCCAAGACAAACCTCTGCATGTCTTTATGCATTTTGAATACATCCGCATCATCAGTTCTATCTTTCATTTGCAGTGCTGACACCTGTGAGCAACAGAGGTCACAGGGATGCGCCTAGATGTAGTTCCAAAAGAAAGAAATAGTATGAACAACAAATTGGGAATGTGTGGGTGAGATTATTCACACAGTTGCATTGCAAAGCAAAACATGTAAACAACGCCTTGGTTTTCAGAGCCAGAGCTCAAAACACTATACCACACTTGCTCTTTGGGCCGGCTTAGCTCAGCCTTAAAAAGATGGGCCTAGAAGCAACAGAATGGGCTCATGTGGTTAAGACTTTGGACTCTTTCATACAAGGCTAAATTGGAAGTATAATTTAAGGTCAATTCGAATGCAATCATGGGTTTTATGTTATTGCAAATTAACTCTTCACATGCAAATTCGGGCAAGAGGGAAGCCAATTCGAATGCAATCATGGGTTTTACCTTATTGCGAATTAAAGCTTCGCATGCAAATTCGGGCAGGAGGGGGTTATTTTCGGGTAATGGGAAGTAATTCAGAACGGAGCAGGGGTTCATGTAAATTCGCTAAACAAGCGAATTTACATAAATCCGCATTGGCTCCATTCGGAGTTGGGAGAAATTCTTCCCCGTTTGAAAGAGTCGTTTGACTCTGTCAATTGCAAGATTGGTAAATTGGCAGTTCAAGGCCCAGGTGCCGCATGATAGAATGAGCTTCCATCACTAGTCCCAGCTTCTGCCAACTTGGCAGTTTGAAAGCATGCAGATGCAAGTAGATACTGTAGATAGGTACCACTTCTCAGTGGGAAGGTAAACAGTGTTCTGTGCAATAATGCTGGCCACATGATCACAGAGTAGTCTCTGACAATGCTGGCTGGCTTAGCAACGGAGATGAGCACCACCCCCTATAGTCAGACACGACTTGACAACCTTGTCAATGGGAAATACCTTTAACTTTAGAAGCAACAAGAAAAAAATATTTTTACAGAATCTCAGAGCATGCACAAAGTGCATTCCTGGTCCCAGCTCTGTGAGCCATGTGTATTTGTGATTAACAACATGGCTATATGTTAATTTCTTTGGATTAAGCAACTCTGCTGGGTTCCTTGCGATTCATGTACTCTCTCCAGCTAGGAGCCCAGAGACCCAATTTCTGAACTTTTGGGCTCACAGGAGTTGTTGTTGTTGTTGTTATTAAATTTTATTTATAAAGTGCTGTAGGTTTAGGAAGCTGTCTCATACTGAATCAAACCCATCAAGCTTAATGCTGTCTTGTGTACATAGTGATTCTCAACCACTAGGGCATGAATCCCTGGTGAGACATAAAGGTCTGGGTGGACTACAGCTGCTGCAGTCATAGCAGCAAAAAGTACAGTCTGCCCTCTGTTTCCATGTTTTTTTAATCCATAAATTCAACCAACCACAGCTTGGAAAATAATAATAATAATAATAATAATAATACATTTCAAAAGGAAACCTTGCTTTTGCAATTTTATATAAAGGGCACCATTTTACTATGCCATTTTATTTAATGGCACTTGTGCATGCATAGAATTTGTTATCTAGAGAAGGATTCTGGAACCAAACCCCAGCAGATACCAATAATATTGCCAATAATATACAGTGGGCCTTTGGTATCCATTGTAGTTTGGTATCAGGAGCCCTCAAAGTTAATTGATGCTCACATCCCATTATATACAATGACATAGGACCTTATCACATGGAGGCACTTACGTACATGGGCGAAATGTTGCTGAACTGTTGCAGAAGCACGAAGCATCCATCGTGCTTCTAAAACATAATTGAGGCTTCCTGCTTTCCTTTTGTCAATGAAGAGTTTATGGAGAAGCCATTTTTTGAATAATGGGATATCTCGTTATTCAAAAATGGCTTCTCCTGGCTTTACTGTGAACGCTTCATTGACGGAATGAAAGTGGGAAGCCTCAATTACATTTTAGAAGTGCAACAGATGATCCCACCTTCATGCTTCTGCAACAGTTCTGCAACTTTTCGCCCACATATGTGCCTCTGTGTGATAATCACCATAGTAAAATGATTTCCCTTATATAAAATGGGAAAGTCAAGGTTTTTGAAATTAAACAAATCAAGCTGTGGATGGTCTCCCCACCCACCCCAATCAGGCCTGGGAACAGAAGCAAATGAAAGGCCCTACCTCCATCCCAATTGTCATTGCAACAGTCTTGGAAGGAGAGAAGGAGAGGCAGCATCTGCTGGACTAAATCCTATCCCCCACTGCTTCCCCTCTTCCTTGTGTCCTTGCATATTTAGATTTTTAAACTGAAGGCACTGTGGTTTTGTGCTCTTTCTCTTGTGAAGTACCATGTACACTGAAGGTGCCTTATAAATAAATAATTATTCTTATTATTTCATTTTTTTCTATTACATACAAGATATTGTAATCAATGTTATTATTATAATTTTCCCTTACCAATGAAATTATTATTTTTGTGCAGTTGTCCCTCAGTATCCATTCCTCCCCCCCCCCCCCCCGCCGCCCCAGATACCAAAGTCCTCAGATGCTCAAGCCTGCATTGTGGGAAGCCTGCATTGTGGGAAGGTAAACATGCCACCATTAGGGACAGTTTTCCCATTGTACTGTGGCCGCGTGTGCATGCAGCCACACTGCCACTGGTGACAACAGAACTTGATGGTGGCACAACCACATACACATGCTCCCACAGGACAACGATGGCTGTCTCTAATGGCAGCATGGCTGTGTAAACATGCTACCATTGGGGACAATGCAGGCTTGCCATCCACGGTACTCAGGGTTTCTCTCAGTCTCTCCACCCTCTCCTTTTACCAACCAAGACCTTTCTAATTAAACATGCCTTCAAGTTTTAATAAGTTGGGCAAGTGCAATGGGTAGTTTTTAATGTGCTTTTCATTAAACTGTTTTTGGGTGGTTTATAGTTAATGCATTTTAATTTTTGCATTTCAGAACATTTTTAGCTGTATTGCTTTAATGCTGGGTATGAGCCACTTTGGGTCCCTAATGGGAGAAAAGAAGGATATAAATTTAATAGATAGATAGATAGATAGATAGATTAGTTTGATAGATAAATTTATCCCTACCAACTGGATTGGAGTCCTTCCCTGACCTGTCTGAAGATACTGGGGACTGCACCTTGGAACCCATCCATACTTAAAATGAGCTCTACTAATGAGGCACGGTACTTTTCCTACCTAAATCAAGGATGGGAAACTTATGTACCTCCAGACATTGTTGGATCATAGAAGTGGAAGAAATCACAATCCAGGCCCTTGCCACGCAGCAATACAGAATCAAAGTACTCCCTACAGATGGCCATCCATCTTTTGTTTTAAACCCTCTGAATTAGGAGAATCCATCATTCTCTGAGGCAGCATCTTCCACTACCAGCTCATCCTAATTTTTACATGGAATTTCTTATCCTGTAGCTTGATTCCATTCCTCTGTGTCCTGTTCTCTGGAGCTGCAGAAAACAAGCTTGTTCCATCCTCAGTATGACATCTCTTCAAATATTTAAAAACATGGTTATCATGTCACATCTTAACCTTATCTTCCCCAGGCTAAACATACCCAGCTCCCTAAGCAGCTCCTCATAGAGCATGGTTTTCCAGATTTTTTACCATTTTGGATACACCCCAGCTTGTCAACATCTTTCTTGAATTGTGGTGTCCAGAACTGGATGTAGTATTCCAGGTAACACCTGATCAAAACAGAATGGAATGGTACTATTGATTTCCTTGATCTACACTCCTGTTGATTCAGCCTATAATCACATTGGCTTTTTTAGTTGCCACATCACACTGTGGACTCACATTCAGCTTGTGGTACAACATAATGTTTCACATCAGTGCAATATAATCCTCACATCATGTTCCCTAGATGTTGGAAGAAATATACAGGTATACCTCAGTTAATGAAGCATGTGTTCCAGGATATTGTTTCATTAACAAACCAATTGGTACTGGATGGAGAAATAACACAAAAGGAATAGAAATAGGTTCCTACATCAGAAAAAAAGAAAATGCAAGAAAAATGTTTCAGTAAACTTTTTGTTGAAAACAAACAGTATGCAAAGTGAAACAACCAGGTCAGGTAAGCCTTGCCTAAGTAAAAACATCTTGAATTTTTTGGAGACCACTTGTAAGCATCTTCCAAATGCATCCAGGGATTATTGTTTCTTTCACCAGCTTCTACACTTATTGTGAGTACAATTTTCAGTGTCAGATGTGTGCTTTAAAAAAAACATGCTGGGTGTAACTGGTGAAATGGAGTTATCTGCTCTCCCCCTTTCTCTCTGGTCAGGAAGAGATTCTAGAGGCAGCTGCTGTTTACCTTGCCTGTTGTTGGCAACTATACACAGACCTTTAACCAGATCATCCAGAGTAGAAACTAGCTCTTTCCCTGGTGAAGCTTTATTACATTCTTTACTGCAGATGTGTTGCTGCAACCTGCTGCAATCCTGCAGGGGAAAATCGCTTCCAGTGAGACAAAGGATGATGAGGAAAGCTCTGGGTAGGCATAAAAGGCCTTTGTAAATCAAACACTGTAATAATTTGTCACAGAGGATTGCCCAACTGTTGATAATTTTGTATGCCCTTTTCTACAGTTTATAAACAAAGGCCCTAAGCAGTTAGACAGGATAGCATGGGCCATGGCTGTGCTATTCTGTCCTGGGTGCCCACCAGGTCATTCCCTGGGCCACCATGGTGACAGGTGGCTATTTACACACCTGCCTGTCAGCTTGCCATGCTGCCATACTTGCCTCACCATTGTGCCTGCTGAAAAGACCCCATTGTGGCCTGTCAGGGCAGAAAAAAGAGCACCTGACTACACCCATGTGGCCAGCACACCCTTTCCATGTCAGAGGCCACAACAGGGGTCTTTTCAGCAGGTGCAATGGTGAAGCAGGTACGAGGTGCATGAAGCCATCTAGTTTGCTGGCTCTCACCATGGAGTTTCTTGGAAACTCCATTGCAAACAGCCATTCTTTTTAGATTAGGCTAAGGGCCCTTTGACTAGATCCACTGGATCTGCATCCTGTCTGTTGGATCCTGGCTGATGACCTGTGTCATATAGACTGGATGATATGAGGCAAATAGTAGCGAGGTCCTTTTGTCCCATGTGTACTTCACACAGATCTACCCTATGATGCTTAAACAGGAGAATTTTTCTTGTCACACTCCATGTGTTAGTGAAAGGATGTTTGTTCTACAAATCAATTATTGTTTTGCAAAGCTGCAGTAAAATACAGTGGGACCTTGCCATCTGCAGGCTTGCCATCCATGGATCTGAGAAGCTGCAACAGCAAGCCCTGTTGTCCCAAATTGCAGTGTGTGCATAAGCCACACCAGCAGCCTTGTGCATGTTGTGCCACAATTAGGGACAATGGGACTTGAGGTCCCACATTTTTCATATCCATGGGGGTGGAGTTATGTCCAGAACTGATCTCCCATGAATACGAAGGTCCGGCTGTAATGCAGTTACCCTTCTGAGTACTGAGTACAGGGTGAGATCTTTTCCTCTCCACTGCTTCCAATGGTTAGGGACTTAACAGCAAAACAACAGCTAGAGGCCCAACTCTCCTCTGAATTATGAGATATAAAGCAAGATTTTTTTTAACATAATGTAGGGTTGGAGAAAGGGGGTCATGGAACACATGAGGCCCCCAGACCCTTAAAGTTTCCCCTATATGTCCCAAACCCACAGTTTAAAAAAATATGGACTGAGTTTCAGATATTTTGTCATATAGAAGCCCAACATGCAAGAAAAACAGATGTTGGACTGCAAGTTCCAGCAACTGTAGCCAGCAGAGCCAAAAATGATGAACTGGGAACTGCAGTGAAACAACAGCCAAAAGGCTCAAAATTACCATCCCTGCTCTCTATATACACTGGGTGATTCTGGACTGGTATCACTAATAGTAGAAAAGATATTATACATCTGTTTTGCTCCCCCCCCCCCTCAAATATTTTCTGTGGTAAGAAGAAAAGGCAAAAGCCATGGGCAAACACAAGAGGTTACAAAAGGAAAATGTAATTCAGAACTCTTGTGCAATGCCTCAGCAAGGGAGGATGACTGCATGATAAAAGCCTCCTGTAGAAGTTCTCTCTGTCACAAACATTGGCTACTGACATTGCCGGAATTGGAAGTCATTTTCTGAGTCATTTACATCTGCTTTCCTCCCTCCTCTTGCCATTTTCAGAAATCAAATTACTAGAGATCTCAGGTTCAAAAACAAGAATAGGAATACCCTCTGACCAAAATTATACAGGATGTCTGCTGTGCCTAATTAGTAGCAAGAAGCCATTCTTCATCTGTTTTCTCTACTTTGTCTGCTTATTCTCATTTCACTTATGAAAAGAATAAGCCCTGATGGTAGAAACAGTTTCTGTGTCAGCTACTAGGATAATAAAAACTTTTAGGTAGATCTATTTAGGGATTTCTACTTTGTTGTTGCCTTCAAGTTGACTTTCACTCATTGCAACCCTGACACTACTTTAACTACTTTAACTGCCATGGCTCAATGCTATGAAATTCTGGGATTTGTAGTTCTGTGAGCTATTTAGCATTCTCTGTCAGAGAGATCTGGTGCCACAACAAATTATAGATCCCAGGATTCTATAGGATGGAGCCGTGACAGTTAAAGTGGTGTCAAACTGCTTTATTTTGTGTGACAGCACCTAAAACTTCGATGAGAATTTTAAGTCAAGAGATGGTGAGAACTGAAGCACATAAAGCTATGCCTTGAATTTCTTACTTCATGGTCTAAAACCCACTGCAGAAATAATCCTCTTTAACTGCCCTGGCTCAGTGCTAGGGAATCCTGGGAATTGTGGTGTATTGTGGCATCAGAGCTCTCTGACAGAGAAAGCTAAATGTCTCAAAAAACTAGGGTCCCCAGAGTTCCCTAGCATTGAGCCAGGGCAGTTAAAGTGGTCTCATGCTGGATTATTCCTGCAGTGTGTTTTGGACCCAAGGATAGTGTCCCATAAAATCTTAATGGGGATGTGTTGGGGGTGAGGAGAATCTCACTGAATTCAGTTAGGTTTACTCAGAACAGATGTATATACATTCCGCAATGAAAAATTACAGTTCTGTTCTAGCTTATTTGTGAGTAAGCCCTATTAAATCTGAAATGTAGACATTTAAGAGATAACACTGTAAAGGGGCTGAGCAGATGGACAGGAAAAAACAGATCTCTCCCAGGGTTTCCTGAATCAGGAGGAACCTCCGCTGTCTTCACCACTCATCTGAAGGCAGGCTGAACACCCATGGGCAGTCCGCACCTTGTGGTGTCAAGCAGTGCTGTTATATATTGCCTCCCACCCAGTGCATGTGCACCATCACATGAACTCACCACCTGTAACTACCAATTACCTCCCTTGTTCCATACAGTTGCAAGAGCAATACACGGCCCAATCAGTGCACCCAGTGACACATTGTCAAGGCACAATCATGGAGGCCCCCTATACATGTCCCCTTTCATCCTTTAATCCCATGCCCCCATGTTGGACTCACCAGTTTGTATTTAAATCTGAATTTAATCCAGTTGGAATTTAAGTCTCGGGAACAGATGAACTACATCCAAAGGTATTAAAAGATTTGGCAGAAGTAATCTCAGAGCCACTGGCAATCTTTGAATACTCCTGGAAAACAGGAGAAGTCCCAGAAGACTGAAGGAGGGCAAATGTCCCCATCTTCAAAAAAAAAAAAAAAAAAAGGTGGGTGGGTGGGTGGGTGGGTGGGACAGGACCCAAACATCAATACCAGGGACAATTCTAGATCAGCTCATTAAACAGAGTCTGTGAACATTTAGAAGTGAATGGCATAATTGCAAAAAGTCAACATGGGTTTCCCAAAAACAAGTCATGCCAGACTAATCTGATCTATTAGTAGATGAAGGGGATGCTGTCAGATAGATTAGTAACTGGTTGACCAGCTGAACCCAAAGGGTGCTCAGCAATGGCTCCTCTTCATCTTGGATAGAAGTGACCAGTGAGGTGCCACAGAGTTCTGTTCTGGGCCCAATGCTATTCACATCTTTATCAATGAAGAAATAGAAAGAATGCTTATTAGATTTGCACATGACACCAAATTAAAGGAGCTAGTACTTTAGAGGAGACAACATTCAAAATGACCTTAATAGATTAGAAAGCTAGGCCAAACTCAACAAAATGAATTTCAACATTGAGAAATGTAAGGTATTGCACTTAGGCAGTAAAATTAAATTCATAGATATAGGATGGGGGACACCTGGCTTAACAACAGTACATGTGAAAGGATTCATGTGTCATATGAATAAATAGGCCTCATGTCACGTTGATGCTGCTTCTTTTTGCTAGTGCAGACAGCCCCTAAAAAGAACTAAAGCTGGACTTAGACAATGATGTAAAATTGTGTACAATTAATTCATCAAGCTGTATTTAATGGGCTGCAGCTATCCATACATTGAATCTGGCTTGTAAATTTAATGACATCAAACCTTTTAATTACTTTTTTTCTTCTTTTTGTACATCTTTTACTTTGTGGAAACTAGTAAATTAAATAAAAATGAACAGGCAAAACTAAAACACCATGGTTTCTTATAAGTACCCTCTTTCTCTCCCCCCCCCCATTCATTGTACTTGGAAATGTAGAGTATTTTCACTGTTGTTTATTTAGAAAAGTAAATCACTGCTTGTCATCCTCTTTTTCAGAACTGTCTCTTTCATTTGGAAGTTTTCTGCTGCAGCTTAGAAACAATGGTTGTGGCAGTGTCCCACTTTCTTGTTCCATATCCTAGACATTTTTGAATACTTTGAATGAGCCCTGCTGGCACAGTGGTTAAATGCCTGTACTGCAGCCATTCACTCAAAACCATAAGGTTGCGAGTTCAAGACCAGCAAAAGGGCACAAGCTTGACTCAGGCTTGCATCCTTCTGAGGTCGCTCAAATGAGTACCCAGATTGTTGGGGGCAAATTAGCTTACAGTTGTAAACCACTTAGACACCCTGTATGGTGGTATGAAGCGGTATATAAATGAAGCTTGTTTGTTTGTTTGTTACTTTGTTGCTTTTCCCATACCTCAAAATAAAATGTACATCCCCGCACTGTCTCATTGCAAAAGGAGGAAGTGCCATCTACAAAATCAGTGAGAGAGTTTACAGTGACTATAGATTTTATTTAAGGAAGTGGATAGTTATATTTCCTGTATGACACTGCTTTTCTCTCCACATATTTTAAAGTTTTTATCTTGTTACCGAAATTGCAAGGGGTGCCAAGATGGCACCCACAAATTGCATTCAATTGGGAAATTGATTTAGCTCAATAGGAAGTAGCAAGGGGGCTTCGGTAATGGAAAGCTGAGAACTTAAGCCTTTGGAAAACAGTTCTAAACCCAGAGAATTTCAGAAGCAGGTTCCAAATTAGTTTATTTATAAAAGGGGAAATCAACGCGCGCACATGCACGTGCACACACACACACACACACAAACTAAGGTATATAAAAAGGTGGTATTGGATAGCAAATTAAAGGATCGCAATGGGGAACGTTTGCCAGTTCTACAAGCGAGGCACCAATCTGGGAGAAAGCTGAGAGTTGAATGTAACCCAGTATGCTCGCCCCAGTACTGAGAGATCTTGAATCTGTCAGATTTCCTGCCTAATTGCAAAACTGGACCAAATTGCTATTATTCAGGCACATGTATTTATAGCAAGAAATGGGTCTTGGGGCAGTGCTTCAGGAGTTAAATGGCTTTTCCAAGATTTAAATGACTTTCCCAGGGGAGAGGAATGGAATGAGATAAGCAACATTGGCTAGAAAATTGGCTTGAATGTGTTCAAACAAAAAGAGTTTAATTCCCAGAAGGAAACTCCCTTTGTTTGTAGTTTGTAAGCGACTTCCAGATCCAGCCCCCCCCCCCATCACACTCCTTAGTGAAGGGATTATGCTGATTTAGATCCTGAGAGATCACATCTTTGCTAAGGGCCTTTGGCTTCTCCCATGTTGAGCCATCCGGATTTCATAATATGGTATGGTTGATTTCCTGTGCTGGAGGAGCCACCTTTTGGCTACCAGCCTGAAATATCCCTTTTTTTATATTAATTTGAGACCAAGGGGGTGAGAGAAGAGGGGTGACTGAGGGCTGGATTCTGTAGTAACAATCTTGTTATGAAAAAAGGACATTTAAACAAGATCTTGTTTTTTTTTATTTAAAAAAAACCCTAATTGCTGTGTTTATTTTAATTTTTTTAATTAATTTTTCTTAAGTACATATCCAAGTGATAAATATCAACCATAGCCTGCAAGTGTAAAGGTTAGGCTTCTTCCTTATTTATTTATTATATTTATATTTATGATCCAAGAGAATGAACAACAAAACAAACAAATCCTTACTTAATATCCAACAACAAAATTTAAACATAATTAAAAATAATCACACTAAAACACTAGCTTATAAACATTTTGAAATCAATAAAAACATACAAATGTTAAAAATAAACACATCCTGCCAATAACGCAGCTTCTTGCAAGCAATTGCTCATTAAAAGCCTGCTAGAACAAAAAGGTGTTTGCCTGCCAATGAAAGGAGAATGGGAAAGGGGCCTGTGATGGTGGCAAGATGGAGAGAAAGGCCTTTCCTGTGGCTTTTAAGATTTTGGCAGGTTCATATGGGAAGATATTATCCTTCAAATGGTAAGTATCCATTCCTTAAGTGTCCATTGTTTTGGAAATAAGTCCCCAAGAACTTACATGTAGATCACACAGTGTACACAATGTGGCAGATTTCAATGGGAAGATCTATTTGCAAAGTGCTTCCACATGGTCTTTGTTGCCCTCTCCTTAAAAGAATGGCCTCAAAATTTTTATCCTTGTGACCCCCTTACATCTACATGCAAATGTCACCCCTCCCATTCTATGTAATATATAAATAAAAATATTTTGTTTGTTTAGTGTATGTATTCTCCTTTGCGTGTTCATTTACAGTTGGCCCTCCATTTTCGCAGAAACGGAGGCTTGTGCATATTCAAACTCCATAGGCTTGAATGGGGTGCATGCCCGTGTGCCCCATGAAAATAGTGGAGGTCACCCCTCCGTGGATTTTTGAGGTTGTGGATCTCAGATCATATTTTATCATTTGATAAGGAAATAATGTATGGTTGTCCTTCCATTCTCTGTGTCTTCAGACTCGCATCCCTCGCTTATGCACGAGGGACAAATGGAGGGGGAATGAATGGGATGCCCACCCACTCGCCTGTACTTATATACAAACCAATGGGGCTTGAATAAAAGCGAAACTCTGTTTTTGTGGAAAAGGAAGGGCAACTGTAATTCAAATTAGAACAGTTTTCTTTAAATAAATACAATACTTAACAGATGTGTACATTTACACATACTGTTTCGCACAGAGCACCACAGCTGCTACTTCTCTGCTTTGAGGGAGGAACAAGCAAGAGGTACTGTCAGCCACCTCCTCCCCCAAGGTCCATTGTGAACACTAGCTCTCCTTCAGAGATTGTGTACCTAGGGTATACTGGACTAAGTGGGTGCATTGGCTGAGGCTGCAGCAGCATCTTATCCTGAAAATTGGGAAGAAGAAGTGGCAGCATGGGTCCTATTAGAGGCCATGATCCAGCAAGCTGTCCTGAGACACAGAGATACTGGGAGCCCTTCCACACTAGAGCTATAGAGCTATAGCACTATGATCCCACCTTAACTGACATAGCTGCATCCTGTGGAATCCTGGGGTTAGTCATTTGGATAGACATTAAAACTCTCTGACTGACTATCTAGTTTCCCAACCCTTAGTAAATGGATTTGTCAAGTCTGCATTATTCCAGGGACCAAGTCAGGGCCAGAATGCCCCCTTTTGATGTGGGGGGAGGGTAATCCTGGTGATGTTACAGTATTATCCTGATTTCCTCTCCCTTGCCCTAAAGACTGAAGAACAGGATCCAGGCCATGAAATCTGATAACCCCAGCTTTAAAAGACTGGGACTGTGAATGAAATGGAAATATCAGCCTCAGATGTGTAGAAAAATGGGTTTTGGTACTGATGGGTTCCTGATCATGTTTGAGCATGTTTCCTGCTCAGCTTAGGGATAAGCATAATAATATTTATAATGCACACTTTACCACAACATTTTTAACTTTTCTGCAGAGATCAGTAATAGGTCTGTGTTCACAAAATAATCTTTTTGAGACATTTAGATCATGCTCCCCCCTCCCCCTGAGTCTGGAATATAAATGGGACTGAACGGGTGCCTGAACTCTAAAGCAGCAGGACAAGTGAATAATTCAAGTGATCCGAGGTGTAAAATTACAGCTGATACAAATGGTGTCTAAGGGGAATAGAAGACTGATGATGAGAGGCAATTTGCCACATATCCCCCTGCCTTTCCCCCTCTTTTTGCAAGGGCTAGCCCTACTGAGAGGCAGAGCGAGGAGGCTTCCTCATGGAGAAGATTTTGGGTATCATGGAGGGATACCAAATTATTAATTATTTCATTTTTTACAATTACTGTCAGGAAAAGAGAGAGACGCACATGTGGGATTTTTCGCCCCATGTGCCAAAATACTGTGTACCTTGACTTGAGTGAGCATGGGTTCACCTGTTGTATTTTTTCCCTTAGATACCAACATTCCTTAGTTCATTCCTGCTGTTTACTTCATTCTTATTCTTGCTTATTAGTAAATTTGATTTAAAACTTCTGTTTTAACAATGCATGCTTAGGGTGATGTTTTCTCACAATGTACAACTAAGTAACAACTAATTAACAAAAATAAAAAACCACGTTAACTGCCATGGCTTAATGCTATGGAATACTGGATTTGTAGTTTTGTGATGTTAACATACCCTGCATACTCTGCACTGCATTTTGGGGTCCCCATACTTCATGTCTCTTATCTGGACACAGCATATTCTTGAGAGATCGATGACCTTTCCGGAACACTAGGTCAGATTCCCTGGAGAAAAGGAACATTTTTCAAGGCATGTGCAAATGTAGGTAATAAGACAATCTTAACTTTAAGGGTGTGTTAAGTGCTCCTTCCTTTCCCCAAGTCATCTGCATTTCCTCTTGCAACCTGAAACAAAGGATTTCCTTGTACCAAAGCAGTAAGCCAACCTCCCCTGCCTATCCCCTGTTGTGTTCCCAGCCAAACATCCATGTCCATCCATCCAGGGGATATCCTGATCCAATTAATGCTTTTGTCACACAAAGATCAAAGATATCAACCAGCCCACAATCCCATTGTTGATTCTAGGGAAAGGACATCCAGCTTTTGTTACCTTACAAGATACCCCATCACCTAGGGTTAGATTTTAGGTACAGTATAAGGAACCCAGTCTGCATGCTCACAGTAGGCATACAGTTTCATCAGGCTGCCCTCCATGCATGAAACTGAACCGCCTTCAAGACCTCCCAGTATGAACCACTCCAGCTTTCTGTGCTCTACTCATTGGAGAGGTAATTATTGCCCCCTGCAAACTCCACTATCCCATTTCCATATTTCTCTTTCAGTTAGTTCTCAATGCTACGTCTGTTTGAATTGCTCTTGGGTGTGCTTGATATTTTTCTAAATACAAATCTTGTTAGTTCACCCAGCTCTGGAGTCCTTCACAGTGAATACCAGTATACACAGGTGCCCTGAAACTAAAGGTTACCTGACTTCTTGCAAGGCTAATTTCCCAACAGTTGATGCTTGGTGGGGACCTGCAAGTCCCCCCAACATTCTTAGGGTAATGGTATTTCCTGCCTCTCCCTACGGATTGAGGCGGGATTCCAACAAGGTTCAACAACAATACAATCAATATCATAAAATTACAATATAACTAAATGTAAAAATTAAAACATCCTATTCCATTCCATTCCATTGGAAACCACATTACCTATTCACAGGGTAATCAACATTACAGATATCCAAAAAGCAGCATCAGAGGAAGGGATCATTAATGGAGATTGATTTATAAAAGATCTGGTGGATAAGGCCACTGGAAGAGATCCGTCTTAAGTGCCTTCTTAAAGGCCTCTAAGGTGGAAATAAGACGGATCTCTTCTGGCAAGTTGTTCCATAATTTAGGGGCCACTGCTGAGAATGCCTTATGGAAAGTCGCAATAAGTCTTGTGTGAATATAATCCAGCAAGTTTTTGCCTGATGTTCTGAGAGTGTGGGGCGGATTATGTAAAAAACAAAACAAAACAAAACAAAAACAGCTTCATTTATATACCGCTTCATACCCTTAAGGAGTGTCTAAGCGGTTTACAATTGTAAGCTATTTGCCCCCCAACAATCTGGGTACTCATTTTAGCGACCTCGGAAGGATGCAAGCCTGAGTCGAGCTTCAGCCCTTTGCTGGTCTTGAACTTGCCACCATCTGGTTTTGAGTGAGTGGCTGCAGTACAAGGATTTAACCACTGCACCACCAGGGCTGTTAGGGAGAGGCATTCTCTCAAGTAACTTGGGACCAAGCCAAGTAGGGCTTTAAAGGTAACGACCAACACTTTGTATTGCACCCGGAAGCTGATCAATTTAGCCTGCTCTGGAGATAGCACTGGTACCCAGCTTCCCCAAAAATAAGACATCCCCAGAAAATAAGACCTAGTAGAGGTTTTGCTGAATTGCTAAATATAAGGCCTCCCCCAAAAGTAAGACCTAGAAAAGTTTTTGTATATAAATATATATAATACAGTATATAATAAATGTTCTCTTTTTTTATTCAACAATAAATGTGAATTCTTCTTCATGGAAAAATAAGACATCCCCTGAAAATAAGACCTAGTGCATCTTTGGGAGCAAAAATTAATATAAGACACTGTCTTATTTTTGAGGAAACACGGTATCACAACAAAATACAAATTCTAAGATTCCACAGGATGACAGTTTAAATGGGATCAATCTGATTTATTTCTACAATGCAGATTCAGCCTGGATGTGTATGTATCTGTGAGCATTGGTGCATATAATTGTGGCTGTGTGTGAGAAATTTACATGGGTTAAGTATTGGATTTATTTAAATAAAACTGTCCTAATTTAAACAATATGACTTGATTACAAAAATACATAAAATGTTAAAATATGAATATACATGAATGTAAACTAAACTAACAATATGTAAACTAAACTAACAAAATATTTTGATCCACATACTGTGTTGCAGGGGTCCCAGACATTTGCAAGTACCGTAGATTTGAAGGGGGTTGCAAGAATAAAAAGAGAACCACTATATTAGAACAATTCTCTCTATTGCTGTATTGGTAAATAAAAGGATGAGATTGTTTAAAAAACCACACTGTTACTGGTGTCTTAGAGAACATGCCCAAGATGCATTATAAGAGGCATTCAGAAAGTACTGTGTTTACTTTTCTTTTCACTTGAAGTATACACGTTCAGTCATGAACATCTTCCTGAAGAGAGGTTTGTCCTTTTGTACTGAATTACATCATACTGACATTCAGAACATGTACACAAAGGCAGTGTGGCAACAATTTAATACCATTCTTGGTAAGAACATCTTCATGTTACACAGCTTTCCTCCTTATCCTAATTTTTCATATATCATCATTGTTAGAAGTCATTTGAAAATGAAAAAGTCAGGACATTCTGGACATTCATGTCACGGGGAAATCTTTACCTTTTTAATAAACTACATATGTCAGGGGGTTGGACTTGGTGGCCCTTGTGGTCTCTTCTAACTCTATGATTCTATGACACTATGTTTAAAATATCTGTACAAAGGTCTCACAATAAAGACTGGAGAAGCCACAGAGCAAGTTAAGGGCCAGACTCATCCACCCTTTGATTGAACTGATGGTTATGCCTCTGCTATAAATAGCAAATTGTACAAGAAGTGTACATTTTCAGAAGTGGTGGAAATTTCACCTATAGAATTTCTGCCCACAGTACAGCTGTCAAAGAAACAGTGTCCTTTCCAACGTGGCAGATCTGTAAATAACGTGTCTGTGCACACTTCTGAAAATGTACACTTCTTGTACAATTTGCTATTTATATCAGAGGCATAACCATCATTTCAATCAAAGGGTGGATGAGTCTGGCCCTTAACTTGCTCTGTGGCTTCTCCAGTCTTTATTGTGAGACCTTTGTACAGATATTTTAAACATAGTGTCATAGAATCATAGAGTTAGAAGAGACCACAAGGGCCACCAAGTCCAACCCCCTGACATATGTAGTTTATTAAAAAGGTAAAGATTTCCCCGTGACATGAATGTCCAGTTGTAATTGATTGTAGGGGGCAGTGCTCATCTCCATTACTAAGCCAAAAGCCAGCGTTGTCGGTTGCAGCGTTGTTGGCTGCACAGAATGCTATTACCTTCTCACCCAAAGTGGTACCTATTTATCTACTTGCATTTGCATGCTTTTGAACTGTTAGGTTGACAGAAGCTGGGACTAGTGATGGGAGCTCACTCTATCATGCAGTGCCTGGGCCTCGAACTGCCAACTTTTTGATCTTCTGATCGTCAGAATTGGCATCTTAACCACTGAGCCACCGTGTCCCATGTAGCTAAATACTGTACTGACAAATACTACATTCTAACAACAATGAGAAGATCTCAAATTGTTGCTGAGCACGTCACCACTCTGCCTTCCCACCAATAAATTGCAAAGCTGTAAGGAACAGAAATATTCCTTAAAAGACTGACAAGTTGCACAGTACACCATCCCTACCACTAGAGAGGCTGAGCAACCACCTCAGAGGGCAGGTATGGCACCTGCAACCATTCTTCCTGAGTCCTCTGGCCATTCTACTCTCATGGTGGACAGAGCAGATAAGCTTGTTCTGTAACACTAAACTAGCCTATTGCCCACAAGTATGGCATAGGACCCTATCCAGTCACCAGAGTTGAGTAGCACTTTAGCTCTCAATCTGCTCAGTTTTCATATATGCCTCAAGCAGCAGAATGTCTTGGGATGGCTGTGGCCTGGACGTGAAACACACCACCCCTCACATCTCTATATTCTTACATGCAACTAGTTTTTACCACTAAAAACTAGACAAATATTTGAAAGGAAGCGTCTTTTGCCTCTTAGCTCTTAAACTGCCATGTCTTAGTTCAAAACTAAACTAAACAGGGCAATGGGCTGACTCATTCTACATCTTATTTGAAAAATGGTCTGACAGCATCCTTGCTATTCTACACTTCTCATTCGCAGAGCAGTTATGATAGTTAGCATAACCATTTATTCAGGAAGATAAGCCTCTTCCTTGTCAGTACAATAGTGATACAGAAGGTGTTGCAGCTAATCAAGGCTGGAAGAAGCATTCCTTCTTCTACAGAGACAACTAAAGTCACGAAAGCACCAACTTCAGGGATGACCTGGGGAAATAGCGAACTGCACAGCTCTTCCACACTGCAGAAGTAAAGCAGTTGGACACCACTTTAACTGTCATGGCTCCATTCTGTGGAATCCTGGGATGAGCAGTTTGGGATGAGCAGATGCTGTAGGACAGAGTCATGGTAGACAGTAGCATCACTAGGGAAGCAAGGGGTGCAAACCACACCAGATGACACCTTGGAAGAGCAGCAATACCTGGTTGGACCTTCCTGGTGCTGTAGGGTGTTCTGCTGCTATGCCTGCCCCTTCTTCTCCCCTGCCTTGGCTCTCTCCATGAGGAGGAAGGATGGCAGTGGCCGAGGAGGGGGCAGCGCATACCCCTGCCATCCTCTCCTGCTGCCTCACTGATCCATGGCCCCCAGGTGGTCGTGAGTGGGTGGCAGTTGGGTGACAGTGAGGCAGTGAGAGAAGGAGGAGGGAGGCCACAACTACCTGGCAGGCCTTTCTGGGTTTGGCCAGGCAGTGGATGGGGAAGGATGGCAGGCAGGAAAAGAAGCAGGAGCAAGAGGGGCTTGTTTGACCATCCTGACTTTGATGCCACCAGGCTCCCTCCTTAGAAGGAAGCCTGGTGGTGGTGAAGGAAAAGGGGTGACCCTGTGTGGGATTGCCACCCTTGCCTCCACCCCACCAGACTCCCTCCTTGGGAGAAAGCCTGGCATCAGTAAAGGAAAGGCAGTGAGTGGGTTACAACTCCTACTGGTATCAGTCCTAGCCAGCATAGTGTTATGATATATGGTTTTAATAAAATTTGGGGGGAGGGACATGTGGAATGGGATATGGCCCCTGCTTGACCTATAGAAGGACCCGCCATAAGTCCCAGGCGAGGAGGTCACGTAGGTAAGTCCGCTTGGAGGAACTGAGTCCCCAGTAAACAACTCTCCATAAGAAGTTTGGGAGTCACCAGACCAGATTTGCCACTGCCCTCTGGAGTAAGACAATAGCCTTGGCCTCACACCTGATGAGCCAGTGATTGACTTAACAGCTTAGCCATTAAGTGGGCTTCCCCTCTGATTTGTGTCCAAAACTAAGTGCATTGTACACAGATTATTTGCTCTTGGCTTAACAAAGCCCAGGCAATCAGTACCTTTGTCTAAGCCTTGATACATAGCCTCAGGATATTTTCAGCCCTATAAAAGATTCCAAGTTGGAATCCCCCGTTGATGCTATCCTCAGAGTACAGGCTGTTCCACGCCAGTTTGACCTCTCCTCATAGCTCCTGCGGCCAATCTCCCCTCATCCCGGCGGTCATGTTCATCATCATCATCCACATCCATCAGGCTTTCCGGAGAAGAATTCTATGGTAATATTCCAGCGGTGTCTCTTTCTCTCAAACCTAACTCCCAATCTTACCCCTCCCTTTTCACTAGCATTGAACGTCTCTCTCTCTCTCTCTCTCTCTCTCTGTGTGTGTGTGTGTGTGTGTGCCCTCTTTTGCTGTGTGTGGTATTTAGGCCCCCCCAATAAATTGTGTATTTTCATTGGACTCACTTGGACAAGTATCATCTCTCTTGGGGTTTGTCGGTGGACCTCTGGTAGACAATACTGAGACTGCAATTCTTATGCAAAGGCTTTGTTAGGACCTTCCTCTTTGCATATTTGAGCTAATTACAATTCCCCTAAGTGAGAGGCTTCCTAACAATAGCAAATGCTGAGAGATGTCGTGAGCTGCAGTCCAACAATATTTGGCAGGAATGCATGGCTTATATTCTTGTTTATCGAGTTTCTGTTGCCTGGCCAATAACAGTAACAACTCCAATACAGCTCTTGCTACCCTTTTGCTCTCTAAAAATAATTTGCTCTACCTGCAGTCCTTTCCATCTTCCTTTTTGGTTATCAGTCACTCAAACAAGGATTCAAAACCAAACAATTTTGAATTGTTTTGAAGATTAAGAGTCACTAGTTGGTAACTCACAACTTATGAGGGCATTGCCACCTTAAATGAACTGTCTCCTTTCTCCCTTCCATTATTTTTATGTCATTCTTCAGTTCAACATAACTAGAGATGCTTTGTCTTACTCTGTTTTTAAATTTTGAGGAGTGACTGCCCCCATTTGATTTTTGTGGGAGCACACACCTTATCAGATTTTTCAAAATCTTAAAATAATGGCCTGAATACTATTGGGTTGTCCTTACTAGAGTAGACCCATTGCAACCATTGTTAACTGGTGCATCAACACTTTGGCCACATCTGTTCTGCAGATTTAATGCAGCTTGACACTGCTTTAACTGCCATGGCTCAATGCTATGGAATTCTGAGATTTATTGTTTTGTGAGCTCATTCTAATGTTGTATTTAACTTTGTGTGTGTATGTCTGTATGTTCTTTCAGGTTGCCTGTCAATTTATGGTGGCCCCATGCATTTCATAGGAAAGGAATCCTCAGAGGTGGTTTTGCCAGTTCCTTCCTCTGAAATACAGTCTATAGCTGGTGTTTGTTGTTGGTCTCTTATCAAAGAACTAACCAGGACTGACCCTACTTAACTTCCAAGATCAAATGGGATTTGGTGGTGCCTTTAAGGTATTTAGGCCCTCTCCCTTTAACAGATCACACAGAAAATGCACAAATCAACCACTGTTTTCTCTTTGTTGTGCACATGCTCACCACCACTAGAGGTCAATATACACTAGTCACAAGCAGTAGATCCCATAAAATAAACATGCCTATTATCCTTCAAGTCACCTGTCATCCTATGGCCACCCTATGAATTTCATTGTGTTTTTTTTTTTTTTAACTCAGAGGTGGCTTGCCTATTTCTTCCTGTTCAGCTTCCAAGATCAAATGGGATCTGCTACCTTCACATTCATAAAATGGTCAATCAAATCAGTATGCATGTTGTTAAGTTCCCTTGCCTTAACATATTGAACATTACTAGCAAATATAAGGGATCTTATATTTGTTGCCTGTCCATTATCCCATTAGATTGTTACTGTATATTTTCAACTTTCCTAGTGAGAGGGGGAGTGAAGAAAGGAGGAAGTGAAAACTGCCATCATAAAGAATAAATCCCCAAAACAAAACCTAGAATTTCTTAAATCAAGGAGTACTTAGAGGTGTCTTGTCAATTCCTTCCTCTGAAATATAACCTACAGCTATAGTACTAAGTACTCAAAGTGCTAACCAGGCCTGACCCTGCTTAACATTCATGATCAAACAGGATCTGGTACACAGAAGAAAGAGCCTTAAAAATTATAAATAAGAAATTAAAACCATTTTGTTTACAGGTGGATAGATTGTCCAAAATTTAGCTGATATTGAAAACAGATTGTAGACATTCTTTCTCAGATAACTTGGCAGCATGCATACTAATATGAGGTTCTAAGTCTTTTGTCTTTATTTGTTGGATAAAGATTTTATTTTTCTAGCACTGGGTGATGAAATAAAAAATCAAAGGACACAAATGCTGGAAAACACTGGAAGGCATATCTATAGAAAAATGGTTTAGCAGAATGTGATCTGTTTTTTTTTTTAATAGAAAAATTGTCAATTTAAATAATGAAAGGAGAAAAAGGGAAGGACTTTCTTTGAACTCTGGTCTCCTTTTATTTTCTGTTTTAATAGAAAAGCTAAAGCAGCATCAAACTGTATTATTTCTGTAGTGCAAATGCAGCCTTAGACTCTGAGGCTAAATTTTGAAGAAAAGTTTTATAGTGTGTAGATGAAGGATAATCTGAATTGGGCAAATAAACAAAGCATAAGCTAAAAAGAACCATTTAATAGAGATATTTCTATTCTTTCCCCCTTTCCTTCCTATTAATAATTAAATATTATATGTTTAACATATTATAATATATTGACTTATTGACCTGATACTATTTTTCTTTTTTGGTCTCTGTATTTATTTTGTTTTTGTCCTTTTTATCTTTGTTCATGTCAGTTGTAATATATACTGCTATGTATAAATAAAAACCAATACAAATTAGTATTTACAAAGCAGTTAAACCAATCAAAAAAGAAGCATATAAAATAATACCATCACTGCAAAAATCCTTTTCAACTTTTGCATATTGCTTCTGTGGTAGTTGAGGTTGTTGTTTATGTTATGTACCTTCAGGTTATCTCCAACTTATGGCACTCCTATAATAGCTTTTTAATTTGGCAGTATTTATTCCGATCAGGTTTGCCATTGCCTCCCTCTAAGCTGAGAAATTGTGATTTGCCCAGAATCACCCAGTGGGTTTCAATGGCTGAATTTCAAGATTTTAACCCTGGTATCCTTGCATCCTGAAGTGTTCAGCACTCAAGCCACAACACCATACTGGCCTTCAGTACCCAATAAGGTAAATCCATAATGACATGTAGCCACTGATTGTCTTACATTGTGAAAGAGATCTGCTCTGAATCATGTATAAATCACAAACTGAAGAAGACTTTTCTCTTCCCTTGCAAATTCTGGCCGTGCTGCGCTGCAGAAATAACTGGGTCCAAGCTATATCTGAAGGACCATATTCTCCCATACAAGTCTGCCTTACAGTAATGCCAAGACTATTTTAATAGCATAATTTGTTTAACTGTGTTTGGGCATCATTATTTTGGTTTATTTTCTCTGCTTTTTATTTTGTTGTGAGTCACCATGGGTCTTAATTCTGGATGAAAGGTGGGATAGAGGTCAAATGAATAAACAATCTCTAATAAAGTCATTGGGGTGCAGTAATGGGCAGTTCTATGTAAGGCTATACTGTCGGATACTGGGCTTGCACTATGGACCTCATAACTTTTCTTAATGTCCTAAAATAAACACAAATGCTCGCAGTCACATCTGTAAGAAGTAAGTGCCTGCAGGATCACACAACCATCTTTAAGAGCCAATGTTACCTTTCTGAAATCACTCTGTTTTAATTCAGCTGAGGAACTTGAGTGGTGTTAATGAGTAAGTATAAATTATTAAGCAAGAATTTGCCTTCCTTTAAGATTAAAATGCCATGATATTGACAGCTGTAGCTGTTCTCCATTTCCTTATTTAAACTGTTTTACGCTGTTCTACCTGAAAGCCATTGTTAAAAGTGGCAGACAGAAGTGAAGCCAGAGCTGTGTGATACCATGGCATTGTTCAGAAGCGTTGCTATCTTTGGTAATTCCTCTTGTAATTAGAATACACTGGTTGTTTTTTACTGTGAAAATTAAGACAGAGGGATTTTAGGGAGTGCACTATTTATTGATTGATTTATTCAGTTTATCTTTATGTTTGTACTTAATATGTACATATGAAATAGGATGTCTTCTGTCCCTGTGCAGTGTTATATTTGTTGTATAGAAGCATTGCCCATTAATATTTGTGGAACTAACTTATAATGAAGAAGTCTCCACTAGCACTGCATTACTTGCAGCAATAACTTATGTTCGCTCCTGAAAATGTTACAGCAAGTTCTGTTTAAAGGGGAGTGTATCATGCCAATAGCTATTATTAGAGAGATAGCTGCTCTAGTGCTCTAGAATGTCTGGACTTAACTGTATCTGCTTGTCAAAGCAACATGGAAAGCCAGAAAAGGAATGGTGGATAACTAGTAACTTCATTTTTCTCTAGGAGTCAAGAACTTCCCATAATTACTAAGCTTATATTTGATACTGCTCCTGTATAATGATACCATACCATGCAGCACCATACCATTTTATTGTGTTTCAGCAAACTGCCATTATATAAATTACAGAAAAAAGTAAATACAATTTAAATCTCTTCTAATTAACTTACATATTTCTCTGCATTACACAACAACAACAAAACAAGCCTTTACAAGAGATTACCATTCTTTCAGTGGTCTAAATAAAGGTTAAATGTAATTGTTTCTAAGAACATTGTAAATAGAGCATTCAAGCAGTACATAAATTGTATCTTCTATTGGACATGGAATCACAACAGCATATTTTGTCTTTCTTAAGAATCTTGTTATGCCTACCTATCCAATCAGACAAAGGAAGAACATCTGCATAAACAACAAACTGTGGTTCATTCAAAGTATTTTTCTTGTATTCCAGCTCCGGTGTCTGAAGTATCCTGCCCATTGTCTGAACCTCGTCCAAATTCAAGATTTCCAGACTTCAGAGCCTCCCCTTCTCCATGCTGCATTTCTAAAACATTGTATAAAAGACTAAAACAGAAAGAAAAACCCAGAGGGAATAAACTAAGCAAACATTATATTGGGAGTCCCCTTAATTTCAAGTAAGTATGGACAATTTCTTTTCCCCTTCAGTAAAGTGAGCACTATTTTTGAAAGGACAATTCTCTCTTTGAGAGACAGTTCAGTTTAAACCTGGTTTATCAAAAAAGACCATAATGGTGGAGGGCATAGGGCAGCCTTGTAGTGAGCCATCTAAATTGAGCACCAAATGCAGATTGAGCAGGCCAGCATATGGGCCAGCAGGTCCAGAGGAGGGCGATCAATTTGGTGAAAGGTCTGGAAACCATGTTCTATGAGGAACAGCTTAAGGAGCTGGGAAAGGGGTGACATGATAGTCATCTTTAAATATTTGAAAGGAGGTCATATTGAAGAAGGAGCAAGTTGGTTTTTTACTGCTCCAAAGATTAGAACATGTAGCAATGGATTCAAACTACAAGGAAAGAGATTGTACTTAAACTTTAGGAAGAACTTAATTGCCTTTCGACAGTGGAAAATGCTGCCTCAAAGTATGGTGGAGTCTCTTCTTTTGGAGTTTTTAAAACAGAAGCTGGATGGCCATCTGTCAGGAGTGCTTTGATTGTGTATTCCCACATGGCAGGGGGTTGGAGTGGATAATCCTTGGGGTCTCTTCCAACTCTTTGATTCTGCTGGGAATTAGCAGTAGAGGGGAGTGACACTGGCAGAGGATCTCTCAGAGATGACAGCAGTGACACCACAGCTATCACTTCTTAGTACTGTGCAGTACTGTGCATGAAAACCTATGATGGGGAACACCTCACCATATCCACCTGACCCCCTGAGAGCGAGGAACCTATGAACAGCCCTGCAATATGCTTTTTTTAAAACAGATAGTGCCACCAAGGTCAATATTCCCTGCTTCCCTCCCAAGTTGCCACAGGCTGTCTAGGAATTCTGTCGAGTGAATGTCTGCCTCAGGTACCAAAGCTTGAAATCTGCCCTCCTGAAATAAGGAGTTCCATTGGCCAGTCCTGGAACATACCAAGCTGAGAAGGTTATATTAGTGGACAAGCATGTAAACATAAATTTCCTCACTCTAGGCTCCCTGCTGTGTTTTGAGTGAACCTGCAGTTTGGTTCCTAGCTCTCATGATGCCTGCCACAAGAAAATCCCATTGTAATTTTCCAGGAAACCGCAAATCCTTCTTCACCCCATGAAGGCCTTGACTCCTGTTGTGATCCTGGCTAGCCTGGCACAAAAAACTTGTCCCGGGGAAACTGCCTTTCACGCAAAGTTGAGGTGCCCTATAAGGGCTTTCACTTCCTTCAGAGATGCAGAGTAATAGTGCCTTAAGCCTCTCTTGTAAAGCTGACAGTTATCTGATGGCAAAGAAGAGGCTCCTTGCACTGAGTCCAGTCCAATATCCAAATAAACTAGTGATGTAGAGGAGCCCTCCATCTTTTCCTCCATTAATGGAACACCTAATTCCTCTGACCATAATGGCCTTCTATACTGCTCATTATTTTTATTTATTTTGTGGAGAGGCCTGTTCGTAGAACACGCCTCTATTTTTCTTGGAACCAAATGAAATAAATATTCAAAATAAGTGATAGTTTTTACTATTGTAAATTCTTTCAGGCACCTGTGTCACATTGGAGGGAGTCCCCAAACTGGTTTTGCTGTAAGTAGTTGCTGTAAAGTACCCACTAGTGCTTTTATCATTTATCTTTATTTGACACGATTGCTCCTAAAGCAAATACTGACTTTTTTTTCTATTAAAGATATTCACTTTAGCTATCTGAGACATGCACTCCAAATTGTTGGAGCCTTACACTGCAATCTTTTGCCTGCTTCCTTAAGAAAGCACTTCTATTTCTCACTAAGTACAGTGGGATTTACTGATGAACAAATGTGCATTTGGAGTTGGCCTTGACTCATGGTGACTCTGTGAATGGGACACTTCCAAGCCCCTTGCCCTTAACTACCTTGCTCAGGTCTTGCATGCTGCTTGATTGAGTCTACCCATCTGGTGTGTGGTCTTCCTCTCTTTCTATTGTCCTCCCATTTTCTTAGGATAATTGTCTTTTCTAATGTCTCACCTCTTTTCACGATGTGGCCAAATGATGGGAACATCTATTCAATCATCTTGACTTCTAGGGAGAGTTCAGACTTGATCTGTTCTAGGACCCATTTGCCTTTTTGGCCATCCACTCTCCAGCACCACATCTCAAATGACTTAATTTTCTTTCTATAAGGTTTCTTCACTGTCCAGCTCTCACATCCATACATAGTGATGGAAATACGATGGCTTGGATGATCCTAAATTAGTATTCAGCTTGATGTCTTTGCACTTTAAGACCTTGTCCAGTTCTTTCATTGCTGCCATCCCAATCCTAGTCGTCTTCTGATTTCTTGGCTGCAGTCTCCATTTTGGATACGTATCTTGTACCTATGTGTGTGTGTATGTGTGTGTACTGTGTATTGTGCACATGTCTGAGTAAATGTACATTGCACTTCTTCTTCTAAGGCATGCTGCTTCCACCTCGCTCTCTGAACACAGCTGCACAGTCACGTTTATAGTAAACCTTTGTATTCTGCTCTGTAATGTCTTTGGATTTTCCTCAAAAAATTCTGGGAATTACAGTTTGGTAAAAGAAGCTGACCGGAAGAGGGATTAATGCATATGTAGGATTAATGAATAACAGATTCTGTGCCCCCTTCAAGTCCTTTTGAATATGGTGGGATTTTTAACTGTTCTTAAAAACAAATTATAGCAGAACTAGTAGTGTTAAAATAAATACTTTTTCTAATTGTCTTTTTTGTTGTGGGTTGCCTTGTAGACCAGTTTAGATCCTGAACTAAAGATGGTCTTTGCTCAGGCTGGTATAACACAGGCTCATCTGCAGAACAAAAGAACTTCAAAAAAGATTTTTGAAACTATAGAAGAACAAGGGGGTGTGGCAGCTGTGCTGAAAGAGGCAAGAACAAAAGGTATAGTACTCAGACACCTGTGTATACAGTGAAAATAGATCTTTCTGTATTCATGTTATGAAAACACGCATTCAAAGATACAAATGTTTTGGAATTTTGGCTAGCTGAACTGCCCTTAAGTATACATGGTGTGGAATGTGATTATACAAGGGATTTTGACAGATTCTAGTTGGATAGTACTTGTATCAAGATTAGTAACTAATGGCACAATTTATTTCCTTTCTCTGTACTATTTGTAAAGTTTAATCAGAGGAGAAATATTGGTCCTCAAAAACATTTTGTACCAATTGCTGAGAACCCCATGGGCCAGTGGTAAGGAAACTCTGGTTCCCCATCACTGTTTTAAAGGCTGGTCACTGTGGCTGAATCTGCACTGCAGCAATAGTGTAGTATGATACTGCTTTGACTGCCATGGCTCAATGCTATGGAATTCTGGGATTTGTAGTTTCGTGAGTCATATAGCATTCTCTGTCAGAGAGCTCTGGTCCCACAACAAACTACAGATCCCTGGATTCCATACCATGGAGTCATGACAGTTACAGTCATGCCAAACTGCATTACTTCTGCAATGCAGATGCAGTCTGTGTGCAGCAGGCAAGGCAAGTGGGCAGAGAAGCCTATGAAAATGATTTGGTTTTTGGTTGGTGTACATCTGGAATGTACATCTATTTAAAAAAAACACACATTGGATCTCATCACCTGTCACTTCCTTGCTTATATTGGGATTAGCAGTCATGCTACTTACTTTGTGCTGAGACTAATATGCATGTCCTTACTAAGAGAATTACCTTGGCCTTATAGATGTGGTCTATAAATATTTAAGTCAAAATTTTCACACTTGCATTTGGAAATTTCTAGACGATGTAACTCTAAACTATATCAGTGGCACTGTATTGAAAACTATCTTGGGATGGGGAGACCAAGACTTCACAGTAGCAGTAAAAAGTAGCAATATAATAAAAACAGTAGCAATAAAAATATACTCTTTGTATCTTTAAGGCTACCCAGGGACTGTCTGCATGTACTGAAGTAGAAACCAATAGTCAGACTCAGCTAAATAGGTAGCAGTGATCCAGGGGCAACTGTACTTATCTGAGGAATATATACCCAGGGGCTGTCCCCTAAGGTGATTGATCTGTGTGTCCTGCATCTATTTGAAAATAATGATGTTGGCACAAAATGGCATGGTCGGCCCTAACATTAGGTCAAGTAAGATAACTTGGGCAGGAGATGCTGGGAGACAGCCCTGACAGCCTCTCAGCTGTTCTTCCTGAACTCCGTTGGCTATTCATGTTGGACAGAGCTGTGAAACAGAGTGTTTCAACCACCAGTCTAGATGGTGTGTATCCATCTAGATGCCATCTTTCCCTTTGTGTCAGTCAGCAAAATGGAACAGCTGTGGAGAACAATGTGTAGATCTATGACTGCAGAAGTTGCTTCAATCTTTTTCTTTTTAAATCCAGTTCAAATTATTAGGCCAGCTTGAAAGCAGGTACATAACAAGTATGTTTAGGGTGTAAGCAAACATGCTTGAAACCGTATCAGATCATAAATTTCAGTGCATTGGATACATGCCTAACAACATTGTTTAGTACCAGCTTAGTATGTTGTATCAGTGAACACATTTAATATTCATAGGGAATATCTGTTATTAGACAATTATACCAGTTTGATACCACTTCTGTCCTTATGGCTCTATCCTATGGAATCCTGGGATTTGTAGTTTGGTGAGGCAGTTAAAATGACTCTATGTAAAGGCAGTGAACTCTTTATCATAGAACCCTAAGTAACTCAACAAATTACAAATCCCACAATTCCATAGGATATAACAATGAGACTAAAAGTGCTATCAAAGTGATACATCCATGTAGTGCAGGTATAGCTACCGTGACCAAAAGTTCTTTTTGTCTAGGAATTTGGTTTGCTAAGATTTTGGAAGAAATTCTTGTGGTTCAAAAATTATACTTAGGCTTAGTGAATAGCTGGATGTTTGTTTACACGACCTATCCATTTTTCCATAGGGTTATTGACCAAATCAGCTGATCATCCTTTGCTTCATTCTGTGATGCCCAGTGGGCCTGGCACAACTTGTAGTCCTGAAAATGAACTAGACTGCCAAACTTCAACAAGGATGATTGGTTTTAATGATGATGCCCCACCAATATTTTCCTCAGTATCAGAGTCATGTAATGATAATCTTCCTTCAGCTGTCACAACTCCAGCACCTACCATCTCGTCTCTCCAAAGGTCATCTCCACAGAGTTTGATCCAGAATCTAAAGGAAGTGCAAATGAAAAGGGCAAAAAGTGACAACCAGTTACCTCCTTTCAGACAAGATGCTGTTCTGTGTCAGATCAGAAAAGGAGCACAACTGAAAACAGCAAGTATTTTCATCTGAGTGCACATTTTCTTGAATAATTTTGTCCTGACAGAATTTTAAGGACTTGTTGTTTTGGGGTTAGCTTTCAGAAAAAAAAATTCTTAAAAGTACAGATTTATATTTTTCATATGTACATATGTTGTTTTTAGATGCACCAGACAACTAATGTAAAATGGTGCCAAAGTTGTTGGCAAATGTTTACTTACTAGACCTCTACAGTGTGTGCATGTATTTGATCACACATTTTAGACCAGGGTTGGAATTTTTCTCTCATCCTATGAAGAAGGCAAGAAAATATCCCCTCTGACAAAAATCTTGCAAGAAAATCCTAGGAGAGGCTTGCCATAGGCCAGAGCTAAGTTGAAGGCACACAACAACAACATGCTGAGCTTTATTTTGAAAACTTGACCTTTATATAGCAAAAGCCCTTAGATTGTCTACATTCCCTGCTTTGGTATCTGGTAGTACTAGTGAGCTCTGCATGCTGGAAGAGGAATTTCCCCCAACTTTTAAAACTTGTGTTTGCTGGCAGGAAAAGCTGCCATTAGATTCTCACTACAGGACTTTGTTGTAAGTTTTCTATGGGCAGAGTTGTTGGTGGGTTGGAAGGGAGCCGGCTATGTAATACAACGGCAGTAGTTGCACAAGCTCCAGTTGCACAAGCAAAAGGGCTTCAGCCACTGGAGGCTTATTCTAATCTCTTATGTTTAAAAATAAAATAAAAATCAGACCTAAATCCCAGTGACAGGCTAATTACCTCAATCGGTTTTTCTTGAAAGCAAGAAGAAAGCTGATTGAGTTGAACCATCTTGCAGCATGGAATGCCTAGGGCTGGTGACAGCTCCTGAATAGAGAGAAAGCTTTGTTTCCCAAGTTGTCACTTTTCAGCTGTTGCTTTTTATTTTTAGCTTTTATTTCAGACACATGGGAGGGTGTTGACATGATTAGAAACTGCCAGCAAACTAAGAAAATGAAAGCTTTCCAGTCTGTCTTACAAATTACAGGGTTATTTCTGGAATTGTGTATTTAAAAATATTTCATTGCTTACTCTCCTTAGCAAAAATTCCTAAACCTTGCATTGCTTATTGTCCACATGTTTTTTTTTTTAAATGTAATGTTTCTAATGCTGCAAGGGGATGCTGTAGGGAACTTTGTGCAAGGAGGTAACCGAAGTAATGAGATTACTTTCCATCTGTGTTTCTTCATGACATTGCAAACCTTGTTGTGCGGAAAGTAGACAATATGTCTAAAGTTTCTCCTTATTTTCTGGTTCTGAAGTTGCAAAATGTAAGGATGATAGATGTAGATACACAGGATTTCATCAAGTAGGTATCTGCACATATACACTGGCTTTCTGCAATAATGAAGTGCAATTTCCTGTCTCTCAAAAGAGACTATAGGATTGGGGAACTTGTGGTCCTCTAGATGTTATAGGCTAGAACTCTCATTAGCCCATCCAGCATGTGTGTGCATGTGCCTTCAAGTTGCATATTGACTTACGGGAACCCCATGAACTTCATAGGGTTTTCTTAGGCAAGAAGTATTCAGAAGTGGTTTTACCAGTACCTTCTTCTGAAATATAGCCTACAGTACCTGGTATTCCTTGGTGGTTTCTCATCCAAGTACTAACCAGTCCTGACCCTACTTAGTTTTCAAAATCAGATGGGATCTGGTGCCTTTAGAACATTTAGGTCCCACCCAGAATGCTGAATTGTCATACGACTTGTTCAGAGGGGGGCAAATGAGTCAGGTGGTTGCAATATTTATTGCTCTGTTCTGTTACTTTAACAAAATGTTTCTGCTGCTGTTCTGGATTATTTTCTGGGAGTTTCCAACATGATATGCAACATTTTATTAGACTGCCTTAAGTGGGTTTCATTCTAATTTTGAGATGTATTGGAACAAAAAAGCACTGCTCAACTTTCCCTTTTCATTTTTAAGACTTATAGCCCCATAGTGTGTCCCTGTCTCAGTGAAATTTCACTTTTGCATTATAACTTTAAATTTAAAAAAAAAGAGGGAGAAAATTGACCCTTCAAAACTTAGGACTATCTTGGCAAACAATGCCCTGCTTTTTTAAAAAATAACTTTGGAAGGTCCCTAGCAAGATTCAAGAAATTGTTACAAAAAGCCCCCATCCCAAAGAATGGGACAATTCATTCTTTGAGGCAGCAAGAACTCAATATCAAACACACAAAGAGGCAGATGGAGTGGTGATGCATTATGCAATTATTGCTGTTTCATGCATTTAGGCTTAATCTGATAACTTTATCACAGAAGGCTAGTAAACTGCAATTACAGTAGGATTATAGTGTTTTTGGCAGGTACTGATCACATGACTTTGCATTTCTCCTGTTGCTGCTTCGCATTTCTATAATTGGTGGGGAACACCTTTTCATTAATGGTTTTTCCTCCTCAATGAAAAGCTGCACTCCACTAATGACTGAAATGCAAAGCAGCAGCAGGAGAGACACTAAGTCATTCATCTCAGTGAAAAGGTGCACTCCACCAATAATTGAAATGCAAGGCAGCAAAAGAACAGACATGAAGTCATGTGATAAGTACCTGGCAATTGACAGTATTGTCCTACTGAAATTGTGCTCTACTAGGCTTGTGTGATAAACTCTGGATGGAGAAGGCCTTGTGTCAAAGGCAAAAAAGCGAAAGTAGATTCTGAAGAGCAATTTGATGGAGAAAGTAATAAATAGTACTCTGTGCAGCAATTCTATGTATACAGTGCAACAATATGATAGATCATAGGTCCTTGTAGTCCAGTACTGCTTACATTGACCGGCAGTGGATTTCCAGATTTTCAGGCAGGAAACTTTCTCAGCCCTATCTGGAGGTGTGACAGAAGGAACCTGGAATACTCTACACACAAAGCATTGCTGTACCATTGAGCTATACTTAATTTTTGAGGGAGCAGGAGACTTGGGGAGTAACCTAGGACAGTGCTAGATAGTGAAAATCACAGGGTGAAATATATTGGGGTTATAAGAGCAGAGAGATGGGACAGGGCAAGGCTACGGAAAGTTCTGAGGGCAAGGACAAGAAGCAACAAGCCATTTGATGGTGACCTAACATAACTGTTAAAAAGGACCAGGTGTTGTTTTACTTGCTTTGCTTACAGCTAGCTCCACAGTAGACTTGACTTCTTAAAAGCTACATCACTGTTTAATTATCAGTGTCTGCAAACAGGTGGCTCACAATCCAACATCTCTCAGTGACCAAGGAATAGTAGCAACACTTTGGGACGTCATTGGGAAGAGACACCAGGCAATACGTGACTCAGGTAGATGACTCCCCATCCCCTAATCTTGCTTTGTAACAGACAAAACACTCTTCCTTCCCAATCCTTCTGAGAAAGTATCCTGCTTGCTAACTTTTAGTGGAACAAAGTAACTTATCTAGTAAGAGCTGGGTGAACTTATACTTCTGATCAGACAATGTCCCCCCCCCCCCTTTTTTTTTAGTCTCTGGCTATTTATTTATTGACCAATTGTGCAAAGAAATATGTTTAACTTGATTGACTGTTAAACGTCTATTGAGATAAATAACATTTGAAATATTGGAGAACTCAAACTAAATATAACCTTCGTTTGGTGTCATACATTTCTAAGTTAATTTGGATTCTGAGGTTTGTTGCCAAGGATGGAGAGACATATCTGTCTGCTTTGGGCAGAAAAGGTCCCTTGAGTATGTCATGAAGAAGACAGGAAATTTAAAGTGCCCTGTATTCAGATGCCTGTAAACTTATTCCTAATTTGGTGTGTGAGATATGAATTAAATAACACTTGTACAACTTGGCCCTCCACATTTGCAGCTTTGACATTTGTGGCTTTGATTATTTGAGGTTTTGATTAATATGTTTGATTAATATTATTATAGGTCCTCCAGCATGAATCTGTGCCATTTCTGGCAGATGCTGACCACAGAGTTGCAGTGGAGGAACTGGAGATTTTTAAGAGGTGTTCTTACATAAAAAGAACATTTTTTTTTATTTGTAAATGTTCCACATTCATGGGGATTCTTCACCCATAACCCCAGCGAATGTGGAGGGACCACTGTAGTTTTCTCCTCATTCTTGGGGCATTATTACAAATGTATTTCATGACAATAATTTCCCTGCTGTGGATACAGCGGACAATAATTCCCTGTAAATGTATTTCTTCTGAAGTATGACTTGTGAATAATATTCAGATAAAATGCCTTCGTGCTAATTACAGATTGTAAATCTGTGTGAAAGAACTCCAAATTATTTAAAAATAACATACGTGAGCTCAGGTCTGTGGTAATCAAAACCCTTAAACACTACTAAAAAGTCATGTTGACCTCTTGAGCCTATGCAGCTGTGTCTGGCCTCACGTTTATTTTGGCAGGATGAAGAAATCCTACCAAAATTCCATTTACTGTCTCATTTAAACATGGTTTATGTGGTAATAACATGCAACAGAAAGATTCTTTTTTACAGTCATTTGCTTTAATTTCCTTCTGTTTACCGCCATTCCTTGCTATTAGCTAGAAACCATCCAAGTGTATTAAATCTACTTTTTGTTGCTTAATTTCATTTGTTGCTATATAGCCTTTAATACATGGCAAGATTTGCATATTCATTATTCCCACTACCTCCAAACTGCACAAGCTAGCCATTTGCTGTTGTTTGATTAGGTCATGTTTTCCCTGATAGTAGTAGAAAAACAGCGCTTTTCAACCTTGCAAGCTGCCATTGGAGAATTAATTCACAAATTGGTTAGGGACAAATCATTCTGATCATGAACCTTATAGGAGGCCAAAAGCAAATATCAGCAATTGGAAATGAAGATGGGACCTTTGTGCAGAATGTAGAGGCTTGAAGAGGAGATACAGCCGTATAAAACATCACTGTAGGCATCCCCAGGCAAAGAACTGGAATGATCTGCTAACATGAATAGAAAATACAAGTTAAGAAAAATAACTGCATTCCTTTTTCAAGAAGGGAGGACCATGCAAAGGGAAATATTGGACACATGCCATTATTGGGATCACAGAAATAAAGGCATTAATTTCAGCCATACTTTTTAGAGCCTTTATAATGAACTTGAGGCAGAAACAAGAATGAGGTTCCAGTTTTCTCAAGGGAACCCTGTAGTTTTGAAGAATGTTTTCTTTTTTAAATAAAGGCACAAATATATTAAATTCCTTAGGTGGGAGCAGGGAAGAGGACTACTGGAGTGAGGAATGAAACAGTTTGCTTTATAGTACTCTAATGGTGATACTGGCTGAAATTCTGCATAGGAGCACCTCATAGGAGACAAGAGTAGACTGCAACGATGTGGTGTGCATTATAAAATAAAATAAAATCTGGGAAAACACAACAATACTCATTACAATGCCTGATTTTCAAATTATTTTTTCTGTTTATTAGCTTGCAAAATGCTGTTCAAATATGAATCTCCTGATTTTACCTCTTTGCAGCTCATCCAGGCATGTAAAGTCTGTATTGTTTACATTTGTAATGCACTATTACACACAGTGGAAAATACTCCCAGGCATGTATGGGTTATTGCTAACACACACACACATACAGATCTCCAATACTTGCAAATAATAAATAGGTTTATAAAAAAATAAGTATTTGCTTCTGCATAATACTCATATCCATAGTTTTTTTTTCCTTTGCAGATAGTGAAGAGCCTGGCTTGGACACTGGAGATGAATGGGATGATTAAAATATTACTTATCACCAGGAAAAGAGATTAAGCATGTTAAGTGTTACTTGGTTTTTTAATACAAAATTCTAACAGATTTTCTAGAAGACTTGGAGAATATGAAACAGTTTTATTTGTGGAATATTTAAAAAGTGAAAGTTCTCTAACGTGATTCAAGACACTGACATATGACTGTGCTATTTTTTATTAATAAAGTTCAGATTATAAATTACTCATTAATTTTTATGCATTACTTCTTTACTACAACCTCCTCCCCCCCCCCCCCCCATGGTATACAGTAAATAACCAATATAAAAAGTTTCTTTGTGAATCCAGTGATCTGTTATAACTTCTGTTGCTTCACTTGCAGTGTAATCCTATGCATGTCTACTTATAAATACAGCAAGTGCACTTATAGGATACTACTCCTGCATAAGAGTAAACAGCAGTTACAACAGATCACTGGAGTCAGATTCAGTGGTTAAGATACTGACTCTGATGGCTGGAAGATCAGAAGGCCAGTAGTTTGAGGCCCAAGTGTCACGTGACTGAGTTCCCCTCAGTAATCCCAGCTTCTGCAAACCTAGCAGTTCAAAAGCATGTACAAGTGCAAATAGATAAATAAGTGCCACTTCAGTGGGAAGGTAACAGCGTTCTGTGCAGTCATGCTAGCCACATGACCACGAAGTTGTCTCTAACAATGCTGGCTCCCTCGGCTTAGTAACTGAGATGAGCACTACCTCCTACAGTCAGACACGACATGTCAAGGGAAAACCTTTACCTTTACTCCTATGTAAAGTATTAGGATATCAGGCCTGATGTAATATCTGCTGTCAAAATACTATGTTTTGTAAAAAAAATCTGGTGAAAAACAAGAAATGGTTACAAATGGAAGACAGTATTCTGGATTCCACACAAAACTGTTGTATATGTTTAAGGGAGAGAGGCTTAGCATTTTTATATATCTATTGTTGTAAACTTAAGATTCTAAAAACACATTTGCTCCCTAGGCTGAAGCTATGCAAAAAGCTGGGAATATTGTTATGTTTACTTCTTTCCTTCATTGTTCATGACATTTCCAAATGTATGTTTCTCTACAAATAACCCCTTGTTGAGTCTGATATGATAATGATGCACCTTTGCTAACTTTAGAAAGGCCTTCTGTACAGTGGGAATAGACTAATCTGAACTATTTGCATACTCTTCATTTCAGGATCTTAGATGCTTGTAGTATTTTGTTTATGAGATTATGCTAGGCAGGATTTGAGTATATAAGTGTTTTTGACTTTTGAATATTTTCGTATACATAATGAGAAATCTTGGAAATGGAACCCAAGTCTAAATATGAAATTCATTTTTATTGTACAGTATATACCTTTTCGGGCACAGTACAAGGTGTTGGGTATGACCTTTAAAGCCCTTCATGGCTTGGGGCCAGCTTATCTGCGGGAAGAGTGGGTGCACTGCAAGATGAAGAAGCATCCTGGGGCATGCTCTGTCTATAGTTGGGCTCACATGTGCCTCTCCAAATGTTGTGCCCCTGGTGGCTGAGGAAGGACTGGAGCCTGGGTTTGCTCTTAGGTGGCTGTGAGGTGAGAGGGCTTACACGGATGCTCATAGCATCCACTTCCATCTACTAAATTGATGTTTTTGGCTAGGACAAGTTATGTGTCCTTGTTTTTTTATGTTAGTTTTTCTAGCTAAGCACTTATTTCCACTGTGGTCTGTCATTTCCCTGTGTTGTCCCATCATCCCAAAACCTACTGAACATTCACTAGATTATTTCTTCTGTGCAACTTTTGATGATTCTTCACAGTACACAAATTTATTTATTTATTTATTTATACCCCGCTCTTCAGCCCTAAAGGCTATCAGAGCGGCTTACAATTATTATTTTTTAAGACGGTTCCCTGCCCTCAGGCTTACAATCTAAAAGACACGACACAAAAGGAGAAGGGAATGGTGATGGGGAAGGGGATCAGGTCCAGCAGTTCTTCTCTCCCTCTGACGCCCGGACCAAGGCAGATGGACTGGAGGGAGGGCTCGGCTTCTTAATCTAGATAAAAGAACAATATTATTTGTGCAAGGAAAGCTGGCGTTGTCTGTTTTACACAGATCTCATTTCCTGACTCTAGGGAGACATGGGTTATATTTGAGGGGTGATTTCTCAAGAAGAAAGTCTGCTTCAGTGGTTTGCAAATTTTGGTCTTCTAGATGTTTTAAACTTCCAGTCTCAGAATTCCTGACTCTTGGCCAAGCTGCCGAGGGCTTCTGAGAGTTCTAGTCCAATAAATCTGGAGGACCAAAGTTTGGGAACCCTGCTGTAGTCCTTGAGCATCTTCCTTCTCTTTGTGAGGAGATGATTCCTTTTGGAAGGCAGCTAAGATCTTCAGTTTGAGCAACCTGCCCCCACCCACAAAGGAAGGCACAGATAGGGAAAACTGAAAGAAAGGAGTTTGCACATACACACAGTCACTTCACACCAAATGGTGAAAAGCTTGATAGCAAGAGGACATCTTGAATCCGAGAATCCAGAAAGGCCAGTCTCTAGGCACCTCAACCAGAAAACAAAGAAAATGGAAGTGGGTTGAGTGTACACGTGCATTGGCATGTTCAATTGCTGCAAAAGAGGAGTTCTCCCTCTGGGAAATGCAAAGCAGAAGAACACATAGGGAGAGATGGGGCAGGCAACATTGCCCTAGGCAGACCTACCAGGTTTTTCATGGCCCTAATTACTCATGCTTTGAGAGAACCAAAACAATGTAATGAATGTATGAAAAGATTTGAAGCTATAAGAACAAAAGGAACTTTCCCAATAATTATGAATATCTACAATGGTTTAATACAAATCAGTGCAACACATTTTTTAATAAAAGGAATCATTTGCAATTAAGATACATATATATTTGGTGTGGATTCCCCCACAGATGCAAGCTGCTTTCTCAGGAACTATGGATCCTAGGGTTCCTTAGTTCCTGATGTATTCAATACGCCAACAGAATGTAGCAGCAGCAGTAGAAAAGAAGCCCTCTGGTAACTGTAAACATTGAAATTCCAGAGACAGTAAACCTAAACGACTATCAATAAGATTTAGAGACCCCATGACAAATGTGAATAAATGAGTCAGGTGTCCAGTATCAGAGTGCATAAAGGAATGGACACTGGATTCCAGGGAAAAGGAACAGTGCTTAAAAGGGTGTTTGTCACCTCATGTGTAACACATTTGTTACATTGATTTATAGCTTGCTTTGATGCAAAGGCTCAGGAGTGGCTTACAGCACTTTTTCCTAAATGTTGGTAGTCCTGTATCTCAAGGGCTCACATCTCATTGACATATATTAGTGCCATACTATTATGTCAGCCTGTGAATACAAATCAGGCAGATGGATACCAAAGCAGCTTAGGCCAAAGGGATGGAAAGAAGCTAAAAGACACTAACTAATCCTTCAGTTTTTCTGAACAGGAAAAGGATTGGCATGGTAAGGATGCAGGCTATTTCTGTGAGCAGAGACATTATGCTTGAGTGGCTGAGCTTGTCTCTAGTGAGCTCTCTCTGCCACTCATGGACATCAGTCTGCCTTCTCAAAGGTAATCTAGAAAGAAACAAGGAAACTAGTAATGAGGATTGGCTGACAGTAAGAAAGAGCTCCATTTTAAGCTGGATCATGGGTGTCTTAGGTCTCAGGATGAGAGTTCTTGAATGGAGGACATCTAATATTTCAGTCTCTTCCATAACTACATTTGGTCCCTCTTCCCCCTATTCTTACTATCTCTGGGAAGCCCAGGTTTTTATTTGTTCTCCTTTCAAGCTTGACATGGCAGTGAAAAAATGAGGCTGACATGAATCAGAAAAGAACCACCTCTCTCCAAGGATGCTGAGAGCTGGTTTGAGCCTCAGTGAAAAACCCACATCACGGAAAGACCTTTACCTAGAACTGCTTGCAAAAGAATCTTGTGGCACTTTTGAGACTCAACTGAGCAAAAGATGTTGTAGTGTAAGTTTTTGTAAATTTGGTCTACTTTCACTTTCTCAGATAGTATAACAGTCTTTTGTTTATTTAGCCTCAAAGGTGCTACAAGATCTATTTGCATACTGATATTCTTAACTAATGCAGGTATGTCTTTGAACTCTACCCCTTAGAGTTGCTTGGTTCTTGATGCAAAGTTCACAAATTGTTAAGAACTTTGTTTAGAATCACATGAAAACATAAAAAACCCAAAACAAACAGCTTCATTTATATACCGCTTCATACCCTTAAGGAGTGTCTAAGCGGTTTACAACTGTAAGCTATTTGCCCCCCAACAATCTGGGTACTCATCTTAGCGACCTCGGAAGGATGCAAGCCTGAGTTGAGCTTCAGCCCTTATGCTGGTCTTGAACTCGCCTCCTTATGGTTTTGAGTGAGTGGCTGCAGTACAGGCATTTAACCACTGCACCACCAGGGCTGATCCTGACTACATATTGTTCTTAATTATATAATTAGTAATTGTTTGGTTGGTTAGGGCTGAAAATAGCTGATTACAGATAGAATTTCGTGTCATTATTTTCTTTGAAAGTCACTGCTTTTACAAGAGATTTAAAAAAAAGGTGACAACAATACTACTACTGAAAAACATGCAAAATAGTTGTACCCTGACCTTCCTTCTGGACTCTTGGGGCCAAGTAACTTAAAGAAGCTCCCTGCTCCAGGACTTGCCCCTTTCCAAGCAGAGATAATGCATGGATTTGGAAAGGAGGTAACTAGGAGGCCTCCTCACCTGCTCTAACAATTCACTTGAAAGGTGTTACCGTATATACTTGACTCCTGTATAAGTCGAGGGCAAGTTTTGGGGCTGAAATTATGGATTTTGCTATGACCCATGGATAAATCGAGGGTAAAATTTAGGCGCATATCCCAAAGGATCTAAAGGATGAAGCAAAGCAAAACAATGCCAAAGAACTTACAAAATCCCAGTAGACATAACTCTTTGTGCTCAATCTTAAGGCTGGATGGATGAGAGAGTAGAGGAGACCAGTGCTTCCAGGACAGATTATACTGGTTCCTTCTTTTAAATCAGAGTTCACTTACATTGAGCCATGGATAAGTCAACTCAGGTTTTTTGGGTCAATTTTTTGACCTAAATTTCTAGAATTATTTTTTGGACCAATTGTTGCTCAGTTCATTCTCAGGGCCCTCTGTCCCATTAGTACATACGCCCTTATCATGTGGGTGTAAGACAGAGACTTTTATTCAGACTGAAATTAAAATTCAGCTCTAAACAAGACTCTCCAACTTTTCAGTTTGGCAGTGATGGCTTAAATTAATCCCCCGCCACTTCATTTTCTCAGCTGGTTTAATGGCTCATGGTTTTTCTCTCCTTTCCCTCCACCCTTCAAAACACAGCACCCTGTGATGTGACTCCAAATTGCTTCCTGAGGTGAGAAAAAGAGATCAATACACCTTGTAAAACTAGAGGAAGAGGAGAGTCCTGCCAGTTAAGGAAGGCTTTCCTTGAGAAGATACCTTTGGAATTACAGCACTCCCGAAATTGTGTACCACCTGCTCTCACAATCTTTCTCTTAGACACACCAAGTTCTCCTGCCCCACCTATAATTACCCTAAAATAGGATCAAAATTGCAGAAAAGATTCCTGGTTTGATTTTTTAAAAAAAATTTAAAAAAAAGATTTTTATATGTTTTTAAGATGTGCACAAACTTTATATATTTTGGGACTTAGCTTTACTGGTTTTCTTCTCTCCACTCCTTTCCTTTTGATTTGCTTGTTCCAGGGCTGCCTGGTGCTGCAGGAAAGAAATTGTAGACATCAAACAGTGGCAGAGATTTTACTGTCTGTACTTTAAGATTTTTGTCTTCTTTAGAGCGTTGTTCCATTTACATTAACAATGCAATTATACACATATCTTCTCAGAGGCCTAATGGGTAAGGCCCAAGGAGTTCAGTGGATCTTATTTCTAGGTAAAGATGCACAGGATTGTAGCCTATGACACTCCAAAAGAGAAGCCATTGGAATGCATGTTTTCAGTTATGACAATCATACTTTTTCAACAATATTTGTCTCCTGGAGTGAAAAATATTGCATCCCCCCACCCATCTTGTATTCTAAGAATCAACATGTGAAATAAGTTAGGCTGAGAAGCTACAATTAGCTCAATGGAACCACATGAGTTTGTCAAGGGAAATAAGGGATCTGACCTATTCTATAATGTGCATTGATCAGACAAGTGGGTATGATCACAGAGTTCATACAGTGGATCTGAGAAAAACCTATAATTTTGAGCAGGACTGATAAAGGCATTTTCATTTCAGAATAATGTATTATACAATATTTCATTTATTATTAATCACATTATGCATGCATCTACAAAGAATATTGTATTTATTTCCCTTGTGCACATGCATGTTTCTACAAAGAATATTGTATTTATTTATTTGCCCCCTGTTTTTTTTTTTCAGGCTTTACTAAACTCAGTACATGAATTCCAGGTTTTCTCACTTAAAATTTTAGTTCTAGTCCAACATTAAAATCACTACTTCACTTGCTATGGGAGGGGTTTATGAAGAAACTCCCACTGAAATTGATGCATTCAGACAATCAAACTATTACAACTTGACAACTTCCCTGTTCCTTTCTAGCGGTTGTTAATGTAGAGTCATGTTTGCTGTCTGATTAAAATCCTCTTCGAGGGCTAATGAAACAACAGTATTTCCTAAGCATTAGCAATATAGGCTATATAGGACTAGTAAATCTGTAGACCTCCAGCTCCCACCATTCCTGCCCATTAATCTTGTTTGTTGAGGCTGATGGAAGCTGGAGTCCAACAAAATCAGGAGGGTCACACATTTTCCACTCCTGGTGGAGAATATAAAGACAATGTTTATAAGATAAAAAGCAAAATGAAATTCCAGTAGTGGGCACTGTACCACGTTTGTAAGTGAACTTTAATGCAGGCTTGCAGAAAGAGTATTTGAATGCATTATTGACTTGGCAGAGGTTATTAATAAACTTGTCTCAATGCTGTGCATTCTTCTGTCTAAGAATAGGCAGGGAGTCATGTTTTAACAGTGGAAACAGAGACCAATGTGATAAAGTGTGTGGAAAGATAATTTGCAGTGCATTTTCAACCAGATCTAATAAAAAGATATTTTAATTTTTACAATAATGAAAATTGTTCAATACATTATTACTGAAACATGGTTTTCTTAATCAATGTGTCTTTAAGAACTACGTGGTGAAAATGCTCTATGTGTCTTGGCCCCGTGCATTTATTTATTTTATTTATTGGGATTTATATCCTTCCTCTCTCCCAATTGCCCCCTGCCATCTCAGCCTGCCTGCTTGCTCCAAGAACAACATGATGCTTCCTCCAGATGCCTCAAATGTCTGAAATATAATGTATGGTAGCTGCATAGATAGAGTTCTTAGTTGTGGTACCTTGCTTTTGGACACTTTCCACAGGGAGGTTTGCCTAGTGTTCAGTTGTAATTCTGGCATTAGGTGAAGGGATAGGGCCTTTCCAGCAGTGGCACCATTTGTTGGCCACCTTCACAATCACTATGTTATCAATTCATGATTTTAAATAGGCTTTAAATATTCACCTGTTTCAATGGTATTTCCCCTTCAAGGCAGGGATAGGAATAATATGGCCCACCAGATTGGTTAGATGGCAGCTCCCAGCATTCCTCTGCACTGGTTCTGCTGGCTAGGTCTACCGAATTTGCAATCCAGCAATGGGAGGGCTCTATGATTCCTACCTTATCTGAAGGGTTTTGTGCTGCCAGTGCTTGGATGCTGTTTGAGAATGTTCTTGTTGGTTTATAACAATATGATGCTGCCTTTGTGTCTGAATTATACAGCTGTTTGCACTGATTATTTTAACTGAATTTGGGATATTACATTTTGTGACTGTGCCTATCACACTTTTAGGGTAAGGGTGTCTACTGAGTCCTTTTACTTAAAAGCTACCTTTAAATTATTAAATCTGCTAAGTAGATAAATTCCTCTGGGGTTAAAAATCTTCAAAATTGTGCTCATTTTTTTTCTTTTTAGCTGCTATTTTACTGACACAATGTCTTGTGCTTTTTCTCACTAGCCATGTTGGGAGCATTTAGATACAAAATATGCAATCTAACAATTTTATAACACTGACTTGGGAAATGCTTGACACATTTTGAGTTTGCCATGCACTTAATGTATCTGATGAAGTGGAAAGCTTGTGCTACAAGAAACTAAGTCTTCAAAGTGCTACCGCATTCATTTTTATTATTTGTTAATTCTACTGGATTTGAGCGAGTTTTAAAATAATCTCTTGTGACATTTAAGAGGTGTGAACTAATTTTTTAAGGAAAAAAGTATATTAGTTCAAAATTATTTCAGATGGTCTAGGGGAGATATGGGCAACTGTGGAGTTCCAGATGTTTTGGCCTACATTTCCCATGTGTGTTAGTCACCAGAGCCAATGATAAGGGATTATGGGATTTGTAGGTATTACTTCCCCTTTTAAAAAGGTAAAGGTATTCCCCTTTGATAAGGTTGTCAAGTTTTGTCTGACTGGAGGGGGTGGTGCTCATCTCCATTACTAAGCCAAAGAACCAGTGTTGTCAAAGACAACACAGTGATCATGTAGCCAGCATGGAACGCTGATAATTTCTCACCAAAGTGTTACCTTTTTATCTACTTGCAGTTTTACATTCTTTTGCACTGCTAGCTTGGCAGAAGCTGGGACTAGTGACAAGAACTCACTCTGTTACACGGCACTTAGAATCATAGGCCCTTATCAGATGGGAGGAATTTCTCTTTATTGCGAATGGAGCCAATTCAGATTCACGTGAATTCTCTAGTTTAGCGAATTCACGTGAATTCCTATTGTGTTCGGAATGCGTTCAGAATGACTTCCCATTACCCAAAAATGACCCGCCATTGCCTGAAATTGCATGAGATACTTTAATTCACAATAAGGTAAAACCCATGATTGTGTTCGGAATGACTTTTGACTAAAACTGATGCAATTTTAGGCTGTATCAATAGAAGTATACTGTCTAGATCAAGGGAAGTAATAGTGCCACTCTATTCTGCTTTGGCCAGGCCCCACCTGGAATACTGTGTCCAGTTCTGGGCACCACAATTCAAAAAGGATGTGGAGAAACTGGAGCGTGTCCAATGGAGGGCAACTAAGATGGTGAAGGGTCTGGAAACCATGCCCGATGACGAGCGACTTAGGGAGCTGGGGATGTTTAGCCTGGAGAAGAGAAGGTTAAGAGGTGATATGATAGCCCTGTTTAAATACTTGAAGGGATGTCACATTCAGGAGGGAGCTTGTTTTCTGCTGCTCCAGAGAACAGGACCTGGAACAATGTAAGCTACAGGAAAAGAGATTCCACCTCAACATTAGGAGGAACTTCCTGACAGTAAGGGCTGTTCAACAGTGGAACACACTCCCTCGGAGTGTAGTGGAGTCTCCTTCTTTGGAGGTCTTTAAGCAGAGGCTGGACGGTCATCTGTCAGGGATGCTTTCATTGGGAGTTCCTGCATGGCAGAATGGGGTTGGACTGGATGGCCCTTGTGGTCTCTTCCAACTCTATGATTCTATGACTTCCCTTTTGCCCAAAATTGTGTGAGATACTTTAATTCGCAATAACGTGAAACCGCATGATTGCGTTTGGATTGCCATTGGATTATACTTCCAATTTCTGACATCTGATAAGGTCCATAGAGTTGGAAGAGACCCCAAGAGCCATCCAGTTCAACCCGCTGCCATGCAGGAACTCCCAATCAAAGCATACCCAATAGATGGCCATCCAGCCTCTGTTTAAAGACCTCCATGGAGGGAGACTCCACCATTCTCCGAGGGAGTGTGTTCCACCGTTGAACAGCCCTTGCTGTCAGGAAGTTCTTCCTAATGTTTAGGTTGAATCTCTTTCCCTGTGGCTTGCATCCATTGCTCTGGTTCCTCTTCTCTGGAGCAGCAGAAAACAGTACATTCTGGAACCAAACCTGAGTATTCCTGCATTCCTCTCCTTCCTTTTTATGTTTGGGGAGTCATTCTTGCCCATTTGGAGGGAGGCCTGACAGGGGCTTAAAAATGCTCCTGGAGTGAGCTGCACAAGGTCCCTAGGCTAGAGTCTCCCCAGCCTGCTTTACTTGGTGTCAGATCTCTCAGTTCTGTGGCTTCTTTGCTGTTCTGACTGGTCCCTCTCTTATATTTTCAGGCTCCAGTTTTTCTCAGCCTGACCTCTTTGAGAGACCCTCACCCAGGGCTGAATCTGGGTCTTTCTACCATCCAAAACAAAAAGTCCATGCAATCCAAAGTTTGCTGCCAACATCTGGTATAAAGTGACATCATCCATCCACCTCACTTCTGGAAATGGTGCTTTCAGATGTGCAGCCCAGTCCTATGCCTGTTGAGGGAAAACTGTGTGACATCCACACTGAAGAAATAATCCAGTGTGACACCACTTTAACTGCCATGGCTAAATGCTGTGGAACTCTGGGGATTTTTAGTTGGCTGTGGAACCAGAGCTCTCTTGGACAGAAAAGGCTCACAAAACTACAAATCTCCCAAACCCATAGCAATGAGCCAGCAGGGCATTTAAAGCTATCTCAAAGTGGATTCTCTCTGCAGTGCGGATGCAGCCGGAGTGATTAAAAACTACTGTACTGCGTGGAAGTCTCCCAACCCATCCCAATTCCTAGAGGGACCTACTAAAACAAATGGCAGTCCTTGCCCATAGGGAAGCCATACTTGCCCATAGAGAACCATTGGGGAATACTTGCCCATAAAGAATCATTTATGGATTCCGTGTGTGTGTGTGTGTGTGTGTGTTGCATGTTTGGCAACCCAGGCTCTATATTCTCTATGGGCAAAGATTCCATTACTCTCTATGGGCAAGGGTTTTCCAATGTTCCTCTATGGGCAAGGATGGTTTCCTTATGGGGCCAGGGGGCTGTGATGGCTTTTCAGTTGCATCCCATCCCTGGAGATCCAGCCAAAAAGAGAGGCCAAGAAGCAGGCGTCACTGGGTGGTGGTGGTGGTGGTTGTTGTGTGTAGGGAAAAAAAGGGTTGGCGTCACGTGTGGATCCTCCTTCACGTGTCAAGACACGGGGGCGAGTATTTAAAACCACAGAGAGAGAGAGAGAGAGAGGCTGCTTTAAGAGGGGGGGGGAGATGAAGCATCCTCCCCTTGGCCCCTCTCTCTCTGTGTGATCTTTTTTTAGCCCTTGAGGGCTGGGAGCAAGGAGCCCAGCCTCCTCCAGCAGCAGGCAGAGGGCAGAGGGAGACCCTCCTGGGCTGGGGCTGCTTTGGAGGAGGAGGAGGAGGAGGATGCTCCTGCTGCTGCTGCCCCAGCCCCAGCCCCAGCCCTGCTCCTCCTCTGGGTAGCTGCTGAGTGCTACCCTCCCAGGCAGGCAGGCAGGCCCTTCTTCTTCCCTCCCTCCTCCTGTCCTGCTGGTGGAGAAGCAGCAGCAGCCTCCAGGGCTGCGGTGGCTGGGGCTGGATGTCGGTCTCCCGGGAGGAAGAGGCAGCAGCAGCAGAAGAAGAAGAAGCCAAGAGGAAGAAGAAGAAGCCCCAGCAGCCCCAGCAGCAGCGCCCTTTGCAGGGACGAAGGTGGAAAGGTAGCTCTCCTGGCCCCAGCCCCAGCAGCAGCAGCAGGAGGGACCCAGGGAGGGAGAGAGGCAGCCCTGCAGCCCCACTGGAGAGGAAACAACCATGACCCACTTTATTGCCTCAAGGCTATGGCATTCTGGGAGTTGGAGTTTGCTGAGGGGGGGGGGCAGAACACACACACACATGGTATAATCCAACCTCCTGCGTAATGTGGAGAGGGGCAGGGAACCTGCTGTGTTGTTGTTGTTGTGTAGATGCGCACACTCTTGGTTGTGTGTACAATCTACTGTGTGTGTGTGTGTGTTTTGTGAAGGGGAGGGGACAACCTAGTGTGTGTTTGTTTGTGTGTGTGTGTGTGGAGAGAGGCATAACCTTGTGTGTTTGTCTGTGTGTAGAGTCACAGCCAAGTGTATGTGGGGGAGGAAGGGGGGAGAGGCACAACCTTGTGTATGTTTGTGTGGGTGAAAATCTACTGTTTATGTTTTGTGTGTGTGTATGTGTATGTGGAGAGGGGGGCACGACTTACAGCGTCTGTAGATGCACAATGTACTGTGTGTGTGTGTTTATGTGTGTGGAGAGAGGCACGTATGTTTGTGTGTGTGTGGAGGCTGGCACAACCTTGTGTGTGTGTGTGTGTGTAGGTGCACAACCTACTGGGTGTGTTTGTGTGTAGACAGAGGCACAGCCTAGTGTGCATGTGTGTGTGGAGGAGGAGTGTGCTGCTGCTGCTGCTGCTGTGGGGGGCCTGGAGTACAAGCGGCCTTCACGTAGCAGCAGCAGCAGCAGCAGCAGGAGGAGGAGGAGGAGGAGGAGGAGGCTCAGGCGAGGCGGAGGGGGCTGAGTAGTGCCTGCTGCTAGGACTGACTGATGGAGGCTATTTCGGGGCCCTCCCTTCCTTCCTTCCTTCCTTCTCCCCCCAAGGGGAGCCAAGAGGAGCAAGGACTCAGGAGGAGGAGAGGCAGAAGGAAGGGGGCCTTTTCTCTTCCCTGGCCCCCAGAGGAAGCATGCATGGGAGAAATAAATAATGGCTTCTTCCTCTTCCTCCTCTTCTTTAGTGGCTGGAGTTGTTGTTGTTGTTGTTCCCTGGGCTCCTGGTGACCCTGAGGAGGAGGAGGAGGAGGCATTTTCTCCAACAAGCCCCCCCTGCCCTCCATTGCTTTGCTTTGCTAGACTGCTGCTCCTGCAGGCTCAGAGGAGGAGGCTCCCTCTCTAGTTTTTTTGGGACCTGTCTGGGGACTGTGACCTGGTGGTGCCTTTTCCTCAGGTGTTTCCCTCCCGGGACCTGCTTCTTCTAACCTCCAAAGACCCTTCCTTTGGAAGCAATGGGGGCTCAGACATCATGCTGAAGGAGGGGAGGGACTGGCCCTCTTCTGAGCTTTCAAGTTTATGGGGGGCCAAGCTATGGAGTGGTATTCTGTACGTGTTTGGGTGTTCTTCTTCTTTTTCCTGTTGTGTGCCTTCATGTCCTTTCTCACTCACAGCCACTGAAGCCAATCAAATGATATCAAACCGATCATTTTCTCGGCCAGATTGGTTTAGAGGAGGTTTACCATTGCTTTCCCCCGAGGCTGAGAATATGTGACTTGCCCAAGGTTACCTAGGGGTTCTCATGGGCAAGTCAGGAATCAAATCCTGATCTCCAGATCACAAAATACATCTGAGGAAGTAGACTTTAGTCTAAGAAAGCTCACGCTGGCAACTTCTTTCTTTCACTTAGGAGTTTATCACACGACAGGAGGTGGAATCCAGTGGTAATCTGAAAGTCTCAAGAGGGTACAAGATCTCCCTACATACTGTTTCTACAAAATTCCTTTATATTTGAATTCCTGGTCTCCAGAGTCATAGTCCAACGCTCAAACCACCACACCACACTGGCACTCTTTTTGGTGTGTGTCACAGGACACTGTGGACTCTTTCAGACGTGGGAAATTGGAAGTATAATGCAAGGGCAATCCAAACGCAATCCTGGGGTTTCACGTTATTGCGAATTAATTCTTCTCATGCAATTTCGGGCAAAAGGGAAGTCACTCCGAATGCAATCATAGCTTTTGCGTTATTGCACATTAAAGGTTCTCACGCAATTTCAGGCAAGGGGGGGTTATTTCTGGGTAATAGGAAGACATTCCGAACGCCTTCCGAACACAATGGGGATTCATGTAAATTCGCTAAACTAGCGAATTTACATGAATCCGAATGGGCTCCATTCAGATTTGGGAGAAATTCCTCCCATTTGAAAGAGTCCATGGGATACTGTCCCTGTTTGTAGTGTGTTTTTCAGAAAGAACAAAAGATTTGTAGCCAAGGGGCACAAATATGATATTCATCTGTAGCACACTGGGAAAAACATGTTGCTCCCCGCCTCAGATGACTCGAGAAGCACTGGTTTAGAACATGTTTAAAGTAGAAAAATACACTACTGTACTGTGTGTTGAATCAGTAACATATTATAGTTTATGTATCCTGAAAAGGTTTCAGGATTGAGATAGCGGGTTTTGGAAATAAGTACGGTGTTGGAGAATGGAGGAAAATCAGGCCTCTGATGCTTCAGGGAAGGAGTTCCTCAGCCATGAGGGCTTCTAATAGCTGAGGATGGTTAACAACTCCTATCCCAGCCCTAGTTCTCTTTTGGAGGGCCACTGTTTGGGGTCTTTGGGTTACGAGGCAGAAATTCTGCCTTCATGGGCAATTTTGTCTTTTCCTTAACAACAACAACAACAACAAAGTTCTATTACTGGGTCCAGGACAGTGGTTATCAATGTATGTGATGTGAAAAACCAGAAATAATTTCCCCCACCCCTCCAGTGTGTTAGGTACTGACAATGTATTTGAACCCATTGGCTATACGTAATTGATTCTTTCCTGGAAACATGACCCGGACGAGCAACCAATGGCTCTGAGTCCCGCCCAGGTCCAGGGCTCACCACTTTGAACAGCACTTGTTTAATGGACAAGTCTGTCTATCAGCATTGTGTGTGATAGTATCCAGTTCCAGTTTCTTCAAGAAAGCAAGCGGCACTAAGAATTTACTGCTGAAAAACAATAAATATTTTGCTTTTCAGGCAGAGTTTCTAGCAAGCTAAGAGTGAGTAGGAACAGCAAAATTTCCTCCTGGTTGCCTTGGTCCCATTAGCAAAAGTTGGGTCTGTACAACCCAGAAGTTATATCTGAAGTTAGTTTCCTATGCAGCAGCATGGCCCACTCATTGTCAGCTGTGGGGCCTGTTATTTCTAACTTAGAAATAAAGCACTAAAAAGGAAGCAGTAGTAGCTGGCAGGCAGATGTTTCTTAAAGAGCTTTTGTATATACTGGAGATCTGGGAGTGGTTAAGCATGCTCCAGGCTTGGAGCTGTAATTTACACAGTAAAGTCACTTCTGTGTAGGAAGCAGTGTGTAATTCTATCATGTAAATTACAATGTGTGTTCACTTTACATGTATGTAAATTGCTTTGCATTGTGCTAGGCACCAGTGCTTGGTTGCATTTGTTCATTATGGTCCCTTGCAGTGATTTACACATGTACAGAATTTTCATATTTTGCCATATTTTCCCACATAAAGAAAAACACAAGTCTAGAATTTGGGGTCATCCAAATGAAGCATAATGGTGGGAGAATAAAAACAGATGAAAATAAATGAAGGAACTGATTTTTTTAAAAGTGCAGTTCTTCAGCACTTCAGAAACCCAGAATGCAGGCTGATCTCTGCAGTTGTCCACCCATGGGATAAAACTATCAGTGCTTGCTTAATGATGATGACCTCAGATATTGGAGGCAGGATTTCTGTGTATACCAATTGCTGGGGATCATTGCCTGAATCTTATTGGCAGTCCAAATTAGAGCACCCTCATTCAATCAATTGTTAGATCAGCACTTACCAGTACTGTATATAAACCCAGTTGATTCAGTGGATCTACTCTAGTTGGGATTACTGATACGATTCATGTCCACAAGTGTGTGTCCTGTTGCATGGATGTCCTTCCTCACTGTGGGTTTTCCAGTGTGTGCAGGATGAGGGAGCAGATGGACCTTTGATCCAGCAGGACTTCTCCATTATCTATATAGACATGACCTCAGCGCACGAAATTGGCAAAGCGGCCTAGTGAATATCTCATAACACAAATTATAATAGCATGGGGCAGTGTTCCAGCTAAATGAATATCACTCACTATATTATTCATACTACTAGGTTATTCAGGCCAAATATAATTTTCCATAATGTTTATAATGGGTTCCAGTAAATGTATTATCTAGATGTTGGATTTATTTACATGTCAGTCATTTCTCCCTCCTGTTTTGGCATTTGAGCATTGAGCTTTTAACAAACAAAACAGTAATATCAATGGATGACTGGTCCCCTACTTTACTGTTACAGTACTTTCTGCTGTTGATGGTAACCTACACCTTGGCCAAGGGTAAGGCTAGGCACCAGGGCACCAGCGGACAGTTTGGGTGTGGCTGTATATTTATCAGTAACCTTAGTTGGAGCAGTTATGGAGAGGCAGCTGTAAATTATGTAGAGGCTTTATGCATTGCCTTTAATAAAGGGTGGTACAGTACTTTCCTCTGGAAAAGCCTGAGTTTGAGTCAGCATGTTCATAGGAGAAGAGATATATCTTTAAGGCTGCTACTGAGGAAGTGGGCTCAAGTCTACAAAAGCTCATGTTACCAGCTTCTTTCTTTCAGTCTCAAAGGTGCTACTAAATCCCTTTGCATACTGATTTTCCAGACTAACAAGGCTAAGCTGAAGGCTGCTACTTGTATACTTAAAAGATGTGTGCTATAGTTGTGTAGCTTTTTCTCCAGAAGCCACATTATATTAAGTTAAGACCATTGGTCAGTCAAGCCCAGTGTTGTCATGTTGGACTAGGAGTAGCAATTCAAGTTTTCAGGCAGGGTTCTCTCCTAGCTGTACCTGGAAATGCTGAGAAGCCAAGCTAGAATCCTCTGCCTCCACATCACATACTCTATGACTGAGTTTTGGGCCTTCCCAGAAAGTAAATTAACCAGCAGTGCAAATGTAATGAGGTATGGTTTTAAATTATGGGTAAGAGGTCAGTGGGCAACTTTGCTCCCTCTCTCTCTACCTAGGGGGGTTACTTTATTCTGTTTTAACTTCCATTTGGGGTTGAGTTAGCATTGACAACAATTATATTTAAGGATAACTGGATTCTCAATCAGAATTTGTAGCTGGACAAGAACTTTTATTTAAGCAGTGACTCTAGTTATTCTTAATCTCAGTCATTGTTTGTACCATGTGTTGCCTTTAGATTTGGGTTAGTGAATGGATATCTATTCACTGAAGGGGAGAGACAGATGGGTTCTCTCTGTATGCTTCCATGACATAATCTGATCTTGAAATACTGTAATGTCTAAGACCTTTGTATACAGTAGCTCTCAGTGGTTTGATTAAATATGCCCAAGACATACTGTATATATTTGACTATAAATCGACCTCATGTATAAGTTGAGAGCCAGTTTTATGACCCGTGGATAAGTCAAGGGTAAAAGGGGCATGTAGCAAAGGATCTGAAAGATGATGCAAAGCAAAACAATGTCAAAGAACTTGCAGAATTTCAGCAGACATAACTCTTTATGCTTACTCTTAAGGCTGGCTGGATGAGAGAGTCAAGGGAGTCACTGCTTCCAGAACAGATTATACTCTTGCTTTTCACCAGGGGATGCTTCCTTCTTTTAAAGATAAAGTATTTACATTGACACATGGATAAGTCAACTCAGGTTTTTGGGGTTACTTTTTTGACCCAAATTTCTAGATTTATACATGAGTATGTACAGTAGTTCCCTTTTCCTGCCCCCCCCCAGCTAATTTTAAAATAGTATTTGAAATGGGAAGCAGAGTTGGGTTAAGAGAAAGCTAACACAAGGAGCAGCAATGAAAACCGATCACTCAGCTTTATTAAGTAGAATACGCATACCAGTTTGGTATTAAGACAGTGTGGTCCCTACTGTTGTAATACCCAGCCTGAGCTCATTGGAGGAAAGGGCATATAGAAGTGTAATTAATCATTAATAATTGATAAACATTATAATGTGCAGTAATCATGCTTTCTGATGCTATATGGAGGGTACGACTCTCTCCTTTCCCCTTCTAAAAGTACACTTCTCTGCCTAAGCGAGAGAGCTGATATTAAAACTCTGTAGACATGTTTGTTTTATGGATTAGAAGGCTGGAATTGACATGACCACACTAAATTAGAGCCCCTGCCTCAATAAGAGAATAACATAAATACTGTTAAGTGTAATTTTTTTTACTCTCTTAATGAAGCTTATAAAAATGTTTCCTTAAGGCTGCTTTATATTCCTTGCATGCATCATCTGCAAACATTGCAGATGTTTGCAGAAACATTGCAGAAATAAGCATCAACATTGCAAACTACATTTAGGCATGTATTTGTCATACTGTTGTCATTTTTATCATAGTCACTATCTTTGTTTTTTGTTTCTTTATAGTATCATAAGAGACCTCTTCTTATTTTTAAGATTAAATTAGCCAACACAGAGAATGTATTTACCATGTTATATTACTGAAAAATTAATTGTGTGCATTAAAGTTAGTTCTGTTTCCTTCCTTGGTTCTGTATTAACTGCATGTTCACTTTTGGAGCGAATGTATCACGCTAACACTGAACACACTTTTGACTATTACTACTGCTTTAAAGACCAGGTAGTTGTTAAGAGTCTGCATATGAATACTTAATGTAATGTGCAACTTGTTTTCTTTTAAAAATTAAATCACAATGGGTGATGCCTTGGGTTTTTACACAAGGTGATGGGGGGGGGGGGGGGGGTGGGGAGAGCCAGAAATGGAGAAAGAAAAAGGAAGATAAGGTAGGTAGGCAGAAAATAAGAGTAAATGAATAAGGAAGAAGGAATGGTTAAGAAAGATGATGAAGAACTGGAGATAAGAGAAGGAGGGAAGAGAGAAAATTCAAGTAGGTAATAAGGAAGGTGGGTATTTGAGGAATGAGGAAAGAAGAAAGACAGAGGAAGACATAGTGTTATTCACTAGGGTTACCAAATTATGTTAGTGTTTAAATGTTTATAGCGTTAGTCCCAAGTAGAAAAGACCCATTGGTTCATTTGCTGAATGGTAAATTTACATATGTAAATTCCATTGATTCAGCGGGTTTACTCCAACTGGGTCTGGTGACTGGATTTAAGATATATATTTTACTGCCTTTCAAACATATTTTGCCTCATTGTCTGATATGTTTCTGTCAATATACAGTGGAGTTGTTCCGGAGGTTGTGTTGCTTGAATGGAAAATCAATTTGCCCTGGCAATTCCCCTTATTCCTCTGCTGCCAACCCCCCCCCCCCCATTTCCTCCTGCAGACCATCACATTCTATTCCTGTCACCCTCAGGAATGTTTTTTGAGGCTCTACAGGAGATGTAGTATTTTATTGGGTAACCTGGAAAAATTTGGGGCCTAAGTGGAGTTCTACTTAAATTTCTCTATATCTAACACACTGCATTGTTCTTTCATGCCTTCAAACTGACTCCAACTTGGAATTACCCCGTCCTAGCGTTTTCATGGCATGAATTACCCCTTCCTTTTGGTCCACGTGGGAATGAATGACACTGCAAGACACAGCCTTCAAAATATCAGAAGGGATTACCAGGCTATGGGTAAGAAGCTGAAAGAAATGGATGCACAGATTGTCATCTCATCTCTTCTGCCAGTTGAAGGGCATGGTCCAGGAAGAGAGAAGAAAATCGCAGATATCAACAACTGGCTCCCCAGATGGTGTCGCTGAGAATAATTTGGATTCTTAGATCATGGGCTGTGGTTCCATGAGAGGGGGCTTCTGGCAAGGGATGGGCTGCATCTCACGCCAGTTGGAAAAAACGTTTTTGCCAATAGTCTCAAGAATCTGATCAGGAGGGCTTTAAACTGAGTTATGTGGGGGAGGGAGACAAAAGTGCTGGAGAAAATAGTCATACTGTCATAGAGGGAACAAGGCAAACAGTGAAAGGACACAACAGTAGAAGGCAAAAATATGTGCACAGGCGGCAAGCAAAGGGGACACACGGTCTTAGATGTCTCTACACTAATGCACAGAGCATGGGAAATAAGCAAGATGAACTTGAACTCCTAGCACTACAAGGGAAATACTATATAATAGGCATCACTGAAACCTGGTGGGATGAGACTCATGATTGGAATGGAGAAATAAAGGGGTATAACCTTTTAAAGAGAAACAGGCAAACCAGGAAAGGAGGAGGAATAGCATTATATGTCAGGGATATTTATATAAGTGAAGAGATCCAGGACATCAATACTGGAAGCCAGGTGGAGAGTGTCTGGATAAAAATTAAAGGAGAGGGAAGCAACAGGGATGTTACTGTGGGAGTCTACTACAGACCCCCAACTCAAGTAGAAGAATTGGATGATGCTTTTCTAGAACAGATGACTGCACACTCAGATAGGAAAAATATAGTAGTGATGGGTGACTTCAACTATCCGGATATTTGCTGGAAGTCAAACTCAGCAAAATCCTCAAAGTCTAGCAAATTCCTCACTTGCCTGGAAGACAATTTCATTGTCCAAAAGGTGGAAGAGGCAACAAGCCATTTCTAGATCTGATCTTAACCAACAGGGAAGACCTAGTTGATGGGGTGCAAGTGGTTGGATCCTTAGGTGGGAGAGACCATGTTCTCCTGGAGTTTGTTTTACAGTGGAAGGGAGAAGCCAGGCATAGAAATACTGGGGGTGATCCCATGCTAGAAATACTAAAAAGGAAGGGAGTTCAAGATGGATGGGAGTTCCTCAAAAGGGAGATACTAAAAGGACAATTTCAAACAGTTCCAATGAGGAAGAAAAATGGGAGATGTCTCAAGAAACCAGTATAGGTGACTAAGGAAATTTCAACTGAGCTAAGTTTTAAACGGAACATGTATAAGAGTACATGCAATTCACATGGTTGGTATTGCAGAATCATTGATCATTGTTTATTGTTTGGCTTTGATAAAGTGTTAGAAGTGATGATGATGATGATGTTGATGATGTTATACCCTTCCTGTTTCTCAGTAATGGGACTCAAGGCAGCATGCAAGCATTATGCTTTCTGCACCAATCGTTGTATAATTAGGGAAAATAAAATGTTTTCTTGAAGAGCAAACTGGCTCTGTCTTGTCACAGTTGTTTCTTTGAGACAATTTTGCCTTCATTATATTTTATTCATTTATCTAAAACAAATTATATATTGTCTTTCATAAAGTAGTTCAAAGTGGTTTGCAAAAAAATTGAATCAACAAGCAAAAAACCCCATACAAAACAGTAGTTAAGAACCAGAGTTTAAAACAGCAATAACAGCTACATTTCTATACCACTTCATACAGAACTAAGCAGTCTCTAAGTGGTTTACAATGTAAGCTAATTGCCCCCAACAAGCCGGGTACTCATTTTAGCAATTGGAAGGATGCCAGGCTGAGTCGACCCTGGAGTTCCTGGCTGGAATTGAACTCACAATCCTGTGGCTATGAATGATTGGCTGTAGTACTGGCATTTAACCACTGCACCACCAGGGCTCCTATCTTAAAATACTTAAGATAGCAAAAAGGAAAAAATAGACCTAAAATAATTGGGTAATTTTTAAAAAAGAAGTATTTGCTTGGCAAGTTGAAGCAAGAGGTAAACTCCCTGGGAAGGGCGTTCCATAGCTGGGGTGCCACTATTGAAAAACTCCTTCTTTTGTTGTAACAAAGCTAACTTTCTGATGGAGCTGGTGTTTGAATAAGGGTACTGGCAGGTGAATTTATTGTGTGGGTAGGCTGATATGGGTGGAGGTGCTTGTTCACATTCTGAGTGGATAGATCCCAAGTCACATAGAGATTTAAAAGTAAACAACAAAACTTTTGAATTGGGTTTCAAAGTGAACAGTCAGCCAATGGATTTATGTTAAGACTAGTGAGATGTGACCTGAGCAGAATCACTCATAATGCCGGCTGTTCCATGCACCACTGACTGAAGCTTCCAACCCTTTTCCAGAGGCAACCCTACTGGATTATCATAATAATCCAGACAGAGTGTTACCAGAGCATGGATAGCAATGGCCAGACTACCTCTGCCTGGTATTGATGAGCTGGAAAGTGACCTGCATGTTCCCAAACAAATCAAAGGTCTGTCAGTAATTTCAAGAATATGCAAATCTTTGTGTAATATAAAAGTATTAGTAATTAGAGTCTAGTTGCTAAGATATATGTGTGTGTGTGTTTAAAAATCACAGGTACCAGTTAGTACTGCTTGAAACATAATCTGATGCTGTTGTGAAAACATGTTGTGAATCATGAAAGCTTTCTGGCAGTTTGAACCTTGCAAATTTAGGTGGATTAAGTTTATAGCATATGTACACCACTAGGAAGAAAAGGGGGTGGGGTGGGGAAGTGTGTTAACAGACAATCTGATTTTAATGTTTCTGAATTTTTCTGTCATCTCCATGGACATCCAAAACTTGGGAAAGTACAGATTTTCCTTGCTTCAACACAGTTTGAAAACACAAGTTTGTTTGGGTTCATTTATGTGGTGTTGAACAAGACTTGGTTCTACTAGATATAGACCAATGACTGAATCAGTGGTGCTGCAGTTCACCATGAATAACTCAAGTCACACTGATGTCAGTGGTCTGCTCTTGAGTATGATTAAATTTGAACTCATAATCTCTTAGGTGGGGACAACATTATATTTTAGCATTGTTACAACTAAGGGAAAGTGCAAGCAAACATCCCTTAAAAGCTTTTCTTTGAACTATTTAGCATTTGTAGCACAATAACTCTTATTTACAGGAAATATGCCAATCTTCTAAGGAGAATGTATATCTGTCAATGATTGTGTATCAGACCATATCAAAATTAAGGTTGGAAACAGCATAGTAATTAGACACCACACATTGCCAGATTGTAGATGAAAAACTAGGATAGTTGGTTGTTATCTATATGAGTGAATGAACTCCAGTTCATTTATTTACTTTTGAAGGAATAATTCAGTTGTATTTTCACAAATATGGGTTAACTTCTTGGTCTGACAGCTAAAGGAAAATTTTCTTAGAACAATCCAATGCAATATAAAAGGTCTTGCAGTCAGACCTTGTTAGTGCACCAGACCCCTTGGCTTGAGATGTTGCTCTACCTGTAAGGTATAACTGATCTGAAATGTAACTTTCTGCAAGAGCCTCTTGAGCTATTAAATCTGCAATCAGAAGTAAGTCTGTTTGCATTGTGTTTAGATGGGGTTACTCCAAATTAAGAAGGTACAGGATTGCAGCTTAAGATGATCACTTATGTTGTGATGTCACTGTGAAAATCAAGACATCTACATTATAGATGCAGTGGCTCAAGTGGATAAGTTGCTCACTCTGTTGATTGCAAGATCAGCAGATTGGCAGTTTGAGGCCTGGGTGCTGCATGATGGGGTGAGCTCATGTCACTAGTCCCAGCTTCTGCCAACCTAGCTGTTCAGAAGCATGCAAATAGATAAATAGGTACCACTTCTCAGTGGGAAGGTAACAGCGTTCGGTGGAGTCATGTTGGCCACATGACCACCAGACCAGTTTTCAGACAATGCTGGCTCTTCAGCTTAGAAACGGAGATGACCACGGCCCCCTACAGTCGGTTACGACTATATCAAGGGACTACCTTTACCTGTACCTCTTACATTATATTTACCAGCAGGAAGGCAAATGGACAGATATTTGTGTGTGAATATTAATTCTGTAGAAATGGGATCCCAGTATTTCTAACATTAATTTCTCAGTGGGTATGTAAGTGATAGATAAATGATAGATGTTGTGCGGTCTGATTCATCACACATTATGCAAGTGCCATGTTTAACCTATAGTGACTTTGTTTGCTTCCTTACCAAGAGAATGTGTTAGAACTTTTTTCTTTTCTTTCTTTCTTTTTTTTTTTTTTGCTTAAGTTTTGCTTTGGTAATGTGTGCTGTAATTAGAATTTGGAAATGTGATTCCAATTACTTTCCCTTAATCCAGTTTCTTGAGATATTTGAAGTGCTGTAAATGTCTCATTTATTAGTTTGCCTTTGGCTAAAAATAACTGGCCTACGTAACTTTCCTGATTTTAACTTATTTGTCTCCCATCTTATTTTTCCTCCCATGCTGCTTATTTCCATTCTGTGTTTTAGATGTTAGATGATTCTATAGTGTTTTATAAATTTAATCGTTGGTGATAATTTCTCCCCTGCCATTTAATTATTGTCGCTGTATGACTTCAAGTAATTTTTGATTCATACTGGTTCAGAGGAGGTTTGCCATGGCCTTCCTCTGAGTCTGGAAGAGTATGACTTGCCCAAGGACACGCAGTGGCTGAGTGAGGATTTGAATCTTGGTTTATAGAGCTGTATTCAAACCACTATCCTACACTGGCTCTCATTATTTAATTATATGTGGTTTGAACATTAGACTCTGACTCTAGAGACCAGTGTTTGAATCCTGGATTGGCCAGGTAGACCCACTGGGTGACCTTGGGAAAGTCACACTCTCTCAGCCTCAAATGATGGCTGTGGCAATACCCTTTCTGAAGAACCTTGCCAAGAAAGCCCCATAATAAGGCCTCCAGCCTGAGGGTCACCCTAAGTTGGAAATGACTTCAACGTACACAGCAACAACATGTTTTTCTAATTTGTTTTAATTTCACATGGTAAGCTTCTTGAGTCCCATATTGAGAGGAAAGATGGGATATAAATAATGAAAGTGTAAATTAAAATTAAAATTAAATAAATAATGAAAGTGTAGCTTTGAGGTAGAAAATACCAAGACACCAAATTATTTTTACTGTAATAATATAATTGAAGGATGAGGTAAAAGGTCAACATTCTCTTACAGCTACTATCTTGGCGAAAAGGAATCTGCTAAAAAAAGAAATGTGAAATCAGAAGTTAATTCAATTTTACTTCATACGACAGTCTTCCCTCTATATTTGTGGCCTTGAGATTCACGGTTTTGGTTATAAGGCTACTAATGCAAGCATTCCTCCTCCTTCTCCCTGCTGGGCTTTTCCCCTCGGGAGGATCGTGTTCCATTCCTGTCTCACCATGGACTGATCCAGCAGGGAAAGGCAGGAGGAGCCTCCACCACCAAGACCTTTTCCCTGTCTGATGGCTCCCTGAGCAGCCCAGGGAGCCATTGGGCAGGGAAAGGGTTGTGGGGTGTGTGTGGAAGCTCCTCCTGCCTTTCCTTGCCTGATCGCTCCCTGGGCTGCCTGGGTTATGGAGGGTGGAGGCTCCTTCTGCCTTTCCCTGCCTGAACACTCCCTTCTCCTTAGTCCCTGCCACCCTGGAAAGGCTTGAGGGATGCTTTCCAGGGTGGGAGAAGTGGAGGAAAGGAGTGCTGCATTTCTCTCTGCCCCTCAAAGACTTTCTCCTGGCATTTCAAAGATGAGATCGGGGGAGGAAAGGAAGACTTCTGTTCCCTCGGCCCTCCTACCCTGGCAGTAGTTGTTGTGTGTGTGTGTGTGTGTGGGGGGGTTATTTGCAGTTGTCCACATTCACAGGAGTTTTGATATAGTGGTAGCAATTCCATGGAGCTGTTTTGGTTGTATTGAAGAAGAGGTTGATGCCTTAAAAATAAACAAATAATTAAAAAGACCATGCCAAAAAGGGGTGCAGAACATCCTGTAGCCATCCTGAGTGATTCTCAATGTGAGTGATACCACTCCTTCTGTGATATGGTGGAAAGATGGGGGATTATGGAAAGATCCAGAGGAGCAGTGAGGGAAAAGAGAACGGCACGGCAGGGAAGTCTTCAGCTAGAGTATTGGGGCACAAGAAAGACGAGGGAAACCACCAGCCTTTAGGACCATGGTGCGGATGAGGTTTGCATGAAATCACTGCACAGCCAGTGTGATATTGTCTCCAATTCTTAGCCAGCACATGCAAGCTCACTCCCTTGGCCATGTCTTTTGCTAGTAGTTTGGCAGCGGTGGCAGCTGGGAAATTCTCACAAGGTACAAGGCATCGCTTCTGTGGCTCAGAGTGACACCATTTGGGGGCAGACTGACTGTAAGGATGCATGCAGGAGCCAAAAGGCCTCTCCTAGCCAGGTGTCACCTTGCACTGACGTTGTAGTTCAATAGCCCTGGACTGGGACCAGTCAGATTGGATGCTGATCCGGCAGTTCTGGTCTGACCCCAGCCCAAAGACCCTTAGCATGGTCTTTTTTAAATGCCTGTTTGTGGCAGAATTTACTGGAAACTCAGCTGCATGGCTGCACACCCTACCACTACCCCTGCGTCATCTCTGAAGGCCCCAGCCTGTGACATTGGAAGGTGGCTCTTGGCCATGTGAGTGAAGCCAGGTACCCTGTTTCTGATCTTATGGACTGTGACAAGGGCCTTTAGAGGAAATGTGGTGGTGGCAGCAGGTAAGGGGGCACATGCATGGCTTCTTGGTTGCTGCTCATCCAGCTTGCTACCAAGGTGATTGGGTGGAAAGGGAGCCACGAACAAGATTGGTTGTTTTGAATTTGCAGTAGAACAGTAGACCTAATATCAAGAAATGTGGGTTTTTTCAACTTTCTGTTCAGGTTAACCCTGAATGTCGTCTGAAAAACAACCCACAATTGTTACCCCTGTTATTCTCTATAGGCTGTATCCCTTGTGACAGTAAACCCAAATGTCCTTATTTTTCTCTGCAGTCCCTCTCAAAATAGGGACAGTGACTGATGTGCATCACTTTATGTTGCCATTTTAAGAAGTACTGAGAGGAAGATTGAGTTATTTGTGGAGTAATTTGGGATTTAGGGTGCTTGTGGGATATTTTCATGTGTGGAAAAAACTGCCCTAAAAATGTGTGTGGGAAAAATTGCCCTAAAACATCTGTTTTAGGGTAGATTTAAGTTTTAGGGCAATTTTTCCCACACACCTGTTCTAAGTGAAGCAGTTCTTCAAAGACAAAAAGCATTCCTGCTTTCTCTTCTAATCTGGCCCTCCATCTTTAGAAAAAGGATATTAATCTTGACTATTTATGGAAATTATTTGAGCATTAACATGTACTGAAGAAGTGAATGAAGGAACAGAAATGTCACAGTTTTAAGGTGCAAAATTGCTTCCCTCTTCATCACATTATGGTTTAAATCATTGCTACTCATAGTAGTTTGTGGACTGGTGCTGATTCATCAGCCATTGGCTGCTGCTCTGTGCTGTGTTTCCAGGAAGCTATGCAAATACAATAATACAAGTCATTTCTGACTTGTCGTATAGTATGGCATAAATAGTTCCCTGGCACTGTTGGGAAAAAGAATGCTGGTTCACTGCATCAGATAGCTTGAAGCACTGTTCCTCTGCCATAAAGTTTAGGTTTGTCCTCTTGATGTTACTTGCAGAACAAATAGCACCTTTGGTGAGCGATTGGCATAATGAAAATGATGCAGAGGACAGTATTAAAACTGTGTATCCTGATGCTGTTTCCTTTGATCTGCTGTGTTTTGAACAAAGACATTCCTTCACCAAAACAGTGGAAGATAAGATTCTGGGTCTTTATTTCATTTAATTCTTAGAGAAATACTTGCAGGTCATGACTCTTCTTGCAGTCCTGCTCTCTTAGGAATTTATCATACGACAGAATTTGGGGGTATAATGCAATGGTAATCCGAATGCAATCATGGGGTTGCCCGTTATTGTGAATGAGTGTATCTCACGCAATTTCGGGCAATGGGAAGTCATTCCGAATGCAATCATGGGGTTTCACGTAATTGCGTATTAAAGCTAAACTAGCGAATTTATGTGAATTCGAATTGGCTCCATTTGAAATTGGGAGAAATTCCTCCCCTATGATAAACTCCTTAGTAACCTCCATCTGTTTGCAGTCCTTGAGAAACATGTGGGTTGGATATTTTCCATGTATTGTTCAAGAGAAAATATTTTAATCCTTTTTAGAAAATAAATAAATAAATAAGAAACACAATATACAGATATAATACAAGCTATGTAGGCCAATTCAAAATCATAATTAATTAATTTCAGATATAAGTTATATGTATGGAGTGCACTTTATATATGGATTTTAACCAGTCAGATATTTCAGTTCAACTTCTTATGGTCATTGGGGGAATTTTTTTGGTTGGGATATTTATGTAGCACATGGAATATACTTTTAAAAGTGGTCTCCTTAACTAACACACCATAGGAAATTGGATGTCAATTTGAATCAGTTCAAGGGGGAACAGGGTGCACTTCTTCAGCTGTGTACATGTCCCCACACTGTTTCTGAGTTTCCAAGTATTCCTGTCTCCATTGCCAATATTTCCATCAAAAATTGGGTAACCATGCCCCTGAAGCCTCTGTGAGGTGCAAAACATAGCCATTTTACTTTATTCATGGGCGAAATCAGGTGAGAAATTACTAATTGCATTCCCTGAAATCCTTAAGGGCATTTTTTCAGGGTAAAGAAAAGTGAAATTGGGAGTATCTACCTGTCCCATGGGGGGGGGGGAGTAGGGAGTTCAACTACAAATAATTGATTTTGGCCATCAGAAAAATTTCCAGAAGGTACACCTCAGTTCACAAACAGTGACTTTGTGTGCACATGTTTCTTCACCACATTTATATCCATTTCCTCCCACGTTCTTCTGTCTGAAGGTTGAAATTATATTAATACACATTTAAACTGGCTGTTTAAACCTTCCACATGCCTAAATGGGTTACAAAAAAAAGTGAATTGAAATGTTTTTAAAATTACCAGGGATAAAGTATAGTATATGTATATAGAGGAGAAATGTTCCAAGCACTGAGATGAATTTATGTTTACACACACACACACACACACACACTAGTGTCACTGAAAATATCCATTCTCTCATTGCAAGACTTTTAAGGACTTGGAGAACTCTGTCTTCATGCCTTGCTCTGGGAGTAATCATTGATGTTGCTACAGAAACTGCACGTACTGCATTACGCAATTTCTGCTTAGATTGTGGGTGTGTTGTCAACCCTCTCTAAAACATTCTATTGCCCTTCTTGAAATTATGACTTAGCACAATGAATGTGTTTTCAGTTGTCAGCTATTTCACTGAAATGTATTGTTTCAAGTCATAATGTCCAGCGCTCCCAAAAATTTAGAGAATTTGAAGAGGAAGGAGAAAAAAATAAGATTTGTTTCCCACTTAATTGTGGTTTGGATTTTGATGTGACTTGCACCAGTGGAAAGTTTTTTCCACTTATGCAAATTGTGTCCCTAAATACTGATGAATCTCCTGGGGTGCTGAAGCCCCTGAAATGCTCCCTTCCCCCAACCCCCATGGCCTTTGCAGGGAAACAAGCACTTGTATTGGGAAGGAGTTGCCAGGAAAGCACATTGTGTTGAGTGAATTGCACCTCTGGGTTCAAATCTGTGTAAATAGGTGTATTAATTTGCCATTCTTTCATTTGAGATATCTTCTTACCTTGAGCCTGCCTTCTTTTTATTGTGTTATATGCAAGTACAAAATATAGGGTAGAAGAAAATCCTGGTCATGCCTATTTAGTTCCAAAAAGAGGGCAGATTTTAGATTTTTTTCTAACCATCAGATCTAAAATCTGACATACACAAACAGAGCAGAAACATGTTAAGCTATATCCAGGGAGGAGCAGTGGCTTCACTAGGCTTGGTTTCACCCAGTGTGGTAACTCATGATGTCACCCTCATTGACCTCCTCCCATTTCACACTATACAGAATCCTTAGTAATGCTTTTTTGCACTAATGCCACTTTTAAATCATAATTCCCATAAACCACTGAATGTAATGCTAATTGTTGTGACACAACTAAGAAAATGAAAATTATACCTTCAAATTATGATATCATATACACAACTTAAATGTATTTACATATATTGTCGGCCCTCCTTATCCACAGATTTTTTTTTTATACATGGATTCAAGCATCCATGGCTTGAAAATATTTTTAACAAGTATAAATTCCAAATAGCAAACCTTGATTTTGCCATTCTATATAAGGGGACACCATTTTGCTAGGCCACTGTATTTTAATGAAACTTGAGCATCCACAGATTCTGTGTGGAGCATCCAAAGATTCTGTGAGGATCCTGGAACCAAACCGCAGCAAACAAAGGCCCACTGTGCATGGTGAAGACTTGGCTAAAATGAGATGTTTTTAAAGAAAATGTGAAAAGAATAACATTTTTTTAAAAAAATTAAAATTATTTTTTAAAAATTACAATTTTGAAATTTGAAATTTTAATTTTAAAAAATTCTAGGGCCTCTTTTTCCACCCACTGAGCTTCACTCCACTCTGAAAGCATTTTTAAGGGAAGCAGGTGAATGCCAAAACCTGTTTCTGCCAAATGGTAGGTGTTTGTCACCCCCATTAGAGTGCCACCTGGTGTGGACCATCCCCCCCGCACCCCATAGTGATGCCACTGGGGAGGAGACTTCTCAATCAACATATGAAGCCAAGCAGTAGAAACTACCCCTTCTTTTGGTCCCCTGTAAAACAGTTTTAAAATGCTATGTTTTGAGATTCTCATGAATCCCTCTCATAACAGCTCAAAGGGTGCAGTGCTACCAACTTAAGGTGATCCTGTCATGGGGTTTTCTGGGAAAGATTTAACCAGAGGGGGTATGACATTGCTTTCATCTAAGGCTGAGATTGTGTGGCAAGGTCACACAATGGGTTTCCATGGCCGAGCTGGGATTCAAACCCTAATCTCCTGGAGCCTCAGTGCATCACTTAAACCACATCTGCTTGCCCTAATCCTCCTTGCGATTCTTGGAAGACTGGGGGTGCAAATATGCTAGGAACTTGGCTCTCTTGGCTGGTCAGAGAATGCTTTCCTCCTTCTATCCAGGCTAAATAGCACACTGTAGTTCATGGTTATAAAATATCACTTCTTGAACGCAAAGGATAACATCTCCTATTAAGAATCACCTGTACAGTTTCCTTCCTTTGCATTTCTGGGATTTACCTTAAATTTCCCAGCTAGGCTTTCTGAAGCCAATATAGGTTGATCCTTATTTGAAATGTTTGCCTTCTGAAGTGTAGTGAGATATCTTGGAGATGAGACCCAATTCTAAATATAAAATACATTTGTTTTGTACACACCTTATTTACATAACTTGAAGGTAATTTTATAGACAATATTTTAAATAATTTTATGTATGAGACAAAGTTTGTGTACACTGAACCATCAGAAAGCAAAGGTGTCACTATCTCAGCCATCCATGTGGACAATTTTGGATTTTGGAGTATTTCAGATTTCAGAATTCCAGATAAGGGAGACTTTACATGTAATACCCTTTCTTTCAAAATATCATGCAAAGCATTTTATTGCTAAGTAGGTCTTAAAACTGGGACTGCAAATATCTTTTGCCAGAAGAATTTTTAAAAGTAACCTATGGATTCAAACAGTAAAAAAGAAAATGTTTAGCATTCTAGAAACAATAATTTAAAGGATGGAATGAGTACTGAGAGATATCAATATGATTAAACTTTTTCCCCTGGATTTTTATACATGTGTATTAGACAAGTTGCCTTGCAATAATTAAAACCACAGTCTAAAATATAGCAAAAGTGATAGCATGACAAAATAAACATAGTATCATTTCAGCAATATAAACATAAGAAATTTAAGTGATGTACATCTTTTAGTAACAATTGTTGAGTGTGACTAGATTATTTTGGCTTCTGTGTCTTCTCTATTATCTCTCCTCATTTTGCTCCCCCTGCCTGCTGTATTCTCAGGCTAGACCTTGAATTCCTCTGTTAATTTTGTATAGTAGGGTATTTCCTCTCTCTCTTTACACACCCAAACCCACATACTGTTTCCTTTCTCAAAATGTACATGTACTTTTTTTAAACAAAGGAAAATATATCATGTTAAAAGAATATACTGTATATCATGTTAATTTATAGTTTTCAAACACTGAAGGGTCATTTTTACCCATTATGTTGCATCTTGGAGTGGAAAACAATGTTGTTTTTTGTAATAATTTAGAATTAATGCTGGGGTGGGGGGTGGGGTGGGGAATGAACTTGCCTGGCCCTTATTTGTTTTGTGTGTGTAAAAACAAATCTCTAACCCTTGTCCAAGCACTCCATCACACCATCCTAGGGTTGAAAAGTGAAGAAATAAATCCAGGAGGCGTACTGACCTCATTCTAAACTTGGGCAGAGTCTGGTTGACACTGCAGGGATTTACCCGCTGTTTGACCTTGAGGCAAAGCTTACAACAGATTGGTTAGAACAACATAACAGGCTTAACCGTGCTGAATACTGAACCTCATGATATTAGTTCTCAATTGTAAAAGATAACAAATGAGTCAGTCACCTTGTGACACATATTTTAAATATTGTCTTCAGTAATCCCATATAGTATGTGATTTTCTTAGATGGGTTAGAATATTGACACTATTAAATGAATCAAATGGGATTCATAAAGGGATAAAATTCAGAAATACTATGATCTTCGTTCTGTACTTAACAATGTTCCTTTCATAGTGCATGATTGCTCAGTGCAGGCTCTTTCTTATATTATTATTATACCACAGAGCAGAATTTTAGCCTCACAGCCGTACTGTGAATCAGCTTTGAATATAATGACTTGCCCAATACTACTATTAATAATAATGAATAATAATACAATTTATTTATATTCCACTTTTTCACAAGGAATCAAAGCAGATTTCAGCAGTATAAAGATAAAACCTAGTACAGCGGTCCCCCGGTTTACGAATCCCCCAGGGTACGAAACCGGTGGGACCACTAAAATTCCCCCGGGATCCGAAAGATCCCCCGGGATACGAAAAAAAACCTCGCGCGACCCCTTTAAATCGGCCGCGCGGTCCGTTGAAAATAGCGGTCCCCCGGGAAACGAATGCTTCCGGGTTACGAAAGGTAATCCGGAACGGATTACCTTTGTAACCTGGGGGACCACTGTACACTTAAAATTACAATAAAAAACAACCCCATCTCCCAACCCTCCCTCAATGATAAAAACATAGCCAAATTCATAAAAAGAGATTAAATGATAAACTGAGTTAAAATGATCCAAACGAGTTATTATTTATTATTATTAACCTTTATTTATATAGTGCTGTAAATTTACACACATACAATCTTAAATTAGAATGATAGCCTAGAAAAGGATTGGATATATATATCCTGTGTGACCCTGGGAAGGAAGGAGTAATTTGCAAATGTATTGTCTGTTGCTAATGGCAGTCCTCAGGGTGGGAGGATATGCAAACAAGGATTAATGTCTGGTTGAGTCTTGACCTTGCTGTCCTTGGCTACCAGTCCTGAAGGACAGCAAGGTCAAGACTCAACCTATGCAAATGAGCAACAGCCTAAGGCCAGGGAATTCCCAGCAGACAATTAGCACCGGTTAGCAGACATTAATCCTTGTTTGCATATCCTCCCACCCTGAGGACTGCCATTAGCAACAGAACAATACATTTGCAAATTACTCCTTCCTTCCCAGGGTCACAGAGCTTTCGGGCTATATCCAATCCTTTTCCAGGCTATATATCCAATCCTTTTCCAGGCTATCATTCTCTGAAGATGCCAGCCACAGATGCTGGTGAAACGTCAGAAAGGAACTCTTCTAGAACATGGCCATATAGCCTGAAAGCTCCACAAAAAACCTAACTGGTTGCCAGTCTGTTTCCTGGCACAATTCAAAATGCTGGTGATGATTTATAAAGACAAATAAAGCTTGGGTCCTGGCTATGTGACAGACCACATCTTCCCCTTGTGAGCCTGCCCAGACACAGAGATCCGTTGGAAAGACTTTTCTTTCAGTACCACCAGATTTGCTGGTATTAATGTTGGGAACATGAGGTAGGGCCTAGACTTTGGAACTTTCTCCCTAGGAAGTGGATAATGCCTCCTTTTCCCCTTCATAGGCAGGCAAATACCATTTGATTCAAATAGGCTTTTGAATTGAAAGCTTTTAACAGCAGGGTGTAAGTGCTGCATTATTTTGAATGGTATTGTTTAACTTTTAGAAAAATCTTTTATTAGAGCATATTTTTGATATGGTTATCAGTTTAATTTGTTTTTAAAGCTGACTTTTTGTATTTTTAAAATTGTATTGTAATCATTTAAATTTGTAAGCCACTTTGACTCCCAATTGCAAATAAAAGGCAGAGGATATAAACAATTTGAAAGAGTGGTGTAGTGGTTTGATTATTGGGCTAGGAGACCAGGGTTTGAATCCCCACTTGGCCATGAAAACTCAGTGGGTAACCCTGGGGAAATTACACTCTCTCGGCCTCAGAGGAAGCCTCTCAGCCTCTGAATGCATCTTGTCAAGAAAACCTCATGATAAGTTCATACAGTAGTAAGTCGGAAATGACTTGAAAGCACGCAACAACAAATAATAAAGTTCACTACCAACAATGTGAGGCTGTGCTGGGCCAGGAAACTTTTGTTGTATCAGGTGGTTTGTCCCTTCTTCTTCCTACTAGGATCAATATTTCTTAAAAGTTTTGCACCAGTTCCTGTCTTCCTCTATTTACCCCAGAGGTATGGGAAGATTTATGGAGGGGAAGGAAGAATCTTGGAGTGAAATGAGAGAGACTGACAGGGAATAAATGAGGAAGTCTGGCAAAGGATTATTGAAAGTTAGAAAAACAGAGTAATAGGCTGACAGAACAGAGAGATCTTTAGTATTTAAAGAAAAATTTCTGAAATAGGAACCAACAGAAGAGGTCTATCTATAGACTTGTATTCTTCTTGTTTACAAAAACTGAATGGGCTATTTTTAGCCTTTACATTCTGGTGACTTCTTAATGTGTTTATTGTATCAGGTATTATTTAGTTGCAAAAAATTGCTTTAGACGCCTGTAGGTAGAGAATGAAACTGATTAATAAAATTAACAAAACAGTATGTGGGCTCTTCCAGCTCTGTGATTCTATGATTCTATGACGTTCTGTGTCTTTGGCAGGCATTTTTAATGCTAAATTACAGGACTTCCAACTTTTATAGACAATTTACACCAGTATGGAGTTTTTTTTTCTGTTTCATATTTTCTTTTCAAAATATAATTTAAATGCTTTGTGTAGGGATTAGCAGGCTTTTCTTTAATGTACAGGATTGGTTGGAAGTGGCTTGTAGAATGTTACATGAAAGTAAAGCATGTCAAATAGCACAAACTATAAAATACCAATTTCCCCTAGATAATCAAGGAGTCATAATTATAACATTTTTGCTATTCATGGTGGATAAATTTATCCAGTCAAAGCATACTATTAGTAATTTTGTTCCTAAATGAGGTAAGAGGAGTTGCATTAACACTTCGGTGTTCAGGATAGCAGAGACTTGCCTGTTTCCCCACCCTGTCTGGACTGACAGATTTCAATTTCAGTAATTTTCCTTTCTTGTAAATTCAAGGTTGAACAGTATCTTTTATTCTGAAAAAATAATGACACAATAGAAGATCTGTGAACTGGACTCTTTGGAAAAGGATGGGTGTAGAACAGGGTGGGAGTGGGGAATCTACAGGAGCGGGTTCTTTACATTAAAGTGGCCATAAAATATTTAAGTGTGTTGTACTAGAGGTATGAAAGCTTATTGATTTAAAACTGGTCTAGGAATCATGCAGCTCTCCATATATTGTTAGATTGCAATCTCCAGTAGTTCTAGCCAACACAGCCAATAGTGAAGAAGGCTTGGTATTGTGGAGGGCAACACAGTTCCAACTCCTGATTTAAAACTTTGATTATACGGTTAAACATGGGTGGTTGGGACTGGAGGTATGGGAGTGAAAGGCTAAGTATAGTCCAGTTTTCTTGTCCCTGCTCTCCCCTTTGGAGTTGCCACTGTCTGTGAAAACTATCACAGGAGAATTCAGAGTAGTGATTTCCTTGTTTAGCACCTCAGGTTCTTACTCATTTCACTCAAAATCACCAAGTACCATCAGACTGAAATCTTTGATCCTGTAAAATAGTTTATTCAAGATTGAGTAAACAGATAAGAATCTTTAGTTCTACTAACCTTAGTTCCCCTTGTAGAATTTTTTAGCTAATGATAGTTGTTGTTATTGTTATTATTATTATTAGGCTTTATTTATATAGTGCTGTAGATTTACACAGAGCTGTACATACAAACAATAAAATAAATAAAAGTAAACCTGCCCATGGCATACATTCTAAGAAATAATAGCACAATACAGGAAAGGGTTCAATAAAATAAGGGAAGCAACAAATTAAAAACATCAAATAATAATCAGGCAATGCCTGGGAACCATCATTACCTGGGAGAAAAATGTGAGAATCAGAACACAAAATGTTCCAGCTTGTGTGAGGGCAGCATAGTCCCATTCTGCCAGTACCCTTTTCGACTTTTCATATCCCAGCATCCCGCTGATTAAGGTGGGTATGAGATCTATTCTGAACCAAAAAGACTTCAAAACAAAACAAAAAACCTCTAACTCCTGTTGGACTTTGGGAAACAGATAACCAAGGCACAAATTGCTACCCCCCCATACCTTTCTGCATGTAGAAAATAGAAAAGGTTACTCCCAAAGTGGCTTGCTTCAGAGTATCTTTCATAAAAAACATTTGTTATGTGAACAGGTAGAAGGGTGCCACCTACTGGCAGTGATAATTTGCATGTGAAATAAAAATGCTGAATATTTCAACCTCCTTAGTGTTTAATTTACTATTATGTAGGATTATGTCAAAATCCACTGTCAATTTTTCTTAGAGGGTTTCTCCATCATTATGTGTAATAATTTTCTGATAGGATTCTGGAGAAAGATACAGTTGTAAATCCTTACTATGATCATGTTTGCCTGTTTACTGTCTGTGAATCTCTCTCTCTCTCTCTTTCTTTCTCTCTTTCCTGTTTTTTTTTTCTTTTTAAATTTTAAAAAATATCCACTGATTTATTATCCATGGATTCAAACATCCACAGCTTGAAAATAGTTTATATATATATATACAGTATATATATATATATACATATATAATTCCAGAAAGCAAACCTTAATATTGCCATTTTATAGAAGAGGCACCATTTTACTATGCCATTGTATTTAATGGGACTTGAGCATCCACGGATTTTGGTATCCATGGGTGTTACTGGAACCAAACTCCAGCGGATAACAAGGGCCCACTGTATGTTTAAAATCAGGCTTACTATATTCCTTAATAAGTCTGCAATTTTTTTCTCTAAAAAATTTAACTCAGCATTCTTGCAAATGCTTCTGTCCATGGTTTATTTTAAGCCTTGTCAAGAGACATTAATTGGAATTTGTGCCTGCATTAAGAAAAGGGAGATTTGGTTAATCTTGAAACAACTACAATCACTTTGCTTTGTACTAATTCCTTTTACAGCAAGTTTGTGTGTGTGTGTGTGTGTGTAAAACCTTTGATGGAAATCATGAATTTCTTCTTGATGGAGTTATTAATAATACAGATGAAATTTCTTTAAACATAAATTTTGCCTGGTAAATTAAGTTACTGTTGTGTGACAGTGCAATATTGAATGATGTTTGCTTTTTTCGGTGACTCTGTAAAGGAGACTGCTATTTCCATTTTACAAATGGGAAATAACAGTAAGAAAAGAGCTGGGACTGAACGGGGATTAAAATCTGGATCAATCAAATCTATAGGAATGCAAAATGGTGACTCTAAAATCTTATTGAAGGGCTTGACAGACTGCCCCAAAAAGGCGGGCTGGAGCCACCCCTTTTTGCTCGGCACCATCGCCGCAGCAGCCAAATGAGACAGTGACGATGTGGGAGAAAAAAGGAGCATTGAGAAGCAGCTCCTTTTTGCACCACATCTACAACACCATAAGCACCATAGGGTGGTGCAGTGATGTCTGGACGTGGCACACACGTGATGTCATCAATACGTATGCTGTGTAGACAGTACTGCCCCATCCATACGAACTCAGGTTGCTGCACGCTCCTGAGCCCTAGTTTTGGCCCAAGGATGGCGCTTCTTGCCCGCCTGCCCCGGGCCTGAGTTAAGATAGAGGTTCCAGTTCCAACAAGATGGCCTTGGAAGGGAATTACAGTTAGGTTTGGTATTTTTGATGTAGGACCTCAGCAGTGCATCACAGTGGGCCCTCCACATTTGCCAGGTTTAGGGAGGCAGGGCCCCCATGAAAGTGGAAAAAACACAAATAAATAAAACTTTTTTTCAGTCTGAGAGAATACCTCTTGTGAAATTTCTAGGTCCTTCAGTGCAGCTCTGTGGTCACCATCCACTGGAAGTTGACCATACCAGTAGAATTGTGTTAAAGGACCTATAGATGCCTAGCGAAGTAGAGGAATCTCTAAGTCCTCCAGTGTAACTTCTGACAAAGGTTGTGCATAGAGTCATGCTAAAAGAACTAGAGATTCCTAGAGAGAACATTATTAATCAAATCTGCAAATAGTCAAATCCAAATCTTCCAAATCTTGGAATTCATGCTTATTTTTGTTATGAATTGATAGAGGTTGGACTGAAGGAAGTCACATGAAGAACAAATACAGGTATTGGCAATATTATGTCTTGCTATAGTATGTATTGTGTGTATTTTATGTATTGTTTGTATTGTAAGTAGTTCTCTCTCTATATAAAACGTATATATGCATATGGCATTGTTATATGTTTTAATAATTAAAATTATTAGATAAAACACACACACACACACACACAAATAGTCAAATCGCCCCAGAGAAATGCTTTAACAAAAGGAGTTGGGGTTCTATGTGTCTAGGATTCTTTTTCTTTTTCTTTGATGATACTATCTGGTAATTAAAAACTTTTTGCCCTAAAACAGGGGTGTTTGCTTTTGCAATAAACAAGGGTGGTGTAAGTGCAGCATCTGCATGTAGCTCTTGAGGCTCCAAAGTGTGGCTGCTGAAACTCGTCAAAAGCCCTCCCCCCTTAATTAAAAAAAAAGTAGCGGGTGATTTTATCACTTCTCAAAGACTCTAATTTGCTGTAAAATGGTGCAGTTGTGCTCTCCTTATAACTTAAAAACCTGCTGGGACCTCCAATTCAGTTAAAAGTGACATTGTTCACTTCCTATTTCAATTTTGCATCGGGGGGGGGGGGATTTTGTGAGGTTGGAGGGAGGGATCGGAGGTTTTAGAGGCATGTTGGGATCCAAGCCATTGTATTTTCCATTACCATTTATGGAGGTGAGAGCTAGACAGGAGTTTATCACACGAAGGAAACTGGAAGTATAATCCAATAGCATTCTGAATGCAGTCATGGGGTTTTGCGTGATTGCGTGAAAGCTGATCACACACATTTTCGGGCAAAGGGAAGTCCTTCCGAATGCAATCGTGGGGTTTCACGTTATTATGTGCGAAACTATCACACGCAATTTCGGGCACTGGGAGGCAATTTCGGGCAGTTCCGAATGCAATGCAGCGTCAATATGCAAAAACGTAAATTTGCTGAACTATCGAATTTACTCAATTCCGAACTGGCCTCACTTCCATTTCTTTCGAAATTGAGAGAAATTCCTCCCGTGTGATAAACTCCACAGTGAAGAATGCCAGTAGAAGGGAAATAAACTCTTTGAAGATGTGATGCTGGAGAAGGGTTCTGAGGATACCGTTGATAGCCAAAAAGAAAAACAAATGGGTCCTTGAGCAGATCAAACCCAAACTATTCCTGGAAGCCAAGATGATTAAATTGAGACAGTTGTACTTTGGCCACATCATGAGAAGACATGAGTAGCTGGACAAGACAATGATGCTGGGAAAGGTGGAAAGTAGTAGAAAGAGAGGGAGGCTGCATGCCAGATAGCTGGACTTTGGGAGGATACAGGCCTAAGCCTGCAGGACCTGAGCAGAGCAGTTGAGGACAGTGGGTCAGAGGTGTCTCATAGAATCATAGAGTTGGAAGAGACCACAAGGGCCATCCAGTCCAACCCCCTGCCATGCAGGAACTCTCCATCAAAGTATCCCTGACAGGGGATCTCCAATGAGGGAGACTCCCCTGCACCCATCCACAGCATTGCCATGAGTTGAGGTTAATTTGAGGGCAGTTAACAACAACTAAGGGTCTTGGGAGATCTGCATTCTGCAGTTGCTTTGAGCCTTTTGGAGGGAGTTGGGGTGAATAATTGCCTAGAAATTTAAAATTTTGTTTTGACTTTGGTGCACTGGTGTTGCAGTCCACTAGGAGGTATAGGGATAAAAATGGTCCTCCCATTGACAATTGACCATCCTTACCCTAAAAGTTTACCAACTATTTTCAGTTAAGTTGTGGATTGCTCTACCTCTGTTCCTGATTCTAGCCATGAAATCAGTCTGAAGCAGGAGAGGTCTTATGGTACAGATTTCTGTGTCTGCACATCTATGTCCATTTGAGATGTGCTGTATTTTATGTGAAGTTAATTCACTGGAAGCAAATAGTTTTTCCCTGTCTTAAATTTACATAAAAGTAGAACTCTGGTTTGCAGCCCAGGAAACTGTTTCATAGGACTCTTTCATACAAGGCTAAATTGGAAGTATAATTTAAGGTCAATTCGAATGCAATCATGGGTTTTATGTTATTGCAAATTAACTCTTCGCACGCAAATTCGGGCAAGAGGGAAGCCAATTCGAATGCAATCATGGGTTTTACCTTATTGCGAATTAAAGCTTCGCATGCAAATTCGGGCAGGAGGGGGTTATTTTCGGGTAATGGGAAGTAATTCCGAACGGAGCAGGGGTTCATGTAAATTCGCTAAACAAGCGAATTTACATAAATCCGCATTGGCTCCATTCGGAGTTGGGAGAAATTCCTCCCCGTTTGAAAGAGTCCATAGCAATGACCTCTGCTTTGTGGATCTGGAAATTTGGAAAGGGTGTTGAAATCTGCCTTCCAGAAATGCAGTGAATTAGGGCATGGGTGTGTGTGAAACTAAGTGGACAAGGCTAGATAAAGTTCTTACATCTTTGGTATTGCCCCATTATACTTAACAGTTGGGCCGCCGTATCCATGGATTCAACCATGCACAGCTTAATAATTTTAAAAATATATCCAAAAAGCAAATTTTGATTTTGCCATTTTATGTAAGGGACACCACACATTTTAGTACACCATTGTATATTATAGGACATGAGCATCCATGAATTTTGGTCTTCACAGGGGTCCTGGAACCAAACCCCAATGGATACCAAGGGTTCTCTGTATATGCATACATACATAATGCAGCTCAATTCTATATGTGCCTCTTTAAGTGTAAGCTTGAGTGTAACAGCTTAGTTCCATTCAGTACTAAAGCTGCCTAGGCTGCAAAGCAAAGCTACACAACAGCTTCTGGGCTTTAAATAGCCTTTATCTCATTAATGATTTGAGAGAAGGAAAAGAAGCTTGGGGACAGCAGGTGAATCCACTACAGGCCACCTCTGGCCTAGAGATTGCTATCCTTGCTGCAGAAACTACCTGTATCCATTAGGGTGAAATTTGACAGGATTATCATATTGGTAGGACACCTATGCTACCAAATGTCATTTTTCTGTCAAAAAATTGATATGCTTTCTTTTTAAGCAAATGAAAACAGTTTAGAGGTGTATAGCACCCCAAATCCTGCTTATATTACTCTGAAATTTGGCAGGCTTCAGTCCTTTATAGATGTCTGTTGTTTTATCCAGTTGTGTCAAACAGTAAAGTTTGCCATTTGTGGGTTTCCCATAATTCCCAACCTCTGGATCAGGATTTCTGGGTGCTTGGTGAATGCAGTGGGAAGGGGAACTCCCACTCTCACCCCTTATATTGCATTCCGCTGTAAAAACCAAAGATTATATTAATGATTACAGGTTGTTACCACAACCTCAAGTCATCTCAGTCACATTGCTATAGAGGAGATGAAAAAATATGTACAGTTAGTTGAAGTCAGTGCAATTGTTTTATTGCAGCAAATAATTGAAATCTTAAATATTTATTGTAATGATTGGTTTCTTGAGAGATTTGCAACTGGGTGTTGCCCCTTTATTTGACTCCTGAGATTTTGGGATGAATTTAGCTTGCTTAGTTTCCTGGGGTGTAGCTATTCGTGACTTTATAGAAGAAAGCCATGTGCTAATAAGTTCCTTCTTTTCATACTGAAAAGTAGATGCTAGGGAATTTTACTTACTGATTTCAGTAAGGTCTTTGACAATAATCTTGCAAACAAGCTAGTAAAATGTGGACTAGACAATTGAGCTGTTAGGTGGATTTGTAATTGGTTGACCAGTCAAGATGCTGAGTAATGGCTCCTCTTCATCTTCGAGAGAAGTAACCAGTGGAGTGCCACAGGGTTCTGTCCTGAGCTCAATGCTATTCAACATCTTTATCAACAGCTTGAATGAAAGAATAAAGGGCATGCTTATCAAATTTGCAGATGACACCAAATTAGGAGGAGTAGCTGACACCCTGGAGGAGAGGATCAAAATTCAAAATGACCATAATAGATTAGAAAACTGGGCCAAACTTCAACAAGGAGAAATGTAAAGTACTACACTTAGGGCGAAAAAATGAAATGCATAGCTTGGGGACACCTGGCTTTTTAACATCAGTACATGTGAAAGGGATCTAGGAGTCCTAGTAGACCACAAGTTGAATATGAGTCAGCAGTGTGATGCGGCAGCTAAAAAAATCAAAGTGATTCTGGGTTATATCAATAGAAGTACAATGTCCAATTCTGGTCACCATTAGAATACTGTGTCCAGTTCTGGGCACCACAATTCGAAAACGATGTTGACAAACTGGAGCATGCCCAGAGGAGGGCGACTAAAATGGTGAAGGGTCTGGAAAACATGCCTTATGAGGAGAGACTTTGGGAGCTGGGTATGTTTCGCCTGGAGAAGAGACGGTTAAGAAGTGATATATTCCTGTTTAAATATTTGAAGGGGTGTCATATTGAGGCTGGAGCAAGCTTGTTTTTTGTTGCTCCAGAGAATAGGACCCAGAGCAATGGATTCAAAATCCAGGGAAAGCGATTCCAGCTCAACATTAGGAGGAACTTCCTGACAGTAAGAGCTATTCAACAGTGGAACACACTCCCTTGGACAGTGGTGGAGTCACTTTCTTTGGAAGTATTTAAGCAGAGGCTGAATGGCCATCTGTTGGGGGTGCTTTGATTGTATGTCCCTCCATGGCAGGAGTTGAACAGGATACCCTTGAAGTCTCTTCCAGGTCTAAGATTCCACACAAGACACAGCAGTAGCAATTGCTTATATTGTCAGATGAAGTGAGAAAGTCATTCTCTATTTGCACTTTTGTTTTCTTCTTCTGAATGATTTTGTTGTTGTTGTTGTTAATTGCAATTGATGGATCCATGCATTGTGTCTCATGTCAGGAAATAAATTTATCAAATAAAGCCCCTGTCTTTTCTTTTTAGAAAAATACCCCCTTTTGTCTAACAGTTACATATTTGTATATGCACACATTTCTTACAAAACAGACTTGCCTACAATAACGCTGTCTGGAGCTTTGCTGTTTTTATTTCTCTGTTTTCTGTTTTTGTTTCTACTTTCAAAGTGCTGGTGATGACCTGTACAGCCCTATATGGCTCAGGTCCAGGCTATTTGGCAGAGCGTATCTCCCTATACAAGCCGGCCCGGGCTCTGAGATCCTCAGGGGAGTCCCTTCTCTCTGTCCCACCACCATCACAAGCACAGTTGGTGGAGACACAAGAGAGGGCCTTTTCCATGACTGCCCCTAGACTTTGGAACTCCCTGCCCAGGGAGATCAGAATGACCCCTTCCTTGATGGCCTTTCGCTGACTGGTGAAGACCTTCCTCTTCCGACAGGTTTTCAAAAACCAAAAGCCTTTAAAGAATGGCTTGGGATGCTATACTGTTTTAATGTATTTTAAACATTTTAATCTTTTTAAAGTAATCAATATTTTAATATGTAATTTGTTTTAATTATTGTAGTAATTTAATTCTATTTTAATATACTATTTTTGTATGTCTTTAAATGTAATGCTTTTTATTGTTATAAGCTGCCCTGAGTTCCAGTATTGGAAGAAGGGCAGGATATAAACAACAACAGCAATCTAGAAGAAGTGGGAAATCATGCCTCAGTCTCTGATTTGCCCATGTCTCCCTTGTGCATCTGGTCATTTGATAATGAAAATAATTCATTACACGTACTTAGTACAGGAGCACATCTTTCAATTTGTGTCAGAAACCTAATGAATAGTGGGCATCTGTAAGATTGTTCATGCCTAATGGAGGTTCACAAATCAGTTGCCAAAGCCAGCTTTAGCTTTATTTTAAATATTGGACTAACTCAGAGAGCCAGTGTGGTGCAGTGGTTTGAGTGTTGGACTACAACTCTTGGAGACTAGAATCACCACTTGGCCATGAAACCCACTGAGTGACTTTGGGAAAGTCACAAGCTCTCAGCCTCAGAGGAAGGCAGTGGCGAACCATCTTTGAACAAATCTTGCTAAGAAACCCTTGTGAGAGGGTTGCCATAAGCTGGAAATGACTTGAAGGGACACAGCTACTAACTCAGGAAACAAGGCATCTGAAAAAGAAGCTCCTTTTTACGTCTGCCTCCCTTTTGTGGGAACAGCCCTGGTGGCGCAGTGGTTAAATTCCTGTACTGCAGCCACTCACTCAAAACCATAAGGTTGCGAGTTCAAGACCACCATAAGGGCTGAAGCTCGACTCAGGCTTGCATCCTTCCAAGGTCGCTAAAATGAGTACCCAGATTGTTGGGGGGCAAATAGCTTACAATTGTAAACCGCTTAGACACTCCTTAAGGGTATGAAGCGGTATATAAATGAAGCTGTTTGTTTGTTTTGTCCTTGTTCTCTGTCTACCTGGTGTTTTTTTTTAAATCAGTGGCATTGGGGGAATGATTAAGGAGGGTTGGAGAAATGCATACTTTGGAATTGGGATGCAGTAGCATGTCTAGAGTAAATGATACAATCAAGGTGTATTTGGGAAAGAATGGGATTCTAGTCCAGCTGATCATACTGTAGCTGTGTGTGCCTGCCTATAACAGGCATGGTAAACAGTAGCTGCCTGCAGAATCCCTCATACATGGATAGCAAAACAGAGGTAAAGGGGGAAAGCAATGCCCGCTTCATCCACTAGGACCTCTAGGTTTAGCCACTAAAATGGAAATCATACAAAAAGTTGAGGTATAAAAATCAACCCTGGACACATTTTGGAAGAAGGTTTTAAGAGACCTCTACAAAGCTTAAAATCTGTATTCCTTTATGCACAGCTTACCTGACATACTTTTTGGGCATAATGGGCATAATTTTTAATAAAATGTTTGCTGATACATGTTGAACTGATTTTCTTTTTCATGCCGTAAGAATGTATGCCTAGTTTTTCTATGCTATTTCAGCCCCTGAAATGAACTTTTCTGAAGAAATAAAGCCCAGGAAATGATCTACTTACCGAGCTGTTTTCCAGAATATTATAATAGGATTGCTTCTTTAAAAGAGGATGTGAGAGAATAAAGCAAAACTTGTTTCTTATCCTCTAGGTGTTTTGTTTATGAATTTTCAATTAAACCACAAAATAGCATTTACATATATTTAAAGGAATGCTAGGGAAAATGTAGCTTGTTTTTCAAACCCCAAATGACCCCATACCCTCCAACATACAGATGAGAACTGGGACAGATCAGAGTGACCACGAAATGTCAGGATGGTAAACATTTTTACTGAGGAAGAACACACAAGCTAGGAGAGGCTGCACTGTCTGTTTTTACTGGAAAGGGCAAGATTCCTCCCTTCCCTTGCTTCCTGATGCGATAATTAAGTACAAACTAGTTTTGCACTTTGTGCTCAGTTTGCAGAAGGGGGGGGGGGAGGAGAACGAAACTGAGACAATTTAAAAGCAGCTGAAAAAGTGGGAAGATTAATCAGGACTATGTGTACACCAAACCATGACAATCTGAAGGATCTGTGATGCAGGGGTTGTAGGAAACAATTTTGGCATGTTTTCTCTCCTTCAGCTGTTTTAGGCCAATGAGAGGGCTTTTTTTTAACAACAGGAAGTAACCAGAAAGTTCACTTTTTGTTGAAAGAAAAAGTCCTCTCATGGGCTGGAAATGGCCCATGGTTCATTTGTTCCCATGGCCCCATGAAGTATTGGGAGCACTGGAGCGAGGAAAATCATTTTTTAAAAAAGGGGTTCAGTGGGGGAATCTGGGAACCAGTGTTGTTCCCATCAAATGCCCTCCCCTGCTTCAGAGGTACCAGTTTAGATAAAGTGTGTTTATTTTTAAATGACAAATTTCCTCATGGGAGTGTAACTTTCACTTGGCAGTTGCACAATTCTGAGTAGATGTCTTCATCCCTTCAATTTTGTTTCCAGGAACTCATTTCTTGTAAGCTCAGGGTAGATAATGATCAGGATATGCAAGCTTTTCCGCTGGTTAGTCGGCATTAGATGGTCATGGGGTTTTCCCTCTCTTTAATTTTCCCCAGTGGGTTGGCTGAGTTTGTGCATGGCAGCACCATTTCAGCAACTGTGTTTTTGTCTTTAAAAAACCAAATTCTCTTCCTTGAGCCAGGTAGTCTTTTGCTCCCCACTTTTAAGGTTTGTCAGGTACTGTACAGTTGTGGAATCTCTTTTGGTCCTTTTTCTTAAATTTACAGTGCTAGTCAGTGTGTACAGTCAGCCCTTCATATCTGTGGGGGTTCCTGACCCTCCTGGAGATGGCAAATTCTGTGGAACCTCAGGTCCCATTTCTTCAGTGGCAGTGTGATGTGTGCATGATCATGTTGATGAGGCCATGTGCACACGCTGCCATTGAGAATTCATATTTTGTATTTGTCTGCATCATAGCTCCAAACTGGCAAAATCTAGACTCCCAATACCCTTTGTAGAAATTAATTTTAATTAATTAAAAATAGACTGTACCCTGTAATGCCAAATTGAGTCACTAGGTGACACCGAGTAACTAGAATCTAGATAGCCAATGCTAGGGTCCTCATGAATAAAACCAGGAAGCCTTGAAGTCTGTCCAAACACTAACTTGAGGCTTTAAGCAGGACACCAGAGGTCAAGGCTATTTAAACTTCTGGCCTTTCTTCCTCCTACAGCTACAAAGGATCCCACTTTTGTTTAGAACAGCTACTTGGACACCTTTCACACTAGGGTATAGCACTGTGGCTCCCCTTTAACCAAGATAGTCATGCATCTGATGAAACAGACTTGGGTTGAGAACACACTGCAGAAATAATCCAGTTTAAGCACTTTAACTTCTCTGGCTCAGTGCTAGGGAATTCTAGAATGGTAGTTTTGTGAGGCATTTAGCCTTCTGTGTCAGAGAGCTCTGGTGCTGCAATAAGCTACAGTTCCCAGGATTCCCTAGCACTGAACCAGGGCAGTTTAAAGTGGCCTCTAACTGGATTATTTCTGCAGTGTGTTTTGAACCTTAAGGCCGAAACAGACAGCCCTGAAGGGGTGGCTTGATGCCTCCCCTTTGAACATCAAGTAGTTCCAACCCAGCTTTTTGCTGGCACAAAAAGAAGCAGTAAACTGCCACTCCTTTTTGAGCTGGCAAAAAGCCATCTTTTTCCGGTGCCACGCTGGCTTTGCAGTGCTCCAGTGGTGTGCGGTGTGTAAATGCTGTGCTGGAGCGCCACAAACCTGCCTGCCATGTGGTCAGGTGGGCAGTGTTGGAGTGTGCTGTGTCTAAATGTGGTGCTCTGACGCTATCCCCAAGCTGGTATAAAGAGGCAGACTGTTTTGCCCCTTAGTCTACCAAAACCTATGCTACCAACTTTTTTATTTCAGTTAGGCTTAAAGGTGCTACAGGATCCTTGCAAAGCGTGTACAAGTTCAGCAAATAATAAGTAACGAAATAGTTCTGGGGTGGCAGTGGATAGTGGGTTTGAACTCAAGCAAAGCTAGGCACTTTTGCTAGGTCCATAAATAAGATCAATTCAGCTCATCACTCTGTTAATTAGCAAGGAAGAGGTCATCCATGTATGTACATGTGTGTACAGTTCTCTGGCTTGTTGTTGTTGTGTGTTTTCAAGTCATTTTTTACTTACGGCAAACTTAAGTCAAAGCTATCATAGGGTTTTCTTGGCAAATTTCTTCAGAGGAGGTTTGCCATTGCCATCCTGTGAGGCTGAGTGTGTGTGACTTGCCCAAGGTAACCTGGGGTTTTTTATTCTCGAGCAGATGACACCAAATTAGGAGGAGTAGCCAATACTCCAGAAGACAGGACTGAAATTCAGAATGACCTGAATAGACTAGAAAGCTGGGCCAACGCTAACAAAATGAAATTCAATGCGGAGAAATGTAAGGTACTGCACTTAGGGCGCAAAAATGAAATGCACAGATATAGGATGGGGGACACCTGGCTGAATGAAACTATGTGTGAAAGGGATCTAGGAGTCCAAGTAGACCATAAGTTGAACATGAGTCAGCAGTGCGATGCGGCAGCTAAAAAGGCCAATGCTATTTTGGGCTGCATCAATAGAAGTATAGCGTCTAGATCAAGGGAAGTAATAGTGCCACTCTATTCTGCTTTGGTCAGGCCCCACCTGGAATACTGTGTCCAGTTCTGGGCACCACAATTCAAAAAAGATGTGGAGAAACTGGAGCGTGTCCAAAGGAGGGCAACTAAGATGGTGAAGGGTCTGGAAACCCTGCCCTATGAAGCACGCCTTAGGGAACTGGGGATGTTTAGCCTGGAGGAGAGAAGGTTAAGAGGTGATATGATAGCCCTGTTCAAATATTTGAAGGGGTGTCATATTGGGGAGGGAGCAAGCTTGTTTGCTGCTGCTGCAGAGACTAGAACGCGGAAGAATGGATGCAAGCTGCAGGAAAAGAGATTCCACCTCAATATTGGGAGGAACTTCCTGACAGTAAGGGCTGTTCGACGGTGGAACACACTCCCTCGGAGTGTAGTGGAGTCTCCTTCCTTGGAGGTCTTTAAGCAGAGGCTGGATGGCCATCTGTCAGGGATGCTTTGACTGGGAGTTCCTGCATGGGAGGGGGTTGGACTGAATGGCCCTTGTGGTCTCTTCCAACTCTATGATTCTATGATTCTATGAGCACAGAATCAAAACCCAATCTCCAGAGTCACCGACCAACACTCAAACCACTCATGAGAAATATATAAATGCCAATCATCAGTGATTGTTTGAAGTCACTCTGAGAATGTGCTATTCCATTTAGCATTCCATTTAGTATCTTACATCTGAAAAAAGTATTTAACATTTATCCTCGATAGGGATTAAAGAATACTTGCAAACTTTCTCCTACACAATGCAAAAGAGATTCCTGACACATTGGAACAAGAAAGTAGTTAAGTCATTGTGAGATTTTGTTGTTGTTGCCATTTTGGATTTTTTTTGCCAAAAATATTATTTGTCTCAAAAATACATTCCAAAACCAGTTCTGGGTACTGTTTTCAGTGCCATAAATACTTGTGAAAGAAGCAATAATAACAGTAAAACACATTATTTATGGGTTTGCTTTCCACAGTTTCAGTTACCTTCAATCCAAAAATAATTATAGTAAATTTATTCAGTTTTTGCAAACTACCTTCTAAATAAATACAATTTTCCATTTTCCAAATCCTTCCTTTTTTCCTTCCTCCTGACTTCCCCGTCTCAGCAGCTTCAGTAGCAGGTCACTATTCATGGGTGGTTTTTGTGGGGGAGGAGGGGAGAGAGAGACCTGGCAGCTAAAGGAGAAAAATGATGGGGCATGGAGAGCCTTCCTGCTACCTCACTAATCCCAGGGTTTGGTGCTTGTGAGGGAGGAACCTCAGCTACTGCTGGGCCTCCTTATTCCTCACCTGAGATGACAAAATTTGGGAAGGGACTCTAGCTGAACATGAAAGCTCGGACCAGTCTTGAAGGTCTTTCAAGCCCAGCATCCTGTTTCACACCATGGCCAAACAGGGCTTTTATGTCACAAGGAAGACTTTCAGGAAAAGAGTTACCAGGGACAGAGTATTCAGAGGCCTTTAAACCTGGTGTCTCCAAATACCTTATTTCGTCTAAGATATTTCTTCCTTGCTAGCAGTCCATTCCAGATTAGAATTTGGGGGTGGGGGGTTTGAGTGATGAAAAGCCTACTACCATGCAAATTAGGGCTTTGATCCAGATTGGCTCTCCTGTACTTACTTTTGAATAAATAAGTACTTTTTTATTTTTGAGTTTCAAAAATTAATGCCTGAAAAGCATTAATAGAAATGATACAACTGCTTCTGACATTTTAGCTTATATGAGATTATCTTATCTCTGGCTTTTCTTTGCTAACAAAGATTCAGGAAGGACTCATACCACGCTTTCTACAAGCACGTTGATGACTAAAAAGGCTAATCCGAGATAAAAAAGTCCAGTTGCAGAAAGCACAGCAGAAAGTCTCCTTGGGTGATGTTTCCAAGTTGTGGTTCTTTCTGCATTGTTTCTCTTCGAGACTCATTTGGTGTGAGTTCTCAAAAGATGCTGCAGCATTGTGGATAGTGCGTCTCCATGCTTCCCAATGTGAGGCCAGGGCAGACTCTTGTTGGTGATCAGTTTGGCCGAGCTTGAGATGTTGTTTCAGGGAGTCCTTGTATCTCTTCTTTGGGGCACCCCTCTTACGCTGACCTGTGGCGAGTTCACTGTAGAGTTCTATTTTTGGGAGGCAGTGGTCCTCCATCCTAGAAACATGACTTGCCTAGTGCAGCTGCGTTTTCAATAGCATGGCCTCAATGCTGGTCATCCCTGCTTGCTCAAGGACAGCAACATTTGTCACATAGTACCGGTGGCTATTATGCCACCACCAGCATAGCTCACATAGCAAGCCTCTCCCCCATGTCAAAGGGGCATCAATGGAGAGGGATTATCTTATAAAGGCACTTTTAAAACAGAAAAAAGACAGAGTGTTAGAACACAGTGGAATCAATTAGCCCTAGCTGTGATGGAAGAGAACAAGAGGCACTTTTGGGATATCATTTCTTCCGGTATGCACATGAACAGACAGGTAATAATTGGGCAAATTTCATCACAGCAGTTGTACACTCATTCTAGCAGGTTTTATGTAGCTATACCCTCAGGGAATCAATCTCAGTTGGTTTCTGAAATTACTTGTTTGCTTTATTGGTATCCAGTGTGAGTGTCTGGGATAAAGAAGCTGATTGCAGCTCTTACTGGCTCCAGAAGAAAATATAATGGCTCCAGAAATATTTAAACAACAACAACAACAATTTTAAATACTTTCCTGAGTGGTGGGCCCCCCAGTATTAGCCAAAGTATTAACTCAAATCAACAACACAGGTCTTATTTCAGTGGGCTGGAAACGAGTGAAGGTGTTCCCATTCATAAGAAGGGTAATAAGCAAGGTCCCAATAATTTTCTGCCTATTAGTCTTTTGAGTATTGACTCCCAAGTTATATGGTAAATATCTGCATTTTTGGCTCAATTGCTACAGTTTTCACAAACAAAAGAGTGAAACAAGATGCATGTTGACACCAACACTTAATTACATAATTCTAGTATTGTCTGGCTAATATTTTTTTCTGCCCTCAGTTGGGTCAAAGAAGATTTTCCTTTCTTTATATGCTAATGATATGCTCACCGTATTTTTGTTCTAAAGAAAAGCTGAATATCATTATACTAAAATGGTGTTTGGAAAAAGACATTCTCATTTTCAGTGGACTGTCAGTAGTCACCAGACCACTGCACAATGCTGGTAATTTAAGTACCTTGGCATTATTATTGTTTATTTGTATAGCACCATAAATTTACATGGTACTGTACTTACTTTACATGGTACTTTACATGGTATTTACATGGTATTTACAGGTACAATAAATTTAAACAAATCCTGACAAAGTGTATAATCATTTTATAGAAAGCATCTCCTGGAAGTCCCATATAGAAGCTACCAGAGCAGTGGCCCTAAGAAATATTGGAGCAATCCTTAGATCTGATAACACTGCAGGGGTTGTCCCAGTTGTGAAAATATTTTGAGCAAATTCATTGCCCAGATTCTGTACGGTGCTACTGTTTGGGGATGTTATGACTCCCAGGTGGCTAAATTGGAGGCCCTTCAGAATTCATTTCTCCAAAAAACTGTTAAAACTTCCACCTGGCACTCCTGCAGCTCTGATCTGAGCAGTGGTTGGTCTTCCTTCCATTAGACCTTATATTCATTTGATTTGATTTGATTACTGGATAATTGTACAAGTTTTACAGCTGTCAAAGTGCAAAGTTTTGAGTTCAAAATGTTACAGGTTGCTTGAATCATATATTACTCTACTTGACAATTTTTCTATCTTCAATTCAAAAGAGAAGCATCATGAATACATTTTTTTACCATGATGCTCAATTGGATAGACAGGCTATTAATCATGGCTACAGCTATGATTGATGGCAGATATTTCCCCATACCTTTGGCCCTCTGTCTGTATATTTGTGAGGCCTCAGAAATTGAGGATTTGCTTCTATTTGTTCTCCTAATTATTATATTCTGAACCTAGAGCCAAATTTCTGGGATGTATAGTCTTATACAGTACTATTTCAGAAAATGTTTTTGATCTCCTGGGCAAGATTTATTGCTGATATTGCAGTTGTTTACTCTGGGATGCTTTTATCTAATTACAGTATTGTAGTTTATACTCTATGTCCTTTAATTGTATTAAATTTTATTTTTTTATACATAAGCTTTATATGCTATTTTTTAATGTAGTACTTTTATATCATTGTACTTCAATGTCATATGCTTATTAATTTTGTTTGTGAATGCCCTATGATATAAACATTAACAAATGACTACTTCTCTTTTTGAGTAAATAAATACTTTTTAAGTTTTGAGTTTTGAAAAGATATAGCTTAGCTTTACAGTAACATATGATCTGTCTCTCTTGCTCTAAACTACGTTTGTTGGGACTGCAAATCCCATAATCACTATTTGCTATGCTGGCTGTAGCTGATGGGAGTGAGAAATTCATGTCCTCTTTGGTCTGAATTAGAAAATGTTATTTGTAGAGTACAAAATTGATTTTAAATATCCCAGAAACATGTTCAGAAGAACTATGTAGTGGGTCCTTGGTATCCACTGGGGTTGGTTCCAAGAACCCTTGAGGATACCAAAATCCATGGATGCTTTTGGAGTCCCATTATATACATTGGTACACAGTGTCCCTTATATAAAATGGCAAAATTAACGTTTGCTTTTGGGAATTTGTTTTCAAAAATATTTTCAAGCTATGGATGGTTGAATCTGTGGATACAGAGAGTTGACTGCATGACTTAATTGTATATATCTGGCTGGTGGGATGGGTGAGAATTGGGGGGGGGGGGGAAGGCAAGTAAAGGATGGGGAGGCTGCTGATATAGGCTCCGTATTCGGATTAGATTGCTTTATTAGACTTTGCTGCAGACATGCAGTATCATTCATCAGAATTTTTAGAGGTAAAGTTTGTGTATGTTACCTTGAACAAGGTTTTTATTATTCTTACAGAAAGACAAAACAATGTACAGACATCAAAAAGGGAGCAGTCATTGTTTCTGTGTTGTGTGTTACATTTTATTTGTTTGGGTTGTATATATCTATACAGTGTATGTTTCTTGTATGCTGAAAATTATATATATAAGTGATGAATACATTATACCTTGAACAAGTTCCAATTGCTTATTTTAGTTGTAACTTTGCTGTGTGTTTCATTCAGAGACATGTTAATCTAGTTCAGTATGCAACGGACTGTTTATTGTAGCAAGGCGATATTGTAGGATACTGTTTAGACTTAGTCTCAAAGGTGCTGCGGTACCTTTTGCTGCAATACATATCGCTTTGCATTTTGTGTGTATGTTTCCACAATGTCATGACACTTTAATGTTTCACAAATTTCAAAACTCTCCAAAAGCGAGGAGTACATCTCCCCCCCCCCCCCCCCCCATCTAGAGTGCCTTGCCTTTTGAAACATCCTTTGATGAGACTGGCTGCTAGAAAGACCTCAGAAAAGAGTAAGCATTGTGACATACTCCTTTGAAGGCATAACCTACATTAGTGATATAATTATGGCTGCATCTGCACTGCAAGAATAATGCAGTTGGCAACTGCTTTAACTGTCATGGCTCAATGCTGTCCAATCCTGGGAACTGTTCTGTGAGATGTTTAGCTGTTCCTGTGAGAGAGCTCTGGAGCCACAACAAACTACAATTCTCAGGATTGCATGGCATGGAGCCACGGCTGTTAAAAGCAATGCCAAATTGGATTATTTTCTGCAATGCAGATGCAGCCTGTGCCAGTCTTTTCACTTGGATGGTGGAATGCCCTTCGGAGTTTCAAAGCAGAACTGTGCCCTACAAAATGACAACTCCTAGGGAGAAGTCTAATAGGTGAATGACCACCCCTCCTTGCAGGAAGGAGTGTATTAGGCTGTACACCCAACTCACTGGAGATGTTAGCTTGGATTTAAAGCAGCTGCAGTCTCACTTCATACAGAGAGGCTGCCCCCTTTGCCCTCTGTTGCAATGACCCATAAAGGCCGTGTGACCCCATAGAGATGCTGCTGCCCGGCGGTGACCAGAGGGCTTACTTTTCCATTTCCTCTATTTCTATTTCCTGTCCAGAAGCATGAATTGACATTTATATGAGCGTTTTTTGCTTTTTTTTTTGGTCAGGCCCTCCCTTTTTCTTGAACATCCTTCATTTTTAACATGACCAAGAAGCATGCATTTACATTTATATGAGTGTTTTGAGCTTTTCTTTGCTTACATCCTCCCTGTTTCTAGAATGTCCTTCCTGAATGAGCATGATGAAGCATGTATTTAAATTGATAGAAGTGCTTTTTTGCTTTTATTTGGCCACATCTCTCCCCCCCTTTTTTTTGAATATCCATCATTTTGAACATGATTAAATCATGAATTTCCATTTCTATGAGTTTTTTGCCTTTCTTCGGTCATGTTCTCCCATTTTTTCAAATGTCCTCCATGTTGGGCAGGACTAAGAATCCTGAATTCCATTTCTATGAGTATTTTTCACTTTTCTTTGGTCACGTCCTCCCTTTTTCTTGAACACTCTCCATTTTGACTCATGACCACGGATTGACATTCCTAGTAGTATTCTGATCTTTTCTTTGGTCAGGGCTTCCCTTGTTCAACAATGTCCTCCATTTTGAATATGAGCATGGATTTACATTTGTATGTTTTCCATTATTATTATTATTTCCTGCCTCTCTCCCAACAAAAGGACTCAATGCAGGTCTTCCCTTGTTCAGGAATGTTCCCCATTTTAAACATAACTTAGAAGTATGGATTTACATTTATATGAGTGTTTTCCCCTTTTATTAGGCCAGCTCTTTTTAATAATAATAATTGATTTATAATCCACCCAATCATGAAGAATCTGGGCAGGTTATAACAGTAGAAAAATAACATAGCAATAACAATGAAATGAAAAATAACATAGCAGTTCACAATAACAATAAATAGCAGGAAGAATGTATGACAAATAACAACAATAGCAATAAAAAAACTACATAACAATTAACATAGCAAATCATAGAATCATAAGAGTTGGAAGAGACCACAACGGCCATTCAGTCCATCCCCATTCTGCCATGCAGGAACTCCCAGTCAAAGCATCCCTGACAGATGGCCATCCAGCCTCTGCTTAAAGACCCCTAAGGAAGGAGACTCCACTACACTCCGAGGGAGTGTGTTCCACTGTCGAACAGCCCTTACTGTCAGGAAGTTCCTCCTAATGTTGAGATGGAATCTCTTTTCCTGCAATTTATATCCATTGTTCTGCGTCCTAGTCTCTGCAGCAGCAGAAAACAAGCTTGCTTCCTATTGCAAAATAACAATAGCACGGCAAAATAGCAATAACAAAAATAACATAGCAAATTGCAATAGCATCCATGACAGATAACAACAGAAATAACAACAACAACAACAAAGTATAGGAACTAGCATAAACAAATTCCGTAGGGTACAAATTTATCTCCTTCCCCAAACACAGCTGGGACCCTGGGCAGCTGAATCATCATCATCATCCTCTTCTTCTTCTTCTTCTTCTTCTTCTTCTTCTTCTTCTTCTTCTTCTTCTTCTTCTATCTGGCCTCCCTCCCAACAGAGGGACTCAAACCAGTTCTTCCCTTGGTCAGGGATGCCCTCCATTTTGAACATAACTAAGAAGCATTTGTGTTTCCCTTCTTCTGGGAGGCATCTCCTTTTCTTTTGTTGCAGCAGCAGCTGTTCCTGCTTGGCTGCCTCTGGCTCTGGCTCTGGGTGTGCACTGCTGTGCTGACTGTGTGCATTTGTGTTGTGTCAGAGAGAGACAAGGCAGGGAGCCCCCCCCCCCCCCCACTGCTGCCTCTCCTCCATCCTCCCCCTTTGTCTGGTCTGGGCGCAAAAGGTGCTGCTTGGAGAGGAGGGCAGTCAGTCAGTCAGTCAGCCTTGGAGGGCTGGCCTTTGGAGGAGGCAGGGCTTCTTTGGAGGTGGCTCTTTGGCTGGCTCTGTCCCTTCTTTCTTCTTTTGGGGGCTCTCTCTCTCTCTGTCTCCAGAGGAGCATGGCTGCTGCTTCTTCTCCTGCCCGGGAGCTGACCCAGAACCCCCTGCAGAAGATCTGGGTGCCTTACAACAACGGGCTCCCGGCCAAACACAGCGCCCAGAGAGGAGGTGAGCCAGGGAAGGAGGAAGGAAGGAAGGAAGGAAGGAAGGAGGGAAGGAGCAGCCAAGGCAAGGAGGAGGAGGAGGAGGCAGGCAGCAGCAGCTGCAGGGGAGAAGGAGGGAAGGGGAAAGGAAAGGAAAGAAGGAAAGGAAAGGGTCCTCCTTCTTTTCCAGGAGGAGGACATCCTTTCAGGACAAGAAGGAGTTTCCCCCAAAGGCCCTCCCATGGGAGGTTTACCTCTGCATCCACACTGGAGGAATAATAACCCGGTTTGGCAGCGCTTGGACTCTTGGTCTGGCTCTTTGCTATGGAATTCTGGGAGTCCAAGCCCTATCGTATCACCTCTTAGCCTAGAATCGCATTGGCCTTTTGAGCCGCTGCATCCCACTGCTGACTCATGTTCAACTTGTGTTCTGCTAGGACTCCTGGATCCCCCCATCCTCTCTCTGTGCATTTCATCCTGTCTTCCTACATTTCTCACTGTTGGAAGTTCACTTTGTACCTCCTAGTTTGGTGCCATCTGCCAACTCCATTTTGTCAGGGTTGACTGCCTTCAAGTCGGACCCAACACGTGGTGACCCTGGGGATGAGACACCTTCAAGGGTCTATTTAGCCTCCGCTGCGCTGCGTAGGTCTTATAGATCCAGGCCTGTGACCTCTCTGCCTGAGTCCCTTCACCTGGCCCGTGATCTTCCCCTCTTTCTCCTTTCCCCTTCCCAGCATTATTGTCTTTTCCAATGAGCCACGTCCTCTCATGATGCATCCAAAGTAGGACAGCCTCCGTTTAGTCATCCTGGTGTCCAGGGAAATTTCCATCATGAGCTCTTCCAGGATCCATTTATTTGTGTTTTTGGCTGCCTACAGTACTCTCAGCATTCTTCTCCAGCATCACATCTCAAATGAGTTTTCTTTTTATGCACTTTCTTTCCAGCTCTCACATCTCTACATGGTGTAGGGAATACAATTGCTTGGACAATTCTAACATAAGTGCTCAGGCGTATGTCTTTACACTTTAGGATCTTGTCTAGTTCCTTCATGGTTACCCTTCCAACTCCTAGTCTTCTGATTTCTTGACTGCAGTCTCCATTCTGATCCATGTTTGATGCAAAGCACAAGACCTCTTCATCAACTCTTTTTTTATTTCCTTGTTGTCTAGGTAGTATTTATTCTGATTCTCTGTGGTTATTATTCTTTGTTTTCTTTATGTTGAGTATAAAGATGCTCCTGTCAATATCGTGCAATAATGTTATGATTATCACATGACATCTCATGACGTCGCAATTATCATGCAATTATCCCATGAATATAGAGGCATTCTAGTGGTGCTTTTTATTTATGGGAAAAGCAGCACTAGAATGCAAGATAACTGTGATGTTGCAAGACATCATGTGATAATCATAGCATTATTGCATGATATTGATGGGAGCATCCCGCTATGCCCCTGTCTTTTTTGGTAGTGTGATAAAAGTCTTATGATGTTTTCTGCTAGAAGTATGGTGTCATCATAGTATTCCATACTGTCCTAATTTTTTCTCTCTTTCTTGAAAGAGGGAAGATGCAAAGACAAGATACTTAGATTTCAGGATGGCAAGCTCCTTGCCCTTAGGCACAGTATTATTACATTAATATTTGTATTATAATCACACCAAGGAAGCCTTTGTTTTGACTATTTTTGGTGACAGGTGAATTATGGCTGTTAGACTAATGGAAAAACCTTCACCTACTGAGCTTCAGCCAATTAATCATTTGAGATGATTCACAAAATTCTCAACACAAGGCAGCAAGGACATGGAGTGGGAGTAGAAAGAACCTACCTAGCAGGATAAATCTTTCATGGTTGGTTTTAGCTCTCCAGGGCTAAATACCCGAAAGGTGCCGGATCTCAGCTGATCTTGGAAGCTAAGCAGGGTCAGCCGAGGTTAGTTCTTGGATAGGAGGAGTCATTGTTCTGTGCTTTCCAGCCATTTCTACCTTATGGTGACCCTAAGGCAACACTGTCATGTGATTTTATGGGGCTGAGAGTGTTTGCTTAACTCAAGGTGGGTTTCCATAGCCGAGCAGTGAATCAAGCTCCGATCTCCAGAGTCATAGTCCAGTTCTCAAACCACTACATTTTACTGGCTCTCCTCTTAACCCTGAGTGCTGTAGGCTATTTTTCAGGAAGGAACTGGCCAAACCATCACTAAGGGAACCCTATGAAAGTAATGACACCTTAAGTCGACACAAGACTTGAAGCCGCAGATGCACACACAGAGGTAGCTCTCACTGAATTAACTAGGACTTAGTGTTGTATAGATGTGCAAAGGATAACTTTGTAAGAATTTTACTTAGATGCTAAAGGCGATCCCAGTGTATGTAGTAGCCCCTGCTGAAAAATGTGTGTGTTTGTGAGTAATCTTTCTGGATAAATGGCTTTCAAGTATGTTTTATAGGCTGATCTTCGGTGGAGTGCTGAAGAAATTGAGGGCAGAGGTTGTGTGTATGGAATAATTCTAGAGGAAAGTAGAGAAAGTGGCCTGGAATGAGTCCCTGAGGCCCAAAGTGGAGGGTGCTGGTCTTACATGTTGTTGTTGTTTTCCTTACAGTATGTAAATAAGCAGGAGGAGGTGGAGAAGCAGATAACAGGTATTGCTGTAGTTGAGCCTTGTGGCAGGCACTTGCTTCTGCTGTGATGAAGAACTAGATGTTACTGCTTGGTATCTGGCTTCCAGTTTCATTGTCTTGGGTCTAAACTGACTAACACTGAACGAGGCTGTTTGAGGCAGCTGCTGCTTGAAAGGGATGTTGTCATTATGCCTTGAGGGCAAACAAGAGTGTCAGTTGCCTAGTTGTCTTCTAGGACTTCAGTGTTCTCAGACCTATGGCTCTCCTGTTTCTGTGGGAAAGTAGATATCTAGGCAGCAGCTCTCACCCTTTGCTTGGTATTGAACTGAGCAATTGGGAACATTGGAAAGAGATGAGGACCCTGTCTCCAGAATCCTCATCTGCTAGTAGTAAGACACCTCTCTTGTCTATAGCTAGTAGTGATGCCCCTCATTTGTGTGGGCAGGAGAGCCCAACATAAGGTGAAGCATGGTGTGTGAAGCCATGTGAATGTGTAGTGACATTCTTCACTTTAGAGGTTACTGCCACATCAGACTTTTGTTCACTACAGTAATCCTTTTTTTTACCAGAAATTTTACTGAAAGCATAATTTCACTCCCCCCTTCCCATCCTACATTCTCTCCCAAGTTTGCTGTGGCTGTTGAAAATAGTTTCAGCATATTACCCCTTGGGTTTTCCAATATTTACTTTATTAAGTATTATTATTTATTAAGAAGTACTGTGTGCTCTTCAAGCCATGTTCTCTACAAGTCACTTTTGTGTTTAAAATGTAAAGGTGGATGGCTGCAAATCCCAGCTCAACAAGCAAGTAGTCATTTGCATTTCTGACAGAAGTAATGACATGTAAGGATAGCAGGATTACTTAATTTGCCTGGCAGTGGTTTCCAACAACTTGTTTGTTTTGTTATGTACATTCACGTCAACTCTGACTTAAGGTGATCCTAACATAGGGTTTTCTTTACAAGGTTTATTCAGAGGAAGTTTAGCATTATCTTCCTTTTAGGCTAAGAGTGTCGGACTTGACCAAGGCCACCTAGCAGGGTTTTCTGGCTGAGTTGAGGATTTAAACTTGAAGTCTCAGTTCAGTGCTCAAATTGCTACACCATATTGGCTCTCAGATAATTTAAATTTTGTCTTGGTCCAGTTCATCCTTGAAACTAGAAGTTTTCAAAGAAGTAGCTATGTTAATGTCTTGCACCATAAAAAGGAGGAAGCGAGGGAGATAAAAAAAGGAACGTAGCAGCGGTTTTAATACTAACATTGTTTAATTTTAGCATGAGTTTTTGTGAATATAAACCCACTTTTTCAGATGCAGTACAGACTGATATTAAAGCCTCAGGTATAAAGCATAGTTGTACAGTTGTGAGAGTATGATAGAATGCAATGGGATCCAGAAAGATTCAAATCATGCCTTTTGCAATAAATTTTCAAAGGACTGATGAAATAGGTCTTTCAGGGCTTTACAATGCTCAGTTAGTGTTGATGTATGAAAGCAATCTGCTTACCAAAAGTAAGTTTTCTAGGGTACAAAGCTCTCTCTGAGAAGATTCCTTTTGTTGTGAATGCAGTAGTAAGGACTCTTGTATTATTGGGAGTTCCTGCATTGCAGGGGGTTGGACTGGATGGCCTTTGTGGTCTCTTCCAACCCTATGATTCTATGTAGTGTGCCATTATATATATGTAGTGTGCCAGGCATCCATTGTCTTTGTTCTTACCTCTGCTAATGAATTGGAATTTTTGAATGTAATTCAATTTAGCAGTCCTCCCTCCCCGTCTTTGTTTGTAATTTCCTTGTTTAACAACTACAATATGTAAATCCTTTACTGTGTATCCAGGAAGGTTGAAATGTTCTTTTTTTAAAAAAACAGTTTCATTTATATACCGCTTCATACCGCCTAAGCAGTGTCTAAGCGGTTTACAACTGTAAGCTACTTGTCCCCAACAATCTGAGTACAGTACTCATTTTAGCGACCTTGGAAGGATGCAAGCCTGAGTTGAGCTTGAGCCCTTTTGCTGGTATTGAACTGCAACCTTATGGTTTTGAGTGAGTGGCTGCAGTACAGGCATTTAACCATTGCACTACTAAGGCTCTTGTAATATATATATATATATATATATATATATATGGTATTGCCTTTTTAAATGCCAGATTTGTGTCCATTAATCCTCTTGTGTAGAGACTGTCCTGTTTGTCCAGAGTTCAGATGGGCATAGAATGGCATATATCATGTTGAAGGAAAGTATGTAGATGGACCTTTGATGTTGTGCGTGATGTCTGGCTGCTGTCATTTTGCTCCCAGGGTAGATGTAGGGCCAGAGTTGGCATCTGGGTCTGTGGCAGGGTCTTGTCTTTGTATTACCATCCATGTTACGTTTTGGAGGCTTTAAAGGCCTGCCTTCCAGAAATTGTGAGAGGGCTGTGTTATTCTTCAGAACTGGTTGTAGCTTGTTGGTGTTGGGTTTGACTGGTCTCTGCTGGGGAGTAAAGATGACTATTAGGGGTGTTCTGTCGTTTTGTGTTTTTGATGGAGTAGACAGTTCCTGGGCATTAATCTTGTCTTGTCAATTTGTTCTTTATCATGTTGCATAGAAGTCTATTGTACAATTGCATGGTGTCAAGCAAGTGGAGCTCCATGTCATGCAGTATGCACAAAAGAGCAACTGTTTCAACAAATAAATTGTGCCATAACAGCCACATAGAGGATCTGATAACAGATGGTGAACAAAGGTCAAGGAGGTAAGAAAAGAAATTGCTTTAGTGCCCCTTCTGCCCGCCTATCTATGCTTTGCATATCAAAAATATTCAGTTGTTAACGTCTGCCTCATAGCTAGTAAAATCATAAATTTCTTGTTTTAAGTTGAACTCAATTTAGCTAAGGTTGAATATTTTTTAGTATCAGAATGAACAATCAGAATAGTCTTACTCATTTTACAGGTTAATCAGAACAAAATGTAAAAGTGTTAAATTGTAGTGTTTACATGTTTAAGACCTTGGCACACTGCGATATTTTAAGTAGCAAATACATCTGCTGTATGTATCCTAATCTTACACTAAAGTTTCACATAGCAAATATGAGAAAATATATATGAAAAAGTGGATGCTAGAAACATCTGATTTTTAATACACCCTGATTTTTAAAATGTGTGTGCATGCATGCTTGTGTGCGCATATGTTATTTTGGACCATCACTTGCCTATCAGTATAGAGACACAGATGCAGTCTGACATCTATATTTTACATGTTTACTGTAGGAAACACTGTTTGATAACATCAATGGTTGCAGCAGACATACAAAGTTTGTCATATAAAGTTTGAGTTTGGACTCAGCATTATGAGAATAAACCACAGCAAGCCCTAGGATTGTAGACTTCTCCCTTGTCTCTCCTAGTCTAGTGCAGCCACAAGGAGGTGTTTAAAAGCTTCCACTTCAATTTTCAGTTAATTTTATTCTCACCGATTTGTCCACATCTGAAAAGCCATGCATAATTTTAACTATAGTTTGTCTGGAAGAAGCCAGCTTTTGACCTATGCATTAATATAGGTTGCCATAAACTGGCAAATTAAAAAAAAATTAGGATTAATTATATTATGGCATGGACATATCATTCAAATGGGAAAACTTTCCAGTCTGCTCTTCACATCTATGCCAGAGGAAAAGGGGAATGGAAGCTGTAGGCCATCCCTGTTAGACAAAGCCATGGTTGAATGTGACAAAAGGCAAAGGTGACATTATAGGCCAGTTTTAAGGGCTCCCAAAAGTTTTAAACACAGTCAGGTGGAAGCTACCTCAATTGCTACAAACTTGCCCAACAGAAATGTGGAACAAGTTGTCTTGAAGATGACAACAACCAGCAAAACCCAAAGAGGCAAGAACCCACACCTCTTTTTAGTACAGTACTTCTTTAGACCAAGCTGGCATAGGCTATGCCAGTCAGTGTTCCCATATATTGTAGCACTGATAGACAAGTCTAGTTTATATAACAGTTTGAAATAACCACCAATCAAACTGTTAACCGTATTTTTGGGGAGTGGGATAGCTGCATATTCTTAACAAATAATAAGAAAAGGATAGCAAAATGGTGCAAACAGCAGTGTAAAATTCAAAGTAACAGCATTAAATTGGTCCACTAGTGGAGTGAGGTAGCTCTTCATGGTTCAACCCCCCCCCCCCCAATAATTTGAGTAAAGAGTTGCCAATATTTTTAGTGTTCTTACTTTTTTATGCCTCTTGTACTCATAACTTGTTTGCTATAAAAATGTTAGTGACACTGAAGTATTGGGAGCATTCCTGTTTTGTACTGAATGGTGTATTACAACAGGGCTTGGTAAATGGTAGTAAAACTCAAGACTGACATTGGTGTGACTATCAGGAATGAAATCTGTTTGTAACAAAGTTGGAGAGCTGAACAATTTCTTATCCATTGGTTCTGTATTATAATAATCTCATCTGGAGATATTTTGCACTAAGCTGAAACTGAGTGCCATTTGGCAAGTCTATAATTGGTCGAGACTAAAGCTATTTCTCAGTACTTTTTTAACCTAAAGATGGTTACATTGGCCCAAAACAGACAGGCAGGAAGAGGCGCCATTGCGGCACCATTAACATTTAGGAGCGCACATCATTTACACACTCCCGAACCCTAACATGTAATGGTGCCAGCGCCATTACGTAACACTGTTTACACAGCTTATGCAATGGTACCGACGCAACTGCACAGCTTCCAGATGGCGCAAAGGTGTGTAATGGCTCACTTTTTCCTTGTTGCACCACAATTGCACCACAAAAAAGGAGCACGGTTTACCCTCTCCTTTTTTGTGGCGCAACTGTGCAGCAGCATCCAGCTGCTGCGGTGCAGTTGCACCACAAAAAAAGTTGGTGCCAGACCACCCTTTTTGGGCAGTCTGTACCGCCCATTAATATTTCACCCTTTATCTTACATTTTAGATTAATGTGATTTGAGACAAAGTATGGAAAAATTGTCTGAGGTTTATCCTGGACTTGGATAGGCAATACAGAATAAAAAGGATGAAGCAAGTTTGCTAAGCCTACAACATATTACAAGATATCTAAATCAAAGTGATTATTAAAAACTTGTCCGTAAATTATTTCCCAGAGCTGGCAATCAACACAATGATTAGTACATTTGATGCCTGGTCAAAACAAGATAAAGACTGAAGGAATGTATATAGCCTCCATGTGAATTATTTATAGGGGGTTGCTTCATATTTTGAGAGCTATGTATGTACATACCTTTTTGTTTTTGTGGGGTTTTTTTACTGGGCTGAATTGAACATAAGGATGAATCTCCTTTGGAAAATTAAGTTTATTATGTTATATGATCTTTTTAAACAAAAGCCCTCGGCCTAGCGCTGTTCTTTTTCACCTCAGCTAATCTAGCTACTACAGTCTGCAATATCCTTCAGTATAAGTAACTACTGATATAATAGACCATGAGTGCTTTGAGCACTCAGCTACACCAGGAAAAAAAGTTGGCATTGTTTTGTGTTTTCCCATTGCGATTTTTACTGGTTGAACATATACTGCTTCAGTATGCAGAGGGATCTTGTAGTACCTTTGAGACTAACTGAAAGAAAGAAGCTGGTAGCGTGAGCTTTCATAGACGAACCTATCACGCTCAAATCTATGAAGCTTATGCTACCAGTTTCTTTCTTTCCCTTAGTCATAAAGATGCTACAATATCCCTTTTCATACTGAGTTTCCAGACTAACACAGCTATATCTTTACATACTGCTTTAGGCTGACTACAGCTAGTGTTGCCATTCAATATTTATGTTGTTTTAACTGCTGTCCTCTACTGCGCAGCTCACAAAGAAGCACTCCTTGGAAAAAGAAACAACAAGAAGTTCACTTCTCTAAACCTTTGGCACATTTTTACTCTGATGTGAACAAGGACCTTGTCATTTACTGACTGGTCAATTGAACAGGACAAGTTCAATGGCAGGGAAAATTGCTTTTAAATCCCAAGAAGCTGATGAAACTTTCTTTTTATGTAGGGAGGTATAAAGTACTTTGTGTTTTGTTGCTATTGTATGGCCTCTTTACCTTCTTCCTCTGTAACCCTCTCCTCCTATCTTACTAGAATTCAGTGGGCTCTGAACTTTGATATGCTTCTAGGTTACTGTTTCTTGTTACTTGTAAAAGAACTGATTAATTTGGATTAGTACTTTTTCCCAGTAAGGTTCCTGATATTGTAATTCTGGCATAGATTGTGAAAAATATGGGTAAGGGGAGGCTGTCAGTATGAAAAGGGATCACATTGTACATGATAGATAGCAATTCTGTCCACTATATCATCCATAACCTTGTTTGTTTGTTTGAAGAACATTGTTGATGTGTGTATTAAGTTCTGTTATGAAGTAGCTCAAGGAACAATAAGTACCACTGCATCCACCTTAAAAAAATAAAGAATTAGAAAGATGACTCACAGATAAAATATTTGCCTTTTCTTAGTTCATGTTTTTGGTGGTGTGAGGGGAGGGGGGATGCATGCAATGGGTCAAGATGTGATCAATGTAGTGGGTCAAGATGTGATCAATAAATGCTTTGAATGAATGGATGGATGGATGAATGGATGAATAATGACCATGGCTGAGCTGAATATTGAAAGCAGCATGCCAGCTTGCTGAACTTGGTCAGCAGATGAGCATAAACATATTCTATCCAACTAATAGTTTTCCTGGTTAAATGTTTATTCTCAGACAATCTGTTGCATGAGAGACCAAAAAATATTACTGAACACCAGAAATACATGTAATCCAGTGATGAATACTAAATTGGCAGTAATTCCACATGGCTAATAAATAAATGAATAAAAATGTAATGGAGAGTTTAAGAAATTCAGTAGTATATTTTATTAATTGTCTAAAACTTGTATCAGTTTAGCATTCATCCCCTGGATTAATGCATTTATTTCAGAAGTTCAGTCACCCTTTCTTATCCTTGGGAGATCTGTCCACCCCCCTCCCGCAGATAAAAAAAAGCACAGGACCTCAAGTCTTGTTGTTTTCTATAGCAGCACATGTCTCCATTACAAACAGTGGGGTTTGCCATCCATGGAGGCTCAAATCCACGATTGAGAAGCCAGCGGATAAGAAGAGGCTACTGTATCTATAGGTGCTGTAGAAGAAAAAGAAGACATACAACAGAGGGCAAAATAAACATCAAATATGCATTAGAAGAACAACAAACATGACAGTAAAATAACAGTAACTTTAACATCAAATTATAACATCCAATTATAAAAGTGACTAAAAATTTAAGGTTATGAAAGTATTCTAAAATTATTATAAAAACATTATATATATATATATATATATATATATATCATTATAAAATCTTAAACAAATTTTATCATTTTACGCCGACAGACCATTGCCGCTGCACTGAAACTAGCCAGTCTTGTTGCTATTAATGGACAATGGTCTGCCAGCAAATAAGACACATAGAATTCATCAGTTCTTCCCGGGAAACGACCAAGAATTGGATAGAGAAAAATATGATGGTAACCATAATAGAAAGTGCAGTACACCAATAAATGACCTATCGTCTCCACTATACCAGTACCACAAGGACATGTGCGAGCATCATAGAGGATACTATTATATCTCCCTTCCAATAGGGCTGAAGGTAAAACATTAAATTTTGCTAAGGTAAATGCTTTTCTGTATTTTGGAATGGTTAAAAGGTTCAAATGGTTAGCTAACAAAAAAGCATGGCCATTGTCACTGAAATCAGGGCATAAGGAGGCTGTGTTTACATGTTGTAACTCATTGTCTGTAATACGATGATGTAATTCCTGTTTAGCTTTCCTATAACCCACTGCCAAGACAGAAGTTTGTGAAAAACCCAAATTAGCTAATTTCTCATACAAAGTTTTTTTCCATCTTGAGAGGAACCCATCCGATAATGCCAGATGAACTAATCCTACTGGGGTAAAAAGCATTCTTAGCCAAAAATTAAATTTAAGAACCCACAGCCAAGATTCAATTGACATTTGACCTGTCTCTAGATGTAAAATTGCATTAGGTACACACCTTGGAAGAGCAAGGGTAGATCTCAAAAATTTTGTCTGGAACACTTATGCAAATCCCATTGATTCATTGGGTCTACTCTGGCTGAGACTAAAATTGGATTTAGAGGATAGGATGTAACTTAGCTTTTACAGATTTTAAATGGGGTGTAGTTGTGGAATAAAAGGTTAAATATGAGTCCAAGGGTCAGGTTTGACTTCCATCTGCAGCATTTAGGATTGAGACTTGCCTTTTCCATTACAAATGCAAATTATCAAAGAAATTCAGTACTCAGTTCCTTATGTTATGTTTGACATATACTGTACAAAGTCCAAAAGTCATCGTAACTGCTTTATATGTTTCAGTAAGCTTATTTGTACAGTGCACCTTTGGTATCCATTGGGGTTTGGTTCAAAGACACTCCCCCCCCCCCGGTGGATACCAAAATCTGTGGATGCTCAAGTCCCATTAAATAGAATGGCATAGTAAAATGGTGTCCCTTACATAAAATTGGTAAAATCAAAAATTGCTTTTAGATTTCTTTTTTTGTGAGTGTGTGTGTGTGTGTGATACTTTCAAGCTAAGGAGGGTTGAATCTATGGATGCAGAATCTGTGGATATGAAGGGCTGACTGTTCTTCCCACAACCCATATCGCAGTCCCATGTCATAACCAACTTCATAAACAGTTTCCTTAGCTCACCACCAAGAGACAATTCTTGTTATAGAAGTTTAGGAGAGTGTTTAATTGTAAGCTTAAAATAATAAAATACAGAAGATAAAGTAAATGTACCTGTTTGACTGGTTTGGGACTTCACTTTAGTTTTGGTTTTGGTGGCTTTAGTATGTGCCATAGGGTATCCTTGGTACAGAATTTTTTATTTTTCCAGATACATGATCTAGGTGAAAGTGATAACCTAGCATTATAGGTAGAACATACATACAATGTCATGGCAGTTCCAAACATTCACTTGCTTTTGAGGCAGTGGTAGAGAGATCCAGTGTAGCGTAGTTGTTTCAGTGTGTAGGACTATGACACTGAGTTGGAAATGACTTGAAGACACACAACACACACACATTATACTTTACTTTATACTAATACATTATACTTTACTGGGGAAAAATGACACTGACTTTTTTGTGATGTCTTCCCATTTCACTTTCCTTTTGTGATTCTTCTGTTCTAGGGGCAAACTGATTGCCTGTCACCTAGTCATATGTGTTTTGTGTAATCCTCAGTGAAATTTTGATTGCTTAAATCCTTGCACAATAGAACTGAATGCCTTTCTAGAGCTCGGTTAGCCTAATTACATTTCATCTGCTCTTACAACATCAGTTGTTGGCACGGTTACTCACATAAATTGTGATCCAAACAACTCTGTGCATACTGCAAAGTATCTGGTACTCCAGCTCTAACAGTCACAAATGGAAGTAACTCTTAGAAATGAATAGTGGCTTGCAATGGGCACCACAGTGACAGAATCATCTACATATCTATCCATTTATCACTTTATATATCCCCTATCTTTTCTCCAGACTTCGATTCAAAGTCTACAAATAAATATGCATATGGTTAAAATATACAAAAAGTTTTAATGTAAAAATGATTAAATAATATTGAACTATTAACAAAATTAAAGCATTTTAAAACATTAATTTAAAACAAATAACAATTAAGGCTGGACATGTTCACTTTGGTGAAGAGAGGGCTTAGGTATGACATGATGGCACTGTTCAGATACCTCAAGGACTGCACAAAGAGGAGGGGAAGGCTTGTTCTTTGCTGCCTCAGAGGGGAGAACTCAGTCTAATGGTTTTTAGTTACAGAAGGGTAGATTTCATTTGAATATTGAAAGAACCTTGACAGTGATTGTGGTTCTATAGTGGAACCAGTTGCCTAGAGAGGTGGTAGGATCTCCTTATCTGGATGTCTTCAGAAAGAGGCTGGGCAGCTACCTCCTGGGGGTGCTTTAGCTGCAAATTGAGCAGAGGGATGGACCTGGTGGCCCTGGAACTTGGAAGAACTCTGTGATTCTATAAATAAAAGCAGTACAGCATACTAAAAATAAGCTCTTGTAAAATGACCAGTTTCCTAAAGCCTGCTGGAATAAAAAGGCTTCACCTTCTGACAAAAAGAAGCAAAGAGGAAGCCATTCTAGGTTGCTTGTTGAATAACCTTGTGCCTGCATACAGCTTGCTTTGATAGTCATAGGTGAGTTTTAAATTCTTTTACAGAACATATTAAATGGACCATCAAGGAGTTATCTTTCTTGTTTGTTTGTTTGTTGTTGTTGTTTTTGCCTTTTTGAGATCAGTAAAGAATTGGCCAAGTAACATTTTATTGATGGAGATAATTTATATGGCTGGGGAAAAAAAGTCAATCCTTTACTGGTATTTGTTTTCTGGTTTGGTTAACCTTCTCGTTGATTAAACTTGCATCAAAATAAGGCCAAAGTACTTCCTTTCCTATCAGTTCACATGGCTAAAGATGCCACTTTCAAAGGTAGACTGAATTAATAGAAAGCAGGGAAGGGATTGGGAGCTAGTGTCATGTAGTGGTTTGAGCATTGGACTGGGACTCTGGAGAGCTGGGTTTGAATCTCAGCTCGGCCATGAAACCATGAAACTGGGTAACCTTGGGCAAGTCTTGTCAGCCTCAGGGGAAGGCAATGGCAAACCCCCTCTGAAGAAACCTGCCAAGAAAACTCAGCCCTGGTGGCGCAGTGGTTAAATGCCTGTACTGCAGCCACTCACTCAAAAACCATAAGGTGGCGAGTTCAAGACCAGCAAAGGGCTGAAGCTTGACTCAGGCTTGCATCCTTCTGAGGTTGCTAAAATGAGTACCCAGATTGTTGGGGGGCAAATAGCTTACAATTGTAAACCGCTTAGACACTCCTTAAGGGTATGAAGCGGTATATAAATGAAGCTGTTTGTTTGTTTTGTTTTATGATAGGTTCACTTAGGGTCATCATAAGTCTGAAACAACTTGAAGGCACAAGACAACAACAACAACAACAACAGAGAAGGGATTAAAGTTTGGTTTAAAAAACTGAATGTAGTTGCATGCTTCAGATGACACAGAATGGCAGAGATGTGTTTGATCCATTAGACTTGAAAAATTGCCTTGCTGGATCAAAATAGAGGCCATTTAAAATTAATTTTCCCTTTCCAGCAATGACAAGCCATTGGAAGTTTCTAAACAGAACATTTGCTCTTGTTACCAATAATTTACTGACTCTGAATTCATAGAACCTCTTTTTAAGGTACTATGAAAGTAATACTCATTGATGCCTTCTTTTAAAAAGATTATCTAAGCTTTTAAATACTTTTTATGCTTAGATAATTTCAATAGCACTTAGACATATATAACTGGATATTAGTTCGCAGGGGTTTTGTGTATGTAAATAAGTAGTGTTGTGGAATTGATTCCAATGAATAATGATAAACTAATCTTCAAAATCTTACAGCTATGGCTTCTGTTATTTCACCTTTCTGTAGTACTGGGGAGACAGTTGTACAGTTCTTGAATGCAATTGGTAGTTCCTTGCAGGCCATTCTCAGATTCCTGTTACAATGTGGTCTTCCCTTACTTAAGCTGCATTCTCTTTTTGCATTTACATGAGAATTAGTTTCATTTTACTTTATGACACTTACTTCTAGATGTATTTGCATTTTATTTATTTATTTATTTATTTTTGCTCTTTGTTCCTTCCTTCAACATAACATGCCTGGTATAACTGATATACACAACATCAGAATTGCACAACATTCAGGCACTTTCCTAATTGTCTGCTTGAGACTGAAATAGAAGCATTACACAAAGTTTGCTTTGTAATTTTGCATTAGGGTATGAGAAGGAAAGTAAGACTGCTTACTCTTATTGATTTTTGCCTTTTCCAGGTACTTGTTTGGATGATTACAATGGCTAAACTTGTTGTACACGTTGATTCTTGGTGGTCATACGAATTAATAGTTTGGGTTAAGCTTTAACAGTCTTTTAAAAATGTTGTTAATACTAATTTATATGCTGCTGAACATAGAAATACCACACAGGTATGCAGCATAAATATCACAGTAATAAAAATACAAAGATAAATACATGATTAGTAAAAGCCATGTGTGTGGCTGGGTTACATCTTAGGGAAGAAGTCCATGACAAAGTATCTTTTAAACATTTGCTCAAAAGTTAACAGTGCCATCTCTGCCTAATAACAAAGAGGGAGCAGTCTTCACAAGGCAGGACTTGGGACAACTCTGTTCTTCAAAACTGCGAGGCAAGCCTATGGGGCATGTGATATTGCCAAAAATTCCTCTTCTGAGAATAATAACCAGACAGAATATAAGGGGACAAATTATGATTGAGACAGTGTTGCACTTTGCATGCAATGGGCTTGCTTTGATCACTGAAATCCTCAATTCTCTTTGACTAAGTTAATTATATTATCCTACACATCGTACATAACAGGGAGAGTGATATGTGTTGCCATTTCATATAGGCCAGCTAGAGATTCCTGTTAAAACCCTATAATATAATATTTATTGTTGTTATTTGCTATCAGGTCAGTTTTGATGTACAATGACCCTATGAATATGAGATCTCCAAGAGTCTCTTTCTTGCCTGAATCAATCTGCCTGTAGTGTGGTCTTCCTCTTTTCCCAGTGAATTTATGTATCATAGTAAGTCAGGAACCTTTGGGAGTCCTATCTTTCTATGTTTGCTCAGTATGCTGGTAGATGTAGCTCTCTTGCTCCATCTTACACTAAGAGTTCCCATTTCAAGTTGGAACAGTCAGCCGGAGTACACCAGCATGCTGGTTCATGCTTGACAAGCCAGAAATCTCTTTTGATTTTTGGTTTGTAATAAAGTCCAGAGTGCTATGACTTTGGAGAAAAGGGTTCAAATCCCTGCTCACCCCTGAAACACACGGGGTGACCTTGGGCAGGTCACACTCTTTCAGCCTCAGATGATGTCAATTGTAAACTCCCTATGAAGAAACTTGCCAAGAAAACCCTATGATAGGTTTGCCATAAGTCAGAAATGACTTGAAGGCACACAACAACAACAAGAAGTCCAGATGTGCCTTTGTGCATGATATGCTGAGAATTTCAGTTGTAAATCAAATCAAAATCAAAAAGTGAAGAAAGAAACATTGTCACAAGATGGTATGTTGATCATTCAGTTTTTTTTAGAGAACTGATAAAAGCAAACAAGTGAACCTCTTCTAAGGAAAAGTGGGATCACTTTAACACCTATATTTCGCATGCTTTCCCCTTGATTCCTAAAGCCATTCCAGTGGGTTATGAGAAGGAAATTATGTGAATCAGCCCATAGATTGCCAAGACTTTTTCTGACAATAGTCTGGCATTGATGAGAATAATATTAAGAGTGTGAATAGGCAATAAATAGGATAGCTTTGGTTATATTTTTACATTGTTTGGTTATATTTATACTTTGGTTATACTTTTTCTGGTGGAGCCCTGATTACTGGAAACTTAAAAAAACTCACACAACTGATCAATAGATTAAATGACACAACAGCTGGAAATAAAAGGGCTTGCCTGAGGCAAGAGGACTCTCCCTCCATACCAACTGCCATCCTCTGCCTAGGGAGGGAGAGAAGAGGCAGGCCCAGCTCCACCAGGGCTTGCCTGAGGCAAGAGGACTCTCCCTCCATACCAACTGCCATCCTCTGCCTAGGGAGGGAGAGAAGAATGAAAATTAATAATTGTAAGCCACTCTGATAGCCATTAAGGCTGAAGAGTGGGGTATAAATACTTTAAATAAATAATAATAAATAAATAAAAGGTGATTAATGAGCTGTAGGAAACTGTCTCATTTGTAGCTTAGAAGGGTCACTGTGTGCAATTTAGAACTTGATTTTTTTTTTGCCTTCTCATTACAAAGGTATTTCCATCGTGATATGTCAAATATACTTGATTTGAACTTATTTATATGTATTATTGACATTTCATGGAATAATGTCAAAAGGGCTCGAAGGACCCTGTTCGCAGTCCGGGGGTACTTCTAGACTTGTCGCTCCACATGACTATTCAGGTGAATGCGACAGTCAGGAGTGCCTGTTATCAACTTCGGCTGATACGCCAGCTGTGCCCTTTCCTGGAGATGAGGGACTTGGAAACTGTGGTATATGCCTTGATCACCTCATGTTTAGATTACTGCAATGCGCTCTACATGGGACTGCCCTTGTGCCTAACCTGGAAACTTCAACTGGTTCAAAACATGGCAGGCAGACTAGTCACTGGGGCATCTAGGAGAGAGCACATAACACCAGTGCTCAAATCTCTCCACTGGCTACCGATCAGTTTCCGGGCACAGTACAAGGTGCTAGTTTTGACCTTTAAAGCCCTCCATGGCTCAGGTCCATCCTATCTTAGGGACCGCCTCTCCCCATATGAGCCCCCTCGCATTCTTCGGTCCTCTAGGAGGAACTTGCTACAACCTAAGAAAACTAGGCTGGCACAGACCTCCCAGAGGGCCTTTTCTGCCATCGCTCCCAGGCTATGGAATGGCCTGCCGGATGAGATGCATCTTATTACAACTTTGAATGGCTTTAAGAGAGCCACCAAGACGCATCTCTTCCGGCAGGCCTTCCCAGAAAACAAGTAAATTGTCCATTAACTATAGTCCTTTCTGTCTCACTCATTGAGACATGTGATACTCTCTAGGCCACCCATTTATCAAATTTTAGCTAGAGCTATTTAATTGTTTTAATGTTTTAATGTCCCAGTGTCTTAATGTTTTATTCTAATTTTCAGTTTAATTCATTTTTAAGGGGTGGGAGGGAGAACGAATTGTTATATTTTAATTGTATGAATTTTTAACTGCTGTACTCTGCCCTGATTGCTCACCCAGAGGGGCGGAATATAAATAATAATAATAATAATAATAATAATAATTATATTTTAATGGGGCTGTTGTAAGCTCCTCAGCAAGAAGCACTAGAATTCTTTGTAAATTGTGGATTATTATTCAAGCTGAACAGTGGAGTCTTCATTGTGCTGCCTTGGCAATCTAAAATACTGTGCCATTGGCTCTGGCTCTGAGGACAGATAGAGGCTAAGAGACAGGGCCTACATAATGGTTCAGTTATTTCTTTTTAATAAGATGACTCAAAAACCCACTGTCTTCCAACCTTAGCTACTGACTCCTGTGTTTTTGCACCACTTTTTGGCCAAATATAGAAATAATACTCACCTTCCTGTCAACACTGTTGTAATAATTTTTGAGGCAATTTATGTGGTGCAGGTAGATAGCATGGTGCAGTAGTCTGAATGTTGGATTAAGACATGGAGAGACTAGGCTTTGACACTCTGCTCAGCTATGGAATTCCTTTAGTCTAAGACAAAGGCATTGGCAGACCTCTTTGGAATAAGTCTTGTCAAGAAAACCCTAGGATATGGTCACTGTAACTGAGACCTTAAGGCATATAACAATAAATACATAGCATAGTTTGATCATTTAAAACATGTTACATAGACAGATATGATAATAAGATGATGTCAGTGGCCACAGCATCTTCCATTAATACCACTGCAACTTTGCTGTCTTTGTTTTTGACTGGCTACTTAACTACTATTGAAGAAGTAAGATGGCCTTTTCCTAGTGGAAGAGAGAGAGAGATACTAACAACAGAATCAGGTTTTCTGTAGTGATTGTCTTTGCTTACATTTTGTGGAATGTTGGACAGACAGGTATCAAGATTAAATTCTCATGATCCATGACTTTATGGATCCATAATTGTGTTGCAGAATTGCATAGAAATCTTGTTAGTGAATTGTGCAAATGAGCATCTGTGCATTGGCAAGAGTGTTCTGATGTTCATTGCGAGTTCCAGATGTCCATTGGATTCTTCTGAGGTGCACTGGACAGTTTTGATGTGCATTGGACACTTTTGATGTGGGCTGGGCTGGCTTGGATTCTGTAGGGAGTATGGGTTATAAATCAAATGAATTAATTAATAAGGTCTGAAACAGATGGGCAGACAAAGGTGGCTTCTGGCTGCTCCAGGAGCATGGCGTATACACAACACATGCCCCCGGAGTGCCCGGAAGCCGCTCTGGGGCTGTGCCAGGGTCGGCTAAGACAGCCCTAAACTAGCCCCCAAAGGAGGGACTTTTTATGTTTCTTGCCACAGTCCATTTGGGACCACGGCAGGAGGTGCCTTTAGGGCTGCAGCATGAGTTTGCTGCAGCCATGGGGCAATGGGGCTGGGTATGGCTTTTTGGCAGCTCCTGAACACCTATCTGTTTCACTCCCTTATTGGGTACTCCTATTGCATTCCAGCACTTCTTAGCTACTGTCCATATATGCATTGGGAGTGCACTATACATTGGGCCATGGTCATTCCACTGCTTACCATTGTGCAATAGACATCTGTACATTGTAACATCACAACAGCTATTAGGTGACCATGTATGTATGGAAGCTATTCTATTTTCTGCACATGTAAGTCCACTTAAGTCCCATACTTAATTCTGGCCCTTGTGTATTCTCATTTGTGGGATTAGCTTTTTTTGTGTGTGTGGGGAAGGAAACAAATTGCAAATCTGTGATACCTTGAAAAGAATTTATGACAAGGCTTAGGGATTTATTAGATTTATACACACCTCTGTCCAAACATTGATGGGTTGGTTTCTGGAGCATCTGATAAAAATAATATCTTGTTTTAAACACATCACCTATTTGGACAAGGCTTTTGCGTGAAAAACCTCAAAGTAGTGTTGACAGAACTGTAGTGAGAATAACAGTGTGTTCATGTCTTGTACGCTTCGCAGATGAACTCTGTAGACATTAATAATTATATCTTGAACTTCTCTCTGTCACAAACACAAAACTTTCTTCTTCAAATTTTTTGTTTTGTTTTTTGCACAGTATGCATGACCAACTGCCCTACGCTGATTGTCATGGTTGGCCTCCCAGCAAGAGGAAAGACTTACATCTCAAAGAAGTTGACACGCTACTTAAACTGGATTGGAGTGCCTACAAAAGGTCAAAACTTTTCTCTCTCTCAACATAAACAACTCTGGAGTAAAGTGGTGCTTAAACTCACTGATAAGAGAAACAGTACATTTGTACATTTCCAGGAATGTGCATAGTGTTTTACAAAGTATAGAAGGTAGTCTTCTGCCTTGGGCCTACATTGTGGCTCAAGCAGAAAGAAGGGGGAAGGAAGTGGAGGTTGTTTCAGTTCCTTGTTTTTATGTTTAGCCTCAGGCTCACCGGTAGTTGCAATAGGGCATTGGAAATAAGAACCTGAAGCAAAGGTTTCATAGATGATGTGGGTTTTGAAGGAACTAATGGAGATTGAATTATTTAGGTGTTTATGCAAGAACATTTTAAGGGATAATTCTAGAATGAACTGGTTTAGATATCATCTCATGATGGATCATGATGTAAATGTGCTGTAGCAAGCTTTTGGCTTGCATTTTTCCTCCTCCTGTCACCTCTTACAATGGCAGGAATGAGATTCTAGAAGCTATTCCTACACTTGTTAAATTAACTGTTGCCTGTTGTGTCCAAACCAGACAAACTGTGCACATAAACTGTGGTTAATTATGGATTTGCATAGTTGTGATCCTTATGACAAATCTGCTTCAGTAATATTATCCCAAGAGCCAGTGTGGTGTAGTTGTTTGAGAGCTGGACTATGACTCTGGAGACCAGGATTCAAATCCCCATTCAGCTATGGAAACCCATTGGTTGATCTTAAGCAAGTCACACTCTCTCAGAGAAAGGCCAAGACAAACCCACATCTGAACAAATCTTATAAAGAAAACCCCATGAAAGAGTCACCTTAGGGTCACCATAAGTCAGAAATGACTTGAAGGAACCTATCCACATTATTATCCCAAATAAGTGATTATTTAAAAACCAGGGTTAACTGGCAGTGTTGATAATAAGGAAAATTTCTGGGCAAATAAGTAGGACTTGAAGTGATGACAAAAACATCCCAATATTGGAAGTCACCTAATCTCTGTGGGGAGCTCATTCCACAACGTTCTGAGCTCCTCTGTATCAAAATCAAGTAAGCCTTTGGAAGCTTTGATACAGTAAGCAGAGAACTCCACCCAAGAGCATTAAGACTGGGTGGATTACACAGGAAAAGTCAGTCTCTCAGATAACCTCATCCTGAGCTACAAGGAGGTATCCAAAAGTTTTAATGATCACCTTTAAATTTTTTTGACAGAAAGTTTGTTTTGATTTGTAGTTCTTAACTTATCTCTATGTAGTCATAGATTTATACATTTTTCCCAGCGTATCTTGACCCTCCGAATACTTGATATTGTAGAAGCCTGCAGATTGCGCCTGATGAGGATTTTACACTTTAGTCACTTCTGGCACAGCCAGTCACAAAAATAAAGGACACAATGAGTTGATTTTCTCAGCAACGTGCACTTAGGGACCAATGATGACATTGACAAAATTTCATCAATATGCCATAATAACCTCCAGGTGATAATTACCGTATATACTTGACTATAAGTTGACCTCATGTATAAATCGAGGCCAAGTTTTGGGGCCAAAATTATGGATTTTGCTATGACCAGTGCATAAGTCGAGGGAAAAATTTAGGGGCATATAGCAAAGGGTCTAAAGTATGAAGCAAAGCAAAACAGTGTCAAAGAACATATAAAATTCCAACAGACATAACTGTGCTTATTCTTAAGTCTGAATGGATGAAAGAGTAGAGGGGGTTGGTTCCTCACATATTATACTCTTTCTTTCCACCAGGAGATGGTTCCTTCTTGTAAATAAGACTTAAGATACAGTACTTACATTGACCCGTGGATATGTCGACTCAGGTTTTTTGAGTCAGTTTTTTGACCTAAATTTCTAGACTTATACATGAGTATATACAGTACTGTATTACTTTACGATACCCCCTCATAAGGCGCAATCTGAAGACTTCTACAATATCAGGTATTTGGAGGGTCAAGATACGCTGGGAAAAATGTATAAATGTATAAATCTAGATAGTGACTACATAGAGATAAGTTAACAATCAAAAAAACTTTCTGTCAATTTTTTTAAAGGTGATCATTAAAACTTTTGGATACCCCCTTGTATATAGAGCTTTATAATAATTGAATTTGGCTCTGCATTTAATTGTCATCTTTAATGGCACTTTAAACACTGCCGTTTTTAAATATATGCATTAAATGTAGGAGAAAATCGATGATGTCAAGAGGAAATGGTGGCTGAACTTGGGTTGATCTTCTTTCTTGATGTTCCACATAGAATTTAACGTTGGTCAGTATCGTCGGGATTTGGTAAAAACGTACAAGTCCTTTGAGTTCTTCCTGCCAGACAATGAAGAAGGCTTGAAAATCCGAAAGTAAGTTTGTAACATGTTTATTCCTTCTTATTGTTCTTATTCCCTCTGGTATTGTGTTGATTCAAAAATCTTCACGTTCTCTGCATTAGAGGCAGCTGTAACCACCTAGTTTTCCCATCAGTCAAATAAAGAGAAAGTCAGATGTCTGGCTCATAGAGGAATTGCATGGCTAACCCTGAGAACTGCAATCCTGTGCCCCCTGGTACAGGAGAAGTAATATAGATCCCTATCTTACTGCTGCTGTGTTGGCTGTGTGATTTAAAGCAAGATATTTAGTTTGTTTCTGTGTTTGCATGATGTGTGACTTAGCAAGTGAAATTAACTTCTGACCTCTGTATTGTGGTTTTAAGCTTGAAGTGCCAGGTGCTTATTTATGAATGCATTGTTTTCAGAAGTGTAATTGTTATATTGCCTCTTCTTTTTAAAGACAGTGTGCCTTAGCAGCACTGAATGATGTTCGGAGATATCTTGGTGAAGAAAATGGGCATGTGGCAGTAAGTATTTGTTGTTCATGAAAAAAAAGTTCTAAACCAAAGGGAAATGAATTGCGTCCAAAGAGTTGGATTGCTTTATAGTGACCAACTCACTGGGATGCCTTTCTTGGTTCACAGAGAAGCACAGAACAATCTTTCCATCCTCTCTCTGTTTGAGACTGTTTACAGAGTTCCAGATATAGGTTAGGAGTGGTGAGGAGTTAAGTCTGGGGAAAGTGCAACACCTCCCATCATCCCTGACAATTATAATGAACAAAAACAATTAATAGTTAGAAAAACAACACACCCTATTTCATATATTATGCCTTTGAAAGTATTTCTTGCTTGAAATACTTTTTTACTCATCTGTTAACACTGTAAGTTTTTCAGCAAAAGATTTTCGTCATTTTCTTGATCACTTTCTTTCTGGAGAATGAAACAAACATACCCTTTGAAGTGTTGCTCCACAGGTAATATGATTTCTTTAGAAAGAGACAGAAATTATAATCAAAGAGTTATCCTTGGGCCTTGTTCATGTAGCCGATTTCCCCTCAGTTTACTGACATATTTTATGCATTGCTATGTTTTCAGTATTTTAAACTTTTAATTCGGTTCCTCTGTTTTCTGTTGGCTGGATTTTGTAGAGTGATCCTTCAGAAAATGAGTTGTTCTGCTTCTCCTTGCTGGCAAGAGAAGAAATGGGTTTGCGTCCTGGAATGTGTGGTGGGGCCTGCCATGCAACAAAATCAGAATAACTTGCCACATTTTATATTTAACATTGTTTATTGTTCAGAAATGACTAATTCAGGTCCACCTACATCATGGCATTTTTGATGCCCACTCTTCACATATGAATCAAACTATGAATCAAAGCTGAATTAAGAATCTTTTCTGTGGGATTTGCTCTCTAGTCTCCTATCTGTGAACCCTGGCAGAGGACTGCAACAGGTCTTCCAGGACAAATGTGCCAGTTAGTAAGTTTGTAGAACTCTGGCATAAATTTCTTCTATAACTGCATTAGAATTATTAACAATCAACACTCTTGACTGTTCTTGATCTGATAATTTTTCTACATGTTCTGTGCACTCAAATTTTTAAAATTCTAAAAAAAAAAGAAAGTTCACATTATGAAGTTCTTCGACTGTTACATTTTTTGTTACTCAGTTTGATCTTCACTATTTTAAGACTGAAATTTCCTGAGCCTGATGAGCTTATACATTTGGCTAATAATTTGTTCTTCATTTTACATATCTTGTGGCCCTTTTTGTTTATTTTACAGAAGCATATTCCATGACTTTTCATTAGAACTGAATATCTATTTTTAAATTATGAAGAGGTCATGTGCTAGTTTTATCTGCAAAGAGATGAGAAAATATTTTGTGTCCTTCCCCTCCTCCATGTTTGGTCTTGAAATGCAATAAAGTATTCTATGGTGGGACCTCAGTATCTGTTGGGGATCTGTTCCACCCCCCCCCCCATTGGATACCAAAATTTATGGATGCTCAAACCTGTGTTGTCCCCAATGGCAGCATGTGCACGTGGCCGCACCGCCATTAGGGACAATGGGATTTCACCTGAAGGGACAATGGGGCTTACCATCTGTGGATGCTCAGATCATGGATGATGAGGCCCCACTGCATGTGTGACAAACCGGTTCCATTTGGTTGTTGATACATATCTGTCAGTTTCTAGCTACATTTCCCCTACAATGCAGCACTGGTTTCTTAATTTCCTCTTCTAGGTTTTTGATGCAACAAACACTACAAGGGAACGTAGGGAAACCATCTATAAATTTGGTGAGGAAAATGGCTATAAGGTGAGTTAACAGCCTATGTTGATGCTGACTATCTATCTATCTATCATGTGACGTCGCATGATATTTACCAGTATATTTAATATAAATATGGTCGCATGATATTTACCAGTATATTTATATCTATCTATCTATCTATCTGTCTATCATGTGACGTTGCATGATATTTACCAGTAGCTGCTTCCCATTACATTGTGCTAATCTCTGCTCATGCTGTTAATTAGTAATTCCATATACTGGTAGTAATCATTAGCAATAAGTCATGCTGTCATCTGGTATATCAGAATAGTTTGTTGTGGCAATAAGTGTTCTCCTTTAGGATCTCTTAACAGCAGGTTTTAACAGATCACATTTCCATGTAGCATAGAATAGTTATCTTATTAAATTTTATCACCTTGTTCACATAGCTTCTCTGTAAATGAAAGCTGGGGGGGGGGGAGGGAGGAGTTGAGAGGAAGGGAAAATGTTCTTGTCTCTTCATTGTTATTGTTATGTGTTTTAAGGTTGAGTCCAGCTTAATCATGGCTGTTTCCTAGCATCTTAGCAAGATTTATTCCGAGCAGTTTTGCCCTGGCCTTCCTCTAAGGCCGAGAGAGTATGACTTGCCCATGGTCCATGGCTGAGTGAAGTGTCAAACCCCAGTACCCCATAGTCCTAATCCAGCACTTAAACCAATACACTACACTAGTCTATATCCCTGTTTCTTCATGCATCCTTAAAAAGATCCTCAACTTTTAAAAAATACCTCTTGTTTCTGAATACTGTAGTTTTTTATTCAGCAATCATCAATACTTCATTTGCACAGAGTTTTCTCCCAGAGGCTATGTTTGCTTTGTAGTTGTAGTTGCATCACCCACCTTTTGCTGAAAAGGTATGGGGTGGCAGCATCTCCTCTTCAGCTTTTCCGCTGCCATTTTTGATATCAGATGTGCATTTTGATCAGGAGTAGAGCTTGGAAAAATTTACTCTTTAGATCCCAGAACACCCAAGCAACATGGCTGCTGGCCAAAATGGTTAGGGAGTGCTGGAAGCTGTGGTCTAAACAAACGTATTTCCCAAGCTCTGAATAGGAGTCCTGCCAAGGTGGAAGGAGCCTCCCATACTGTTCCGAGGGCTTCAAATCAAGATCCTATCTGACTCTTTGACTGGCTTGCTACCTTAAAATGCAATTGGGGCTATGTCCGTACTGCAGAAATAATCCAGTTTGACACCACTTCAACTTCCATAACTTAGTGCAGTTGTTGTGGCACCAGAGCTCTCTGACAGATAAGGCTAAATGTCTTACAAAACTGCAAATCCCAAAATTCCATAGCCTTCAGCCATGGCAGTTAACATGTTATCAAACTGGATTATTTCTGCAGTGCGGATGCAACCTAGGTTATTAAAAACTACTGCCTGGAAGAATCCCAAAATAACTGGGAAATACAGCAAGTTTGCTTTCTAAAGGTGTATGGTGGTGGTGGGGGGGGGGAGGGGAGAATATTTAACACCTTGCTATTTCAAAGCAAAACTTTAATAAAAATAAATATGCAGATAATTAGGTATTCATTTTGTTGTACTGATCAGTTCTAATCTTTCTTTTTTTCTTCTGTCTTCCAATTCAATTCCTTTTTGGCCATAAGACTTTTTTTGTGGAGTCAGTGTGTGTTGATCCAGAGGTCATTGCTGCAAATATTGTGGTGAGTAGTACCTTTTGTATTCATAAAAGGGAAGAGTTTTTGTTTTTCATATGCACACTAAAACCACTCATATAATATAGTTCCCTCCCTTCCTCCCAACCTCACCCACTTTGACCTTCCGTGTTTATCTTCATATTACCTGTTTTTGGTGCTGCTGGCATTTACAAATGAAAGTGCATTGTTCATAGTGCATCCTGGGCTCTTATTCCTGATGGTTTCTCTTGCAATTCTTGTACAATTATTTTTTTTAAATCTTATTCTGGATATGCAAAAAAGACAACCAGATTATCAAACTAGTGTAATGGCAGACATCTCATGTATTTTCATTACTTTCCTGTGCCATTCACTCACACTTGGGCTTCTGTTAACTATTTGTAAAATACTGGCTGCTTAATGACCACTTAATGTTTAAACAAGCTACCGAAGTACACTGGTCCCCCAGGTTATGAAGGTAATCCGTTCCAGGATTACCTTCGTAACCCAGAAGCTTTCGTTACCCGGGAGACCGCTTTCGCGGACGGACCGCGCGGCCATTTAAAGGGGCCGCGCGGCTTTTTTCCGCTTTTTTTTTCGTATCCCGGGGGATCCTTCGGATCCCGGGGGATACAATGGCGGTCCCGCCGCCTTCGGATCCCAGGGTTTTCGTAACCCGGGGGATTCGTAAGGCGGGGCACCACTGTACCCTGAAAGCCCCAGATCCCAGCTGTAGGTTATATTTCAGAGGGAGGAAATGGCAAATCATCACAGAGTATTCCTTGCCTAGGAATGCCATGAAATTTATGTAGTTGCCATAAGTTGACCAGTAACTTGGTATATACTTTACTTGACATGACATAATTGTTTTTAAAAAGTTGTTTGTTTCATGATTCTGTTGAAAAATCCTTAATTTAAAACAACTACAACAAATATATATTATTAGGGACTGGAGTATTTGGATCCATGGCACACCATGGGAATTCATTATCACAAATAAGCTGCCTTTTACCAAGTCAGACTTTGGTCAGTAGATTAATATTATATACATTGACTGGAAGCACAACTTCAGGATTTTAGTTGGGTTCCCTTTCTGAAGATGTTGGAGACTGTACATACTAAGTGTCTACTCTGCCAATGAGCTGTAGCCCTTCTAGACAACTCCTGCTGGAAAAAAACTAACTAGTGGCATAGTTTCAGGAAACATTCTCGGTGATTATTTTTGGGTCACTCAGGGGCAAGAATGAAAGGAAGTAAAATGTGACAATAATATTGGCCTAAGGACAGGGCATCCTGTCAAGGGACAAAAGCATTCTGACAAGTGTAACAAAAGGCAGGGTATTCTGGGAGAATAACCATTCCAAGAGCCGCATTATCCTTCCAGCAAATATTGAAATTTCTAATTGTTTAAACATTTTGAACTTAAAGAGTCTCTTCACTGTTCTGTGAAGAAGGAGTGATTTCAGCTATGGTTCTGTTGAAATTTGGAATCTTTCTTAAACTAGAGGCTAATGGTTACATTTCTTGTTCATGTGTTCCATCTCTTAATACTTCTGAGAGGTATCCCTGTTCTTTTTTTCCTGTTTTAATTTAGCAAGTAAAACTGGGCAGTCCTGATTATGTTGACTGTGGTAGTGATGAAGCTACAGAAGACTTTATGAAAAGAATTGAATGTTACAAGAATTCATATGAGACATTAGATGAAAATCTGGACAAGTAAGTGGCCCCATACATGTTGATATTATTTCTGTCATTTAGTTAAAATGATCTATGAAATTAGTTGTTGTAGGAGTGCTGAACTTGTGCCTATTGGAGGCTCCTATTTCAGACTTGAGATGCGGGTTTGATTGACAAGTCTTTATATACAATAATTCTGTGTATGTTGAAAGGTAGATGTCCCCCCTCCCCATTGGACAATTACTCAGTCATAGGATCCCGACCTCTTTTTTTTTTTTTTTTTTTTGACTGGTACAAGTTTATTAGCTCAGTTTTGTGACATCAAGCTTGCAAATGAATAAAATATTTTTACTAACTTTGTATGTTCCTAAGAGAGCTATTTTGTAGGATTTTCGCCAGAAAAGAAGTGAGTAACAATATTAACCCAGTTCTCTTCCACTTTGCAAAATCTTCCTTATTTAGTTGTCTGTTGGCATTTTTTGCTTCTGGTAAGTAACTGTAGAGGACCAGCAAAACTGAAAAGTAATGCACCAGCAAATGGGGACATAATCAATGATTCAGCAAAAGAAGAACAACTCTGGGCGTCTGCTTTCAAAGATGAAGGGTTGCCACAATGAACATGCAAAAAACAAAAACAAACTTCCATTAATCATGATTTGAGTATACAGTTTTGAGGGACATTGGGAGGGCATTTCCTTGAAGTACAGTTAGGAGGAGAGGGACAGTTATCAGATAAAGCAGGGGGAAAAATAATCCTAATATACATGGATTGTTATGTGCTATATGGAGTAATAGATTTCTGGTGGGATACAAATATGGATAAATGGGAGCTATATTTTTATAACTCTGCTACTTGAGGGTTAACTGCACATTTAGATTACTTGTGTTGCCTGCAGAGGACTTGGCAGATTTCATCAGGCTTGGGGAAAATCCTAAAAAGTTTGCAGAAGTACAAAAATAACTAAGGGATAAAATTGAACCAGTGTGGTGCAGTGGTTTGAGAATTGGGCCGGGACTCTGGAGCACAAGATTTGAATCCCAGCTTGGCCATGGAAACTCACTATGTAATCTTGGGCAAGTCACACTCTCTCAGCCTCAGAGGATGGCAATGGCAATCACTCTCTGAAGAAACTTGCAAGAAAGCCCCATGATAGATCCACCTTAGGGTCACCATAAGTCAGAAATGACTTGAAGGCACACAACAACAACATTCAGCGTGTTGAAAACTAAGTAGTCTTAATAGGAAGAAATGCAGACTTACTTTTCATGGAAGGGAGTAGGGGAATAGCAATAGGTGCTTAGAGTGGAGTTGGGGGCTGGAATGAGATGTAGCCAACACTCCTGCCTGACTTGAAACCTAGTAAGAATCACTCCACATTGCAATTCCTGTCCTTACTAATACCAAATGTGATGATTATACAGAGTCTTCCTTCTGCAAAAAGAATCCATTTGGGCTTATCTCCAAGTGAAATTTTGTTAGGATGTTAGCTGGACAGATCTTGTGGTCTTTTGAGGTTGTTCTTTGGGTGCTTCATTAAAGAAGAAACAGCAGCTTTCAGAGAAAGGGTCTTTGTGATGGCAGTGCCCATGATTGTAGACTGTCTTTCCCAGAGATGGCTTCCATGGTTGATTTTCTGGTCTTTCCTCAGCCATTCTTTAAAAGATCCTTTTAAGATTTTCATGTTTGACTCTGCTTTGTTTGGTTTGGCTTTCTACTGCAGTTGGTTTTTTTCTGTTTTATTTGTTCGGTTACAGTTTAAACTCTCATAATTAAACATAAAGATTTTTAAAAGGTTTGTAAGTAAATGGGCTGCATGTAAATAAACAGATACGTAGTGTCTGCAAGTCATCTTGTTACTAGTTGTTCTAAAGGAGAAGATCTTGCTTCTTTGAAACAAACCCCATGCTGTCTATGTGGGAAAATTCATTCCTGTTCTCTCTGGGTGTAAATGAAGTACCAGAATAATTACTGTAATTCTTACAAGTAGTTTTGTCGTTTGCCCTAACAGGGATCTTTCTTATATTAAAATAATGGATGTTGGAAGGAGTTACCTTGTGAACCGAGTAATGGACCATATCCAGAGTCGGATTGTTTACTACCTCATGAATATCCATGTAACTCCTCGCTCCATCTACCTCTGTCGACATGGTGAAAGTGAACTAAATCTAAAGGGAAGAATAGGAGGGGACACAGGGTTGTCCCTAAGAGGGAAAAAGGTATGGCTTGTTTCTTCTATATACTTTTACTCCCCCCCTTAATATTCAGTCACTGTACAACTAGATTTAATTCAGGCACTTAATTTTAAAATTACCTTGTTTTGCTTACCTCTCAAGATTGAAGAGGTAAGGAGCATGTGACCAAACAAACCTTGAACAATGGGGTTTTGCTATGCTCTTTGTGGGGTGGGGGAACCTCTTCAGGGGAACCTCCTCTGGTCAGGGGATTCTCAAGAATGGAATAAAATGTGATACGCAAGGGCTGCAGTAGCAAGAAGAGGGAATTGATCTAGGTTGAGAACTTTCTTTCCATGAGTTCAAGTTCTCTGTTGGATCTGAGTCCAAGTATGGCCTCTTTTTAGTGAAGTCCCAATATAAGAATTCCCTTTGTGACTCTCATTTAAATGTGAACTGAATTGCCCTGTTGATGGCATGCACAGACCCTTTTGGAAAGGCATAATTATCTCATGGTTTAGAGGACTAGGGCCTGTTGTCATCTGACTTGAGTAGAATAATTTAGCTGCAATTTCTTCATTTCGTTCCTCCTCCATATGCTTTTCAGTTTGCCAAGAGCTTGGCACAATTCATTAATGAACAAAACATAAAAGATTTGAAAGTATGGACGAGCCAGATGAAAAGGACCATTCAGACTGCAGAGGCTTTGGGAGTGCCTTATGAGCAGTGGAAAGTTTTAAATGAAATTGATGCGGTAAGATACTTTTGATTACATACATACAAAGTGGTGGGTTTTTTTTAATGGTGGCAAGAAAAGTATTTTCATGGTGCAGTAATAGGGCTCCTAAGGGTTTTATAACTTTTGGCAAGTAATCCTGGAGTGGTAGAAAAAGAAAAACTTTGAGATTCTACAGCACCTAGCTAAAAATGTGTATAAATAAATAGCATTATTTATCATCATAATAATGAGTGTTAGATTTATGATAGTTAAGCAGTTTTGACTAATGCTTCATTGTCTTGTCTTCATTACAGGGTTCTATCAATTCAGTTAGATCTGGCGTGTCTTTCTTATTTCAGATTTGTAGCCTATTTCAGATATGATTTTTCAAAGCAGAAATATTGGGTAGTTCATGTTTTTGTTTACCCAGTTTAATGTGGATGGAGAGCAAAGTATGTGTACATGATTCAGTAAAGTCTGCAGAGTTCAGTTACCTGCATTATGAAACTTTAATAGACAAAAAAGAAAGTAAGACAAATTATTGTTTTCTGTTTGTATGAGAAGGATATTGCGTGTAGCCAGGCTGATCAGACCGGGCACATAACATAAGCAGTCTGCTTGAGCAACAATATTTTATGGACTGCACAGCAGTGAATCACATGGCAATTCAAGCAGTTGAGCCCAAGTTGTTGTTGTTGTTGTTGTTGTTGTTATTGTTTGTTTATATGGCACCATAAATTTGCATGCAACAAAAGTTCTTTTGTAATCCCACTCAAGAAATTTGGTGAGGCATTTTGGTTTCCCACGATGGGAAAAACATCTGACAAATGATGCCAAGATCTCCTAAATGCCTGTGGACACTTATAACAATGGTAGCTGATGATAATTATGATGACAAAAATGATGATAATGATGGGCATTTGGATAATACATTTATAGTATTTAGTTTATAGTGTTTAGTTCATTTTACATACACTATTTCAGTTATTTTTATCAACAAGCCTATAAGGTAGGTCCATAATAATCTCATTCAGGCTGTAAGCTTATTTGTTGGTCTCACCACCCTCAGGCGTCTGTTTGGTGAGAATGCAAGCAGTGGGTTTCCTAGTGACTGCTCCCAGGCTGTGGAACTCCCTTCTGAGGGAGTTTAGCATGGCTCCATCCCAGTTCACCTTCCACTTGGACACAAGCATTTGACCAGTAAAATGGGTTCATAGAATCATAGAGTTGGAAGAGACCACAAGGGCCATCCAGTCCAACCCCCTGCCATGCAGGAACTCCCAGTCAAAGCATCCCCGACAGATGGCCATCCAGCCTCTGCTTAATGACCTCCAAGGACGGAGACTCCACTACACTCCGAGGGAGTGTGTTCCACTGTCAAACAGCCCTTACTGTCAGGAAGTTCCTCATAATGGTGAGGTGGAATCTCTTTTCCTGCAGCTTGCATCCATTGTTCCACGTTCTAGTCTCTGCAGCAGCAGAAAACAAGCTTGCTCCCTCCTCAATATGACATCCCTTCAAATATATGAACAGGGCTATCATATCACCTCTTAACCTTCTCTTCTCCAGGCTAAACATCCCCAGTTTCCTAAGTCGTTCCTCATAGGGCAGGGTTTCCAGACCCTTCACCATCTTAGTTGCCCTCCTTTGGACCCGCTCCAGTTTCTCCACATCCTTTTTGAATTGTGGTGCCCAGAACTGGACACAGTATTCCAGGTGGGGCCTGACCAAAGCAGAATAGAGCGGCACTATTACTTCCTTTGATCTAGACACTATACTTCTATTGATGCAGCCTAAAATAGCATCGGCCTTTTTAGCTGCCACATCACACTGTTGACTCATGTTCAACTTGTTGTCTACTTGGACTCCTAGATCCCTTTCACACATAGTTTCATTCAGCCATGAGAATGGAGAAGGGGTTTTAAATTTTTGCTTTTAATTGCTTTTTAATATCATTATTTGTCTTTGTTAATCTGTTTTGATTATTTTATTGTATGCAAATCTAAAAAAACCATAAGCAGATTTCTCTCCATAGAGAGGATGAGGGTCTCATCATGAAAGAGAGAGAATGAGAGACTATCCCAGTGAGTTCAAGACATAAATGAGATCTCAGTTGGGAACAGCAACGTACTGCCCAGTCAGTCTTCTATCTATTAAGGTGCACTGGCGTTATCATGTTTCTTTTGCTTTCCTAGGGAGTATGTGAAGAAATGACATATGAAGAAATTCAGGAAAATTATCCATTAGAATTTGCATTGAGAGACCAGGACAAATACAGATACAGATATCCGAAAGGGGAGGTATGTTACATTTTTTTGTTTCATATATTTTTTCTTCTTATAATCTAAGGGTATAAAAACCTCTGTTAGGCTATGTTATCTGAATATAATGGTAAACAAAAATATAAAAAAACAAAAGTACTTGTGATATAAAGGGTATAAAATGCTATTCTTCGCTAGCTACATATATTATTGTGCCAAAACATATTAAAGTGTTTCTGCACATTTTATCATGTAAAATTATTGGAAATGGCTATGAAATTCTAATTTGCAAAGTGTTGTTTCATGGCAGTGGTGATCCCATGTTCATTGTCTTAATTTTTTTGGTACATATTTTGGTTTTTAAATGCTCATTTTTAGCAAATTTTGAATGAGAGAGGAAAAAGTTCCTCCACACATTTGTGAATATGTAGAGAAGGCATGGAGCTGTGAATGCAGACCTCAGCTCACTGACTCTGTTCTCATTGGCTCCAACTTGGAACATCACGCATTGAGTGACATGTCTGAACAGTGAAACTGTGCATATTGACCGAACACAAGTAGGCTCCTCCTACATGCTCCCCTTCCTAACATGTTTTTTCATGGGTGGAAAAAATAATTTTTGAAGGGGGTTAGAAAAAAGCTATGAGGTTGAGGGTGAGTTAATTCCTTGGCCTTTTACATAGTGACATTAGAAGTAAGTATTGATCAAAGCATTGAATTGAAACAGCTGTTGCAGTATTTGTGAAATAGGCTACACGTGGTAGTATTGGCTAAGTTCTTCCAGCTAACATGAGTTGGATGTGTGATCAGAATGCCCAGAACAATCCTGCAATACAGATGGCCTTTGTTTATTGTACAAGTCAGGGACCATGTTATAACAGCTGTTCAGTAAGATGGAAAGATTTCTAGAGATGTTTGCTAACCTTTTAGAGAAAGAATTGGTGAGGTTTTTTTTTTTTTTTTGGCTATATTTGTTTCTCTCTAAACAGCTGTACTTCCTCTCTTAATGGCTCACACTAGGGTTGTTCCACTCATGCATTGTTCATGTGTTCCTATTAATGGTAGGGATTAGAGCTGATTCCTCAAATATGGTGGAGTTCAGAACCTCTGATTATGTAAAATTGATTGTCAGAAGGTTCATTTGTACAGAATTATTCCATGTTCCCAAAAACATAAAAAAGCATGACCAACTTTTTTTAATGTAGCTTTTTAATTTTTTTAAGAAAAAGAAAATCACAGTAAGTTCACATGTCATATACTTTTCAAAATCAAATTCAACTATACTTTCATCTACAGAATTGTTCATTGTATTTACCAACTTATTCTGAAAGAAGCTCATATAGAGAAGTAGCCATACACTTTGTCAGACTATTTATGAACTTTCAGAAGGAGATTCCGAATAGCAGATGAACCCTGGCATTGCACTATGAATATGTTTGCAGTTACTGTTTTTAAATTCCACTTGTTTTTAATGTTTACAGTAAATTCAGTTTGATCTTAAGACAATATACACTATCTTGGTGACTCACAACAGTGTAATGCTCTTTCATGCCAATGTTAGGCACTTTTGGTGTAGTATGCCATGCATTGCACTGTAGTTGCTTGTGCCAATGAAATTACAATCATATTTTCTTACCTGTATGATTATTTCTTGTCATGACTGTTGGAAGAGCTTTCATTAATTTATGTATATTGCTAATTTCTCCTCTCTCACACCCACCAGTCCTATGAAGATCTTGTTCAAAGGTTGGAGCCAGTAATTATGGAATTGGAAAGGCAGGAAAATGTGCTTGTAATATGTCACCAAGCTGTTATGCGCTGTCTGCTTGCTTACTTTCTGGACAAGCCTGCAGGTTGGTATCTCATATAAAAGGTTATCTTGGAGATTTTTCATCTTTGTCAGTAGTCATTTCCATATGGGTGATTAGAGTCCTCCATTGGCTACCTTGTCTGTCAAGAGCTTCACATCCTAGAAGACAAGATTTACGTGGTGCTCTTGAATGAGAGATTTTTGTGACTCATTTAAGATTACAGTTCCACATAGTCACGGTAAAGCTTTTATGTCACTCAGGCAGAGTTTGGAAGCGTTCCCATTTTTTGAGTGATATTCGGAGGTGTACTACCAAAAAAATAACTTTCCACTGTAGTTCCCATCAATCCAAGCCAGCAAAATTAACAGTGACAGATTAACAGTGACAATGAGAGTTGCAGACCAGGAATGTCTGCTTTAACTGGAATAGGACTGTTTTTGCTTTGCCCTCCTGGAATCATTAGACTTGGCTGGTGCTCTGGCCTGACCGAGCTCTTAGATCATCTGAGGAAGTCGTTCTTTGATTTTACTGGCCAGGTAAGGTCAGATGAGAGTGGGTTTTCTCTGTAGAGACATTCTCTCTGGGCAGTCTTCTTCCTAGATATGTGAGCCTAGTGCCTCATGGTGGAAGCTTTATGTAGAAAAGATTTTATTTGTGCAGATTTATTTTGGGGGGGTATTTTTATTTTATTTTTTTCTCCTAAGAGTTTAAAACCTTAGCTGGATCTGCTGCTGTTGAAGTGTTGTTCTTGTTCATTTAAAAATGATGTGAGTGACCTAAAAAATGAATTTGCAATTACCTAGCAAGAGAAATTCCTTTGTCTCTTTCTGTGTGGTAGCTTCATTTCCATATGGAAATGAAATTTATTTCTATTAATTATTTATTTAATCTTTATGTGTAATTTTTCTATTTTAGAAAAACTGCCTTATCTCAAGTGCCCACTGCACACTGTCTTAAAATTAACCCCAGTGGCTTACGGTAAGTTTTTCAAAATTTAGCTTGTAAAGGTATTCATGTCTCATCCAGTAACCACAGTAATTTAAAAAACATTATGTATCTTTACATTGTTGTCCTGTTTATGTATTGTGTTGACATAGGTATAACTCATGCCATCTGAGTTCACTTACACAATTGTTCATACAGTTTGAAAGTCCCTTCCAACAATGGAATGACCAAAAGCCTCTCACCCTTTTTTAAACAGTGCAGCCTCCCAATAGTCACATCTCTGCTGGCTGGGTGTGATGATAATGATAGAATACATGGTGTTGTATGTAGATATGGAAAGCCCACCGGTGTAGTGGTTTAAGTATTAGACTACACTCTGGAGACCGGAGTTCAAATTTCCGCTTGAGCATAAAAACCCACTGGGTGACAGTCACACTCTCTCTGCCTCAGAGGATGGCAGTGACAAACCCCCTCTAAAGAAACTTCCTAAGAAAAAACTCTATGATAAGTTTACTTTAGGGTCACTATAAGTCAACAATGACTTGGAGGCACACAACAACAACAATAACAGAAAACAGGAAGAGTTTAAAATTTTGTCACATGGATGGCTTCTCTTAAGTGTCTTCTTCAGTTTCCTTTGTGCCTTTTGTGGAGAGACACAGATCTGAGATCAGCATAAACTTGAAAATAAAATTAATTCTTTTTCTGTATTTCCCCTTTTTTGACCTGTAGACTGACAAGAGGTTTTTATAGAGTCACAGTATCACAGAATCATAGAGTTGGGCCTCATGAGCCAATGTCCAGGATCTCCAGCTAAAACTGGTTTTGTGTAACAAATGTTTGAATCCTGAATTTAAATACATTCAAATAAAAAGGATTGTTGTTGTGTACATTCCAAAGTATTATGAGTCCTGAAACCTTAGGGGGGGGTTGTTGTTGTTGTTGTTGTTGTTGAAGAAAACAGATTTAAAAACAAAACAGAATGTGTCACCATAATTTTATTTAGTAACTTCTATAGGAGGAGGAGGAAAAGAAGCCAGGACTGTGGTGACATCTAGTGTCCAGATTATATTATGAAATGTAGATAGTGAGGGGCAGACTTTAGGCTTCTGGGATTTTCCTTGTTTTTTAAAAAAAATAATGATAGTCACCATCATCAGTCATAATCATCGAGTGGTATGAGTTGCAATGTTGCAATGTTGTGATTCAAGGCAAATATATTTAACAGAATTAAAGAGTAGAGTTCCTCTGAGGTGATCCATTTAACGGAAAAGTGTCCTACCAGTCTTGTGTCTGACTAGATAACAATAGATTCATTGGTCTACAAAGATAGATAAATAAATAAACCAAGTATCAGTTTTCTTGGGTCAGACAACGACTCTCACCCTTGCAGTAAAATTATTTTAGCTAAGCTTCATCTGAGACACACATTATCACTTGGACTGAAAGGCCTGATCCATACAGGCACAAAGAGGCGCCCTTATGGCGTGTTTAGGGTTCAGAAGGGCGCAACATTTAGTCCCTCCCAAACCCTAGCGCGTATGTCGCTCCCGAACCCTAGCCCATCTTGTTTCCATGCCGTCCATACGCATGCGCTGCAATTACGTCATGGTGCATGCCACATTTAGATGTGTGGCGTGTGTTATGATGTAATGGCGCATGATGTAATGGTGCCCTTTTTGCAGCACTAAAAGGAGCTTGAAAACTGAGTTCCTTTTTTGCACCTGGCCCCTTTCTTTCCTCAGAACCGTCATCGGTCGCGGGGTTCAGCAGGCGCCCAGGGCGTCTGCTGCACCCCACTTTCAGGCCGTGGAGAAGCGGAAGTTTGACGCTTCTCCGTGGCCTGGAGAAGTGGCAAAATGGGGCCTCTGGGGCTGCCGGTGAGGCAGCCCTGGCCCCATCCTGCTGCTTAAAGGGGTGGCTGTAAAGCCCCAAAGAGATGCTGTTAAAAGACTTTTGTATCATTATCATTTCCTCAGTAAGCTATAATTCAAAATCTTGGTTTAATCATGAATGTATAACAGCTCAGTATTATTTAATATCTTAGCTTAAGCAATATAGGTTGAGCAATGTTAGGCTAATCTCTCCTGCAATGCAACTTCAAAAACCCTGTAAATGTTAATTAAAAAGAAAGAGAGAGAGAGACATAAAGGAAAGTCCATTTCCGGCTGGCCTTGGCTGAAGCTATCTACTTTCCTTTTCCTTTTTCCTCCTCCTCCTCCTCCTCCTCCTCCTCCTCCTCCTCCTCCTCCTCCTCCTCCTCCTCCTCCTCCTCCTCCTCCTTTTCTTTTGGTGCATTTGGTGCAAACAGCAGATGGACTCCAAATTCAACACTGGCTTGCTTGTTTACTCTTGGGAAATTTATTTACATGCAGTTTTTTCAGTTGGACCAGATCATGTTGCCTTTCAGGATGAGGATCTGGAAAATATCTCCTTTGGCCCCAGTCATGATAGCTGAAGTTTGAAATGTTGAAAGTTTAACTAAAGCTTGGGAAGGTACCTGGAACTGACATGATTCCTCCATAGATTTACTAAAAACCATATGGATTGCTGGCAGTCCTTTTCACATTTATTTATATGTCAGCATTGATCCTCAGTGACTGAGATCTTGCTATTATCATTCCAGTATACAAAAAGGGTGTAAGTGCTGTTCTGATTGGTTTGCTTAATATAGTGAATAAATTTCATGCCAGGCATCTCTATTGGAAGCTCTGGAACTGGCTTGACTGGGAGAATATTCTGTGGAAGAACAAGCAGGTTTTAGGGTAGGATGTTTCACCACCAGTCAGTGCTTGCTTTTCCATTATCTCATTGAGAAATAAAGTACTAGATCTGGTGAGGCACTATGGTGCCCTTTTTGAATTTATGATAGCATACCCTTGGAAAATCTCTGGACAAAACTGAGGTCATCTTCCCTGGATTGTAAATTAGTTTTAGTATTTTGGAAGCTGCAAGGCTATACAGTCGACCTTTCATATCCACAGATTCCTTATCCATGGCTTGAAAATATTTGAAAATATAAATTTGAAAATTTGAAAATATAAATTCCAAACAAACCTTGATTTTACCATATTATAGGAAAGGCATGATTTTACTATGCCATTGTATTTAATGGGACTTGAGTATCCACAGATTTTAGTATCCACAGGGGTCCTGGAATCAAACCGAATCAGATACCAAGGGCCCAGTGTATTTTCCTGAGATAAAATGTAACCCACAGGAACATGTGCCATCTCTAATCCCATTCAGGAGAGGAGTGAAACAGGTTTGCATGTATTCTGGCCCCTTTGATGTTTAATTTTTATATTAATTCTATTGTAATGTCTTTATCCAATTCTGACTTTCACTTTCTTAGATTAGCCAACACTTGATTCCTGCCAGTCTCTGTGATTTTCAGAAGTAGCTCTAAAGAGAGCTCTCAAGTCATTTCCAGCAGATTGTACTGAGGACCAACTTACAATAAACTATCCAAAGGCAAAAATTCTTGGTTTTTTTCCCTTTAAGGCCTGCCCAACACAGTTGGCAGAACACGTTAGGCTATGCAAGTACCTGGACAATGTTAATAGTTCTGGTTAATAGGGATGCTCAAAAATCTACTTAGATGCCCCCCCCCCCATACAGTTTAAATTCCTGAGAAATGTCTTTGTTGCTCCACATTCTGGTCCCAATGGCTTAGAGAGAGAGCACAAATGGTTCCTCTAGAACAAGTATGGGCTGCCCTTGGAGGGCTGTACTTGCTACTTCCCCTCCCCTCCAATCTCCCCAGTACCACCTCCCCAGACTCTAGGGGTATGGGGCATTTCCACCATGTATTGGGTTTCAGAAAAGGCCTCTCTTGGGCCTAAATTGACCCAGAGAACACACAAAATAGAATGGAAATGCCCTCTGTGCCTCCTAGTGGACACTGGGACCAAAAACCTTTTGGATGATCTTTACAAAAACTGTGTTTGATGCTTGAGGGGAACAGGGTGGTGGAAATGCCTTCCTTACCTCTAGAGTGCATTTGAGGGGGTCAAATTTTTCTTTGCAAAAAATATTTTCGATCCTTGGGGGCCACAAAAAGGGCCACACTTTGCCCTGTGGAAGCAAATTCCTGGTTCCATATATTAGCTATTTACTCAATCAAAATTTTAACCTACTTGATTTTAACTTTTTCCCCTCTAAGAACTCTTGAGGAGAAATGACAGCAATATGGGGCTTTCCCTGCCAGCTGTAGTACACCTGGGATTCTCCTGAGCAAAAGAGATCATAATAATAACATTTATTTATAACGCCCCCTTCCACCAAAGGACAGTACATCCAAACATATACAATAAAAAGCGAACAGTAAGACACCACACTATAAAATCTTCCTCAGTCCCTGCCCCTCTTGGCCCCTTAGACATGCTCAGCAAGTTAATCCAGTGAGTGAAATTAATCTGGGAACCAAATCAAAAAATGTAGCAACAATGTATATGAATGCAAAAATATATTACAACTATTGTGACAAATTATCATATTAAGCTGTCATTATATATATGTGTGTTATCCTTAATAAGAGCATTTGTCATAATACTTGTAATATTTTCATATTGGCTTCATTTTGGCTCCTTTTAATGCTGTAACCTTAGCCTTCCTAGAGCGGAAATGATCCCAACATCTCTGCCTATCTCAGCCAGGCATGTTGAAACAGTTGAACACATTCTTCTCTATTATCTGTACCACAAGGACATCTCTAATTTTTAGGTCTTTGGCAGACAAACCTGATATTTTTTATGATACCCTTCTTCTCGCAGAGTCTATCAATGAAATCCAGTGGTAGCAAAATTTTGTCTTTTAGCTTCTTCTGTTAGGGACCAGCTGGTCATTCCAACTCTCTTTCAGTAATTTTATTTGAAGTAGCAGGCCCCACTAGGTTCCTTATTGTGAACATTAAGTTTTTGTCATAGTTTGCCCACATGTTGGAATTTCTCCTAGACTTGCAATTTGTACCCTTTCATTTTCTACCTTTTCATTTTCTAACTGTAGAGGCTGGCCTATGAATATAATTAAGTTACTTTGGAACACATGGCTTAAGCCAAGGGCTTGTCACTATCAGAACTGAGCCTGCAGTCCGTACAAAAAAATCCACTCCTGATTCCTCCCCCTTCAAAAGCTTTCTTCAGTTTGACAGACTAAGTGGGGATGTGGGTCCAGTGGTTGTCCTAAATAATTGGAAGTCAAAACTCTTCAAGATCTATTGCAAACCACTCAGAAACTCATCCTTACATCCTCTATCTTTCTCTGTTTTTTTTTTTTTTAAAAAAAGAATGCTTGTTAAAATGCTTAAAGTATTTTAATCACCAGGTCATGGCTATAGCTGTGTGTGTTAATTTCTTCATTTCTGTCTCTTTCACTCTCTATTGATATGTTCCTTTTTTTTAAAAAAAAAAAATGAAACAAACTTTGTTAGTTCCTTCTGTATTTTTTATTGATATTGGAACACTCGGAACCTAGAGTATTGAAATCAAGGTTATTATCAAAATCCCAGAGGCTACCTATGAAGCAGTGTTGGGGGATGTCTGCTCCCTCCCTAATGTAATGAATATGAATGATCAGTAGCATCCAAATTATGGTATAATAATTTGGGGTATAAGGTCACTTTATTGGTATGGGATTTACTGCAGTGGATGTCCTTCATGACATAAAACAAACTTCACTTTTGACAAATGTCAAAAGGTTAGAATTACATCTGAAGGAGCAGTGTTATGACTTGACTTTTGTGATATTGCTAGATGGTCATAGGATCTACTAACATCACGGGGGGGGGGCACTTTACACATATAGTTTACCAACTTGGGGCTGGTACAGATGGGTGCTTTGCATCAGCCTGGGCCTGAAATTAGGGCTAGATAGGGCTGGGCATTCACATGTGCCCAGTCCTACTATTGGTGCACCTCCATCCACACGGGGTGCACCATGATGATGCACGGGCATTAGAGCATCCCAAACGATGCTCACCGGAAGGGGCATCATTGTGGCACGTGAGTGCCATTATGATGCCCCTTAATGATGCCTAGAGCAGCTTCTTTTAAGGGAGCATGTTGGTGCTGTGTTGTGCAGCTGCCACGGCACTGACTAGGGTGAAGATAAGCGGCTTTTAGCCACCCGTCTGTATAGCCCCTTAGTTTCTCTGGAGTGCATTAATTAAGGTCTGCCAGTTTATCTCCAGTATTCCTTAGTGTCTGTGCTGAAGAGCCCTGGTGGCATAGTTGTTAAATGCCTGTTCTGACTCCCTCAAAACCATAAGATTGTGAGTTCAATACCAGCAAAAGGGCTCAAGCTTGACTCAGGCTTGCATCCTTCTGAGGTCGCTAAAATGAATACCCAGATTATTGGGGACAAGTAGCTTATAGTTGTAAACAGCTTAGACCTCTTAGGCGATAAGAAGCGGTATATACATGAAGCTGTTTGTTTTGTTTGTTTTTGAAGAATTACCATTTTGAACAATGGTGATTGAAGGAAGAGGGATTTTGTTTTTTGTACTGGATTGTCCTTGTTGAAATAAAATAGCAAAACATCTAAATGCTGACATTTGTCTACAGGTTGCAAGGTGGAATCTATATTTCTGAATGTTGAAGCTGTAAATACGCACAGAGACAAACCACAGGTAAGATTCTCTTGCTGTTGCAAAGGTAAATTTTAAATTCTGAAGAGGGAGGGGCACTTCCTTCTCTTCTATGGTTTCCCTTATTCTAAACTGGCTTTAGAAAAAAGGACACTAGGAGAACATTGTAAACAGCTATGGATAATGTCTAGGTTGGCATGAGAATTCAGAAATTATCAGAGTCCTGTTCAAACATTATTTATCTGTCCAAATTAACATATGAAAAGTCTCTCTCCCTTTCTATCATTACTATTCTTGTTTGGAAAGTAGCAAGTCTGGAGAGGAGAGGGGATTCTATGAGTGGCTCCTCTTCCTGTGACCAAGAAGATTGATATTCCAGGGTTTTTGCCTACTTGGATAACCTCCACACATACAGAACTCTTCAGACTTCTCACTTTATTAGGCAAGTGGCAAAGAGGGTTGGCATTTCATCCTGCCCACTGTATGTGTTGGATCAACATGGACACTAATGCCTGAAGAGGGCTCTTATCTATGACTATTCAAAATAAAATATTACATATTTTTAATTGAAAAAAGAAATGGTTCCATATTTTCTTATTTAAGTACATATCTCTATTCATTTGAATGTATTTTCTAACATTTCCCTATAGACATCTTAACATGCCCCTTTTTTGCAGGGACATTGCACTATTGTTATCTAGGCATTCTTGTTACTTACTGTTCAGCCTCCTTCAGACATAACTGTTAGATACGTAAATGGTGTGAATGGGCTTCTGAGGTTCTCTCTCTCGTTCTCTCTCTCTCTCTTTCTCCAAAGTTGAATGCAAGAAACTTGAACTATTGTGGAGTCATAGGCTTTCATGGCTGGCATCCATACTTTTTTTGTGGAGCTTTCGGGCTATGTGGCCATATTCTAGAAGATTTCCTTTCTGACGTTTCGCCAGCATCTGTGGCTGGCATCTTCAGAGAATCTTCATTCTTATTTATTGTTCATTTATGCTTGTTCTTTCTAGAACCAGGCTCATACTTGATTTCTGTGATGTCTTTAAAGTTGGCGCGAACCATTGTTAACACTAATTGATAATTTAGTAGAAGGGTGCCTACATGGCTTGCCCATTTCAGTATGAAATTGGTCACATATAGTCTGTTGCGCAAATGTACAGCTAAAATGCCAGCATCAATTGCTTGAAAACAGCTCTGTATGCCTCCATATGGAAAGAATGGAAATGCTGTAGAGGTATCAGGTAATAAAAACCTTTTTGTATGCAACATTATTTCCATTGCCTTTAATGCTCGTAGTTGAACAAGCAGGTATTAATATTTATTTCAGTAGCAAGATATTTCTTGGCTGCTGTTTTGAATCCTATAGTGTGTTTCATTACATTGGCTCCAATGAGGCTTAAATAAACCTAAAATGCTGCAAATTTCACCTCAAAATAAAAAAATAGGAAAATGGAACATTTACTCTTTCTCTCCCATTATCAGCAAAAATGCTGTGTTCAGGCCTTTTCACTCTTGTAATTTGACATGACTTAATCCATAGCTGTTTTAAAATATGTTTTAGACAAAAATTAAACACTTGTGTTCAATGTATTATATTATATTAATTAACTAAGTTACAAAACCAATGGTAGATCTATAATTTATTAAAAGAAACATTAATACAGGATCATTGATTTAACTGTCTGGGACAAACCTCACAATAGTCATTTGGAGGAGTTGCTTATGAAAGATGCAGCAGGTTTTTGAGAACCAAAGAAGCATATTCTGAAAAACAAAGTTATTTAGTTCTATGATAACATCTCATCGACCTGTCTTCAGTATTTGTATTTTTAGAGTCTTTTCTCTCTTTTCTTTATTGTTGTCAACTTATGACACTGTTTGATTGTATGGTGTGCTTTGTATGAATGGATTTGGCAACTGATTGGTGCTCTTTTGGGGAGAGTAACAGATTGTAAAGTGTGAGAGATTTGCTTCCACTTAGATTATTTTTGAGTACCTCTGTAAATGAACTGCTTTCCTTTGACGCAGGCATGATTATTTGTATGTGTCGCTTGGGGTGTTGTTGTATTCAGGCAATGGTTCTATTAGCAGTGATGCAGAGTTGATAATAAGATGTTTGGTGAACATTCTGAAAGCTGTCACAGTCTGGAATAGCATTGTTGTTGTTCTGTCTGCAGAATGTTTACTTAACTAAACAGTATACTCTGTTGGATCTGACTGCTGTGTTTCTATATCAACCTTGATCAAGCAGTGTTGAAAATGAGACATCCTCTGCCATTTGGTTGGTGGACAGTATTAATTTGCTTTTTTTTTAAACACTGTGAGTATAATAAACAAGTCAAGGAGTCTTTATGAATCAGTTGCAATTATGGGACATTCTTGTATACGATGTACAAGTTGACATGTATGACTAGATGTTAGTTTGTGTTGTGTTGTGGCATAATATCGGCATTCCCTGTGATCTAGCTTTTTGATGCCTCATTGTTTGAAATTACAAGGGTGGAAAATATATATCTGAACAACAGCAACTAAAGGGAATATGTTTTGACATTTAGGACTGGATGAGATCAGGTGCTAGATGAGCAAGCAGGTATTGTTCACAACTGCTGATGAGTCTGGATGGCATGGTCTTGATGCCCCTACCAGTGGCCACATTTGTGATAATGTAGAGATCTTGCTTACACTGTAATGGTAAATCTGTGCTTTAAGATTTAAAGTTTACATGTACTACTGTTTGTCAGAAATATCCAAGTACAAAGTGAGGCTTCTAAGAACTTTTGGTTGTCTTCTTGACCATAGCAGCTGAGTGTCAAAATAATACTGCAGGACTGAACAACCACATAAAATATGGGAGCCTTACATACTGGAGGCTTTCCCCATATTTTAGATGGTTTGACTGTAATACTCAGCTCTCCCATAATCCACTCAGAAATGTAGAGAGAGATTTCACAATGTTTTGCCCATTCTGGGCTCTTTTAGATCCAGAGAAACATTTTCCCCCAAGATGGAAATGGCATGGAAGATGGAGAGGGCGTTTTGACAAAAAAACAAAACAACCCAAGAGTTTCAAACTGAGGGCTGTTGGAGGCCACAAAAACATGCTGGGAAGGTGCATGTGACCATACTTTTCCCAATTGGTAATGCCACAACAGGCACTACGACTTTTTCCTAAGATGGGTTCTATCAATCTATGGTTACCATTTTTCACCATGTTTTTGTGGCCTGATTTTTGAGCTGTGTGTAGAATGAAATCAGCTTTTAATTGATCTGAACTTGGATTCACACATAAATGGTCTCTTGTACAAATTGCATTTGGGAGTAAATCCCACTGAACAGAATGAGTCTTATTATGTCCATAAAGACACAAGATTATAAATAAGGTGTACTACTAGCTGTATTTGTTAGCATATTTTAAAAAGATGTTACCATTTTGTATTTTTAAAAGAAGTGCCTATTTTTGTTAATTTAAACCTATTCAGCTGTGTACATATGAAGAAAGGTGAGTAGCAATGCTGTATGATAAACATTCTCCTCTGTATTTTTATTCATATGCAGAATGTAGACATTTCAAGACCTCCTGAGGAAGCCCTTGTAACTGTCCCCGCTCACCAGTGAATCCCGTATCCTGATCAGCAATGAAACATTTGGTGCTGTTTTTCAACGTCTTACATTAAATTTATTTCAATCATTCCAATCACTTTGGAATTGACTACAGATAATATCAATTTTGTGTAGTATATAGCATTTGGAAATCAACACACAATCAAATCTATTGGACCATTAATTGGTTGTCTCATTCTGTCAAATGAAATTTAATTGGCTGAACCATTTGATTACTGGCTTTTATAATATCACCTAATTGGATATTGCTAATTTTATCACTGATGTTTTATGTCCTTTTAAAGTTCAGTTCTTTGAACTCTACAACTGTTTTGGAAGATAATGTGGGAAAACTGCAAGCTGTTGCTAATATGTTACTAATTCATGTTCTTTTTTTTTTTCTTGAGTGATTGGATTGTTTTAAATAGAAGAGCATAATGTAATCAGAAGTTAGCCTACAGTTAATTCTACTAGCACATGAATGAGGTTAGACAGGAAAACTAGCAAACTGTTTAACAGTAAGACTTTTGCAAGTCATGGTGTGCTCGCCCCTGACTTCATGAGAAATACATTTTCATTTTGCAGTATCTGATAGATCGGATTAATCAGTTTTTAAAAGATTAACCAACACAAGAGATGCTTCTGATTAATCGACAACTGTTTTTCATAGACAGTTAACAAAAGCTGAAGGTGATTTTAAGGTGGTTTTGTACACAACCACGGTAGACATTTCTCCTTTTTTGTCATGTAGGAGGGAACATCTGCCATAACACGTGCATAGTGTATGTAAAAACAAAGTATGCTTTGCTTTTTACTCGCATATGAAGTTGACTAATCATTTAATCATTAATTCACTGACAGCCTTAATTTGTAACTGTCTCTGAAAGAGACGAGTGACTTGCTTATTACTCATGTGTTACTAAAATGAGTGTGAATATGAAAATCTTTCATGGAGTAGTGAAAGATACTCCACATCAATGGACTAGACATGTGATAACTGGAAAATGGACTAAAGATGTAATATCTGTAAAAAAGAGTGGACCCCTATTCCTTTCCCTGCAGTGTCTCCATTCATATTTCATGATTCTCCCTTCATGAAGCTGATCTCCCACTTACAAGTGTTGGGTATGCTGTATCATTCCTTAGTATGTAACATATAGTTTGTACACTAGTGATAGTTTTTACCTAGCAGAAACCCAGGTCATGCTGCTGGAAATCACTTACACTGACATTGAAAAGCAGCTTGAAAATTTCTAAAGGAAAATTTCTAAAGGTGCATATGATAGTGTTTGCACCTTGATTTTAGATTATGACATCAGATTGCACTGCACAAAGAGGTTGGCCTGGAAAGTGTAATTTTTTTGTTTTGGTTATTTCTTTCTTTAGTATATTTTGAGCCAGCATGGTGCAGTGGTTTAAGCATTGGACTATGGACTCTGAGAGATCAGGGTTCAAATCTTTGCTCAGCAGTGGGAACCCACTGGGTGACCTTAGGCAATTTATACTCTCTCAGCCGAAGAGGAAGGCAAAGGCAAAGGCCCCTCTGAACAATCTTTCCAAGAAATGTTCATGATATATTTGCCTTAGGTTTACCATAAATTTGAAATGACTTGAAGGCACACAGCAACATTCAAAACACTCTCCTTCGGCCAGAAAAATAGCTACTGTCTATTTACTTTAATAGACCACCCTACAAATTAGATTTGGCAGATTTAACCTTGCTAATATTAAGTTTGTTTACATGTAGCAATATAATTGGAACCTCTCTTTCTGTCAACTATTGCCTTTATTTTTGTTCTTCAGTTGGAAGACCAAACTTTGTACTGGAGATGGGGATTTCCTTTGGGATTAATCTAGGTTGAATTATGATTTCCCAAAATGAGGTGTGGATTTCCTAGGTTTGGCAAAATTGAGGCACTTCCTTGCATTTTTACTAGTGTTTGTCTAAACCTGTATAGAACACAATAAAATTTGTACTGTTTTCCCCTACCAAATTATTAAAATTTTCCTCAGAGATGGTAAACAAGGTTGGTTGTATTATTTTATGAACAGTAAGCATATGCTTGCACATGTTACTTTTAATTTGATTAGGCTGTTTAGGTCCAGGATTTTTAATTTTGCAAAAAGGAGAAAGGCAGTCTATGATTACTGGCAATATGAGTGAGACAAAACAGGGAAAAGAATCAGCACAATAATTTTTAGGAGATCTTGCTTTTTGCTTTTGACATCAAGTGGTTAATTCATTTATCTTCATGGAGTTCTTACAGAGGTTTTATGCCTGGAATAGGACTGCTGTAGACATCGGATTGAGTTTGTGGAATCTAAAACTGGAAACCTCCCAGAGCACTCTATTACCAGTTGCTCTTGTTCCAGGATCATTCAATAGTGGCAAGGAAAGGCAGAAAAAATACTGGCTCTGAGTAGCCTATTTTTCCAGTGCCTTGTTTCCTTCACAGCTGTGGTGCTCCCAACCCTTTTCCCTTCGGCTACCATTAAGAATTCCGTTGTTCGGGACAAATTGAACAATTGTCTCTGTATTAATGTACATGTGTATGTGAGATGTTTTGTTTCAGTGAGATTTTGCAGATAGCACTCTTGGAAACCAGATGTAGAATACTCCACTGTTGTGATTTTTGGATTTTGCGGTAATTTGCTATTTTTCAAGAGAGATAGTCTTAGAAAGAAGGGTTATGAAGATCCATGTTCATACAAAACCAGATAGAGGATGGTCTCAGGGAATTAAAAGCTAAAATGTAGTTAATTGGAAGGGACCATGGTGGACAAATAGTAGCATGCTACTTTGTCTTGCCAGTGATGTTACCAGAGGCATCCGAATGACGTTTGCTAAAAGCAAAATATTGGTGTTTCTGGATTTAGAAAAGCACTTGTCATGTGCTTTCTCTCCATTTATACCTTCATTTATTTTTATTGTTGTGTTAGGGTCCTCCCTTGATGTGGAACTTCCTGCCACTTAGGGTAATGATGTTTTCTCAGCGTGGAGATAACAGTCTCTGTTCTCCTCAGGTTTTTGTTTTAATCTTTTATTCAGGCTCGTTGTGAAAACTACTTTCTTCTCTTTGCTACGTTTTAAAAAAGGCCTCATAAAATATTTTTCTAGGTGCTGTATAAGTGTTTCTTTATTTCATTATTGTTATAGTAATCAATTTGTAGACTCGGCTCGGGAACTGAATTGAGATGGGGAGGCCTGAAGGTTCCTGTCACAGCCTTCTAAAATGTTTGTATGATCCATGCAAAGTAAAATAGAAGTAAGGTTGCTAGGGTAGAAGTAAAATAGAAGTAAGGTTGCTACAGTCATAATGAACCAGTGGGTGCAGGAATTACTCATCCACTTCCTTGTCATAATTCCACTGAACAGTAAAATGGCACACCTTGCAGAGAGATGTGTGTATTGTGGCTAGAGGTCTCACCAATAGAATGTACTCAACCTCTCTTCAATCATTACATTGTCAGTGTAACAAGAGAGTGTCAACAACACTCTTTCTCATTGTCTTCTAATAGTCAAGAAAGATTTGCTTGTCTTTTTACGTAAAAAGACTACATAAATGCATTTTGTAATTGTATAATACAAACTTGTAAATAATAAAGATTCTAAAACAAAAACAAAAAAAGAGAAAGATTTGCTCAGGGTTTTGAAATAAAATTAGGATTAGGTTTCCACACAGATATGTTTACTGAGTAAGTTTTGGAAGCAAAGTAAAGATTCTCAGGTATGCATTTGTTGATCAGTTTAAAAAAAAAAGTGGAATCCAGGCTGGATCTGCATTGCATAAATATTGCAGTTTGATACCACTTTAACTGCCGTGGCTCAATGCTATGAAAATTTGGGATTTGTAGTTTGATGGGGCACCAGAACTCTCTGACAGAGAAGGCTAAATATCTCACAAAACTACAGGTTCCAGAATTCCATAGCACTGAGCCATGGCAGTTAAAGTGGTGTCAAACTGGATTATTTTTGCAGTGTAGATGCAGCCACAGACTTGTATTTCAGTAATAGTTGCATAGTACACACTTTCAAAATTTCCTAGTCCAGTTTGAAAATGTAAAGGAAATGTGGGAATCTGCCTTATACCAAGCTGGGCTGTTTGTTCATCTAGGCCAGTCAGTCTTGCCATCTATCAGGAGCTCTCTGGGAGTGCAGAGTTCCCCCCCCCCCCCCAGACATGGAATTTGGTAGATATTCTGTCAGAGACAGAATCTTCTCCATGTGATGCTTGTGCCCTGCTAGTCAATTGTCTTCCTCAAGTATTTTTTCACATATTCACACAGAGCCCATGGTGGAAATACTGGAAGCCCCATCCAGTGGTAATTACTGCCTTGATTATAGGATTGCATGCCAAGTGGCACTCTGTGGCTAATACCAGGATGCCCAGGTGATTCCATAGTGCTCCTTGGAGAGGGACCAGTAGTTGGCAGTGTGCTTATTTATATATCCAAATATGCTGCATGTGCTAGAAGCTTTTGTCTAAACTATGTGAACACTCCTGTTTGGACCCTTCAGCAGGATTAACACAAGATGTGATGTGTTGGTGATATGAAGTAGTAGTGTCTCATGGCCTGGTAAAAAAGCTCTTGGATTAGTTGAAGTATATAGGAATTGTTGGTAAACTCAGACTTGTGACACTTTCCCGCTTGTCCTTGTGTCCATGGATGCTGAACTTGAAGAATCCCTGCCCTCTCTTTTAGTGATTTATAGAGCTACTAGCACAGTTGGGTATATTGTTCCTTAGCTCATGTTGGTGGTTTCCAATGAACAAGGAAAAATAAGCTTCCTCCCTTGGGCTAAGTAAACACAGTGAATGGGATTTGTGACTAAAGCCAAGTGGATGGAAATCCAATAGGTTGTGAACTCTTTGATTGTCCAGTTAAGCTGTTGTGTAGTGCAGTGGAACTGAAGCCCTGTGTGTATTGAGAAGTTTAGAGTAAAAGAACATGTTGCAAATTAAAGCTATATACAACAGTTGGTCTGTGGATGCTGTTAGAACAAAATAATACTTTATTGCAGCCCAACTTTTGCCATGTTTACTTGAAAGTAAGCCTCACTGAAGTGAGTGTGACTTACTGTCAGGTAAGTTAGCACAATCTGATCACAAAGGAATACCCCTCAAGGTAGTGATGGGAAGTTTCATGGTTAACCCAGAGCTTCATTATGGTCTGTTTTATGAGCATGAAAGCCATGAAGATTACTGACATGTTTTCTTCATATTCTTTTCAGAATGTATGCATTAACCGCTCTCGGGAAGAAGCCTTGAGGACTGTACCTAATCACTTGTAACTCTCTTGACCTGTTGCCAACACCGTCCCAAACTGCTGAAAGGAAACCACTCAGGGACATGAAAATGAAGAAAGCCAAGCAACACTGAAACGCATGCACTCCTCCTTTAGAATGTGTTTTAACTACCAAGGACAAGGGGCAGACTTGGCAGCAAAACCTGGAGCATACCAAGTATTTACAGGATATAGAGTGAAATTACTTTTAAATTAATATATGTTGTCTTATGTTGTCTTTATCCTATTGTTCCTTGCCTGTGGATGTTAAAGTTTATGAAATGCTGTTGTCATTTTTAATGTAAAGTTTGAAATTCAGCAGTCTTCTAAAATCTTTTCTTCAGCTATGTAAAAAACTGTCTGGCTCTAGACTTTCTGTACTACTACTTCTTTATTATTTTATTCAAATATTATAAAATACTACCAAACAGGGGATATTTCTCAGTAACTGAGGGTTTTAAAAACATTTATTCCACTGTACAAGGAGCAATACTAATTCCTTCAAGAATCCATTCCACTTTCTATTTTGTAAATGCATCAATCCTGTTAATACAGGTTGATTATCCCTTATCTTCAAATCCAACATCCAAAATGCTCCAAAATCCAAAACATTTTTCATGGGTGGCTTATCTAATGGCACCTTTGCTTTTTGATGGTTCAGTGTGCACAAACATTGTTTCATACATAAACTAAAATATTGTATAAAATTACTTTCAGGCTATGTATGATGTATATGAAATATCAACAAATTTTGTGATTAGACTTAAATTCCATCTCCATGGTATCTCATTATGTATATGCAAATATTCAAAAATCTGAAAAAATCTGAAATCCAAAACACTTCTGCTCCCAAGCATTTTGGATAAGGAATATTCAACCTGTATTTCAATTTTAGCAAGAAATTTTTTCTTATCCTGTCAGTGCTATACACTAGACAATTAAATTGCCATTTTTCCTGGGTGTTTACACTCTACTTAATAGAATGTCTAATTTATTTTATTTTCTTTTTTAAGGCTCCACTTGATATTCTATATCCGCTAACCGGAAGCCTCTATCCAGAATTTTCTTTTAGGTACATGCCTACCTTGTTGAATTATTTTTAAACCCCTTCCATTAATATTTTTAAAATACTTTTTGGCAGAGGACATGAAGATTCCACAAGATAAAACCATATTGTAAGCACTTTTTAATTTAAAAATGAACATTGTATTTAACTTTTTTTGGTCTCTCAGCATTTATTAAACACAAAAAACAAACTCCAAACAGGTCACAGTTAGGCAGATGGGAAGAGAGGCTTATAAATAATGCCATCTTACATGAAACAAATAACAAGACAATAAAATGAGAACATGATAAACAGTACTGTTAGGTGCAAGGTCCAAGACAAATCAAGAAAAACATAAATGAGTCTGAAGTGGTAGCATTATTAGCATTATGTGAATTTATTATGTTTCTTGAACCAAAGTCATATATAAAATGTTGTCTCTTCGTTTTTTAAAAATTGTACATTAATAATAATCTTTGTTCTGTTAGCCAAATTGCGTTGGCAAGGTGAAATGAAAGGGATTATTTAGTGTTTCTGTTTTATTGATAAGCAATTGTTTTTGGAAAAGCACAAGATATATAGAAGTCTTATAAAAGATTCTTCCATTCCACAAGGAGGACTGTTGAGTACATTCTTTCTGAACCTTTGAGTCTACATCTCATCCTCCACGTGTTGCAGAAGAGAAAGGAAACACACTGGCAAATGTAGCTGTATAGGCTTTCAAATACTCATGTGCATAGCACCTTGCAATCTTGTTTGTAAATGTGTGAAATATTATTCATACTAATTGGGGTGCACAGTCCTCTAAGCAGATGTTTCACATATTGAAATGAGTAGAATGATAAACCCTTGTGCATATTAAACTTTCATTTATATATGTTGAACAAGACTGATATATTTTGTCAGTAATTCTTGATGTGATGGAATTTGGCAAGCAGTAGATGAGGCTCGGAATTTTGTTGGTATACAATGCCAGTGTAGGTGTGGCAGCAGAGGGAAAAGGCTGTAGGCATGGAGATGAAGAAACAAGTTCCTCCAGAGCTGGCAGATCTTTTCTGTTTTTCCTTGCCACTCTGTGTAACCCTGGTGGAAAAAATGCAACCACAAAATGTAGTGCATCAACAGGGTCCCGGTCTTTCACATTACCTATTTGTAGCATTATGATTCCACTTTAATTGCCGTGCTGCTCTGCTCTGGAATCCTGGGGTTGATAAGAAGAATCATAGCACTATAACTGTATAGTGTGAAGGGTCCTGTGAATGAAATGAAGACAGCTTTGTCCTCTGCAGTTGGTACATTTTTAATGCGCTATGTCCATCACTTACTGACTCTTGGCATGCTGTTAGTGTCAGAATCGCACACAAGGCATCATATTAAGTTTGCAGGATGAGGGCTCAACTGTAGCTGGGTGCTGTAATACAACCTGCCACTGTGTTGTGTGTTTCTTTTACAAGCTGTATTTAGTAATATTTCTTCTGTGTTCAGCAAATAAACCATAAAACCAGTATCATTTCAGGAAAAAAAGATTGTATTAAACTATCAAACACTGAAAGTGCTTTAACTGCATTCCACCTAGTCAGATAATATGCATTTAATTTGTTTATTTGTTTAGGTAGCTCCTTTGTTACTGGAGTAGATGAGATCAGAAAGTAAAGCTCTTGACCCACAGAAAAATTGAATGCTGTGCAACAGCATCCCCAACTTAATTCCTAGAATCCTACATTTGGAAGAGACCACAAGGGTCATCAAGTCCAATCTCCTGGCATGCAGGAACACACAATCAAAGCACTCCAAATAGATGGCCACCCAGCCTCTTGAAAAACATTCAAAGAAGGAGACTCCACCACTCCTAGGCAGTGTGTTCCACTGTCAAATAATTCTTACTGTCAGGAAGTTCTTCCTAATATTGAGATGGAATCTCTTTTCTTGTATATTCATAACTTCCCCAGTTACCTTCTCTGAATGTGAGCCAGAGGATATGAAGGATTTTGCAATTTAGTGCATGCTTAATTGAATCCTTAAAAGATAAGGCTGGAATCCTGTTAGTGACATATACATATCACATGGATGTGTCTGGTTTTTGCTGTTCTGGAAGGAGGAACCTACTAGCTCCTTGCACAACAACCTCCCTTTGCAGCTGTTCTATTGTGGCCCTTTACTGGAATGAGAAACAAAGAGGTCACACTCCATGTAGGAATTTGAGCCAGGATGGGCACAATTTGATCACTACACCTCCCTCCCCCTTTCTCCAAGGCTGGTATAGCTGCCTCCTGGAGGAGGACATGGAGCTGGACATGTCAAGCATTTGTGCACACTTTCATATAGGAACTTCACCTGTATGTTTTCAGGAGAAAAAAAAAAGAAGGAAGGAACAACTTTGTGTCGTAAATGTGGGCCTGATAAGAAAACATTCTGTTTTCAGTTAGTTGAGGCTTACCTTCAGTGATGGGCATAACATTTCCTTTCAATCTTTCCAAAACCAGAAGTAAATGTTTGTTTTCCTTACTTCCTGGCCTCCATATTTCTTAGTGTGCTGTAAAATTCTGTGGCTAAATATTTAATGTATAGTAGATATTTTTATAATATACTGTAAATAAACTATGATGGCAGTGTTTCTTCTATGAATATATAATTAAAAAGAGTATCCCACCCATTGTATGCAAGTCTAAATTACAAATTTATGTTGATAGTTGAAAAATGAAAAAAACTTAGGAAGCTCTGACTGGGGTTTAAGCTGAGCTTTTCAACACACAACTTGGAAGTAAGCCCCTTTGAAACTAATAGTTGGACTTGCTTCAAGTTAAATAAGTTTAACATTGGGATGGTCAATTTTTTGTGTTTGTCATCAGCTCCATATGGTGCTCTCCTGTGGCTGTCTTCAGAAAACTTACATCTGAACAGAACTGCTTTACATATAAAAGCAAAGGGAAAATGCAAGATAAATGCAATGAGTAAATATAAGAAAGGCATTAACAGCATATGGTGCATCCATCAGAGAAGTTTGGTTAGCAGTGATCTCCTGTTACATGTATACTTGAGAGCAAATCTGTATTTTGATTGTATAATGTGTGAATGGCCTTTGAGGGGAGCACTGTGGAGTACTGTGGAGTTCAAAATGTTATGAACTTCCTCCTGTATGGTGAACCCAAATGATTTTGAGTGAGATTTTAGTTCAGATGCGACTGTTAAATTTATGTGCTAGTTCTAATGCAATATTTTGCTGTACTGGGCCTTCAATTGAGTATTTTAAGAGAGATGTGAATTTTATGTACCCTAAGCTCCAAAATAATAAATATCCAATTTTAAGTTGTGAGGGATGTAGTTTACTTTTTCTCCTTTGTCTTGACTTCTTTTCTCACTTAGGTTTTCAGTACATAAAAAAATTCAGCTAAAAGAAAACACATGGTTTCTAAACATGACAGATTTATGTGACTTGGTTGCTGGTGCACTTCCAAAAGGCAACCTGGGCGGCCACTGCTTGGACACAGTGTTGACCTTGATAAGTGTCTTCTTGGATCCAGTATGGTTCTTACATTTTTATGTAATACTCCACTGGTATGTATCACATGCACAATGGACTCACATTGAGTCATATTGAAAATTGAAATGGAATCACTGGGAGTTATGGCAGCAGCATCATACCTTATATTCAGAAAATTGATGATCTTAAATCTTGGCAGTTTATGACAGGTCAGTTAATCATCTTTCTTGATTTTTGAGGCAAAAAGAATAAGATGTGGTTTATACAGAGGCAGTGTGGTGTACTGGTTTGAGTGTTGGACCATGACTTTGGAGACCAGGGTTCAAATCCCTGCTCAAACATGGATATCCACTGGGTGACCTTAGAAAATCTCATCCTCAGAGGGAGGCACCCTGCTCTGAAAAAATCTTGCCAAGAAAATGCTATGATTGGCTTGCCTTAGGATTGCTGTAAGTAGGAAATAACTTGAAGGAACATGACAACAACAACAACATGATTTATGAAGTGGAGAAGAGGGCAGCAAAAAGACAAATGGTCCTTGAACAGATCAAACCAGAACTCTCCCTGGAAGCCAGGATGATTAAACTGAGGCTGTTGTACCTTGGACACATCAAGAGAAGGCATGGCTCATTAGAAAAGACAATGATGCTGCAAAAGTTAGAAGGCAGCAGAAAGAGAGGAAGACCACATTCCAGATAGTTAGACTCAGGGAGGACATATCTTCTCACTCTGTCAACACTTCTTCTTTCCTCGAGAGTTGGATTTACATAGGAGCTGTAGGCTGAGCTGTAAGTCTGGATTAGAGAGTCCTGTCCACTCCCAGAAAGGAAGAAGAAATGTAAGGGTTTCACATTTTGTATCTCCAACTCATGTGACACAGAAGAAGTCTCGCTTGTGCCAAAAGGCATTTTATGGAACATAATATGAAGCTACATTAAAGAGGATGAAGTCACATTAAAGAGGATGATGCCTTTGAGCACCTTTAGGGTGCCTTTGTCTCATCGCCAAAATCTCTCTAACTTTCATTTCCTACTGTGCAGGAATCTTATTTCAGGATTACAACCCAACAGGGAGGTAGGGTGAATGTATAGGATACTTTTCCTGTGGTTATCATGCCATGAGAGTAGAGTTGGGATTGACCTTCAAGGTGACTTCCATCTTTTATCTTTTATTCTTTGTGGACAACATTGTTTGCCAGATATGTACCTCTTAATGGGGTGGTAGCTTCAGTTGCATAGATTCTATCCATGTGTGTTTCCCAGAGAATAGACAAATCTGGTGGATTTTAGCACATTTCTATACAGTGGTTTACAGTGTGTTAGCCAATTGCCTTCAACAAGCTGAGTACTCATTTTACTGATCTATGAAAGAATGGAAGATTGAGTCAACCTGGAGCCCTGTAGGATTGAACCCATTACGTTTTGGCTGCAGATCACAGAATCATAGAATTGGAAGAGACCACAAAGGCCATCCAGTCCAACCCCTGCCATGCAGGAACTCTCAATCAAAGCATCCCCAACAGATGGCTACCCACCCTCTATTTAAAGACTTCCCAAGGAGACTCCATCACTCTCTGAGGGAATGTGTCACTGTCAGATAGTTCTCACTGTCATGATGTTCCTCCTAATGTTTAGGTGGAATCTCTTTTCCTGTAGATTGCATCCATTGTTCTGGGTCCTGTTCTCTGGAGCAGCAGAAAATAAGCTTACTCCCTCTTCAATATAACATCCATTCAAATATTTAAACAGGGCTATCATATCACCTCTTAACTATCTTGTCTCCTGCCTAAACATACCTATCTCCCTAAGTCTCTCCTTATAGGGCATGGTTTCCAGACCCTTCACCATTTTAGTCACTCTGGACACACTCCAGTTTCTCCACATCCTTTTTTAATTGTGGACACAGTATTCCAGATGAGGCATGACCAAAGCAGAACAAAGTGGCACGATTACATTCCTTGATCTAGACACTATACTTCTATTGATGCAGGTTAAAATAGCATTGGCCTTTTTAGTTGCTGCATCACAGTGTTTATTCATGTTCAACTTGTGGTCTACTAGGACTCCTAGATTGCTTTCACACGTAGTTTCCTTAAGCCAGGTGTCCCCCAGCCTATATCTATGCATTTCATTTTTCCGTCCTAAGTGCAGTACCTTACGTTTCTGTGTTGAAATTCATTTTGTTAGCTTTGGTCCAGCTTTCTAGTCTATCCAGGTCATTTGGAATTTTGATTTTGTCCTCTGTGGTATTAGCTGCTATTCCTAATTTGGTGTTGTCTACAAATTTGATAAGTATGCCCCAATTTTGTCATCCAAGTCATTGATAAAGATGTTGAATAACACTGGACTCAGGACAGAGCCCTGTGGGACCCCACTGGTCACTTCTCTCCATGATGAATAGGAGCCATTGCTGAGTACCCTTTGGGTTCGGTCGCTCAACCAATTATAAATCCACCTAACAGTTGCATTGTCTAGCTCGCATTTTACCAGATTGTTTGCAAGAATGTTATGGGGAAACTTGTCAAAGGCCTTACTGAAATCAAGATATACTATATCCACAGCATTCCCTTCATCTATTAAGCTAGTAATTCTATTTTTTTTTTTAAAAGGAGATCAGATTAGTCTGGCATGACATTTCTCTCTGATACCCATGTTGACTTTGTGTGATTATGGCATTCCCTTCTAAATGTTCACAGATTCTCTCTTCAATAATCTGCTCTAGAATCTTTCCTTGTATTGATGTCAGACTAACTGGGCAATAATTGTTGGGATCCTCTTTCTCCCCTTTTTGAAGATGGGGACAAAGTTTGCCCTCCTCCAGTCTGCTGGGACTTCTCCTGTTCTCCAGGAGTTCTCAAAGATTATTGCCAATGGCTCCGAGATAACATTTGCCAGTTCTTTTAATACTCTTCGATGTAGTTCTTCTGGTCCTGGAGACTTAAATTCATTTAGATTAACCTGGCATTCCTGTACTCTCTCTTTACTTATTCTGTGCTGCAGTTCCCCTATTCTGTCTTCTGCTCCATTTTCCTCAGGTTGAGCATCCTTTTCCTTTTGTGAGAAGACTGAGTCAAAGAAGGTGTTGAGTAATTCTGCCTTTTCTCTGTCCCCTGCTAACTTTTTGCCATCTTCTCTGTGCAGTGGCCCTACCATTTCCTTCTCCCTTTTGCTATGAACACATCCAAAAAAGCCCTTTTTATTGTTCTTAACCTCTCTAGCAAGCCTGAGTTCATTCTGTGCTTTAGCTTTTCTGACTATATGCCTACATGTGCTAGCTATTTGTTTGAATTCCTCTGGTGATTATCCCATTTTTTTCTGTTTCTTATACTTGTTCCGTTTAAAACTTAGCTCAGCTGAAAGTTCCTTAGTCATCCATCCTGATTTCTTGAGACATCTCCCATTTTTCTTCCTCATTGGAACTGTTTGAAATTGTGCCTTCAGTATCTCCCTTTTGAGAAACTCCCATCCATCCTGAACTCCCTTCTCTTTTAGCATTCCTGACCATGGGATCACCCCCAGTATTTCCCAAGGTTACTGAAATCAGATTTCCTAAAGTCTAGAATGTATGTCTGACTGTGCCTGGCTTCTCCTTTCCACTGTATAACAATCTCCAAGAGAACATGATCACTCCCACCTAAGCATCCCACCACTTGCACCCCATTTACTAGGTCATCCCTGTTGGTTATGATCAGATCTAAAACAGCAGATCCTCTTGTTGGCCTCTTCAACCTTTTGGACCATAAAATTGTCCTTGAGGCAAAGGAGGAATTTGCTAGACCTTAAAGTTTTGGTTGAGTTTGACTTCCAGCAAATATCAGGATAGTTGAAGTAACCCATCCCTTCTACTTCTCTCTTTTCTGAGTGTGTGGTCATCTGTTCTAGAAAGGCATCATCCAATTCCTCTATCTGACTTGTGGGTCTGTAGTAGACTCCCACAATGACATCCTTGTTGTTCCCCTCCCCTTTAATTTTTATCTAGATGCTCTCATCTGGCTTCCAGGATTGAAGTCCAACCAGGGCCCACTGTCTCACAGACAACAATCCAGTTGTGGTGAAACTGGAACTAACCACAGAGGATGCTCTGCCATCTCAACTTGTCTAAATAATGTGTCTATTAATGGTTTGCCTCAATCAACTGTAATTTCCTGCCGTTTTGGAGCCTATATTTGCATAGAAAGCCCTCCATCCATTTAAAGTTGATAATATTTTGCTTGAATTTGATTAGATTTTTGAAGAGACTATTCACCATTATGCAAGATGAGCTGTGTGTCCGGGTGTGCACCCAGAGATCTTCTAGCTGTCCTTGGACATATGGGGGAGAAAAGAGCACAATATACATGTTGCAAGCTTTTGAAACTCCACGAAGCAAATAATTCAGGCAAAGGTGTTGGAAAATATAAGAGAAGGGGGGGAGGGGTGATGATAGTCATTTTGTCAATATGTGGTATTTGTTCTCAGTTCAGATGGTACAGAGGGGTATTTGTGCAGGCAGGCCCCTTTTTTCTGCCTTGTGTATATTGGGGAATTCTTAAAAGTCCTGGAAATAAAACTTAAATTCCATCAACAAGACAAAAAGCTACTGCCTTTGAGATCCAGTTTTGAATCCTCTGTAATACAATTAGGCTCCTAAGTTGAAATAATACTTTTGTCAAGACTATGAAGAAGCACAGTGCCTTTGTACTTGTGAACCTCATCTTATTTATTATGGAGGACTCTTATCTGCTGTATTAGAACTCATAGCATTGTTCATCTGATCAAGGAATTTATCCTAACTCTTATAACTATACTTCATATTTGCAAGTAGGTCTTATTTAAACAATAAACTGGTCATGTAGAGTAAATAAACAACCCAGACTTTGGTTTATTCAGATAGAGGCCGCAGAGAAGAGTTTAACAACTTACTGTAATGTAATTTCTGGTGCTAAATTAGAAAAAAGGGATTGAATGGGTAATAAAACTTACATTGCAGTGTGGAATGAATTACTTAAATGTTGTGCTCTTAGCCCTGTGGTTTATTGCGAAATATGGAAGACTAACATAAACCTCTTTCTTAGAAATAATTCCCTGGAAGGCTTCTGTTTTACATGAGGCCATGATGGCCAGAGTCCTTTCTAGAGTTCCATTAACCTTCCCAGTTGTGTGGAGGAACTGTGTAGGCAACCATCTCTTAAAAATTCTGTTGAACAGAAAATACATTAACTAGCACAACCTGTTTAATTTTTGCTATGCTATTTCTTCTTTTAAAAAAAAAGGTTACAAATACATCATACGTGTAGAAGTGGAAAATTTATACTCCAGCCTATAAAAGCATAACTCCTAGGAAGTATTGTGTTGCTTGCTTTTCCAGCCAAAGTGTCTGCTGTTGATGGCTAGAGAATAAATATTTTTAGTAACCTATGAAACCTGGCACATGGAAGGAATATGTTTTCCAGTGAGCTGGAGCTTAACATTGTCAGACACCACATGACTCCCTTTCAGCTACAGAAGACAGAGCTGTAGCAAGAGTGGACATTTCAATTAGCTTCACTGCTCAAGGAAGCACAGATTTAAATATTATGCTCATCATAGGATTCATGCCTGTGCAATCTTTTAGCCATGGAAAATGTAGAACCTGTTTAGTTCTTGAAACATTTGAAACCTCATTATTTAGGAAAAAAATCTGATGTATGGAACAGAGCCACAATTTTGCCTTAGCAGCAATGTCACGTTATTGGTACAGAAGGGGGATTTTACTAAAATAAATTGAATAGTAAATTGTGAAAAAGAAACCGCTTCCACCACTTCACCAAGAAGAAGAGATTTAAGGTCTGTCAGCATGCTTACTGTATTTCAGCCTCAGTGGGTTTTTGATCTGAATCTCACAGTATGTCTTTTGGGTTATGGGTCACGCTTGGCCTGTGTGAATGTAGCAGTTTAACAAGGAAAGGGGACACTTTCAACAAATTGCAATACTTTTCATGATATTTAATGTGTATTCTTCCATGAGCAACAACAAAACAACTACTGAAAAGATTGTAAACTTGTTAGAATAAGGCCCTGCACAGCACTGCATCAATTGATGGCACTTAGGAAATAAAAACAGCAATACTTGAAGCCCCAAATCAAACTGAATGAAAATTCAAGTTATTTCATTTGATGTAAAAGAACTGACTAGCTATTTCACTTTATTTAAAAGATACCTTCATAACCTATCTTTCACCACTTGAGCAAAATATACAGCATATACATATATATTTCTCTCTGACATTTAACTACATTCAGATACACCCCCAACACACACAATTTACATTTTCCCTGCTGAAGAGAAAATCGTGTACACATGATTCACAAGGATACTTAATCATGCAAGATGAAGCTACTGCCAGTTTCTAAAGAATCAGCAGTATAACATAATTTGCTGAGTGTTTTTCAAAATGAAGTCAAAGAGATGGCAGTATCCTTTGATCACATTTCACACGGAGTGCTTGAAAGTTTCCATATACAACTGTACCTCAGAGTTCTTTTGTTCTGAAGAACTATTTCTCCAGGATTCTTTCAAACTTAGGGTTGATAAAGGAGAAGCCAGCAAATGCAGATTGATCCATTGAGTCTATTAAGTTTTTATCACTGTAGGACAGTCGAGGCTTCTCACTCAAAAACTCTCTGTCAAAGTTGCTGTAGTCATTTGCTGATTTCTAGGGATCAGAAAGACAACAACAATTAGTTAAAGCAGCTTAATCAATCTAGACCACAGATGTGGCCCTTCATGGCCAATTTAAAAAAATAAAATAAAAATTGGTTTGTCACAAAATGGCCTGTACACAAACAAGAACTAAAAGGGAAGTGACTTCTGTTCACTTTCTGTTGTTAAAAAAAGGCTTCTCCTGGGCCTAAAGTGGCCCAAAACATATGAAAATGACCCCAAGCCACCTGAAGGCATTTGGAGGATTTTTTTTTTTTTGGTAGGAGCAGTTGCAGCAGAGGTTTCCTCCAAGGTTTCCTGGGCAGCTAATGCCATACCCTAGCCTTCTACAGTTTTCCACCCCAATCTAGACTAGAATTGTCAACAAGTGCAAGAAATCATTTAAATCATCATCCTTTATTTATATAGCTCTGTAACATTTGCACAGTGCTGTACATATAATCTTATATTTAGATGGTTCCCTGCCCTCAGGTTTACAGTCTAAAAGAGACAACACAAAAGGAGAAGGGAGAGGTGGTGGGAAAGGGGATGAAGTCCAGTGGTTCTTCTCTCCCGCTGGGGCCTGGACCAAGGTAGATGGATTGGAGGGAGGCCTTGGCTTCTTAATACATAGTTAAAAGGAGGCATCCTGGGGCAGATGGCATAATCCTGGGAATGCTTCCCTAAACAATATAGTCGTTAACTCAGTTTTGAAACTAGCTAGAGTATTCAGAGGCACACTATTTATACTAATTCATGTAACACACCACTATCATGACTATTAGCCAAACACAATCTTATCATCCATAACAAAACTCCTCCTTAAAAGATATCTAAGTCAATGGCTGTCACTACATTTTGTGGTAGGAAATATGTACCTACAGACTGCATAGTTCTTCTAAGCATTTCCTTCCATTCTGGCTCATTGTCCATCTTGATAAGACTCTTAGTCTATCACTATTACATTACACCACACTGTATTAACAGTCAGTGAACTTGTACACTATTAGATTCCTGCATTTTTTAAAAATACTTCATGTATCAGCTTTCTGATTAATCTGGTCATCTGCACAGGGCTACATTCTCTTCTGCTCTAAACAAGACCATTATTATTATTAACCTTTATTTATATAGCGCTGTAAATTTACACAGTGCTGTACATACAATCGTATAAATTAGACGGTTCCCTGCCCTGAGGCTTACAATCTAAGAGAGACAACACAAAAAGAGAAGGGAAAGGTGGTGGGAAAGGGGATGAGGTCCAGTGGTTCTTCTCTCCCTCTGGGGCCTGGACCAAGGCAGATGGACTGGAGGGAGGGCTAGGCTTCTTAATACATAGTTAGAAGGAGGCATCCTGGGGCACAATTCTGAGAATGCTTCCCTAAACAATATAGTCTTTAACTCAGTTTTGAACCTGGTTAGAGAAGTGATGAGGCACGTGTGTGGAGGAAGAAGGTTCCAGGAGTGACAGGCAGCAAGCGAGAAGGGACAAATCTGGGACAGAGCAGTGGGAATCCTCGGCTGGGACAGGAGACCTTGACTACCAGAGCGGAGGATATGAGAAGGAGAGTGAGGAGAAAGAAATTCAGACAAGTAAGGAGGGGCCAGTCCGTGGAGGGCATGAGACATGAGAATCTAGGGGCCCATTCACACTGCACAGTTATAGCATTATGATTCCACTTCAACTAGCATGGCAACATCCTAAGGAATCCTGGGGTCAATAGTGGTCTCTCTGGTCGATCATTCTAAATACCCCATGAAACTACAAATACTAGGATTCCACAGGGGCCTTTTCAAATTACAGAATTACAGTGGTATCATTCCACTTTAATTGCCATAACAACATCCTATGGGATCTGCAGTTTGTAGAGGGGTATGTAGACTCCTCAAGCCAAACTACAAACTCCAAGATTCCCCAGGAGTTGGCATGGCAGCTGAAAGTGGAATTACAGTGCTCTAATTGTGTAGTAAAAAGGGCTTCTGTTCAAGCCTTCCCCAGCCAGTAAAGTCCAGATGAATTGGACTCCCACAGTCTGTAGCAAACATGACATAAGTATGCTGGATTGTAATTGTAATCCAAGGCATCTGGATCACTGAACCTGTTGCCTCCTCCTAGTATTACTTGGATGCAGCAGCCTCTAGTTCATGAAATATTATGCCATAATAAATGTATCAATTTTTAAGATGTTTTTAGATTTGACTAATTTTAACTTGTGATATCCTTTTAAATGCTGTACCCCGCCCCGATTGCTTGCTCAGAGGGGCGGGTTAGAAATAAATATTATTATTATTATTAGGATGCCATAATACTCTTAGCTTTTTTGTACCAGCCTCACAATACAATCCCTCTGGGAAAAAAAGACATTATCAATTTTTCCCCTCTGGATTCCATATTCTAGCTATAGTTGCTACAAATCCAAATCCAGGCAATCATTACTCACAGGCAGAACATGTACTTGTTTGCAAAAGATCTAGGTGAATTTTCTGCTACGTTTCAGACCTCCTAAGGATATGGAACAAAGGCAGTAAACATTTTAAAATTGCAAGAAACAGCACCTTTAAGCTGCATCATATTGAAGCATGTGGAAACTGCTCTAAAGGAAGAATATAAAAGTACAAGGGGGTATCTAAAAGTTTTAATTATCACCTTTTTAAAAAATTGACAGAAAGTTTGTTTTGATTTGTAGTTGTTAACATCTCTATATAGTCACTATCTAATTTATACATTTTCCCCAGCTTATCTTGACCCTCCGAATACCTGATATTGTGGAAGTCTGCAGATTGTGCCTTATGAAGGGGGTATTGTAAAGTAATAATTACCACCCGGAAGTTATTATGGCATATTGATGAAATTTTGTCAGTGTCATCATTGGTCCCCAAGTGCACATCGCTCAGAAAATCAGCTCATTGTGTCCTTCATTTTTGTGACTGGCTGTGCCAGAAGTGACTAAAGTGTAAAATCCTCACCAGGCGCAATCTGTAGGCTTCTACAATATCAGGTATCCGGAGGGTCAAGATATGCCGGGAAAAATGTATAAATCTAGATAGTGACTACATAGAGATAAGTTAACCACTACAAATCAAAACAAACTTTCTGTCAATTTTTTTAAAGGTGATCATTAAAACTTTTGGATACCCCCTCGTATTTTATAAGTATAAAATAATCAAATCCATTAAAAATCTATATCAATAGTAATCTTTTCCCCCCAAATCACTGCTCAGTAATTAGGTCTGTTGGGTGGCCACAAATCTTACCTATTTTACAAGGTGGGAGTAATTATTTTAAAACGGAGTGAAATGTCTCTGCCTGAGACATTTTGTGTTTGCAAACTGTGATGGTGCTGATTTCACCCACAGCCCCTCAATTAAGTTCAGAACTAAACTGTTCAGTTCAGAATGGAGTTCAGAACTTAGTGCTGCAGTCCTTTATTTTTTTCCTTGCAATATATTTTAAAATGAGTATTTAAAGAGAAAACTGTGTATTTTGAAATGTGAATGTACAACTAGATGTGGCCTCTCTCTTTCTATTTTTTAATGTATGCTGTGGAAACGTGGAGAATTATATTGAAGGTGAACATATCTGAAAAAGACCACTCCTATGGTGAATGTATATCACCATTCCTATGGTGATATACTGCCCTTAGCTCCTTCATAAAAGGGTGGAATAAAAATGCTGTGGAGAAAAGCAGCTGAGTGTGACATCATTGAGCATCCAACAATTTCAAAGGCTACATACCACTTTAGGTTTGAAAGGTGGTTCCATCTCCCTCTTCTCTAGCGTTGTCCAGTTTATTGCTTTGAAGAAAGGGTGGTCTCTGATGCTTCCAGTTATTCCCAGTCGCTTTGATGGATCCCTTTCAAACAACTACAAAAGATAACAAAATAGCCTAATTAAATACCCTTGCCTGAAAGAATCAGCATGACTAGGAGCTATCTGTGTTAGTAGGATGCCTTAACTGATATGATGGAATTTAAAAATCATACGGCACCAGTTTTAGTCATCACCTTTGCTGCTCATTTAGACTGTATACTACTGCTCTTTATGCTCTGTGCTGACAGAAGTAAAATAATACGGCTCTGGAGAAATAGGCTGCTTTGAGCAGACAAATTGTATGTGGCTCCTCTTACCCACTGTACAATCCTGGAAAAAAAGTGCAACCACTCTGACAGTGAACAAAATAGGGATGTGGCTACAGAATCCTGGAATAGAAGATGACAAGTAATCATTTCCCACCACTCCTCCTCTTCTTTTGCAGGGGTCCCCACTGCTACTATTTGGGAGAAGGTAGGTATTGGATCTCAAGTTAGTCATTCAGAGTGGTGATTTGGCTGGGGAGAAAACAATGGCAATGCTCTACTGCCTCATCTGTGTATAACATGGCTAAACTCCCAAACTATTTTAGTACAAACCCATAGGTTACTGTGTAATACACAGAGATAGGTCAAGGCTAGTCTCTGTTTCATTAGGCTCTATTTTACAAAAATATTTGCCCATGGGAGAGGAGACATACTCTCCTCCTAACAGGCACATTAACAATAGCTTCAACATAATAGATGAGTAGAGTGAAATAATGTCTGTATTCATTTCCATTTCCTTATTAATAAAACAAAGTACAGTGGTCCCCCGGGTTACGAATACGAAAGAGCCGGGGGCCGCAAAAACGGGATACGAAAGAGCCGGGGCCGCAAAAACGGCCCCGGCTTACGAATAAAACCCCGGGATCCGGAAAAAAAACCGTGCGGCCCCTTTAAATTTGCCGCGCAGTCTGGCAAATAAAGCAGTCCCCCGGGTTACGAAAATTTCCGGGTTACGAAAAGTAATCCGGAACGGATTACTTTCGTAACCCGGGGGACCACTGTATGGAATAGACTTTGCTGGTGTGCACCTTCTCAAGAATATCCTTAGATTCCTTAGTAATCCATCGTGGATAATGTGGTGTGTCTACTCGGATTGACTCAAACAGCTCATCTTCATCATCACCATGGAAAGGTGACTGTCCAATAAGCATCTCATACAACAAGACTCCAAATGACCACCAGTCCACAGAAAATGTGTACTTCAGCCCTTGCAGGATCTGTTGCCAGCAGGAGAAAAGAACATATGTAAAGACAAATGGGAAGTATATAATAATAATAATAATAATAATAATAATAATAATAATATTTATTTCTTACCCACCCCTCTGTAAAACAATCGAGGCGGGGTACAACAAGGTTAAAAAACAGATTACAGATTAAAATAATTCAAGAATTCCATCCCAACCTCCCCCCCCTAAAATAGGATTAAACTAGTTAAGTTTAAAAATATATTACTAACAATAAAAATACAATACAACATAATACACAAATAAAAACCGCAATGCTGTTATACTCCACCAATTAAAATCCACCAATGAGTTATACTGAAGAAATGTGAAAACCATTGTTTTGAGTTTTTACCAGTTCAGCACCTTAGATAATATAGGCACAATGTTTTTATTTGATCTAAATACCTACTTTCATGGTTTTATATGTTTGCGCTTTTATTCCTTTGATTTCATTGCATTCAGAGATAGTAATGAATTGTAGCTTATCATGATGGGAACAAGCTGGGCTTAGGCACTCTTCTCTCCTATCTTTGCTTCAACAACAACAACAACAACAACAATCCTTTATTTATATAGTGCTATAAATTTACACAGTGCTGTACATACAATATTTTAATTAGATGCTTCCCTGCCCTCAGGCTTACAATCTAAAAAGAGACAACACAAAAGGAGAAGGGGAAGGTGGTGGTAAAAGGGATGAGGTCCAGTGGTTCTTCTCTCCCTTGGGGCCAGGACCAAGGCAGATGGACTGGAGGGAGGGCCTGGCTTCTTAATACATAGTTAAAACTATGTTCAATTACTGTACAATAAATTGCAGTAGAGAACTATATCTGAACCCAAAATACTCTTAAATAGCTTTCATGACAACTGATTTGTTTCAACAAATCAGTTGTGGTTAGCTGATTAGACTAGGTTTGTATTTTATGTTAAACTCCAATTATTCTGCTAAATTGCATGATAGCAAAATCTTCTAAGTTTGCAGCTACACTTGAAGAGAGAAGGAGAAGAACCAAAGTCTTCTGCAGCTTATTTCAGTAAGAATAAAGTTAGCACTATGTCTGAACACATGTGCTTCAAAAACAGCTGCTATTAAATATTCTTTATTTAGGATAAATTATTATAGTAATAAAATTATGATATTAACATAACAAAAAACTAAATATTATAGTGCAAATGTATGGTCATTACCAGTATATGTTCTGCACAAACAGATTAATTCCATATGCAGATATTTTCATCTTATTTACTCAGATATCAATTTTGACTTACACAAAAACAACTATAAAAAGGTATGGGCCTCTATTAAAAGAAATTTAGAAAACTGGAAAAACTTAAAACTATCATTATCACTATTAGGAAGAATAGCAATAATAAAGATTAGTGTCTTTCCAAAGATGATATTTCTACTTCAAACAATTCATATGTTATTTAACATATGAATAGGAAAACATTTTAGAGATTGGCATAAAGACATATCATGCTTTATATGGTTGGGAAAGAAACCAAGGATAAGATTCAAAATATGACATGATGTGTGTGTGTTTGTGTGAGGGGTATCTTTGCCCAATTTGAAAATTTACCATGAGACCACTTGCCCAACTGCATACACTTAAGGTAGGTATCTATTACAGCTAAAGGGGTCAGGAAAAATATTTGGATGGCATAGATACTTATACAATGAGAAGGTGAAGGCCAATAAAGAATTCAATAATCACTGTGTGAGAAAATTGCTATTGAGGGTATGGAAAAAGTATAGAGTGAAATTAGGAAATAAAATATCAATAGATACATTGCCACATGAAGCATTTTATAAAAGTGAGATGGGAGGAATTAAAAAATGGCTAAGATATACAGATTTAATAATGTGGGAGGGCAACAAATATAGGTTTAAAACACAGGAAAATTTCTTTAAAGAAGGAGTAAAGATACATTAGTATTTAATGAGACAACTTATGGAAAGATTCAAACAGGACTATAAAGAAATTGGGATCCACACAACAAAAACAGAATTAGAGAAGATATTAGAGTCAGAAAATAAAGGGATGATGTCTAGCTTATATAAATTTCTGTTGAAGATTGAAATGGAAAAATAAGTAATTAAAAACAATATGGTTAGTTGGGCACAAAATATACCGCAATCAATAAAGCTAGAGCAATGGGAAACTACATGGAATAAAAGAATAAAATATACAAAGGCTCAAAATATTAGAGAGAATTACTCCAAAATGCTATTTAGATGGTATCTGATGCCTGATAAACTCTCCAAAATATACGGAATTGACAATACATGCTGGAAATGCTTAAATGAGAAGGGGACTTTCTACCACATATGGCGGAGTTGTAGAAAAGTAAAAAAAATATTGGATAGAGATACATAAAACATTAGAAGAGATTTTGCAGATTAAGATAGAATTCAAACCAGAATTGTACTGTATCTGTTAAATATTGTAGACAAAAAAACCCAGAAAAATTATGTGGTTGGATATTATTCTATTTAATTACAGTGGCAAGGATGATATTCACCCAACTATGGCAAAAGGAGAAGATCCCAATGCTGAAAGACTGGATGTTAAAAATACTTGACATTGATGAAATGGACAGATTGACAAGACTTTTGATTGATGGAAAATTGGAGAACTACAAAAAGACTGAAACTATGTGACTATATATGGGGCTTCATGGCAACAGAAAGATTTAAAGAATAACTGATGATGGTAGATTGTATTAATGATATAGATAAAGAATACAGGTTAGATTATTATCAGTAACAGTGGAATTAGAAAAGACTTAAGAAATAGTTATCTTAATACTAACTATGTATTAAGAACCCGTGCCCTCCTTCCAGTCCATCTGCCTTGGTCCAGGTCCCAGAGGGAGAGAAGAACCACTGGACCTCATCCCCTTCCCACCACCTTCCCCTTTTCCTTTTGTGTTGTCTTTTAGACTGTAAGCCTGAGGGCAGGGATCTGTCTAACTATAAGATTGTATGTACAGCACTGTGTAAACTTACAGCGCTATATAAATAAAATTATTACTACTAATAATCATTATCCATTATAGAAATTATTAAGAATATAGTACACAGAATCAGAATCCATAAAGAGAGAAATAACAGTAATTAAAGATAACCTAACTCTGATCAGGAAACCTGTCCGGAAAACAGTCCACATTGAGTGTGTGTACCTTAGCCTGAAGACCAGGGACAGCTTGGGGATTTTGTTGGTTTATCGGCCACCTCATTGCCTAACAGACTCCCTGACTGATATGACTCAGCTGGTCTCTGAGTTGCTGTTGGAGTCCCCCAGACTTTTGGTCTTGGGTGACTTCAACATCCCTCTGGAGACCAGCCCTTCTGATCTATCTGGAGCAGCTCGGGAGTTCATGGAATCCATGACAGCCATGAACCTATCCCAATTGGTCAACGGGCCCACCCATTGTGCAGGTCACACACTCGATGGGATTTTTAGTACGGAACAGGAGTATCCGTGGGCGGAGATAACCAAAGCCTCCGCACTGTCATGGACGGATCACTTCCTGATCAAGATGGAACTGAAAGCCACTTTCCGTCCCCACGGGGGTGGTGGATCCATTAGAATGGTCCGCCCTCAAAGGCTAATGGATCCAATTGGTTTTCAGAAGGCCTTAGAGGGATTAATGGTTGGTAACGCCGGAGATTCAGTTGAAACCTTGGTGAATACTTGGAACACCGATCTTCCCAAGGCTATCAATGCGATCGCCCCCGAGCATCCTCTCCAGCCCGCTCCCAATCGTAAACCCTGGTTCACAGATGAACTCAGGGAGATGAAGCGGGTTGGATGACGACTAGAGCGCAAGTGGCGGAAAACTCGCCTCATGTCCGACAGAACTCGCCATAGGCAGCATCTTCGCGCCTATCGGGAGGCTTTGCGTGCAGCGCGGAGACTCTTCTGCTCTGCACGCATTGTGTCTGCAGAGTCCCGTTCTGCAGAGCTGTTCAGGGTGGTGGGGGAACTGACGCAGGTTCCTCCTGCGCCGAACCCCCTACTTGACCTGACGACGGCCTGCTGTGACGCGTTTAACACCTACTTTGCAGATAAAATCTCTCGGATAAGAGACAACTTGGACTCCAATGTTTTGTCAGAATCCATTGGCGAGGTGTCCAGCAACTCCGTTGCTGTCAGTTTACTGGATGAGTTTCAATCGGTGAGTACCGATGACATGGACAAGCTTCTTGGTAGTACTCGGAAGACGACATGCTCCCTCGATCCATGTCCATCCTGGCTGGTCGTCCAGGGAGGGGATTCATTGAGAACATTCCTTTGAGATGTGATCAATGCATCCCTCAGGGAGGGCACGGTCCCATCGTGTCTGAAGGAGGCGGCTGTCAAGCCTCTCCTGAAGAAACCCTCCCTTGATCCCCTGGACAGGAACAACTACAGACCAGTGTCCTTGCTCCCATTTCTGAGCAAGGTGATCGAGAGAGCAGTCGCCTCCCAACTCCAAGCTGTCTTGGATGAAACCGATTATCTCAATCCATTTCAAACCAGCTTCAGGGCAGAACATGGAGTTGAGACCGCCATGGTCGCACTGGCTGACAACCTCCACTTGAGCATTGACAGGGGTAGTGTGACCCTGTTGGTGCTCTTGGATCTCTCCGTGGCTTTTGACACTATAGATCATTCCATCCTTTTGGATCGGCTGAGGGAGGTAGGGATCGGGGGCACCGCTCTTCAGTGGTTCCAGTCCTTCCTCTCTGGCAGATCCCAAAGGGTGAGGCTCAGGGACAGTTGCTCTTCCAAAATTGAGCTTAATTGTGGTGTCCCTCAGGGCGCCATCCTGTCCCCGATGCTATTTAACATTTATATGAAACCGCTGGGTGAGGTTATTCGGAGGCATGGAGTTCAGTGTCTTCAGTACGCTGATGACACTCAGATATACCTCTCCATGTCCAGATCGTCAGCAAAGACTTCAGATGGCATCTCTCCTCTTAATGACTGTCTTGTGGCGGTAATGGATTGGATGAGGGAAAACAAATTGAAACTTAATCCAGACAAAACGGAAGTACTAACTGTCACAGGCCCGAAACCAGGCTTGGAAATACAGTCTCCAGTCCTGGATGGAGTCACACTCTCCTCTAAGGACTGTGTTCGCAGTCTGGGGTACTCTCAGATTCGTCGCTCCACATGACTTGTCAGGTGAATGCGACGGTTAAGAGTGCCTGTTATCAGGTTCGGCTGATATGCCAGCTGCGCTCTTTCCTGGACATGAGGGACCTGGAAACTGTGGTACATGCTCTGGTAACCTCACGCCTGGATTTCTGTAATGCGCTCTACATGGGGCTTCCCCTTGTGCTTAACCCGGAAACTTCAATTGGTCCAAAATATGGCAGCCAGGCTTGTAACTGGAACATCAAGGAGAGAGCACATAACAAGGCTCTCCACTGGCTGCCGATTAGTTTCCGGGCGCAGTACAAGGTGTTGGTTTTAACCTTTAAAGCCCTACATGGCTTGGGTCCACCTTATCTCAGGGACCGCCTCTCCCCATATGAACCCCCCCCCCCTGCACACTCTGATCCTCTGGGAGGAACCTGCTACAGCCTGTGAAAACTAGGCTGCCGCAGACCTCCCAGAGGACTTTTTCCGCGACCGCTCCCAAACTTTGGAATGGTCTGCCGGATGAGATGCGCCTTATAACATCTCTTGATTGCTTTAAAGAAGCTCTGAAGACGCATCTCTTCCGGCAGGCCTTCCCTGACACCTCTTAGATCCCTGCTCCGAACGGGACCTATAAATTGAATTTGACCCCTTGCCTGGTGCTATTTTTCTCCTCAATCTAAGAACTATGGAGGATGAATTATGTTTTTAATGTTGTTGGTTTTAAATTATTGTTAATTTAATTTATTTTTAAGGGGAGGGTGGCTGGAAATGGGTCAATGAAGTGTTTTAATTTGTATGTTTTAATCTTGTGCCCCGCTCCGATTGTACTCACAGAGGAGCGGGCTAGAAATAAAGATTATTATTATTAACCAAAACTCTAGGAAAAGAAGAGAAAGGATGATGAATGTAGGTTTCTTTAATGTTGTGGATGTTAACTATTGATGTTATAATAATTAATGAGGATATTTGTGTGTTTTCATGACTAGTAAATGAAAAAGAGAAGAGGAGAAATAGAAGAAAGAAGAAAAGAAGGGGTATGTTATAGAGAATGATAGAATTGAAGGTAGAGAGAGAAGGTTTAAGTAGGTAGACAGAAGGTAAGAGAACGTGAGAAAGAAAGTGAATGGGAAGAAGAAGATGAGAAGGCAGGGAGGGTAAGAGGAGTAGAAAGGAAATGGAAGGAGAGTGAATAGAATCAAGAAGGTGAATGGAGGAAGGACAAGGAAAAGAGAGGGAAAGGAAAAGGGGAATTGAAGGAAGAAAGAAATAGGAGAAGCAAAGAATCCAGACGGGAATTAGATATACTAGCCTTAAGTAATGATAGATTGTTAACATTTTGAATATTAAATGTATCTTTATTGCAGATAAAAGGAAGACATGACATGGTAATCTCTGAATGATTGTTATGTTTTTATTGTGCATTATTTGTTATATGTTTGTTTAGTTGATGTATGAAATTCACAATAAGATTGCAATTAAAAAAAGAAATATATTTTCAGTTGAATTCTAAGAAAAACTCAGCCATAGGCTTATTTTTGCTCACACTTTCCTGGTAGAAAGTAAAATCTAATTTTGCTTAGTAACAGGCATACTTGTATCTGGAACCTCTTGACCTGAACCCAAAATGTGTTTTACTTTTTAAAACCTCTGGTTCAAACTGTGAGTTCATGAGGATTATAGGAATAGATTACTCCATGATCATTTTCTACCTAGAAAGGACAGGGAGCTGTAGTGCAATACCTCAGGAGGCAATAATTTGGGGAAGGCTGCTTCAAAAAAATAGATCAAGATTTTCAATTTATTTATCTGTATGTCTATCCTACATAAATATCTTACTTCAGGTGCTATGTAATCTGGGGTACCACAGAAAGTTGTTGCTTTGTTCTCTCCAAATACATTCTCTTTGCACATCCCAAAATCAGCTATTTTGATGTGGCCTTCTTTGTCAAGCATCACATTGTCTAGTTTGAGGTCTCTGTGTAAAAAAATATAGAAATATATCATAAAACCACTCAAAACAGAAATGAGTACTCATGAGCTGCATGCTGCAATAGTATCTACTGTATCCACTGAAATCTCAGGACACTTCTAGTATTCATGCAAAAATAAGGTCAAGTCCCTAGACAAGAGGGGGCAGGAGGGATGCAAGCACCCTCCAATGCTAGGAAGGCCTGAGGCCCCCCTTCCAGAAGTGATTAAGCAATTTGGACCATCATGTAGACGAGCCCACTCAGGAATTATCAACTAGTAGTACATTAAACAATTAAGCACACAAAAGATTAAGACATCTATTATAGTTGGGCCTTGCTGGATTAACTAAGACTGAAATATGTCTTATCCCCACAAAGACTTTGGAAGAACTTCAATGAATACATGGCGAGTACGGTGAATTACACATTTTGCTTGAAAAAGTGTTATATATTCCTAATAGTAACAGTATGAGAGAACTAAAGAGATTTCAGTAAAAGTTTGAATTATATAGGATCTTATTATATTAAAAATTATATTAAAAAGGGAATCCAAATATATGGCTGCATTTTCTCTCTCACTCACTTTGCATTCCTTTGCAGAAAATTAAGATAGACAGCTACAACCAAAATATGGTAAATTAAAACCACATCCCTGGAGAAATGGAAATTACTGCTTTTGAAATTGAGGAACAAATGGAATCTTTATTTTTGGGTCCATCAACACTATTGTAAAACCACCTTCTAGACCTGTTCCTTCAGAAAGGACTGGAGACATTGCAACAATGCATATGCTTGCCATAATTGTACCACAAAGAACACTGAAAAGGCTGGTTGCCTGGTGAGGTAGCCATTCTCATTGTTGTATAATTGTATTTCTGAAGTGAAAGCCATAAGTGGCAAAGGAAACTTGAAAGCCCATACACCTTTAAATCTACCACCCAACTGAGTGCCTCCAGAACATGATTAAATCTGGCCAATAGCATGGAATGGCATTTCATTACAGTGCAAGATGTATTTCTTTTAACTTTTAACCTTTCCATTATTTGTTATTCAGAATAAAGCACTTTGGTCAGTACTCTTACCAAGAGGTCAGCCCAGTGAAATGCTGGCCCAAATACTATCAATCTGCTTTGCTGCTAGAATGAAGACAGAAGTGTCTCAGTTTTGAGGCTAAATGCCTGGCAGTTAGGAATGTGAGACAAAGATCCTTTTGTGTAATGTAAATAACATTTCTTTCTTCTTGTTGCCAAGGAGAAAAGAAAACAATTAGGGACTGGTCTCAAGTACTTGCTGAATTGCCTCTTTTCAACACCTTTGGAACAAAACCAAAATTTAATAGGGAACAGCTCCTTGTAAAACACTCTGCTTGTAGGTCAATCACAGAATCCATCAATTCATCATCACAACACAAGTGATGCAATGTTTTACAAGACTCTTAACAATGTCAATGGACACTCACCTATAAATAATGCCTTTGCTATGAAGAAACTGTAAGCCACACAGTATTTCAGCTCCATAAAACCTGAAATAAAATAAAAGCACTTTAAAATAAAAACAAAACCTTAAAAGTACTAAGCTTAATGCTGTTGTGGTAACTGTTTTTCCAAGAGTCCCTTTCAGAAATCTTTCTCCTTTCACCTAAACCTTTAGAAATATTATATGTTGGAAGTGTGTAATAAGGTGTAGGCTGAGTTAGAACAGGCTTACCACCAGTCAGCTTCAATCCAAATTCCTCATCCCCCCCCCCCCCCGCATAAAATGCAGGCGATGATTATAAGCCTCCACACCCCTCCAGTTCTTGGAAACTCTTCCCTTAATTCTATGCACTCAACTACTGAGGGGATTTCAACTCATCCCAAGCTCATCCTTTCCTAGGTTTTGTTTTATTTTTTGCATTGTCCAACTGAGAACAGTGAATGTTTACTTTCCTCTGCTATTAAAAACTGATTTTGTTTTAACACAGAGAGAACATTTTCTTAAATCATTTATGAACTCTATGTGTTATACCATCCTGTGCGAAGAAAATATTTCAGGGGTCATATTAAAACTCTGTGCATCTGATAGGCAGTGTAAAAGCTGGAATTAACCCCTCCTATTTTGGATGGGGCTCCCTTCAGATAAGCAGCTGTTTTAGCATTGTTGCTCTTTTGCAAACAACCAAATGAATGGATGCGTTCTGGATATCTGTTTTTCTTCTAGGGAAGCGTTTGGAGCTTTTAAAGATTATTTTATTTATTTGCTTTTTTAAAATAAATTTTAGCACCCTGAACACTAAAGAATAATTCAGCCTTTATTCAAGGCATACATTAGAGTGGTTGGTATGGACTCCTATTGCTGCTGATTCTCTTGCTTCACTCCACCTCGCAAGGTACATCCATCTTACCTACTCTGGGAAAGGATAGTAGTGTCCTTTCTCAGAAAGAGGCAAGATGAAATTGCTTTAATGATCCCCCCCCTCTTTTTTTTTTTGCTGAGGCCAAGCAATGGCAGTCTTCATAAGTACAAGTGGCTGATGGCCGGCTGTATTACAGGTGGCTATGCTCTCTTGGGCAACGGATGGGAGAGAAGGTTGCTAGCATCGGGGTCAGCACTACAGCCTTGAAATCAAGCATGTGTCAGAATCTGGTATTTTCTGTCATGTGTAAGTATGGGTGCTTGTGTATTATACTGTAACAGTTTAAGAAACACACTTAGTGGTTAGAGTGGAATGGGAATGAGGGGAAGTGTAGTACTAATGACATGTAGGAGGGTGACATTTCAAAGGGATGCCTAGTCTTTGGAGCTGGAATTTGCAGATATGTGTGGGAGGAACTTTCCCATAATTACTGGTGAGAAGCAGATAACTGTGAGGAGACTGCTATGGCATTGGGGGCTGGGAGGAACTGGCCTCTGTGAAGAAACAGTGCTGGTATGTTTTGGTTGTAAAACAAATTAAGAGAAAGCCACCAATGTATGGGTGGGATATTGTTAGGGCTATGGCAATGTTTGTGGATTATGGTACTTCTGACTTCAGATGTCTATCTTTTAACACCTTGGGTTTTTTGGAACAAAATTAACTGTTTGCTACACAGAAGACTTGTTCACTGAACTACCTGGGGGAATTTAAGCAGTTCTTGACAAAGTGGGTTTTTTATGTGTTTTATGAACATAGCTATAGTTTGCTTGCCCAGTCTCTGTCCCATGCTGTCTCATGGAATCTTACTGCAGCATACAGTAAAATTAATTTAATTTATTTAAAATGATGTAAAACATTTAGTTTACACTTAGTAAATTAAATAATTTGACAAGTGAAAGCAAGACAGTTGAAAACAGTTAAATAATTGAAGACAACACCATAAACATGAGAGCTAGTTTGGATGAAATCAATTCAACCCCAAAGATTTTAGTTTTTACTTGGCACTGGAATGACACCATGATCAGGGTGCCACAATAAAAAAGGCCCTCTCTCATGTTCTTCCACTTTGTATTGCCTTCAAAACACAGCAGAGGGACCCTTCAACAAATACGAACCTTTGGGCAAGCATATACAAAGAGTTTCTCCTTCGAGCATCAAGGGTTGTGCTAACTAGCAACAATACCTTGTTTCCAAAGAAATGAATGCACTGGGTTTTTAAAAATTCTTTTCAACTCTAAGACATGACCTGAAAGTTTGAGTATTCCTTTTAATCCCTGTGGAAAAGTGCGCAAGATCACAATAGCCAAATATTAAAGTACAGCTGTTCATGTATAATAACAACACCTTCTCCTATGTTGCATAAGTGAAGTAGATAGCACCCTCTCTGTTATACACTTGAGTTTTTTAGGACTGGAAGAGAATTGCTACCACCTCAGAACATTGCTGTCACTTACGTAGCTCTGAAGAGATCAAAACGGCCTTTATCCTGTATATGGAACATTAGGTCTCCACCATTAAGAAACTCCATAACAAAGAACAGATGGTCCTATTTACAAACAGGAAAGAACACAACATTAACCAACTGATGTAACCTTGTCTACAGCATTAACATGTTTTTCTTTGAGTGAGTCCAGCTGCATACTGTTATCATCCTCTGACTGGAAAATTTAACAAGGGCTATCAGACATTATTTACTTCTTTAGAAAACTAATATCCCAGTGTAGAGCTAACAGTCCCTTTCTTAGGCTTTGCACAGGACAGAGACTGCTGGATCTCAAGGGAATTTATTTTTCTGTTCCTAATGAATGAACTTTTAATGCACTTTGTCTCTGGTTCTCATATGACCAAGAATGGGAGTGGCCTCAGCCTGTACTGAAATTCCTCAGTACCATCTTAACTGACAACAGACTGACATCTGAGACAAATATAGGCCTGTAACTCTAAAATTGTCACTTTATTTCTCGTGAATGATTTTAAACATTTTTGCCTGATAAAAAAGCCAGTAAAGCTTCACAAGCTTGCATGATATATTTTATGATCTGAAGTTGGCCCAATAAAAGTATTGCTGCTTTGGATATTTTGGATTTTGTTGTATTTTGCTGCATGGCCAACATGGCTACCCCTTAATATTGTTACATGTAACATATATTGCATTGACCACCCTTCCTGCATATATAGCAAGTACTGCTGCAAAGTGAGACACTTTTAAAAATGAACTCCTTAAATTGCTCACTTTGATTATAACCTGATAAGTGTTGTCTTCCCTCGTTTGAGATTTTTTAATGATTGTTTCCTCTTTCCAGTGCTAATAAGGACTGGGAAACCTGTGGGCTTCCAGATGCTTTTGAATTCTATTTTGGCTTCAGTCAGCTTGGTCAATAGTGAGGAATGATGGGAGTAGTAGTTTGTGGGGCCCCAGGTTCTCTGTTGCTGCTGTACTTATCTTCAAAAAAGGTCAGCAATATTCTTGAATTAGCTAGTTACACCAAAAGCAAAATTAAGGACTGCATTGTACCTTAGTTTGAAAAGTGCAGTATAAATGGGTAAGAAATGGATTTTCCCATGCAAGTGCTAAGACCCGCTTTTCTACCATGGTACATTCCACGTCATCATCAATTAGCACCACGTCCTTTTTCAAAGCTTTTACTGCAAAAAATTCATTCTTCCCTTTCAGTTCAGCAAGTAGTACCTGTAAAACAGAAGATGATAACAGAAGAAAATACCAATAATTAGACTGAATTAAGATCCTTCCAGCTGATGAAAATCTTGAATTTGCCCCTTTGTGATCTGAGAGCTACCAACATGTATCTGACTCAATCAGTATATACTTCTGCAGCCTACAGCCACATCTGAGTTCATATGAAAGAGTCTTGTGGCATCTTGAAGACTATACATGGCTTAAACTTTTATGAGTTAAATCAGACATCATCTCTCTTCCTAGGGAATTTAGAATGGCTCTTTTCTTGCTGTCCTTCTGTTAGCAGTAAAAAAAAATTTTTTTTAAATTCCAGTAGGCTTTTTTAAAAAAGGGCTTCTAATAGGGCACTGTATCATTTTAAAACTGATGTTTATTACTTTCATTACATGTTATCAATAACTCAGTCTTAATGTTAACATTTGGTATGTTTTAGCTATATTATATTTGCTTTGATTTCCTAAACCACCTTGAATCCTGGTTTTGGGAACAAAAGCAAAATGTAAATAAAGACCATCATTGACATAATCAAGTGCATGAAGTACCATCCACAATCACCAAAAGGTGATGAACTATTAAGACATGTACATTTTTGTAGCATTTCTATGCAACACACAAATCTATCTAAGATAAGAACAGAGTGAAACATCAGAACAGAGATAACATATTTCTAGATATGTCATGCCAACCTAACACCCATTGTAGGAAAGAAGTTCATGATCCTAATGTGCTTTCACTGGTTTCTGATTTTTTTTTAAAAAAAAATCTCAAACTTGTGACCACTGCTTGATGTCTCCACCCATCTTAAAATCAGTAGAGTTGTTACCTAAATCACAGGGGGTTCCTGGTAGGGCATGCAAAATTGTATTCAATGGGAAAATTAATTTAGCTCAAATAAGAAGTTTCCAGTAACGTAGAACCTGGATCTTGACCTGTATATATCAGTTCCAAATCCCAAGAACTCCAGTGGCACTTTCAAAATTAAAGTAAAGGGGACATCACAGAAAAGCACACTCTTTCACATAAACATGCACACAAGAACTAATGAAGCATTAGATAATCGCGAGTTGCAGGGTTGCTAAGGGGCAAAACTTTTGAAGCTAGCTCTGATTTTGGGACAACCAGATTGAAAGTGATTCAGTAGCTGCCTGAGGAGTGTGGGGCGGCCAGCTACTAAGGTGCCCAGTAGAAATCAATCAGAGGTACCGTTCAGTTTCAAACTAGACTGACTTGCTAAACCTGACCCTGAAGGCTAGAGACAGTCTAGGGATTCTGTTGGTCTACCGGCCACCCCGTGCGCTAACAGATTCCCTTAACGAGCTGACACAGTTGGTCTCGGAGCTGGTGCTGGAGTCTCCCAGGCTTTTAGTCCTGGGTGACTTCAACATCCCCCTCGCGGCCAACAACCTTCCATCTGGTGCACCTCGGGGATTCATGGAGACCATGACAGCCATGGGCCTGACTCAGCTTATCACGGGTCCTACGCATTTTGCGGGGAATACACTTGATTTGGTTTTCTGCACGGACATGGAAACTCCGTGGGCGGAAATCACTAATATTTCCGCCCTGTCATGGACGGATCATTTCCTGGTGGAGGCAAGCATCAAGGCATCAACCCAGATCCCCTCCGGGGGTGGCGGACCTATTAGAATGGTCCACCCTATTATTATTATTATTATTAAACTTTATTTCTAGAGCGCTGTAATTATACCCTCAAAGGCTGATGAAACCTGACAGGTTCCAAGAAGCCCTAGAGGGATATATGGTTGGAAGTGACGGCGACACTGTTGACGCCCTGGTTAACACCTGGGATACGGATCTCTCCAGGGCTATACACAGCATCGCTCCCAAGCGTTCTCTCAGACCCGCTTCCAAAAAGAAGCCCTGGTACACGGAAGATCTCCGGGCCAGGAAGCGGGCTCTGCGACGACTAGAGCATGCCTGGCGGAAACACCAGCGTATATCCGACAAGGCTCTCCTAGACCATCTTTTGAAGGACTATGGAGAGGCGACACAAGCAGCTAAGAATTCATTCTACGCTGCTCGTGTCGCGTCCGCGGAGTCGCGTCCAGCAGAGTTGTTCAGGGTAGTGAGGGAGCTAACTCAGCTCCCCCCTGCCCCGAACCAGATCCTTGAATCTACCAAGGCCTGCTGCGACCAATTTAACAACTTCTTCGCGGATAAAATCTCTCGGATAAACGAAGGTCTGGATGCCAGTGTTGAAGCAGAAACCAGAATAGAGGTGTCTAGAGCTTCCGTGGACTCGGTTGTACTGGATCAGTTTGAGTCTGTTGGTACCGAGGATGTGAACAAGATCCTTAGAAGCGTTAGGAAGACAACCTGCTCCCTCGATCCCTGTCCCTCATGGCTAGTGGCACAGGGGGGACAGGCAGTAACTACGTTACTTCACTGGATTATTAATTCATCCTTGAGGGAAGGGCACTTTCCAGACAATCTTAAATTGGCCATCATAAAACCAATATTGAAAAAGCCCTCCCTCGACCCCCTGGTTCACAATTATCGGCCAATCTAGCTACTGTCATTTTTGGGGAAGGTGATCGAGAGGGCGGTTGCACTCCAGCTTCAATCGATCTTGGATGAAACGGATTTTCTAGATCCATTTCAAACCGGTTTTCGGGCAGGCTATGGGGTTGAGACTGCCATGGTCGCCCTGGTCGATGATCTCCGTCTGGGCATTGACAGGGGGACCGTGTACCTGCTGGTGCTCTTGGACATCTTAGCGGCTTTCGATACCATAGACCATGGTATCCTTCTGGAACGCCTGGCAGAGATGGGGATTGGAGGCACTGCGCTTCAGTGGTTCCGGTCCTATCTCTCTGGGAGGTTCCAGATGGTGCAGCTGGGGGATGTGTGCTCCGACAAGAGGGCCCTCACCTCTGGGGTCCCTCAAGGAGCCATTCTGTCCCCCATGCTTTTTAACATTTACATGAAACCGCTGGGAGAGATCATACGGAGGTATGGGGCGCGGGGGGACACCCAAACTGTCTTCTCTATGCCTCCGACTGCTGCAGTGACCAGGGATGGCGTCGCTCCTCTCATGGCCTGTCTGGAATCGGTAATGGACTGGATGAGGGAAAACAGACTCAGCCTGAATCCAGAGAAAACGGAAGTACTCGTGATGGGTTCCCCCGGCCCAGGGATGGAGGTGGTTCCACCTGTCCTGAACGGAGTCACGCTTCCCGTGAAGGACACTGTACGCAGTCTGGGGGTGCTCCTTGATTCGTCACTCCATCTTACTTCTCAGGTGGACGCGACGGTCAGGAGCACCTGTTTTCAGCTTCGGCTGATACGCCAGCTGCGTCCCTACCTGGACCGGAGGGACCTTGAAACAGTAGTACATGCTCTGGTAACCTCTCGGTTGGATTTCTGCAATGCGCTCTACATGGGGCAGCCTTTGTATCACTCTCGGAAGCTACAATTAGTGCAGAATATGGCAGCACGGTTGGTCACCGGTGCCCCCAGGGCTGCCCATATAACACCTATATTAAAAGATCTCCACTGGCTGCCTATTCGCTTCCGGGCTCAGTAAAAAGTGCTGGTTATAGGTATAAAGGTATAAAGCCCTAAATGGCTTGGGCCCAGAGTACCTAAAGGACCGCCTCTCCCCATATAATCCGCCCCGCTCACTTAGATCTACCGGGCAACAACTACTACGAGTTCCAGAGGCTAAACTATCAATGACTATGAAGAGAACATCCTCTATCTCGGCCCCTAGCCTCTGGAACTCGTTGCCCGCTGAGCTCCGCCTTGCCACCTCTCTCATTCTGTTCAAAAAGGGCCTAAAAACACATCTATTTGAACAGGCATATCCCTGATATCTTCCCCTTGTATGACTCCCCCCCCCAACACGACCAGACCTGAAAATTGTTATTTTAATATGATTTCTTTATTGTAATGTTATTTAATTTTAATACTTGTTCACTTTTATATGTTTTTATCTTGTTATGCTGTGCACCGCCCTGATCGCAGGAAGGGCGGTATACAAATAAAGCTTATTATTATTATTATTAAAACTGGGGCACTCCTATTTATATCCAGAAATTGATGGGATATGTAATAATAACTGGACAATCAGTGTGAATGTTCTCTGAGTTTCATTCCCAGAGGGAAACTCCATTTATCTGCTTTATGCAAACAATCTCCCAGTCCAGCTCACTACCACCTTTCTATAGATTATGGTGATTCCAATCTGGAGATATCCCATCATGGCTGAATGACTTGGGGAGCCACCATTAGGGTTACTTTGCTAAAACATCCCTGTTTGATATGGACTTGATACCAAAGGTCACAGAAAGGTGTCCTATCAAACAATTATTTGCCTATCACAATGAATTCAGTTGTATAAAGGTTTGCACACTTCTTTTGTGCTGCAACACAATCCACAACCCATTTAAGAAAGCAGAATGCATCGAGTACTTGGCTATGAACTGCATTGACTGACATATAGACAGTTGAGAATTATGGAAGCTCCACACAGTGTAATAGAGGAAGTTGAAGACACAATCCCCCTTCATACATAATTCATACAAAAGAGGTCTTCAGATTTATATAGAATAGCAGTGCTGCACTTGTTGGAGTGATTGTGTTTTAAATAAAAGAAAAGTATCTTGCGTGACAGGTAACATAGAGTGGCATGCATTGTATGTGACAGACACAGACAGCTAAGTCATGGGCACATGGCATGAGGCAAAGTTGCAGCAAGCTTACATCATGGTGTGTGACATAGAGTGATGACTCAGAGCCACCCTCCTTTACAAGTGGGCCAAGAGACAGGTCATGTGTGCGTTTGTGTAGAGTTATAGTTGGGAGTAGTTGCGTGGAAGATGATGGAGAAAAGTCAACGTGTGTATATATATCGTATTGTACACATTGTAACTGAAGATAAAGCCACCAGAGCTTTGGATGAACCACTATGTTTTTGAGTCTTATTTTGTGTGTGAAAGGTGTGTCAAAGCATTGCCAATACCAATAGCCAATATTTTGTTTTTGTGGTTTTGCTCTTTCCGCTGCTACAATATTGTTTGCCTGCATCCGGGTTGGTTTGTTCCCAGACTGTGCTGGTAGTTGGCTTTTCCCCTCGCCAGCAGCACAATCTGATGTCCATACCTAAATTTGGATGTCTGCATAGGGCAGGACTGGAGAATACTTGACCCTCCAGGTGCAACTTGCATGATCCTTTTCCACTGGTTAGGATGGCTAGGGCTAGGCCACAAACATCTGGAGAGTCACATCTACTCACCCATTTTTTAAAAACGGCACACACCATAACCCATCAGTGTCTGAAAAGTCATCTTTTTTAGTCCACATTGTTGCAGGCCAACAACATGTGCAGGGTCACATGCTTCCCTGGTGGTTCAGTGGTTAAATGCCAGTACTGCAACCACTCACTCACAGTTGCAAGGCTGTGAGGTCAATACCAGCCAGGGGCTCCAGGGTTGACTCAGCCTGGCATCCTTCTAAGGTCGCTAAAATGAGTACCCAGCTTGTTGGGAGCAATTAACTTACACGTTGTAAACTGCTTAGGGAGTGCTTACGTGCATTGATAAGCGGTATAGAAATGCACTTACTATTTCTATATCCCTTTCCCTGGAGAAGGTTACACGGGAAGTCTATGTAGATATCCAAACTTAAATCATGGACTTTAGAAAATAGGGCACTATTTTATATGCCTTCTAGACCCCCCAGACAGGAAAATATAATTTTCTTTATCCTTTCTAGCAAGTCTATGTGTTTGCCATGAGTTTCACACTTGACACCACAACCATGTTGCATTGGAGAAATATGTAATTTGCCTTCTGCTCACCACAAAATGTTATATGACTTGCAGTTGACTATTCATTTAAAAATGTAAAGAAAAGTAAGCTACCTTTCCAAAGCTTCCTTTCCCAAGAACTTTGTGGAAGATAAAACTGTCTATGTTGAAATTCCTCCTGGATGGTCGTGACAGTGATCTTCCTTCCCAGAGCTTATCATACTCACTATTATCTGTAAAAACCAAAATGCAAAATTTTCAATTATGCTTAGAAAGTGTCCAGTGTCTCCTGCAACCACCTGCTATTGTAATTTATGACCACAAAATACTATCATACCACTAATCTTTTTGTGAAGCTGCTCCTGTCTATAGCATGAGTATATATGCTCACACAGAACTATTAATGTGGAAGCTGTGTGCTTACGTGGGGAGAATTCAAAATTCTCAGTATGTAGATAGTGATCATTTGGACTCAAAACTTTAGCTAACTGTAATTCCAAGAAACTATTGCATTTCTCTTTACATTGCTTACAATGTGGGGTAAAGTCCCCTTTAAATTGTCCATTTTTAATTGAGAAACAATTTAAACTATTTTAAATTTTTTGAACTTTTGTAATTATTTATTTTATTAAACTGAGTTTACTGTAAGCTGCTCTGAGATCTTCAGATAAAGGCTGAGATATAAATAAATAAATAAATAAAAATAAAAAACAAAAACAAAATTAGTCAGCCAAAGGAAAAAAAGCCATAAATCAAAAGTAGTTTGCAAATATGTGATGATACGCCCTGACAAATAACAAAAAAGTGATTTGCCTGGTGCCAAAACAATATCAGTGCTTGTTTCAACCTTTAATACCTTAAGTATTTAGGTTCAGGTGACCTGAAGGAACATCTTCTCCATAGTTATAGTACCTGGATCCTATGAAACTAAGGAGATCCAACAGACGAAGGCACTACACAGATCAGCCTGAAAGGCTGGCCTGTGGGTAGTGTTGGGGTGCAGTGTCCTGATGACATATGCCCTGACTTCATCCCCAGGGTGCTATGATGCCGCATGCCACTCCAGACTGCTCCAGATGATGCAGCACTGAAGGGATGCCATACAGCTGCCATACAGCTGCTCCACCGCAGCCATGGTGCCCTCCAAAGGCCGGATTGGGGCCGTGGTGCGAGGTTGCGATGGCCCTGATCTGGCCAGGAAAGGGGTGAAGTCCCACCACCCCTTAAGGGAGGTCCGTAGAGTCCAAAAGTCTTTTCAATAATAGCATCCCATCTGTGGAATACCTTCTATAGAGAAGGACGCATATGTGTCATACTGTAGTCTTTTGGGGGACCAAGTGAAGATATTTATATACCCTTAGGAATCTTAGAAACTGTTTATCTGGCAGGCGTTCCCGGATAGTAGTTAAATCTCCCTGCCTCCAAAGCTATACTCACGCTACATCATGCCGCCAAAGAATGACTGACTGGGTCAATTGTATTGTTTTTATTGGTTGTGTTTTATCATTTTGTTTTTAATTTGTACTAATTTAATCCTATTTTAAGGGGTGGGAGGTAGAGATTGGGGTGTAAGAATTTTTTAGCTGTACTTGTTTTAATTTTGCAGTATCCTGCCCCAATTGTTTGCTCAGAGGGGCGGGTTATAAATAATAATAATAATAATAATTATTATTATTATTATTATTATTATTATTTAGATATTTGCATTTTGCTTTTTTTATCTCCTGCTGGCAGCTTTTATTTGGGTTTCATTATGACCCTATAATCCAAATGAATTATTGGTTTTGCCCAATGATGGTTAAATCCTGAGAAGGGGGCTGTAATTATTTGTAGTGGAACTCCTTAAAGCACTAAATAAATAAATAAAAAGACGCAAATGCAATATAGAAGTTGTACAACAAAGAATTTGTTGTTCCTTCCTAAATAACTGAAAATATCACTACCTTATTCATGCTGAAAAGGGACCAATCCTTAGCACTCTCCAACTCCAGCTCTCTCTCTCTGTCTATATTAGTAAGTACAGCCCTTTCTTAGAGTTTCCCCACCCAATGGGCCAAGCCAGCTATTCATAGGGATTACACTACTGCTAATAATTTTACTCTGTGTGATTTTATTACTGTTTTACTTAGACTGTCATGGCTTTAACTGAATTTATTTGTACATAATTCTGAGAACTTAGTCCAAAACACTTGAAGGACCAAAGTTTGGAAATCCCTGCTGTACAGTCTGAAGATGTGATGAACACACATACTTCAATGAAACCTCTCTTGGAACATGCTCCATGACCAACAAGATTACTTTTCACCACAAGGCTAACCATAGATAACAAGGGTGGGAAATGTCTGATGAGGAACATGATGTCCATGCAGGCTCATGTAGCAGGTGATCCTTTGGGTCTCAGCCCAAATATAATGATTTAGAGGAGAGGATACTGTAATTTTAATTCTGTTAAATGCCTTTCTGCCTTGAATCTATCACCACAGTGGATTTAATGAGATTCACAATTTTTGTTTATATTCTGAATAACTGATTTACATGGAAGAATCAATCTGCACATAAAAATGTAATAATTTAATTGACCTAGCTAGTATAAGACACTGTTTGCAGCTTAAGTTGTGTGTAAGGAGCAATTTGCTGTATTTGTCCTTAAATACTTACTTAGTATATTGTATTTTATTCTTTTTATTCTTTTTTGTATTTTTATTCTTAAGGAGCAATTATTTGCATTATAATAGCAAGGAGTAAGTGAATATATTCATGTCTTAATTATCCACAATAAAATCGAATTGACAAGTTTTTCACCTGTTGTATCACCACTTAAGGATTTAGGTTTCTTATCAAAATCCTGGTAAATGCCAACACTTTCTACTGATCCAGAGTCAGATTTTCTGGAAGATCTCTGAAAAGAAAAGAAAATCCTCAAAATTAATTCAGCATTCAAACTAACAATTAATGTTTTTAATACTGAACTAACATGGACAAGCTTTAAAAGTAAGTATCAGAATATTCTTTGACCTGATAGGAGACATTGAGGGCCAAAACAGATTGGCAAAAACCGCCGGCTTCGGGGTGGCGTGGGGGCATGGTACACATGGCACATGTCCTGACACCACCCCCTAGCCTGTGTTACACTGCCTCGCTGACCACACAGCAGGCAGTGTCACAGTGTTTCTGCAACATGGCGTTTACATGTGCCATGCTGCAAAAACACCGAAAAGCCGCTACCATGGCAGCAAAGGTGCCTTTTGCTCAGCACAAAAGGAGCAGTTTTCTGTCACTTCTGTTTGTACTGGAGAAATGCCAGGTTGGGGGCGTGGCGTGCAGTTGCCATGGCCCCAACCCGGTGATCAAAGGGTCAGCATTAAGCCACCCCTTTATGGCCACCTGTTTCAGCCCACAGACATGTAATATGAGGAGTGAGTGTACCTGTCTGTCTTTAGAAATAAATAATGGACTATTTTAATATCTAGTATGGCTACAGTCACCCCGTCACATTTGTGGGGGTTAGGGGTGGCGGATCCCCATGAAAGTGGAAAAACCATAAATATCTTAGTCCCCACAATGAATGATACAGAGTCCTCTCCCACCCAGAGCACCACTCTCAGCTTTCTTTGCAACCTTGCAATATGTAGCCTCCTCATTTCCAAAGTGGTTCCACTTTCAATTTGATGTTAGCAGCTACTGCAGTGGAGGATCCACGTCTCCTTCCATTCTTTCCCAGCCAGACAAAAGCAACATTGCACCTTCTCCACTTTGACCATTTTTGCATTCTCATCATTTTCAAAGTCGTTCTACTTTGAATCCAATGTTTGCAGCCACTACCCAGAGGATCCAACTACTCTCCAGACAAAAGCAACACCAAACCTTCCTTTTGTGGATTCTTTGTGGTGGTGACTGCAAACATCAAATTCAAAGTGGAAGGACTTTAGAAGCAAGCAGAATGCAAAGTCCAACAAAAGCAGAAAAAGTATGGTATTCCTTTTGTTTGGCCTGTCTGGGAGGGAGGGGAGGAGAGGGGGTTGGAGCCATGAAGAGGGAAAGTGAGGAGAAAGGGGGTGAAGAGGTTGATAGTGTTGTTGTTAAGCAGCAGCTACAAAGTTGTGAATAGTCAAAACCGTAAATGTGAAACCTTCAAATGCAGAGGGCCAACTGTACTGTCATATTTCCTGACAGAAGAACTGTTTTCTACAGATTTTCAAAGTATGAGGAACAAAAAAGTATACAAATACACTGGATGGCAACTGATACATGACATTATCAAAACACACATATGCTACAAGTGTTCATATTAAAATTACTTTTTACAGTGAGATTATCTCTGTAAAGAAAAACTGCATGCAAAGTAGCAAACTTGTGAACTTCGTATTTTTAGGTCTAGTTGTCACAGCATGAATTTATGATTAACCATTTATTAAATTTTGTGTTTTGGTTCACCAAAACCTTCTCTCAAAGTTCTCTGTTTTTAATGTATTCTCCACAACTTTGAAAGTTGAAAATGGTTTACTGCTATTTACTTTAAAAAGCAAGAAACCCAGGCCAACATCCAGTTTGGTAGTTCCAACTAGCGTAGGCCCACTGAATCAATATGAACTTGGTAAGTCAACACTTACTGATTCCATGTGTCTAATCTAGTTTGGACAAACAATTGGATCAAAGTCCAAATGTTTATAAATGTGATACATTAAGTATTTACAATACATAATATATAGTACAGTGCATATACTACACAACAGGGCTTCCTCTGAAGAACTCAAATTTCTGCCATTCTTTCAGATAACTTGCCCCCAAGTCATTTAGGGCTTTGAAAGTCAACACCAGCATCTTGAGCTTGGAAACAAATTCAAAGCCAATGTTGTTCTTGCAAGACTGGTGTTACATGGTCTCTAAAATGTGCACGTGGCACCAGTCTGTTTGCTACATATGACCTAGTTGCAGCTTCTAACACTTTTCAAGGCACCTCCATGCAGAGTGCATTATAGTAGTCTAATCAAGATGTAACAAAAGCATGAACCAATGGGACCATGAACCACTTTCCCCCAAGAAAGGGTGCAGTTGGTGCACCAGCTGAAGCTGGGTAAAGGTGGCCCTGGCCCCTGCAGCAATCTGATTTTCCAGAAACAGCACTGGGCTCAAGAGCATCCCCCAAGCTACAACCCTGATCTTTCAGAGGGGGAGAAACTCCTTCTAGAACAGGCCATGATCTCAATCCCAGGCTGATTTTCCTACTTCTGACTTCACTGGCTTAACTCTCAGTCTGTCCACCTATGTCAAGTCATGTACAGCATCCAGACACCTATTCAGCATCGTCACAGCCTCTTTTTCATCAGTTATAAAGGAGAGATAGAGCTGGCTATCATCAGCATACTAATGACACCCACTCCCCAAAGTTCAAGATGACCTCCCCCAGAATATTCATGTAGATGTTGAAAAACATAGGGGACAATAGTGACTCCTGTAGAACCCAAAAGGTTGAACAACAGTCTCCCAGTCCCATCCTCTGGGGATGTTCAGCCAAGAAAGATTGGAACCATTGCAAAGCAATGTCACCAAGTCCCACATCAGCCAATCAACCCAGAAAGATGCCATGGCCAATGGCATCAAATGTAGCTGAAAGATCCAGGGACACCAACAGGGATGCCCTTCTCCTGTCCAGCTCCTGGTGTAGTTCATACACCAAGGCACTAAGGCTGTTTTTGTCCCATAACTAGGCCTGAACCCAGACTGGAATGGGTCCAGGTAATCCATTTCATCTAATAAAGCCTGGAGTTGTGTTGTCATCATTCACTCTAGGACCTTACTTAGAAAGGTCCTGATAATTCACTGATACTTACCTAGAGAGGTGGGGTCCAATGAATTTTTTTTTCCACCAAAGGTCATGGCTTCTTTTAGACACATTGGAAGATAACCCTCAGAAGCATTTACACCACCTAACTGGCCAGTCTTGTGCAGGCAAGATGGACATTTTACTTCTCTTACAAAGAGAAACTGAAATCTTTTTTGTTGTCACGGCGCTTATTGATTGATTAAACATAGCCACTAAGTGGTGAACAGACTTACCAAAGATTTGCACTTCAATGAAAATTCAGGTAGAATGAAGAAAGTGGTAATATTACTATCTTATGGTAGGACAATATAGAGGTCAAGATTAGCAGTAGTTACATACACAGAACAGTATGTGTACAGCAAACAGTTGGAAATGATAATTTTAAAAAGCTATTAGGAAAGAGGATCCAGTCCTACGTAGGATAAACACTAACTAGACATACCTGACTAACTTGATTTAAAGCTTCTGCCAATAGTTTCTGATTGATTCCACACAGATTTGCCACTTTCTTTTGACATTTGTGATGAACATTCATCCCACATTCTACAAAAATGAAATTATCAATGGTATTAATATAATTGTAATTTATAAAAATTATAAACTAATCTATTATTTCCTCCTTGCTGCTCAGCTATTAATTGTTTAGTCATTTAACTGAACTGGAATATAAAGCATAGACCCCCCTTTTTTTTTCAGTATTAAGGAGAAAAAACCGTGAGTATATGGTGAAAAGGGAGAACAGCATTTAATTTAGAGGTCATCCATTATTTTTTCAGCTGTGAATATGGATGAAGGTCAGCAACTATCTTCCTTAAAACAAGAAGTGCATTAATTTTTTTTAAAAAATGTACATAAAACATGAACATGAAATGTATCCCTTCCCCTTCCCAAAATAGTCCAGTGTGGCCCTTTCACTCAGTGCCTTTAATGAATACACAAAACAAACTGTACCTTCACACTTCAATCCTTGTTTAACCAGTCCCCAGAGAAGACTGCCACAATGATCACAGAAGGTAGGACTCATGTAATTGTAAACTTTGAATCTGTGAGGCATATCAATGTGGAAGCGCTCCTTCTGAAACTAAAGGCATATGTCAGGGGGAAAAAAGTTAAAAGTTTGGAAATTCCTTTCCCTTTCCCTCATGCAAAATTAATTTTGGCATCCTTATTATCAGTTGCTTCTCTGCCTACCTGCATACCCCCAAAAAGAATATACTATTGTCAATATTTTATGAATAACGATACAATAAAATTTGAAATTTGAAATTTGTGTGATGAAAGGTCACAGGCATTAAAAGAATAAAGCCAATGCTTATTGTGGCATCTTTTGGGCAGCACAAAGGCTTTTAATGAATTATCCTCTGGTTTTAAATGTTTAATTTGTTTAAATTCTGATGATTTGTGTTTGAGCTGTTTTTAAATGGTTTTAAAATTGATATTGTTTAGCTGCCCTAAAAATGTTATCACTGAAAGGTTTATAAAATGAATACATTTCTAAAATGAACCAGCTGAAAATTCTAGTGCAATCAAATGCCTTTACAGACAGTTTTGCAATAGGACAAAGATTCCAGTTCAGGAAACTAGATTTCAGTGTAGGTTTTTCCACACTTGCTCACACCTGGCTTAGACATTCTCCATTTTCATAATGTTCTTCTAGCCCATATGGAGTCATTCTAGATCCCAAGCCCCACATATAGTCACAATGACCACAAAGGTTTGCAAAAATAGAAGGGGATCTGGCTAGCTTCAGAATCATTGGGAATATCTCTCAGTTGGGTCAGAGGAAAGCTTAGGAAGCTGCTGTCCACCTAAAGATTAAAATGTGATCATGCCAATCCCTGGAACCTTAAAATACATTTATTTAGGGCTTTTGTATAGCTTGTGAAGAGCTCTATTTCATGTTCAGGACCCAAACTATTGCCCTCCTCCCTGAATTAAAGGAACACTTGAAATAAGTTTTGCTTAGCTGCTTGATGAGTTTCTCTTCCAAGGACACTTTTGGAAACAGAAATTAGTTGTTGTAAATTACTGCTCTGTCTCTTAGCCCTTCAGTCTTCCTGTTCTTAAACATACTCAAAACTTTGAGTAATCTATGATAAGCACAGCATTTGGGGGGGGGGGCATAGAATGAATAATCCTATCAATGAATTTCTAAAACACTTTGTTACTTACCATTGTGTCTCTGCTGTTTGCTGCAGTACCAGTACATCTCCCAATGATTTTATCAATGCATTTTTTGTGAATAGCAGCGTTACATTCTTCAGAAGTCATAGTAATAGAAAGATACAAACAGTTACATTTTTGTGAAGGGCAGGCAAAGGTTCTATAAAGTACCTTACCCAGAAATTACCAATTTCCACTTTAAATGAATGAATTCCCATTTTAAACTGTTTCAGTAAACGGAGTAAGGTATGCTTTTTCCTTGTTTTCATTTAGAATTTATATTACATATATAGTTTGGTTTACTTCAGTGGTAAAAAGAGTCATAAAAGTTTTACTGTTAGAATTTAAACTTAAACTGTGCTAATGTATCACAATAGACTTGTTAGGTTCTTTTTAAAAAGTATTTAAAGTGCCACAAAACTTTACATTATTTGCTGGGACAGAAAAACATGCTACTCTGGAAAATTGGAGACTATGACAAATTTTATTATCTGTTGCTCTAATGAAAAAACAGTTCATACTAAATACATAAATGCATTAATTGTTGCTCACAGACTACTGCAAACCAAGGACAACTTACGTCTACATTTGTATCCCTGCTTGTTCAGGCCCCTGTAAAAGAAAAAGGGGAAATTATGAGCTGACCTTACAGAACAAAAAGACTCCAACCTTCAGAGACACAAAGACATTTCTTAGCCTAGACTCTCCATTTATATAACTCCTCTGACCATAGCGAAATATTTGCTTTCCTACAGAAGGTACAATTCAGTTTTGAAATATGTAACCATGGAAAGAGAACCAATGTGGTGTAGTGGTTTGAGTGCTGGACGATGGGGCTGTCTGCATGGGCAAAAAGAAGCAGTCTCACCCCATTTTGAGCCTTATCTCTTTAAATTATGCATGTGGCTAAAATGGAAGGAAACCAGGTCAAAGCTGCACTCCTGGGCTAAATATGAGAGCATAATAACCTCTGGTTTGCTCCAGTTCAAGCTTGAAAGTGAGCACTATTACACCAGTGTACAGACTGTGCAATGTCAGTGTGGGCATGTAGGAAGGCCCAGGTGCCTGGCAGAAGTGGTGCAGAGTATGTGCCCTGGGCCCAGGCGGATGTAGCCTCCAGCACCAATGCTAGCCATAGGTGGTTTTTTTGTTTTTGTTTTTAGGCCACTTGTTTGAACATCAAGAGCACAGCCACACGAGTGGTCAGCTGCACTAGCAATGTATTGCACTATATCTACTGATCACACAACCCATGAAGCCAAGTAATAACAAACATAGCAGATCACCACCAATACAATGTATTTAATTTAAAAAGTAACAAATTAGCTGGTCCAACAGGGAGCCATGGGGTGAAGGGGGTACGTATAGCCTCCCCTCCATGATCATGCTGTGTCACTGGGCACACCAATGCACCATACAGAAGGTTAATCACTTGTGTGACCCTGTGGCCAAGCACACAGGTGGTGGTGCAGTGCGTCCAATGGGTTGGCAGCTAGGCAGGACAAGGGAGGCAACTGGTGACCACTGGTGGTGCACCCATATACAGAATTGTACCTTCTGTAGGAAAGCCTGTGGGGTGAAACAGAAAACAAAATTCTCCCTGAAAACCAGGAAGCCTTGGAGGTAAGCCAGATTTTCCCCTCCATCACTTCAGTCCCTTTGACAACTTTGGTGTTCTGAGTTATATGCACTTTAGGGTCTGGTCTGGTTCTTTCATAGCTTCCCTTATCAATCCTAGTCTTCTTCTAATTTCTTGACTAAAGTTACTGTTCCTCTCAGTATTTGATAATCCATTTGCTTTTCAAAACCTGGACAATATCCCCAAGCCAGAAATGTTTTTCAATGTACAAACAGCTAATAGCAGCTTCATTTAGCAATACCAGCTAATTGCACCCAACAAGCTAGGCACTCATTTTAGCAACCTCAGAAGGATGCAAGCCTAGGTAGAGCCTGAGCACTGGCTGGTATTGAACTCATCACCTTATGGCTTGTGAGTGAGTGGCTGAAGTACAGGCATTTAACCACTGCACCACTAGGGCTCTAATCTAAGTAAATCTTATCCCCTGGATGTGTATGTGTGTGATTTTTTTTGTATGGTGGTATGATCAGATATTTAAAGACTATACCTTCCCAGGCCAGTTTTAAGTCTAAATACACTTTCAGAAATAAAACAGGCCTGGAACTTGAGAAATAGCCTTTAAATGCCAACTCACACAACCCAGAGGCTTGGCAATGGTAGGAGAATATGGCCTTTTTTGGCAGGGGCTGTGAGATAAACTGGGGGAAATGGAGGGTCACATGTGACCCCATGGACTTTACTTTGTCCATCCCTGGAATAAAGCATCCCTGGGTGTGCTTTTTCAATTGTATCATTTTAGTTCTTTGTATTTTTAAAAATATACATTTGATTTGTCTGTATTTTACTTCTCCAGTACATACCAGACTTAAAGATATGTAAATTTCTGGGGCATAGTGAGATTTGTCCTACAAAAAGCCTTCACAGTAGAAAAAAACAATACTGGAATTAGCAATAGCAATAGCAAGTATATTTCTATACGGCTTATCAGTGCACTTAAGCACTCCCTAAACGGTTTACAATGTGTAAGCTAATTGCCTCCAACAAGCTGGCTACTCATTTTAGCAACCTTGGAAGGATGCCAAGCTGAGTCAAGCCTGAGCCCCTGGCTGGTAATGAACTCACAACCTTGTGCTTTGTGAGTGAGTGGCTGCAGTACAGGCATTTAATGAATTCTTCAGCACTAGACCTACACCAGATAAGTACATAACTATATTACTAGAACATAGTTATTCTCACCAGACAAAATCTTTACAGACTGAGCAAAATGTAGGTTGCCCAAAGAAGGTGGCAATAAATTCATGGTTTTTGATGTAGTGGATCTTTGCCTGTTTGATTGCGCCTCTTCTGTTTATAGTCACCGTTCCCCCATCTTCCCGCATTGATTGCTTGCAATCTAAAAGAAATAAAATTGAAGTGAAATTTGCTGAAAGAACTGTTGTTTCACTTTTCATTTAGATTTTTTTATATTTTATATTTTTTTATATTAGTTTATAACTGAGTAATAAAATGCTACAAATATGTTTTTAAAAGCATGTACTTGTTTCTCTTTGCTCTTCAAGTGCTGCTGAAGTTATTTTAAGTTAGAAAGGAACCTAACTAGTTAAGCAAAAACTACCCCATTGTCTGCAGTCTCTAAGCCAGATAGTAAATACCAAGTCAGAGATGCAGTACTGCAAAAGACACATGGTCCCTCAGTCTTCCTCTCCATCCACAATACTGGCTACTAAAGTTTGGAACACATATTATAGCACATAGTATATTAAGACCTGGCATGTTATTGAACAATATAACCTTCATTATACAATCCATAATTTTATTCTCAGATACTTTACTCCAGGGCTGACCTCCTAGAAAAACCAAAATGCTTCCTCACTTTATCATTATATAAACTCTACCAGTTATAACAAGGTGGCTGAGATCACCCATTATTAATACAAGAAACACTTTTATTTTTCCGCTTCAGTACAAATAAAGTTTTTGTAGAAAGCCAAGTTTGTTATGAAGCTTACTTCTTTTTTTAAGAGCTGAAATTGGATCATGACTGCCACATTTCTGGGTTGGTCTATTCATTTTTTAAAAAGTCTTAAAAGTGACAAAAGGGTTGTTACAACTGGCAATAGCCAAGTGGCTTTATTTCACAGATTTCCACTTTATTTCACTAGTTTTGAACCTTAAAGCCCTCAATGGCTTCAGTCCAAACTATCCCCCTATACAAGCCAGCACTGGTTTTAAGATCTGCAGGGGAGCGCTTTTGCTCAGTCCCACCTCCTTCACTGGCCTGACTGGCGAAGACTCAAGAGAGAGCATTCTCTATGGCTGCTCCCAGGCTTTAGAACACCCTTCCATGGGAGGTCTGGTTGGCCCTTCCTTTCTCTTTCTATCATCAGGTGAAGAGCTTTTTGTTCAGGAAAGACCTTTGAGATCTGAACTGTGTTAGGAGTACCAAGTGCAAAGTGGTGTGCTGTACTTTATTTTTAAATTTTTATACGTGATTTATAGGTTAAGTATGCTTTAAAAAGACAGGGATGGAAATGTTATGAGAAAATGAATTTTGTTTGTTACTTTCAGCAACAAACCTCAGTTGTAAGCACAGCAATGCTTCGTATGAATATAGAGTGGGGTGACGGAATGAATACTGATGAAGTTGCCATACTTATTCCCATTAGAAGCAATCCTGGAGCTATGTTTCCCAGCTGAAGTTCCAAAGCATAAGTTGAGTTTTTGCAAGAGTTTCCTACATAACTCAACTCACTATCTCTGAAAGTTATAAATCTCTTCCATTTATCTGGAGGAGTCCCTGATTCAGATATGCATGGCAAGTCTAATGTAGAATTTCCACCTCTACTTTTCTTGCATGTTTGTCCTTTCCTCCCACTCACTCCCCCCTGTTACTGAAAAATGGTGTGAATTAAAACAAATACTTCATCAAGGTTCAATGCATAGCCATTTGATTACTTAATTAGTGTCCAGTAACACATAAAAGTGAAGAATATTTGAAAGGGAAAGAGTGTAAGTCCACCAGCTTCTAACCACCCTGACAGCTTTAGGATCTATATTTTCTGTCTTGGGAAGACTATTATTCGCAATCTAATTCTTTTAAAAATATTACAGTGAACATTACTTGACCACCACCAGTATCCTTACATTACAGAGTCATAACAACTTTTTGCTGAATGAGATTGCTTTTAAAAAACAACTACCCAGTAATATGGATTTGGGAGTTTTAAGAAAGCTCTGATCATCTCAAAATCTGAAATACTCAGAGGGTAGCAGTTTTTAAAAATAAAAATTCAGCTAGGGAGGAAATCAGTCTAGTTATTGTGGTCTGTGACCCTTTGAGTCACAAAGAACACATTACTATAGGAGACCATGAAGTTCCTGTTAAAAGTTTTCATTGGGACAAATAAGCAAATGTCTACTTCTCTAAACAAAAAAAGTAGTTTTCCTATACTCCTGGATAGAAATGTAGTTTTTGTCACACTTCTATATAAATTCTGTATCCTATGGTTTACCCAGATGTTGATTTTAATAGGTCTTACTCTTTTAGCAAGCGAGCAGTCTTACAGCACAATACAATGCATCTTTACTCAGAAGCCTGTACCACAATATTTATGCTAATAACATACTTAGGACTAGAGCCTCAGATCCTTTAAAACCAAAGTAAAATAAAGCTTTTGTTCAAGTATATTTTCATGGATACTCTCAGCTACAAAGAAACTCAGAAGTCTGATGCTCTATTTTGGGCACAATTTCTGTTGCCATTTACAAAATGTTTGTAGCTAAACAACATGATTAAAGCAATAAATTTAGATCCAAAACAGCTCATTCTCAATCTAGGGGAGAGCAATGGCATCATGGGGCTGAGTAGAATATGAAAAGAAGGTGGTATTTTATCAACAAGCATGATGACTCTACTTCAGGTGGTATTAGTCCAGGTTGAAGCTAGTAGGGAGAATTTCTCTGCAAGTTAAGAATCAGAAGTAGTTTCATTTTCAGCATCACTTCTATGGTAAGATTTGAAGAGAGGGAAGAGAGGGTGAACTAAACACCCACAAAGAGCATGATCTGTAGTGGTTCCTGTTTTTCCATATTTTGAAATGCCAAAGAAAGAACATATTTGCTGACTATTTCAAACCACGGGTTACTCTCCTTTTCAATACGCTTACTATATTAAATGTGATAAATCCTACTAGAAATAGCCCTAATGTTCACTGTATTTAATTAACAATTTTAATTGATTATTTAGTGATATTGAATAATATCAGCAACTGAACTGGTTATAACTGAACTGTAGGAAAGAACTTCAGGACAGAAATTTCAGCTCTGAAATAGAGGACATGCCTGAGAAAAGGAGAACACATGGTAATACTTCCTTCTGCCCTCTCCCCACCCCCACCCCCTTCTTCTTAGTCCATGCACAGTTCCTCAATAACTGTGCCTATTTAATCTGTTTCTGCCATCTTAATGTGTTCTTTTAAGAAACAAAGCAAAAGCTGATTCTTCGCAAGATCTTTCCTATTCTGACTCTCTCTCTCACTGGTCCTGCACTCTTCACTCTATTTTCTTCTGTTGATTTTTCATGCAAAGTGGAAAGTTGGCAAGAATATGCCTAAAAGTATCAATATTTCAACACCATTTTACTAATCTTTAGTGTTCTCTCTCTTTCATAAAATGAACGGATTAACATCTGCTTTTTATGAACTTTGAGCTCAGGAGGAAAGAAGCAAGACACTAACCAGTTCATTCTCTGAGTGGAAAATTACGCACTACTTTTCTTAACCAGGCTTATCTCTCCAAAACCTGAGATCCCTCAAAATACATGTTTCTCTGAAGTCAAGCAAATGTGTACAGGACAAGGGTCAAAGTCTGTTAAGTTCTACATTATACCTTTTAGGGCATAAAATATGATTAGATAACACTTGGGGAAGGGGATCTTGGTTCGTGAAATCTGTATACCTATGGTGATCCCTTCCCACATGTTAAAAGTTGTTGGTGGGTGCTCTCTTTAATAATGCATAATCATAAAATTAAAAGAGGCCTCATGGCCCATCAGGTCCAACTCCTTGCTTTATACAGGATCTCCAGCAAGAGCACTCCCAGCCGGTAGCTGCCTAGTCTCTTTCTAAAGACATCCAAAGAAGGCGATCCCACCACCTCTCTAGGCAATTGTTTCCATTGCCAGACTGCCCTTACTGTCAACAGGTTCCTTCTAATGTTCATCAAGATTGCATTAGTCCTGATTATTAAAAAATGAAGAAAAACAAAAACACAACTGCCACGAACAGCACTGTGGTAGGGAGAGGCATCAGAGAATTATAACAACAACAACAACTAGCCATTAGCAATTATACAGGCTTGTTAAGGCTTTCAAAAAGCAAACTTAAGATGGGAAATAAGCCATTGTCTCATCCAATCTCTCCTTAGTTTACAGCTTCCTCAGATCAAGGGATGGAATGATAATTTTATTTGGCGGCAAAAGCAGAAGTGGTTTAATATAACCATCATTTAAGCCTGGAACAGCACACCTACTCCAATATGTATACACAAGCAACAACAGATGATAGAGGCACCCATGACCTTCAGCTCATCCATGATCAATACTGGCCAGGTAAAGATAGGTGCTAGTTGTCCTTCCCCATCATACTGAATCATTTTACTGTTCTCAGAAAAAGACTCAAATAAAAAGTGAGGGAAACAGAGAATTAACTGCCTTTCCCTCAGAGGGATCAGAACCATAATATATGCAAGTGTTTTGCTTTTTATTTTAATAGAAGCCTAATTCTATTAAAATTCTAATTCTATTAAATTCTATTATGTGTAAATGTAAGTGGAAAGAGACAACTTCCATCATTCCCATCCCTACCCTTATACTTCTCTTCTTTTCAACAAGTTTTGGTGGGCCCACAAGTAAAAGTTTAATAAAGAAGAAAGGGCCACTGTGGTGGTGCAGATGTGTATTTGTTACACACTATTTTGCAAATTCTGTCACTTAAAGCATCTGAAGAGAAAAGCACAACAAACAGCATGGAAAAAGCTAACCACAACTCTCAAAATTAGAAACATTAACATACACAATCAAGTTGTCTTTAAAAACAAAGGACGCAATCTTGTTCCATCTCTCTGAACTGTTCCCACTGAAATTAATAAATGCTGTGAATGAGCTGTGCAGAAATACTGCATTTTATATTTATCCCTATCAGATGCAATTTTTAAAATGTATTTCTTTAATTTACTGAATTTGTATCCTGCAATACATCCAAACTGGGATTCAGTACTAGTGGCTGATAGTGGAACAATTTCCTGTGTGCTCATAATAGTGTGCTTTTATTAATCTAGATGGGAACCGTGTAATATTGTGGTCTGAGTGCTGGACTAGGACTCCAGGAGACCAGGGTTCAAATCCCTGCTCAGCCATGTAACCCCACTGGGTGAACTTGGGCACATCACACTTTCTCAGCCTCAGAGGAAGGCAAAAGCAAACCTTTTCTGAAGAAATCTGGCCAAGAAAACTCTGTGATATGTTTGTTTTAGGATCACTCTAAGGCAATAATGACTTGAAGGCACACCACCCACTTTAATTTAGCTATGGAAACATGCACAACCATTAACATATAATAAGGCAGCTGGACAGAAGTAGCCCAGACTCTGCAGGTATAAAAATAAATTTCGCACATGTAATTGCTAAACGTTCTTCACAAAATAAAAACAGAGAAAGAATCCAATTTACATAATAAGTGCCTTACTATGTATCTAATTTTCCCCATGCTACTGAATCACAAGATAAATATCAAATTGTAACAGACAATTCTAAAATACCAACCCTAACATTTTTTACAGAGAAAGTGATTGACTAACCCTTTCTTTTTGAAGCCGAAGTCAGGAGCATGGTAATTCCAGAAAGAAAGCTAGTCCAGCTGCCTCCAAAGTGGCTTAAGACAGAGAGGGAGACTCTCAGTTGTTAAAATAAACCATACACTAGGTACTAAGGTCTGTGACTGGATAAGGTAAATATCTTGATTCAAATAAACAAAGACATTGGCAACTAGAATGGTGTGCTGTTTATAAGTATCACAGAAAAATAGAAGATCTCAATCATGGGGATCTCAGTCTTCATGTGCCACTGCCTTTGAACGTTTAAAAAATTAATAAAGGAGAAGATATATTAATTTATTGATGATCATTTTGGAGGATTTGTTTCTGGTAGGTGAGGTCACCAGAACCAAAGTCCAATAGCCAATAAAGACAAGTGGGCTTTATCCAGTTCCTGCAGGGGACATTTTCAAATGGGATGTAAGTTAGGAACCAGGCCCAGATAATATAATATACAAACCTGAAATAACATGTTGTATCTCACTATTATGTTTCATAATTTGATTACATAGAACATCCTCCATCCTAAGACTTTTAAGTCCAAATGTACAGTAACTCAAAACTTTTTTCTGAGAATTAAAACTCAAGAGTATTTTCCTGACTTCATTGTATAAAAATTAGCTTTGTCATTTCATAAAAAACACCAGGATTATTTTACTTCAGTCATAACACCATAAAATTGTAACCCATATTTATATAAATGATAGTAACTCATAACAATCATGGATCATCAAAATCTGACAGGCGTAGTCAGAAAAGCACTGTCATTTTTCATATAACACATTAATAATTTAGATATATCTTGTAAACCTCAGGCACTAAAAAATAAAACAGAATGAAGCAATCACATTAAATGCCCCTGGCAAAGCAAATATTTGATTCTGCAGCTCTCCTCTATAAATCATGCCATTTTTACAATGAAAATGCACTCATCATAATATTGCCATTCTTAAAAAAATCACAACATGTAATAATAATTGTACTGCATATTTATTAATTTAAGCCATTTCAAAACTAGCATAACCATGAAGTGATACAAATATAACGTAGCACCAAGACAGTATAGGGAAGTTTTATGTGCTCCCCAAAGAGTTCCAGATCCACACTCTGATATATTTACTTTAAAAAGACTTCAAAAAGGTTAGCTAGATCCCATGGGCAGAGGCTTGTTCATGCACCATAGTGAAAAACATTATGATGTGTGTGCAGCCAATTACTCTCTCTGAAACAGAATAAGAGCCTTCATTTACAAGAAGCTCTGTATACGCTAGAGCAGTGGTCCTCAAACTGTGCCCTTTAAGAGATTTTGGACTTCAGCTCCCAGAAACTTCAGCCATGTTGGCTGAAGAGAGAGCTAGGTGTGAAAGAAGAATCCCTAGTCCTATATAAGATGCATGGCAGACTAAATTAGGAATGCTACATATTAGCAGTATTTCCTTATTCTTCTAGCTATGGTATTCCTATGTTTGTAGAAAAACATTTATGTATTCCTCTAGCTACATTTTTCTGTGCTTAGCATCCCTTTTTGGTTATAGCGTTTAACTAATTATTCTATTAAAATAACTGATTAAAAAATTTCAATGAAATAAACAATTGTCCCAATCAATCATAAAGGTACTTAAAAGTGCACCAGGCACTGAATCTTGTGGAAATTTGCCAAACTGTAATGATCATTTAGTGGTGGAATGTCCCTCTTCTTTCTTTGGGTTAAGAGAAAAATCAGTTTTATGGATCTGGGCATATCGGATTATTATTATTTTGCTAATGTTAATCCAGACCTCTAGCTTAATTCTTCACAATAATTCTGCACATCCTGGATTCTGCAAGCCTAGTACAGCCCAGGAAGCATACAAAAGGAATGAAAGCAGTGGAAAGGTCCAAACTCCATGCAACATCTGAGGAAAGCAGGGAAGATGATTGTGGGTCAAAGTGACTTCCCTTGCTGAGGAAAAACCACTGGCTTCCAGTGTATCCTATGCCCTTGTAACTTGTTGATAAGAGGAACAATTTGATAAAAGGCTGGAGAAAATCTGTAACACCTATGGAGATAATCCAATGTGTTTATGGAACAAGGGGTAGACAATGTCAGAATGACACACTGTCCCTTAATGAAACATTCCCATAGAAAGTTTCTCACAGTACATGAGGCATGGAATAACACCCTAACCAGACCATATTCAAACAGAAAAGGGATGCTACTGGTCTCTTCACAACTATCACTATTTCCAGGTCTGCTCTGTTTCACTTACTAGTTTCCATGATAAGCATGAGTCCACAGTCCTTGCCTTGGGTTCAGTGTGACCCACTGGGGTGCATATTCAGAATGAGATTAATAGTCAGTGCCTAGAGCATGATGTAGTGTTTGAGTGTTGTAACTATGATTCTGGAGACCAGGGTTTGAATCCTTACTCAGCTATGGAAACCCACTGGGTGACTCTGGGCAAATCACACACTCTCAGCCTCAGACAGAGGCAAAGGCACCCCCCCCCAAAGAAATCTTGTCCAGAAAACTCCATGATAGGGTCAACTTAGGGACATCATAACACAGAAATGACTTGAAGAAACACAACAACAAGTTATAGATAAAGGCACAGAAACCTCAGAGGCAGACAACTGAAGGCGCTGCATTTCAAGCTGTACTTCCACATAACAAGTGAATAATTCCTAACCCTAAACTGAAGGTAGAGATTAAGGGGTAGCAGTTGGATGACAGCTCCTAGTATTCCTTACCATCAGCTACACCGGCTTGGGCTAATGTGACTTGCAGTCCAACAACACCTGGAAGGACATCTGATTACTATCGTTGGCCTAAATCCAATTGTTGATTATAATTAGAGTAGTCAATTTAATATATTCCCGCAAAATATTCCCACAAACCTGAAAAACATTCCTCTAACATCCAGTGCTTATGTTATGATCTTGGATGCACAGAGAATGGCTTCTGTTCACATACACAGGACCTTTGACAAGAGAGTTCAGATGATCTTGGACTCCTTCAAGAAATGCATGAAGGAGTGACATGGACTACATCTGGCCTCCACATCCACCATTCATAGTGTCTACTATCTGCATGTCTGCTTTATATGAGGGCGGACTCTACTTGTATACTTTCCTGTAATTTCCTGACTATACTAGGATCCTATCTTGTGTACAGGATCTATATGTGTGCATGTGGGTATGCACATAAAATGTCTTCTCATGCATCATCATCATTATTATTACTACTACTACTACTACTACTACTACTATTATTTCAACCATGTCAGTAAGGGCATAGCAGCTTGACAACCAGCAATCAGCTACACAGCTTGTATTCATAGCTCTGCACCCCTCTGATATGTTTCCTGAATGCTCTCTCTTCTCACAAGGAACATTCCTTGTTGCAAATATGTAGCAATCCCTGATACATAATTTGGATTGGGACCATCATATTTCAAAGTCTGAAGAATGCCTCCTTTTTATTGTCTTTCTGTCAGTAAGTGAAGTCTTTTTTATTCCAACAGGCTTTTAAAGAGCTTTTTTTTTCCAAACAAGATATAAAGTTTATTTTGTAACAGAATTATAAAATGTAATATGGATGAAAAGTTGTTACTGTAGTCTTTCTTGGTTACATACCGTAGATACAGGCTTGTTTTTAAAACTCTGTTAACAACTCAGCCATGCTGGCTCTGATATCCTTTAGGATATTAACCAACCAAAACCCCTCTTTCTGAGTCCAGAGTACTCTGAGTCTTTTACTACTACATATACTATTGTCCCTCTCTGGACCTTTTTGACTCTTTCTTGGTCTATAATTAAAGGGCTTTTAAGAGAGTGCTGTACTATTTTTGTTTTAATTCTTTTTAAAGCATATGTTTTCAATAGTTTTAATACTGTGAAGATTTAACTATTATTTTAATGTTGACCTTTGTAATTTTTAAAATAATAATAATAATAATAATAATAATAATAAAATTTATTTCTAACCCGCCCCTCTGCTCGACAACCAGGGCGGCGTACAAGAGGCAGTCCTTGAGATAAGTCAGCCCTCCATATCCATGAATTCTCTGTCTACAGATTCAACCATGGCTTGAAATATTTTTTAATTAAAGAAATCTGAAAAGCATACTTTGATTTTGACATTTATACAAGGGACACCATTTAATATACTATTGTATAAAATGATACTTGACCATGGATCATGGTATCCAAGGCACCAGGGGATACCAAAGGCCCATGTATTTTACTTGAGCTACCTTGAGTCACAATTTTGAGGAAAATGTAGGGTATAAATAAAGTTAAAGAGGAGGTGTACTGATCCTTTTATAACATATTTATGTTAATTAAAAAAAAAAACCCTTCTCCTTACCGCTATCTTCAAGAAAATATTGTACAGCCATCAATACTTTCCCTTGAGGTTGTAAATCCAGCTAAAAAGAAACAAACAAATTGATTAAATGCCAATTACATGAAACTCTATAATAATCTCTCTACACAGAATTAAACACATCATAGGAGATACACAGGTCACAGTTAAATGTGCCTTCCCCCCAACCAGACTATTTCACAGAGACAACAGTGTTGATAGTCTGAGCTTCTTAAGCAGGACTGACATGAATTTATACATAATTTAGTGACTAAAAGTATAAACCCTTCATAAACAGTATGGCTATAGAATTTACATATCTTTTGTATGAATCCAAGTGTAATTGTTTCTCATTCTTTGCCACAGTGAGCTTATCCAAATTAACCAAACATGAGTTGAACTCAAAACCCAGTCCACTCCCTCTACTTTCTCCACTATAGCAATGCTTCTTTTTGAATAACTAGGTTGGAAAATAATGGTGGGAGAAGCTCTTTGGTGCTTCCCCTCAAAGGAGCACCGAGAGGAACTGGGCTTTAAAGGACTTGGATAGACATTTGCATATGTTTCTGAGTTAAAATCAGATAAAGTTATCACATAAAAGTTAAAGGCTATAATCACTGTAAACTTAGTCACAATGTTTTTTGCTTTGTCTTTTCATCCTTTTTGACATGTTGGTGCCTGGTCTTCCCCATGCATTGCCCATCCATGATGTACCATAGTACATCATCCAGCCAGCCTTTAGAGTCAGCACAGCTATATCTGCCAGAATTTTGTAACTTCTCTGGCATTGTTTTCCTTTGCTTTGTCCTCTGTATCCTTTGGTACATACCCCTATGTTTTACCCTCATTGCATCCACAAGTTATATAAAAACTATACTTTTGGCCCCCAAACATACCCTTGACTTGTACATGAGCTCAACTTATTGTTGACTATATATGGTATGTATCAACTACGGATTAAACAGGCTATTACTAACAGACTTTTTTAGAAAGCCAACCTCAAGACAGTTATCTTCTATTTAAATACTATTTTACTTTCTGTACAAGATTTTAAAAATCTCAGTACCTTGTGATCTGAATAAAGAGAGAATTAAATCATTACATCTTTGTTAAAGACAGGGCTGCCCTACTAAAGGTAATAAACCAGTAGCTTGGATGGCAGAGCTAAATGAATGTAAATAACATTTCATTCAATTTTTACTTATTTATTTTAAAAGTATTTATATTTTACCTTTTAATGCCTAAAAAAATCACAAGAAGTCTAACAATACAAGCTCAAATTAAAAATTATCATACATTAAAAGACATATAATGCACAAAATTGCAACAATTTATCACCATCACTGCCTGCTGAAAATCTAGGCAAAAGGTTATACAGCATTTTCATCTGGGGTCTGATTCAGAAAGACCTCCCTACAGAGCAAAATCCACAAATGGGATATAAGCAAAGAGAAGGCTCAATTTCTGACCATCTCTAAAAACTGAAGACAATCCTAAGAACTGAGCAAGTTCATAAACTCCTTTAGATATCCTGACCCTAAGCTGTATGAGGCCAGGCAAAATAAGGCATGCTTAATTTCATGACATCATACTCACCCAGAATTCTGCTTTCCCATTGCCCTTCTTACATCTTTCAGCCAAAACAGATACACCTACAGTCACCTCAGATACTGGCTCTTCTGCTGCCTTCATTAGAACAATCTGAATCACACGCCCTTCATAGATGTGGGCATCAAAAGAGGATTTCCAGTCTGGGTACATGGTAGGCTTCTTCTGAATCAGTGTTTTGCCTCTCTCTGGAAATGGGACAAAAAGGTATGATTGAAAATTTACCATGAACAGGACTTGGCAACAGGAATTAGCAACATTCATTACAGAAAGAACTGTTGTAACCAAGTGGTGACCTTCATTTAATGAAATCAAAGCCAAGCAATAGGAACTCAACAATGTTGAGAAAATAATATTGCCCATAAATATAATTACCCAAATATATTTATTTATAGTAATGAACCATCCCATGTAATAATGGTAAGTACACTTTTGGAAAGATTTAGTCATGGATAAGACTGCTTGCCCCTTATAAGAAAAATGTACAGATGATGATGATGATGATGATGATGATGATGATGAACCTTTATTTATATAGTGCTGTAAATTTACACAGCACTGTACATAAAATCTTCTTAATTAGACAGCAAAAATCTTCACATTATCAGACCAAAGAGTAGCGTCATCCAAGTTTAATGGAAACAGTGAGGGATCCCTTAATATTCAGTAATGTTTTTGACATGAGATTTCAGTTCACAGTTAAGTTTCATGTTGATGCTGCTTTGTTTGATGCATAGTTCTCAGCATGATGAACTTTCCAAACAGTGGTAAAGAACAGCACCTCAGTTTGTCTTTATTAGGCAAGGCCTGCCAAAACCAACATTATAAATTAGATACTTGACAGCCTGAGGTTAGTTTGCCAAATGAATTCCACAATTGTTCACAAATAACCACCTGAGGATATTTTGCAGAGTTCTGCTTTATTTCCTCACTTCTGTCAAAAAGCTTTTACCTGGATACAGAGGCCCTCCGCTAATAGCTGTTCAGAGCAGATGTTTCCATTAATGAAAATCTCATTCTAGGTTCCCATGCTTCCTTCTCTGCAAATCTCTTTACTCTAGAGATCACAATAAATTATAATACATAATCATCAATAAGCAGGTGCTTCACCCATTCCTGGACAGGGACAACTGACAGTCCATGCACTTTCCATTTAGATTACTGCAATACATGGAGCTGCCTTTGAAAATGACATGGGTATTGTAGCTAGCACGCACGTGGCAGGATCATCATTACAAAAGCCTTAATTAGCTGATTTTAAGGAATTGCACTGGATGCCAATATGCATTCAGTCTGAGTTCAAGAGGTTGATGATAACTTTCAAAGTCCTACATGGCTTGGGACTTCAATATTTTAGGGAGCAACTTTCTCTGTACACACATGGACCTCCCTCAGCTTTAAGGTCTGGTGGGAAGGGGGCTCTCTTTGATGCTTCATCACTGGAAGAAATATACCACAGGGAGACCTAGGGAATAGTTTTCCCAGGTGTAGCAGGCTGATTGTGCAATGCCCTCTCTATGTAGGCCTGGTTACTGCTGATACTGCTTTTATTTCAGCACCAACCTGAAATCTGGCTGTTGATCCGATTACTTAAGATATACTTAAGGAGGCCTGGTGGTGCAGTGGTTAAATGCCAGTACTGCAGCCACTCACTCACAAACCACAAGGTTTGGGTTAAATCCCAGACAGGGGCTCAGGGTCGACTTAGCCTTCTGAGGTTGCCAAAATGAGTACCCAGCTTATTGGGGGAAATTAACTTACTGTTGTAAGCCACTTAGAGACTGCTTTGTGTAGTATGAAGTGGTGTATAAATGAAGCAGCTATTACTATTGGTAATGAGTCCATGTTATTTTTCCACCATCATCAGTCTGAGTTGTCTTTTTTGAGGGTTTTCTAACAGAGTTTTAAAGTGCTTTCAAGTAATTTTATTGATTGTACCCTGAAACCTGCTTATTTAGGACAGGCTAAGACTTACTGAAATAAATTAATAAATAAATCATCTATCCATTCTCTTGTTACATTTTAAGGGATGTCATAGACGGATACTTTCATTGCTTAATAATTACATCTTCATATTTTTCATGTTAAGCTTCCGATTTAAAACAAAGCAACAAGATCAAAATAGGATAATCAGAATGACTGATATAGTGGTGGTAAGATGGATGTGTGTAATCTTCTAACCCTACATAAGGGTTTGTAGAAGGGGCTCCTATGCCAGAATATCGTAGTAGCAGACACTCATTTAAAACCTTGCACATATACAAACTATGTATCTTTCTTCCAAATTTACATCCCTGATTCAAAGGACTTTCTAGGTGCAACCATCCTCTTTGCATTTTCACCATTACCCAACCTCCAAACTATATGCTTTGAAATCCTGTGATTCAATATTTTGCTCACTTACTTGGGAACATATCCCTATCCACTCAGGGATACGTACTTCCAAGTAAACAAGAACAGGATCAGGCTGTTGTTTTGCCAGTCTGTTAAGACTATCTGAAAAGATCTCAACTTCATAAACAGAGTCAAATCATTTTTTTTTTACCTGTAGTCAAGGCCTCTTTCATTTTTATTGCACAAAAGGGCTGCAGTTGCTCTCCTTGATCCTGCACAGGCCCTATCTCAAAAGAGTTGAATGATATTCGTAAAAAGGGAGCCATGGCTTACAGCCCAACAGGGAACCTATAAAGGAAAGAATAAAAACAGGGAGAAGGGACAATTTAGAATTAATTTGAAGTCAAAGCTACCACGAACAGTACCTTTTACTACATTTATGAACATTAGGACCAAAAATCATAGCTCTCTTCTGAAAAGCTTGTTGCTTAATTCACTAGAAGCATATGTTGAATGGAAAGCAAATTAGCATCTCTACCTGGAACTGCTGCTGTGGACATACTACCTCAGTCCTTAAGGAATAAGCTTATTAAATGTAACTTTCCTGCACCTTTTATCCTGTTGAAAGATAATTTAGGAGGATATTGGAGATCTTCAAGAAAGGTATGAGATACAGCATGGAAAGCTTTAGAAGGATGGCAGTGCAAAACTATAAACACCACTTTTCCACTAGTTCCATTTGGATCAAAGCCATTATTTCTTTGGATGGCAGCCACAATTGGTATAACCTTTCCTGCTAATACCTTATAACCATTTGAGAGAGTCATTCACAAATCATTTGTATCATCATGTTCAATATTACCCTGTTATGTTCAGTGTAACAATGTATCAACATAAAATAATGTTGCTGGATCAGACCATAATGCCTACTTCCTACAGTACGATCACTGAAATGCCTACAGAAAGCTCAGAAGCAGGACTTGAATCCAAAAGAGTCATCTCCTGCCCATGTTCCCCAGTAATTGGTATTCAGAGGCACATTATTTATACTAATTCATGTAGCACACCACTATCATGACTATTAGCCAAACACAATCTTATCATCCATAACAAAACTCCTCCTTAAAAGATATCTAAGTCAATGGCTGTCACTACATTTTGTGGTAGGAAATATGTACCTACAGACTGCATAGTTCTTCTAAGCATTTCCTTCCATTCTGGCTCATTGTCCATCTTGATAAGACTCTTAGTCTATCACTATTACATTACACCACATTGTATTAACAGACAGTGAACTTGTACACTATTAGGTTCCTGCATATTTTTTTTTTTTTTTAAAAATGCTTCATGTATCAGCTTTCTGATAATCTGGTCATCTGCACAGGGCTACATTCTCTTCTGCTCTAAACAAGACCCTTACTATTATTATTAACCTTTACTTATATAGCGCTGTAAATTTGCACAGTGCTGTACATACAATCTTATAAATTAGACGGTTCCCTGCCCTGAGGCTTACAATCTAAGAGAGACAACACAAAAAGAGAAGGCAAAGGTGGTGGGAAAGGGGATGAGGTTGAATGGTTCTTCTCTTCCTTTGGGGCCAGGACCAAGGCAGATGACAGCAGGGAGGGCTAGGGTTCTTATTACATAGTTAGAAGGAGGCATCCTGGGGCAGACGGCACAATTCTGGGAATGCTTCTCTAAACCATATAGTCAAAACTGAGTTAGAGAAGTGATGAGGCGTATATGTGAGGGAAGAAGGTTCCAGGAGTGAGGGGCAGCAGGTGAGATAGGATGAATCCGGGACAGGGCAGTGAGAATTCTTGGCTGGGACAGGAGACCTTGACTACCAGAATGGAGGGTACGAGAAGGAGTGTGAGGAGAAAGAAGTTCAGACAAGTAAGGAGAGGCCAGTCCTTGGAGGGCTTTGAAAGTCAACAACAAAAGCTTGTACTGAATGTGGAAGGGGAACGGGAGCCAATGAAGGGAAGAAAAGAGAGGAGAAACATGGTCAAAGCAATTAGCTCACTTGTTTTCTTAATTTTATTTTTAAATAAACCACAACACCTACTTCCCCTTCTGATAACTTTATCTAGCAATGATGCTGTGAAATCTTTAATTTAATTTAATTTCACCTTAAAAATAAGAATTCGAGCTCACTTGCATAAAAACATATCATACAAAAAATAAAATATAAAATTACACAAAAACAGGCACTATTAAGAGTATGAAAATGATAAGTTAAAATGCTTCCAATTTAATAAATATATGTGTATTTTGTCAGTTACAGTAATTTAAATATTAAGTGAGTAAAATATTTCACACCTAGAAAGAAAATCAAATTGGACTTCCCACAAGAGCTATCAAGATTATGGTCCAATATCACTATAATAAGGGAGGAGGACTACAAAAAAAATTATTACAAATGGAAATGAGATTTCCTGTGCAGTTCATTACAGTGACAAGGCACCCTACTTACATCAATACAAACTACAATATCTGAGCCAACACTATGGCCTGCATTTCAAAATCTGTTGAATAAGTGAGACAACACTTTATCCTGATTGACTCATTATTCATCGACATAGGAAAACTTTCACACAGATATAAACATACGACCTATTTGCCTGAGTAATAACAAGCCAAACATTTTTTCTTATGAAATATGTATTCATTTGCAGAGAAGCAACTGGATTCAGTATGTCCCTCTACAACCTAGCAGCTTTTGCCCTGTTTAAACACACACACACACAATATAGGAGGCCCCCTTCATCAAACAAACCATGTCAAAAAAATTTATCTGACTTATTTTCATTCACAATTACACACATGTTGTTGTAACTAATAAGAAAATTATGAAGGGGAGATCTTATTTCTGTCCTTGCCTGTAGTTATGAACCCTTGGGGTGGTTTTGTCAATACAACACAAGAATTAATGCAGATGTGTAACCCTTATTATCCTGAAACAACTTTAATTTAGTTTTTGATACACCCACATTGTAAATATTTGTACCTTTCATTTGGCCTGTTTTAGCAACTTCACAAAGCAATAGCAATAGCAAGTACATTTCTATACTGCTTATCGGTGTACTTAAGCACTCCTTAAGCGGTTTACAATGTGTATGCTAATTGTCCCCAACAAGCAGGATACTCATTTTAGCAACTTCGGATGGATGCCAAGCTGAATCGACCCTGAGCTCCTGGCTGGTACTGAACTCAGAACCTTGTGGTTTGTGAGTGAGTGGCTGCAGTACAGGCATTTAACCACTGCACCACCAGGGCTCAAACATATCATCACACCAAGTACATCTCTATTAACAGAGCCATTATTATGGAGACATTTTGTATTCCATAGTCTTGTTGGAGACCAGCATAGAATAAAAATCTCAATTGTTGTTAGCATTTGTCAGTAGATGGCACTCTTCCCAATGAATCAGTGACAGATCATTAGAAGTTACAATATTATGCATTTTGGGTCTTTTATTTGCTTTTAAAAATCTACGGAGTTTCCATTTCTGTCATGATCACAGTCTTCGCTCCGATCACTATATCATTCTGTACCAGGTGTCCTCTTTCATTTAAGCTACCTTACAACATCTGCATTTTGTTATGGTCTATAATGTTCTTGTGCAGTATTACTGAGGCAGTCAATTTATTTCATGGTCTTTAACTTAACCAAGAATACTGATAGACAACTATTTTAAAGGAATACATAATAATAATAATAATAATAATAATAAAATTTATTTATAGCCCGCTCCTCTGTTTCCAAAGCACACATTTATTCAATTACAAATTTACATTGACACATGCCCATTTGCTTACTGCATATTTATGCATTTTGACAGCAGTGCCAAATAACTGTGGTATATGATGATGCCAAGGCAGTGAGTATTACTGATTTTCCTCAGATAAAGTCAAAGTGGAAACATGAATCGATAAGGCTGAGGCTGTAGTCTTCAACTGTTTGCTTATATATATATATACATACACACATATTATATATATTTAAAGTAGCTTTATACAGCTATATATACTTTTATCATCACAATGAGGTACACTTTCATCATGCATATTCTTCAATGAATTTTCTATTCAATGTTTTTTTCCAACTTCCAAGGTTCTGAGAACATTTACATATAATGAACAGGTGAAATACATGTAAAATGATACAAGAGAGATACATTTTTAAGTATGTTGCCACATGACTTGAGAAGAGGGCAAAGTAATCCAAACAACTGCTTTGGTTATTATCTGTGTACAACCCACACAGTCCTGCGGTGCCAAAGCTATTATTTCTTCATTTTTCTCACCATTACTTTTTGTAGCCTTTCTAAATTTCCTCTCTTAACTCATATGGCTTTCTCTAACCTTTCCCCCATTTCCAGTCTCTTAAAAAGTCTCTCCAAGGTTTGTCACTTTTCTGTGTTGTTTTACCATAACAGCATGCTATGTCTTGCCATGCCTTCTCATCTCTTGACTGGCAACCCATATCCATATCCATCTCACTTGTGGCTTTGGACATGCTATCTCCTGGTTCTTCCAATAATTTACATTGGTTTGGATTTGTTGGATTCATGGCCACCTTACTGCTGGATGGAACATAAAATGTGCTAAATCTGCACTGAAGGGGAGAGTAGCTGTGGTGGGATGATAGAAACAAGGAAGTCACAAACAGGTCGAACAACAACTCATCAAGAGGGGCACTTAAAAGTATGCATCTTTCTAGCTCACTATCATCTTTGGCACTTAAAAGAATGTGTGTTTCTGGCTCACTATCAGCACTGCATGGAAAGAGATACTGCAGAAAAGTAGGCAAAAGTAACAGAGATTGATTTTGTTTAGGTGCAGACTCCTAACTATGTTCCTAGTCATATGGGTCTAGCCTTTCCCCATTAACCAGCTCACTGTGAAAGATGCTTTTGCCTGTGTGTATCACTTCACATCCTTTCACAAACAGAACTAAGACCAGAAGATGAACTTGTTTTCAGATCATATTGTCCAAGAAGTTACAAATCTTTAATAAACTCAGTGCATGGTCCTGAACTCATTCTTAAAAAATAGACCCTTTAAGCACTTAGTACTAGAATAGAGAATGAACCAGCATAATCCTTCCACTCCAGAATACATGCAGTTCTTTGAAAATGAAAGTTCTTATTGTGTGACATTAATTTCAGAAACATAAAAAGTGTCCCCACCTTTAGTGCAGAAGAAGTAAGTAGCAGAATTGTGGATCAAATATTTATTCATATTTAGACTATAGTCTACTCTGCATTACAGAAATAATGCAGTTTGACACTGTTTTAACTGTCATAGCTCCATCCTATGCAGTCCTTGGATTTGTAGCTTGTTGTGGCACCAGAACTCTCTGACAGAGAAGAATAAATAGGTTGATATTATGATGGTGTGCCTTCAAATCCTATCAAACTTATGGTGACTCTAAGGTGAACCTGTAATAGGGTTTTCTTGGCAGGTTTCTTCAGAGTGGCTTTGCCACTGCCATCCTCTGAGGCTGAGAGAGTTTGACTAGATGAAGTGGGTTTTCATGGCCAAGCCAAGACTCGAACCCTGGTCTCCAGTTATAGTCCAATGGCTAAACCACCACACTCCCATAATATTATAGCACTAAGCCATGGCAGTTAAAATAGTATCAAACTTCACTATTTCTGCAATGCAGATTACATTAGATTGGTTTTCTACAACTTGCCTGAGTTAAATGTATGGCTGTCATTTGCAACTGGATCTAGTAACTACTGTCTTAACAGAAAAGCTATCCATTTTCATTTATTTCTTGAATCTCTACTTGCATGAAAGTATGATTGCTTTTTAAGGCTCTAATTCAATTTGTTATTGTTGCTGTTGTGTGCCTTAATATATTTTCTGATGTATTGCGATCCTAAGGGTTTTCTTGGCAAGTTTCTTCATAGAGGTTTTGCCATTGCCATCCTCTAAGGCTGAGAGTATGTGACTTGCCAAAGTTCACCCAGTGGGCTTCCACAGTCAAGCAGGGATTCAAACCCTCTTCTCCAGGGTCACAGTCCAACATTCAAACCACTATACCACACTGGCTCTGAATACTTAATGGAATATTTCCATTAAATGTATGCAATTGAAAAAACTGTATTAAAAGAATACACGGATGGTCTAAATATGGGGGAGAAAACCCCAGTAGAATACTTACATTATCATTCATTCCCTAGTGGCAGAAAAAAAGAAAACAATTGACACTTTAGAAAGGAACTAGAAACAAGCATGTATGACTCAGGTGTCTTACACAAATGAAAATTTTGCATGGAAGTATGTAAAATGTACGCAGAACAGGCAGGTACTTATGAATATAGGCACACATGCATAAAATAGGTGCATAAACCAGGGTTCTGGAATTGGGACAAGTTCATACAGTGCTACAGAATATGCAAATAGCCTCCAAGGAGAGATTATATTATACGCTACAGTGAACAGTCCTTCTCCCCCCACACCCCACCACAGCAATATACAGCTACCGGTCTAACTTGCTTGATGGAAGAAAATACTCTTCACTAACTAGCGGAAAAGAGGAGAGTAGATAACTCTGAAAGGCCTTTATTCAAACCCACCTATGAATTCACTTTGATACTAAAGATACAGGTAAAGCAGGAGGGAGAAGGGCAGAAAAGACAATTTTTTTTAATGTGTTACCTTAAACAAACATTATCTTGCTAGAGGTGTGGATTAAACATTCTCCTTTCCTACCTAAAATATTACATCTACAGAGGATAAAATAAATCTGCACTTTCTTGATCCAGTTTCCAAAGTATTAGCCAACTTGGCAGCTACCTAAAAACACTCACTTCCATATGCATCAGAATCAAAAGCAATATATTTTGGAAGAAAATCTCCCTTCCTGAAAAGAAGTTGGGGAAAGCAACGAAAAGACATCAAGAAAAAAAAACCTTTAATAAATCTTAAGGATATTCAACAGCTAGCATGAAAAAATACATGCAGAAGACAAAACTGTGGTCTGGAAAACAGAAGCACAGTTAAAGTATGAAGCAGAAGAACTTTCACAGTGTGAATATATTCTCAAAGCCCAAATCTAAGCTAGCTGGGAAACATGTAGGACATATTATTTAAAACACATGTTGCTTCTCAGCTTTTCAACATCCACAGTGGCATACAAACTTCAATACCTAAGCAGCTTCTTAAACAGCTTTTTCCCTGTAAAAAGAATTTTAATGATCCTGTGAATTATGTTCATACAGTCACTGCTGTTCTGGTTGTTGTGTGACATCTCTGAAAGCAACCCAAAATGCCACTACCCAAAAATGCAATGCAGAATTTTACTATAACTGTCAAGAACATTAGCTCTTGTCTCCGACCAAAACATCATTACAAATAGTGCCAGTTATAGACTCAAGTCTATTCCTAACACTCCAAAAGGAATTCATGGGATTGACTCTTTTCCACTCTTTTCTTTTTTACATCAGAAATCTTAGCAGGGAGCTGTTTCCTGCCCAGTTTTAACCCCAGGACTCTTAGAGCCAGTTTTCCCTCCCATGCAAGAATCTTAGAAGCAGTGCTTCAGAGAGCTCTTTCATCTTTCCTGGCTCTTTAAAAAATGTTTCTTATCAGTTATGTTGAGACCTTCTTTATGCTTCTAGGAAGGCCTCATCTGGAGTTTATACTTTCAGTTTGTAATACAATCGGTCCGCTGTTTTCAAGGGGGATCTGTTTTGGAACCCTTCCCCCCCAGAAAAATGGAGACTCACTGATATTCAAGCCCCATAGAAATTCACAGAGATTGCCCCTCCCTGAATGTTCAAGGCTGAGGGTCTCAAGTCTGCAAGAATGGTGGGGCAACTGTACAACCTGGAAGACAACAAAAAGCCAACTTTCAAAGTCTGACACATATACCACCCACTCCCCATTAGTTATAGATGACTCCCCCTTTTTGGAACTTCAGCTTGAAACTCAGCACTGCACCTTGGGCAACAATCAAAAACACTATCAAATTTGGGGGGGAGGGGTCTAGAACAGTGTTCTATTGAAAAAAAACATGCAGGGGTAGCTGTGTTGGCCGTTTAAAAAATACTAAAAAAATCTATCAGTGATAGCTTTATTGGCCAACTGAAATGCACAATATACTTGTTGCAAGCTTTTGAAGCTCCATGGGCTTCTTTATCAGGCAAGATGTTCCAAACCAAACAGGAGGGGGAAAATAATTGGAGATGTTAGTTAGATGCCTGCATGCTGTTTCAGTTCTTACTTGTAGTTGTAATCGTCACTTGTAAAGAAGTTATGCTGGGGGAGGAGGGATCAGGAGGATATATTTTGTAGGTAGGCTCCTCCTCCTCCTGGCCATGGGGCAATAGGGAGATTTCCAAAGTCCAGGAAATTTAAAGCCCATTTGCATCTCAACAGGGACCCCTCTTTGGCAATGCAAGATGTCTCCATTCCAGTGAGGTCACGGGTCTCTTTGTAGGCAGAGAACAATGGAGTCCTCAAGTATGGATGCCAAAGACAGGAATTCATCCTCTTTTGCTGCTATACATGATGCAAATCCATGCTTTATGCCTTACCAAAAGTTTCTGATCTGTGTTAGGATAATAAAGGATATAGTCAGTAGTACCTTGAAATGAAAAAAAAAATTGTTTTTCATGTGATTAAGAAATGCAGTATAGTAGCCCCTTTTCAGGTCAACTGTGGGTTTTTTAAAGTCAAGTGGTGCTTAGCACGTGGTTAAAAAAAACTTCAAACAAACCAAAAATGCTATAATAATATTTTGAACAGGAAAAACAAAAATTATGCGAAAACATTAAAAGGAGGAAAAGAGAAGGAGAAAAAAGGAATGCAGCAGCTCCTTTAAGACTAACTGGTTTTTATTTTTAACATGGGCTTTTGTGGATATAAACGGCAGTACACACAGCTACTTCTCTGAAAACTACACATAACATTACCATTCAAAGCAAACACAGTGAAAAAGGACCATTCCACCAGCTTTGCTAAAAGACTAATGATTTTTCCTCCTTTCTTTAATTATCAACCATGTTTTCCCTTTTTCTATCCTATTCCTTTTCAATTCCATTTTGCAAGCCTGCAGTCAGGCAGAGATGTACTTTCCTAAAAGGTAACTGTTTTGAACCCCCCCCCCCCCAATAATTCAATTCTTACAGCTTCCACTTTCTTAGTATACCAGTAGTACTTCAGTTTCTCTAACATATTTAGAAGAGGTAGGCTGAAATTCTAACCCCCCCCCCCCAACATTTCACAGTACAACCAGAAATCAGACTATAATAGCTCTCACAGGACACCAGGAAACCTAACAGCCGATAACAACACAATGCCTTACCAGAATAAGAAAATTCCTTTATCTGCTGTGAAAAATGCCATGATATTCTGTGTATGCTATTCTTAAGGAAAAATGCTATGCTACCAAAACATACAACCATTGTTTTTTAAAAAGAAAATTTAAGAATATTGTCATCCATGGGGGGGGGTGGCAAGGCAATGTGCAACAAATGCAATGGGCTTAGCAAAAATAAAATTCAATTACAATAAACAAAAGTGCTTGTATAAAGAAAGAAAGCTCTTTTGGTCATGGTCTGAAAACTTCCACATGGGCATCGGGGTTTCAGTCTTTTTTCTCTTTCCCAAATCCTTTTCCAATGTTTGAGAAAGACATTAGAATTTGGTAACAATAAGGAAATATGACAGCAAGCCCAATGTCCACATTTAAAATCCTGTGCATGTCAGGGAGAGATGGAAAGAATATTCAAAACTATTGGGTTGGGGAAAAAAAAGATGCATTTCAAGTGCCAGGAAATGCTGAGGAGAAGAATCCTGTACTAACAAGAATTTTTGCAGTTTAATCTGCAGTGATTTACTCTGTGCAAAATTGGCACATGGGAGATTTTGTGCTGAAATAGCATTTTTATGCAGAAGATTCTGTTTCATGTACAAAAACAAACAAAAAACTGTTTACTGTCTTTGAAAAATGTGTATTTTCCCAAGACTTTCTCACAATGGGGGAAAATGCTGAAATTAGTTGTTGCTTCCTTCAAGAATGAAATTAGCAAATGATTACATTTCTTAATGTCTGGAAGGATGTTTTTCACTGTCACCTGGATAAGCATACAGCTGAACCTAAAAACAGAAAACTATGGCTCAATCAATCACTTTACTTATATAGTATCCTGCCTTTTTTCCAACAATGGGACTCAAATTGGCTTTCAGAATCTCAAGTTCATTCTGCATTAGCCAACCATGCTTTTGCATGTTGGCTTTCTGAATAAAAGAAATAAAAATCAAACCATAGGGAGATAAAAACAAGCACTGAGTGTAGTGGGATCATCACTGGAGAGGAGGTATCGTCCCTCAGAGTTGCATTGAATTTTGTTGGCAGAGTAGGTAAAGGTAAAGATATTCCCCATTGACAATGGTGATATGTTTTCACAGAATCATAGAACTGGAAGAGACCACAAGGGCCATCTAGTCCAACCTCCTGCCATGCAGGAACTCCCAATCAAAGCATACCCAACAGATGGCCATCCAGCCTCTGCTTAAAAACCTCCAAGGAAGGCGACTCCACCATTCTCCGAGGGAGTGTGTTTTACTGTCGAACAGCCCTTACTGTCAGGAAGTTCTTCCTAATATTGCGGTGGAATCTCTTTTCCTGCAGTTTGCATCCATTGTTCTGAGTCCTGTTCTCTAGAGCAGCAGAAAACAAGCTTGCTCCCTCCTCAATGTGACATCCCTTCAAATATTTAAACAGGGCTATCATATCACCTCTTAACCTTCTCTTCTCCAGGCTGAACATCCCCAGTTCCCTAAGGCGTTCTTCATAGGGCATGGTTTCCAGACCCTTCACCATCTTAGTTGCCCTCCTTTGGACCCGCTCCAGTTTCTCCACATCCTTTTTGAATTGTGGTGCCCAGAACTGGACACAGTACTCCAGGTGGGGCCTGACCAAAGCAGAATAGAGTGGCACTATTACTTCCCTTGATCTAGACGCTATACTTCTATTGATGCAGCCTAAAATTGCATTGGCCTTTTTAGCTGCTGCATCGCACTCATGTTCAACTTGTGGTCTACTTGGACTCCTAGATCCCTTTCACATGTGGTCTCATTCAGCCAGGTGTCCCCCATTTTATATCTGTGCATTTCATTTTTCCGCCCTAAGTGCAGGACCTTACATTTCTCTGTGTTGAATTTCATTTTGTTAGCTCTGGCCCAGCTTTCTAGTCTATTCAGGTCATTTTGAATTTTGATCCTGTCCTCTGGGGTATTAGCTACTCCTCCTAATTTGGTGTCATCCGCAAATTTGATAACTAGGCCCTCAATAATTTCATCCAAGTCATTAATAAAGATATTAAATAGCTCTGGGCCCAGGACAGAGCCCTGTGGGACCCCACTGGTCACTTTTCTCCAGGATGAAAAGGAGCCATTGTTGAGCACCCTTTGGGTGTGGCCAATCAATCAGTTACAAATCCATGTAACGGTTACCTTGTCTAGTCCACATTTTACAAGCTTGTTTGCAAGAATGTCATGGGGAACCTTGTGAAAGGACTTACTGAAGTCAAGATATGCTATATCCACAGCATTCCCTACATCTACCAAGCTGGTAATTTTACCAAAAAAAAGAGATCAGATTTGTCTGCCATGACTTGTTTCTCTGAAACCCATGTTGGCTTTTTGTGATTATGGAATAATCTTCTAGATAGTCACAGACTTTCTGTTTAATGATCTGCTCCAGAATCTTTCCTGGTATTGATGTCAGACTAACCGGACGATAATTGTTGGGATCCTCTTTTTTCCCCTTTTTGAAGATTGGGACAACATTTGCCCTCCTCCAGTCTGCTGGGACTTCTCCTGTTCTCCAGGAGTTCTCAAAGATTATTGCCAATGGCTCTGATATTACATTTGCCAGTTCTTTTAATACCCTTGGATGTAGTTCAATACATTGAAGGTGGAAAGAGAGTACTAATTCTGACATAAAAAGTATGACCCATACGTTGCTTATGGACCCTTATTTTTCCCTAATACAACAAAGTTCCCCTAATGTTTTGGGGGGGAATCACCCAAATATGCCCCAAAATACTGCCTGGAATTTTTACATGAGTCAAAGCACATTCTAGAGGTTCAAGTCACCCAGTCACCTTTTTTTAAAAAAAGGGTAAAAAACCAAGGAATAAAGAGAGAGAGAGAGAGAGAGGATATTTCCAGCACTGACTTTGGGTTGCTATGGAGGCAAGAATCAGAAGGAGCAGCCCAGCTTGAGAGTAAACATGTTCCCACCACCACTACTTATGTATCTCTGTATTAAAAGCAATGATGACACTTCAATCCACCTAGGACTGGCATGGCATTAAAATCATATGAAAGTCCAGTTCTTAAAAGAAATAATGCAAAGTCTGCAAACTAAACATGTTTATTAGGAAATAATAAGAAATTAGGGCTTAAAAATACCAGAGTTGGAAAAAATCCGCAAGTTTTTTAAACCCCCTAAATTCTGGGGGTTTTGTTGGTTGGTTGGTTTAAATCAAGTTTTAGTTTGTTTGTTTAAACTTTCTTTTTACACTAACATTTTAATTTTACCTCATACTCACATTTCTTGTACTTGATTCTACATCTTTTTATTCTCTCATTTTTTTATATCATTAAAACAGAGTCAGACTGTGTATTTCGTCTTTCTGCTCATCTCACTTCATTGGTTCAGCTCACGCAAATGAAGACTACAAGCAGCAAGGATGTGGAATAATACCAGGAGAATTCCTTTGTAATAGGCAAACTGGGAATTGCCCTACACAGATTTCCTATTTGTTGACTTTGAGAATGTACACTGTTGGTAGCCCATATATAAGAATATAGGACTACGTGAGAGCCAGCATAGTGCAGCATTTTGAGCACTGGACTATGACCCTGGAGACCAGGGTTTGAGTCCCTGTTTAGCTATGGAAACTCACTTGGGACTCTTTCAAACCGGGAGGAATTTCTCCCAACTCCGAATGGAGCCAATTCGGATTTATGTAAATTCGCTTGTTTAGCGAATTTACATGAACCCCTGCTCCGTTCGGAATTACTTCCCATTACCCGAAATTAACCCCCTCCTGCCCGAATTTGCATGCGAAGCTTTAATTCGCAATAAGGTAAAACCCATGATTGCATTCGAATTGGCTTCCCTCCTGCCCGAATTTGCATGTGAAGAGTTAATTTGCAATAACATAAAACCCATGATTGCATTCGAATTGACCTTAAATTATACTTCCAATTTAGCCTTGTATGAAAGAGTCCCAGGTGACCTTGGACAAGTCACACACTCACAGTCCCAGAAAAGACCATGATAGATTCATCTTAGGATCCCATAAGTCAGAAATGCCATGAAGGCACACAAGAACAATAGGATTACACTAATATAGGACTCAAAATTAAGTAGCAAAATGCACTTCAGATGTTATGGCCACAAGCTTAAATAATAATTATTCTTTAAAAAAAAATTCTTTAAATTAAACGGAGGTTGTGACTTACCCAAGCTAAAACTATAATATCAAGCAAACTCCTTAGTGTGGATGTCAAAATGGGTAAAACTAGAAAACTCTAAACCTCTCAACTTGGAGGGTTTTAATTTACATTTTGGGTAGCATGCCTACCTTTGGTGTGACAAAAAAATTTGAGCACCACTTTTTGGACAGATACAAAATAGATCAAAAAGACACAGAATTTGAAACAAAGAAACATATATGTAGAAAATTGCTGGAGAAGTCCAACAGAGTAATAGGTGACTTCAAAAGAGTGAATTTTTACAAATTGAGGAGACTATTAAAAAAGGAAGTTGAAAAGGAAAATCAAAAGGTTCAAATTTCTCAATATGTGGAGGTTACTCAAAATAATAGAAGCACACCTAGGATGTATACTAAAGGTCAGGAAAAGTACCCCAAAAAAGATGCCACAAAGTCCATGAACTGACTAACCTCTTTTGCAAGCAGCATCATGATAAAAAAGAACAAGAAGATCAATAGGATCCCTGTGCCTTTTCTGCAATCTGTCTCCGCTAGGCAAGAGGCAGGAAGACACCTGTGACATTTTCAGGAAGCTTGAAAACCTGACATAAATGGCAGTGGCAAGAGATAAAGTTCTCACATTCAGGGTTGCTGGACATTGCCCTACTTTTTCAGTAGAATCCAAGATCCACCAAATTGGGCTGGTTACGAAAACTAACACTTAGAATTAAAGAATTATGGGTATACGTTTTGTCTGTCAGAACTGGATAGAGCTTAGTGTATCTCCACATAAAAATCCACTGGTAATCACTCCAAGCTTTTTTCATTTTAGGAACATAATTTAGGGCATAAAATCATATATGTTGCTGCTCTTGCTAATCAACTGGGAGTCAAAAATTCTATTGATTTATTATAAATGACCCAGAGATTATCATAGTACTTTTGTCCACTCGTTCCAGACTTAACTGCCAAATTTTAAAAGAGCACAAGGTCAGAATCTATTTGAGAATCCTTAATGCAAATGTAGAACAGCAAATTGTTTAACCAAAGATATGGTAGAACAGAGTCTCCTGACACTTTAACAACTAACAAGTTTAATTTGGAATAAGCTTTTGTGGATCCTAGGCCACTTCCACCAGGATTCATTGAGGAAATTTAGTAGTTCCTCAAAAAGAAAAGAAAATCTTCCTACACGTATGGCTTCCTACACTTTTCTTGCAGAGGCCGAGGGTACCAGGCCATATTATGTATCACTGGTGGCATACTGTATATGACATTGTTTCAGCTTTTGTTGCACAGGAGAGGACTCTTAAACAAACAGCAATATCAGTTCATCACTCAGGACTATTTTTGCTTGCCGCAAGAGAGAAATAAACTGCTCTGCTGACTGCATGGGGAAATCTGAAAGAGCTGCTATCACATTACCATAGTGACCTGTAAATAAGTCAACCTGGCATTGGGGGGGGGGGGTGTCAATTTTGGGGCATAATTTTTTACAGTTATAGACAAGTATATACAGTAGTAAAATTCTAATACACAATTAAAACACCATATTAATATAATAAATAAGAATGTTAAATCCTTTAAAAATACTAAGTTAAAAATATAAAACCATTAAAAACATAGCAAGCAAACACCCAGTAAGAAGCCTCTCTGGGTGCAATTATGTATTAAAAGCCAGCTTGGAAACAAATATTTTTGCCTGCTGGTAAAAGGAGAGCAGAGGGGAGACCTCTACAGCCTCCCACAGAAGGGATTTCCAAAGTGTGGGGGTTTTCTCCCTGGCCTCATGTCATCTAGTTGATATGACAGGGCAAAACGCCAGGGCCAGGATCAGGTCTGATCCTGGTAGACCAGACACAGAACCAGAGAAAGCCTTCCATGGAAAATCTTACTGCTCTGGTAAGTTCATATGGGAGAAACAGTCTTTTGAATAGGCTGGACCTATGCTGTATAGGATTTTATAGGTAAAAACTTTGAATTGTGCCTGGAAACAAACTGGTAGCTAGTAAAGCTGTTTCAACAAGGGAGTTATATGTTCCCTACAACTGGCCTTGGGTAGCATTCTAGACACTGCATCTGGACTTGCTGAAATTTCAAAACAGTTTCCAAAGGCAACCCCATGTTACAGAAGTCCGACTGAGATGTAATCAAATCAGAACCTAGCCAGATCACCCATCCCAAGGAATGTGTACAGCTGGCACACTAGTTTTAACTGAGCAAATGCACTCCTGGCCACTGCTGAAACCTGGGCAGAGCTTAGTCCAAGAGAACATGCAAGTTGAAAGCTTCAGATTTGAAGGGGGAGTGTAACTTCATCCACAACAGGCAAAATCCCTATTTTCTGATATGCTTTTCGACTGACCAGGATACTCTCTAGTTTATCTGTATTAAGCTTCAATTTGTTTGCCCTCATCCAGTCTATTATTGACAACAAACATCTGTTCAGTACAAAGACAGCTTCCTTAGAGTCAGATAATGAGGAGAGTCAGGCATCAGCAGCATAGTACGTAAGTAAGTAAGTAAAAAATTTATTCGGTCATTGACCAGTATACATCAGCAGCATACTGGTAACACCGACCCCCACAAAAGTCCAGATTACCTCTTGCAGAGGTTTCATGTAGATTTTTAACTGTCAGGGGCTAGGAGCTGCAGGAGTAGGACCTGGAGGAAGCGTCTGATGAGGAGGCTGAGGAAGGGACCCAGGCAAGTCTTCCAGACAGGGAACAGCCTGCAGTTCTCCCTGTTGCAGAGCACCCAGCTCTCCCTGCTGAAGAGCCTCAGCCAGTTGATCCTGTTGAACTGGAGCTGCAGCCAGCAGGACAAGGGCACGACTCATTTACCTGCTGATGAGGCAAAGGAGTAACAGCTGGGGTCTTAAGTCCTGAGTCAAGGAGGAGGGACAAAGGATATAAAAAAAGATCCCCAGCCAGGCTGCAGGGCAAGCAGCAACAAGCAAGCCCTGATTAGAACCAGCTGGTGTCAGGCTATTTAAGAAGCAAGTTTGCTGAAGGCAAGTGCTGGAAGCAACTCATCTGTTTCCTGGCCAGCATGCCCGTTCCCTGACCCTCATTTCATACTTTGGACTTCCTGGCTTCTTCAATCCTTGGACTGTGGATGGTCCCATTTGGACCATCTTGATTCCTATTGCCTTCCTTGACTCAGACTGCTTGATGACATCTTTCTCATAAGGACACTTTCTATCTGCTGGCAGTTTGCTGTCTCTGCCTCCATTATCAGATTGTGGTTCCCTCCTCGCCAGCCTGTGTGGGCATTTGGTAAACCAGGATATTAACAACATGGGGACAACACAGAACCCTAAGGTACCTCACAGAACCCTAAGGTACCCAATAGAGACAGCATCAAACAAGCCCCTCCAAGAACATCTGGAACCCCTGCATAACAGTCCTCCTTGAACTCCATCTTAGAGAGGTGGCCCAGAAGGATACCATGGCTGATGGTATCAAAAGCCACTGAGACGTCCAGCAGAGCCAACAGGGACACACTGCCCCTGTCCAGTTCTCTGCGTTGGCAATCCACCAAGGTGACCAAAGCTGTCTCCATTCCATTTTAAAACAAAAGACCAAAGCTTCCCTTGTCTGATTCAACACTTATATGACGTGGAAGTGGGGAAAGCATTTTAAAGTGCTTTTCTAGAAAAGTCTTCTGAATTGAGAGACATTTCTGCCACACTGTATTATCTAATTGTAATTAGGTCACTGTAGCAAGCTGGAATGTTAATAACTTCAGAATTTGTTCTGACCAGGAGGCTAGCAACAATGACATTTATTGTTCTTTATTTTGAAGGCATGGAAACTATTTTGGAAGAGGTTTTCCTTGGTAAACATATTGTCTGCCTTTGACAATGGAACCTCCAAAATTATTGTCAAAACAAATGTTTAGATTTTGTGTTTGCATATAGGTATATAGATAAAAATCCATTTTCACTGTTTATCCAACAATAGCAACAAAATCTTTTCCTCATCATGTTATGCCTTGAAAAAAGGGCATGCATATATTGAAAAAACTCAAACTATTAATTGCACCTAGATGTGCAAAGAATTCAAAGCACACCCAGTACCAAAGCCTCTATAAATTCATTGCCTATAATCAGCACAGCTAAGCAGAATGACCAGTTCCTCATGTTGTTTTACTGACTCCTACCCACAGCCAAGGGCACAAGTGGATTCAAACCATACAGAAATAGTTTGGCAGGAGGTTGCTTTGCTAGATTTGTTCTTAGCTCAGTCTGTCAAGGTAAAATATAATGAATAATGAAGTCAAGCCAAATGAATTGTATAGGCATTTTTTTAATCTTTTATATTTATTGTTCATGTTTTTAAACTTGTGGTGCAACCTTTCCTGTGTCATATAAACCTGCAGATAGGAGACTGAGCTATCACCAGTATGAGTTTCAGAAGAAAAAAAAAGAAGCCAAGTGCAGCACTAAGGCACAAAATCTTAAAAATGCAGCTTTAAATGGTATAATCTCTCGCACTGCATTCTCCGCTGTGCCTCCAAAGCTATGGAATGACCTGCCGGAAGAGATCCATCAGCTACCTACACTGGAAGCATTTAAAAAAGAGCTGAAGACAGATCTCTTCCGGCGGGCATTCCCATCTGACCTTATTTAATGCCCCTTTGAATGCCCTATGGATGTATTATTGATGTAGACATTGATTTTAATTTTTAACCTGATGTAACTATGATGCTCTTTGAACTGTATTGTGTTTTTAAAATGCTGTAATCCTGCCTCGATCCGTAGGGAGAGGCGGGAAATATAAATACATTTTATTATTATTATTATTATTATTATTATTATAATCCAGAAATCCTACTCCTGCAAACTAACTTCTCCTTTTTAGTTCCATACAAGAAAAGGATACTTGGAATAGCCCCAGGTATCACAGAAGAACTCTGTGAGCCTCTTCTGTTCTGCAGTAAAATTGTCCTATTTTCTAGTGGAACAGAAAGCCAGATGTAAATGTGACCTGCTGTACAAGTACACATCATGGTTGCCTGCAATTCTTAATGCAACAGGTTGCATCTCCTCAGGCCAGTACAGTCCTGCTGTCTTCTCCTCTTCAATGCAGCCCCTTGTGCCCATGGAAAATCCACTCTTAACATTTGAGAAGCTTCTGGAGACAACTCTAGAAGGGGATAACGAGAAACTGTGGATTCAGCTCTTGAGCTGAAGTGTCCTTTGCTTGTTCTGTAGCGCAGCCAGTGATTTACCATCTTCGACATTCCCCACTTTTCTTCTTCCCCTTGAAACTTCAAAGCATTTTGAAGTTTTAAAATTATTCATGTTTTTATTCTGCAAAATTTTAAGTGGTAAAAGGAGAACAAAAAAGTTTTACTTTCCCTCAGATTGGGCCATGCAAGGCGTAAGAATGACTAAAGTAAAGTGCAATCCTTTAGTGAACAAAGACAGGTGATTTGTGATCTGGTATGAATGGTACTTTTTGAGGAAGCTACCCTAGTAGAGAAAGCTGATACAGTATCAGAATATTCAAGGGCATATAATCCTACATGCAGTATAATCTATAAGAACATTACAGGTTGAGAATTTCTTATCTGAGATTTTTGGGAATAGAAGAGTTTGGATCCCCCCCCCCCCCGATTTTGCATACCAATATTTGTGTATGTATACACACAAGATATCTTGGAAATGGGACCCATGTCTAAACACAAAACTGTATTTATATTTCATATAATACATGGCCTTATATAGATGGCCTGAACATAATTTTATGTAATATTTAAAAAATATCATGAAACAAAATTTGTGTACACTGAACTATCAAAAATCAAATATATCACTATCTCAGCCTCCTGTGAAAAAAGTTTCAGTTTTTGAGTATTTCAGATTTTGGAATTCTGGATAAGGGAGCTCAACCTGTCTGAAGTTCTTAAGTTTCCCCTGTATTCACAGAGACTTAGAAAATACAACCAGAAAGTATGTCTGCCATTTTAGCAGAATAGCAGGAGAAGCCAATCTGAGATTGTAGCATGGCAAGGAGAGTGAATGAACTTTTCCTCTGCAATTCAATCCAAAGAAAATCACCCCATGAAGGTTGTATGACCCAAATGAATGGTGAGAAAAGAAATAATGTCAGGTTGATTTGCAGCAGGAAAAAGGTGGTGGCAGTGATTTAAACAGAGGAATTCTACTGAACTACAGTCCTGACAGTCTAAAACAGCCCAATGACCAAATGTCACTGAAGTGCAACTATAAGTGCATATTTATGTGGTACAAAAAACCAAGAATACCCAAGAAGTTGGTTGTTAATAAAAGAAGTCAATAAACTATAACTTGTGCCCAGAAGACAGGCAACCAATGGAAAGTGGAGGTGAAAGCAGCCAAGAAGTCAGAGCAGAACAGAGAATTGGAAAGGGGAGGAATGTTTGTCCATCCTACACCATAAAGTCATTACTCATAAAAGGCAATCTATAAGAGAAGAGCAACTGAAGCACACCAATTCATACTTTGTTTATATTCGCTCTTTCCCCTTCCTCTGCCTCAGTGGTCCCCAAACTGTGTTCTTGAAGGGATTTTGGATTTCAACTCTCAGAACCCCATACTATTGGCCAACATGGCTGAGGTTTCTGGGAGCTGAAGTCCAGAATCTCTTTAGGGACCATTGAGGCAGAGGAAGAGGAAGAAAAGAGAAAGAGGGAAGAGGAGAGTAACTCCTATGGACACTGAAATGATTAGAATGTGGTTCATCTAATTCTTCATAGGATGTGGGAGGAATCCAGAGGGGTTGGGTTTTCCCCCTTAACATAAATAGAGAACAGAATTTAACTGAAATCTTCATATGCAGGAAGCAAAAATTTTCAAAACGACAAAATAGCCTCTTTGAAGAACTATTCTTCACTTGATGCACAGGTTTATGAATTCCTCTCCCTTTACATTTCATGCCAAGATTTGACCCTTCCCCAAGGCCCATTCCTATAATTCTTACAGCTGCTTTAAGAGTTATATAAACTCCTACAGAAAGTACAGTATGGAGTTCTATTTATCATCAGCTATATTAACACTTCACAGACAGTGTGGTATAGTGGTTTGAGTGTTGAACTACAACACTGGAGAAAAGGGTTTGGTTTCTTGCTTGGCCATGGAAACCTATTGGGCAATTTTAGGTAAGACATACACACCCTCAGCCCCAGAAAACTCAGGGATCATTCTGCTCTGGTGTTGTCGTGAGTCAGAAACAACTTGAAGGCACACAGCAGCAACAACAAATAACACTTCAGAAAGTTTCTTCTGATTTTTTTCCATATACACTTCACCATAAGCAGGTAAAGCCTTGGTTAGTGCTTGGATGGGAGACAGCCAATAAATACCAGGTGCTGGAGGCTGTATTTCAGAGGAAGAAACTCGCAAAACTACTTCTAAGTATTCCCTGCCCAAGAAAACCCAATGAAATTCATGGGATCGCCATAGGCCGAGAGGCAACATGAAGGTTCATGCGTGCGCGCGCACACACAATTCCCATTTAAATATCAATCTAATGTATAACAGGTTAACTACAGGGTGTTTTACTGCACCAATTCTCTAAACGAGACAACAGAGAAGCAGCCATTCATTTTTGCCTTCTAATAATACTCACGACACTCCACTCATAAACCAATTTGGGATTTCAAACATGAAAGTGATTGATCAAGTTCTGTTCACATAACCTGCTTTGAACAATTCACTATCTACTTTCACAAACACATGCCTTTTAAATAAATTACTGTATACACAATAGAAAAAAATAGTATATTCCAGAGAACTATGACAGACAGGAATGAAATGTAAGTGTGCAAAAAATGAGAATATGGACCATGTACTCCTGAATTGGGAGGAAACCGTAAAAGTGGACGAACCTTATATAAAGTTTAGGAATGAAACTAGTTCCCTTTGCCTTCAGCAGTGTACCAAGGAACTGTGGAACAAACAGCATGATGTAACTTGATTCAAGCATGACATTTATGATTCATAAACTGATAGTAAACTTTATTTACATCTAACATATTTTAAGTTGTCTTTTAGGCTAGTAATGTATTACGGTACTTGTTTAAAGCACTTATAATCCATGCATAACAAAAGGGAGACAGACTGGGGTATAAATATAGTATTTAAAATCCACGAATTGGTCACACTGATTTTAGAGTAAGCTTAAGCAACTCTCAGGGCAACACTTAATATGACTTTCATCACCTAAGTGGAATTAATATGCATGATTTTTATATGTAAATAACAGGTAAGGGGAAACCTAAAGTTTAATGGCATTCACTCACCGCTGTAAATTCCATGTCATCTTTGGCCTAGAGTACTGAGATCTGTCTGTGTTTTCTAGTTCCTTTCCATATGATCTTTTCAAAATGTAAGGCAAAAATACACATCTATGTATTTGCTACTAAAAGCAGCACATCACATATAGCAGCATGCTGTAAGAGTATGGTCTGGAGCAGAGAGGCAGGAAGGACTGGCCCGAGACCATTCTGGCTATAAGTGGGCTGGGACCACAACAACTGCAGAGCCCATTCCCAAAGTGGGCCACTGCCGCAGGACCCAAGCCATGCCACCAGGAGCCAGATTATCCTGGCTTCTTTTTGCTCCAGTCCAAAGGACTGAAGCATGGCATAGAAGCAGCTTCAGGCCACGCTGGAGGCATACATCATGTAAATGCCACACCCCAAAACAGATGGAAGCCGTTTCATTTGGCCTGGCCTGTCTTTTCTGGGCTTTACTTATAAGGTTTCTTGGGAAACGGGGCAGATACAATCCCAGTACCATGGGGAACAGAGATGATGCACATCAGGACAGATCCACACTGGTGGAGGAACTGCATGGGACAGCTTTTGAGGGGGCTCTGGCAGCTGAGGTCAAGAAGGCAAAGCAGAGGACAAAGAATGGATCCCAGTTACCAAACTGGCACACCAGATCAAAGAGATGAATATCAAGTCCCTGGAAGAGATCTATCTTTTCTCCCTTCTATCAAGGAATCTGAAATCACTGACCTTTTCCTGGGGTCCTCTCTGAAAGATGAGATTCTGAAAATCATGCCTATTTAGAAACTAACCCCTGCTGGTCAGTGTGCCAGATTCAAGGCTTTTGTCGTCACTGGTGATTACAATGGCTATGCAGGCCTTGGTATCAAATGCTCCAAAGATGTGACCACTGCAATTTGTGAGGCCATCATCTGGGCAATACTGTCCATCGTGCCAGTCAGATGAGGCTACTGGGGCACCCAAATGCTTTAAAATTTGAAATATTAGACAAAAACCTCAACAGAGGGAACAAGAGGCTCTTCATGTTTGGAAGAGCTGGCATGAATACAGCAGAATTGTCTGCAGCATTAGATTGACTTCAACATGTACAATTCTACAGACCTCAGAAGCTGTCCTATATATGCTTACCATAAACACAAGGACAATTTCAACAGGAAAGAGGAAACCCTGAGGGTAAACAAGTCTTGGCTACAAGTCCTGAAGAACAGCAAGGTTAAGACTCAACCAATGCAAATGAGAAACAGCCTGGGGTCAGGGGATTCCCAGCAGACAATGAGCACCAGTTAGCAGACATTAATCCTTGTTTGCATATCCTCCCACCCTGAGGACTGCCATTAGTAACAGAACAATACATTTGCAAATTACCGTATATACTCAATTCGACCTCATGTATAAGTCGAGGGCAAGTTTTGGGGCCAAAATTATGGATTTTGCTATGACCGGTGGATAAGTCGAGGGTAAAATTTAGGGGCATATAGGGAAGGATCTAAAGGATGAAGCAAAGCAAAATAATGTCAAATAATTTCCAAAATTCCATCAGACATAACTCTTAATTCTTAAGACTGGATGGATGAGAGAGTAAAGGGGGACAGTGCTTCCAGGACAGATTATACTCTTGCTTTTCACCAGGTTTCCTTCCTTCATGGTTCCTTCTTTTAAATAAGAGTTAAGATGCAGTACTTACATTGACCCGTGGATAAGTCCACTCCGTTTTTTTGGGTCAATTTTTTGACCTAAATATCTAGACTTATACATGAGTATATACAGTACTCCTTCCTTCCCAGGGTCACACAGGATATATATACCCAATCCTTTTCCAGGCAAATATTCTCTGAAGATGCCAGCCACAGATGGTGGCAAAACATCAGAAAGGAACTCTTCTAGAACATAGCCACATAGCCCGAAAGCCCCACAAAAAACTAGGGATGCTGGCCGTGAAAGCCTTCGACTCCACATCGAATCAAATCCTGGTCATCAGAGTCATAGTCGAACACTCAAATCACTATGTCATGCTGGCTCTCTAAGGAACTTTACTAAAATATTTTAAAAACAGAATAGAAATATTACTATCATTATTAATAAATTAGATCTAATGGAATACAGTAATTAAGATCTAATTTAATAATATTTATATTAATATTTCTATACTAACTTTAAATATAGAGCCACCAAGACAATGTAAAATAAATTGAAATAAAAATGATGACCCAAAGACTTAAGAGAACCCTTAAAAACATACTATATAAAAACAATGGGCTAAAGAAATAGGACTAAATGCCTATTCTAAACCTGAAAGACAAGAGGCAATTTGGTTAGTAGTTTATCCTGTGATTATAGGAGACACAGAGAAAGCCCATGTTTACATGCCTGAATGTAAATGGCATCATATGAACAACATGGAGCATTTCCTGTTGACCTTAAGAGCTGATCAGGTTTATAATGTTATGCAATAACTTTCCCTATTGGTGTGGGAACTGTTATACCACACAACTTAGCAGCTTAACTGCCCTGATTTACTATTTACTGAAAATTCTAGACACACTGTGTGCCTCCAAGTCATTTTTTACTTACAGTGACCCTAAGGCGAACCTATCATAAGGTTCTCATAGAATCATAGAATCATAGAATCATAGAATCATAGAGTTGGAAGAGACCACAAGGGCCATCCAGTCCAACCCCCTGCCATGCAGGAACTCCAAGTCAAAGCATCCCTGACAGATGGCCATCCAGCCTCTGCTTAAAGACCCCTAAGGAAGGAGACTCCACTACACTCCGAGGGAGTGTGTTCCACTGTCGAACAGCCCTTACTGTCAGGAAGTTCCTCCTAATGTTGAGGTGGAATCTCTTTTCCTGCAGTTTGCATCCATTGTTCCGCGTTCTAGTCTCTGCAGCAGCAGAAAACAAGCTTGCTCCCTCCTCAATATGACATCCCTTCAAATATTTAAACAGGGCTATCATATCACCTCTTAACCTTCTCTTCTCCAGGCTAAACATCCCCAGCTCCCTAAGGCGTTCTTCATAGGGCAAGGTTTCCAGACCCTTCACCATCTTAGTTGCCCTCCTTTGGACATGCTCCAGTTTCTCCACATCTTTTTTGAATTGTGGTGCCCAGAACTGGACACAGTATTCCAGGTGGGGCCTGACCAAAGCAGAATAGAGTGGCACTATAACTTCCCTTGATCTAGAAACTATACTTCTATTGATGCAGCCTAAAATTGCATTGGCTTTTTTAGCTGCCGCATCACACTGTTGACTCATGTTCAGCTTATGGTCTACTTGGACTCCTAGATCCCTTTCACATGTGGTCTCGTTCAGCCAGGTGTCCCCCATCCTATATCTGTGCATTTCATTTTTCCGCCCTAAGTGCAGAACCTTACATTTCTCCGTATTGAATTTCATTTTGTTAGCACTGGCCCAGCTTTCTAGTCTATTCAGGTCATTTTGAATTTTGATCCTGTCCTCTGGGGTATTAGCTACTCCTCCCAGTTTAGTGTCATCTGCAAATTTGATAAGTATGCCACCAATTCTGTCATCCAAATCATTAATAAAGATGTTGAATAGCACTGGGCCCAGGACAGAACCCTGTGGCACCCCACTGGTCACTTCTCTCCAGGATGAAAAGGAGCCATTGTTGAGCACCCTTTGAGTTCGGCCAGTCAACCAATTACAAATCCATGTAACTGTTAACTTGTCTATCCCACATTCTTCAAGCTTGTTTGCAAGAATGTCATGGGGAACGTTGTCAAAGGCCTTACTGAAATCGAGGTATACTATATCCACAGCATTCCCTTCATCTACCAAGCTGGTAATTTTATCAAAAAAAGAGATCAGGTTCGTTTGGCATGACTTCTTTTTCTGAAACCCATGTTGGCTTTTTGTGATTATGGCATTGGCTTCTAAATGTTCGCAGACTCTCTGCTTAATGATCTGCTCTAGCACCTTTCCTGGAATTGATGTCAGACTAACTGGACGATAATTGTTGGGATCCTCTTTTTTTCCCTTTTTGAAGATGGGGACAACGTTTGCCCTCCTCCAGTCTTCTGGGACTTCTCCTGTTCTCCAGGAGTTCTCAAAGATTATTGCCAATGGCTCTGATATTACATTTGCTAGTTCTTTTAATACTCTAGGATGTAGTTCATCTGGTCCTGGAGATTTATATTCATTTAGGTTAACCAGGTATTCCTGTACTACCTCTTTACTTATTCTGTGCTGAATTTCCTCTATTCTGTCTCCTGTTCCATTATCCTTAGGTTGAGCACCCTTTGCCTTTTCTGAGAAGACTGAAGCAAAGAAGGTGTTGAGTAATTCTGCCTTTTCTCTGTCTCCTGTGAGCATTTTGCCATCTTCTGCACGCAGTGGCCCTACTGTTTCCTTCTTCTTCCTTTTGCTGCGGACATATCCAAAAAAGCCCTTTTTATTGTTCTTAACCTCTCTAGCAAGCCTGAGTTCATTCTGCGCTTTAGCTTTTCTGACTTTACCCCTACATGTGCTGGCTATTTGTTTAAATTCCTCTTTCGTGATTTCTCCATTTTTCCATTTCTTATACATGTTCCGTTTAAAACTTAGCTCATTTGAAAGTTCCTTAGTCATCCATCCTGGCTTCTTGAGACATCTTTCATTTTTCTTCCTCATTGGAACTGTTTGAAATTGTGCCTTCAATATCTCCCTTTTGAGAAACTCCCATCCGTCTTGAACTCCCTTTTCTTTTAGTATTCCTGACCATGGGATCACTCCCAGTATTTCTCTAAGTTTATTGAAATCAGCTCTCCTAAAGTCTAGAGTGCATGTCTGACTATGCCTAGCTTCTCCCTTCCACTGCATAACAAACTCCAGGAGAACATGGTCACTTCCCCCTAAGGATCCAACCACTTGCACCCCATCAACTAGGTCTTCCCTGTTGGTTAAGATCAGATCTAAAATGGCTGATCCCCTTGTTGCCTCTTCCACCTTTTGGACAATGAAGTTGTCTTCCAGGCAAGTGAGAAATTTGCTAGACTTTGAGGATTTGGCTGAGTTTGACTTCCAGCAAATATCCGGATAGTTGAAGTCCCCCATCACTACTACATCTCTCCTTCCTGATTGTGTGGTCATCTGTTCTAGAAAGGCATCATCCAATTCCTCTGCCTGAGTTGGGGGTCTGTAGTAGACTCCCACAGTAACATCCCTGTTATTTCCCTCTCCTTTAATTTTTATCCAGATGCTCTCCACCTGGCTTCCAGTATTGACTTCCTGCATCTCTTCACTGGTGTATATATCCCTGACATATAATGCTATTCCTCCTCCTTTCCTGCTTGGCCTGTTTCTCTTAAAAAGGTTATACCCCTCGATTTCTACATTCCAATCATGAGACTCATCCCACCAGGTTTCAGTGATGCCTATTATATCATATTTCCCTTGTTGTGCTAGGAGTTCAAGTTCATCCTGCTTATTTCCCATACTCTGTGCATTAGTGTAGAGACATTTAAGACCATGTGTCCTCTTTACTTGCTGCTTTTGCACATTTTTTTGCCTCCTACTGTTGGGTCCTTGCACTGTTTGCCTTGTTCCCTCTATGCCACTTGGACTATTCTCTCCATCCCTTTTGCCTTCCAGTATAATGTCTCCCTCCCCCACATAACTCAGTTTAAAGCCCTCCTGATCAGATTCTTCAGACTGTTGGCAAAAACGTTTTTGCCAACTGGCGTGAGATGCAGCCCATCCCTTGCCAGAAGTCCCTCCTCATGGAACCGCAGCCCATGATCCAAGAATCCAAACTGTTCTTGGCGGCACCATCTACGGAGCCAGTTATTCACCTCTGCTATTTTCCTCTCCCTTCCTGGACCATGCCCTTCTACCGGGAGTAGAGATGAGATGACAACCTGTGCATCCATCTCTTTCAGCTTCCTTCCCAGAGCCTCATAATCCCTTTTGATATTCTGAAGGCTGTGCCTTGCAGTATCATTGGTTCCCACATGAACCAAAAGAAGGGGATAACGGTCAGTAGGCTTGACAAGTCTTGTCAGCCTCTCCGTCACATGATGGATCTTTGCCCCAGGGAGACAACACACCTCCCGAGACATCTTGTCAGGCCCACAAACCACTGCTTCTGTACCCCTCAGCAAGGAGTCCCCCACCACGACCACGCGCCTCCTCCGAGGCTTAGCAGTGGCTGTTCCTTTTCGTGATACTCTCAGGCTCCCCTGCTCTGTCCCTGATGTCTGTCCCTGCTGCTTTTCCTCATCATCTCTGACAACAGAGAGAGATTCAAAGCCATTCTGCAGCTGCAAGCAGCTCACAGAACGTTCCCTGGTTTCCTTACTTCTGTGTGTGACCTTCCTCCAAGCATCTACCTCTGTTGTATGTGGAGTGACCTCCTCCACCCCAACAACTTCCTCTCTCTGTTTCCCACCCAAGACATTCTGGTCTGATCTGTTCAGGAGATTCTCCTGCTCTCTATGATGCTGGAGTGCAGATATCTGCTCCTCTAGCTGCTGTACTTTCTCTTCCAAGAGGGCTACCAACTTGCACTTGTGGCAGGTGTAGTTCGCCACCTCTGTAGGCAAGAAGACAAACATCCCACAAGTGTTCTCTTGGCAAGTTTCTTCAGAGAGGGTTTGTCATTTCCATCTTGAGGATAAGAGTGTGTGACTTGCCCAAGGTCACCCAGTGGGTTTCTTGAAGGTAAAAATGTTCCTCTCTGGACAATGATAGGACAGCTCTGTTTGCCCCTTCCCACCCCAGCCTTCTTTTTAGTTCTGCCTAGGCCACTGCACCTGGCAAGACCTTCTCAAACTCTATCTCTCTGTCAAAATTATCAAGCTAGTGATGTTTCCTGAAGTACAGTTTCAAGATATTACTTGTTTAGGTGAAAGTGATCACCATCAGGTGCTCCATATCACCAAGGAAAGATTTCAAAGACATCCTTTCTACCACCAAATGACAAAGTTACCAGTACAACCAGTACTGTATATACTTGACTATAAGTTGATCTCATGTATAACTTGAGGGCAAGTTTTGGGGCCAAAATTATGGATTTTGGTATGACCCGTGGATTAGTCAACAGTAAAACTTTGAGGCTCCTCAGGGCCATGGTGGCTCTTCAGCACTTCCCCAGCAGTGGACAGAGGCGGTTTCTCTGCCGCAGTGAGGAAGTACCAAAGAGCCCTGGCTACAGCCATTTTTTTCCCTTGGAGTGGGGTTAAACAGTCACAGGCGACCTCTGCCCCTTCAGTCCTATCAAGAAACCTACTTATAAAATAGACTGTCCTTGGAATGGAAGCTCTTTACTGCTGGCCCATCCACAGTTGTCTGCAGCAGCCGGTTTGTCTTCTCACAGAGGGTGAGGAAGATGCAGGGGTGAAGAGTCAGTTGGGGGAGAGCCAAACGTAAAAGGAGCTAAGGCAGGGAAGGAAAGAAAGTGTGTGCGTATGTGCATGCATGCACACATGCATGCTGGACTGGAGGAAGGTGTGTGTGTCTTAGTGACTGGATCAGCTGTTACTCCCAAAGAAATAAAAATTGCCCTGCACTCTCTGCTTCCAGCAGAAGAGGGAGGGAAAATGGGGAGAAAGGTGTATGCGTTTGTCACTGAATGAGTTGCCATCATCGCCATTACCATATTGACTCATATATAAGTCAACCCAGGATTTTGGGGCCAATTTTTGGGCATAAATATTTCAACTTATAGATGAGTATATACGGTAGTATACCAAAGGCAAGGCAGCATTGTTTTGGTATTATTATTATTTGTCTCAAGCTGCAAACCATGTTTAACTGTGACTTGTGCAGCCACAAAGCTCTCTAATGTCATAACCATGATTTAGAGATTAATAGCACAGTACAGTTGGCCCTTCGTATCTACAAATTCAACCGTCCACAGCTTCAATTTTTTTTTTAAAATCCAAATCATCAAACCTTGATTTTTGCCATATTCTATAAGGGACACCATTTTACTGCACAATTGGGATTTTAGTACCCATAGATTTTGGTATGCATGGAGTGGTTGTGGGGGTTTCCACTGTACAGGCATCTGGCATCTAAATCCTTTCCTTTGCTTCACTTGCCTTTCATTAGCTAGCTACTGGTGTTTGTGGATCCAGAGCTCACAGGGCTTATGCCCCTGAACGTTTCTAATGAGCAGGGATGATGGCATTATCAATGCTCTCCTAATTGCTCTGATTGTAGCTTCTGTCCCAGTAGCAATGAAATGTTATGAGTTATCCTTGCTGTATTTTGGCTTGGTTGTAAGCATACAAAAATTATTAGCTTTATGAAACAGCTGCTCCTGATGGAGATGAAAATTGCAAGTAATTTGTTTTTTATATATACGGATCAGCCTGGCCACCTGTATCTCTGGATAATACATGGGTATGCTGTCTATCAAAATGAAGGCCTGCACTTCAAAATTTACTGCATCAACACTGGCCTGCAACACTGACTCTTAGCCATGGTGTGAAACTGTCAGTTGTGCCCATTTTGTTATACATTAGGAAAAAGAAAAATTACTGGTGCAGATATAACATCAAGTGACAGCTGTGCAAATGTATTGGGGAAAATTCAGCTGTGAGAGAAGAGGAGGGAGCAGTATGTAAACCAACTGTGGGCTCCCAATCTCCTATGGTTAGAGGAATGGAAAAATATTTGTCTATATGAGGACTCTGAAGCTGAATGAAGCAGAAAAATGTAATGATGAAATTAGAACTTATGTGATTCTTTACCATCTATTCATTTACAGATATCTAACAAACTCATTGGCATGATTTGCTGTTTATCTACTTAGCAGCTATTTGTGAGACAGCATTACCCATAGGTTGGAGTGTAAATTAAATATTTGGAGAACATTGGAGGCAAAGCTAAATGCAATTAGGCAGAAGTTTTACAATTTTACAGTCATTATTGTTCATTTTTAGCAACACTAGTCATAAGTTGACAGGTGACTTGAAGGCATGCACAGATTATAATTAATATAATTAATATATTACAATATAAACACGACATAAAAACAAGCAAAATATACCCAGGAAAATTCCCTACTATAAACTACTTCAAAATACATTACTGAGTGTTGTGGTGAAGAAATTGCACAGTATTGAAGCTCAGAGAACTAAAATACTGTACCTAAAATCAAGGTTCTATTTACCACATGCTAACTTGCTCTGAAATTCTGTTAGCAAAAACTGGTAACCCTTTTGTAGTGCCTTTCTAGTGACAATCACATGAAAAGCTGTATGTGAAAAGGGAACATGTTGTTACTTCCTGGCATGAAGATTGTATTTGCCCCTCAGTTATACATTGCTGTATGTATAAAACCAAAAGGGCATGAAAAGGTATTCCTATACCATTTTAATAGGAGAAAGTCCAACAATGGAAGTTATCTCTGAGTAGGATTGTGCTGCAAGAAAACCAAATTCCCTTATAATTGTAAACTTCAGTTTACTTCATAGAAACATCTTAATGAAAGATACCATATGCAAATTCTATACTCTCATTTTCTGCACTATTTGCCACAAGAAGTCTCTGTCTTTTTCTTTTGCTCATTTATATGCCACTTCCCAAGAGACCTTTCAAAGCATGAGAAGAAGGAAAAAACCAACAAGAGACATTTCTACTGATCAGCAACAAATTTTGCTAGTCTGCAAGAACAAAAAGAAAAACTGGTACCTAGGGAAAACCCATGTAAAGAGACAGCTCTTAAAGAAATGCATAGATGTCAGGGCCATAGGCACCCATCAGATGTCAACTGGGATTGCCTTAAGATGTTTGATGTTGTGATGCTGAATGCTCTCTATTCTTAATGTTCAAAATAAGGTGAACATCACAGTTATGAGGCACCAGCAAGGATAGTCTACCTCAACATTATAATACTTATTAGGGACAAGATGATCCCTGGTCCCATGTTGTTTAGGGCTTTGTATGGTAACAGCAGAATTTTAGTCTTGGTCCAGTAATTTAAAGTGTGGTTCTTTTACCAACAGTATATCATGCTGTCAAACACACTCTCAGTGACAGATGCCACTCAGATTCCAACTTGAATATCCAGATATTGGGGACAAGGGCCCAAAACAGATGGACCAAAAGGATCATGCTGGGACCACCATGCTGGCCCTGATTGCGCTGGAACTGCAGTGACTGCACAGGCCCACTTCCAAAGCAGGCCGCTGCCTTAGTCCTGAACTTGGCTGCTGGCAGAAGCAGTTTCCATCGCTCCTTTTCATACTTGCTTTTCCAGGTTGGAGAGCTCTCAGTATGACTTCTGAATGCTTTCGAGGTGTGCGTCGTCTGCACGCCACAACCCCAATGAGACCCAAAACTGGCACATTTTGCCCATCTGCTTCACTCCAATGGATTGGGAGTAAAACTTCAATTCTCTAGCAAGTCTGCCCTTTCCTTGAGGGTGGGAAATTGTCACTACCTATATACCATGTTATATACCACTATATACCATGTTTCCCCCAAAATAAGACAGTGTCTTATTTTCAGGGAATGTTTTATTTTTTCCATGAAGAAGAATTTACATTTATTGTTGAACCAAAAAAAAGAACATTTATTATATACTGTATATATATTTATATACAAAAACTTTGCTAGGTCTTACTTTTGGAGAAGGCCTTATATTTAGCAATTCAGCAAAAACTCTACAAGGTCTAATTTTTGGGGGGATGTCTTATTTTCGGGGAAACAGGGTAGATTTACTAACTGCTGTACTGAAAAAGCTTGGGAAAGTATGACACAATACACCAGTGAGAAGAAGTTACAAAGTTTGACACTTTGTGCAGCAAGCAGCACCATCGGCCAGAAGTGCTGGACTGTATTCTGATAAAATTAGTGTTATGACTTCTGTTTTTGAAGCTGCTCTTGATAATTTTGCCCCAAGACAGTTTTTGGGGATGGTTAGATTAAATTCAGAACAACTCTGAGTGGATTCCGCTTTTTAAATTTTGCTAAGTATTATTTTTATTATTCTAAGTATTATTTGTACTATTCCTTTGAAATGATCAAACCTTGCTTTTGTATATTTAAGAACTCCAGTGTCTCTTGCTGTAACAGCCTTTCCTGGTTTTTCTGTAAGCCTGTAGGCCCCTGTTTTGCCTATTTGGGATAGGTACCTACAAATTTCTTGTTCACCCCTCCTGTTTTTCCTTTAAACTTTAGGTGACACTTTAGAGAATATAGTAAGCTTTACTTAGTCTGGACTGATAGATGTTTTAGGAGAAAAACCATGGATAGTTTAAAGATTACTTTGTCTTACCAATTTCTATGCATATTGCTGCTCTCAGTTTTGTTCCTTACGTTTCTATTATTTATGCTTTTACAATTCAACATTCTTTTCCAAGTCAGCCATTACATGTGTTAACTTGTCTGGTTAATGCTCCTTTCATATCTCACTGGTGAAGCAGAGCATTTTCATCACTCACCATCGACTAAATTTAACTGGTTATTTCTGGTTATGAGCTCAAACAGAACCCATTTTCAAAAGAAATTTCAAGCAACCCTACAACTCATGCTAATGCTAGCCTGTTTTGCCAACATGTAGCTCAAATCTTAATTGTTACAGTATGTGTTGCATTGTAGTCGAGTTATTTTTCTTCTTCCAGCCCTAGTTGCACAGCATCCATATTAGCCTTTCTTACCTCAGAATGTTTCCACTTCATAACAATGAACCTGGGGTTTACACACACACACACACACACACACGCACACATAGACACTTTTTTTTTTTTGGCTGTTGTAAGTAATAGTGATAGTACTTTTTTTCAACAAAGGGTGTCTGTCAGCTACTCTAAATAAATTTTCTACTTCATAAGAACATTGGTTTTCAGGCTCTGTGTGTTTGGTTATCATGGAATACCTTTCAGTCTGCACCCACAAGCACTCCTATGAAATTGAGGCATTTTTAATTCTTGAAATATATTGGATTTCTGTGGGGCCAGAAAATTCAAAGAAAGCAAGTTATTTTATTCAAGTTGATGAGCACTAAGGTGTGTCTATTTTAGTGCTTTCCCCCACATCTTGAGTTATGACAAGCTAGTACAGTCTATGCTGTAATCTATGTCCTGGCAAAGTTTCTTTATGGGAAAATGGATTTCTATGCAGTCAAAAAATACCCTATAAATCATTTCATGCAAGGGAATGTTAGAAATCCATCTCAGTGATTGTTTGCATTAACATACAAAAAACTTTACTATTACTGTAAATATCTGAACAAATCTTGCCAAGAAACTTCCATGACAGATTTGCCTTAGGGTTGCCTTACACCCTGGGCTTGCTGTACAAAACTTGAGCTCACACAGACTGCAAGCCCAGGGGGACAAAATGGTGTGCGTGCCTGCGGTGTGCAAGTGGGAACATGCCGCCATTGAAATCAACAAAACAGCTTCATTTATATACCGCTTCATACCACTTAAGGAGTGTCTAAGCAGTTTACAATTGTAAGCTACTTGCCCCCAACAATCTGGGTACTCATTGTAGCGACCTTGGAATGATGCAAGCCTGAGTCAAGCTTGAGCCCTTTTGCTGGTTTTGAATTCACAACCTTATTGTTTTGAGTGAGTGGCTGCAGTACAGGCATTTAACCACTGCGCCACCAGGGCTCCTGAGGTTCCATGGTTTTTCCCATATGATGGGGGGGGGGGGCAGAACAGATCCCCCACGTATACAAAGAGCCCACTGTATAACTTCGGTAGTATCACTGCTCATAAGACACTGCATGTATTACTCTCCTTTCACTACAAGTCTTCAAATGCAAAAAGTTTAGATTTAATTTTAAAAAGATAATAGGGAAGTAGCAATAGAATTATGTGAGGAAGAGCATATGTTCTGAGCTTTATGTTTTGATATCATAAACAAAAGTTTAAATACAATGATGTCTTACAATTATTTCCACCCTGGTGACTCAGCTTTACCATTGTAATTTTGACACTAAATGACACTACACTCAGAGTATTTTTAAGAATTTTTTCTGACATTCTGATAACAAGGATTTGCATAATGTTAACAAGAAATTTAAGTAAGTATGCCTACTTCTTAGTCAATAAAAAAGAAGTTTCACAAGCCAAGGCAGGTTATATCAGTGTTATTGTAACTGGTGACTAGTGGAAGTCAGCTAGCCCAACAGGACTTTCTCCTTTCTTCTGGCAGCACTCTGTGTCCCAACATTGTTCTGGAGGGATTTCCCAATACAGAATGTAATACTGTCCCAATTTTTAGTCCCATATGTCAGTTGTAAATTTAAATCATTAGGAAGTTGAATCATTTACTCATAGGGTTATTAGACTATTAAAGACAGCTTAATCAATTATAATGATATATCTTAGCTGACTAAGGTCTAATCTGTACTGCAGAAATAATACCATTTGACACTGCTTTGACAGCCATGACTCAATACTATGGAATTCTGGGATTTGTCATTCCAGTATTTGTCATTTTGTGAGATATTTAGCCTTGTTCTGGCAGAGCTCCGGTACCACAACAAATGCCAGAATTCTGTAGCACTGAGCCATGGCAGTTAAAGAGTTGTCTTTAAATTGCATTATTACTGCAATGTAGATGCAGCCTAATTCCACACAAATTAATTTAGGAATAAAACCAATCATAAAATAATCTGGGTGGCTGCCTGTTCACTTTCAGATCCAATTCAAGGTACTGCTTCTTACTTTTAAAGACCTGAATGGATTAGGATTGCCTTCCAATACCAATCTGCCAATGCTTTTAAACTATATGGTGAGGTCTTTGCATGGCATTATTCAAAGGATGAAAAGGCCTTTTTTGGAAGGAGCACCCTAGTAGTAGAGTGCCCTCCCCAAAGAGTTAGAAAGCAGTCATGTTAGCCTGGATAATCTGTATTCAAAGGGATCCTGTAGCACTTTTGAGACTAACTGAAAGAAAAAAGCTGATAGCAGAAGCTTTGGCAGACTCCAGTATTTTAAAATTCTGCTTTGTTACTGTACTAAAAGTCAAATTATTGTATACCACCATTCTAGTATTTTGAACAGCATTGAAGAGATTTGTTCTTGTCATTGTGTGCTGTCAAGTCATTTCCTATTTATGGCGACCCTAAGATAGACCTGTCACAATGTTTCCTTGGGAAGTTTCTTCAGAGGAGGTTTGCCATTACCATCCTCTGAATTAAGAGATACAAATTTTCAATAAATAAATGAATGAAATTATCTGCAGTATTGGACACTGACTTTCATCTCACACACACCCATAAGCCCAAAAGCCAGGAATTTACTCCTGTTCCTTTGTAATAACTGCAATTCTATAGTTGCCAGGTACAAGATATGATCTTTTTAACTGCCTTCAACAAGACTAAAGCTCACTTAAATGCTCAGTCTGTCAGAGGAGTTTATCAGACGTCGGAAATTGCAAGTATAATCCAATGGCAATCCAAACGCAATCATGGGGTTTCACGTTATTACGAATTAAAGCATCTCACGCAATTTCGGGCAGAAGGGAAGTCATTCCGAATGCAATCATGGGTTTTATTTTATTGCGAATTAAAGCATCTCACGCAATTTCAGGAAATGGGGGGTCATTTTCAGGTAAAGGGAAGTCAATCTCAACGCATTCCGAATGCAACGGAAATTCATGTGAATTCGCTAAACTAGCGAATTCACATGAATTTGAATTGGCTCCATTCGAAATAGAGAAAATTTCCTCCCCACACTAGGGGCCATTTCGATTTTAAAATGACATTGGAGTGGTGTTAAAGCTAACTTGAGCCTTCATGAATTTAAAGCAAATTCAAAGCAAATTTAAAGTGGAAGTAACGTTATTTCGCAATTAACATTCATGGGTGATTTCACAATTAAAGCAATTTCACATTTACACTTTCTGTAGTGATCTGAACTTGAAAAGAGGTGGATTAATCCTAGTTTACCTGCGGGTTTTTCGCGATGTCATGTGAAATAATGTCGCTTAATCCTACTTTAAATCTAGTTTAACTTCAGGTTTTTTGCGACGTCATGTGAAACGATGTTGTGTAATTTTGCAATTTTTCTAGGATACATTTGGATTAACCCCTTGATCTCTCTTGTGTAATAAACTCCATATAAAGAGAATTATCAAATAAAGCAAGGCTTCTCAAATGCTCTGATGTGGTGGATTGAGCTTCCAAATGTACCAAGGATCAATACCATATTTGTGCCATATTATCATAATCACACATCCTAGAAACCTACTGTAGACCCTACAGGGCTTACAGATAGGCACTGGTCTATGGACCACCAGTTTGAGTAGTATTGAAATAAAGGTAATGCTAGTGTTTGTGGTGGAAGACTGCTATTCCCCCCCCCCCCCCAAGTGATTCACATTAGTCCCATCAAGGGGAATTGGAATAGTCCTGAATAATATAATAATGATAACTTTATTTTTGTATCCTGCCTTTCTGCTTGGGCAATCAAGGCAGCTTACATCTAATAAAATAGATTTAAATAAAACATTGAATAAAAACATAGACCCCCCCTTAAAAGAGAATTAAATATAATGCAATTTAAAAGAGAAAAAATCACCAATTAAAAACAACAACATAATATTAAAACAGTGATTTTCTGGTAACAGTGTTGGATGGAGTGGGGAGTTAGCATTATTTTCATTAAGTAATATTTCTCTTTGTGCTCCATTTTCAAACTTGCGGAATCACTTGACATAACTCTCAGCTTATGAATCCTAATAAAAGTACAGTATATACACCCGTATGTATTTGAAAACATGAACTTTTATTTACTGTGCTTATATCCTCATTTTCCTAAATTATCCTCCTTCATGCAGTTTAATCCCATGAGAGCCCTATAGGGTAGGTAAGGTCAAGACTCAGTGTCCAGGGCCATCAAGTAAATGTCATGACTTAGAAGGGAAAAGCTGAACTGTGAATTCAGGAATCCTAAACTAACATACTAACTATTAGAGCACAAATGTTCTCCTCACTCAGGATCATGCATTGTCAGATATGTGTCATCATTTAAGGCTAGCAACATTGAAAATGCGTCTTACCATATCAAACCTGAATTTACAAATAGAGAAGCCTATACGTTTCATCTGCCACAAGTTCAACTGGTTACAAAGTGGGCTGCTCTTAGCAATATGTGCACAGGACTGCAGCCAAAGTGTACTGGTTTAATACACTACTTCACTCTCCCTTTGGTTTAATATGCTGCTTCACTCTCCCATTAACTGGCTCCAGAGTTTTCACAATCTGCATTAAATCTGATTTACGGATAAGCAAATTACATCAGTTGTGCATTCCCAGATATTTATGAGCTCAGTGATAAACTCCTCCCTATTTGTTCTCCAGGCACAGCTTGCTACACTTCCTGGAATCAATGACCCAAGTGTAGAGTAGCAGTCATTTGTATCATCCAACCATTTCATTTAGAAATATAGCTGCTACTGCTACTGTGACAGGAAGAAGCCACATATTGCTCAATTCACTGATACGATTTTCAAGCAACTGTTTTCAAGCTGTATATTTGGGAGGAGTGAGGAGAGGGCAACCTGCATTTTGTATGGCTGCCACCCTTGAGGCTTTGTATAGGAAGAGGAAGTCCTGTGGGTCCCGCTACAGTTAAAGTACTATGCATACAATAGCGCTGAAGTTCACTTGTGGCATTTGTGTCAAAATGTCCAGCCGCCATAGTTTTATGGGCCTGCAAAACCAGGACACGTTCTCTCAAGTAATGGCGGCACAGCAGCACAGTTGTGGTTAAGAAGATGTTTTAAATGGTTTGAGCTCACATAGAACTGAAGTGCCTGGAAGAGACCAGGCAAACATTGAATATACTGTAACTCTGGTCCTGAACAGACAGGCCAAAATAAAGCTGCTTAAGGTCACTTTGGAGGTATGTTGTTTAAATGATGCATGTGTCCTAAGAGGCCAGAAGCCAAGCCAAAGCCATGCTCCAATCTTAAGGACTGGAGTGCAGCTTTGACACAGCTTCTAGCCTCTTAAGATGTGTGTGTCATTTAAACAAAATACCTCCAAAGTGGCCCAAAGCAGCTTTATTTTGGCCTGTCTGTCCAGGCTCTCTGTCTAACCTTTAGACTTGAAAGAGGGGAATGAACAGAAACCCATCGACCACTGAGAAGCAAGCCTGTCATAAACAGAGGACAAGTGCTCAACCGAAACACTCTTAAGCTGTCAAATAACCTGAGATGACTAATACAAGCCAAGCCAGCCATACCTCGTGTGACAAAGCAAACACCCCTCCTCCCCAAATGAAAACAAATACCTATGAATTCCAGCCATGGTGGCCTAGGGAAAAAGCAGCAGAAAACCACACCTAATCCTCTACAGTGAACCACATGCTCTTCCTAGCATTAGCAAATGGGGAAAGGCGGGCGGGAACCACAGGGAGGCAGATCCCAGAAAGAGATCACGAGGCGAATTTCACAAACCCAGCGAAGATTGGGATGGAGCGGTTGTCAGGCATCCCAACTGCAGAAATAACCTGGTTTGGCAGTGCTTTAACTCTTTTCTGGCTCAAGGCTATGGAGTTCTGGGAGATGGAGTTTGTTGTGGGGCCCAGAGCGGAGCTCTGCTCCACTTTTGGCCCCACAACAAACTCCAACTCCCAGAATTCCATAGTCTTGAGCCAGAAAAGAGTTAAAGTGCTGCCAAACCAGTTTATTTCTCCAGTGTGGATGCAGCAGCCTAAAGAGACACCTGCGGAGTGTTCCCAATAGAAAACAAGGGCTGGCTTCCAGTTTTTAACACCTGAGAGATTCCACTTTTTATCTATGCACCGGATCCCTTCAAGTAACTGGGCTGTGTGTGTGTGTGTATGCAAAAAACAAGCTTGTCAAGGGCCGGCTTTGATTTCAGCTTAAGCTGCAAAACACAACACCAGGCCAGCTGCTGTAGTAGTTTGGCAGGGGCTTTGCAACAAGCCTCGGGTTTCCTACGACAAAGACACATTTTATTGTGGTGGTTGTTGTTGTTATTAACATTCACAGAAAATCAGTACGCAAAGGGATCTTAAAGCACCGCTGAGAGTTTCTTCCAGCTAGTCTGAAGTCAAAGGTGCTCCAAGATCATTTTGCATACTTTCCTCCCTCCCACATCTCCAGGAGACTGTAAAAAAAAAAACACCACAACACTAAGGAGTTGAGAGTCCTTTTTTAAAACAAACAAACAAATGCACACTATCCAGATGTAAGCTCCACCAGGAGGGGATAACATCCCAGCTTTTCCCCTCAAGCCAACCCTTTTCGTGCTCGAGATTTCTTCGAGTTTTGTCGTCTCCATTTGGCAGAAAAGGAAACATGGAGGCTCTTAAAACGAGGAAGTCCCAGGAGAGAGCCAATCCCGGGGCAGAGGCCACCCACCCAACCTCCAGGCCTTGCACACCCCCCAGTTCTTGCGCTTGTGGTGGAGGGGCAGCAGAGCTGGGGTCCCAAGGGCTGCTCCTGCTCCTTCTCCCACCAATGGCTTCCTCTCAATCCCGGCCCAAAGTGAAGAGGGAGCAGGCAGCAGGGCTCCCTTTTTGGTGGGAGAGGAGGAGGGAAGGGCTCCTGCTGCCTCTCTCTCTCTCTCTCTGAGGCGGAACAGATGGGCAGGAAAAAGTGGCTTGAAGCTGCCTTTTTTAAAGCCACATTGAAACCCCACCAACCGCACCACCGGCTCCCAAGGCGGCTGGAGTGCTCATCTCATGACCACATGGCTTCAAGCCAGGAAGAAGCGGAAAAAATCTGCTTCTTTTTGAAACGGCTTTTCTCTGCATAAGGGCACTTTTCTGCTGGCTTCAAGACCGGGGTCATCTAAACGCCACGCCTTCAAGTCTGCCTGAAAGCACCTCTTTTTGCCTGTCTGTTTAGCCCCGAAAAAGAAGAAGGGGCAGAGGAGGAAGGGGAAAGCCAGGCTCATGCAACAGGCGGCAGCAGCAGCAGCAGCACCCCCAGGAGCAGGAGAAAGGAGAGAAAGAGCCCCTGAGGGAGAGGAGGAGAAAAGAGAGAGAAAGCCCTGAGGAAGAGGAGGAGGAGGAGGAGGAGGAGGAAGAGTCCTGAGGAAGAGGAGGAAAAGGAGGGGAGGGAAAGAGCCCTGAGGAGGAGGAAGAGGAGGAGGAGGAGAGAACAAGTTCTAAGGAAGAGAAAGAGTCCTGAGGAAGAGGAGGCAGGGTCTTGGGGAGGAGGGGGAGAAAGGAAAGAGAAAGCCTCGAGGAGGAAGAAGACGAAGAGTCCTGGGGAGGAAGGAGAGAAAAGGGAGAGAAGGGAAAGAAAGAGTCCTGAGGAGGAGGAGGAAGGAAAGAAAAAGCCCCCCTGAGGAAGAGGAGAAAAAGGAGGAGAAGGGAAAGAGCACCAGGGAAAAGGAGGAGGAAGGGGAGCTGTGTGCCTGCCCTCCTGCTGCCTCCATCCCCCCCCTCAGTTCAAAGGGGACCCCTCCTCCTCCTCCTCCTCCAAAGCCCTCTCCAATCCAATCCAGCCCCACTTACCCTCCTCTTGTTGTTGGGGGAGCCTTGCCTCAGTTGCCTGGTGCCCAGAAGTGCCCCCAAGTTCCAGAGCAGAAGAAAGAGTGTGGGGCCGGTCTGCCTGCTTGCCTGCCTGGGCCAGTGCTGGGGAGGAGGACCGCCCCACTCATTCTTTCTCACTCTCTTTCCTCCTTCCCTCTTCTTCTTCTCTCTTCCAGTTCCTCCTCCTCCTCCTCTTTGCTCCGCCTCAGCTCCGGCCCAGAGGCTCTCACCTGCTGCTGCAATGAGGGTTGGGCTCTAGTGGAGACAGAGGTTGCATCCACACTGGAGGAATAACCCGGTTTGGGAGCGCTTTAACTCTTTGACTCACTGCTATGGAATTCTGGGAGTTGGAGTATGTTGTGGGGCCCAGAGCGGAGCGGAGCTCCGCTCTGGGCCCCACAACATACTCCAACTCCCAGAATTCCATAGCAGTGAGTCAAAGAGTTAAAGCGCTCCCAAACCGGGTTATTTCTCCAGTGTGGATGCAGCCCAAGGTTTGAGTCCCCCTTGGGCAAGTCTCACTCTGAAGAAAAACTCCTCTGAAGAAGCTTGCCAAGAAAAATCCCAGGAGTTGGAAGCCACCTTGCAGGCACACAACAACAACAACAGCAACAACCAAGCAAGCCTATCATGGGTTTTTCTTGGCAGGTTTCTCCGGAGGGAGTTTGCCATTGCCATCCTCTGAGGCTGAGAGAGTGTGACTTGTCCAAGGTCACCCAATGGATTTCCATGGCCGAGCCAGGATTTGAAACCCAGGTCTCCAGAGTCCTAGTCCAGCTCCAATTATGTGGGATATTTGCTGTTGATAGGTTAGGGTCACCATAAGTATTGAACAGTTTGAAGGCTCACAACAACAAAAATACACTGGGGAGGGATCCCCACAACTTCTACATGTAGATAGAAAGGGGTCAAAATGTTGAGTATTACTGAGTGTGGAATCCTGGGATTGACAGCGTGGTGAGCCACATGAGGAGCTCCTTGGCTGAGAACTCCCAATCTTCCTCCCTAAACTGCATATCCCAGGATTCCATTGGCTGTTGCCATGGCGATTAAAGGGGAATCATAGCACCTATAATCATATAGGAATTTATCACACAAAGAAGACTGGGAGTTTATCCTGTGAATATCCCGGAAAAATAGCATAATTGAATGTAACAATTTCCCATGACATTGCACAAAACCCGCCATTAAAGTGGTCACAAAGAAGCATTAATACGCACCTTTTTACATTCAGGATTTCAGCGACAATGCATTTCCGGCACCACTTTATTTGTGCAATTGCGTGTGATAATCTTTCGCAGAATTACTCACCATTTCTGCTTCATTTGAGGGATGCTTTAAATGTGCTTTAATCTCTCTTTAATGTCAAAACCAGCCCCAGTGTGATCAACTCCATAGTGTGAAAGAAGCTTAGGAAATCAAGAAGTGTGCTTTGCCTTAGGATCACAGGGTTCTGCTTCAAAACCTAGGCTGATTCTCTGCCAGTCCATTGGCCATATGGGTCAGCACAGCCTTTGAACCAGAACCAGGGAATGTTTGGCTCTCTATGGAGTTTATCAGATGACAGAAATTGGAAGCCATAATCCAATGACGGTCCGAACACAATCATGGGGTTTCCTGTTATTGCATGAGAGACTACCATATGTGTTTTTAGGCAATGGGAAGTCCTTCCGAACGCAATCAAGGGGTTTCATGTTATTTCATGAGAAACTTTCACACACAATTTCGGGTAATGGGAAGTTGTTCTGAATGCGATGCAGCATCAATACGCAATCAAGTAAATTCGCTGAACTAGCGAATTCACTCAATTCCGAACTGGCCCCACTTTCGTTTCTTTCGAAATTGAGAGAAATTCCTCCCGTGTGATAAACTCCTATATCTTATAACACTCCAAGTCCCACCATCCTTCAACATTGGCTTTATGCTGGCTAGGGTTTAAGCAACCCACATACATGACGTTCATACTACAGTCTTAGATTTGCTTCCTCTGCTGTCTTGTGCAAAGCGAATAGGCTCCATTTAAGACAGTGGGGCATCATTCAAAGTGAACGTGGCTGGGCTTGTGCTGTTAGACTGTAAAAAGCTGATAGTTTTGTCATTAAAAGTTTCACTTCCTCTTTCTTGAAAGAGACCAAAGTGAGAAGAGCGTGTGTCTAGTCTTGAAGTGGTGGATATTTCTAGAATTGAGTAAGCAATGGGCTGGAAAACACTGTTGGTGCAACGTGTGTTTGGCATGTCATCCTTTTCATTTCTGTAGTGTGTAGCAACTGACAATATTCAGTCTTCATTGAATCCTTCCCAACTACACAGAGCTAGTAGACTTAAATACAGTCACACTGTACTTCCCTTTGGTTTTCTAAAATCAACATGTTTTCTCCCCTGTAGATATGTCGAGTGACCCTGGATATAAGCTTGCTGTATCAGTTGCATAGAAAATTGCTAGGTGAAAATCTTTTTATTTCAATAGGGCTTTGGCTTTTAATCGATTGTGCAGAATGGTTTATAATGAGGTGTGGTGGACTTTGATCTTTGTGTTCAAAACAAGTTTTTAAATGCTTTAAAATCAATTTTTAAATTAATTTCTAACAGAATCATCAATTTGTGGGGGATATATATCTATATCTATATATATCCATTACTAGTTGTTAATCCTAACAAATCTCCTTTGCTATTTGCAGTTAAAACAACTGTCTGTATGGCCCAGATCTAAAAGCTGGATGCATTTAGAAGACAATTCTCTTCCCTGATTCTAGTGGATTCTCTGCCCAAGTGAAATAGTAGAGTGTCATGGAGGCAAGTTCAGGATGAAGTTGTGGGTAGGAGAAGAAAGGAAAGGCCCATCGCATGGTCAGAGTGCTGTTGCTCTTGACATCTCTCTTCCCCTTTGCTGATGGAAAAAAATATGGGGTTTTGTGTGTGTGTGGTCAAGATGGCAAAAGATATTAATATGGAAGAACAGACAAGCTAGAAGAGGCTGCAGTATAACCTGCTTTTGCTTGAGTATTACAGGAAAGGGGGAGACAGACTATCCTCCTCTCCTCTCATTCCCTGTAGATTTAACTGAGTTCAATCTACTTCTGCATTTTAACTCAGTTTGCAGTAACAGGTTGAAATAAGTTGAGGACAAAGGGGAAAAGTGAGAAGATGAGAGAAAAACTGAGACATATGAAAAGTAGATGAAAAAGTGGGAAGATAGAAGATTAATCAGGAATGTCCCTCCCAAAGTGAGACTGTTGGAGGCATGGACTGTAGATATGTTGTGTGTTGTGCATGTTGTCACAGAAAGGCAATTTAATCTCTTGGATTTTGGGCATTTAACCATGCAAAGAACTGCAGCCATTAAAGTCTTGTTAAGATAATTTTAATGGTCAGTGGCTGCATCTGCATAGCGGAAATAATGCACTTTGATGCCGCTTTAACTGCCATTGCTCAGTGCTATGGAATCCTGGGATTTATAGTTTGTTGTGGCATCAGAGTTCTCTGATAGAAAAGGCTAAACATTGTACAAAAATGTTTTGTTTCCTTTGCTGTTAGCAGTAAAGAGGTTTAATTCTTGGCTTGCTTATTGTCTACTTTAGAAAGAATAGAACTTGTCAGTACAGTTTCCAATATATTTATTGTTAAGAAGAACAAATAGTAATGCTCCTGATTATTATTCTACTTTCTGGGCCTTTGTGTGTCTTATTTAGCCACTATTTATTAGAGCTAAGTTGGGGAGAGCAAATCCCGGTCTTATTTTTTAGCAAAACAAATTATTGGGCAGGGGGAGTAATATTACTCAAAAAAATCTGGAGGGAGTAATTTTACCATGTTTAGAGGAGGGAAGGGACTGTTTTATGCTGATAAGAGGATTCTTTCAACCAGGAAGTAAACTGCTGATTTATTTCTTGGTTGAAGACAAGTCTCTCCTTGGCCTAAAACAACCCTTGCCAAGATGGCAGATTGTTTTATGGGGCCCCTAGGGTGTGAGAGTGGGGCAGGGTGACCAGACACCCTCCTTTTTCAGGACATGCCCTCCATTTCAGCCTTTTGTCCAGGAAGAATTCCAAAATGTCCTCCCTTTTGAGCAGAAGCTTGAATGTATATTTCTATGATTGTTTTAGCTTTTATTTGGAAACGTCCTACATTTTGTGGTACCTTGTCCTCCTTTGCATTTATGACATCAGGTCACCCTGGTATGGGAGCATGCAACAGGAGGGATTGTGGCACTCCATGGGAAGCCAGCTCACCCTCCACAACAACAACACCTCCGTGCTGGAAAAATGGCTTTTCTGATATGAAGGGATATTAATTTTGGGTAACTGCAATTTTCTGCTTCGTGTTAAAACCTGCTTTTGGTGGGGGCGGGGGGGGGGAGGGATCCTAGGAAATAAAGATAGAGAAGACTCATCCTGTTATACAACCTCTTTAAGGGGTTCAGTCTGTTATTGAGTAGAAGGCAGTATATATTAGAGAGTTGTGTTCTCTGTTGTTGCCCTAAGGATGCAGACAATGAAATCTCTGTTGCATTATTTTAGTGGCTGCAACATGCATGCCTTCTTTCCACAGCCAGTCAAGAATGGCTTCATCAGAATGTAATTGGAGAAAACAAGGAAATTAGAAAGAAGGGAAGGAAACAAAGTATCTGTATACTTATCATGGGAGGAGATACCAGGAAGTGTTATTACCACAGGTGAATTTCAAAGGCACTGTCAGGGTGGCTGGAGGAAATGTAGTTACAGTAAGTCCTTCATAGCAATGGAGGAAAGGGTATGGTAGGTTGTTCAGGCAGGCATAACTGTATAGAGGAAAACATGGAAAGTTATTCTTCTCTTGTTGTTAGCTGTTCTTGAGTCAATCCCGACTCATGGTGACCCTGTGTATGAGACATCTCCAAGATCCCCTATCCAAGATCCTCCTAGTTTACAATGAAGCTTATCACACTAGAGGGCAAACAGGAATTAAACAGGAATTAAACAGGAAATGCCCTATGTTAAACATAAGGCAACAGGAAATGCCCTATGTTAAACATAAGGCATTTCCTGTTTAATTCCTGTTTAATTCCTGTTTAAATCCTGTTTGACCTCTAGTGTGATAAACCTCAATGTGTAAGCTAATTGCCCCCAACAAGCTGGGTACTCATTTTATCAACCTACAAGAGGATGCAAGGCTGAGTGGACCCTGAAGTCCTGCCTGGGATTGATCTCACAACCTTGTTGATAAATGACTGCAGCACAGGCATTTACTCTATATACTCATGTATAAGTCTAGAAATTTTAGTCAAAAAATTGACCCTATAAAACTGGGGCGACTTATCCACAGGTTAATGTAAGTACTACTGTATATGTTAACTCTTTCCCTTTGTCTGAGTAGAGTGGTGAAAGGTAAGAGTTCAGTCAATCCCAGGAGCACCAAAAAGAAGCAACAAACCCCTCTATTATCTCTACCATGATGCCTTTTTGATTGCTTGGATGGGAAAATGGCAGTGGTGGCATCTCATTGGTGCTTCTCCTCAAAAGAGTGCCAAGTGAAACTGGGTTTAGAAGGATCTGAATAAGATATATCTGTATGAAGACAGTAAAGTTCATTCTTTACACTCTTTTATTACATGCCCCTAAGTTTTATCCTTGACTTATCCACAAGTCATATCAAAATCCATAATTCTGGCCCCAAAACTTGTCCTCAACTTATACGTGAGGTCAACTTATAATTGAGTTTATATTGTAACCACTACGCAATCAGGGCTGAATACAAAAATTCAGCCACACAGTTAAATATATTGAACACTGACTGTAGTAGCCAGTGTGCTCAAAAGAATAAATAGCCATTCAGTTTTAGCTGCTTTGCCAGATGATTGTCTCTCTTTGGATGCTCAGATATTTCTCATGCTGCTCATCTGTCTTGGAGCCTAAGCAGACAAGCAGGATAGGACAGGCCAAGCTCATGTTATCCTGCCCCAGGTCAGCCCCTCGGCTAGCACAGTGATGGGTGGATGTTTTCACACACATCTGCACAGCACCATGCTGCATAGCCCATACTTGTCTCTGCCATCGTTTTTTCACAGAGGAGTCCTGCCACAGCCCATAGGGCAGAAGCAGGACTCCTGGCTACACCCAAGTAGCCAGACATCTCCATCCAACATCACAGGCTGCAAATGGAGTATTCTGTGAAGACTCAATGGCAGAGGTAGGTACAGGGCACATTCAGCAAACAATGGGTCCTTTGATTTATGCTAAGACCCCCTTGGGCTGGGATCAGTCTGGATTTGCCAGATCAGTATCTAGACAGGCCAATTACAGTTTGGGTATAGTGGGCTACATAGTGCTTATCATAGAATCATAGAATCATAGAATCATAGAGTTGGAAGAGACCACAAGGGCCATCCAGTCCAACCCCCTGCCATGCAGGAACTCCAAATCAAAGCATCCCTGACAGATGGCCATCCAGCCTCTGCTTAAAGACCCCTAAGGAAGGAGACTCCACTACACTCCGAGGGAGTGTGTTCCACTGTCAAACAGCCCTTACTGTCAGGAAGTTCCTCCTAATGTTGAGGTGGAATCTCTTTTCCTGCAGTTTGCATCCATTGTTCTGCGTTCTAGTCTCTGTGGCAGCAGAAAACAAGCTTGCTCCCTCCTCAATATGACATCCCTTCAAATATTTAAACAAGGCTATCATATCACCTCTTAACCTTCTCTTCTCCAGGCTAAACATCCCCAGCTCCCTAAGGCGTTCTTCATAGGGCAAGGTTTCCAGACCCTTCACCATCTTAGTTGCCCTCCTTTGGACATGCTCCAGTTTTTCCACATCTTTTTTGAATTGTGGTGCCCAGAACTGGACACAGTATTCCAGGTGGGGCCTGACCAAAGCAGAATAGAGTGGCACTATAACTTCTCTTGATCTAGAAACTATACTTCTGTTGATGCAGCCTAAAATTGCATTGGCTTTTTTAGCTGCCGCATCACACTGTTGACTCATGTTCAGCTTATGGTCTACTCGGACTCCTAGATCCCTTTCACATGTGGTCTCATTCAGCCAGGTGTCCCCCATCCTATATCTGTGCATTTCATTTTTCCGCCCTAAGTGCAGAACCTTACATTTCTCCGCATTGAATTTCATTTTGTTAGCACTGGCCCAGCTTTCTAATCTATTCAGGTCATTTTGAATTTTGATCCTGTCCTCTGGGGTATTAGCTACTCCTCCCAGTTTAGTGTCATCTGCAAATTTGATAAGTATGCCCCCAATTCTGTCACCCAAATCGTTAATAAAGATGTTGAATAGCACTGGGCCCAGGACAGAACCCTGTGGCACCCCACTGGTCACTTCTCTCCAGGATGAAAAGGAGCCATTGTTGAGCACCCTTTGAGTTCGGCCAGTCAACCAATTACAAATCCATGTAACAGTTAACTTGTCTATCCCACATTTTGCAAGCTTGTTTGCAAGAATGTCATGGGGAACCTTGTCAAAGGCCTTACTGAAATCGAGGTATACTATATCCACAGCATTCCCTTCATCTACCAAGCTGGTAATTTTATCAAAAAAAGAGATCAGGTTCGTTTGGCATGACTTGTTTCTCTGAAACCCATGTTGGCTTTTTGTGATTACGGCATTGGCCTCTAAGTGTTCACAGACTCTCTGCTTAATGATCTGCTCTAGAACCTTTCCTGGAATTGATGTCAGACTAACTGGACGATAATTGTTGGGATCCTCTTTTTTCCCTTTTTGAAGATGGGGACAACGTTTGCCCTCCTCCAGTCTGCTGGGACTTCTCCTGTTCTCCAGGAGTTCTCAAAGATTATTGCCAATGGCTCTGATATTACATTTGCCAGTTCTTTTAATACTCTAGGATGTAGTTCATCTGGTCCTGGAGATTTATATTCATTTAGGTTAACCAGGTATTCCTGTACTACCTCTTTACTTATTCTGTGCTGAATTTCCTCTATTCTGTCTCCATTATCCTTAGGTTGAGCAACCTTTGCCTTTTCTGAGAAGACTGAAGCAAAGAAGGTGTTGAGTAATTCTGCCTTTTCTCTGTCCCCTGTTAGCATTTTGCCATCTTCTGCACGCAGTGGCCCCACCGTTTCCTTCTTCTTCCTTTTGCTGCGGACATATCCAAAAAAGCCCTTTTTATTGTTCTTAACCTCTCTAGCAAGCCTGAGTTCATTCTGCGCTTTAGCTTTTCTGACTTTACCCCTACATGTGCTGGCTATTTGTTTGAATTCCTCTTTCGTGATTTCTCCATTTTTCCATTTCTTATACATGTTCCGTTTAAAACTTAGCTCAGTTGAAAGTTCCTTAGTCATCCATCCTGGCTTCTTGAGACATCTTCCATTTTTCTTCCTCATTGGAACTGTTTGAAATTGTGCCTTCAATATCTCCCTTTTGAGAAACTCCCATCCGTCTTGAACTCCCTTTTCTTTTAGTATTCCTGACCATGGGATCACTCCCAGTATTTCTCTAAGTCTATTGAAATTAGCTCTCCTAAAGTCTAGAGTGCGTGTCTGACTATGCCTAGCTTCTCCCTTCCACTGTATTACAAACTCCAGGAGAACATGGTCACTTCCACCTAAGGATCCAACCACTTGCACCCCATCAACTAGGTCTTCCCTGTTGGTTAAGATCAGATCTAAAATGGCTGATCCCCTTGTTGCCTCTTCCACCTTTTGGACAATGAAATTGTCTTCCAGGCAAGTGAGGAATTTGCTAGACTTTGAGGATTTGGCTGAGTTTGACTTCCAGCAAATATCAGGATAGTTGAAGTCACCCATCACTACTACATCTCTCTTTTCTGAGTATGTGATTATCTGTTCTAGAAAGGCATCATCCAATTCCTCTGCCTGAGTCGGGGGTCTGTAGTAGACTCCCACAGTAACATCCCTGTTATTTCCCTCTCCTTTAATTTTTATCCAGATGCTCTCCACCTGGCTTGCAGTATTGACTTCCTGCATCTCTTCACTGGTGTAAATATCCCTGACATATAATGCTATTCCTCCTCCTTTCCTGCTTGGCCTGTTTCTCTTAAAAAGGTTATACCCCTCTATTTCTACATTCCAATCATGAGACTCATCCCACCAGGTTTCAGTGATGCCTATTATATCATATTTCCCTTGTTGTGCTAGGAGTTCAAGTTCATCCTGCTTATTTCCCATACTCTGTGCATTAGTGGAGAGGCATTTAAGACCATGTGTCCTCTTTACTTGCTGCTTTTGCACATTTTGTTGCCTCCTACTGTTGGGTCCTTGCACTGTTTGCCTTGTTCCCTCTATGCCACTTGGACTATTCTCTCCATCCCTTTTGCCTTCCAGTATAATGTCTCCCTCCCCCACATAACTCAGTTTAAAGCCCTCCTGATCAGATTCTTCAGACTGTTGGCAAAAACGTTTTTGCCAACTGGCGTGAGATGCAGTCCATCCCTTGCCAGAAGTCCCTCCTCATGGAACCGCAGCCCATGATCCAAGAATCCAAACTGTTCTTGGCGGCACCATCTACGGAGCCAGTTATTCACCTCTGCTATTTTCCTCTCCCTTCCTGGACCATGCCCTTCTACCGGGAGTAGAGAGGAGATGACAACCTGTGCATCCATCTCTTTCAGCTTCCTTCCCAGAGCCTCATAATCCCTTTTGATATTCTGAAGGCTGTGCCTTGCAGTATCATTGGTTCCCACATGAACCAAAAGAAGGGGATAACGGTCAGTAGGCTTGACAAGTCTTGTCAGCCTCTCCGTCACATGATGGATCTTTGCCCCAGGGAGACAGCACACCTCCCGAGACATCTTGTCAGGCCCACAAACCACTGCTTCGGTACCCCTCAGCAAGGAGTCCCCCACCACCACCACACGCCTCCTCCGAGGCTTAGCAGTGGCTGTTCTTTTTCGTGATACTCTCAGGCTCTCCTGCTCTGTCCCTGATGTCTGTCCCTGCTGCTTTTCCTCATCATCTCTGACAACAGAGAGAGATTCAAAGCGATTCTGTAGCTGCAAGCCGCTCACAGAACGTTCCCTGGTTTCCTTACTTCTGTGTGTGACCTTCCTCCAAGCATCTACCTCTGTTATATGTGGAGTGACCTCCTCAACCCCAACAACTTCCTCTGTCTGTTTCCCACCCAAGACATTCTGGTCTGATCTGTTCAGGAGATTCTCCTGCTCTCTATGATGCTGGAGTGCAGATATCTGCTCCTCTAGCTGCTGTACTTTCTCTTCCAAGAGGGCTACCAACTTGCACTTGTGGCAGGTGTAGTTCGCCACCTCTGTAGGCAAGAAGACAAACATCCCACAAGTGTTGCAGGTGACTGCTGCAGGGCTTTCAGTGTCCATACTGAGAAGTCTTAAGGAGGCACTGAAACAAGACTGTGGGCTTCCCTTGCTAGACTTGGCCTTTATTCCCAAGCTCTGTCACTGAGTTCAAGTCACGGGGCCTATAGTTAGGTAGAGAGCTCCTGGCTAAAAGCTCCTTCCAAAGGCAAGTCTCTGATTCACTTCCTCTGATGCTTCAGGCCGGCTTCTCTTCTATTCTCTAAACACCTCCTTGACTAGATAAAAAAATCAAAATTAGATCTCACCCAAGCACATGGACTACAGCCTCCTCCTTTTCTTTCTCCTCCTTAAAGGAAATGAAGCTTCTGCTAGCCTTGAGTAGCCTTAAGTAGCCTCCCAGCACTGGCTCCCAGAATGCAATGGCTCAAGTGTAAATTAAATTAGATCTCACCCAAGCACATGGACTACAGCCTCCTCCTTTTCTTTCTCCTCCTTAAAGGAAATGAAGCTTCTGCTAGCCTTGAGTAGCCTTAAGTAGCCTCCCAGCACTGGCTCCCAGAATGCAATGGCTCAAGTGTAAATTAAATTAGATCTCACCCAAGCACATGGACTACAGCCTCCTCCTTTTCTTTCTCCTCCTTAAAGGAAATGAAGCTTCTGCTAGCCTTGAGTAGCCTTAAGTAGCCTCCCAGCACTGGCTCCCAGAATGCAATGGCTCAAGTGTAAATTAAATTAGATCTCACCCAAGCTCATGGACTAGAGCCTCCTCCTTTTCTTTCTCCTCCTTAAAGGAAATGAAGCTTCTGCTAGCCTTGAGTAGCCTTAAGTAGCCTCCCAGCACTGGCTCCCAGAATGCAATGGCTCAAGTGTAAATTAAATTAGATCTCACCCAAGCACATGGACTAGAGCCTCCTCCTTTTCTTTCTCCTCCTTAAAGGAAATGAAGCTTCTGCTAGCCTTGAGTAGCCTTAAGTAGCCTCCCAGCACTGGCTCCCAGAATGCAATGGCTCAAGTGTAAATTAAATTAGATCTCACCCAAGCACATGGACTAGAGCCTCCTCCTTTTCTTTCTCCTCCTTAAAGGAAATGAAGCTTCTGCTAGCCTTGAGTAGCCTTAAGTAGCCTCCCAGCACTGGCTCCCAGAATGCAATGGCTCAAGTGTAAATTAAATTAGATCTCACCCAAGCACATGGACTAGAACCTCCTCCTTTTCTTTCTCCTCCTTAAAGGAAATGAAGCTTCTGCTAGCCTTGAGTAGCCTTAAGTAGCCTCCCAGCACTGGCTCCCAGAATGCAATGGCTCAAGTGTAAAATTAGATCTCACCCAAGCACATGGACTAGAGCCTCCTCCTTTTCTTTCTCCTCCTTAAAGGAAATGAAGCTTCTGCTAGCCTTGAGTAGCCTTAAGTAGCCTCCCAGCACTGGCTCCCAGAATGCAATGGCTCAAGTGTAAATTAAATTAGATCTCACCCAAGCACATGGACTACAGCCTCCTCCTTTTCTTTCTCCTCCTTAAAGGAAATGAAGCTTCTGCTAGCCTTGAGTAGCCTTAAGTAGCCTCCCAGCACTGGCTCCCAGAATGCAATGGCTCAAGTGTAAATTAAATTAGATCTCACCCAAGCTCATGGACTAGAGCCTCCTCCTTTTCTTTCTCCTCCTTAAAAGAAATGAAGCTTCTGCTAGCCTTGAGTAGCCTTAAGTAGCCTCCCAGCACTGGCTCCCAGAATGCAATGGCTCAAGTGTAAATTAAATTAGATCTCACCCAAGCACATGGACTAGAACCTCCTCCTTTTCTTTCTCCTCCTTAAAGGAAATGAAGCTTCTGCTAGCCTTGAGTAGCCTTAAGTAGCCTCCCAGCACTGGCTCCCAGAATGCAATGGCTCAAGTGTAAATTAAATTAGATCTCACCCAAGCTCATGGACTAGAGCCTCCTCCTTTTCTTTCTCCTCCTTAAAGGAAATGAAGCTTCTGCTAGCCTTGAGTAGCCTTAAGTAGCCTCCCAGCACTGGCTCCCAGAATGCAATGGCTCAAGTGTAAATTAAATTAGATCTCACCCAAGCACATGGACTAGAGCCTCCTCCTTTTCTTTCTCCTCCTTAAAGGAAATGAAGCTTCTGCTAGCCTTGAGTAGCCTTAAGTAGCCTCCCAGCACTGGCTCCCAGAATGCAATGGCTCAAGTGTAAATTAAATTAGATCTCACCCAAGCACATGGACTACAGCCTCCTCCTTTTCTTTCTCCTCCTTAAAGGAAATGCAGCTTCTGCTAACCTTGAGTAGCCTTAAGTAGCCTCCCAGCACTGGCTCCCAGAATGCAATGGCTCAAGTGTAAATTAAATTAGATCTCACCCAAGCACATGGACTACAGCCTCCTGCTTTTCTTTCTCCTCCTTAAAGGAAATGAAGCTTCTGCTAGCCTTGAGTAGCCTTAAGTAGCCTCCCAGCACTGGCTCCCAGAATGCAATGGCTCAAGTGTAAATTAAATTAGATCTCACCCAAGCACATGGACTAGAGCCTCCTCCTTTTCTTTCTCCTCCTTAAAGGAAATGAAGCTTCTGCTAGCCTTGAGTAGCCTTAAGTAGCCTCCCAGCACTGGCTCCCAGAATGCAATGGCTCAAGTGTAAATTAAATTAGATCTCACCCAAGCACATGGACTACAGCCTCCTCCTTTTCTTTCTCCTCCTTAAAGGAAATGAAGCTTCTGCTAGCCTTGAGTAGCCTTAAGTAGCCTCCCAGCACTGGCTCCCAGAATGCAATGGCTCAAGTGTAAATTAAATTAGATCTCACCCAAGCTCATGGACTAGAGCCTCCTCCTTTTCTTTCTCCTCCTTAAAGGAAATGAAGCTTCTGCTAGCCTTGAGTAGCCTTAAGTAGCCTCCCAGCACTGGCTCCCAGAATGCAATGGCTCAAGTGTAAATTAAATTAGATCTCACCCAAGCACATGGACTAGAACCTCCTCCTTTTCTTTCTCCTCCTTAAAGGAAATGAAGCTTCTGCTAGCCTTGAGTAGCCTTAAGTAGCCTCCCAGCACTGGCTCCCAGAATGCAATGGCTCAAGTGTAAATTAAATTAGATCTCACCCAAGCTCATGGACTAGAGCCTCCTCCTTTTCTTTCTCCTCCTTAAAGGAAATGAAGCTTCTGCTAGCCTTGAGTAGCCTTAAGTAGCCTCCCAGCACTGGCTCCCAGAATGCAATGGCTCAAGTGTAAATTAAATTAGATCTCACCCAAGCACATGGACTACAGCCTCCTCCTTTTCTTTCTCCTCCTTAAAGGAAATGAAGCTTCTGCTAGCCTTGAGTAGCCTTAAGTAGCCTCCCAGCACTGGCTCCCAGAATGCAATGGCTCAAGTGTAAATTAAATTAGATCTCACCCAAGCACATGGACTACAGCCTCCTCCTTTTCTTTCTCCTCCTTAAAGGAAATGAAGCTTCTGCTAGCCTTGAGTAGCCTTAAGGATGATGAAAGGCCAGGGGGAGCACGGGCCTTTTGGCCTTAAGTTGCCCTTGAGAGAGCAGGCTTCTCCTGATCAGACTTCTCCTGATCCACCAACAAAGACACAACTCCTGTATGTATAAACCAAAACAATTGAGGTCTCCCCCTGGGCCCCACAAAAAGAATCTTGAGCATGGCATTTAACCTATATATCATCACATTACCTCAAACATTCCCTATAATTCGGTGAATATCCAGCCAATTACACATTATGTGGTAAAAGACAAAAACTTAATTTTATGTAAATTGTTATGGCAAAGCATGAAATAATTTAATTTGTATGAACTCAATCCATTGAAATCTTTCAAAGATGTGTCATACTGCTCTCTGTGAATTAAAATATAAATTCGGTGTCCCTACGTCAGAGCAAATGTTGTGATTGTAACACAGGTTATATTTGAAGTGACATGATCCAAAATGTATCCTCCAAATTTGGTGAAATCCATCCAGCTTTTTTGTGTGTTGAATATTTATAATGAAAAGTGAATACATGAATATGTGTGTGTGTCCTTTGTTAAAATCCAAAAACTTAGGTTTTTTTATACAGATATAACTGGGTATGCTATTTCACTAGGTGATTAACATTGCAAACTTTATGTCTGTTTTCTCAGAAGTAACTTCATTGTGTTCAAAGAGATTTACTCCTAGTTAAGAGTCACTATAGTGTGGTCATTTGAGTGTTGGACTAGGACACTGGCAGACCAGGGTTCAAATCTCCACTCAGCCATTGAAAACCCTCTGGTGAATTTGGGCAAGTCACACTTTCATAGCCTCAGAGGATAGCAAACCTCTTCTGAAGGAATTTGTCAAGAAAACCCTGTGAAAGATTCACCTTAGGGTCACCATAAGTTCTAAATGACTTGATGCCATATGACAACAAATGTGTATAGCATTGCAGCCTAAACTGTATTTTCTGAAAATCTAAAAAATAAAATTGAAATAAGTAAGCTGACCCTATCACTAGGTAAAGCAAGGCAGTTATCTTAGATAGCATATTCTGACAGGGTAGCAAATTGAGGGATATTTAATATGTTGTTGTTGTCTTTTTACTGCTAGCATGGATTGAGATGCATGCAGGATTTTCTACAGCCTGTGGCAAAATAGTATGGATGGCCATGCACCCAGCTAGAGAGTGAGTAACTGCATATTGTTTGCGCCACTGCCCTGGGCAGCAAAATGTCACAGTCCAAGCCTGTAAATTATTTTCATTAAAGTGTTTCAAATTTTTCAGCAATGTGTCTGAACTGTTGAATATTTATAATTAAAAGTGAATACATGAATTTTAAAATTTCCAAATGCCTTGTTTATTTCAGTTTACAGGCCACTGTGTGTCCTTCCCCCCACTGGAGGCACATCTCTATCGTACCATCTGTTCTCATTTGAAAAGAGATCCATTTTCAAATCACACTGTTAAATGCTGTAAAAGGATGTAGTGTTTCTAATTAGTTTTAAAAAGCACAAATTACAGCAGATCCTTAATTCTGTATACACATCTGAAACAGGATATGCACGTTTGCGTATACAAAAAGCAAAATATTAAAAAAGTGAAGAAAGAGTCTTTAGAAATGTCTGTTTTCATTGGAGAAATGAAGCAGAATATGACCAAGCATCTCTAGATCTCTGATTATTTTTTGTTTAGGCTGGAGGTTTGCCTATAAAAAGTTATAGAAATATTTAGAGTTTTTTTTTAAAAAAACTAACACACAAGCTTTTCCTGCCCTTAACTTAAATAATCAGCTAAAATATTCATTTTTTAGGCTTGGTTTGACGATCACAGATGTCTAAAAGTACATGTTTCTTATTGTGGTTGATGCTGGCACACCTGTTGAGTATAGGTGTACTCAAAGTTGTATTAATGATATTAACAGCTAGCGAAAGTGCTGAGGTATTTTAAAAGTAACACTATTCACACCTATTGAGAAAGCTTTTTCCAAAACTTTTAGTGCAGAAAACAAAACTGCGGTACTTCATCCTTTCCTGTTCTCTTTTTCCTATTTAATTGTTGTGATTTTTTTTTAAAAAAAAGGTTGATGTGGAGCTTTATTTATTTCTACTTCACACTTAGCAAGTAGTTTAAATTCTCCCTTGCCTTGGCCATATGCAAAATGACAGCATGTAAATCTAGAAGGTGCATTTTTTCAAAAAATATTTGTCTTGTTTTTAAAAGACTTTCTTACCACCAGGGCCTTAGTCAGAATCATAGTGCTGTAATTATTAAGCTTCTGCCCACCTAACAGTTTGAAAGCATGTAAAAGTGCAAGTAGATAAATAGGTACCACTTCAGTGGGAAGGTAACAGCGTTCTGTGCAGTGATGCTGGCCACATGATCACACACTTGTGTTTGACAACATTGGCTCTTCAGCTTAGTAATGGAGATTAGCACCACCACCTACAGTCAGACACAACTAGACAATCACATCAAAGGGGAAACCTTTACCTTTAATTAGTAAGCCTTATTGTACCATGTACTGAGGAAAAGGTGGGAAGTGAATGATGAATGAATGAATGAATGAATGAATGTGCTCGTCCTTGTCCACAGAGTACATTCAGAACCTTGGATCATTGTAGTCCATACCAAAGCCAGTGTGGATTCACCAACCTACTTACACTGGTACCATGAGCTGCTGCTGCACCTCCCAATTACATATTGCATATAAGGAAGAAATAGTTTGCTAACCAGACATCTGCTGCTCTAGGTCTTTAATTTCAACTTACATCCACGTTACCTTTCCAAATGCAAAGACTTGTTATTCCAAAAGTTAATAAAGACCATATTTTCCCCCCAGAAATAAATTATATATATATTTTTTGTTTTCCTTCATTTCTTTCATAGTCTGTTTGTTAATTTGATAATGTTCCTAACCAGGTTTGTTTTGATGAGACATCAGCTTACCATAGGTTCCACCTCCAGTTTATTGTTGTTGTCATGTGCCTTCAGGTTGTTTCTGACTTCTTGAGACCATAAGACTTCCTAAGTAAAGATTTTTCTATTAAGATAGGCATTTGATGAGCAACTATATAAGGTCCAACTTATGCAATGGTCTGAGTACTGCTAATTGTGCTGGGGTGTGTGTCTTAATAATTTATGTTTTGATCTGGTTTTAATTTTTTTATTGTTTAATCTTGTTTTATATCTTGTGGATTTTTAACAATATCTTTTTTTAATTGTTAACAGCTGCTTTAAGTCCCAGTCTCGTAAGAAAGCAAGATAGAAACAGATGATGATGATGATGATGATGACGATGACAACTCTATTATGGGATTTTCTTGGCAAGATTTGTTCAGAGGGGGATTGCCTTTGCAAATAACGTGACTTGCCCAACATCTGTCAGGTCTGAAGATCTGAACCCTGGTCTTCTTTAGTCCTAGCCCAGGGCTCAAACCATTACACCATTCTGTCTGTCACCACTCCTGATTCCTCTAGTCTTATTGTTTTAAATCAGAGATGTCCAGTATCCTTATTTTCAAGGGGAACTGGGCTCGGCAAAATGCAAGAGAGCTGAATAATTCTTAACATTCTGAATTAATTATTATTTTACTTTTGAGTGAAACTGAGGACATTTTTAAAATACTAAAATATAATCCTATGCCCATTTACCAAAGAGTAAATCCTATTGAACATAACCCTTTGCCTACTTTTACAATAGGCTGTAGCACAACATAAGAAAACCTATGAATTAAAGTGATCTTGTAGCAACTTTAAGACTAAGGGACTCAACAGATTGCCCCTAACAGACTGGCATTATACGCTGGCATGAGGGGCAGCATAGGGGCATTATGTACACATGCCAGCCACCCCACCTCTGCCCCCATGCCGCCTACCTGATCAGATGGTGGGCAGCATCATGCTGCATCTTTGGCACAGCATTTACATGCACTATGCTGAAGGAGCAGTGAAAAGCCACCGCCACCATGGCTAGGGTGCCCTTTCCATGGTGCAAAAAGGAGCACAGAGCCGCCCCTTTCCTTGCCAGTTCAGGGCCACAGCAATAGCATATTGTGGCCCCGATCTGGCCTTTCCACAGTGCAAAAAGAAACTGAAAAACGTGGGTCCTTTTTGCACTGTGGAAAGGGCACCCTAGCCACAGTGGCGGTGGCTTTTCACTGCTCCTTCAGCACGGTGCATGTAAATGCTGTGTCAAAGACGCAGCATGATGCTGCCCGCCATCTGATCAGGCAGGCGGCATGGGGGCAGAGGGGGTGGTGGTGGCTGGCATGTGTACACAATGCCCCCATGCTGCCCCTCATGCCAGTGTATAATGCCAGTCTGTTAAACCCCTAACGGAGAGGAAAAAAGGTTGGTAGTATAAGCTTTTGTAAATTTAAGTCTACTTGTATCTCATGGAGTAGACTTGTCTCCACAAACTCTGTGAACATTTATGCTACTAAGCTCTTTCTCTCAGTGAGTCTCAGAGGTGCTGAAAGATTGTTGCATAGTGATCCAGACTAACAGGGCTGATTGGATAGGTCTCATGATTGGAATGTAGAGGGGTATAACCTTTTCAAGATAAATAGGTCAAACAGGAAAGCAGTAGGAATAGCATTATTATGTCAGGGATGTTTACCCCTGTGAAGAGATCCAGAACTGAAATCCTGGAAGCCAGGGGGGAGCATCTCGATAAAAATTAAAAGGTAGGGAAACAACAGGGATGTTATTGTGGGAATCTACTACAGACCCGCAAGTCCGATAGAGGAATTGGATGATGCCTTTCTAGAATAGATGACCACACACTCAGAAAAGAGAGATGTTGTAGTAATGGGTGACTTCAAATATCCTGATATTTGCTGGAAGTCAAACTCACCAAAATATTAAGATCTAGCAAATTCCTTACTTGACTTGAATACAATTTCATTGCCCAAAAAGTGGAAGAGGCAACGAGGGAGTCAGCTATTTTAGATCTGATCCTAACCACAGGGATGACCTGGTTAATGGGGTTCAAGTGGTGGAATCCTTAGGTGGGGATGATAAGGTTCTCCTGGAGTTTGTTATACAGTGGAAAGGGGAAGCCAGGCAGAGTCAGACACACTTTCTAGACTTTAGGAAAGCTGATTTCAGTAACCTTAGGGAAATACTGGGAGTGACTGCATAGTCAGGAATACTAAAAGAGAAGGGAATTCAGGACAGATGGAAGCTTCTCAAAAGGGAGATACTGAAGGCACAATTCCAAATAGTTCCAATGAGGAAGAAGAATGCGAGGTGTCTCAATAAACCAGGATGAATGTCTAAAGAACTTTCAACTATTTTTATTTATATAGCACTGTAAATTTACACAGCACTGTACATACAGTCAATTGAAATAGACGGTTCCCTGCCCAGAGGCTTACAATCTAAAAAGACAAGAGACAGAAGGAGAAGGGAAAGGTTGTGGGGAAAGGGACCAAGTCCAGTGGATCTTCTCTCCCTCTGAAGGCTGGAGCATGGCAGATGGACTGGAGGCAGGGCTCTGCTGCTTACACTGGACAGGCCTGATGGCGTTGGGCCAAAACTGAGTTAAGTTTTAAATGGGACTTGTATAAGAAATGGAAAAGGTGGGAAATCTCTAAAGAGTGAATCACCACAGAGTATAGGTCAGAAAAGCTAAAGCGCAGAATGAGCTCAGTCTTGCTAGAGGGGATAAGAACAATAAAAAGGATTTTATTTTTGGTATGTCTGTAGCAAAAGGAAGAAGAAAATGGTAAGGCCATTGAGTGGAGAACATGGTCAAATGCTAACAGGAGACAGAGAAAAGGCAGAACTACATAATGCCTTCTTTGCCTCAGTTTTCTCACAAAAGGAAAATGGTGTTCATTCTGAGGAAAATGGAGCAGAGGACACAACAAAGGAAATGCAGTACAGTACTTGGAGAATTCCAGTAGAACAAATCCCAGAACACTGGAGGAGTACACATGTTGCCTCCATCTTAAAAAAAAAGGGGGGGGGGAGGATCCCAATAATTACTATCCAGGTAGTCTGACATCAATACCAGGAAAGAGCAGATCATTAAACAGATAGTCTGTGAACAAATAGAAGGGAATGCCATAATCACAAAAAGTCAAAATGGGTTTCTGAGAAACAAGTCATACCAGATTAATCTGATACGTTTGCTTATTTTTTTGATAAAATTACCAGCTTGGTAATGAAAGGAATATGGATATAGCATATCTTGATTTCAGTAAGGCCTTTGGCAAGCTAGCAAAATATGGGCTAGACAATGCAACTGTTAGGTGGACTTGTAACTGGTTGACCGGTTGAACCCAAAAGGATGCTCAGCAATGGATCCTCTTCATCTTGGAGAGAAGTGACCAGTGGAGGATTCTATTCAATATTTTTGTGAATGACTTGAATGAAAGAATAGAGGGCATGCTTATAAAATATGCAGATCACACCAATTTAGGAGGAGTAGCTAATACCCCAGAGGAGAGTCTTGATTTTAGTATTTTTCAGGACTGGTAGCCAAACTTTGCTAACTTTAAGGGTTTCTTTTTTCCTGACAACTTCAATAGGAAAGAAAGTTAGGCTGCCAGTTTTAAAAAACACTAAAATTAAGACTCAGCAAATGCAATGAAAACCACCTAGGGTTAGGGGTTTTCCCAGGAGACAATGGATCTCTAATTAAACAGACACAAATCCTCTTCACATATCCCTCCCACCCAGAGGCTGTGCAATTCAACAGTGGAACCATACACAGATTAACATGGAAATCACTCCTCCCAACCCAGGGTCACAAAAAACTATAAAAACCACATTTTACTATTTTTCAAAATTATCTTGGGAGACCTTGTCAAGGGACTTACTGAAATCAAGATACACTAAACCCACAGTATTCCCTTCATCTACCAAGCTTGTAACACTATATAAACAGAAGAGAAATAAGGTTAATCTGGCATTACTTGTTTTTTAAAAACCTATGTTTATTTTAATGATCACAGTATTCCTTTCTAAATGTTTACGGTCTACCTGTTCAATGATCTGCTGTAGACTCTTTCCTGTAGACTCTTTCCTTGGTATCAGGTTGACTGTGTGATAATTATTTGAGGCCTTTCTTCCCCCTTTACAAAGATGGGGACTATATTTAATCTCCATTCTGCTGGAATTTTTCCTGTTGTTTGGGAATTCTCAAACATTATGGCCAGTGGTTCTGAAATTATTCCTGCCAGTTCTTTTAATACCTTTGGTTCTTCTGGCCCTGGAGACTGAAATTTATTTAGAGTAGCCCAGTGTTCCTGCACTACCTCTTTATGCTCTGTATTTTCTCCTACTGCGTCATCTGCTCCATTTTTCCCAGGCTGAATACTGTTCTGTTTAGAGAAGATTGAGGCAAAGTAAGTATTGAGTAGTTCTGCCCACACCTCTCTCTCTCTCTCTCTCTCTCTCTCTCTCTCAGGCCTGAGCTCATTCTGTGCTTTAGTTTTTCTGACTAGTTGGCTATTTGTTTGAATTCTTCTTTGGTGGTTTCTGCCCTTTTCCATTTTTTGTACATGCCCCTTTTGAGTCTTAGCTCAGTTGAACGTTCTTTAGACACTCATCCTGTTTTCTTTAGACATCTCTCTTTTTTTCCTCCTCATTGGAACTGTTTGAAATTGTTTCTTCAATATTTCACTTTCAAGAAACTCCCATTCTGTTTTAATATTCCTGACCATGGGTTCACCCCCAGTATTTCCCTAAATTTATTGAAATAAGCTTTCATAAAGTATGCCTGACTACATCTTGGCTTCCCCTTTTCACTGTATAACAAACTCCAGGGGAACATAGTCGCTCCCACTGAAGCATCCCATCACTTCTACACCTTCAACCAGATCATCTCTGTTGGTTAGGATCAGATATAAAACAGCTGATCCCCTTGTTGCCTCTTCCACCTTCTGACAATGCCTTGTAAGTTAACAGTTGACAGAGGCAAGAACCTGGTGGAAGTCACTGCTCAAAATAGTTGACAGAGTGACCCTGCTTAGCAATGGCTTGTGGTTCTGCAGATTTTAGTCCAAAGTGGAGCTAGCCAAGGTGCTGAACCTAGTGGGTGTTAGAATTCAGCACTTTGGATAACTCCTTTAAAATTCAGATTATAATCCAGTGCAGATTCACTACCCCATTGACACTGGGGCTATCAGCGTCAACTGCTTCTCCCTCCCTTCCTGCTCCAGCCTGATGGGAAGTGTTGTTGCAAGGTGACAGATGAAGAATATGGCTGATGCAGCTGGCTTCTGTGCTATGGTAGCTTTGCTGCTTTGTCACCATCAGCTGTAGCACAATTTAATTACTTTTATGGAAAGTTACACCATAGAATTTCCCTTACATTGATAAAATATTTACTACAGAATTTAGAAGAACAAAGAATAATTTCACCAGAATGCATGAAATTGGTTTATGTTTGGAGCACAAAAGACTGATGACTTTAATCTTAATACATGAACAAGTTAAGTCTGTAATGAAATATACAGGATCTTACCACACACACTTTTTTCATGATAAAGAGAGCCCAGGGTTCTTAGATTTTGATATAAACTCCTATCTATGATTAATAATATGTAATATTTTATAAAGATTTTACAAATATATAAAAAGCATATTCATCACATATTTGACAGGTGATTACATATCATATAAATATAAAATATTTCAGAAATTTCTAATGAATTGACTTCCTCGGTACCTCCAGTGCACCTAATCTACTCCTTCATGTGCACCTAATCTACTCGTCATCTCTGTTTCTAATTTTAAATAAAACTTAAGCATTACAACACAGTCTTTCTAGAGCATTTTCTATCTTAAAATAATGTCTTGTTTTTCCCCTATACACACAGAGTATTTATCCTTTTTCAAATTTCTGTTTGTTTCCAGTATTTTTTTCTTCTTCTTTACACTGCTGCTATAAATGTTCCTGCATCTTACAGCCACCTTGTTTTACAATATTCCATAATTTAAAACCATTCTTTTTCAGTAGATTGTATACCTTTATGATTTATATACAAAGTCAATTTGTCCATTTCTAGTGGGAGTCCATGGCCAAACAGGGACCCTGATCTCCAATGTCATAGTCCAATGCTTAAACCATTACATCATGCAGGATTTCAACTGCTGTCTTCTAGTCACTATTCCAATGGTGCCAGTCCCTACTACCTGTTGGTGATAATGTTAAGCACCCCTTCATACTCCACACTGTATTTTGGGATCTTCATATTTCATATCTGGAGATAGCATGTATTTTAGAGATCAATGACATTTCAGGATCACTAGGTCATTGTCCCAGGAAAAAAAGTATTGTTTAGCCTGAAGCATGTGCACATCCAGGTAAACAAAACCATCAAATCTAAAGTGCTCCTTTCTTCACCTAGGTAATCTGGATTTTCTCTCAAAACTTGAGGAAAAGGATCTCTTTATACCCAGAGCAATAAGACAGTCTCTGCCTACTGTCTGTTGCTTCCTCAGTCATGCTTCCCTATCCATCCATCTCAGAGATGTCTTGATCCAATTACTGTTTTTGTTACACTAAAATCAACCCATCTAGAATCCCATCGGCAATTCCTGGGACAAGTAATTCAGGCTTTGTTAGCCGGCAAGATAGCTTATCACCTAGGGATAGTTTTAACGTATAAATAGGGTTTCAAAACCTAACCTCTACACATACAGCCTACACTCTGTGTATGTTCTGTCTGGCCCGTAGACCTCCCGAACTAAGCAACTCCAGGTTTCCATAATCTTCCCATCGGATAGGTAATTATAACCCCACTGCTAACCCCTAAAGCTCCGCTATCCTCTTTCCATATTTCTATTTCATCTAGCTCTGTATTACGTGTCTGTTTGAATTATTTTATGTATATGATTTCACTCTGCATTTTTCTAAATAAAAACTCTTTTAATTCACCCAAGACCTGGAGTTCTCCCCAGTTAGTACTGGTATACATTGGTGCAAATGATCCAAATGTACACAAGCCTCTTGCAAAGCTGATTTCCCCCAACATTTGATGTAATGCTGACAGTTGGTGGGGAACCCCTCCTCACCCAAGGCCACCCAGTTGGTGTCCATGGCCAAGCCCAATAGGTGGGAACTCCCACCTCTTCTCTGGGTAGCAATAACCATCAGTATCCACACTACCAAATTTGGAGCAGCTTCTTTTTTCTGCCTTTTTAGGAAGTGAAAAGGACTATCTATTCCACAGTTTCAAAAGTTCTATGCTGCAAGAAGATGTTCCAGTGATGTGCAAAATAAGTTCACCATCTGGTTTCACATCAAGAAAAAAAAAGTTTCTATTGTTTTCCTTGTCTGGATTATATAAAATCTATTTCTTTGTACAAACAGCAAATTCAACAGTGACCTGAATGTTCCTTTTGCATTAGAATTAGTCTTATGACTCTGAAAATCCTGACTGGTTGTATTTGCAAATCAAAACAAAATTGATTGTGACAGTCTTAGAGTATGCCTGGACTATGTAGTTATATCAGTTTGTTTGTTCTTTAACTGTCATGGCTCCACCCTACAGAATCCTGGGATATGTGCTTTAATAAGTTAGAATTCTCTGCTGTAGTTTAGATGAATGCAGCAGAGCACTGGTTCCTCAAAATTAGGTCTTGCAGATGCTTTGACCTTCAGTGCTCAGACTCTCTGACCATAGACCATTCAGAAAAGGGCTTCTGGGAGTTAACATCCCAAACATTTGAAGGACAAATCAGTATACACTTAAAATAAAACTGGAATGTTTAAAATCTGTTCAAGTGCTCTAGTTGGGTAATACTCATGACATTACTTCTCATGGATTAATGAAACACACACATATGTTACAGGCTATTATCTGTGGCTTTCATTTATAGTCTCAGTAAGTAATATGTGCCTTGGCAAATAAGACTGTGAGAACAGGAACCCAGCAACAGTTTCTTTCAGGTGCTAATTTGAAACCAAGACATATTCCTAGCATTTATACATTCCTGTTGAATTCTGAAGAAATATTTTAGGTGTTAATCTTGTGAGTATTTTTAAAAAGAAAATAATAGATGCAAGAAAAAAAGAGAGGAGGTATGAAGAAAAGGCAGCAACCATTTAACCACAAATGTCTGAAGAAAAAACAGTGGTTGTTGCTGAGAAAAAAATTAAGATTTTTTAAGAAATGAAGACTTAGCTGTATGGCATATAAGGTGCCATCAAGTCACTGATGACATGGAAGATACAGACCACTGCAGTTTGATGTGGCATAGTCATTTGAATATTACACTAGGGAGATTATTGCATGCACCTTATTCGTCTTTTTCCCAAAGGGAGACATGCACATTTAACTTCAAAGATGGTTATGCAACCCAGGTTCATCTTGTGGCTTTTCATGGACAGAAAAATTCCTTCTTTGAAAAGCCATAGGATAAGCCCGGGTTGTGTATGGGCTGCACATGGGAAATGCGATAAGATCTGTCTTTTAAGTTAAAAATGTGTGTATCCCATCTGGAAAAAGATGGGATAAGGCACATTAAATCTCCTGACCTTCTTGGCCATTAAAACCCATTGGGTGAACTTTCTCAGCCTGCAGTGGCAAATGATGTCTGGACAAATCTTGCAATATGGCCACATGTTGAAACTGCCATAAGTCAGAAATGGATTGAAGGCATACAACAACTGATTATCTATTTTGAATGAATTAGATGTGGCTGCTTGTATTTTTTTACTTGCAGGAAGCTATATTTTCCATTTACTGATAGTTATGAAAGATACTCCTTTACAACAGTCAGAATGATAAGTATCTCTGGTGGCTATGACAGCTGTGACCCATATTAACCTCATTTGTTTGGCAAAAATGTCGAGTGCTGATGAGTTTTAACTTTGATCAAAAAATGAACCATTTCCATGTCTTCATATGAGGTTAAATGTATTGTGTATTTGACACAAAATGTGTGGCTTGTGATAGCATGCAATATTGTTAAAACTCTGAATTACTCCAGAGTTTCCAAAATACATACAGTGGGCCCTTAGTATTTGGTTTCTAGATTCCCCATGGATACCACAATCCATGGATGGTCAAGTCCCATTATATTCAATGGCATAGTAAAATTATGTCCCTTATATAAAATGGCAAAATCAAAGTTTTCTTTTTGGAATTAATCTCTCTCTCTCTCTCTCTCTCTCTCTCTCTCTCTCTCTCTTCAAGCTGTGGATGGTTGAATCTATGGATGTAAAATTTGTGGATACAGAGGGCTGACTGTATTCATTTACTTCATTCTTATTTTGCCAAGACATTCAAGCTGGCCTCCAGTTTAAAATACAAATAACAAGAAGAAACAAGTAATTTCCTGTCTCAGGCTGTTACTGGCCTTGTCAGGAGCTGATTGCCTGAGTTCCCTGACTTGGATGTATCATCATCAGTTCTCTGCTGGGAGCATGCTGGCTTTTTAAAGGTATACAGAGAAAGTTAAACAAGAAACTCAAGTGGCCTGAAGACACGGCTACTACTACCTGCTGTTGCTGCTGCTGTTCCTCCACTTTTGAATAGATAATCAGTTTTCGTCTTGCAGCAATACATTCTTACTGAAATGAACAGAGCTGACCCAGTAATTAGTGAGATTGAGACAGTTGCTTTAGGTGGCAGATGCTCAGAGGTGGTAGCAAGGTGTCAGAGAAGAGAACACTCTTCGGCTAACCTGCTGCCTTCACATGCAGTGAAGGATGTTGTCCCATTGCTACAGCTACAGGATCCACCAGTTGCCAATCCAGTTGGCTTGTGAACATGGGATGACAAATGGTGCTATTTTTCCTGCACCTAAGTAAGCAAAATGTCTAAGTCATCTTTAGCACTAAATCAACCATCAACACTGAGTGCTGCAATATACACTGTAAAACACCTTGCTAAAATTTTGCATGCTGTATCAAATCTCGCCTTTGCCCTGACTGACAATTCCTATTAATTTTTTTTCTTGTAACATACCACTTCATTTATGCTTTTTCAAAGATAGATATTCCTTTATCAGTCTGAAACAATAATGTTCAATTAAAATCAGAAAGCTCATAATGATGGCACAGGCTTACCATCTGCAATTGTGATGGAACCATCTCAATTATTAATTTCAGTGTAGGCCTTGAACAAGAGCATGGCAATAATACCCTGCCATTCATCCAGGCCCAGAATATTAACTTTGTGAATAAATGTAAATAAGCTGGAACTGAATACAGCAGTACTAAAGCCCTGGCAGAAGAATTCAGCAAATGCCTAAGGCTTTGTATGCTAGAAAGAAAAAGGCAAAGATATATGGTTACAAAAGACATCACAATAGCAGTTCTGCCCTTGGTTCATGATAATTTTCTACTCTGAATCTTCTCACAAGAATAAACAGAAGGAACAGATGATGAAAGTGGTGAAGGAATCCTCTTTGGAGGATGACCTGCAGTTCCTCCAGGCACACGTCAACATCAGACCAATGTGGGTTCTCCATCCACCATCCTATGCCTCTCATTCAGTACAAAAGCTGCTCTTGTTTTCCTCCCTCCCAATTTGTTCCCACTATTTGAATTTGCTGCTATTCATACCCTTAGTAATTTAAACCTGCTGTGAACTACTGTTTTTCCAAAACAAGCATGGACAGGGCAGCTGGGATTCTGGTATGAAAGAGCTTCCAAACATTTGAGCATGAAAGCAACACAGGACATAGTGTCTGAAAAACACACTTCTAGGTAATAGAATTTTAATGTTTTATTAGGCATAAATGTTTTATTGTTAAGAGATTGAAGGCACAATGTGAGATACTGAAGGGGAACATATTATAAAATTCTGGAGCAGGATTATCTTTCAGTCTCTTTGTTTCTTCAAATTTAAAAGAACTGCCCAGGATTGAAAAAGCTGAATTGTGTTGTTTGTTTTTATAAATCCATTGAAAGAGATCTGTCAGAGTTTCTATATTGTTTTTCCCTTGCACACAGAATAAGTTTACTTTGCTAGGCTTGTTGTAGCAGCTAGATCAAATACATATCTAACCCCTTCTGCTAGTAGATGGGAAGGCAACAGAACAAAAGAGCGGCTTACTATTTACTTTTAGGGAATGACCTCTGAACAGGAGATAATCTTTGGACAAGTTAGGCAAGGCAACTCAACTAAAAGAAGGGAAGAGTACTCCATTCACTTAATCTTGGTAGGACACTTCACCATCTTGGATTTTCATTTACAGAATAGGTTTGAAGGGCAGTGCTTTATGGATGATGATTATACCAGCAGTTGTTGGAGCGGTAGCAATACATGCTGGCAGGACAGTCCAACATTTCAAGTCAGCTCAAAATTTTGTCTATCTGTTATATTTGTACTCTGCTCTTCCAAGATGTGTATGCAACATACAGGAAAAATAATTCAGTACTGCCTAAGGTTTTTCATCTTGGCACTGTTCAGAACACAGCCCATTTGCAGGACGTAGTTTCCTAGCCAGCAAAGTCAAGTCATACTTGCGATTAAGGAAGTCCAATCCATCTGGAGTTTACCTGGCTGGGGAGAGTTTGACCAGGGGGCCTTTAACACTACATAATTATAGCACTATGATCCCACTTTTAACTTCCACGGAAGCATTCTATGGAATCCTAAGGATGTGTGGTTCGGTGAGACACCAGAGCCCACTAGTACAGAATTCTAAAGACCCTTCCCTAAATAGCAGGATCCCAGGGGATGGAGCCATGGTTGTTAAAGCAGAATACAACAATTGCATGGCAATTGTGTTGCATGAAAGGACCCTTGTAGAATCTTAGGATTTGTAGTTTCATGAGGTATTTAGATTCCCAGCCAGAAAACTCTAGTGGCTCACTTCAAACCCCAGGATTCTTTGTGGATGTTAATATGGAATCATAAGTACTATCATTGTCTAGAATGAAAGGGCTCAGCAGGATCTGTAACACTTCACCCCCTCAAATCAGTCAAATGCCATCAGAACATCGCATGTATTGGTCGTATACATTGCTCAGTGTATTTTTTTGAAATGAGATGTTGTTACAATGGCTAATTGAAATGGACCACAGTGTTTACTCATTCTCTGGCAATAACCATGTTTGAAAGAATGCCCTGCACTTACCTGCCTATGATTTAGATAATTAACTTTACTGTAACCAGTGGAATGACTCATTGTATAAACATCATGTCAAGAATTGTCATACATAGTTCAATATGTGCAGAATGTTTTTGTAAATAAATAATTTAGCAATAATATTTTATATCTTTTGTTTTTCCATTTGAATCATTCTTCTAAGGCTTTCTCTTTAACCAGACTTTAATTCAAGTGCTAGAGTGTTTGCATTTTTTTTTTTTTTAAAATTGGTAATTCTAATTTTCTTTATTGCATTTCCCCCTTAATGTTACAATTTTTCAGGGCTGTGCTCAGAGAATTTGCCAATTTATTTAGCAATAATATTTTATATCTTTTATTTGTTTTTCCATTTGAAACATTCTTCTAAGGATTTTTCTTTAACAAGACTTTAATTTGAGTGCTAGCAGAGCATTTGCATATACTTTTTCAAACTGGTAATTCTAATTTTTTAAATTGCATTTCCCCCCTAATGTTACAGTTTTAAGGGCTGTGTACAGAGAAGATGCCAACTTTCCATTTACAGCATTGCTGAAATTAAGCACTTGGTTTTTAAAAAAAATGTTAATAAATTTTACATTTGTGCTAAGCTAAGCATAAACCTTCCATTCTGCATGTTTGTTTTTTTTTTACTAATTTGCAATGGTTTGCAGACTAAGTTATAAGCTTCATAACAAACTCTTTGACTGATACACTTGCTATAAAAGTACTGCAATCCAAGGAAAAAAAATTAGGCAACAGCAAATACCGTAGAAAGGAGTACAGTAAATCTTCAGCAATGGGTGTGCTCTTCATCTTCAATTCTATCAAGAAACTCACAGAGTACACTCAGTTCCTTATTTATTTTTTAAGAGATGCAATGTCTGGGAGAGGTACAGCTAAAACAGAGACTGTACAACACAGTTGTCTTTGTTCAAGCTCTACTGTGCAACAACTGGTATTTGACTCAATTCCTGTGACATGGACTCAAGTTATATCGGAGGAACAGACACCAGACATTTGTAAAACATAATAAATAGCCAATCAATGAAGTAAAAAACATGACAAGGCCAATTTAAAAGCAGACTAGCACAAGAGAAGTCCAGAAGAAAGTGACAAAATATGATGGATGTCACCGACAGGTCTCAGTTGAAGTGGGTCCAATGTATCATCAGTTTTCTATAGCCCATGTTGGACAGCAGTACTTTTGGATATGGGAAACTGTAATACATAATGCCTTCAAGCAATGGTTACATATTAAAATGTAACTCATCTAACCTTTAACACACCTTAAATGAAAATGTTTTCCTTGGTTGCTATTATTATTATTATTATTATTATTATTATTATTATTATTTTATTAAACTTTATTTATAAAGCGCTGTAGGTTTACACAGCGCTGTACACTGCTAGTCACACTCCAGGATTTCCTGCTCTCTGAGGAGGTTGTCTGAACCCTAACTACTTCTGCCCCAAATAGAAACCATTCTTGTCAAAAGGGAAAACTAGAGTGATGGGCTACTACTAAGTCCATAATGATATTTCATATACCTTGGGTAGAGGGCCTGCCTTTGCTAGCAGACAGCTACTGTACCTCATCTAAAATAGCTACTCACTGGACTAACACATTTAAGTTACAATGCCCTCTTGTTTCCCATATAAGATCAAACCTGAGACTAAGTGGGTGGACCTTGTGTAATAATGCAATAATAGTTCAGTATGCAAGCACAATGCACATATGAGAGAGTGAGATAGGAAATGTAGATTTCCTGCACTAAGAGGCTGTACAGACCATGGTATATGCCAGCTTCAGGGCAGAGTGGGGGCATGGCTTCCACACGACACACACCCTGCCACTGCCCTGATGCCACTGCCATGCTGTGCGCCCGACCGCATGGCGGGTGGAGTCATGGCACTCCTTTGGCCTTGCATCCAGATGCCACAGCACCAGAAGGAGTGCCAGAAAGTGCTGTGATAGCAGCAAAGGCACCCTTTTTGCAGCGCAAAAATGACTTGCTTTTTGCAGTTCCTTTTTGTGCCACACAAAAGTCAGATCAGGGCCATGGTGTGCAGTTGCAGCAGCCCTGATCAGGCTTGGAAAGCCTGTACAGCCCCTACATCCCTAGAAGCCACTATTACTGGCTTCTAGGGAGAGTCAGGCTTGATTTGCTCTAGGGCCCATTTAATTGTCTTTTCAGCAGTCTATGGTATCCTCATAACTCTTCTCCAGTGCCACATCTCAGATGAGTTGATTTTCTTCCTATCAGCTATCAGGATTTTGGCTAGCGCCTCTTCCAAGTCCTAATCATCTTCTGATTTCATGACTACAGTCTCCACTTTGATTAGTGATTGAGCCAAGGTATGAAAAATCTTGAACTATTTTGATGTCTTCATCATCTACTTTAAAATTACTTAAATCCTCTGTGGTCATTATTATTATTACTTTTTAAATACCATGTTTCCCCGAAAATAAGACAGTGTCTTATATTAATTTTGCTCCCAAAGATGTGCTAGTCTTATTTTTTAGCAATTCAGCAAAACCTCTACTAGGTCTTATTTTCTGAGGATGTCTTATTTTCGAGGAAACAGAGGAATAGTAATAATAGTGCATACTTAATTTTAATTTAATTTACTTAATTTAGTTTGCCCAATTTGCTGTGCTCATGCTGTGACAAATAGTCATTTCTTAGATACTATGACCTGTAAACTGCTTGAGAAACTGCCAATTTTGACTGCTATTGCATCTATTAATTTCTGTTACTAGTTAATTTGACAGAACAGTACTTGTTGCAGAAATATATGACAGGGTTTACACTGAGGAATTGTTCTGGAAGAAAAACTAACATCCATCCTGTCATGCCATAAAACTAACCCTTCCACAGGTGAAAATTGGGAAACATGTGACCAAGCAACATCAGAATGTGGTCAAGACAGCAGAATTTGTTAATGAGAAAGAAAAACTAGGAGCAGCTGCAGCAGTTTGCTTTGGCCTGAATATAGAGGGAAAGGCATGATTCTACCCATACCTTTCCTCTCTCCCTCTGCTGATTTAATTGAGTACAAATTGTTTTTGTACTTACTTTTAAGCTGAAGATGAAGGGCAAAAGTGGGATGATGAGAAAGAAACTAGGACATTTTAAAAGCAGCTGAAAAAAATGGGACAGCAGAGGATTAATCGAGAGTGTTCCTGTCAAACTGGGACAGCTGAAGGACATCTAGTCCACCCCCTGCTCCTGGCCAAACTACTTCTGGGGAGAGGGAGACAAAGAATGAACAATTTGTGGTCTGAGCAGCAGACACATCTCTGCATATTTTGGGGTGACCTCCCTCTGTTCTGTTCATTGGCTGCCACTGTATTAATGTTAGATGGTATGTGCCATTTGGCCCTGATCAAGGCAACACTTTATGCCTCTGAAGTAACCAGCCCTGTTCCCAAAGAGATTATGCCACCACACATTTCTTAGTGAAGTACGATTGCTTTTCTCTTTTCCTTGGTTGCCACATTATGTCTATCCCTTCACAGGTAACCTCATTCTTGATAACATGAGGAAATTCCCAGTTTTGTTTTAAAAAATTCCAAACTGGTTTGGCTAGGATTTCCTTGTTTGCTCAGGCAATGACTCAGCAAGGTAACCCTGCTCACTCAGCTTTTACCTTTTGTGCCTACATTTGCTCACTTTTATTTTCCTTTTACCTTAATAGTTTTGCTTTCTTATTTCATGTGTAGTTTGATCAGTTTGGCTGATTAGAGTATGGCAATGTCAGCAGTATGGTATCAGTAGTGCACAATAACAGGAAAACAAACGTGTTTCGAGAAGCAATGAGTAACTTGCGATGAGCAATTTTCCCTGCTTCAGCTGAGGATTTTGACCTCAGATTACTTCAAAAGCAAGTAGCCAAGTGTTAACATTGTTTCAAGTCACTGAAAAAGACTGGAATTTTAGTATGTTTTGAACTGATTGGATTCATTTTATTGTATGCTGGTCTCTGATCTTTGGCTACAGGCTGGGGTATAAATATTTTAACTACAACAACAGTACCTGTGTCTTTGTAGACTATATTCCTGTGTCTTTGTAGAATGTTATCAGGAGCCCTAGTATGAGGGAAATCTACATGTTATTGGGAGGAAAGAGAGCCAGTATGCTGTAGTGGTTTGAATGTTGAAATCACTAGACTAAGAGCCTTAATCCCTCTCTGTCTGGAGGGCCACAATTTGGCCATTCTTGACTCAATGATTAATAGCTTCATTGCTAGAGATCAGAACTGTCACTTGTTTGGACTACAGCTTCCAAACTCACAGAGTCATAATTGGGGATTTGTAACAGGGGCCAGCATGATGCAGTGGCATTAGACTATGGAGTTTATTAGACGGGAGGAATTTTTCTCTATTTTGAATGGAGCCAATTCGAATTCACGTGAATGCGCTAGTTTAGCGAATTCACATGAATTCCCATTGCATTCAGAATGCATTCAGATTGACTTCCCATTACCCGAAAATGACCCCCCATTGCCCAAAATTACGTGAGATGCTTTAATTCGCAATAAGGTAAAACCCATCATTGTGTTCGGAATGACTTCCCTTTTGCCCGAAATTGCATGAGATGCTTTAATTTGTAATAACCCCATGATTGCATTCGGATTTCCATTAGATTATACTTCCAATTTCCATCATCTGATAAACTCCTATGCCTCTGGTGACTTGACCTGGGTTTCATTTCTCGTTCAGCCATGGAAATCCATTGGGTGACCCTGGGCAAGTCACATATACTCACCCTCAGAGGAAGACAAAGGCAACCCGCTTTGAACAAATTTTTGCAGAGAAAGGCCTTTGATAGTTTCTCCCTAGAGTCACAAAAGTCAGTAATGGACAACAACACACCACCAACAACAAATTGGGAGGAAAACAGCTTGTGTATTTGCCATTGGGGTTGATGACTGCACTGGAGTAACTCCTTGGTATAAGGTCTCCAGATGGGACATTGTCTTGGGACATTGCTATATTTGCTATATAAATGTGTTGGGACATTGCTATATTTGGGAAAGGGAAAAGAAGGTTTTCCAGGGCCTTACCATAAGATACTAGGAGCCTTCTTGAACTCAGCAATACAATTTTCTCTTCAACTTCATTTTGAGCTGTGGAATAATGCCGAAAGGGAACAGGAGGACTGAAATACAGAGCTGAATTGGTTCAACTAGAAGCTTGTTTAAGCTCAAAGTATGTGTAGGTGTATGGATGTATCTCTCAGAATTGCTGTCACAGGCCTCAACACCCATCCTAATTTATCCTTGGAGCCTGGTGAGTGTACAAGTGTTCCTCATGGATAAATTCATCCTGCCACTTGTTTGCTGGAACTGTGTCAAAGAAGCCACTATAGCTTATAATTTAAGTGCTAAAACTGGGATCTGCCCAAGTGGTTCTCAGTTGAAACTTTACCCAGATTTTCAGCAACATCAGGAAGCATTCCACAAATAGAACACAACTCTTATTTTAAGACAGATGTGGTCTTTTCAACATGCAGGCAAGCTTGCAGTTACAAGACTACATTTTGTGTTGTCTCAAATCTCTATGGCTGTAATGCAGAAATAGCAATCATTATTAAAGAAGTTTAAGGGCCGTTGATGAAGGTTAATAGGGTCCTCTCTCCCCCTTATATGTCTGCTGATGATGACAATTTGACCCTAAGATTGTTCTTGGTGGTATCTAAAAGCCATTTGTTCCCGTTCTGTCCTACCACAGTCTTGGAACAGACACACCTTGTGGTTTCCTGTACTTTATCTGAGGAACTGGAAACAACAACAACAACAACATTTCTAGAAATACTTTCTTTTTTGGGTGTGTTTCCACACTGCAGTCTTCTAGCACTACCACGAAAAAGGTATTGTGCACAATCATGTTTTTTCCTCCTTCACAGAGGCTTGGGTATCTTTTTGGTAAGAAAAAAGACAGAAGAAGTGTTAGGAAAACATGGAATATTCACCAATGAAATATGATGACACTACATTTGAAACAACCTTAACTGTCATGGCACCATCCTGTGGACATGTGGTATCTTTAAGTAAAGGGAATGTACTAGAACTTTTTCTAGCAAATGGTTCTAAGGGCTTTATCACATGTGACTTTTAAGCCGCAATTCCTACAAGAAAGAAATGGCATTGGCAACGCTGTGATGCCATTTCCCTCCTGTAGCTGCCCAGTCCCTGACCTGTGTATTTTCATTCACAGGAGAACCCCATGAACGAAATGCTAGTCATGCACTGCTGCAGGTCCAGAAAGCCATTACTATGGCAAGTAGCACAATTGGCAGTCATATGGTCTTATTCTCCCTTCTCCCCCTTTCCTCTTCACCCTCCCCTTTTAATCCCCCCCCCAACTTTTTTGTGCTATTTCAGAGCTCCTGAGCCCTGAAGTTTCAAAAACTGAGTGGGCTGTGGAGCTCCAAAATACTGTGAAAAAGTTGATTTAAAAAAAGAAAGAAAAGAAAGGCATGGCAGGCAAGGCATAAGAGCGGAAGGGAGGGGTTAAGGGAGAGAATGAGAACAGAGTGTGATTTGGCAGCTCCAGCTGTGCCAAAGGAAGAAGTGTGGTGGTGGCTGTTCCTATACCAGTAAAGGTATTTCCCATTGACAAGATTGTCAAGTCGTGTCCACCCATAGAGGGCAGTGCTCCATTTCTAAGTCGAAGAGCCAGCGTTGTCAGAGACTACTTTGTGATCATGTGGCCAGCATGATTGCATAGAACACTGTTTACCTTCTCAGTGGAGTGGAACCTATTTATCTACTTGCATTTGCATGCTTTCAAACTGCTAGGTTGGCAGAAGCTCCATCATGTGGCACCTGGGCCTAGAACTGCCAACCTTGTAGTTAACAGAGTTAGCATCTTAGCCACTTGAGCCACCACATCCCTTCCCTATACCAGCATTTTACCATTTATTTTATAGGTTGCAGAACTATAGTGCAAAAAGTCTGGTGTGATAAAGCCCTAAGTATCACACCAGACTACAAACCCCAAGAGTCAACAAAAGGAGGGAGCTATATCTGTACCAAAATGCTGTGACTGTGTAGCATAGATACATTCTGCAACACCTGCAATTCCATGGATGAGGCAGGTCAACTACTTGATGAAAGCCTCACATAGAAGCACCCTGTTACTCAGTTTTATTAAGACACAGGGAAAACCTCAATGGCCTATCCAAAGAAAGTATTATGAGCAGAGTATAAATCAGATATGTGAGAAACCAAGTTTGGAAAAGCTCTGCTGGAGAGATAATTAGCCATATGGAAAACAGAAAGATTAAATGGCTAGATTAAGAGCTCATTTTTACAAGATCCCATAGTTAAAAAACCCATCCTTCTTCTCCACCAGCTACTGACTGTTGGAAGCATTCGAACAATCTGACAACAGTTGTTATATACTCTTGTGCAAATTCAGAAGTGACAGGCTAGTCAAAGTCTACTAACTGCAAGTCAGCAAGTTAAGCAAAAACTAAGAACAAGCAACCAACCAACCAACCAAAGAAAGTTAATAATGGTTAAATAAACAACAGCAGAAGAAACTCAGATAGAATGACTTTTGTTTCACTCGACATTATTAGTTGCTCTACGTCATCCAGCAAATCTGGATTCAGCAAACTTTACAGGGTGTTATTTTTAGCTGTAGGAGGAGGGGTGTGTCCACAATCACGCAACAATGAGTAAAGTTTAGGAAACGTTCAGTGGAGCTATAAATACAGAAGGCTCTATTTCAGTACCAACATTTGTACCTGTGGAGAAAGAGGAAAGAGTCAAAGAAAGAAGATTAAACGGAGAATTTCTACAGTTAAACACATGAGAAAGAGAAGGATCAGATTTATACATTTCTGAAGCATGTTGTGCTTCACTTCAAAGGAAGCCAATATACTAGGTTGTTTTTCCCCTGAACTTAACATAAATGCTATCCAGAAATAATTTCTAAACCAACCAACCAGTACAGCTTCCTTTAGTCAGAGATCAGTTTCCCCTTGCTCAATGGAGAAGTACACTTTACTGTTTCTACAACCTCTCTATGTTGCTTTATTAAACAAACAACTTGTTATGTTTGCCCTGAGATTTACCGCCTGTACACTTGACACAGTGTGTTGGAATTTTTCCAATACTTTATATTTCCTCTGTGTACTTGTATGTGCTTTTTGAGTGTCAGTGTGGTGTAGTGGTTTGTGTATTGGACTATGATGCTGGAGGCCAGAGACTGAATCTCTGCTCAGCTATGGAAACCCTCTGGGTGACCTTGGGTGAGCCATTCTCTCTCTCAGCCTCAGAGAAAGGCAAAGGCAAACCCCCTCTCAACCAGTCTTGCCAAGAAAATCCCATGATAGGTTCACCTTAGAGTTGTCATAAATTGGAAAGGATTTGTAACACACTACTACTACTACAAAAAAAAATGCTGTTTAATTAGATAATCAATTGCTGAAGAAACAAAGAACTGGTGTGAAGAGAAAGAATTCACACCTGTTGCATGTCATACTTAACAGTCTCTTTCATTCTGTTTGTATTAGCAACCTACATCACATGTGTGTGGATATCTTGACATCCTTTGTGTCCTGTGTTTGAGTCTTGTTTGGCTCTGTCCAAAAGTCTGGGGTAATTCTCAGTTTAGGTTTAGATGTGGCCACAAGGTCTCTGTGTGTCTGTAGGGAAGGGTGACTGACAGGTCTATGATGATGACCACTCACTGATGACCATTATCAAAAACAAATCAAGAATTAATAGCTGTACAGCCTGTCTGTCCTATGAAGCAAAGAGTACTTACTAGAGTGTAGCATGTTACTAAAGGCTAGTAAGTTAGGAAGCATATCTTTGCTCAAAGTACTGTATATCTTCGACCTGGTGTCAAATGTTGATCAGTACAACAGTTTGCAGCATATTCCAATAGTTACCCTGTGAGGGTAGCACTCCTGAGACAGTTACTTATACAGGTATTGCTACATGAGACAGAGCAACAAATGGCTCCCTGCCTCTTACTTCAGTCAAGGAACAGATTAAGTAAAGTGAGCCAAGTTGGGACAGAGAATATCACAAATGCCTTTAAATCCAACTGTTAAAAAAAAAAAAGAGAGAGAGAGAGTTAAAATATAGTTGGGTCTCCATATCCACAATCATTTATCCATGGATTCAAGCATCCATGGATTGAAAATATTTTTTTAAAAGTATAAATTCCAAATAGTAAACCTTGGTTTTGCTACTTTATTCAAGGGACACCATTTTACCATCCCACTGTATTTAATGGGACTTGATCATCCATGGATTTTTGTATTCATGCGGGTCCTGAAACCAAACCCCAGTGGATAACAGGGGTGTACTGTAATTAAATTTGCTGTCCTTTCATTACACCCAGAATGCCCTACCTGAGGCAGCCACTTCACTTTGTGTAACAGGAGGGACAGCACTGACAAGGTTTATGCCAGGGCTTGAAGTGGGATGGTATCTCATGACCTGAGGCTGAAAGTTACACAAGAATGGGCTGTCTTATTTCAAAGTAATCTTCAGATACAGGAATAGAGGTCAGCAACATTAGGCATGGCACTGGCTTCAGCACTGGCCAAATTAGCTACGCTTTCTATCCTTGACTTTGTCAATTGCCTGCATATGCCCTCTGCTCCAGGCCTGGTTCCACTTCACTCCCCTCCCCCCAGTCTAGCAATGAAAAGATACTGCATTAAAGAGAATTTGTTTTGTTGTCATTGTGTACATCCAAGCCATTTTTACTTATCGTGACCCTAAGGTAGTGGTCGCCAAATTGTGCTCTTTAAGGGATTTTGGACTTCTGCTCCCAGAATCCCAGGCTATTGGCCAATATAGCTAAGGCTTCTGGGAACTGAAGTCAAAAATGTCTTAAAGGGCACAATTTGGAGACCACTACCCTAAGGTGATCCTATCATAAGGCTTTATTGGCAGGTTTCTTCAGAGGAGGTTTGCCACTGCCATTCTTTGAGCTGACAGAGTGCAACATGCCCAGAGTCACTCACTGGGTTTTATGCTCAAGCACTACACCACACTAGAAGAGCATACTCACCTTTTAGTCTTGTTCCTGTTACAACTGTTCTTGGGTCTTTTTCTCTAGAAGATCCCAGAGCTGAAGTACAACAGCCTCTTCTTCTGTTAACAATTTGGGCAAAAACCACAAAGGCACTTGTGACAACAGGAAGTATTGAAGCATCTGCAGTGGGGTGACTCCTGTTGTTAATAAGAGTATGGGGGTGGGTGGGTTGGACAGGCAACCTCTGGTGAGAGGTTTGAGAGTATGCTAACAGCCTACCAACAGAACTTCTTAGTATACACTCATAGCCTTTGGCCACATGTAGCTATATAATTCTAAAATCCTCTGTGCATTTTCAGTATCTCTTCTACTTGTTGGTGTCTTTTAACTCTTTTCATATGGTATAGACACCTAGAATGGGTGCACATAAAAGAATGGAAGGAAATAGATTCCCTGCTGCCACATTCATATTCATTCACATGTCTTGACTGAGATTTTAGGCACATAACTGTACATGAAGACACTTCTATTCAGGCATTCAAATCAGTGTGCATAGTGTGCAGCCTGTAGCTTCCTCCTATTATAGAGTGACCAGTTGTGTATCCCTTCCCAGAGAGAGAGAGAGAGATCAAAAAGGACAAAAATAAATTGCATGAACAAGCCTAAAGTTTTCATGAGTGACACCAACCTGTGGAAAGTCTTTCCACTGCCTCCAATCTGCTTTGCATAGGAAAGCTCCCAAATAAATAAACACTGGGAGGTGCTGCTTGAAACTATGTTTTGATAAGCCTGGGAACATTTCAATAGACACCCCCCCCCCAAAAAAAAGAATGCTTATTTCACTTTAATTTTTTATTTTTTCTCCACAGTTCAGAGAAACGAAAGCAGTTTGATAAATCATCAGGCATTGTTATCAAGAAACAACTAGTCAGGCTAATAAAACTGTGCTGCTTTTATAGCTAGTCATTTGAAAATGGCTTGGCTTTGTCAAGTTCTTACAGATTTATGATAAATGCATTTTCTTTCCAAAAACATATACCAAAGAAAATGGGCAAATTCTAGGTTATGCTGTTATGGCTGGGATGATTCTTATTTTAGTGCTCAGTTGTATACCTTTTCACTTTAGAGTCTTGTCTAGCCCTTCCCATCCCTAGTCTTCTTCTTATTTCTTAACTGCACTCTAAATTCTGATCATTTTTTATCCTAGGTACGGAAAGTCTTTAACTATTTCAATTTCCTCATTATCTAGGCTGAATTTATGTAGATTCATAAATGGTGGGATGAATCTCATGATTGGAATGTAGAAATAGAGGGGTATAACCTTTTTAAGAGAAACAGGCCAAACAGGAAAGGAGGAGGAATAGCATTATATGTTAGGGATATTTATACCAGTGAAGAGATGCAGGAAGTCAATACTGGAAGCCAGGTGGAGAGCATCTGGATAAAAATTAAAGGAGAGGGAAATAACAGGGATGTTACTGTGGGAGTCTACTACAGACCCCCGACTCAGGCAGAGGAATTGGATGATGCCTTTCTAGAACAGATAATCACATACTCAGAAAAGAGAAATGTAGTAGTGATGGGTGACTTCAACTATCCTGATATTTGCTGGAAGTCAAACTCAGCCAAATCCTCAAAGTCTAGCAAATTCCTCACTTGCCTGGAAGACAATTTCATTGTCCAAAAGGTGGAAGAGGCAACAAGGGGATCAGCCATTTTAGATCTGATCTTAACCAACAGGGAAGACCTAGTTGATGGGGTGCAAGTGGTCGGATCCTTAGGTGGAAGTGACCATGTTCTCCTGGAGTTTGTAATACAGTGGAAGGGAGAAGCTAGGCATAGTCAGACATGCATTCTAGACTTTAGGAAAGCTGATTTTAGGAAACTTAGAGAAATACTGGGAGTGATCCCATGGTCAGGAATACTAAAAGAAAAGGGAGTTCAAGACGGATGGGAGTTTCTCAAAAGGGAGATATTGAAGGCACAATTTCAAACAGTTCCAATGAGGAAGAAAAGTGGAAGATGTCTCAAGAAGCCAGGATGGATGACTAAGGAACTTTCAAATGAGCTAAGTTTTAAACGGAACATGTATAAGAAATGGAAAAATGGAGAAATCACGAAAGAGGAATTCAAACAAATAGCCAGCACTTGTAGGGATAAAGTCAGAAAAGCTAAAGCGCAGAATGAACTCAGGCTTGCTAGAGAGGTTAAGAACAATAAAAAGGGCTTTTTTGGATATGTCCGCAGCAAAAGGAAGAAGAAGGAAACAGTGGGGCCACTGCATGGAGAAGATGGCAAAATGCTCACAGGAGACAGAGAAAAGGCAGAATTGCTCAACACCTTCTTTGCTTCAGTCTTCTCAGAAAAGGCAAAGGGTGCTCAACCTAAGGATAATGGAGCAGAAGACAGAATAGAGGAAATTCAGCACAGAATAAGTAAAGAGGTAGTACAGCAATACCTGGTTAACCTAAATGAATATAAATCTCCAGGACCAGATGAACTACATCCTAGAGTATTAAAAGAACTGGCAAATGTAATATCAGAGCCATTGGCAATAATCTTTGAGAACTCCTGGAGAACAGGAGAAGTCCCAGCAGACTGGAGGAGGGCAAACGTTGTGCCCATCTTCAAAAAGGGAAAAAAAGAGGATCCCAACAATTATCGTCCAGTTAGTCTGACATCAATACCAGGAAAGATTCTAGAGCAGATCATTAAGCAGAGAGTCTGTGAACATTTAGAAGCCAATGCCATAATCACAAAAAGCCAACATGGGTTTCAGAGAAACAAGTCATGCCAAACGAACCTGATCTCTTTTTTTGATAAAATTACCAGCTTGGTAGATGAAGGGAATGCTGTGGATATAGTATACCTCGATTTCAGTAAGGCCTTTGACAAGGTTCCCCATGACATTCTTGCAAACAAGCTTGCAAAATGTGGGATAGACAAGTTAACAGTTACATGGATTTGTAATTGGTTGACTGGCCGAACTCAAAGGGTGCTCAACAACGGCTCCTTTTCATCCTGGAGAGAAGTGACCAGTGGGGTCCCACAGGGTTCTGTCCTGGGTCCAGTGCTATTCAACATCTTTATTAACGATTTGGATGACAGAATTGGGGGCATACTTATCAAATTTGCAGATGACAGTAAACTGGGAGGAGTAGCTAATACCCCAGAGGACAGGATCAAAATTCAAAATGACCTGAATAGACTAGAAAGCTGGGCCAGTGCTAACAAAATGAAATTCAATGCGGAGAAATGTAAGGTTCTGCACTTAGGGCGGAAAAATGAAATGCACAGATATAGGATGGGGGACACCTGGCTGAATGAGACCACATGTGAAAGGGATCTAGGAGTCCAAGTAGACCATAAGCTGAACATGAGTCAACAGTGTGATGCGGCAGCTAAAAAAGCCAATGCAATTTTAGGCTGCATCAATAGAAGTATAGTTTCTAGATCAAGGGAAGTTATAGTGCCACTCTATTCTGCTTTGGTCAGGCCCCACCTGGAATACTGTGTCCAGTTCTGGGCACCACATTTCAAAAAAGATGTGGAGAAACTGGAGCATGTCCAAAGGAGGGCAACTAAGATGGTGAAGGGTCTGGAAACCTTGCCCTATGAAGAACGCCTTAGGGAGCTGGGGATGTTTAGCCTGGAGAAGAGAAGGTTAAGAGGTGATATGATAGCCCTGTTTAAATATTTGAAGGGATGTCATATTGAGGAGGGAGCAAGCTTGTTTTCTGCTGCTGCAGAGACTAGAACGCGGAACAATGGATGCAAACTGCAGGAAAAGAGATTCCACCTCAACATTAGGAGGAACTTCCTGACAGTAAGGGCTGTTCGACAGTGGAACACACTCCCTCGGAGTGTAGTGGAGTCTCCTTCCTTAGGGGTCTTTAAGCAGAGGCTGGATGGCCATCTGTCAGGGATGCTTTGACTTGGAGTTCCTGCATGGCAGGGGGTTGGACTGGATGGCCCTTGTGGTCTCTTCCAACTCTATGATTCTATGATTCTAGATCCTCCATCGTCATTATTTTTGTTTTGTTTATGTTCAGCAGTAAGCCTGCTTTTGCACTTTCTTTCTTGACCTTCCTTAGTAATTATTCCAAGTCTATGATGTTTCCCACTAATAGTATGATGTCATCCACATACCTTAGATTGTTGATGTTCTGCCTATCTCCACTATTCCTATATCTGAGTGCAAGCTTGCTCTTTGTATATTTTCTGTATACAGGTTGAACAGGCACCCTTGCATCCTTGCCTGTCTCCTTTGCCCATAAATAAGCCCATAAAAGTCAAGTATGCCTAACAGTGCATTCGGTTTAGGCAACTGCTATCAGTTCCTATCCCTGTCTTATCTTCTATTGAATGAAGTTACTACATGGCTCAAGGTCTTCAAATGGGGATTAAATTCTCTGATTTACATTTAAATAACTGTGTGCATCAGTTCAAATGCATCTGTTGTTGATTTTTCGTAGTAGTTACTCTTTCTAACACAGTCAGCATTTGAGCATTAAATGATTTTTATGTAAGATTCAGAATTACCACCATAGCAGAGTTTTTTGCAGAGTGAAGATATTATTTTAGACTTTCACAAGGCTTTGACTAGATCTGTTGTGTGGGCTTTGTAGTCTGGCTTCCAGTGTCTCGGTCTGTTACCTAAACTTAAGAATATGACTTTATTCTTCAGCAGTTTTAAGGCACAGAAAATCTCACTTTGTTGGCTGCCATTTCATGCCCAAATCACATGCTCTCTCTTGTCTGCTGTATGCTTGGTGCAGAAAGTAGGTCATTAGAAAAAGGGACATTGTCCAACTATGCCTGAAAATCTTGCAAACATCAGAGAAAAGACATTGGAAGAATCTGTAGTATATTTCTGTGTAATCTTCTTTTATGTTCCTGATTGTTTCTGCCTTGTTTCCATCAGTGTGGTAAATATACATAACTGGATTAATGCAAGGTATAAATCAGGCTGTGCTGCTTGCTTTAGAACTTGATTTTCACATTGCACAAAAAACTTTGTTCAGATCAATTTTAAGAGCTTATTTCCCCCCCCCCCCCCCACTTCTGCAATTCTCTTCCATCTCTTTATCTGCTCCAAAAAGAATGTTTTGATGGCTCTTTCAACTAAGCTGCCTTCTTCCTTTCCTCTCCTTTCACTCCAGCTACCAAAGACCACTGGTGTAACAAGGAGGAAGAGAAGGGGAGGGGAAAAAAAGAAAACGCAGCAGCACCTTTAAGACTCATTGGCTTTTATTTTTGCATGAACTTCCATGGAGGTAAACCCATGTATAAATGTGCATTGTACCTGAGGTCTTAATATCAATCACTACGCCATTATTATTATTATTATTATTATTATTATTATTATCTTTATTTATATAGCACTGTAAGTGTACACAGCGCTGTACAAAAATCCACCCAAAGAAGTAAGTTTATATCATGCCAAAATAAAAACCAATTAGTCTTAAAGATGTTGCCATATTTCTTTCTTTTTTCCTCCCACTTCTTAGATCATAGAATCATAGAATCATAGAATCATAGAGTTGGAAGAGACCACAAGGGCCATCCAGTCCAACCCCCTGCCATGCAGGAACTCCAAATCAAAGCATCCCTGACATATGGCCATCCAGCCTCTTTCCTCCTTTTTATGCTGCAAGACACTAACATGCAGCTCATCCCATTAACAAATAAGCCGGTTTACCTCTTCTGGCTTGAATTCAGGATCTGGGGTGCCCCCTGATGTTGTTATACCTAAATCACCACCTGGATGCTGCTGCCCAGATGCATCCTGGGTTGAAGCCTCACTCAGCCAGCACTTTTTCAAAGTCAAGGAGTTTGGAAGATGCTGACACATCGCCAGACCTTTCAGATTGGCTAGCTTCTAGAGATGTTTCATGGGAATTCTGTATGGTCCTTTCCTTCAGAAAGAAACTCATCTTAGGCTGGTGCTGGATGCACATGTGTACCCTTGCAAGGGTGGATGCTTTGCAAGGACCAACAAAATTTTGCTGGATCACTGAGACAAGAGCTTCTACGGCCTTTAATTATCCCTGCCTCTGCCCTCACAACGTGCCAACTGGAGTAACTTCTAGCAATGAGGTATGGCTGCCCCTACGGAAAGATTCATATCAACAGTAGAAGATTAGTGTAATGGCACTGTGAAGAAATGAAGGCTTGGAACACCACTGATTCAACCAAAATGACTTGATGGGCCCAATCATAGTACAGTACTTATTTCAACTATTGAGCATTCCAGACTCGAATGGCTAACTGTGAGTCGGTAGGGGCCCAAGCAGCTGTACAAACATGTATCTACAACTGCTGTGATATTTTAAAAGTTTGTAGCATCGCTATTGTCACCCTTGAATGTAGCTACAATCTGGCAAATTAAGGAACAAAACATGGGAATAATATTTTCCCTGCCCTCTCTTCCTTTTTGCAGGTATTTTTGTTATGTTTCTAATTTTCTACCCCACTCTAATTCTTTCTTCCTGAATTTTTTTTATTTGATGCTCAGAAATATCATTTGTACACCCAACAAGGATCTACAGGAAGTCCAGAAATTAGGTGCAAAAAAAAAAGAAAAAAGAAAAAGAAAAAAGGCTGCATTGGCACTGCTGCAATAATCCAGTTTGACACCACTTTAACTGCCGTGGCTCAATGCAATGGAATTCTGGGAATTGTAGTTTTTTGTGAGACATTTATCCTTTCCTGTCAGAGAGCTCTGGTGCCACAATGAACTACAGTTTCCAGAATTCCATAACATTGTGCCATGGTGATTAAAGTGGTGTCTAACTGGATTATTTCTGCAATGTCTTTCACTTGAACCAAGCCACTTTAGGATATGTCCATTATTAGGATAAGTGCCAAAAGTGATAACATGTTAACTCAGGAGAGATCCTATTGGGGATAATCTTTTTCAATCAACCATTTTTTTTTCTAGATTGATAATGAGAGTTCACTCATTTTCATTTATTTAAGCTGGTGTTTTTCTCACGTCACTTAATCAATTCATTACTCCACCTTCTCCAAATGAACTGTACTGCTCCTTGGAAGAATAACATTCCTCTTTCCTTAGAAAAAGACAAACAGGAGATGAATAACTCCTGGTATTTACTTGTGACAATTAGTCCTAACACCCACACTGATCAAAACACTAACAGTCACCAGTCATCATTGTCTGGAACCTGTGCAGAAAATTAATAAACAGCTTAAGGACTGGATTAATTCCACATCTTTTGTGGTATTCAAGCTCTTCTCACAGTTAGAGGTGCTAAATGGAAATGAATCTGTCCCATCCCTTGCCACAGGTCACAAATGCAAAAACTATTGAACAGACTGGAATCTGTAGTGGTTGTAGAGGTAGCAGAACATTTTTAGGAATGTTAGTTAACATCTTTGTCACACAGGATGCATTTTCTTGGCATGCCTTGTGAGAAACTATGCTAATAAATATAGCCCTGAATCCTACCATTAGTCTTTGAACCATTGAACAATTACTTCAAGAGATCTTCTTGGGTTGACACAAATCAACAGGATCCATGCCAGAATATTAATTTTTATTCAGTAATTTAAATAGCATTTGTATTTTTGTGAATGTATTTTTGATAATTTTACTCCATAATTTATGCAACGTCCATTTAGATCCATCAAGTTTATTGGAATTAGGGGCTGGTCTACATGTGTACTTTATGCAAATTGTTGTGGATTTTCACACCATCGAACCAACTCCTGTTGTCTAAACTTTTCTGAGCTCATTCCTGCCAATTTGCATGTATGCTATTTCTGTCTGCCACACACTGCTTTTTTTTGGGGGGGGGGGCTGTCAAAGGATGCTGACAAATACACTTTTGCTTCCCTTCTCATGTAACCCCTTCCTTCCTACAGGTTGGCATTGTACTTTTCTCCAATCACCTAATGTTTGGATCCCTTTGGTTATTGTATGCTGCACAGTTCTGAAAACAGGAGCTTAATTCATCTATCTGGTCAGGCTTTTAATACAATTAGCTCTCCTTTGTCCCAAGCAGTGGGTGAGAGTTAATAATAGGGAAGGGGGGTGCTTGGGTGGAAGGACTATTTGCATATTTCCTCCAAGAAACCATTAACTATTTAAATCCCCATCATCTTTGGGTGAAAGTGAATACTGAATACCAGTTTCAAACAGCCAGTTCCAGTCTGAAAAAAATTAATAAAAATGCTGAAAAATGCCAAGGAGATTAGGCAAACTCTATATGTACTAAAACCAAAGAAATCTGTTAGCAGTAACATCCATGTGCCCACTCATCTACCCCACCCTCTGCTTTGCAAAGGCATTCAAAGAGGAGAAGAGGGCATCCACACAACTGATAATGCACATCCTTGAAGACAATATCTCAAAATATGGCAACATGTGAAGTATCTTTTTCTTCGGAGTTTGAATACTTTTTCACTCCACCAAGGGGGACAAATACATTCAAATCATGTATGGCTGGACCATATTCTCATCGCATTCTACCAGGAGAATTTTCATTGTGTAGACTGACTCTTACTTCCAGATTATTTTATATAGAATTAGAGCCTGAAGATTAAGTTAATCATTTCAGTTTTATTGTTCTTATTTGCCATCAAGTCAACTTTGACTTATGGTGTCCCTATGAATGAGAGATCTCCAAGATCCCCAGTCACCAGCTGCCCTGCTAAGGTCTTACAAACCCAGGACTGTGGCTTCCTTGATTGAGTCGATTCACTGGTAACGCAGTCTCCCTCTTTTCCTTCTACCTTCCATTTTATTAAGCATTATCATCTTTATCAGTAAGTCATGGCTTCTAATGATATGTCCAAAGTACAACAACCTCAGATTAATGATATTTGCTTCTGGTGAGAATGAAAGTATAGGCTTGATTTGCTCCAAGACTCGTTTGTCTTTGTAGCACTTCCTGGTATCTATAGATCTCTCTGCTAGTGCCATGTGTCCAATGACATGATTTTCTGACAGCTTTCTTTACTGTACAGCTTTCACATCCATATATAGAAATACGAAAAAATCTGGCTTACACTGTAGTCAATATGCAAACAAATATGCACCTATGCATACACTTTTATATTTATTTGTTAATGTGGGGTTATAGCTAAGGCTGTAGCAAAAAATGTGGTGAGTTGTAGGTGTAAGTATTTCCCTGGGTATGCAAATTTTGCTTAAGTTATATGTGCTGAAATTGTTTACATATTGTATTTTGAATAAAAGTCTTAGCTTAGATTTTGGATTAGCTTGGATTTTGTTAGATTACATCACTCCTTTGTATTGCTAATCTCTCCCTTTTGTCATTTACTGATAGAGTAAAGCCTTCTTTTCCCCTTTTTGATCTATTCAAAAGCAAAATGAACTAATTAGACACAAGACTTACTGAATCTTCAACAACTTGGCTAATTAAAAAAAAATAGTACCATACCCCACATAAACTTTGTTTTTCATGCCTTGTCAATGGCAAGGTTCATCTGCTTTTAAAATAGTCTATTCAATTGTTTTTTCTTCTTCTTTATAATTTTCCATGATTACATTCCATAATTTAAATTTCCCATGATCAGTTCAACATCACTAGTGACACCAGACTTAGCGCAGACAGCTGATCAGCTGCGTGGACATCCCTCTGTCTGGACATTGGTTTAATCACACTGGGACAACAAACTCATATTTTTTGAATATCACTAGAACTTCTGAAAGTAAATCTGCCTATGAGGCTTTGTTGCTGTTTTTAAATGTGAATTTTACTGAATATTATTGAACTACAAAAGCATAAATTCATGTAAACAAAATGCACTGAACAGGAAACAAGAAAAAAAACTGCTTAGGTAAGTAGTCCATTGGTGCTTTTGGGAATTTTGATAGCCTCTCATAAAATTCTTCCTTCCTCATTCCCAAATATAGTAACATCTAGTGGTATTGACAGCCAGCCAGCATGGTAGAATCACAGAATCATAGAGTTGCCTCTGTTTTAAAGTCTCCAAAGAAGGAGACTCCACCACTTTCTGGGGGAGTGTGTTCCACTTTCCAACAGCTCTCAGTGTCAGGAAGTTTCTCCTAATGTTGAGGTGGAATCTCTTTTCATGTACTTTACATCCATTGCACTGGGTCCTGTTCTCTGAAGCAGCAGAAAGTGTTGCTCCATCCTCAATATGACATCCCTTCAAATACTTAAACAGGGTTATCATATCACCTCTTAACCTTCTCTTCTCCAGGCTAAACAAACCAATCTGTGCATTTCATTTTTTCTCCCTAAGTGTGGTACCTTACATTTCTCCCTTTTGAAATTCATTTTTTTAGTTTTGGCCCAGCTTTCTAATCTATTAAGATCATTTTGAATTTTGACCTTGTCCTCTGGTGCATTAGCTGCTCCTGTTAATTTGGTGTTATCTGTAAATTAGATAAGCATGCCCTCATCTTCATCCAAGTAATTGATAAAGATGTTGAATAGCACTGGGCCCAGGACAGAACCCTGTGACACTCTACAGGATGCAGAGGAGCCATTGCTGAGCACAAATTGCATTGCCGAGCCTATATTTTACTAACTTATTTGCCAGAATATCACGGAGGACCGTGTCAAAGGCCTTACTGAAATCAAGAAATACTATATCCAGATATACAGCGGTAAAGTGGTTTGAACATTGCACTGTGACTCTGGAGACCAGGGTTTGAATTCAGCCACTGGGTGACCTTGAGCAAGTCACACTCTCTCAGCCTCAGAGGATGGCAATAGCAACCCCCCCCCAAGAAACGTGCCAGGAAAACCCCATGATAGGTTGATCTTAGGATCAGCATAAGTTGGAAACAACTTGAAGACACATAACAACAACAAAGTGTTATTGCTTACATGGCCATTAACCCATCACCAAAAAATAGGAGGAAAAATTGATCCAGAAAATTTGTTCATAACTATAACTTCTTGTACAGAAGTAACCAGAAGTTAGAGCAGGTAATTCAGGCAACCTCCATGACTTCATAATACATAAGCTAGGAGCAAGTAAGTATTTTGTTAAAGAAGAGGGAGGCAATATACAAAACTATGTTAATAAAAATAATTGGACCTCTCAAGGGGCAGTATAAAGTATCTTTTCTTGCATTTACTTGGGTGGCTGTTCTCTATGTGTTAAACCAGGAGTTGGTAACATGCATGTGTGGACCACAAGTCTATTTTTTTTTCTGTCCACCAAAGCCCTCACGCCCCCACAAATGTTATGCAAAAAAAAAAAAAAAAAAAAAAAGATATTTTTAACAAAATATGCCCTGTGCTGCTTTTTAAAATAAAACACAACAAAATACTGCCCCCAAGCTATGGTGATACAAAATGACCAGAAGAAATTATAGGATTAGGAGAATTTCTGAATTTTGCAGACAGATCCAATTCCAAGTGAATACTCAGTAAGACACAAATATTGGAGAGAAGGGAGAAAGAAGCTGTTCTTAATGGAGCATGACTGAAATTTTGCTCTTACCTTTCTGTACTTTCCAGCTGGAGTTTGGGCAGCGTAAATGATACAGATTTCTTAAGCATAACACTTTTTTTGTCATTATGTGCAGTTCATCCTAATCTGACTATTGCAGGCAATAAATATTTTCTCAGTATGCTGTTCTGTGGACAGCCTCCCACCGGTTTGACACTACTTTCTTTATTACAAGGAGCAAAATGGAACTCTAAGTGTAGGTGGAAGTGCACAAACAAAACAGCTGCTCATTCTGTGCAAGACCTTTCAGAACTGACAGTTTAAGAGATGTTTTCTTACTTTGGGAACATCAAAAGATGTTTACAAATTTACAAATTTATTTTGCAACTGAATAGGCATCTGTCTAAGGCATCTGTCTACTTACCTATGTATGGATAACTGTTTTGGACATGCTGTAATTTAAAATTACAACCATAAGCCCAGCCTCTTGCTCACACACTCTCCGTTCCTCCTCTGAAGTTGTTCTGAAGACACATTCTGAAGACATGTTTTGTTTCTGTTTTACAAACTGTAGTTAATCTTAAATGTTTTGTTGAGACAAAACAACTTCTAACCATAATTTAAGAAACTGCTTGTTTCAACAAACTATACTTAAGATCCAGGGGGGGGGTGTGCCCAGTTACACAAGGTCCATTGTGGTAGCAATTGCACATCTTCAGTAAACACAGGACTGGTTCCCCATACAATTTTTCTTGTGCAAATGGTTGTATGGTAGGATGTGCAAGAGGTTGAACTGACAATTGTGCAACCAGATGTTGACACATACATGTCTCAAGGCAGCACTCTTGCCCTAAGATTTCTCTCCCTCATACTGAGTACTAGAGGAGAGAGATCAAGCCATGAGATCTGGGGAAACCCTACTGGGTTTCCCCCAAAATAAAACACTGTCTTATATTAATTTTTGCTCCCAAAGATGGAGTAGGTCTTATTTTCAGGGAATGTCTAATTTTTTCCATGAAGAAGAATTCACATTTATTGTTGAACCAAAAGAAAAAAGAAAAAGAAAAAAAGAAAAGAAAAAAAAAAGAAAAAAAGAACATTTATTTTATACTGTATATATATTTATATAAAAAAACTTTGCTAGGTCTTATTTTTGGGGGAGGCCTTATATTTAGCAATTCAGCAAAACCTCTACTAGGTCTTATTTTTTGGGCATGTCTTATTTTCGGGAAAACAGGGTATGTACAGCTGCACAGCCAGTCATAAAGCTGCCTTCTCAATTGCTTTGCACATTCACTGGTATAAGGCTTGATACAGTACAAATCTACTAGTCGGATCCTTGCTTACATAATGGTTATATGTTGGTACTGCAGCCAAAAGGTTGTGAGCTCTATCCCAGGGGCTCCAAGGTTGACACAGCCTTCCATCCTTTTGTAGGTCAGTACAGTGTGCCCGTGTCATATGCAGGCATGCCTTATGTGGCTTCCAGCATACGCTGGAAGCTGCACTGGAAGAAGTGGTACCACGCGCCAGAAAAAGCAATGGTGTGTGCACCTGTGGTGTGCCACCACAGGTGCGAGCCCCATTATCTTTAATGGGGCTTGAGTATCCACAGAATTTCCCTTATGTGAGGAGGGGCGGGGGTCCAGAATGGATCCCATACATAAGGGAAGGGACCACTGTAAAATGATTACCCAGCTTGTTGGGGGCAATTGGCTTACAGATTGTAAACTGCTTAAGGAGTGCTGAGTTCACTGATAAGCAGTATAGAAATGTACATACTATTGCTTAAAGGAAGCTTCCTTGGGGCTCCAGCAGAGAAGGAAAGGGAGGGAGAGGAACCTTGTGAGTTCCAGGTGTGCTGCACAAGTTCATTTTAAAGGGTAGTTAGCCACAGCTGTAATTCTGTGTATTTTGTAACTGTTACAGTTACAATTTTAGTGCCCTTCACATTTCTGAAAAGTAACTAAAATGGTTACTTTTTAGTATGCAAAGGGATCCTGTAGCATTTCTGAGACTAACTGAAAGAAAGAATCTGGTAGCATGAGCTTCCCCCAATATCCTTGCCTTTGATCATTGTTAAAATGAACTCGTATCTCTTCTCCATACCACACAACATTTGTATTTCTATTGTTATTCTCTCATGCAGAATGTTTATATAGGTCTTTCCCTGGACCATCTACACCATGCATCTGAGGAAGTAGGCTCAAGTCTACAAAAGCTCCTACTTTGTTGTTATCTGCCTTCAAGTTGTTTCCGACTTATGATGACCCTATCATGGGGTTTCCCCTGAGGCTGAGAGCATATGACTTACCCAAGTTCACCCAGTGGGTTTCATGGCCAAGTGAGGAACTAAACCCTGGTATCCAGAGTCTTAATCCAATACCCCAAACAATGATGCCACACTGGCTCCCAATCAGATTCTTTCTTTCACTCCCAAAGGTGCTACAAGATCCCTTTGCACACTGATTTCCCAGACTAACACATCATTGTCTTTGGACTTTGTTACTTTTAAATTATTTTAATAGAATCTACAGGCTACAAAGTTTGATCCATTCCTCCTTTTCACCTTGATGCCCACAAGACAGCATGATGCAGCAATATTAGGAATAGCATGAGATAGCATTTAATCTATGTGATATCACCATGGAAACAATACTGGTGGTGTGGGAGCTTAAACTAACCTTTCTTTTTCAGCACGGATAATCTTGCCTCACTTTATTGCTTAGGAGTTTATTTTAGAATACAAGTGTCTTCAGAAAAAGGTCTGTTAGGCTTAGCAAGGGCTGTAGTTAATAAAGCATCACAAATAATGAAAGACTTTGTGCAGGGGGGCATATATTAACCTTATTAATACTAAGCAAACTTGAATCAGGAGAATTCTTAGTTCATCTTTTTCAAGTTAAATTGGAGCTGGCTGAGGATGCTCAACTCAGAGCTCTGCAACCTCTTAACCCGAGAGCCCACATTCCTGTTTCAACTATTTTCAAAGAATGTGTAAGACTATGTATAAATCCTGCAAGTCTTATTTTGCTCTTGTGAGTCTTCATGTTTTTTCTGACAGAAAGGAATCATGAGGGAACCTAACATGGATTTTTCTTGGCAAGGAGAAAGGGTTTGCTCTTCAGAAAGAGTTTGCCATTGCCTTCTTCTGAAGGTGACAATGTGACTTGCCCAAGGTTACCCAGTGAGTTTCCATGGCCATGCAGAAATTTGAACCCTGGTCTCATGTAGTCCTTGGCAACACTCAAACTATTACACCATGCTTGCTCTTTACTGACTTACTTACTACTGGCATTATCTTAATCTGCTGTTAATTCATGTACCTGAATGGAAAGAAGAAACTTTTTTTAAAAAAGCAATGCTAGCATTCATTCATTTCATATACGGTATTTTTGGCCTCTTCATACCCCAATTTCCCATTCTGCTTCTTCCAAATTGAAGAACAAATATTACTTTATTTTTCTTTTCTGTTAAAATGTATTCTTATACATTTGTTTTCATGAACCCTTAAAAGAGAGCTTTAACAATATTGTTTTAGAATTATATAATTTAATAAACTGCTAACACATTTATTTGTAGTGGCCAACAGTCAAGCCATTTCTTCTGCATCTGGATTAATTCCAGACAGCAGCTGGTTTTAATTTTTAGTTGGGTCATTTTGAGCTTGATTCAAAATAAGCTGCATGATTTTTCTTTATAAATGTTTAGACTGGGGTTCTTTAGGAGCAACGCTTTTAAAAAAGTCTACATAGGCCCGATTTACACGGGCAAAAAAAGGCGCTTTTAAGGGGAAAAAAGGCGCTTTTAGGGTTAGGGAGGGCGTAGCCTTTACACCCTCCCTAAGCCTAAAACGCATGGACGCCGCCATTTAAAGATGGCGGCGTCTACACGGACGCGCCGTACAGGCATCATCACGTGCGCAGCGTTTTGACGCGCTGCGCACGTTCTGACGCTCTGGCGGCGCGGGAGGGCGCCAATCGCGCCCTTCCCACGCCGCAAAAAAAGAGCTCGATCCCGGAGCTCTTTTTTGCGGCGGGTCGTTGCGGCGGGATGAGGCCTCCGTGTAGAAGCCTAGGCCTCATCTCGCCGCTAGAAGGGGCGAGTTTGGACCGCCCCTTTTAGTCAGTGTAAAAAGCACCATTGTAATGTTTCAATGTGGCATCCATGTGTAAGAGACACATGTGATAGGACAAAAATCTTCTCCAAAATACAGTAAGACCTCTGTATCCATGGCTTCTGCACCCACTTATTCATCCATCAATGGCTTGAAGATATTCAGCAGCAGCAGCAACAACAACACAGCCCATAAAAGCAAACCTTGGTTTTGCTATTTTATATAAGGGACACTTTATATTGTATATAATGGGACTTGAGCATCCACAGATTTTGCTATCCTCTGAGGTCCTGAACCCAAACCCCAGTGGATACTAAGGGCCCACTGTATTTGAAAAAAAAAAAGTATTTCCCTATATAAGCCTGACCATTCTTTAAGATCTGCAGGGGAAGTCTTTCTCAACACCAGTACAGGCCCATCTGATGAGGACACGAGAGAGAAACACATCTCAGTGACTGCTCTACTGATCATCTACAGGAAGTCCATTTGGCCCCCTCTCTGCCGGCAGTTAAAGATCTTTTTATTTATGTAAGCTTTTGGTTATTAATGTGTTGTAGTAGATAAAACTTTTTAAAGTGTGTGTGTGTAGCATTTTTATTTTATTATGTTTTTAAGTTAATACTGTTTTAATTTGTTTTTAAACCTGCAATTTTGAAATAAAAATTAGTTTAACTGTGTGTAAACTTTTGTATTCAGAGTTTTTAAAAACTGTGCTTTTAAAATGTTGTATGCTGCTTTGGATCCCATGTTGAGAGAAAAGCAGGATATAAATAAAATAATAAATAAATTATCTGATGCTTAACACATAGCATCCACTTTGAGAAGATAATGCTCAAACATTCCCTCCACACTCTCCAAAGGCTATGGTTCTTTTACAGCATGCTTGTTACTACTTCTGGAATGATGTCATGCACTACGTGTGTCATAAGGAAGAGGCCATCCCTTTTTTTCAACCACCCTGATGGACAAAGAAATTCATGGAAGCAATGAATGTCTAACATAGGCTGCACCCACACTGGTTTGAGACCACTTTAACAGCCATGGGTCAAGGCAATGGAATCCTGGGAAGTAGTTTATTCTGACACCAGAACTTTCTGACAGTCCCAGTAATTAATCTGGCTGCCAAGTTTTGAACTCACTGAAGTTTCTTTTATTAAGTTTCTGAATTTGGTACAGAAGTAGCCCAATGTACAGCACATTGCAAAAGTCCAGCCTTGAGGTTTCCAGTACATGTACTACTATCTTTAGGTCCTCTGGCTAGTAGGGCTGGGAAAAGACTCCTGTCTGTAATCCCATTGTCAGTACTGAAGGCAACCATTGATCTGACACAACAGAAGGCAGTTCCTGTATATATCCAATATATAACTCCCTTATTGCAACAGCTCCACTGGCTGCCAGTCTGTTTCTAGTCACAATTCAAAGTGTTGCTTATGACCTATAAAGTCCTATATGGCATAGGTTCAAGCTATCCCTCTGACACTTTTTCCACACATAACCTGTCCATGTTTTGAAATCTTCTGGGGAAGCCTTTCTTTCTGTCCCATCATCCTCATGGTTATACTTGTGGTCAGACGCTGAGACCACCTTTGTAGAAAAGGAAGACTGGCTCCTTTCCTGCTATTGAAGAACAGATGACAACAGAAAGAACAGTGTTAATTATGAAAGACAGGGAAAAAATAAATTATTCCAACATATTGCACTCCAGTTACTAGTTTGCCAACATAATATTTATTTGTATCCTGCTCTTTTCCCAGGATATATATTAGAAAGCAATTGCCCCAGTTCCCAAGGAATAAAAAATCAATTACTAATTGATAAAATCATATTGAAAATTTGGAAAAGACAAATTTGCACATACGATGGGTTGACTACAAAATAGCATTTATTCTTTGCCGCAGTCATTGGCTGAAAAATATCTCAAAATGTTAAGAATCAGTGGAAACATCAGAACATTCCCGTCAACTCTAATGAATTCCTGGAACACCATGTTAACAGCACATGGAGAAGAAATTGGCAGAACTGATACTAGGCATGGCATTTTTGAGAGGCAAATATGGGTGTAGAGCCATTCATATGACTGGACCTGTGTAGGGTAACACCGTAAGTGCCTCATTCAGCTGAAAAATATCATAACTCAGCTTCTGAAAATCATAACTCAGCCTCTGATGTAGGAACAGCTATAGGGGGAGGAGGGTCTAGCTCCAAGTGACAGCTCCCTCCTTGAATCTGAGAAGCTTGTGGTGAAAGCAGCTGATGAGCTTCCTTCTCAGCAGGATCTGATAGACAATGAATAGTCCCTCTGCCCTTTGTGGTTCAGTGAAGAGAGAAACAGCAGCTTCATAGGAGTTAATGCCTGCCAAATAGGAAAAAACTGACTAATCTAGCATCTGGTATCCAGAGGCAGCCTCCTATAAATCTCTCAACCATTTTCCTTGACTGGAAGTACTGTTAGTGCTCATCTGTTTCATCTGGCTATGTTTAGCAACTTCTTGCCTTAAGCTTTTTGGCTTTGGCTGTCTGAATTATTGGTTTAAGACAAGTTAACAACTTCTGGACCCATTCATTCTGCTATCATATTCTATGGCCTAAATGGACTTATCTGTAGGCTTCCCCTACAATGATCTCTCTCTGGACACTTGCTGCCTATAGGCATAGGACAAATTTTCCCACTAGGAAGCCCTGTCTGAAGTCTGTTTCCTCCTCATTTTTAATTTGCACATTGGTTCAACATCATGCCTGAACAAGCTAATCACAAAACAACAGTAAATTGTACATGAATCAATTATTATTACATATTTTGTTGGTTTGGCAGCCAAATCAAATGTATCTCTGCATTTTTGTGTGTTTTTCTGGCCAAGCTAAATAGCAAATGGCTTGGCTAAAGACAATAGCAACTGTATACCTACTGAGAGTCCATGAAAATGAAGGCACAGGTATAGCACTGATGTCACACACTCCCACCTTGCAGACCTTTAAAAATGAGTCTGAAATAAGCAAGTGTGGTGACTCACTAGGCAGAGTGGATTTTTTTCAACAGCCAATCAGGTTCAGGCTGGCTGCAAAGGTGAGGGCTGTCAGAAGAGTGAGTATAAAAGGGGAGGAGCAGAGAGAACTGAGGATGATCATGTCAAGTTTTAAACACATTTCACCAGAACTTCAGAGCTGTTTTGTTCTGTTAATAGTTAGCTAGGAGTCAGGCAAGAGAACTTTAACAGAATTCATATTTTTGTTAAAGGGAGGTAGATAATAAACCAGTGTCTGGCTGCTGTAATAGACTAGATGAGGGCAAACAAATTGAAGCTTAATCCAGACAATAAGGAGGTGTTCCTGGTCAGTCAAAAGACAGATTTGGGAATAGGGACTCAATCTGCGTTAGATGGATTACACTCCCCTTGAAAACTCAGGTTTGTAGTTTGGGGGTCCTTCTGGATTTATCACTGAGCCTGGAAGCCCAGGTATCGGCGGTGATCAGGAGTACCTTTGCACAGCTAAAACCTGTGCGCCAACTGTACCTATTCCTGAAGAACTCAGACCTGGCCACAGTGGTACATGCCTTGGTTACATCCCCTTTGGATTACTGTAATGCATCTACATGGGGCTGCCTTTGAAAAATACTAAGAAACTTCTGCTGGTCCAAAGAGCTGCAGTCAGGCAACAGCTCCATTGGCTGCCAGTCTGTTTCCAGGCACAATTCAAGGTGCTGGTTTTGACTTACAAAGCCCTATGTGACTTGAGTCCAGGCTATTTGAAGGACCGTATCTCCCTGTACAACCCCCCCCCCCCGAGAATATTGATGTCATTGAGAGAGGCCCTTCTCTCTGTCCCACTACCATCTCAGGTGCGTTTGGTGAGAACAAGGGAAAGGGCCTTTTCAGTGGCTGCTCTCAAGCTCTGGAGCTCCCTATGGCTCTATCCCTGTTGTCCTTCCAGTGGCAGGTAAAGACATTTCTATGCTGCCAAGCTTTTGCATGTCAGGGGTGCTATTTTGTTTTTGTTTTAAAAAGTTATAAACTTTAAATTGTAATTATGTAATGTTTTAAATTGTTTGAGTTGTTTAATTGTTTTATTTTGCATGTTTTATAGTGTTTTAACTTAGACTGTTTTAGATTTGTAAGCCACCTTCAGTCCCTGTACTGGGAGGAAGGCGGGATATAAATAAAAATTAATAATAATAATAATAACAAAAATAATAATAAATAATAGAGTAAGAAGAGACATTCTAAGGGAAATAAGAAACAATTTATTTTTCCTGAGAGTTCAATAAGAAAACTGAATAAGAAACAGCTTGTAACCACTGAAGAACTGTATTACATAACCATATGATCTGAAACAGCCTTAAAATGATATAATCTTGCTTGTAAATAAAGTTATTGCTTATTTTGTTCAAGCAGAGAGTGGCTTGAGTGAATTTATAATAGAAATCAAGCATGCTACCAAAATAATCAAACACCTGTGAGAGAAGGATGCTGGGAACCCATCCCTAATCCATTTAATAGAAAATTGTATTAAGAGAGGAACTGAGGCAAGTATCAGGACCAAGGGGTCAAGAGATCTTTCTGAGGTAAAAGACAAGCATCATAGCATCATCAGGAAGAACCCTGTGGTCACAGCAAGTCATTTTGTTTTCCTTGCCATCACACAAACAATTTGTACTATGCTAGCATTCATACAGAAAAATGTAAGTCACTGCCCAAAACAAAAGAGACCTTCAGATTGATCTCTTCATGAGACTAAAAAGGCAGACTTCATGTTAGTTTATTGAAAGAAAAATAACAGCATCAGATCCTTGAGATGAGTGCGTTCATTATGGGAGAAGCTCCTTTGGTCTAAAATAGGGTTGGAGAAAGTGCATTTCATGGGTCGCAAGTGGGACCCAAACCTAATTTTTGCAACCCTAGAAGCTTTCTGTCTATGCCGCCAGTCAGATGAGTTTTGGAGTTCTTGTTCTCATGATATCCAAATGTTAAGAGCTGACCAGTGGCATGGAAGTTTTTCCCCATTAGCTTTGCAGTTTGAGACTGGGAAAAAATGTGATATCTGGGAGCGGAGTAAATTTTTCTCAGTTGCTCACCAGTTTACACAGTTCTCATAGCAAATGGGAGAAGATGGCTCATGCCTGAACACTTTGGTTTTCTTTGTTTGCTATTGCTCTATACAGCCATTGTGGGTCCATTTCCCATGGTCCTTCTCTTGTGGGGGGTGCACTCCAGCTCAAGGAATTTGATCATTGGCCAATAGATAATCTTGATGGAATTTTTTGGGGGCCCAGTTCTACTGTTGGCTGTGAGGAGATGCTGGATATTTTCAGTGAAAGGGTTGCATCATTTACCCTCAATGAACATATGCTATAGCAGTATTGTGTGTCAGTATCTAGCACCAAAATAAGCCTTGGAGAGGCCTGGAACTACACCAGAATAAGACACCTTCTCAAGTGTTGTCTAAATGACAACAGTGCTATCTCAGCCACTTTGAATTTAAATGGTGAGGAAGGCCAGCTCAAGCTGACAATCATTATTATGGTCATCCTTCTCCCTAAAATGGCGTAAGGCTGAAAACAGTGATGTGTCTGGCTGCAACTCAAATATGGCATTTGAAGAGATTTGAAATAGCTTGGTCTTACACCAAGTGAATCACAGATCCATGCTGAGGAAATAACCAGATGTTGGAGCAGTTCACACTAAATGGTCTGCAGTCTATTATTTGTACCCTGCGTGTGTGTGTGTATATATATATCTTCTCGCTCAGGATTTTTTACAGATGAAAGTATGCTAAGTATATATGGTGCCTATTTGTAAGGCTAGTGTTGTTGTTTTCTTCTGAAACCAAGATATGAGTTTCACAGTTTTATCAATGATGAACAAGAGCTGAAACATTTTGAAAATATACATAATTTCTGAGCTGCCAACTATTTCTCTCCACTTCTTCCTTTTGGAAACTTGCCACTTAGCTGCAGTTTCTCATCCTTAGAGGATCTTGTTTCCCAGACAAGAGTAAATTCATTTAAAATATAATCTGCAAGGAAACACAGTTGTGTATATAAGGAACGCATTAAAAATAATAGACAGTATATGTATGTATGTTTGTACAGTGAAATGTTGTGTTGCTGAACTTTTATTCTCTTCTGCTTTGTGGCTTGAGTGCGATGAACTGTAGTCAAAAGATTTTACTCATGAAATATTCTTTTGCTTATATGTGATACGTGAAAAAAGGTAAATCGATGTTCTGTTCTTTGGCTTTCTCAGGGCCAACGACTTTGACACCAATTTAACAGCCATAGTTCAGTGCTATGGAATTCTGGAAATTGTAGTTTGTTGTGGCACCAGAGCTCTCTGACACAGAAGGCTAAATGTCTCACAATTCCCAGAATTCCATAGCATTGAATCATGGCAGTTAAACTGGTGTCAAACTGGATTATTTCTGCAATGCAGATATAGCCAATATCATAAGAACTTGTATCTTAGGGATCTGGGCCAATTCTGGAAGATTTTTCCTCATCACAAGAGTTTGTTATCATAATGTCTGACCAGACTCTAAGATAGGGCTGATATGATCTCACAGTTCATGATGTATTAACAAAGTCAATAAATGGAAGCCATATTTCAACTAAAGTATCATGATTTATTAGTCTCTTATTTACTTATTTACTTTCATACTATATGACATTCTCTAAAAGCCATTTTGGGACCGTGTGCTTGAGACCGTGTGCTTGTTGCTGAAGGGGAGGAGCTTCTGTGAGTCACATCTGTGAGTCACAAGGGGGCGGAGCTAGCAGACTAGCTTTATATACCACCTTCCAGAGCCTTCCAGAACAGTCCGGCCAGAGAGAGGAGGAGGAGAGGAGCTGCTTGGCAGCCATTTTGGGACCGTGTGCTTGAGACCGTGTGCTTGTTGCTGAAGGGGAGGAGCTTCTGTGAGTCACATCTGTGAGTCACAAGGGGGCGGAGCTAGCAGACTAGCTTTATATACCACCTTCCAGAGCCTTCCAGAACAGTCCGGCCAGAGAGAGGAGGAGGAGAGGAGCTGCTTGGCAGCCATTTTGGGACCGTGTGCTTGAGACCGTGTGCTTGTTGCTGAAGGGGAGGAGCTTCTGTGAGTCACATCTGTGAGTCACAAGGGGGCGGAGCTAGCAGACTAGCTTTATATACCACCTTCCAGAGCCTTCCAGAACAGTCCGGCCAGAGAGAGGAGGAGGAGAGGAGCTGCTTGGCAGCCATTTTGGGACCGTGTGCTTGAGACCGTGTGCTTGTTGCTGAAGGGGAGGAGCTTCTGTGAGTCACATCTGTGAGTCACAAGGGGGCGGAGCTAGCAGACTAGCTTTATATACCACCTTCCAGATTTTAGTTTTCTTTAACTGAACAACTCTGCTCAAGTGGCATTAGACTTTGCAGTATGGACAACGAGGGATCTGCCACAGTCACCTGCAACTCTTGTGGGATGTTTCTCTTCTTGCCTACAGTAGTGGATAACTTCACATGCACCAAGTGCAAGTTGGTAGCACTCTTGGAGGAGAAAGTGCAGCAGCTGGAGTCCAGAGTAGCTACACTTCAGCAGATTAGGGAACAAGAGGATTTCCTGGACACAATAGAACTAACCATCTTGGATGAGTACCATGCAGAGGAAGATGCTAGGGTGGAAGAGGTCACTTGCCAAACAGAGGAGGCAGACAGCTGGAGGAATGTCACAAAGAGTAGTAAACCAAGAAGGAATTGTTCGGGGAGCTTGCAGCTAGAGAATCGATTCGAAGCTCTTTCCCTTATCAAGGAGGATGAAGAAGAGCAGCATGGACAGACTTCAGGGACAGAGCAAGGGAGCCTGAGAGTCCCACCCAAGGGAACAGTCACTGCTAAGCCTCGGAGGAGGCGTGTGGTCGTAGTGGGGGACTCCTTGCTGAGGGGTACAGAAGCAGTGATTTGTAGGCCTGACAAGATGTCTCGAGAGGTGTGCTGTCTTCCAGGTGCAAAGATCCGGGATGTGACAGAGAGGCTGACAAGACTGGTCAAGCCTACTGACCAATACCCCTTCCTTTTGGTCCACGTGGGAACTAATGATACTGCAAGACACAGCATTCAGAACATCAAAAGGGATTACGAGGCGCTTGGTAGGAAGCTGAAAGGAATGGATGTACAGGTTGTCATCTCGTCTCTTCTGCCAGTTGAAGGGCATGGTCCAGGAAGGGAGAGGAAAATAGCAGAGGTGAACAACTGGCTTCGCAGATGGTGCCGCCGAGAAGGATTTGGATTCTTGGATCATGGGCTGCGGTTCCATGAGGAGGGACTTCTTGCAACAGACGGGTTGCATCTCACGCCAGTTGGAAGAAATGTTTTTGCCAACAGTCTCAAGAACTTGATCAGGAGAGCTTTAAACTGAGTTCCGAGGGGAAGGGAGACAATATTAAGGAACGCAAAAGGGATGGCGTAAATAGTCAAACTGACATAGAGGAAACAAGGCAAACAGTGCAAGGACCCAACAGTGGGAGGCAAAAAAACTTGCACAGGCAGCAAGTAAAAGGGAACCATGGTCTGCGATGTCTCTACACTAATGCACAGAGCATGGGAAATAAGCAAGATGAACTCGAACTCCTAGTACAACAAGGCAAATATGATATAATAGGCATCACTGAAACCTGGTGGGATGAGTCTCATGATTGGAATGTGGAAATAGAGGGGTATAACCTTATTAAGAGAAATAGGCCAAACAGGAAAGGAGGAGGAATAGCACTATATGTCAGAGATATTTACACCAGTGAAGAGATCCTGGACATCAATCATGGAAGCCAGGTGGAGAGCATCTGGATAAGAATTAAAGGGGAGGGAAACAACAAGGGTGTTACGGTGGGAGTCTACTACAGACCCCCAAGTCAGACTGAGGAATTGGATGATATCTTTCTAGAACAGATGACCACACAGTCAGAAAAGAGAGATGTAGTAGTGATAGGCGACTTCAACTATCCTGATATTTGCTGGAAGTCTAACTCAGCAAAATCCTCAAGGTCTAGCAAATTCCTCACTTGCCTGGAAGACAATTTCATGGTCCAAAAGGTGGAAGAGGCAACAAGGGGGTCAGCTATTTTAGATCTGATCCTAACCAACAAGGAGGACTTGGTTAATGGGGTGCAAGTGGTGGGATCATTAGGTGGAAGTGACCATGTTCTCCTGGAGTTTGTAATACAGTGGAAAGGAGAAGCCAGGCAGAGTCAGACACGCATCCTAGACTTTAGGAGAGCGGATTTCAGTAAACTTAGAGAAGTATTGAGGGCGATTCCATGGTCAGAAATACTAAAAGATAAAGGAGTTCAGGACGGATGGGACTTTCTCAAAAGGGAGATACTGAAGGCACAATTTCAAACAGTTCCAGTGAGAAAGAAAAACGGGAGGTGTCTCAAGAAACCAGGATGGATGACTAAGGAACTTTCAACCGAGCTAAGTTTGAAACGGAACATGTATAAGAAATGGAAAAAGGGGGAAATCACGAAAAAGGAATTCAAAGAAATAGCAGGCATGTGTAGGGGTAAAGTCAGAAAAGCTAAAGCGCAGAATGAACTCAGGCTTGCTAGAGAGGTTAAGAACAATAAAAAGGGCTTTTTTGGATATGTCCGCAGCAAGAGGAAGAAGAAGGAAACGGTAGGGCCACTGCGTGGAGAAGATGGCAAAATGCTAACAGGGGACAGAGAAAAGGCAGAATTACTCAACACCTTCTTTGCCTCAGTCTTCTCAGAAAAGGCAAAGGGTGCTCAACCTGAGGATAATGGAGCAGAGAACAGAATTGGGGAATTTCAGCACAGAATAAGTAAAGAGATAGTAGAGGAACACCTTGTTAATCTAAATGAATTTAAGTCTCCGGGACCAGATGAACTCCATCCAAGGGTATTAAAAGAACTGGCAAAAGTAATATCAGAGCCATTGGCAATCATATTTGAAAACTCCTGGAGAACAGGAGAGATCCCAGCAGACTGGCGAAGGGCAAACGTTGTCCCCATCTTCAAAAAGGGGAAAAAAGAGGATCCCAACAATTATCGTCCAGTTAGTCTGACATCAGTTCTAGGAAAGATTCTGGAGCAGATCATTAAACAGAGAGTCTGTGAACATCTAGATGGTAATGCCATAATCACAAAAACTCAACACGGGTTTCAGAGAAACAAGTCATGCCAGACAAATCTAATCTCTTTCTTTGATAAAATTACCAGCTTGGTAGATGAAGGGAATGCTGTGGATATAGTATATCTTGATTTCAGTAAGGCCTTTGACAAGGTTCCCCATGACATTCTTGCAAACAAGCTTGTAAAATGTGGGCTAGACAAAGGAACTGTTAAATGGATCTGTAATTGGTTGAATGGCCGAACCCAAAGGGTGCTCAACAATGGCTCCTTTTCATCCTGGAGAGAAGTGACCAGTGGGGTCCCACAGGGCTCTGTCCTCGGCCCAGTGCTATTCAACATCTTTATCAATGACCTGGATGACAGAATTGGGAGCATACTTATCAAATTTGCAGATGACACCAAATTAGGGGGAATAGCTAATACCCCAGAGGACAGGATCAAGATTCAAAATGACCTGAATAGACTAGAAAGCTGGGCCAAAGCTAACAAAATGAAATTCAATACAGAGAAATGTAAGGTATTGCACTTAGGGCGGAAAAATAAAATGCACAGATATAGGATGGGTGACACCTGGCTGAATGAAACTACGTGTGAAAGGGATCTAGGAGTCCAAGTAGACCACAAGTTGAACATGAGTCAACAGTGTGATGCGGCAGCTAAAAAGGCCAATGCTATTTTGGGCTGCATTAATAGAAGTATAGTGTCTAGATCAAGAGAAGTAATAGTGCCACTGTATTCTGCTTTGGTCAGGCCCCACCTAGAATATTGTGTCCAGTTCTGGGCGCCACAATTCAGAAAGGACATTGAGAAACTGGAGTGTGTCCAAAGGAGGGCGACAAAAATGGTGAAGGGTCTGGAAACCATGCCCTATGAGGAACGACTTAGGGAGCTGGGGATGTTTAGCCTGGAGAAAAGATGGTTAAGAGGTGATATGATAGCCCTGTTTAAATATTTGAAAGGATGTCATATTGAGGAGGGAGCAAGCTTGTTTTCTGCTGCTCCAGAGAACAGGACCCGGAACAATGGATGCAAGATACAGGAAAAGAGATTCCACCTGAACATTAGAAAGAACTTCCTGACAGTAAGGGCTGTTCGACAGTGGAACGCACTTCCTCGGAAGGTGATAGAGTCTCCTTCCTTGGAGGTCTTTAAACAGAGGCTGGATGGCCATCTGTCAGGGGTGCTTTGATTTGGATTTCCTGCATAGCAGGGGGTTGGACTGGATGGCCCTAGTGGTCTCTTCCAACTCTATGATTCTATGATTCTATGATTCTATGATCCCATACACCAGGCATCTATGGATGTGTTTCATTTCCCAAGAAATAGTGATTTCCATTTGTGTTGCAGTAATGAGGAAGCAATTTTTTTTTAGTTTCAATTTTCTGTTTTCTTTAGTGTAGAGAGTTGCACTTTCCCAACTGATACCTTATTTGACTACTCATGATCTTCTTGACCCATTTCAATCAGGGATTCATATAGGTCATTCCACTGAAACAGTTTTGACTCACAATAAAGGATATTCTAGAGGCGAAGGCTCAGTGTCAAACATCTGTGTTGATCCTGTTGCATCTTTCATCTGCCTTTGAGACTTTGGATCATCAGATTATACTATTATGATTGGCATAACTGAAATAACGGGGAATGCTTTGTCTAGTTTAAAAAATTTTTTTTGGTCTTATCGTTCCTCCTCTGTTTCACTTTGAAGATCTATGTCAAAAGCTTTCACTATGATTGTAGGGGTGCCACAAGGAGCGATTTGGGATTCTCTTCTTTTTTCAATTTATATATCCTCTCTCTTGGATTTCTTTTATTTCAGATTTTGGTTTTCAGTATCACATTTATGCAGATGTAATACAGCTTTCCTACAGTTTTAAATTAATTGATGCCTCTCTGTAGAAATTTGTGATGGATTGCTTGTTGAGTGTTTCTTGGTGGGTGACCACCAACCATCTTAAGATGGATATGCATCTTGGTGTTTCAGCCTGATCATCCGATATTTTTTGTCCCTGCGCATCTTTATTGGGGTGACAGCAAAGGCATGTAATCTCCATCTCCAGAACATGAATAGGATCTGTAAGTTTTGATCATTGAGATTGCCCACCAGCTTGTCTAGGCTTTAGTTATCACACCTGAATTATTGCAATCATCTATCGATGGGCTTGCCTTCTTGTCCACTTCTTCCTCTGGTTTTAATTCAGAATGGTGCCATCTGGGTTGTCTTAAATCTTCCTAAATATTCACATGATCTCTTTCCCTCATAAATCCCTTAACTGGTTACCAGTTCAAGATAGAGCCCATTTTTAAACTTTTAATTCTTGTATTTAGAACTCTGTGCTCTAATCTACCCCAGTACCTGGCAGCTCAACTAGAATGGTATGTACTCTCTAGAAATTTAAGAACTACAGGCAAAGGATTACTTTTTTTCCACCAACATCAACATCTCTGTCAAGTCTAAGAGCCTTTCAAGATCTGGCTCCGCATCTGTGCAATAATCTTCCTTTGGACCTCTGGCTGAAGGAAGATATCATCGTTTTCATAAGGGGTTGAAGACTTTCCTCTTTGATTCATCATATTAAGCTAGTGAGTTGTGCCCAAGGTTGCTCAGATGGGTAATAGCTGCTGGAATTTTATTTATATGGTTATATTTTTTGTCTCTCCCTTTGATTGTATATATTTGATATTCCACCATTTGGTGAAAGGGGTGTTATAAATAATATTTTTTATTATCCTATTCTGTTGGCCCTCTACAGTGATGAATAGAAACAGTAACACTAATTTCAAGCTCCTTCACTGAAATCCCATTTCACCATCTAAGAACTAACCACAAATTAGAAATCACCCAGGCTATGAGGATAATGCTAAGTGTTCTATGATGTTGCCATCTCATTTAAATTGTTGCTCATGCCAGCAACCCAGTACATTGTCCATTACATGCATCAAGATGCTGGCCATACAGAACATTTATGCATATTTGTGCTTTCTATTAGAAAATGTCATATTAAATTGGTCTTTAGACTATTGGGCAGAGTTGAGTGTGCCTGTGTTTTGGGGGTGGGGAAGAAATTTTAAGGGCATGCTGACTAAATGCCCTCAAACACCTTCTATCCTCTGTTCTGCCTTCTGAAGGACAAGTGACAAATGGCAATTAGGAGAGTCAGTGCTGGTGATAGATGCTTAAAGAAACACTGTAGAGTATACAGCACTTTGCCAGGCTGGAGAAGGCAACTTGGAAATGAACATTTTTGAAAGCATCAACACAAACTATGCCACTTTTGGACAACAGTGTCAACTAAAATAATATACAGTACAACCCTCATATCCATGGAGGCTACGTTCCCAGACTTAACATTGATAATGAAAATTGCATGTAATAGTGAACACTGTTTCCAACAGGAATTGACCATAGACTCATTCTGGAGGACCTACGGATGCCTAGGGAAGTGTTATCTTTAGGCACCTGGAGGTCTTTCAGTGCATCTCTATGGAGAAAGTTGACCATAGAGTCAGGCTGGAGGATCTCCAGATGTCTAGAGAGACTGTTTTTTAAGAGGATGTCTCACAGTTAGGAGAGATATACTGTATGGCACTTTTCCTTTCCATCCTTTGGCTTCCAGATTTAACATAAAGGCAATGTAGTGTATTTAAAAACATTTTCCCCATCAAATATACATGCATTTTGAGGTCACTCATGAAATGTGTTAAGCCTTTTCTAACTCAGCACAAGATGGAATAAAGGGGAAAAGTGTCTCTGTGTGTGGGGAAGCAACCATAGATGTTAGCTAGAACAGCAGTAGCTCACGGAGAGGAGAAAGCCAGTGGAGTGAGCACTTAGCAGAGATGATGGAATGGCCAACTCTCCCTATTGAGGCTAGATTGAATGGCTGTTGCCAGGTGACTGTTGTTAAAAAAAAGCACCAAATTAGCAATAGAAGAAAACTCCCATCCATACAACCCATACATGGCTTGTATGAAGACACAAAGTGACGGTTCTAGTGCTGCAGCTTCTCTGTCATTACGGTTGTAATGAGCAGGCAGCTAGACAATGACAGCTTACTGTGGAGCAAGTTAGGATATTATTTGTATAACTGAAAGGGGACCTTTGGGGGCAATTTAATGTAGGAATAAGAACACAGAAATCTATCTCAGTCTTAGCACAGTCAACAAAGATGATGTAATTGAGAAATTTGTAAATAATTTATTGCCAGCAAAAGCCTAATAGAGTTCAGTGATCTGATTCACTCAGGAAGAATGTTCTGCCCAACAAAAGAGTGAAATGGAAGAAATCAAGAACCTTTTCAAATGAGAGCATTTCTCACAACAGAGAGGCCTGGCACTTATCCTGGAGAACAGCATATCCTGCAAAGAGGCCTCACATCTTTAAATTAATAACATGAGCCTGGCAATGACAAAGCAGTCTTGTTTTTCAAACTGCTTTTGGTAACATGAACTCTAAAGTACAACATCCTTAGTACACCTGCTAGCATCCTTAGTACACCTGGGATTCTTGCAACCCTCCAGGTGCTGCAAGACTGTGAATTTTAGCAGCCTTAACCAACATACACAATGGTGAGGAATGCTGGGAGTTATGGTCCAGCAACATCCCACCTCTGTTTTAGCTATTCAGTAGGAATTTTGTATACGCAAAATATGCATATACAGTATTTGTTGAAATCAACATGGGGAAGACAGAAGAACATCTGTTCAATGTGGAGTTGAAGACTTTCATGGCCGGCATCCATACTTTTTTGTGGAGCTTTCGGGCTATGTGGCCATATTCCAGAAGAGTTCCTTTCTGACGTTTTGCCAGCATCTGTGGCTGACATCTTCAGAAAATTCTCTGAAGATGCCAGCCACAGATGCTGGCAAAACGTCAGAAAGGAACTCTTCTGGAACATGGCCACATAGCCTGAAAGCACCACAAAAAAGTACATAACATCTGTTCACTTTTAGAATATTGTTCAGGTATGTGACTTTTCACCTCACATTTCAGGAGAACCGCTTCAGAAGGCTACTTACTACAACACTTTTTGTCTTATTGTGCATACTGGCCAACAACAACATGTTATTATGTGGGCACCTCTACACAATCCCTCTAATATAACAGCAATTGTGTGAAGGCAGGCTAGTTTTATTTAGGAAAGGCAGGAATCACGAAGTAATAGATGAAACTGACAACAAATAACTGAGCACTGCAATGCACAAAGGCATCCGCAGATTATGAAAATACTTCAAATAACATCTAATCTAATCTCTCACCGATGTAGGAAATCAAGTGCTATTGGCATTCTTGAAACGAACATGCAGTTTTTGCTTTAAAATTTCTAACAAAGGAAATCCAAATCAAGGAAGTCCATTTTTTAGTTTGTTAATAACATGTTGAGTGTTATAGTCTTGTTATAGATATGGGTACATACATTAGCTATTGTTGTTTTGTTTTTTGTTTGTTTTTGTTTATTTTTTGTTTTTTATAGTCTGTGTTGTTTTTCTGTCTATGTAAATAGGTTGAATGATTGTTGTCTCTTTACTAATGTTCTTTTTTATCGATTTAATAAAATAAAGATTATAGTTAAAAAAAATCTAACAAAGGAGTAATCATTTTTCAAGGTAGTTTTCCCTATTTTTAAACAATTTGTACCATCAGGAAGTTCTTCCAATCAATAACAATTTTTATTGTTCTCGTTAGAATTACTGTATATACTAGACTACAAGTTGATGTCATGTATAAATCAAGGGCAGATTTGGGGGCTAAAGTTATGGCTTTTGATATGACCAGTGGATAAATAAAGGGTAAAACTACAACACATGTAACAAAAGATCTAAAGGATGTGAAGCAAAGGAAAACCATGTCGAAGAACTTACAAAATTCCAGTAGGCATAACTGTTTGTGCTCACACTAAAGACTGGATGGATGAGAGAATAGGGGGGAGTCAGTGCTTCCAGGAGAGATTACATTCTTGCCTTTCACCAGGGGATGGTTCCTTTTGAAATAAGAATTAAAGTATGGAATGTACATTGACCTGTGGATAAGTCAACTTCATTTTGGGTGTGTACATGTCAAATTTTTGACTAAAATTTCTAGACTTATATATGAGCATATACAGTATATTCTTCATTTTGGTGTGACTGGGTAGGAGAGATCATTTTGGGAAAAATAGAGGATGCTCTTGAGTTTAGCTTAATTTTTTTATTTTAAAACTGAAATCTGTTGGTTTAGGACCCAAAGATTAGGCCTTTCCTGAGTGGCAGTACTACAAATATTTAACAATAGGTATCATATCACCTCTTATCTGTTTCTTTTCCAGGTTAAACAAACCCATTTTCTTTATCCTCTCCTAGGGTTTGTCTTCAGATCTCTTACCATCTTTGTTACCCTCTTCTGAAAACATTCCAGTTTACTGATATTTTCCTTAGAACCAATGTATATTACAAATTGTTGTAAGGATTACTAATATAATGTATTTAATGTGTTTTGAAGGGAATCAGATATTATTATTATTATTATTATTATTATTATGAAGGTAAAATCTTTTACTTGTTATAATTCACTGCATATTGGTTTTATTGATATTTCATATGTATTACTTCATATGTATTTTATATGTATTGTTTTGTTTTGGTTTTGCAATGACCATTGGCTAAAGGCAATAAAGACTGATTGATTGATATTATTTGTTTACAATATAGTTTCTGTCTCACTTGCTCCTAACAGAGATAGTCAAAGAAAATATAAAAAGCAAAAATATAAAAAGCAAAAAAAGGAAAACACAAATCAAACTAAAAAGTAAGAATAGTCGAATAATAAAACAAATAAATGGTATAAACATAATTGAAAGGAATCAAAAGATCCTGAACTTCTAAGAATAGCTTAGGGATACAATTAATGTTGGAACCTAAAAAGGAAGAGGGCCAGAATTCAGTATCAACTTATTTTTAAGTAAGGCTGTATCTACACTGCAGAATGAATGCAGTTTGAGACCACTTTAACTGCCATCTCAGAATTCTATACAATTCTGGAATTTATAGTATTGTGATATATTTAGTCCTCTCTCTGGTATCAAAACAAATTTCAAATCCCAGACTACCATAGAATGGAGTCATGGCAGTTACAGCAGTATTAAACAGCATTAATTCTTCACTGAGGTGGCAGCCTGGTATTTACCTAAGTAATTTCTACTGGCCAGACCCCCAAAAAGCATGATTATAATGGTTTAGTATTGTGGAATAGGTTATTCATTCTTCCCTTTTTGTTGTTGTCTTCAGTTTATCTACATTTGTTGTAGTAGTAATTTTCCTTATCCCTAGCTTATAGAATACTAATTGCTCCATGTCTAGCTAGGTTTCTTTCCCAGCAAATAGTAGCATTTGCTAGGCACAATAGTAGAACTTTGTTTCTGAATGTGTATACAAATATACATATATGTATATATGTATACACATATATTTAATAACACCAACATCATCCAACATTGCTTGTTTTGAATTCTACTGAATCCAACCAGATTGTGTTTAAGTGTTAAGAAGAGCTATGCTGGAGTATCCAACCTAGCACACTGTTAAACAACCAAGCAGAGGCCTATGGAAAGCCCAAGAATAGGACATGAGGACTAAATCATGATATGAGGCTGCATAAGTGGTTCTAAAAGGATTTCCTGAAGTCAGAGATGTTTAACATGAAATTGAACGCCAACCTGTCAAAAGCTTTGGATATACAAGGATAAATTTTAAACATACCTTTTAAATGATAGCTTATGAAGAGTGTTTTATAGAAAGAAGTATAAATGGCACACTTTGGCCAGCATGTTGTTAGAGAAAAATAACTCTACGTAGGTTTTCTCAAAATAAAATGTCCCCCTGGAGATGAAATACTTACCAAAGGCAGACATCAAAACTGGGACAGAGTAAATGCCTTATTCGGAAGGAAAACTGCTGTAATTTGCAGATACATTGAGATAATGTGCTTTCTTTATGCAAGAGCTATTTCTGGACGTTTTCCTCTGGAATTAAAAGAAGTCTTTAGGCGGCAGCTCAGACCTCATACATGCTAGAGTACATTTATGTTAAAAAGGGACTGCTCTGTAATAAGCAGGATATATACTGGATTTTCATTATTTATCAGCTTTCATATTTGCAACATTTTTGACATACTCTAAACAGATTACCATTGTAGGGAGAAATCAGAATTCACATTGACAAGTAATGTTAGCATTACAAGACAGCAAGCTTCAAAAGTTTGTTGAATATTATTTAATTTTACTTGAAGCATGCAGTCCATTTGCCACCCAAACATGTGCCAAAAAGCAAGCCCTTGAACAAACTGTTATGTAGATTTTGTTGATTTTATTTTTATAATATATTTATTAATATATAAGTAACCTTATAATATGACATTATACACTATAACATTTCTTACTGTATCATATGCCTTATAATATATAACATATTATTTAAAAAGCCAAAAAGCAAAAAGAAAAGAGAAAATTTGACTTCACCCCCTACAAATCAAAAACAACATTTAAGTTTTTATATACTTCCCTTGATGCTGGTCTTTGACCGTAAGAAAGGAATTCATTCATTCATATATGCTTCCCTATGTAACTTAATCATTGTTTCCATGTTTGACTAAAATATCTGCTCACAACTGCTGCTCACAAAACACTCAAGATCCAATCACAATCTGTAAATGCTTATGCTGGTTTGCATGTAAAGCTTGTTGTTTTTATCTCTCACATCTCTGCTTGCATCTGGATACATATAAGTAAAAATGGAACTCAGATTCAAATTAGTTCATATCAGTTGTCAAGATTCAGGTGATTTGAAGTGTTCCTTGCTCCATTATATTAAGATTCACAGTTTATATCTTTCTTTCCCTTATCTGGAAGAGAGCCTTCATGTAACAGAGTCTTCACCTTCACTTGAAAGGAGGAGCCAGTATGTATTGCAGTCAATAATATTAGACTGGGCCATGGGAGATCTGGATTTACTCCACACTGAGGTGGATGCTCACTGGGTGACTGTGGGCCTGGCATTATTTTTCTTTGTCTGACCTCCATCCCTGCCTTACCTTACCTCCGTTACCTGTCCTTCCTCATTCTGCCTGTCATGGGAATAAAGTATAAGGAGAGAAGAACCTTGAAGGATCTCATTGTCAGAAAAGCAAGTTATAAATATAGATGACTCACTAAATTGGAAATCACAAGAGCCAATGGATATGTTTTTTTCTAACCATTTTTAGAAATGGAAACCATCAATGCCTCACTACAATGAAGTATACGCTTATAAGTCACTTTTGAGGGAATCGGGGGGGGGGGGGGGACCCAAAAGGTAAACAAGCACTATCACAAATATAACTGATAGGTAGATGAATTTAGCATTAACTGCGGGAAAGGCATGTGAATGACCAAAGTTACATAAATAACTCCCAGAATGGAATTCTGTTCAGTAGTTCACCAAGGGAGCAGGAGAGCATCTGAAAGGAAGGGCAGTTGGCAGCCATCCAGACATTCCTTCCCCTTCTAACAAACGACAGTCCTGCAGGCCTTTTTTGGAAAAGAACTTTCTCCTTTCTCTCCCTCCACCCGGCTTCCTGTTTGCAGGGATCAGTCCATTCCCATCACTTGACAGATATGCTAATTCAGTGGTGTTGAGATTGTAAGTGTGCCATGACTCAAAAGGAATACTTTCTCCACAAAAAAACAAACCAACCCCAAAACAAAACAAAGCAAAACCAGATACCAGTAACAGGTTTTTGTTTTTGTTTTACTCAGTTTATTCCATTCAATGCACAATATACTTGATGTTTGTTTGTATGGAATATTTATATGCCATGCTCTATTCAAGGTGGTCTCCAAACATTAAAAAAGCCACATAAATAAAAGAACAATAAGTCCATGAGAAACCATCAGCAGATATAAGTGGTCTTAAAAGTCAGAGTTTAAAATATACAAGATTATCAAAAATATTAACACCTTGGTTAATTTGTTTTTTAAAAAAGGTTTTGCATGGGTCTTAAAAAATAGCAATATTGATACCAAGGTGTGCCTCCTGCAAAAGACATCCCATAGCAAGGGGCTCCACTACAGAAAAAGTCCCCTTTCTGGTTGTAGGGAATCTCACTTTTGATGGATGTATGATTTGACATGTTGGTATGCTGGAATGGGAGGAGCCATTCCTCTGAGTACTTGGATCCATGCCTAAACTATTTAAGCACTGGCACTTTGAATCAGAGCTGGAAGTGAATTGGAAAGGAGGAATGTTCTTTAAACATTGGCGTGATATATTATCATCCAAAGAGTTCATGAAAATCTGGCAGATATATTCTGAACTAATGGAAGCTTCTAACCATTTAACCATTTGCACAGGTGTGCCATGTATATAGCCACTGCAGTAATCCTGCAGTAATCCATGTTACCAGAACATGGATAAGGGTGAAATCCTGCACACATTCATCCAGATGTTAAGTGTCATTGAATTCAATAGAGCTGACTTCTAAGTAGACATGTAGAAGATTGCACAGTTGCTTTAGGGTTTGCATTGTCTCCCCTTTCCAGTGGTGGCTGAAGGTTCCATGTCAGTGAAGCAATGGATCAGCCTTGATTTTACCAAGGTACTAAATCCTGGAACCACTGTCCAAGGTGCTGAAACTCTTTTGGTGATAAGATTCAGTACTTTGGAGCATTGCCTTAGAATAGTGCTTCCCAGATTTTTTGGCCTACCACCACCTTTCCTTTTGGGTGACAATCCTAGTACCCCCCCTCCCTCGCCCTGGTGCATATTTCTTGATATTAGGTCTACTGTAGCTCTGTAAATTCAAAATAACCAACTTAGGCTGTTGTTCATCACCTTAGGAGCAGCAACTGAGCAACTGGCTGAGCAGCAACTGAGAAGACTTTCACCAGCCTTGCAGCAAAGGCCAGTGTGGACAAGAGGCCTCTCAGTTGCTGCTCAGCCAGCTGCTGAATCTATGCTCCCAGGGTGACCAGGTGCAAGGGAGAAGTTTGTCCCCAGCAAGGAAGGACTCTCAGTCCTTTGTCAGAGCAGAGAAAGGTGCAGCCAGTGTTTGTGTAAGGGGGTTATAGATACCACATGGCTCTGGTCTGGAGAGTGGTGTTGACAAGGAAAGAGAGAGATTTTAACTACAGGAGCCATTCCAAGACAAAGGACTCTTTCCAAGAATTGACACCAGATACTCCTTTCCCAGAGGCATGTCTTCCCCACACAGCTTCAAGTGTCCCCCTCCTGCAAAAAACATTGTTTCTTCTGCTACCTCTTCTTTCAGCCTGTCCAAGGAAACAAAGCACGAGCAGCAGCGTAGCTCCAACTTGCCAGCCAAGTCCCAGCAAAGCTCACAAAGGTTAAACAGGGCCACAAATCTGAAAGCTCCTTTTTTTGCTGCCACTTCTCCCCCACCACCATGGGCATAAACTCCTTGCTCAGTCTGTCCCAAAATGGTGATGCTCTGAGCCACAGAAATAATGCCTTGTGCCCAAGCCTCGACAGAGTTCTCAGCCACCACTACAAGCAAAAGATTCATAGCTAAGGGATTGAGGTTGAAGAGTGAGAGACACCACCACATGAAGCAATTAGCAAGGCTGTGCTTTTGCATTGTTTTTTAAATGTAACCAACAAATAACTAACACAACCATACTTAAAAATAAAAACAACCAACCAAACATAAACACATATAAAGCAACGGAATACATTATACATATATAAACTAAAAAAAAAAAAAACATCTATATACAAATGACTTCTTCCCATCCATCTGGTTTTTAACTACCAAATTTATCTTTCTTTATTCTTTTTCATTACCTTTAACTGTTACAATAAACTCATATTTAATCTATTCATCCTTTTATTTTTTCCAGATTGCTCAATTCCCTAGAAATTGTATAGCAGATGTCCCTCATCTTTCTTTCCAAAACTGTATTATCTCAGTCAATTCTTCTTCTGCCTTAGGTAATTTGCCATCTCTAATCATAATTGTTAATTTATCTAAACTGAACATATATAGTTTAAACAACCAATCTTCTACTGTGGGCATGTCCTGGTTTTTTGTATTTTTTTCCAATTTTTTCTTCTAAGGTATGTAACATATTGAGCAAGTACATTTTGGGACATCCTAATATTCAAGATTTATGAGATTGAATTATGAACTGAAATTCAGTATTATTATTGCTTTTTGTTGTTGTTTTGCTTTGGGGCATTGCCACCACATATGGCAGAAGATACCTGGTTTTCCATTACATTTCCAACAATTTGGGTCCTTATTTTTATACATTTTAGCTAATTTCACTGGGATAAAATGCCATCTAAATAACATATAATAATTTTTCTTTTAAATCATTACATAAAGTAAATTTTAGGTTAATCATCCAAGATTTCTCTCAGTGTTCTAATTTTATAACATGCCTGATATTCTGTGCTCATATGATCATTCCTTCTTTAATTATTTCTTGTTCTGTATTCCATCCTTGTAGTATTTTGTAATTTTTTTTAATCCAGTGTATCCTCTTTCATCACTATTTTTTCAAATTCAGTTTTTTCATGTTCAAAACCATACAATTTATTGTCCATCAAGAATCTTTCCTGTAATTGTATATATAGAAACCACTGGCATTGATTCATCTCTTTTAGTTCTTCTCTTGCTTTAAACATTGAGTTTTCCCTAACATTTCTTAATGAGATCTTCATATAAATACCACTTTTCCTTTACAGCTCTCCATCTACCATAGAAGCTCTCATGTGGTGACACCCATAATGGCACTTTAGATCCCCATTTTCTCTTATGTTCAATCCAAATTCTCAATAACACTTTTCTTATATAATGATTGTTAATTTCTTTGTCTATTTTTTGTTTATCATACATGTACTGTATAATCTAAATTTCAAATCGGCACCCTCTAGAACAAAATTTCTTGTTTTCAACCTTATGCATTCTTGTGCAGTGGTTTTAAGGGACCCTGAAAAGAAGTTTCATGCAATTGTCATCCCCATCATGGTCCTAAAGGCTACTGGTTCTCCATGTCTTTCTTGTGTTCCAAGACTTTGATTGGAAGCCCCCCGCCACTCTTTTTTCTCTTACTACGCCCCTAGATCATTTCACTGCCCTCCCCCCCCCCCCGGAGGAGTGCTACCATCCATTTTGGGAATCACTGCCTTAGAGTTTCAACTAAAACCTAGAGCAAATTTATCACTCCACTGACATGGAAGCCACAAGTCACTGCTAGTTAATTCATTCCAGCTATTTATTAGCCAGCATGGTATAGTGGTTTGAGCATTGGACTACAGCTCTGGAGATCAAGGTTGAAATCCTTGCTTGGCCATGGAAACCCACTAAGTGACCTTGGGTGGGTCACACACTCTCAGCTCCCAAACCCCTGGTGATAGGTTTATCTTAAAGTCACCATAAGTGAGAAACAACCAGAAGGCACATAATAGCAGCAGCAGCAGCAGCAGCAATTTATTAGCCACATTCTCTTCCTATATGTGTTCAAATATAGTGTGTATAACAAAATGTAATAATAATCACATAACATACAAAAATTTAAGCAAAACTCATATTACGTGTGCAAGTATGTGCTGGAGTGATGATGTGAGCATGAACTGAAAATAAACCCAAGCACAACTCATGTGAACCAACCTTGAGCTCATGATTACATTTATGCAACATGCATTATGAATAACCATTATTCAGTTTGGTGTAAAAGATTAAGCTTTACATTAGTTACAGAGTTATTAAGAATATGAAAATTTGACTGCCACAATCTTTAAACTGAAGATGAAAAGAACCCCTCAAGTGTTCTTTGAAAGATTCATAATTCTCTGGGGGAAAGGGAATGACTAATGGTTTCCAAACTTTGGGCTTGGCAACATGACTACCTATTCATTGCAGAAATTGACTTGGCTCATTTTTTCTCCAGCTGCTACAGTACAGGCTGGGACTGAACAAAAGAACAAACTTTGGCATCTAGCATTCCAAGAACAGAATAGCTGGCTTTCAGTCAGCTCTCTTGAGTGGAGTCTTTCTGGTCCTCTTTGAAATAAGAACCTTTCAGAAAAGAAACCCAAACCCAAACCAACTGGGTTCTCATTCATGCCTTTAACATCTTGCTTGGAAAATTTCCCTTCTTGGTCTATGGACCTCTCTCTTTGTGTGCATTTCTCAGTGAGTAACAAACAGAACTTTATAAATGAATAAATAAAATATTTCAGCTCCTGTCTTCTTCAGTTGTTAAAAATAAAAGTACGCTGGTTCCAAGGGGATTAACTTCTGCGATCCAGAACAAACTTATTAGAAGGGCTGTTTGTACATTTGTATGTACATGTATTCTGCATATGTGTGTGTGTGCATACTTAGCAGGAAAAGGGCTGAAGTATTAAAAGCATCTATAGCTATAGAGAAAGGTATCTATATATCTCTATAGATATATCTATATAGTATGAAAGTATTAAATATTTCTATATCTATAGCGATATAGATGCTTTTAATACTTCAGCTCTTTTTTTATTTATGATATTTATTTTAAAAAGTTTTTAAAACATAAAATAAACTGCCTTATACAATATCATATTATCACACATATTTACAATATATTACATAAGTACTTCCTGCATTACTGCAATAATAAATGCTATGCTTATTCATAATCTTAGTGTCTTATTCATTCATCGTAGCCATTCATCTATTGTTGGTATTTCTGGTTTCTTCCATCTTTCTGCTACTGGAAGTCTTGCAGTTGTAATCATATATAGGAGTATTTTTCGTTTTCACTTTTGCTTGGATAAGTAATTTTATCTATTTAACATGTTTACTAGATACATTTCTGGTTTTAACTCAAATATTATATCAAGGATTTCTTGAATAGTCAGATGAATTTGCTTCCATTTTTTTTTAAATCTGGGGCACTTCCACCATACATGGAACCATGTACCTAAATTCGTTTGACATTTTCAACATTTGTTTTGATCAGTTTTGTAAATTTTAGCTATTTTAATTTTAGCTTCTGTCAGCACTGTCTGGGTGCTGCAGTGCAACTGTGCAGCTGCGATGTCTGCTGTGTGGGTGGTCTATCGCAGCTGTGACATCACCACAATGTCATATGTCTGGACGCTCAGCCCTTTTCCCCCCTGCACACGCTGCCAGGACACCACAGCCTGGTAGTGTGTACAGGGCCTATATCTTACCCAAGTTTCTAGTGACGACCATCTTCCAAAAAAAGCTTCATGGGCCGATACCCAGAGTGGGATTTTCCTATACATTTATTTTTTAAATTTATTCCATGCATAAAGAAGGGCCCTTCTAATTATGTGATATTTGAATTCTGAATGTACCGACACCTTGCTATACCATAAGTAGCCATGCCAACCAAGTTGATTATTAAACCCTTCTAAATGCAGTATTCTGTTTTTATCAAGATGTATCCAATCCAATAGCCAGTTGAGGGCATTAGATTGATGATATAGTTCAAAATCTGGAATATTTCTTCCACCATTGATTTTGCTTTTCATCATTGTCTCCCACTTGATTCTTGACTTCTTTCCATTCCAGATGAAGTTTCTGACATCTCTCGCCCATTCCCTAAAGCATGCGATATCCTGAATTATAGGTAAACATTGGAACAGAACATTTATTTCAGGTAAAACAATAATTTTTATGGCTTCAATTCTGTCTGTTAAGGAAAGATTTGACTTTTTTCATCTTTCCATTTTCCATTTTGATTTGCAATTAATATCAAATAAGTCTCAATTTCTTTTACTAATCCAGATTCCTAGATATTTAACTTTATTTTTAATTACACAGTTTGCAACAGTTTCCAAATATTTTTCTTCTTGTTTAGATACATTTTTGATCAAGATAGCCATCTTCTTATGATCAATTTTCAACTCTTTTCTTGTTAAATTTATTGATGCACTTTATTGTGAGTCTGTGTAAACCTGCAGAATAGTTGCATTATTAACTGCAAATATATATTTCATATGTTAACAAATATTTTAAATGTAAACATTTTAATGTTTAATTTAAAATTAAATATAAATGTTATAAAATAAAAATGACACTTTAAAAAGAAAATATAAATTAAATATAAAATATGTTTATGTTTTAAATTTTAAGTATTTATATTTTAAAACTAAAAACAGTGCACATCTCGTCATCCTTCAAAAATTTAAATTCATGCTGAAACATGTACACACACGCATGCACAAAGACACACATAATCACCATAAGGAAGAACTTCTTTGCACTTGTTTTTTAAGCAGCCAAATGAAAAACTGTAGCTCACAAGCTATTATACTATATTCCAAAGAATGAGAGCTACCCACATTATAAAAAGAGGAAAATGTGTCTTGTTTATATGTTGTTGTTTTCTGATTTGAACCAGAAGCCAACCGGACTTCAGACATCAAGAAAACTCAGATATTGCAGTATCTGGGAGAGTTCCTGGTAAATAATTTGTTCCTGCAAGGTCTGAGACTAGAATGAAGTCATTTGGAATAAGAGTCCTCCCCACCCCTAATCCACTCTGCACACGTTTCCAAAATGGAAAGCTTTAAGGAGATGGGCCTTTGGCTGGCTGTCTTTCTCTTCAAGAGATTGTGCCAGAGACACTTGTGACTTTGGTATCCTGGTTCATAGACCATGAAACTCTTGGAAATGAATGATTTGGGACACTGTTGCTATTTGGCTTAGGTGGCCCAGATGTGGGTGTAAGTGGCTTGAGGGACTGTGTTATTTTAGGTTTCGTGGCTTCTGGTTCCCCCTTGATCTTTGGGTCCAGTGCCTTCTGTGTTGGCACATCACTAGTTACTCAACTTCTGGGTCTTTGCCCAGGTCACTGTTACAATACAGGGTCCTAGGTATAATAACACACCTGCCAACAGCTAATAATCTAATTCTAATGCATGACCCCAGAGCTCAACACTGAGAGAGAGAGAGAGAGAGAGAGAGAGAGAGAGGCAGACAGGCAGATAGATAGGAGACCAGGGTTTGAATTCTGGCTCAGCCACAGAAACCCACTGGGTGGCCTTGGGCAAGTCACACTCTCTTAGCCATAGAGGATGGCAATGGCAAATCTCCTTTGAAGAAACTTGCCATGAAAATCCCACAAGAGATTCATCTTAGGTTTGCCACAAATCAGAAATAATTTAAAGGCGTACAACAACAACAACAACAACACCCACACAAACACACCCACAGAGAGAGCGAGAGCACATCATCAATGTGAATGGCATTGCACAAAAAACACATCTCTCCCAACAGCAATTAATCTAATAAGACTGTACATTTTACATTTGCAGTCAATTAAAGGGTTTACATTTACAGCGACTGCAAAAAGAATACTACAGACTGGTAGGAAAAAATGCAGTATGGAATGGAGTCAAAATGCTTAAGCAAACTGTAAAGATAACTGGAAGCCTTTTAATTTACAGAGGGGGACCACTGAAAATCTTGCACACGTTGTGTATCGAATCAGGAAAAACTCAGCACAAGAGAACAGCGCTCAAACTCCGTCTTTTACACTTCCAGAACTCCCTCCCATTGCCACTGTGATTGGTGGATTTTCTTTGGAAAGAAGAATTTGATTATTGTACTCTGATGCTAGATCAGGATTCAGTTGAAGACCAGATAACTGGCATCCTTAACTCTGTGTAATATTTCTGTTAAGCCTCCCTGTAACCTCTACTAGCTGGCAGGAGAAAGAAAATCAATAAAACAAACACCAGTTTTGAATCCATTCACTTCTGTTACATTTGTTTTGTCACAAAAAGGGAATAAAACATATCGGCAGCATTTGTTTCATTTTATAAAAGGCTGTGAATCTGCCATTTTAGATTCAACATGCAATTTTGTGTATTTATTATGAATCTCCCAATCAGTGCTGTTTGAATTTCCCCTTTGTTTCATAATGTCCACATTCTATAGTCTTGTTTCATTGTTATGGTTTATGAAACAGTATTTTAATTTTGTGGTTCTTGGTTTATCTGCTTAAATCGTCCATTGCACAGTAAACCCCAATTATGGGACAACTATGAAATAAAATATTAAACAAGCACTTTCATAGGATTTTTGGGTGATTCATGAGGTGTTGTTATCTTGATAGATTCATCTAAATTTAAACTACCATCCATAACTTATTTTTTCTTGTATTATGTTTGAGTAAGAGTCCACGAGAATCATATCCTTTCATATTATCATTATCTGCAAAACCATAATCTTTTACTAATAACTACAGCTGGGTTATCTGACTCATCATTTGTTTCAGAAGGACCTTGGTTTCTTACACATTTCTCTCTTTTGAGCCATTTCTTTTTGGCTTGCAATATGGCTCAGATAATACAAACAGGGTTTTTCCTGTTTACTTTTGTAATCTTTCTGTAGATATCCTTGCCCTTTGGACAAAGAGAGAGAGAGAAAAAAATAAGCTTTTGTGAACCATAGGCTGTTCCTCCAAAAACTAAGCTAAGCTAAACTAAACTAAACTAAAAATTGGCTTCATCTGCCCCTTTCATCTGCCTCTTTCACTTAGCCTAGTTTTCTTCCAACTTCTAGTTCAAAATTTATAAGAAATAGTTAAGCGTCTAACACAGTGGTTCTCAAATGGTGGGTTAGATCTCCAAGACACGTGTGTGAGAGTTGCTCGGAGCGAGGACGACTCTAATCTCTCCTTCTTCTCTGTCTTCTCTTCCCAAATGTTTTATGTGAAATTAAATACTAAATTTAATATTTGAACTATCTTATTTTCTTATAAAATATATATCTTATATTATAAAATTTTGACTTAACATTGTTTTATTACATATTTTAGTTATTGCTGTTATTATTACTATTATTGTTGTTGTTGTTTATTCATAAAACACCACCAATTTACACGATGCTTTATAAGTACAACAATAAAAAACAGTGGGTCCGGTCATGGAGGAAAGTGGGATGAGGAGAAAGAAACTGGGACATTTTAAAAGCAGCTGAAAAATGGGGAAAAGGAAAGGATTAATCAGGATTGGTCAGGACAAATCAGAATAGTTGGAGGGCATGAAATCATCAGTTGCTTCCTTTACCCCATTCCCAAACTTGCATTAATTGCTGGCATATAGCTAAATGACAGTGATTTCATATCTCAAACATATAGCATATTTGTTTTTATGGAAATTATCCTGAACATGGATCACCCCTTACCATTTATATCAGACCACACTTACAACCTCACAAACTGTTTAAAGAAGAATAGTACAACCACCACATTTTTATTTCTTACAAAGAGCCTCTGCCCTTAACAACTGCATCCATCAGTGAACACTTTCACAGTATTTCTATTAATCCATACAGCTATTAAAGTCATAGGATTTCTATTCACACCTCCATCCAAGTGACAATGATATATTTTCTTCATCCTTTAGAAGCACTATTTTAATTCAAATAGAAAGAATTGGCACGTAGAAAGAAACCAGAAATTATTCTGAATTGATATATTCGTTATCTAATTAATGAAAGTTTGATGTCACCTAACCTTCCAACCCCTTCTCCACATACAGGACTTCAACAATTGGCAGATAGGGATTTTCCTAGTACTGTAAAGAAACATTTGCAGGATGGGTAGGGATAGCTCTACAAGCTGAGTTTCTGCCATTGGTCCTGAAGAGGAATAGAGAACAAGGTGGCTTGTTGTTATTAGCTTGCAGTGATGGGTTTCCCCTTTTCTGACGTACGTTCTGGATGTGCTGGCTCTAGTATTCTGAGCTGGGTGCAAGTTCAGAATTAACCAACCAACTCAACCCTTCAACAGTCCTTCCCCACTGGCAAAAAAAAGAACAGCCTATGCATGGCAGGGGGTTGGACTGGATGGCCTTGTGGTCTCTTCCAACTCTATGATTCTATGATTCTATAGCTGCTGCCCTACAAGAGGAAAGGAAGGTATCAAGGTTAACTTTCATAGCAGGACTCTTCCACTTCATTGGGGGGGGGCTGTTGTAGAAGGGAAGCCTGGTGCTATACTTTCACCTCCTCCACCTCCTTAAACAGTGGCTTGTGAGTGAGTTTGGCTTCCCTCCTAAAGAAAAAAAAATGGATCTGGAGAGGCCAGTGAAGAATTAAGTCATTCTGGTAGAATACAACAGAAACAGAAACAAAATCTGCATCAGTGATGACTAGAGAACTTATTTTTAGGTGTTGTCTGTATTTCTAGGATGGGAATTAGAAGATGCTGAGAAATGTACTAAAGTATATACTTCATGCTACTTGTTGGTTTATGGCAATCCCATGAAGTTTTAGGGTTTTTAGGAATACTTAGAGGTGGTTTGATATTTCCATCTTCTGAAAGTAGCCTGCGGCACGTGGTATTCCCTAGTGGTTTCTCTTCCAAGTACTAACCAATCCTGATCCTGCTTAATGTCCGAGACTACATTAGGTGGTATCTAGTGCCTTCAGGGTATTTAGGGTACTATTGAGAACTTTAAGGAAGTATTAATAATGCCAGGTTCCTGTTGGTGGGCTTATCAATACAAATTCTAGATCAAGATTTCTTTGCTAGGATCCCCTGGGACGCTAGGGTTCCACAAAAAGTCACTAGGAGTTCTGTGAGAGATTGCGACTGAAAAAGCAAACTTTTTTTTTGAGCAGTAGATATAATAATTTCAGTGCAGGGGTTTTGTGAGAATTATTTCAATGGTTCCTTCAGGATAAAAAGTTTGAGAAAGGCTGCCCTAGATTATGCCTGCACATGTACAGTCACCCCTACTTTCTCATGGACTTGAGGTCTATGGTCTTGAATATTCACGGAGGGGCAACTTCTGTTATATTCAGTGAGGTGCACACCATGGCACACGTCCATAGCCACATACCCCATTCAAACCTATGGGGCTTGAATATAGGCAAGTCTCCATTTTTGTGTGTGTGCGTGTGGGTCCCCGGAATGGATCCTCTGTGAAAATGGAGGGCTGACTGTACTTTGAATTATGTTGTGCAAGGAGAAGGCTTATATTGGCAGTGAAGATTTCTCCTTCTCTTATTTGTACAAGTAGCTCGTGCAACCATGTGCCCCAATAGAAGATGGAAGAATGGAGTCATGGCTGGAAGAAGAGCACCAGGGAGGGGACAGGGCAAAGTAAATAAGTAAATAATTTCTTTTCCTTTCTGATAATGGCATGTATTCATCAATGGAGATTTACTCTAGTGAACTTCTACCCCTCTGATGACAATGTAAATATACTGACTCAAATCTCCACCATAGTAATGTGTTTGAAATTGTATTCACAAAGTTACACCTGAGGAGCTTTGCCTCTAACTCACATTCACACAGAGCTATTTTGTGGGTCATTTTATATGAGGCACATGATAGTCAAAAACACAGAATTCATTACTTTATGGGCAACACATAATTTGATGTATGCCTGGCATTTAAGGCACAAAGTTAGACATACATGAACAATAAAGATCAATAGACCAGGGTTCAATGTTTGCATTTAAAAAACTGGGCCACAGCGCAGTCAAACATGGCTGAAATGCAGTGGAATAGATGAATCTCACTTTCTTGAAGATGGGATGGCTCAGAGCTAAGGAAGCAGGGGATCTGCAGTTGTAAAGAAGAAGAGAGGGAGGGATAAAAAGGAAGGGAGTGGGGAAGATTTTAAAAAGGGATGTAGCAGTACCTTTAAGACTAATTGGTTTTTTATTTTTGTATGAGCTTTGGGGGATATAAGCCCACTTCTTTGGATGCAGAACAGAATGATAATAAATGTTTGGGGAGGGAGAGAGAAGACCAATAAAGGGAACTTGTAACTATTTGAACTCCGGCAGAGCAAAGCAGCTGTTTCCTGTGCACAGTCATAGGGTCTTAAGATGGGAGCTGGAGCTATGGGGACATCTGAGATCAAAATGCTTGCAGCTTCCATCACCCTGTGGGCTACCAGGTCATTCTGGCTTCCTGTTGCAGTTTCCCCATCCCCCAGCAGCTCAAGATTACATTCTGTGCCACAGTCTTCTGGAGGAATCCGGTGGGCCAGAATGGTAGTGAAACAGGAAAAAATGTTGGTGAAAGGAGGGGGAAGGAACCACACAAAAAGGAAAAATAACATTGTGAGCCTGGCCACCATCCTCTCCACTGATTAACCAGGGAAAGACTGCAGTAAAATGGGACAGGTTTTCAGCAAAAGCTATCTTTTGGTGTTCCTATCTGTATAGTAGATACATACTGGTAATGTGCAGCTCTGTACCTATTGTTACACTGATGGTATTCTAAATACATTTCCTGTTCTTAAGAACTAGTTTTCATGTTGGCTTATTGCATTTGTATTTCTGGATCCTTATTATGCTTCAGTGCCAAAGTACTTTGCTGACTCCAAACGTATGTCCCATACTGGACTTCATTATTCTCAACTTTTCCTCCATACCTCATGACCCCACAACAGCCTTCCATGCTACAGGCCATGAAACAAATAAAGTGCCGCAGGCATCAGAACACCCATAACATTTAACTGGTGTGGGATGTTGTATGGGTTCTGGTAAGTGCAGCACCAGCTGACAGATGGTACTTGGGTTGCCTGCATTCATAGACACTTGTTCTGAGTGCCTTGTTTTATTTTTAAAACAGAGCTAGGTGGAAGCCGCCTTTTCAGAATAAAAGACGCAGATAACTAAAATACATCCACCCATCAAAAAGCCTCAGATCTGCAATTACAGCCTCCACATCCTCCGTCAGTCAGAAGGATGATTACAGAGGAGTCTGCTCATGGCCAGCAGCTCATCGCTTCTGCAAAGCAAGGCACCACGTTCTCCAAACAATCACATGCTGGAAGCCTAATTGCTGGGGTAGGCAGGATTTACTTTATTTTCTGAGCTATATTAATCTAAGCACGGAAGTAGTTGTCTTTGTAACAAATTATTTCCAAACTTGCTGATTTAATGATAGTGAAGAACTGGGTAGCACATTAAAGACTATCATGTTCATTGTGGCATCAGCTTTTGTGGATTAGAACCCATTGTATCATACGGATGAAGTTCTGCCCTCAGCTGGCATAGTATTATAGACAGACACACATATACTTGGTGCAGAAAAAGGGCTTATACTGTTCTTCTAGCTAAAACATGCTATTATCAGTCAGAAGCAGGATGTTTTGCTGCCTGAGCTGGAACAGTGAATGCAACACTCTCCCCAGCAAAGGTGAATAATACTCAAAACTAACTGAATCATTTCTTGGCTGCCATGTTCTGAGAGAGGTTAAGAGATACTGTAAACTCTCAATTTTGAAGTATATTTTAATGGTGGTGGGGGGGGGAGGACTTCCATTGTAGGTGTTAATTTATGTTCAGATATCCTTCATTAACCTGTCTGCAAACAGACGAGCTGTTCATCAATTGTTGTCTTCTAATCTAGTGTCCCATGTTTCAGATTCAAGAACACACTGGCTTCACTAGTGTGGATTTGAACAGCTGCAAAATTTCATCATGGCACCCATGAACCAAGGACTTCCTCAACAAGAGTCTTTGTTCATTGGCAATGGCTGTCCTACAGGCCCCAGAAAGCTTTTCTTTTCTGCTCATAGGTGAGGAACATAGTGAAGTTAAATGTAAGTGATATAAAAATTTTCTCTATATTACTCCAAATCTCAAAATACCAAACAAAGTAAATTAATATATATACACAAAGTAAGTCTTGGGTCCCTTTCATATAATTACACAATTCAACTTTTTCTGCTATAGAATTATTTGGATTTGCAGTTTGGGGGCATTAAAATTCTCAGTCACAGAGCTTTAGTGCCTCCCCGAACTACAAACTCCAGGATTCATAGGATGTTGTAATAGCAATTAAAGTGAAATCATAATGCTATAATTATGTTGTGTGAAAGGGCCTTGGTAAAACTTCAGCAAAATACCACTAGCTGTCCTCTACTGTTATGTCAGGTCAGCCACAGTATTGGACTGCACATGGGAGTTAGAAGTCACCTGCAGCAGAACACAAAGAAAATGTCCCCACCCTTTTTTAAAAGGAAAGAAATGCCAATGGGCAGACTTGGAATGATAATGTCGTCATGGAGTTGTGGCATTGCTGCTTGGAGCTGGAACAGTTCCTGGCACTAAATATCACATCTAATTTTCTCTACTGATGGAGCTTAATTGAACACAGAGATCCCCTGTGATCAGATTATGAGACCAGAAACAGACATCTAAAGTGGAAAAGATGTGACTATCAGGATTCAAAGTTCAGCGGCATAATATTAAGTAATTTCTGCTGGGGTACGGAGCTGTCAGTTAAGCCGATCAAAGTCTTTCTTGCCAGGAAGAACTATTCTGAAGTGTGGAACATTTCTTGTCTATATGACTTTGAAGATTAAAGGAAGTGAGGTGAGATTCCTTTGCACAGCAAGACAAGAACTTTGCAGAAGACAAGTACTCACTTTGCAGTTACATACGTTCTCTGGGCTGAAACTGATTGGCCATCCCACGCATGTTTACTCAGAGGTAAGTGTGCAATGGGGCTTCATTCAAGATAGTGGGTTTAGGATAGCACTTTAAATACAGGGGTTTCATTCCAGGAAGGAATAATAGTGGTGTATTTACCTTACATATACAGGGTGACCAGATGCCCTCATTGCAAAGGAGGAAAAGGCACTGCAAAATGTAGGACATTCAAGAAAAATGTATGACATTACAAAAATAAAAGCTAAAAACACTCATATAAATATAAAGTCATGCTTCTTAGTCATGCTCAAAATGGAGGACATTTTGAAATCCCTCCTGAACAGAGGGTTGAAATGTAGCACATCCTGGGAAAGGAGGACTTCTGGTCACCCTGTACATATAGGGAAATGGGTGGAAATTGTTTCAAGCACAAATGAAGTTCCAACCAACAACTTCTGCAGCATGGATGAAGCCTCCTGACTATATCTGGGCAGAATCCAGGCTGAGGCTTCTCCTTCTCCTAAAGGTCCTCTCCCTCCAGTAAGATGAGGAGCTGACACCATGTTCCTTGTGACTTTCCCCTGACTGGGAGTGTATAGCTCAGTCCTGTGAGACTTGTAGTTTGTTGTTTCTCAGAGCTCTCTGACAGTGAAGGCTAAATATTTCCCAAACTACAAATCCCAGACTACCATAGGAATGAGCCATGGCAGTTAAAGCGATGTCCAACTGCATGATTTCTGCAGTGCGGATGCAGTCTCAACCAGCGTTTGGAGCATTGGGACATCAAATGCAATGTGGAGGAACTCCTAACTTTCCAGATGCAGTCAAAGACAGAGAGGCATGGAGTGATTATTTTGTATCTTTCTGCATAGAGAAAGGCAAAATTGAGCCAGACAGATCAGGACATATGAGGGGCATAATTTTGAGGTAAGGGGGATGACCGCTCCCCGCCTTCCCCACAATGATATCATCCAGAGCTCTAGATTTGGTTGTCCCCCAGGACCAATCTGGTACTTGCTATATGTTGTGAGGAATATCTGTTGTAGGTACATGGAAATTTCAGGATGTCCCATTACTGTTGACTTTAGTAATTTGAATACAGCTCGCTAGTGATCAAAACAATTTCATAGATTAGTTTTACCTTCCATACTCTGTCAGTCCTTCAGGGAGGAACAAGGAAGAGAGAAAGCTCTAATGAAGTTCTCATTTTCTATTCTTTCAGTGCTTAGTTGAACTATTATGGTTCTAGAGGAGCAGTGGGAAAGAAGCAGCAGAGATACTGAGAGAAATAATGGGGTAACACCAAATGGTGACATTAATAATAATAATAATAATAATAATAATAATATATTTATTTATATATCCCACCTCTCCCCATGGATCGAGGCAGGAGAACAGCATAAAAGTCAATAATACAATCAATATAAAATTCTAAAACCATTAAAATATCAATCAATCAATCAATAGCCAAAACCACAATTACCATCTTACAGTACATTATTTCAAAATTGTCCAAGTGATTTGTATGCACACATACACCTCTTTTTCCCCAGAGCTGAGACTTAAGGTAGCCTACAAAAGTGAAAGTAGATAGGTAAAAACACACAAAATGTTACTGCTGATGACACCCAAGTTTGTTTCTCTATGTCTCAGATTGCTTCAGTGACCAAGGAGGGCATCTCCCATCTGAATGACTGCCTGTGGTCAGTAATGGATTGGATGAGGGAAAATAGACTTTTTTTAAATTTCCCGCCTCTCCTTCAGATCGAGGCGGGATACCAACATGTCATAAAATACAATTACATCAATCTCAATATTATAAAACCTAAGCTGAATCCAACAAAATGGAGGTATTCATGATAGGTAACTCCAATCTGGGTATGGAGATAAGTTCACCGGTCTTGGATGGGGTCACACTTTCCCTAAAGGTCTGTATTTGCAGCTTGGGGTGGGGAGGGCTCCTGGACTTGTCGCTTCAGCTGTCATCTCAGATTGATGCGACGGCCAGGAATGCCTGTTATCAGCTTTGGCTGATATGCCAGCTGCGACCCTACCTGGAGTTGTGGGATTTAAAAACAGTTGTACATGTGCTGGTATCCTCTCATTTCGACTTATGCACATTGTGCCATGTTCAGAAGCTTCAACTGGTGCAAAACATGGCAGCCAGATTGGTCACAGGAAAGTCTAGGTTCAACCATATTACACCTATTTTAAAATCTTTACATTGGCTGCCGGTTAGCTTCCAGGCACAGTACAAGGTGTTGGTTATCACCTACAAAGCCCTACATGGCTTGCGTCCAGATTACTTGAAGGAATGCTTCCTCCCATATAATCCTTCCTGCATACTCAGGTTCTCTGGGAAGAACTTACTGTAGTCAAGAAAAACTAGACTGGTGGTATCTTCCCAGAGGACCTTTTCAGTGACCTCTCAAAAATTGGGAATGGCCTGCTGGAGGAGACTCGCCAGATTGCATCCCTCGATGCTTTTAAAAAGGCGATAAAACAATCCTCTTCCGGCGGGCCTTCCCAGACTAACCTCTCCCCAGCACAGAATAAATTGTCCATTTTATTCAGCCACCCTTTGTATTGTTACCTTGTTGAACTGTTTTAATTGTTGTTAGTAGTTACATGGTTTTTATTGTTGTAATATTGTATTGAAGGGAGGGTTGGTTGAAGGGTTGGAGGTTTGAAGGATTATTTTCTTGTTATTAATTTTTGTAGTTGTATTAACTCTGCTGTTACCCACCTTGATCCTCAAACGGGAGAGGCAGGATACAAATTAATAATAATAATAATAATAATAATAATTACTTAATTATCATGAGTCACTGGGCATATTGTAACAAGGGAGTCGTGTGGAATATTGCGTAAGACAGCAGAAACCAGAATGCCAGGGCTGGACCAAGACACTGGGCTTCCTGGGGCAAAGATCAAGATGATGTCCCCTTTGTATGCAAAAACCAGCTCTTTTCAACACAAGTCATGGAATGAGGGCTCTCCACAAGATAGCTCCATGAAGCAGCTGGCTAGTTTAGTGGACACAGGACAGGACCTGGTGGACATGTGACACATGCAGTTCTTTTTGGTTGGAAAATGCTTCCTAACAAATAATTCTCTTTAACCCCTTCCACCCATTAGAACAATTGTGCTTTAAAAAGTTTCTTGCATGCCTCTACCCTATACATACTGTCTCTATAACTTTCTTCATTTGCTCAGTCACCCATTGTGGGGATAAATATAAGCAACCACATTGTGAAACCAGAGAATCTTCTAGATGTGTTTGCAAACACATACCCTTCCTCTCTTTCTGTTCCTACTCCCTCAAGTTGGTGAGTGAGAGCAGGCTCTGTTGAGCTTCTGATTGTCTTGAATCTCTCCTGTAGATAGCCAGGGCTTAGGCTCTGCATGTACTTTTAAATGTAATTAGTAAAGGGTGTTTTTTTTAAGGTATGAATCTTGCATACTGCCTGCTTGTCTTATTTTGTTAAAAGCTAGTTTCAGAGAGACCCAAGAGATTCAACAATTTTACTTGTGAACTCTGCTAAAGGAGGGCTGAGTCTTTTATATGCTTGCAGTCTTAACTGAACCAGTCTTCACATTTTCCAGAAAAGGGGTTAACACCCTGGGAATCTACTTTTAATTCAAGATTTTTTCCAACAAAATGAAATATCTTGAGGCCCAGGAAAAACAACCAAGAGCCCTAGCACCATAGACTCCCTAGCATCTCCCACTTTGGGCAGGCACTTCACAACATCTAGTAATAGAGCTCATCTGGGGGAATGTTTAGAGTAATGGCCAGAACAGACTGGAGAATTAAAAACAGAAGGGACAGGACAGAAGAAGCAGAAAGTGTGAGTGAAAGTGAATGATGATAGTTAATAAGAGAATTAATGGAGCTGCAACTATGCAATACATGTTCCAGCTATTGTCTTAACTTTACTTACAGAAGTTTGATACAGAAAACCAAGTTCTTTCACATGTATGCCAAGTCTATTCATATTTATTCAAAAAAATAGATCCCACTAATTTCAATGAGGCTTTCTTGTACACATGCAGAAGCTTACAATGTTGCACACTAATTAAATATAATTCATATAATTTTGCAGATGTGAAGATGCTAACTCCCTGTTGTCCATTCTCTATCAATCCAGGAAACATTTATATAGAGGGTCCGTTCAGACTACGTTATATACAGGTTAGCAAACTGGTTTAAAATCAAGAAGTTCAGACTGAAACCGGTTTTAACACTACTAAATCCGGATTTTGCACACGCGTAGCGGGGCAAATCCCCCATAACCTGGTTTTTCCCAAAGCGGAATTTTTACCTTTTTTTTTTTGGGGGGGGGGGAAAAACTGGTTTGCAGGGAATGTGAACTTGGCTCCCATCATGATCAGGTCAAGTTCAGGGGAGGGGAGAAGGCCTGGGGGGAGAACATGCCTCCTCTCCAGGCAAAATCAGGCACTCCAGCATTTTTAAAATATTTTTACTGTATTTTTAATTAATTATTTATTGTATTATTTTATTTATTTTATAGTTATTTTATTTATTATTTATTTATTGCATTTTATTGTATTTTATTTATTAGTAATTTAATTGTATTTAATTGTATTTTCTTTTAGTATTTTTAAAATATTTTTTTATTTCTTATATATATTTATTATTATTTTTTCAGTTTGACAGCTAATGCACATTCTACGAGGCTCCTTTCCCATCCGTAGAGCCTTGTAGAATGCGAATGAGCTGTCAAACTGAAAAAAATAAAATAAAAAATATATATAAGAAATTAAAAAATATTTTAAAAATACTAAAATAAAATACAATAAATCTGGTCAAGTTCAGGGGAGGGGAAAGGCCAGGGGATGGAACATGCCTCCTCTCCTGGAAAATCGGGCACTCCTGATTTTTTAAAATATTTTAATGTATTTTTTATTAATTATTTATTGTATTATTTTATTTTATAGTTATTTTATTTATTATTTATTTCATTGTATTTTATTGTACTTTAGTGTATTGTATTGTATTGTATTTATTAGTAATTTATTGGATTTTATTGTATTTTATTTTAGTATTTTTAAAAATATTTTTTTATTTCTTTTTTTCCCCCAGCTTGACAGCTGTCATTCGCATTGGCTCTTCCGTTTTTATGAATGAGGCAGAGGGGGAATCCCTGTCCATATATGGACTGGGGTTCCCTTTCAGGGCCCCATTCATTCTTTAAACTGGAGGGGAATGAATGGGGCCCTTTTAAAGGGAACCCCAGTCCATATTGTCATGGACGGACCACTTTCTGATCAAGATGGAACTTAAGGCCACTTTCCGCCCCCCCGGGGGTGGCGGACCCATTAGAATGGTCCGCCCTCGAAGGCTGATGGAACCAACAGGCTTCCAGAATGCCTTAGAGGGTTTAATGGTTGGTAGCACCGGCGACTCTACCGAGACCTTGGTGAATACTTGGAACACCGTCCTTCCCAAGGCCCTCGATACTATCGCTCCCGAGTGTCCTCTCCAACCCACTCCTAACCGTAAGCCCTGGTTCTCCCAGGAACTCCGGGAGATGAAGCGGGTTGGACGACGACTAGAGCGCAAATGGCGGAAGACTCGGCTCTTGTCCGACAGAACTCGCCATAGGCAGCATCTTCGCGCCTATCGGGAGGCTTTGCGTGCAGCGCGGAGATCCTTCTACTCTGCACGCATTGCGTCTGCAGAGTCCCGTCCAGCGGAGCTGTTTAAGGTGGTTGGGGAGCTGACGCAGATTCCCCCTGCGCCAAATCCCCTACTTAACCCTACAGTGGCCTGCTATGACGCATTTAACATCTACTTTGCAGACAAAATCTCTCGGATAAGGGCCGACTTAGACACCAATGTTTTAGCAGCATCTGTAAATGAGGCACCTAGCAACTCCGTTACTGTTACTTTATTGGATGAGTTTCAATCTGTAAGTACTGATGATGTGGACAAGCTCCTTGGAAGCGTGAGGAAAACAACCTGCCCTCTCGATCCATGTCCATCATGGCTGGTCGTCCAGGGAGGGGACGCATTGAAGACATTCCTTAGGGATGTAATCAATGCGTCCCTCAGGGAAGGCACTGTTCCTTCTTGTCTGAAGGAGGTGGCCGTAAAGCCCCTCCTGAAGAAACCTTCCCTTGATTCCCTGGACCGAAACAACTATAGACCAGTTTCCTTGCTGCCATTTTTAAGCAAGGTGATCGAGAGAGCAGTCGCCTCCCAACTCCAAGCTGTCTTGGATGAAACCGATTATCTTGATCCATTTCAAACCGGCTTCAGGGCAGGATATGGAGTTGAGACTGCCATGGTTGCTCTGACAGATGACCTCCGCTTGAGCATTGATAGGGGTAGTGTGACCCTGCTGGTGCTCTTGGATCTCTCAGCGGCCTTTGACACCATAGATCATGCCATCCTTTTGGACCGGCTGAGAGGGATGGGGATTGGAGGCACCGCCTTACAGTGGTTCCATTCCTTTCTCTCCGGCAGGACCCAAAGGGTGAGGCTCGGGGACAGCTGCTCCTCCAAAATTGAGCTAAGCTGTGGCGTCCCGCAAGGCGCCATTCTGTCCCCGATGCTATTTAATATTTACATGAAGCCGCTGGGTGAGATCATTCGGAGGCACGGAGCTCAGTGTCATCAGTACGCTGATGACACTCAGATATATTTCTCCATGACCAGATCATCTGCTCAGACCTCAGATGGCGTCTCCTCTCTCAATGACTGCCTGGTAGCGGTAATGGATTGGATGAGGGAAAACAGATTGAGACTGAATCCAGACAAAACGGAGGTACTGACAGTCACCGGCCCGAAACCAGGTCTGGGAATACAACTCCCGGTCCTAGATGGAATCACACTATCCTCGAAGGACCCTGTTCGCAGTCTAGGGGTACTCCTAGACTCGTCACTTCACATGACTAGTCAGGTGAATGCGACGGTCAGGAGTGCCTGTTATCAGCTCCGGCTGATACGCCAGCTGCGCCCTTTCCTGGAGATGAGGGATTTGGAAACTGTGGTACACGCTTTGGTCACCTCACGACTAGACTACTGCAACGCGCTCTACATGGGGCTGCCCTTGTGCCTAACCCGGAAACTTCAATTGGTTCAAAACATGGCAGCCAGATTAGTTACTGGGACATCTAGGAGAGAACATATAACACCAGTGCTTAAATCTCTCCACTGGCTGTCAATTAGTTTCCGGGCACAGTACAAGGTGGTGGTTTTAACCTTTAAAGCCCTGCATGGCTCGGGCCCATCTTATCTCAGGGACCGCCTCTCCCCGTACGATCCTCCCCGCACACTTCGATCCTCTGGGAGGAACCTACTACAGCCTATCAAGACCAGGCTGGCACAGACCTCCCAGAGGGCCTTTTCTGCGACCGCTCCCAAGCTCTGGAATGGTCTGCCGGATGAAATGCGTCTCATGACATCTTTAGATTGCTTCAAAAAAGCCCTAAAGATGCATCTCTTCCAGCAGGCCTTCCCCTGAAATTCCCTATCCCTGGCTTCGGTTCCAGACTTTGATTTCCTGCCTACTCCCATGTTTCTGATCCCCACTTATGACGTGGCCGCATAAGGAAGGGTTAGGATGTTGTTATATGTTTATAAATAACTGTTTTAATCACTGCCGGTTTAATCTATTTTTAAGGGGTGGGAGGTTTGGAAACGGGTCATGGGATTGTTTTAATCTATGGTTTTTTTTTACTTGTACCCCGCTCAGAGTGTATGTACAGAGGAGCGGGCTATAAATAAACTATTATTATTATATTATTATTACTATAGTACAATAAAATACAATGAAATAAATAATAAATAAAATAACTATAAAATAAAATAATACAATAAATAATTAATAAAAATACAATAAAATATAATAAAATATTTAATAAAATATTTTATTTAATAAAATATATATTAAATTAAAAAATAAAAAATACAATAAAATAATAAATGAAATAAAACACAATAAAATAAAATAAAATATATAATAATATATTTAATAAAATATTAAAATATTAAAGCATATAATAAATAATAATTTAAAAAGTACTGGGAGGAGGAGGAGGGGACAGGATGCGCATAAGCTGTCAAATATTAAAAAGTATTTAAAAAACCCCACAAGCATCTCGCGCGGCCAATGGCTGCATCAGACGTCACCATGACATCATTTGATTGACAACCAAGAGGCTCCATCTTTAATCGTTACTTTTGCGTGTATGAACTTTGTTGGGGTAAAATGCACCGGAGGGGGCAAAAGGTAGTATGAACTTCTCTCTGGAGAGATTCGGTAATGCCATGCACGATCTCATCGGATCAAACCAGGGCAAATGGGCTAGTCTGAATGGGGCCAGAGTAACCAAATGTGTGAGACAAATGTGTGAGGCAGGAGCCTTTCCACGCAAACACTGCTTTTTCAGGTGCACACTTGTGTGGGCAGGAACCATGTTGTTCATTCCATATTATTTCCCAAACAGAAAGGTGATGCCACTTGGAGACAGATGATAGGGAAACAGCCCACATGTTGTGGCAAGGCATGAATCAGAATTTAGCTTTCCTCTATGGGGGGGGTATATTGAATAGAGTACAGAAATATTGACTTGTACACGTCAGATACAAAATAGTCTCATGGGTTCTTCACAACTCTACTTTCTGGTGGAAAAATCAATTCCCTGTTCAATGTCAAATGAATTTAACATGCCTTACTTCCTGGGAAATCTTAAAAGATTAAATATAACCAATTCCTTTTTCTTGAGTATGGGCTAGAAATATTGATTTATCCCAAGCCACACAATGTGATTCATGACTCATCAGAGATATGAGCCTGGGCTTCCCACATCTGACCTCTGTTCTTACTGCACTAGTTGTTCAAGGTAAGCTATGGGATGGGTGGCAAAATAAGAACTTTGCCCCCTAAATAAGAATTCTACCCCCATGAAAATGTCCCCAGTGTCCACATTTCTAGCATTTCAGAGAGAGAACACTGAAAACCATTCACACTTAGAACTGTGTACACTCTTGTTTGCATTTTCTTGGTTATCTTTGCATGTACTTCATGGGAGCTATCCAAACTGTATTTCTAAATGCCCAACTAAAGATCTAAGTTACTGCAATGCTAGAAATTTGGAGACTGAAAGGAGAATTTCATTTGAGGAGGCTGAATTCTTCTTTGGGGGTCAAACTTTTTGCTGTCCTCATTCTGTTGTTCCTGTAGCTACATCCTTGTGGCTAGCAAAGAATTAGTTATTCCTTCCTCTATTGATAAATAGATTGGGTACTAAGAAGTAGGTTTGTTCTGCACCAGAATTAGCCCAGACTTGTTGAAAGGTCCTGATAAAGTCAAGTGAATTGTGGAGTCGAAAGTTTTCATGGATGGCATCCATAATTTTTTATTATTATTATTTTTTGGTGGGGTTTTCGGGCTATGTGACCATGTTCTAGAAAAAGGCAAGGCCGCAGTAGTCATGGAAATAGAACAATACAATATACAAAAAACTGAAACAAGACCCAACTAACAAAATCACCAGGAAAACAAACGCCCTGATCAAACACTTCTCAATTCAACCAACCACAAGACAAAGTTTGTGCAAATCTGAGGCTCTTCCACCAAGACTGTATAGACTTCCCAAGATCCACAAGGAGTCCATTCCACTCTGACTCATAGTAAGTGCCATTGGATACCCCACATATGACTTGGCCAAGTTTCTGGCCACGCAATTACAAACCTATATAGGGCAAACCCGTCACTACACCAAAGCCTCAGCTCACTTCATAGGAAAAATCAACAACCTTGAACTAAAACCGAGAGAAATAATAATAATAATAATAATAAATAATAATTTCGTAGGAAGGGCGGTATACAAATAAAGTATTATTATTATTATTATTATTATTATTATTATTATAGCCTGCCCCTCTGAACTGGCAATCGGGGCGGGGTACAACATAGTTAAAAGCAGCACAAGTTAAAATACAACAATCCCATTCCCCTCACCCACCCCTTAAAATAGAATTAAATAGCTAAGAATTAAAAACATAGTGCAAATAAAACATATAAAAGTAACTGCCCAAAGCTGTGTGAAACAATTACGAAAGGGGGGAGGGAGAGGAACTAGGAGAAGGAGTCAACAGTGGGTATGGAGCCAAGAAATGAAATGTTATCTGGGAAGGTCTGCCGGAAGAGTTGCATCTTTAAGGCTTTTCTAAAGCCGTCAACAGATGTAATAAGACACATCTCATCCGGCAGGCCATTCCATAGCTTGGGGCCTATGGCTGAAAATGCCCTCTGGGAGGTTTGTGTCAGTCTGTAACAAGGGCTGTAACAGATTCCTCCCAGAGGACCGGAGTGTGAGGGGGGTTGATCATATGGGGAGAGGCGGTCCCTAAGATAGGATGGACCCAAGCCATGAAGGGCTTTATTTATTTTTTTTAGTTTTTATTATTAATATTACTACAAAAAAAAAAAAAATACAATACAAAAACACAAGTACAGTCCATACACTACAAACACATTCATTACACATTCAGTACATATACAAATACAATACAAATACAAAATCAACACCAAGAACATATATAATTAGATATTTATACCAAAAAACAGAATACAAACTATTACCACACTTCCCAGGTAACGTAAGTATCCTTAATAACAAATTTCAGTCAGGTTCTGAGGTATATATCTATATATAAAAAAATTAAACCTTGGGTTCATCCCAGACATCACTCCCTTTTCTTTAAAGGTTAAAACCAACACCTTGTACTGGGCCCGGAAACTAATTGACAGCCAGTGGAGAGCTTTAAGCACCAGTGTAATGCGCTCTCTCCTGGATCAGCTTCAATGTGATCTCCTTGTTCACCAAAGTCTCCATAATGGACACCATGACACTCACTCATCCGACAATTTTTTCTGGAAGACATTACAGCTTTGTTCAAACATTGCCTCACCACAAGCTATTTCCAGTGGGACAATGGATCCTATGAGCAGAGAGATGGGGTAGCAATGGAGGAGCCTTGTAATAGCAAACTTTTACATGGAGCACTTTGAAAAACAAGCCCTGGAAACAGCACCGAAAAAGCCCACAACATGGTTCCAATATGTGGATGACACTTTCATCATTTGGAGCCATGGAGAAGAAGATCTGGCTGTATTTCTGAACCATATGAACAACATCCATCCTAACATCCAGTTCACAATGGAAAAAGAAAAGGATGGAACACTACCATTCTTGGATGTCCTAGTCATTTGCAAACCAAACCAATGTTTGGGCCACACAGTATACAGAAAACCTACGCATACGGACAGATACCTGCACAAGAACTCCAACCATCACCCAGGACAAAAAGAAGCACTATAAAAACACTAGTAGACTGGGCAAAATGTATCTGTGAACCCCACTTCTTGGAAGATGAACTGAAAGCCCTGGACCGGGCTCTACAGGCAAATGGTTACTCCAGCGCAGACATCAGAAGGGCTGCCAGGCCCAGAAAAACCCAGAAGACTCAAGACAAGCAACTACCCAAAGGGAAGGTATTTTTACTATACATCAAAGGAGTCACAGACAGAATAGGGAAACTGGTGAGGAAACACAACCTTCAAATGGTTTAAAAACAAAGCAAATCCAGCAAATGCTTCGATCAGCCAAGGACAAGAGAGACTCTCTCACAGCCGCAGGAATCTACCGCATTCCATGCAGCTGCGGACAGGTCTACATAAGGACTACCAAACACATTGTGCAGACAAGAATCAAGGAACATGAGAGACACTGAAGACTGGGTCAGCTGGAAAAATCAGCAGTAGTAGAACATGCTATAAACCATCCTGGGCATAAAATGCCGTTTTAAAACACTGAAATTCTGGACCATGCCAACAACTCTCATGTCAGAATGCAAAAGGGAAGCCATTGAAATGCATAAACACCTGGACAATTTCAGCAGGAAAGAGGAAACACTGAGGGTAAACAAGGCTTGGCTACCAGTCCTGAAGAACAGCAAGGTTAAGACTCAACCAATGCAAGTGAGAAACAGCCTGGGGTCAGGGGATTCCCAGCAGACATTAATCCTCTTGTGCATATCCTCCCACCTTGGGGACTGCCATTAGCATCAAAACGATACACTTGCAAATCACTCCTCCTTTCCCAGGCTCACACAGGATATATATACCCAATCCTTTTCCAGGCAAACATTCTCTGAAGATGCCAGCCACAGATGGTGGCAAAACGTCAGAAAGGAACTTTTGTAGAATATGGCCACATAGCCTGAAAACCCCACAAAAAACTATCAATCCATCAGCACTGCTATTATGTACCTTTAGGTCGTTTCCAACTTATGGCCAACCTAAGGGAAACTTATCATGGATTTTTTGGGGCAAGATTTGTTCGGAAGGGATTTGCCATTGCCTTCTTCTGGGGCTAAGAGTATGTGACTTGCCCATGGTCACCCAATGGGTTTTTATAGCCAAGCGGGGATTTCAATGCTGGTCTCCTAAGTCCTAGGCCAATACTCAAACTGTACTGGCTCACGGGTACATACGAGGGGTTATCCAAAAGTTTTAATGATCACCCTTTTTAAAGATTGACAGAAAGTTTGTTTTGATTTGTAGTTGCTAGCTTATTTCTATGTAGTCGCTATCTAGATTTATACATTTTTCCCAGCGTATCTTCACTCTTCAAATACCTGATATTGTAGAAGTCTGAAGATTGCGCCTTATGAGGGGGTATCGTAAAGTAATAATTAACACCTGGAAGTTGTTAGGGCATATTGATAAAATTTTGTCATTGTCATCATTGGTCCCTAAGTGCACGTTGCTGAGAAAATCAGCTCATTGTGTCCTTTATTTTTGTGACTGGCTGTGACAGAAGTGACTAAAGTGTAAAATCCTCATCAGGCGCAATCTTCAGGCTTCTACAATATCAGGTATTCATAGGGTCAAGATATGCTGGGAAACATGTATAAATCTAGATAGTCACTACATAGAGATAAAGTAACAACTACAAATCAAAACAAACTTTCTGTCCATTTTTAAAAAAAGGTGATCATTAAAACATTTGGATACCCCCTTGTATCTCAGTGGTAGGGCTTTGCATGCAGAAGTTTTCAAGTTCAGCCCAGGCATCTCTACAAATGGCTTGGAAAGTTTCTGAAACCCATGCTGTCAGTATAACAATATTGAGCTAGATGGAACAATGGCCTGACTCAGTGTAAGACAACTTCCTGTGTCCACAGAACTAAAATTATTTGTGTTTGCAAACTGTTGTTTTCTAAAAAACACAAATTTATAACATAAATCAGGAAAATGATCATGGTAATTCCCAGCAATACCATTGGTGCTGAATTTTTTTTTAAACCAATGTGCTAATTACATCCAAAATAAAAGTCACATTTAATTTTAACATATATCAAGGTACTTGAAAAATACATCTGAGTGCTTTAAAACCTGACTTGGCATAACTAATGTCTGATAATAAAATAAATTCCTTTTGTAAGCTGCCTCATAAAAGAAGGTTATCAGAGAAGCAAATTGTAGCAAGTGCCACATAATTCTGTTTTTCACTTCTTTGCTCACAGTAAATCCAAGTGCATTATTGGATTACAAACACAGAAAGGCCTTTATCCATTCACAGTTCAAAGCAATGAACACAATGGCACATTAGTCCAGTCAGTTAATGGGGACATATTTAATTAGAAAACATTCTAATTAACCCTGAGAATGGATTTAAACCCATGATAATTCTGAAGCATGGACTTTACTTTTGATCTGGTAATTTCTTAGGCTTCAGATCCCTAATATACCTCCTGCCTCTGGGTTTTCTTTGCTTCTGTGAGCAGTTGTCCCCTTACTTAGCTATGAGACTTGGATACAAAACTAGAGTATAAAGAAGAGTGAGTGACTGTATCCCTATGTATGGGTGAAGTATTTATTTATTTATTTATATAGCGCTGTAAATTTACACAGTGCTGTACATACAATCTTATTCTCTCCACTTTTCTTTTGGGGGAGACCATGGGGAAGAGAGAAAGAAAATATATTCTATATAAATTTTTTTAAAAATTCACAACCCAGTATCCACAACGTTTTCATTATTTGTATTCTCTTCTAGCTTTCCAGGGCTACAATAGGCTCCAATGTTGTAGATTCACTTTTTACTTCAGCAAGAAATGTACTGTTGTTTGTTTGTTGTTGTTAACTGACCCTGAGTTGGCATCGACTCATCACAACTCAGTGGATGAGACATTTCCAAGCCTCCCTATCTTCCACTGCTCTGCTTAGGTCCTGCAAATTCATGTCTGTCCATCTGGCATGCAGTCTTCCACTCTTTCAGTTGCCCTCTAGCAATAATGCTTCCCTAGCGTTAGAGAGTCATTCCTTCTAATGATGTGACCAATAAACAACAGCCTCAGTTTTATCATCTTTGCTTCCAGAGAGAGTTCAGGCTTGATCTGTTTGCATTTTTGATCATCCATAGTGCCCTTAGCACTCTTCTCCAGCACCATATCTCAAATCAGTTGATTTTCTTTTCATTGGCTTTCTTCACTGTCCAGCTCTCACATCTAAATGGTAATGGGGAATACAATGGCTTGGACAATTCTAACTTTAGTTGTATATATTTGTACTTTAGGATTTTGTCTTGTTCTTTCAGGCTACCCTTATCATTCTTGGTCTTCTCCTTATTTCTTGACTACAGTCCCCATTCTGTTCAATGTTTGATCTGAGATGCAGGAAGTCTTTAACTATTTTGATTTCTTCATTATCTAAGAGCCTGTACAGATTGGCACTTGATGATGCACGCCCAGCTCCAGAAGGCGTGTGGCATCATGACACACCTCTAAATGACACAGCGCCAAAGGGACTCCATACAGCCATGCCGCCACGCCTATGGTGCCCTCCAGAGGCCAGATCGAGGCTGCGGCATGAGGTCCCAATCCAGCTGAAGAAAGGTTGGCTGAATGCCGCCCGTCTATGCAGCCCCTAAGTTGAATTTATGTATATCCTCTGTGGTCATTATTTTTGTTTTCTTTATTTTAAGTAGTAAGCCTGCTGTAGGAAATGTACTAGTTGGCTAGTACAGTAGTATGTAACTAGTAATTAATTAGTAAGAAATGTACTAGTTGGCCTCAAACATATCTATTGGCCTCTAGTCAATACTAGAGTAAGGGAATGGATGGTTTACTTCATAGGGATGTTTTGAGGGTACCCATGAATACTCAAAGAAAAGGGAGGCCAGAGGTGACTTCTCCTCCAAGTTTTATAGAGATCTTCCATCTACTTGCTGGTGGAAAGCCACTTTGCATGATATACTGTAATCCTATGCAGCTGATTTATATGCATAATACTAATCACACACACACATACATGCATATAATGATATTATATAATCAGTTAATGTTTTGTGGGTGTGTAAAATCAGGGAGGGGGTGCATTCCAAGGTGCACTTGTTGCTTACAAAATGCCATGACACTTGGTCATTGCAACACTTTATCCTTCACCATACACACTGAGAGCCAGCATAGTGTAGTTGTTTGAATATTGGACTAGGACTCTGGGAAATCAGTGTTCAGATACCCACTCAGCCACAGAAACCCACTGGCTAACTTTGGGCAAGTCACACTCTCCCAACCTTAGAGGAAGGTGATGGGAAGCCCCTTTGAATAAATTTTGCCAAGAAAACCCTAGGATAGAGCCCCCATAAGTTGGTTTGACTGATGGAACATAACAGCAATAACTATGCACACTAAGGCTTGGATCCGAAGATTAATATCCTTCTACATGTCTAGTGAAGGTTTGAATCTAATTGTTTCAATTAAGCCCCTATGCTGCAAGACAATCCTCTTGAGAACCTAAGTGGAAGTTCATCAACAGTTTGGAATAAGGCTGTGGAGATAGTTCTTTCTTTCTTTCTTTCTTTGACTGGGTGGGCACAGGTTCAAATCCACACTGGATAATGAAACTCTGGGCTTGGCATTGTCTCAGCATAAATTATTTCATAGAGTTGTTGTGTGAAAAAACAAACAAACATGTATACTATCTTGAGTTTTTCATAGAAAGGCAGAATATATATAGGATGGATAAATGGATGGATTTATTAGAATGGATTTATTTACAACAGCTGTTTAGTTCCCAACCAATATACAGTACAACCTCCATATTCACAGAACCACTACCTAAGGTTTCACTAACCCATATCTGAAAAAAAATATGTTCTCTCTAGGCATTTTCTAGGTCCATCAGCACAATTCTATGGTATGCTTCTGGCGAAGGTTGACCAAGAAGACCTAGAAATGCCTAGAGAGATGTTCTCTCTAGGAATCCATTGGTCTTCTAGTGTGACTCTATGGTCATTGTCAGCCGGAAGCCATTTACTTTAATAGAGTTTGCTATTACCCATGGTTTTGCATTTCCACAGTAAATCTGGGAACATATTCCTTGTGGATATGGAGTCATACTGTAATTAATCGCAAACATAAAATAAATTACAAATTGAAATGGTGAGGGTTTGGTGTCACCCAAAATGGAAATTTTTCTACATAAATAATTTTGATATATCACATCTATAGCAAAATGCTGATGAAGTATGAGTGAGTCAGCTTTTTATGAACTTATTATGTATAACCATCACCCATTCTTTCATCATTTTGCTAAAGATTGTCTATCTCCTTAAGAAAAATCTGCAGCCACTGTAGAATTGAACCAGATCGTTTCTATTCCTTTAGATTTAGGTCCCTTTATTTAGGTTCTGTAACTTAGTTTAACTATGATTTAGTCTTTCCAACCGACTGAGATAATGGATGTCAAAACAACACTTGCTTTCTCTGTCTAATGCTGTCATACTCTTGCACAATTAATTTGTTTCCAATACCTCCTTTGGCAAAACATGACCAAATAAAGAAGATAAGTCAGTAATGAGTCTTTCTCCGGTTAGATAAGCATCATGTGGCTCAAATGACAAGCAACTGTTCCATGTGGGAAGTAGCCTGTATTGTTAAATGCCAAAGAGGATGCAATTCCTGTAGACAGCTAGGTGAATTTGCCAACTCACAAAGGATGGGGGAAAGATATGGTTTGTTTTGCTGGTAAAGATCACTTTCTCAAAACTGTATCTTTATTCAAATAACAGAAATTTAAAAATAATGGTTGCTTTCAGATTATCTTCCTGCCACCCTGGTAGCATATGGCCAGAATGAAAGATATTGGACATATGGTAAGCAAAAAAGCAAAAAAGCAAAAAAGGTTCAGTACATTTGTTTCCTCATCAAATCAAACTAGTTTCAATCAATCAAACTTACAGGAGTTTACGTGTATGTTTTTGTTACTAGCCATTAAATCAGCTTCAACTTACGGTAACCCTCTGAACGAGAGATCTCCATAGGTCCTAGTCACCCACAACTTCATTCAGATCTTGCAAACTCAGAACCATGCCTTCCTTACCTTCCTATTTTCCAACTCCCTTCCACCTTACCAAGTATTATCGTCTTTTCTAAATGCGTTGTATCACCTCATGACTTGACCAAAGTATGATAGCATCATTCTAGTCATTTTGGCTTCTAGGGAGAGTTTAGGCTTGATTTACCATGTATTTTGCTTTCTGGCAGTCCGTGGTGTCCTGTTGGGTGTCACCTGGTGCAGACCACACTCCCCTCACTCTCCTAATGACACCACTGCTTATGGCCTGAGCCTTTAAAAAGCTTTTGTCATTGGATGTGACAAGAAAGAAGGACAAAGATTAATGTTACAAAAATGTGTAATATGACAGAATGCCACGAAGAGTGTCAAACACCTGAATATATACTGGCAGCATATGGGGTATCCCACCCACTGGTATCACTAGGGTTGGCATCATCTGTTGCAGTAACTCAGTGTTACCCCATGGACCAGAAAAGGCTGTTGGTTGGTTGTAACAGTGACAGAAACAGCAGAGTACTTCACCCTCCCTTGCCTCCCTTCACCTCATTCTCTTGCATGCCTGCCTGGTCAGCTGTCCAGCCAGGCCCAGAAAAGGCTGTTAGGGAAGGTGGCAGTCGCAACAGTGGTGGAATGTCCTGCCCTCCTTTCCTTCCTGCCACATTACCTGCCTGCCCATCCACCCACCCAGCTAGTACTCTCAGCAGGCTGACCTGCCTTGCCCTGCCTGCTTGCTCACCTGCCCAGCCACCTGGTGAGACCACGGAAGAGCTGCTGGGGGCAGCGGTGGTGGCAGCAGTGTTACTGCCTCACAATCTCTTCTTTCCTGTCACCTCATCAGCCCACTCAGGTCCAGAAACAGCTCCCAGGGGGCAACAGTGGACTACCCAGTCTTCTTTCCCTTCCATTGCCTTGCCCACCTGCCACGCCTCCTTGAAAGAGCTGTTGGGGGTGGTGGCAGCAGCAGTGGCAGAAGTAACAGTAGCAGTAGCATACTGTCCCACCCTTTCTTCCCTCCTTCTGCCTTAGCACAGCTAGACCCAGAAAGGGCTGCCAGGGGGTGGTTGTAGTGGACTGTCCTGCCCTTCCTTCTCTTCCACTGTCTCTGGTTGGGTGGCTGGCAGTGAGGCACAGGGAGGGAAGGGCAGTTTGCTGCTGCCACTACTGCTACCATCAAACAGCCCTTTTTGGCACCATAAAAAAGGTAAAGGTCTCCTTTTTGATGGGATTATCTAGTTGGGTCCAACTGTAGGGGGCAGCAATCATCTCTGTTACTAAGCCGAGGGAGCCAGTGTTGTCAAAGACGACTCCATGGTCATGTGGCCGGCATGACTAAATGCTGAGGTGCAGGAATGCTGTTACCCTCCTATCGAAGTGGTACCTGTTTATCTGTTTGCACTTTTGCATGCTTTCAAACTGTTAGAGTGGCAGAAGCTGGGACTAGTGAAGGGAGCTCACTCTGTTATGTGAAGCTTGGGTCTTGAACTGCTGATCTGCTGACCTTGCTGTCGTAAGAGTTGGCATCTTAACTGCTAAGCCACTGCATCTTATTAGTACTGTGCAGAAGGTACAGTAAACCTCTTTTGAATGTCTCTTATCACAAAAAACCTACAAAGAGATAACCCAAAATGAAACAAGAGATAGTGCCAGAAGATGACACTCCCAGGCTGGATGGCATACAATGAGCTACTGTGGGACAGCAGATCACAACTACACATAGCACTGTGGCTAATGATCCCCAAGGGTGGGGATGGTCTGTGGCCAGAAGTGGAACGCTTACTTGACAAAGTAGAAACAAAAAGACAATGGAAACAATGCACTAAAGAATTGTGTAAAAGAGATCAAAGGATGACATGCTCATTCAAGGAAGAACCATCTGAAGATGAACATATAGTTATAGAAAGTGAAGTGGTAGATGCACACAGAGCACTTGGGAGAAAGAAATTACCAGGAACAGATGGCATACCAATAGAGCTGCTGCGTGCTATAGTGATAAAATCTACTCTAGTTCTAAATAAAATCTGTCAGCATATATGGGGAACAAAATAATGGCCCACAGGGTCATATGAAAATGCTCCATATGTATTGTAATCCTCAAGAAAGGGGACATCAGGGTTTGCAGAAAGGACAATTGCACAGGACCATTGCACCAAATTCCCATGGAAGCAAAATGATGCTCAAAATTCTACAACAAGAATTTTATCGTATATGCAGTGAAAAATGCTAGATGTTCAAGCTAGGTTCAGACAAGCAAGATGCACTAGGGATCATATTGGAACCAAACACTGGATAATGGAGCACATTAAGGAATTTAAAAAGAAAATCATCCTGTGCTTTATAGATTATAGCAAAACTTTGCTTGTGTAGATAATGAAAAACTTCTAAAGAAATGGTAGTGCCAGAACATTTGATTGTCTTAATGTGCAATCTGCAGGACAAGAGCCTACTGTTAGGACAAAAAATGATGAAACAGAATAGTCTCCACTGAGTGGGTGGGCGTGGAGGGGAGGCAAGGCTGTATTTTATCACTCTATCTGTTTAACTTGTATGCTAAACATATAAGGTTTAGATTTAGAGGAAGCAGGTGTGTAAACTGGAGGAAGAAACATCAATGGTTTAAGATATGCAGATGACAGAGTACTAGCAGAAAATAGCAAAGACTTGGAACAATTACAGCAGAAAGTGCAAAGACAGATTTACTGTTGAACTTTAAGAAAACAAACATAATGACCACATCTAATAGGAGACAATGAAGTCATTGAAATAGACCCAGATTTGCCATGCCTTGGCTCCGTCATTAATTGGAATAAAGACAGCAGTCAAGAAATCAAAAGACTAGTACTTGGAAGGGCAGCTATGAAGGAGCTAGACAAGATCTGAAGTGTAAAAAAAACATAATCGAATATTAAACTTTGGATGGTCCATGCCATCACATTTCCCATTTCTATGTATGTTTGGACTTTATCACACGGAAAATCAGGGAAAAGCAGGGGTTTAAATGGATATTATCCTGTGAAAATTGCATGATTGTGCTGAAGACTTTCACACTACATCACAATTAAACAGAACTTATTTCAGCAACAACCAGGTAACAACTAGCAACAAATCATTCATGGGGAAAGTGAAGATAGCAAAGATAGCTGGACAGTAAAGAAAGCTGATAGGAAGAAAACCAAGTCATATGAAATGTGATGCTGGAGAAGAGTTCTGTGGATGCTGTGGACTGCCAAAAAGATGATTAAATGGGTCTTAGAACAAATCAAGTCTAGAAGTCAAGATGACTAAATTGAGACTGTTTTACTTTGGACATTTAATATCTACATGAAGCCGCTGGGCGAGATCATTCGGAGGCATGGAGCTCAGTGTCTTCAGTACGCTGATGACACTCAGATATACCTCTCCATGACCAGATCGTCGGCTCAGACTTCAGATGGTGTCTCTCCTCTTAATGACTGCCTTGCAGCGGTAATGGACTGGATGAGGGAAAACAGATTGAAGCTAAATCCAGACAAAACGGAGGTACTAAGGGTTACCGGTCCGAAACCAGGCTTGGGAATACAGCCTCCAGTCCTAGGTGGAGTCACACTCTCCTCTAAGGACTCTGTTCGCAGTCTGGGGGTACTCCTTGACTCATCGCTTCACATGACCAGTCAGGTGAATGCGGTAGTCAGGAGCACCTGCTATCAGCTTCGGCTGATACGCCAGCTGCGCCCTTTCCTGGATACGAAAGATCTGGAATCTGTGGTACATGCCCTAGTAACCTCACGTCTGGATTTCTGTAATGCGCTCTACATGGGGCTACCCTTGTGCCTAACCCAGAAACTTCAATTAGTTTAGAACATGGCAGCCAGGCCTATCACAGGAACATCAAGGAGAGAGCACATAACACCTGTGCTTAAAGCTCTCCACTGGCTGCCCATTAGTTTTCGGGCACAGTACAAGGTGTTGGTATTAACCTTCAAAGCCCTACATGGCTCAGGCCCGTCTTACCTTAGGGACCGCCTCTTCCCATACGAACCACCCTGCACACTTCGGTCCTCTGGGAGGAATCTGCTGAAGCCTATGAAAACCAGGCTGTCGCAAACCTCCCAGAGGACTTTCTCAGCTACCACGCCTAAACTTTGGAATGACCTGGAATGCGTCTCATTACATCTTTGACCAGCTTTAAAAAGGCCTTAAAGATGCATCTCTTCTGGAAGGCCTTCCCCTGAAGAGGGAATAATATATCACCAACCCCCGACCCTAATAATGCAAATGAAAATGTAAATGGCACCGGGGGATTAACTCTAGCTGTCCCTCTGTTCAAACCTTCTGATCCCACCCACTGGGGATTGCACTCGTACTGCCCATCAACTGCACTTTATTTTTATTATTTTAAAATTTTTTAACTGATGTAAATTTTAACTAGTTTTGATTTAATCTAGTCTTAAGGGGGGGGGAGGTTGGGAAGGGATTTGACTGCTGTTTTATTCTTGTATTTTTTAATTTGCTGTACTCTGCTTTGAGTATTCTATTAGAGGAGTGGGTTATAAATAAACATTATTATTATTATTATTATTGAAATGACATGACATGACATACTAGTAAAGACAATAATGATTGATAACATATAAGGCAGTAGGAAAAGAGAAAGAAAGAGCACATTTTAGATGGGTGGACTCACCCAAGGAAGCACAACCCAGAGTCTGCAAGATTGGAGCAGGGCTGTAGATGAGAGCACAACTTGGAGGTCTCTCTTTCATTGAGTTCCTCTAAGCTGAAGTTGACAACAATTAGCAACAGTATGGGCTACCAACAGTCATGTGTCTATACAGCATAAGACTCAAAAAAGCTTACTCGAGGATTAATTAATTAATCAACTAATTTCCCAATTTCCTCCCATGTAGGAATCAAAGTGGCTTACACTTTACATTAAAACAAAATAGCAAAAACCATCTGTAATGCAAATATTAAAAAAGAACTAAAATATTTTTTAAAAGGAATTCAGAACAGTTAAAATTATTAGAAACCATCTGGATATTAAGAACTAGAACATCCACTGCCATACCCAAACCACTTAAAAGATCAAGGTCTATGGTAAGAAGAAGGTCTTTGCCTGCTGGTGAAAAGAAACTGTGAGGAGGCCAATGGAGCCTCCTATGAAAGAGACTTCTACAATCTGGGAGCAGCCAGAGAGAAGGCTCTCTCCAGAGTCTTCACCAGATACATCTGTAATAGTGTGATTGAGAGAAAAGCCATTCCCCAAAGATATTAAAAATTCAGGTAGATTCATATAGAAAAATATGACATTTCAAAGAGTCTGGATCTAAGCCATATAGGGCTGTATAGGTTACAACTAGCACTTTGAATTCTGCCTGAAAACTGCCGTTTTGTTGCAAGGATTTACAGTGAGATGTGGAAGCACTCTAAAATGTGCACTTTTAATTTGGGCAGCAATCAGCCTAAGGCCTTATCATGTTTAAAAAGAATATATTCAAAGGCAACGAGACAGATATGTCTTCTGCCTTACCTTCCCACAGACCTATGAAGTACTTCTGCTCTAATGCTGTGGGAGAAAATTGTAAATATGTGGCTTTTTTCCTGCGGGGAAAATCAGTTTGGCAAAAGCCACACATTTACGACTGGTTCCCTCTGGAGCTACTGGACTATGACCCTGGAGACAAGGATTAAATCCCTGTTCAGCCGTGTAAACCCACTGCGTGACATTGGGCAAGCCACAGTCTCTCAACCTCAAAAGGAATCAAAGGCAACTCCCCTCTGAACAAATTTTGCCAAGAAAACCCAGTGATAGATTCTCCTGATAATTGTTGGGATCCTCAGAAAGTTCTTCCAAATGTTTAGGTAGAATCTCTTCTCCTGTAGTTTGAATTCGATGCTCTGTATCCTAATCTCTGGATTAGTAGAAAACAGGCTTGCTCCATCCTCAATGCAACATCCTTTCAAGTACAGTGGTCCCCTGGGTTGCGAAAGTACAGTGGTCCCCCGGGTTGCGAAAGTAATCCGTTCCGGGATTACTTTAGTAACCCGGAAATGTTTCGCAACCTGGGGGACCGCTTTTAGTTGATGCACAGCGCGCTGGAAGCGCACTGTTTTAAAGGGCCCGGATTTTTTTGGATCCCGGGGGCTTTTTTTTTTGCCCCGGCCGTTTCGGGTCCCGGGGATTTCGTTCCCCGGGGGCTTCGTATCCCGGGGGACCACTGTAATCCATTCCGGGATTACTTTCGTAACCCGGAAATGTTTCGCAACCCGGGGGACCACTTTAGTTGATGCACAGCGCGCCGGAAGTGCACTGTTTTAAAGGGCCCGGGTTGCTTTTTTTCTTCGCAACACGAGGATTTTTTCGGATCCCGGGGGCTTTTTTTTTGCCCCTGCCGTTTCGGGTCCCGGGGATTTAGTTCCCCGGGGGCTTTGTATCCCGGGGGACCACTGTACTGTATTTAAACATGGCCATCATGTCACCTTCTCTTCTCCAGGCTACATACCCAGCTCCCTAAGCTGCTCCTCAGAGAGCATGGTTTTCCACCTCTTTCATCATTTTGGTCATGCTCTTCTGAGCATGCTCCAGCTTGTAAAAATCCTTTTTGAATTGTGGTGCCCACAACTGGACACAGTATTCCAGGTGAGGCCTGACCAAAGTAGAATAGATTGGCACTATTACTTCACTCGATTTAGATGCTGTACTCCTGTTGATGCAGCCTAGAATCACGTGGGCTTTTTAAGCTACTCTAGTGACAGATTTGGATAAATATTCAATTTACAAACATGTTTGGATGTAGCAGATGAAAAAACACACCCACCCAGAAATGAGCATGTTAAATCAACAAAATAGCAGTTTCCTGCTGTGTAGATAACCTGATAAAATATCAGGAAAACATTTCTGCAGTAATACACAATGTTTATTTCAGGGCAGAACTGATTATCTATTCTAACCTGTGCCTGCTGAATATTCCCCAGGCTTTGTAGACAAGTTCTGATATGAAAAACATTGTTATTTTATTGCTAAATCCTATGCTTTGAAATGAACAAAATACAGCGGCAAAGCTTTTATTTAAAAACATATAGTAAGAGCCCCTAGGTGTCTGACAGGCAGGAGCAAAACTGAGCAAGTTCTGTTTTAGACTCCTGTTCCAAATTGTCTCCAGCTTTATCAAAAATGGATTGTATGGAATGTAGTTCCATACATTCCATGGGGCTTTAGGTTTCTATCTGAGCCATCCCCAGAGGAAAATCATGTTTGAAACACAGAGCACTGTAAAAAAAAATTTTTTTTCACGATATGGCACTGAAAGAGGGTATCCTTGGTGAGCTACGGTAAGTCGGTGCTTCTCAGGCTATTTGATGTGGAGGACAGGCAATTATTTTTCCCCCAATGGGTCAAGGATAGTGCCAGGGACAGCTGATGACTTGAGGACTGCCACTGGTCTATGGATCATCACATTCAGTAGCATTGAGGTAAGTTGCTAGGAAAAGCAACTAAAGGAATTGTAGCACCTTAAGGACAAGTCCTCCCCATTACTTTCAGTGGTGTAGTTGCTTCCTTCAAGAGCTTTGCACCAGGTGGTTACAAATAATGAGTTACTTTTAACTATAAAAAAGGAAAAAGAAATGTAATGTCATATTTAGGATCTGATTATTTCCAGCATGCGTGTACATGGATTTCAGTCCATAAGTTATCTGAAGAACTGGGCTGAAATCAATGAAAGTAGGTGCTGAACTACATGAGACTTAAAGGTGTTAGTAAATTTCTCCCTTTTTTTTTTTTTTTTGCAAACAGGTACAAAAAAACAAAAACAAAAACCAACAACAACAACAAAACAAAAACAAAACCTAGCTGAAAACTGCTTACAGCTACTTTCTTTTCCTCAGTAATGAAGATGTACATTATGTTACAACTACAAAGCAATAAGTCCAGTCCTTTTGACGTGTAGGTTTTCTGTTATTTTTGTAATTTTAGAGTGTGCCCATAGTGGAGAAGTAGTATTGCATGCTTTAAGTGCTGGGTTATGCTGTTGCACTCAGATATTTTGGTTGAAGTATCTATGGTCCAAGCACATTGCAGAAACAATTCTGTTTGAGACTGCTTTAACTGTCCTGGCTCAGTGCTAGGGAATTGGGAATTGTAGTTTATTGTGTCACCAGAGCTCTCAGATATAGAAGGTTAAATGTCTCACGAAACTACAGTTCTCAGAATTCTGTAGCATTGAGCCAGAGCAGTTAAAATGGTCTCAAACTAGATTGTTTCTTTAGAGTGTTTTGGACCTATGAATAACTTTTGTGGTTATTTTGAGAGTGAAGTCAGTTTAAGGAATGTAGCAATAATAATACCTAACTACTTTTGGGCTTTGAAAATATAACTATGACTAATTATATTTGAAAGGTAACTTTCTAAGCTCTGGTGCCTCATTTTCAGTTGCTTCCTTGATGCTCTAGTAAATTTTTAACACGATTGCTGTATATTTTATATCCAATTAAAAGGAAAAATTACTGAACTCTGAACTATTCTTCCAACTGTAAAGCATTGCTTTCTCTCCCTCCAACCCAAAACACCACTTATCAAAAAGTAGGCTGAATAAGCACTTCAGTAATAGTGCTCTCCTTAATAGTGAAGTGACTCAGTGCTATAGAATTATGGGATTTGTAGTGCTGTGAGATATTTAACAATCTTTGTCAGAGAACTCTGTTGTCAGAACAAACTAAAAATTCCAGGATTCCACAGCATAGAGCCATGGCAGTTAAAACAGTATCAAACTGCATTATTTCTGCTGTGTAAATTTAATAATAATAATAATAATAATAATAAAGTTTATTTATAGCCCATTCCTCTAATAAAGTACTCGGAGCGGGGTACAACAGATTAAAAAGGATACAGAGTAAAAACGACAATCATATCCCTCCCCAACCGCTCCCCTTAAAACTAAATTAAACCAAGACAAATTAAAATTGGCACAGATTAAAATTGGTCAACAAGTATTAAACAAAGTGCAATCTAATGAACTATTCACGTGCAAGTCCGTTTTAAATAAACTCAGCTGGATTAGACAAGGGCAGCTGAGATAACTCCCATTTCTGTCTATGTTTAGCAGTAATAATAACTCTTAATACTATTGTTTATCAAACTATCTATGCAGCTTGTGATATTCCAACAATACCAGGGTAAAGATATATCACAATGAGGGTGAGAGCAAAATATGCATTACATTAAAATAAATGTACCGGAACCTCGATCAAGAAAAGGCGTTTTTGGGAAACAGCAGTTACAGGTGTGGAAACAGTGAGGGAGAACTATTCAGTACTTGTCCCTGACAGGCCTTTGGCTTCTTTTCCTGGACAGGGTCTTATGAAGGTAAATCTTATGTGGAAGAAAATCAGGGATGTGTGCAATTTTGGAATGAAGGAAAAAAATGGCAGAGAAAAAGGTTTCAGCAGCCCAAATCCTCCCCTACTCCTCTTCTATTCAAAATTGCTGCACACCCCAGGGAGATTTTTATCAAACCCCACATAAAAAACCTATCATAGAATCATAGAGTTGGAAGAGAACACAAGGGCCCTCTAGTCCAACCCCCTGCCATGCAGGAACTCCCAATCAAAGCATCCCCATTGACAGATGGCTATCCAGCCTCTGCTTAAAGACCTCCAAGGAAGGAGACTCCACTACATTCCAAGGGAGTGTGTTCCACTGTCGAACAGCCCTTACTGTCAGGAAGTTCCTCCTAATGTTGAGGTGGAATCTTTTTTTCCTGGAGCTTCCATCCACTGTTCTGTGTTCTAGTCTTTGGAGCAGCAGAAAACAAACTTTCTCCATCCTCAGTGTGACACCCCATCAAATACTTAAACAGGGCTATCATATCACCCCTTAACCGTCTCTTTTCCAGGCTAAACATACCCAGCTCCCTAAGTCTTTCCTCATAAGGCATGGTTTCCAGGCCCTTCACTATTTTAGTGGTCCTCCTTTGGATATGCTCCAATTTGTCAACATCCTTTTTGAATTGTGGTGCCCAGAACTAGACACAGTATTCCAGGTGAGGCCTGACCAGAACAGAATAGAGTGACACTATTATTATATTATTATTATTATTATTATTATTATTATTATTAGAAACTATACTTCTATTAATGCAGCCTAAAATTGCATTGGCCTTTTTAGCTGCCACATCACACTGTTGACTCATGTTCAACTTGTGGTCTACTTGGACCCCAAGATCCCTTTCACACATAGTCTCGTTCAGCCAGATGTCCTCCATCCTATATCTATGCTTTTCCTTTTTTAATAAGTGCAGTATCTTATATTTCTCCCTGTTGAAGTTCCTTATGTTAGTTTTGGCTCAGCTTTCTAATCTATTCAGGTCATTTTGAATTTTGATCCTGTCCTCTGGGGTATTAGCTACTCATCGTAAATTAGTGCCATTTATAAATTTGATAGGCATACCCTCTATTTCTTCATCCAAGTCATTGATAAAGATGTTGGATCATTGGGCTTTTTTTCATATATGTTTATTTGTTAACTGCCCTCAAGTCAATCTTGACCCATAGTGACACTTTGAATGAGACATCTCCAAGACTCCCTGTCCTTCACTGCTCTGCTTGGGTCCTGTAAACTCATACCCATGATCTCCTTAATAGAGTCCATCCATCGAGCATGTGGCCTTCCTCTCTTTCTACTTCCCTCCACCTTTCCTAGCATTACTGTTTTTTCCAGTGAGTCCTCCCTTCTCATGATGTGTCAGAAGTACAACATCCTCAGTTTTGTCATTTTGGCTTCCAGGGAGATCTCTGGTTTGATCTGTTCTAGGAGCCATTTTTTTGCCTTTTTGGCCATCTAAGGGATCTTCAACACTCTTCTCCAGCACTACATCTCAAATGCTTTGATTTTCTTACTTTTGTGCAGAGTTGTATATCTTTACATTTTAGAATCTTTTCTAGTTCTTTCATAGTGGCCCACACCATTCTTAATCTTCTTCTGATTCCCTGGCTGCAGTCCCTATTTTTATCAATGTTTGATCCCAGGTATGAGAATTCTTTTACTATTTCTATTACTTCATTATCTAGGTTGAATTTGTCAGGATTCCCCATTGACATTATTTTTGTTTTCTTTATGTTGAACAATAGGCCTGCCTTTGCACTTTCTTCCTTGATCTTTCTTAGTAGTTGCTCCAGGTATGGGAGGCTTTCTGCTAGTATTATGGTATCGTCTATGTATCTTAGATTGTTAATATTCCTTCCTTCTATTTTCACTCCTTCTTCTTTGTCCAAGCCTGATATTTTTTACAATATGTTCTGCATATAAGATGAACAGGTAGGGTGATAAGATGCAACCTTGTCTAACCTCTTGTCTGGCTATATGTTTATGCTTGTCCATGAAAGTTAATAAATATGTTACAATACAGACTATCGCAAGGTTGCTTTAAAAAAATGAGTCATATTTCAGCAAAAATGATAGCAGTTTTTATTCACTCTAATAAAATACTAGAGCTTTAAAAAACACTCTTACTGTTCATTGTGCTAGTTGTGTCTTAGAGTCTGAATATAAGTAAATTTAAAATTCAGATCCTCAAATTTACATTAGATAAATTTCCCACTGAAATTGATAGATATTCTGTTAGTAATTACATTAAATCCCACTGACTTGAATGGGCCCATTTTGACTAAATATGAATCCAACTCAGTATCTCATCTGCAGGTCTAATGGATTTTTGATGCCTCAGCAATCTTCAGTTTCTGAATCCTTCTGTCCTAGAAAATTGACTGTGATAATATTTTAGTAACTTGAGAACAGTTTCCTTTCAAGGAATATGATCACACAGGCCTTTAACTGCACTTCAGCCTTTAGAAAAAACCCTTTGCATAGCACTTTCATGTGCTTTGTTATTTGAACTGTTTAAACACACAAACATGCCTTTCCTGTCATTGACTGTGAAAACAGCAAGAAGTATATAAAAAAAATTGGGACACACTACAGCAAAAACTAGTGACAGCGAAGTTTCAACTAGGGCTAAATACCTTAAAAGGACCAGATCTCATCTGATTTTGGAAGCTAAGCAGGGTCATTGCTGGTTAATAAATGAATAGTAGACTGCCAATAAATAGCAGATGCTGTAGTCTGCATTTCAGAGAAAGGGACTGACAAAACCACGTCTGAACATTCCTTGCCTAAGAAAACCTTTTGCACTTCATGGGGGTCCCCATAAGTTTACAGACAACTTGAAGGCGCACACACACACACACTTAAGTTTCAACCCACCACTGAAAGAATGTAGACTGGATTTAAGACTATCCTGTAAGAACAACTTCTTTGACACATTTTGTCTTTATTAATAAAATCAAGGTGTGCCCCCCCCCCCATATTTTAGGGCAAGAATGAGAAACTTAGGACCTTTAGTACTGGAACTCCCGTCGTCCTTCACCATTGGCTATGCTAGTCAGCTGTGATGCTAACTACAATCCAATAACACCTGGAGGACAAGTTGTCTGCCCCTTCTCTGTGAGCTATGAAGGCTTACTCCTGTGTTAGCCCTTACCACAAATTTGCTTGAGAATACTTTCAACCGAAGAGAGGGTTCTTTGAATGATTTATGGCATTGCTCAAATACTTCTTGCTGCCCTGCCTTGCCCAACTGAAGCCAGTAGGACCAGGAAAAAGTTTACAGTAGGCAGCTTGACACTGTACAAATATAGCCAACAGGCAGCAGAAATTACCAGTTGGACAACTATAAGAGCTGTATGAGCAATTGGAAGCAGGAAAGAACTGGATACTTCTAGATTATGATTTTACTAGGCAGCCACTGTGCTGTGTGTGTGTGTATAAGAGAGAGAGAAGAGAGAGAGAGAGAGAGAGAGAGATTCATTATCTTCTCCTTCCATGTTTTCTTCTTACCTCAAAAATCTACTAAGAATGAAAAGATAGATTATCTGCACAATGTTTTCAAATGGCAGTGATAGGGAGGCTTCATTTTGAAGCATCCCAAGTATTGTGACAACATATTAACAGAACTAATGAGATCTAAGTCAGGCAAACTGAGAGAATAGAACTTTGCTTGTCCAAGGGTGAGGTTGCAATGCTCACTATAACCACACAATATAACATAAATGGAGAAAAATAGGCCACAACTTTATTGATTACAGCTGAAATAGAATTAGCCCAAATGCATGGGTCCAGATCTGGGCATCGACCAACCCAAATGTTGATCCATCAACTCCAACTCTGGTCTGATGCCAGACCACTAGGATGACAGCAGGCAGCCAAATATTGCACTAGCCAGAGGGGCAACAGCAGCAGCCAAAAGGGGAATGCTCAACCTTCTCCTTTGCCATGGTGGCAGAGGTCTCCTTGTGAGGAGGCCTCCCCTGCCATGGCAAAGCTGAGAGAGGCATGCTCGAACATTTCCTTCACCACAGCAGCAAAGGTCTCCTCTGCTCTGAGGAGACCTTCGCGGTTATGGGAAAGTTAGAAATAGTACAGCAGGAGGAGGGCTCAACTGGGTGTCACCCCTCTTCTGGCATTTCACCAGTGTGGGCCGCACCCCCTGCACCTCCTAGTGATGCCACTGAAATATAGAGTCCTTTACCTAGTGACGACTGTAGTGCAGTGAAGACTGCAGCAACTTCATCCAGTCAGGTGCTTCAAGGAATTTATTATTTTTATTTATTTATTTTATTTATATACCGCCTTTCCAAAAAAGATCAAAGCGGTTTACAAAAGTGGATAAACAAGGGTTCTCTTGCCTCAGGCAAGCCCTGGTGGAGCTGGGCCTGCCTCTTCTCTCCCTCCCTAGGCAGAGGATGGCAGTTGGTATGGAGGGAGAGTCCTCTTGCCTCAGGCAAGCCCTGGTGGAGCTGGGCCTGCCTCTTCTCTCCCTCCCTAGGCAGCAACTTCAAATTCATTAGTTGAAGCTTACTACCCTGTCCCAGGTAGTGCAGTGGCAGCATTGTACCGTGGAAAGAGAAGCCGGCAATGGAGGACCTCCATCATTGCTCCCTTGTGCCACCTCTGGTTAGGGCCACAGCTGAACTTAGCTAGGATTGAATGAACCCATGTAGATTCTGTTGCCGGACAAAGCTCCTATCCATGATACGAGTGGCATTAACCTATGGCCTAGCACCCACTGAGACCTCTTGGAGTCTCTGGGTGAATAAGCAATCACCATCAGTAGATAGAGTATTTCCCTTCTTATTCTTATGACATTTCATTAACTTTTGAATTTGATTAAGAAGCAACAACTAGCATCACAAGAGAAGGTTGATTTCTATCCACTAACATGTTTTTAATTTTCAGGAATGAGTGTACATATATTTTCCACCCAATCCTATGTAGCTTTGCAGAATCTTAAAAATTTCTGTCTGTTTAAACTGCATTTAAATGGCATGTAAATTGCATTGCTTTTTTTTTTTTAAAGTTATATTTTAAAAGGGGGAAAAAGTAGCAGTAGTATTCTGTGGGGGTTCCTTCCAAGTGACTATGTGTAGGATTATAGCCTCTGTTAATGGTTAGGATATCATCATAGAGGGTATGCCTTCTAGAAACAAAGATGATGGTAAGATATGATGACTGTTCACAGAAATGAAGTGTTTTGTGGCCTGGACAATAACTCTTCCTACTCTCTACCTTGAGTAGGGCTTGCCATCTAGTGAATCCAGCACAGAACTACATGTTGCTCCCTTAACAATAAAGGAGGCAAATTTTCTGTTCTGTTCTTGCTTACTGACTCTCTTTACCATTTTGTTCTACAGTTTTACATGGTGCTTGATGTACTGCGGAAACAGTGTATCCCAGTGATTCTCTATCAAGCTATATTAACCAGCAAGAGCTTTTGATATCACAGTACCTTGGTACTCATGATTAAAAACTTAATTTCTGGATTTAAATGCCATCTCATTGATCACTCTGTCTCAAATAATCCCTGGATGTCTTGGATGATATATCTAAAGAAAGATAAGTAGAAACTTGTGGGAAGGAGAATATCCAGAAATTATCTATAACCACCCAAAAGCTTTAGCCAGTAATATGAGAAAGTATAAAAGCAGGCTTACTGCTGAACATAAAGAAAACAAAAATCAACCTTGACAATTGAACTAGTTAAAGGAAGGAGGAAACTGAAATAATTAAAGAATTCCTGTACCTTGACTCAAACATTGACAGGAACAGGGACTGCAGTCAAATAAGAAGAAGACCGGGAATGGGAAGCACAGCCATGAAAGAACTAGACAAGATCCCAAAGTGTAAAGATATACAGCAGAGCACTAAAGTCAGAACCGTCCAAGCCATACGGGTGTGAGCATTGGACAGTGAAGAAAGCTGACAGAAAGAAAATAAATCCATTTGAGATTTGGCGCTGGAGAAGAGTGCTGAGGATACCGTGGACAGTTAGAAAGACAAAGAAGTGGGTCCTTCAACAGATCAACCCTGAACTCTTTCTGGAAGCAAAGATAATGAACTTGACTTTGGTCACATCTTGAGAAGGCATGATTCACTAGAAAAGACAATAATGGTAGGGAAAGTAGAGGGCAATAGAAAGAGAGGAAGACCTATGCCAGACAGACTCAATCAGGGCCTGAATTTGTAGGACCTAAGCAGAGTGCTGGAGTCTTGGAGATGTCTCATCCACATGGTCGCCATGAGTCAAGGTTGACTCGAGGGCATTTAACAACTAATGAGAAAACTAGTGATGGAGAATGTCTAGCTCAAGACCATCTATTGCTTGCAGGGGTCCCTATTCAGATATTTATTGTTATCACTGATCAATCATCAAAGATAAGTGGCTTTTTAAACTTTAAACACAAGCATACAACTGATTTGTAAACAAGAGACCTGTTTTACAAAACTGAGTTGAGCTTCGCAGGCAGGAAATTTGTTTTATCAAACTGAGCTGTGCTATGCAAACCCAAATCCTATTACACTGGAGCCTATTTTTGATCAGTTGAACCGATCTGGGCTTTACAGTGTCCAGATTGGAAAAAAATTATGTCTGACACCATCCATTTTGCTTTGACTTCTTCCACTGTTTGAATGCCATCTTCAAGACCCTTCCAAAATTGGAATAAAGTCCTCAAACTAAAAAACATATCTTGTCACTGTTCTAAAGGAAGTACACTGGGAAGAAATATATTCAGATATTTGACTACTATACCGGTAATATATGCAATAAGAAAAGATTGTCTCTTTTTGGTAGTGCAATTGCAACTGTCCTTTATAATAAGTGAAAAGGAGACATGCCTTAAAAATGAAGAAAAAGATGGGTATCTGAAGGATATGAGCAATCACATATCTGTTGGTGATCAGAATGTCATAAAAAAATCATGCATAGTTGCCACAAATAACATATGACAACATCTGTATACTGAAACAATGGTAACATGCCTCTTCTCTTGTGCAAGGATACAGGGCACATTACATGCTGCAGACTTAGGGAAATGCATGTCTGTCCTGCCCCCCTTATGTCTGACAACATCTCCATGTTCTTGTAGTTTATGTGTACTCAAATGCATCCTAAGCCTTTAGTCTGATGGTGTGATAATGTGGGCTAGTAACTTTATACCATCTTTCCTATGCCAGGAAGGGATACACATTATGAGACAGTGCTGACAACATTGGGGCTTTCTAGATTGGCAAAAAGAAGTGTGTTCATGGCTGCATGAAACTCTAGCCTTTAGATGAGAAAAAGGGAAAGTGTGCCATGAAAACGCTTTTTTGTGTGTGTGTGTTTTAGGGGAGAAGAAGCGCCTTTAAAAAGGTGCTGTTTTTCCCAGCTTCTTTTTTAAAAACTGCGGAACAGCGCAGCTCCATCTAAAGGCTGTGGTGCAGCTGCTAAGAATTAAGGAAAAGGCAACTTCATGTCACACTTTCCTGCCAATCTAGAAAGCCCCATTGCTGACCAGATGGAATTAGCCTATCAGGTTCATCAGGAAACCTGGATCCTCCTGGGATCCAGGTGTTTCTGGGCTTCTGTACACTGGCTGCTCCTGGAGTATTCTGCTTTCAGAGCTGCCCTGGATTATCCCATTAGCCCAATTGAACCCCTCCTCATTTGATATCAGAATTGCAATAAAATGCCAGTTAAATGGTCCATCTATGACCCTACTGTAAATGCCATTAATGAGATTCCTCTCACCTGTAAGCTAGTAATAAGAGTCACCTGGATTCTGCTTTTCCAGACATCCTTGAGGAGGCGAGAAAAGTCATAGCTATAGAACAATGGATGGCACCAAGGAGTAAACAACTCTGGCTGTAGAATAATAGAATCACAGAGATGGAAGAGACCACAAGGACCATCCAGTCCAACCCCCTGCTATGCAATACTGTAGTAGTAATACTGGACACATGCTTCCCATTGTGTCACTTGCTGCCACCATAGGCCACTCCTCAGAGGTCAAAAATGAAGAGTCTAGCATTGATCATGTGGCTTGTTGTTGTGACTTCAGAGGGAGCAACTTGTGCCAGCACTGGTGCCAGGCCACATAGCGGGATGCATGTGTTAACCACAATCGAGCATCACTATAGAGTGCTCTGGATTTTCCTGGAAAATCTGAAGCAAAAGGTGTTATTTTGAACAGATTTAAGGGGGGATAGGGATGGATAGGGTGGATTTGTTGTGCAACTGGCCTCATGTTATGAAAACAGTCTGCCATGCCTGTTATTAATACGAGCTGTTTGCACTGCTTTGTGTGTCTTTAAAAACAAACAAACCTAGTACATTCCCCTTTTTGCATTTCACCTTTTTAGAACCATCAAAGGGCAACAAATTATATTTGGAGCTGCATTAGTAAGGGAAATCATTATGCATACAATCCACTCTTACACAGGCATACCTACTATCACACTCAGCATTCTGAGAACAGGGTTCCTGTGAGAACAAGTTATGAATCTTCTGTTCTTAAAAATGTGAGAAAGGTTGGATCAGACCAAATGCCTGTACAGACTAGTCCATTTTTCACAGTGGCTAACCAATTTGCCTAGCCTGCTACTACAGCTTCCGGTAGCAGATGACAGATTTATTATGAGCTGGGTTGAGCTCATTGTTGTTTTTTTTAAATATGTCCTGAACCTTGTATTATTCAGTTTCAGTGGATGACTATAGGTACTACTGTTATGAAAGAACAAGCAAACTTAGTCCAATTCACTTTCTCTCCACCATGCAACAGTATACATTTGCTGCATCCTCCCCTATTGAACTTTTTGTTCTAAGCATTTTCTCAACATGCCACATCCCACTGATCACTCCCAGTTTCTCTTTTCTGCACCCCCCCACTTTTGCAATGTCCTTTTGCAAGTTCAATATTTCCAAGTGTGGGTGCATCATAGTTTGATGGGCAGTTTCACATTGGCAGTCCCTCCCTCCCCTTTCCTTTCTGTCAAGCAGTGGATTGCCATTTTCTTTGAGATCTCCACTGAAATCCCATGATCGCTTTCTTGGTAAGTCTCCAGCACTCAAGTCTCATTAGTGTACATGTCAAGTCAGGATTTCAATGCCAAAATGGCATCTCTTCTTTTTTAGCCTACATTGAACCATATTTGGCATTTTAATGTTCATTCCTCCGGTTTGGAGCGATCCATCTGTTTAAGGACATTTCTGACAGGATAATGCTCTAGGTTAAAATAACACCATACTATTTTCAGGGATGTCGGCTTTGCAATTGTCCGAAGGCTATTTTCCAGTGTACAGCCGTACGAGTCCCAACTTCTTATATGCTGGAACATTCCCTAAGAGGAAATAATACTACGTTGGAAAATGTTTCAGATAAAATCAAAAGTTGCTAGAGCGCTCCAGAGGGCATTCTGTGAATGCCAAAGATATATGATGGCAAATATACTTGAAGCAGATCCCTAGAGGGTGAGGGTGCAGCATTGATATTTCAGAGCTATTTTACAAGCATTATATCAGCAGAATTTTTGGGGCTCCATGCTTCAGAGCACTTTACATACTCATAGAATCACATAATCATAGGCTGCGTTCACACTGGAGAAATAAACCAGTTTAAGTGCCATGGCTCAATGCTGTGAAATTCTGGGAATTGTAGTTTGTTGTGGGGCCCAGAGCGGAGCGGAATCGGTTCCACTGCCATACCGCTCTCATTGTCAAAGACATTCCTTCTAATGCTCATAACCTAGTGACAAAACATTTAAGCAGATACACTCAGGTAAAGCATTTCCAAAGGACCATCCCTGTGTGGAAGTACAGTACTGTTTGGAATAATCCAAGACCTAAATACCCCAAGGACACCAGATCCTGTGTGATTGGGAAGCTAAGTTGTACTTGGGTAGGTGACTGCCAGTGAAACTGCAGGTGCTGTAGGCTATATTTTGGGGAAAAGAACTGGCAAAATAGACCTCTAAAAATTCCTTGCCCAAGAAAACCCCATGAAATTTATGAGTTGGGGGGCATTTTTACTGTAGAAATAATACAGTTTGATTAATCGCTCCTTTAATTAACCACTTTAACTGCTATTGTTCTGTCCAACAGAATCCTGAGATTTGTAGTTTTGTGAGGTTTTATTTTTTTGTTTTAATTTCGTTTCGGTATGGTCACGTTATTTATTTTTATTTTGATATGTTGTATTTTATTTTTTTATTTACATTTTATTTTTATTTATTTAATTTTAATTTTGGCATGTTGTATTTTATTTTTATTTATTTACATTTTATTTCTTATTTACTTACATTTTATTTTTTTTAAAATTTCGGTACGTTTAATTTTTTATTTATTTATTTTTTTAACTTTTGTTTTGTTTCAGCACTACGTTTTTATTTATTTATTTATATTTTATTTTTAATTTTTATTTCGGTAGTACGTTTTATTTTTTAAAAAATTTTATTCTTGTTTCGGTAATACGTTTTATATGTTTATTTTATTTTATTATTTTCCCCAGCCAGAAGTCGACAGAAAAGGAGGAGGAGGAGAGGAGAGGAGGAAGACATGCTCTCCCCTTTCCCTCAGCTGGCCTTTATTATTCCCTCCCTTTCTTTCACACTGAGGTGACTGACGAGAGCAGGCCGCGACGGCGAGGAGGAGGAGGAGCCGCCATTTTGTCTCCTCCTCCTCCTCCTCTTCCTATCCATTCCATTCTCTCTCTGGGTGCAATAACAGAGCGCGAAGGGGGCTAAGAATGGTCCCCTCCTCCTCCTCCTCCTTGTCTGGAGGCCGGGGCTGAGGCTGAGGCTGGCTGAGGCGTCTTCGTCGCGGTCCCTTCCTCCCCCCCCCCGCCATGGGCTCCCAGGAGGCGCTGAGGGAGACGACCCGGCTGGCCTCCTCCAGCGCCCTCTTGCAGGTACCAAGATGGCGGCGGATGGAGGAGGAGGAGGCAGGCAGCAGCCCAGGAGAAGGACAAGGACAGTGCCTGCCTGCCTTCTCACCCTCAGTAACCCCAAACTAAGCCCTTGAAGGGGTTTTGGACTTCAGCTCCCAGCATTCCAGACCATTGGCCAACAGGGCTGAGGCTTCTGGGAGATGGAGTCCTAAACCCCTTAAAGGGCCTAGCTTAAGGACCACTGCTTTAAGAGATTTTGGATTTCAGCTCCCAGCATTCCAGACTATTGGCCAACAGGGCTGAGGCTTCTGGGAGATGGAGTCCTAAACCCCTTAAAGGGCCTAACTTAAGGACCACTGCTTTAAGAGATTTTGGATTTCAGCTCCCAGCATTCCAGACTATTGGCCAACATGGCTGAGGCTTCTGGGAGATGGAGTCTTAAATCCCTTAAAGGGCACAGTTTAGGGACCACTGTTTTTTAAGGGTTTTTTGGACTTCAGCTCCCAGAATCCCAGACCATTGGCCAACATGGCTGAGGCTTCTGGGAGATGTAGTCCTTAATCCCTTAAAGGGCACACTTTGGGGACCACTGCTTTTAAGGAGTTTTGGACTTCAGCTCCCAGAATCCCAGACTGTTGGCCAACATGGCTGAGTTTTCTGGGAGATGGAGTCTTAAATTTCTTAAAGGGCCTAGCTTAACCACTACTTTAATAGATTTTGGATTTCAACTCCCAGAATCCTAGACCATTGGCCAACATGGCTGAGGCTTCTGGGAGATGGAGTCCTAAACCCCTTAAAGGGCACACTTTGGGGACCACTCATATTATACTCTGAGGAGTTAATGCAGTTTAGCACCGCTTTAACTGGAGCTCAGGGTGGCCAGATGTCCTTGCCACAAAGGAGGACAAGTTTTCATTGCAAAATGTGGGGCATTACGTGACACAATAAAAGCTTTTAAAAAACATTCATGGAAATGTCAATTCATGCTTCTTTTGGTCATACTCAACATGGAGGACCTGTTTTTGGATGTTCCTCCTGGTTGGCATGTATTACATGTCCTGAGAAAGGAGGACGTTTGGTCACCCTGATGCGGGTGCATCCACACTGTGGAAATAATCCAGTTTGACACCGCTTTAACTGCCATGGCTCATTGCTGTGGAGTTCTGGGAATGGTTTTGTGAGACATTAAGCCTTCTCTGTTGGAGGGCTCTGGTGCCACAACAAACTCCAATTCCTGAGATTCCATAGCATTGAGCCATAGTAATCAAAGCGGTGTCAAACTGGATTGTTTCTGCAATGTGGATGCAATCTGCCGTGGTTTTGTGCTGTTGAATCCAGGGAATTGTAATTTGCTGTAGTACCAGAGCCCTCTGACCGAGAAGGCTGAATATCTCACAGAACTACAGAATTCCATAGCATTGAGCCATGACAGTTAAAGCGGTGTCAAACTACATTTTATTCTGCAGTGTAGATGCAGCCCCTGACAACTGCAGATCAGTAGAAAGAGGTCTCACATCACAGATTTGAAATTAGGAGTTTGCCAGCTTGGACCTGATCTTGCAGGCTGTGTAGGGCCTGCCTGACAGCAAACAACAACAACAACAATGCTCCACATATTTTCTAAAGAAAGCTGCAGAATTAACAACTAAATCACATGCTAATATTTTACATTGTTACATTCATACAACAAAGTTTTATATTTTGTAGGGTACACATTTTTCAGGCTTTCCTTTCTCTTTTGGTAACCCATATCTTTTTTTTTTTTTTTTTTTTGCTTCTTGTTATTTGCCTTTGAGTCAATTTCACCTCATGGCGACCCTGTGGGTGAGACACTTCCAAGAGCCCCTATCTTCCACTTCTCTGCTTAGTTCTTGCAATCTCATGCCCATGCCCCCCTGATTGAGTCCCTCCATCTGGCATACAGTCTTCCTCTTCTTCTACCCTGTACCTTTCCTAGCATTATTGTCTTTTTCCAGTGACCCATGCCTTCTTATTATATGGCCAAAGTACATCAGCCTCACTTTAATCATCCTGCCCTGTAAGGAGGTCTCTGGCTTGATCCATTCCAAGACCCATCTCTTTGCCTTTTTGGATATCCACAGTATCATTAGCACTCTTCTCCAGCCCACGTCTCAACTGAGTTGATTTTCCTTCTGTCTACTTCCTTTACTATCCAGCTGTCACATCCATACATGGTAAGGGGAAATATGATGGCCTGAACAATTCTAACTTCTGTGCTCAGTTGTATATTTTTAGTCTTTAGGAGCTTTACTAGTTCTTTCATAGCTGACCCTCCCATTCCTGATCTTATTTCTTGACTGCAGTCACCATTCCTGCCAATATTTGATCCTAAATATGGAAATTCTTTAACTAGTTTGATTTCCTCATTATCTAGATTGAATTTATACATCTCTTTCTCTTCTGTGGTCATAATTTTTGTTTTCTTTAAGTTCAGCATTAATCCTGCCTTCGCACTTTCACCTTCAACCTTCTTTAGTAACCATTCCAAGTCTGTGATGTCTTCCATCATTATTATGGTTTTTGGCATATAAATAGAACAAGTAGGGTAATAGAATGCAGCTTTGCCTGACCCTTTTGCCTATTGGGAACCACTCTGTTTCTCCAGATTCAGTTCTGACAGTGGCCTCTTGTCCTTGGTACAGATCTCATCAGGACTATCAAATATGGTGACATTCCCATGTCTTTGAGTGCCTTCCAAAGCTTTTTATGATCTATATGGTCAAATCCTTTGCTATAGTCTGAAAATCTTGCTGATATTTTTCTGGGATCCTGTGGTGTACTCCATTAGCCATTGTATGTTTTCAGTGTGGTCCCTGGTGCCTCTTTCTTTCATGTATCCCGCTTGCACTTTGGAATTTCCATCTCCATGTATGGTTGGATGGATTCTGTTCCTTATTATAACCAGCGGCCTCGGCAGCCTGAGAATTATATATGGTTAGGTATAAGGACCTGTGTTGAGCAGTTTTGCCATATCTTCACTTAATTTAATTTTCTTTTAGCCCTACCTATGCTGACACAAGGAAAGTAGGAAAAAAAATTGAAATATGCTCACAACTGATAGAAGTAACTTCGGCTGGTTGCTTGGCCAGTAGTATATTTTCATCAGGTGAACATGAACTGCCTATGTTTATTAAAATTTAAACATGCATATTTGGCAAATGATTGTGTTTTTATTTATTTATGTAGAAAATTAATCAATGTATCTGGAAGAAGGACCACTTTCATGTTAAAGATTGTAGGCTGGATATCTTGTTGCTCAGGTTATTTCATATTGTCATTGTTAATCTCTGAGAAACCTGGTATCAAAATTCAAAAATAATAACTGGATTTCATTTTTAATAATCATTGAAGCAACCTTTGATTTTTATTCATTCCCTGACTGTCACATTTGATTATTTCATATATAGTCAGCCCTCAATATGTTCAGGAGATCTGTTCTCCTCTTCTGCGGATACTAAAATCTGCAGATGCTCAAGCATCTGTGCTGCCATTAAGGACAGCTCCCATTGCAGTGGTTAAATGCCTGTACTGCAGCCATACACTCACAAACTGCAAAGTTGTGAGTTCAGTACCTGCCAAGGGCTCAAGCTCGACTCAGCCTTGCATCCTTCTGTACGTCGTTAAAATGAGTACCCAGCTTCTTGGGGGCAATTAGCTTACAAATTGTAAACCACTTAGGGAGTGCTTCAGTGCACTGATAAGCAGTATAGAAAGGTTGGGATCTGGTTCCTTTACTGTATTTAGGCCCCTACAAAAGTGCTTACTGTAGTGGGCTTGACTCTCAGTTTCCCAGCATTTCTATGTTATTCCCCCAATTAATTCACAAAGCTCTTGTGAATCCATGTGGATTAAGTTAATTAAATGGCTTGTGGCAAAGGAAAGAATACCTCCCAAAAATATATGTGTATCTATGGCCTGAAACAAATAGAATCATAGAATCATAGAGTTGGAAGAGACCACAAGGGCCATCTAGTCCAAACCCCTGCCATGCAGGAACTCCAAATCAAAGCATCCCCAACAGATGGCCATCCAGCCTCTGCTTAAAGACCTCTAAGGAAGGAAACTCCACCACACTCCGAGGGAGTGCTTTCCACTGTCGAACAGCCCTTACTGTCAGGAAGTTCCTCCTAATGTTGAGGTGGAATCTCTTTTCCTGCAATTTGTATCCATTGTTCCTCATCCTAGTCTCTGGAGCAGCAGAAAACAAGCTTGCTCCCTCCTCAATATGACATCCCTTCAAATATTTGAACAGGGCTATCATATCACCTCTCAACCTTCTCTTCTCCAGGCTAAACATCCCCAGCTCCCTAAGGGTGTATTCAAGAGACAAAGTACCTTTGTCTCCCTGAGGCAGCTTCTACTGCTCTTTTGGCTATACTCTTCATTTCTAACTAGGGGTGTGGGAAATTACTTTGTAGAGCAGAGATAGCTGGCTTCAGCATAGCATGATCTATTTTATTTTTACACTGGACTCTTGGTATCCAATGTGGTTGGGTTCCAGGACTTCCCATGGATACCAAAATCCATGGATGTTCAAGCCCCTTTAAATGCAATGGATAGTCAAATCATGTCCCTTGCATAAAATGGCAACATCAAGGTTTGCTTATTGACATTTATATTATATATTTTAAAAAAATACTTTCAAGCTGTGGATGGTTGGATCCATGGATAAAGAATCGATGGATAGGGAGGGCTGACTGCACTAGAAATCTGTGATCCACAACCAGAACCTGGTAGAATAGGTATGCAAATAAGAATTCTGTGTGCAGTCTACTACAAATGATCCAGAGACAGGATCATAGAATCACAGAGTTGGAAGGAGCTTCATGGGCCCCTTGCTGAATGCAGGATTTTCAGCTAAAGCATCCCCAGCAGGTAGCTGTCCAGCCTCTTTTTGAAGACAACTAGAGAAGGAGGCCACCACCTGTCTAGGGAATTGGTTCCATTGCTGAACCACTCTTACTGTCAAGAAGTTCCTTCTAATGTTTAATCAAAATCTACCCTCATGTAACTTCAAACCATTGAACCTTGTCATATTCTCGGGGGCATCAGAGAACAGGTGTGCCCCCTGATGTATTTAAAGAGTGTGATCATGTTATTCTTCAGTCTTCTCTTCACCAAGCTGAACATGCCCATTTACTTCAAACTTTCCTCATATGTGTTGTTCTCCATAACTCTTATCATCCTTGTTGCACTTCTCTGAACCTGCTCCAACATGTCTATATCCTTCTTGAATCTGCCGGTAATTCCTACCCATTTCTTGCTTTCTGCCGATGCAGAGAAATAAGACTGTCACAGGGTCTATAGTAGAGACAAGACTTTAAGGACTGAAATTTTAATCGCTGTTTGTAAACACTGGCAGGCAATATTGGAAATAAAGGATTGTTTTGCAGATTTGAAAATTAGGTAAAACAATGGAATCAAAAGAAGGACATAAGTTGTTGGCTAGTTAGCTAGCTATATGGCAAATAAGGCACACGTGAGTAGAGATGAGCTATCATGTCATGAGATTTCATTTTTCTCTTTATCAGCAGTGGGAATTATGCAGCCCTCCAGGTGTTTCTGAACTTCCTGCTTCCAGAATTACTCATCACTATTAGGGTTGCCAGATGGAAAACTGGAGAGCATTTCTGTGCCTTTATTGGTTGTGTTGTGGAGGGCATTTCAGCAGGTGATGCTTGTCATGCAACCAGACAAAAAGCAACACTTGCTATAATTCTCTCTTCTACACAACCATTAAAGGAACAGGAGCCCTCCTCAGTTTTTAGTCTGGCAACTGTACTGGCTATGATGGCCTGGGCTGCTGGGAGTTGCAGTTCAATATCATTAGGAGGGTTGTACAGTTCATATCCCTGTGCTACATAATGCATCTAGTATAAAATAATGGATCGCCATAAGTAAAAAATGACTTGGAGACACAAAACAACAACAATTATTATAACCTAACTTTTATTATGAAACTTTTATTATGGAACCCCTAAAGGGACATAAATATTTACCTAACATCCATTCATTTATTTTATGGAACAAATTTTTCAGTTTGCAGAATAATACAGTAAGTTCTAAGCAGCATGAAAAATAATACCTGCCTCCCAAAATGACATTCTTTTATACTAGATGCACTATGTAAAGCAGACCTAGGAACTGTACAGTTCTCCCAATGGTATTGTTCCCCATTATTATTGACCTTGGGCAAGTCATTTTTGATTTAGTGACCCTAAAGTGAAACTATATATTTCATATATATATATATATGTGTGTGTGTGTGTGTGTGTGTGTGTGAAAATATTCCAAAATCCAAAAAACAACAACAAACAAACAAACTGGATGGGTGACACCTGGCTGAATGAAACTACGTGTGAAAGGGATCTAGGAGTCCAAGTAGACCACAAGTTGAACATGAGTGAACAGTGTGATGCGGCAGCTAAAAAGGCCAATGCTATTTTGGGCTGCATTAATAGAAGTATAGTGTCTAGATCAAGAGAAGTAATAGTGCCACTGTATTCTGCTTTGGTCAGGCCCCACCTAGAATATTGTGTCCAGTTCTGGGCGCCACAATTCAGAAAGGACATTGAGAAACTGGAGTGTGTCCAAAGGAGGGCGACAAAAATGGTGAAGGGTCTGGAAACCATGCCCTATGAGGAACGACTTAGGGAGCTGGGGATGTTTAGCCTGGAGAAAAGAAGGTTAAGAGGTGATATGATAGCCCTGTTTAAATATTTGAAAGGATGTCATATTGAGGAGGGAGCAAGCTTGTTTTCTGCTGCTCCAGAGAACAGGACCCGGAACAATGGATGCAAGATACAGGAAAAGAGATTCCACCTGAACATTAGGAAGAACTTCCTGACAGTAAGGGCTGTTCGACAGTGGAACGCACTTCCTCGGAAGGTGATAGAGTCTCCTTCCTTGGAGGTCTTTAAGCAGAGGCTGGATGGCCATCTGTCAGGGGTGCTTTGATTTGGATTTCCTGCATAGCAGGGGGTTGGACTGGATGGCCCTAGTGGTCTCTTCCAACTCTACGATTCTATGATTCTATGATTCTATGATTCTAAACTGAAACAGCGTTTTCTTGGCAAGTTTCTTCAGAGGGTGCTTGCCATTGCCATCCTCTGAGGCTGTGCAGTTGATTTTAAACTGTGAATTTTAAATGGTTGTAGAAGGTCAGAGGAGAGAAGACTTGCCTGGGCCTTTATAGTCAGATCTTATGGCCATTCTCTTGTCTTCAGGTTTCCCCCCACCCCCCACTGAAGCATAGTTAATGAATTCGTGAAAAATATTAGATCTTTAGTCAGGGTCTTTGGGGATTTCAGCAGCTTGTTGGGAACTAATAATATAATCCTACATTTGTCTGTTCAGAAGTAGGTCCCATTGAATTGAATATGCCCATTCTCATGTAAACCCAAGGCTTGCTTGGGCATTTACTTTAATTACTTACTCAAGATCTGACTTTGCTTAGGTTTGAACATTTTTTATTTATTTGCTGTTTCATTGTATTTTTTTATAGATACTGTTCCGGCTAATTACTTTTGGGTTAAATGCATTTACTTTGCGATATGTATCAAAAGAAATTATTGGCCTTGTGAATGTAAGGTAATAAATTATGATAATTTTCTTTTGAAGTATGAATGATTAATGCTTACAAATTATGGCAGTTCTGTCTCACTGTGTTCTATTCTGTCTGATATCTTTGTAAACCAGAGCAATGAAAAAGTAAATTATTCCACTTAACTTTCTGCTTCTTGATATGATGCTAGCAAGTGATGTTTTGAAAGCTTTAGCTGAATTAATATCTGCAGTGTTGTCTAAATGCAAATTTGAGCTTGTGATCTAGTTTCTTGGACAAATGAATTTCCACTCTGGTTTATGTAAATATCTAGTAGCTATTTAGCATGCTGTGTTTACATAGTAGTTTCTGATTTTGATAGGTATTCAGTAAACCTTAGTGTTCCCTGAGATGCTGGTTTTGAAGAACACTCATTTTCTGAAATTTTAGAGGTGAATGTTATTAATAAACTAGGCTTATTTATATGCTGTGCCAGTATAAATGTAAATATACAAGTTTATGTGCCTGTCAACAAGTCTCGTCTCCCCTTTCTATTTTAAAATTAGTAGCACTTCTGAAATTCCAGGCTGTCTAGCACTATCCTTCCTTTCACACTACACCAGTAAAGTTTTACTTTAACTGTTATGGCTCCATCCTGTGCAGTCCTGAGATCTGTAGTTTAGCAAGGGGGTATTTTATAGTTTTCAGCCAGAGATCTCTAGGATCCCAGGATTCCATGGCAGCCATGGCAGTTAAACTGAGATCATTGCCTAAAAGCATAGTGTGAAAGAGTAGTACACCTCTGTTTTTAGCAGAGACATCTGTAACTGAACAGATATAGTGATATGGGGTGAACTATAGTTTCCTAAACAAACTTTTCCTAGAAAAAAAAAAAGAAGAAGCCACTGTCAAGTATGTGTCAGGGTGCACTGAAAGCAGAGGAACTTTTTCATAGGTTTAAATTCAAGTTGCCTGTTGACTTATGTGTCTATGTATATTTCATAGTGTTTTTAAAGGCAAAGAACACTCCTGGGTGTGTGTGTGGGTGTGCCATTGCCTTCCTTTGATATAGGAATATAGCCTAGAGTACCTGGTGTCCTTTTGCAGACCCCTGTCCAAGTACTAGCCATCCTTCACACTGCTTAACTTTCAAGATCAGATATCTGCTGTTTTAACGGTATTTAGGCATCCATTTAGACTCCTGTCTTCATGCATATGTGCAGGTGTACTATCGCTTATCTGGAATTCCAAAATCTAAAATATTCCAAAATTGTCCAAATGGGTGGCTGAGGTAGTGACACCTTTGCTTTCTGGTGGTTCACTGTACAGAAGCTTTGTTTCATGCACAAAATTATTAAAAATATGATGTATAAAATTACCTTCATGCTATGTGTATAAGTGGGTATATGAAACATTAATGAATTTCATATTTAGACTTGGGTCCCGTCTCCATGATATCTCATTATATATATGAAAATATTCCAAATCCAAAAATAATCTGAAATCTAAAACATTTGTGATCCTGAGTATTTCAGATAAGGGAGAATAATAAATTTTGGACTAATAGTCATTCCAGTCTTCTCTGTTAAATATTGGAGAAAATACACCATTTGTCTTACTGATATTTACTTTGTACTAAAATTGTTTTATCTTTTTTTGAAAAATTAGGCTGATGCTGCTTTATTCAACAATTGTTTTCTTAGCCAGAGAGGCATTTCGCAGAGCTTGTCTAAGTGGAAGTACACAGAGAAACTGGACCAAAACCTTTAATCTTTTGTGGCTAACGTAAGTTTAAATGATGCATTGGAATGTTTCACTTACAAATGTTGAGCGGTAAAAATGAAATAGTTATTCTTGTGTGGTTTCTACTGGCCAGTCTAGAAATTATCTTATGCCTTTTAAAAAATCTAAAGGTGATGGAGGCACTGTAGATCGTATGAGTATGACTTCTCTCCTAAGGCTCTGCTCTTTGCTGTTTTTTCTCTCTGAATCTGCTCCAGAAAGCTATAGATTTGTTCCATAGCAGGTGTTAGACTTATAAAATGTAGGAGTATGTTGATTGTATTGGCTTATTCTGCTTTGTAGCTTTTAAAGGGATATTTAGGGTGTCTATACAGAAAGTTGACAATCTTGAGTTTATGGCACATTTCATATTCTCAAAAGGAGCTTCACACAATTTCAGCTGTGTTTAATCTCATGAGTTTTACTTATACTTTTGAAAGGCTGGGACAGGCAGTTCTTTCAAGTGATGTCTTAAAGGAGCAGGCAGTTTAGTATATAGGCTAGGTATAGGATATGAAACTCAAATACCTCATTTTCTGTTTAGATTGTAAATGAAATATTTGAGCTGCAGTGTTGCATTTCTAGGGATTTAACTTGGTTTCATAGGAATCTAATACATATATTAACTACCACTATTAACTACCACATTTTCCTGAAGCACAGCTGGGCATCACTTTAGCTCCTGTGTTACTGTGCAGAAAGAGTCATGTGGATGGAGTGTCAGCTTGAGAAGTGTCTATTTTCTGAGCGACCAAGTATGCATATAGCGTTCTTAAGGCTGGCATTTCACGGAGTACTGTAAATAAATCATTAGTACCCAGTAAATATGTGTGTGTGTGTGGGAAAAACCTGCCACTAGTTCAATTTTATTTTATTTAAAACCCTAGTTTTCTGACAGACAGTCAGGAAAGAAGAAATAATTTTGATTCTGTTTTGGTAAACCCATTTTTTAAGATTACAGAGGGTTGAAGGGGAGGAAAAATGAAACCATCTAAAGGCTTTGTCTTTACAGTGTCCCTTTGGGTGTGTGTTGGTCTCTGTTCCTGGGCTGGGTCTGGCTAGATATACTTGAAGTGCCTGATGAAAATGCTGTTCCTCACTATAACTTTGGAGTAGTTGTCTTTGGTCTTTCTGCTGTGATTGAACTCCTTGGTGAACCTTTTTGGGTCTTGGCACAAGTGCATTTATTTGTAAGGCTGAAGGTAAGTACATTGTGCACATAAATATTCTTGCTCATTTCCTAGTTAATGGGAAAATAAATTAGCAGTAGGATGAAGGAATCAAATCATAAATAATTTATAAAAACAAGCCCATATATGTTTTTAAAAGGAGATATTTTCATTTTAATGTAGGATTCTAGTGTTCAAGAACAAAAGCATTTTTATTCATCAGTATAATGTAGAATGTAGTGATTTAGAAGTTAAGATGAATGTGTTGGATTAGATAGAGACTGTGGGTGCAATCCTGTTGCTGAAACCTGGCTCAGCAGGCCTTGGTCTCCTGCTGAAAAGCTCTGTCAGCAAAATCTTAGTGGTGACGAATGGTGTGTTGTGGTGTTTTTGTATGTGGGGGGCACACTTATGTTGATTCCTCCACAGCTTTAATAGATATGCCCATGACATTAACAAACATCTGTGCTGGGCTAGGACTTGGCATACGTAATAACCTTGGGTACAGCAGAGCTACTAGTGGCTAGGGCAGTAGGATTAGCAACTCATTAGCCATGCCACAAGTGTGAATCTTTGACCTTCTAGATGCTGTTGGATTGCAACTCCCAGCATTATTAATCATTGACTATGCAGGTTAAGGCTGCTGGGAGTTCTAGTCCTGCAAGATCTGGAGAGCTGCACAGTTCCCACCACTTTAGTGCCATTGAAAGCAGTGGGATTTAAATTAAATATGACCAGGGATGCAAATTTTTGCCTATTTTGTCCTCACATCTGAGGATTAATACAGTAATTTTATCCCAGCTGGGAGAAAAAAAATTCTTCTGCATAGTTTCCTGCACAGAAAACACTTTTGCCACTGGAGCTGTTTTAACAAGGGAATTGTGTGCTTCCTGTAGCCAGGTCCAGTAGGATTGACATAGACTGGAAATGTCTTGATTTATCCTACAGAATCTTAGGATTTGTAGTTTGAGGTATTTAGGTGAGGTATTTAGCCTCATCTATCAGAGGGCTCTGGTGCCTCACCAGATTACAGATCCCAGAATTCTGTAGGACAGAATCATGGCAGTTAAAATGGTGTCACACTGCTTTAATTCTGCACTATGACTGCACCTACAAACTTTTAAATTTCAATTGACAAACAGAATTATTTTGGAAAGTGAATGCATTATTTACAGCTATGTAGTGGTTTATGTTGTGTAGTGCAGTGTAGTGGTTTAAGTGTTTGAATTCCCATTTGGTCTTGGAAACCCACTGGGTTACCTTGGGCAAGTCACACCCTCTCAGCCTCAGGAGAAACCTCCTCTGAACAAATTTTGCCAAGAAAACCCCAGGATAGGTTTGCTGTAGGTCAGAAGTTCTCTACCTCTGGGTCAAGGCCCCTTTGGGGAGTTGAATGACCCTTTCACAGGGTTCGCCTAAGACCATCAGAAAACATATATTTCCTTTTTAATTTAATTTAATTTAATTTTTTAAATACACATAATACATACAGCCAACATAAACACATAATAACATCATCTATGAATATAAAATAAGACAAGCAAACCACAATTCGTTTTGTCATACATCTAAACTATTCAATTAGTTTCCCCCCCCAAAAGACAACCATTATTGTCTCCACAAATAACATATTGGCTTGTCACGCACTCATCAGCATACATACATGCACATACAGATGAACTTCTTTGTTTTCTAATGACTAGACTGCTCTCTATGTACATTTCCTTTACTATTTTATATACCTTTGTCCACTGTTTAATTTTCTAATCTGTGTATCAACTATTCCATGATATTCTTAGTCTTGTTTCTTCTTTCTTTTTGTATTTTTCCCCTTGTCATATATCAGTCTACTTCTGCTGTATATCTCTGTTGTTCAAGCATATAAAATAAAATTATCTTTCAACAATAATGGGTATCATTAAACCTCATCAACACTGCAAATAAAACATTTGGATCTTTCTATTTCCCATAAAACAATTATACACATGTATAAATATAATAACCATATTTGACTTTGAAATTACCTTTTGTTCAGTATATATTGCTGTACTTTATTTTTATTGTTTTATCACCTGTCTTGATCAGATACTCTTTCACTTCACTCCATTCTTTCCTGTACATCTTGGAACTTTCATAATCCAAACTTCTCATTAACTTATCCATGTCAATTATTTCGCGTATCTTTTGTTCCCATTCTTTTACCTCAGGAATTTTTTCTTTTCTCCAATATCTTGCAAAGGTTATTCTTGCTGCCACAATTAAATGAAACAACAGTCTCCTAACAGTCTCCCCATTAGACAGGGGTCGCCTAAGACCATCAGAAAACATATATTTCCAATGGTCTTAGAAACTGAGATAGGGCTGCTCTATGGTTGAGGAACTGCTCTATGGTTGCGGCATTAGGAAGGTTGAGAACTACTGCTTTAGGGTTACCATGTCAGAAACATCTTGAAGGCACATAACAACAAAACCAACAATAACTAACAGTTAAATGTTCTTAGAAAGATACATAACTTTATACAATCAGTAGTGCTTTCACAAGATATGTTAGAGAGAGGAATTGAGAATGAAATAAAAATAGAAAATCAACCTTATACAGTGCGCCCACACCATACGTGAGCACACCATACATGGCTTGGGAAATGAATAGTTCGCACACCCGTGGCGCATGCGTTCTATTGCGCCGCAAGCACAAGCCTCATTCTATTGAACAGATCCCCGTGTAAGGCAAGGGCCCACTGTATAGAATGATGAACTGTTTGAAGTTTGTAAAGAAAGAAGGTTCACTGTTATGCCTGCAATATGTATTATATAATATTTTAAGTTTGTGGTATAAATATTTTTTTAAAAAATGAAATGTTGAAAAGGTAGGATCTGATGGTCTCAGAAATTTTGAACTCATCATGTAAGAGTTACTGTTAGAGGCATGACCGATATAGACTTAACATGATTTTTGTTTTTTGCAGGTAATTGCTGAAAGTCTGTCAATCATTTGCAAATGTTTTTTGACAGTTATTCTAGTGGTTCTGTACCCTCACTGGGGGCTTTACATTTTTTCTTTGGCCCAGGTATGACTTCATAGTTCTTAAAAATCTGTCATAACAATTCTACCGTAATTGAATAAATTGAGATTGCTGTACTGCATTTACCAAGATTTGTTCTTTTCTACCATAAACTGAAGGTGCGAGTTTGTTGTAGAGCACACTGCTCTGCTTTTGTACTAGTACTAGCTTTCAGAGTTTGGATGAAAATAATCTGCATATGACAGAGAATTATCTGTCATATGTAGATAAATCTGTGTTCAATTAGGCATGCAACATAAATTGTCTGTAACTTAAACTAAATTTACAAGGCACACCCATAATTGACTCTTGGTTAACTTCTTTGCTAGCAATAAAAGGTATCGTGCCAGTGTATTAAATTTTTCTCCCACAGGAAATGCTTTCATGTTTTCATATAGGAAGTTATAACGTATTTGGTTCTTAGGCAGATAGCTTTAATGACTGTTATATCAGTTCTGTATGAAAAGGGAATAAAATATGTGAAATAGAAATATCTCTGATTTCTAGACTGTAGTCCCTTCCAGATGTACTTGGGAATAAAACCTATGAATTCAGTGGGATTTATTTCAGAGTAATGTTAATAATGCTTTTTCCCAAGAGAAGGAAACAGTCTTCTTTCTGGTCTAATTAAGGCCTTCACAAAACGCGTGTGGGAGATGCTGTGAAGGAATGTGTAATAAAAGTCATGAAAGTCCTGTGAGTCCTCAAAATATCTTTTTTAGAAACCTTTTTCCTTTTGAAGACTTTTATAAAGCATGGATTAAGTAGAAGAGATTCATTAATTTGGCTTAACCATGAAGATTAAAGTGGAAGGAGGGAACTTGAATAGTAATGTATAAGCTAGTCAGCATCATTATAAATCATGCATAGACACATCTTTGTGGTGCCAGTAAATAGCATTTCAGCTCCTTAACAGCTACATGTATCTTTGGCCTGAAACACATGGGCCAAATAAAGCAGCCTCAGGCTTCGGTGGGGGTGTGGCATTTAGATGACTCACATCCCCAATGTGCCTTGAAGTCACTGCAACTTTGGACTGGAGCAAAAAAGAGCAGTTTAAAACCAACTTGTGTGGCACACGGTTTGAGACCACAGGTGGCTGCCTGCTTTGGAAGAGGGCCATGTGGTCGCCATGGTCTTGGGCTGATCACGGCTGGAGTGGCCTTGGGCCACTCCTTGTGGCCCGCCTGCTTCGCCCCTTAGTGTCTTGATTTAGGCTTGGTTCAGAATGTATGACAATTGGTAGAAGTTAGTAACTGTAACAGTGATAGTATGTTGTTTGTGAGCCTGCTGCTCTTCGCCAAGTTTGAGCAATGTGAAAAAGGCTTGCATGAATTGCCATTCAGGCCACAGAAAAGTGGATCAAGATAGTTTAAAAATGGCAGCAACAAAATGATTGGCCTTTCTTCAACAAAGATAGCATGGAGTGTAACCAAAAATGGCTTTTGTCTGGAACAGCTGTGATGTCTAACCAGTTCTGATGCTACTCCTGAGCTAAGAATTTTTCCTTTTCATTGCATTAGGCTCTGATTGGTGGATCTTGGGGTTTTGTTTTAAAAGGAAAGAATAATATAAAACTGTTCAGCACTGATTATGGTGTCGGGTGCTGGTTCTTGCAAACAAAATTGTGCTGCAAGGCCCCACAGTAAGAAGGTGCCTTCTGAACTGCCCATGGGTATTTGAATCTAACTTGTAATCTGTTTTGTTATTAAAACAAAAGTTTTGCAACAATGCTCTGTATGACTTGTCAGTAATGGGAATTCATTCTTGCAGCTTTTCTACACAAGCATTTTGGTATTGTGCTATGTAATATATTTCATGAGGTTTCTGGGCTCTCCTGAAGCAACCAAAAAATCATTTCCTGTTACACGAATGGTATCTATTTTACCTAATTTTGGAGAAGATGAGGTACGTAAAAGAGCTTAATTTATTTATTTTTAAATTTCTTACAACATTTTTATTTCCTCTGGTTATCATACAGTCTTAGGGTGATGTAGAATAGCATCAGTATAACCAATTTTAAAAAAGACTAAAAGCACATTAAACAATTTGATAAGATAAAACAGTACAAATAAAATCAGTTAAAACTGTATAAAACAATCTAAAAAACATTATGTGTGCCCAGATTTGGATAAAATCAATTAGGCCCCAAGGGCTGCTAAAAAGCCATATTCCAGTCATGCACAGTTAAATTGTTCCAACTAGTTCTCGCAGTAAATGTCATTATAAGTCATGTTCTGGTATTCAGAATATCTGCATATGGTGATAAGTTAGAACATAGCAGCAGACATGCATTTGCATTCAGCTGGCTGTGGTAACAGCTCTGTGCCATAATTAATCTGGGTAAGTCCATATTCCTGGATTTGTAATGAGCTGAAGCTTGTTGAGATGAACACAGTTCTGTTTCTGCCTAGATTTTCCTGGTTAGTAAAGGGAAATCAAGCATCACCAAGGAGCTCATATCCCTGCTCCTCTCCACGTGTTGAAATCTGATTGTTTTGTGAAGATGTTTTAGTCAATGCCATGTTATTATTTCTTCTCATATCTTTTGTTTGCATTTTTTAAAATTTGTTATTTTATTGAACATGTTTCCATGTATACACTTTTATTATATGGTAATTGGCTCTTTGTATAGAAAAAGTAACTGAATTTGCATGGCTCAAATAGTCTGTTGTATAGAGAAACAATTTTTGTTACCTGTCTTGTGGTACATGTTGTTCTGGAAAGAACAGGGATATAACTCTCTTTCAGTAGAGAGATCTTTTTGTAAAAGAAAAAAATAAAATACAGTGGTCCCCCGGGTTACAAATCCCCCGGGGTACGAAAACCCCGGGGTACGAAACCGGCGGGACCACGATTGTATCCCCCGGGATCCGAAAGATCCCCCGGGATATGAAAGGAAAAAAGCCATTTAAAGGGGCCGCGCGGTCCATTGAAAATAGCAGTCCCCCGGGAAACGAAAGCTTCCGGGTTATGAAAGGTAATCCGGAACGGATTACCTTCGTAACCCGGGGGACCACTGTAATATGATTCACTAGATTCCCCCTATTCCATTTGATTTTTTAATCTGGGTTCTTTATGAAGAATATATTCCAATATTTAATTCATTGCACCAAATGAACAGGAAAGTAGATTAGTTGCCCCCCCTTTTTTTTACTATTGTTATTACCCCCCCCCCCCCAAATTAGGTATAGGCTACTGTGGCCTGAATCTAATACTGTGCTAGTGGGCAGCTGCTTCCCCCCGTCCAACCCACAGAGGCTTCCTCTTCCAGAGGCTGAAAACTGGCTGAAAATGAAATCGAAAGTGATGTGATGTCACTTCTGTTTCAATGAGATAATGATTATGTGGTTGGCTGAAAGATATGGGGGCAGAATTGGTCACTGCTCCCTGTGGCCCCCTTTTAAAGTCACTTTCTTGAATAGTGAACATAAAGAAATTAGCGATTTTGTTCAGCTCTTTTTGTTTACTGATTTCTTGCTGCAATTTTGTCATGTAAAGTGTAATTTCTTCTGCCATATTCCATCATGTTGCATTGTTCTGACAAGTTGAATGAAACCTGTTTCTAATTATCTAATGTTCTAGCTAATTTAAGATTATTTTATGAGACAAGTTTTAGTGGCTTGTTTCTTTAAGTCAAAAATATATTCTTATTAACAAAGAAGCTTAACAAACTTTTATGCTTCCAAGGCCCTTGGTAGATCAGCAGGATAAGCCAAGCCTGTTGCATCCTGCCCTGACTCAGTCCCTGGCCAACACAGTGATGAGAGGATTTTTACTGCGCCATGGACACAATACCTGCCTCTAGTGTCATCTCTGGTGCAAAGACCTCTGTTGTGGCCTGGCTACACCCACATGGTCAGGCACTCACATCTGACATCATAGGCCATGGTGGGGTCTTCTCACCATATGTGACAGTGGAGACAGTACAGGTGCCCTGGGCTGTCTGGTCTGCTGGCTGTTGCTGTGTAGTTTGCTAGAAACAGCCTGTGCATTAGGTTAAGGCCTGTTTACACCAGGATTGGGGTGGATCCGCTGGATCTGCATCCTGTCTGCCTGATCTGGCCCAGAGCTAATGACCTGCATTGTCCAGACAGGATGACTTGGGGCTGGGGGGATCATGGGCCTTTTGGCCTGTGCATACAGGACCTAAATGATCTTCTGTTAATATACTTGACAGATGAATATTGTCGAAAAGGCAGGACCAAAATAGATATATGGTATATTTTAAAACTGGGATTTTTACTCAAGCATTTATTATTATTATTATTATTATTATTATTATTAGCTTTATTTATAAAGCACCATAAATGTACATCACGCTGTACAAAAACCAATAAAATCAAGAATATATAAAATGCCTGCCTATGGCGTACATTCTAGAGGTTAAAATAACAAGTTAACAACCTTATAAGAAAGCAAATTAAAACAGCAGATATCAAATATTGCATCAAAACTACCAGGTCACAATTGCAAACTCCCTGGGAACGCTTCCCTAAACAATGTGGTCTTTAACTCAGTTTTAAAACTGGTTAGAGACGTGTTGAGCCGTACTTGTAAGGGAAGGAGGTTCCAGGAGTGAGGGGCAGCAAGCGAGAAGGGACGAATCTGGGACAGGGCAGTGGAAATCCTGGGCTGGGACAGGAGACCTTGGCTACCAGAAAGGAGGGAACAGGTGGGAATGTAGGGGGAAAGAAGTTCAGAAATATAGGGAGGGGCCAGCCCGTGCAGGACTTTGAAAGTGAGCAAGAGAAGCTTGTACTGAATGTGGAAGGGAAAGGGGAGCCAGTGAAGGGATGACAATAGGAGGGAGACATGGTCGTACCCGTGAGCGAGTGAGATGATGCGAGCAGCTGTGTGCTGAACAGAAATTAATGGATGGAGGTGAGAGAAAGGAAGCCCTGCCAAGAGAAGGTTGCAGTAATCTAATTGTGAGACCACTAGGGCATGGACCAAAGTCTTTGCAGTAGAAGCTGAGAGATATGGACGGATTTTGGAGATATTATAGAGAAAAAATCTATAGGCCTTGGCTGTGGCCTGGATCTGAGGGCTAAATGACAAAGAGGAGTCAACAATGAAACCAAGACTGCGGCCTTCCTGGACTGGCTGAATAGAAATGTTGTCAACAGAGATAGAAAAGGAATATTGAAGGGTGGGCTTTGGAGGGAAAACAAGAAGCTCCGTCTTGGATGTGTTGAGCTTCAAGCGCCGATGACGCATCCATTGGGAAACAGCTGTCAGACAAGATGGGACTTGCTGCTGGAGCCTTGGAGAAAGGTCAGGGGTGGAAAGATACATGGAAAATTTCAGTTATAAAAATATACCACATAATTATATTGATCCTGAATTTGATCTTGAATTTCTCAAAATATTTGAATTATCCAATTGTCAGGTAAATGTATGACTTACACGAATAGGTGCTGCCTCCTCTAGTATGTAATACAACCAATAAAATATGAAGTAGTGGTAGAGAAATCCATGCATACAATGAAATGAAGGCCCATTTTTTCACTTTATCCATCCCTGATTTAGTATGACATGCAAATTGGCCTGAGCAGATGGTCAGGATACCACAGGTGTGGGATGTGTGGTCTGCTGACTGTCTCCAAAGTGTCTCCTGGAAACTACAGCAAACAACTGGTCTTTTTGGCCCAGATTAAGGCCCTTTTGGGCCAGGATCAGTCCAATACCATCAGATCAGTGTCAGGACTGACCAATCCCAGCCTGGGGCTAATGGCCTGTGTCATCTGGACATTTTGGCCCATGCCTACAGGTCCTGACTTGTTCCTCTGGCCTGTTCCTAGTTTAGATGTCACTCTAAACATAACATGGCCCATGGCATTTTTAGCTATTCCTGCTGGAAAGAGCACTCAAATGGGAATTTTCAAACAGCATGCCTGTTTCTTTGCATCCTGAACCAAAAATGGAATCTCCATGTTGTCTGCACAAGAACAGGTATGAACTGGCATGATCAGTCCTGATTACTGGAAAAAAGTTGAAAGGAAATGTTTCATATCATGCGGAAGAGAAGGGGAAGCCTCACAAAATGTGTTAAGTTTAAGACCCAACATTTTATGTCAGATGGCCTTTCTTCAGTTAAAACTGTAAAACAAACATTCTACTTAGTGTGTCAGTTGTAAACTGAGTTCTTTAAAATAAAATAAAAGCCTTGTCTGGGCCTTTAAGCACATTATAAGACATTACGGTAATGAAGGCATAATATGGCAAATCCTGTAAAATGGAATTTACTTATATGAATAAAAGTTACTCTTTGTTATAGTGTGCCTTCACGTTTTTTTCCAACTTATGACAAACCTATGGTGGACCTATCACAGGGTTTTCTTGGCAAGATTTGTTCAGAGCAGGTTAGCCTTTACCTTCCCCTAAAGCTGAGAGACTCTGACTTGCCTAGAGTCCCCCAGTAGGTTTCCATTGCCCAGCGGGGATTTGAATCTTCTTCTCCAGAGCTGTAGTAAAATGCTCAAACCACTGAAACATGCCAGTTCTGAAAGTTACTGAACCATGATAAAAACAAGACATACAGTTAGCCCTCCTTATCCACGGATTTTTTTATCCACAGATTCAAGCATCCACGGCTTGAAAATACTTCAAAAATATACAAATTCCCATAGGCAAACCTTGATTTTGCCCTTTTATATAAAGGACACCATTTTACTGTGCCTTTTTATTTAATGGGGCTTGGACATCCATGGATTTTGGTATCCACAGGGGGTCCTGGAACCAAACTCCAGCGGATACCAAGGGCCCACTAGTCAGGTATCTCTTTAAGAACACCAGCTAATGAAGTGACATAAAATGTTTAAAGAAACATGTCAGGTTTTCTTAATTACACTTCATGATACTCTTGAAATATGATGTTCAAACACAGATGTAAACATTCCTTATGTATTACTTTAGAATTGCAGTGCTATGTAAGAAAATTGCATTGAATGTATCAGACTCACTTCTGTGACGATACATGTAGGATTGTTATGCCAGTCTTCTTTGTCCTGTTTTTTGTCTGCTGTAGGGCAGTGCCAGTGAAACTAGTTCACTCATTGCTCTCCCAACATGAGCCATGCATCTAGAGTGGGTTGAGAAGGATTATGTCAGCACTACCATATTTCCCCGAAAATAAGACAGTGTCTTATATTAATTTTTGCTCCCAAAGATGCACTAGGTCTTATTTTCGGGGATGTCTTATTTTTCCATGAAGAAGAATTCAAATTTATTGTTGAACAAACAAAAAAAGAACATTTAATATATACTGTATATCTATTTATATACAAAAACTTTGCTTATTTTTACAAGGGAAGGCCTTGTATTTAGCAATTCAGCAAAACCTCTACTAGGTCTTATTTTATGGGGATGTCTTATTTTTGGGGAAACAGGGTGTTCACCTGTGTGAATCAGCAATATAGAATCATAGAATGATAGAGTTGGAAGAGACCACAAGGGCCATCCAGTCCAACCCCCTGCCATGCAGGAACTCCAAGTCAAAGCATCCCTGACAGATGGCCATCCAGCCTCTGCTTAAAGACCCCTAAGGAAGGAGACTCCACTACACTCCGAGGGAGTGTGTTCCACTGTCGAACAGCCCTTACTGTCAGGAAGTTCCTCCTAATGTTGAGGTGGAATCTCTTTTCCTGCAGTTTGCATCCATTGTTCCGCGTTCTAGTCTCTGCAGCAGCAGAAAACAAGCTTGCTCCCTCCTCAATATGACATCCCTTCAAATATTTGAACAGGGCGATCATATCACCTCTTAACCTTCTCTTCTCCAGGCTAAACATCCCAAGTTCCCTGAGGCGTTCTTCATAGGGCAAGGTTTCCAGACCCTTCACCATCTTAGTTGCCCTCCTTTGGACATGCTCCAGTTTCTCCACATCTTTTTTGAAATGTGGTGCCCAGAACTGGACACAGTATTCCAGGTGGGGCCTGACCAAAGCAGAATAGAGTGGCACTATAACTTCCCTTGATCTAGAAACTATACTTCTATTGATGCAGCCTAAAATTGCATTGGCTTTTTTAGCTGCCGCATCACACTGTTGACTCATGTTCAACTTATGGTCTACTTGGACTCCTAGATCCCTTTCACATGTGGTCTCATTCAGCCAGGTGTCCCCCATCCTATATCTGTGCATTTCATTTTTCCGCCCTAAGTGCAGAACCTTACATTTCTCCGCATTGAATTTCATTTTGTTAGCACTGGCCCAGCTAAATCTATTGTATTTATATTGTGCATATGTTATATTGGAGCTTCAATTCCTTAAATATGTCTGTGTAATTTTCTGTCTGTTTAATTTTCAGGAATTTGTTAATTGGAAAGAAGCCAGATTGACCTGGAGTTTTTTTAAGCAATCATTCCTGAAACAAATTTTAACAGAAGGTAGGCGTGATTCTTTCTTCATCTCATATTTCTTTTGAGTACCCCTCCTTTTCAAACATCAGAAAAACAACTTTACTTTCCACTTTTGCACTTTTCAGAATTGTTATTAAGGGCTAGGGTAGACAACAGTGAGATGTGTGCTATCCCTTGTAGTTTTAGTTTCTGAAATAAAAGACACCCACTTTGCTGGTGCACTTGGTCCTCAGCTTTTATGGGAGTTAGAGGTGCAGTTGCACATATAGCCTGCAAATATAGGCTCAGTGGGTTCCCCCCCCCCCATTCCTAAGAGTACTTTTCTAGGCATCTGTAGGTCTTCCAGCATGACTCAGAGGCAGATGAAAGGTCCTCCCTCCATCTTAACTGCCACCACCCTGACCTCGGAGGGAGAGAAGAAGAGGCAGACAAAACTCCATCATGTCTAGACCCAGAAGCAGATGGAGAACCCTCCCTCTGTTCCAACTGTCATCTGGCCTACACTGGCCTGGGAGGGAGAGAAGAACTGGCTATTATCTGTTGGAATTGATCCCCTTCGCCATTGCCATTCCGTTCTTTTGCGTCATGTCTTTTTAGAATGTAAGCCTGAGGGAAGGCAATAGTCAAATCAACAAACTGAAAGACACTCTGAGAGCCTTTGTGGCTGAAGAATTGGATATAAATACTCTAAACAAACAAACAAACAAACAAACAAACTGTTGGAAGAAGCTGACCATAGTACAGTATCATGCTGGAGGACCTACAGATGCCTAGAGAGAACATATTTTTTGGGTAACTGGGGCAAAAACAATTATCTGTGAATAATCAAATCTGTGAATGCTTAATCTGTAAGTGTTGAGGGGGTGACTATATATGTATTTGAATGTGAACGTTTTAAATTGGGCATTCCATGAACCAACAGGTTCATCTTGTTCATGGAAAGCACTAAGACCCACTGGAGATTCCCTCTTGAAGGAGGTTGCTAGAAAATCATCTCCCTTGCCCCTCTATCTCACTGTACCACCTTTCATAGTTCTCTACCTGGTCCTCCAGCCATCCAGAATAGCTTTTCATGAGAGACAAGGACCTGCTGAGGAAAATAAACTTTGGGAAGGTACCCTCAGAAGTCCTGTTATGAATTAAATGCAAGATATTTAGACAGAGGTGTCCCTCCTTTTTAAAAGCAGTTATTTATGATTTAGTTCTAAAATGCAGCCTCATTATGATGAGTATTTATTACAGCACTTGGCCAGCACAAGCCTCATTATAAATTTTACTTTCACTTTTACGTCCTGAATTATCAGCTGCATGTACAGAGTGCATGTGTGGAGTGGATCACCAGATAATAGTGAAATAATTATGTAATATGTTTTATTGGTATGGGCACAAATTTGTAAGTTTGCGCTTGTAGCCATATGATAACTATAAATCATCTTTGTGTTAAATGAAACACAGGAAAATTATATGTACATATGTTTATTGCAGGGCTGTGATTTTTTTTTAAAAAAATTATAAATTTAGACAATAGTGGGTGGATTTGCCATTTCACCAACAGCTACAACATTTCAATGTCCTTTCCAATAACAACAACAACTATTAATTTTATAGGTGAGAGATACGTGATGACTTTCCTGAATGTGTTAAATTTTGGGGACCAGGGTAAGTAAGACAATATTACAATGATTACACAGCCTTTGTTTGTTTGTTTGTTTTTTCAGATTGAAAGAATTCTGCATAGTTAAAGCATCTTTAAGATCTAAACACAGCCAAAAAACAAAACAAAAAACATAACTTTGATATGAATCTTGAATGTAGCCGAGAAAGATACAAATTCTAAAACTATCATAAGAAAAAAGAATGAGAAAAAAGAAAAAAAGTAATCTTAATTACTGTTTTTTTAAATTATGGCACCAGGTATACCATAATTTCTATTTGTAGAGTGTAATATTGCTGTTCATTGCTTCGTAAATGAAATAAGTACAGGAGCTGTTTGAGTTCTGTTTCCTGGGTGATTTAGGCTAAAAATAGTGACCATCATTCCTTTCCCATTCCTTTCCATTCCTGCAGGAAACCAGTAATCTACAAACTGCTGTTGTGCAGTGGATTGATTCTTGCTCCATTGTACTGTGCTATTTTACAAGAGAAGCTGTGTCTGTGCTTCTATGTCAATGGTACGGTGAATCTGCTTCAGGGTTTAGTCTAGTCTTTAAGTAAGCAATTCAACACATTGAATAGACCCAGGACCATAGATAGCTGTTTTAAAGTTTGGACTAAAGCTCACAGCAGGTTGTCCACCTGGCTGATATGGGAGCAGACTCATGGTTAAAATATCTCTTGGCTTACCATATGACCAGAATGTACACATGACTGGGTCTTTCTACATGTTTAGACTTGCCACATGTAGTTTTCAGCAACAAAAACGTGGACAGTGGTAATCTGAGTTTTTGGCCCAAAACACATGGACTAAACGAAGCAGCTTCCGGCTGCTTTGGGGGCATGGTGTTTAGATGATGCATGCTGCCAGAGTGGCCAGAACCCACTCCAATTCTGCAAAAAGGAGCCCAAAGTCGCCGGAAAAAGAAGACAGTTTAAACTGTCTCCTGGCCGGCGCAACTTGGAACCTGCAGCAGTGGCCCACTTTGGGAGTGGGCCGTGTGGTCACCACTGCTTCCTGGCCATGTGCTTTCCACCTTTGATAAGAAAGTGGTACATATTGCCATTTAGGCTGCATCTGCATTGCATAATTAATTCAGTTTGACACCACTTTAACTGCTATGGTTCAGTATTAGGGAATTCTGGGAACTATAGTTTGTTATGGCACCAGAGTTCTTTGACAGAGAAGGCTAAATGTCTCACATAACTACACATCCTAGAATACCATAGCATTGAGCCAAGACAGTTAAAGTGGTGTCAGACTGGATTATTTCTCCAATGCATATTTAGCTTTAGTTAGGAAATTTAGGGGCCAAACAGACTGGCTGTAAAAGCCGGCTTCCAGGAGGCTTGGGGGCATGGTATTTTGATGCTGTACACTCCTTTTCTGCTCCTGTTTAGTCCGGCTTCGAATTGGGGCTGTGGCACGTGGTTGCTGTGGGGCTGTGGTGAGCAGTGCCGGAGCAGCCTCATTCTGCCCTTTTGGGGCAGTCTTTTTCACCCCTCTATTAGAAAAATAGCGCATACTACCATTGATTATCATATATACTTATCGATAAGTAAAACTATTATGCCAAAAAACTGACCTCAGAATCCTGGGTCGACTGTCAATACGGTAATATTGCTCAGAAAGCTCCTCAAAGAAGTGCCAGCCAATACCCCATTCTCCTTACTTTAGCAGGTGCTGTTCAGCCAAGAAGAGAGTGTGTGAGGGTGCACGCAGGCATATGTGTGTGGTGACTGGTGCTTCACTGATGCCTTTGCTTTGTCCTTTATGTCCTTCATTACATGCCTCTGAGTTTTACTCTCAACTTATCCACAGGTCACATAAAAATCCAAAATTTTGGCCCCCAAACCTTCCCTCAACTTATACACAAGGTTGACTTGTACATGAGTATATACGGTATTTGACAGATGGGCAGCTATAAATATAAAGAAGCAGTCTTTTTTTTGCCTCAAATTTGCCCAGCAATATTTTATTATATTTGAAACTTTTACAAAATGGTTCACCATTTTCTGTTGGTTTTTTGTTGTTTTGTTTATTGGCTTAAAAGATCTTCCGATCGTTGCCAACTCATAGTAAAAAAAGCTTCTTTTTATGAAATTTTGTTAGTCGCTGAATATTATAAAAGAACTTTGGTTCTTAGTGCACACTGTAGAATTTATACATTTACAGACCTTATAACTGTGTTACTACATTTGCAGTTTTTATTGATATTGTTGATAAAATTGTAACGTGGAAAAAGTGTTTTTGAGAAGAGATAGTAGTATAATTTACTGAATTATAAGATAAACACCATTCTTACTACTGTCAATAATGAGCATACTTTAAATTGAAAAGCAGTGATGAGAATATTTTATTTTTCTGTTTATTTATAAAGGTGTATATGATATAGTGAATAACCTCGGTTCTCTGACAGCGCGATTTATATTTTTGCCGATTGAGGAAAGTTTTTATATTTACTTTGCTAAGGTTCTGGAACGAGGAAAAGATATCAAGTTACAGAAACAGGTAAATATAGCCTTATTAGGCAGTAGCTTGAAAATTTACATTTAATGTAAAAATAAAGAACATCTATTTATTTCAGCTATTTATGAATGACATTGCTTTGGTATTACAGTTAAAATTATAGGAATTTAGCAAGTTGGAAAATATAGCCATTTTTGTCTATTAAAAGAAGAAAATGATATTACTGCTGTTTGTTTTAATTTTTAATATATTTTTATAAGAGGCCATGAGTAGAGTTTATGTTAGAAAAGGCATACATAACAAATTTATGAAATTCTGATAACTTGTTGTGGTTTCTGATTTAAAGGTGGGTTTTGTTTTGCAGTATTTAGAACAGGAGTAGGCAACTGAGGAAGGCTAGGCGGGCTACATTACACCTATGGGAACCTTGTTAGGCCATAGCTAATCTACCCCAAAATGGCTCTCTAATGCCTCTTGAAGTATGAAAGCATTTTCCCACTCCCAGTGAACAGTTTGGAGCATTTCAGGGCAATTAAAAAAAGTATTGCAAAATTTTTTATTGACCCTTAAGAGATCAATAACCCAGGGAGCCTCCAGACAATGTAGAAATGCTCCCCAGATGCCCTGAGTGCATTTGGGGGCATACTGGATCAAAAATATTTTTGATCCCTGAGGGGCTTGGGAACCATAAAAACAGCCCTGGGGCACCCCTAGCTTAGACCATATAGTTAACAGTAGATTTGATTGAAATCAATGGGACTTGCTTTTGAGAAAATGTTTAAAGGAACGGTAAAGGGTGGAACAGACCACCCCAAAGAGATGGCTTAAAGCCGCCCTTGAGAAAGCCAGATTGGGGCTGTGGCAACCACATGCTGTGGCCCCAATCTGCCTTTTTGCCAGCCCAAAAAGAAGCGGCAAATGGCCGCTCCTTTTTGTATCAGCAAAAAGCCAACTTTTCCCACCCCGCTGCAGCTTTGTGTCTCTCCTGCAGTATGCAGCATGCAAATGCCATGCTGCTGAAACGCCCAGAAGCTGGCTCATGTCTGAGCAGCTCCGCATCTTGGGTGCATTTGGCATCTACACACCACGCCCCCCAGGCTGCTGGCAAGCTAGCATTTAGAGCTGGTCTGTTTTGCCACATAACACCCAAACAATGATCTTTTTATTGGGCCAACCAATATGCACAATTACATGTTACAAGCTTTCGAAGTCGCACTGGCTTCTTCATCAAGCAAACTGAAGAAAAAAAATTGAAGATGTTAGTCATAGGTCTGCATTTTCTGTTGCTGGCCTTAGTTCAGATGGTGGAGAGGGCTATCTGCAGGCTGGCACCTCCTTCTTTGGCCATGTTTATTAGATTTTCAAAGTTAAGGAAATTTAATATCCATTTGCCATTTGAAGAAGTTTCCTTGGGATCTCTCATGTCTCCTTCTTTTATGAAGCCACATGCTCCTATGTAAGTAGAGAACACTGAATTTCTCAAGAAGCCTTCATGTTTTCCATCATGAAAATTTTAGGTGATACAGTATAGAGGTAAAGCATGCCAATCAGTCCCAATATTAGAAAGAATTGCTTTACCATTGTTGGAGGCATAAGCTTCAGATGGCAATGTCCCAGTGCACTGGCTCCCATAGTTAGCTTCTGCACAGGCATTGTGTATATGTTTTGAGTAGTAGTTTAAGCTGCTTTTCATGACATACCTTTCATGGAGGTAAATAAAATACTAGGTTCAATGTAGAATGAATATAGAGTGACTTTAAATTTTCTCATTAAGAAAATTTATTCTTTGGATTGTCCTTGTATATTATGTTATGTATTATGATCTTGTACTTCAAGAGCTGTTGATTTGCTTCAGGCATCAAATATTATATAAGAATATAATATTATGCTGTTTTTCTTGGTGCCCAGTGTTATTGCTTTCTTCTGAAGCTGTCAAAGCTAGTTCTGTCAACATGTTGAGCAGATTTTCATGGATTTCCTGATGTTTTGGTTCATGAAGGGATTTGTACAAATTAATTGCTTATGTCTAGAAATTTCAGCACAAACTATAAATGTAGGCACTGTTTAATTATTATAATTTGCCTGCAACTAGCAGGTTAAAAATAGTGGATTGTAAAATATAATTAATAACTGTGTATAAATTTGTTGCTATAATTTAAGGGATATTGTTTGGTTGCATCTGTAAAATTAATTCATTTCTTTTTTTAGGATGATATCTCCATGGCAGCAGCTGTATTAGAGTCACTATTAAAACTAGTGCTTCTGATTGGCTTAACCATTACAGTTTTTGGCTATGCATATTCTCAGCTGGCGCTGGATTTTTATGGAGGTTCAATGCTCAGTGTAGGATCAGGTAATGACTGGTATTATTCTGAAACTAGATTCATAAATAGAGGATTATTTTCTGAAAGCCTCCTCTGTTTTTCATTGTCTGAAAATAATATCTACACGGAAAGACTGTCATAGAATACTCGACACATTCAAATTGGATGACCCATCATTTGAGTAGAGTAAAAGTGCATTTTCCCCTTTGTTTATGGAAAATGTAATGCATTTTGTGTGTTACACGGTAAAAGTGAAAATTGGTTGACTAAACTGTATAATTACATTGCTTTGAGCTACTGTGGGGAGAAGTAGTGATTCTCTTTATAATAGTGTTAGTTATTTTTTTCTTGGTATGAAATTCTTTTTAAGATAATAATTATTACAATACAGTGGTCCCCTGGGTTACGAATCCCTCGGGGTACGAAAACCCCAGGGTACGAAAGAGCCGGGGCCGGAAAAATGGCCCTGGGTTACGAAAAAAACCTGGGTTAAGAAAGAAAAGCGGCGCAAAATTCAAATCGTGCCAAGTCTTTTCTTATACTTATAGTGCTCCCCCGGGTTACGAACTATTTCGGGTTACGAAAGTGCTGCTGGAACGGATTACTTTCGGAACCCGGGGGACCACTGTACTATAATCCTTAAAAGGTCTTTTACAAGAGATAACATTGTTTTTGCGGAGTATGTTTTATTTTGGAATAAGAGAGAAACATACTTGTGTAATGTTAATTTTCTTGTTAATTCCGTAGACTTTCTGGTGTGTAGATTGTTTTGTGGTCTTAATGATTATCGATAAAATAGTGCTAATTGGAAATAGATTCGCAGCAACTACATCCATTTTATTAAGGTTACATTCCTATTCCACCCACTGTAAGGGGGTACTTCTAAATAAATATGCATAAGATTGAATTGCATCAGCAAACTTGCAATACTCTTTTTTAAATAAAGTTTTTTGGAATGGTAAAACTGTGTAACAATACAAACTCGTAAGGATTGGTATTGCTCATCTTATTTCTGTGCCATGAACAAGATGTCTTACTGATCTTGTTGACTGAGGTAATGTAGGATATATGACATACTAAGGTTTTTTTTAAAAAGGGCTGACTCAATATTTTCATTTGAAATTAATTTTGGAATAAGTACAATGTGTCAGTCAACTGTACTTTGGCATCTGTCATGTTCATAGAAATGGTGTATAAATTTGGTTAATGATATGTAGATTAGTGACAGCCATCTGCCTCATCATAGGCCTTTGATGGTCTTCAGTGCTGAACAGTTTTTCTGTTTCTACCATGAAGCATTTTCTAGCACCCAGAAACTGTTTAATCTTTCCTGGCTCCCAGAATTTTTCCAGATAATTCCTTGGCATTACGAACCCTGATGCCACCCCTATGCTGCTAAGGAATCATGGGTTTTAGCATGTTTTATTATGTCTATTTTATGTCTGGCTTGTTTTAACTTTTTGCTAGTTTAATTCTATTTTAAAGGTGTGGGAGGTGTGGGTTTGGATTGTAGGTGTTGTTTTTAATTGTGATTGTTTTTAATGTTGTTGTACCCCACCCCTATTGCTTGGACAGAGGGATGAGTCAGAAATAAATATTATTATTATTATTATTATTATTATTATTATTATTACTCTCAGAAGCTAAGAATGTGGCATTACCAATAACTGTGAAATATAAGGTTTAACAGTAACCTCTTTTGGTGGTCAGCATAACGGACCTTATTTCATTATATGCTAGAATTCTGAGCCCACATTGAATGCCTAATTAGTTGTTCTCCTTCTCATATTGGGGTATGTGCATGTACGAGGGGGTATCCTAAAGTTATAATTATCACCTTTTAAAAAATTTGACGGAAGGTTTGTCCTGGTTTTTAGTTGTTAATTTATCTCTACATAGTCACCATCCAGATTGACACATTTTTTTCTCAGCGTTTCTCGACCCTCTGAATACTGTTATTGTAGAAGTTTGCAGATTGTGCACAGCCAGTCACAAAAATAAAGGATGCAATGAGCTGATTTTCTTAATATCATGCACTTAGGGACCAATTGTGACACTGACAAAATTTCATCAATATACCATAATAACTTCCGGGTGATAATTATTACTTTACAATACCCCCTTCATAAGGCACAATCTCCAAACTTCTACAATATCAGGTATATGGAGGGTCAAGAAACACTGGGAAAAATGTATAAATCTGGATAGTGACTACATAGAAATAAGTTAACAACTACAAATCAAAACAAACTTTCTATCAATTTTTTTAAAGGTGATAATTAAAACTTTAAGATACCCCCTCGTATGTGTGTGTTTGTCTGCCTTGAACTATACAAGTGAATAAACTGTGTGTATCTTATTCAGGTAGCAAAGGGAACATTTTTCTCCCCCAGTACCACATACTGCAAGTGACACTGTGCAATGGTGTTATAATTTATTAACATCCTTATTTGTATGAGTGATACTACTCAATGTTCAGTAATGAGAGTTTTCAGTTTTATTAATCTGTTTGTCAAAATATTTTTGCAGGTCCAAGCCTCCTGCGTTGTTATAGTTTATATGTCTTGCTGATTGCAGTAAATGGGGTAACAGAATGTTTTACATTTGCTTCGATGTGTAAAGAAGAAGTAGACAGGTAGGTTAATAAGTGATAATGTCGCTTTCCTCTTATTCTCTTCACATTATTTGCTTTGCATAAGATAGAGAATCTGAATTAATACTCATCTGGATTCTTCACAGTAGTGATACTTTTCTAGCCATGAATGGATTATGCCATTCTCATTATTCTAAAGGTATCATACCAGCTTGACAAATGCTAAAATGCCAAGTCTTGATGGAATATCAGCAGAATGGAATAAGACTGTAATGACAGTTTATAAAATAATGCAGAAAATGTATAAAAAGTGATGAAGAACAGCCACTATTATTTACCCATGGAGGAGAATGTCACAGAAGGGCATCATTGATGCCCTTTGTGGCTTGACTAGTAAGGATTCCAAAGAGACACATACTGAACTCTTCCAGAGGCCTCTGTAGTAAAAAATTGTCTTTGTAAAGTATTATGCTAGGTAAAACACAACAGTTTGAATGTGGGGATTAACCTTGAAAAATGTGGTGTCTGCCTTAACGTCCTAAGATCAGCAACCTTTCAGTGGATCAGTATGCACAGCATGACTGGTGTCTTTCTCCCATGTCTGTGATTTAACCCCAGTCCTGCAGGTGACACAGTAGTAACGGCCACTGATGCCATTCCATGATAAATATGCTGTAACACAATTGTGTATCATGCAGTGATGGTGACTAGAGAACAGTCAAAAACCTATAAGCCTTTCAAGTGAGCCCTATGACCATTATCTTCAGTGCACCTGTTTTGCATTTTTACTGTTGAGCCAAGTACCCTCTAGTTGTCATGGATGTACCCTGAACAAGGTCCACTGTTGAGATTAGGATGCCTTTGTACTACAGGAGCTGAAGCAGATGCAGGTGGCCACACCACTCATCGCAATCAAAGCTTATGGAAGTCTTTCACTGCTAAAAACAAATGTTAAACTCCATGCTGCTTTGAGTTAAATATTTGGGATAATACAGTGCGCTGTGCCAGCTGTTGTCACTTGGCCATTGAGAAAGATGCTTAGCTACTACTTTATTTCACTTGTGTTTTTTGCCAAGTATACGATGCCTTTAAAGTGGATTTGTAAGATGTAATTAATTTGAAACCCCAGCATCAGTAAAGGTATCCTCTGGTGAAAGACAGCATCCTTGAAGATGCTCATTACAGTCTTCTGCTCTAAAATCAGTACAGTGCTGAATTAATTCTCCTTTTCATGAATTAGTTATTAACTCACATTTTCTGTATCTGTATGCCTCTCTGAACTGAAGACTTAGTATGTTTATGATACAAATTCTTTTGAAAGAAAACTTAGGATAATATGTTAAGTTTTGTTTACCATTGTAAACATTTCTGTAAATTAAAGGTATGTGAGGAGGGGGAGTCCATATTTTAAAATATTTTTATTCTTGAAACATAAATAGATATTATTGTAAGCTAACATTCATGAAAAGGAAAAATAAATATTGACAATTATTTAAGACTCAAGTGCTGTTTACTATACTCCATTATGTTTTAAGACCAGATGCAGTACAGTGGTCCCCCGGTTTACGAATACCCCGGCCTACGAAAACCCTGGTCTACGAAAGAGCCGGGGCCGGAAAAACAGCCCCGGTTTATGGAAAAAAACCCGGTTTACGAAAAGAAAGCACCGGAAAATTCAAATGGTGCGGGGGCTGGTTTAAGGGGCCCCGGTTTACAAACTTTTCGGTTTAAGAAAGGGGTGCTGGAACGAATTAATTTCGTAAACCGGGGGACCACTGTAGTTGGCATATATAATCTCACTGATAAATGATGATCTCAAAAGTATAGCATCTATTTATCTGAGAACTAGAACTTAGTGGCTATTTTTGTTGTATTTAATGTTGTAAAATGTATTGTCTAGTTTCATCTTCAATTGGTGATTAACTCCACCTTTTGAGGAAATAATTTCATTCTTTCTCTCTCTCCTCTCCTCTCCTCTCCTCTCCTCTCCTTTCTTTTTCTTGAAGTAGTTAAGTCTTCATCCAATAGTACAGATGAGAAGCTATGATAATTGCATTATAGTATCAGGTATGAGTGACCTAAATAACCTAAAGGCACCATATCCCTTCTGATCTTGGAAGCTAAGCAGGATCACTTCTGATTATTACTTGGATGGGAGACCACCTATGAATACCAGGCACTGTAGGTTATATTTCAAAGGATCAAACTGGTGCTCTGAGTATTAGTTGCCTAAGAAAACCCTATGAAATTCATCACCCTAAGTTACTAGGTGCATCCACACATAGACACAGACCTCTTAGGTATGGCCATCCATTGAGTTATAATAATAATAATTTATTTCTAGCCCGTCCCACTGAATAGGCAATCGGAGCGGGTTACAACAAAAAGATTGAAACAATATCAGTTAAAACGTCCCATCCCTTCCCTCACTGCCCCCCCCCTTAAAAAGAGAATTAAACCGCTATATAATTAAAAACATAAAATAAAACAAATTAAAACAGTAAAAAGCAGCAACAGGGAAGCAGGCATGAAAACCTAGGCTGTAAAAGGGTGGAAAAGACACTGGAGAAGGACAGCTGGAGAGACACTAAGGCCTGGGTTTGGAGCCAGGAAGTGTTCGCATTCTCTGGGAAGGCCTGCTGGAAGAGATGCATCTTTAGAGCTTTTTCAAAGCTTTCTAAAGATGGAATGAGACGCATCTCATCCAGCAGGTCATTCCACAGCCTGGGGGCGACTGCCGAAAAGGCCCTCTGGGAAGTCTGCACCAGCCTAGTCTTCAGTTGATGACTAAGGAGGGATTTGATGGCTGGTTAATAATTAATCTCATAATCACTAACCACAGGGAATTACACATACATAACCAGATTTAGGGTTGCTGTTAATATTGTTGCAAAAGACTTTGCCTTCCTCCCACCACCATTTTAGAAATTTGATTGTAAATATATTGAAATAGTTTTCTTGCTTTTTCTTTGCTTTTTAGGTACAACTTTGTCATGCTAGCTTTGTCCTTTATATTTTTGTGCATGTCCTATTTCTTGACCCATTGGCAAGGCAGCATAGGTTTTATCTTTGCAAACTGCTTCAACATGGGGATTCGAATAGCACACAGCATCCATTACATCTACAGATATTTTGAAGAAAGTCCTTATAGACCTCTAAAAGGCCTTCTTATTTCGCCATTACTTATTGTGGTTTATGTCATTAGTGGAATCACCACGGGTGTGTCAGAGGTGAGTGACGCTGCCAGTCTTCAAATTTTGCTTTCACTCTGTTGGAATAGATTGCTAAAATATTCTTTCAGCCAGGAACTACTTGGGGCAGTCTGCTAGTGTAAGAACAGTTGCATAAGCAGTTATACGTTCTGCATATGGTATTAGACTTGCAACAACTTTTCCCAGTGTAAATGTCATCCCTGCACAACCCAATCCCTGCTGGTTGTTGGTGGTAAGTATTTGAAATGAAAGATAATTTGTTATTGTTCCATCAATACAAATAGCAACATAATAGTAGGAACATGTTCTAATGAGAACTATCTTAATAACAATAGTACAGTATTAATAATAGGAACAATAATACTACTAACAACAATAAGAGGGCAGAAACCTGGTGTGGACAGTGCTACTCCACAAGGCAATAAAATACGGTCCAGATCTTGTGGTCCCAAGTGTAATGTCATCTGTGTATTCTTCCACTATAGTGTCACACGTTTTGACACCATAACGGTCTGGTTCTCTCTAGCCTCTCATATCTGGCCCTGGTAATGACACTTGCGACTTTAGGAACATATTACACAATCGCTTTGGATCAATTCATATGGCTTCATGTCTTCATTTAGATATTGCTTCACTGCATTTCTACCTCTGAACAAATTCTGCATGATAGGGTCACAATAAGTCAGTGATGACTTGGAAGCACAGAACAACAAATAACTGTACAAGTTTCTGACTGCTGTTGCATTAGATTTATTACCGGTAGGTTTGAACAAGGAAAGGCAAGTGTGTTCAGTTCTTATGATTAAATAAATAATAATAAGTTTTATTTCTAACCTGCCCCTCTGAACGAGCAATCAGGGCGGGGTACAAAAGAGAGTTAAAAAAAACAGCAGTTAAAATATCCAATCCCATCCCCGCCACCCCCCCTAAAAAAGGATTAAATCAAACAACAAGTTAAAACATAACATAAAATAGACAATGTCAACAATATCGAACAGAAAGTCCTTGAGCTGTGTGGGTGGGCAAGACTGGAACACTCTACGACCAAAGTTTGGAGCCAAGAGGTATCAGAGGTTTTCCAGGAAGGCCTGCCAGAAGAGATGTGTCTTTAGGGCTTTTTAAAAGCCATCTATGGATGATATAAGATGCATCTCATCCGGCAGGTCATTCCATAGCTTAGGGGTGACCACTGAAAAAGCTCTCTGGGAGGTCTGCACCAACCTGGTTTTAATAGGTAGTAGCAGGTTCCTCCCAGAGGATCACAGTGTGCCGGGGGGGGGGGGGCGGTCATACGGGAAGAAGCAGTCCCTAAGATACGATGGACCCAAGCCATGTAGGGCTTTATAGGTTAAAACCAACACCTTGTACTATGCCCAGAAACTGATTGGCAGCCAGTGGAGAGACTTAAGTACAAATGTCATATGTTCTCTCCTAGATGTGCCAGTAATAAGTCTGGCTGCCATGTTCTGAACCAGTTGTAGTTTCCGAGTTAAGCACAAGGGTAGCCCCAAATAGAGTGCATTACAGTAGTCCAAACGTGAGGTTACCAGCGCATGTATCGGAGTTTCCAGATCCCTTATTTCCAGGAAAGGGCACAGCTGGAGTATCAGTCAAAATTTGATAATAAGCACTCCTGACCATCGAACAGGGTCCTTCGCGGAGAGTGTGACTCCATCGAGGACTGGAGTTTGTATTCCCAAACCCGGTTTTGGGCCTGTGACTAAAAGTATCTCCTTTTTGTCTGGATTGAGTTTCAAATTGTTTTCCCTCATCCAGTCCATTACCGCCGTAAGGCAGTGATTGAGAAGAGAGACGCCATCTGAAGTCTGAGCAGACGATCTTGTCATGGAGAGGTATATCTGAGTGTCATCAGCATACTGAAGACACTGAGCTCCATGCCTCCGAATGATCTCACCATGCGGCTTCATGTAAATATTAAACAGCATCGGGGACAGGATGGTGCCCTGAGGGACGCCACAAATTAAGCTCGATCTTTGAAGAGCAATTGTCCCCGATCCTCACCCTTTGGGATCTGCCGGAGAGAAAAGACCGGAACCACCGAAGTGCGATGCCCCCAATCCCCAACTCTCTCAGCCGATCCAAAAGGATGGAATGATCTATGGTGTCAAAGGCTGCTGATAGATCCAAGAGCACAAGCAGGGTCACACTACCCCTGTCAATTCTCAAGTGGAGGTCATCCGTCAGAGCAACCATGGCAGTCTCAACTCCATATCCTACCCTGAAGCCAAGATAGCTTGGAGTTGTTAGGCAACAGCTCTCTCGATCACCTTGCTGAGAAAAGGCAGCAAGGACACTGGTCTGTAGTTGTTCCTGTCCAGGGGATCAAGGGAAGGTTTCTTCAGGAGAGGCTTGACAGCCACCTCCTTCAGGCACGATGGAACAGTGCCTTCTCTGAGGGACGCATTGATCACCTCCCGAAGGAATGTTCTCAATGTGTCCCCTCCCTGGACGACCAGCCAAGATGGATATGAGTTGAGGGAGCAAGTTGTCTTCCTAGTACTACCAAGGAGCTTGTCCAGGTCATCGATACTTACTGATTGAAACTCATCCAGTAAGCTGAAATTAAACGTTAAGTAGTTTTAATTAGCAAACCTGAAAAATGTAATTTTTGGTGGCAACATGTATACAGATTGTTTACAAAATATATGCATGTAGCTATAAAATAGTTGTGTGGAAAATTAACTTTGTATATTAACTCTGTAACTTTATTTGCTTATTTGCATAATACATTTTTAAAGAAATAATAAGAATAACAGAAAACATCTCTAGCAATATACAGATTGCTTACATTTAAAACTATCTGAAATGTTCCAAACAAAACTTTTTGTTTACTTTCCATAAGTGTGAGATTCCTCAGTCTGCCCATTTGTTTTCTTCAGCTCTTTTAACACTGAAGATATATAGGACAGTAGGCTGCCCAAATTTCACCTCTAAAATGGGAACTGACTCTAACAGAATACTTCCCATACTAACTATGTTCTATGCCAGTATGGCTGCAGGGACATAGTTAAGAACAAGGTTAGTGAAAAAAAGTTGAGTATTACTGTGGAGAGAAATATTAGATCCCTTTCCTTTGTGAAAAATCGCCACCTCCCCTTGCAACCTGCCTAGAATTTCAAAACCTATTGTGTGCCCCACTTCCCTGACAGGCCAACAACACTTCCACACAAAGCAGTTTGACACCACTATAATTGTCATGGCTCCATCCTGCGGAATCCTAGGATTAGTAGTTTGATGAGATATTCAGCCTGGTCTGTCAGAGAGGTCTGGTGCTTCCCCAAACTACAAATCACAGAATTCTGTAAGATAGAATAATGTCAGTTAAAGTGGTGACAAACTGCAATTTATTTCTGCAATGTGAACACACTCTAAGTTGGTGAGTAGGCAAAGCAAGGCTTTCTTTGTTTCAGCACCTCAGTTTTGAAACTCAATCCCAAGGGCAGGGCAGACTCCATTCCCAATGAGCTTCTTGCAGCCAAGAATTTATTGTTCCAAAGATATATTATTCCCCATATATTTGGGCTTTTGTTCCTTAAAACCAGGTTGGGAACTGCTATAATTGTGGGGATTTGGGATTTTTTTAAAAAAAATCTGTACACTGCTTTAGTAATCATGGCAAATAAATAAATAATAACAGAAGTTTGCTTTATTTGCAGGTGTTCCTGTGCTGTGATAATGGGTGGATAGCAAGGTTAATTCATGTTGGTGTGGGAGCAATCTGCTTTATAGCAACTCTTGCTGCTATACTTTTTACAGAAACCAAACTGATCTATTTTGTCAGAACACACATTTTATCAAGATATTCCAAAGGAGGACTCAAATAATCATGTGCCTATGGATGTATATGTTTGCTACAGACTATTTATACTTAACTTGGAAAATCAATGTACAGGTTAAAGATGTAAGAACTCTAATGTAACTCCTAATGCAGTTTGTGAATATATATCATGGATAATATAGTGAGGTTCTCAGATCAAATAATTTAAACCAACAAGTTCACTTCAGACTCCCTATCTATGCCAGTGAGGGTTGTTTTGTATGCATAGAAGTAAGGTCTAAAGAACTGCTGATTACGAATAACATTTACATTAATGAAGTAGCCATCATTTACTCTTGGCAGGGGCTAGTGAATATTAATATGAGACTGAAGGTTCTCATTTTTGAAACTGACAGCTATTAAACTGTTTGCTTCCAAATTTATTTCCAGTCAGACAGAACTAGACAGGCAGTTTCTCCAAAAAAGTATTCAATTAAAACAAAATTGTTTGTTGGATTATGGTTTATTTTGGAATCACTGTAGTTTGTAATGTTTCAGCCTTTAGGGGTTTTTGTTCATAGAGGCAGCTTTGAAGTAAAGTAGATAATATATATGTCTCCATATACATTATCAGTATTGGCCAACATCCAGTATTGTGTGAATAGGCATCTTCTTGGGCCTTTCCCCTTGTCTCCTGCTGTACCCCCAGTCTTTTCTACAGAATCTCCCTATAATTTGTAACAGATTTTGACAGCATACTGTGTCGGGGGGGGGAGGGGAGTGCTGAAGGAGGGAATGAAAATTGCCACTTCACTGTCTAGCTGAGGGAATCTCTTAATTGGGTATCATCCACTGCCTAAAATAGTTAATAAAACAGCTAGAACAGAATATCCCAGAAGACAGGATCAGAATTCAAAATGACTTTAACAGATTGGGAAACTGGGCCAAAACTAACTAACAAAATAAATTATAACTTGAAGAAATGTAGGGTACTACACTTGGACAGTAAAAATGAAATGCAGAGATATAGATAGGTAACACCTTGCTCAAGTCTTAGTGGACCATAAGCTGAACATAAGTGAATAGTATGGTGCGGCAACTAAATAAACCAATTCATTTCTAAGCTGCATCAATAGGAGTATAGTGTCTTGATCAAGGGAAGTAACAGTGCCACTTTATTCTGCTTTGGTCAGACCTCACCTTGAATACTGTGTCCAGTTCTGGTCACCACAATTCAAGAAGGATGTTGACAAGCTGGAGCCTGTCCAGAGGAGGGCAACCAACATGGTGAAAGTTCTGGAAACCATGCCTCAAAATAAGGAGCATCTTAGGGAGCTGGATATGATTAGCCTCCAGAAGAGGAGGCTAAGAGGTGACATGACAGCTGTGTTTAAATTTGTGAAAGGATGTAATATGGAAGAGGGAGCAAGCTTGTTTTCTGCTGGTCCAGAAACTAGGACATGAAGCAGTGGAGTCAAACTAAAGGAAAAGAGATTCCACCTAACAATTAGGAAGAATTTCCTGACAGTAAGAGCTGTCTGACAGTGGAATACGCTGTCTTGGAGTGTGGTGGAGTCTTCTTCATTGAAGGTTTTTAAATGGAGGCTGGATGACCATCTGTTGGCAGTGCTTTGATTGTATCTTCCTTCATGGCAAGGGGTTGGACTGCATGGCCCTTGGAGTCTCATCCAATTCTGTGATTCTGTGAATAAGCTTCAAAGTAAGCATAGGGGAGTTTTCCTTGTTTAAAATTAACATTTTGGTATGTGCCTACAATGAGGCATATTACTTTAAATTGTATATTATATTTTAAATGTTAAAACTGAGACATGTCTGCACGTAGCAATGTTCACATTAAAAAAAAGCTTTTGGGATTACAGTGTAGTAATAAGCTAACGGAGAGAAGAAGAATATCTGGAGAACTGGAACAAACACAAGCCAAAACATAATGTTATCAGAATAAACATAGACATTCAGCAAACCTGAAATATGAGATGCATTGCAAATAGAACTATTTAACATAAATATAGGCATACCTCAGTTAACAATGCCTTCGATAGAGAAAACTTTCCCCTACTATTTTTGCAGCCCTAGCCCCCCCCTTCCTCATCCTCTTTGTAGTTGGAAGTTTTTTTAGTGATTTGGTATTGGGAGGATGGTGAAGGAGGGATAGAGACATCAGTTTGCAGCAGCATATCTGCAGTAAACAATAAAGGTTCCGTTGGGAAAGAATAGGATTCTGCTGTATCTAATCCTACTACAGCTATCTATGCTTGTCTATAACAGGCAGCTGTCTTCAAGTCTCATACAGAACATGCATACAGAGAGAAAAGAGAAAATCAGATAAACCTGCCTCAGTAGCCTTCCCCTTCTATAAGTTAAACTGGCAAAATGAAAATAATAAGGAAAGCAGAAACTGGTGAAAGGAAAAGGTATCCCTGAATGCATTTTGGAAGCAGCCTTCAAGTGGTTTCTAGATGGTCCAAAATATTTTTGTTTACTTAAGCAAGGCTTAACAGACCTTGTTGTTTTATTTTACAAGTTGAATCTGTTGGTTTTGAATAATAAAACATTCAACGAAACGTGTTGAACTCCTCTTCCTTTTTGGTGACATTGGACCTTATCACATGACTGTATTCCAGTAGCATTCCGAACGCAATCATGGGGGTTTCATGTTATTTGTGAGAAGTTATCTCACGCAATTGCTTGCAGTGGGGACGCAGTCCGAACGCAATCATGGGGTTTCACGCAATTGTGTGATAGTTGATCACATGCAATTGAGTATAATGGGCACACAGTCCGAATGCAGTCTGAATGCAATCCATATTCAAGCAATTTCGGTGATCTAGCGGATTTGAAAATCCTATTCTTTTTCCAGGTTATCATTTCTTGCAAAGTTGAGCGGAACCATATAATAACCTTTCACGCAATTGCGTTCATTTGTGAATTGACCTCACTATCTTTTCATGCGAAATTGTGGGGAATCCCTTCCGTATGATAAGGTCCGTAGTAACCTATCTGTTCTTTCCATGTTTCTGATACCACAATTTCAGTTAAAGAAGTAACACTCATGAACACATTGACTTCGTTGACTGAGCTGTACCTGTACCTATGCTATTACTTGAATATTTATGCTTCTATATCATGTTTTTATGTAGAAAAATGTGTGCCCCTGCCCCCTCCTCCCCAGTTGGAAGCATTATATATGCATCAGCAAACATTCAGGAAATGCTACTTTGTGAAAGTCATTAAGAGCTATGCCATTAATTTTAGTGTATGGGGAAAGACCTCAATAACTCTGAAACTAACTATGGAAACTCTAGCCCTGTTTTGTTGAGTAACAGTTGAGAAGTTTTAAAAGCTGTTTGAATAGCTGACACCCCCCCCCCCCATTATGATATATTGTTCCCACACTTAATATCAGAAATATTTTATCCTGTGTATCCTTTCCCATACTGTTCCAGAGCTTCTACCAGCCCTTTAGAAAAGATGTTCAGGGGTGGAAAGGCTGCATCAGAAAGTATAATGAAAACTGCTTCCTTACCAAGTCTGATGGCAGTGTCTCTTAAATGGAACTCTGCTGAGGGAATAATCCTGCTAAGAGAGTGTTAATTAGGATCTGCTGCTATGAACTTGATATTTAAAACCTTAATCCTGGCAATCTGACCTCATAACTGATGCATTCTTTTAATTAACTAAAGGTGCCTTTAACTAAAACCTGGTCTTTTCATACTGAAAAATTCTAACATGCGTACATAAAAAGTTGTGTGTGAACCTGTTTCCTATTGTTTGTAGGTGGAGAGAGCCCAGGATTGCCTGCTATTCCCTTCCACACTTGCAGCTCTTTCACTGGTTTGAAGACATTCAGTTCAAAAGATGTCTGTAAAGCATTAACAAAAGGGTACCAAATTCATAATTGTTGTGTAGAATTTGGAACTATAGACTTGTATGGTCATGTTATACATTAAAAGATACGGAAAATTAAGAGTGATATTCTAGGGTTCAAAACATTCCTCCTGTTCTTCTTTTTTTTAAAAAAAAATATTTTATTGAGCCATATTTTGATATACATAATATAAAACCGTAACATTTACAACTAAACAGCATTTTTATCCCCATTCCCCTTCTATTAAGTTTTTTAACTTGTCTCATTCACTGGTTTATTTTCTCTACTTCCTTACCCCCTAATTAATAGAAAAGGAAAAAGAAATTGTCTAGGTTACTACCCTATCTTATTCTGTGGCATTGAATGGCCAAAAGAGAAATATTCTTTCATTCCTTCCCATGTTTATAACTTTTAACAAAGCGTATTATTATTATTATTATTATTATTATTATTATTATTTCTAGCCCGCCCCTCTGAACAAGCAGTCGGGGCGGGTTACAATAAGGTTAAAAAACAATGCACGTTAAAATATCCCATCCCATTCCCCAGCTTCCCTCCTTAAAATTGTATTAAATCAGAGCAAAGTTAAAATAGCTAATTTAAACAATTAAAAATAAGCTAAAACAGCAACAAAAAGTTCCAACCTTAGCTATATAGGGCGGAAACGCTGGAGAGAAGGTGGAAACGCATGAGACCAGCATTTCAGCGTTAGGAGGTGTTAAACCTCTTCTGGGTAGGCCTGCTGGAAGAGATGCATCTTTAGGGCTTTTTTAAAGCCTTCAAGGAATGGAATAGGATGCATCTCGTCCAGCAGGTCATTCCACAGCTTGAGAGCAACAGCTGAAAAGGCCCTCTGGGAGGTCTGGACCAGCCTGGTCTTCATGGACTGTAGCAGATTCCTTCCAGAGGACCGGAGTGTGGAGGGGGGTTCATATGGGAAGAGGCGGTCCCTGAGATAGGATGGACCTGAGCCATGTCTTATGGAAAGGCTTCAACAATTGCTAAATCCTAATCAAGTAGCCCGTGATAATATTACCTATTATTTAGCATCTTGGTAATCTTAATGAGATTTGTCATTGCGAGTTTACTCACAAGTATGTATGATTACAAATTCTTGTATATTGCTTCCCAATTTTCTATGCTCACCCTTTATTTATCCATAGATTTATGAACTTTCAGATTTTCTGCTGTTTCAAGCTACGCAAATTTATAACATTATCGGCATCAGAAAGTTTCATTTAGACTTGTTGCCAACATTGCTACCTGACCCTATTTCTTTTCCATGTATCTCAACACTTTTTCCCATCCTTCCCTCCATTTTAGCTTACTTCCATGTCTCAGTTTGGATGATAATCTAATTCTATCATTTCCAGTTCTTCTTTCTGTAAAGAATGAATTATCCTGGCTCAGTTCTGTTGGTTAAAACACCCTGTGGATTTTACTAGCTTAATTAACTAGTTTGATTAACTAACTAATTAATTAATTCCAAACACCCAAAAGGTGCTAGATCCCATCTGATCCTGGAAGCAAATTAGTCAGCCCTGATTAGTATTTGGATGGGAGACCACCAATTCATATCAAGTGCTGTAGGCTATGTATGATTCAGAGGAAGAAACTGGCAAAACTACGTCTGAGTATTCTTAGCCTATGAAAACCATGTGGAATTCATAGAGCTGCCATAAGTTGACTGGTGACTTGAAAGCACATATTCTCTCACTCTAAACAGCATTAGGACTCCTTTTCTAAACACATAAAACTATTATTTATACCCCACTTTTCTGCTACAGGAGCAATCAAAGCGGTTTACATGATTAAAAGACAGTAAATATACACTACATACAGTCTGTACAGTACTATATCTAAACACTCCCCCTTAAAAAGGGGTTAAAGATATTACAATTTAAAATCAATTATTAAAATACTGATAACAACAATCTACTGGGAAATAGTAAAATGATACTTAAGTTGGGAAAAAAATTAGCTGATTGTTCTATTCGGAGAAGGCCTGCCGGAAGAGATCCATCTTAACAGCTTTTTTAAAGCTGTCTAGGCTGGAAATTTGACGGATCTCCTCCAGCAAGTCATTCCACGATCTGGGAGTGGCAGCAGAGAATGTCGTCTAGGAGGTTGCAGCTAGTCTGGTCTTTATAGGTTGCAATAAATTCTTCCCAGAGGACCTGAGGATGGATTATACAGAAGTAGGTGATCCCTTAGATAGGTTGGACCCAGGCCATGTAGGGCTTTAAATGTAATAACCAACACTTTGTACTGTGCCCGGTAACTTATAGGCAGCTAGTGAAGGGATTTTAAAATAGGTGTTATCCAGTCACTCCTGGATTTTTCAGTCACCATCCTGTCTGCCATGTTTCGTACTAATTGGAGTTTCTGAACTAGGCACAAGGATAGAGCGCATTGCAGAAATCGAGTTGTGAGGTTATCAGTGCATGTACTACAGTTTCAAGGTCCCTTTCTACCAGGAAAGGGTGCAGCTGGCGTATCAGCTGAAGCTGATAACAGGCACTCTTGATCCATTTACCTGATTTGTCATCAGAAGCGACAGATCAAGAAGCACCCTCAGACTGCGAACACAGTCCTTTTAGGAGAGCATGACTCCCTCTAGTTCATTCACTAGTGAGTAAGCACCACTGAACACAGTAGGCCTTATTTTTGGAAAAAAAAACATGGTGAGATATTAAACCCATTTTAAACAGGAACTTTCTTGGTGAAGAGTAAATATACTGGTTTATATTGTTAAAACTAGTGTGTGCAGGTTTTGACGCGCTACTGAAAAATCAAGTCCTGAGCAAATTGTATTGTGAGGCAATAGTCAAGTATCTAGTTAGCTGACTGGCAGCAGGTTCAACAGGCATCCCTTCAAAAGGCTAGCCGCTGAGCAGAGAGGGTGGAAGAAGTAAACCCAGGACAGAGATGAAATCTTAAGGAGCACCAAAGCAGGTAGCCACTTTGAAGGAAAATCAGCTGCAATGACAGTGCTTCCCCTAGATTCCTGAATGTTTGGTCCTCCAGGTGTTCTGGACTTCACCTCCCAGAAATCCCTGACTGTTGGCCAAGCTAGCTGGGACTTTTGGAAGTCCAACCCACCGGGGGGACCAAAGTTTGGGAATCTTTGCCCTAGAGGATTAACACCCTTTAGACTTGTCTTGCCACCAGATTGGGTGCACTTCCCAACACGAGCTGAGAAAGCCTTGCCTGGAGTCTCCTTGGTGGATTGCGAAGCAGACTCTGGAGAGGAAAAGACTCTGAAGAGATGCATGGTATGCTGGGAAAGGTCAAAGATCTTCATTCAAGCTTGAATATGGAAGACATAGGTACCTAGTTAAGACTTGATTTCCAGTCGAGAGCAGAACAGAAGATGAGTCAACTATCTGGCCCATATCTTAGAATCAACTACAGCCCCCACCCCCTTGACTCCATCTGGTCCAGAGGCTACTCATGTCTTCTACCATACAGATCCTGGTGCTAAGATCATACTCTGTTTGCTCCTTGGAAGTGATAAGATCTTGCTCCTGGACTATTTACTAGTGACAAAATCCTAACTTGGGAGTTATTCACAGCGAACAGAAGATTATTCATATGTATACCCTAGTAAATAGCAAAATCACTACTCGTTGCTGCGGGACTGGATGAGTCAGAGGCTGTCAATTTGGGTTAAAACAGGCCACAACTTGTTTTCCTTGTCTCTGTGATGACCATTCAAGCCGGGGATTTTTGTATATAGCTCTTCATGGAGGTAGTCCCCCCTCAACTATTCCTATCTTTGATCCATCTGCTCATATGCACCTGCATGCTTTAGAGTTTATAGGCATTGTGTTAATTGCTCTGAGTAGTGATTTAAATCTGTTTGAGAATAAATTGTACTTTTGGTGTTCCTCGTAAAAATGCATACCATAATAATGATGCTGTAGGACTTCTAACTTTTGCTGGAGAAGATTCTTATATTTCAGCATTTCTCCATTTTACAAATCTGAATATGGAAGCTCTACCTTTAAAGAAGTTGGAAAATTCTATGATCTTAAATTATTATTATTATTATTATTATTATTATTATTAACCTTTATTTATATAGCACTGTAAATTTACACAGCACTGTACATACAATAATTTAATCAGATGGTTCCCTGTCCTTTTGCTTACAATCTAAATCTATTAATCTATTACTACTTGTATGGATTTTATTATAATGAATAAAGCAAATCTGCTGTGGTTTTGAGCACTCTTTACATTTTTTTCTCCATATAAATCTACTGCTGCTGTGAAAATTTTCAACTATTTATTTATTTAATTTATATCTTACTCTTCTCCCATATAGGACTAGTCCATAATATAAGGAATCACAGTGCTTTGTTTCTTAAATAGGTCTTGATGTAAGTGTGAGTTGGTCATGTATTATTAATCACTGCACCAGGAAGTGTGAGTTGCATATGTGAAATGGGACAATTTACATAGAGGTTTATTAGTCATAACCAACACTATGAATTCTACCTGAAAAACAAACAAAAAAGAGTGAAGCAGTTGTGCAAAGGAAGTATGCATTCCCTGTAACCTGGGACATACTTAAACTACACAATATTCTACTTTAACCACATGCCAACATCTATAGGAATAGTTTTTTGTGGTTTTTTGGGCTATGTGGCCATATTCTAGAAGAGTTTATTCCTGACATTTTGCTATCATCCCTGGCTGCCATCTTCAGAGAATGTTGGCATGGAAGAAAGTTATACACACACACACACACACACACACACACACTGTGTGACCCTGGGTAGGGAGGAGTGCTTTTCATGTTAATCTGTGTATTGTTTTGTTGTTGATGGCAAGGCCTCAGGGTGGGAGGATATGCAAAGAGGATTAGTGTCTGCTTAATTAGTGGTCCATTGTCTGCTGGGAAAGCTCCTGACTCTGGGTGGTTTCTCATTTGCACTTGCTGAGTCCTCATTTTGCTGTTTTTCAGGATTGGTAGCCAAACTTTGTTCACTTTTTCTTTCTTTTTGAAGTTGTCTGGATGTTTGTGGATTTCATAAATAATAAATAAAGAAAACTTTTATTTCTATCCTGCTTTTTGTAAAGTGGCTTACAACAGTTACAATGATACAAATATATACAATATCCCCCCCTTAAAAATAATTAAACAGTTCTAGGATTAAAATTGCAGACATTCATAAAAACTCTTTGGTACCAATCATACATTGATCTTAGCAGTGGGCAGAGTCATCCTAATCACAGTTGTGCAAATTACAAAAGATATATGGGGGGGTCTTTACGTGGCTGGGAGCTGTTCCGGGAAGGCTTGCTGGAAGAGATCTGTCTTGACAGCTTTCTTAAAGTTATCAAAGTTGGATATTTGACGGATCTCGTTTGGCAGGCCATTCCATAAGGTGGGAGTGATGGTGGTTGCAACCAATCTAGTCCTAAACGGTTGCAATAAATTCTTCCCAGAGGATCTGAGTGTATGGGGTGGATTATAGGACCAGATGAACGACATCCTAGAGTATTAAAAGAACTGGCAAATGTAATATCAGAGCCATTGGCAATAATCTTTGAGAACTCCTGGAGAACAGGAGAAGTCCCAGCAGACTGGAGGAGGGCAAACGTTGTCCCCATCTTCAAAAAGGGAAAAAAAGAGGATCCCAACAATTATCGTCCAGTTAGTCTGACATCAATTCCAGGAAAGGTTCTAGAGCAGATCATTAAGCAGAGAGTCTGTGAACACTTTGAGGCCAATGCCATAATCACAAAAAGCCAACATGGGTTTCAGAGAAACAAGTCATGCCAAACGAACCTGATCTCTTTTTTTGATAAAATTACCAGCTTGGTAGATGAAGGGAATGCTGTGGATATAGTATACCTCGATTTCAGTAAGGCCTTTGACAAGGTTCCCCATGACATTCTTGCAAACAAGCTTGCAAAAGGTGGGCTAGACAAGTTAACTGTTACATGGATTTGTAATTGGTTGACTGGCCGAACTCAAAGGGTGCTCAACAATGGCTCCTTTTCATCCTGGAGAGAAGTGACCAGTGGGGTCCCACAGGGTTCTGTCCTGGGCCCAGTGCTATTCAACATCTTTATTAACGATTTGGATGACAGAATTGGGGGCATACTTATCAAATTTGCAGATGACACTAAACTGGGAGGAGTAGCTAATACCACAGAGGACAGGATCAAAATTCAAAATGACCTGAATAGACTGGAAAGCTGGGCCAGTGCTAACAAAATGAAATTCAATGCGGAGAAATGTAAGGTTCTGCACTTAGGGCGGAAAAATGAAATGCACAGATATAGGATGGGGGACACCTGGCTGAATGAGACCACATGTGAAAGGGATCTAGGAGTCCAAGTAGACCATAAGCTGAACATGAGTCAACAGTGTGATGCGGCAGCTAAAAAAGCCAATGCAATTTTAGGCTGCATCAATAGAAGTATAGTTTCTAGATCAAGGGAAGTTATAGTGCCACTCTATTCTGCTTTGGTCAGGCCCCACCTGGAATACTGTGTCCAGTTCTGGGCACCACAATTCAAAAAAGATGTGGAGAAACTGGAGCATGTCCAAAGGAGGGCAACTAAGATGGTGAAGGGTCTGGAAACCTTGCCCTATGAAGAACGCCTTAGGGAGCTGGGGATGTTTAGCCTGGAGAAGAGAAGGTTAAGAGGTGATATGATAGCCCTGTTTAAATATTTGAAGGGATGTCATATTGAGGAGGGAGCAAGCTTGTTTTCTGCTGCTGCAGAGACTAGAACGCGGAACAATGGATGCAAACTGCAGGAAAAGAGATTCCACCTCAACATTAGGAGGAACTTCCTGACAGTAAGGGCTGTTCGACAGTGGAACACACTCCCTCGGAGTGTAGTGGAGTCTCCTTCCTTAGGGGTCTTTAAGCAGAGGCTGGATGGCCATCTGTCAGGGATGCTTTGATTTGGAGTTCCTGCATGGCAGGGGGTTGGACTGGATGGCCCTTGTGGTCTCTTCCAACTCTATGATTCTATGATTCTATGATTCTATATGGAAGCAGGCAATTCCTCAGACAAGTTGGGCCCAAGCCCTGTAGGGCTTTAAAGGTGATAACCAACACCTTTTACTGTGCCTGCAAACTGATAGGCAGCCATAGTTGAGTGACTTCAATATTGGTGTAATATGGTCACTCCTAGTCGTTCCTGTGATCAGCCTGGCTACAATATTCTGTACCAGTTGAAGTTTCCAGACTAGGCACAAGTGTAGGCCCATGTAGAACGCATTACAAAAGTCAAGTCTTGAGGTTGCCAGTGCATGTACTACAGTTTCAAGGTCACCCAGTTCCAGGAAAGAGCGCAGCTGGCGTATCAGTTGGAGCTGATAACAGGTGCTCTTGACCATCACATTCACTTGATTTCTCATTGGAAGCAACAGATGAAGAAGCATCCCTAAACTGCAAACTCAGTCCTTCAAGGGGACCTTGAACTCCTCTAGGACAGGAGGTTGCAAACCAATACCTGGTTTAGGAGCCTCCACTGTACGTACCTCCATTTTGTCTGGATTCAACTTGACCTTGTTTTCTCTCATACAGTCCATTACCGCCACAAGACACTGATTGAGGGGAGAAATGCCATCTGCCGTTGTCACGGATGACCGAGACATGGAGAAATATATTTGGGTGTCATCAGTGTACTGATAACACCCCGCCCCATGTCTGCAGATGATTTCTCCCAGTGGCTTCATGTTAAATAGCATCGGAGGCAGAATGGCTCCTTGAGGAACAGTGCAATTTAGCTCCGTTTTTGAGGAGCAACTGTCCCCGAGCAGCACCATCTAGAACCTGCCAGAGAGAAAGGAATGGAACCATTGCAAAGCAGTGCCTCCAATTCCTAAATCTCTCAGGCGTTCCAAGAGGATATCATGATCTATTCTGTAAAATGCCGCTGAGAGGTCTAATAGCACCAAGAGGGTCACGCTTCCTCTGTCGATGCTTAGACGGAGGTCATCAGTAAAGGCAACCATGCCTGTCTCATCCCTATATCTGGTCCTGAAGCCAGTTTGAAATGGATCTAGAAAATAGGCTTCATCAAAGACCACTTGGAGCTGAAGAGCAACAGCCCTCTTGATCACCTTGTTAAAAATGGCAGATGGGATACAGGCCTATAATTTTGCATGTCCAGGGGGTGCAGAGAAGGTTTTTTTAGAAGCGGTCTAACGACTGCTTCCTTTAAAGAGGATGGTACATAACCTTCCCTAAGGGATGCATTGATGACTCCTATAAGAAGAGCCACCAAGGCATCACCTCCCCCCCCCCCCAACGGCCAGCCATGATGGGCAGGGATCAAGAGGGCATTTCAATGGCTTCCCTGTGCATTCTGACCTGATAGCTGTTGGCATGGTTCAGAATTTCAGTGTTTTCAAACAGCATTTTATGTCCAGGATGGTTTATAACATGTTCTGCTACTGCTGTTTTTTCTGGCTGACTCAGGAACTTATGGGGATGGGAACGGGACTCTTGGGGGCGTGCATGGATGGAATATATCACACACCCAGCATCCAGAAAAAGGTCCCCTTCCAGCACTCGTACCTAAGCTGTCCCTGTTCAGTGCTAGCGGGCACCATTTTGGCAGGACAGAAGTCTTCCAAGCAGAACATTTAACATTCCTCGGCACTGAACAGGGATGGCTTGGGTACTGGTGCCAGAACGGGACCTTTTTGTGAATGCTTGGGTGTGTGGTAAAATCTGTTCACGCAGGCCCCGGAGAGTCCCGTTCCCGTCCCCATAACGGGGACAACAGTGAATGCAATAAGGTCCTCAGTCTGCAGTGTCTCTTGTGTTCATTGAGTTGGGTTTGAACACTGCATTTGGTGGTCCCTATATAGACTTGTCTGCAGCTGCACGGTATGCAGTAAACTCCTGTGACTGTGAGATTGTCTCTTTTGTTCTTTGCTGAGCACAGCATCTTTTTCAGGGTATGGAAAAATATGGCTGCATTTTGTGGATTTTTGGATTTCTGGAGGTGGAAAGAACTTGGAAATACAAAAGGCTTTGTGTTGTCTGTAGGCTGTTCTGAGAGGAATACTGTGCAGGTCAAAAGGCTCAGAAGACTTGGGCTGTATCCACACTGCCGAAATAATCTATTTTGTGCCACAACAAACTACAGTTCCCAGAATTCCATAGCATTGAGCCATGACAGTTAAAGTAGTGTCAAACCGGATTATTTCTGCAATGTGGAGTACCTCATCCAGACAGAGATGAGAAGGTTTTGCGTAATTGCAATGAACTGGTATGGGGGCCTTAGGGACCGCAGAAGTGCAGGCCAAAGAGAAGTGAGTGAGGGGCACTGAATTTTTTATATAACCAGCAACATATTTTGGTTCCAGGTTGTGAAATAGAAGAGTTATCAGATTCATACTTCTGCCCCATGTACAAAAAGAAAGTTTGGCTTAATAATAAAAAATGTGGGCATTGCTAATAGAATATCAAGGGTAGAAGGAAATATGATGTTTTTGTGAAATTAAGAGGGAGAGAGTTCCTAATATTAATTTGTATCCTCTGTCACTGTTCAGTTACTTAATGTTAATCCGTTCCACTATTTTGTTTTAGTTTTCAATTGAAAAGCTATGGAATATCTGGGGAATGCAGCAATAATGGACCAAATGGATTAATTAATGAAGCATTAGTTTAATAGCTATATAAAAAATCTTGCATTAAAGCCCTTAATAATCTTCAAAATGAAGGAAACTGGCTCAAATGCTGCCTATTGTTTACATGTCTCTCTTTACATGGATAATTCATAAAGATGTTTGCATTCTTTTGACTTTTGCCCTTGGCAAATGTAGCTCCTAGAGTAGTGAGCTGATCTGCAAATAGAAACCATCTGGCTATGCTTGCATGGCTGAATGGGTGCTAAGGAACAACCTTCCACACACCCTGATAGTTTTTAAAAGGACTTTCAGATTCTAGTAACTGCCATTTTAAAAAGCATATTTGCATTCCAAAGCAAGCAAATGGTTGCAGAACTGCCTGAACTGTATAGTGGTGCTAAACAGATTTCAGAATATGATTTTTTTGGCTGGATGTTGGTTTTGTGGTCAGCCCTGTGCCATTCCAGTTGGGTGCAATAGAGGAGATTATCACATTGTTTTTAAAGTGCCTTATCCCTTACCGGATAAAAGTGCATTTAATTTTAAAACCAGGTGTTACCGCACTCGCAGATGGCTGGGTAAATGCAACTCCTATGCAGCCCAGATCCCAGCTGAGCTTATCTAGTGGCTTTTCAAAAATGGCAAAATCTCATTTTTGAAATGAGTGTGTGTGGTGTGGGTGAGTGTGGCTGGGATCCAGGCTGTATAAGGGGTTAACTTACCCAACCACTGGTAAGTGCGGTAATACCTGATTTTAAAATTAAATGTGACTTTATCCCATTGGGGATACGGTACTTTAAAAGCAATGCAATAATCTCCAGAGTCAGTGTCAGGTGTACCAACAAAAGGAAGGAAGAACTTAATAGACTTGCTCCTTCCTATAGGTAGTTTTGATAAGTACAGGCATCACTACTATGGTAATACAATCTAACGTATGCAGCTCACCACAATGTGACCTTTTTGGAGTTAGAAGTCACGTGAGCCTGGCAGCGCTCAGTAGATTTTATTATGTCAGACCCAGAGAAGTTTAAAGGCAAATACTATAGGTCAGAGTAAGTACAGGCCAAGGCTAAAAACAGCACCTAGGATCTAAAGAGGTAAAGAGAGGCAAGATGGTAGAAGAGGAGTTACTGCCAGGTTCTACCATATCTGGTGCATCCATTAGCCAGAGCGCAATGGCTACCTCAGATGGTACCCTTTGATCCCTCTTCTCTGGGAGAACATGCTCCTGGACAGACCACAAATGTTTCAAGGGTGCTCAGAGCTAAGCATTGTTGTCCGGATGTCCTAGGTGGTTGTCTGTGCTACTGAAACCTTTACTTATGGCTGGTTTGACCTATCACTAGGCAAAGGGAACTTTAGCATCCTTGAGACTGATTGAAAGACTTTCTAGCATAAGCTTTTGTCTTTCATTCAATTAGTCTCAAATGTGCCACAAGATTCCTTTTCATGCTGATATTCCAGACTAAGGACAGCTATGTCTCTGGGTTGATCTGGTGGATGATGAAACCCTAAGAAAAGGGCTGTATTTGTTTGTTGAATACATCAAGACAGGGACTGCTGGAGCAGGAGCTGGAGAGGAGCTACAGTTGCCAGGGCTAAGTAGTAAACCCTTTTCACATTGAATAAGGTAGTGATGTTTTCATTTATTTATTTATTTATTTAGTAGGGAACAAAGGGGTAAATGTAGTGTAATTTCTATATTTCATTTGCATTTATACTGTATTTTTTTATTTAGGCCTTACGGATTCTATCCAAACGTTGCAATACTACTGAGCAGCACAGGCAGAAGAGTCCACAATCAAGTCCTTCACTGGCACTTCATTGAATGCATGGAACTTTTCCGACAGTGCATAAATGTCAAATTTAATGCATAATTCATTGTTGAAATAAAATATACTGAGGGTTAAATTGTAATTGTGTTTCCAGTATTCAATAATAGGTGGCTCCACAGAATCCAGAAAGAGGTTCACTATTAACATGGATGACCTCCAAGAGAAGTTCACTCTCAGTGCCAGGTTCTGATGATTCCTTAGAGCCAGACATTTAAGGACATAGCCAGCTCTTAGAGCAGAAGCAGGCAGGCAAGGCACGGAGGGAGGGAGGGCAGAGAAAGAGGGGGTCAATTAGGACATTACCACATGAGCAATCACATCAATTTAAAAAGAAAAAGGAAACATACTGATTTCAAAGCAGCCATTATCTCATGTTTTGTCATTTCTGCAAAGGGCTGCTGCCACTATTGTGCTATCTTCATGACTATCTTCTTCTTGCTATATCATCATCATCATCATCATCGTCATCATCTTATTCTTCTTCTTGCTATCATCTTAATACCACCTGCCTGCCTATGAACTCTTCAATTTCATTTTTAAAATTTTAATTGTACACACACACACACACACACACATTTTCACATAGTTCTGGTGCCCCACTACTGTGATTTAAAACTGCCGGTTCCCCGCGGCCTCCAAGCGGGGTGCAGCGGGCGCTCTGGGCGCCCGCTGCACCCCGCTTCCCTCGGCGGGGCTGAAGGGAGGAAGGGGCAGCCACCGTGGCCCCTTTCTCCCTGGGTCTTTGCCGTGGCCATTTAAAGGCCGCGGCAAAGACCCACCGCAAGAAAAGAGCTCCAAGATGAAGCTCTTTTTTTGCGGCGCGGGAAGGGCGCGATTGGCGCCCTCCCGTGCCGCAAAAACGTCATAACGTGCGCAGCGTGTCAAAACGCTGCGCACGTGATGACGCCTTTGCGGCGCCACCGTATGGACGCCGCCATCTTTAAATGGCGGCGTCCATACGCTTTAGGGTTAGGGAGGGTGTAAACGCTACGCCCTCCCTAACCCTAAAGACGGACTTTTTAGCCCTAATCGCGCTCCTTTTTGCCCGTCTAAAACGGGCCGTAAAGTCTTGCACTTACAGCAAAAAAGTGAAATGCATAGATATAGGATGGGGGACACCTGGCTGAATGAGACTATGTGTGAAAGGGATCTAGGAGTCTTAGTAGACCACAAGTTTAACATGAGTCAACAGTGTGATGCAGCAGCTAAAAAGGCCAATACAATTCTAGGCTGCATCAATAGAATTATAGTTTCACTCTATTCTGCCTTGGTTAGGCCTCACCTAGAACATTGTGTCCAGTTCTAGGCACCACAATTCAAAAAGGATGTGGAGAAACTGGAGCATGTCCAAAGGAGGGTGACCAAAATGGTGAAGGGTCTAGAAACCATACCTTATGAGGAGAGACTTAGGGAGCTGAGTATTTTTTAGCCTTGAGAAGAGATGGTTAAGAGGTGATATGATAGTCTTGTTTAAATATTTGAAGGGATGTCATATTGAGGAGGGAGCAAGCTTGTTTTCTGCTGCTCCAGTGCGGCAGCCTCGGCGTCATCCCGCCGCTGAAAGGGGCGAGAATGGACCGCCCTTTTTGGGCGGTCTAAAAAGCCCCTACATTTCTGTGTGTTGAAATTCATTTTGTTATCCTTGGCCCTGTTTTCTAATCTATTAAGGTTATTTTGAATTTTGATTCTGTCCTCTGGGGTATTAGCTCTTCCTCCTAATTTGGTGTAATCTGTGATTTTGATATTGACCATGACTGCCAATATTGCAACTACCCCAGCACTGACAATTCACACTTGGGGACTAGCATGATTGTGAGCTCATTGATGGGTTTCCCCTGTCAATGAAAAGAGTCACCCTAAGTGCTTGGGGAACACAGCAGCTACAGGTTGGGGACAGCGGCTTGCAATAAATATTGCCAAAGCAATTTTTTTCTGGGTCTAATCACAGTTTAAAATGCATGTATAGTAATCATTTTAATGAGGCAGGCAGGGAACAGGAGACAAGTGACCATGTGGAAAATATGTGTGGCCCGAGGAGGCAAGAATGGAGGGCCTATGATGCAGGAGGCAATGGCATGTTTCCCAGCAAAGGTGGTGGGAAAATCAGCCATCACTGGATTCCAGGGTAGGGAGGCAAAGATGAGAGGGACCAGACTTCAGTAAAATTTATTTTCATGCATGTGTTTTTTCTGCAACCTTGAGAGCTGAAAATAAAGAGCAATTAAGCTTTGTTTCCCAGGGTTGAGCTCAGGTATTTCATTTCCATGAATAATAGCTTAGGTTATGGTCTTGCTGCTTTTCCAGTCCTCCTTCTGTGAGACCTAAATTTAATAACCTGAATCTTAGTTCAGGCCACACAAAAATATCTTGCAATCAACTGTAAAGGACATCATGCCCATTAGAAATGTCCTCTGCAAATGTTCCCTGAACATTTTCCTCTGCAAATTTTGGCAGACTGTGGAAAGCAAAAAAAGATAAATGTATTTCAGGATTTTAATCACCTTTGTACTGACAGTTCATGTGCACTGAGTTTTGATGCCAATTTTGAAATATCTCTATATTCAAAATCTGTTTAATTATTCTCTTGTATGTGGCAAATTCACTAATCCTTCAGCGTACTAAAACTGTTCACTAGGAGAACATTAGTTACGAATGCAGCCTTTTGTTCTCTCAAACTGTCAAGCTGAGTAGGGCTAGAAACAGAACATGTGCTTGAGAGCTAATTACTAATGAGCAGAATGAGAAGCATTTATATAGAAACAATAATGAACTGTACGCTACCTGGAAGTGTTAACATGAGTAACAATGAAATAATTAGTTATAAGGTGAGTGCATTTGGCTTAATGTGTGGGCAATGAGGTCTCTTCCAATGCCACTCTTGTATTACTAGGTGGAGATACACGGTGTGCTAAGTTGCTGGGGAATATATGCAATACTTGAATTTTGAGAATTTTTTGGGGGGTGCTCTCACAACATGGCTGTAATCAAGAGGGAATGCCTATTCACAAAATGGATGCCATGGTAGATGTTGCCTGTCCAAAACTACAAATTTCCCATAAGACAAAAAAGTTTATGGAGAAATGACTTCTCTTTGAGTCTTACCAAAGTACATGTCAGAAATAAGGTCTGAGATCTAATGAATCCACTACATTCTCCTTCAACAAACAGTTAGCTGAAGGCAACCTGCCGGTTGTTTTTCTGCGCCTTCAAGTCATTTCCAGTTTAAGAAAATGGGATGGCAGAAGATTAATCATGCTCATCCTGGCCAAGTTGGATCAGTTGTGGGGTATAGTGATTCTCCCCATGTATGGGATCACAAGGTGAAATCTCAGTGTGAACAGAACTGTATACTGATCCAGCTTGCAGTAGTAATTTCCATTATTTATTCATTTTCAGGTTTAGACCCTGCATTTCTGCTATTGCAGCAGTTGACCAAATTGAACATCGTGTTTTAATTAGTAGTAAGTCGTCTTTGTTTCAGGGTGTTCTCATCCACACTTGCTTGTTCTGAAGATAGAAATAAAACCTGAACAAGGCACACCTGCTTTCTGTGAATGTCTATCCAATTCTAATGTGAATTTGAGGGTGTGATTTTTACTTGACATGTTAAAGTTTATGTAATGATTGAACTATGGGTGCAGAAAATGATGTACTGGGAAGTCACAGAATGCTAAGCAAACACACTTTTCCAGTAACAAATTGTTTCAGTAGCCAGCGTTGGAAGTGAGATGTTTGAGAATGTTCACCTAATCTTTTTCATCAATGTCCTAAATTGCTTTAGCAAGTTTGTTTAGGTTCTCCTGCAGCTGTGAATTAGGTATGTGTGTGTGGGGGGGGGGGGGGGGGAATCAGTAGCTGAATGTAATGTTGCTTTGTCATTAAAATACTTGCTACTGCCAATGAATTCAGCATGGGAAAAAAAAGGTGGGAGGAAAGTCTGTGACACCACATCTGTTTTGAGGAAACTATAGCTGTTATCCCATGTAATAAAGGAGGATGAGCAAGGGAAAATGACTCCCAGCCGGAGTTGTTGATAATGGTATGTTTTAAGGGTATGGCTCCATCGATTGTATTGGGTTTGCTTTGCTATAGGCCATGGGGGGAGGAGGAGAGCATCTTACTATTTCAAGGAATGCTTGCAAATTGTGGATTCCACACAGAGCTTAGAGAAGCTTGTTTTCTGGACTGTAATTTCCAGAACTGCCTGCTGTAGTTTCCTCTGTGTGAACTGTAGTGTATATGAAAATACATTTTAATAAATTATTCCTAAATTTGTTTTGTTTGTTTTCCAAGCAATCAGCATTCATTGTCTAGGATGCAGCTCAACTACTGGTAGAATAATGCATGTTATTTTAAGGAACAGGAATATCCCATTTTTTTAACAGAAAGATCTTTCATTTCACCTGCCATGCTTGTGTTCATCGCCGTTAAGATGAACGGTTTTCCTCCATCTCCAATTCCGTTTTTGGCAGCAGTGTAAATATGTATTGATTAAAGTCATGGCTTTCTCTTTAAAGTCAATAACCTTTGAATAACATTAGCTGGAAACTTTAACAACTGTGTCTGATGATGATGGATTGGATATTGAAGTATTTCTTTGGTGGTAGAAGTACCTTTTATAAAAACCTTTGTATATGATTTTGAATAGCCTTATAGTTAGGGTTGGCTTCAAGCTTCAGACTTCAAGGGCTATTGAGACAAGAGCCCACAGAGCCTTCCTACCCCATTGGGGCAATGTGTCCCATCACTGGACTGCATAGGGTAATGTGTAGCCCAGCATGCGGCAGCCGGAACACGGCCTGAGAAGAGCAAAAAGAGAAAGGTTTCACCATGTTACTTTTGGACCCATGTGGCTGGATTTACTCCCCTGCTGAGTTACTTGAGTGCAAACTACTTTTGCACTTTGAACTTAATTTGTAGCAATGGAAGTAAGTTGAGGCAAAGGGGGAAAGTGGGAGGAGGAGAGAGAAAAAGGGACATATTGAAAGCAGCTGAAAAAAACGAGGGGTTTATCACACAAGTTCCATTCTTCCTGCAATTGGGTTACTAAAACTAACTCGATACATACCAGTTTGGGATAATTTCATATCACACACCTTCAGAATAATGTGATTGGGCCCTTGCACTCTCTTCTACACTCCTTAAATTGTTTTCCTGCCCTATGCCCTACCTAGCATGCCTTTTGGGTTTATTAGCTTTGTTTTTTAATTTGTAATGCAATTCAGGAGGTACACTAATATGATTTTTTACAAAATAAAATAAGAAAAAGAGAAAATAACCAACCAAGTCTGAAAGAGAGGGGGGAGACACAAACACAACATAAATGCCCAATACTGGAACTGACATAGGAGGAACCTATCATACCTGAGGAGTAATGCTACAGCAATGTGTTCAGTCAGGAGCTTATTGATGGGTTCTCCCCATCAATGACAAGATGCACTCTAATACTTTAAGAGCAAAGCAGCAACAAGACTGAGACAGTATCATGTGATAAGTATTGCCAAAGGTGCTATTTTTCAACTTCAACAGCAGTTTAAAAGCCACATGTGATAAGGTCCTGAGACAACATTTTATTAATTGACACTTTCTGTGCCAAACTGGAGCAGTTGGAGGGCCTGTTTCAGGGAAATTTAAAAAGCATTCAGGCCAATGAGTCTAGTTGCATAGGCTCAGTGTTTGTTCAGTATTGCTGACAGGCAGGTTCCCTGGAGGGCAGCACCCTGTCAGCAATGGCAGCATAACAGTAGCCTTCTAGACATCCTGACACAAGCGCTGGTGACTTGTGTCCATACTCATTGGCTCAGCCACCCTTACATACCTTAATGCACCATATGGTATTTCTGGAGAGTTATTTAAATAAACAATCAAATTCAGTGGATTGACACTGTGTTGGTTAGTCCCAAGTGGAATAGACCCATTCAATCAATTGTTGAATGGTGAATCAACATGTAGTTAAATTCAATGGATTCAATACGTCTACTGTAGTATGTAGTAGACCTAAATCCTGTACTATAACAGAATTTAGGCCAGTCTCCTACCACCCAACTATCTGTGGTACTGTGTAACTTCCATGAATTTCAGTGCATGTGTGCAAGTGAATGGTTTGGTTTCCCATGTTGTGAAGACATTTCCTTAAAGTGATGCTAATGAAATGGAGGCCTTTATATGATTTTGCAGACTTAAATTAATATTTTGAATCTTCATTTTAGACTTCCACTCCCTTTGAAGCATGTATTTTGATACAAATATCTTACTCTGTGTGAACCTTGCTGAGAGCAGGCTGGCTAAAGTGAAAACTGGAGATAACTCCTATACCATTACTGCTTGTGTAGAAGAGGGAATTTCAACAGGTGTTGCTTCTTACTTGGTTGCTTGACAAGCAACACCTGCTGAGATTTCCTCTTCTACACAAACATTAAAGACACAGGGGCACCTCTGGTTCAGAATTCTTCAGCTTTCCCTGAAAAAGTAGCAAAAGATCTCTCTGAATTTGATTCTAGGCTAAATATGTTTCTGGTCTGCTGGCATAGTAGACTATTTGGAATATTGTAACTGGGAAGACTTGGCTTCAGATCCTTGCTTAGTCATATTGTTTACATGATGACTTGGACCAGTCACAGTCTAACATACCTTACAGAACTGTTGTGTATATAAATAAACAATAGGTGACATTTAAAGAAAAAAGTATGCAAGAATTGTCCTTTTTCATTGTTGACCTCAGTGTTGTGTATGTGGTTTTCTTGCTTATTGACAATAAACCTCTGTCCTTTTTGTCTTTTACTGAAAGCTTTCTTTCTTTGTCTCTGTTATGAATGGATGAATACTCTGGTAGCTTCATTGACATTCTTGACACAAAATCCAGTTTTGTATCTTGTGAACCACTTTAAACAATCACTTCATCTACCCTTGTAAGTTTCATGGTGTTTATCAGTTCCTCTGGATCATATACATAGAGCTGAAAGTGTTTCTGACAAAGAAATGGAGCATTCTCCTTATTCCTCCTGTTCCAACTCCATCCTTTATTAGTCAGTCAAAGATCATTTATTTCATTAGTTTATACCATAAAGCAACTATGTAAGTTACCACAATAGAAGTGGAATAAAGTATATTTACTGAAAATAACTATGCAATTAATTTTCAAATGATTTGCCTGCAGAGTTCTCCTACATATAATAGAATTATTCAAATGCCTGCAAACATTTTACTGGCAGTAGTGGAGTGAATTAGATCAATCAAAAATTAATTGCTTCCAAGGCATCAGCACAGTCTTCTGGGATTCTCTGAATTCCAATAAGTCACAATAAAGTCATAATAATTGATGTAGCATGGAATTCTACAATTGCCATTTGCTCATAATGGAAATTTTATTAGGCAAGCACACTGGATAGAAAAATGAAATAAAAAGGGAAACAAAAATAAGTAGAAACACAAGGTAGCAGCCATTAATATTAATTTGCTTGTGTGGTAACACAGTTTATCATTTTGATGTTATGCTTATTGGTAAGATAGCCTGCCCTCAAGGCCATTTCAGACAGGTCCCTGTGAATGAATTGCCACATGGACAGAAGCCTCCTGGCGACTGTACAATTTATTGCTTTTGACAGCAATCTGTAGAGACCTCTCTAAGCTTTCCCAGCACTTCTGGTGCTAGTTCCTTCCTGGTGGATTCCTGCCCTTCCCCACTAACATATAGATAGGGAAAATTTGTTGGACTTGGCCACTGCAGGGATGTAGGCCACTTTTTAAAATCCTATAGGATACCTGGTTGCAAAGATCACACGTAATGCTTCAGCTTCTTCCCATGATAGAATATGGAAAGGTCATTGCTGCTCCTCACAAAAAGGCCATGCCACTGAGTAATGCTTTGTATTTTTGGGTCCTCAACACAAGCATAAGCCATAGCCAAGAGGTATTTAGTTCTGTGGATGTCCTAAATCTGTCAGGAAATAGCTGTGAGTCTGTGGCCATCTGTCATTTGAATACTCCATGAAGCTCAGTGGCTGCCTGTTACATGGGGTGCTGTTATGTATTTTAGGACTTAACATTGCAGTGCTCATTTGGTAATTTTTAAAAATGGCAGCAGAGATATTACATGTATATCTGCACATTTGCATATTATTATTGTGGGATATAGGCCATTCACCACCATATGGCTCTTGATATTAGAAGAACAGTGCTAATGCTTGGCCCCCAAAACAAGGAAAAGTATAGAAGAAGAGAACATTGGCTGGCTGGACTGGAGACACATCTTCACTCTGGATTAGAAGCTACTTGGGGGATCAGTTTAGCTCTCCTGAGAGAGTTAATTGTAGTACTTGATGTAAGAATGAGAGTACTAGTAGGGCATTTGAGACAAATCAATTTCTTTCTTTTCCCTCAGCAAGCTATCCTGGAGAAGATGTTTCTGAAAGTCTTCCTGTGGTGGTATTGGTGTTGTGTGCCTTCAAGTTGTTTTTGACTCATGGTGATCTTAAGGTGACCTTATCACAGGGTTTTCTTGGTAAGTTTCTTCAAAGGGGGTTTCCCATTGCCATCCTCTGAGGCCAAGAAACTGTGACTTGCCCAAGGTCACCCCGTGGTTTTTTCTGGCCCATGGTAAAATCTGCTCTTTGAAATAGTAGAATCATTGGCCCATTTTAGATTGGCAAAAAGAGGTGTGTTGAAGGCTGCATGAAAGCCCAGCCTTTAGATGAGAAAAAGGGAAAGTGTGCCATGAAAACACTATTTTGGCATTTTAAGGGAGAAGAAGTGCTTTAAAAAGGAGCTGGCCCATTTTACATTAGCAAAAAGAGGTGTGTTGATGGCTGCATGAAAGCCCAGCCTTTAGATGAGAAAAAGGGAAAGTGTGCCATGAAAACACTATTTTGGAGTTTTAAGGGAGAAGAAGTGCTTTTAAAAAGTAGTTTGATTTCCCCACTACTTTTTTTAAAAGAGCGCAACATTGCTATTGCATCTAAAGGCTAAGGTGTAGTTGCACGGTTAAATGGGGCTCTGTCTCTTTAAAGCACCCATTTAAAGGTAGCGATACAAGTGCGGAGGGAGGGAAGGTGCCAAGACAAGAAGAGACCTTCAGAGCCCGGCCAGAGTGCGCCTGCACCTTCCTTCACCTCCTCCCTTTGGCTGAGAGAGTGTGACTTCTAGGGAGACAGCAGGGCACTGGAGGCGCTCAGCCAGGCCAGGGCAAGCTGGCAAGAGGAGGAGGAGAAGGGGAGGGACCTGGAGCACCTCCGCTGCCCTGCTTCCCTGCAAGTCACACTCTCTCAGCCAAAGGGAGGAGGAAGGCAGCGGGGTGGGAGGGAGGGAGGGAGGGAAGGAGCCAGGAAGAGACCCCCAGAGCCTGGCCAGAGCACGCCTGGCCCTCCTGCTTCCTCTTCAAAAAGAAGGCTGGAAAAGTAGGACGTGTCCTGGCAAAGGAGGACGTGCCTGGTCAACTTGGAAAAGGGGGGCCTCTGCTCAAGAATGGAGGACATATGGGAATCCCTCCTGGACAGAGGGCTGAAACCTCAAGACAACTCAATATAATGTTCTGACTGAACACAGACTACAACTCCCATGAGCCTTTGCTACCATTTCCCAAGATGCCTTAATTTGCAACAGAAAGCCGACCAGTATGTTCACATGTGATGAATTCTTTCGTATTGACTCTGCATTTTCTTTTTGTGTAGATGCTCTCTTGTCTTGTGTGTGATGAGCTTGTGCGTAATCACGTACATTTCCGAACTGACCTCACTTTCTCCCTCTTTCGGAATGGTCCTGTACTCCCCCATGTGATAATCTCCGACTGTATGATGTACCTGCGCAATTGCGCAATTTGCAGCCAGCAAGGGGAAAAAAATGTTTAAAGCGCGGCTAAAAGCCACGTTCCTTGCCACCCATGTAGCTGCTCCGCCTGTGTTTGTAGCGTTTTGACAGCTTCCCATGTAGTTGCTGAGCCACAGAAAAAAACCTCAGTCTAGCTGCCCTGTACTTTTTAAATGCACACCTGGGGCTTGCAGTCTAGCTGCTAAGCATTAAGGAAAGTGCAACTTCATGTCACACTTTCCTGCCAATCTAAAAAGCCCCATCGAATCATAGAGTTGGAAGAGACCACAAAGGCCATCCAGTCCAACCCCCTGCCATGCAGGAACTCCCAATCAAAGCACCCCTGACAGATGGCCATCCAGCCTCTGCTTAAAGACCTCTAAGGAAGGAGACTCCACCACACTCTGAGGGAGTGTGTTCCACTGTCGAACAGCCCTTACTGTCAGGAAGTTCCTCCTAATGTTGATGTGGAATCTTTTTTCCTGCAGTTTGTATCCGTTGTTCCACATTCTAGTCTCTGGAGCAGCAGAAAATAAGCTTGCTCCCTCCTCAATATGACATCCCTTCAAGTATTTAAACAGGGCTATCATATCACCTCTTAGCCTTCTCTTCTCCAGGCTAAACATCCCCAGTTCCCTAAGGCGGTCCTCATCTTAGTCGCCCTCCTTTGGACATGCTCCAGTTTCTCCACATCCTTTTTGAATTGTGGTGCCCAGAACTGGACACAGTATTTCAGGTAGGGCCTGACCAAAGCAGAGTGGCACTATTACTTCCCTGGATCTAGACACTAAACCAGGGCTATCATAGTACTGAAGCTATTTGCTGCTAATAAAGCCATGAAAAGCTTTCAGAATACATAATCTACTATATACATTTGTTGATAACTAAATGCTGTTAATTACTTGCCTTTTTATTTTACTGTACTCCCAAAGCATGTAACTACTTGCTTTTTTTCTTAATTAGACTTGCAGTGATACTTTGGGGTTGGAAGGTCACACTACTAAAAATATGTATCCAGCAACATCTCTCTAGAACCAGCCAAATAGATCGATTGATGGGACATGTCTTGTTTTTCTTCTAAGTTAAAGTTTATAGAAAGGGATAACAACTCTTTCCTTCTTTGCTTCCTTTGCCCTTTATTTGTTTCTGTAAAACAGTTATATGGTTCTTCATCCAATTTTACTGAAAACTTTCAATCATACTTAAAATCCTGAGCTCTATGGTGATGAAGACATGGCAATTTATTGTTGATGTTCTTGTTGTGTGCCTTCAAGTCATTTTGGTCTTATGGTGACCCTAAGGTAGACCTATCATGGGGTTTACTTGGTAAGATTTGCTTTTGCATCCCTCTGAGGCTGAAAGAGTGTGACATGTCTAAGGCCATCCAGTGGGTTTCTGTGGTGGAATGGGGATTCAAACCCTAGTCACCAGAGTCATAGGAGATTATCAGATAGGGGAAAATCAGGGAAGAAAAAGGCACACTCCTGGCAAAGTTGTGTGACCACACTGAAGATTTTCAAATGATGTCGCACTTATCCAGGACTTAACCCATGAAGATGCAGGAATGCTCTACAACAAACCACTCCTAGGACTTCCCCTGAATGGTTTGTTGCTGAAGCATTCCTGGATCTTCATGGGTTAAGTGCTGGATAAGTGCGACATTGTCTGAAAATCTTCAGTGCAATTGCTCAACTTTGCTGGGGGTATGCCTTTTACTCCCAGTTTTCCACCCCACCTGATAATCTCCATAGTCAAACCATTACATTCAAACCATTATACCATGCTGGCTCTCATGTTGGTGACAGTTACCAAAAAGAAAACATCTCAAAGAACATCGATTGAACAATAAGTTTCATCTGCTAAATCTCTTTGTATAGCAGGTTAGGTGGTGAAAAGAAGAGAATCCCTGGACTGAATCCAGTAACCAGCATCAAGAATACATAGTTGAAAATAAGAGTTGGTTGTACTGCATACTTTCTGTAAGAAAAAAAGAGGATTAAAGGAAGGATGTGGTCATTAGACTTGCCATCTCCTTTCAAGCCTTGTTATGTCTGGAAGGTCTTGTGAGGGTCAACTGGACCAAAACTAGGGCAACTGCTTTCTCCAGCTAAATTTCAGTTATATGTGGATTGACAGTATATATGAGGTGGAGTCAGTCTTCCAGTCCCAAACTTCATGTACAGTTGGTTCTCATATCCATGAATTCTGCATCCATAGATTCAACCAACCTCAGCTTGAAAATATATATACAAAAAAATAAATAAAAATAAAAATAAAAATAATAAAAATAATCTAAAAAAGCAAATCTTTGAGTTGTTCACCATTTTATATAATGGCTGTCATTTTACTAGACCTGGAATGAAACCTCAGCAGATATCAAGGACTACCAGAGCTTTCAAATGAGTGTCACCGACTTATTAGTTCATTTGTAATAGTGTTATTTTGATAAATGATTCAATACAATATATTTTGGTCTTTTAAAATTATTGTTACTATTAATTGTTTTAAATTGACTTTATTCTAAGCCATATTGGGATTTTTTCATACAGGGCGGAGCAGAATATTTTAAATAAACAAATAAATACTAATGGCTCCTCGGTTTTCTGGCAGACTGAAGGGCACACCGGTGTATCATGTTAAAGATATTCCTTTCACAGGTCATCATTATGTTTTTAAGTGTTTTAAATAATGCTTGAAGACATTTGTTTTATTTTAAAATGCTGGTTTCAAAAGACCTCAGGTTTTTCATATTGGTTCCTTGTTCATACAAGATTGACTTGTCTGTATTTGAAATGATAACATGAATATAAAGGTACAGCTTGCACTAGTCTTAAACATTGTTTACTTGCTTTTTAAATAGCATGCACACACTGGTATTTAATCATTTGTAAGCCATACTGGGTCTCATTAATGGGGAAAAGGTGAGATATAGATGAATAAAATGAAATGAAAGCAGCACCAATGAAATGCAACAGAAGAGTCAGGCCTCAGCAGTTGTTAACAAATCTGTAGACAAAGAGCAACACAATTATAATTATGGCTTAGGACAATGGAACATATTACAGAAATGCCCTGTTGGGGCAGAACAACAGAACTGGATTTTCCTCCAGAGATATGAGCAGATGGGTTGCCAGAGTGAAAACTGGACAGGGCTCCTGTATCTTTAGTAGTTGTGCAGAAGAGGAAATTTCAGGAGATGCGCTTGTAACACAATCAGGTAAAATGCAACACTTGATGAAATTCTCTCTCCTACACCACTACTAAAGCAACAGGAGCTATATCTAGTTTTTACTCTGGCAATCTTGAGCAGAACTGTCTCCCAACTTCCAGCTGCCTGGCCACACCAAGGATGAAATGGTGGGAAAAAATACATCAGGAGAACCATTTACCTTGTTCACTGTGCAGGCATTCTGACAAAACTGTATACCATCTTTCTCTCAGTATCTCTTGGTATCTGCTGGGGTTTGGTTCCAGGACTCAACACGGATACCAAAATCCATGGATGCTCAAGCCCTGTTGTATACAATGACATAGTAAAACAGGGTCCCTTATATAAAATGGGCACAATCAAGGTTTGTGTTTTGGAATTTATATATTTTTGGAATGTTTTCAAGCCATAGATAATTGAATTCATGGATATGGAAGAACTACTGTATTTATATTATAAATTAAAAAAAACTGTCAAAAACTTATTTAGGAGATTATCTAATGGGAGCGAAACCTGTCCTTATCCCATCTGTGAATGAGATCATGCGAAAGACATTCATGCATTCGCACTGATCCTGTCATTAAACTGTCAGTGAAGTCGAATTGCATTAACATGTTCTTCCATTAATACAAAACGAAGGGCAAGGATGGGACAATTCCATTTCACTAATGGGACAATGACAGGATCAGTGCAATGACATAAGAAGGTCTTTCGTGCAATCGTGGTCAATAATTTAATGATGAGACACTGACAGGATAAGCACGATGCCATATGAAAATCTTTTCATGATTGCACTATAAGAACAAGAAAAGGATGGGACAAGAACGTTCTATCCACCGTCTGATAATTTCCTTAGCCACCACTAGCTTGCACTTTTCTTCTCTCTCTTTCCTGTAGGCTCTGTTGAAATTGCACCTCCTGTCCATTTTAAAAGAAGTTAAAGAGTGGGGAACATCAAAATGTCAAACTGTCCAGCGCAAATGAATACAGCAAGTGTGGAACACCTTGTCCCATCTAGAGGATGAGGAGAAATGGAATGAAATAACACCTCCTTGTGAGTAAAAGCCACAACCGGCCAAAAAGTTTTTAAAAAGTCAAGAAAACGGGATTGAAACATAGCTTATGTGTGTTGTGTTATACTTGCTCCCATTTCTTTAAGCCCCCCATAGGAGCCCCTGCATCCACTTCGGTCCTCTGGGAGGAATCTGCTTCAGCCTATAAAAACTAAGTTGTCCCAGACCTCCCAGAGGGCCTTTTCTGCTATTGCTTCCAGGCTGTGGAATGACCTGCCGGATGAGATGCGTGTTATTACAACCTTGGAAAGCTTTTAGAAAGCTACCAAGACACATCTCTTCCGGAAGGCCTTCCCGAATAGTAACTAATTTCCCATCGCCAGATGACCCCACCCCCTGCCCCCATCTGGCCGCCTACAGGGGACTTTGAATGAATGTATTTTAAATCTTGATTCTCTTAATTATGATTAGTTTAATACTGTTTTAAGGGGAGGGAGGTGGGTATGCTTGGAGGATTTTAACTGTATATGTTTTTAATATGTTGTACCCCGGCCCGATTGCTCACTCAGAGGGGCGGGTAAGCAATAATAATAATAATAATAATAATAATAATAATTTAAAAGAAAAAAAGTGAATTTAAAGCATAGCTGGTAAAGCTAAATTCAGACAAGGGTTGGAAAAGTTTTGTGATGAACACTCCTCATCCTGGCTCTGGTTGCTGCTGACTAGTTCACCACTCCAAATGGAAGTAAACTAAATGGTACCCATTGTAGCGGGGGCATAAGCTATACCCACCCCAAACCATCTCACCACTGAAATTTAAGATTATTCCAACATGGTTCATTTAAACCTCCTCTCATGCAAAGTTGTCCCATGATTGCATTGTGTGTGTGTGTGTGTGTGTGTGTGTGTGTGTGCACATTCGCATGTATGTATGTGTAATTTTGGAAACAAGAACTGGTTGACAGTAGGAGACCAGTGGAAGAAGCATGATGCCATCATCCAGCAATATTCTAGTTCAAGTGAATTGTATGAAAAAAAAAAGCCACTCATTATTGTACAGTTAGTTGATGAGTAAATGGGTGAGAGTGAATGAAGTAAAATGATCAATGCCACAATTCTTCTCACAGAACCAGAGAGGCCTCAAATTTGTTTATTTATTTTCATTTATTTGAAGTATTTGTGTATCATTTCCCAGCCCACCAGGGCTCCCGAGGCAATAAACAAATATAAACCAACTACATCAATTAAAAGGGAAAAAAAAACATTTTAAAAATACATTAAAATATCCTTTAAAATGTCTAAAAGCATTCTGGAAACAATCCTAGAATCCAGTTCTGGAACAGTTAAAACAGCAATTTCAAACATTAAATACCATGCAGAATAGCACTGTTTTGGCTGCCTGCTGGAAGTTTAAAAGAGATGAGGCCAGCCAAACTTCCTGGGGTAGGGAATTTCACAGTCAAATTTGAATTAATTTGGACATGAAAAGCTTCAGTTCAAATGTACACTTCTGAGTGATAATTCCTCAGATGGCTCAACTACGTGGTGTCTTGGTGGTTCAGTTTTGCTCCAGCTTCCCTCTTTTACCCTGTTCTAAGGTCCATGTTTGGGATGTTCCTTTCTAAAGCCTATTCTTAGTGTTTAGGAAGTAACAAGTCAATTCTTATACGTTATGCATTCCTTTTTGAGTTATGTGTTACTAATAGATATTAATGTGTAATATTAATGTATAGCATATTAATATTTACCCAGCCTTAAAAATGAACGGATGAACTGAACATGCCCCACTAAAACAACAAAGTGAACGTTATTTGTTATATCTAAAAAAGATGTTATTTTTATTACATAAAAAGGGACATTGTAATGCCATTGTTAAAGTGTACAGGTAATGGTATCTGTTCCAAACTCTGGCTACAAAATGTTACAAATGATAGCAGAGAATTTAATAAGCCTTTATTGTTAAGGAAAATGCAACATGTGATATATAGTGGAAGAAATAAAATATGTATGTGAAAGTCACATTGACTAAGCAAAAGCAATTAAGAAGCTACACAGGTGAAAAGGCTAATGTAATTTAGAAGTCCTGGGAGCCAAGGACAAATGACAAGGACAGAATTATAGAATACATATTGGAAACACCTGAGAATCAAAAAGTGTACAAGGTAATATGATGAAATACTTGGGTTGGACTTAAATATGGGTTGAACAATGTGAACCAATCAGAATGAGTGTAAACACCCACAAGTAGCTATAATTATAACAATGTATGCCAATGGTTTGTGTGGAGTGTGGAGTGGTGTGGAGTAGAGAATAGCTGAGTTGAGCATTGTAGATAATGAAATAAAGTAAAGATTGTGTGGTGAAGAGCATTTAGTATATATAGTTAAATAAAGTAAATCTTTTATACAAGTCTACTGTGTTGCCTGGTGTCTTGAGAAAGAGAAGATACAAGAGCCACCAGAACCAAGGAGACGTTTGGAGACATCTCTGAGAGAGGAGTGAGAAGGCTGAGAGAGTTTGTCAAGGTCTTCAGCCTATTCTCTGAAGCTCTGCATGCTTAGAAGAAAGCAATAACCACTGATCAAAGCTGGTCTGCTCTGCTGCACAACAAGGTGGTGAGTTAAAGCAAGAATAAGACTAGCTACAACTCCCATCATCCTTGACATTTATGTATACTCAGAAGGAAAATACACTGTATTCAGCAGCTTAAATTTTGCTGTATTAATACATGGTTGCTGTTGCTGTTGTTGTGTTCCTTCAAGTTTTTTCTGACTAATGGTGACCCTAAGGCAAACCTATCCCACAGTTTTTTTGGCACTTTTTTTCAAAGGGTGTCTGAAGCTGAGAGAGTGTGACTTGCCCAAGGTCACCCAGTGGGTTTACATGGCTAAACTGGGATTCAAACTCTGGTCTCCATAGTTACAGTTCAACGATCAAACTACTATATCATGCTGGCTCACAATGAGTATATTAAGAACAGGTTCCCAAACCTTTGCCAACTACCACCCACCTTTGATTTTGGCAATGACTCCACCCACCCTCCATGCATATTCCTTGATATTAGGTCTAGAGTTCTGCTGCAAATTTAAAATAACCAGTTTTGGTTGCTTTGTGCCTGGTCATCCTGGGAGCAGCAATCGAGCAGCTGGATGAACAGCAAAAGAGAAGCCTCTCACCAAGAAGCCTCTTGGTTCCTGCTCAGCCAACTGCTTGATTGTTGCTCCCAAGGTGCCCAGGTGCAAAGGGAGAAGTCTCTCCCTGGCAAGGAAGGACCCTCAATCCTTCTTTGTTGGGATGCAAAGGGCTACATCTGGTGCACGGGAAAGGGTTTTACAGAGGCCACATGCCCTGAACTGGAAACTCACACAGACAGGGAAACGATAGGAGCTGCTCCAAGGTGAAGAATTCTTTCCATGAATCAAACTTCCCTGTCCTTCACCAGACACACGTCTTCCCCACAACGCTTCAGGTATCCCCTCTCCCATATACACACAGACATTACTACCTCTGTTACATCTTCCCTCAGCCTGCCTGATGAAAGAAAACAGGAGCAGCAGAGTAGCTCCAACTTGTCAGCTAAGTCCCAACAAAGCTCACAAAACTTAAGCAGGGTCCCAAATGCGAGAGCTCTTTTTTGCTGCCTCTTCTCCCCCACTGCCACATGCTCTAACTCCTTGCTTTAATCAGTGCCAAAATGGTGCTGTTCCGAGACATAGAAGCAGTGTTATGCACCCAAGCCTTGCAAGAGTTTGCCAGTCACCACCACCACCACCAGTGAAAGCTGCAGCTACGGGAGTGAGCTTGCGTGAGCAGGCAAAGAGTGGGAGACACCACCACACAAAATGATTGGTGAGACTGTGTTGTGGTTATAAGGGACCCTGAAAAGTAGTTTCATGCAACCCTCATCCCCACCATGGTCCTAAAGGGTGCTGGTTCCCCTTGTCTTTCTTGCATACCAATACTTTGACTGAAGGCCCTCCTACCATCCCTTTTCCCTCAAACACCGGGGGGGGGGGATATCACCCACTTTGGGAATCATCGTGTTAGAACATGGATGCATTTAAGCAAGATGAACGATTTTTCTCACACATATAAAAACCAAGTTGTGGTTTTGTGTTTCTTTTGTAATGTGCTTTTTATAATTCTTTCTACTCTCTACTGCTTTAGGCATTTATTACTTGAAATAACCCATCTTCGCACTGCTAAGCCTCGTTATCCAGTTTATAGTGCATATGATTGATATCTTCACTGAAGACAGTTGTGTTTAATGTAACCACATGACTAGGCCCTTGCCATCATCAAATCAGCAGTAAATTCCAGAAGAACCAAATCCTACTTAAGTATTTTAAAGACCACAACCTGTTTTCTTCCTTTATGTCTTATACGCAGGATAGCATTTGTTTTAATAAAGTTTGACAGGGCGAGGGTGCTATCCTCAGTGTTTACCCATCCTCCCCTGACACTTACAACAATCCGTTCATTTATAGAAAGGACTGACTATTGAAGGGATAGAAATGATATGGGCCTCCAGATGTTGGTGGATTGGAAGACCTCTCATCCCTGAGTAACATAGCCAATGCTGAGGAACACACTGAGTTGCAATCTATAACAGCTGGAAGACTGTATGTTTCTTACTTCTGGTCTAGCCTTCTTTCTTTAAAATTTAAGTAAAAAACAATCAATCATGCCATCATTAGGGATATATTATTATCTGTGAGCTTGGGATTTCCCTTCCATTTTTTGGTTCCTGGTTTTCCTTTCTTTGTTTTTTTTTTAATTGCCTGAACTTGCATGGGGACAATACATTCAAAGATTAGCTTACTGGTCACATATTTTCCTGTCCCTTTGTTTAACATACCAGTATTTCCATCATATTTCTGAAAACTTTTCAATAGCTGTTCTTAGTCAACATTAGCATCTGCAGAACTGCACACTCTCCAAAGCTTATTGTATTGGGTGAATGTACAGAGATCGTTATGTGCAGCTGAGTAAAGTATGCTTGTGCCCATAAAAAAGCAAGGGTAAACATGTTACGATATGACCGGTAAGCAAGGAATGCTAACAGGATGCTTTTTGTCCTGTTTCCAATTGCACTGACTCATACCCACCTACTGAGATATGTACTGGACAGGCAATCATCAAATCTTTTACTAATGGTTTGTATGCCAGAAGGGGCATCACAATGCTTGGAATGCATTCACGTCATATAAGCCAGTAGGTGCTAACAGGGTACAAAACACCTTCCAGAGTTCACTTGCTCTACAAATGGCTGCTCTGTTTGTGGGAATGATAGGATTTCATGAAGACATTGGGTTCAGAAACCACAGGAAAGCTGATTTATTGCAGAATGTGGTAGGGCATCTGGTATTTGGGTGGCACTAGTATCTGGCAGTCAGCAACATTATGCAGGGCCATCCTTACTATCAGACTGTAATGGTAGTGTCAGTGGGGTAGGGAATCCAGGTTTTACCCCACATTTTAAAGGAGCTACCCCGTACTTCTATAATGGTTTTTGGATCCTGGATTGCTCCTTTTCGGTTTTGATTGAAACATGGAGTGGATTCACTCCCACAAATATTTTACTAATGGTAAAAGGAGTCTGGTGGCCCAGTGGTTAAATGCCAGTTTTGCAAGCCACAAGCTTGTGAGTTCAATCCCAGCCAGGGCTCCAAGGTCCACTCAGCCTGGCATCTTTCTGAGGCTGCTAAAATGAGTATCCAGCTTGTTGGGGGCAATTAGCTTACACATTGTAAACCTCTTAGGGAGTGCTTAGTTCACTAACAGCAGTATAGAAATGTACTTGCTGTTGCTATTGCCCACTGACATGGTATTCACTGGCTGCCATGGCTATTAGACAGAGTTGGGGGCAACTTCAACCACCAGGTTGGGGTGACATAAAAGGCCACCAAAGTGTTATACAGCTTAATCTATACTTATTGTATGTTTGCCAATATATACAGAAGAAAGTGCTTGGGGAATTTCCCACCTCATCAAAAATAATTTGATGCCTTTACATTTTGTACAGCTACACTGTACCTAGGTTTGGGTGAGGAATGGTGTGTTCTTTGCTGCTGCTCGTCAGCCAGAAAAAAAATCTATCTATCTATCTATCTATCTATCTATCTATCTAGTAAACTCCTCTTTCTGTTTATAAGTTCATAAAATGATCTGAAGTGGATGATACCACTCACATTAGAGGCTCAGAAGGGAAACCACCTGGGCATCATATGCAGATCTTATTCCTTGAAGGAGTAGGAAAGTATCCATATCTTACATAAATGTAATGAATGTCCTCTTACCATCAATTTAACTTCAGTGTAACAGAGGGTGCTTAGAAAACAAACAAGCCAAGTTCTTCACTCAAATTATTCTTAAATTTAATATTTAAATTAAATTAAAAATATACATGTAGCAGTTTAATATCTCCTTATTTTATAAAGAAACTTATTTTCCAAAGCAAAATGGCATGTGCACTTATATGTACTTTTAATGGAAGCTTGCCATTTTAATTGTACAGTAGAGTGTCGGTTATCCATGCTTCAGTTACTCAACATTCCGGATTATCCAAAGTCATGGCTGCTGTGATTTCTTTAAATTTTCAGAGGACTGAACTGTTTATACTGTACATCACAATGTTTATCAGTGATTACTTTTACTGTTATTGCAATAAAACCTCAATATATTTGCAATTCATAGTGATTTTAAGGCTTTTCTTGGACCTTCTGGACTATCCAGCATTTTCGGTTACCCAACTATCAGCCGGTCCAGTTTATGTCAGATAATCAAGACTCTACTGTACTGGCAAATTCTTCAGTCTCACAGATGTGTATGTTCTCATTTAGGTATGTACAGAGTGTCTACAGAATACTAGCAGCTTGCATATACCAAAGAATTTACACTACAGGCCCAGGACTTGCTGTGCTAGCAAATAAGTACTTAGGTTAAGGCGTCCTAACTGCACCATTGCATTGTAAGCAACAAGATGAAATAATGATTTTGCAGAGATGTTTCACTGACATTGCAGGCAAATAATTTTCATGCAGTTGCATAAGATTAGGATACCAGTCTAAATGAATACCATAGTTGATTTTCACCATTTAGAGTTCTGTGACTGACCCCCTCCAGATCTGAAGTGATAGAATTTTAAATATTTTATTTAAGACACAATTGTTTGAAAATTTGAAATTAATTTCCTCATGGGTACCTCCATAGCAGAACATTTTAGGTGGTGGCATCAGTGAGGAAACATTGCATACAAAAGAAAGGCTGGATACAAACATATCAAACTGCATTAGGTGTGGTACAAGTGGAGCAAACTGTATTTGGTATAGGCAAATCAATTGGTTTTTCTTTTTCTTATGTTTCAGTTTCTAAAACTTCATTTATTCATTTTCACTAAATTCCTCATTAATGAACAGAAAGGAAATTCTCCTCAGCATGGATCAATAGATACAGCTATTCCCAGTAAGGAGAGGACTATACAGTATCAGGTCTGCTGGCCATGTGGGTGTTAAAGAAGTGGAGCCTCTCAGGTAAAAAATGTGGCACTCCACACTATGATGATTGAATACACAGTAATTTAAACTCACATTCACAATAACAGTGCCCCCAAAGCCCTGGCCTTTGACAGACAAATCTATCTGTTTTTATGTCTCCAACATTTGGGTTTTTTAAAATAATAAAAACATATTTATTTATTAACCTTTATTTATATAGCTGCCCTGAATATAAAGAAATCTGAGGATTTTGGCAAATTCTGGTAAAAAAATGAAATGAAACCCTCACCAGTCCATACACTAAGCCCCCGTTTCTGTGAGAGACTGTTGATCATCACAGGTAGCTTAATAAAGCAAGGGTCCCATCTACAAATGAAATAATGTAGTTGCACCTCAGATGCAGAACCATAAGGCAAAGATCTCCTGAAGCCACTGAATAACTGAGCAGTGATAGGATGATGTTCTGGGACAACTTAGTTCATTGTGTCTTTGTATTTATTCTTAGAAATTTTTCAAGCTCAGGCCCAATGCTTATTCAGGACATGGCTTTGGTGTGATCACTGGGCAGCCCAATTGCTAGACGGCTTTTCACTGCATATGTGATGGGGCTGATGGAGCCACCATGATATGGACCAATGACTGGATCCTCCAATCACTAGTGTATGGAAGTCATGTCAGCCCTTGAGCTAGGCTGGAACTTGTGGATTTCCCCCTGTCCCCCATCTCAGGTTCCATCATGGGGACCTGGTCAATGGCTTTAATTGCAAAAACAGTGGCAGCTCAGATATCATGGTGGCAGTGAATATTTTCTAGGTATTAGTCTGAAATTTAAAGAGGCTATCTGTGGTGCTGACCATATTCTAAGTGGAGGGCTGAATGCCTTAGATATCATCTTTAAGTTGTGAAGTAAAACATGGAGCAATTTCACCACCCTGATGACCAAAAGAGGCAGGCAGTGGAGCATGCCCAATTGCTACCAAACCTAATGCAGTTGGATTTCGTAACACAGGCCACCTTGAATACCCCTAACCCAAACATCACAAACAGGAGCACTCTGTGACTGAAGCCACTGTGGAACTTATTTATCACTCCAGGAGTGATCCAGAGAGGGAACTCTTCCTTTCAGCTCTGTTCCTTGAAAAACCACCTTCAGATGCCAATCAGCACTGCTGATCACCAAACAAAATCTGTGTGTTCTTCCTGGCTAGCAATGTTGCTGTGCAGTAGTCTGGACTAGTGACTCATGGATGAGCCATCCTCTTCTCATTCCCACACAGGGTGCAAATGGAGCACTGGAAGACACCAGGGACCAGTGCTTGTCTTTTGGAAGAGCTCCACTGGCTTCAAGAACCTCCTGAGAACCTTTCATTTGTGTCTGTAGATCTCATTCTGAAAGTGTTTCTCTTTCCGATTATTATTGCTTTACATTTTTAAAGTTTAGCCTCAGCCACAAATTTCTGCATCTTGATGAACTTTCTTACTTTCTTCTTCTTCTTCTTCTTCTTCTTCTTCTTCTTCTTCTTCTTCTTCTTGTGCAAATTATCATTCAAGCTGTCAATGCAGATGCCTTTCTAATGGGCATGGAAGACCTTTGAACAACATTTAACTGCAGCCATTAAAATGCTAAAAATAGTTTGGCATCTTTGCTTTTACCGTGGGTTTTTACAATATGGGCTTTAACATGTTACACTGCTGTTCTTTTACAGCTAATGAATTAATTGCAAGCAGAAAATGAAAGCGTGTAAAGGACTAATATGGCAAATCATTTACAAGATGGTTCCCTTTTTGTTTTGCCTTTTTTCTGTATGTTTTGCTTTTCTTTTATCCTTACCCTACTGGAAAGCACATTTTAACACCCCAGATGCAAGTTTTCTTGCCAGATTCACACCAAACCAGTCCAACCAAAAAGGCTTTCTATAGAATTGTCATTTCAAGTCTTTCAAACAATGTTTCCATATTTTAGTAACCTCCCATGCATAGTTTTTACAAGATTGTCCCAAAATACTTATTACACTTTTCCATTGTGGTATTTTTTTTTTTTTTTTGTTCCGCATAATGTAATGTATTAGAACATGAAAATTTCATGTCTTTTTGAAGTTGAAATATGATGCAGAGGAACCAGTGGGAGCAACCAGATAAACAAGAACCCCTCCCCATCCACTTGAAAATGGGAATGCAGCAAGAATCGGACAATGGATGCACCACCACCCTACCAAAGTCAAAGGGGTGACACTGAGCTGAAAACATGCATTATCTTATTGCTCCTGACAGGTATAGTATGGTCAACAGGAAGCCTTGTAGACATCTAGGGATTTCTTCTTCAGAGAAACAATGAAGCTGACTACATTTTGTGAATGTACTAGGTACTTGAGGTTTGATAGCAGGGCAGCAAGAGTACAGAGTCATTGACAAACAGGTTGATTTTTTTTTAAAGGAAGTTTTGTTGCGCAGTTTTGAACATGATACACATCAGGGATGAACGAACAGGTGGTTGAGTTCAGAGGTAAATGCCCACTACAGAAGCATGCACCAAGTAAATCAGAAAAGTCTGGCATAAAAATGTGATGGAGCTGCAATACTTAGACATCAGATCCTCTGAAAGGAGATATTTACCTGGATAGGCAGTCCGGCACACTAGATTAAGGGAAACCCTGCTTTGCTAAAATGACCCTTGTGGACTAGGTAGGAGCTCTGCCATTTGCTTGCAGGTCAGGAATTTTGGTTGCTCAATAGTAGAATAAACTCATCCAACCTCAGGACCTCAGAACAGGAATGATTTTCAGGAGGAAATAGCTGCTTGTTGTAACCTCTGTGTTAACAGGAGGACTATCTCCCTTATCCAGTTTTAATTCTTATGAGTGAGTGAAAGTATTTTAGAAGTGACTTGAATAGCACAGATTAATAAACCTAATAATAGCGCAGGCTAATTAACAGGCATTGCTCTTGAAAGCTGGGACTGAAGTCTAACAGCTAGATTCTGTGAACATCTTGTTGAATTTTGGACCTCTTTCAAAATAAATGTCTTTTTTGTGTACTTTACTTCCTATCTACATGGATTTGTGCAAATCTGTTATTTTTCGGACTTGTTGAATTTACCGTATGCTGGGCAGCTGGCCTGTATTTCCCTGTAGGCTGCAATTGCTGTGGTTTCAGCAAACAGTGTTGCCATATTGTGTCGTTCTTATTTAAGTGGGTAATATTTTCTCACTGCTTTGAAAGAACCAGAACTGGCATGCTCCTCCTACCTACCAGGCCTGCAGTATGATTGCTGATGTGCTTAGATGTATTTCTATCATGTTAATAGAATTCCTTTTGTTTACAATAAACAAATTTCTCCTTTGTAGGACTATACATGCCATGGCTCAAATGCTATGGAATTCTGGGATTTGAACACTAAAATCCTGCTGTGGCGACCGAGGCTGCATCTGCACTGCTGAAGCATTGCAGTTTGACATTGCTTTAACTGCCATGGCTCAATGCTATGAAAATAAAAGCAAGTGTTTAATAATAATAATAATCATCATCATCATTTATATCTTGCCTCATCTGCACTCTGGCAACCAGGGCAACTTACAGCATTGAAAATATCATATCCCTCAACCCTCCCTCCCTTAAAATAGAATTTATAATCATGTCAGGGAGGCTTTTATATGGGGTATGTGCCTTATATATATATTAAAACTTTTGTACATTTTTAAATGTAATTTTAATCTGTTTTGAGATAATTTATTTTAATTGTTTTTAATTGTTTTATTATAAAATGTTTTAAATGGAATTTTTAAATGTTGTAAATGGAAGTGAATATCCAGACAATCAAGTGTTCTCAACTATTGGCATAAATAAAGAAAAATAAAATGGCCTGTGAAGGGGCCCAATATGAAACTCTGAAAAATTAAATCCTTTGTCTATCCATATAAGGGAGAAAAAGAAACTGGAGGAGAGAAATAAATGTCCTGATTTGTGTTCTCAGCCTTTGCCCAGCCAGATCGTGTGGCCTAGTAAAATCCCATTTGACAGCCCTGTGGATTACAGGCTCTTCTTCTTCTTCTTCTTCTTCTTCTTCTTCTTCTTCTTCTTCTTCTAATAACAATAATAATAATAATAATAATTATTATTATTTCTAGCCCGCTCCTCTGTAGAAAACAATTGGAGTGGGGTACAACAGGATTGAAACATACAATTTAAAATAGTTCAACAACCAATTCCCAACTGCCTGCCCCTTAAAAATAAATTAAATTAGCAATAATTTAAAACCATCAACAAATTAAAAACATAATACATCCTTGACATTGTTCTCAAACGAGGTGGGAGATGGTACCAGAGCATGAGATCAAATCTGATTATCAGATCCAGTTTTGGAGCCGGAATCTAGAAGGTTTCAGGAAAGGCCTGCCGGGAGAGATGCATCTTTAGAGCTTTTTAAAAGCAATCAAGAGCTGTTATAAGACGCATCTCATCCGGCAGGCCGTTCCAAAACTTGGGAATGGTAGCAGAGAAAGTCCTCTGAGAGGTCTGCGACAGCCTAGTTTTCACAGGCTGCAGCAGGTTCCTCCCAGAGGATCGAACTGTTCTTCATAAATGGGCCAAGCAGGGGAGAGGAATAAGCACGAGGATAGGCAAACTATACTCTACTTTTAATCTGTATGGCCAGCACTTAATTTCCCCCCCTCTTTCTCCATGTGAACATCCTTGACCCTGACTCCAAATTGCATTGATGGTTCTTAAGTGAAGGTTCAAGAAGACATGAATACTCATAGGGTTATATTCCTTATTAACCTAGGAGCTGCTCATGTCCTTTGCCTATCTGAATTCTTTTCAATGCTTTGTTTTCCAAATTCTCACCTTTGGGTTACTGCTCTGTTTTAGTTAAGGCTCAACAGGATGTGGTTGCTGCTCTAGGATGAGTCACTGGAAGATTCCATTTTCTATTTGTCTAGATGCATTACATTTCTGTTCCACTTTTTGTTTTAAAAATGCTCCCATGGCAGCTAAGAACAGGAATCACAGCAGATGAAACAATGAAACCATTAAATGTCACTGAAACAATTTAATCATTAAAACCATTAAAATCAGTAATCAATAAATAACCAATAAAATGTAATATAACATAATAAATAAATCTATACAACGTTTGAGACAATATCATAATATCTTTTATTCCTTTCATACTAGCTCACTTGTATGGATTACAAAATCTCTGTCTCCCAAATATTGGTCAGCACATTATTTTATTTTAATAGGTAATAGCAAACAACTTGGTGGGAGGCAGTAAAATACTGTATTGACCAGTTTTCTTCAAGGGTTTATTAGATGGGTTTTTAATGGAAAGTTTAGAGAAGCATAAGAGAATTGCACTCTTCCTTAGAACCAGTAGGTGGAGCAAATGATCTGTAAAAAGAAGCTCTGGGTAGTTCAAGAGGAAGCCCTTTGTTGTGACTTACAAAATTGTGGTTTTCTCTTCTCTTATGTTGCCCTTAATATAATGAGACAAGTCTTCTTAATGAAGTGGCTAAATTGATTGCTGACAAATGGGATCAGGAAAAGGAGCATGTAGTCTATAGCTTCATTTTAAGTTGTTTTGGACGAGGTTTGGAAAAAGTACCTTGAAGAAAAGCTACCTCCCTTTTGGAGAGTGGGTGAACCAAGCCTGCACTTGTTGCTGAAGAGAATAAAATGGCTTTTCCTGTGCGCCTGGGGGATTTGGTGTTCTCCCTTTCTCTCTTTCTCAAACAGTCTGCCATGAGTGGACCAAACCATTCCAGCCAATTATGGCAGCATATGCTTTATGTTGGCATGAGGCTTTCAACCTGAAATAGCTAGCAATTATACCTCTCCCCCTCCCTCTCCCTGTCCCAACAGGTGTACAAATCCAAAGCTTGTTGTAAATGTTCAAAAGTGCGGCAGCATTTAAGACTAGTAATTCAAGAATGCTGTATTTTCACCAGTGAGGAAATCTGTTTGTATGCAGCCAGTGTAGTGGAGAAAAGAGAACACAGATTTCCACTGCAATTTTTCATTTATTTGCAGAGCTGTCCATGTGACTGTGGCAGACAAGATTTTATGCAGCAGGCTTCAATGAAGACATAAGCTTCCCTCCTTCTCTCACCTGTTGAAATCAGGTTTTTGATATTCCCCTTTCCCCAAGAAGGATGATCTAATTACTGTGCCCAGCTGTGTCAAGAGCCATGGCATAATTATTGAGCCTTTTCTAAGGGCACACATGTGCCACCTTGTCAGACTCAAGCACAACAAAGCAAATAAAGGTTCTTTTACGCATGGGGGGTGTTTCTCACTAAAACCAGGATGATGACGAAATATAACCAAAGCATGAGATAGAAAGAGAGAGACAGAGAGAGAGAAGTCATAAGCTTCTGTGTTGCATCTGAGGAAATAGACCAAGTCTACAAAAGCTTAAGCTACAACTTCAAAAGTGCTACAAGATCCCTTTGCATAGCACTATTCCAGACTAACACAGCTGTGTCTCTGAGTTCTGTGTTGCAATTATGGATTCATAACCTGCAATTATAGATCTGTAACTGCTCCATTTTCAGTAACACTATGTAATCTTGATGGTGGCACTTTCACCACAGTTGTAAACATCTCCTCCATAACCCACCAGCCACATTGAGCATAGAAAGCCTGTTCAGCTGCACGGAGGACGACGTTTGCAGCCTGACTCCTATCAGTGAGCAGGGCTGCAGGGCTCCTCATCACAGCCTTCTTGGGGGGGGGGGGGGGACTGGAAACATCATCATGTTTGTACCCTGATTGGCAGCTGAACAAACAAAACATCCTTTGTTTAATGCAGCTGCTGGCTGTTCAGCTGGGGTTGGTGGGTTGGGCCAGGAGATGTATTTACCATATATACTTGACAATCAGTTGGAAAATTTATGTCAAGAATTGACCCTAAAATCCTGGGTCAACTTATATATGGGTCAGTACAGTAATATGCTTAGAAGGGTCCTGATGGAATCATAGAATCATAGAATCACAGAGTTGGAAGAGACCACAAGGGCCATCCAGTCCAACCCCCTGCCATGCTCTGCATGGATGTCCCACTCTCTGTGCCTTGGCAGTGATTTCTGAAAGAACTGCCAAGGCAGGGAGTCTGTGTCTGTGTCTGAAAGTGGTGATTCCCTTCTCAAACAGATGTTAAAAGGAGAAGGAAAAAGAGAGAGAGAAGATTACCACACCTAAGGCTTACCATCTTTCAATCGTCCCTGGATCATTTGGGAAGAATGCGTGTATGAACGCCCAGTGCGCTTCCTTAGTGTCATGGAATCATCAGCTCCCTCTAGTGTAATGGAATCATTCAGGGAGAGTGAATTTCCTCTTAACATAAAGTTTCCATTAAGAGGAAATCTTCCTGAATGATTCCATGATGCTAAGGAAGCGCACCAGGCGTTCATACACGCATTCTTCCCAAATGATCCAGGGACGATTGAAAGACGGTAAGCCTTAGTGTGGTAATCTTCAGAGAGACTCATCCCCAACAGACTTGAAATCTTCCAGTTTGGTCTAAAGAAGCATGAATTCTTGCATTATATCTCCTTGGATTTTACTGGTGGTTGTCACTTCCATCTCGTCACCTGAGTGCCCACCTGTTCTATTGTAATGTGTATGCTTGTGGGGAGAGCTATTTGTAGCAATTTCCTAGGACTGTACTGGGTTTTTAAGTTTTTTTGTTTCTTTTAAAGTTGGTGTGTGAAGTGGTTCTGTTCTCCGGAAGGCAAATTTTATCTTATTTGAAGTATTATTTTTGTTCCCTAGAGTTATAATGCAAAAAAATAAAAAAATAAAAAAATTCCACTTCACTGGTGCACTACAGCACTGGAACTCAAGACTGAAGAAAAGAAATAAGGGATGAGAAATGAAAGGAATATATTATTCTGATATGTTTTGGAATAAAAAAAGATACCCAATTGAGGATGGCAATAAAAAGTTGCAGCTAGTGCCAGGGATTGCCAAAATTACAGACACATAGTTTAGATATTGAAAGTAAAATAACAAATACTTCAGTTGGCTGACACATTTACCCCATCTGGAGGTGCTCTAGATCTCCAAAGTGTCCTTATGTCGCTATTCTCTCTTGAGGTCTGATGGAGAGGAAGAGGCAACAAATATTCAAATGTGGCTTAATCAGGTAGCTTGCAAGTCAGATAGCCATAGTGTTTGCTGAGAAAAAAAAATAAGGGGAAATTAGTCCTTCTGTTACTACAAACATGAAGTCCAGCTGTGAACTCAGGCCTAGCTCTATCTTGTTTGAAGCGTACAGACTCCTTGACAAGTGGAGAACAAGGAGTTTCTATATAGCCTCTATGGAGATTGTTTTAGATGTTGCACTAGATAGAGGTGTAAAATCAATACACCCAAATTGGATAGTATCACTTAGTGATTAAAGTCTTGCCACCTGACAGTATGGACTCTTCCTCCTCTGAATCCTATTGCTCAGTGGCTACACTCAGTATTTGTCAAGTCATAGAGAGCAGAGGACCAGATGTGTTGATCAAAACACATAACCCAAACCCCAATCCCTATATTATGATAATACCCTAATATGAAGGGCCCTGTGAGCAGCAAAAGCTTGCACAAAATTTTGTGGATTTCTTCATTTGATTGTCTAAGTAAAAATATTATATATATATATATATATATATATTAAAAAATACTGTACTATTGGAGGATTTTCTCTGATGGAATTGAGAGTAATGATTCTGTTGCAGTTACAATTTACCAGGCTGATGTGGGTTGAACCACAAAAATGCTGAGTAGCTAATTGCTTGAATTGCCACTTGAATTGCCTGTGCTAGATGCCTGTCTGGTAACGATGAGAGCTGTAGTCCAGCCATTATTCTGGAGGGCAATGGGTTGGAAAAGACCGCCTCTTTTAAAATCTTCCTCAGTTGCCTTGAATCCTAGCTTTAAAGGAAAAGGAGAATATAACTGAAATAAACAAATACATACACAAAACATTCAAAGTTGTAACAAGTCAGCATGTACAATTGTTATGACTGATAGTTATTTACATAATACTACTTTGGTATTTTATTTTTTATTTTAAAAAAGTCCCTACCTAAGAGGTTTCAATTGTACTTCTGTATCCAGTTTTCATTTTTGCATAGACATGTAGGGGATGGTGTTGTTACACTTGAAAAACGGAAAAGGGACAAAGGCTTGGGAAGGTGAAGAAAGCAGGAATAACAGCAAAGAACAGTTAGGCGTCACTTTCAACTGAGGATCATGAAGATATTAAAAATATTTATAGCAACATTTAAAATTAGTATTTATCCGTGGAAGGCATGGGTCTGGTATCTCAGCTCTACCTTTTAAACTTAAAATATTGACAGTAGTGTAATCAAAATCTTCACATTTGTACAACCAGTTTCCTCAGGCCATCCCTCAGAAACCTATTAAATGTGAACAAGAAACTAAATCCCTGTGTCCCTGGGTGGAATTAAAGGGCTGAGCTGAAACCTCTTCTCTGCTGAGTATCTTCTTCATCTTACACATAAAACTGTCATATTATTCTATTGGCACCTTCTGGTCCTTAACATTTCTGGCTTTCCTTTATGTATCATAAAGTATCTTGTTTTAGCACAAAGGGGGAAAATTGGGCTAACATCATTAAATGTCTGTTTGTTTTCATACAGCTGTGGCTTTAAAGAAACAATTGTTCTATATGTTACATCTTTTCTCCTATCAGTTTTTCAAAAGAATTCCAGAGACAGTCCTCATAAGAACTTATGGGCAGGTAGACTGGAATGGAAATCATATCGCTGTCCAGGTGTTGTTGGACTGAACTCCCAACTGTCCTAGCCAGTTGAGGCAATGGCAAAGAATGCTAGGAACTTCATTCCAACAATATCTGGAGGACTGCGTGATTCCACCTTTCAGTTCAACAGAATCAAAACCTAAGCATAATAGTCTTGTCGAGGCCCTCTTAGGCCAGATACTTTCCACCTAGAGACCTCACACATCAGTATTGATGGGAAGATCTTTCTACACAGCTTCCTTCCCTTGATTTTTTTCTCTGCTTTCATACATCTTTCATCTCAATTCATTTCCAAAATCTGCATATTCATTCCACCCACCCCAAGCTAAATGCACATATTTTAAATTCTTCTTTTAATACATTTCAGAGGTTTCTCGACATTCTTGGGAATTAACTCCCTTTGCCCTTTTCTTCTTTTTCAAGCAACTACCACTGTGACCTTCTACTCTCTCTCATCTTCACAGCTTGCCTTTTGCCTTTGAACCTGTGTTTGGAGGTTCACCCACTTGAGCTAACATGTGCAATGGAAAGTGGGAAGAATGCCCCTGGCTCTGCATCCTCCCCCCAGTGCTGTTGTTGTGTGCTTTCAAGTCATTTCTGACTTACTGTGACCCCAAGGTGAACCTATCATGGGGTTTTATTGGTAAGACTTTGTTCAGAGGTGATTTGCCATTGCCTTTCCCTGAGGCTGACAGTGTGTGGCTTGCCCAGGGTCACCCAATGGGTTTCATGGCCAAGTGGGGGAATCTGTGCAAAACAGCAAGATGATCTGGTGGTGGCTGGTGCACTCAGAAGTGACATCCTAACAAGGAGGGGGGTGGATGGGTCAGTGGGAGGATGAGGGCATTTTGGTTGCAATCCTTCATCACTCAGCAGAGGATTGTATTTCTGCATGTCGAACTATGCTACATCGAGTTATGTATTGTCCCTAAACTTCTCTAAAGCCTCTAAATGGTCATTTAGTAGCCAGTGGAAAGTGAGAGAGATTGAGTAAGTGTCTGGCTGTAGCCAGGCATGAAGTGATTCCATCATCCACTCAGGTCAGCTGTTGTCCTCTGGAAGGATGAGCAGCTGATTTTACATCTTACATCTGGCTATGGGACACAGCCAGATGCTTTTGCAATTAGCAGCCACTCCACCAGAAACAAAACAGTTATGGGGTGAAGGCCTGTATGGGAGGTTTGGAGTAGGAGACCTTGGTCATTGTGGAGGGACAGAGAGGAGAAATAGTAACTTAGAGGTAACAGCAGCAACAACCCAGCAACCACAAATAAACATGTGCGCATGAACAACAGACTTATGTAGGTGGCTTACGCCTGCATATGTTAATAACAGAATTCCAGCCAGTGTGGTGTGTATGTGTGAGAAAGAGAGAGAGAGAGAATGCAGCAAATAATGCCGTTTGACACTATTTTGATTAATTGCCGTGGCTCCATCCTACAGAATCCTGGGATTTGTATTTTTGTGAGGCACCAGAACTCTTTGGCAGAGAAGGCTAAAGACCTTGTTTTTGTTGTTGTTGCTATGTGCCTTCAAGTCATTTCTGACATATGGCCGCCCCAAGGCAACCCTTTCCTGGGGCTTGCTCAAAATGGGCTGCAAGAATAAAATGCACCTCACCTTAAGAATTTTCACTTCTGTGAAGTGTATGGGGGGTGTCTTTAATAGGTAAAAAAAAGTGCACACATAACAAAGCACACTTTAACATGTGAACAACTAAAAATGTAAACAATTGAAAAAGGCATAAAGATGTTTTAATCAGGAGGGAGAATGTGTAAATTAAGTGGGAATAAAGAATAAGCAAATGCACACATTGGGGAAAATGTGTAAAAAATATGCACATGAATTTCTATGTGAATTCCCCCTTTCCCCTAAAGCTTTGAAATCAGATATGAAAAAAGGATAGGTGGGACTGGGAGAAATGCAATTATGTTGAGGCAGAGGGATTTTTTTCATCCCTGCTTGGACACAGTAGGAACTCTTAATGTACAGAGCTTCCTACTTACCCCTTTATGCTCTCCCTTCACCCTCCCACCATAAAGCTTTTCCCACCCTTCTACAAATTCAAATGCAGGTAAGTGACTCAAGTCTTCTACTTCCACTGTTATCGTGCCTCCCACATTCTGCTCTCTTCTCTTCCTTGCTGTGATCCATTCTTCCCTACTATGGGTTTCAGGGGATAGGCTACAAAGTGGATTAAATGAGGGCATTTCCCCATAGGAATTCTGCCCCCATCCAGTGCAATTTTTCTTCAATCCCCACATTTTTAGCACTGGTTATTGAGAGAGATAATAGGACACTGAAAATCATTCACACCTACAAATCTCATACTTGCTGTATTCACCTTCCCTTGGTCACTTGCCCCATTTAAGTTACTGCAGTGCTAGAAATTTGGGAAATGAAGGAAAAGTTCATGAGTGATGGACAGAATTCTTATTTGGAAAGCAATGTCTTCAGTTTGTCTCCTTGTAGTTCGGTGGCACCATTAGGGAGTGCGGGGGATATAAACCACACTGGGTGACACCCTAGAAGAGGGGTGACACCCAGTCTGGCCCTCCTCCCACTGTGCCTCTCCCCTGGCTTTGCCACAGTGGCAGGGAGGGCCTGAGTGCACCATTTGTGGCTTTGCTGCAGCAGAAAGGCCTGCTCACTTCCACTACCATGGCAAAGGAGAGGACTGTGTGCACCTCTTTGGCACCCCCAGCCCTGGCAACTCCCCCAAATGAATGACACCAAGGGTGGGCACAACATATTATAGCTACACCCCTGGTGTGTGAATTCACTGAATTCAGAGTGGCCTGCTTCTGAGTAGACATCCATATAATGTTTCCCCAGTGGTAGTCAGGGGACGTCTGCCTGTTACAGAGGACTTTCAGAGTTCACAACAGTGGCACAGAGTTTGCTGCCCCCCCCCCCCCACACACACACACACTGCCATTCAAATGTGCCTTCCAAGCCAACAAGCTATGTTTCTGGTCTTACCAGCTTTTCTCACTGAGATACTTTTGAAGAACCCACTGAAGTTTTGAAACCCATTGATTTAATCAGTCCTTTCCCCTCACGATTGTAAACACAGCAGCAAGTTTTGTATTAGCACCTGGTTTTTATCTCTGTACTACTTTGATTCAAACTGATATCAAGTGCAGGGCAGCTGTGCCATTAGGCAGTATGATTTTGTTAGTTAAGAGAGTGGGTGTTATTTCAGTTTATTAATGTGGCATGTTTACTCCCAGTGAGTGGGAATTGATTTTCTATCCCAAGCGCCCAAATAACTTGAGTACTGTTAAACTTGGAATTGGAAAAGTGGGGTGGGAGAGACACTTTTTTGAATCTGCCCTGTCTCCAACAGAGGCATATTTTGGACTTTTTTCCAGTGCTACCTTCCTATGTGCTCAAATAGCTCCAGAAAGCAAAATATTGTTGTTTTACTGCTTTTTACTGCAGTATTTTTTTTTGGGGTGGGGGGGAGATGGGAAGCCTCAGGATTCCATACTAAAGAGGTGGAGGAGGAGCTGAGCACCCAGTGAATTATTGTTCTTGCTTTACAGTGGATAAGCACAAAGTTATTTAACTCAGGAGCTATTGGGAAAGGGAGAAAATTCAAGGGGTGTTCAGTGGCCTTCACACTTGCTATGTGTGACTTAATCCTGGCAGAACCATTTGCAGATGTAGTGGAGCTGCTACAAAACCTGGCTAGTGTTTTTGCTCTTCTCACCAGTCCTGGGTTTGTTTGTTTTTTAAGCATACACTTTTTCAGCTGTTGAGGGACTTACAAATTCTTGATGGAGGTATTGGGTTTGGCGTCATGGTGTCACCTCCCCCCATACAGAATCATTGGTAATGCTTTCGTACTGTATATCACTGAATGTAATGGTAATAGTTGTGAAATAGCAACTAGCAAAATTTAAAAGGAAACTTTTGAATTATAATATCATGTGCACACCCTAAATGTATTATTATGCACATAGTTTCATGAGGTTGAAGTGAAAATTTGATAAGCTGTGACATAATCATAGAATCACAGAGTTGGAAGAGACCTCAAGGGCCATACAGTCCAAACCAGTGTCATGCAGGAATACACAATCAAACCATCCCAAACTGATGGCCATCCAGCATCTGTTTAAAAACCTCCAAAGAAGAAGACTACCACACTCTGAGAGAATGTGCTCCACTGTTGAACAGCTATTACTGTTTAACACTTTCCAAATGAGCAAGTTGAGTAGCAAACCACATATAGCTGGTTCCACTTCTAGGGGTCCTCATTCTGATCCATCAACCCCATAGGGCATCAGCCAATTGAGGCTATGGCATGTCTCTCAAAGGGAGAACTAAAATTATGTAGTGATGGAAAGAATATTGAAGACCATTTTAATTAATTAAGTAATATTCCACCTTTCTCCCAGGATAGGATGCAAGGCAGCTAATATACCTCATTAAAAACATGTTTCTGCTATAACTTAAATGCCAAAAGCTTGCCTAAAGAAAAGTGTTTTTCTCTGCCATTGGAAAGAGAGCAGATAGGAGACCAGACAAGATGTCTGTGGGAGGTATCCCCACAGCTTTGGAGCAGCCACTGGGGAGCTTGTCCCCAGCTTGCACACCTGTGATATAAGATGCAAAAGCCTTCCACTGAAGATTTTAGGAGATTATATTGCACTGCCTTTTTCCGTCCTTCCCACCTGACCTCAGTGTGGGATGAAAACTTTTAAGCACAGATTTTATCATATGTCTCTGTGTCCAGGCTGGAGACATCCCAGTCCCAGTCATGGCATCCTGTACCCAATCCAGAATTTTCTGGCACTTTTTGAAAGAATTGGATTTTTCTGTTCTTTGTAAAGTCTGGGAGAAGTCTGGGTTGGGTATGGGATGTTATGATTGGGTATGGGATGCCTGGGCACAGAGGAGTGCAATAAAATCTATGCTTTAAAGTTTTCATCCTGCACAGAGGTCTGGAGGAAAGGATGGAAAAGGGCAGTGCGATAATCTCCTTAATCTCATAGAGATTCAAATAATAGGTGAAAAGTGTGTTTCTAAGTGTCAGAAAACCCAGATGAGAAAAATCTTGGACAAACAAGCATCCTCACAGTTTTGGACTGATTCTGTACAAAAAGAAGGTCAGTGAAAGATAAGCAACGTGTCTTTTATCAAGAAAACAGAATTGTATTGCAAAAAAACAAAACCAAAAAAAACCAAAACACATTTCTGCACAGAAAAATTACCACTTTTTGCTCAAAATCTGAAATGTGCCATTTTCTTACTGTAGGGGGAAGGAAGGATGGTTCACCCTTCCTTAGGAGAATGACATTTAGTTTGTCTGGATTAAGTTTCAGTTTGTTCACCCTCAGCTAGTCCATTATTGACAGCAGACACTGGCCTAGTGAAGACACAGCTTTCTTGGAACTGGACAGAAGGGAGAGATGGAGTTGTATGTCATCCACATACTGATATACTGGACTCCAAAACTCCGGATGACCTCTCCCAGCTGTTTCGTTTAAATATTAAGCAGTATGGGGGACAAAACCAAGCCCTGAGGGACACTGCATGATAGTGGTCTAGGTGTCAAATAGGCATCTCTCAGCACCACTTCTGAGTTCGCCCCTCCAAGCAACACTAGGCCACTGTAAAACAGTGCCTCCAAGTTCCATACAAAAGAGGTACTCAGAAGAATGCCATGATCAATTGTATTGAAAGCTACTGAGAGGTCCAGCAGAACCAACAGGGACAATTTCCCCTTTGTCTAATTCCTTGCATAAGTGACCAAAGCTGTTTCTGTCCCACAGCCAGATTGAAATAGATCTAGACTATCAATTTCATACAGGAATGCCTGGAGCCTCAACCCTCCTGACACTGCTTTAGCTGCTCTTTGACTGTTTAATATGAATGAAGTCATTTCTTAGTTGGAGACAAGCAAGGTGGCAGAAGAAGTCAGGGAGGAAGTGAGCAATTGCATCTTTACGTTTTGATCTGAATGAAGAAGACAATTGGAAAATTTACCTTTTCTTTTGAGGTTGGTTTTTCAGGTTCCTGGAGTTTCTTTCAAATATTGGCTTGGAAGAATTTATCCTGTTTCACTAGTGTTGACTCACTTAAGCCCCATTGATTTCAGGGTGTATGACTATCATCCTTTGGGTGAAACCCATTATCTTTCTGATCTGTAATAAATTGTCTAGACCCTTTCAGGAATTCATGTCAGGCAGCCCAACAGGAGAGATAACTGATTCCCTATAGCTGAAAGAGTGGGTGAGTGTGTCTGTGTGGCAGTCTCATCTGATGCAGTAGGCATGAGAGTTGTAATGCTGCTATTGGCCTGGAGCATGGTGCTTGTGGCCATGTGTCCTGGGAACATAGTGATTAATGATAGTCCAAGTAATTTAAAATGTCAGGACAAATCTTGCTTCAGAGATTTTTAAGAGATATCAAGATATGGAACAATGATTGAAAAATGTGCTATATTTTGAAGACTGATTGGTTGGTTGGTTAATTATTTATGTTTAAGTTAATTTATAGTGTTTAAATAGTGCATCTTAGGTTCAAAATCAAAATGTTTTGCAGCATATCTATAGTGTTTAGAAGTAATTTTTTGGGGGGGGGGAGTTACCGGTTACTATTTGTAGCAACAAGATAGAATGGTCCATCTGTGCCTTCTTGGTGGGATATTAAGCAGATAGTACAAAGTCAAGGAAAGGAAAACAACAACAAGGAGAGAGATGCATTAGAGAGTCAACATGGGAAAGGTTTAACTCCAGTCTTAAACTGACAGTGTTTTTTAAATCATTAAATTTAAAAGACAAATAGTCCACTTTTCTGTCAGGTCAAGGTGGATCTTGGTATTATTTTGTAATCATATTAATATGTTGTCATTTTCAATATTCTCCAAATATGCTTCTAGTTTCAGTGCTTCCAGACAGGACAGGACAGTGTTCTACAGTAGATAAAAATGGCACTATGCTTTCTCTTCCCATTTCTCCTTTCTATGCTCTTATTTGGTAATTTATATAGGTACTGTGATCTGATCTTTCAAGAGACTATCTACTGTACTTCTGAATACACTAAAAAAGCCTGTCTTTCTTAACTACATTGTAGGAAATCTTTTCTCTAGGATTTTGCCTGTTCAATTTTTTGCAAGAGAAGCATATTTAGCGAGCATGATTTTTGTTTTTCTTCTAATGTGTAACTGTGCCTTATGCATTTTCTTTTTTCCTTGCTAAATAAATCTTGTTTCCTCCATCTAGAGTTTTCAGAACCTTTTTGCTTTGTCTGCCTAAGCATCTCTGGTTTATTCACTTAGCCACTGTGTGGACTGAAAGGCCATTTCCAACATAAGCTTGAATTTGTAGTAACCTGGTATCTTATCTGCTTTGATCAAAATATGCTGTGTATAGTTTCTGTAAAAACAAAACTAGAGCGTATAGAATAGTATCAATGGAAAAAAGAGGAAAAAACATTACTCAAGATGCTGAAATATGATGTTTCATAGCTAAAAACCATAATGTATTTCAATCTGTAGATATTCTACAGGAAACCTAAGAGGCAATACATGAATACACATGTATAAATATAATAAAATAGAAAATAAAATAGAATAACATTTGTGCATTTCAATAGCCTGTGCATATTTACTCTAAGCAGAAGTCTGCAGAAATTTTTGATCAAAAGAACTCCAAAATGATTTACTGGAGACTGAAAAGTCGTGCATGGCCTATGAATGATTTAGATCCCTGGCCTAAAGAAACATGATGGGATTGGATTGCACTATTATTTTTAAATAGTCACAGAGTTATTTCTTCTTATGGATGTACCCTAAGTATTTATGCTAGCCTATTTCTCCTCTGCACCTGTCTAGCATCTGCTGTTTTATGTCTGCTTTAGCAAAACAATTGTCAAGATACAGAGGAAGAGGAAGGAAATCAAATGTGCAAATATCCCAATGTTATGATTTTAATAGCTTCTCCTTTGTACTGTAGCTACAGTCAGTTTCACATATGGCAGCGTATATAAGCACAACATAAACTGTAGATTTATTGGAGAAGGTTCTACATGCTTTTCTTAGCTGAGGTATATGTACTACTGTGGTATATTGACGGTTCACCAAATATGTAGCCCTATTTCCAAATTGTGTATATAGAACTGTTGCTGTAGGACAAATGATGCATCCATCTCATTCAATACTGGCTACTGTTGCCTGGCAGGGACATGTTTTCTTAGTAATATTACCTGAAGAAATGCTAGATGTTGAACAAGCAAATTACTGTATGCACTCTTCCAGTGACCTAAGCCTCGTTCTTTTACATCTAGCTGAACTCATCAGGGAAAGCTGAAGAGTCCCAGAGGCTTATTTTGGATTATGAAAAAAGAATATTGGAAGAAATCAACAATCTATTTTATTTACTTATTTAGTATATATCCGATCTTTCTTCTAACATGGGACCCAAAGCAGCTTGCAAGGCTAAAACAACATCAGGCTAAAAAACAGATGATTTTTATAATATTAAAATGTCATAATTTTTAAAATGTGTAATATTATTTTGAAAAAAAATGTACAGAAATTCCATCATAACAGAGATGTTACTCAGTGTCACCTTAATCAGTGGTGTCTTCTTGTGACAAGGAGTCTTTTTTTTTTTTGCCATGACCAGCTTTGTAAAGATTCAGAGCAAATCAGCAATGACTCAACACTCAGCTGGCTTTGTAGATTACAGAACTGCAGTGCTGCCACATGTCAGCATTAGGTTGTCAGATTATACCTGACAATAGCAAAGTATTAGAAGTCATCTTGAATTCTTCCAACAGTACTACATTAGTTGGCAATATTGGAGTGTCGAGCTAATTTGTTTATTTTCTTTGGTTAGCCTTAATATTTTACATAGTGAGGTGCAGTATAAAACAGGAGCAGAATGTTTCTATATTGCTTGCATTCATAGTAGATATCTGACATATTTTCTGTCTTGTCAGTTATCTGTCCTGTAGGGTTTTTTTTCCTCTAGTTAGGTGTGTGCTGCTATGAAGGGGGGGGGGGTAAATTCTGTTAGAAGTTATGCACTTCTCTGCTTTTACCTTGGGTTACACGCAGCATGGTACAAGGAGAAATCTGCTTTTGCAACATATTGTTCCTGTCATCTGTCTTCTCCTGCTGTATCCCTTCCATTCTCCAGATTTGCTCTAGATGTCCTCCTGTCCTCCCAACCAAATTCATGATGAGCTACTGGAGGGAGCAGCACAGCTTAGAAAAAGTAATTACAAAGAACTCTGTATTTTTTCTCTTTGACTAGCTAACTAACTAAGGGTCTGTACAGACAGGGGGAAAGGGGCAGACAAAGGCTGGATTATGGCTGTGCCAACCAAACAGCGTGGCAAAGATAGACCATGAAAAAGGAGCCATGAAACATGGCTCCTTTTTCTGCCACTGCTGAGGTGCCATTAGTGCCCTTGAGCAGTGCCATGACATCCCTTGCATGCCACGCCATTTAGTCATGGTGCACAAGGCACAGCATCAGTGTGCATGCCATGTGAATGCACATGGTTAGGCTCGGGAGCGTGTGGACACTCCACTTTCCTAAGCCCTAAAATTGGCCCTAGGCCAGCAGTTTGCACCAGTCTGTACTGGGCCTAAGACAGGACTACATTACACTATAATAGTAATCGTAACTTTTAGTTACTTCTGTAGTTACAGAGGTGAGAGCCAATGTGGCATAGTGGTTTGAGTGTTGGACTAAATTCTGGAGACCATGGCTTGATTCGCAGCTCGGCCATGGTAACCTACTGGGTGACCTTAGGCAAGTCATATGCTCTCAGCCTCAGGAAAGGAAGTGGCAAACCTCTTGCAAAATCTTGCAAAGTAAGCCAAATGACGGGTTCTCCTCAGAGTCACTATAAATTGGGAGATTATCACACTGGCTCCCCCCGCCCCCCAATCTGAGCACAGGTTGAGACTGTTTTATCACAAAGCTTCTTGCCCAGATTGGAGGCATCCCATACCAGACTTGGACTTCTATATTTTGTTAAAAAGACTTTTCTGTTCTTAGCAAAGTAATGGGAGAGGTCCTGACAGGATACGGGATGCCTCCAATCTGGGCATGGAGCTGTGGACACGGTCCCAGTCTGGTCTCAGTCCCTGCCCAGATCAGGAAAAAAGCAGTGTGATAATTTCCTTGGAAACAACTTGAAGCCACAACACACAAAGAAACACAGTTCCAGGGATATGGCCTATTGGTAATGGAGGATTATCACACGGTTCAAATGGTGGCTAGTGGTATGTCTCATACTACTGTCTCTTCCTCTATTGTAGGTGCAGAGGTGACAACAAGGAGGGTGGAAGGAGAAAGTGTTTTATACCACAGGCCAGTGGCTTATCAGCTGTTTTTGAGAAATCAGAAAGCAAAGAGCTATTGGATGATATGATGATGTAATTTTAACAGTTATTGTCTTTTGGGGCCTTGGAAATCAGCTATCCCTAAGCTTTGGGGAGGAGGAAGCACCTTATCAGCTATCAAATGGAAGGCAGACACTTTTGCAATTATGCAGCCTTCCAAATGTTTTTGGATTGAAAGATCTGGTATTAGCATCTACACAATTCCCACACCAGCACTATGGGATGCAAGCCAACTGAGACTTATGAAATAGTTGTACCGCACATAAAGTAGCATGGTTCTCAATTAATGTTTTCAATGTTATCGCAGAATGTATATATAACCTTCAGGATTGATGAGTTCTTTTAATGTACTCCACATTTTAATCCATCATACATCCTTTAGAAGGCTGTAAAGTTCTAAAGCACATAATCCATATATAATTTAAGTACAATAACTGTATATAACCTACTTGTCTAACACTAGTAAAATTTAATCTGGTAAACATGTCATTAGATGTGACACCTGTAGAACACAAAATAAATTGTAATACCCTTTTAAAAAATCAAGTAAAAATTTCAGCTTTGTTCTTGCCTAAGTAAAACCATAAGTAAAATTTTATTATTTGATAAATGTGGGATTTTCCCAGGTATCATCTTACAATAAAATTGATGCCTCAAGAGAGGTCATAAACTATCTAGGATTGCAACTATGAGGAGAAAGATTTTTAAAATCAATAGGACATATCTCTTGGTCATGCTAGAGCTGTGTTGTAAAGGTTGTCCAATCTCTGTACCTATATTTTAAAAAGATGGCAATGAAGGTAGAAGAAATCAGTAGATCTATTTTCCTAACATGTATGCAACATGGAACACACATTTAATATTAACAATAATACCATTGGATGGATTTGTATCTGGTTGAGGGAGCATGCCCAAAGAATGCTCATCAACAGTTTCTTATCCCGGGCAAGGGATGTTCCGGAGGGGTCCACCCTAGGCATGCTGTTGTTTCACATCTTCATGATGAAATATGATGAAGGATATTTAGTACTTTTCAGGTGAAACATAAGTCAACAGTGTGCTGGAGATCAAGTGTAATTCCTAGCTCAAGAGAAGCAATTTTTCTACTCTGTTATATTTTGGTCAGACTTCACCTGCAGTACTGTGCCCAGTTCTGGGCCTTACAGTTTAACAAGAACATTAACAAGTAGGAGCTTGTCATCACTGGCCAGAATTCTCCAGGCTGCCCCTTGAGTATTCTGGCCACAAATCCCCCCAATCTCCACCATTACTTGCTCTCTCTTCACAGCAATGACAGATGCCTGCCTTCCCATGTGATTCTTGTTCATTGCCTGGAGCCATCACTGGGTCACAATGAAGTGCCCAGACTTGTTATCGGTACTGATTGCCTTGTTCTGACCTCAGGGTGACTCATGACAGCAGTGACAGTGTGGGGATGCCTTGCAGGGACTGTATGGGAAGGCAGCCAACCATCATTGCTGAAAACCTGGAGCAAAACGAGAGGGCTGAAACTTGGAACAAAAGGTAAAGTTTTAAAATCTGTGTTAAGGGGCAGAAAAGCTGAATTGTGTGTGGACACTGTCTACTCTTTCAAACGGGAGGAATTTCTCCCAACTTCGAATGGAGCCAATGCGGATTCATGTAAATTCGCTAGTTAAGCGAATTTACATGAACCCCTGCTCCATTCGGAAGAACCCCTGCTCCGTTCGGAATTACTTCCCATTACCCGAAAATAACCCCCTCCTGCCCGAATTTGCATGCGAAGCTTTAATTCGCAATAACGTAAAACCCATGATTGCATTCGAATTGGCGTCCCTCTTGCCCAAATTTGCATGCGAAGAGTTAATTCGCAATAACGTAAAACCCATGATTGCATTCGAATTGACCTTAAATTATACTTCCAATTTAGCCTCGTATGAAAGAGTCCTGTGAAGGGTTTTGCCCCTGCACCATGTAAATAAAACACAGCAAGCCTGGGGCAGGAGGGGGTGGAATTTGGAGTAAATTATCAATGTAGAAAAGCTTGGGAATGTGCCCAAAGGTAGGAGACAAAGTACAGTATCTATCAGGCAAGGCCTTTGAGGAATGATTAAGGGAGATGGGTATGTTGGGAGTAGGGTGGGAGAAAGGGTGATTAAGAGATTAAGAGCAAGCTTGTTTTCTTCTGCCCCAGAAAGTAGGACTAGAGTTTATGGATTTAAGTTTGACGAGCTGGACTTGGTTTATGATTTATGGACCCCTTCCATCTCTACAATTCTATGAAATTACAAGAAAATAAATGTTGACTAAATATCATAAAGACCTGATGTTAATAGCAATTTGGCTGTGGAACAAACCATCTTGAAGGTGGTGGACTCTCATTCAAGTATTTTAAATAGTATTTGAATGGCCATTTCCTAAGGATGCTGTTGCTACAGTTTCCTAGATCAAAAAGGCATTTGGTTGAGATGACAGTTGGGATACCTTTTGATTTTCCAGTTCTATATGATGATGACACACATTTTTTCTTGGAGCAAATTCTTATTGTGGAAACTAAGAATGTTGGAGGTGCAGAATAACTGGAAAATCACCATCTGCTAGTAATAAATACTTCATAACATGGCCCCTCATTTTATCCTGTTAGTTTTGCAAGTATATAGTTCTTTGAAGAGACCCAAAGGCCATAGAATCCTTTGATTGATTTCAGCATTTTGTCTAGGCTCAGCAGAAGAACTGATGTTTGTCATAGGGTTTATTGTATGTTGTTTTGGTAGACCTTAAAGTCACTGTAAGTCAGAAATAGCTTGAAGTCACATAACTGCAGCAGCAGTGACAACAACAACAAACCTGTCATGGGGTTTCTTGGCAAGATTTCTTCAGAGGAGATTGGCCATTTCATTTCTCTGAGGATGACAGTATGTGACTTGCCCAAGATCACTGAGAAGGTTTCCATGACCAAGTAAAGATTTGAACCTTGCTCTTCCAGAGTCCCAGTCCAACACTAAAACCACTAAACCATGCTGATTTTTATCACTGGATATGCATGCTCAAATATGACATACATGCAGAATATGTGCTTCAAATAAGACTGGTGGGTTTTGTACCTTCATTGCCATGTTTTCCTTCAGATCACAGACAAGTGAAAATCTGTCTCTATGCATGCTATTGTTCATATAACATACATTTTAAAGGAAAACATGATAAAAACACATTCATGTAATGTTAATATTGGAGTCAATTCATATGAGTGATTTGCAATTAAGTCTGAATACAAATAGTAATCAAAGGGCTCTGAAACAAGATCCAGGTCCACATGAACCATATCTGAACATTCATAATTTGCAGCTTGGGAACCATATCTACATACCCGATATTGATTTAGTACTGTATTGCTTAACAATACCACCATCACTTTGTTGTTGTTGTGTGCCTTCAAGTCATTTCTGACCTACCATGACCCTAAGGTGACACTATCACAGGGTTTTCTTGGAAAGATTTCTTCAGAAGGTGTTTGCCTTTGCCTCTCAGCTTTCCTCTGAGGCTGAGAGATTGTGACTTGTTCAAAGTCACCCAGTGGCTTTTCATGGCTAAGCAAGAATTCGAACCCTGGTATTTATAGTCAGACACTTAAAGCTCTATATCACGCTGCTTCTCTAGCCCATCTTTAATTAGTCTTCCTTTTGTTGTAAGGCCTTGTTTTAAGAGACACCAGTCACATTGCTTCATTAATGGGTACTTTTAGCTAGCGTGTGTTTCTGTGTGTACACACAGACACACACACATCACTGTTTACTGTTGTAGTAGAAGTGTGTGAATAATACTGGGACCACTTCATTCATCAAGGTTATGCCTTTTTACAGACAGACACTTAAAATGGGATATACCTTTAGGGAAGCAATGAGGTAAAATTGGCTGGATGTTTCCATTATGTCAGCAGAATGAGCAACCAGCTCATAAATACTTAAAGCTCCCGAGGTCCGTATAAAAACATTCAAAAGTAATGAGGTTCTATCTAAACAATGTGTAAATAACATTGTGAAGCTAATCTTGATGTGAAATACTAGTTAGGGCTCTGCAAGAGTCTGCAAACACTGGTGATGGTAATTAATAACAAGGAATCCTTTAATTAAATACATAAAGCATTAACTTTGGGCTTTATTAAGAAATCATCATGAACCTAATGGCAAAGATAAAGCATGAATAAATACTGCTGTAAAGATCCTTCTGAAAGGCTGTGATGTTAGCAAGTACATTTTCAGTTATTAATACTGTATTAGAGTTTTATTGTGCAGTTTAGAATTTACAGTGAGATCCTGTGCACAGCTGCTCAAACATAAGACCCAGTGAGTTCAATGAGACTTACTCCCATGTAAGGCGTCATCATCACCAAATTATCATCACTGCTATAGCCCATGAAAGTGGGCATGATGTGAATGTTCAATCCATTTTATTGTCCTTTTTAATATATTGCTACTTCCTACAGTGCAACTGTCATCAGTAATTATTCCCATATATAAGAAAAAGACAGCATAAAGATTATATCTGCAGTTGAACAGACAGTGCTTTTTCAGCCATTTAAATGCAGTTACATTTGGGAGATTCCAACATGTATTAATTTACTGCTCATTTTATTTGATACTCAAATTATTAATACATTTTTTAAAACACTGTGATAAAAAAAATCTTGATGCTATATGATTTAATGAAACACAGGAGGAAAACAATATTTACTCTGTCACTTTTAATACCAATTTCTCTTGAAGATTTGGTTAATTATTTTTCATAGTAGTACACCCTTAGACAACTGGAGGGATTTTATCCCTCTCTGTTACATTTTCTTATGGAGAGCTCTTACTAGGTTTGACATAATGAATCAATACGTGTCTCTAGCAGTTAATCATCTCTTCTTTAGAGAGAAACACAGCTTAACGGTGGCATCTCAATTCCTGATTTATTTTAAAGAATCACAAATATTTGGGTGATCTTAGTAATACAATCTGAGAAGGTAATAAAATTCAGCAGGGAATAACTGCATTTATAAGAAGGGCTGTATATCAGTAATTGATGAAGTGTGGTACTTTGTGACACATCCAGACTGATTAAAAAGACAAGAAAGTCCCAGATTTTTCTTTCTTATTTGTTTGTTTATTTTAGAGAGCCATACATGCTTTATTTATCCCCGAATATTTTCTGTCAACTCCAGGTCAGAAGCTTTTTCAACCAGCTGCCCAGTTGGTTTATTTTAACCCAGTATGATAAAATGGGAAAGAACAGGGACAAAATCAGGGACAAAAACAGTCAGTGTGGATACACTGATTGTTCCTATCTTCCCACCAACTGGAACCTTTTCAGGGTGGAGCTTAAGCAAATTTTGATTCATGCTTCTTCGGTATTGAATGGTACATGGTGGAAGAAAGTGAGTTTATGTGAGTAAACCAATGTGGCGTAATGGGTTGAGTGTTGGACTATGACTCGAGATCAGGGTTTGATTCCTCACTTGGCCATGGAAACACACTGGATGACCTTGGGTGAGTTGCATGCTCTCAGTCCCCCCCCCAAAAACCATGATAGGTTTGCCTAAGGTCACCATAAGTCAGTGGCTTATGACCCAGAATAGGTTCACCATGAGTCAGAAATGGCTTGAAGGTACATAACAACACATACCACTCATAACATTGGATCACCACTCACATGGAACATGCAAGATGATTCCATGCCATTCTCCCTCCCTCAGTCCTATGACACAGCCAACAGTAACCCCACTTCTGCTCATCAGTACATTTTCAAGCAAGTGTTCATTATCTGTTTGTGCTCCTCAGTCATTAGCACCATCTTGAAGACATTGTACATGGTAAAGAAAGGCACGCAACACTGCAGCCACCTGGCTCCTTTGGCAGAGAATTTGCTCCAAGTACCCACAGCTCTTCTGGGATAAGAGTCGAAAAACTACTGAGAGAAGGAAATTCCTTTCCCCAAGCAGCCTTTGCTCTTTTGTAGTGGCATGTGCAAGGCATTTACTGCAATATAATTGGTTATTTTTATTCCATAATTTACAATTAATGTGTTTTTATTTTATTGGACTATTTGTTCATCACCTCTTGGGCAGCTAGGTCCTCTTAGTAGTTATACAACAGATATTGTCCTTAAAAACAAACCAAAACAAACTTTTACAAACAAGTTTCAGAAGTTTATGCATAATAAAACAGTACAAAATGGCAATCCTACTTTTAAGCACCAAAGTCCATACAAACCACTGCAATCTTGGCTGCTCATATGGTATGAAGCCAGTCTGACTTCCTTTATGAGGAAGCTGTACAAGTGAGATGTAACAAAAAAAGGCTCTCTTGCGTACCCACTACCCTGGCCTTTCAGGGTGATGGGACATGCCCCAAGACTCCTGTTGAAGATCTCAGATTCTGAGCTGATTTATGCAGCAGGAATCTGCTGTACATTTATGCTGATGATGGAAATGTGGGTGTAGATTCAAAGGATACAAGATACCAAATAAGTGCATTTGTCTGTTTGAAAGAGCTTATCTTCTTAAGGATTTTGAGCTTTAAGATCTACAGAGGAGGCACTTCTCTCTATCCTTAACATGCACACTTAGTGGGAATATGGGTGAATATCTTCTCTGTGGCTGCTTCCACACTTTGGAACTGTGATCCTGTACAAACTGCCAGGATATGACGTCCTGGTGGCGTGTGCAGGGAAAAAAAGGGTTGGGTTCCCAGACATGTGACGAGATTGATGTCACAGCTGCAATGGACCGCCCACACAGCGGAATTGCTCTGCGGCACCCAGACGGCGCTGCACAGAAGGGATGTCGTAGCCCTTACAACATCACAAAAAAGCAGCTCCGTTTGGTCGCTGCTGCGCCACTGCACAGCAAAAAGGGACATCTACATACTACCTTTTTCAGGCAGTCTTTACAGCCCCTCACTCTATAAGGAAGTTAGAATGGTGGTTTCTTTGTTGACCTTTCAGTAGCAGATTAAGACTTTTCTTTTGCAGTAGGTCTTTGGAAATTGATTTTCAATCAGAAAAGGGCTCTTTATGAGTGTTGTATAGCCAGCATGGTACAGTGATTTGAGTGTTGCCCACAGCCCTGGAGACCAGGATTTGAATCCCTGATTAGCTGTGGAAACCCACTGGGTGACCTTGGACAAGTCATACTCTCTCAGCCTCAGAAGAAGGCAAAGGCCAATATTGTTTCAATCTTAATTTTGTAGTTTATATCTGTGATGTCCACCCAGGACTGCTTGAATCTCCCCCTGCATTTTCCTTTATATTGGTTCAGCCCATAGAATGTTAGTATAGGAATGGTTCATTGTATTAGTTGTGGGAGGAGCTGTAGGAAACCCCCTGCCTTTTCCCAGGGTTTGGTTTGCCAAGACTGAGCAAGCTCTGGTGGCTATAGGTTTCAGGCAGATTTTGCAGAGAGCTTGCTGAGAGCAGTCATTTGGTGGCAAAACAGACCCAGACAGTTGGAAAGGGAATTTCTTACACCTCAGCCAAATTAGTTACCATCTCAGCCAAATTAGTTACCACTGACAAACAGGAATCAGAAGCTGAAAGACCCTGCACCAGCTTCATTGAGAGAGGAAATCAAACATTATCAAGTCCGGAGAGATGACACCTTGAAGATTGCTGATATCCAAAGTGTAAAGTACCCTTTTGCAAGTTATTTAGAGCTGGGGAGGAGATTGTTCTTTAAATTAAACTTCCCCCTTAGTTAACTCTATATTCAGCATCAAAGCATTTTTTTGGGACAAGAGTTTGATTTCACCAGGGTACCGGCGTTGCACACACAAACCTGCCACCACCTTAGTTGGGTGTGTCTTCGCAATAACTGTATGTGTGTTTAGTTTCTGTTTTTGTATTTTATGCTTTTCTGAAAACTGTCTCGAGTCCCAGTATGGGAGAAAGGCAGGATATAAATAAAATGGATAGATGGATTTGTCAGTCTTTTCCTCATAATCTCCACAACTCTGTCTTCTTTCAGTAATTCCACCAGTGTATCATAGCCAGTGGAATAGCTGTGTTGATGAGCGTTCCACCACCCTATTCATGCTGTTCCTATGACCCATGCTCAAGCTACTCATAAATTTAACGTTCCAGCAGTCTAGCAGGGTTTTACTTAAATTTCATGGTATTTCAGCTAGTGAAGCTTGTATGCACAACTCCAGGTGTGTGGCTATGGTGGCGGGAGTGCAAAATGAGAGTATTGAACTCCAAATAAGAATTCTGCCCCACTCCCATTTCTAACATTGTAGAGAACAAGACATTGCAAAGAACAACTCCACAGTCTATTTCTGCCAAAAGGCAGGTTTTTGGGGGAGCAGTGGTGTCACCTTCCCTTTTAAAGTGTCACCTGGTGCACTACATGCACCTTGATTCTCCCTAGTGATACTCCTGCTTCTAATTGCCATGTTTGCAGTCCCTTTATCACTTTGGACTCTTTCAAACCGGAGGAATTTCTCCTAATTCCGAATGGAGCCAATGCGGATTCATGTAAATTTGCTTGTTTAGCGAATTTACCTGAACCCCTGCTCTGTTCGGAAGGCATTCGGAATTACTTCCCATTACCCGAAAATAACCCCCCCTTGCCCGAAATCGCGTGAGAAGCTTAAATTCGCAATAACGTTAAACCCATGATTGCATTCGGAGTGACTTCCCTTTTGCCCGAATTTGCGTGAGAAGAATTAATTCGCAATAACGTGAAACCCCAGGATTGCATTTGGATTGCCCTTGGATTATACTTCCAATTTCCCACGTATGAAAGAGTCCTTTGCCTCTGCCTTTTCTTTGGATGCCTAAATTGTATTTCTAAATACTCAACTAAGATTTTAAATTACTGCAATGCTAGAAATTTCATGAGGGACAGAATTCTTATGGAAAGGGGTCAATACTCTCATTCTGCATATTTCCCATAGTTGCACCTCTGGATTTTGCCATTTATTAACAAAGATACAACACACTGACAAGGCAACAATACTAATCATGCTACCCTACCTACTTGGGGTGCTACAAATTGATTCAAATTAGTTTTGAAAACATATGAATTCAAATGAATTCATTACATGTGAATTGGATTTGGATATTGGGCCATCTTTGATTTAGATCTGCATTTGTCTGTCCCATTTTTCCTTAATTGTTTTCTGATGGCTGTAAATTGGGGTCTGAAATTTCAAGGCCTATCAGTTTTAACACATCTGAATGCAATTTTGTAACCTAATCCCTTGGTTATGTAATCTTTTCTGTTCTGAGATACTGTAGTTTGTTTTTTTTAAATAAAAGTTCAGTGCTAAACTTTTGATAATAATTTCGAGAGTTCACAGTGGCTACAGATTAGAAAGTGGCAATGTTATAACTCAAAAGTCTAATTAGACCTCTGAACCAAAGCAGTTGATCTTTATTATATAGGACCTCTTATTGCTCACTGAAGTGATAGTGGCAACTACCGGTAGTGCTACACAGTGACCTAAATCCGCTTCCTAGGCTCAAATAGATATATCTATTGAATCAAAGGGATTTAAGAAAGTCGTGACTATTCAGAAAATCATTCAATGAATCTACTTTAGTTTGGATTAGTAGTTGGACGTAGGTCAGGGATGGGAACAATGCAGCCCATGCCAGGAGAGATAAGGGACAGGGCACTTGACCTTTAATGGTTGTGTAGAAGAGGGCATGACAACCTAAGCCCTCCATGTGTTGTTGGAGGGTAACTGCTAGTATTTCACGGCACTTGCAATACTGGCTAGAGCTGCTTGGAGCTGTACAAATCTTCCAGAAGGCTGCATGAATCGCACCCCTGCTTTAGGCCAATGTGTCTTGTCACCAATTTAGGCCAAAAGCTGACATTTTCAAGAGTACATCCCACTGGATAGACTATGCTAAGATATTGTCATTTCCATTTGATATGGTGAGGAGTGCATAGATTGATATCTTCTTCCCCCTTCCTCTTCCTCTTCCTAACATATTAACTCCCATTACTGGGTAAAACCTTCCTTCTCTCAGTCCCACCATCCTTACAGGTGGGCACATAAGATGCAACTTTTTCAATGGCTACGCCAAGGCTCTGGAATTCTCTTCTTAGGGAGATGAAAAAGTTCAAAAAAGAGTAGGTTCTGCTTTTCAACTGATTCCACTTTTCGACAGTCTTTTGTTCCCTAACACATCAGATAAGCTGTATTTAAAAAATTATTTTAAGAATGCTTTAAAACAGGAATAGGAATCCTGTTGCCATCCAGATGCTGTCAGATTTGAACTTTTTACATTTTTCACCATTGGCTATGTTGTCTTGGACCACTGGGACTTGAAACCCAGCATTATGTTAGACAACCACTGCCTCTCTAAAAGAAGAAAACAGTGGAGAAATGATCTAACTAAAATTAAATTGCTGCTTAATTTTCATTCCAATATCAATGGAATTTAACCCCAGCTTTTCTTTTTGTGGTGTTAAATTAGATACTAAAGTTTTTTTTCAAGGTGTGAGATCTTCATTACTGGGGTTGGATGGACCAGTCCATGCATTTTCTAAAAAGAAAGAGAAAGAAAAACAACCCTTCCCTCCTTCAACAATTTCATATAAGAGAACTAATTAATTTGGTGGTTCCTTTTTATAAACTTATTTCCCATAAGCATACAACTGCAGTTTTCCCTATAATTATTAATGAGTGAAGGCCAACAAGTTTCTCACCCTTGCATTTTGGGATTGTTTAATCTGACAAATTAGAGAGTTTACCACTGTAGTTGCACACAAGCTGCCAATTAAAAATAAATTCCATATTTTGTTTACTGACTGCACTGCATGTCATTGCAATTATTAAAAGCTACATCTGTAACTCCTCTCTAAATGCTCTGCTGGTTTGATGCAAATTTCTAGTCTAGCAATATACTCATTTAAGAGAACCAACTCTTTGTTTGTGCATGTGTATGTGTATGTATGTGTGAGTGTTAAAAAGTGAGAGGGAGGGAAGGGTGTTGCAATTGATCTTTTTCAATTGTTTTATCCTCTCATTGTTTTAGCCTATCATTAATTGATAGACTGTTTCCCAATTGCCAAATTAATCTTTCAAGAGCAAAAATATATTAAAAGTACAAACTCTAGAGCACAGACTTCATAATGTATGACATATACTTTGTTGTTAATTGCTGCCAAGTTGACTTTGACTTATGGCAGCCTTATGTCTCCCTGGTCCAAAATACACTGTAGAAATAACCCAGTTTGAGATTGCTTTAACTGCCCTGGCTCAGTGCTAGGGAATCCTGGGAACTGTAGTTTTTTGTGGCACCAGAGCTCTCTGACAGAGAAGGCTAATTGTCTCACAAAACTATAGTTCCCAGAATTCTCTAGGACTGAGCCAGGGCAGTTAAAGTGGTCTCAAACTGGATGATTTCTGCAGTGAGTTTTTGACCCCTGTTATCAATGGCCCTGCTCAGGTCTTGCAGACTCAGGGCTATCCATTTGGAATGCAGTCTTCCTCTTTTCCTATTGCCTTCTACCTTACTAAGTATTATTGTCCTTTCTAAGAAATCACATCTTTTCATAATTTGTCCATAGTGTGACAGCCTCACTTTAGTCATCTTCATTTTTAGTGAGAGTTCAAGCTTGATTTGTTGCAGGGCCCACTCATTTGTGTTTTCAGCAGTCCACATTATCTCTCTGTAGAACTCTTCCACAGTATCACATTTCAGATTAATGTATTCTTTTCTTATCAGTTTTCTCCACTATCTGGCTTTTACATCCAAGCATAGAAGCTGGAAATATTATTGCATGGACATATACTACAGACACAAAGAAGGTACCATGTCAATAAGATGAGTACAATATTGTATATAATGGAACAGACATATATAAACAAAATAATAGTATAATACTGCAATAGTACATAAGATGAGGGAATACAGTAGAACTGCATGTAAGAACTATCCTGATGATTTTCAGTTTATCGTTATGTGCATTATTATTAACAATAATCAGTTTTGTGCATACTTCTTTAATGGTTGCCTGCATTCTTTGAATCATGCCAAAGTCATCTGCTTTGCCACTTCAGATCCCTACAGGGCTCCCTTCAAAATACAAATGGCAGTTAAAAAGGAATCATTATGTGCTATAAATCTGAAAATTATCGAGGGGTACTTAACATTTCTCCCCTAAATTGAAAATTTCAGGATTCTATAGGATGGAATTATGGCATTTAAAGTGAAATCACCATGCACCATTGTGTACTGTGAAATGGCCTACATTGTATAATAACTGGATAGAAGGAAAAAGCTGGGCCCTGCAACACTGTGATCTTTTTGTTGGCCAGCATCCATGTCTTGTTGGAGTATCTATGTAAAGGATATCCCATTCAGTGCATGGCTCTCCAGTCCTAATGGCCTAGACTTCTGTTTGTTAAGAGTTCAAAATTAGTGAGGTGGGGAAGGGATAATAAGAGCCATCCAATCCAGCCCCCTGTCATGCAGGAAATCCCAACTAAAGAACTCCAGAAATAGTTTTATGATTTCATAAATTTTTATGCACCTTCAGTTTTTCTGGGCTTTTGGATGAGGTGAATTATGTAGGTTTATTTCAATTTGGTTTTAGGCCTGGACATGGGACAGAGACACTTTGATTGCCTTTCTAGTTGACTGATGCCAGGAACTAGACAAGGAGAGTGTCTGTGTTGGCTCTGCTGGACCTTGCAGCAACTTTCATGGTGTCCTTCTGTTCCACCTTGTTGAGATGGAAATTGGGGGCACTGTTTTAAAGTGGGTTTGTTCCTTCCTGGAGGGGCAAACCAAGAAAGTGTTCTTTGACTCCTTAACTGTTCTGTCCCCAGCGCTGGCACCTTCCCTCATTTCTTTCTGCAAACAGGCATTTCTGTTTTGACAAACCCTTGAGAACTGATTAAGTGGGACTGTCCTTCTACAATGTGCTGGATTTTTCATTTGTTATTCTTTTTGTGGTTGTGCTTTTTAGGGCTAATGTTTTAACTAGTTTTAATTTTTTGATAGTTCAATCACTTTTAACGTTTGTATTATGTGATTATTTAACCGTGGTTTAAATTGGTGGTAAGCTGCCTTGACTTCCAAACTGGGTAGTTTCTTTTAAACATCAACTTTGGGGGATTCCTGAGTGTACCTCTGATTTCTTTGGAGACAACTGGACAGATCAGCACCAACCTTGGAGGTTATATTTGGGATAAGCATACTATAGAATTTAGTCAAAAACTACTCTGGTAGGGAGCCCCATAAATTAACCCAAGTGACGTTGGCAATTTTGCCACATATATACACATGATGATGATGAAGATGATGATAATGATGAATGGGCACAATAATATAAATTAATAAATCAATAAAAATACCAATATTTACCTGTCATCAGGAATTGATGTGGCTCACTTTTGATTGCAGTTACAGCCAACTAGACTGCATGGGCCTGTGCTATTCATGTTATCCTACACTAAGTTATATTATAATTCACATACTCAACGCCGAATACAAAGATATAGCCGTGTTAGTCTGTAGAATCAGTATGTAGAGATATCTTGTAGCATCTTTGTGACTAACTGAAAGAAAGAAATTGGCAGCATGAGCTTTCTTAGATTTCATAGACTTCATGCTGCCAATTTCTTTCAGTTAGTCTCAAAGGTGCTACAAGATGTCTCTACGTACTGATACTCAAAGCAGCTCAGGCATGTTATATCAAGAGAGGTTTATTTATTATTTATTAAATTTAGACCTGGCACTTCATCCAAAAAAATGGCACTGAAGCTGCTATGTAAGTGGCACTCCCAGTAGCTGGACAATGAGAGCTCTCTGTCATTTCACAGTTCTTGTAATACTGGGTTATTTTAGTCCACATGGCCACTTTGGAATGATTTCAGGTGAATTCAGTCTGCTCAAACTGACTTCTACTCATTCAGAGAGAAAGGTGTGAATACAGAGGCAAATTTTAGTCTTTCTAGACAGGAACTGGGGCATGTGAGCAGTAAATTATGGGTAGAAATGAACAAGTGAAGGGTAGCCCATCACATATCCTGTATTTTAGGCACCGCCACTGTTGAAATTACAAAGAGTTGCAGCAGAAACTATTTTGCAACAAAAAGAAATAAATTTTCTAGTTCATTTCCTCAGGGTGAATTTATGCTTGCTTCTATCTTTCTTTGACAGTTTTCCTTAAGTCCCTGTGAACTGGATGCCCAAGAAGGTATGGCTGTTCTTGGTTGATAGTATTTTATCTATGGGCAAAGCAGGAGAGAAAAAGAGAAAGGGGGAAGAAACAAACTGGAAATATTTGAGTCTTAGTATTTTATGCTGTGAATGCAAATCACACAAGTTGCATGCCCAGGAGGCAAACATTATTTGGGGAGTGTAGGTGAAATTTGATAAAAACTGACTTCAAATAAGTGCCATTAACTCTTAGCAAGCATACTTAGGATCAGGTTGCATGCAGCCCCCTTGTGTTGTGATGATTTTGGCCACAGAGCACATTATTCTTTCAGTCATTTACATATTGGCAGAGGAAAGGGAGCCATTGAAGTGTAGCAATATGAGTGCTGGACTAGGACACTAGGACATTGGAACACTAGGGTTGAATCCCTTCTCAGCCATAGGACTCTTTCAAACGGGAGGAATTTCTCCCAATTCCGAATGGAGCCAATGCGGATTCATGTAAATTCGCTTGTTTAGCGAATTTACCTGAACCCTTGCTCCGTTTGGAAGGCATTCGGAATTACTTCCCATTACCCGAAAATAACCCCCCCTTGCCCGAAATTGCGTGAGAAGCTTAAATTTGCAATAACGTTAAACCCATGATTGCATTTGGAGTGACTTCCCTTTTGCCCGAATTTGCGTGAGAAGAATTAATTCGCAATAACGTGAAACCCCAGGATTGCGTTTGGATTGCCCTTGGATTATACTTCCAATTTCCCACGTCTGAAAGAGTCCATAGAAACCTACTGTATGGACTTGGACAAGTAACACTTTCTCTCTTTGAAGAACTTCTGCCATGAAAACCTTATGATAGGTTTTCCTTATGGTCACCACAAGTCAGCAACAACAACAACAACAACAACAGGGAAGAACCATAACAATAGCATTTTGCAGGAGCGGAGAGGGAGCATAATTTGAAGTACTTCTTTAGCTGCTAGTTTAGCACCTCAGCACTGTTTAAACATATGGGTGTAAATGTCTCTGACGTCTAAAAAGATATGAACTGGTCATTTATAATACTGACAGAATTAACCAGATCCAGAGATTGTTGTATGCCTTGAGCTCAGAGCAAATGCTGGTCTTGAGTAAAATGTAGGTGATGAACATAAAAAGACAGCTTTTCTAACCAGTCTATCAGCATATATTTCAGGTGAACTGTTCAGATGGGATCATCACATTGGGTTAAACCTAATTCCAATTAGCACTGATCAGCGAATCAGTCAAGACTCACATAAATATTAAAAAATCACATTCATTCAATGAGCGTGCTCAAGTTGGTACTATCAATGGGATTCTTCCTTTGATTTCCCAACCCATCTTCTCTTACATGGGTAAAGGGAATCAGGCAGTCTCCAGATCTAGGACTGCAACATCCTTAAGTCAATCCACTTGTAGTGTGGCATTCCTCTTTTCCCACGATTTTCTACTTTACCAAGCATGATTGTCTTTTCCAATGATTATGTCATTTCATAATATGCAGAAAGTACAACACTTTCAGTTTAGTCATCATTGTTTCTAGTGAGTATTCCAGTTCATTTAAGATCCATTTATTTGTCTGCTTAGCAATCCATGGTTTCCAGAGAACTCTCCTTCATAGAAAATAGTGAAATGTGTCATTCATTCATTCATATATATATATATATATATATATCACAAAAATACAAAGTCCACAAAGCAAATGTTAGCCTTTCCTCAATCAGTGTCAAAGTATTAGCATAAAAACAGATGACTTGGTATATTATAATTTCTTAAGTTAATAAAAGGAGGGGAAAAAACTAGTTTATCAGTTGTATCAACATTTACTTGCATTCTAATTTTTTAATTAATGATCTAATCATGCCCTGTGTTCATTTTTTGCTTTCTAAGCTTCTGAGCACAATGGCCTTTCTGAGCATCCAATGCTTCAGGAAAGGACAGCTCAGTTTCCACCATACAAATGTCACATGAAAGTAGGTGCAAGTAAAATGATTATTCCTTGCCATTTCACTTACTGGCATTATATGGGCCTCATGCAAAATAAACAGACTTGTTTTCCACTACAAAGAAAAGAAACTAGAATAGCCAATAGGCATTTACTTTTCTGTGCATTTATAATATGACTACAGCATTGGCATTAATTCTGGCACCCACAAATGTATTCAAAAGGCATCCAGAAATGTATTCAGAAAGTATTTCATTTTGCTCATACAATTTACATTAAGACCTCTGCTAGCTTTACACATCATAATATTCTATTCTTTTCTCCCATTTTTCTCTTGCAAATAAGTTATATATTTTAAAGCTTTGCCAGACTCTGTGCCAAGAAGGACTCCATGGATCTATGGCAACTGCCACATTTGCACTTTTCATTTACAAATCAGTAGCTAAATTCACTCATTAGATATTCTTAAGCAGTCTGCTCAACATATGCTTCTTTGGGTATGAGTACTTATAAAGGGGAGCAAATTAGATCAGTAGTTAAAATTTATTCCTTAATAGCTGAGGATATGTTTGAGACTGAGTCATTTTGAAAATTAGGCTCTGTAAAGAACATGAAGGGCTTCCCCTAACCTTTCCATCTTAGAGGGGGAAGGGAATATGAAACTAGTTTTGACCAAAACTGGGAGCCCATTTATTTGAATGAATGCTCATTTCTTTGAATAGTTGAATACAATGAACAATAGTACAGAAGTGTAACAAGATTAACATTTAAAATTTTAATAATAAGACTTTTTCCTGAAGAACAGCTGTGTCTTTTTTTCTTTTATATTTTCTCCCATTTTTGTTACTGATGTGATAATGTATGCATGCTTTTAAGCAGAAGGCTATTTTTACATGACATCTGTTGCTATTTTGATTTGCAGTGCATTCCTGTGCATGTTTAATCAACAGTGAGTCCCACTGTGTCCAGTGGGGTTACTATCTGGTAGGTGTATTTAGGTCTGCTGCCCAAAGGAATGAATTGCAGATCTGAAATCATGCAAGTAAAGTAGGAAGTAGATTTGCGAATACGCATTAAAGATCTATGGCCTCATTTAGTCAGCATTTCAGATTCTATGTTTACAGAGCTGCAGGGTTTCAGCAGCACCACAGTCGCTTGGTGACCACACCAGCTTTGATCAGCCTTCTTGTGGCTTAATGAGAATGACTACATTTTTAACATTTTGGAACTACTTTTTTATTTGGGTCATAAACATGGGATAAAAAGAGGCTTTCTCAACTCGTTCCTCTGGGTCTGGAGAAGAAGATGCTGCTAGCCTTATATAAATGATCCTTTGTTTGCTGAGAATTATAACAGGCCATAATCAACCAGAGAAATAGTGTGAAGCTTTACCTGAAGCTCACCAGCCATTTATCATATACCTACTTGCTTGAGTCTGGATGTCTTCAAATGACACTCCCAGTTCCTTTACCAAGGAAACTTTATGTAGGAATAAGCAAGAGGGCCTTTTTAGTATTGGCACCCTATAATTAGAATTCCTCCCTTCCTATCAAAAGAATGATTGATGCAATTTTTTTCTTATTCTGGTGGTGAAGGTTACAACTTACTCAGTTGCCTGGGTATTTAATGTTTGTGAATTGTGTTTTTGCACAATCTGACCTACTATTTCATTTGATCTGTTTGTTACTGTTTTATTTTATTGTGTTCATAGTAGAATCACCAATCAGCATGGGTAGTAGACACACTGGCTAAAGATTTCTGGAAAGTGTGGTCTAAATGGTAACTTTTCCAAATTCTAAAACATTCAGGGGTAGCTGTGTTGGCCATTTAAGAAATACAAACAAAAATCCATCAATGATTTGGCCAACTGAAATGCATGATATACATGTTGCAAGCCTTTGAAGCTCCATGGGCTTCTTCTTCAGTCAAGATGTTACAAACCAAACAGGACAAAGGGGAGGGGGACCCAGAAAACAATTGGAGATGTTAGTCAGATGCCTGCATGTTGTTTCAGTCCGTAGTAAAGATGGTATGCTGGGGAGGATATCTTTTACAGGCAGGCTCTTCCTCCTTCTGGCCATGCGGCAGTAGGGAGATTTCTAAAGTCCAGGAAATTTAAAGTCCATTTGCATCTCACCAGTGACCCCTATAATAATAATAATAATGATACATTTTATTTCTAGCCCGCCCCTCTGAATGAGCAATCGGGGCGGGGTACAAAAGATAATAACAATTAACAAAGCAAAAATACAAAGCAGTTATAGCAACAACAAAAATACATAGTAATTATAACAAAAAATAAAATTAACAAAGCAAAATACATAACAATCAACATATCAAAACAAGTAAAAAGAAAATCTCCATTCTCAACCCCCATCCCAAATGTCTCCATCCCAGTGAGGTCACAGGCCTCTTTGTAGGCAGAAAACAATGGAATCCTCAAGAAGTCTTCATGTTTTTGCATATATTTTATTTTTTCAATTACTCTTGTAAACATGCTGAAATCCATTCAGATGAGGGGCAGTTTAAAAACACTTTAACAAAATAAGCAAGAACCACAAACTAAAAAAAAAAAAAAAAAAGCCTTGACATAACTCTGGAATCTACCTCCTATCCTGATAGGAAGGCCAGCCAGTCTTGGCTGGATTTCTTTCCTGTCTTGTGATGAATTTTTAAAAATAGCTTTGTCAGATATTTAGCCAGAGAGCTCTGGTGCCACAACAAAATACAAATCCCAGGATTCCAGAGCACTGAGCCATGGCATGTAAAGTGATTTCAAACTGCATTATTTCTGCAGTGCTGATGCAATGTGGGGCAACTACCAGCTGGGGAGATATATTTACCTTCTGTGAACCTCTTCAATCAGAAGTTTTTTATGGAGCTTTTGGGCTGTGTGGCCATGTTCTGGAAGAGTTCCTTTCTGACGTTTCGCCTGCATCTGTGGCTGGCATCTTCAGAGAATGAGAGCCTGGAAAAGGACTGGGTATATATATATCCTGTGTGACCCTGGGAAGGAAGGAGTAATTTGCAAATGTATTGTTCTGTTGCTAATGGCAGTCCCCAGGGTGGGAGGATATGCAAACAAGGATTAATGTCTGCTAACTAGCGCTCATTGACTGCTGGGAATCCCCTGGCCTTAGGCTGTTTCTCATTTGCATAGGTTGAGTCTTGACCTTGCTGTCCTTCAAGACTGGGAGCCAAGCCTGGTTTACTCTCAGGGTTTCCTCTTTTCTGTTGAAATTGTCCAGGTGTTTATGGATTTCAATGGCTTCCCTGTGCATTCTGACCTGGTAGTTGTTGGCATGGTCCAGAATTTCAGTGCTTTCAAACAGCATTTTATTCCCAGGATGGTTTATAGCATGTTCTGCTACTGCTGATTTTTCTGGGTGACCTAGTCTGCAGTGTCTCTCATGTTCTTTGACTCTTGTCTGCACACTGCGTTTGGTGGTTCCTATGTAGACCTGTCCGCAGCTGCACGGAATGCGGTAGACTCCTGAGGCTGTGAGCGGGTCTCTCTTGTCCTTGGCAGAGCGAAACATTTGCTGGATCTTCTTCGTCGGTTTGTAAACCATTTGAAGGTTGTGTTTCTTCACTACTTTCTGTGACTCCTTTGATGTATGGTAAAAATATCTTCCCTTTGGGGTGGGTGCTTGTCTTGAGTCTTCTGGGTTTTTCTGGGCCTGGCAGCCCTTCTGATGTCTGCGCTGGAGTAACCATTTGCCTGTAGAGCCCGGTCCAGGTGTTTCAGTTCATCTTCCAAGAAGTGGGGTTCACAGATACGTCTACTAGTGTTTTTATAGTGCTTCTTTTTTGTCCTGGGTGATGGTTGGAGTTCTTTTGCAGGTATCTGTCCATATGCGTAGGTTTTCTGTATACTGTGTGGCCCAAACATTGGTTTGGTTTGCAAATGACTAGGACATCCAAGAATGGTAGTGTTCCATCCTTTTCTTTTTCCATTGTGAATTGGATGTTAGGATGGCTGTTGTTCAAATGGTTCAGAAATACAGCCAGATCTTCTTCTCCATGGGTCCAAATGATTAAAGTGTCATCCACATATCGGAACCCAGAAAAACCCAGAAGACTCAAGACAAGCAACTACCCAAAGGGAAGATGTTTTTACCATACATCAAAGAAGATGTTTATTTCTCAGGATTTACTGACACTCAGTATATCCATTTTCTCACTCTTATCCAAATATTTTTGAATATTCCCTCCATCACTATTTTGAAGAGTCTAGTCAGAGATTTTAGTTGATATATGATCTCTTGACTAATTAGCAGCTTATTTGGGATTATTCATAGAGCCTGGAAAGTTGTTTTTAAAAGTTATTAGTTACAGTTGCACTTCCAAGGTATGCTTCATGTAAATTGCCATTATATTTATATATTTTAGGGATTATGTATTATCAAAAAGCAATTAAGATCCTTAATATTTAGTTATACTTTTAAAAGGAATATCAGAGTGATAGAAACACAATGAGTGAGGAGATCACACAACCTCTGTAACTATCAAACTCACTTTTAAAGCCAGGTACAGTTAAATTGGAAATAATGGGAAATTATTCTGTGCAAAAGTAATATTCTTTTATTCTGACTTAGTTATTACAAAAACGAATTAATCACACATGAGATGTTATTTGTGACACCTTTCTTCTGAGCTCTAATTATTCAAAACAATGGAGAAAGGAGATGGATAATAGAAAACAGGGTTTCCATACAATCCTCTTGTTACAGTTTATATGAGATATGATCTTGTTACGTATGTTAGCCCATTTTCTTTTTCCCCTACAAAAACAGACAAGCCCAGCTACAAGAAATGATTAAATACAAACCCTGAAGCTTTCAGTGTATAGAAAATAGTTCTGTTAACACAGACACACACTCTTACTCTATTGTAAAGCATCCGTTTAAATCCAGTATGTTCAAAGGGTCCTGTGTAAAAGCTTGTACAAAGGAAAGCGCACACTGCCTTTGTGAACTCTTTTTCCAAGCTATTTTTTTTCCTTTGCTCTTTGACCTAGACTTAGCTTGTGTGTTCTACGTATGACCCTCATACTGTGTGAGCGTCAAGGAAATATTAGAAGCAGAACTGCTAGAGAAGAAGAAAGCCATGGCTGAGGAAATGTGAAAAGGCCTATTTGAGGACATGGTGACTGCTAGAATGCTTTTGGTACAAGTAGATTAGAAGAGGAAAAGCCAGGGAGAAGCGCAAAATGGAGGGATGTGCTGGGACTAGCATATTTCTTGAAAGAGGGAGCCATTGAGTTTTTGGTTTCTGAAAATCAGATGGGGATATTATTATTATTATTATTATTACTACTACTACTACTATTACTACTACTACTACTACTACTACTACAGCTGTGTGAATACAAGCTATATTTTAAGAGAGAGCAACCTTAGATTTTCCATTAAGGTAGAATTAATGAAAGGGATATGAACATTTAATTAAAAGAATTTTCTTGACTATTTTATGAGGCCCAATATTTAAAAAGATGTTTGAAGTGGTGTATTGCCAGTGAGGAGAAATTTTAATTTATTCATTGAAGTTGTTTAAGTGCCATATTTTGATTCATCACCTTATGAAATTGTCAGATTCATTAGTAGCAACTCAAACTCTTTATCTCCTTGCTCTTGTTTTTTTAAAAATTACTGCTTTATTTTCAGACTTTGTAGAAAAGAAGAGGAGTAATAAACTTAAAGAGCGTGTTAATTATTTTAAGAAGTCTGTAGGGCCGAGCAGCAATATCTACCTAGAACTTAATATTTTCTAATTATCGTGGACAAAAATGAGATCAGAGAAACTAAAAATGTTTCCTGAGCTGCTATTTCTGTGATCACCATCTACTTGTAGTCCACACTTTTATCAGGCCACCATCACAAAGCTGTTATCAATGCCAATGGATATATGTTCTGAGAGTGTTCTGCAATCCTGGTGTAGGAAATGGTCAGACAGTTAGCATTATGATTTTGCATTAAAGATGATATACTAAACATTCAGGTAGGTTATGCCTAAAGGTGCCCTGGAGTTTGCATCTGAAACACACTGTGTTCAATGAAGTCTTTATTTCTTTGTTTGCATAAATAAGTTTTTCTCACTCTCTCCTTAGTGGTAGACTTCAAAGATATAGTCATGCTAGTCCGTAGAATCAGTGTATATTGAAATCTTGTAGCACCTTTGAGACTAACTGAAAGAAAGAAGTTGTCAGCACGAGCTTTTCTATACTTACATCTACTTCCTCAGATGCATTTAGTGGAGTGAAAACTAGGGACAGACATATATATATATATATATATGCCATTGGTATGTGAGAATGTCAATTCAAATTCAAAATTCTTTGTTTATGGAAATGAAGTAGCAAGTCCAGTTTTAACAATGGTTGTTAGTGAGCAAAGACATTGGGGACTAACCATTGAGTATGAAAATGTAGTGGCAAGACTTTGGAAACTAGCCTGTAGGTGGGGAGAATAGATGAGTGCAGGATGCCCACATGAGGATCGGGTTAGATAGTGTTGAATTGTGTGTAGTGAGCCAGGAAGCCATTATCCTTGTTCAATCCATAGCTGAGGGACTGTCGTTTATGGATGAACTCCACTTCTGCTGTTTCTCTTTCCAATTTACCATGGTAGTCCTTTTGTTCAAGGACCGCTGTTTTGAGGTCTGAGATGGAATGCCCAAAGAGAGTGAAATGTTCTGCAACTGTTTTTTGTGTATTCCCATTCCTAATGTTTGATTTATGTCCATTTATCCCCTGTTGCAGGGACTGGCCTGTTTCCATAAAGTGTTACACATTGGCATTGATGATGAATTGGTCTTAGTTGATGATGAACTAACTTAGAGGAATTTCAGGTTTTGTGCTCTTTGAAGTATTTGATAGAGCAACTATATGTAGATTTGTAGAGAGATCTTGTAGCACATTTGATACTACCTGAAAGAAAGAAGTTGGCAGCTTGAGCTTTCAGTGGTGGCCATGGTCTCCTCCTCTTCCCCAAAAGGAAAGGAGTCCATGGCCACCCTACTGCCATTGCCTCCCTTTCCTGCCTGGCCAGATCTGGAAGGGGTTGCCAGGCAGCAGCAGCACCCCACTCCCACCAGCAGTTGCAGAGGACCACCTTGCCCTCCATTCCTACCCACTGTCCTGCTGTGTGCTCCTTGTCCCAGAAGGAAGCAGGACAGCAGGAGGGAAGGGAGGACAAGGTGGGCAACAGTGTGTCATGCATCTATGAAAAGTTTTGTTGCCGCCTGGCAGCTCCTTCTGACTGGGCTGCCTGCTGGGCAAGAAAGAGAGGTGATGGTGGCAGGGGCAGCCACAAACTCTTTTCCTATTTATACCTATGCAACTAAAATGACCAAATTTATAAAATTTATAAATTTTATTAACCAGCAACAATGCAAACTATCTCACTTTAGTACATGCAAAACTAGCTATGTGATTTTTGCTTCTGAATACTCGTGCAAGTATACTTTATGTGGAAAGGATGCCAATGCCCATAATATGAAAAATAAGAGAATGGAGATTATTGCATTAGCTTCGCTGCCGGGATAGACCCAGGATGTAACTTTCTTAAGGCAGATCTTATCGCATTCACCCATTGCTGGGCAGTATGCGGCTATTATGCAACCTCACTTCTCTCACAGCTTTTCAAGAATGGGAGTTCCTCATTCTTGAAAAGATGCAGGACAGGCCCAAGTTGCATACAGGCTGCATACTGCCCTGTGATGAGTGAATGTGATAATATCTGCCTTAAGAAAGTTACATCCTGGGTCTATACCGAAAGCTAGGCTAATTCGATAATCTCCTAAAAAACGTCTCTCCAATGTGAAGAATAGAAGGGTGGGCCCTTTAGTTGGTCATTTTGAGGAAAGGCAACATTCTGTATCAGATTTATGCTCTTGTGTAATAGAAGAAAAAAGAGATGTAATGGATTCTAAAATTGAAATCCCTGGTGCCTTTAGGTCTGAATGTAGATTTGGACATTTAATTTATATGCAGTATGGAATGATTGTAATATAATGTGTGGATGTACATGATTAAAATAAAATGTCATTAATGTCCCTGTGACTGATTCAAACATGTCTAATTGGTTCTTCTTTTTCAAGGACTATCATAAATGTGTGTGTGTGTGTGTGTGTGTGTGTGTAAATACTGTAGACTCCATGAAGTCGAAGTCTTTTATGGCTGGCATTCATAGTTTTTTGTGGGATTTTTGGGCTATATAGCCATGTTCTAGAAAAGAGTATTCCTGATGTTTTGCCTGCATCTGTGGTTGGCATATTCAGAAAAACTTCTCTGAAAATGCCAGGCACAGGTGCAGGTGAAATGTCAGGAATAAACTCTTCTAAAACATGGCCACGTAGCCTGAAAAACCACCAAAAAATGTAGACTCTTTTCTTTTCATACTCAATGGTCCTGTGTTTGGAGAATGTTTACAAGGCTAGCTGTTTCTGCACTAAGATATGTATGTTTCTGATAGGAAAAATATTGTATTCCTATGTAGTTTTATGTGACACAGTCAATTTAATGTTGTCTTGTTTTTTAAATGTGGTTACTGTGTGCTGTCAATCATTTTTTGCTTATGGTGACCCTAAAGTGAATGTATCACTGGGTTTTCTTGGCAAGTTTCTTTAGTTTGCCACTACCATCCTCTGAGACTGGGAGAGCGTGACTTACCCAATATCACCGAGTGGGTTTACTTGGCTGAGCCAGAATTACTTGGCTGAGCCTGGTATCCAAAGTCTTAGTCCAATGCGCAATCCATTTGTTAAATACTTTGTATATCTGTAATGATTTTTGTTTTTATCTTGTGAAGGAGGCCTTTTTAAAAAATACTGGCTGAAATTTATTGGACTCTTTTAAAAGGAATAAACAGTTGAGCATCTTAGTTCATTTGGATCTTACTGCATGATCATTTTTGTGGCACCAGACCCACAAGGATTTTTTTTTTTTAAAAAACTTCCCTTTCTTTTGCTAAAAAACAAAACAAAAACCCAACCCCAGTAAAAATTCCATCCACACCTCCTATAAAGTATTTGTGGGCAAAACGTGTTTTTATCCCCCCCCTCCAGTAGAATGTGGTGTTGGTGTTGGCGTTTCAGCTCTCCAAGGTCTCATGGATGGTTAATGTGACCCCCAAGTTTCCCAGTTGCCTATTTCTGTGATAAAGGTATGAGGAACTCTGATCCTTCATGTCAAATACTTGTGGAAATAACTTGATTAGAAAGCAGCTGGTTCTGATTTGTCAGTAGGAAGGAAGATGTTGGCTTTTTCCATCCCTGCTGCCTGGGGAAGATTTTATGGCCTGTTGTAAACAAATGTTGCCTATAGCAAGAAATGGGACTTCAGTATATGTGAGGTCATTTTCTTTCTCCTTTATTCCATTGCAGCTGCAGTGATGTTGTTCAATATCTGCATTTATAAACTTTTTGTCAAAAGTGTGGAGCAGTTTTATTATTTTATTCCTCCAGCTCAGAAAACAGTTCCTAGGCAATATGAATCAACCCGTCATCCTGCCAGAGAGAGTTTCAGAAAATAGTATAAGACTAGGGTTACAGACAATCCAGGTAAGGTCATAGCAGGCTCACCAGTTCCTCATGCTGTGACCAGGGATAAGTATAAATGAACTACATATACATTGGAGGAGGAGATGGTATCATATTTTTTTGCCAGAACACAACACAACACAACACACCCACTCCCACCCCCACCCCTTGCCTGGTGCCATCTCATTCATGAAACACTTATCTCTGGTCACAGCATGAGGAACTGGTGAGCCTGCTGTGACCTTACCTGGACTGAAATTTCTTAGCCACAATAGTCCAAACACATGTAACTTCACAAGAGGCTACTGCACTCTGTGTGGGATCTAGGAAGCTACAGCTAGTACAAATTGTATCAGCAAGATTGTTTACCAGAATGCCATGTAGACAACATATAACACCAGTCTGAAAGGCTGTCAGTTTGCTTCCAGTCTGAATTCAACGTGATTGTGATGACATTTAAAGCTCTAAATGGGTTTGGACTTCAATACTTGAGGGAATGCCTCTCCTTATATGTATTCCTGCCTGGGAACTGAGATCAGCACGACGTGTTCTCCTCCCTGTACCATCAGTGAGGGCAATATGAAGCAAGCGAACATGCGGGGTGAGGGGGATTTCTTGGGTTTGGCACCACAGTTGTGGAATACCCTCCCCTTAGAGATCTGATTGCACCAATATTGATTTCTTTCTGGCAGCAAACTAAAATAAGCTAATTTTTTTATTAAATCCTTTGAGGATACTGAACTTCAAACATACATGTACATGGTTTTAAATTGTTGTAGGCCTAAATCCTGTTTTAGTCCTACTAGAGTGGTCCCACTGAATCAATGGGATTTATCTTTGTGTTAGCACACCATTTAACAGTTGATTGAAGTGGCCTACACTTGTTGGGATGCCAGCCATAGTTTTTAAAGTGGTTTTAAATGTTACTATGGGCTGAAACAGATGGCCATGAAGGGGCGGCTTGAAGCCATCCCCACAGAAGATGCCTTGGGGCAATGGCAAACACACGCTGTGGTCCCAAAATCACTCTCAACTGCTGGCCCAAATAGGAGAGGAAAAGATCCTTTCCTTTTTGGGCCGGTTTTGGGATGCCCTGGGTGGCCCTGGCACAACCCCCGGGTGGCTTCTGAGCACCTGGGGCATGCATCATCCAGAGTGGCTTGAAGCTGCCCCCATCTGATCAGCAGTTTTGCCCCAGGGCAGCTTCCGGGCATCTTGGGGGCATGCATTGTCAAAACACCATGCCCTCAAGCTGCCCAGAAGCTGGCATTTCCAGCCGGTCTGTTCGGGCCCTATGTTTACAAGGTTTTAATTTTGTTTCAGTTATTTTTCTTTTTAATCTGGAAATATTTTAAATCTTTTATATCATACACTTTATTGATTTCCTATGATAAAGAGTGAGATAAAAGTGCTTCAATACATCAATAAATAAATAACTTTAAACCCTTGGTTTTATATTACTTTTAACATTAATTTAGGTGGTACATTATATATTAACTCAGTAAGATACACATTGAATATCAATTTTATTTAACACAACATTTTATGAGAAAGCACCTTATGCATTTTAATTAATTAATTAATTAATTAAGTTCAAATATTAAATTCATATATTGTGATTCAGCATCAGGAACTTTTTAGCAAAAATGAAGAGCAAGGGTGTTCATAGTGCCTTGATCTGGTGGATAGAGAAACACATTTTAAATATTTGGAGCCAAATGCCTATCATTCTCAGCTGGGAAACTTTTAAAGAAATCCTTGAAATTTACTTGATCACTACCAACTGAAAATTTGCAGACGTTCAATAGATTAATATGTAAAGGTATCTTGTTCTTTGAAACACAGCACTTTTCTCAGTAGGAAGTATGGTACCAAAACAAATTAACTTTCAGCTGTCCTTCTTAAATCCAAAATTGTCTCTCATAGGAACATTCTATTCTGTAAGAAGATACAAGTGCTGCTTTGTTTAGAAATCATATGTTTTAAAGAGGATGTTTTGGACAATCATCAATGTCCACAATACTTAAAATTGTATTTATTTATTCTGTGGAGATCTTCAAGGAGAAATAGGTAGACATAGTATAGGCTGTATTGCAAAGGAAGACAATGGCATCAATATCCCTCACCTAAGAAAATCTTATGAAGTTCACAGGACTGACAAGGATTTTACACTTTAGTCACTTCTGGTACAGCAAGTCACAAAAATAAAGGATGCAATGAATTGATTTTCTCAGCAACGTGCACTTAGGAACCAATGATGACACTGACAAAATTTCATTAACATGCCATAATAACTTCTGGGTGATAATTATTACTTTATGATACCCCCTTGTCAGGCGCAATCGGCAGACTTCTACAATATCAGGTATTCGGAGGGTCAAGATACGCTGGGGAAAATGTGTAAATCTAGATAGTGACTACATAGAGGTAAGTTAACAACTACAAATCAAAACAAACTTTATGTCAATTTTTTAAAAATATAATCATTAAAACTTTTGGATAGCCCCTCATACATTGTTTTTAAACCTGACATCGAAAAGAATTTTTTAAAAATCACTGTCAGCGATCTCTTAATAGGCAATGGCATTGCATAATTACTGGGAAAGGAATGAGGAGGACAAAAAGAAACTGTATACAGCGGGCCCTTCCCTTACATGGGGGGATCCGTTCCATATCCCCTCGTGTAAGGGGAAATCCACGTATGCTCGTGCCCCATTGAAAACAATGGTGCATGTGCTCGCAGCATGGGGCAGTGAGCACCATTTCTTTAATTGTTGCGTGGCTTCAGCATACGCTCAGAGCCACATATAGTGTGCCTGCATATGGCATGGGTGCACTGTATATTCAACTATAGCTGCTTTATCACACTAGGGGGCAAACAGGATTTAAACAAGAGTTAAACAAGAGTTAAACAGGAAATGTCCTGTGATAAACATAGGGCATTTCCCATTTAACTCTAGTTTAACTCTTGTTTAAATCCTGTTTGCCCCCTAGTGTGATAAATCAGTAAGTTGACTTCATGTATAAGTTGAGGGCAGATTCTGAGGCCAAATTATGGATTTTGATAATACACATGAATAAGTTGAGGTTAAAATTTAGGGGTATGAAGCAAAAGATCTAAAGAATGAAACAAAGGAAAACAATCCCAAAGAAATTACAAAATTCCAGCAGGCATAACTATTTGCATTCACACTAAAGGCTGGATGGATGAGGGAGTAGAGAGGGGTAAGTGCTTTTAGGACAGATTACACCCTTGCCTTTCATCAGGGGATGGTTCCTTTTTCATAAGAATCAAAGGATAGTGCTTACATTGAGTTAAGTTGCATTTGGATTTTTTGGGTTAATTTTTTGACTAAAATTTCTAGACTTATACATGAGTATATAGTGTGTCTCTAGTCATCCAGAAATTAAACAAGGTGCTTTTACTGCTGAGTCTATAGATGAAAATGATAAGGAAATGAGTGTGGGTGGTACTTGGTGGGATCATTAAAGAAGGTGCATTTCTGGGTCAAACTAGACATTAAGGGGAATGCATATTCCATATGATTAACCCATTTTCTTTCCCAACATAGGCTTTCCTCAGAGACACATGCTTTAACACTCACGCTTGGATTTCTGTAACGCGCTCTACATGGGGCTACCCTTGTGCCTAACCCGGAAACTCCAACTAGTTCAAAATATGGCAGCCAGGCTTGTTAGCGGTACACCTAGGAGAGAACACATTACACCTGTGCTTAAAGCTCTCCACTGGCTGCCGATTAGTTTCCGGGCGCAGTACAAGGTGTTGGTTTTAACCTTTAAAGCCCTACATGGCTTGGGTCCATCTTATCTCAGGGACCACCTCTCCCCATATGAACCCCCCCGCACGCTTCGGTCCCCTGGGAGAAATCTGTTGCAGCCCATGAAGACTAGGTTAGCGCAGACCTCCCAGAGGGCCTTTTCTGCTTCTGCTCCCAGGCTATGGAATGGCCTGCCGGACGAGATGCGTCTCATTACATCACTAGACTGTTTTAAAACAGCCTTAAAGACGCATCTCTTCCGGCAGGCCTTCCCTGAAACTGTATAATCTACCTGGCTCCTAAAATCTTTCAGCCAATTCTCAACTCCTTATCCCCCCCCCCCTTCTGTATTTTATTGCTACCCATGCTGTGGCCAGCATTGCGGTTTTGCGTACTATGTTTTATTGTACTTTTATTGTTAGTAATTTAATTTTAAACTTAACTAATTTAATCCTATTTTAAGGGGGGGAGGTTGGGATGGAATTCTTGAATTATTTTAATCTGCAATCTGTTTTTAACCTTGTTGTACTCCGCCTCGATTGTTTTACAGAGGGGCGGGTAAGAAATAATAATAATAATAATAATAATTATTATTATTATTATTATTATCACTCACACTTGAAAATTCAGCCCAAGATTGCCTTCCAGTGACCAAACATGCTAAATGGAAGATATGTAGTTGAGGAAGATAACATATTAAGAGAAACAGACATCTTTTACCACTTGTGGGAGCACCTCTGCAAAAAACATAAATGTATTGTTTAGTTTTACCCTCAGCCATGCTTGGTTGTTGAGAACAAGGTCCAAACCACACTACAGACATAATCCAATTTGAGACTGCTTTAACTGTCCTGGCTCAGTGCTAGACAATCCTAGGATTTGTAGTTTGATTGGGGCATCAGAGCTCTTTCTGACAAGGCTAAACGTCTCACAAAATTACAGTTCCCAGAATTTCCTAGCACTGAGCCAGGATAGTTAAAGCGGTCTAAAACTGGATTATTTCTGCACTGTTTTTTGGACTCAGGTTAACCTTTTCATGATAGGAGGTTGGAATGGGCTGTTGGCATTCATTAAATGTGCATTTCTGAGCTGGAATGGATGCACAGATATTGTTTAGATGTCAGATGTTTATATGGGACACAGTTTGGTCATGGGAATCTGTACATGGACATTGCCATGAATAATTTCTCTACTTTTGAAAATTCCAAAAAGTAGTCATTGTTTGACTGATACGTAAAAGAAGAAAAGAAATCAACATACTCTCTCCTGGTATATTTAATCTCATTTTCCCATTTAATCTAACTTCACAGTTTTATATACTTTTCTGAGAAATTTTCTTCCTATTTGTTTTTGGATTCAAATGATCCACATAGGAAAATTACATTTACTTCTTTTCCAGTGTTACATGACAGAGAGAATTGGACCAGAAAGTATGAGGACTTAGTTTCAATCCATGCCACTCAGTTGATGTCATTGGGCTAACTCAATTCTCTCTGCTTAACCTATCTCACAGGGCTGATATGATCATGGCATGGTAAGTTCCATGGGTGAATGCAGAAATACATAAATAAATATTACTACCTATAAGATTAGAGACTTTATGTGGTGTAGTGGTTTGAGTGTTGGACTAGGACTCTGGTCAAGTCCCCACTCAGTTATGAAGCCATTGGATGACTTGTGCCCTCTCTCAGCCTCAGAGGGACACAAAGGCAAACCTTCTCTGAACCAATCTTGCCCAACTCACAATAGGTTTGCCTTAGGGTCATCATAGATCACAAATTACTTGAAAGCACGCAACAACAACAACAACATATGCTTACATTTTTACATTGGGCAGAATCCCATTAATTTATCATTGTTCTGTTCTCATCAGTATTCTTGGTCAGTAAGAGCCTTGATGTCAGGGAAGCATGAATACCAAAAGCCTGCCTTTCTGCAGCCATGATTTTAAATAACTGGTCTTCTCAAAACTTCACATTTTAAAACTGAAGCAAGTGGAATGTGGCATTTCACTAGCAACAACAAGAAGGACAACAAAATATCCCTGTGTAGTTCTGGCAGATATTAAACAAAAACTTATCAAAGGAAAATATAAACTCTGACAGGTGCTCCTGTTCCACTATCATCCCTGGTACAGTGATGTAATTGAAATTGTCAATATTCTGCCCTTTTCATGTGGCCATCTTCCAGGTTTAGTTTTTAAAAACTTCACAGGCAGGGGAGCCTGAGTATATTTTGTCATAAAACCGCAGTGGTTTATTAAAGCTTCAGTGGGCCGATCTTACCTGAGTTATCCTCAAGTTAAGATGGAGCCAGGTAGTGATAGATTACCATAATGTAATTTAAACAAGCATTGAAACTGAGGAAAATATACTTACTGGGCCAAATCACTTTTTTACATCTCCCCATTTTCTTTAACAGTACTTATTCTAACTGGTTATTTCTGAGAAGTTTGGGTTTTTTTTAGGGGAGGGGGAGATTTTGCATTTCATTAACATATTGTGTCATGTGCATGAGCAATTTTAAACTTAAAAAATACACTGAGGATACTGTCAGATTAGGTTTTGACTGTAGAATCAATCTGCCACAAAAGGAACATTTTATAGAGGACCCGGGTGACACTGTCTTTCACTAGTAAGTTTCCCATCACTTTTTCCATCTCTTTTTCCTTGCTTCAAAGAAAATCCATTGAGAAAGATAGATTAGCTGTGCAAAGTCTTTTGTGCTCAGAATCTTCCATGTGGAAGAACAAGACCTGTGTGACAGCTTTTACAGTCTTCAGCATGGAAGCAATTATGCACATTGGGCAGAACTTGGAACGAGTTACTTTTTGAACTCCAGAGAAAAAATGGGCACCTCCTCCAGCCTGTCCTTTCGGGGTGGTTTGTTTTGCCCCAAAGTATTTTTTACCAAGTTAGGGGAAGCATCCTAGGTAACAGCTGGTACACACAGAGTCTTCATTTTATATATAAATCTCTCTCACACACTCACTCAATCTCTCCCCCTCCCCCCGATGATGATGGTATAGATGGCTGATTTTATTTTGGAAGAAAACACCCTTGACATTTTTGATAGCAGTGGAATACAATAGCATTCTTCTGGACTGTTCTTCCCTTTATCTGTATCTTCTTCCTTACTCAGCCTTGTACTGTACTATTCACTCCTGCAGGGGCAGCAAATCTAAGTATCCCTTGTGTAGCTGCTTCCTGGTTGAGCTCTGCTGATGGTGAACTGTAGTATAGCACTGGGAACGCTCCAGTATAGCCTGGAGCAGCTGTAGAAGTGGCAGTCAAATCCATGATGGGGTCACAGCTATTTGACAGCAAATCAACTGACCACCTCTGGTTTTGTTATAGTATAATTAAATTGTTTGTAATAAAGTGGAAGGCATTGCAGCCCTGTGGCAGAGCATCTGCATAAGAATATATATGTATAAAAAACCCTTCTAACTATTCAATCCAGCATTCTGTTCTGACCAGATGCCGACATATTTACATTTCCTAGACGAATGCTATTGTCTTATGAGCCTGGTGTGATAACATCCTAACTGAAATAAATAAATAAATAAATAAAAGCATAAACTTTTGCATCTGAGGTCTACGAAAGTTGGTGCTAGCAACTAGTTTCTTTTTCCCAGTTAGTCTCAAAGATGCTACAATATTCCTTTGCATATTATTATTATTATTATTATTATTATTAATTATTATTATTATTAACCTTTATTTACATAGTGTTGTAAATTTACACAGCACTGTACATACAATCATTTAATTAGATGGTTCCCTGCTTCATGCTTACAATCTTATACGACACAGAAGGAGAAGGGAATGGTGGTGGGGAATGGGATCAAATCCTGCACTCCTCTGAGGCTTGGACCAAGGCGGATGGACTGGAGGGAGGGCTCAGTTTCTTAACACATAATTAGGGCGTAGCATCCTGGGGCAGAGAGATATCTATATTCTGTGCCTATTCTGGTCATGTTACTTCAGCCTCTGGTCTGACATTTTCTGCTAAGACATAATGCCCAGGAACACATCTATTTTGTTAATGGAAGCATACTTGTACTAATAAAAAGAAAGTCTTGGCAGTAGTCATGGACCATCATGATCAGATAAAACAGCTTCCTAGCTAAGGACTTTCCCTGTTTGTCTTCATCATCAAAATACTTAGGCTTGTCTCTCAGTCCCAAAACATTGAAAGCAGCATGCAGCACAATGGCTTACAGCGAAACCATAAACCATAACAGTAATCCTTGAAACAGATATTTGAAAACTGTTTGCAAGCAATTTGAAGAAAGACACATCAACTTAAATGGTAAAATCCAGGAATTGCCACTATATTTAAGTGTTTCCATTAGGAAAAGTGTGCATATTCCACCTGGCAAGATAACCTGGCATCTTTGCCAGTTGCACAAAAGAAAAAGAAGTAATAAAAATTATCATCTCTTGCATTTGTATGCTAGAAATATGGACCCTTAGTGATATAGGTGGGTATGAAAATCATATTACTACATTTTCCTAGTATTTCCAAAGATGAAATGTTACCCATATTGCTGGGATTCAGGAAGGACACCCACAAATTAAAATGTCTTAGGGGAATTTAATATTAGCTCAAGTGAGAGTTATAATAAAGCTGGGGTAACAGTAGCCTGGAATAGCAACCCAAATGTATACCAGGTCTAAATCACACAGAACTCCAGAAGAAAATTCAAATAGATTTCTGTATTTTTATTAGAGGAATACTCACAACACACACAAGCAGCACATACACTCATGCACACACACAAGAGCTAGGAAGCAAAGGTGGGAGAAGTGGAATAGTTTAAGGCCTTGCTAATGGAGATATGTTACCAATGTGGATTTTGATTCCAATAGATGGGAGTCTGGAATGGAGAAGACTCAATAGTCACTGCAGCAAAGACAGCAGTTAGCCAGCATATTGAGGAGCCTTGTCTAGCCAAACTGACAGAGTTTCTGCCTGCTTGTAAACTAGACCAAGACTGAGGGACTGCTGTTTTACTACCTGTATACATACCTAGGATTAGTTTTTTGTGGGTTTTTCAGGCTATGTGGCTATGTTTTAGAAGAGTTAATTTCTGACGTTTTGTTAGCATCCGTGGCAGGCATCTTCAGAGAATGCTAGCATGGAAGTGAGTGGAGTATATATACTGTGTGACCCTGGGTAGGGAGAAGTGATTTCCATGTTAATCTGTGTATTGTTCTGTTGTTGAATAGCAAGGCCTCAGGATGGGAGGATATGCGAAGAGGATTAGTGTCCATAATTAGTTATCATTGTCTTCTCGGGAAACCCCTGACCCTAGGTTTTGCTGGGTCTTGATTTTAGTGTTTTTCAGGACTGGTAGCCAAACTTTGTTTACTTTAAGGGTTTCTTCTTTCCTGTTGAGGTTGTCTTGGTGTTTGTGGATTTCAATGGCTTCCCTGTACATTCTGTCCTGATAGCTGTTGGCATGGTCTAGAATTTCAGTGTTTTCAAATTGTATTTTATGCCCAGGTTGGTTTATAACATGTTCTGCTATTGCTGATTTTTATGGCTAACCCAGTCTGCAGTGTCTCTCATGTTCCTTGATTCATGTTTGGATGCTGCATTTGGTGGTCCTTATGTAGACTTGCCCACAGCTGCACTGTAGAAAAACTTCTGCGGCTATGAGAGAGTCTTTCCTGTCCTTCGCTGAGCGCAGCATTTGTTGGATGTTCTTGGTTGGTTTGTAAATTATTTAGAGGTTGTGTTTCCTCACCAGTTTCCCTACTCTGTCTGTGACTCCTTTGATATATGGTAAAAATACCTTCCCTTTTGGTGGTTGTTCGTCTTCACTCCTCTGGGTTTTTCAGGGTCCCTTTGATGTGTGATCTGGAGTAACCATTAGCCTGTAAAGCCCAGAATTGTGCTTAGGGGCAAAGGCTTGAAAGGATTAGAATCTCTGCTAAAAGGTTTCCCAGGGTGAAAAGAATAGTGAACTAGAAGCGGATAGTTGGGTGATTGGTGTGAATGCACTAGACAATGGGATTTGCCAATGCTTCCCCATCCTAGGTAATCACAGACAATCACCTCCTTTGGCCATGATTTTCTTGCTGCCCTCTGCAGACAAAAGTGGTTATACTGGGGCCTTTGGGAATCCCATCATGGGGGGTGCCTTCTAAACCATGGCTAGCCCTAACTGTTTTTTCCATGTGTGAGCAGGTCAGGTGTCCACAGTGGAGTCATGCCTAGGTCAACCCTCAGCTTTCCTTTTAATATTAATTTGATATAAAATATGAGGGGCAATTGGAGGCCTGGTTCCAGGGTAATAGAAATGCAGTTTTAAAATGTTTTGATAAAAAATTAATAAAGAGTAAATGCATTTCTCTTATTCCTTCATGCATTCTTACAAGTTTAGCAGTTAAGTGTACTCCTCACCAGCTTTCTCACCGAATCCACTGTTGTTCACATTAGGCGTCACATTAAGCTATTAGCTTTTACTGGATCTAGAAATGCAACTAATTCCACAGAAAACCAGCTTGGTATACATACTACACATGAGACAGATTCTGCTGACTGAACATCCTGGAAAGCAACAAATTCTGGAGATGCTCTGACCCTGAAAGGACACTAATCCATATGTTGTGGTCCTATCCAATTATCACCCCCTTCTGGTAGGATGTAATGAAATGTATCAGCTTTATATTAGAGGAAGCAGTGAAATTTTCCAGCTTGCTGCTAGGACACCTGCCACCTGACTAAAATTGGGCACTCTCAGTGGTCCAATGCATTATCTTGCAGAACTGAAAAGACTTTGACTATACCACACGTGGAATGCTGAACAGAAGATCTCACTGACCTTGCCAGAAGGAACAAAATGCAGCCCCTATAATTGATTTCTGTGGCCCTCAAAGCACCCTGTCAGTCTCTCAAGTCTCCCAAACTCCCCACCCCCAAATTAGTACTATTTTCACTCAAAAATCATACCAAAATCCAAAGTGCTTAAATGCAAAAGTACATCTACACAGCCCCACTTCCCTCTTTGTCCTCTGTCTTGTAGGAGGTTCTCTTAAAGCAGCACTGGCATTGGGAGAATGGCAAAGAAGGACTGGAGACAGACTTTTGGTGTTTTTACAGCAGCATGCCTGCAGTAAACAATGCAAGAAAGCTTGATCTGGGAAGGAATGAGATTCTGCTCTAGCTGCTCCTACTGTCACTGCATGTGTGTGCCTATAACAGGCAAGGCAAACAGCTTGTGTGTGCCTGTAACAGGCCAGGCAGACAGCTGCCATCTCCAGAATCACTCATTACATATGTGTGAATAGCAGGGGGAAAGAGAACAGAAAAGACTGGAGTTTATGACATGGGAGGAATTTCTCTCAATTTCGAAAGAAATGGAAGTGAGGCCAGTTCGGAATTGAGTAAATTCGCTAGTTCAGAGAATTTACTTGATTGCGTATTGACACTGCATTGCTTTCAGAACTGCCCCAAATTGCCTCCCAGTGCCTGAAATTGTATGTGATAGTTTCTCACGCAATCATGCAAAACCCCATGATTGCGTTCGGAAGGACTTCCCTTTGCCCGAAAATGTGTGTGATCAGCTTTCATGCTATCATGCGAAACCCCATGATTGCATTCAGATTGCCATTGGATTATACTTCCAATTCTCTTTGTGTGATAAACTCCATTGCCTCCAGCATGTTAATAAAGAGAGTATATAGGCCTGCCCCTCACTGTCTAGCTCCAGTATGTTGAGCACAGACCTACAGATTTGCCCACCAAAATGGAAATCATAAGAAAACTGGGAGCTGGTTGAAGAAAATTTAAACCCCTAAATCTGTTTTGGAAGGAATTCATAAGGTCTAGAAGATTCAAAATGGTTTTGTTTGCTTATACAAGATTTACCTGACCTGGTTTTTTCATCTCACATGTGCATATTTTGGATAAAAAGCTTTTTAAAAAGCATGCTGAAACATGTTGAACCACTTAAAAAAAACCCAACAGGAACCTATCCCATGCCTTCCCATATTATTTCTTCCTCTGACCACTTTTGTGGCCCCCCAAGCCCTCTGCCCATCTCCTAGAGCAGGCTTGCACAACATACGGCCAGCAAGCTGCAATCTGCCCATCAAACCATTTCTTGCAGACCGCTTCCTCAGGTTCACCCCAATTTTTCTCCATACTTTGGCCTTCTCCCAAGGAGGTGACTGGGTGCAGAGGAGGAGGACAGGTGAACGCGTACCCCCAAGCCTCCTCCACAGCCCACCTTTGTCCTGAGGATACCTGGTCTGCTCTTCCACAGTTCAACTGTCTCCTTGGGACACAGCTGGGCTATGGAGCAGTGGCATCATTAGAGTTGGTGTCAGCTGGTGTGTGTGTGTGTGTGGGAAACTGCCTTACTGTCCTCCTGCACTTGGACAGACTGCCTCCCTCCAAGGTCCTCAGAGTCCCACATGGCTGCTGTGTTGGACTCCAAGGGCATTGCCACCCCACCCCCTGGCAGACCTATCTGCAGCCCAAAGAAGTAAACTGTTTTAATTTTGGCCCCTACCTATTGCTAAGTTGTGCAGGTCTGCCCTAAAGCATCCAAACATCATTTAAAAAAAACCAGTGCACCCAAACCACCCCAAAAGTCTCTGCAGCACATAAAAAGGTCTTTCCTTGTCTGCATCCTCTCCAGAATCCCTCTACCAACCAATGTTTTCCCACCAAAGTGGCCAGAAATGGCAAACTTCATTTCCCATCCCCATTTTGGAGGAGAAATTGAAGTCTTTTGGCAAGCTTGAGGGTGCATGACCACTGGGGAGAGAAGCTGGAGGTAGAAAATCCTCCCCAGCCTCCATGCTGTTCTGCACTCCAATCTAGATTAAGGAAATACTCAATTTAATGCTATCTTCTCTGTTGCCCCCTTTCTGTGTCTTGATTGTCTTGTCTCTGCATACATGATTGTCTTGTCTGAGCCCCTTTGTAGATAAGTGTGAATGAAGCATATGCTGTAGAGTTAATTGTGGTTAGGAATATGGAACCCCATGATAGGTTGCCTGAGAGTTGCCATAAGTCATAAATGACTTGAAGGCACAGAGCAACAACAAATGTGGATGGAGGGTGTGTGAGGTCAGGGTTGGAGAACTGTGAGTGGGTCAGGGGTTAATGATGAATCTGTCTCTCTCATATTAAAAATCAGTAATAGCCAATTTTTCAAGTAAGACATAATATCCATATTCTTTTTTTATTTTATTTTGTTTTCAGACAAACAATGTAAAAAATAATAAAAAAACCACACACAAACAATCGTATATACATACATTCATATAAATACAAAAATTACACAAATATCAGAATCTTTGAAGCTTCCTAAATAATCTTACAATGGCTTCCACAAGTTAATGTTACATACACCTAAATGCAATACTTAAGAGAACATTCCCATAACTAAAATAGTAAGGAATTATATTTTTATTTTATAAATTTATTTCCATCCAATTTATAACACTATAAAGTTTTCTTAATTTTTTTTTGAGCATTCCCAGTCTCGCTCAGATTCTTCCCTATTTCTGTCCCTTAATGAGAGAGTCAAAATATCCATTTCCATAGCTTCATTTAAACTATTTAACCATTCATTATCAGATGGTATCTGCTTTTGTTTCCAGTACTTGGCATAAACTATTCTAGCAATAGTAATCATATATAAGAGAATACGTCTATATTTCCTTTCTTTTTCTTTCTCTATAATACCGGTCATATTTAATAGAAATAGAAGTGGGTTCAGTAGAATGTCCAAATCTAATATATTAGAAATTAAACCCTGGATTCTCTTCCAATATTTGACAGCCTCTGTACATCTCCACCATAGATGGAAAAAAGTTCCTTTCTGCTTGTTACATTTCCAACATTCCCCACTTCCAACTTTGTACATTTTGTTCAACTTACTTGGGGATAAATACCATCTGTACATCATTTTGATATGATTTTCTTTATAATTCTGACATAATGTAAAAGAGTTTGTATCCCACCAACACTTTTCCCAAAGGTCTATTTCAATTGTTTTCCCTATATCTTGGGCCCATACTATCATACAATGTTTAACGTTTTCAGATTCTAAATCTCTTTGTTTTAATATAATATTTTGAGATATGTTTTGTATTTCCATCAAAAAAAATTGTCTAGCTCATTTTTTTCCATGGCAAAACCATATTGCTTCTTATCTATCCTATACTTTTCAAGTATTTGTCTATAAAAGAACCAATTTTGGTTAATTTCTTTTTCCAAATCTTCCCATGTCCTAATATTTAAAGAGCTCTGTTCTCGTGTTAATATATCTCCATATATCAACCATTTCTGGTCAGGGATTTTAGTTTTACTATAAAAGGCTTCCTGAATTGAGACCCATAAAGGTATCTGTTTATAGAACTGTTTTCTTATTTTGATCCAAACTTTAAACAAAGAATTTTTTTATAAAATATCCGTATTCTGATGTCCTAGACTAAGACTAATGTTCACACACTATTTCCATATTCTAATGGCCCTTCTCTAATGCCCCTACTCTATCCAGCCAAGATTAAGGATTGTCTATTAACTGATCTCCAATTTTTGGTGATCTTGAGTCTCACAGCAGCCAAAAGCAGAGATATAGAGAGCCGTATTGCATTATTAAACAAACCTGGCAAGCAAATAAAAAAACACTTTTTTTCTCCCTTTGCATGACATCATTCTCTTTCATTGTGGTAGAGGGTCATAAATGTGTCTCATTTGTCAAGCTGAAATAATCCGTTTGGCAAAAAGGATGTTTTTACAATGCTCTCCCATGCTTTTACAACGTAAAGAAAATGAGAGTCATGTGGAGGGGAAAAAATGCTTTGTTTGTCTGCCAGGTTTGTTTAATAATGTGATACGGCTCTAAGTTTCTATATTGAGGTGTAGCATTAGGCTCTTTAAATATGGCCAGCACCATCAAAAGAAGAGCTCAACGAGGTGGAAAACAATATATACTTTTGTTGACACTTGCTATAAATGTATGGTGTATACTGGAAACCAAATCCCTTGGAACCCACAGCAAGATTATCTGAAGTTCTGGAAAAAACTGTTCTGACTTAAAACAGACCCATATCCCTAATACGTAGATAAAGCAGGAAAAACTATTACAGACATGTGATGAAGAACCATTATCACAACGTATTGATATTGTTACCTATCTTTACACTCTGTGGATACCAACACTAGTGGATAGTTTTTCTGTTGGCTGTGAACTAAAAATTAAATAAATAAATGAAAAGGAACCAGAAAGAAGAAAAGAAAGAAGGCAAGAAAGAAAAGAATTGTGAGTTCACAAAAAGGTGGAAATACAGTAATAGAGGTGTCAAAGGCAGTTTTCTCTTTTTGCTTTCTACATTATGGTTTTTAAAAAGGTTACCTCTTTGCCCTCCTCATCTTTCTCTAGGAGCTGCTTCAGCCCTTTTCTTACCATAGTTTCTGTAGTCATAAGAAAAGTGTGGAAATGGAGTACACATCTCTTCTAGGAGTCCTAGGAGCTTTTTCTGCCAGAGCTGAATTGAACGATTTAACACAGAAGCTCATAAAAGTCTTCCTAGAGTGAGTGAGGGCCATTCTTCTTGCAACACTCCAGACCTGTGATAATGGAGGCTTTCATGCAGACGTTTGCTGGTTTTTCTATATGTAGGCAAGCATTAAATGGAAAGAATGGCCTGTGTGAAAAGCTGACTTGGTTCTCAGATTAAGCATCTGGTACTGACAGCATTTTGATTCTCTTAAAATATAAACACGAGACACTTAATATATATGATTCCCCCCCCCCCCCCCCCAGTGAATGAAGTAGTGTGTGCAAAGCAAAATAATGGCTCGATACCTCAGCACAATAGTATTTTCACATTAACACAAGAAGTTATTGTGCTTCAGTCACACAGGCATCACATGAACACAAAGACAGGTAGTAAAATAGAACCTGTGCTTTAAGTCCTCCTTTAGCCTTTTTCTAGTTGGATGGTTAGATGAAGAGGAATTACTGGCATGCCTGTCATAAATGTAAAAATTGTAATGGCACAATAGAAAATCTGAATTAGCTATTATATGTGCTTCCTCAAGTTTCATCCAGTGATATAGCCGGTGTGGTTTGGGAATATGTAAAGATTTGAGGGCCCTGATTTACTCAGTTCCCAGGACAATCCAGGCTTGAAGGTCTGTCAAATAAAATGTAGTCACAGGTAAATCAAAACATTTATTGATTACTTGAACTGTCAAACATGGTGCATCCATAAAACTCAAGACAAAGGTAAAGTTAGCTCATGTCCCTCATCTGATCTCCACTCTGAGTGGAACAATGACCCCTTGGACTGTTTTTCTGGGCTGGGTTACAGGCAAGTGTACCCTCACAGAATGAGACCAACGATTTGATCCTTGTTGTTGTTATTGCTATTGTTATTTGTCTTCAAGTTATTTCTGATTTATGGTGATCCTAAGGTAACACTATCACAGAGTTTTCTTGGCAGAATTTGTTCAAAGGGGGTTTGCCTTTGCCTTCCTCTGAGGCTGAGAGTGTGTGACTTGCCCAAGGTCATCCAGTGGGTTTCCATGGTCATGGGGGAGGGGATTTAAACCCTTGTCTCCCAATGTACTAGTCCAACACTTGAACAGCTAACACCCTGGCTCTTTCCTTATCTTTAATTTTATAGTATATTTTCTTTCCTGATCTTCAGTGTTATAGTACATTTTCTTCCTTGTTTTTTAGAAGAAGCTGACATTTTCTCAGTGAACGTGGGAAGATCACATCAACTAGCAGAAGCCAGGAAACTATGTATGCATCCCTTAAGTATTTAACCATGTGTGTATAGGAATAGGAATAGGGAATAATGAAACTTGTAAACTTGTTGCTCTGTAGCAAAACAAACAGTGTACACAGTGATGTATCATAATGACTAAAGTTCTGAACCTGAAAATTTTACTTTTGGGGACTTCAGCTCCCAGAATTCTCCAGCCAGCATGGCCAATGGGTTGTAATCTAAAAGAGTGACATTTCCAAGATCAGATAGAAGCATATTTTGGTTATTGCATGGCATGATCATTCTGCTTTGGCCCTTCGGCATTTTATAATTTACTTCAAGTGGCAGCCTTGCTTTCAGTGAACCACTTAGAATATTTCTACTCTTGAAAACAGAATGAAGAGACAAGACTATGGACTTTCTATCATTTAGCTCCTCTGAGCCTTGAACTACATCCCCTAGTGAAGGCCCAGCTTCTTGCCAGAAGATGATTCTCATATTTTCATATACTTATTAACTCCAGATTTGTTCAGGCACAATTGCCAAGACAATTCCATTGGCAATAAGCCTCTAGACTGTGGTAAGCATCCAGATAATTGATATAGTTTGTTCCTCAAGGACTCACTAAATCCATGTACGAAGGGTATCTGAATGTAATTTTGCAGCATATGTCACTTGATTGCTTAACTGATTGCAAGATGATGCAGGTTCCTATGTACTATTGCCATTTTTGTTGCTTCCTATTGACAAGCTTGAGAGCCAGCATCATGTAATGGTTTGAGCATTGGACTACAACACTGGAGGTAAGGGTTCAGTTCTCTGCTGGCCACTTGGTCACCTTGGGTGAGTCACACACTTTCAGCCCCAGAAAACCCTGGCTTAGAGTCACCATAATGACTTAAAGGTACACAACAACAACAACAACAACAACAAATAGACATGCTAAATTAAGCAGTAGGGAATTATGACCAAAGGATAATGATACAATTTCATCTCAGAACCTTTGTCAATTATCTTCCCTTTTAAAAGAAACATCAGATCAGTTCTTTCTTTCTTTTCCTTTAAACTCTCTCTCTAAGAATGGGTAGGAATTTCCATCTAGGTGTCGATACACATTTAACAAAATGCATACAGTGAACAAAGTTGATATGTTCCTGGGCATTACCAGTTTAACAGGGGAAAAATTGATACCAGAATCAGAAATAACATGGCAAGTAGGAACTGGCTCCCTTCATCACAAAAGTCAAAGAATGCCTCAACATGTTTCAGAAAACTTTTTATCCCATACTAAGAACAACTGGGTAATATAAGCCTCGCATAAGTAAATAAAAACATTTTGAACCTTCCTGAAACCTCCTTCCAAAATGTATGGATGACTTTTTCTGTCTGGCATTTCAAAAGCAGAGATATTATAATTGGTTCAATGACTTTTTAAAAACCAGTGTTCACTTTTCATTTGATTTTCATTTTTGTAGCCAGACTTCTAGATCTTTTCTTTTTTAAAAAAAAAAAATGTTGGGCAGCCCGAGAGGCAGGCTTATCTGCTTTCATCATTTTCCTCTATTTTGCTGTTCATGCATGTATGCTCAGTAATCTAGTGTTTCAGCCACTGGAGTTGTGTAACATTTTGTGTGTTCTTTTGCAAAGAAAAATGACAAATCCAGTCTTTTCAAGTAGATACTACTTTTCATAGAATCATAGAATTTTATTAGAATTCGTCCCATACAATTATCTTCTGTTCCCTCCTTTCCATTTCCCAGTTTCCTGTTTGCCTTATTTTCCAGTCACTGTCCCCCCGCCCCACCCCTGACCAGCTTAACTGTATTCTGACTGGTTTTTGAGCCTGATATTTATTTCTGTGTTTTGTTGTACTCTGGAGCCAAAGAACAGCTGTAACAAATTTGGACAGCCTGCAACTAGGTTGCTGTAGCAATGCCATCCTTTATCCTTAGGTTATTTGTGACTTTATTATAAGAAGACTGTTTGTTTCTGGCCATGGGTATCAAAAATAATTGAAGCCTTTTCCAAATGTGACTCCTTCTATCCCACTCACCCCATATGGCTTACTTTGTAGGTCATCAGTTCTCTTTAGCAATAACTCATCCTGAGGGGTCTTTCAATGAAAACACTATACCCTGAAGTATAAATCCTATCTGTCTGTCTGTCTAGCTATCATAAACAGTAGAAACAATTCATTAATTGTTTTTTTAGTAGTTGCGCTTGGTGGGAAAGAGATCCCACATACAAATTAGGAAGAATTTTCTGAGAGAAAGAACTGTTCAGCAGTGGAATATGCTGCCTCTGGGGCTGCCCACGTTCCCCTTGGCCTCATGTCATTCTGTTAAGTTGATGCAAGACATTAGTTCCATGCCAAGATTGGGCCAGGATTCAGCAGACCAAACAGACAAAACAGCTTCATTTATATACTGCTTCATACTGCCTAAGGAGTGTCTAAGCGGTTTACAACTATAAGCTACTTGCCCCCAACAATCTGGTGGATCTGGTGGATTCAGCCTGATCCTGGGTCAAAGGGGTCAAAATGACCTGATATTTGCTGCAGGATTTCTCCAAAATTCCATGGTAAACCCTGGGAGGTCATATGGCCCTGCGTGCCCCTTACCTTACCTCCCTCTGTCCTTGTCGCTAGTGGGAAGTCCCACATTACCATGCTTGATGTAAAAATGGAGTGCCTGGGCATATGGGTGCAGCCAAGTGCCCCATTTTCATGCCGGACATGGCAACTGGGGTCTTCTCACTAGAAGCTACAGTGGCAGAAGGTAAGGGACATGTGGCAGTAGTTTGTCCATAGTGCAGGGATGTACATATGTGTAAATGCCTGTCTGGCCTTGTACCACCCAAGAGACCAATCCAAGTTGGAATTTGGGCCTGGATAGCTCAGTGTCCCAGAGTGTGATGGAGTCTTCCTCTCTGGAGATATTAAACAGAGGCTGGAAGGTGCTTTGATTGTTCATAGCAGGGGGTGGACTGGATGGCCCTTCAGGTATCTTCCAACTCTATGATTCTATTCTGATTGCATTGTAGCTCTGTTGCAGCCGGCCTAGCATACTTCAGGTATGCAGATTTGTAGCCACCCTGCCAATAGGAGTACTATTGGAGGGTTGTGGCTCTGCTATTCCTTTCTTGCTCCAACTGTGTGGTGGGGTTTCCTTCTTTGGAGGTTTCTGCACAGAGGGTGGATGTCCATCTGTTGGCAGTGCTTTGGTTCTGTCTTTCTGCATGGAAGAATGTGGCTGGACTCGATGGCCCTTGGGGTCTCTTCCAACTCTACAATTCTATGATTCTGTGAAATCAAAAATTAAGCCAAATAGCTAAAATAATGAATGTATCCCAAGTCTATAAAATGAAATAAAGATGATTAAAAATTCACAGTGACACTAAAGAAAGGATGGAGCTATCTTTAGTTATGCTATTGTTGATTGTTATAATATATATTGAGCAAGCATAGTATAGTGATTTGAGTGTTGGGCTAGAAATCTGAGAGACCAGGGTTCAAACTCTTACTTGTTCATGGAAACCCACAAATTAATCTTGGGCAAACCTCACTCTCAGCCTCAGAGGGAGGCAGTGGTGAACATCCCCTGAACAAATCCTCCCGAGAAAACCCTGGTCTAGGATTTGCCTTAGAGTAATCATGAATTGGAAATGACTTGGAGGCACACAACAACAACAACAACAACAACAACAACTCTGAACATTCTCTGATGATGCCAGCCACAGATGCTGGTGAAACTCTTTTAGAACATGGCCACATAGCCTGAAAGCCCCACAAAAAACTATGGATGCCGGCCATGAAAGCCTTCGACTCCACAACAACAACAACTGCTTGTAAAGTAATGTGATCTTAGATTTTGAGAAAATGAATGTATTAAGACATTTATTTATGAGTTATTTTCATATTCTGTTTCCTTATGACACTTGCTTTTAGAAAACCATGAAATAATAAGAAAACGTGTATTTTAATTTGACTTCCTTTTCATATATAAATTGATTTTCTGTAGGTTTCCAAGTGGGAACATTTCTTGCTGTGGAAATGGCTATCTTCAGTGCTGGTCACATAGAAGCAATCACTAACATTCTGTCAGTTTTTCATATCTAAGATCACAGAAGAGCTGTGAAAAGGTAGTTGTAGTCAAACTCATTCAGTAAATGGCAGTAAGGAAACACAGTGCCACTGGAGGTAATGATTACAATCATCACAGAAGACCTGTATTAAGGTATTATTTTAAAAATCAGCACTGAAACAAGAAGAGCATCCCCAGGATGCTGATGACCAATCAACCCCCTTCTAATCTTTATTTTGTTATTCCATCTGGCTAAAGAAATTGCAGAGTCCACAGCACCTTGAGCTTTCTGCCCAGTGCTGTAAATTGACACCACTCTATCTGGGATCACATAGGTTTTCAGTTGCCTGGGCTATTAAAAATGTCTGTCTTTTTCACACTCACAGATTGTTTTTCATTACTACTACTACTACTACTACTACTATTTTAAACTTTTGTAGTCATCAGAGATGGTCCCAAGGCAGAAATAGAAGTTCCCAAAGGACCATATTTCATAACTCTGAAAAGCTTTCATTTCCAAGTTCTGCTGTATTTTTGTTGCTGTTGTTTTTGTTGATTCAGAGGTAGTGTCTAAAAAGGGAGAAGATGGGGTTTGACTTGGGCTTTTTATTATTTGAAGAAAGCATGGTAAGAACATGGTAATACTGATATGTTGAGATAGAATCCTCTTTCTCCTCCTTAATGGGTTTTGCTATGTTAAGGAAAAGAAAAGATTGCAAGGGCCATGGGAGAACACAGAAGGGCTACACAAGTGGAAGGCAGCCTTGTCTGTACCTCTTGCAAAATTCCATAAGTGAAGCAGCGTGTTTGCACAATAAGACTAATTTGGAAGCACCCTAAGTTAAAAAAATTGACTGCCTGCCATTGATCTTGTACTTTGACCTAAACAAGAGAAATATTGATTCAATTTTTTTAAAAAAAAAATAGTTAAAGGTCACTGAAAAGCAATTGTGTTATTGTTTCAGCAGATCCTGGTGGCTTGATCTTCACATAATTATAGATGTGCAATTGGATGTATAACACACACACACACACTGCATCTATCTTTCCATCCATCCATCCATCCATCCCCCATCTAGATCTTCCTCTGTTTTAGTCACTTTGTTAAATAAGTTATATATCTTCATGTTATCAGAGTGCTTTAATCCAAATCTTTGAAAACAATACTGTTTTTTCTTTTCCTTTCTTCATGGTTTACATCCCACAGATTACAGTTGTGATTGATTGGGAAGGGGATTGACAGGGAGGTGGCACTCCAACTCCTTGTTTCTGTGCTATTTACCTGCAGGTATTTGAATATTCACATAGCCCCCTTCCCGGTCTCACACATTTTAGGGTCTGCACAAGTACATAGCTTAACACTACCAAGAAAGTTGGGAAATGATTAGTGATGTTGCTTTCAGCAGGAGGAAGAATGGATATGAGTACCTGGTGGCTATCAGGGGGAAAATCCAACAGCAGCCAAGCCACTAACAATTAGAAAGTTTATGAGCATGTTGCTTGGGAAATGAATATGAATAGACAGGAATTTACTAGTGGGGTGCGAAAACGCAGATCGCACCAGGGAACACCCTAAACGAGGTTGACACCACTGTTCCCCAAACATCTGCCTTTGAGCAGAAACAGGCATTGGTGTTCTCCTGCTGAAATGATGCTGTGATTGGGGCAAGGCTCAGTGAGAAGAGAAAGGAGAGGCCCCAGGTTTTTTTTGTGAAAATTAATTTAATTTCAGCAAAATGCAGCACCAGGGTGAAAGGACTGAGAGAGGAAGAAAATATCTGCGAATTTTTGAATTTTCAGGGGGTCCCGCAAAGATCCCCCGTGAATTTGGAGAGATGACTGTACATTTAGACTATACATATGATATTGTTTTTAGAGGTACAATCTTAATTTTTCTAGTTTTTATCTGCTTTATCACACTAGGGGGCAAATGAGATTTAAACAAGAGTTAAACTAGAAAAAAACCAGGAAATGCTGGATGTTTATCACATGACATTTCCTGGTTTACTCTAGTTTAACTCTTGTTTAAATCCTGTTTGCCCCCTAGTATGATAAAGCAGTATGTCACAATATTCAGTTGTTACATTCAGTGTTATATAGGAGTTACAAGTTATGAGCACCATTAGTACATTATTATTATTATTATTATTTTCTAAGGATGTATATGGTGTGGTATGGGGGAGGTCAATGAGGCATGACACAATGAGTTACCGGACTAAATGACAGCAGCCCAAGTGACGCCACTGTTCACAATGACACCCCCTTTTAAACCAAAGAATTGCTAAGCTGCTGCTGATTGGGGCACTAGGAAATGATGTCTGCAGAACCTTCCCAGTCATAAATAATAATTCCCATATATCACTGAATGTAATGGCAATAGTTGTGACAAAAACAATTAGCAAAATTAAAATTATATCTCCAAATAGCTATATTACAGAGCCTAAATGTACATTGTTTCAAGTGGTTAAAGTGAAACTTTGGTAAGATGTGATGTATTTAAAGAATTTTTTAAAAAATTAAAAATTAAAAAAATAATATGTGTGTGTGTGTGTGTGTGTGTGTGTGTGTGTATAAATATTAAAAATTGAAAAACATGTTTTTACAAAAACCTAGGGTGTCTCTTTTTTCATTCCACTGAGCCTCCAGCATTTCAAAGGGACACAGGCAAACCTCACAGCCCATTTCTACAAAAAGGCAGATATTTGGGGAGCAATGGGGTCACCTCCACTTACGGCGTCACCTGATGTGGTCCATAGCCCCTGAACCTCTTTAGTATTGCCCCTGATTATGACACACAGCTACAGTGATGTAGCTCCATTGTGATGTTCTCTTGGCTGTTCTCTTTAATGTTACCTGTTTGATGCCTACAGAAGGGATTGGAGTTGTATGGAGGATTTTTTTTTCTATGAGCCCTTGGGCCCTCCAGGTCCCTCATATCCTGAAAATCAAGGTAGAAGATTTTTGGCTATAAAAAAAATGAAATTTTTCAGGAGGCACAATTTATTATTTTACTGTTATTTTAGTGATATCCACCCTCACTATAAAACAGCAGTACATCACCTGCAAAATCACTCAGAAGAGACCTCTGATCTTTGGGAAGCCATTTATGGTTTTAAAAATGGTAGTGATGCAGCCTACTAAAGGTTGGGAAGAGCTGAAAATGGCTGAGAATGCCCACCTCTGATCTACAATTATGAAGGCTGGAATATGAGCTTATTGATACAACTGTTGATGCAGTGAAGGACAACTGCTAGGACTTAGGGAGATCCATTAGTCCCCTACAGGGCCCTGGAGGGCCACATTCCCTAGAGTGTTCCCATTTCCTCCCATTTTGGTGGTAGTGGGCTTTGAATGGGCCTACAGTTTGCAAAAATTGTCCTTAGAGGTCACATGTATCCCCTTGGGTTGCATTTTCCTCATCTCTGTTATAAGAGTTTTATATTATGCCAGCCACATAGTCAGAAGCTACATAACCTTGATACAGAGGAGTTATTATTCTGCATGCATGCTACTTGTGATGGATGAGACATTTTGTGGGAGGAGAGGGTGATGACCTTTGAATAAGCTGTACAAAAAGGAAAGATATCTCAAGGTTTGTGTCCTAGGCCACAGACACACTTAACAAATTGATGTCTTAAACAGGATAGTGAATCAATGTACTTATATGGGATAGTTCTCTGGTTTTCACTGTAGGAATCCGTTTGTACCAATGCGGTGCAACATGAGGAAATGCTTCAGAGGGTTGCTATAATGAATGACCTTCCCAGCCTAAAGAAATATCTGTTATCACCTAAAGTGACATCAGCAACAATGGCTTTGAGAAGGTGATTGAGGCTGGGGAGAAAATGCTGTGCAGAGGGAGAGGCAGACATGGGAGGAGAAATGGAAAATAATAAAAAAAAGCAATACAAAGTCTAATGTACACTATAATAATCTTGTTAAGAACAGGGCAGGCACCTCCCAGGCAAATGAATTATGTTGCCTTTTTTGTCACCAAGAAATTCCTCTGCCTCACTTGTCAAGGGATGCCCTGTTCAGAAACTGATTAAATAAGATCTCTCAGCAATGGAGATTTAATATCTGGATTGTATCTCATAATATTTTTGACAGGTCTATACTGTTGTTTCAAAGAGCCTCTCTCTCTTGGGCCCATTCTTCTGTCGATAAACTCTAGGAAAGGTTGCTCTCCTGCTGTGCCATTTCTAAAACATTTCACATAGATAGGAAATGGCTTTTCTACTCCTCGTGGTGACAAAATCTGTTTTCCCTTAGATTTCAACATCAGTTATATGTCCTACTACAAAGGTTTAAAACACTGAAGGGGATAGGCAGAAACAAAATGAATTCGTTTGTTTTTTTCTCATGTTGGAAGAATGTATCACCTCATGCTTTACATTCACGTGTATTTCAAAATAGTCTGTTAACTGAATTCCAAAGATGCTGTACTAATACTCTTTTGCTGTCTCTGTTGTCATTTGGCTTAAGAAAAATCACAGGAAAGATATTGGCTGAAATATAGTGTAGAGTAAAGATAAAAAGAACATTTGAAAATATTCAGGATGGTTGAAAATATGTTCCTTGTGTCATAAAACATTGATGAGAAGAATCCTGGATTGACAAGATTTATCCCGGCAAAATATACAGATGGTTTCTTCCCCACACAAAACAATAATTTTTGTGAAGAAAATTCTGGCAGTTATAAGTATTTACAATATCATAAACTTGAATTATGACATTCTAATTACAGTGGGGCAGTGGTATCTACCGAGGGTTGGTTCCAGGACTCCCTATGTATACTAAAATGCATGGATGCTCAAGTCCCATTAAATACAATGGCATGGTAAAATGATGTTCCTTATGTAAAATGCCAAATGCAAGGTTTGCTTTTTTTTTAATTTATATTTTGGGGGGAATATTTTCAAGGCATGGCTGAAGGAATCTGTAGATAAGGAATCCGTGGATATGGAGGGCCAACTGTACACTAATTCACTTTTATGGTAGTCCCACCATTACAATAACCAAAAATGCCCCTCAAGCCTACCTTTGAAGTTTTGCAACCCCTTCAACAGCAGAATTTCTGATGCACCAGAAAAAGACTGGTGAGTAATGGCATGTCCATCCATCCCTGGTTGTAGGCTGCACTGCAACAGACAGTGGTGGCAGGACTTCACAGTGTGCCTTGCTAATGGGACAGGGCTGTTCACACCATCTCTCACTGCTCTACAGCCCCTTGGAAATTATTCTGTTGTGTGTTGCATGGCTTAAAAATTAGGATTTTTTTAAAGGGGAAATTATCATTGGGAAACATAACTAGGGAGATCTCCCAAAACAGATCTCAGCCACTTTTTCATTCTGAACACATACACACACACACACACAAAACCGTATGTGAATTTTGCTCAGAACAAATCCCAAACTGCAAATAGCCTTCAAAACTGCACAGTTTTTTAAGGATTTCTTTTACAGCAGGATGAAAATAGAATTGCTTGTTGCTCCCTTTGGTAAAGAAATTAGTGAAGAATTACATCTGTAGTGCAGAGCATGGAATGCTTAAGTTCGCTTAAATCAAGCCTGCACTGGATCTAAAGTAATGCTTTACCCTCAGCACAAATTAAGACAGAATGATTTGCTTTGCCCTTTATATTAACCAGCACAACTACTTTCTGTACTCTTGGTAGCTCATGTAGGGGAACAAAAGGATCTTTAAAATGTTTTTTACTTTAAAAAAATTTAATATTACAGGTTGAGTCTCCCTTATCTGGAATTGTGAAATCTGACAAACTCCGAAAATCAAGACTTTTTTTCATGAGTGGCTGAGATAGTGACAGCTCTGCTTTCTGATGGTTCAGTGTACACAAGCTTAGTTTCATGCACAAAATTATTGAAAAATATTGTTTGTAAAATTACAGTCAGCCCTCCTTATCCACAGATTCGTTATCCATGAATTCAGTCATTCGTGGCTTCACAATATATATTTAAAAATATAAATTGCCAAAAGCGAGCCTTGAGTTTATCATATTATCTCAGGGGCACCATTTTACTACACCATTGTATTTAAGGGAACTTGAGCAATCATGGATTTTAGTATCTAGGGGGTCCTGGAAGCAAACCCCAGCAGATAGAAAGGGCCCACTGTATCTTCAGGCTATTTGTATAAGATGTATATGAAACACAAATGAATTTTAAATTCAGTCTTGGGTCCCATCTCCAAGATAACTCATTATCTATGTATATGGCAATACACATATCTCAAAATCCAAATAAATAAATAAATACTGAAATCCAAAACATTTCCCAAGCATTTTGCATAAGAGACAATAAACCTGTACATGACTGAGTTGCTTTGCATGCACTTATCTGTGTTTTACCGGCTGACTCTACACATTATCATATCTGGATTCATTTAGGAAATGCCCTTTGCAATGAGTCGTGATCAAACTAGATAGGAAATACATGTTCCCATGGATTAACTCATTTCCCTCCTGACAAAGGGATTTCCATAAAGATGTGTACCTCAGAAATCAGGATTGTAAATTAAGGTTGTGCTTCCCTCTTACAACGAGAAACCACAAAACAAAGCATGCTAATTGCAAAATGTAGAAAGAATAAAAACCAAATAGTAAGACAAATGATGTTTTCCGCCCCTTAAAAGCACACTGCTAATTGTATTGTATAGTTTGACTACTGGACCACTTGCTCATCATCTCAGTTGGCATTGGCACTTTAACTTGTGGAAAGATGTCACAGAGAAGTGGACCTTTGAAAGTTCCTTGAATAACAAGAAAACAAGGTGGAATGTAGGATGTGGACTGGGAAAACTATATGGTGAGATTTTAAAAAATAGTCTAGGAGGACCAGAGAATACTGAATCAGCTAGAAGCAGCAGAGGCACATTTTCCTTGTGCCATTCAGTTTGCATTACACAGTGGTAACTAATTTACTATTTCTTTGTAGAAAGGGATGGAACAAAAGCTCAAAATCAGGCAAGATGAGTGTGAATTAAAAGATATTAGAAACCAAAGCTTCATCAACTAGTTAATCCCACCCACTTGCAAATTTCTCTGCCTACAAACATGACTTTGAGTCTCATAATGAGTTATTATTGCTACCGTGTTCTGAACAGCAGGAATTTTAAAAAGTAGTTAGATTGAAGAACAGAATCTGCACATCCTGCTCCTCTTCCTGAAGTATAGTCTAGTTAATTTCTCCCTGGAGTATATTCAAGACATTTAAGCATATTCACAGGACTGTTTTTGAGTGGCTTTTTTCATTCTCAAATGAAGGCAAGTTCCCAGCAGTGGCCACAGTAAAGATTATTCATGGTTCCCATGAGTATATTTCCAATGATGTTTTGCAGTGGCCTGTCCTGTTGAGGGCAATGGTGACTTGATATAAGAAATTTCCAAGAGACAACGCATCATCAGTATCTTCACACATCTGTCTGTCTATCTGTCTTTCACCATCAATGTACATGTCACTGGATAGCATAAAACAAGAAAAAACAGCCCTGTGGCAATAACATGCAGTCTAATAAATTTGTTGAAGGGTTCTATGTGTTTATCATGTCTGTGTTATCCTTCAAGCACAATTCATGAGCTTCTTTTGACATATGAAGCTCTTGGCTAATTTTGCCCAACATAGCTGCCTCTTTCCTCATATCTCATTATTATCATAAACCTTGATTCAGTGGTGTCCACTTGTACAGTTGGCCCTCCACTTTTTGTTTATTTGTGGATTTGATTAATATGTTCTCTCTAGGAATCTTTAGATCCTCCAGTGCAACTCTGCGGGACATTGGCCATAGAGTTGTGCTGGAGAATCTAGATGTTCCTAGAGAAAACACTTCTCTGGGCATTTGTAGGTCCTTAAACACAATTCTATGGTAAATGTTTGGCAGATGTTGATTATAGAGTTGCATTGGAGGACCTAGTGATTCCTATAGAGGTGTTCTCTCAGGTAAAAAGAATAGGGGTTTTTATTTGCATTTTCCCCACATTCACATGGTCCTTTGTCCTTACTCCAGAATAGAGGGGTACCACTGTAGTTCTTTGCTGAGAGGAAAAACTGGACTGGAATATTAGAGGTTCGCTGGCAATTCTAGGCTTGCCAGAAAACAACTCGATGTAAAGCCTCTGATTATTGAGTCAGTGATGGTAATAGAACCATAGAATCACAGAGTTGGAGGATCACAAGAGTCATCTAGTTCAACCCCCTGCCACACAGGAATTCACAGCTAAATCACTCCTGAAAGATGACCATCCAACTTCTGTTTAAAGGCCTTCAAGGAAGGAGAATCCAACATTTTCCTTTGGTTGGGGCTTCCATGCCAGTGCAGTGGTGAATCTGCAATGGGTTTTAGTCCAGACTTGAAAGGAGACATCCAAGATTCTGTCTCTAAAATAGAATCAATTCCCTGGATAGCTCATTTAAAGTTTTAAATGAAGCCCAAGGTGACTTCATTGCCCAAGTGACCCAGAAGGCATCAATTGCTACTGCATCTGAGAACACCCCCACCTCCAAGTTCCCTGTGCTTTATTTTGGGAGAGGCAAGAAAAGGCAATTAATGAAATACTTAGGATGGAGGGGGTCAATGCAATTATCCTAGTATATTTCATCAATGTACTGCAGGTATCTTTTCCAAATTCTTTTTTTTTTAAGTTCCCTTTCATGACTGAAAATAATCTCAATGTGGTTTAAAATGATTTAAGTTCCTGTGCTGTAAAACCTGAATTATCTTATTAAATTATAAAACAGAAGACCAGACACAGGCAAGGAAGGATTAGAGTAAATGAGCGTGTAGTTCCATTCCAAGTATTTTTCTAAATTCCCTTCTTCTCCCACCTTTCCCCTTTTATGGTTACAAATGACAATAATGTCTAAACTACTGTATTAAACAGGGTTCTCTTTGTGCCCTGTCAGTATGCACTAATTGACTGCTTCAGATTTTCTCCATTTGAGTCACTGCAAAAAAAAAGGATGTTGCTTTAAAGAAAGGTCTTGGAAGTCGGCAAGAATATGGACTATAGATCTTCTGGAATGACAATGAAGCAATGGAGAAGAAAGAAAATCAACTGAATGAAATGTAGGTTTGGAGATCTCTCAGTAACATGCACTGAGAAGTTGAAAATGGGGAAGAGCAGAATATAAAGCAGATACAGTACTTAATGTCTAGGCAGCTAGCTGTATGGAAGAGAGGCAAAAAGTGAGAAACAGGAAAGCTGAAGGAAAGCTGAAGGCAGTTCACATATTGTCTGGCTGAACATCACAATCCTATGCATAGTTATTTGGAAATAAGTCCCATTCTTTTCAATGGGGCTAACTCCCAAGTAAGTGTGCATATGAATAACAACATGAGTTAGCTGCAAGAAATGTGTGCACTGGCCTAATTATGGTACCTGGCCCAGAAAATACATTTTTCATTTAACCAAGAACTCATTCTGTGCAACCTGTGACCCATATACATAATATTAACAGATGGTTGCTTATCAGTTCACATTGCAAATAGCTGTTCAGACCATACAATAGCCGTAGGCTTCCAGATGTTGTTGGACTAGCAATCTCACCATTATTTACTGTTAGTTAAGAGGTTGGTGGGAACTGCTGTCTCTCAGCAATAGCTGGAGAGTCAGAGTTTCTGTGCTCTGATGGAAATGCTAAATCCTTGCCCCATGTCCTTACAACCACTTCTGAGGTTTTACCAGGGACTGCTTGCTCTTTCTTAGTGTATCTTTGCAGGACAATGTCTAAGAACTTACTTGCAAATAAAGAAACACTAACCAAGAACAACTTTATTTTTTAATCTCACCTTTCCCCTCAAACAGGGGCTCATGATGGCTTCTAAATTGAAACAAATACTCACCTTAGATTCTGATGGTGCTGAATTTCACACTTATTCACAACTTTTTTCATTGCTGCAGAACTGTGAAATACATATTGATCTGTTCCTGGCTTGGTTCACATAACCTCATATCCAGTCAGTGCACAGTGAAACTTTTAAAACTCCACTGAGTTCAAGAGAGTTTAACTGTGCTCAGGACTGTAGTAGTTGATGTTTCAGAAGTTTTTTTAATATCAGATTTGGCAAGATTTCATTCTGTGTTGTGGTAGTCATCAAAGCCACACTCATAGGCTCAGACTTGATGGAGGGTTTGGGATCAGGCTTTCTTTCCAGATTATACCTTGTTCAGTTGGTATCCACAAGTATTATTATTCAGCTACTGAATTATTTATTTATTGTCTCTGTAATTCTAGCTAAGAAGAGGTACCAGTATTTCAAAAGCATAACAGAATGCACTTATCAGTTATTTAATTTGTACTTCATATGAGGTTTGGTTAATGCTTATGATGTATTATTAAACCAGAACTATTTGGTGAATCACTTTAACAGTACTTTTGAAAACACTGGGTATGGCGAACATACAATAAACAGAACAAATTTTATGATGGTGTAATGGTAAATAAGGACCCCAGAATGTCTTGGAAAGAGAATTCAGTTTGTAAATCTTTTATTGTTTTGACCCACTTTTCACTATTGATCTACACAAATGGTTTGTAAAATATGATACAAAGCTATTCTTTCATCTCCTTTTGTATATTGCAGTTCCTGTCACACAGCTCACTGCCTTAATGGTCATAAATAGTGACTTACAGAGTTTCAGAGTTGAAAGTGATGTACTGTGTTGAAGCGAAAGTGCACACTCTCCTCCACCCCTAAACAAATCAAAATCCCAGGCATAAATCTCTATTTGTTTATTTATGGACAGACAGGGTTATAATGTGTATCTCATTTCCCTTTTATTAGGGTGGTATCCTGATGTAGCTGATGGTATCTTGTGCTTTAGCCTGCCATAAATTAGCATCTATGGAATCCTTTCTCATGACAATCACAGACGATTTCCCAAACTATGTGCTACAACCTAGAAGAATTATTTACCACTGAGGAAATGCAATCTCTTCTGGATAAAATATCAGATGGCTCTTGTCAGGCATCACACTCTTTGGTGATGAACCTGTCATATAGTTGATATTTTTGGAAAGCATCTACCGGTATATGAAACTACTGGGTTCAGGCTGATGATGACACTGAGGGTTAGGGCTGATGACACTGAGTTCTATCTCTCTATATCATTGTGCTGAATATGGCTCAAAGATTTTAGGTAATACAACTACATAAAATAGCACAGGTCTAGTTTCTTCCAAGCCCAATTCAAAATGATGTTTATTTTTCAAGATTACCATTTAAATCTCTCTCTCTCTCTCTCTCTCTCTCTCTCTTCCTTTCCATACCTTAGGTTTATCAGAGGATGCTCTGCTATAGATAACTTAACAGGGAAAGTTTGTTATCAGTCCTGTAGATTTGGTTGCAAAACCTGAGGCCTGGAAATGTAAATAGGGTGTTTATAACATATACAATATAACAAATATGAAGTGCTGTGTATTGTAGAATATGTGTGTGTTACCAAGAGACTAGACATAACTTAGTTCCAGGCAGAATGCCAACACAAGTATAAGCAAGATATGATAATATAAACAGTTTGAGTCATCAGATAATTAACTCAAAGCAGGTGCCACATTTAAGGGAATGGCTGATACAATCAGCCAGCTGATGTAATCTGATGGAAGTTAAGTATACCCGATGTTACATCATCTCTGGGGAGGAGACAGGTTACATAAACAAAGAACATTCAGTGTCTCTTATCTCACTGAACCAGATATGTGAGCTGGTTAGGCTAGGAAAGTTATAACAAGCCATGAAGACAGAGAAGTCAGATGACTAAAGTCCACCTCCAATGTACGAGCTGTTGCTAACAGATATGTGAGCTGGTTAGGCTAGGAAAGTTATAACAAGCCATGAAGACAGAGAAGTCAGATGACTAAAGTCCACCTCCAATGTACGAGCTGTTGCTAACAGCTGCACTGTTCCAAGCTGATAACCCAAACATAGCAGTACTCAAGAACAGTAATGCTTGCCTCCAGGTATGGATCTCCCATAATCCTTCAATGCTGGCTATAGTGGCTAAGGTTGATGAGACGTGAAGTCCAACTAAATTTGTGGTTGCCCATGTAAGGCTCAGAGATGATGAATGAAGGACAGATCATACTTGCTTGGAGTACCTGTCTATTCTCTGTCTGCCTCTCTTTCCCTCCTACATCTTTTCTCTCAATTTATTATTATTATTATTATTATTATTATTATTATTTTATTTTTAAAGCAACCAAAATTAAAACTTTGGACTCAGGAGTGGAACACCATCTGAAAAATGGTAGCACATCTAAGTGTTGACTTCTTAAGGACTGTTTACATTCTACCACTTTATCAGTTTGATGGATGACATTTGAAATAGTAGGCCACTTGGATGACATCAGTCAAAAGCAGCCTGACTGTGGAGTAGAATGTGAATCTTGACAAATGCTTCTATATCTTTATCAGATCTACTGAAGTTTCCAGTGCATGAAAACAAACCTCAAATTGCTGATGTCAAATATAAACATGTTGTTCCCTGTTGAGAAGATTTCACCCTGCCATCAATCTAAAGTTTCTTTCCTTTATTTAAGTGTATCCTCCCCTCCTCACCATTCCTTTTGATAGAGAAAGCATCGAAAATTGATGGGCAGGTTGCTGCTGACATTTTGAAGTACAAGAGAAACCTTCCATGAAGTCAGTTTTAAAGCCATCATAAAGCATCAGAAATTAGAACCACGTTGATTTATTTATATACTTATATATTTGAAAGACTGATATACCGCCACTCAGCTTTTACAGTTGTAAAATAACTAATAAGTATAAGAGTAACAAAACAAAAGTCAGACTACAACACCATTTTCTGAAAAGCACAGAAGGTAAAATAAACAGCTAATGCAGCAACATATTCATATCATTTGTCAGCATTACACTGTTGCGACTTCCAGAGTGCTTGTTTGTTGTTGCTGTGTGCCTTCAAGTCATTTTGGACTCGTGGCAAGTTTTGTTCAGAAGGACTTTGCCTTTGCATTCCTCTGTGGCTGAGAGAGTGTGACTTGCCCAAGGTCACCCAGTGGTTATCTATAATATGAGAGTTTGATAGCCCCATTCTTGGTAGGCTGTCAGGAAATGAATCCATCAAACATTTATATTCTGGTTGTAACATTTGGAAAGATTGACATGAATCTGCATTTGGAATTTGAAAGCCTGATAGAAGATTGAGGTAACCGTTTCTGGCACCAGATGTTAGGAAACATTGCAGGTAACTCTCCCCCCCCCCCCCCGGCCCACCAAATGTACCCCTCTCTTTTCTCTCTTTGTCATATGGCCTGCCCTGTTGCACAGGTCTGCTGTCCAAAGAGGCCATGTAAGACACTCTTCTATAAGCAGAATCACAGATGTAAGATTCAACTGCCAGTCCCATTTGCTTCTGCAGTGAAATGATGATGGGCTGGAACCATCTTTGTCCCCTCAGATAGCAAAATCCTTTGCCCCAGCTCTGCAAACTAAATTTGCTAAATCAACATCCAGTTTCACCTTACATACTGTTGCTCCTTTCTCCCCGATCATTTTGCGAGAGCCGCTTTTTATAAGTTAATTTTCATTTCAGGAGGAAGCCCCAATGACTTCTTGTAATCATCTGTTTCCAGATGTACAATTGAACAGCCTTTTATGAAGCTTCAGGGGGAGCAATGGCTACGACAAGGAGCTATAATCTCAAAAGCAGCAGGGCATTTGACTGAGGAATCTTGCATTTTGAAGTAAAATGTACCCATTCAAAAATCTGCTTTCAAATGCTGAATTAGAAAATTCACATTCTGGACTGGAATATGAAATGGAAATATCTTGCCAGATTTTCATCATCTTGGTGATGTTCCTATCAGAAGAACGTGTCCAATGAGGGAGGTTGAAGGAGCTGAATATTCCCGTATTGGGTACCATCTTCAAATATCCGAAGGACTTTCACACAGTTGATAGAGCACGTTTTCTGTTGTTTTGGAGGGAAAAACCTAAAGCAACCAGGTGTAAGAGCAGTGATTTTGATGTTAAGGCACTTTTATTCTCTTCCACTCATAAAAGTGTGGGAGAATGTCATAACAGTGTCCCTTTTGTCATGCTGAAAAATTCTGTTTGGCAAAAGGGACACTTTTATTATCCTTTCCCATACTTTTACAACTGGAATCAAACAGAAGTGCTTCAGTGTCATGTGGAGAAGAAAGCCGAAATATGTTTTTCTGTTACTGCCTGTTATAGGTTGGATGTTATAGCAGTGGATGTCCTGCTGGAGATTAAACTGGAAAAATAGCTTGGAAGTAAATAGTAACTAGCTATAACAAGGAATTGCTTGGAATTAATTCATTTCCCCCAGTAATAAAATATAACTACATTACATAACTTAATAATGAATAACATAATTCCTTTTGAAATATAACTGGAATTTTAAAGTTATTTTTGTAGTTACAGAGAAATAGGCTTCATCTGCACTGCAGAAATAATGCATTCTGGCACTGCTTTAACTGAAATGGCTCCATCCTATGGAACCCTGGGATTTGTAGTTTCTTGTGACACTAGAGTTCTCTGAAGAGAAAAGCAAATTATCTCACAAAACTACAAATTCCAGAATTCCATATGATTGAGCCATGGCAGTTAAATTGGTATAAAACTGCATTTTTTTCTGCAGTCCACATGCAGTCTGTGCAGATATATAATAAACTGGTTTATGTCCAAATATAAACTAATTTAAAACCCCTGAGATAGGTCTTACTATTTTTACGTCTGAAGTTTTCAAGTATGAAGCACTGGCTGTAAGATACTTTTATCAGGTATTTTAACTGCCTGTCTTGCATCCTGTTATTAACATACACAAGATTTAATTAAACATCATAAAATCATAGTATTATAGAGTTGGAAGAGACTAAAAGGACCATTTATTCCTGCCATGTAGGAATAACAATCAAAACACTCCCAACAGATGGCCATCCAGCCTGTTTCAAAACCTCCAAAGGAGGAGACTCCACCATACTCCGAGACATTATATTGTACAGTCCAGCAGCTCTTACTGTCAGGAAATTCCTCCTCATGTTGAGGTGGAATCTCTTTACCTGTAGTTTGAATCCATTGTTCTGTGTCCTATTCTCTGGAGCAGCAGAAAACAAGCTTGCTCCATCTTCAATATATTTAAACATGACTATCATGTCATTCCTTAACCATGCCTTCTCTAGGCTAACCATACCCAGCTCTCTAAGATTCTCTTGATAAAGCATGGTTTCCAGATCTTTCACCATTTTAGGTCACCCTCCTCTGGTCATACTCCAGCTTGTCAATATCCTTCTTGAATTGTGGTGCCTAGAACTGGTTATAGTTTTCCAGGTGAAGTCAGACCAAAGTTTCTATCTGCAGACATCATCGTTGTACAGTGACCAAACTTGTTTCTTTTGCCTGAAAGATTCTCCTCCCCCTCCCACCAACATAGCCCTTTACTGGCTGGTGGTGATTGAGAGAGGTCAGAGGAGTAGCCATGTATGATTCTAAGGTTAATGTTATCATCTGGGACCTCCAAAGGCCTCAGAAGATGCTTGTTGCTATATATTTAGCCATGGGAATAGCTGGATGCTTTTTTGCCACCCTCCCTCTGCTCTCCACCAGGCAGTAAATGACCATGCAGGTAAAAGATGAGTTTCATGGGAGTGACAGAGGAAATGTGATGTTGTTCTGCCAATGGAACTTTATGCTCTGTCTCTTTGGTCCAAGAATTCAGCCATCCATCTTCTAGCTTAACTCTCAGCAGTAAGTTTTCAGTTGCTGTCAATCGTCTGCTTCATTGGGGATGGGAGCAAAACTGCAATTTCAGTAATTTCAGTATAGCAATTACCTTAGCTCAGTGCTGGGAGAGCAATGTGAACTATAGTTCAGGAACAGAGGCACAGTAATTGCTGTCTTATCAGCTGTTCATGACAAGGGAATTTTACTGATTCCTTCTTGGCAGACAGAAAATGTCATCTTTGATCATAAGACCTTTCATTTAACCCCCATTTTAAGCTATGTGCTATAGCCAAATAGAGTCAGTAAATGCACAAAGATAAACTTTTATTGATGGAGACATGATGGCCCCCATTTCTTCTCCTGGCTTTAAATTAATCAAAAATTCTTTCCCTAGAAAACTCTTTTAAATAGGGCAAGCCTATTGTACAGCAATAGTGAGAAATAAAGCTAAATATTAAATACATTTTAGAGTAACAATATAAAGTGAAAATGTTGTATAACTGTTCAGAAATGGACGCCTAGGCATAAGAGGCATCCAAGACATTATTTGAAAAACAGAAAGCAACACAATATTTTCTCTTAAAATACTTTGCTTTTCCCCTCCATCTGGAACGCTTTCCTTAAATGTATGCTTCACTTATTCCTTCCTTGAAATCCTTCTTCAAGGCCAACCACTTCTACAGTCAACATCTAGATTCAAGTTGCAGCTTTTAAATTTCTCATTCAGAACCCAGAACCTGCTAGTGGTTCTATTGATTTATGGCAGCAAATCCACATTGGGTTTTGTAGGAACAGCTTCTGGTTTTATGGGTTTCAAAGAAACAGCCATGATAGTCTGTTAACTGCATAAAAAGGAATGGGGTAGAGGGTGGAATCTAGCAAGACCTTTAAGACTAACTGAATATTATATTTATATATTTATATATATTTCAGCTTGAGCTTTGTGGATTTCAGTTAACTTCTTCAAATGCACTATTGGAGTACAACATTAAAGCCATTTAATAAAGATATTTAAGCACAATTACAATTTAAGCACATTACAAGATGTAATTGGATACAGAAACTTTCAAATTGTGATGTGAATCTTCAAAGGAGTTACAGGTTCAGCAAAAGGCTACTCTGTTGGTGCTGAAGTGTGAAAAACATTAATTTTTTGCTTACTCAAAGGTCTGTTCCCATGGAGTAGGAGAATTTCTGAGGATTTTTGTTTTGTTTTTTGGATGCATGTACAACTGTGATATAAATCCACATATGTGGAATGACTTAGGAGTTTATCAGACGACAGAAATTGGAAGTATAATCTAATGGCAATCTGAACACAATCATGGGATTTCACATTGTGTATTAAAGTATCTCATGCAATTTCAGGCAAAAGGGAAGTCATTCTGTATGCAATCATGGGTTTTTTCAGTATTTCATATTAAAGCATCTCACGCAATTTCGGGCAATGAGTAGTCATTTTCAGGCAATGGGAAGTCATTCTGAACGCATTCCGAATGCAATTGGAATTCACATAAATTCGCTAAACTAGCGAATCCATGTGAATTCGAATTGGCTCCATTTGAAATAAAGAGAAATTCCTCCCATCTGATAAACTCCATAGAGCCTGGAGAAGAGAAAGTTAAGATGTGATATGATAGCCATGTTTAAATACTTAAAGGGATGCCATATTGAAGAGGGAGCAAACTTGTTTTCTGCAGCTCCAGAGAATAGGACCCAGAGCAATGGATGCAAGCTACAGGAAAAAAGATTCCACCTCAACATTAGGAGGGAATTCCTGACATTAAGGGCTGTTTGACAGCGGAACACACTTCCTGAAAGAGTGGTGGTCTCCTTCCTCAGAGGTCTTTAAGCAGAGGCTGGATGGCCATGTTTTGGGGGTGCTTTGATTGTAAGTTCCTGCTTGGCAGGGAGTTGGACTGGATGGCCCTTGGGGTCTCTTCCAACTCTATGATTCTATGAATATCAGTAGTGCACCAACAAACCACTGTTTCTGTTCAGACCTCTGCTAATGGTTTGAAATCTGTGGATATACCCCAATTCAGCTGTTTCTCTTTCACTTTGTTTTCTTTACAGGAATATTTATAGAAGCTCCCCATACTACTAAACCTATTTTGAGAAAAGGCTTCAGCACCTTGAATATCCCTCCTAATAGGTCCCTCTGGGCAATGATGGGAGGCCAGGGGGCTGCATTACCCTCCTAGAAGACCTGGGGGTGGGGCATACCTAACCTGCTCCCTGCAAAACAGAAACCCTCAGAGCCAGCATGGTGCACTGGTTTGAGCATGGGGCTAGGACTCTGGAGACCACCCCGCGACAGCAACCACTGGAGGATCTTGGACATGTTATACTCTCTCAGCCACAGAAGGAGGCCAAGGCAACCTTCCTCTGAACAAATCTTGCCAATAAACCTCCATGAAAGGTTTGCTTTAGGGCTTCTATAAGTCGGGAAACACACAACAACTTGAAGACACACAATAACAAAAACAACAACAACAACAACAACTTTTTGCCCCCCCCCAAAATGTGGGCCCCCCCACATTTTTACTCACATTGTGGGCTCTCTAAAAAAATCACTTCCAGTTTGGGAAAGAAAGGTGTTCTCTGTGCCTAAAATGTTCAAGGGACTGGGGGGGGGGGACTCCAAAACTTGCATCCAAAGGCTGCATTCCTACCACCTCTAAAAGGCAAGCAACTGTAAAATACAATATGGATTTGTCAGCCTGAAATAATGGAGTCACAGGGCATGTCTGTCAGAATTCAGGAAAACTTTTAGACCTTTAAATATTTACAAATGCTAATTTCATTTTTAGTGTTTACCACATCGGTATGTTATTCAGTTATCTGATAACTTCTATTGTCCTTTTCAAAAAATGTTAAGCTATGCTTGCTACATTTGTTGTGGTCTTCTGACTACATCTGGTAAACGAAACTCAATAGTGCCACAGTGCGTAATAGTTATGACATGTTACTGAAGAGTCAGTCAGTGGACTTTCCTATTTGAGTCTTCGACATCCAGCAGAGATAAACCACCTCATTTCTGAGCCAGCCGATTTTGAAGGACTGAAAGGATCCATACTGCCAACATCAGGGGGATAAGTGTGGCTTGGGGATAGATGGTGGTTGGTCAACAGCGCAGCAGCAATTTTGTGTGAAATAGCACCTGTTTCCCCCCGATGCGGCCCGATCCCATCCCATGCCTGTATCGGGCAAAAAAATGTCTGTGCAATAATTTCCTAAGAACAGAAATAGAAAATTCTGGCCTATGCCTAACATCTTCAGTTTTTTTTCCTCCAGTTTAGTTTGTAATGCCTTGCCTGATAAAGATGCCAGTGAAGCTTTGAAAGCCTGCAACATGTATATTGTGCATTTTGGTTGTCCAATAAAGGCATCACTGTCTGGTGGATTTTTGAAGGGACAGGTTACTGAGTGGAAACTGTCATTTTGTAAACTGAAGGCTGATATCTTTGCTGTGTGCTCTTTTGGCATGTTAACTTTTCTGTAGCCAGAATTAAGGAAAAGTCTAAAGGCTGATTTGTGTATATATACTGCTTTCTGATTTCTGTGGGGCCAACTGTAATTGAATATTGCAAACAAAATCACAATTTAAGTCACAATATATGTATATATCAACAGTACAACAAACTATATATTAATATTGACACATATGCACTATCCCATACATTTCCATGCATATATATATATATATATATATATATTCCAAATAGCAAACTTTGATTTTGCCATTTAATAAGGGACACTATTTTATTATGCTATTGTATTGAATGGGACTTGAGCATCCACAGATTTTGGGGGATCCTGGCACCAAATTCCAGTGGATACCAAGGGCCCACTGTATTCACATACATATGATTATGCAATAGAATATGTGAATTAGAGAAATTGGATCATGTTTGACTTTAGTAAATTTTTGGGTAGCATGAATGTTCAGTCTATGGTTTTGTGGTGTGATGTGGTGTAGTTGTGAACCACATCTCATTTATCAGTAAGCATTTAGTCACATCCAGTTGTCTTCATATTTACAAGTCATGAGTAGCCTAAAATATTTTTCTGCTTGAATCAAAGAACAAAATAGTGTTCATTTCCATTTTATGTGTAATAGCCCATTGGACTGACAGCTGGCTCTTGGTTCAATATGGGTAAGGGGAGAGCATACTCTTTTACACTTGAAGGAGGTAAGTTATCTCAGGGGTGAGAGAAAGTTGTATGGCACACATCTCTTTTCTTCAGTACCTGACATCCACTTGCTGGCATTTGCCAGCTGAGACCAGACCCTAATGATATTGGGCAGCCCTGTTACATGCTGTGCTACACAGAATTGCTATCATTTTACTGATCCACTGCTGGGGTTAGCTATGCTTGCACATGTTGAGATGCTCCTAAGTTACACCTATCCATAATTCCCAAAAAGCCTTTATAGTTGTTATTCAGGTTAACTTCATGTTCTGTTCTCCATCCGTAAGGAAAAGTAAACTGTGGCCAGTATTCTGCGTCAACTATATTTATGCATCTATAACTGTTCTGTATTCACAATCACTACTTAGTAATAATTGTAACACAATTGTGACATGCTTGTGGCACTATTGCTGTGATCGTAACCCCCCCCCCTCCCAATCTACTTTATTGGGTATCAGTTGCATAGGGAGAAGGGGGTCAATTCTGCCAACAGTTAGAGCATGGGTGAATGAAGTTTCCATCAGGTCAAGTCAGGAGAGATTCTCAAGCTGTAACTGTACTACATAGAAAAAATCACTTGACACCACTTTAACTGTCATTGAATTCTGGGTTCTGTAGTTTTGTGAGATATTTAGCCTTCTACATCAGAGAGTTTGGTGCCACAACAAACTACAGTTCCCAGAATTCCATAGGATTGAGCCATGGCAGTTGAAGTGGTGTCAAACTGCATTATTTCTGCAGTGCAGATGCAGCCTAAGTTAAGTATAGTTATGCATAGCTAACTAAATAGCTGATATAAAATATTGGCCTGTGTTTTTTTCAAGATAGATGTAGATACACCTTTTCATAAGAAAAATATTAACAAGTGAAATAAGTTGGGCAATCTATTACAAGGGCTTAATTTTGAATGCGATGAAGTAACTTTAAGATACCATATATACTCTACCATAAGTCGACCTCATGTATAAGTCGAGGGTAGGTTTTGGAACCAAAATTATGGATTTTGATATGACCTGTGGATAAGTTGAGGGTAAAACTTAGGGGCATGTAACAAAGGATATTCATTTAGTTTTATTTCAAGGATTTATATCCCACCTTTCTCCCACAATGGGATTCAAGACAGGAGGTAAAGGATGAAGCAAAGGAAAGCAGTGCCAAAGAACTTACAAAATTCCAGCAGGCATAACTGTTTGGGCTCACACTAAAGGCTGGATGGATGAAAGAGTAGAGTTCCAGGACACATAACACTCTTTCTTTTCACCAGGAGATGGTTCTCTTTTTAAATAAGAGTTAAAGTACAGTACACATTGACCTGTGGATAAGTCGATCCAGGTTTTTTGGGTTAATTTTTGAACTAAAATTTCTAAACTTATACGTGAGTATATACAGTAAATAAAATGATGTAAAGAAACAATGAAAACAGGGAGCATATAGTAATCAAAGGACAAATTCAGTCTTGTGTATCTACACCAGAACTTCTAACCAACTGCTGTTGTAATGACGATTTTTTTTCTTTTTCTTGTGTCTTTAAGTTGTTGTTTTTTAAAACATAATGGTTATTGTTAATGCTATAATTGTCTAGTAATGTTTTAGTATTATAATTTTCTGTACATTATTTATGGGAAATTGCTTTGGGTCCTAATTCTGGGAGAAAACTGAGATCCAAAATACAGTAAGAAAATAATATTAAAAGGAAAGGAAGGAAGGATTTCTCAAGGATCTCTTACAAAATCCCTTGTGTTTGTGATTGTAAAAAAAGGATTAAAATGGAAAAAGGACAGCTAGAGTGGATCAAACCAATAATAATGATAATAATAATAATAATAATATTTATACCCTGCTCTTCAGCCAAGGCTATCAGAGCGGCTTACAATTTGTTCATTACATGGGACAAGTTGAGCCTGGAATAATTCTTACTATTGTGGAGTAATAACAAACCATAAGTCTTCTGTTTCTCATTCCAAGGAGAGCAAAAATCTGTGTTTACATTCCTTCTGTAGGATTGTCACTGAGGAGAGCATATTTGCAAAGTGATAGCTGTGCTTGGGTCTTAACAGCCTTGCTTTTATGGCATCAGGACGTGACTTAATGTATTGAAATTAGATTCAAAAGGGACTTTTCTAACAGTGTTGCCTTCCCCCTGTATACCGCATGTAAGCAACACTGGCCAATTAATTCTGCAAAGGGACAGCACATATATCTTCTTCACTTCCTCTATACTGAGTGAGACACAAAGCACCCAGTTTTAATCACACCATTGGGAGTCTATTAAATACTATAGAAGAAGTGATGTAAAGCAGAAAAACAGGCATCTGTAATTTTCTACCTGGGGAGTGTGGCTATAATAAGATCACTTTAGAGGTATTATATTGCTGCATTTATATATGAGCAAACTGTTAAGCTTCAGTAAAAGAAATTTTATTTTCAGAGTTCTTCATTCTCATGCCAGTTCATTTCAATACAAGACTTGGTTCTACTGAGGTGAAGAGAAGATTTGCTGAATGAAATGAAGTAATAAAATGTCCAAATCACCAAGCACTGTAAATGTCACATTTTTTTTCCTCTGGAATATATAATGCCCTCACTGCCATATACAACTGCATTCCTTTCTATATACAGATATATTTTAAAAGGATAGCTATTTTCTCATGGCACCGGTGGTAATAACTACAATGAATTCATAGGGAAAAAATTACCACCGGTATCAGTTTGCTTCATTTTTCATGTAAATGCTTCTGTTCACAGTATGAGGCATAGTGCCCAGCTCTCTGTAGGCATTAAATAAATGTTTGGCTGTACTAGAAGTAGTAACAGCAGCAGGCCTCATGTGTAAAACAATTTTGTATCAAGCCGTTCCAGCTGAGAAGAAGAGACTTCTGTAACAATCTCATAAGTTTTTATCTCCTGTGAACATGGTATCTTTTCCCATACTTCCTTCCAGCCTCCTTAAATAAGTGGGCCCCTTGCCACTGTGACTACTTTCTGCTATGGCACCCAATTGTGGAATGTCCTCTCTTTAGAGGCTAGCTGGACTGGCTGACACTGATGCCAACTTCACTTAAGGGTTGTTTTTTTACACCTTTGGGGTGTAAAAATTTGATCAAATTTCTACAGATATATGAGCTGGCATCTTGTTGGAAACAAATGCAGGGATAAGTCAAACTCACACTGTGTATGTCTTTTTGTGGTTGTTGTGTACCGCCCTTGAACAATGGCCTCTTAACTGCTGGACCTATTGAGGGCCCTCTGGCAAAACAGTGTAGGGGCCACAGGAGTGCATGGGGCAGCAAAGAAGCATCCAGATATATTCTGAGAGTCGGATACATGATGACAGTGACATTCCCTGGGACCTTCAGAGGACGGAGAGAGAGCACTACTGAATCTAGTGATAGATTGGGGTCCAGAAAAACTCTAAGATCTGATTGGCAATCACTACCCTCAAAACTCAAGAATCTGTACCTCCATATACATAATGGTCTTCGTCTAATGTATTACAGATTCTAGGCACCCATCCAGCCTTTCCACAGGTTCACCTGAGTCAGGTATAACCTGTACTGCAGTAATAATGCAGTCTGATACTGTTTTAACTGCCATGGCTCAATGCTATGGAATTCTGGCTTTTGTAGTTTTGTGAGATGTTTAGCTTCTGTCAGAGAGCTCTGGTGCCACAACAAACTGCAAATCCCAAATGTCCATAGGATGAAGCTATGACCACTTGCATTATTTCTATAGTATTGATGGTTTGTTACTTCAGATCCCAAGATGACCTCACCCACCCAATATGGTGGCTGAACTGCGTGGGAACTTACTGGTAGGTGAAATCTCACAATGGAGATGCCAAGGGCCAAAGGTCTTCTAGAAGAATTGGCCATGCAGATTAATGCAAAACCACCATATCACCCTGCCATTGCATAGAACATGGAAAAGTTACTTAGTGCACTATTAGTCCCAGAATCCCAAAAGGAACTTTTTTAAGGATTTGCCATTACTTCTGTACTCATAAAGAACTGATTCAGAAGAATGTTTTTTTTCCTTCTACTGCATTCATGGATTCAGCCACACACAGCTTGAATATATATATATAGATAGATAGATAGATAGAAATATAAATTCCAAAATACAAACCTTAATTTTGCCATTTTACACAGAACTTTGCCCAGTTCAATTTGCAACAGTGAAATGGCATTTTTCTAGACTAGAAAATGTGCACTGTAGCATCTGATCACAAGGAGACTACTCAGAGAATCTAGAAGGATGTGTGTTTGTGCATTTGTTGGGAATTCCCTGGATCCTCTCCTTTCAGTTCCAGGAAGTCTTGAAAGATATTCAAGTGACAGGAAGATTAACAAGTAAATTAATGTTCATGAACAGTGAATATCTTGTCACTAAGCTTTAGAATTCATTGTCTTTCCATGGGAGAGTGATGGGTTTAGCAGATAGCTGGGAAGTATATGCCTTCCAAAATCTGATGTAAAGCATGTTAACAAGCCTAAGATGCCTGCCTAGGAATGATTTATAGGCTAGCATCCCCCACACAAAATCACTTTGTTATATTTGAATAATGAAAAAATAGTGGCATCAAATTGTATATTCTCACAGCAATGTGTTTAAACAAACAGCTGTTTGATCATTGTTTGGAACTGTTAGGGGAAGTTCTTTTGTTTGACTTGACTAAAATCAATATATGTATACATGCTGGCTGTTTTGGGGGGTTTTTTAAATAAAAAAAGCTACAGCATCTAACTGCTGATTGCTATTGGCATATAAAATGATGTGTCTAAAGCATGTGAGTGTCAGTAAAATCAATTGTTCAGAATGGTTATCTTTTAATTTAATAGTTTAAAATGCTTCTTTTAAATTTTTTAACATAAAGCTGAGTATTTTTTATATATAGTTTGCTAAGTAGTTAAAAAGTCCAGAAGATTGCCATAGAGTGGTCAACATGGCTGCAATATCCAGAGTTTGCAGTAGGGGAATAGGGCCTAATCCAGAAAGTCATCTTGGCCCACTGTCACTATAGTATTCTTTTATTTTATTTATTAAAATATTTCTATTCCACCCTGTATCAAAAGATCTCAGTTTAGCATGCAGGTAAATTCAATACTAATAGGTCTTTCAGTGCTGGCATTATACAACATCTTTATGGTATTTGAGTCATACGAGTTGCAGTTTCAGAGCTATCTTCAAGGGCAGCCAAACACAGAGTACATTACAACAGTCTAGTCAGGAGGCTACCAGTGCATGACCTATCATGGGTTCATTATCTCTTCCAGCTAAGGATCTCTAGCTGGCACACCAGTTGAAGCTGGGACCAAGCACTCTGGGCCTGCAGAGACAAAGATGGATCCTGGACTACTTCCAAGCTACACACCTGCAACCTCATTCAGACCAGGCTATTTAGCTGATCCACAGACAACCCTGTTTCCCTGAAAATAAGACATCCTCAGAAAATAAGACCTAGTAGAGGTTTTGCTGAATTGCTAAATATAAGGCGTTCCCCGAAAATAAGATCTAGCAAAGTTTTTGTATATAAATATATACACAATATATAATAAATGTGTGTTGTTGTTTTTGTTCAACAATAAATGTGAATTTAGTTTAGCTTAGCGAATTTATGTGAAATCTAATTGTGTTCAGAATGCCTTCCCATTTCCCGCAAAATGACCCATTGCCTGAAATTGCATGATATACTCTAATACGCAATTACGTGAAATCCCATGATTGCATTCGGAATGACTTCCCGTTGCCTGAAATTGTGTGAGATACACTCATGTGCAATTATGTGAAACTCCATGATTGCATTCGGATTGCCATTGAAGTATACCCCCAAATTCCATCGTATGATAAACTCCTTAGACTATGGGGGGAGAAAATGCTATTCTCCAGACATTATTGGGTTGCAACTTGCATCAGCCCTAGCCACCACAGGCTGGCATTCTGTATTGCAGTTATGGATTCGTAGAGTTACAGATCTGACAATACTCCTTATTCAATAAGATTCTGTAATGTTTGTGGCACTCTTGTTTCTTAAATGCCCCCCTCCCAGCAGTTGGATTGAGCAAAGGAGTCTGCTCAGCTGTGGATCAGGGCACAAGAAAGATGACATTTCCAGTCCCTTCCCACCAGTGAGCAAGCCTGTGACAAGGAAATATGAAAGGGGCCCTGCTTCTGATAGCCTCACACACTGGTATGAGGAGGCTGGAAATGGCATCCCTCTTGCACCCTTTCCAGTAGCTGAACATCCATCTGCTGGCTGTTAAGGTTGGCTTGGGAAGGGAATGAAGCCAGGAGACTACTTCATTACACATTTGTAAGTAAGGAGTCTGTGAAGAATTTTGTCAGCTGTAAGGGATGATCCCCTCCATTTCAAAAATGAAAACTTTCTTGAAAATGCTGCACTTCTTAAATTTATTCTAGCCTTTGCATTCTTAAAACTATCACCTTGGCTCCTGGCATTACTCTAAAATCCTTCCTGTGTTTCTGAGGCAGGCAGAAGCTGGAACATTTAATTAAATTGAGTTAAACTTCACCCTATTTGCTCTTTTTTTATTTACATATACATTGCAATTTTAGGATTTGGGTGTAACTTTCCTGAATCTATAGCCTTCTCTCTCTCTCTCTCTTTTTTTTTCCAGTGCTCTTTAATTGCTTTGAAAACTTCTACACATTTGAAAGAGCCCAAGACAATTCTAGCCAGGGCTTAGAAGAATCTATTCAGTAACTTCAAATATCCTTTGTTACCTCCCACAAACACTTTATTATAGATCAGAGAATCTGTTCTGCCATTGATTTTATATTATCCTAGCAGAACATTTTCAGGGGTAGAGACTAGCAAAGTTATTTCACTGGTAGCCAAGACTTCCAGTACTCACTTTTCTGGTGCAAAATTCAAACACCTGAAATACAGAGGAAGTGTTACAACTTTATGTGGCATTTTACCTCCTACTGATTGTGGCAAGAGCACTGGGGAACTTTACAACAGTTAACAGCGTCTTGTCTTATTACATTTTCCATCAATCATATTTTTGCTTTGACTTTACCTGGCAAATTCTTCTCTCAGCTGTCAGTCATTTCTGTTCATGAACCTCATTATATACACTCTAATGGAAGACAGTGGGTTCTAATGCTGCCTGCCTAAAGTGGTTACAAATTTAGTGAAATCCATGCGAATGACAGGTCCATTTGATAATCTCACATTTGCTTTGGGAAACTATGCAGCTGCTCCTGATTGCAAGTATATTTCTTGCAGAAAAATAAAACACATCTGTTGTTACAGAGTATATTATTGTAGCTATTTTCATTCACTAACATGCTTAAATTCAAACTGGGTATCCATATAGACATGTGAGGCTGCTATATATGGTCCTTTTAGCCCAGTATTGTCTATTTTGATCAGCAGAGGTTTTCCTTGGAGCCAAGCAATGATCTCTTTCAGTCCTGCTGTCAGAGAAACCTTTCTATGCAGATGCCAGAGATCAAATTTCTAATGAAAAAATAGACCCTATCACTGACTGAATCCTACCAGTTAGGGCCAGTGCTCTGCTGAAGTGACTAGACTTCTGTCCTCCTGTATATACTATGGGAGGAATAAGACCCTGTTTAGAAGGGAGTGTTGCAGTCCTCCAGATGAGGGTGGATTACAGCTTCTACTCATCTTTGGAGTTTATCACATGACCTGAATTGAAAGTACAATCCAATGGCAATCTGAATGCAATCATGAGATTTTGCGTTATAGTGTGAAAGCTGATCACACACATTTTTGGGTAATGGGAAGTCTATCTGAATGCAATCATGGGGTTTCATGTTATTGCGTGAGAAACTATCACATGCAATTTCAGGCAGCTCCGAACGCGATGCAGCGTCAATACGTAATCATATAAGTTCTCTGAATTAGCGAATTCACTCAATTCCGAACTGGCCCCACTTTCATTTCTTTCAAAATTGAGAGAAATTCCTCCCATGTGATAACATTCTTTGTCAGCATGGCCAATGAGTAGATATAATGAGACATACGAGGGGGTATCCAAAAGTTTTAATGATCACCTTTTTTCAAAATTGACAGAAAGTTTGTTTTGATTTGTAGTTGTTAATTTATCTTTATGTAGTCACTATCTAGATTTATACATTTTTCCCAGCATATCTTGACTGTCCGAATACCTGATATTGTAGAAGCCTGCAGAGATTGCCCCTTTTACACTTTAGTCAATTCTGGCAAGCCATCACAAAAATAAAAGACACAATGAACTGATTTTCTCAGCAATGTGAATTTAGGGACCAATGATGACACTGACAAAATTTCATCAATATGCCATAATAACTTCTGGGTGATAATTGCTACTTTACGATACCCCCTCGTAAGGCGCAATCTGCAGACTTCTACAATATCAGGTATTCGGAGGGTCAAGATACGCTGGGAAAAATGTATAAATTTAGATAGTGACTACATAGAAAGAAGTTAACAACTACAAATCAAAACAAACTTTCTGTCAATTTTTTAAAAACATGATCATTAAAACTTTTGGATACCCCTTCATACTAAACAAAAAAATCTAGACGGCTCTAGGTTCTTCCTATTTATTACTAGCTGAGGATGCCCTCTTCAACCTGATACTCTAAATGTTTTGGACTGAGAGTGACAGGTTTTGTGGCCCAACACATTTAGAGAATGGAGCTTATCGCTTGGGCAAATAAGATGGCTTACCTCTTCTGGCTTCAGTTCTGGATATACAATGCCCCTGGATGTTATCATACCTAAATCACCACCGATCTAGCTGGGATGCTGCCACCACACAGATACATTCTGGATCAAAGCCTTGCTCAGCCAGCATTTTTTTGAAGTCAGGAAGTTTCCGGCTTCTAAAATTGGCTGGCTGAGCAAGGCTTCAACCTGGGATGCATCAGGGTGACAGTATCTCGGCTAGATTGGTGGTGATTTAGGTATGATAACATCTCGGGGCATCCTGGATCCAGAATTGAAGCTGGAAGAGGTAAACTGGATTATTTGCCCAAGTAATAAGCTCCAGTGTCAGGCTGGGCAGGGCTGCAAGATGCAACTATACTCTGCTGAAGTTTGTGCTCATTTTTTTGGCATTTGGAAACATTCTCTCTTTCTGTGTAAATTCAGCAAGTGGGTTGCTATGAAGATAAACTGAGACACGAGTGGTTTTAATCTGTCCAGAGCCTTGAGAGAGCTCAACATAGAAATCTAAACAAGCTACAATTTACTGCAATTATTTTGCAATGTTTTATTCATACACCTCATCTTCCCCTCCCCCTGACTATTTTTACTGCTCAGACACCATGTATCATGATTCTATGATTCTATGATCAGCATTTTGTATTCCATTTTTAAAAAGCAATATATTGTCAGACAAATGTATGCTTTTCCTGGCTCATATAGAAAACACAGGGAAATGTATCTTTTAATAAAGTTGTTGTTCAGAATGTCCAGAAGAAGAATGTCATGTCAGTGACACTGAATTAAGTCAGAGGAAAATGTTCTATCACTTTAATTTTCACTACTGAAGAAGTGATGGCAGGTGTTGGGGGGAGGAGTTGACACACTCTTTCTCAGCAGCACCATTTTATTTCAGACATGAAGAAATGATATGAGACAGTAGATGCATAAAGGACATTACAGAAGAATCTGTTCAATGCTCTCTTGCCATAAATTCATGAAATCCATGTTTGTATAATGGATGCAATTAATGGAGTCCTCATTGAACTATCTCGCAGAGATATTTTTAGGTCCATTCAAGAACTTGTCCATTACGATGATGATGGCACTTGTTCTGTCTCGGCAGCCAGCCAGGGCAAGGAATTCCATAGGGTCATAAAGCTGCCTTACCAGAGCTTCCAGACCAGCATTTAGAGTTCTCAGAGTCAAGCCAGTCTGGGTCAGCAGGGGAAGGCAATTAATTGAGGCGTCAAATTCAAAGGTGTGTGGGTAGCAAGGTCAGCCACCAAAGCAGGGTCCAAGTCACACATGCCAAGTGTCAAGAGCAAAATAGGGTGCAACTTCCAGAAAAGGTTAGTTGTCAGCATCCACTCTCTGGAGGTAAGGTTAGGATATTTGTATTCTAGTAGACTCCCACAGCTATTGCCTCATTTCAGCATGTTTTCTATAATACTCTTTGACCGACATAAAATCTCCCTTTATTGTCGGTGTTCACTTGTGGTCGGTATTGTCTAGTATGTATCTGTGTCTTGGGTCTGCTGTGGGGTATCCCTGTTTGTCTCCTGCATGGACATGTTCCTCTGCTCTTTCCCTGGCTCCTGACAGCTAGGTCTGCCATCCTCTTTGTCTGCCTCACTCTCTGTATTGTACTCCAGACCTGGAGTTCTGGGAAGGAGGCATGACAATAGTCATAGCAAAACATAGTTGTTTGTGTCCAGTTTCTTAAAACATGCACCTGATAGCTCAAGGTAAGATTATCAAAAGAAAGTGATGAACAAGGTCAGACTGGGCACATTAAAAGTGAATTACAATAGCCTAGTCATTGGAAGTATGAATAACAACATTGAAAGCTACATTGGTGTCTTTGCCCTGACCAGTGGAGGGCATTCTGTGGACAGAAGTTTGAGGAATTTAAAAATAAAGTGCCTAGACTGTTGAAGAGGAGGTAACAAGGAAGGGTGGGGGAGAAGAAAAAAACAAGGGAAAAGAAGATATGAGATGTAGTTTTGACAGCTTTAAAATTGCAGACAGTTCAGCTGCTCATTGGATTGTTTGCTCTCGTCTAGACTATGGAAAGAGTTTGTTCTTGGTTGGAGATGCTTCCTGCTAGCATCAAGCCATCTTATCTGGAAAAGACTCTTGACAGCCACATTATTCAACCTGTGGAACAGAGAAAAATGTCACACTAGTAATTGTGTGACTCTGAAGATACAGTACAGTGGAATACTTTTATAGGAATAGACAATCAACTGTAATGGGATAAGTGGGAACTGCATTTTTATAACAATAACAGCGTTTTAATTTTTGAGCTTTTTTTAGTGCTTTTACATCTCTGCAGTATTATCCCTGCTGCTGGTTTTAATTTGATTTGAATGAAATGCTTTATTCTCTGCTGCTGGTTTCATCTTGGTTTAACATTCTGCTGACTTTTGCCATTGTTTACTTCAATTACTGCTATACGGTTGTATTTTTGTTGCATTTTGTATTTTATAATTATATCAGAGTGTACATTTTAAAATGTAATAAATGTAATACAATCTAAACACAATTTCAAAATGTAACGAACAGATGAATAATTACATTAGGTAGGTGCACTAATTAACCTAGCTATGCTCTGCACCCATTTTTTTAAAAACACATTTATTAAACAAACACAGTTCATAGATCTATCTTAAAAACAATCAATCTTAACAACTAAACTATTCAACAAAAATAAACATACACTACTGCCTCCCCGCAATTGATGGATATATACCACTATTTCTCTGCTTCTTTATATCTGACAATATATTTATGCCTCCAACATACCAGTTCTATTTATTTTATAGAATTCAAAACTGATTCATATCCCCAGTAAGACTGCAAATATGTAATAAATAATTCCCAATCTTTCTCAAAATTATTCAAAGGTTTCTCTTTCATCAACATTGTTAATTTGCCAGTTTCAGCAAGTTCCATCCTCTTCCCCAGCCAGTTTTCTTATATTGGCATGTCAGTGTCTTTCCAGCTCTGAGAATATATTATATTTGCTGCTTGGATCATATATTGGATTTTCCCACCATATTCTTTTAAAATTTGATTAGTCAATAATCCAAGCCTAAAAATCTCTGGTTTCAGCTGTATCTTAACATTAAAAATGTCCTTTAACATTGAATGGATTAGAGTCCAGTATTTCTATACCTTATCACAAGTCCCCCACATATGAAAAAATACGCTTTCATCAGTTTGTATTTCAAACATTTGTTTGAATTAATCTTACACATTTCTGATAGTCTATCTGGCATTAAATACCATTTATACATCATTTTACAAAAATTCTCCATTAGATCATAACTCAAGGTAAATTTCAGACCTTTTGTCCACATTCTTTCACATTGTTCCTTTTCAATTGGAGAACCAAAAATATGAGCCTATTTCAACATATGATCTTTCACCTGTTCCTGTTGATTCAAATCTGGGCAGTAATTTACGCATTTTCAATCAAGTGTTCTGCATCCATGATGACGTGGTACACCTGATTATAGCTACCTAAAATCAAATGATGCACTATCCTTAGTGAAGCAGCTACTCAGGATCAAAGGAGACTCATCTAATAGGCAAAGAAACACCTTTGTTTTGCTCATTCAGTGTGAAGGCAAAGCAAGGGCTTCACCAGACCTCACTGATATCTACCATGTAGCCAAATGTTACTGGCTGGGTGGGTTTGTAATGTCACCATGTTTGTGAAGCTATGTGGCCATGTTCTAGAAGAGTTTCTTTCTGATATTTTGCCAGGGCATCTGTTCTCTGAAGATGCCAGCCACAGATCCTGGCAAAATGTCACGAAGAAACTGTTCTAGAACATTGCCACATTGCCCCCCAAAAAACACAAAAAAACTATCATCATGTTTGCTCTGTGTTCCCTGGTAGTTTGGGGTCATAGAACCAGCAGGATGGAAACTTTTTTAAAAAATGGTTCTGAACTGACATAAAAAAGGTGACTCACAGGAGGCAGTTATATGTTGTTTTAAAATTATCTAAAATTTCTGTGCTGTTTCCTAGTAATTAAAAAAAAGATTGGAAGCCTCAAAAGCAAAGTATAAACTGTAGCTATCAAACATACACCTTGATTTTCCATAATTTTGTTTGACTGATATTGGTTTGTTGGCTTATAAACAAGGCAGAACATCTTTTATTATGTCATTCATAATGTTTTTCTTTCTTTTTTAAAAGAGGGATGTAGCCATGCACTCTGCAGGCATGCATCCCATGGTGTGTTTTCTAGGAAATAGTTTGGCCCTTGGGACAAAAATTTCCTCCCCCTGCTGTTGCCTCATAGCTCCTGTTCAAAAGACTCTCATGTTTGAGCTGCAACAGAACCTACCTATGAATATTCAGAGCTGAATATTTATATATTGATTTATATATCACTTGCCACATCTAAAATGGTATCTTGAAGTGGTCTCAGTATCTCAATGCAGTATGAAGGGCTCATTTGTCCCAGTGTCTTGCTGTTCAGGATCTCATCAAGCCATTCAAACAAGCTTCTGTGGCATACAAATGTTGTTAAGAAAAATAACTAAATTGATTTCTGAAATGATGGCCAAAATTCTATTGTTAATCCTGACTAGAGTATAGCCTTTCAGTCAACTGCTTACGTCTCCATGACCTCTAATTCAACAAATGATTAATAGGTCTATCCTATCTGTGATAAAATAGAGCAACAGAATTCAAGCCATAGCCATAGACTTTTAAGTAGGTAAGCCATTATTGTGATTGATTTATTGATTGATCAATTGAGTCTTCTCTAGTATGGACTCTGTTTGTGACAGATTGTTGTACTGATTGGGTTTATTTGAGTTGGGACTAATCATCATGTTTCCAGCTAATATTTAGACTTCAAGCTTGGTTTGAAAACCAGAGGTCCCTGACCATAAGACAATTCCACTGAAGGTATGAGGGAAGTGATTTTTACCAAATGCCACTCTCCCTTGCAGTGATATTTCCCACACTCTTCTGGAGGTTCCTCTGCTACTCAGGGATGGCTTTTCAAGAAGCATGGTGTATGTGTATGTGTGTGTGTGTGGTGGAGTGGAGGAGATGTTGCCAAATGCCTTCTTTATCCTTCTTTTACTTGATTCTGGTCCCTTCTGTAAGTGGATGAGCCTTTCCATTTGTGGAAGGGGCAATGCATTTCTCTCGCCATTGTCTCATCTTCAGATCTCATCACAACAGGAGTTGTTTTTCGTTCATATTCATTGATTTCCATTGAATGCAGAAACTATAAATTACAGGGATTCCTGGACTATGGATCACTTCACAGCCATGAGCCTGGATAAGATGATCTTTCTGATTCCTTGCTGTTCTACATTTCTATCCAAGCACATTTTTGTTGCTAATTGTTTTTATTGGGACTCTTTATGGAGCCATAAATGTATTGATTATTTTATATTGTATGCAAAATAGTTTCTTACTGAAGTTTTATACAGTATGAGAAACAAGAGATTTCTCAGATGTGGTGCAGCTGCTCCAGAGAAAGATATAAAAAGGGCCATTTAACACTCATAATCTTGGGAACAAACTGGAGCTATCTTGCTGCACTATTTAGATAGGGTTTTCTGTTTGTCTTCTTTATAAATTGTTGCCTACAAACACTGAAACTATGGCTGTAGATATGAAGTGAGCAATAAAAAATGAGTTGTGATAGATGGCATTGTTTGTGAAGAGATAATGAATTCCAGCTCAGGAATACAGTTTGTGTTCCTGCTTACTTTTAGAGCATTTTATTCTACCTGTACATTGGCACACACGAGCACTTTGTGACGCCCTGAGGCCAAAATTAGGGCTCGATAGGGCTGGTAGTCTAGATGTGCTCAGCCCTAGTGATGTCACAGGTGCGTGCGCCCATCCACACAGAATATTTCCAGAGAAGCAGCATCATAGGGCTGCATTGCAGCCCTTATGACACCGCAACAAATGAATCACTCTAGGTGGCTCCTTTTTTAGTGTGCATCTGTGCAGCAGCATGTGAGCGCTGCTGCACAGTTGTGTAGCAAACAGGAGCAGTATTTGCTGCCCATGTGTACCGGGCTGTTGCTACTTTATAATGAATATTTGGAACTACGGACCCAGCATAGTGTAGTGGTTTGGGTGTTGGATTAGGACTTTGGAGGCTACTTGGGCAAGTCACACTCTCTCAGCCTCAGAAGAAGGCATATGTAAACCTTCTCTGAACAAATCTTGCCAAGAAACTCTTGTGATCAGTTTGTTTTAGTTTTGCCATAAGTCAGAAACGACTTGAGGGCATGCAACAACAGTTTGGGGAATGTGCAGAGCCTTGTTATGGCTATTTTAGGCTGCACATTCTACACACTTTCCTAGGATTAGCCTTTTTAATCCCAATGGGGTTTATATCTCAGTAGAAATACATAGGATTATTCTGTCATAGATTATTTTTCAGTAATCATTTATGTTAGTATAGCTGTGACCTCTCATGTGCAAATTCTATGGAAAATTATAGCCAAGATCCTGCATCAGGAAACATACTGTGGTGTTCCACACTGGCAAAACTACCATATGTCTTCCTTCTCAACCCCCCTGGGACTCAGCTATTGAGTGCTACAGCTCCAATGCATTGCTGTTCAATGGCTGATAAGAAAAGAAGGTATTAGAAAAGGATCTGTCTATATGAGACCCTCCATGGTTATTTATATGACCATCTGCCCCTCTGGATTCTCTAGAATGACTTCCCCCCCCCCCTCATCCTTCAGAGGAATACATTGATTCATGTAGAAGTAATCAGGAGTGGAAATTCACCTTCTAAATAATAATAATAATAATAATAATAATAATAGGGTTTTTTAATTTCTTTTCCACCTCTCCTCAAGGCCCAAGGTAGGGTGCACCATGTTAAAATACAAAACACAATTAAAAAAACACATAAAACCAACAGTTAAAATACAGTAATATAAAACCATTAAGATATGTTGATATAATACATTCTTCAAAATATACCGGTTAAAAAGTCAGTCACTCCAGATGTGCACTATTTGACATCAATAAAATACAGTCACCCCTCCTTTCTTGCAAACTGGAGGTCCATGTTCTTCAATATTCACGGGGGGGGGGGAGGAGGGTCTGGAATGGATCCCCCCTGAAAATGGAGGGCCAATAGTACCTGTTTCTTAAAACCAGCAGAGAGCTTCAGTCACCTCTGGTTTTTGTTTCTTGTTTTCCTTTTTGGGGTACTTTCAGCAGCAGTCTTTTAGGAGTTTATCAGATGGGAGGAATTTGTCTCTATTTCAAATGGAGCCAATTCGAATTCATGTAAGTTTGCTAGTTTAGCGAATTTATGTGAATTCTAATTGCGTTCAGAATGCGTTCAGAATGACTTCCCATTTCCCGAAATTGCATGAGATACTCTAATATGCAATAATGTAAAACCCATGATTGCATTCGGAATGACTTCCCTTTTGCCCAAAATTGTGTGAGATACACTCATACGCAGTAACATGAAACCCCATGATTGCATTCGGATTGCTATTGCATTATACTTCCAATTTCTGTCATCTCATAAACTCCTTAACCATTACACTAATTGCACCTTACAATGGGGTATTGTAAAGCAATAATTATCACCTGGAAGTTATTATGGCATATTGATGAAATTTTGTCACTGTCATCATTGGTCCCTAAGGGCACGTTGCTGAGAAAAATCAAATCATTGCATCCTTTATTTTTGTGACTGGCTGTGCCAGAAGTGACTAAAGTGTAAAATCCTCATCGGGCGCAATCTCTGCAGGCTTCTACAATATCAGGTGTTCGGAGGGTCAAGATACACTGGGAAAAATGTGTAAATCTAGATATTGACTACATAGAGATAAGTTAACAACTCCAAATCAAAACAAACTTTCTGTCAATTTTTTTAAAAGGTAATCATTAAAACTTTTGGATACCCTCTCGTATGAGTGTTGGACTGTGACCTAGGAGACCAGGGTTTGAGGCTCAGCTTGGCCATGAAACTTACTGGGGACTCTTTCAAACGGGAGGAATTTCTCCCAACTCCGAATGGAGCCAATGCGGATTCATGTAAATTCGCTTGTTTAGCGAATTTACATGAACCCCTGCTCCGTTCGGAATTACTTCCCATTACCCGAAAATAACCCCCTCCTGCCCGAATTTGCATGCGAAGCTTTAATTCGCAATAAAGTAAAACCCATGATTGCATTCGAATTGGCTTCCCTCTTGCCCGAATTTGCGTGCGAAGAGTTAATTTGCAATAACATAAAACCCATGATTGCATTCGAATTGACCTTAAATTATACTTCCAATTTAGCCTCGTATGAAAGAGTAGTCTGTGACCTTGATCGAGTCACATGCTCTCAGCCTCACAGGAAGGCAATGGCAAACCTCCTTGGAACAAATCTTGTCATGAAACTCCCATGATAGGTTTGCCTTAGGGTCACCATAAGTTGGAAATGACTTGAAGGCACACAGCAACAACAATAATAAATGTCTTTCAATAAAAAGTAAGTATAAAACAATACCTCTGTTAAACAAACAGTAACAAACATTAAAAAAAAACACAGCATAAACATCAGCAAAAAAAACTCAGTAAAAAAATTTTGGTTCCTTCCTTCCTTCCTTCCTTCCTTCCTTCTATTTTGAGCCTGCTCTCTCTAGTTCAAAAGGCTCTGAGAGTGGCATACATAAGCTTAATAACAACCAAGACAGAGAGTCCCTGCCTTCAGGCTTGCAGTATGAACTTTGATTGAATACATTCCAAATTAATTACCATCTAATTAAAACAGATTGAATTTTTTTAAAAAAAGTCTTTCAGAAGATAATAAGAAACAGAATTTGGCAAAACTGCCCTTGGAAGGAATTTCACAAACATGGTACCAGCCATCAAGAAAACTAGTTTGAATCCTATTGCCCCATATATTGCAGCCAGAGCAGATCTCTTGAATGCTGAGTCTACACATAGGTAAATCCCATTAATTTGTTGGGTCTACTCTAGTTAAAACTAAAAAGTGTGTTTCAGACCTCTTCTTTTTGTATCTGTTCAGCATGGATTCTCCTGTAATCTAATTCTGTAAGCATTAATTTGGTACTATCACTGATTGTCTTTGCTGAAGTTCATTTAATTGTTTTGTCTGAATGCCCTTGGAATTGGCTACAGAGAGTAATGTTATACAATTACAAGGTATCAAATCTACATGCCAACTTCTATGTAAGGTCCAATGAATTGTGACTATGCAAGATGTATCATCGCACACTTGGTGGAACACACTGGATCTTCCAATAAGACAATCATTCTTAAATGATTTAGGCTCTTTTAAATTGCTGATGTTTTAAATATATCTTAATTGTGCTTTAACTTTTTTTAATGTTAGGGGTTTTGTGTTTTTGTTTTTAGCAGTCTTATGTTTTAACTTTGTTCTTGGATCCCATATCAGGAGACCGGGTGGAACAGAAATTTAAAAAGGAAATAAAGGAATAAATGCTTTTTCCAATGCTGTATAAATATTAAATAAGGCAAGTTCATTCACCGGGCTACTTGTAAACATTTTCTCTAAATTAATCATACTGTCATTGCCCAGTAGAACTAAAAAGTAATTTTAACATCTAAGTGATCCTTCAGATCCATCTGTGTTAATTCCAAAACACAAACACAGTGCACAAGTTAATTATGCTGGTGCTTTGACATAATTGGGAAATCATTATAAATTCCTTTGATATTCAAAGCATTAATCATGGCTGGATTTGGTACTAATAAGGAGTGATTCTGTGATATTTAGCAGTGAGATGTTGTACAACACTCAATCCTACAGGCATAAGACTGTGGGGCTAGAGAAGGCAATGGCTGTATGAGATGCATATACAATGGTAAGAGTAAAGAACAGAGCCGACATCTTGTCACCTATAACCTTTTTAAATAGAAAGAGATTCTACTTTGGAAATGGGGCAATATTGATTTCTATAGCAATGTGTCCCAGTCTTCAGATCATACTAGTCATCATTCTGAATTCGAGTGTCCTTGTAACTTTCCCCCCCTTTTTAATGCTGACTTCTCTTTTGCCATTGTGTGACACTGACTGTGTCTGTATTTTGCAAATGAAGGGGAAAAATTGCTGCTGCATTAATACCTTTCCTTTCTCAGCTCATACATCCTGAGACAGATGGAGAGGCCCAGACTCCTAAAGTTGTTGTGAAGTTATTTTGAAACGGTTATTCTAAAAACAATAAATTTTGCTTGTTTTTTACTTTTTTTTTTTAAAAGCGCCACTCAGACTCACTTGTAAAGAATACCTAACACTTTAAAAAGATTAAATTCCAACAACAGTAAAAAAAAGGCACCCAAATGATTCCTGAAAGAATAATTTTAGAAGCAGAAAGTACTATAAATCTTGCTGTTTATTAAGTATTTTTTTTAAATGCAGTTGTGTCCTCATTACCACCAAAAGCAACACTTTACAAATAACATTCTACTCTTTCAAACGGGAGGAATTTCTCCCAACTCTGAATGGAGCCAATGCGGATTCATGTAAATTTGCTAGTTTAGCAAATTTACATGAACCCCTGCTCCGTTCGGAAGAACCCCTGCTCCGTTTGGAATTACTTCCCATTACCCGAAAATAACCCCCTCCTGCCCGAATTTGCATGCGAAGCTTTAATTCGCAATAATGTAAAACCCATGATTGCATTCGAATTGGCTTCCCTCTTGCCCGAATTTGCGTGCGAAGAGTTAATTCGCAAGAACATAAAACCCGTGATTGCATTCGAATTGACCTTAAATTACACTTCCAATTTAGCCTTGTATGAAAGAGTCAATTGTAACATTACTTCCCAACTCTGTGTAGTTGGTACAACAAGTATGATGGGTGCTTACGCAACATGTGTAAAGATAATATGTTTCTGGTTTCTTCTGTTATGCAAGTATTTAAGCTTTATTTATCCTTCCTCCCTGTAACCCAAAATCAGATTGCATCAATTGGCCATAACTTAGATTAAGAGTTGTTCTGGTACTCATTTTGTCTCTAAACATCCTAGGAGATCATGACAGAACAGTGTGTGGCAAGTTAGCATCCTATACATGCATGCTTTGCTGGAAAACAATTGGGTTAGACTTTAATCTTAATTGCCTATCTAGATAAACAAGAATTCTTAACCAAGATCCTTGTATTGGGAGTAGAATTTGGGGGGCAACCAATTCAATAGACTTGGCATACTTTTAATACATTCCTTTCCCCTCATTCCTTTACTTTTTGTCCTATTTTGGAATCTTAGGGCATGAACTATAGCTTTTGACCAATGTGTCCTCTGTGCCTGCCCCCCGCCCCCTCCCTCCGCATACCTTCCAACATTTCATAGGTGAAAAGTGGAACACGTGTGGCCAGCCAACATCAGAGTGTAATCAAGATTGCATTCATTATTATGAAGGAAGAACACACGATCTAGGAGAGACTTCAGCAGTTTGCTTTTGCCTGAAACTACTGAAGAGAGCAAAATTCTACCCCTTCCTCTCCTCTCCTTCCACTGAGTTGGTGGAGTGCAAACTAGTTTTGCAACAACTGAAGTAACCTGATGACAATGGGGGAAAGCTGGAGGAATGAGAGAGAAACTGGGATATTTTTAAAGCCTCTGGAAAAAGTAGGATTGCAGGGGATTGCAGTACCTGCCAAACTGGTACTGCTGGAGGGTATGCTCTCTTTGTAGTGCCACTAGATCCATTATGGCTGTACCAGGCTTGCTTAACATTGTTGCCTGCCCACACAATCTTTATGTGTTCAGAGGCACAGTTCTTCTTCAGATGAACACAGATGCTTTGACTGGGAGTTCCTGCATGGCAGGGGGTTGGACTAGATGGCCCTTGTGGTCTCTTCCAACTCTATGATTCTATGATCCTGTTCCTTATATTTCAAAATCAGTAGGCAGTGCTGGCCAAAAAGCTAAAGTAGACATCTTAGCATCTCTAGCCACAAAATTAGGTTGGTCAATATAATGGTATCATGATTTGCGAATGGTCGCAAGTATTTCTTTCCTTGTAAATAGGGGACTCTTTCATACAAGGCTAAATTGGAAGTATAATTTAAGGTCAATTCGAATGCAATCATGGGTTTTACGTTATTGCAAATTAACTCTTCACATGCAAATTCGGGCAGGAGGGAAGCCAATTCGAATGCAATCATGGGTTTTACCTTATTGCGAATTAAAGCTTCGCATGCAAATTCGGGCAGGAGGGGGTTAATTTCGGGTAATGGGAAGTAATTCCGAACGGAGCAGGGGTTCATGTAAATTCGCTAAACAAGCGAATTTACATAAATCCGCATTGGCTCCATTCGGAGTTGGGAGAAATTCCTCCCCGTTTGAAAGAGTCCAGGGTTATCAATTCAAGATCATCCCAGGTTTGTTGGCCAAAACATGTGACCTAGGAATGCTCCCTGGTAATATCATTAAGCATTGTGCCAACCACAGTTACTCACAGCATGTCAGAAAAGGAGAGAGAGAGAGAGAGATTTTCTTGTTTGAAAATTAAGACAGATAACTAAAGAATCTGTTCCCATAACAGGATGAAATGAGTGGTTATACCTTCCCATATAGGAAGACGATATAAGAAACATTTAATCTAGCCCATTTGCTTCTAGACACTAGGCAGATGCAGAGCAGAGCAGAGGGTGAGTGGAGGGGAGAGGATGAGACTAACCAGAGCCAATTCCTATTGTCTTGACTGGAGCCCACATAAACTGTACCCTTGCCTCCCATCTAGAGATGACCTACATAAATTGGATACTCAGAGCCAGACCATTAAATCTGACCACCTTATTTGTAACCTACATCAATATATTTGCCTATCAAGCACCCTCTGAGTTACCTTTGTTTAAAAAAAAAATTGCACATTCATGTCAGTGTGCCCATCTTCAAGCACTGCCACTGACACAGTGATCCGTGAACACTCACATCTGCAGATGGAAAGCCTTGCAATACAGAGGGCCCACTGCAGAGCAATCTTGATTGCATGGCATTTTTAGTAAAATGCTATTTTAGCAAGAGAAGAGACTCATCACAGTGGAAGTCGGTGTGGAAGTCCACAGTCACCAAAGGAATGAGTAGAAAGTAGAATTTTTGCTATTTTTTTTGCCACCTCTGTGCTATTTTAGACTTGGAAGTGGTCTTTCTTTACAGCAGGAAATGACCAGAAGTCATTTCCTGATTTTTTAAAAAAGCCCTAGTGGATTGAGTTTAAATGAGGACTAAAGGAAACCAGAGTTTGATTCCCCACTTGGCCATGGGAAGCTTCTGGATGACTTTGGGCAAGTCACACTCCCTCAGCCTCAGAGGAAAGCAATGGCACACCCCTCTGAACAAATCTTGCTAAGAGAACTCCATAATAGGTTCACCTTAGGGCTGTTCAAAGCTGGAAATGGCTCAAAGAAACACAATCCCCCTCCTCAGATTAAAATGGCACATGTCCCTTGAAATATGGTGAAGTTGCCACCCTATACCCACTAGAGGGCATTTGAGGATTAACCCCTCCCCCCCCCCACACACACAAAGTTTAAAAAACAATTTTTAAAGGCTCTCTGGTTAAAAAAAATGGCCTTGGGGAACTGTATGTGGCACATCCTGGACTGGACTTTGCCCACTCAGGGCTAGATGCTGTCACAGATGCAAACTGTGGCACAGTTTGCAAAGAATTCAATATTTCAGGACAGCCAAGAGACTAGTGATTCTGTGGAAACAGAGTTGAATAAGATTTTACTACAATAGATATGTACCTGATACCACTCAGTGAAATGACATCACTTGTAAACGGAGGTCTTTAACCCAAAGACCTTGGACAAATAGGTCTATATTGCCCACATGCTCTCTTTCAACCCACATTGCTGACTGCATTATGTAGCTTTCAGTGACTCCTGACCAGGCTGTGAGAAGTCTTGTATTTTCATGTATTATACGATCTTCCCTTGCAGACAGTCTATGCCAGATTACAAATGCTTTTTCTAGGTCAGGGGACTCTTATCACATGGGAGGCAAGTGTCATTAAAACATGATTAAAGCATGGCAATAGCGTGATTGAGGGGAAGATTATCACACCCCCATCTGCTTCTCCTGTTTGTGTCCTGTGCGTAAACTGTAATGGAGACATGACTGGGTAATGGACACATCATTATTACCCAATGACACATCCTTTACAGTTTAGGCATGGGATACAAATGGGAGAAGTGTGCAGGGGTGAGATAATCTTCCCCTCAATCATGATATTACCATGTTTTAACCACATTTTAATGATGCTTGCCTCCTTCGTGTGATAGAGTCCAGGGTCTTTTTGCATCTCAATGGGTTTGGATGCCACGTGGGTTTGCTTTGCCAAGCTGATCTGCTCAGAACATCTGTTCTAATATACACTTATGGTAGCTAGATGAGAAAGTGCCCTGCTGGAGATGTGCCAGTTTCAGTTTCCAAGCATTCACATGTCTGTTCAGTGCTTGTTTTATTTGTGACTGCTCAAGTATATACAAAAATCTGACAAATAATTGGAGTTTGAAGGGCATGCTTAATGGATGCCTATAAAAGTGATTCATGGGCAGCGGTAAACTGTGTGCTCACACTAAAGGATTAAAAGCCACCTTAATGAGCCATACAAGACAGTTATTGATGTATTTATAAAATCATTCCTAAATACATATAAGCAGGGGAATTGCAAGATAAATATTTAAAGATTGCAGGAACACTTCTTCTTCCAGGTTATGGAAGTGTACTTCAAAGATTGAGAAACCACTAAGCCTTTAAAACAGGGTTCCTTTCAGAATACACAGGTTTAAAATAAATTAATAAACTTGTTTGTTTATAATATTTGTATGCTTGTCTTCATCGAAGCTGATTTCATGGTGGTTTAAAGATCTACAGATAACAGAAAATGATATTAAATAGCCAAGAGAAAATGATCAGGAGTATTTTAAAAACTTGGGAGAATATCAAGGGGTTTTGAGTTTTGTTTTGTTTTTGGCCTGGCACATAAAAGAAAGCAACCTGAGTACCAGGCAAGCATCTAAGGGGACCATTTTCCATAACTGGGAAATGGAGAAAGCCATTTCAATAGATGTCACCTCCTCCTGTAATGCCAGGAAAGATACTTAGAGATGGACAGCAGCACATGACCTCAGAATATGCTTAGGTTTTTAATGTGCTGAAAGTCCTTATGTTTGTTTAGAAACATTTATAGCCACTTAAATCTAAAGCAGTCGTGGGCAACATGTTGCCTTCCAGATATTGCTGGATTACAACTCCTTTCAACCCAAAGGGTGAGGCTTGGGGACAGTTGCTCATCTAAAACCGAGCTTAATTGCGGCGTCCCTCAGGGTGCCAGCCTGTCTCCGATGCTATTTAACATTTATATGAAACCACTGGGGGAGATCATTCAGAGGCATGGAGCTCAGTGTCATCAGTATGCTGATGACACTCAGATATATTTCTCCATGACAAGATCATCTGCCCAGACCTCAGATGGCATCGCCTCTCTCAATGATTGCCTGGCAGTGGTAATGGATTGGATGGGGGAAAACAGATTGAGGCTAAATCCAGACAAAACGGAGGTACTGACAGTCACCGGCCCAAAACCAGGTCTGGGAATACAACTCCCGGTCCTAGATGGAGTCACACTCTCCTTGAAGGACCCTGTTCGCAGTCTGGGGGTACTTCTAGACTCATTGCTTCACATGACTAGTCAGGTGAATGCGACGGTCAGGAATGCCTGTTATCAGCTTCAGCTGATACGCCAGCTGCGCCCTTTCCTGGAGATCTGGAAACTGTGGTACATGCTTTGGTCACCTCATGTTTAGATTACTGCAATGCACTCTACATGGGGCTGCCCTTGTGACCCGCAAACTACAACTGGTTCAAAATATGGCAGCCAGACTAATCACTGGGGCATCTAGGAGAGAGCATATAACACAGGTGCTTAAGTCTCTCCACTGGCTGCCCATCAGTTTCCGGGCACAGTAGAAGGTGCTGGTTTTGACCTTTAAAGCCCTTCATGGCTTGGGTCCATCCTATCTTAGGGACCGTCTCTTCCCATATGAGCCCCCTCGTACTCTCCGGTCCTCTGGGAGGAACCTATTACAACCTAAGAAAACTAGGTTGGCACAGATCTCCCAGAGGGCCTTTTCTGCTGTTGCTCCCAGGCTATGGAATGGCCTGCCGGATGAGATGCGCCTTATTACCACCCTGGACGGCTTCAAAAAGGCCGCCAAGACGCATCTCTTCCGGCAGGCTTTCCCAGGCAATGATTAACCTTTCTGCCAACTACTGTCCCTTTTGCCTCTTCCACTGGGATATCTGATATTGTTGAGGCTGCCCATCATTTTTAATTAGAGCTTTCCAATGTTTTAATGTTTTAATAGTAATGGCTCTGTTTCTGTATTTTTAAATCTTATCATAGTTTAATTTATTTTTAAGGATGGGAGGGAAAATTTTAATTGTAATTGCTTTTAAATGTTGTACCCCACCCCGATTGCTTACCCAGATTATTGTTGTTGTTGTTGTTGTTGTTGTCTCATTGTTGGGCTAGACCACTGGGAAAGCAGAGTTTGAATCTTCACTTGGCCATGGAAATCCATTGGGTGACCTTGGGAAGTAACACTCTCTCAGTCCCAGAGAAAGACACTGGCAGCTCTTCTCTGAACAAATCTTGCTGAGAAAACCCTGTGAAAGTTTGCCTTGGGTTTGCCATAAGTTGAAAATGACTTGAGGGTACACAACAACAACAACAACAACAACAACAACCCTCCTATATGGCTGCACTATTGCTAGCTATGCTTGATGTAGGTTACAGACCAACAATGTCTGAAGAGACACAAGTTAGCCCACACCCCACCGATCTAAAGATTTCAAAGCTGTGTGCATCAGCAATAAAACATACTGTATAAATAGTATTCAGATCATATGTTTAAGACTATGCTTGGAGATCTTAAGTCTAGTTTACTACAGATGCATCCCAGCTACTATCCTGATGCCAGCTCCATTAATAAAGAAGGGAAGGGCTGAAAAACAACCTGTTCTTCTAAGACTATGGCTTATAGCCTTTCCATCAATGTCAAAATGAGTGCTCATTTTGGCAACTAGCCCAGAGTCCCCAGTCATTAATGGTGGTCCTATTTCTTTACAATGAACACCATATCACCCTAAACACATATCTGTTCATTTTTTATTGTGGAAGATAAGTATGGTCAGGCTTAGCTAATGCTTGGCTGAGAGTCTACCAGAGAATACCAAGGATTTCTAGGTAGAACTTGAAAAGAAGTTCTCCTAAAACCAAGGGCAGCTAACTGCCAGTCCAATTTGACAATATTGGGCTAGCTGTCCCAATGGTATGATTTAGTTCAAGGCAGCTTCTGATATTTCTATGGCCCCAGAAAGACTTTCCAAGCTGTAAAGGTATTGTCTTTTTCATAGAAGCATAGAATTGTAAAGTTGGAAGAGACCCCAAGGGTCATCCAGTCCAACCCCATTCTGCCATGCAGGAAGGTACAATAAGCACTCCTGAGAAATGGTCATCCAACCTCTGTTTAAACACCTCCAAAGAAGGAGACTCCACTACTCTGCAAGGGAGCTCTTACCATCAGGAAGTTCCTGCTAAGGTTTAGTTGTAATATCTTTTCCTGTAATTTGAACCCACTGCTCCATGTTCTCATCTCTGGAGCAGCAGAAAACAAGTTTGTTCCATCCTCTATATGGCATCCCTTCAAATATTCAAACATGGCTATCATGACCCTTAACCTTCTCTTCTCTAGGCTAAACATACCAAGCTCTCTAAACCACTTCTCATAGGGCATGGTTTCCAGACCTCTCACTATTTTAATGACATTTTTAATCATCCAGACATGGTGGTGTTCGATGCAACATGAGCTGGGAAGCACTGGATGTACATTTAGCTTCTTAATCAATGTTTTTATAACAATGTGTCTAGAATTACTGGAATAATCTGGAAGCAGCAGGACACTGAATTATTGGACAGGTTTTTTAAAAAATCATATCATTCCAATTAGCCTATTGTGTTGTGTGTCTTCAAGTTGTTTTCAACTTATGGCAACCTGAAGGTAACCCTATCACTGGGATTTCTTGGCAAGAAGTTTTCAGAAAGGGCTGAATGTTGCCTTCCTCTGCGGCTGTGAGAGTGTGACCTGCCCATAGTCACCCAGTGGGTTTCCATGGTCAGCTGGGGATTTGACCCCTGGTCTTCAGTGTCACAGACTGACACTCAAACCACTACAGCACACTGTCTCTTTCCTATCAGTACCACCAAATATATTTCAGAAAGAAGAATTGTTAATCATCGTGGAATATGATTAATTTATTTCTCCCTATTTTTAAATACCTCATTACCTAGTTATTCAGCTGTGATCATCACAGTCATGTTGCAATTCATAACTTGGTAGTTTTATCATAGCCTGAAGGGAGAACAAATAGCTCATTGTTATAACTCTGGTTAATGTACAAATCAATGAGCAACATCTTAATGGTGTATTATGCGGGTACTCTAGTTTTTCTAACATCCATATTGTTGCATTGTTTAGCTGACTTTAGATTTATAGTTTTTATATGTAGTAATAATAACACCCTATGATATATTTAAACATTTCAAAATGTCTGAGACTTTGTTGCAGCAATGTCAGCTTAACTGGTTTCCAATTTAAAAAACCAAAAGCAACCCTTCAAATAATTTTCTTTTCAGTAGCACTGATAGATTTCTTTGTAGTTTTTTTTTCCCAGCAGTAAATTCCACAAATGCTACTTTACCTATATCTTAACACTTTCCCCACATCAGCCCAACACAAGGGGATGTAACAATCTCACAGGTGGGAGAAACTGGCATATAAAAAGACAAATATATGAATTGTCCAGACATGATCCACAATACAGCCTGAAATGAACTTGATAAAATTACTTTGCACTAGCCAACACCACAGTTATGTCTCGCTGAATTCTTAGGTTTTAAAATGACATAATTGTCATACTTTGAAGCCACTTTAACTGTTGTGCTTCTATCTATGGAATCCAACAAAAAACATAACTATGAAGAGCAAAACAATTAAAATGATAACAATCCATGCAGAAACCTTCTAGAGGCACATACAGGAATGGATTTTCCACACCGACAGAGGCCTGGACAAGATGACTCATCCAACTTTACGTTCTAGAATTCAAATAGAACCATTACAGTCATCAACACAATTAAAGCCTTTCACATCAGCATGCTAAGCATCAAAACAGTTTTAAAATACTACTGTGTCTTCCTGGAGTCAATTTGCAATTATGTGAATTCACTATTTTAGCGAATTTACATGAAATCTGATTGCGTTCGGAATGCGTTCAGAATGACTTGCCATTGCCTGAAATTGCGCAAGATACACTAATTCGCAATAACATGAAACCCCATGATTGCGTTCGGGTTGCCATTGCATTATACCCCCAAATTCCGTCGTATGATAAACTCCCTAGTGTACTATTTGTGATAATTTGAGCACACTTTATGTTATAATTAGTTAGATACTGAAAATTCAATTGTAATGAGATCATTAATTGGTATTCTTCAATATTGCTAAATAAACAGTTTAAGTTGTTTTTGTTCAAACACAATGAAGGTAAGGGATATTTCTAGTAATATTTATCACAGTTTATATTGTATTAATTGCTGTCATATTGACTTCAACTTAGGACAACCTTATGAATGAGAGACCTCCAAGTTAGCCTGATATCAAGAGCCCTACTGAGGACCTGCCACCCAGGGGCATGGCTTCCTTGATTCATCCATCCACCTGTAATGCAGTCTTTTTCTTTTCCTCCTGCCTTCCTCCTTGCCAAGTATCATTGTCTTTTTTTTTTCTTTTCAAACTATGGTAACCCATATGGTAACACATGGCCTAACTGCAGCTCCAACAGGAATGCCTTCTAGCATCTGGGAGCAGCAGAAGAAAAAGCCCTCTTTTCTGAGCTCTCTGCAGTCAGTGGCATTCTCAACAGGATCTCTTGATTGAGACATTTTCCTGTATACATCTGCATTGCCCTGATTCATTGTTCAAGGATAAGTACTCATGAGGCCCTTTCACACTACAGGTTGAGTCTCCCTTATCGAAAATGCTTAGAATGTAGAATGTAGGAACTTACTACAACCTAAGAAAACTAGGCTGGCGCAGACCTCCCAGAGGGCCTTTTCCGCCGTTGCTCCAAGGCTATGGAATGGCCTGCCAGATGAGAGGCGCCTTATTACAACCTTGGATGGTTTTAAGAAAGCCACCAAGACGTATCTCTTCCAGCCGGCCTTCCCTGAGAACAAGTAAACTGTCCGTCAACTATAGTCCCTTCAGTTCTCACTTATTGAGACATGTAATACTCTTGAGTCTGCCCACTTTCTAATTTTAGAGCTATCAATGTTTAATATCCATCTTTTAATGCTTTACTGTTTTAAATTCTACTCTTAGTTTGATCTATTTTTAAGGGGCTGGAGTGTAGACTTATGTGTTTTTTAATTGTATGTATTTTTAAACGTTGTACTCCACCCCAATTGCTCACCCAGAGAGGCGGAATATAAATAAACATTTATTATTATTATTATTATTATTATTATTATTAGAATCAGAAATGCAAAAATTTGGATATTTTTGGATTTTGGAATATTTCCCTTTTGTATAATTCTTCTGTGTATTGCATCCAACATATTTTTATTCCTTCCTGGTCTTGAATTGTGTTATTTTTATTGTCATAGAGTGTCCCAGTCCTTGGCTTGAATTTTCCTTTGATTTCCCAGATTTTGTGAAATAGATCTCTTGTTCTTCCCTTTTTGTTGTTGTCTTCTATTTCTCCGCATTGGTCATTTTAGTAATTTTCTTTATCTTTCCCAAGCGGTTGTACTGTTGCATTCATAATTCTTAGTTTGTTCCCATCTCCCTTTTGTTTTTCTTATCTTTTTTCATTATTGCTTGTAGTGTTCTTTTTTCTGTCTTCCTGTTTTTTTCTCTTTCTTTTTATTTATTGAAAGTGTCTGTCTGCATTCTTCTTTTATGATGTCCCTGGCTTCAGACCATATTTCATCTGGTTGTCAGTCTATTATGCTTAATAGTGCGAATCTGTTTCTTATGTTGTCAGTAAATTCTATTGGGATATTATTTAGCTCATATTTGGGTATAATTACTGGTTTTGTTTTCTTCTTGAATCTTACTCTTATTTTTGATATAAGTAATTTGTGATCTGTGACACAGTTGGCTCCTGATCTAGTCTTGGCCACCAGTATAGAGTTCCGCCATCTTTTACTTCCAATTATATATTCTTTTTGATTTTTGTGTTGACCATCTGCTGATGTCCATGTGTATAGCCTTCTTTCTGGTTGTATAAAAATTCTGTTTTCAATGAATAGATTGTTGGCTTTACAAAAATCTATCAGATACTCGCCTGCTTTTTTTTTTTTTTTTTTTGCCTAATCCAAATCTGCCTACTGTTTTTGATTCTTCTTTGCTTCCAACTTTTGTGTTCCAGTCTCCAATGATCAGCTTGATGTGTGTGTGTTGGTGTGCTGTCAATTTCTTCCTGTACTCCTTCATAGAATCTATCAATTTTTTCCTGTTCTGCATATACTTGAATTATGGTGATATTCATAGGTTTACCATGGAGCCTTACTTCTGAAATGATTTGGTCTGATTTTGCATTGTATTATCTGACTGCTTTTGCCACGTCTTTCTTAGTCTGAAAGCCACCCCATTTCTTCTTGTCTTTTCATTCTCTGTGTGGTTGCCTGATACAAAGTGGCCCATCCCTGTCCATTTTAACTCCCTCACCCCCATTACTTCTATGTTCATATGTTCCATTTCCATTTTTACTATGTCTAGCTTTCCTTGGCTCATAGAATGCTTCTCACATGCTATGTCCCTATTTTATGTGTAATGCTGCTTTGGATGACATTTGCCTTCCTAAGGGAAGTAAAACTGCTCTTTGTCTTGGCATCTCTCTTATACCCTTGACTTATCTTGCAAATGTGATATCCCTTTATTTCTCCCTCCTTCTATTAATGCTCTATCCCTGCCTATGCCTCACTTGGGGTGTCTCATCATAGGTTTACTAGGTGATGGTGTTACACAATGAGGGCCACCTATACCTCCCTGTGTGCAGTGCCCACTAATGTTAGTTAAACATTTATACAGTGACACTTTATTATAATTTCCCAATGGTTATTCTTATCTCAGAGTAGATATTACACAGTGTCAAAAATACAAAATTGTATGCAAATTATTTGATGTGCAATATGTGCAATATGTGTGTGAGAGGTAACTATGCAGATGTATAGTTCTTTCAGATGCTTTCTGAACATGGTTTAGATCTATGAGAGTTGTTCTCTTGGAGCAGCTGATTACACGATATGAGACTGGCTGATACTGTTAATTAAATATAATAGTTTATAAGGGAAATAAAAATAAAAAACAAGCTTTCAAACATGCACATTCTCATAATTGTACATTGTTAATCATCTTCCCATTTCTTTGATAACACCTGGCATGGTAACAAATTTTAAGCTTTTACTTGGATATGTCTTTCCCCTTCATTTGATTACCTAATTACTGTCTCTTGGGTTATTACTGGGTGTTGTGCTGTTTCCTTTTCCATTTAACTTTATTTCTGCAGCTTGATAGTTCTGGTACAATAACTCTGTTCAGTGGAATAGTTCTAGTAATGGCTTTAGAATCTGTGTCACTTCAATAAGGAACTCATTTATGGTTTTTTAAAAAAAGTAACTGCTGGCTTCTTGGATTTTTCTTCCCATTAGAAACTTAAAGAGATGGGAATAGAAAGACAGGCAAGTGCTTAAACAACTCTATCTCCCAATAGCTACAAATCCTGAGAGTTTTACAGTAGTATCTTACAGCTTTGCAGGAAAAGACTTCTTCAGATACCATAAACTGCTAAAAAGAGAAATGAATGGGTCTCAGAGCAAATCAAGCCTGAACTCTCACAAGAGGCCAATATGACTAAATTCAGGCTGTTATATTTTGGGCATATAATGAGATATTATTCATTGGAAAAGACAGTAATTCTTGGTAAAGTAGAAAACAGTAAGAAAAGAGGGACACCCATACCACAGGTGGATTGTTTCAGTCAAGGAAGCCACAGCTACCTTGAGTTTGCAAGACTTTATTTAGCAATGCCATTGATAATTGGAGATCTTTGAGACCCCCATCTCATTGATGGGATTGCCAAATAAGTCAAGGTTTGATGGCAAATTTTACAACATTGTTTATCTACTTGCTTTTTACTCTGCACTGTTTCTTTTGAGGGGAGTATAGTGCCTAGGGAACTTTATTTGCTGTGGTTGAAATCTTTAAGGAAGAACTGTGAGATGTTTATAAGATTTTTTCCCCCCATTCCAATTCCTAAAGCTATTTTATTTCTTCACAGTGGGAGAAAGAAACAGATTTGTAGGTCTGCAAAGGGGACATTGGATCGGGTTTTCCTTCCACTGAAGATTATCGCACTGCAATTCACCCATGGGATAGACACAAAAAGGACTTAAAAGTCAAAGGTGGATTTTTATCGCACTGCCCTGTAGCCAGGCAGTATGCATCCCGTATACTATCCACACTTCTTTGTGCTTCTTGTGCTGTTTTTCAAGTTATGATGTAGGAGTTGTGATGAAGCAGTTTGTGGCAGAACTTGGAAAAGTTTCTGAAGGTTTTTGAGGGGACAGTGAGGGGAAAGTTAGCAAAAAAAATGTAAGGAGTGTGTGAGTTTCATCATTATACATTATATTACTCTCTCTCTCTCTCTCTCACACACACACACACACACACACACAAAACATTCAGAACTTCATCCCTGGTGTATCACTGAAACCAGCTCTGATGCTGAAACTTTGTATAAAGGCTCTGCATTATAATTAAACAAACTCTTATGGATGCTAAAAGTGATGTTCTTGTAATGCTTCAGGAATGTGTGTTCTATTGTATTATTTAAAGTACCTTCAGATTAGAATCTCTTTTTGGATACTTAAAAAGCTTTCATATTATTTTATTGCCTCCAAGTGTGCCTAGGCAACTAGAAAGAGTCACAGTTGTTCATCAGCTCCTGTTGCAAATAGATTAGATTAGATTTTTAATAACATCAGAGGAGCAATACAGCAAGCACTAGAGTCTGGGACTGCATCACCCAACTACAGTTCTTTAATTATAGTGAGCTAGTAATTTGTTTTGTGAGACATGGCATGCTCCTGGAACTGCATTATAACTAGTTGATTAAATTCAGTAGATTCCATGGAAAAGGCACTCGTGGGATGAAAGGACAATGTGGCTGTCACATTATTTCTCACTGAAACTGATGGCAGGTACAGAGGTGATATAGCTATTACTGGCTTACACATCTGGAAGAGTTAAGGCTTGGAAAGTTGAGCAGTTAAAAGTTGGTAGGATCTGTAAACATTTCCATGATCTCTTATTTTCCAGGCTTCCTCTGTCCAGATTTTTCATGAACTTATTTCCCAGGCTTTCCTCTATTATTGATCCTGAAAATGAAATGTACTCCTAGATATATGCCCTTCCTCCCACTTCACTCAGTGTAAACAATGTCCTACCTCTGGACATCTTTGGAATGCAGTGATGCATACCTTCCAACTGTTCCAGTTTGGCAAGGACAGTCCTAATTAATCCTCTGCCATTACACTTTTTTTGAGTCTTTAAAATGTCCCACTTTCTCTCCCCTCCTCCCACTTTCCCCCCTATTCCTCAGTTTACCTCAGTTGCTGCAAACCAACTACAAAGTACAAAAGTAGTTTGTACTCAGTTCAGTGGGGGAAGTGGAGGGGATTAAATCTTTCCCTTCCCATTAAGTTCAGGCAAAAGCAAATTGCTGCAGTCCCTCCAAGCTTGTGTTTTCTTCCTCATTAATAAGTTTTGCCATCTTGAGCACACTCATGTTGCTTGATTAGACACAACTACACTTTACGTGTGAAATGATGATGGGAGAGCACCTGAGGCTGGATTCCTGGATCCCAGGGCAAAACTCCATGACTTACAGGCTCTCAAATGATGTTGAACTTCCTGTTTACTTCCTCTTTCAAGAAAATTTCTCTCTGGGGCATTAAATGACCCAGCAATGGCAACATGCACATTTGTGGCAAAAACCAACAATACCATTTTGTTTTTGAAAAAGTTTGCAACATGATTTTGGAGGGGCTCAAAATGTGGTGGAGTGCTTGTCATACTTGTTAGAGGTCATTTGGGGGCAAACATATTTTTTTTGTTTACCCCCCCCCCCAAGTCCCAGGGGCTCCATGCAGTCTGCAAGCTGCACTTTGCTGTTCTAGAGGCTCATTTTAAGAATTACTATACAAATATATCATTCTTTTCTGTAATACCTTGGTGCTTTTTCCAAAGTATATGTGCTTGGCAGAAGCAAACTCCAGGCTTTTCTCTAGTTTCAAAGGTGCAGTGATTTATCTGCAAAATTTTCCATGTTAAGCATTTATTTATATCACAATAGTCAAACTATTTTATTTGGTTCCTTTGCCCTAAAATAGCTGGAATGAAGAAGGAATTTTAAAACATGAAATGACAGGGAATGGGGAAGAATTGAAGTTTTATTGTTGAAATAATTCACACAGGTTTCTAAATGTGTTTCTTCCACCTTTTCTGTAAGACCACTGGTTTCAGGGTCTAACATTATCTAGATATACCACTGCTGAAAAATCAACATAGAAGCCATCTGACTTCTTTTTCTTATGCTGTTCATTTAAGTGACAACTGAGAAAGATAGATCTAAGCTTTGGATGGTTAAGCTTTGGATGGCAATGGTGCCCTTTCCATGACACAAAAAGGAGCTGCTTTTTGTGGCTCCTTTTGCATCACAGAAAGGCTAGATCAGGGCCATGGTGTGTGGTTGCTGTGGCCCCAATGTAGTTAAGAAAGAGGTGGCTGCAGGCTGCCTGTTAGTCAGCCAGTGTGATGTAGCAGCTCTCTGAAGATTAGAGGAATAACTATCCAGTGTCAACTATGGAAGGAAACCTTCAGAGCTGGTAGCGCAGTGGTTAAGTGCCTGTACTGCAGCCACTCACTCAAAACCATAAGGTTGCGAGTTCAAGACCAGCAAAAGGGCTCAAGGTCAACTCAGGCTTGCATCCTTCCAAGGTCACTAAAATGAGTACCCAGATTGTTGGGGGCAAGTAGCTTACAGTTGTAAACCGCTTAGACACTCCTTAGGCAGTATGAAGCAGTATATAAATGAAGCTGTTTGTTTGGTATTCTCCCAGTTTCATATTGTTCTTGGGAAGTAACTTTTAAAAGGAATTGTTTCCACCCTTTGAACTTTCTCCCTGTTACTTGTTGCTCAGTTTTCATCATTATTCATTCGTTTTTATTTTATTTTCTTTCAAAAGTATCTAAAAACAAAACAACAAATAAATAACCAAATAAATGGCCTTTTAGGTGGAATGAATCACATCAAAATGCCCACAGAATGCCAACAGTTGGTTTGAATATTAAGCAGTGTGTAGAAGGGAGAAAAAGAAAGTATGATTATGATAAGAGATGGGAAGTACAGCCAAAAAAAAAAAAAGTCTGTATAGAAGATAGAAACTTGTGGAAGCAATAAAAGAAAATACAATAACAGATTTCTGTAAGAAAAATGTGAACAAGGTTGAAAATGTGAGAAATGTGAATAATGTGAACAATGTGGATTTTATTGTAATAATGGTAATAAAATTTATTTAATTAAAAAAACCCCAAATGTCCGCAAAATAGATTCTTGCTAGAAAAATAGTAATAAGTAAAGGTAACCCATACACATTATTTATTACATGAAAGGGGCAGTGACATCACAAGACATTGCATTATTTTGTAAAAACACATCATTATGCCCTCATTATCCCATGGTATCACTTATCACTTGTAACATTTTATTTACAAAGTCTGCTGTAAAAATGGACATTAAAATGTCTACACTGCCAAAAAATAAAACCTGTTAAAAACTCACCTTCCCCCTGAATCTGGAGTGATAAGCCCACATGATACATGGCCCTGGTCTGCCTTAGCTTCAGGGTACACTTCCTTATAGCACAGTTTTTAAACTTTTCCCCAGAGTTTATGTCCTTGCTGGTGTCACTATGGGGTGCAGGCTGCACCAGGTGACACGCTCAATAGGAGTGACACACTTGCTCCTCAAATATCTGTCTTCGGGCAGAAACGGGCTGTAGTATTCACCTGTATCCCTTTGAAATGATGAAGAGATGGTGTGAGCTGGGTGAGGCTTATTGGGAGGAGAAAGGAGAGGCTCCAGCTTTTAAATGTTTAATTTTTAAAAAATATTTTAAAAAAACATCACATTTTACCAAATGTCCACTTCAACCACATAAAACTAAAATATGTATATGTAAATGCATTTAGGCTATGGATATGATCTTGTAATTTAAAGCTATAATTTTAATCTTGTTATTTGTTTATGTCACAACTATTACTGTTACATTCCATAATATACAGGAATTACGATTAATGAGTAACATCCGTACAAAAACCATTACTAAGGATTTTGTATGGTGTGGGAGATCAATGGGGAGGGTGACACCATGAGTTACCGCAACAGGCAACACCAAAACCTAGTGATGCCACTATTTCTGCCATGCTGCTCCTGCTGCCCTCCCTCTTGCTCACTGCTGCTCCTACCACTGCTGACCCCACCCCCTGCTGACCCAACTCAGATTTTTTTTTCCAGTGTGACATTCCCCTCTTCCTCTCTCAGCAGTGCTCCACTGCTGACTCACAGCTGTTTGCTAAGGCTCCCTGATCATATCTTCGGTGCCTCCTTTCCCTCAGAATGATGAGCATGCCAGCAGAGCCATCACTGCCCAGGGAGGAGGAGGAGGGAAACTGGGAATGAAATGGCCCAAACAAAGTTTGATGGTGACAGTGGGGATGGTGATGGCAGGGGCAGCAGTGGCATAGGCAGAAGAGGCAGCAGGTGGGATCAATGGTGGTGGCAGTAGCAGACCCAAGAAACTCTGCAGAGACAGTCAGGTAGTGTAGACAAGTCCAATGTCTGCAAGGAGAAAAGGGTACACAGGGCAGCTCTTGGGTAGGGGCATGGGCAGGAGGGGCAGAAGTCCATTCAGACTTTTGCCCCTAGTGTAGACTAACCCCATGTTGCTCTTAAAATAGAGGACTTCCCTATGTAAATTAGAATATATGTCCATTTTTTTTCAAGAACTACAAAGCTGTGAAATCCATGTTGACACATGATCTTAACTTTTAGCTAGAATCCAATTGAGATGTTGTGCAGCCAAACCACATTGAGCCTTTGATTCATTTTTAAAGTCCAAAGTAGCCTCTGAAACCACAACAGTTCCATATATGCTTGTAGGCATGTTGAAGATATATTAACAGATACCTAGAGCAGGGACCTTTCTTGGCAGAAGCAGTTTCTCTGAACGGAAAGGTGGCCCTCAACGTATGAAAGGGGCTCTGGATTTAAAATGTGCCTTTATCTTCCCTAACACTAGTCTCTATTTGTTCACTAGTATATCCAGCTGCTCAGAATGGAGACTGCGGTCATGAAATTAGACGACTAGGAATAGGAAGGGCAGCCCCAAAAGAACTAGACAGAATCCTAGTGTAAAGATAAACAACTGAGCACTAAAGTTAGAATACTCCAAGCCACTGCATACCTCATCACCATGAATGGATGTGAAAGCTGGACAATGAAGAAATTGGATAAAAAGAAAATCACCTCTTTTGAGCTGTGTGCTCAAGTTTATCCCCTTGAAAAGAAGTGTATATATGTTCATGCCAGTTTATGAAATGTTTCATTTAAGTGCTTTTTCCATTTAACATCTGGCATTTTCACTGTTTAAAATTCCTAGTATTTCATTTACAATATGTAATTATTACCAGCTACCTTTTATTTGGCTTTCCTCCATCAGTGTAACATCTTTATCAACAACCTTTGCACTGACTGATTTCCTTATTAAGTAGTTGTCATCATTTGTACCTTAATGAATAATTGTCAAGTCTCCGAAGATGTACTTTACTACTTAGCATTATTATTAGACTATGTCCTGGATATCTCTTTTGCTCAAATCAGTATTAATATTCTAAATAATCTATAAAGCATACATGTTTACCTCCCTTCTCATCTCCCCTCCCATACATTGTTTGCTGTATTCCCAGCAGTTCTTGTATGAACTACCTTAAATTGTGAAGCTGTAATTCTTACTAATTAGGACTTATAATAATATAATATGTTTATTTATTTATGCCCCACTCTTCAGCTCTAAAGGCTATCAATGTGGCTTACAATTATTATTTTAATTAGACGGTTCCCTGCCCTCGGGCTTACAATCTAAGAAGACACGACACAAAAGGAGAAGGGAATGGTGGTGGGGAAGGGGATCAGGTCTAAAAGTTCTTCTCTCCCTCTGACACCTGGACCAAGGCAGATGGTATGGAGGGAGGGCTCTGCTGTTTGGCCTGTCTTTTCACTCTCTCTTAGGCCAGATGGTGATGTCATGGAGGGAGGGCTCTTCAACTTGAGACCAGGCCTGATGGTGTTGCTAGGTCTTTCCAAGTTTGTAAAATATTACATATTTGAAGACTGAGTATCAGGACACCCTGCTTTTGATCTCCCTTGTCTTGGGCTGCATTCACACCTATCTGATTATTTAAACCAGAGCTGTTCAGCCTCTGTCTTACAGTCACTATTCTATTCTGTATCCATGGCTATGAAGTGTATTTTATTTCATAATCATCTACGCATTAGGAATAGTGCAGTTTTACATCGCTTTAAGTGCCATGGCTCCATCTGACAGAATTCTGGGTTTTGTAGTTTTGTGAGTCACCAGCATTCTTTGGCAGAGAAGGCAAAAGACTTTCTAAAACTACAAATCCCAGGATCCCAGGATAAGATGGAGCTAAAGCACTTAAAGTGGTGTCAAACTGCATCATTTCTATTGTGTAGATGCACCTGTCATGTGATGTAATTGCAAAGGGATGTGTGGGCCAGCATTGTCCATTGGTTGGTTTCAGTGCTTGGCTGACTCTTCTGTGATACTCACCAGGCTACCTACTCATCCCTTCCTGCACTTACTGGACTGGATACCCATCCTTCATTCACTTATTGTGCTGGATTCTCACCCTTTCTTAGCTAAATATGGCCACTAAACTGTATACTACTTAGTGGATCAAATCTTGTGAAAGCCTGGTTTCCAGTTATTTTATTTGAAACAAGAAATGTTTTAGCAGAGCACTTGTGTTTTGAACTCTGAGATTCAGCTGGGGTCTTTCTTTTGTAGACCTGAAAAGTGCATGGGTGAAAGTCATGGTTTTGAGGGAAGGGATGGAAAGGAAAGGAGATATAGTGGTGCCACCTTGATCACTACTGTCTCAAGTTAACATTTTGGTACCAATTATATAAATAGTTTCCCACTATTATATTGCTTCTGTATGTATACAAATTAGCCATTTAAGACTCCCAACCAAGCGGCTATTCACTTGGACTGAAGTGACAAGTTAAATTAATGGCTTAGTTGTTCATGTAACTGAAGATCAGAAAACTAATTTATTAGCACATCAGTTCAATTAAATTCTACCACAATTGTATTTATATTCTTAATTAGGACATGTGATTTTCCCTCATTTAATTTAACTGATATATGCTGATTGGTTTCCAGCCTTAATTTGTCCCTTGTCCTAGGCAGAAGATAGGGGAAAGTTAATGGATACTAACAGGGTGATAACTTTACAAGGATCAGCAGACATTTTAATCCAGTTCTCCTAATCCTGTCAAAGGAAGAGAGGATGCCATCAAAACTGTTTTAGTGCAGCCAACCCACACTCTCTCAGCTCTAGGAACAGAGTTAGTAGCAGCTCATTCCTGTCACCTCATAGGCTCTTAGGACTTTATCACACAAGGTTGTCAGAACAGAATTACAGCAGGCTAGCAGTGTCTATGGCCATACCTTATTGCACAACACCATGTCTGTCTTATAGCTGCTTCCATCTGTTCCTGAAGTACCATTTTCATTGATGCTCTGGTAAAATGGCTAACTGTGGACCTTCAGACACATAAAGTGGGGCTCTTTTGGGACCCCTAATTCCAGTTCCCCTATTTCTTGGCACAAAATTTGCTTATTTTCACCAACAGCTGCCTGCTTTACAGTTGGGGGGTTAAGAAAACCTCTCCAAACTTCCCTCGCTCACTGCATCCCAAATCAGTCCTTCTGTATAATCCACCCTACACACTCAGGTCCTCTGGGAGGAATTTACTGCAACCTATAAAAACTAAATTGTCTGCAACCTCCCAGAGGACCTTTTTGGCAATCGCTCCCACACATTACCACCTTAAACAGCTTTTAAAAAGCTGAGAAGACAGATCTCTTCTGGCAGGCCTTTCCTGAATAGATACCCAGCCACCAAAAAAGCCTAATTTGTTTACCCCTAATTCTGCTGTTGCTATTGTTTATCTGTTTTGCCTATTATTTTAAGTTATGTTTTAAATTGTAAGCTGTTTAATTGTATTTTAGTAGAGGTGGGATTGTGGGATATGGGAATGTATGTTTCAATCTTATAAGCTGCCCCAATTGTGTTGTACAGAGGAGCAGGATAATAGTAGTAGTAGTAGTAGTAGTAATAATAATAATAATAATAATAGTAAATTATTACTATTATTATCAGAGCACGCCCTTTCACTGATGGGCAAAAGCCATCAGTGCTTTCCCAATCATGCTGCTTTTTCACTAGAGGGTTGCCATATTCTAGTCCCTCATGTTGAGCATTGGATTTGCATATTATGCAAATTATTATAATTATACATGTTATTAATGTGCATTCTGATTTTGCAATTTAACTAAATTAATTATTGCCTTTATTCTACTATTATGTTTCAATTTCAGTACTAAACTAAGAGATCTTTTTTACTTCTTTCCCTCCTAGCTGGTGTGAAGAGAGGGAGGTTTCCAAACAGACACAGCCCCTCATCAGACGAGGGTTTTGCAGCCCCAATCCAGAGTAACTCTGCATCCATCCAAGTGAATTCACATGAATGCTCATTGAATTATCACACATGAACGCTTTTACTATGAAGCCATTCCAAAGCCAATCCAAAGTCAATCCAAAGTCACCCCAGAATTCAGTGAATGTGGATTGAATTATCACATGTGAATGCTGTTACTATGGAGTTTATCACACAAGGAGAAATGGAAGTATAATCCAATGGCAATCTGAATGCAATCATGGGGTTTCGTGTTATTGCGTGAAAGCCGATCACAGACATTTTCAGGCAATGGGAAGTCCTTCCAAACACAATCATGGGGTTTCACGTTATTGCATGAGAGACTATCACACGCAAGTTCGGGCACTGGGAGGCAATTTCGGGCAGTTCCGAACATGATGCAGTGTCAATATGCAATCACGTAAATTTGCTGAACTAGCGAATTCACTCAATTCTGAACTGGCCCCACTTTCATTTCTTTCGAAATTGGGGGAAATTCCTCCCATGTGACAACATCCTATGAAGCCATTCCAAAGCCAATCCAAAGTCACCCCAGTATTCCATGAATTCAGTAACATCTGAATTCACAGAAATCAGTTCTAAGGTCAGTAACATCAGATTCAATCCGAATTGGTCTGGTGTGATAAGGTCCACAGAGAGTAAAGGGACTACTCCCAAAGCTGTTTAGAAGCAAAGTTCCACTGGGCTTGTCACAGGGAGTGGGAGAGAATGGAAGAATAAGGTGGGAATGCTATGCCTGTGCAATGGCAATGGGAGTCTGCAGGGTAGGATGAGGCTCCCACCCGTGACAGTCTTCTTCTACAGTTTCCTGCTTCATCGCCACTGTCATATTTTCACCTATTCATTAATAATAATAATAATAATAATAATAATAATAATGTTTTATTTATACCCCGCTCTTCAGCCAAGGCTATCAGAGCGGCTTACAATTTGTTAAACAAACAGCTTCATTTATAATTGTAAGCTATTTGCCCCCAACAATCTGGGTACTCATTTTAGCGACCTCGGAAGGATGCAAGCCTGAGTCAAGCTTCAGCCCTTTGCTGGTCTTGAACTCGCCACCTTCTGGTTTTGAGTGAGTGGCTGCAGTACAGGCATTTAACCACTGCGCCACCAGGGCTTCATTGGCCTACAATGAAGGAGAAATCAGGAATTTACTGCTTCAACTGGCCCAACCAGCTGGGACATTTTTCAGTCTCTTCAATCCAGGCTTTTCCAGGTTTTTTGAGACAAATGGCAACCCTACTATTGAGTCATGTGTGACAAGTTTCTCCCAAAGCAGTTCCGATATGCAGGCAGTCACATGGTGCAAGTGGATGGGATTATGCTCCTCTCCCTCTTGGTATTCCCAAATAGGCCTTATTCTCCGCCACCCCCAAATTTCTTTTTTAATATGATCAGTTTCTGTGACTGCATAATTGAAAATAATTTTTAAAAATACCGACCAAAAGGTCTGCTGGGAAGGGCATAGGACAGGAAAGTAGGGTTATGAAGAACACAGTGCACCAGACAGAGCCCAGGTATGATAGCAGAACCATGTCACTTTTGAAGAGCTGAGTGAAAATTACTGTCCCCAAACCAGTATGTCCTACAATAATGTGATTGTGGTGTCTTAGCAGCCTGGTGTGATAAAATCCTTAGAATCTTGGCAGCGGCAGCCGGGGGGGGGGGGGGGACAAGAAGTAGAGTAAATTTTCAATTATCCATTTTTCAGACATTTGTATCTTTACCTGGACTTTGTATTTGTCTACAATGTTTTATCTGTACTGTTGAATTCATTTACTAAGAATCTGCACTAACCCAGCAATGGCATTTTAAGGAAAGTGTCATGTTATGAAATCTGTTATCAAAACACATGCCGGTAGAGCCCAATACATGAAATATTTGTATTTTCATAACATTATAGCTACCAGGAACGTATGAGGTAAGCTGGCCCCCAAATATGACTACTTGCTCATACTTATGGGCCAGTTTACCTCATAGCCTTCAAGTAAGTAATGAGAATACTTTAATTATTTATGATTTATTACTTTTGTACTTCAGGTAAGAACCTGTGGTAATCTCAACCGAACAGTAAGCTTTAGCAGATAATTTATACCTCTAATGACATCCTGGAATGTGAACTGAGAATAGTTTTGAGTGGTATTCATCTTAGTTTTTATTCCTTTTTCTCTCATGGGAATAGTTGCTTATTTCCTTTTAAGTACATGTTCCAGGGTGGATTACAGGTGAGTGATATAGACAGAAATACTGCATAGTGTTATAATGAGCAGAAAGAGGGGGGGGGGATAACTAAATAAATCTCCAGCTGCAACTTCCTAAAGGCACTTGTAGTACTTGTCAATCTGCCAGACCCGTCTGATTTCCAATTATTATGACAGAAAAGCCTCCCAAACCCAGACTGAAGCACAAATGACTGCAGATACTAGTGTTGCTATTCTTAGGATGATGGTCTCCAATAAGAAGCCACGATGCTGGCTGTAAAAGAAATGTGATAGAACAACACAGTGAAGTGTTCTATGATGGCAATTTGAAAGACTGTCAGAGCCATAGCAGCTACAATGTTTGGGTTGCTACTTGAAGTCTGATTGACATTTGCAGGTGCATCACTTGATTTTCGGTGCTGATAACTTAGCACTTGATGATTGCCATATAAAACCGGTGAGTTGTCTCCAGTGAAAATTACTGCATCCGAGTTGACAAATGAAAAATTTAAACTTCACCCTGAGATCAAGGCAATCCCATCCTTTAAACCGGAGTTCTCTGAAGCTGGAGAGCTCAGTGTATCCAAATCCCTGACCATGCTCTTATTTGTAGAGCATAAGTCAGAGAGAAGCTCTGCTCATTACCGTTCTGTTGTTGTTGCTGCTGCTGCTGCAGCTTCTGCTGTTGCTGCTAGAACTACTGTATTGAATCCGATAGAGTAAAAATTATTTACACCAGATTTATGGTAGATGTAACATTTTAAAAATAAAGGGGACATGATTAAGGATCAAGAGAGCTTTGAATCCTGGAATTCCAAAGCCCTCCCTTACTCTGTCCATGTTGTTGTGTTGTTTTGTGCCTTCATGTCATTTCTGAATTATGGTGATAGATCCTAAGGTGAACCTATCATGGGGTTTTCTTGGAGATTTGTTGGGTGGAGTATCTTTGCCTGCCTCTGTGACTGAGAGAGCATGACTTTCCCAAGATCATACAGTAGGTTTCCTTGGCCAAGTGGGGATATGAACCCTGATCTTTAGAGCTGTAGTCCAACATTCAAACAACTACATTAGCTCTCTGTCTATCTATACTACCCATGATATCTCCTCCTCCATCCTTGGCAGAAAAGAACTGATCTTTGCTATGACTCCTGAGATGTTGTCACAGCGGACATGGGAGCTACTGTCAGATGATCATAACCGAGTCCCAACAGCACTTCTTCAACACTTTCCTTCCAGGATCCATGGTATAGCAATAGCAATAAGTACATTTCTATACCACTTATCAGTAAACTAGTGTTTGGCATTGAGGCCCGACTATGAAATGTACAGATGTGCACAAAAGGAAACCAGGAATCATGGGCATAATTGTCTGCAGCTGAAGGCTGGAACAGCAGACAGTGTTCAAGGTCAGATATGTGCTTGATTGCACGTAGCCTTGGGTAACATCAAAAGTCTTCCTGACTGAGGGGACAACATTGTTGGTGGCACAAGGAAAAAGAGTCACCAGAAGAGGATGGGTTTGTGACCGCATGGCACAAATCTATAAATAGCCTGCACACCGCAGTGTGGGTTGTTGGGTAGTCGGAGTGGATAGATGGTTGGAGAGTTTTTTTGTTGGACGAGCGTGTATGTATTTGTAAATACAGCAACTTTAAGAATAAAACCTCTGGAGGAGAGAGATTTAGCTCCAGTCTGTTTCATCAGCAGCGGGCAGGAGGAATTCCTGATAAAGCCGAACAGGTCCAAGGTCGCCGGTAGTTCTGAAGGCATCGGAGATTGCTTTACCTGTGCATCTGCTTGTTTACATCAACAACTAACACTCCCTAAGCAGTTTACAATGTGTAAGCCAATTGTTTCTAGCAAGCTGGGTACTCATTTTACCAACCTACAAAAGGATGGAAGACTGAGTGAACCTTGGAGTTATGGTTGAAGTACCAGCATTTAGCTACTGTGCCACCAGCGCTCCTTGTGGCATCTGCATGTGGATCAAGTCCCCTCATTAAAAACTGGTTGGCCAGATTTTAGGCTTGAAAGGTTAACATTAAAAAAATCTTTTTGGAAGAACATCAAGGAACACCAATCACAGCCAAATGCAAAAAAGGGGGGGCACTAGTAGAGTAGACATCTCCTAAAAATTAGGGAACAGAATGCTGCTGAGTATGTGCTCAGCCTAATAATTTGTGATCAATAGCAGAAAAAAGCTTACAAGTGCCTTCTCACAAAAATCCAGGTTTTCAGGCATAAGTGTTAATTATCAGAAATCTAATTTAGGAAGGGGAGGCAGGAGAACTTTGTAGCTGTAGCCAAAAGAAAAAAGAAAAAAGAAAAACCACACACACATACACACACACACACACACACCAAGAACTGAAAACCCTTGGCAACCTATTACAAATCATTCACAGAACAACCCATTGAGCTTTATTTGCCATTTGTCCATCTCAAAACCATTCCTCATAGGGAAGATCTAAGATAAAATTGAAGATACTTGCCCTAGGAATGAACATCCAAGTTAGGGTTTCTAATTGGAAAGTAACTAAATGATCTAATACATTTATATAGGTAAATAAAGACGCTTAGGGAAAAATGGCTTTCTCTATTAGTAAAATAATTAAAGATGCAGTTGGAAGGGTGGTGGTGGGAATTGTTTTGGCTGCTAATGATTCACCATCTGTGTCATATTTAGCTGATTTTCTCCGTAGATGAGAGTGAATTAAATAGGTATATTTGGTTTTTATTTTCAGATTTCAGCACCCCTAGGTACAATTAATTTACTCTGGATCTACTGAGGCTTATTACTGTGATCTAATGCAGTTCCTTCTACAGCTGGATGTAATGTATAGAAACCAAATCTTTGTTTCAGCTAAACCATCCAAGCTGAGTCTGCTGATAAAAATAAATAAGTCCATAACTGTTGCCAGTGTTACATTTGCTTGGTATAAAGATTGGGGATGACTCAAAGGCAACACATGTTTCACATTACTGCCCAGAGGCAACACGCACTGTTTACCTCATAGATGTCAATTAACACAGACAACATTTCTACAAGGAATTGTCTAATGCTGAGAGAGGCACAGTCATTATTTGGTCATTTATCATCTGGCATAGGTGCACGTGCCTTCAAGTCATTTGCTGACTGATGGTGATCCCATGATTTCATAGAAGTTTCTCTGGCAAGGAATACTCAGAGGTGATTTGCCATTGCATCCCTCTGAAATATTCCTGAAGGCACCTGGTATTCATTGGCAGTCTTCCATGTAGCTACTGTATCATCTCATTGTTCTGTAAATGCCTATACCTGAAATGTTCAGATTATGCAGTATAAAGGCTATATTAAAATAATAGGAACACTGATTTTATTCCTTTTAAAACTTAGAGAAAGAAGACAGGGGCCCTGATTTTTCAATAGGGCAGAAGACCATGTGTGAACTGCTGTCTGTGAAAAATGCAGATCACCAGGTTTCCTTACACACATCCTAAATAGTTGTTGGCAATTCTGAAACTAATGCTACAAAGCCAACTTTGGGGTTAGCATGTGCTATCCTAAACCCAGTTGAGCTTGCTGTGAAGAGTTTTTCTTACCATATTTATAGGGCATTTGCTTGGAATAGGTTAAACACACCAGTCAGAAGGCACAAAGAGTGATAATCTGTCCAGCAAGAAGAATTATTTCACATTCTGTACTTACTTCAATCTCCTCCAGATAAGTGTCTTCTAAAGGACTATATATATGATCTCAGTAGTAATAGTGATTTCCTGGATCATTTTTTCTATTGAGAAACTGATGAGAAAGATATTTGAGAATGAATCCCAGTACTTGTTATATATGGAACCAAGACTGTCTTCAGCTTTGTACAGCCCTTGGGAGGAGAGGTCAGGTCAAAGGAGAGACTCTGAACTGGACATGCTTTGTCCTATACATAAATCTAGGAAATCAGTGGTGAGATGGGAGTGCTATGAAGACATGCGAACAGGCTTCTGTCAGATTGTGAGAGTCAGTCTTATCTCCTTATTAGAGTGCTCCTTTGAAAGGTCAGGAGGCAAATGGGGGGGGGAGGGGAATTGATCAGCCCAATGATGGCAATAATGGCATTTGTAGTTTGTGAGATCCTAGAGGAGTTGCAAAAACAATGGAAAGCAAGACAGAAATCCTGTTTCCACCAGAAGCCAGAGACAAAGGTTGAACTGGAGTAGGTTGTCAAATCTCGGCAAGGTTGTCTAATCTTTGAACTTTGCTCCTGCCTTCTGACCCTGCCTGCTGCCTCGTCTCCTCTCCTACATGACAAAGAGAATGGGTTTTTACCCTGTGAAGTGTTATTGTGTAAGTCAATTGCATTTAACCTGGCTCCTAGAGCAGGCTCATCCAGGCCGAATCCAGACACCAAAGTATGTTGCTATATAGCGCGCAGTTCTGAGTCACAAAATGCTCCATTGTGCGCCTGTCTAATGAAACTAAGTTTCTGCTTCATTGGGGAACTCAAAACTTCAAATAAAAAAGAGAAGCACCAAGTAAATGAGCAGAAATAGTTTTGTGATTTTAATTAATCGTAGGCAGAAATTCTCATTTTTAAAAAAAAGTTAATTATTTCACCACTGAGCTAGACAAGTCCAGCTCTATGCAAGCAAAATTATGTCCTTCATTGAAAGCTGCTCACTAATTATTATTTTGATGCCTATAGGAAATCAACCTAACTTCAGCTATGTTTGAGATAGAAAACAATGTTTATTTCTGCATCATTATATATGGAGATTATCATACCAGGGCCAATTCAGCAATAATTGCAGTAATGAAAACAAAAGGCAACAGTAGTGCTGTAGTGCTCAATAGTTTCACACACTCTCATTTTGCATGATTCAGAAGATGAAAAGCCAAAGAATAGCGTGATTGTTTTTTGCACATACCCGTGAATGAATCATTAGTACATTGGCACTGATCATTTTGGGCATGCATCCTTGCTTCCCGCAGCCCGGGTTTCTTCCTGCAGTTCCTTTGAAGTTTAAAGATCCCAGGTTGCTTGTTTATTACAGTTCCTTTTTAGTATGCAAAATATGTTGTAAACGCGCTGCATCTCAAAAATCAGCTTCAGAAGAATCATCTTTTTCTTTTGCTTTAACAAACCTCCACCTCCATCCCCTCCACACACCTTTATTTCCCCCCAGCCAAATGGAAGGGGGGGGGGAAATCAAGGCAGTGTCAGAAAATATATAAGAGGAAAGACTGTAATTAAAAAGGACATTGTAGCAAATTGTAACATTGCAACAACAGAGGCATTTAAAAGTGAAAATGAACAGTCCCTTTAAAGTACAGTACAGTATAAAGATTCCAGCTTGCTTCCTGCAGTCCCTTTAAACGTTAAAGATTCAAAGGTTGCTTCCTGCAGCCCATTAAAATTTTAAAAATCCCACTTTGTTTCCCTACCAGTGTGAATTAAATGTGATGAGCTTTTGCACACTTCCAATCACGCTTCATGCTATTGAGAAGCCATTCATGGGAATTCATGGATGTTTATTGCTTGAGCATTGCTGGTTATTCCTGGGAAATGTTTTGATTGAGCATGACATAATTTGAAAATCTTCCTCGCAACTGTGCAATTATCCCAGCATTTTGCCTTTTCCTTCCCCCCCCCCCTTTTCCCCATGTGATAATCTCCTACATTGTCTTAAATCATACTGTTAGTACCAACTAGAGTACATTCATTAGTGGGAATCCTGTTGGTCAGTCCTGAGCAAAGTAGATGCATTGAAGAAACTGTTGAATCAACACCTAGCTGTGAGTTAACACCTGTGAGTCAACACGTAGCTAATTCCAGTTTTCTCAGTGGGTTTAATGTAGCCGGGAGTGATAATAGGGTTTTTGGAATTAAGTGAGTTGGATTTACAGTTCATTCAACAAGTGTATTCTGCTCAGGATTACAACCAATGTAATTGATTCAATGGCACTACTCCGGTAGGAATTAAGGACTGTTATGGACTTAAGTTATGGTATGGGTTAGTTAGAGCCACACGTGTCCTTCTGCAAATGTAAGATCTCCAGGGTAAAAATAACCAGTGATGCAATGTAGAGCATGTTGTAGTGGTCTGAGCAACTCTGGAGATTATGGTTTGATTCCCTGTTCAGCCATGGAAATCCACTAGGAGCTTGGCTGAGTCACCCCCTCTCATCCTCAGACAATCCTATGATAGGTACAGCTTAGAGCTGACATAAGTTAGAAACAAATTGAAGGTACACAACATGATGAGGAAATATTGTTGGAAGGATGGAAGGCAGCTCTGAAACACTGTGGGACATGGTGCTAGAAATTGTAAATAGAGGGGGAAATCTGCCAAGGTTGCTCCCCCCTCTTATGCACTCACCCACTTTCCACCAGCAGAGCTTTCTGAGCAGAATGCTTTACAACCTGTTTAAATTTCTTAATTTCTTTGGTACATTTTAGACAGTTTAATTTTTTAATTGTTTTTAATTTAACTTTTCCAAAGTGTTCTGTTTATTTTCCTTGTAAGTTACCTGGAGATTCCATAATATAGGGCTATAAATAAAACAGCAACAAAAGCAACAAATCTGTTTGGGCACGTGTCCTACAGGTGAAAACAGATGAGAATGCATCTACATGACAGCAATAATGCATTTTGACACTGCTTTAACAGCCATGGCTCCATGCTATGGAATTCTGGGTTTTGTGAGACATTTAGCCTTCTCTGTTAGAGATCTCTGCTGCCACAACAAATCCTGGGATTCCATAGCATTGAGGCATGGCAGTTAAAGCAGTGTCAAACTGTATTAATTCTGCCATGCAGATGCAGCCTGAATCCAAGGACCCAATCCAACTATACAATTATAATGCTCTTAATAATAATAATAATGTTTTTATTCATACCCCGCTCTTCAGCCAAGACTATCAGAGCGGCTTACAATTTGTTAAACAAACAGCTTCATTTACAATTGTAAGCTATTTGCCCCCAACAATCTGGGTACTCATTTTAGCGACCTTGGAAGGATGCAAGCCTGAGTCAAGCTTCAGCCCTTTGCTGGTCTTGAACTCGCCACCTTCTGGTTTTGAGTGAGTGGCTGCAGTACAGGCATTTAACCACTGCGCCACCAGGGCTGTTCTACTTATTCTACTTTAACTGCCATAGCTCCATCCCATGAAACCATGGGATTCCCATGGAATCATGGCATTTGTAGCTGGTGAGGACTTAAAGATGTTCTCTCCCTGAGAATTTGAAATACACTTATCTGAACTGTAAATCCCATGATTCTGTGGAATGAAATCATGGAAGCTAAGGCAGAATCATAGACCTATAATTATGTGGTATGAAAGGGCCACATTGATAACTGTCCTGCAATAAAACAAATGTATAGTCAAGAAATGTGTGCAGCTGTTAATGCTGCATCATTTACCACCAATAATGCTTGTGCTATTGCAGTAATGCATGTCAGTGTTTGGCACTGAAAGAACTCTTGGGGAGGCCTGAAATTACCCCCATTCCAAAACAAGACATACTTCTTCCAAAAAAAAAAAAAAAATCCACCAAGGAAAAGGAGACACTGAGGCAAACATATGTCTATAATTGAGTTACAGTATAGAACTTTCTCCGCACCCCACTCCCCACCCCAGTGGCATGTGAAAACTCTTGTTTGGGGCAAAGTCGACCCCCTCCCTTCAGGCAGATCCAAGTATGAAAAGACCACATACAGGACAAATGTGCACACTAATGTAGAGGCAAAAGAAGATGGGATCACTTAGACAGTCCCATTTGTATTTTAGGTGCAATTTTAATTGAACCAAAAGAACACTGCCAATCAACCATGGATTGATTTGCAATCCCTTAATGCAAATGGTTCTGAAACTAACATGGTGTGAGGGTCTTTCTTGTGTTGTTCAGTAATTAGGATTGAAAAATGTACTTATTATATGCATTGTAGAGCAAGTTGATTCACCTCCACAGCTGTTTTTGAATGGAGGTAAAATTGCCAAGCAAAGCAATCAAAGCTCTTGTTTAAGATGGAAAAACAGAAAATTTTTGTTACTTTTGCTGGGAAATAAATTGGTGGTGGCCTTTCCTAAAAATACATGTAAAGGAACTAATCAGTTGTGAATTGTCATTTCACTACTACAATAACACAGTAGCAGGCAGTACTTTTTCAGTCCTTCCTATTCACATTCTTGACTTTGTTTTGCCATGGCCACTTACAGCTGTGGCAAAATAAAATTAGGAAAGGGGCAGAAAGTTTAAAACGATAGTTGCTCCCCACATAATGTCTCCCCCTGAACAATCTGCAACCCCACCACCACCTGGAATTGTTTTATTTTTATTTTATTAAAATATTTCTAACCTGACTTTTATCAGAAGATCTCAGGGCAGGCCAGGGGTGTACCTGGCATATTTGACACACAGTGCAGCTATTTATTTATTTTTAAACTTGAGGCTATGGCTAGCCACAATGATCCCGTTTTCCCCCTTGTGTGCTGTGTGAATGTATGAGGGATTTTATCTAGAAAGGTATTTGTGTGGCTGCTGTCACCTAAGTAAATCTTTCATGGGAAACATTTGCTCCTACCCCTCAGTGGCACTGCCACCCCTAGTGTTAACCTGGGGCAGGTTGCCAGGGCTACAAGAACTCAGCCAGGGAGCTGGAGTTCAGATGGAAAGGACTCCTGGCATAGTGGGCACCAGGAGTCACCTGCCTGCCTCTGCCACCAGCTCCTGTCACCTCCCAGGATGGTAAAGGAGCCCTCATAGTGACTGGAGACAGTGAGGCTGAATGGGACAGAGGAGCCCTGGTTCATGCTGGTCAGGTGGCAGTAACTGGAGTCAGCAAAGAGGGCACATGGAGCTAGGCCGACATTGTCCTTCCTGCCCTGTGGAGAGATTGGTTTGGCCAAGGTCAGAGAGACTCCAGCCAGGACTGGTGGGCAGGCATTGGGTGAAGGGGGAGGCCTTTCTTCTCAAGGAAGCACCCCTTTCTTAGCCCTCAGATGCAGGGGGGGGAGAGAGCGAGACTTGCAGTCGCTGCTGCCATGAGGAAGCAGGACCAGTTACGCTTGCTTTCCCCCTCTCAGTGAGAGGAGTGCCTGATTGGGTGTCACCCCTCTTCTGGGGTGTCACCCAGTGAAGTCCACACCACCATACTCCTCCTAGTGACACCACTGCTACCCCTCAAAAAGAGCTGAAATCGCTCCTACCTTTATGGGCTGCAAATGAAACCTGCCAATGTAAGATAGCCATTTTCCCCACTGTTGTGCAAAATGTTATTTATATTAGCATTGATTTTTATGAGTGAGATCCAAATGAGGATGGATACATCCTTGGTATATTGCATTAAGCATTGCTTGTGCTACATAACCTTTGTGTTCCATGGCAATGTTTCACAAAACAATACACACTCAAATGTGCAACTGATTGCCTGTGTGCATGCATGTGAGTTTGCATGGCCATAGGCATATGTATGCATGCACACCTGCATATAGAATGGAATTGCATTTGCAATTCGACTGCTGGAAGCTCAAACACAATGAAGATGTTCCTTAACAGACAAAAATGTCCATTTACTTCTGTCATGTGACTCACCCTCATGAAAGGTACCCAAGAGAATTCCAGGCAGCAACCCTTGCTTCAAATGCTGAAGTTCCATCACTGTTGCTACTTAGGAAGCCATTAATCTGAGTATGTTTCTTACTAACTTCACCAAAGTGCTAAGAAGAACAGTCATGTCAAAGCAAGAAGCAGACAGTGAAAATATACTCAGCTACATAATTTTCCTTTTATTTTGGGTTCTGTGTGGAATTTGAAATCTCAGGGGGATGATCATTCAAAGCTGCTGTTGAATATTTCATTACAAGTAATTTAAACGAAGGAGAGAGTATAAGTAACATTTGCAATGGAGTGTTGTCTTCTCAGCACCACACCGTTCTGACCCTCATGGCTAACTTTGGAAGCTACTCATCAAATATTGAACAGCTGTTAGTATAATTGCATTCACTGCACATCCCTCATATATATATATATATAGACTGAACTTGCCAGGCCAATTTATAAAAAAAAGAAGTCTTTAATGAAAGAAAAATATTTGGTGTGCCTATAAAACTAACAGAACCTGCAGTCCAGAAGCCCAACAATACAGAATCTGCAGTCCAGAAGAGTGATGATCACAACTTGGAAACATAACTTTTCTGAAAGACAGCTCCTACAATCTCTCAGCCAGCATGGGCACTGGTAAGTTGTAGCCCCAAATAGTAACTTTTCCAAGTACAGTGGTCCCCCGGGTTACGAAGGTAATCCGTTCCGGATTACCTTTCGTAACCCGGAAGCTTTCGTTTCCCGGGGGACCGCTAAAATCAACGGACCGCACGGCCATTTAAAGGGGTCGCATGGCTTTTTTCGCTTCGTATCCCGGGGGATATTTCGTATCCCGGGGGATAGGAAGCCGGTCCACCGCCTTTCGGATCCCGGGGTTTTCGCAACCCGGGGGATTCGTAAGGTGCGGGACCACTGTATTCCTCAAGTAAGAATGTCAACCAGTGTTACATTGGAGACTTCATGGATCAGGCTAGGATGAACCACCAGATCTACAATATATACTTGATCGCAAGCCAACCTCATGTATAAATCAAGGGCAGCTTTTCAGGCCAAAATTATGGATTTTGTTATGAACTGTGGATAAGTCAAGGGGCATGTAACAAAGGATGTAAGGATGGAATAAAGGAAAATGATGACAAAGGACTTACAAAATTTCATCAGGCATAACTGGTTGTGCTCACCCTAAAGGCTGGATGGATGAGAAAGTAGTGCGCGTCAGTGCTTCTTTTAAGTGCTCTGAGGTGGGTTTAAGCTCTCAGATTTTGCAAGGGGATGGTTCTTTTTCGATAAGAATTAAAGTACAGTACTTGTATTGACCCATGGATAAGTTGACTCAGATTTTGAGGGTCATTTTTTTACTAAAATTTCAGGACTTATACATAGCTACATACAGTTCACCCTGGGTTTCAAGCCCAGAATTCTCTGGATGGGAGATCTGTCTTAACCACATTCCCACATACAATGTCTTTTCCACATGTCCCATTTGCTGCCATGTCACAGTTTCTTGAAGTTAATAAACTTGTGGCCTTATTTCACCCAAGTCTTCTGTATGGCATCATTTGGGAGGGAAAACATTCATTTCCTAAATCTACAGTGGTCCCCCGCCTTACGAATCCCCCGGGTTGCGAAAACCCCGGGATCCGAAAGGCGGCGGACCGGCTTCCTATCCCCCGGGATACGAAATATCCCCCGGGATACGAAGCGAAAAAAGCCGCGCGGCCCCTTTAAATGGCCACGCAGTCCATTGATTTTAGCGGTCCCCCGGGAAACGAAAGCTTCCGGGTTACGAAAGGTAATCCGGAACGGATTACCTTCGTAACCCGGGGGACCACTGTATGTCCTGGTGCAAGTACCCACTACACATCTCCCCTCAAGCCAGTCAGCAATGCCAAGGAAACTGGTGAATTCTTTCACCTTGTGCTGCCACCATAAGCCTTCCAAGAGAGTCAATTGATGCTAAGTGCCCACACCCATAATATAGCCTAAAGTACAGGTAGGTGGTGGAGGGTGGTGGAGTCTCCTTCCTTGGAGGTTTTTAAGCAGAGGCTGGATGGCCATCTGTCGGGTATGCTTTGATTGGGAGTTCCTGCACGGCAGGGGGTTGGACTGGATGGCCCTTGTGGTCTCTTCCAACTCTAAATTTCTATGATTCTATGATTCTAGGTGAAAAAAAGTGTCACCAGTTAATCATGGCATGATAAAAAAAATTCTACTTAGCTCCACAAAGGTGACCACAAAGTTCCACGCTATATAGAGGCAGGTGGGTGGGAAACAGCCAAAGAGGCTTGAATCAGGGCAGTGCTGCCTTAAATAACCCAGCAGGACACTAGCAGGACAGCACACCCTGGGGTGCCCTTTGGCCAATAGCTTGAGGAGCACAAAACTACTCTTGTCAGAAAGTCAGGGAAGTGGGCATCTGTGCACGACTTATAGAAGCTCAAAGTCGAATAAGCTTAGGTAATCTTTCTAAGGGAAAGTGGTACTCTTCTGAGTCCATGGGATTTTGTCAATAAAAAACAAGGGAACCCTGCAAGAGTTTTCTCCAGTGGTGTTTGTTAATGCTTTCTGAAGTGGAGCAGGAAAACATGTGACAGGAGAAAATGATTCTGTGAAAATGTAAGCTGTAAAATTGTGTACCAGACTATCTCTGAAAGCTCTACTGTACCATAGGGAAATAAAAAGCCAAAATTGAACTTTCCCCAGTTTTCACTGGGACCACAGCAATTGCTGAATAGAGATTTAAGCTACTCCAAGCTGTGATCCCAATGAAAAATCCTGTCCCATATACCTGGCAGAAGTGGCCCTAAGGGGGAATAAAAACACTTCTTTGCACATTGTGGAATATATTCCACTTTGTTTTTCCATTGGAAGCCCTTGAGAAAATGGTACTGATAAGTAATCAATGTGTTGTTTTGTGCCTTCACCATTCCCACAAACAATGTCTTTCCAAGATCCACGAGGATTACTGGACAAATGATTTCATAATGGCAAACAATAATAAATATGGAACTTTTTCAGTTATAAAGATGAAAGCTTACACTTGACTTCCACAGAAATTACACTCATCATGAGAACATTGATCCTTACCCGCTCTGTTAGCAAAAGGCATGTTAAGACAAAACTGAGAAGGAAAAGAATTTGAACTTATTACCACCAAATACATTTTTAAAAATTGTTTCATAGCACTCTTGTATTGACAGTACCCTGTGAGTTAAAAATGGATTTTAGTCAGAAGCACTCTCCTGCCTTTAAAGTAGATTACACAAGGCCGGCAGTAGAATACAGATGGTAAGCTGGTTTCTTTGAATTTAACTCAACCAATATTAAGTCAAATTGTGCAGTTTGGATAAAAAGTGCTACAGTTCAGCTACAACGATACAACTGAAAATATAATCTGGACCAAGAATACAAACACACATACTAACCATTTCAGTGCACCTTCTTCATGTTTTGCAAAAGCTTGAATAAAGAAAAAAAGGTCTGAAGACACTTGTAGTGACTCTTCATGTAAATATCTGGAATGTGTTATTTAATTATGTTAATGTTCAATATTATTTGCTGTTTTAGTGTGCCTTCAAGTCAATGGAGACCTTATCCTAGGATTTTCTTGGCAAGATTTATTCAGAGGATGTTTATTCAGAGGATGTGACTTGCTCAAGGTTACCCAGAGGGTTTCCACAGCTGAGTAGAGATTTGAACCCTGATCTCCCAGAATGTATTTATTATTTCATTATTTTATTTCATAGAATCATAGAATCATAGAGTTGGAAGAGAACACAAGGGCCATCCAGTCCAACCCCCTGCCATGCAGGAACTCCCAATCAAAGCATCCCCGACATGGCCATCCAGCCTCTGCTTAAAGACCTCAAAGGAAGGAGACTCCACCACCCTCTGAGGAAGTGTGTTCCACTGTCGAAGAGCCCTTACAGTCAGGAAGTTTCTCCTAATATCCAGGTGGAATCTCTTCTCCTGCAGTTTGCATCCATTGTTCCGCGTTCTAGTCTCTGGAGCAGCAGAAAACAAGCTTGCTCCCTCCTCAATATGACATCCCTTCAAATATTTAAACAGAGCTATCATATCACCTCTTAATTTCAAAGATTAATATCCCGCCTTTCTCCCACAATGGGATTCAGGAATCTTAATCCAGGACTCAAATGCCACACTGGTTCCCATGTATTGGTTACCTGCCTTTCCTTAATAACTTTCCTGCTTTTCCTTAATGAGCTAAAGACAATGTACCTGTATTTCTTTCTCATTTTGGCCTCACAACAATGCTGTGAAGTAAATCAGACTGAGATAGAACAACTGACCCATGTACACCTAATCAGTTTGATAGCTCAGTGAAGACTAGAATCTGGTTATCCTATATCCCAGATCAAATGTTTTAATCATTGGAAACCAGGGCCAAAATAGGTATTATAGGTGTTCGACAGACCACCCCGAAAGGGTGGGCTGGAGCTGCTCATTTTTGCTGCTGAGAGAGGCCTCAGCAGCCAAACTGTGTGGGCTCCCTCCACACCAAAAAGAACCTGCTAAAGGCCTGGTGCCTGCAGTGGATGCCATCAGTGACCCATTGGTGCACTGTCGCATGTCGATAATGCAAGCGTGGCACCAGAATGTGCAGACACTGCACTGCGCTTGCATCATGATGGCAGGAGGCTGCCATGATGCCAGTGCCAGCATGTACTAGGGTTTGGGAGCGTGCGGTTGCTGCAGGCTCCCAAACCCTAGAATCTGCACTAGGATGTCAATTCCTGCTCGTTTGTACTGGGCCCTTATGTCAAATATGTGAAATCCATTAGAAGTTGTTATTTTGGCAGACCTTAAAAGTATGACTAGGAATCCCCAAAACCATGTGGATTTTAGAGAAAGAAGATATTCAGACACTTAGGACTGACTGTGGAGTAACATTCAAATACAAGGAATGCAGCCTCCTAAAAGAGAAGTACCACTGATGTTGCTTTGAAGCACAATTGTGCATTAAACTGTGCACTGAATACAATTTACTGCAGTGAGACTAGGAGCACAGCTCTTAGAAGCAAATGTCATTGGGTTTGGTGGTCTTCCTGCAGGGAATAGATGTTTATAGGGCTACAGCCTAAGACATTTAACTTTCAGAACTGAAGGCACAATCTCCAGTCTGATAACTTTGAAATATAATTGGAAAAAGATAGGTAGCAGTGAGTCATAATTTGGCTTTGAATTTTAAATGTAAATTGAATTTGCCTGGGGAAATCAGCTAGTAAAAGGACATTTTGGACATTTTAGATTTTGCAGTATCCATGGGTCTTATTCTGCTCACGCAACAATTTGCATTTTCTGAGTCTTTAAATGTTGACAGTATCAATGTTTTCTTCTGTTTCCTTTTAAAGAAAGAAATCTTCAGAGTAGATCAGATATTACATCTACCACTCTGACTGCATCCAAACCTCTCTGATTTTTCAAGCTATGGAGGCTCAGACTTGGTTAGTACTTGGATAGCAGACCAGCAGGGACCCTGCAACAACCCCCCTAAAGCTGGGCTACTGGGAGTTGAGCCCCCTCTCAAATGTCCTGGCAAAATTGGACCACCATAACTTCTGTGTAGTTGAGCTTCCTCAGATGTTATTATTTAGAAGTAGAATAAATGATCAAGTCCAAAGGAATATTAACACAGCTAGTGTTGTTGAAGAAACCAAGTGAAGTGTAGTGTTTTGAATGTTGGACTAGGACACAGTAGTGATTTGATTGTTGCAGTGGGAGACCAAGGTTCAAATCCCTGCTCAGCTGTGAAAACCCATTGAGTGACTTTAGGTAAGATTCAGCCTCAGGGAAAGGCAATGACAACCCCCCTCTGTATAAACCATGCCAGGAAAACCCCATAATAGAGTTGTCCTAGTGTTGTCATAAGCCTGAAACAACTCGAAGGCACACAGTAGCAACAACAAAGTGTGACTGAGCTATCTCAGGAACAATAAAATTGGCCTGCAATCTAACCTATGTACACTTACTTGGAAGTAAACTATGCTGAACACATGCAGAAGACTTCCAGGTACCCACTGTGCTGGTTAGAATTTTCATATTTAAGGTTGTTTAACTGATAATGGATGAGAAAAGCAGTTTGCTCTCTGCCTGCAAGTAGACAAAACTAATAGCAACCTACCTGCCAAACAGTTCTGGGGGCCCTTGCCAGCAAACCTTTGCTACGTATAGCTAGGCAAGAATCCTACCTGACATCCAATACTTGAGGCTTGACAATACTGAACTAGACAGACCAATGATCTGATTCTACACAGAGCTCTAGAAAGAAAGATGTACAAAGAAGATCTGCAATTTCCTCTCTCTCTTTTATTTTTTTTATTTAATTTTGCTGTCACTAACTTATATGGAAAATATTCAATTACCATACCATATCAATTAAGAATAGCACTTAATTTAAATAACAAGAAGAGTTATATTTCTTGTTTACTTCTGTTCATGCTATAATGCCCAAAATGGGATTTCTTCATGTCACTTTACACAAGCCTTGGGCAAATGTTTACTCCTTTCCTTTCTATGTATCATTGTTGACCTTCAGTGCTTAAGACACATTCATACTACACAATTATAGTGCTATTTTTCTATTTTAACTACCATGGCTGCATCCTATGGAATACGAGGATTTGTCATTTGAAGGTCCATGAAAGGAGCTCTCTGTCTGAGGCTTCTGAGTATCCCTCTTTAAACTGACAATCCAGGATTCTATAGGATGGAAGCATGGCAATTAAGTGGGATCAAAGAGCTATAATTCAGTCGTGTGAATTGGCCTCTAATCTCTCTGGATTCTGGACTGGTAAACAGTGAAACAGAGCAGTGTAACATACTAGAGCTTGAGTTTACTTTCCTTAACTTGCCACCTTCCAGATGTGTTAGATTGCAACTCCTCTCATCACTTGCTACAATATCATCCAAATAAAGACTTTGAACCTTACTGTGAACCTTGGACCTTATAGCCACATGGAAACACCTCCTCTTTTTTGAAAACAAACTAAAATCTAATCTTGAAATGGTGCTCCTGAACTTTCATTCTAGTACTGTTGTTTCCAAACAGAAATCTGAAAACATGAAACAAAATGTTCTGCTTTAAATTATATGAAGCTTTTCTTCTTATCAGCTCTTTCTTTCTAACTCCTTGACAAGCATAATAGGGAGAGGAAGTTGAGCTTTCCTGTTACAAAAATATGAGCCACACTATTACATCTTTCAAACACAGATTTTATCCAGGTCTTGACTGCTCCTTAGTTTATTCTTTCTGAGATCTAATTACTTTTTGTTCCTTACACGGACAAACTTTGTGGAAAATTAATCTTTATTGTATTATCCATGAATATGCTGATTGCATGATTATTAAATTTCTAAGAGCACTCTGCATGCATGCAGGTATGTTGTTGTTGTTGCTGCTGTGTACCTTCAAGTCATTTCTGACTTGTAGTGACCCTAAGGAAAAACTATCTTTTTTTTTTCTTGATATAGTTTGTTCAGAGGTTTGCCCTTATCTCCAGAGTAATGCTGCCTCTTATTGCATGTGCGCGCACACACACACATCCAGCCAATAAACATACTGTATTAAGAACTTTGGGCAGGATTAGTATGGGGCAGTCACCTCTCTCCCTGTAGAGAGGCAGAGGTTTACTTCTGGGGGAGAGGCACATATAACTCTGTGCATAAATCTACTGTTTGCAATGTGCAAAATGGAAAAGAGTGGCTTTAGGTCCCTTTGATCTCAAGTCCCTTTTGTTTCTCCTTAACCCCTCTTGGTTTAAGCCCTTTACTCATTCCTCCAATACTTAGGTGGTATAACTATCCTCCTTCATTAGAGGGGAAATTTTTAAAAAGAGGATTGACAAGGAGACAAAAAATCACAAACCACGCCCTCATTTCCCACCTAGGCATCCTGTGTACTGACCACACTATGGATGCTGCAGTATAGCAGATCTCCCTTTCTGCCCCTCCTAAGTTAATGTTTCCATCTTTTCTACAGCATAATTAAACTTATTACCTTGAAAGGTGCTGGTTGCCAGAGCATTGCTTGTAGCCATGCAACATTTCTGGGAAGTGATTTGCCATTATATCAGTGTAGCAGTGTGAAATGTATGTGACTGATCTTTGTTTTGGTGTTGTGGTGGAGGGGTCCTTAAGTGAGTGCAATTTCTTTGAGCAGGAGCATGCACAATACTCATCCCAGATTCCTTGAGATCTTCATTCTCCATGTCAGGAGCTGAACTGTCTCCCCAAAAAGTAGACCCTGCTGTGGTGAACTCCCAGTCTCTCAATTTCACCCACAACCTATTCTCCACTAATATTTGGTAGCGTGTTTTGAATGTTGAAACAGAGGCCAAGTAGTATTTCAAAACATCAACAAAGTTTATTATAAAATATAAGAAATAAACTATAAATTAGTTTTAATGATGTTACTATTGTCTTATTGCTTAGTTACAAAAGGTTCTTTAACCTATTAATATCAATACAGCCACTCAGGCAATCCTATCTCTAATACTAGGGCCAAAATCTTTCTCAAAACCACTGGCTTGTTATTTTTAGTATTCTTTATTATTTTATAAAACCACTGGCTTGTTATGAGCCTCTCTCTCCTAGACTACCTCAGCCTATCCAGTCCCTCTCTGGACTCTTCAGACCCTTTCCTGGTCTCCAAACCAACCTAAAATGTTCCCTCAGGAACCCTAAGAGCACACCCTCCCTTTGATGTGACTCTTTTCCTCAAAACTCAATCAAAGTAACCTTCCTCTTACTCTCTCTGCAAGGCCCTTTTATAATCCTGCAAAGCCTGCTTCTGTGATTGGCTGATTGATCGGCCTGTTCACTACACCTGCTATCACATCCTTGAATTTCTTGTCCACCAACCATTTCAGTTTCTCTGCAGGTCAAGTGCCTAGCTCGACTCAGGCTTGCATCCTTCCAAGGTCTCTAAAATGAGTACCCAGATTGTTGGGGGGCAAATAGCTTACAATTGTAAACTGCTTAGATGCTCCTTAAGGGTATGAAGTGGTATATAAATGAAGCTGTTTGTTTGTTTTGTTTGTTTGATCTCAAGGGAAGGAGAACGAAGAGTAGTGGTGGTTAAAGCAGTAGCACAAATCTACTTTTGGTTTTAGTTTGCTCAGAATACTAGCTTTGGGCAACTCTTTAAAGTTCAGGCTAAAACCCAGAGCTGGTTCACCAACATCAGAACCCCCAGCTGCCATTGTTCAAGACCTCACTGCATTGAGGATACAGCCAGAATTTCTGTCCAGTGGGCAAGTCATGATCATACACAGGACACTCACTGCAATACAGTGGAGTACTGGGGCCAGATTATCAGTAGTTCAATGGTGCATTTGCTTCATGCCCCCCCCCCTCCATTGGCCAGGGGCTCAGTGGACTTTATCACATAGGAAGCAAGTGTCCTCCTCCCATTATTAAATCACCATTGAATCCCATTAATACCAAATTATGCTTCCGTTACACTTTACAAACAGGACAAAAACAGGAGAAGAGTGGTGTGTGTGTGATAATCTTTCCCCCAATTGCACTATTAACAGGATTTAATGGCAATTTAATGATGGGAGGAGAACACTTGCTTCCTTCGTGTGATAATCTTCAGTGACAAAGGGGTCATTTCATTCCTCCTCTTCCCTACTAATATCCTGGACTTCATCCTCTTCCTAATGTTTCTCAACATTTTTGCATCTTATTTGAGTAACCAAGTAAAATGCATGGAATCAGGCTGTTAGTCTCACTAAAGTTGTTGGGCTCAAAATAGGTTCCCACATGTAGATGTTTATATCACTGATTTACCTACTATATTATTGTTGTTGTTGTTGTTGTTGTTGTTGTGTTTATTTATTTTATTCCTATACCACCACTCCTAGAATAACTCAAATGTACACAGGCTGCTAACAGTATTGCCCACCCATGGCATGGCTGCTTAATGCTTTTGCTCACAAAGAAAGCCAGGTTATTACTGTCAGAAGGAGGTGGGAATGGCAGACTGCACTAGCCTTTACAGTATCCACCACCCTAGTCTCTGTTGTAAAGATTGTTACTCCTTCTCAGGCTGCATCTGCACTGCAGAAATAATGCATTCTGATACCATTCTAACTGGCATGACAAAGTACTATGGAACTCTGCTAGTTTTCTGAAGAATCAGAGATCTGACAGAAAAGGCTATGTATCTCACAAAACTACAAATCTCAAAGTTCCATAGCATTGAGCCATGACACTTAAAGGGGTGTCAAATTGCATTATTGCTGCAGTGCAGATGCAGCCTCAGAGGACTCTCCTTGGCTAGGAGGACTCTCTCTTTTACCAGCATATAGAATTTCCAGCTGGTGGGCTATTCTGTTGCCTCACCAAACTACAAAATCCCTGGAGTATTCCATAAGATGCAGCCACAGTAGTTAAAATGAATTGATAGCACTATCATTCCCTAGTGTGAATGTGGCCATAGCCTACTGCTCAAGCTTCTCTGCTAAACTCTCACTGAAAAGTCCCTTTGGGCTGCTCCCACTCCCTTGCTCTAGACCAGTGGTGGCAAACTTATGGCACATGTGCCACAGGGGCCATCAAAGCCTCTTCTGGGGGCACACACACCATCGCCCCAGCACAGAGGCCTGAAGCCTGCTTCGCTATCCCTTCTCCTCCAGCTTTTCTTCCTCCTCCTCTCCCTCCCCCACCACTGCTGTTGCCCCTGCCACCTTCACCACCTCCTCCTCTTCCTTGTTGCTGCCACTGCCACTCCACGGGACTCTGAAGTCTCCTTTCTCCTCACACGTATACCCTTCTGAGTCCTGTGGTGCTTCTGCCCCATGGTGCTCTGAGGGCTCCAATCCCCCCTCAGCCTTCAGAGTCCTGTGGGGTTTCTGCCACATGGAACTCTGAAGGCACCACCACCTTAGCAGCTGCCTTCAGGGTCCTGTGGGGTGTGGTATTGCAGCCCATTGAAGTTAATGGGGCTTTGATATGTGCCTTCAAGTCTTTTCCAACTTATAGGAGTTTATCATATGAAGGAACAGATTGCAATGGCAATCTGAACACAATCATGGGGTTTCACGTTATTGCGTATGAGTGTATCTCACGCAATTTCGGGCAATGGGAAGTTATTCCGAACGCCATCATGGGGTTTCACATAATTGCATATTAGAATATCTCAGGCAATTTCGGGCAATGGGGGGGGGTCATTTTCGGGAAATGGGAAGTCATTCTGAATGCATTCTGAACGTAATTAGAATTCACGTAAATTCGCTAAACTAGCGAATTTATGTGAATTCGAATTGGCTCCATTCAAAATTGAGAGAAATTCCTCCTGTCTGATAAACTGCAATGTGAGCCTATCACAGAGTTTTCTTGGCAAGAGTTGTTCAGAGAGGGGTTTATTTTTCCTTCCTCTGAGGCTGACAGAGTGTGACATACCAAAGGTCACCCAATGGGCCAAGAGGTGAATCAAACCCTAGTCTCCAATATTTAAACTTTTATACCACTCTGGCTTTTTGTTTGGGTCTTTCTTGTACTTGTTGTTGTGTGCATTCAAGTTGTTACTGACCTATGGCAACACTAAGGTGAATATATCACAGGGGTTTCTTGGCAAGATTTGTTCAGAAGTGGTTTTGCCAGTGCCTCCCTCTGAAGCTGAGAGAATGTGACTTGCCTAAGATCACTCAGTGGGTTTCTGTGGACAAGCAGGGATTCAAACCCTGGTCTCCAGGGTCACAGTCCAATACTCAAACTACTACACCACACTGGCTGCCGCCTTCTTCTTCTTCTTCTTCTTCTTCTTCTTCTTCTTCTCCTTCTCCTTCTCCTTCTCCTTCTCCTTCTTCTTCTTCTTCTTCTTCTTCTTGTGTGCCTTCAAGTTTTTTCTCATTTACAGTGACCCTCAGGTAAACCTATCATGGGGTTTTCTTGGCCAGATTTGTTCAGAGGTGGTTTGTCATTGCCTACCCCTGAGGCTGGGAGCATTTGAATTGACCAAGGTGACCTGGTGGGTTTCATGACTGAGCAGGAAATCAAACCCTGGTCTCCAGAGTCATAGGTCAATGCTGAAACCAGCATGCCACACTGGCTTACCCCACAAGAAAGTAGAATAAAGTTGGAGTGGGGTAACCCCCTCTATTCATTTTCCCTCTCCCTCACCTGGAAAACCTCATGCTAGGGAGCGGCGGTGGCTTTGGAGCTATGGGGGAATATGAAGGCTTGGGGGGGAAGGGCTGTTGAAGGCACTTCTACCCATCTTGTAGCACCTTTGAGACTAATTGAAAGTTCATGTGAGGAAGTAGACTCAAATCTACAAAAGCTCATGCTCCTAGCTTCTTTCTTTCAGTCTACATCTACACTGTAGATCTCAATGCTTGTCCCCAAGGCTCTTTTGCTGCCCAGCTTTCTCCTGGAAAAGAGCTGGGTGGCAGCATCAGAAGGGTGAACGCTTGCCCCTCAAGTGAAAAATTGGAAAATAAAAAACCTATTTGTGGCTCGAAGAAGTTTAGCTTTTTAAAATTTTGGCCCTCACCTACTGCCAAGTTATGCAGGCCTGACATATTTGTTGTTCTTGATATTAGAGTGTGCCTTCTGTGTTTTATTATGTTTCTTGTTCTTGTGTGCTTCCAAGTCATTTTCAACTTGTGGCGACCTTAAGGCAAACCTATCCTGGGGTTTTCTTGGCAAGATTTGTTCAGAGGGGATTTTTGCCATTGCCATCATTTGAGGCTGAGACTTTGTGACTTGCCCAAGGTCACCCAGTGGGTTTCATGGCCTCGCTGTCCAGGCGGGACTCCTGAGTTTGAGCACTTGGTCTCTAAATGGTTTGTCATCACTTCTATAGACCACAGGCTCTCTGGGCTGGCAGATGACTTAAATAACTGTTTACCTGTTTATCCTTACTAGAAATGCGAAGCCCTGGAAGCTAACCCAAATCAGATATATCCCTTTGAGACTTAAGATGAGTCTGAGTCAATTATGCAGCCCACAGAACAGAATGGGATAGTTAACAGCTTATATCAAAAGCTTTGGTGACCAACTGTTTCCCTTCATCAGAATTCAGATCAAGCCAGTTTTTATCATCTCTGAATAATTATTCTGATGACTCCGCAATGCTGAGGTATCAGGAGAGCATTCCGAATATTGGGCTTTGAACTGTTGAAAGCCTCAAGTGGCTGTCAGGCCAGACGACTGCAATTGTTGATGAGCCAAGTGGATGTACAGATACGGAGAGTAAAACAGAGGAGAAGAGACCTTTTGCAAGGGGATTGAGGGACACAGTGTACATCCATTTAGGTCATGTCAGTGGCTTGGATCCAAAGATCCTACTATATGAGCCAAAGAAACTGGTGTTGATGCAGCCTTTCAATTTTCTTTTATAGGCTGTCTTTCACTTGTCTCATCAAACTGGCTCCAAAAATTAAGGGAAATTCTAGAGAAGCCTTTGGGGATTAGGGAAAACCTGCAGTTGTGAACAGTGGCAGCTGCTTGCTTCCATGTCAGGGGGACAGTGAATCCACTCTAGGGTTTGGATTATGGGACCTATCCATAGTGATGAATATATTTGGGGGATAGAGTTTGACACCTTGCATAGCTAATTTATGTGGAGTGAAATCTAGAGTGGAGTCACCACACCACTGGCATCAGAGTTACCAATCACTATTAGGTGGGAAAGTATATCAGTGCTTCATATATCCATGATACACAGAAATATTTTCTGGTAGTGAAAGTTTATATATATGTGTGTGTGTGTAATATATATAAAAGCACACACACATATACACATACATATCTGTATCTGCACAGCTGCTAGCTCTGAGAATATCTATTGCAATAATTGCTTAAGTGGCTCCATGGCTATATTACTTTGCCTTAAAAAAAACCTTGGATAGCCAACATGAACTTGTGTGGCCCACTAAAAGCAATACACTATTACATTTTTTAAAAAAGTCACCATATGTATCTGTTACATGGTAGATGTCTTCTGAAAATTTCCTTTAGAATCAGATGGGACTTCCATTGTGCCTCTCTATATTTTTCTATATTGGAAACTATATTGAGGGAGACAGTAGAAGATCTGAACTAATAAACCAGAAAATCAAAATATTTGCTTGTCTTGTCTAATATTTGCTCTGTGCCCCCCTTTTAGGTTCACTCACCACAGATACTGCAGAGAGCAAATAAATTGACATATGTTCACAATATAGCCCATTTTAAATAAGCACTGTGAAACTATTCCCGTGAAATTGATTTCAGATTTGTATTCATGAGTATTTGTACTAGAAACCAGGCTGCAGAAATTACTCTTTTCCGGTTAAGGGTCAGAGACAATACAATATTGTCTTTTTGTTCACTGACAACAGGTTGGTGTTTGAATGCCAAATACTGACAAGGAATTACATACCAAGACAGTAAACTCAAGAGATCATTTGCAGAACAAAGCATTCTGGTATATAATTGGTAAACAGGAGATTGGACCAATGCAGCATGTAAAGAAATCCACAAACTTTAGCTTTATCAATAGTGCAGGGGTGTGTGTATATGTTACTTCAAGTTGCCTGTTGACTTCTGGTGACCCCTGTAAGACAAGGAATCCTCAGAAGGTCTCTTGCATGTTGTTGTTTTGTTGTTGTTCTTCTGTGCCTACAAGTCATTTTTTACTTATGTGACCCTAAGGTGAACTCACAGGATTTATTTATTTATTTATTGCAAGATTTGTTAGGAGGGAGTTTGCCTTTGCTGTCTTCTGAGGCTAGGAGAGTGTGATTTATCCAAGGTCACCCAACAGAGTTCCACTGATGAAAAAGGATTCATATATGGGCTGAAAACACCATAGCTATTATTTTTCATCTTTGTATGATGCTCCCCAGTATGCAAACATCACATCTGAAGAGCATTGCTTATATGTTCTCAACCTCATAGGTTTTTGTTTTCACTTACAGTAAGTGCAGGGAAGGCTCTGGAGGCAAATCTGGCTTTTGTGGGGTCTTTGGCTCTCTTCCTCAAAATACCATAAGCTTGGAAATTGATTTGGTGGCTTCCTAGTTTCTGTAGTGTTTTCCCCCATTGCAAAAAGTTATTTAGTTAGTGATCGTGAGAGCTTTAAGACAAAATATCATGGTGTCCTTGCTCTCACCTTTTTCCTTTGGTCCCGCACACCATGAGGATGAGGGTGTGGAGAACTCTTCTGAAATAGTTAGAGAAACTTCAGGTTGAAAAATGTTCCTCATCCTTGGTTTAGGAGGACACAAAGACACAGGAAGCTGCTCTATACCAAGCTGGATCTTTAGTTCTAGCATAACTTTCCCTCGCTTTCTCCAGCCTCACATCACCACATGTACTGAACAACCACTCCTATTATTATTCCTAGTCAACAGTGGCCATGTTGATTAGGGATGCTGGGAGCTGTAGGATGCCAGGTTGGGGAATGCTAGTTTATTGATGGATGGTAGCCTTTTACAGATTCAGTGGTCTTTCCAGTTTGCAACTAGTGAGTCGCTCTGTTCTCTCTCTCTGTGTGATCAATGAAGGAGCAACACAAAGGCAGAAGAATGACTGAACTCACAACAAAGCAAAGGTTCCAAATTTGCTTTGCTTTAATCTTCCTGTAATGTTTATAGTTCAATTCTCCAGTTTTTCAAGACAGCTCAAAGTCCTAATCTAATCCTTTAATTAAAAAAAAAACAAAACGCTTTTCATAAACAGTTGAACTTCATTTCTGTCCCCTAGAGCCTTTGCAGATCTTTCCAATATTTTGTACAATGGGTACATTGGAGATAGAAAAATATCATCAAAGCACTTAATAAAAATATTGATCAAAATAAGACCAAACTTCCTTTCTCTTTTGCATCGATTCATTCATAATCATCATTCCTGCTGCATACATATTTGGTGCCAGCTTGTGTGTTGCTTATGATTAATTTCAGAAGAAGGCAGGAAAGCAACCCACTTTTGTTCCTACTGTTTTCTAGCATTTCATCATCCAGACTTCTGCCAGAGGATGTTCAGGAGATCATAAAATCAAAATATGGTTGAAAAACAATGTTTCCATGCCACAGATATCTAGGTATAATCTCTCTATCCTTCGCTCCTCCCATGTCTGTCTGTCTGTCGATTTATTATCTATGTATCTGTATTTCTCTATGTCATCCACACACACACACACACACACACTCCGTACAATGGCCTAAATCATGTTAGTCCTGGTTACAGTAGACCCAATGAATCACCCATCTATTAATTGAATGTTTCTACTCTAACTGGGACGGTAACCAAAAGGATGTCAGTATGCCATCTATATCTATGCGTATACAAACTTCTCTGGCCCCCAAATCCCTCACCTTAGAATTTAATTTACTACAGGCTGAGTCTTCCCTATCCAGCAGGCTTCGGACCAGAAATAAGTGTTTTGAATTTTGGATTTTTTTGGATTTTGGAATATTCCTATTTGCACATACGTACATAATGAGATATCTTGGAGATGGCACCCAAGTCTTAACACAAAATTTGCTTATATTTTGTGAACACCTTATACTTTACTCCCTGAAGGTAATTTTATACACACTATTTCTAATAATTTTGTACATGAAATAAAGTTTGGCTACACTGAATAATCAGAAAGCAAAGGTGTCACTATCTCAGCCACCCATGAAAAACAAACAGTTTTTGGAATATTTTGGATTTTGGAATTCCAGATAAGAGAGACTTCAGTCTGTACTTTTAAGGATTTGTGGCAATGATGATGATAACAGAACCATTTATAACCTATCATGTTCCTTAAAATGGGTAATACATGAGGTGAATGTGTAGCTGCAGGACTCTTCCTGGTTTTGACAATTTCCGGGGATTGGTGGGGTGGGGAGCAGGACCCAGAGCTGCTTGCTGTAGGAATTTGGCCTATGAGTGCTATTTTTGGATTAAAATATAATAAATATACAAAATAATCAGGGAAATACTTAGAGCCAGCTTCTTGCATTCATCCATTTAATAATGCAAGCCTACACTTGACTACCACCAGTTAAGAACTTTTGGATTCAATGGGAGTTATTCCTATATATATGTAGGATTGCAGCCTAATTATTCTATTTATATTCTTTAAAGTCTCTCTTGTACCTTGCCAAATAACTTGTCTGGTTAACTTGTATGACTTCATTACTAAACCAGAAGTGTCATACCCAGACTGGCATAGTAGCCTCAGTAATTGGCATTAGCTAGTTATATAATGGAGAATAATTTGTTTCAGTTCTGTGGCATCAGTCTAAGAAAAGATACAAGATTCTAAAGATCTCTCTGTAGGTACGTAGGTACTTAGATGGAGATACTCTGAAACCTGTCCTTTGGTGAAGGAAAGCACCATGTTCAGAGTTGATAAATCTGTTAAATACTTAATGAAAGGTACTTAATGCTTTCCATTAACAAAGGAAATATTTAACAGATTTGTCAGCTCTGAACATAATGCTTTCATGAAGTATTTTGTGCTCCTGTTCCATGGCGAAGGTCTTCTAAGAAAATAAGAATGGAGTAAAAAAAAAAAAAACCAAACAGAAAAGTTAGCCCATTGTCTAAAGTGTAAAAATGCCTAATTGGTTCTGTGCTGAATTTTCTTCAAATGCTCTATCATCATTATTTCTAAAGGGTTTTGGGCACTTGTCTCAAAAGTAAAAGAGGCTGTTCTTATGTTTATACATGTTTGGCCTCCAGGGACACTATGGTCTCTATCACATGAGCCCCAATATCACTGCAGTCTCACTGCAATCACATTAGAGAGGAACTGAAAACATATCAGTTTGGGAACTTACTTTCCCCCCCATGTTCTCCATTAATGCAACTGTAGCTATTTCCTGGCATGGACTCACTTTCCTAGCATGCCCCTTAAACCCACTTCCCTCTCCATTGCCTTAAACTTTTGCCATTTATTTCCATTTTCCCCCCCTGAATTCTGCAATTATGGAAATGCAATGTGGCGGGGTTGGTTTAAAGAAGAAAAGAAAGTAAACCAAAAAGAAGCAAAGAGGGTGCTTGGGAATAGTGGCAGGAGGGGGAAGAGGGACTGGCACTGCATGACTGTCCAATTCTGGCACTGTATCCAGAGACATCATTATGCTTTTCTTTCCTTAGAATGCAAATGGTGGCCCATTCACAAGAGTTGCTCTTTAATGGCCAGAGATACCCTAACCATTGTCAAAGGTGCTATTTTCCTGTTTTTAATCCCAGTTTAACATCATGTGATAAAGTCCTATTTAACCAAAAGGGTGGATTCAGACTAGGTGTATGTGGTGGCAGTATTGCATATAGAGGGGTGGTATCCATTGGGGATAGAAATTGCATAAATCCTCACAAAAACCTTGATTCCCACAGCTGGAGTCACAAGGGGGACAGGAGGACTCCTTGCACTGGTGGTTGAGTGGAGGGTCAGGGAAAGGCCTCATTATCGGTGACCACAGTGAACAGTATGGACAATTTCACATTTGCTGGTTTTAAGGGTGTCAAAATCCCGCAAGTGCTCTCAGGCTTTATAGTCCCCTATCTTCTGCAGACAGCCCAAACAACCTAAAGGTGCCAGATCCCATATGATCTTGGAAGCTAAGCAGGATCAGACCTGGTTAGTACTGGTAACCCACCCCATACACTCAGATCCACCCCATACACTCAGGTGGACATTTACTTCAGTCAGTCAGGAGTAGGTTGGCGACTGTCAGTCAGAGGACTTTTTTTTCAGCCACCCCTAGACTGTGGAATGACCTGCCAGAAGAGATTCCACAGCTGCATATGCTCCCTGAATTTAAAAGAGAATTGAAGACTAATCTCTTCTGGCAGGCTTATCCAGATGATTTTTAAATTGTGAATTTTAAATGACAAATTAGATGTGGATTGTTTTCGTATGAGAACAACCTTTTATCCTTTTAAACTGTTGTGTGTTTTAACCAATGTATTTTAACGGATGTTGTTTGTTAATTGTTGCAGTCCCCTGCCTCAATTCATGGGGAAAAGGGAGGGTAATAAATAAATTTATTATTATTATTATTATTATTATTATTATTTATATGGCAGACCACTAACAAATCCCAGGTGCTGTAGATTATGTTTCAGAGGAAGGAACTGCAAATCACCTGAGTATTTCTTATCTAAGAAAACCTTATGAAATTCATGGGGTTGTCATAAATGAAAAGGTAGACAAACACATCTTGAGTAGGTAGATGCTATGCATGGTCCTCTTTATGCTGGAAAAAGCTATCTGTTGAAATTTTTTGCACAGCTTCTATTTCATTTGCCTCAGTTTACCTTCCATATGAATGTAACAAGAAATTTCCATATTTCTTCAGTAAGAACACAAGGATGTATATAAAAAGTAACTATGGAAGGAAACAAGCTGACAGAGGAGCTTATCACACGGGGAAAATCCCATGCAAAAACAGTTTTTAATTGGGAAAAAACACAAAAGTGGGTTGATTTTCATACAACATCATTGTTAAACTAATGTTAACCTGAACAGAAAGTGGAGGGAAAGTAGACAAAAGACTCCCCTTTTTATTTTTGGAAAATCCTGAAAGTAAAAAGGAGCAACTTTTGTTTACTTTTCATTTATGTTAAGACAAGTTTAATGACATGTGTGAAAATCAACCCACTTTTGCGGGGGGTTTTCTACCTTTTTAATCCCGTTTTTGCATGAGAGTTCCCCTGTGTGATAAACTCCAGAATCTTCAAGCCATTTAAGAAGATGCATACATGAAAGTGTTGAAAGTTTTGCATAATTATAATAACATTTTAAAACCCTGTTTAAAACACAGAGATTACAATCAGATAGAAACAATACATACTCAACAAAAGTGGTGATGGCTCACTCATACCACTTTCAGTATACTGCCAGCTCCACCCTACCCACCCACCCCTGCAAAATGGCAGTCTGTGTCTAGTCTCCAGTCATATTAAACCTTTTCAAAATAGCTGCCATATGCCACTAGGAAAAAAGACATTTTCTTTATTAAGTACTTTTTTCAGTGTGATTCCACCTGATTCTAGCATAGGAGATACTACTCTATTACATCTTCACTTAAATGGAATGAGATTTGTCATGGAGCTTCAGCAGGGTGGCATTTTAGAGACCTCTCCTTCACGAAAGGATAATTACAATTTAATGATGCTTTGAACAGATTGCTAACTGCTGTGGAGGGGCAGAAAGGAGGGGGAAAGAAACATCAGAAATACCATTAGCAGGGGCTTTTTTATATAAAAAAATGTCTGGCAGTCTCAGCAAGTAGCTGGCAAGGATGTTTTCTTGCTTTATACACCAAATGTCATAACAACATTCTTTTCCTGCTACTTTAATTTTCTCTCTTGGGCTGATGTGCCCAACTCTGATGCACTGCAAAAGGCCAATGCAAAACACAGGTATTGTATCCTGGACTTTACCACACCAGGCTTGTAAGGCACCACAGTCTGGCTGGTCCAGGAAATGAAAACATACCAGGTTGGGGACACTCATTATGACACAGCTCTTCCAAATTATCATGGTCCTGCTTCTGTCCCAAGACCTCTATTTTCAGCATGCCAACCCCCATAGCCCTGCCTCCCTGACCTATACCCTTCCCAGAATGCCTTTCACTCTGTATTTATTTTTATTTTTAGTGCAATTGCATGATCATGGCAATCTATTATGTTAACAATGAAAAGAAATAGAGAGAGAAAAATAAGAAAAACAGCCTGTTTGAGAATAGTGAGGCTGAAGGGGGAGAGGTAGATAGGAGCATGATCACACCTGCTCACATCACATCACTGTTTGCATATCAGAACTGCTTCTGAAGGAACTTATCACACTCACTCAATAGTGAAAAAGCAGTGTGATTGGGAGGCATTGACAGGTTTTGCCCATCAAAGAAAAGGAGCACTCCAGCAACAGATGGACTACAGACCAGCTGCTGGACAGACTTAGGACATTATCAGACAGGAGGAATTTCTCTCAATTTCGAATGGAGCCAGTTTGCATTTACGTGAATTCACTAGGTTAGCGAATTTACGTCAATTCTAATTGCATTCGGAAAGTGTTCAGAATGACTTCCCACTGCCCAAGAATGACTTCCCATTGCCCAAAATTGTGTGAGATACACGCATATGCAATAACGTGAAGCCCTACGATTGCATTCAGATTCCCATTGGATTATACTTCCAATTTCCGTCGTCTGATAACATCCACAGTGTCGTGATAACTGATAAGGTCCTGCTACAGATGCTACTATCCTGCTCTAATTCTACTTTTCAAGTCTCCTCTGTTGTGTGCACTCATCAGCACCAATGGAGTGAATTTTAAAGCATGGTCAGAATGGTTTGAAAGAGAGAGTTGACAAAGGAAATCTATGTTGTGGAAGTGATTGCAAAATTGGACATATTTTTGGCATGGGGAATTCCCAAAGCTTGGAAAAGTTAGGACTAGACTTCTTAGACTTTTCCATTCAGGACAACCACTGGCCATAGTGGCTCAGGGATTCTGAGAAGTGTAGTCTAAAAAGTAACTTTCCCAAGCTCAGGGAATTCCCCACCCTTAAAATCCAGCATGATAGGAAATATTCAAATAACAAGAAGGAGGAAAATCAAAAAATCTGTGCACACATTTCATGGATAGCCCGAAGCTAATTTATGGGTTTTCTAGAAGTCAATGGACCTCAGGTTAAGACTATGCAGTCACACAGAGAATAGTCTTAATTTAAATTATAATGCAGTGGTGAATCAAAGTACTCCAATACCAATGTACAGTAAAGACAAGTAGAAAATAAACACCCTTAAAGATGAAAATTGTTCATTTCTAGTATTCATCTTAACCTTTCAACACTTTACCCATAATGTATTCTAGTATTCATCTTAACCTTTCAGCACTTTACCCATAATGTGTAATCTGGACAATGGATAGCCGAGAAAACCAGATACCTATTACCAAAATCAATTCAACAAAGAAACTGTTGTCTCAGTTTTCTTCACACCATATAAATGTGCAAGGTGTTCTGGGATGAGATAGCATGTTATAGTTCGCAAAAACACTGTTGCAGACAATTCTCTTGTAGTTCATGGTTTTTTTTGGGGGGGGGGGAGAAGATTTCCCATAGTGGCCATTTTGTTTTCATGAGGTTTGTTAGCTCTCTGAAAATACCGCTGTTTATAATCTCAGTGGTGCCACTCTGTTGTGCTTTGGTCAGGCCTTACCTGGATTACTGCATCAGTTCTGGGCACCACAATTCAGGAAGGATGTTGAGAAGCTGGAGCGTGTCCAGAGGAGGGCGACCAAAATGGTGAAGGGTCTGGAAAACATGCCCTATGAAGAGAGAGTTAGGGGCTTTACACACTGCCCAAAAAGGGCGGTCCATGGGCGCCCCTTTCCATGCTGGATTGGGGCCTGGGCAGCCTCACCAGCAGTCCCAGTGGCCCCAATCCGCCACTTTTCCAGGCCTCATAGAAGCAGCAAAACGCCGCTTCCCTGTGGCCTGGAGAGGGGTGTCCTTAGGGCTTCATGCCCCAAGGCACCCCGACAGGCAGGGGAAGGGGCGATAGGGGCCGCTTGGCCCCCCATCACTGGTGCAGCCTTTACACAGCCATGCCAGCAATGCGCGCAGGGAAAAGGAGCTTCTTTTTGGAGCTCCTTTTCATGATGCTGAAAGGGTGCCCCCAAACACCCTGCAGCATTGCAATAATGTCAGGCATGTGCCGGTCCGTGTGGACGCGTTGCGCGCCATGAGCCATCGTCGCGCATGTATGGATGGCATGATTTCAAAATGGTGCCGTCCATACACGCTAGGGCAGGGGAGCGTGTGGATGCTACACTATCCCTAGCCCAACTTACAGTGCGGGGACAGCCCTTTTGGCCTGTCTGTACAGAGCCTTATGGAGCTGGGTATGTTTAGCCTGGAGAAAAGAAGGTTAAGAAGTTGCATGGTAAACATGTTTTAATATCTGGATGGCTGTCATATTGAGGATGGAACAACACTGTTTTCATCTGCTCCAAGGACTAAGACTTCAAAGACTAGACTCCCTAAGCTTTGATTGCTTGGGACCAATATCTGTTGTGCTGTTGTATTTGGCAATTGTATTTATGCTATTATGCTGTTTCATTTGAAAAGAGCTTTCACAGCTCTTTTACATCTGGCCACCTTAGTTGATCATTTTATTTATTTATTTATTTATTTATGGAGTAGGAAATTAGCAGGATTGTGTTTGTCTTACCACTCCCATTTCCAGTGATGATTGGTATAATTAACTGTTAATTTATACAATATGTAAATTTGGTTATATAAATGTAAAATCATAATATGACAATCCCAGATATAGAAAGATAGGTGAGACAAACAAAGGAAACATAAAATAGGAAACCGAAGATTAGGAACATCCTTATTTTTCTGATCAAAGGGGAAAACTTAAATAAAAGCTTGAAAAGAGCAGACAATAATGTATTTTCTCCAAGGAATAGAATGGAAAGCTCCAGTGAAACTATTTTTGGTTGCTAAAAATGGATAAAAAGCAGTCTCTGACTTTATAATTAACCTTGCCTTTATTCTTATTTGGGAAAACGTTGCAGCTTATTAATTTTGTCTCCTGAAGAAAGCCATCATGCTTTACATGTTTACTTTTTAGCAATGCTTTAGCGATGTCCTTAAGGTATTTAATTTATATTGCTATAATAGGTGTACAGCCATATAAAAACACAGACCTAGATATAAAACAGAAATTAAATCTAGGTAAAGGCATTTAAAATAAATGAAATACAGTTAGACATCAATTCCCAGGCCTCCTAATTAAGTGTCATTCCTGCTTTGTAATTTTTATTGTACTAAACAAGGAATGTGTATATGAATTAAGATGACTAATAGTTGTTCTGTTCAGTTTAATTACACTGATGCCAGCGGGCACTATTATAGCTAAGGGTCTATCAATGTTTTCACTACAAAATCTTATTTTCTGTGGTTTACTGCATTAGCCATAAACATTCATTCCTGCCTAGTGTTTGGAGTAGAAGATCTGAGGCTCAATGTAATATCTGCTGGGTTTATTTTATTTTTATGGGTTACTTGAAAGAATTGTTTGTTCTGTGCCAGAGAGCAATCAAAGGAAGAACGATAACTTGGATGCTTTTGAAATAGACCTGAGCTTTCGTGTGTGTATGTGTAAGATTTGGAATATTGCACTACATTTGAGCAAATTCCTTTGACAGGAAATGACAGGAATATAAATATTAGAATGAAAGTATGGCATGGGGGAATGTTTCTTTGAGGTTCCCTTTAGAGTCCCTTTCCCAGATTGGTGGGTGATACTTTGGCCTGCTGTTGACATTTTAGATGTGGATGCAGCTGCCCCGATGACAGATAAATGAAAGATTTAGAGAATGAAAGCTTTATAAATAAATGAAGTAAAAATAAAACACTCCCATATTCTAAGCATGTTCAACTTTAGAGAAAACTCCAGTGCTTTCCAAAGGATCTAAGGTGCATGTGCTCTTGACTGCAGCATCAGATGCTAAAGGTAGGCTGAAGTCTAACTAGCTTCAAAGGGACAAATGTGTCCTTGGCCCCATTCGCACTACAAAAATAACCCAATGTGAAACCAGGTTATTTTCATGGCATTCACATTCACCCTGACTGCAATCCATGCAGTTTGCGGGGGATCTACAGGAAAACCCATTTAACCCCACTTAAACCATCATATTTGATATATGGTTTTACCCCACATCTTTTTTGTAAGAGCTGCAATGATCCACATCTTTCATAGTGTAAGTATGCTATCAAATCAATTTGGATTACCCTGCATCGTTCCCGGAAATGGAGGCACCTCCATTTTAAATCACCCCAATGGCAAGTGTGAATGGCAACAGGGTTAAAATGTCATGCAGAGATTTGGAAAGGAAAACATATTGGGAACATCGATCCGGATCTCCTCAGGACAAAAAAGTAAGTGTGAATGCCTCCCCCCCAAATGTATTCAGAATTTCCCTAAACTCTGAGACATTTCAGGGACAGGATTTAGCAAGCTTTCCCTCTTTTTGGAGATATATACACTTTGTGATATCTGGTTTATTTACAAACGCCCAAAGGGAATTGAATTGGAGGGAAACAACTGATACATTTGCACAAGCTGAAAATGAGCTGCTTCCTATGAGATTCCAAAAGGACATACCAGAACCAGTAAATTAGAAAAATAATAAATCACATGGTTGGGATTATTATAGGGTATGGGAGCCCATCTTTCAAGCCCCTTTCCCTTCCCATGAGGTTATCAAATCCCTTTCCATTTCTCAGGACCAATTTTCACTTTCTTTGCAGAGAAAGCGACTCGAGAGAGCCAATGTCTGTAGCACTGGCTTGCTCCACATCATCCTTGATGTGATATTCAATCTCTTGTAATGACAATGGATTCCAACTAAGGGAAATGGGACTCCACCTGAACAATCAAGAAGAATTTCCTGAAGGTAAAGCTGTTTGACATTAGAACACGCTGCCTTGGAGAGTGGTAGATTCTCCTTCTTTGGAAGTTTCTAAACAGAGGTTGGATGGCCAGCTGTCCAGACTCAGGAGTGCTTTGATTGTGTATTTCTGCATGGCAGAGTGTTGGACTAGATGGCCCTTGTGGTCTCTTCCAACTCTAGGGTTCTGTGATTCTATGACTGGTTACTGCTGCTTCAGTAAAAAGAAGGGATGAGGAGGGAGAGAAAAAAAATGGAATGTAGGCAGCACCTTTAAGACTAACTGGTTTTTATTTTAGCATGATCTTTCATGAATTTAAACTCACTTTTTCAGATGGAGTACAGATCGATATTAACACCTCAAGTATAAAGCATATTTATATTGTTGTGGGAGTGGGATAGAATATAATATAATAGGTAGGCTCCAGAAAGATGCAAATCATGGCTCTTGCCCCAAATTTTTCAAAAGGCAATGTTTTCCACTTTTCTTGGCCCTATTACATCCTACGCTCCCACAACTGCATAAATATGCTTTATACCTGATGCTTTAATATCACTCTCTATTGCATCTGAAGGTGATGATTGATATACCTGAATGCTCATGCTAAAATAAAAACCATTAAAAAAAGGAGATGCCACATTCCCTTTTCTTCCTCCCTTTTCCTTCTTCCTTTTTATGCTGCAAGAGGCTAACACAGCTACTTCTTTGAAAACTACTGAATCAATGTATTTAATCCATACATTGAAATACTTTTAATCCATCTTGAAATACTTTTGCTAACATGGAAGCACTTTTTATGTTGAAGGTTCACAACCTTTGAAGCTATCCAGACTTTGAGATTTCCATGAATAGAAACCTCTGGTGATCTTCCTGGGCTTAATTTCTTCCATTGTGGAAAAGTGATAGCACAATTGAGTTCTGTGTGATTTCTGTCTGACCACTTTTATTTAAAGGTGTGTACAGTGTGATGAATCAGCATAGGGCTTGTTCATACTCGGGACAATTTGGGAATTAACTTTAAGCTTGGACACTTTTTCCTCCATGATACCAATTCAGTGGTTACCTGCAAGGTCTACACAGCACATGAGTGTGAACTGGCTTTAAGTGATTTCTTGTTTGAACCATTTTATCTCATCTGTTGATTTGACATCTTCCTTTCTCCAAGAGGCAATGTATGGTGGTAGGGGAACAGAAATAGGCACCCTCCATTCATGTTTCAGATTCTTAAATCTTGTTTTATTACCATAAAGGCTTTCTAAGCCCACTTCTCTGTCCCCCTTGATTACCCTTCTCTGTCTCTCTTACAGGATGACTGACTAAGCATGACTGGAATCCAAGCAAACCCAAAAAAAGCAAATTCATTTTTACATGAAAACCATTGCCTTGCACCTGAGTATGCTAGCTGTTGCTGCTTTGGAGTAGGTCAGAGCATGAGTTTGGTGCAATACAGCAAGTATTGATTTTTGTTTGTTTGTTCCTGGAACTGCAGTCATTGCTGAAATCTCCTCTATTACCATGTTGGGGGTGGGTGAGGGGTGGGAATGCAAATAATCTTTTTGCAAACAGGTCACTTTCAAGGCTGCCCTTGAAAACCTTGTAGAAACTGCAGCTGCTGCAAATTGCTACAGCTAGAATAATAGTTTCTGGTTCTCACTTTTCTAACCATGTGAGAATATTCCTGTTTAATAATAATAACATGGTATGTTGACATTTCCTTCCTCTCCCTACCGATCAAGGCGGGATTACAGCATAAATAAAATTACAAACACAGTAAAATACAGCATAAATAAAATTAAAACAATCTAGAATACATTAATCCTGAACTTTAATTTTGGGCTCAAAGGTGGCATTTAGAAAGGCTAGAGGTACAATTAGTTCAGAAGCTTATTTAACATGTAAACAACACCAACGATATCATCAATAGTAGTGCTAAAACAGGTACAACTCACTTGTTCAGTCAGTTATCTTTTTTAAAAAAAATGGAGATGTGATTTTCAATCTCTTTGACTACACGTTTTCCCACTGATCCATCTGAATATTGTAACCAAATTTCATAGCCCATTTTATGGTACATTCTTTAACTTATTCTTCTTCCATTTCAAGCTTCAACAAAGGTTTATGCATTTTAGCTATTACATGTATGTCACCAGTGCACGATTGCATTTCATCTTCTGTTTTGCTTTGTTCAAAACCATACATCTGTTTGTCCATTTTATATCTTTCCAATAATTATAAATAAGAATACCATTGAAAACTGTGCCCTTCTAGTTCTAATTGCTCTTTTTGTTTGATTCTGTATTCACCTTGGCACCTTTGAATCTTGATGCATTAGCCATCTTTCTTTACGTCTCTCTTTTTTTCCTATAAGAAGCTTCTTATACTGAGACCCATAAAGCCATTTTTGGATATAATCTGTATTTATATCTGTTCCATATTGTCAGTAAGGCACATTGCATGAAATGATTTTTGAAATAAAATTAATTTTAACTTCATCATACCATAAAATCTAAACATCAGGTTGTATCCTTGCAGCTCTGGTAATCTTTTATTTCTCAGCATTATCCAGTCTTTCATCCAAATCAAACAGCAGGCTGCAAAATACAATTTCAAATCCAGTCCTCCCCTCTCCTTTGCATCTTGTAATACTCTATACTTAACTCTTTGTTTTTTTTCCCCTTGCCATACAAACTTAAATATATTTTGGCATTGTTTAAAAGATACAGTACATCCAGTATCAAAACAGGTGTTGTCTGAAAAAGAAAAGTTATCCTATGCAAAACATTCATATTTGTCATTGAAGTTCTGCACAGCAATGACAGATTTAACATGTTCTTCTTACGTAAAACATCCCATGTTTTCACATAATTATTCTGTAACATAATATAATTAATATTTATCATAGTACTGGGGGCCCTTGATATCTTTTGGGGTTTGGTTCAAGGACTGCCTATGGATACTATAATTTGTGGGTGCTCAAGTCCCATTAAATACAGTGACATGGTAAAAGGATGTTCCTTATATAAAATGGTGAAATTGAAGTTTGCTATATGGAATTTATACTTATTTTTAATATTTTCAAACCATGAATGCTTGAATCTCTAGATAAAGAATAAAGGATAAAGAGGGCCAACTGTAATAGATAAGTATTTGATTTTCTCCTCAATGCTAAAACCAGTTTAGTCCATCAGATCTGCTTGATCTTTTGTATCCATATTTTTCATTAATATCTTAATCTTTTTATTATTATTAACCTTAAAGCCAGCCAACACTCCAAATTGTCTTAATTTTTCTGTTAACACTTAGAATCATAGCCTCATAGAGTTGGAAGAGACCACAAGGGCCATCCAGTCCAACCTCCTGCCATGCAGAAACTCACAATCAAAGTACCTCCAACCAACCTATGTTTAAAGACTTCCAAGACTGCATCATTCTCTGAGGAAGTGTGTTCTGCCGTTGAACAGTTCTTACTGTCAAGAAGTTCCTCCTATGGTTGAGGTGAAATCTCTTTTCCTTTAGTTCGAATCCATTGCTCTGGATCCTATTCGCTGGAGCAGCAGAAAACAAGCTTGCTCCATCTTCAATAGACACCCGTTTAAATATTTAAACAGGACTATCATATCACCTTTTAACTGTCTATTCTCCAGACTAAGCATACCCAGCTTCCTAAGTCTCCCCTTATATGGCATGGTTTCCAGACCCTTCACCATTTTGGTCACCTTCTTCTGGACATGCTTCTATAACTTCCATATGATTTTCCATCATTGTCACTGTGGAGACTTACTTGATCTTTCACTCTTTTTGATGCCAACACAATTGCTCTTTTGGATCCCACCACTTGGCACTGATGTGACAGCAATCCTTACCACTGCCACCAATCCTTATGTGAAGGATATCCACCCACTATCTCAAGTTCAATACTCTTTGTTGAACTTGAAGAACAACTTTATTTACAGTCATAATTTAATATTGTATCTTTCTTGGTGAATGGTTCTCAAAATTGTGTTACAATATATGAATTAATTGTAGGCACATGCTCTCTTCCCTCTCCCATGCTTTAGCTGGCTGAGGTATGCTTCCCTTAACTGTCCAAAGCATGGAGTGTGAGCACGTAGGGGGGAAGAGGAGCACATGCACTCCCACCTTCTCCACTTATTCACATTTTTTTTACACATTCAAGGGGGTCTTGCACCTTTAATCTCGTGAATGAGGAGGGCCTACTGCAAATATATTATAGTTGATAATATATCCCATGACCACTGCTATGAGAATACGTGCAATTACTTCACATTACCTCTCTGTACTGACAAGTTAAGGTAGTCATAATGCATGCACACAAAACAAATGTTACTACTTTGGACTACAGCTCCAGAAGGCCACAGCCCATGGCAGGTGGCATTTGAAAAATATAGTCTGAAGAAGAAAAGTTTTCTATGCTTTTCCAAAACTGAAATAAAATCATGGTTACCAATCATGATACTTCCTGATTCAACACTTCCTGCAAGCTCTAGAAGAGAAATTTCTAGCACTCAGTAGCATGATAGGCAATTATTAAGAAACAAATCTCTTCAACTATTAGACTAATCTACAAGAAACAATATCTCTGAAAGAGGTGCTATCATTGCAGATTACATGCCCTCAATGGCTTCAATAGTTCTATATTTCATAGCTTGGTTGATGCCTTGAAGCAAATGTCTTAAATAATCTAAATAATCTCTTTTAAAGACAGAGGAAAACTCCCTAATCTTTTTGTAAATCTTCCTGAGTTGATCCTCTGAAGACTGAAATTACAGCGGTGACTTGTAATTAAATGTTGAATACATGGAAATACAGCATGTTGTGGTGTCTGAGTGGAGGAGGAGACTGGCAACTGATGCAGAATGCAGAACACCAAACAACTACTGATAATGGTAATTATCAATGGATAATGTAGCTCTATTGTGGATGAAAATGAACCAGATGGTTACCCCCTCCAGCCCCCACCCACACAATGGAGCACAATCCAGTCCACTTTGAGAGCCTTCCCATCCTACCGATTTCAGCAGGGGAGATAAGCCCATCCCATCTCTTTCACATGCTGCATTTGGGTTGAACTGCCCCTTCCTTTGGAAGTTAAAGATTGGCAAGCAGCTGCAGATATAATGGTGAAGGGAGGGCTTACAAAGTGTGCCTTGCATTTTGAAGTTTCAATGTGAGGCGGTATTCACTTTCACTAGGATACTGTCTTACTGTAATGGCAGACAAGATGAAGAGAGAATTGATCACCTCTCAGCGTGATGAAATTGGTAAAAATAGGCCCAGTTAAAATCCTTACCTGACTCCTGCACAAAGCAGGCAAGTTCTGCTGATTCAAAAGCTGAGGTTGACAAGTTACAACTGTGCAGGATTTATTGCTGTGCTGGGATCTATATGTTCCCTGTGACAAAGAGGTTATCACTTTTGGAGAAGTAAGGAGAAAATGTGATCAAAGACAGGAAATGGCTTCTAAGTTAATATTGTTTGTGAGAATATGACGATACGCTTAATTTAAAAATGTGTTACCTGCTCCTTTTGGGCAAAATGCCAAACCCATAGACTTATGAAATCAAATTCATTCTGATTATTTCCAGCTCACAAACTAAAGAGAGAGAGAGACTGGGAGCAAACAATATTTTCTTCTGAATGTTTAATCCATTAGTCTATGGAATTTTCTTTGTAACAAGTTATCATGATAAATTTTGTCATTGAGGACATAGGTCTGTAAAACTACATCCTACAATCTGAGATAAACTATTACTATATGTTTATTTGAAAACAGAAATAAATCAATGCTGGAACAGTGACTCACATTATATATTGCCTGTCTGCACAACTACTTACAGCTTGTGTAACATAGTTATATATATTGTCAAGATTCTAGATTTTAAAAACGCATCACTCATCCAATCACATAACACATTCTGCAGCACATTATACATTATCATCCAGTAACCTATATATATGGTTATTTCACAAAGATTTGTGATGCTTCATTTACTAGAAGCTTGATATACATTTTTTCACTTGGTGATTATTCCATTTCTGTTGCTTTGATAGATTGCACTGGCCCTTTAGCCCACAAAAATCACAAACCTAAACAGCACTTCATATATGCAAATTTAAACTAATCAAATAAAATGTATTCAGATGGTTGTAGGTTCTGCTTCTAGTTTAGGTTTAAAAAACATAAATCATTTGCATTATCTGGGCTTCTGGCTGATTCTTTTAATGTCAAAGTGGAGTGTCAGAAGGTTGCCCAGTAGAAGGAGCAAAGCAAAGAAGTATAAAGTGGTTATCAGCATCAAAGTCTAATATCACTGATTTTGCTTTTGCCAACAGAACCTCAGTGGGATATGCTGGTAAATATTACCCTTCCAATTCCACTGTTATCTGAACTTCCCATAAATTTCCAGTATTATTTCAAAGTAAAGGCCTCATACTGAATCCCTCCAGGACTGGAGCTGAAATTTGACTTCTAAAGCATGGTATTTGAATTATGACCCTAAAATCATTAACTGAAATTTAGATGGGAAATTTTTCTAATCTGTATGACATCTCACAGTTTTCCTCCCCTTTTTATGACCAATATTCTTCCTCAAACAATGATATTGTTATGATTTGGTCTTTATCTATTAAAATATTGACAGCAACATGTAAAGAACAGTAAGTACAAAAACCTAAACATTTATTTATTTTATATATATATATATATATATATATATATAATGGCATTTGTTGTTGTGTGCCTTCAAGTCATTTCCAGGCACAATACAAGGTATTGGTTATAACCTTTAAAGCCCTTTATGGCTTGGGTCCCGCCTATCTACTGGATCGCCTTCTCCCATATAATCTGCCCCACATACTGAGGTCCTCAAATAAAAACTTACTGCAGCCAACTAAAACTAGGCTGGTTGCAGTTACCCAGAGGATCTTCTCTTCAGCTGCTCCCAAGTTATGGAATAGCCATTAAGGCCGACCTGGGGGTGGAGTTTGTGTGAAAATAAAAAATAATAAATAAAATAATAAAATTTATTTATACCTTACCCCTTTGAGATCAATCCAGATGACGCACACGACTCCGCCCTGGGGCGCCATGACACCATGTGCCACTCCACATGGCATGTGGTGTCATGGCACTCCTCTAGTGCTGTGTCCATTCAATGCAGCACCAAAGGAACACTTCCAAGCCATGGCAGTGCAGCTACGGTGCCCTTTCCAGAGTGCAAAAAAGAGCCGCTTTATGTGACTCCTTTTTGTGCCCTGGAAAGGCCAGATTGGGGCTACTTCATACGGTTGCTGTGGCCCCAATCCAGCTAGGAAAGGGGTGGGTCTGTTGAGCTCCTACTTGTGGCCAAGTAATAGCAATGTGCCAAAAAGTATGTGTCAAAGCAAAAAGGAGGCAAAAATTATTAGTGAGAAAGAACAGAGACAACTATTATTTTAAGTAGAGAAACCCTGACTCACCCATTTGCTGCAACAATCAAAGGTTTGGAGCAGAGGTTTGAAAGCTGTCTTCATGCTGCACTCTTACAGATCATGGGGTGGGAGAAGAGCTTTAGCTTCCTCTCCAGCAGGTCATTGGAATGGAGAGAGAGTTTAAAAAGCATGCCTGCTAACACAGCTTTGCTCCCAGAGATCTTTAGTTCTTCAGCAGCCATTTGCTTGTTTTCATTTGGACTTCATCACTTGGGACGGATCCCGTACAAAAACTGGATTTAAAGTGACAACAACCCACAAAAGCGGGTTGTTCTTCCCACAACATTAAGGTTTAAAAATTAACCTGAATGTAAAAATAACCCACAAAAGCATGTAGCTTTTAGATGACATTGGCATCAATGAGAAATAATGGAACATTAATCCGAACAGAATGTCGACAAAACCCACTCTTTTTACTTTTGGGGATACTTCCAAAAGTAAAAAGGGAGAGGGTCTCGTCAACTTTCTGTTTGGATTAATGTTGTATTATTTCCCATTGACATAAACACATCTGAAAAACAACAAAAATTTTATCATAGGATCTCAGGGCAGCATGAGATATAAACAATTTAAACATTTCCATATTAAAAACGTTAAGTAATTTAATCAAGACAAAACATATTAAGGAAAACAACAGTTCCAAGCATTTGAAAAGCTACAACAATTTAAAACAGTGTATATGTATTCTTTGAAATAATGCACAGTATGATTATTAATAGTCATTATCATGATAGTTCCAACGTTGTAAAGGAACTCTTTACATTCACATTAGTCAGTGTCTTATTAGTAATATAATCACAATTGTAATCATAATTCACTTACATTGTGATTTTTGCTCAAAACTGGGGCTTTTGTTTATTTACAAAAAATAAAATTAATCTAGATAAAAGCACATTTCAACATGCCATCTCTTGCCTACAGTCAAAAACTGATTATAAAATATGATGTTAGTAACTTTGTTGGTCTGTGAATTTTTGCATGCTTTTATTTCATGTGTGTTTTAGATCTCCTTACTAGGAATCTGTACAAACCTCAGCTGTTCCAGTCAGAGATTTGAAGTGCCACTCTTTTGCATGGCTGATGGGAGGATTCTGGGAATGTTCATCCTCAGAAAATCTTCTCACAATCCAGTAAAGTTGCAACAGGAAAACATACTGTATATATTCCATATCCTCCAGTCCAAACATGGCAGAGAAAGTCCCAATGAATCTTCTGTTGTCTTACATTTTCAGGTGCTTCTAAAATGTCCCAGTTTCTCTCTTCACCTTTGGCTTTCCTCCTTTGTCCTTGGCTTATTTTACTTGCTGCAAACCAAGTTCAAAGTCCAAAAGTAGCTTGCACTCAGTTAACTCTAAGAAGAAGAGAATGCTGCCCTTCCCAGGAGACTCAGGAAAAAGTAGCTTTTCCTAGCTTCTTCCTCATTAATAAATTTTGTCATGTTGTCCACACCATGATGTTGCTTGACCACACATGTCCTGGTTGTAATCTATAAAATATTGGAGGATATGATATTCTGATTTTCTCATCCTCAGTATAAAACTCTTTACTAACCCAAATATATATTTGCATTTTCTTTCACAATGACATATTAAGAAAGTACTAGAGATTTGCAGAATACACTGAGGCAAGACTATTCGTTTCCATTTTTGACGGAAGTCTTAATGAAGTTGCACTCAGATGTTTCCTCCAGCTGTGCAACCCATCTCTTCTCCCAATATGCATAGACACATAGATATACATTTGTGTGCATGTGTGTAAGTGTGTTCCTCAAGCAAAGGTGCTAGGGATGGAGTGGCTTTAAGCATGTTAAAAATGCGGCAGTCTTTGGTGTCATACAAAGCAGTTAAAGTGCCTTTGTATCGGCTGTGTTTGAGGTTGCTTGTTGTGATTATTGTGGTTGTTGTTTCAAGAAGGTCAAATACAACTGTTCATACTAAATCCTTGGTCCTTCTTGACCTCACTTTCCCAGGTCAACTTCCTGGTGTGGCAGGTATTAACAGAAAATGAAAAACAGAACCCAAATATAAATACAAAATGTTTTTATATTACTCCCAGAGTACATAGTGACACTGATATTATATTATATTACATTATATTATAAACATTATATAGACACATACACATATACACAGAGAGATAAAAAGAGAGTAGCCTCAGAAGGCAGATGGAGCCTGATTGATGAAAGAAGTGTACAAGGAAACTCCCTCAGTCTGTTGGTGTGACAGACTTGATGGTGCATTTGACTTTTATTCTCTCTTCTGTATTTTTTTAAAAGAAGGCTACACTGAGAGGTTATAAAATATGACTGTTTCAACACTGCTGCATCCCCAACCTGACTCTCTGAAAACAGATGCTCTTCAAGATGCGCTGGCAGATTTGCCGTTCAATTCCACATGTGGAAACATGTTGGCTTTCTTGAGTTTCTGCAACATCACTTCCAATCTCTTTGGTAATGCCAATGGCATGTCATTTGCTGTCAGGTGGAAAGATGACAATGGAATTGGCTGTGGACTCAACTTCTTTAAAGCTCCCATGAATTTTCTTCTATGGTGAAGGGGGGAAATGATAATACCCTTTCACAGCTGACTTGCTTTTGAAATTACAAAGCAAGAATAACTCCCCTCCGTACTGTAGTTAAAGAAGCCATCAAATGGATTAAGGTTATAAGGAAGAAGATTGTTCATAATATTTGCATATTTATGGGGGTGGCAGTGGAATATTTTGAACATAGAAATTCACTTTTAGTATGTCTGAAGACAGGAGCTTGGAGTTGGTCAATTTAGCCACTGAGTTTTAATTTACATATTTCAACAGTCTTTACATTATTGGAGGTCTATACACTGTCAAAACATTAGCTGCCCCCCCCCCCACCTCCCAAAATAAGTTCTAGGACATTTCTTCACACCCAGTAAAGTTTCTCATAATTTCTAAAAGCACCAAAAATAAGATACAGCTGAGATTTATTTCATTGTATTTCAGATTTTTTTTGGTCAATTTATTTAGTGACCTTTACAAACAATCACAATAAATTTAGATAACATAGAATAACATACAATAATGTATAATAACATGACAACATACATACAATTTTATTTTCATAGTCTTTTTACTAACTAAAAAGTAAAATATTCTTCTACTGCATGTAAATTTATCATATTTATATTGTGGCAATATTAAAGAAACAAACAATTTGCCTATGATTTTATTAATGTAATCCTACTTTACCACCTGAGCTGTTATTTGATCTCAATTTGATCTTAAATATTCTTTCATTATAAGTCAATCTTTTAAAAAAAATATCTATAGATATATATCTGATCAATTGGGTCAATTTATCATTTCCCATAAGGTCATACATTTTTTATATCTAATCCAATATATCCAGAGTATCCTCTTCTCTCCATTTTTTTTCTTTGCATAAACTATTCTGGCAGTAATGATAATATAAAACAAACTTTTCCCATTCCCCCCCTCTAAATCATCATCTAATATTACTAGCAAGTATGGTTTAGGTTTTGTATTAATTTTAACTTGAAGTGTCTCAGAATTTAATTTATGGATATTTGGTCCAGTATTGCATTTTAGATTTTAAAAAAAATCAATTTGGCTCCAGTAGGAGAAAGCAGTTTTACATGACATATACATTATGGAAGTCCAATTTCATAGAAAAATATTTTCCAGGTCTAAGCAAAGCATCTTTAACTAGTGGTTTTCTCTCTTCACCATTTTCCATAAAAGATGCGGTGGCTTAGTGGTTAAAATGTCCAATATGACAATTGGAAGATCAGAAGGTTGACAGTTCAAGGCCCGGGTGCCACGGGATGGAGTGAGCTCCTGTCACTAATCCCAGCTTCTGCCAAACTAGCAGTTTGGAAGCATGTAAATGCAAGTAGATAGATAAGCACCACTTCTCAGTGGGAAGATTGTTTCATGCGGCCACATGACTACCAGAGCAGTCCTTGGACAATGCTGGCTCTTCGGCTTAGAAACGGAGATTAGCACCACCCCCTAAAGTTAGTTACAACAAGACATTCATGCCAAGGGACTAACTTTACCTTTCATTCTCTCTTACCCTGGTTCCAGAGAGAATCTAGTAACATAACTTTTCACTAGAACTGGCCCAAAAGTGTTAATTTTCAAACTTTCAACTCAACATTCCATACTACAAGTCTAAGGTCTGCATTTCTGCCTTCAAGTCTCAAGTAGAGTCAGAAGTCCTTGCAAGATACTTTCAAGCCAATTCTCAAGTCAATTCTCAAGTCTACATGTTAAAGCTCAGTATAACTGTCAGCCAGCATGCATGTTGAAAGTTGCTGTCCACTTCCAATGTTTCATGTTGCAGTTTCTCAGTTGTCTGGCCCAGTTTCTTCTTGTTCTATTGCCCAGCAGTGCTCTCGTATAAGTACACGGAGTTCCACTCTGCCACCCCATCTTTACACATAGCATTTTCTTTTCCTTCTCCTCAATCTATTTATCTTTTGCTTTCCCAGGTCAACTTCCAATAATTCCCAAAACATCTACACAGTACAACACTCTTTCTGGTTCACCAACAGTTATAAGACATTACAAAATTCAAACAGTCATAAACATATAAATAGGCTAGGCAAAAATCTCCATATTAATAAACATGCAGCAAGAATAAACAATTCACTAATAATCTGTATTAAGGCCTGATACTAGAAATGAGGAGGGCAAATCAAATATCAGCAAATTTAATTCTTATCCAAAATCCTTGGCTTCAGCAGCACCACTTGATGGTATCAATGAATATTGACGATGATCTCTTTTCTCTTTTGTAGCAGCAGTCAGTGAGATCAAGGGTAAGGATGGCATTAGAATTTCTTTTTCAGATTATTTTTGAGAATGATTTGCCCCTCTCCCCTAAATTCATGCAAATCATAGAAACAGAATTGGAAGGGGCCACAAGAGCCATCTAGTTCTTGCCATGCGGAAATACACAATTAAAGCACTTCCAAAAGATAGCCATCCAATCTCTAAAAGAAGGAGATTCCATTGACACTATTTATATTTCTTCATATTTATATACTTTTGAAGAGCCGGCATGATGTAGTGGTTTAAATGCTGCCACACTTCAGAATTAATGTAATTTGACACTGCTTTAACTGTCATGGCTCCATCCTATGAAAACCTGGGATTTCTAGTCTGTTGTGGCACTACAGCTCCCTGACAGAAAACGCTATCTCACAAAACTACAAATCTCAGAATTCCATAGCATTAAGCTATGGTAGTTAAGAGGCATTGAACTGCATTAATTCTGCAGTGTAGATTCAGCCTAAGGCTTTGGAGAGCAGGGTTTAAATCCCTACTTGGCCATAGAAACTCACTGGGGGACATTGGGCAATTCACACTCTCAGCCTCAGATCACCCTCTCAGTCTCAGCCCCTGCTGAACATATCTGTTATAGATTCACCCTTGGACTTCCTAAATTGGAAATGACATGAAGGCACACAAAAACAACAACAATAACTATAACAACAACAACCTTTTAAATTTCTTTATATTTGTGATTGAAAGGCCTTGACATTTTTAAAATCTTATTGTGAGAGACCCTGAAACTGACAGATTCATCTATCGAGAACAAGAGCTTTGACTATTTCACTCTTAAAAATCTGGATTTGAATCTCTGTGCATACAGTCATATTATTGCTGCTTTAGGGTTGCCACTCCTCTTTTCCTCCCTGAGGGGTGTCTTGACTTTGACATCTTAGTGTACAATATACAACAAAGTTCTCTCTGTACTGGAAAGAGCTTACTTACTGGATATGCAAATGTACCAAAATCTGCAATTATCACCCTATTTAAGGTTGAAAGAACTTGATGTTGTAGGAATCTGAAAGTGAAACTACCAGATTTCCTCATTCTTAGTCTAGGTCCCACCCTTAAGGTCAGGTGGAAACAAAAACAGACACAAAGCAGTCTTGCAGAACTAACAGCAAAATGGTCTCCCCCTGTCACAACCAATGCAGTCGAGATATGCTGCTACTGCGTTGGCTGCTACCCTCATACACTTGACCTTATGCTCTGGGGCTTTTGCATTCCATATACAATCATTTCAATCATGGAACCTCCCATCAGTTGTTCATTGAACTGAAAAACTCAGCTGCAAGCAGGTGTCAGAACTGCGACTTGACACACAGATTTAAACCTGTGCCTTCCCCATCCTCTTACAAAAGACCTTATGGCTAGGTCACAGCATCCTCTTCCCTTGCAACCCTCTCCTGAAGATCTGGAGAGAGGATGGAAAGGGAAAGGTTAAGTCCTGTCAAAATTGCAATCATCACATGCCTTTCTGTGTTGATTGGTGCTTTCAATGTGCAATTGCTAGAGATGTCCATGGGCAATGTAGAGCTAGACAGTCTGTGTGGATACTCAAAGAAAGGCTGTCACGGTTTCTGTGTTTGTTATTATTGTCACACTTGTAACATGTGTTTGAGATGTTCTCATTGTGGTTTAATGGAGCTCTTAACTTGCCCTTTTAGATTGTATGAGCTGCTGCTGGATGAGCATAGGGTGTTTATTTATTGCATGTTTACATCAGCACCTCTAAATGCTCCCAGGTTGCTTATAAAGAGAAGTAGTATTAAATTCCTTGACTTCAGGGATTGCCCTAGATGAAAGGCATGACACAAAAGGAAGGCAGATGGGGAAAGAGGAGAAAAATACTATAAGGTTCTTGAAGTAACAGTTCTTATGACAACTACTAGGAATGGAAACTGATGGAAAGCAGGTCATCTAGGTAACAGCTAAGGGGTAACCAAGACAACTGGTCTTTCAGTCGATATAATGGAAGTGTCTTGCTTCTTGTTCTTTCCTCTTCTCCACATCCTAATAGAAGAATGTATGCTGCTAGTTTGTACCTAAGCAAGAGCAGTGTAGACGTGAACTTAGCACTGGGATTTGGCTCTTTGTCTGTTTCCATGTAATTGTTTTGAAATTGTAACAGCTGTCATCCAGAACTGAGTCATTTTTTCCCTCTAAATACCTCATATGAGAAAGTCTGATCTCAATTTTTCTCTGATGAAATTTGCTGTACTGTGTAGCACAGTGTGTGTCCTGTCTTCCCCTCAAAATGGCTAGACTTAGCTAATGTGTCTTTCGCATTAACAAAACAGAGACCACATAGTCTCAAATAAATCATTGATGTTTTGTAGTTTCTGTTTTGTTTCATATGCTTGCTTCAAAAGAAAGAAGCACATTCTGCTTTGGAACAATTCATTACATCATACATGATGAAATGGCTGCCATATTCCTTGGTTCAAGAAAAACTCCAGAACTGAATACATCAAAACCAGGAAAAAATGTCCCCAATCAGTTCTACAAACTTGGTGCTCATCATGTGCACCCTACTTGGCCATAAGAAATTCTAGCAATTTTCTCTGTAGTGGGGATCCTTCCCATGCTTCTCTTATATAACAAAGAAACAATCACAAGGCTAAGAACTTTGTGGTCTGGAGATGTCATGTAGGGAATTAAGCCATATTTGTAGTTCAGGTCCTATCATTAATTACAGTGAAGCACATTTTGGATGTCATGAGGAGATACTTTGCTGTTGTAATGAGCATTGGCATTAGTATTTAGTTTCGAGGTGTGAAGAGAAGTTATTGTGGGATTTTCTGTTTCAAGTGTCAAAAGTACGCTTTTTATACTGGTTATCATGCACCTGAACTTGATGAGATAGGAGAACAACAATATTTGCTAATAGGCCTCAGGCAACAAAATGTCATGGGCCTCATTATTGTTGTGTGCTTTCAAGTCCTTTAAAACTTGAGGAAGCTTTAAAGTAAATCTATTACAGGGTTTTTGTTTTTTGTTTTGGCAAGGCTTGTTTAGAGAAGGCTCACCTTTTCCTTCCTCTGAGACTAATGAGAGCGTGAATTGTCTAAGGTCACATAGTGGGTATTCATAACCAAGCAGAGATTTAAACCCTGGTCTCCAGATTCATAGTCCAGTGCTCAAACCACTACACTGCCCTGGTTTCTCTCTTGGACCTCAACTATAAAGTTAAGGGTCTAAATTAATGTCTAAATTATGAAATGCTTCAAAATAGCAGCAGAAAATATGAAAGCTAAACTTTTTGCTTCTTAATTTGAATGACAGAATAGCTTCTTTTAATTTTTGCATGGTAAATGCCTTAGAAGAGGGAGAGCTTTTTCTAGAGATATGCCACTGGTGCAGGAAACCTTGCCAAATGGGGATAGCCTACTAGACAGATTGGCTTTTACTGCCACCCTTGTTGCAATTCTTTCTTGTCATAAGTTAACAGTAGACAGATTTTCCCTGTTCCATTTCTTAACTTGTCCATGAGTTGCCTGGTTGTGGCCGCTCTTCTGCTTCACCTGGCTTCCTGGAGAATTTCTGTAATTATTTTCAAAACTGACATTCTGAATTGCCTCTTGCCACAGATCATTTCCCCTAGCTCTCTCCCCAGTAGGGCAGAGAAGAAGAGAGAAAGATAAGAGGATGACAGAAAGAGAGGAAAATAAAGCATCCTATCCATCTTTGGCTTTGGCTTCATCTACTGCTGATTTTGGCCCTGTCCACCACTACCAGAATGTGAACCCTGACACATTATGCCTGACAGTATGAGACCCTCTGCAGAAAAAAGAGGAGGCTCCACTCCTGTACTGCAATTTCCTCAAGAAAATGTTAACATTGCAAAGAAAATTAACCAGCTCTATCTTGAAATTAACCTTGCTGGTGCAACAAGATACTTCTGATGTTTATTCAATTGGTGGAAATTAGTTTTAGAAAGAGAGGAATATCCTATTATATAATTTGGATTCAACTGCTTGAGATTACAACCATTCTGAAATTTGCTTCACTTGATAAAAGAGAATACTACATCCTGTTTTGTCACAGGGAGTTAAGAGGAATTTTTAAACCACCATATCATATTTATCATGCCTCCATTGCAACAGTTTCTATAAATTCTGGACATTCAAACCAGAAGATCAGAGAAAAGTGAGAAAATTGGTCTGTCTAGAATCAGGTCAGAGTATAATGGAATTGCAAGATCCCACTGAAAATTCAGATGAAAAAATTCAGAATCATCCCTTGTGTGTTTTGAATGTTCAAGAGCTTTTAATTAATATTCCCATCCCCATGTGATGCAGTAATAGGACATTTTACATATTGTCTAGTCACAGATGTATGGAATTATGCATACTTCAATTGTCTTATTCATTCTGCTTGTCCTTTAAATGACTGTTGGAAATCATTTGTTCTTCATTTCAGGTCCCTTTGCCTCTTGTTTACATCAACAGCATAATTTATTATCCTTATGACTATTTTGGAATTTAAGACATTACAGCCAGAAATAGAAATTGGATGTTAAAAGTCTTTGTTTTTCTGACATGCACCACAATCTCCTCAATGTATTTCAAATTGATTTCAAACATCAGTTTAGCCACAAAACTCCCAAACTGTGCTTTTTTTTGCTACTGCAAAGAAAAACTGCCTTTTGAGATTGGGTTGTTAGTGGTTCTCTTGCACAATATCTCATGCAGGATTGCATATGACTTTGCTTTGGAGTTAGATTAATGATTATTGTGCCAATGCATTTTGTATGACTATAAAAATATAAAAAGAACCAAGCTGGAACAGAGGAAAGGCCAATGTAGCCCAACACTGTTCATATAACCTCCAGTTACCTATGTGAAGCCACTAGCAAGACATAAGTGCTATTATACTATTTGTCTCAGATTTTTGACAAATTGGCTGTGGATTACTGGAGGTATATATAACCATCCTGATTGATGGTCATAACCTCCATGAATTTATCTGATCCTGTTTTTAAGTTATCCAAGTTGCCAGCAAAGAGTAGCAAAGAGTTCCACAGTTTAACCATTTGCACTCTGAAGCAGTACTGTACTTCCTATAATTTATCCTAAATGTTTCACTATTCAGCTTCAGTGGATGATCCAAGCTTCTAGGCACAGTACTGCACATTATTGCTTCCCAGATGTTACTTCTGTCTTGCACAGACAGTCAATCCACTGATTACTGGAACCTACTTCCAAGTCTTCATACCTGATCTAGATTGGCAAAAAGAAGTGTGTTCATGGCTGCATGAAAGTCTAGCCTTTAGATGAGAAAAAAGTGTGCCATGAAAATGCTTTTTTTTTTTTTTTTTTTTTTTTTTGCATTTTAGGGGAGAAGAAGCGCCTTTAAAAAGGTGCTGGTTTTCCCAGCTTCTTTTTTAAAAACTGCGGAACAGCGCAGCTCCATCTAAAGGCTGTGGTGCAGCTGCTAAGCATTAAGGAAAAGACAACTTCATATCACACTTTCCTGCCAATCTAGAAAGCCCCATAGTTAAGATTGCAGCCTGAGCCATAGTAATTGGCTATTTGGCATTCACCCTCTCTGTTTCTGTGTGATTCTAGCATGGGGTGCAAACATTACTTGAGTAAACAGATTTGAAATCCACGTTTTTAACTTACATTGTAGTTGTACTTCTCCATTGCTGGAAGGAATTCAGTTTGTATCTATTGCCATTCCTTCTGCAATCATCTCTTTAATCTGGAAGTGCCATTCAGATGACCGTCTGGGCTGCAATTTGTCTATGACATATTAATAAGTATATTCACTATATTCTCAAAATATTGCCTGCATTGTTGTAATAAATTATCAAGCTGTCACTCGTTTTTCAAAATATTGATTTATTATTGAGTATAAATGTTGGCTGATTGATGAGTATATATTTTATAGGTTTCTTACCCTGCCTAGCTTCTGATGGCTTATGAATCTTGTCAGTCATTCCCCTGGCTGAGAAAATAAACCAAAAATGATGAAATGTACTTGTACTATGTAACCTTAGGACAGTAAGAAATTCATTAATAATTTGATTGTGAAAGAGTCAATAGCTAGCAAATCATATAGACTAGGAAGATACCGTATGTTTGTACCCAGTACCACTCTGTCTCACATGATTCCTACTATGTTCTTATGATGTTATTCTTCAGTGATTTCATTCCCAAAAGAAGCAATGAGCAATTTCAGGATTTTTTCCTCTGTTGTGAGAAGGTCTTCGAAAACTGGTTTATTATTTTATGTGCAGAAAATGTTACTTACAATGCAAACAAATTGGTATTCTCTGTATAAAAAAACAACAACAACAACTATGTGCAAATTTTGTGCAGAACAAGTCCCAAATTGCAAAATTTTGGATCAGATAGGGATTGTCCTCATCAGGGTTCCCAACACTGAAGTATAAATTTCTGAATCATTTTGGGATATATTAAAATATTCTTTCCATCCCTACTGTGTTCTTTTGTGTCATTTATCAACTTGCAATAAACAAAATCATTTAAATCTGGCACATACAATCCTATTCAAGGGGCATGATTGTTGTAGCAAAGTAAATTGTATTAGTTTAGTTGTTGTTGTTGTTGTTTTTAAAAAGAGATCAACAAGAAGGAGAAACTAGCAAATACTGGTGCCCAGCCCCTTCCTCCCATGAAGAAGCTCCGGTGGATCCCATTTTCTTTTGTCAGTAGAAGGAGCCCTTCCATGCATGGATGGCCAACTCTGGATCCAACTCATTAATTCTGAAGGATGGTATGAAGTACCACAGGGGGAAAAATAAACCCAGATGTTTGGAATTAAAGGAGATTTACTTTTCTAGATATTCAGTAAGGTGAGCTTACAATTGCATTTCATAATAACACCTTTGTCGATGTATTCTCACTAAAAACATCTTAACCATTTTAGGATACCCGGAGCCTGTTGCTATAAGGTTAAATCTGTTCCTTCATATAATTCTGTCTCCTGTGGTGAAGAGAGGATTTGATTTCTTAATGCAGAAATCGTTTCTTCCTTGAAATGAGCAGTTGCCACCAGGGTATGGTTAATATATATTTTAATACATATTGCCTTAGTCTTGGTTAACACATACAAAAGAATTAAGCCTCACTTATTTTGAATTAAGCATCACATCACTTCAGTCTGGAAGCTGTCTTGGTTGTTTTTTTTGTTTTTTTTTTTGGTTTTTTTTTTTTAAGGCTGGCTGCCTTCTTTTAGTGAAAATACTGCACAGAAAGGGCAAACTGCATCAGGACTGAGGCTGAATCAAAAGTCCCCAAATCTTGTTCGCCCAGAATACTCTTCTGCTGCCAGAATTGTGCTCTTTTTTGAGGGGGGAATTTGAATTCTCTTACTATTTGACTACTCTTTTGGCCTAATCAACCTATTGTTTATTCCCAACTAGAGCAAACTCATTTGATCAGCTGTTGAATAGTGATTCAGCCAATACGTAAATCACACTGATTTCAGTGGGTCTGCTCTAATAGGGAGTAATAGTATGTTTCAGGCTGTATCTTCGTGAATTGGACTTAAAAAGTGTTTCATTTTCTTCTTGCTTTTAAAAGACCACTGAGCAAGGCTCTCTTTGCAACTTTCCACTGGCTGGACTTCCCAAAATGCTTTGGGAATGAGACAATTCAATGTTATATGATTTCACTTTCAAAACATGCCAAAGGAACAGCATTCTCATTTTCCCATATAATTTTTAACAACATTGCCTGATGAAGAAGCCAGCAGAGCTTCAAAAGCTTGCAACATGTATATGCCAGCAGGCCTCCCCTGAAACTGTATAATCTACCTGGCTCCTAAAATCTTTCAGCCAATTCCCAACTCCCTATCCCCCCCCCCTCTGTATTTTGTTGCTACCCATGCTGTGGCCAGCATTGCGGTTTTTATTTGTGAATTATGTTGTATTGTATTTTTATTGTTAGTAATTTAATTTTAAACTTAACTACAGTAGTTTAATCCTATTTTGGGGGGGGGGGGGTTGGGATGGAATTCTTGAATTATTTTAATCTGTAATCTGTTTTTTAACCTTGTTGTACCCCGCCTCAATTGTTTTACAGAGGGGCGGGTAAGAAATAAACATTATTATTATTATTATTATTGTGCATTTTGCTTGGCCCAATAAAAGTATCACTTATGGCTTTTGGGTGTTGTTGTATATTCTCAAGGAAGTTAAATAAGTAGGAATCTGCTGAGAATATGACTCATGAACAGTCTTGGGCATGGCTTCTAAAAAAAAGGCAAGGAAAACAACAACAACCCTTTGCTACCTCACAACCTTCAAGAAAATAAACAAGCTGCCTCTCTATGGAAAATTAGGAACTATCTCACAATTCCAAACCTTTGTGGAGAGGGTTTCATCTTGCTACTATTCTCTCATTAAATAATTTTTAAAATCTTCCTAGTACTACCAAGCACCACCCAGCACTCATCTTCTGAAGTGATCATTTTGGTTTTGTTTATGATTGTTTGGAATAACTGTTCAAATAAAGTAGCAGAGCTTGTTCCATCACTACAGGATTCTACTTTTTCCATTTGCCTCCGGAAATCTTAACTAAGCAGTAGTAGTCCAAAATGCTAGGTAAGTCATGGTCTTTGTGCCTGCCACAGGAATCTGTATATATTTCAATGATAATAATTTAGGATTTTCAAAATATGGTTCATAGTTCATTTACTTGGTTGCTATAACCTAACTGTTTGGTTTGGACAATTGGAATATTTTTTAAAAAGCAAATGTTTAAACTGCTATCTTAAAATGCTACTGCTATACAATATCTATAAGAAAATACACTGTGATACGGTTGCATGTCAGTTATCATGTCAAATACTCACAATACTACCATATACATATTGTCAGCCATTGTATTGACAGAAATTGCATGGAGGAGTGCATCTAAACGGAAAGGCCATCAATTCAGCCCCACTATGATTTCAGTGATCGCATTGGGCTCAAGGCCATGTTGTAACATCCTTATCAATGAGGCCTGTCAATGTTCTCTTTTTACTTTAAGATATTTTTTTTTTGTGGAGCTTGATTATTGAAGCTTCCCCTAAAACATTATGATGGTGCAGTAAATATACACGGCCGATTGCATCAGCATTACAACTGTTATTCAGTGATCCATGTAACAGACATGGCTGGCTTTCTATACATCACAGAGCGATCTCAACACACTCGGCATCAAGTCCTGTTACAGCACAGTATCTGCTAAATGTACTGCACTAATTAGTGTCATGACCCCTTTTTAATTAAGTTAGTTTTCCCTGTATCTTTCACAGGGTGGCTGTAACATTTGAATTTTCTCTCTGCTTCCATGGCCCACAATAGCAGCAATAGCCAAGCTGTACAAGCCACAGATCACTACACCCCTCCATGTCACATAAGTGTAATTGTTCTGGACATCTTGGTCACCGTCATGTTACCATTGAAGGAATGCCAGTGGGTGCCTAAATAAGAAGCGTTCAAGGCTGACTGCCAACCTAATCCCTGGAAACAACTCTCCCTCATTTTCTCTGCTGTCTCTTCCTGTGCTGTAAAGATAAACCCACAAGCTGCAACTTTCCATCTTTCCATGTCCATGGGTAATTAACTTTGTGGTTCTTCCCACCCCATTGCCAGTCTTGCATACTGCTGATTGCTGATTTTTGTGTGTATGTGCCTCTTTATTTTAACCCTCCCATATCAATATTCCCAGAGCTGAGATGGCTATATGTTGCAACATGTATATGGCTATATGTTGCAACATGTATATGTTGATGTGATCCTATCTCTGAGGTTTGGAGGGGGAGGAAATGCTGATTAAGTCTGTGACACCTTTTTGGATTTGCAGAGAGACTTGGGGAGGAAAAGAATATTGCTCTATCCTCAGCACTTCCATAATTGTTGATTAAAGCCATCATACAGCTGCAAGGCAGCAGATTTGCAAGCTCCCTGGGCAGTGGATTTGCTGCCTAGCCATAAAGCCATGTCCAATATGGCTATCAGCCAAGCAGGAGATGAGAACAGTTGAAGTATAGCTTATTTGCAGCGGTCCCCCCATCTCTCCTCCCCCATCAAGCCATATGGTAGCTGCTAGGCTTGTACTTTCTTTCAATGCAAAAGTGATAGCTTCAACTTTGAGGGAAAAGAGTTAAGGAAAAGAAAGCATCATATATGTTTAGTTGACTTCAATAGATGTTATTCAATCAGACATGGATTCTCAGCCCCAAAAGTCTTGCAAACAGAAAACTGTGCTCCTGCCACCTCATCAAAGTAGGTAGTACCAAAAGCCAGTCAAATTGTTTTCTTTACATAATATATGTTTTGTTACATAATCCCAGAAGTACATTATTTTCCATTAAATTTAAGCACTTCCAAACAACTAGTTATTCTTGTTACTAATACATCATGTATTCTGGTGGCTTTTTGGGGGTGGGGGGGGATCCAACTGTTTTAAAATAGGTTTATCATTGTAATCCTCAGAATGAGCCTGTAAAGTGTTGAAGTACTGATTTCATAGATGCAGAAAGGATACAAAGACTGGGAGAGGGCCAAGTCCCATTACTGAGGCAGGTTGGAGGCTATTAACAATAGATTATGTTGAGAAATAAATGGCGATGAATTTTTCATCCTTGTAACCTCACTACATGCTACCATTTTCTTATCTGTTTCTCCCTTTTGTTCCAAACAAAATCAGAATCCCTGCTTAGTTTTCTTTCCTTAGCACAGAATTTTCTCTTCACTTATTTTCTTTTATTCAGCTTAAGGACTTTATGAGATAAGCTCCCTAAATTCATTTCACCCTTGGTTTCCTAGCAGACAAGCACAGTAGCTCTTGATTTTCATTCCCCTTCCAGCACTTTGGTTTTTCAAATTAGTCAATTAGATTCTTTATTTTGCAGATGGGGTGTGGCAGAAGAAACTTCAGATGTTCTCGATATTTCATTTCCTCTTTTCATTTCCTTTGGCTACAACTACAGAAGACAAATTTTGAAAATCAATTCTCTTCTTCTCATAAAGCTGCCCTGTTTATGCGCTTTCAACAGCAACACAAGGAACAAGGTGGGGAATCAAAGAAGAAAACAGTATAGTTAAGGCTGCTGCACTGAATCCCACTGAACTCAATGCCGTATGGTTCTGAGTAGGCAAGGACAAGAAAATTATACATGCTGTGGAGAAAGTGGATGGGCAGGATCCCCGCCCCCCAAATAATAATAAACCCCCTGTCTTCCACAAAAAGCTGAATGGTGAGAGATTTGAGACAGATTAAATGAAATCTCTCACACAGTGCATAGTTAAACTGGGACTTTACCACTATAAGATGCAGGGATGCCTGTCAGGTTAGACAGCTTTAAAAAGAGATGGAATAAACTGATGAAGGATAGAGATACAAGTAGCTACTAGGAATCAATACGTACTCTCTTATACCAGTGGCAGTCTGTTTATCAGACATGAACAGGAGGTTGTAATTATTTTAGGGTCGCCAGACTAAAAACCAGAGAAGGCTCCTGTACCTTTCATGGTTGTGTAAAAGAATTAATTTTGGCAGGTGTTGCTTATTACCTGGTTGCATGAGAAGCAATACCTGTTGAAATTCCCTCTTCTGTGTAACCACTAAAGGTACAGAAGCCCTCCCTGTTTTTAGTCTGGCAACCCTAAGTTATAGCCATGTCCTGTTTATGAACTTCTCATAAGCAACAGATTGGTTACGGTGGGAAAGAGGATGCTGGAATTATAAACCTTTCATCTAATCTAGCATGTCTCTTCCTATGTTTCAGCTGATACAGCATGGCTCTTCTTATGTGATTATCATAGGAAAATACACGAAGATACAGTATATGCAATATAGTCTTCACCCTGTAACCCTCTGTCTCCACTTAGCCTTGCATTGGACTTGGGGCATTGATTTTATGTATCAGTTGGCAACTGTGTGAACAGAAAACTGGACTAGTTTTCTATTGGGATTGATCAAGCAGGGCTACTTTTATTTTCTTCAGTTCTAATGTCCAATTGCTGAGCATAGTCAAAGATGATAGCACTGACCACCTGTCTGGCAAACATATTCTTCTCATACAAACTTTGTATATTGTTTGCTGTTGCATTTGAGAATCTTAGGAACTACCAACATGTTTTCAAACCTACCGCAACAGCAATGGAGTCCTGAAGCACGTTGATGATGATGTTGTTGTTGTTGATGTTGTTGATATTGCAGTTTTTAGGATTCCATTCCAGCTGACAGTTCTGCCACACTTATTGCAATATCCACCACTGAAAAAACAGCTACAATGCATGGATACATAACAAACTACCTGTCTTACATTAAGAGTGAGACAGAGTATGCAGTGGTTTGAGTGCTGGACTAGGGCTGCTTCTATACTGCAGAATTAATGCAATTTGACACTACTTTAACTGCCATGGGTCAATGCTATGGATTTCTGGGATTTTTGGTTTTCTGAGCTATATAGCCATTTCTGTCAGAAAGCTCAGGTGCTATGACAAACTACAAACCCAGGATTCAATAGAATGGAGCCATGACAGATAAAGTAATAGCTAACTGCCTTCATTCTGCAGTGCGGCAGCAACCCAAGGCTCTGGAAGACAAGGGCCCAAATCCCGGCTTGGTCATGAAGACTCATCAGGTGACTTGGGCAATGCACAATCTCTCAGCCTTAGAGGAAGGTCTAGCCAAGAATTTCTGGAGGGGGGGGATTTTATTTAGCTCAGTTTATTGGGTTGGCTACAAGGACCCTTGAGATCGTTTCCCTTATGTATACTGAGAGAAAAGAGATCAAAGGAATATTGCAGAAGCTGAATTCTCTGAATGAAGTGTTTCTTTTATTACGGGGGGAAAAAATCACACAACAATCCACACTCACTCACACGTACATGCCAAGACTAAGGAAACCAGGCTTTAGCTTGGAATAGTTGGAGGCTGAACTAATGGCGATACTTACCAGTGGTGCAGAAAAGTGCTCTGAAACAGAGCTCCTTTATGGGAGCAGATCATTCCCGCAGCAACCAAATGGCTGGGGGAATGATCCTGAGGAGAAAGGGGCCGCCCCTTTCTACTCATGTCTCCCAGGGTGTCTGGGGGCATGAAGCCCCACAGACACGCCTTTTCCATGCCACAGAGAAGGGGCATTTTGATGCTTCTCCATGGCCCAGAAAAACAGCAGATTGGGGTCACTCTGGACTCTCCAAGCCAGCCTAGCAAGGGGGATTCTAGGAATTGTAGTCCCAAAGATTAACTTTTCCACGCTTTGTTGAATTCCACCATATTTATGTATCATAATGATACATTTATGTGAACACATAAATAGAGACATATTGCATTTAAATGCCACATATGAAAATCTGAAAATGTGCCTGCTGATATTTCGTATTTATATATTTTATGTATTGCTTTGCTTTTTCGAGGACAGCATATTTTGAGATCATCACATATATAAGTTCCTCTTTACATTGTCACCAGCTGTTTCTGCTGGCTGAACCATGACTGTTTAAATAATAGATTGCATTACAATGTTTAGCTAATTTTAAGAATGAGTGCAATTACATTGATAATGGTATTAATTTTCCTGGAGCAGACAATTTTACAGCAAAAAGACCAAACTGCAGAATTCTATTATATTAAACAAGGAAGTTGACAATAGGAAAGTACTTTGTCTAGTGTGTAGTCTCTGTAAAATAATTTAATGCAAGCAAAACAGAAGAGTAAGAATGTATTACAATTGTAGGTGGGCACAATGAAATGTGCCACATTCCTGATGGATATACCATGTTCCTGATGGATAGACTCAGTCAAGGAAGCCATGTCCCCAATTCTGCAAGACCTGAGCAGGGATTCATGGGGTTGTCATAAATCAAAGCCAACTTGATAGCAGTTAATAACAACTAAATATAGGCTCATACCCTGTTCAGTTGTTATGAGATTGTAAGCTAGGTTTACAATCTTATAACTTTATTAACCACTAAACATGAGCTCTGCAAACCTTCCTTTTCAACCAGGCAGTGCCCAAGCCAAAGAGTTTCTGAGTCACTAAAGATAAAGTGCTGGGAAATGGTATCTGCAATGCTTTCTGTCTCTCCAGCTCCCTGTTCTCAACATGCCCTGCAATTGGATAGCCTTTGGTTGTGTGGAGTTGCATCACTGAAAGGGCAGGATTTAAGGGTGGCATTGCCCAACATGTCTACGACAAGAGAACTCCATCTTCATAGTTACTTCTGACAATGCAGGATCTTGGCCATATTGTTTTAATAGTATAATCATATTTCTTTGCAGTGGAGCCGGCACGCCCCAAGAATGACATCACACATATTGGCAGAAAAAAGACCACAACTTTATTAACTACAAACAAGGTAGAGTTGGCGCACAAGCACGAGGTCTGGATCTGCACACCACCAACACCAAGGCTGACTGATGTGAAGTTGCTTGTACGCCAATCATTGGGATGACTTTGAGGCAGAGCAACACCCTTGTGTAATTGTGTAATTACGCAGCTACCGGAGTAAAGCCTCTAGTCACCGGGATAAACTCTATGTGACCCACCATTGGCCACATCGCACCGTGATGTTTTCCGTGTCCAAAGGACTCCTGATGCAGTGTTACTGAGCCCTGGAAACCAGCCCACCAGATCCAGTACCTCTGCTGCTGCCCCAACAAGTTGTGACAAGCAACACCAATCCCAGGGAGGGAGGGTGGGTAGCTGAGCAAATCAAAGGCGCTGTGTACACCCTGTCCCAGCGCCTAAATAGGCCTCCTCAGGCCTGGCAGGCAGGTTCCCTCCTCCCAAGGCCTAACCAGCCAATGGGAGGAGGAGGCAGGAAACGCCAACCAATGGGCTGCCAAGCTTGCCCAGGGCAGCCCGGGGAGCTGGGAGCCAGACAAGCATGTGCAGGAGCACGTGCATGCATGCGGCCACTTCCTGCCATTGGGAAGAGGCTGCGCAGGGCTCCCACTGGCAGGAAAGGGCCATGTGCAGCCACAACGGCCGTCTTGGGGCTTGTTCGCCCCACAGCAACCGCGCCTGCTCACCCAGGGCGGGAGGCACCATTTCTGTGTGACAGTGAATTGCATAAGCAGTATCTGAACTGCTTCTGATCTTTACATGACAAACTATATAGTTGTGAGAACAGCACCATAATTAAGTGGGACCTTTTTCCACTGGTCTATGATTTCATATTCATAGCTAAATAAAATTCTTTCCTTTACACATATTCTTAAAACTATGACAGTCTTGATCAAATTGATCAAGATGTGCCTTCAGAAACCTGTAATTAATTCCATACTGATATAGATAATAAGATCTAAATTGGTCCCCATACTAGTGTCCACGGGGCTGGATGACATGGTAATTCCACAAGGTTAAATCAGTGCTTTCAGTGATGGAACAGAGAGTAATAATGACTTCCTCTTTCTGCTGTCTACATTGCTGTAGCAATGTGTAACTTCTCCATGCCCCACCTTCTGTTTCCTGATAAGTTGCCCCTTGTTTTCAGTGGTATCTCTGATATGTTTCTTCTGGCTCAAGAGCATAAAACAGCTTTCTAGCTTGAGTTCCCCAAGGCTAGCACCATGGGGCAGTTGACAAGTTCCATGTCCCAGCAGAGGGACAGCTCTCAGTTGCTTGAGCTTCTGAGCTTTATTTCTCTAACTCCTATCTTTTTCTCATCCTTACTTTTCCATTGGTGTGAGCTGCTACAAGAGCAAGAAAAGGAGCCACAGTAACTGCTCACCTGGCCTTCTCCTTCAGGGTAGTGATGCAATTGAAGTGTCAGTGGCAAAGAAGAAGGGGAACAGAGAACGGAAGGGAGTGCTGTAGTCACCTTTCCCCAGGACCTCTCTATGGCTGGAGCCTCTATAATATCACATTCCTTTGCCTCACCAAGTTTCTTTAGCAGTATGCTCTGAAATATTTCAGTGTAACCTTTTCTGATGACCCTGCAAAGTCACCCTCCCTCCCTTCTTCACCAGAATTCATTAGGATGAGATGGCTGGAAAATGTGAGAGATAGTCTTGGATCTTTTTGGCAGAGTAATCAAATGCACAAGGTAGAAGATGAACAACAACCAGTCCTACACTCACACAAAAACACACATTCAAAGTCTAGGGGGAAAACTAATAAGCCCCCCCCCCCCGTCTGTGTGTGTGTGTGTAGTTTTATTTACAAATTACTTGTGCATAGTCAAACAGCGAGTCTTATGGAAGAGAGAGCTAGAACAGAAAACTGGCTGCATGTCAGAATTATTCAGCAAGAGAGTGGGTTTTGTTAAGCGAACAAGAAGTTTGCAGACATTCAAACTACTACACAGTGAGCATAGGCAGCAAAGGCTGATAACCCTAACAATGATGTGGCACTGTTCCCCACTGAACATGATCAGGAGCATATATTGAATACCTCTGACAAGATAAAGAAAGGGATAAAGAAAGGGATAATGAAAATTTTACACAACTGTCACTGATTGATCATGGAAGAGATTGGAGCTATAGACTCAGCCCTGTTCCTCAGGTAAAGTCAGAGCATTTATAGTTTTATACTGCCAATGGAAATGCCTCCTTGTACCTACAAATCAGAAGGGGCTAGTAATGATGTTATACATCCCTGTTTTTGCCTGAAGTGTGCTCTGAGCAGTGTGTACACACTTTCTGTCTGTAGTAGGTCTCTGACCTGGGTTAACTGGCAGCCTCAGTTCATAAAATAACTGCTTTTCTCTCAGTAGTGGGCAGGAGAAATAGTGTGTAATATGAAACAGAAAAATTGTAGGGAGGATCTCCACTGCTTTCAGCTCAAAATTGCAGCTGATCCTTAAACAGCTGTTGGGTTCGAAAAGCAGGAATCATGGTGTGTTCAATTAATAACTGAAGCCTCTTCCAATAAAAATGTCAGTCATCCCAGCAAAATGAGTGTAGATTGATTTTTATTGTGAAAACACACCCTCTAGTGCCCTGTTGAGTGGTAATTGGCATTCATTTTTACCATTGCTGTTGTTGTTTGTTGTTGTCAGTAAACAATCAGCCAGCTAAAATGGATAGAATGCCCTTGCCTGTCTCCTGTACCATGAACAAATGGCTCTTGCAGTAAAGTCAGCCCTCCTTATCCATGGGATTTTTATCCACTTTTCAAGCATCCATGGCTTGAAAATGTTTTTTAAAAAGTATAAATTCCCAAATATCAAGCCTTGATTTTTCATTTTATATAAGGGACACCATTTTGCTTTGCCATTATATTTAATGTTCTTGAGCATCCATGGAGTTTGTTATCCACAGGGGATCCTGGAACCAAACCCCAGTGCATAACAAGTGCCCACTGTAGTAGTAACAGATGGTTTTCGTTTTAATAGGGTGGTGACTCTGTTCTGAGGTTTTGGTCTGAGCTTTAAAATAGCTATCCAAAGTGCTGAATGCTTTCTCACCAAATAGCCTTAGCAACCTGGATAGATCCTTTAATGTTATTTTTACTGAAACCATGCATAGTGTGAACAAACAGACAAGCTGCCATCTTTTAGTCTTTAGTCTGACATCAATTCCAGGAAAGATTCTGGAGCAGATCATTAAGCAGAGAGTCTGTGAATATCTGGAAGATAATTCCATAATCGCAAAAAGCCAACATGGGTTTCAGAGAAACAAGTCATGCCAGACAAATCTGATCTCTTTTTTTGATAAAATTACTAGCTTGGTAGATGAAGGGAATGCTGTGGATATAGTATATCTTGACTTCAGTAAGGCATTTGACAAGGTTCCCCATGACATTCTTGCAAACAAGCTTGCAAAATGTGGGATAGACAAGGTAACCGTTACATGGATTTGTAACTGGTTGACTGACCGAACCCAAAGGGTGCTCACCAACGGTTCCTTTTCATCCTGGAAAGAAGTGACTAGTGGGGTCCCACAGGGCTCTGTCCTGGGCCCAGTGCTATTCAACATCTTTATTAATGACTTGGATGACAGTATCGAGAGCCTAGTTATCAAATTTGCTGATGACACGAAATTGGGAGGAGTAGCTAATACCCCAAAGGACAGGATCAAAATTCAAAATGACCTGAATAGACTAGAAAGCTGGGCCAAAGCTAACAAAATGAAATTTAACACAGAGAAATGTAAGGTCCTACACATAGGGCGGAAAAATGAAATGCACAGATATAGGATGGGGGACACCTGGCTGAATGAGACAACATGTGAAAGGGATCTAGGTGTCCAAGTAGACCACAAGTTGAACATGAGTCAACAGTGTGATGCAGCAGCTAAAAAGGCCAATGCAATTTTAGGTTGCATCAATAGAAGTATAGTGTCTAGATCAAGGGAAGTAATAGTGCCACTCTATTCTGTTTTGGTCAGGCCCCACCTGGAATACTGTGTCCAGTTCTGGGCACCACAATTCAAAAAGGATGTGGAGAAACTGGAGCATGTCCAAAGGAGGGCGACTAAAATGGTGAAGGGTCTGGAAACCATGCCCTATGAGGAACGCCTTAGGGAGCTGGGGATGTTTAGCCTGGAGAAGAGAAGGTTAAGAGGTGATATGATAGCTCTGTTTAAATATTTGAAAGGATGTCACATTGAGGAGGGAGCAAGCTTGTTTTCTGCTGCTCCAGAGAACAGGACTCGGAACAACGGATGCAAACTGCAGGAAAAGAGATTCCACCTCAACATTAGGAGGAACTTCCTGACAGTAAGGGCTGTTCGACAGTGGAACACACTCCCTCGGAGGGTGGTGGAGTCACCTTCCTTGGAGGTTTTTAAGCAGAGGCTGGATGGCCATCTGTCGGGTATGCTTTGATTGGGAGTTCCTGCACGGCAGGGGGTTGGACTGGATGGCCCTTGTGGTCTCTTCCAACTCTAAATTTCTATGATTCTATGATTCTATGATTTTATCATGATACAAGAACCTGGTATTATCTACTGACACTGAATGATGAAGAATTCATGGCAGGTAAAAGGAAGTGCTTCTCCAAACAGTGCATAGTTAAACTACAGAACTCACTGCCACAAGATATAATGATGCCTGTCAACTTGGATAGCTTAAAATGGATGGGATCAATTAAGGAATTGGGCAATTACTGGCTGCTATTTAGGATTGCTATATAACAGTAGTTCTTATTGGAGAACGCAAGATAAGTACTACTGATGTCCTGCTTGTGGGTTGTCCATAAGCAACTGGTTTTGACCATTATGCAAGCAGAGTGCTGAACTAGATCACCCTTTGGTTTGGTCTGGCAAGGTTCTTAATAAAGGGAAGAATGTAATGAAGCTGCACGGCTGAAAGACACCCTCTCCCTTCTTTTCTTTTGCAGAACCCCAATGGAAATTAAGAAAATAGCCATTTGAAGAACTTAGTTTTCAGTAAAATTGGCAGTGGTGGTAACATCATCCCTGTAATGCCATTAGGGATTGTCCCTAGGTCTTAGGTTTTGGCCCTGAAATCTCAGGGCCTGGGATAGCCCTGGTTTGGCAACCTCAGTTCCATTTACTTGATCTGCCTGGACTTTGCTTTATACTTCATAGAGCATTTGTTTTTTGCAGCTAAATATTCTCAGCAGATTTATTGCTTTCATATATCAGCACTAACTGACCAGCGTAAAGATCTGCAATACTTGCATCACTTTGTCCAGCTGTTTGAAAATGTAGGAACTTTATTGCAAGGGACCAGTGGCATCAAGAGAGGTGTACAGGAGGTGACACCCAGTGGGGCCCTTCTCCCCCTGCGGGGTAAGGAGGGCTGAATGCATCCCTCCTGTCTTGCCATGGCAGGGAAGGCCTCCTCACAAGGAGACCAAGACTGCCAGGGCAAAAGAGAGGCCCAAGCTTGCCTCCAACAGCTTTGCCGCAACAGGGTGGCCTCCTCACAAAAAGACTCCACTACCAGGGCAAAGGAAAGAGTCATGGCTTCCCCTGGTATGTCCCCCATACACTTGGGGTGGTGATGCCACTGCAAGGGATAGGATTTGCATCTTTTTGTATCCTATTGCATTCTGTCCCACTCCCAAATATGCTTTATACCTGACAGGTTTAACATTGCTCTGTTCTGCATCTGAAGAAGTGGATTTATATCCATGAATGCTCATGCTAAAATAAAAACAAATGTGTTTTAAAGGTGCTGCTGCAGCCTGTTTTTCCTTCCCCCTCCCATCTTCTTTTTTATTTTCAGCTAGGAATCTTTCTCCCTTTATAAGATTTGTCCATCTCTGTTGAGTGTTTATCGAACTCTGTGTGACCACTATAAAATCAGTATTAAACAAGTAACATCTTTCTCTCATTCACACTCCTATCTCTGTTTTCTTCCCCACCTATCAATTTATTCTGTGAAGTAATACTCCCAATAGTGACACTTGTTAAGCTATCAGGTATTGCTGTTTAAGCTAAAACAATGTAATATGTTATAACAAGTCTTCATCTTCTTGTCTAACACTATCCATCCATTAAATTACAAGACACCTTTAAAAGAATATTAGAAGTAATTATCGCTTTACAATAGACAGAATTGTCATGAGAGGCATCATTAGTTCCATGGCTTTATCGCTGCAGAGTCGAAAGATCTGCTATGCAAACATACATAGAGCTATTCAAAGAGGAGCTATTCAAAGAATGCCTGGCCTTTCTGACCAGAGGAGGATTAATTCCCACTTCAGGTTGAATACATATAGTTTGTTGTTATTGTCGTGTGCTTCAAGTCCTTTCCAGCTTACAGTAACCCTAAGGCATGTCTATAAAGGGATTTTCTTGGCAAGTTTCTTCAGAGGTGGTTTGCCATTGCCATCCTCTGAGGCTGAGAGAGTGTGACTTGTCCAGCATCACCAAGTGAGGTTCCATGGCCAATTGGGGATATAGAGCAAGCCCTTCACATTCACTGGGGTTGGGGGGGGGCAGGACCCCCGTGAAAGAGGAAAAAATGCAAATAAAAGACACTTTTTGCCTTAGAAAACACCTCTCTGAGAATCTCTAGGTGTTCCAGAGCAATTCTGTGGTCAAAATCCACCAGAGATTGGCCATAGAATCATTCTGGAGGACCTACAAATGCCTAGAGATGTTTCTCCTAGGGCCTTCAGGATGACCCTATGGTCAACTTTTGGCAGAGTCATGCTGGAACCATAAGAGACATGAGAGACAATTTATTATGTTTGAGGGGACTTTTCCTCAATTGCTTTAGGTCAAGACAAGGCTTTAAAAAAATAAGAGGTCCCCTAGTAATGAACATCCCTATGAATGTTCTGGCAAGGGGGGAAATGTTGCAAAATTGGTCATGTAGGGGAGCATTTTTGGTCATTTTATTTTTGGAGGCTGGTGGCTTCAAACACAGCCATGAGAATGCACCTTCCCCCACCCTGCCTGAAATGATTTTAGTGTGAAATATGCAGTTGTTATATGGTGGTTGTCCATAATTTGGAGGGGAAAAGGTCTTTTCCCCCACTAGCACATTGGTTGTGAGGTTGTATGTCATGTTTCTACCATGCTTTCTGCAATGTTTTAACACTAGGAAAATGTAGTGCCTGCTCAACACATTTTTAGTATACCTGTTGTGATTCTGAGTAATGTGTTGAATGTGTTTGCAATAACTATTTCACACATCTGTTGCAGACCAATAGCATCAATGCTGACAGGGGTTGCCAGAGTGAAAACTGGAGAGGGCTCCTATACCTTTAATAGTTGTATAGAAGAGGGAATTTCTGCAGGTATTGCTTGTTGAAAGCTTCATTAGAGGCTGTAAGTGACTCAGGCAAGAATCTTACTTAATTCTTAAAGATGTCTGTATTCTTTCACCTTCTCTGCTGTTTCAATTTTCAATTTTAGTTTTAGTTTTTGGAGACCAGTGCAGGATCTGAAAATGTAAACATCCTTGCTGTATACACACACACACCACAGTGACTGTATGAAAGTTGTCTCTTCCCCAGCCTGTTACTGAGTCTCTGTGTGTGTCGTGTGCCATCAAATGAGTCTGCGTGTGTGTTGTGTGCCTTCAAATAATTTCTGACATATCGTGAGGGTAAGGTGACTCTATCATGGGGTTTTCTTGACAAGATTGGTTCAGAGGAGGTTTGCTGTTGCCTTTGCCTCAAGCTGAGAGCATGTGATTTGCCCAAGGTCACCCAGTGGGTTTCATGGCTAAGCTGGGAATCGAACCCTGGTCTCCAGAGTCATAGCCCAGCACTCAAACCACTACACCATGCTGGCTCTCTACATGAATACCACTTCTTAAGCATTAAACAAGGGCTACCAGCTGCGGCATCGACCTTCTGGTAGTATGACACAGAAAATAACTGGATTTTTAGTCATTTGGAAAAGGCCCTTAATTGTGCTTGTATTCTGTTTCACGATTGCTTCTTGCTGCTCTGTGAGAGGCCTGCTAGTGTCAAAGGGAGTTTTTCTTGGTTTGCTTCTTTAGCCGAAGTTCAGAGGTACACGTTAGGATTCCAGTCTCTGGCTTTCTGAAATGACTGCAGTGGAATTCTCCCAGTTTGCTACGTTCTTTGAAAGACTGTAAGAATCAGGGAGTTCGGAAAGCATATTAGTAGTAAATGCTTTCTGTAAAGAGGCGCTCCGTATGGTGGATGTAGCACCAGGACTGAGTGTTGTAGCCATTGCCATAGTAACCATTTCCTTGGCATGTGAAAGTAAACAGTCACCTGTGACTGTAGTGTGTGGGTGAAAACTTATGTATGCCTCATCTCACATCATTATTTTCCTCATTGTCCATCTTAAACCTCTTTTGAAAATACTGTTCTCCTGAGCGAGTAGAAGAAACAGTAATGTGTCCATGTGAGAGCAGCCATAAAGACATAAGAGATTTGCCTGTTCAGAAGCCTATCTAATCCAGCATTCTGTTTCCACAAACTAGGGAGCTTGTTGTTTTTCCCCTGCATAGAGAGTATGCAGAGATATAGCAGCCCAGATGGTATACAATAAATTGGAAATAATAAATAGCCATCATGATGATAGCTTGTGTGTGTGTGTGTGTGTATACCTTCAAGTCCCCTGTTGACCTATGGATTTCATGGATTTCCTAGGGTTTTCTTAGGCAAGGAGGTGGTTTTACCAGTTCCTTCCTCTGAAATAATAGCCTAAAGCATTTGGTATTTATTGTCAGTCTTCCATCCAAGTATTAACCAGTGCTGATCCTGCTTAGTTTTCAAGATCAGATAGGATCTGAAACCTTTAGGGTATTTAGCCTGTCCATTAATAGTTTATCCTCTGTGAATTTGTTAAATGCCCTTTCCAAATAGCATACAATTCAGTACAATATTTCACAGATGGGACACGTGTGGCCAAGCAAGATAAGAATGTGCTCAAGATGGCAAAAGTTATTAATAAGAAGAACACATGAGCTAGGAGAGGCTGCAATATTTTGCTTTTGCCTGAGTCTGCTGGGAAGGGAAAGGCTCCATCCCTCTCCCCATCCATTTCCCCTCTGCTAAGTTAACTGAGTGCAAACTATTTTGAGCTAAGTTTGCAGATAAAGGGAGGAGAGTGGAAGGAGGGGGAAAAGAACTAAGACGTTTAAGAAACAGCTGAAAAGTGCAGTGACAAGAGGATTTTTCTGAACTCTCTCTGCCAAACTGGAACCTTTGGAGAGTATGAGCCAATGATCATCACTGCTTTACACTCCATATTTACATCACTTACCTGCCACAGCTGCATCCTATGGAATCCTAAGATTTAGAATTTCATGAGATATTTAGGATTCCATGCCAGAGAGCTGTAATACCTCCCAAAATGTCATGTCCCAGGATTCAACAGGATGCAACCATGGCAGTCCAAGTGGTATCAAAATGCTATAATTTTCTAGTGTGACAAGGGAGCAAGTTGAACACTTTAACTATGTGCTATGCAAAGCACATGACAGCTAGGCAATACTGCTATAAGGCTGTTTCACAGCTGATCACGTGACAATTCCAGAACTTGGAATGTTTGGGGACTTCCATTGACGATGGCTGCATCAGCACTGCAGAAATAATGCAGTTTGACACTGCTTTAACTTCCATAACACCAGACTTGTTTATCTCGGATTGGCCTTTTTAGTCATCAACACACTTGTAGTAAGTGTGGGATGAGACCTTCCTGAATATTCCTTAGCAAAGAAAAGCCAGAGAGAACTTCCATAACCTATGGAATCATGGGATTTGTAGTTTGTTGTGGCACAAGAGCTCTTTGACAGAGAAGGTTAGACAGCTCACAAAACTACAAATCCCAGAATTCCATAGCATTGAGCCATGGCAGTTAAAGCAGTGTAGAACTGCATTATTTCTGTAGTACAGATTTTGCTTATGTTGGCTGCAGATTTTTTGTCAGTTCTGATCCAAAAAAATAAAGTGTGCAAGCTTTGAATCCACTGAGTCCTGATTAAATGCCCTGTATTAACGTGAAGCAACATCTCTAACATGACTGGAAGACTATGTCCAGTACTGTATGCCCCATTTGAAGAATGCTTACAAACTGGAGTGTCTAAAACGGGGTGACCAGGATGGTGAAAAGTCAAGGACTTTACTGCACAAGAAAGGTAAACTGATTGGAAGAGTAGCAGCTTTCTCTGTCCTGCTCTGCATGATGTTGTAGTACTTCCATTTTATTCCCAAGAGGAAACAGTTGTCAAAGCATTCCTTTTAGCCAAATGGGAAAAATCTGTTCAGCAAAAGGCATGCTTTGATGACCATTTCCCCTTGGAAAGAGAACAGAAGTGCTACAAGGGCATGAGGAGCAGCACAGAGAAAGCCCACATTCTCCTGATCAGTTGTGCCTTTCTTTTCTTGTGTGGTGAACTCTGAAATGATCTTGGGGGCAGATTATTTTTTAAAAAACAGAGTATTTTTAGACTGGAGTCCATGGTATTTTTACACTGGAGGCCTTTTAGATAAAGAGGTCCATGATAGTGGTTTTCAAGTGACTGAAGGGAGGATTTACAGAACATGGAGCAACTTTTTCCTGAAGGCTTCAGAAGTTAGGCCTACACCAACAATTGGACATTTCAGTGAAGTAGTTTTTTGTTATATGTAAGGAGAAACCAACAATAAGAGCTCTTGGACAGTGCAACACTCTCAGGAATACCTCCCATAAAGTGGGCTTTTCTTTATGGGAGGTAATTAAAGAAGGAGCAGCTCCTGTTAAATGGTGCTGGAATTGCGTCCTGCAGAGCAAATCTTGTAGTGAGCAGAACGTTGAATGGGATGCCTTGAAAGTCACACACATACACACACACATTCTTTGATTTTATGATCCCAGTTCACCCTGTCTTTAAGGCACCCCATTATCCACAGCTCAAATTAACAGCAAATAATCAGATACATTTTCTTCCAAATACAGCAGCTCAAGTTAGCTCCCCAATTCCTTCCAGTAGTTTTATTTTATTTTATTTCTTTGTTTTATGGGGAAGATCATTATGTCATGAAATCACAGCCTAGAAACCCTCTTTCTTTCTTTCTTTCTTTCTTTCCTTTCTTTCTTTCTCTCTCTCTCTCTCTCTCTCTCTTTTTCTTTCTCTTCTTCTTTTGACTTTTCTTTCAATGGTACCAGCTAACACTCTTGATTAGGAAGATATTATCTGAAGGAAATTTAAGTGACATACAGGCCTACAACAAGGATACTGCAAAAACTATATATATATATATATATATATATATTACAGCTGACAGCTTGCCTCTGGATGTTAATGAGATGCTGTTGAAAAATGTACTGTTTGCCAAGCAAGGTGTCAGAGCTGATGATGCTGAGACAAAGCAGTGACCTTGGAAGACATTTAAAAGTAGCTCGAAGCACCAGCAGAAGCCTTGTAGAGTTGATCTGAGACACTACGTTTGGTGGGGCAGAGATCTTCAAGTATCTGATCATGAAATGCCTAGATAGCTCATCTGGTGTTCACTTCTTTTTGAAGTACTTGGTAAAGCATTATTCCAGGTAACTGGAGTATACTTAGTTTGACTCAAAAAGATAACTTTTAAAACTTATTCTCACTTAATACACTGGTTAAGTTTAAGCCATTTAAGAAATACAGATCGAACTTGAAGCATGCAAAAGATTAGAGAACTGAGTATATCAGCATATGCACACTATAGTAAGGGCAAGTAGAGCTGAACTGAACTGAAATTCAGTTACGAAATTCAGCAAAGGTTTAATATTTGTTCTTCAGGTTTTGATGTCCATCTTTCACCTCTGATTTAAGATTAGAATCTGGGAACTGAAATCTGATATCCATACTCACAATGTAACTGAATGAATGAATTTAATATTAATGCTTACTAATTCCTGTTGTAATTGTGATTGCAACTGTGTGTCAAGCACCAAGAACAAACATGTTACTTCTATTTGTTCAATGTGGATTTGAATTGCAACATTTTTGGATGGGATGTGCCCATGTGAAATAACAAATATCCTGCAGGGAATATTTGCATGTCTGCATACATCCCCAGCTGCCCCAGTCTCTTGAGAATATCTGTTGTCATGATTTGCAAAGAATAATTTTGGAGGCAAATGTATTTGTGTTCCAGTGATAGCTAGGAATATCCTGGGGAAAATCACCTCTCACAAAAAAGGAAGGGGAAAAAAACCCTATGTCTACAGGGATCAATTTGGTTGCATGGGGAGGTGCTTTGTTTGGTTTGTCTGGGAAGAGAAGGTGTTGAAATATTCACAATAAGACCATCTCAGAAGACAGAGCATATTATCAGCTACCTCTAGAGCACTGCTTGATAATAGTAGGAGAAAGGGATAGTTGGATGAAGCAGTTCCTCCAGATGAAGATGCATAGGAAGGCTGTATTACCTATCTATACTATTATAGATTAGCTAGATTATCTAGCTATCTATTCATTTAGAGTTTGCCTTTCCTCTCAAATTATGATTCAAGCCTGCACACAACAAGTTTAATAAACAGATAAAAACACAGTAAGTTATAAGAATAAAACAATATTTTACCTGATTGGAAAAGGGTATGCATATCATTGTTTTATGTGAGCTATTTGGGAGACTGTATGTACGTTCAACATTTGAGCAGCTCCTGAAAGTTATAATAGGATTTGAAAACACATGCCCACCAACATTTCACCAATGAAAATGGGGACATTTGTGGCCAAGAAACATCAGAGTGTGGTGAAGATGACAGGAGATAACAGAGGAAGAAGACACAAGCTAGGAGAGACTGTAGCAGTTTGTTTATGCCTGAGCTTACTGGGGAGGACAAGACTTCATCTCTCCTCTCTTCCCTGAAAACTGCTTTTGCATTTTGAATTCACTTTGCAGCAATTGAAATAAGCTGAGGACAAAAGGGGAAAGTGGGAGCACAGAGAAACTGGGACATTTTAAAAACAGCTAAAGAATTGAAAGGGCAAATCAGAAGATTAAGACTGGGAGGGTGGTTATGAAAGAACTAGAAAATATCCAAAAAAATGCAAAGATATACAACTGAGCACAAAAGTTAGAATCATACAAGCCATTGTATTCTCTATTACCATACATGGATGTGAGAGCTGGGCACTTAAGAAAGAGGTAGCAAATAAAAATTTATTCAAAATGTGGTGTTGAAGAAGAGTGCTGAGGATTCCATGATTGGTAATAACCATAAATGTGGATCCCCTGCATTACAAGATTTTTAACATGCACCTCACAGTCCTGTAACTACTGAAAAGATACCAGCTGTTTATGTTTTAATGGTTATATTTTAATGGTTTTATTTTGATTCTGTTTTTTTTTTCATACTTTCAATATTATGTTTCAATGATTATGTTTTTATTGATTTGATTGTTTCAATGGGCCTGTGATCATACAATAACATGAAATGAAATGAATTAAAATCTCAAAGTGGAATTCTCAGAATCTGATCTAGTCTTGCCTTGAAATATTTACAGAGATTAAAAACCATTGCCAATTGCTCAGTCACTTATTCCTTGTTATATTTTTCCTTCTGTATCACAATGTTTCCAGCACCTCTATGATTAGCTAGAATTATGTTGTACAATAATTCTATGTATTATAAGTAATATGAATATTTAAGAAGCTGTACATGACAGTCAAGTAGTTTTAGTGAACATTGTTCTTCAGGGCTTGCACGGATCATGAGTTGCTCAGATACCTGCCATTATGTAAGAATACCATGGTTAATTGTTTCAAAACAGCAGGCTGCTTCACTTAGTGACAGGGACTGTTTGATTTTTCTATAATTCGTGACTGGCATCTGACAATGTGAATAGATTATACTGAAAAGCACTGCATTTGCAATGATATCAGAACTGTGCTGTGTGCTGTTAGGTCTGTGATGGGTCATTCATACATATAGTTCATCTTTAGATGTTACTTCATCAATTTCACTGAGTCAGGTTTAGGACTAGCTATTGCCTATTATGCAAAGAAGGACAGAACAGGGCTTTCAGACCTGATCTCTTTGTAAGAAAGATCTTCTGTCTTCTCTCCTTCCTCCAACCTGCAATTATTCTTTTCACTAGTTTTGTTTTGTAGTTTTGTTTGGAGGGGATATGACAGGATCATTGTTATGGTTACCTTTCTAAGTGCTTATCTGAGAAATACCAGTTCATTTTCGTAGAGGTAAAGATACAGCAGATGGCATTTTTATTTCAAAATTCAGCATAGTTGAGAAGTGGCACAAAAAGAGAGGGGGGGAGAGAAGTTAATGCCAATCTCTATAAGCAAGAAACATTGAAACAGACTGAGCAAAGGAGGTATTGTTTCTGACTGGAAGCCAGGCATTTTTAAAAACGTTTAAAACATCTCTTTAATGATTTGTTTTTATTTTATTTGTATAGTACACAATAGCTTGTTCCACAATACTCAGTCCCATCTGTGTGAGGGTGTTTAGACATGATAAAATAAAATAGATTATTTTAACACTCCACTAGCACTGCTTCTGAGGTTCACAAATGACATGTTGTCACTGGCAGTATGTTATAGTAGAGAGATACCCATTTACATTTGTGGCAGCAAATTTCCACAGACTATCCATTAAAAGAAAACTTATGTACAGGTAATTCTTGAAGAGTACTAGTATATTTAAAAGAGGGGAAAGAGAGAAAATTAATTAAATAGTAAGACCTTACTGTGATGATAGGCAAAGCCTTGTAAGTGTAGAACAGGTGGCCACGTTGCACAACACAGTGGTCTGCACTGCTCCATCTGGAGCTACTCCAGAGCTCTGGAGGGCCTCAGTCCAACATCATGCATACCAAAGGCTTTCATAGCCAGCATCCATGGTTTTTTTGTGGATTTTTCAGACTGTGTGTCCATGTTCTAGAAGAGTTTATTCCTGATGTTTTGCCGGCACTTCTGTCTTATGTATTCTTCCCCATTAATAACGTTTGCCATCTTGCCATCACACTCTGACATTGCTTGGCCACACATGTTCCAATTTTGACCTATTGTTGGAGGGGAGTGCAAGTTGGCATTACAAGGGATGCAACTACTGTATATACTCATGTATAAGTTTAGAAATTTAGGTCAAAAAATTGACCCAAAAAACCTGAGTCGATTTATCCACGGGCCAATGTAAGTACTGTATCTTAACTCTTATTTAAAAGAAGGAACCATCTCCTGGTGAAAAGCAAGAGTATAATCTGTCCTGGAAGCACTGACCCCCTTTACTCTCTCATCCATCCAGTCTTAAGAATAAGCACAAAGAGTTATACCTGATGGACATTGTTTGACATTGTTTTGCTTTGTTTCATCCTTAAGATCCTTTCCTATATGCCCCTAAATTTTACCCTTGACTTATCCATGGGTCATAGCAAAACCCAAAATTTTGGCTTCAAAACTTGCTCTTGACTTATACATGAGGTCGACTTATAGTCGAGTATATATGGTAAGAGTGGCTTGTGTCCTTGAGTGAGATGTCTAATTGGTCAATTTAGATTTGCATATTATGCACTGAGTTAAGAGCTTTTGTTTTTAATGTTCAATTTGTTCTTCTGCAGTATTGTATGTGGTTCAAAAATGAGAAATCAGACTTCATCTCCAATTGTAATATTACTTTTGTAGGGGCTGTAAACATTAATCCAACATTTCCTAGAGGTGTGGGGCATAGAAAAGGTTATGAACCACGGCTATACAGCCTGGGCTTAAAATGTCCTTCATGCCCCTTAGAAAAATACCTGCCATGCTTCTGTAAGACATTCAGTATCATTTAGGAGGGGGAAAAATCAATTTTGGTTTTTTAAAAAAAAGGTTTCACATGGGAAGGTCCAAAAATGTCTTCAGGGCTACATGCCCTCCATGAATCAGCCTTTGCCTACCTCTGTTGCATACACTTCAACTGTTCTGATTTGGCAGGTACAGTTCCAATTAATCTTCTGCAATCACATATTTTCTTCTTCTTTTGTCTTTATTGAAGATTTTATTCCAAATAAAAAAACAACACGTCACATTGATTACAGCCAAACTTACAATCCAGGACCAAATGGAATATAACAAACAAATATACATAAGTCTTGCAAACATTCACTCTGTACACCAAATATTGACCATCCATCCTTTACTTCAAGTCTTGACTTCCATTATACCTGGTTTCCTAAGATTTTATCTGCTTAGTATTTTTGTCTTCTGATTCTGTCTTGTTTCTGTTTCTCAAGCAGTAACTTGTGTCATCACATATTTTCAACTGCTATTTATTTATTTATTTTTGATTTATTTCTCCCAAAATGAGATTCAAGGCAGCTTACAATAATTTAAACAGCATGCAACTAAAACATTAATTGCAAAATTACAAAAATTAAAAGAATTAAATAATACTAGTATTAAAATCCAACATAGTTAAAACCATCAATAAAAAAATGAAAAACCTAAAAGTATTAAAAACAGCACACTAATTACACACATACACTACATAAGTAAAATTTACACACCAAAAGTCTATGTAAATAAGAATGTCTTCAGCTGCCTGCAAAATGAGAGCAAGATGGGGGCTATTCTGACCTCCCGTGGATGGGAGTTCCACAGTCCGGGCACAGCCATGGAGAAATCTCTCTCTCGAGTCCTCACAAAATACTCCTGCAAAGGTGGTGAGACTGAGGAAAGCTCAGCTTCTCCCCCAACTTCAACCTTTCACTTCCCCCCTTTGTATTCAACCTTCTTCAACTGTTGCCATAACTGAATTCAAAGAGCAATAGTAGTTTGTTTTTGATTGACTCAGTGGAGGGGGCAGGACAAGAGAGGGCAGATTCTTGCTTTTCCCAGTAGGCTCATGCAAAAGTAAACTGCTACAACTTCTCCTAATGTGTGTATATGTGTCCCATTTATAACCTTTGCCCACTCGATCACATTCTGATTTTTCTGGCCACAAGTGTCCTAGTTTTTGTTTGCATACAGTTGGAGAGCATGCCATTGTAAAGAGAGTAGGGAGTAGTGTAGAAAAAAAGGATCCTTTCTTTAAAATAGCTATGTTTTATTTAGACCTAAAGCTAAACCCCAAGACTGACATATCTCAGTATTTGTTTTAAAATGAGGCATTTGGGTGGTAAAGTCCATGAACAAATGTTCCCTGCACTTTATTCCCATCTTGTGCAGCCTGACAAAAGGACATACTCTTTCCTCGGAGATTGTGGTGGAGTCTCTTTCCTTGGAGGTCTTTAAGCAGAGGCTGGACGGCCATCTTTTGGGGATGCTTTGATTGGGAGTTCCTGCATGGCAGGGGGTTGGACTGGATGGCCCTTGGGGTCTCTTCCAACTCTATGATTCTATGATTCTATGATTGATCAAGAGGCCCCTTCCGAACCAGAAGCCTTATCTGTTATGGCAAGCAGGGGTAATTTAGAGCAATATACATGCTTGTCAAAACGCCTCCTGCCTTGTCTCTCCCTCCCTTTCCTCCCCCATTCCCTTGTCACAGAATCATTCAGATTAATATAAAGCAAACTACAGGCACCTGTCAGAACATATAATGATCCTTCTGGCTATCTACCCTTTTGAACTAAACATATCTATATTGCCCAATGCCCTTCAACATGGCAAGTTTCAGCGTTACATCCTCCAACCTCTGCCCTATGCATAGAAATCCTTCTTTGTTGTCACAGAAGAACTATCACAGTATTTCTTCACAGTCTTGTAGAGAAATGTATTAGTTTTGATAGACTAGGTAACTACCCTTACCTCCTTCCTCCTCCAAACGATAAGAATAAATTTATAATAGGATCCAGCCTGATCTACGTTTGCCACTAAAACATCATAGCTTTTGAGACATTCCTCCATGGATAAGATGCAAGAGCTGCTTAAAAGCAAAAACAAACTTTTTTTAAAAAAAGTTATGTTTTATATTAAGTGAACTAGAATCCAGTTCACCAGATGTAAGGCTGGTTAGTCTTTAAAGGTTTGCTGAAGCACACCTAACCTTTTCGGAACAGCTCTTAAAGCATTTCTGGCCCTAGACTGCTCAAGTACTCAATACAAAGATTATGTGTGCATGTGTGTTGTCTTTATGTTGCCTTGCAATAGAAAGAGTTAGCATAGTAGAAATGGTCACCTCCGCCTCAATCCACTCCCCAGAGCTGGGCCAGTAAACAGCAGCCGTGCTAGTCTCCCAGTTTGACAAATGTGAGAGAGGAGGCTTTGGAATAGTGTGCAAGAGGCTAGTGAACAGCACTTTGCACCCTGGCAAATAAAATAATAATACGCACATGTAACCCAAAATCATGTGTGCCTATGTCCCTAAGACCATAAGAGCAGTTCAGCAATGGAATCAATTGCCTAGTCTCCTTCTCTAGATGTCTTCAAAAAGAGGCTAGTATGTTTTAGCTGGAGTTCCTGTACTAAGCATGGGATTAAATTCATTTGGCCCACGAGGTGCCTTCCTATTCTGTGATTTTCATTTGGCCCACGAGGTGCCTTCCTATTCTGTGAATTTATTAGGAGGCTTGCACCTCTGCTATGTAGTATGTATAAAGTTACACAACACAGATTGAAGATTCTAGGACTGCAGATGATGATGATGATGATGATGATGATGATGATGATGATGGCCACAGTTTGATATCGTTACCTACCTTATATAACTTTACACATACCCATGTAGAAGAGGAATTATAGAACCCTCCTAGTAAATTGCAAAGATATCAGGGCACTGGCAAGAGTGTCCCAATGTCCATTTGGGCTCTACCTATGCATATTGCCACTCCCTAGCTGGTGTCCTGATGGACACTGGTCACTCTGTTTTTTAAAAAAATATATTTTAAAAAACTGTTTTTTTAACTTTAACAAAATTATTTTAAAATATTCTTTAAAAATATCAAATTTTACCAAATTTTCACTTCAGTCACACATGAAACTATGTATGGAGATTATGGGGGGTGGAGGGAATTGGGAAGGAAAAAGACATACTCCTGGCAAAGCCGTGTGATCGCACTGAAGATTTTCAGATGACATTGTGCTTATACAGGACTTAACTCATGAAGATCCAGGAATGCTCTGGCAACAAACCATTCCCGGGATAAAAAAGCTCCTGACATTTAGGATTTACAATGATGTCACATGCTCAGGTCCTTGGGGGGAAAAGGCAACACTAAGTTTCAGTAAATGGAGGCTTAGTGGACTGAGTGGACTGAAGCAACAGTTTGTTTAGAATGATGCAATGTTGTACCAAGACAAAGAAACTGGACACCATGATCATGGGATAAATGTGGATGGCCACAGTGTTATTACTCAGTAGATTGGTATAAACCAAAATACTTCTGAACTAATTGAAAGAAGGGGTGAAGAATACACTGAACCAGTTAAGCCAGACAAATGCCTATCCAAGCAGGACAGGAAGCAATTAAACATCTGATGCTATATTTCAGAGGAAAGAACTGGCAAAAACACCTCTGAGTATTTCCTTGCTTAAGAAAATTCTATGAAATTCATAGGGTTGCCATATGTCAGCAGGTGACCTGAAAGCAAATACACGCACAAATGACAGCTACTGTTTACTAAGATTTACAATCCAAGGAGTGATCCAAACAGTCCAACACAGCTAAAAAAATGTCAAAGCTGCAGGTGCCCTCCCCAGTTAGTTGCCCTGACCTCCCCCTCAGGCTTCTTACTCCATATTTGCATAGTGCTCAATATTCTCTCCCCTTTCCCTCCAAATCTGCTACATGAAGGACCAGGTTAACTTGGCACTCTTTCCCTGCTATCCACCGTGACCAGACAAAAGGAGGACAAGACACCACAAAATGTAAGAAATTCAATAAAAAGGCACGGGAAGAATTTCTCTCAATTTCGAAAGAAATGGAAGTGAGGCCAGTTCGGAATTGAGTAAATTTGCTAGTTCAGCTAATTTACGTGATTGTGTATTGACACTGCATTGCCTTCAGAACTGCCCGAAATTGCTTCCCAGTGCCCGAAATTGTGTGTGATAGTTTCTCATGCAATCACACGAAAACCCATGATTGCGTTTGGAAGGACTTCCCTTTGCCCAAAAATGTGTGTGATCAGCTTTCATGCAATCACGCGAAACCCCATGATTGCATTCAGATTGCCATTGGATTATACTTCCAATTCCCTTCATGTGATAAACTCCTATGATTCTATGATTCTATGATTCTGTGTGTTTTGGACCTTTGAAATGAAATTTAATTTTTGTACTGCAGTAAAAATAGGATAGTTGTGGGAAAGGGTGTTATTAACAAATTTCTGGTGCAAGTAAAAATAAATGCTTTCAAGATGGCCTGACATGGGAGAATAACAGGACACCACTGACATCGTGGGGTGAGGTAGAGGTGCTAGTAACACCAATTCATTGTTTTGATGCTATAGCATCATAGGCCCTTAGCCTCAACTAGAATGGGCCTGGTGAATCTATTATTGACTCACCACAATTGATCTGCTCTGGCGGGGTCCAAATAACAGTATTCAGGCCAATATGTTTTGACCGGTAGATTCTTTTTAATCAAATTGGAAGCTGCACTGCATGTCAATGACAGGAGTAATGGAAGATATAAATCAAATAAATAAATAAGACGCTAACAACAGAATCCTAGCCATGTCTATACAGATATTAATTCTTGCTGGTGTTTCCTATCAGATACGTGTACATAGGATTCCATTTTCATCTCCTGGCACTCTGCACTGTCAAAAAGACAGCTGACTACAGTAATGCTTTAATACTGAAAAAGTTTGCTTTTTTCTCTAGTTGAGATTTGTGGAGCCAGCTGCTTTCTAAGGATGTGATAAGTCAATAACAAGTCATCACTCTGCAAGGGCTGCCGAACACCATACAAAATACTTACCAGTCTTGTAAAGTGCTTCATGTATCTTAGGAGTGTGATAGAAACAAGTACATTAAATATGTAAGGCAAAGGTAAGGAAGACGAGTCATCTGTAGCTGTATGCAGGTAGATTATTTAGAAATAAAATGTGAGGTAAGCATCTCTCTCTCTTAAAACAAGCAAATAAATAGTAGTCATGTCATTTTATTTGGCTCAAACTTTCTTTGTCTTCTAAAAACTAGTTTTTTATGCTGTTTATTATGCTGAAACTGTTAGAGATTTTATGCATAATTTTTAGTTCAAGTTACAAAAACAGCAGACAGTTCTGGTTTTGAAAAACAGATTTTTAAAATGTTAATTAGGATGGGGAGGTGGAAACAGTGAATCGTGTCCAAACATCAAGGAGAAGTAATTCCCCATTTCTCTCTCTCTCTCTCTCTCTCTCTCTCTCTCTATCTGTCTATCTATCTATCTATCTCTCTGGCTGTATTCACACTGCAGAAATAATCTGATTTGACACCACTTTAACTGTCATGGCTCAATGCTATGGAATTCTGGGAATGGTAATTTGTTCTGGGAATGGTATTTTGTTGTGGTGGAGAATTCCATAGCATTGAGCCATGGCAGTTAAGTAGTATCAAACCAGATGATTTCTGCAGTGTGGATGCAGCCTTTCTCTCTGCTAAGAAAAGGATGGACACACTTTTAAGTCATAAATCAAATTGCCGATAAATAACAGTATTCTGTATTACCAAAATCAGCATTCTCCCCCTAGTTGTTTTTAACTCCACTCCAATCCATCTTGCCTTTATGGGCATTTCTGAACCTCACTAAAGAAAGGGTTACTGCAACAAGCAGATTCCCATGTAGGGTGTAACAGGTCTTGTGAGCAGAGAGTGTTTAGTGATCATTAGCAAGATTGGCAACAAGGCATCCTGTTATAAAACCAGTTATTAGTTGCTTCAGGAAACACGAAGTCATTTATTTTTCAACCGTGTCAGCTGAACATGTCTGCTCCATTTCAGAATGTTTGAAATTGATCTCTTCCTTCATTAACTCATGAAGAATTAGCCTAGGACTGTAAATTTTCTGAATGAGTCAAAGTGACTAATGAATGTTAACTGCAAAAGGCCCATAGATGTATTCACTAGACTATAGGAAGACTATGTATAGAACCAATAATGAACACTGTTGGGTGGGAGAAGATATTACTACTATTACCCACTGGATTAAACTGTTAGTATTTGTTCAAATGGGAATACTGTTACTTACTCACTTACCTACTCCTCAAGGCATTTGCACCCTATCTCTTCAACAGAACACCTTATGAATCAATAAAGGCAAGAAAAGTCCTTGTCTTCATATTTACAGTCTAAAAATACTTGATATAAAATTTTTAAAAAGAGTTGGAAAGAGGAAAGGAAAACAAGAAAGACCATCAATCTTAGTATCAATATAGATCTAGATAAGGGGAGACCTAAAAAATTGGTGTACTTTAAAGATTCTTGGCTTTTAAATATTTGGCTCTTCACATATTTTCCTCAGTTAAGAAAATCTGCATGAGCACAATGTTATTACTTTGTTTTGGTATCAGGCATTTTTGTATATTCTAAGTAATTTATGTAAATGTTTATATAGAGACTATTTATTCAAATGTTTTTCATACATGAAAATGACCTGGTAAAGAGAGTACAAGCTGACATTACTTCTTTCATGGTCAATTGCCAAAATGTCTGAGAGAGTACTGTACTGTATATACTCATGTATAAGTTTAGAAATTTTAGTCAAGAAATTGACCCAAACAATCCAAGTCAACTTATCCATGGGTCAATGTAAATACTATACTTTAACTCTTCCCCCCCCCCCAAAAAAAAGGAACCATCCCCTGGTGAAAGGCAAGAGGATAATCTGTCCTAGAAATGCTTATTCCGCTCTGCTCTCTCATCCATCCAACCTTTAGGTTGAGCACAAACAGTTCTGTCTGCTGGAATTTTGTAAGTTCTTTGGAATTGTTTTCCTTTGCTTCATCCTTTGCATTCTTTGTTACATGCCCCTAAATTTTGCTTCAAACTATATATAGGTCATATTAAAATCCATAATTTTGGCTTCCAAACTTGCCCTTGATGTATACATGAGGTAAACGTATAGTTGAGTAGATATGGTACCGGTATATATAAATTTTAAAGTAGGTTTGATATTGAACCAATGTGTTAAAATTTAAAGGCGTTCATATCTCAAATTAGTATAAGTAACATTCAGAGATAAACTCAGAATTATTTGGCTTTCTGTAAAATTTGTTTATTATTCAGAGCACACTGATTTGTGTTCAGGGAAGCCTCTATTTTGTCTTTAGTATATATCTCAGAATGTAGTTTTCCAGCATGGCTTTGTGTAACATATTTCCTTCCTCTATTTCCTTTTTCTTTCTCTGGGTGTGTTTTCACTATTGTAACCTTGCAGGCAGAATCTTTTTATTTTGTTTCCAGGAAGTGTATTCAAGCATAGCTGTCTTGGCCACACAGTCAAATACAACAAAATTCAAAATCCACAGAAGAGTAATACCTTTATTAGCCAGCCAAAAATGCACAGAATATTATGTATTTTGTGCATTTCAGTTGCCAATAAAAATATCCCTCTTTTGTAGATTTTGGGTTTTGTTTTTTGGTTTTGTTTTTTTTAATTTTGTTTTGCGCAACACTATTGTTCTTAAAAAATGGTGGTGCTGGTAGTAGTGGTGGTATGGAATTGCACTCGTGCATTTTTCTGTTTCTTTCTCAGATGTCACCTTCGTATCTCTGCTAAAGTGGTCATTAAATTTCTCTGGCTTCAAAAAGCAGCTTGGCAATATAGCATGAAAGCCTTTTAGAAGGGAATTTGTGAGGCGGGTCTGATAATGAATACATATTAGCAACATTTCTCTTCTTCAGAGAAGAGCAGCTGACATTTTTGGAACAACATGTTTACACACTGCGGGGGATGATAGAGTTGTTTGACAATTCTCTGGTGACACTGTTTAAAAACAAACAAGAAAACTGATATCTTCATCAGTTTTACCAGTCATGATAGAGCATATCAGTGGTCTCACCGTAGCATGGACAATTCTGTATGCTCCTGCTCTCATAGCTGAGAAGAAAACAAGAGCAAATAAATAATAAATAGCATGGCACCTTCATACCAGTGACTGCCAGCACATGGCCACCGTATCTAGTCATGCTGATGAAGCCTCCACTTTTGGCATGCTTGGAAAGAGATGATCCACAGATGACAACAGGACTTTCTTGGGTACCAAACACTGACACACATTACTGCTGTAAGATAAAATTTATTGTTGGTAAATGATACAGCAGAAAATATGTTGTTGTTGTTGTTGTTGTTGCATGCCTTTGAGCTGTTTCCAACTCATGGTGACTCTAAGGTGACCTTATTGTGTGTTTTTCTTGGCAAAAATTGTTCGGAGGAAGTTTGCTATTGCCTTCCCCTGAGAAGACTGAGAGAGTGTGACTTGCCCAGGGTCACCCAGTGGGTTTCATGGCCATGCTGAGAACTGAACCCTGGTCCAACATAACAACCACTGCACCACACTGCAGAGATAAATACCAGACCCTTCACTGATGTAATCTAGCATCCCCTCACTGCCAATGGTATATCTGGGCCCCTAAACAACTAATTCCACCCATTCTAATCACTGACCAGCATTCCAGCTTCTCATGGCTGGCTATGGGGAGTACCCAGGAACTTAATTCAGTTTTTTAATTTGTTTCAGAAATGCAGACTCTAAATGAATGTACACTCAGAATTAGCTGGAATGGTGCTTTTGAGTATTTGTGTAGATGGTGCCTTTGTTCCCTTAGGTTGGGGTCTCTACTCTTCTTAGCAGAAGCTTTGTTTTATTTTAGTACCTGTTAAATGGTGTCATGGGAGATACTTAGGTATGTCCCTGTGCTTTCCACAAAACAGTTTTCCATTCAAGCATTTTAACAAATAAAAATAAATTGGAAAGAGCATTTGCTGTTCGTAGCAGTTTTCACTTGCTGTGAAAACAAATGCTGAGTTACTGTGGATTCATAGAATCGATAAGGTGCATTGTGGCATGGTGCAGCAGGAGTGTTTGCAATCCTTTCTGATTTTAATAACTTTGGGGGAAAGATCAATGCACTTATATCAATGGCCAACACGGCAAACTACATCCTTCTCTAGTAATCGGGCAATTCGTAGACCTTCAACACACCTCTAGGCATTAATGGCTATTTCAATAAGAGTTACATTCGTCTAACATTATTGAGAAATATTTCTCGAAGAGAGATTGAGCAGCCCTCCATCATGATTCTCAAATAATAAGAAACCTCAAGTAAATCATAGTTATATTGCAAGGGGGAAATTGGTTGCAAGTCCTTCTGGGTTGTTGACAGGTAAACTGAAGGTTTCAAACAAAGGCTGAATCCAGGCAGGACAGGACAGAGGAGGAAAAGGAGGAGGAGAAAGGCTGAATTGTTATTGTTACAATAGCAGTGAGGATGGCTCTTTACAGAGTGATACATCCTGGCTCAAAGAACTTAGTCTAAATTTCAACAGAAGATGAAACAAGAGGCAAAGGAAGAAATAAGAGACAGACTCTTGTGGAATGCTAAGCGCTAACATTAATCAAGATGCTTAAACAAGAACTTCATTGGATTGAGCATTAGAACTGTGATTAGAAACTTCTGACTCTTTCCAAATGTAACTGGTATTATTATTACATACATTCCATACCACTCTAATTGTCCCAAGGGCCAGGTAACCTGGATTTATAGTTCAGTTATGTATCTAGAAGTTACCAAGGTTCCCTGAGAAGTAAGGAATTGTTGATTAAATCAAGTTTAATTCTGTAGTGTAGACATTGGCAGAGAATTCTAAGAAAATCAAGCTTCAAAAACCTTTATACTATAATAGTAATATCATGACAGATCTAGTGGTATCAAACTGATATAACGGTAGTTTAAATATAGCGTAAGTTCAATGTTATCTAACATGTGTATCGTCCGCACAAACAAGGAAAACAGAATGAAAGTGTGAAAGATTACAGTTACATAAGTTACAGTTACAGTTACATAAGTTCATAAACTACAAGGATTTACCGATACTAAGTCCTGTTGAGTCAAATGGGGCTTACTCACAATTGCAGCTTTGTTTCAGCTGCAATACTACCAAAACATTATGGAATGGCACGGGGTGAGGGGGAAGTATTTCAGTCATGCATTGTTTCAGAGATCTGCAAAAACCTGTCATCTGTTTCGCAGAGCCTTCCTTACTTAGTACTTTATCACACAAGCCCAATCTCACCTCAGTCTTGCTGCAATTGCATTATTTTAAAAGAACAGAAACATACCAGTGTTGGAGCTTTTATTATCACACCTCTCTTCAGTAGTGCAACTGGGGCATTTGGTGCCATCAACCGTCCCTTAATCCTTTCTTGCTGTCCTATGCCCCACTCAGCATGCTTTTCTTTTTAATTTTTTAAATATTATTTTAACTCATTTCCAGAGTTATGGGAATACAATTTAGCTTTTTTAAAAAAGGAGGAGGAGAAGAAAAAGAAAGAGAAGAGAAGAGAAGAGAAGAGAAGAAAGAAAGAAAGAAAGAAAGAAAGAAAGAGAAAAAGGGTGTGTGGGGAGAAAATAGGCTGTCTGGAAACATTGAGGGAAAGGGGGAGGGAGAACGGAGGATAGTGACACCAAGTAACTGCTCAGTATTGGGATTGTCAGTTATTACATCTGTGGAGTAATGGGGTGGAATTGCGACTGGCTGCTTATTGATGGGTTTTCCTGTCAATGAAAAGATGCCCCCTAAGAGTGCTTCAGAGGCACAACAGCAACAGAGCGAGCCAACATCATGCAATAGGTACTGCCAAAAGTGCTATTCTCTTGCTGCAGTTGTGGTTTAAAACCCACATGTGATAAAGAACTTAATCCTATTACAGTTTTTAGAAAATTGCCAGGTTTTGTTGTACCATAAAACAACAACTCTAGCAATGTACATCCCATTTATAGGGTTTTATCCCTCAAGCTTGTGAGAGCATTAAATGCTTGTCCAGCTTCAATAATTTTTTTTTGAACCTCATGTCCATGGTTGTCTGATGATCTATCATTAGAGTTAGACTTCTCCAATAATAACAATCGAAAAGTAATTTTAACTGAGTGCAGTTCCTTCACTGCAGGATACATTCACAACAGTTCTGTGGTTCCTGGCATGGAATTCCATGATCCCTTGTTGTTGTTGTTGTTGTTGTTAATTGCCTTCAGTTAGACTTCCACTTATGGTGACCCCGTAGATAAGTCATCTCCAAGCCCCTGTGTCCTCACCCTCAGCCTCTCTGCTCAGGTCCTGCAGGCCCAGGTCCATGTTTTCCCTCATTTACTCTAGCCATCTGGCGTGTGGGTTTCATCTCTTTCTCCTGCCTTCCACATTTCCTAGCATCATTGACTTTTCTACTGATTAGTTTTTCCTCGTGATATTTCCAAAGTACAATAGGCTCGCTCTAGTCATCCTGGCTCCCAGAGAGTGTTTGGGCTTGATCTATGCTAGAACCCAGTTATTTGTCTTCTTGGCCATCCACAATATCTTCAGCACTTTTCTCCAGCACCCCATCTCAATTGAGTTTATTTTTTTCCTACCAACTTTTTTAACTGTTCAGCTTTTGCAACCATACCTGGTGATGGGCAATACAGTGACTTAGACTGTTCTTACTTTAGTGTTTGCTGTTAGGTTTTACACATTATTATTTTGTCCAGTTCTTTCATAGCTGCCCTTCCCAAACCTAATCCAAGGTATGGGAACTCTTTGACTATCTCAGTTTTCAGAGATGAATTCTTGTAGATGATCTGTGGTCATTACTTTTGTTTTTACTTTTAATTTTCAGCATTAATCCAACCTTGGCACTTTCTTCCTTGACATTATTAAGAAATTGCTCCAAATCATTGTTTGATTCTGCTAGTAGAATAGTGTTGTCTGCGTTATCTTAAGTTCTTAATGTTCTGCCTATCTTTACTCGTTCTGCCTCAGAGTCTAAGCCTGCTCTTTGTAGGTTGTTTTCTGCATTCCTAAGAGATCAAATTTTCCCATCTGGGGCAGGCTAGAAAGCTTTGACCATGGAGGAGAAAGTTCAGTGATAGGTCTCTCCTCCCTGCCTCTTAGAAAGTTCTGTGACCTTCACCCCTTCAGTGTTAGTCCTCCCAAATATCAACATAAGGTGGATCAGATCTGAATATTGAATGCAACAAGACAGAAATTGTTGGGTTTTTTTTTAAAGAGCCCACACTTTTGCCTTGCCAGGGCTTTGATTCTTTTGGAGGATCCAGTGCTGAAATTCTCTAACACAATTCCTAGGATTGCTCTGTTAATGGATTTTCTGTAAGATAGTTTTGTCCATTGTATCAAAAAGTCCACTAAAAACATGAATAGGTTTTCTTGAATAAACGAGTAATAAAATGAGATGGGAGAAAGACTTGACTCATAGAAAGACACTCCTCCTGAACCTAGTATATATATAAATAGCATGCTGTTGTGTACCTGCAAATCCATTTTGACCTATGAATACCTTCACATAAGGTTTTCTTGCAAAATTTATGCAGAGGAGATTTGCCATTGCCTTCTTTTTAAAAATAATGTTTTAAAAATAATTTTCACTGAATTAAAAAAAAACTACATGAAATAAAAACAGAATAACACAAGTGACAGTAATATACTACAAGCTTGTTGATGTTGTTGTTATGTGTCTTCAAGTCATTTCCAAGTTATGGGGACCCTAAGGGGAACCTACCACCAAGTTTTCTGGGGCCGAGAGTGTGTAACTTACCCAAGATCACCCAATGGATTTCCATGGCTGTGCAGAGAATCGAAACTGGATAGCCACAGTCACAGTCCAACACTCAACAATGTTTTCTGCAACTATATTTTCTTCAGATGCATATCACTTTTAAATCTCACTCGTCTTGATCTTACCTAATTACATTTCATCTATACAGTATATTTATCTCACATTAGTTGATAAAACCAACAATCGTCAAATCATTATCTTTTGAAAAGTCTGTTTTTATCATGTTGAACAATAATATCAATAATTTATCATATTCATAATATTCTTATTACTGCTATAATCAGTTAGATAATTCACCTCTGTACATTTAATATATAATTCAATATTATATTAATTTTTTGTTGTTAACTGCCCTCAAGTCAATCTCGGCCCATGGCAACCCTGTGGATGAGACATCTCCAAGATTCCCTGTCTTCCACTGTTCTGCTTAGTTCCTGTAAACTCATAGCTGTGAGTATGCCTTTCATTTGTGGCTTGTTTTCCCAAACTTCAACAATAATAAAAATTGAACATACAGTAAGGGAAATAGAATCTGGAATAGATACAACTTCCCATAAACATCAACTCCCATAAGCCTTAAATGGTCTGTTTCTTTCTGCTTCATCTCCATAAAAAGTGTGCCCCCAATCAGAGTCACCATGTACTCTCTTATTTTATTTTTTAAAAGGTCTTTCTTTTAAGATTCTGCCAAAGTGGCACACTTCATACCAATGTTAAATCCCTTGATCCCAAATGGATTTCTCCAGGCCTTTTTAAAAGTTCCCAAATTCTTCCTCTTCTCTCTTCTCTCTTTTCCTTGAGGGCACAGCTTATCTCTTTTCCAAATCCCTTTCCTTCTGTCCAAGATCTCCATCTCCATCTCTTTTATAATCTCAATTTCTTCCTGATGAGTCCATTTTTATTATCCTTTGCTTGATCTCTTGAACAACATTCTCATCTCTACATAAATCTCCTGCCAAGTTACATAAATTAGTGGGTTCTCCTCCTCCAAATACATTTTTTCCATTTCTTTAAATAAAATGCTTAAACTTCACTATGGAATTTATCACACAGGACAGATCCCATGCAGGAATTGCATTTAAACTGAAAAAAAAAACCCTGCAAAAGTAGGATGTTTTTCAGACTACGTTCGGGGTTAACCCAAACAAAAAGTAGAAAAAAACCCTGCAAAAGCAGGTTATTTTTCAGACAATGTTAGCCTTAATGAGAATTAAAGTGACATTAACCTGAACTTAAACTAGACAAAACCTGCTCCTTTTTACTTACGGAAAACTCAGAGTGTTTGTCTACACTCTGTTCAGGTTAATGTCACATTTACCCTGGCATGTGTGAAAAACTACCTGCTTTTATAGTTTTTTTCTAGTTTTTAAATCCTTTTCTGCATGGCATTTTTGCAGTTGGCCCCCGTGTGATAAACTTCTATATCTAAAAGAATATTTTTCCTCCACACACAATTTTTCCATTTGTTCAGTAGGTTGTAGCAGAGGTAATCTAAATTCACTCAGTTCATAAACATCCCATCGATACATCTGCCAACATCATTATCTATTCACTTCAATTCCAGCTCAGCCATTTTCTCATGATAAGAAAGGGGCTCAACAGACTCCTTCAACAGACCGCTCTGCATTCTTGTCGCATCAGCCAAACACACGGCGATGATGCACAAGAAAAAGGAACTCTGAGAAGCAGCTCCTTTTTGCACTGCACCTGCGGTGCCATAAGCGCCCTAGGGTGGTGTGGTGACGTCGTAGGTGCACCGTGCAGACATTAATCCTCTTTTGCATATCCTCCCACCCTGAGGAATGCCACTAGCAACAGAACAATACATTTGCAAATTACTCCTCCCTTCCCAGGGTCACACAGGATATATATATTCAATCCTTTTCCAGGCTATCATTCTCTGAAGAGCCCAGCCACAGATGCTAGTGAAACGTCAGAAAAGAACTCTTCTAGAACATGGCCACATAGCCTGAAAGCCCTACAAAAAACTATGGATGCTGGCCATGAAAGCCTTCAATTCCACATTCCCCTTTAGCATTAAAAAAGTACTTGAATAACTCATATATATAAATATATATTTGAAATTCTAGCACATTTCATTGTTCTTCCTCCCTTCTCTAGCATACACAGTCTTGCCAAACAGAATCCAGCAAGACTCCTGTTACAAAAAAGATACCTTCCTTAATTAATCTAGATCTTATGACAAAAAATATTAAGAAGCAGGATGGGCAAACTTAAGAGTCCATTTACATAAATGACTTGGCACCAGCAAAGTGGGCAAACTGGTCCTTCTCTCCCTGCTCCCGCCTGTGCCAATTGCCACTCCTGACAATCTCATCACAGGGAGCTAGGTTTTGGGAGCACGGTCTGGTTGATCCCACATTTCCCCTTCATTCCAGAGGAAAGTTTCCACAGTTAGGGATCCCTCCCCGACTGGCAATCACTGCAGGAGCCATTTCTGAGAGCAAGTACACTCTCAGGAACATCCGCACACCATCTTCTCCTGTCAGAAGTCTTCCTCTGAATTTGAGAAAGCCTGACTTGCCCAAGGTCACCCACTGGGTTTCCATAGCCAAACACAGATTTCAATTCCTATCCCAGTTCAACACTCAAACCACACCAGGCTGGCTCCAAATAACATATGATCTGATAAATACATATAAATTAATACATTATGTCATGACATTTTACTTGGACTTAATTTAATTTAAATTGCTTTTGCATTATTCAGGTTCTAAATTGCCCTGTATTACAAGAAAAAAATGCTACCAACTCTATTCAATGAAAAAGATGGACTGAGAGACTGAAAAGCATCAGGATGGAACAAGGAAGCATTGCTGGCAAGGCTGCCTGTCTGAACAAATGGTTTTTCTACATGAAGCGTTGTTTTCACAAGGTAGTTGCTGCTGGTGGTGGTTTCAAACAAGTGAGTCAAAATTAGTGGCATGTGACAACAATACCACTTCAAAAATCCGTGGCTTCACCCTGTCTCATTCACAGAGTTTTAGAGGGGGTTCTTTGTCTTCCATTTTTAACACCCCCTCCCCATGTTTTCCCACCACTTCTTCCACTCTTTCTCTTTCAACAGAAAGCCCATTACAAAAGAAAAGGTGGGATGCTTCTGTGATGTCTTTTTGAATCTGAACATGGGGAGACCTCCAACTACAATCAGCATCTTCAGGCCAGAATGCTTTGGGCACACATAAGCAGTAGGACATTTTTGTCCAGTTCTCAATGCCCACATTCTGTTCAAAATCACAGAAGCCAAACATTGTGTATGAATATCTTGGCTAATATGTGTCCCATTGTACCCTCCTGAGACTGGTAGCAGTATTCTGTCAGCTGCACATTTGGTTACCATTCAGTAGTGCAGGATTGCCATTCAACACAGGTGCTTTGTCGCACAATCAGAGACCAGGCATACCCCACCTAACAAAGAAGAAGTTTTGTAGCAGCATATCTGCAGCAGTAAACTGTGCAATAAAGTATGAGCTGGGAAAAAGTGGGATACTTCTCAATGAATCCTACTCTAGTTGTCTGTGCCTGGCCACAACAGCCAAAGTAGCAGCAGCTGCCTCTATAATCCCTTACTGAGAATGATGACCAGCAAAACTAAAAGAAAGGGGGGGAAATGAATTAACCTGCCTTACCAGCTATCCCCAAAATGTTTCATAGAATCATAGAATCATAGAGTTGGAAGAGACCACAAGGGCCATCCAGTCCAACCCCATTCTGCCATGCAGGAAATCCCAATCAAAGCATCCCTGATAAATGGCCATCCAGCCTCTGCTTAAAAACCTCCAAAGAAGGAGACTCCACCACTCTCTGAGGGAGTGTGTTCCACTGTCGAACAGCCTTTACTGTCAGGAAGTTTCTCCTAATGTTGAGGTGGAATCTCTTTTCCTGTAGCTTGCATCCATTGTTCCAGGTCCTAGTCTCTGGAGCAGCAGAAAAAAAAGCTTTCTCCCTCCTCAATATGACATCCCTTCAAATATTTAAACAAGGCTATCATATCACCTCTTAACCTTCTCTTTTCCAGGCTAAACATCCCCAGTTCCCTAAGTCGTTCCTCATAGGGCATGGTTTCCAGACCCTTAACCAATTTAGTTGCCCTCCTTTGGAACCGCTCCAGTTTCTCCGCATCCTTTTTAAATTGTGGTGCCCAGAACTGGACACAGTATTCCAGGTGGGGCAGAAGCGGAAGCAGAAACAGAAGCAGAAACAGAAACAGGCATAGAGCTATATGTTTGGTCAACAAAATGGAAATCATAAGAAAAGTAGAGGCTGGTGGAAAAGAAAATAATCCTCAGAGGCAGTTAGGAAGAAGCCATCAAATGATCTTGACCTGACCTGGTTGTTTCATTTTACACAGACATACGGTTGTTTTAAATTTAAAAAAAAAGACTTCAATAAAACATATTGAACTGCTCTTCCTTTTTTGTAATATTATTCCCATGTTATTTTTCACAAATTTTCTGTTAAAAAAAAGAACTTGAACCCACTGACAATCTATTTGAGCCAGAAATGGGGGGGATATATATATATATATATATATATACAGAGGATTTTGAAGTTTAATGACTTAAATGTTCGACAGAATAGGAGGCAAACTCAAGAAGTGGTATTAAAACATCCTAGAGGATCAAGCAAAGGACACTGATGAGTGAAACTCAGAAAAGATTAATCAGAAACAATGTATGGATGGTAGAAATATTGAATTTTAAATTATTTGTAAATTGCTATTTGTTTCATTGGGGTGTGTGATGTTAATTTTAAAGTTAATAAAAATAACAGTTAAAAAAATAGACAAAACCATGTTTAGGAATACATCTACTTTATCAACTGAGGTATATCACAATAGAACCACAGTAGGATCTCAAACCCATTCCATCAAGCCATATTTTAGTAACTGACTGGGATATATTGCTTTTCTTTATATTCTTTATATCAGTGACCATGCTAGTTTGAGGAAGTGGCAAATCATGCTCAAATATGTTACAATATAATCTTTAGAGTTGCTTATTGTAAACCTCACCAGAAGGATCTTTCACTTCTTACTTAAATTCTGTATTTGCAAACACCAGGACTTATGTTACAAGAAAGCTAATTTTGTGGGGTTGCCAGTGTTAAATTATATTGAAAAATTACAGTGAAATATATACCATCACTCTGAATAAACAGTATAGTCTCTTGAAATATGTGCATGACTGAGGTTCCAAATTACACTGTGAAAGTCTCCATTTTCCCTTAAATTCTTTGAGCTGTACTTAAATACTTTTAGATTGTTAACAGTAGGCACATTTTTTTTTCCAGTCAGAAAGGCTCAGAGAGGCAGTGCAGGCTGTTTCTATAAAAACCATAGCTTCTGGGGCCCTGCAATGTATCTGGACAATGCCACTCTGAAAATATATTTTATAGGTATATCTTTGCACTGCAGTATCAGAGGCTTCCATTTATTTCTGGACACCTGCAGTATATGAATTAGCTGTGGCGCTGTAATCTCATTTGTGATCCACCAGTTTTAAAGATGCACTTTATCACAGCCAATCTAAGCATGCCTATCACCCTCTACTTTCCCAAGCATTATAGTATTTCCTAGTCCTTTCTTCTCATGATATGCCCAAAAGACGACAACCTCAGTTTAGTCATCTTTGCTTTCAGGGATATTTTGAGTCTGATTTGCTCTAGGATCCTTTCATTGGTCTTTTTAGCAGTAACCACAATATTCTCAGAACTCTCCTTGCTTCTCGGCCTTTTGGCTAAGATGAAATGTAGATTTTGATGTCCTTGTTGACAAACAAAAACAATTACATCATCTGCCAAGTCTACTCCTGAAGTCTCTGCCGCTGCATCTGTCTATGTCCCTATAGACAGATGCTGTTCCAAGCGTTTGCTTCTGTATGTCTCTGGCAGGAGACAGAATATGTTATATTCCATTTTTTGTTAACTGGAGAACCTGTGGATGACGGTGAAGTGTGTTTAGATAGCTCAGACAACCAGGATATTTTATATGGACCTTATCAGACGTTGGAAATTGGAAGTATAATCCAATGGCAATCCAAATGCAATCATGGGGTTTCACGTTATTGTGAATTAAAGTATCTCACGCAATTTCGTGCAAAAGGGAAGTCATTCTGAATGCAATCATTGGTTTTACATTGCAAATTAAAGCATCTCAGGCAATTTCGGGCAATAGGGGGTCATTTTCGGGTAATGGGAAATTATTCTGAACGCATTCTGAACGCAACTGGAATTCACGTGAATTCGAATTGGCTCCAATTGGCTCCATTCGAAATAAAGAGAAATTCCTCCCATCTGATAAGGTCATATGACTGATTGATTCAGAAATTAAGTTTTTAGTTTGTTTTATTTTATCGATGAGATTCACACTTTTTCATGTTCACCACATAATATTTGACAAATCTTTGCCCTATAAATTTAACACATGCATGCTTCCATCTGGAGAGGGCTGTAAAATAACTAATGTTAAAAATATCTATTTCCAAAGGCTAAAGGTGGAAGCTGTTTATTCAAGTTAAATCCCAAAACATTAAATCCTGTTGTTTTTTTATTTATTTTTTTATTTTATAAACAAGAAAGGCAGATACTCCAAGGACAAAACTACTTGATGCTTTCATGTCCCACTTTAACAGCTTGTTTTCATTTACAGTTCATCTTTTTGGTTGCCCCAGGGCCTTCCTTGTTGACTGCTCTGTCCTCAAGAGACAACAATTTACTTCAAACAAACATTGCAAGAAGTATTCAAAACCTCATATATAAAGAAAGCTTTAATACATTTCCAAACAGTCATTGGGAAATAGGGATATGTCAAAGAATGAAAATTATATTTTATTTTAAGAACCCAGGACATCCCACCACCAAATACACAGTAAATCAATAAGAAATAATCTTTTAAACAGCATGAATGCATCTACCCTCATGGCTATTGTTCCCACACTTTTACAAATACTGTATCTGTAAATCTTGTACCTTGTGGTTCCTTTGCTGGGGTAGTGGCAATACTCAAATTACAGAGGAACAAGATAGTAGTCCATCTCCTATCCACACAGACAACCTGACTAGACTGGCAGCTGAATGTTACTTCCATAGTGGTGGCAGGATTGTGTCCTCTACTATGGAGGGATCAGGACAGACTGTGTACCATACACAGCTTGGTCCCTAAACAGAGGAGAAAGGCTGAGGTGCTCAGGAGGAATGCTAGAATCAGTAAGTGCTCCCTGAGGATCTTGCTTCATTCTTGCAAATGGCAAGGCCATTCTTGTTCACTACCCTCTCAAAAAGGTTTTTTTTCCCTATGTATCTGAAGATATATGTATGTTATTTATGGATATTTGTAACCACCTAGATCTGAAGATTTCAAAGTGGTAGACAGCAATGAAAAAGTATTATTTTGAATTGTAAATTTGTATTTAATTTCACATAGATTTAATTTAATTTCAACAACAAATAATCCGGCCATCATCCCCTTATAAAAACAAAACAAAACACCTTCCCCCTTTAGTCACCCAGTCAGCAATCTTCAGCCCCTCAAAAATACCCAGCTACCACTCACTCAAGTGGTTCAGCAAGTGGAGAGAAGAGGAGATGTGCTGTTTTAATTCATATTGTAAGCCATGCCAATACTCATTATATGGTCATAATGTCATTGGGAGAAAAGCAGGTTATAATCAAATAAATAAATACATGTATAAATTTCTTTCCCAGGCAAAAGCAAATTGCTGTAGCTTCTCTTAGCTTGCATGTTCTTCCCCATTAATAACTTATGCATTATTAGCCTAAGTTGCTCCTCGCAGAGCATGGTTTCCAGACCTATCACCATTTTAGAATTGTGTTGCCCAGAACTGTCACATACCAACTCTGCTTATGAAACCTAAAACTGATTCTTATTTCTAATAAGACTGCAAATGTGTAATAATTCCCAAACTTTCTTTAAATTATTTAGTGATTTTTCTTTGATCAACATTGTCAATATGTCCATTCAAAAAGATTAATCTTCATCAATCATCTTATTTTAGCGTTCAGTGTCTTTCCATCTCTGGGCCCAGAGGCTTTGGGGGCTTTGATCCTTTTTTTCTCTTGTTCTTGTCCCATACTTGGGCAGGGCAACTGAAAAGGCAGGAACCAAAAGGAGGGAGGAAGAGAGTTAGGATGTGGGTCATAACAGGTGCCCAGTAATATCAACCCCTGATGTCGGTCTAGTGTAAGGCTCTGGTGGTCATTCACATCACATGTCATTTTTTGTAGCAGAATGATGCAAATAACATCACTCACACTTTCCAGGCTTGTTATTCACACTATGGGATGGCTCCAATCCACAACTCTGCAAGTTCAGAGAAGGAACCGGTGGCTGAAATAGGGTGAGTATCCTCCATTGCCAGTCCTGGGCTCATCCTCCACCATCTGAGGGGGGCTGGAGGAGTGAGATGCCGCTTTGCTCCTGGTAAATTGCTAGAAGCCAGCCTGGAGCAATGGGTGCGGAAGGAAAGAAGAGGAGGAGGGTCTCCTCATAAGGCCAGCTGGGAGGAAACTCTTCCCCAACAGAGTCTCCAAAAGATGATGCAAATGTATTCAAAACCTATTCAAGGCATACAGAGTTTAATCCAGGTGTATTCCCATTGTTTAGTCACACTACCACCGATGCAGATATTTTTAAAAGAAAAACTTGGGAAAAGACCTAGAATTGATTATTCCACATTAAGTGGGGTTTTGACAGCTTCGCCCACCCCAACAAAAAATCTGAATCAGATGCATTCAGAATGCATGTGAACAAAAGAGATTCAACACCTATTCTCACCGTGTGAATGTCACACTGTGTGCAATCAACAGAGTCAGTGTCTTAACCACTTGAGCCAATGCATCTCATGAATAATCCCTAAGGGTCCTTAATTTTTACTAAACAAATATAAACTTCTGTTACACTCCTGTGTGACCAAGAGGCAGAACAGAGGGTGAGACTATGCCAGTGAATGTGCAGTCCTATCCAGAGGATTGTACATCTTATATCTTTCCCCATAACCAACAGAAATGAAAGGAATTCCCTTTGATTTTAATAAATGTTTCTTTTTCAGTTAAGGATCTGTGGGAATCTGCTCTGTTACCTTTCTAGGTTGAGGATCAATTAGCTCACAGCTGTGCCTCTAATTGTGGATTAAGCTACTGGAGTGCTAATTTATCAGGAGCAAAACTGAAAAACAGAGACCTGAAAGACAAGAGTTAGGATTTCGTAACTAAGACATTGATCTCTAGAGTTATAATTGCTTCACAGTGGTATTCTTAGAATGCTGTTTCACTCTGAGGTAAGTAATCATTGCAGCAAACAGTGCCAGCTATGGTTTATTATTTGTGGGTTGAACACTGGCGATACACCTGAAATAATGGGTTTGATACTTAATTTAGATCACTAGTATCCCATGAGGAAGCTATGATAAAAAGAGCTCCCACAAGTCACAACAGACTATTATTATGGGCTGTTTTGTCAAGGAACTGATAAGATATCAAAACCACATCATTTGACTCATCAGTCACTGATTCCTGGTGATTAGATTAATTGTTTGTTCTCAGTTGAAGATTCATCTTGTAGTGGACTTCTGGGCTCACATATGATGTGGAAGATCAAAGCCAAAGTTTACTATTAATAGATGAAAAATGGTTAAACTGGTGGATTTTTTCCTGCAAATTAAAGATATATGATATTATTATTAACAGTATCCCACCATTATCTCAACAATGAGACTCGGGGCCCGATCTAGATGGGCACAAAGCAGCGCGATAAGGACTTGAAAAGACATTTTTAGGGTTAGGGAGGGCGCAGCGTCCACACCCTCCCTAACCCTTAAGCGCATGGATGACGCCATTTTTAAATGGTGGCATCCATATGGACGGTCCATGATGTCATGGTGCACGCAGCGTTTGGATACACTGCGAGCACCATGATGACTTTGTACTGTGGAAGGGCGCCAAGCGCGCCCTTTCCACGGCGCAAAAAAGAGCTCCAAAACGGAGCTCCTTTTTTGCTGCGGGTCTTTGCCGTGGCCTTTAAACAGCCGGGACAAAGACCTGGGGAAAAAGACTCTTTCTCCCCTCAGCCCCGCAGAGGGAAGTGGGGTGCAGCGGGCGCCCAGGGCGCCCGCTGCACCCTGCTTTGAGTCCACGGGGAAGCGGCAGTCTGCCACTTCCCCACGGCCTCCAGAAGCAGCAGGATGGGGCCGCGGAGGCTGCGGGTGTGGCAGTCTTGGCCCCATCTCGCTGCTTCCTGGGGCGACTATGGACCACCCCTTTTGGGCAGTCTGGAAAGCCCCAAGATTACTAACTGCAAATTTTAAAAAATATTAAAACTACATAAAACTTTCAATAAAATTATAAATATAAAAGTTATTTAAACAGTATTTGAAGTTAGAACATTACAATTCATTAAAAGACTAGACTACTGCATATACAAACCTTAAAAACAGTTCCATTTCTAAGCAAAACATGCATTCAAATAGCTGTCAAAAATTATATTAATCTCTCACTTTGGCTACAGGTTAACTGCCCCCATCCTCCTTCTCATACCTCATAGAACATAAATTAATATAAAATTATTCTGGTAGAATCTTTAAATCTCTACCATTGAACCAGGTTAAATAAATGTTCCTTGGAATGTTAGCTATTTGCTCCTCCAAGGTTTTATGGAAATTGTTTAAAGTTAATTAAAGATTATTACTGAGATCCCGAAAGCTATTTTAGGCACAATCGAGGACTTAAGCATGCTTGGTAGATTTTTTTTTACAATTTGTTTTTTCTTTTCAACAGTGGCAACCACCTTACCAAAGTTATATCCAGCATAGCCTTTCAGAGGCAATTTGCTGTATGGAGGCTGATGCTCAAGTATCTTTAGTGCAAAGGCCATTTGGCCACAAGTCTGCAATGTGTTTGATTGAATCTTGGGCAGCATTGTATTTATTTAAAACTTCATTTTATTTATATTCTGACTTTTGGTGAAAAAAGATGCCTATATGAAAACATTTGATGGTGCCATAACTCCCACAAACCATTGGTTCTATGTGATGTTGAAGGCTTTAGTGGCTGGCATCCATAGTTTTTTGTGGATTTTTCAGACCGCATTCTAGAAGAGTTTATTCTTGACATTTTTCCAGCAGTTGTGGCTGGCATCTTCATTGGAACATGATTCAAGAACTGATGTCAAAAATTTTGCAAATTAAAATACTGCCTATACTGTACCTGAATTATTTTTATTTAATATGGTAAATAAAATAGATAATACCAGTGCTATGAAATATTCAAAAATCATACTCTATATGGTGACATCAGCAAGGAACTTATATGCTCAGTGTTGGAAATCCACTCATATTCCAACTAGAGAGGATTGGCTTTTGAAAGTAAGAGAAAATATGGACATGGAAAGACTTGCTAAAATAATGAAAAATGAATCTTTGAAAATAATTGAAAAAGATTGATTATGTCTGACAGAATTTGGAAGAAATATAGGATGGGACTTTGCTTAGGTAACAAGCTTGAGAGGTTAATTTAGTCTCAGAAATATAGGATGGAACTTCAATATGTAATTGTAAATGTAATATATATATATATATATATATATATATAAAATGAGTCTTGTTTGTAAACATCTTAAATTAAAGGGGAAAGGGGAAACTTACACTAAATAATAATATAAAATGATAGGAGAGGTATTCTCAATTCAAGAATATGGGTTTAGATTTGAAGATAAAGGAGTATAATGAAATCAATGAAAATGCAAGGGGCTTACATGTATTATTTCTGTTATTAAGTCTTGGACATGGTTTGTAATTATTGTATTATTGTTTGTTTTGTATGACCTTGTTCTTTTTTTTCTTTTTTTTCTTGTTTTGATTGTTGTCGTGTTTTTTTGTATTTGTGTTTTATGTATTTAGGATGTATATTATACAGTGCATATTGTAAATGTTTTAAAATTTGTTAATACATTTTTTAAAAAAAAAAAAGGAAGTGTAGCAAGTACCAGGGTTTGATTATACTAATGAGGGCAAGGTGTATAAGCAGAGAAAAGCTCTTTATGGGCTTAAGCAGAATGCACGCTGTTGGAACCTCTGTATCCATGAGGAGCTGGTGAGGCTGGGATACAAGCGCAGTGTTGCAGATGCTTGTGTGTACATGAAAGAAGAGGTCACACTTGAAATTTATGTCTATGACCTGTGTGTGGCTGCTTGGACTGAGCAGGAAGTTAAGGCTCTGCAGGAGGAGCAGAAAGCACTGAGCACTTCAGAAGCTGAGTTTGCTGCACTGTCTGAGATGGCAGGAGAAGTGCAGTGGGTGAAGCAATTGCTGGAGGACTTGGGTGAGAAGTGTACAGGCCCAACAGTTGTACACGGGGACTCACAGTCTTGCATTGCCATGTATGAGGCAGAAAATCTTAAGAATAGAATGAAGTACATAGGTGTGCAGTACCCGAATGTGAGGGAGTTGGTGTAGAACGGTGTTCTGAGTCTGGTCTATATTAGTTCAGAGGACAATGAGGCAGACATACTCACAAAGGCCCTACAGACAGACACGAGAGGTTGTCGGAACAGTTGGCATGGGACAGTGAGCGGAAGCTCAAAACCCAGGGTACTGTGTGGTAAAGGGGCGATCTATATAAATACACACCATATAAAAGCCAAACTTTATGTATATTACCTTTCGTAACCCGGAAATCTTCATTTCCCGGGGGACCGCTTTAGTGGACGGACCGCGCGGCAAATTTAAAGGGGCCGCGCGGTTTTTCTTCTTCGGATCCCGGGGTTTTCTTTGCATCCCGGGGGCTTTTTTTTGCCCCCGGCGGTTTCGGGTCCCGGGGATTTCGTTCCCCGGGGGGTTCGTATCCCGGGGGACCACTGTACACATTATTCATTTTGGAGGGGCTCGTTGGGATAAAAAGTCCCAAGGAAAATGTACAATGTGTGATTTAATAGCCAATCACCAGCCAGGAACATCAGCCAATCAGATGCTGGCTGGGGGAATTTGAACATTCCGTTGGCAGTTGGTCTTGACAGTTGGCCATAGGATTCTGGTGGAGTCAGTTGACTGTATGGTTCCTTCTGCTCATAGATGGTGGACTGTGTAGATGTTTGTAGGTAGCTCTGTACATACTGTAACTTCTTCTAAGAATAAAAGCCTCATCTGAGAGATCTTTGCTTACAGTGTCTCTTTAGTTATTCTGGAGGAGGAGAGAGGTACTTCTCCTGCCCACAAGCTGCTGCCTACACTACAGTCGTGAAGGTGATCCTGGCGCCAAATGAAGCCATGATCTCACCATGGACTGCACTACAGACACTAATAGTTCCAATATGTAGATAAAACATATCAGGAATAAAATCTTCTAGAACACATCCTCATAGCCCAAAAACCCACAAAAAATATTGTCATGTCATGAAACTGGTTCTTGGAACAACTCCAATGGGCTCATCTGGGCTTAAAAAGCACTAAAAATCCTTTTTGTATATGTATATTTTAAGATATTTATATATTTACTATATATTTTCCACCTGGTGTATGTGTATATGTTCATTTACCCTTGCTTTTTAGCTTGATTCAGTAACTTTTGAAACATCAGTTGGGCATTTAGAAATATATGGTATGTGTGTTTTTGTGTGTGTGTGTATTCAGATATATAGTTTGAATCCTATTGAACTCTTTCCATGCCTCTGAGGAAGTAGACTTAAGTCTACAAAATGTACACTACAAGCCCTGGTGGCACAGTGGTTAAATGCCTGTACTGCAGCCACTCACTCACAAACCATAAGGTTGTGAGTTCAATACCAGCCACGGGCTCAAGGCTGACTCAGCCTTGCATCCTTCCAAGGTTACAAAAAATGAGCACCCAACTTGTTGGGGGCAATTAGCTTACACATTGTAAACTGCTTAGGGAGTGCTTAAGTGCACTGATAAGCAGTATAGAAATGTACTTGCTATTGCTATGCTACCAACCTATTTCTTTCTCTCAGCTTCAAAGATGCTACAAGATCCCTTCCTAGTTAAAGTTCTAGTTTATTGAAGAAAACAAAAATCATATTAGTGAAAAACTAGTATCATTTTTTTTGTTTGCTGCTCATAGGGTGATTACTAAAAATTGAAAGGTCTACACAATTTTACTTTGGAGTATTGGTATGAGAAGTTGTAGTATGCCCTCATGAACTCTTACTATTATTGAAATCACCTCACAACTCCATTTAGCAAGCTGCTATTTTCATCCGGCAATGGAGCCAGGATTGAGCCAGGTGCGGGTATTGAAGTTGTGCGGGGTCAGGGAAGATATGGTGGAAACAGAGTGGAGAAATGTTACAAAAGAAGTAGGGATCGATGGTTGATATCTATCCCTTCTTCAGTCCACTCTGTTCCCTTGGCTAAAATGGAGAGCATACCAACCGTTCCACAATCCCTTAATCTGCTCCTTTGTAATGTCAGGTCGGCTAAAGCTAAAACTCATATTATCTACGATCTTTTAGAAGACGAGCAGGCCGACCTGGCATGCTTCACCGAGACCTGGCTGGGAGATGCTAGTACAGCAACATGGGTGCAGTCTCTCCCAGCCAGTTATACGGTCAGTGAGCAGGTAAGGGAAAGTGGGCGGGGGGGCGGCGTTGCTATAGTCCACAAAACTAACCTAACCCTGATCAGGAAACCTGTCCAGAAAACAACCCACATCGAGTGCGTGTACCTTAGCCTGAAGACCAGGGATAGTTTTGGGGATTCTGTTAGTATACCGGCCACCCCGTTGCTTAACAGACTCGCTGACCAAGCTGACTCAGCTGGTCTCTGAGTTGTTGTTGGAGTCGCCCAGGCTTTTGGTTCTGGGCGACTTCAACATCCCTCTTGAGACCAGCCCTTCTGATCTATCTGGAGCAGCTCGGGAGTTCGTGGAATCTATGACAGCCATGAACCTATCCCAGTTGGTCAATGGGCCCACTCATTGTGCAGGTCACACACTCGAGGGGGTTTTCAGTACGGAACAGGAGTATCCGTGGGCGGAGGTAACGGAAACCTCCGCTCTGTCATGGACGGATCATTTTCTGATCAAGGTGGAACTAAAAGCAGCGTTTCGCCCCTCTGGGGGTGGCGGACCCATTAGAATGGTCTGCCCTCGAAGGCTCATGGAACCAATTGGTTTCCAGAAGGCCTTAGAGGGTTTAATGGTTGGTAATGCTGGTGATCGTGTCGAAGCCTTGGTAAATACCTGGAATACTGATCTTCCCAAGGCTATTGACACGATTGCCCCTGAGCGTCCTCTCCAACCCACCCCAAAGCACAAACCCTGGTATACGGAAGAGCTCAGGGAGATGAAGTGGGTTGGACAACGACTAGAGCGCAAGTGGCGGAAGACTCGACTCCTATCCGACAAGACTCGCCATAGGCAGCACCTTCGCGCCTATCGGGAGGCTCTGTGTGCAGCGCGAAAATCTTTCTGCTCTGCACGCATTGCGTCTGCAGAGTCTCGCCCAGCAGAACTGTTTAGGGTGGCAGGGGTAGTATCTTGTTGTTGTTGTTGTCTGTCTGAAAGTTATTTCCAACTTGTGGCAACCCTAAGGCAACCATATCATGTGAATTTTTTTGTGGGTAAGAGTGTGTGACTCATACACGGTTACTCAGTGGGTTTCCATGGCTGAGGGAGAATCAAATTCTGATCATGGTCCAATGCTTAACCCACTACACCATGGGGTCTCTTGTTCTCATGAAAAAATTGGAAGAACAGGTTCATAACTCAAGAAATGAACTCCATGATGATTCCTTTCTTACAGATTGGTTTCCATTTTTAAAAATAAATAAATAAATAAATAAAGAGGTAATCAAGATGCACTTGGTTCTCATGTCAGTCTTTGGAATGACATCTTAACTTAAAGGTTACAAAGCATGCCCTAGTGGCACATCCAGCCTTGGTAGTGCAGTGGTTAAATGCCAGTACTGCAGTCATAATATTGTGAGTTTGATCCCACAAATTGCCAGGTTGACTCAGCCTTCCATCCTTTCTTTCTCCCCCACGCACCAAACATTTATTGGCATACAGCATATATACACATCTTACACATAGACATCCTTTCATCCTTTCATCCTTTTGTAGGTTGATAAAATGAGTACCCAGCTTGTTGGGGGAAATTGGCTAACACACTGTAAACTGCTTAGAGAGTGCTTAGTTCACTCTGGAGATTATTGCATGGGAAATCTCCACCGGATCCATGGAAAATCCCATTCGTGAAAAGCTGCGAGAGACAAGGTTGCACTTGGGCTGTCTACTGCTAGGCACAGGGAAATACAATAAGATCTATCTCTGACAGTTACAACCCACATGTAACACAGTGCAGATCCGGCAGAGATTTCCAGTGCGATAATCTCCTATGAAACAGTACAGAAATATAAAGTGCTGTTTCTAAGTGTTATTGATACAACCCATGAATTACATAAGGTTTTATTAGGCAAGAAATACTCAAGAGTTGGTTTTGCCAGTTCCTTCCTCTGAAATATAGCATACAGCACCTGGTATTTGTTGATGGTCTGCCATTCAAGCAGGCTTGCCTAGCTTCCAGGCAGCTGGTACCTTTAGCATATTTAGGGTTGCTACAAAAAAGAATGTTATTGTTGTTAGCTGCCCTGAGTCAACTTAGACGCATGGCGACCCAGTGGATGAGACATCTCCAAGCCCCCTATCCTCCACTGTTCTGCTTAAGTCTTGTACATTCAGGCCCGTGACCTCCCTAATTGAATCTAGCCACATATGCATTTATTATATGTTTTGTTAAGGAATGTTGAAAGTCTGTAAATTTTATTTTGTTCTGTTGAACTTTGTTAAGTTATATTTATTTTAATAAAATGTTTTGGAAAGAAAGAAAGAAAGAAAGAAAGAAAGAAAAGAAAAGAAAAGAAAAGAAAAGAAAATGCAGTTCAGTCTCCAAAGAAAAGGGGCAGACAAAGTTAGCTATGGAATGTATACACAGCAAATAGAAGAACTCTGTGTGTACCATCTTCAGTGTCTCATTTTCTGCAATGCTAGAAAATTGCAGAAGGGAAATTTCATTGGAGGGGTGATTTTTATTTGATGGTCTATGCACTCATTCACCCCACCCCACCCCTGTAGCTACACTCTTGATCAAGGACCAGTAAGCTACTGTGGGTTTTAATGTTTTTGACATCTCTCTGCTTTGACATCTGAAAGAAATGTATGAGAGGCACAGCCATTTCTCCCCTCCACTTTTCTTATTCTACATCCACAGTATTTCTGTAACACTCAAGTGAGGTGATAGAAGAAGAATATGAACAGTGCTTAAGAAATATAATGACCGTATTCTCTGGAGACACAAATTTAATAACCTCAATATGTCCTATGAACAGGCATTCAGTTTCAGGGTAGAAATGAACTTGATTGTCCCTAAAAAGCCCCCAGTCAATGCTTAGAAATTAATGAGGACAAGAAATAAAGCATGCATATTCCACACATTTTAAATTCAGGACTGCTAATACAGTGACACTAGTAAATAAAATTGGAGGTTGCTACCAAGAAATAAATATTGGTATACATTTTGAGCAAAAGGAAAGTAACACCAAATTGATGTGATCTGAAACTGACACTTCCATTCTCTTTTAGATAGAAGTCTTTTCATCTCTGAAGGTCACATGTAAGACTAGCTGAGGGGTCAGAGGCCAACAGGAGTCAGCAGCAAGAACAACCTTCATGTTAATTTTCTAGAGGAGTGGAGTTTTCCTTCTACATGATCACCCAGTAGAGTTGCTAGGTATCCTCTATTTTAATGGCTGTCCCTTATCTTAAGGCTAGAAAGTTTGTGCTTATGTAGTCTGAACAGGATGCCAAAAATTCAGAATTTGGCAGTGAGGGCCCTTTAAGAAAAGATTATGCAAAGCTGTAGGAGCAAGCCAGCTAACAAGCAAGCAAGCAAGCATGTCTGAGATTTCTGCCCACTGTTGTGTGCCTTCAAGCCAACCTTAAGGTGGACCTATCATCAGAGCTTCTTGGCAAGATTTGTTGGGGGGGAGGGGGTGCCTTTGCCTTCCTCAGAGACTGAGAAAATGTGACTTGCCTAAGGTCACCTAGTGGGTTTCCATGGCTGAGCAGGGATTTGAAACTTGTTCACCAGAGTCCAACACTAAAACCACTACACCACACTGGCTCTCATTGCCAATACAGATCATTATACTTCCTGTCTCTTTCTTCTTTCAAACTAGTGGATCTGTCCTCCACAGCACCCCAGTAACCAGTCAAAATGGTATCAGAGTGCAACCTCTCTTTGGCATGTGCATAGACTGCCTTTTTATCCTAACAACAACACTGTGGCGTATGTTAAGCTAGGACGCTGCAATTGACTCATGGTGACTTCTTGAGCTTTATAGAGCAGCTGGATTTGAATCTTCTAATTCCATCATATGCATCTATAGAAATGTATAGAATCATAGTGCTAGAAGGGATCACAAAGTTAATCTAATCCAGCCCCCCTACAAGTGCAAGAATCCACAGGAATGGCATGGCTAATTTTGAGTTTCATTTTGTTACTCCAACTCAAGTAGGTCATTGTGCAGCTCAGGAAGTTGCAAAGAATTATCCAAGGATTGAAATATTTTCCTTACAAGAAAAAGATGATTGGGGCTTCTACAGTCACCTGGGCAAAGCTCTTGAAGTCAAGTTGGATTGTTGATATAAGTGTTGGTTAGATTAACTGTTGTTGGACCTTAGACTCTTTTTGGAGTATTCCAGGGTCATATGTTTTGTAGAAAAGGGTTTTCAGTTCCATACTCCACAAATGGAGTGGTGAGAGTAGCAGATTTTTCTGTAAATCCAGCCAAATGTGAGATCCAGGTTACTCTGAATTTTAGTTGTCAAGCATTTTTGTTATAAGTAAAATAGATTCAGATTTAATACATGTTAAAATTGGGTTTTCATAAAGACATAGGTCTGTTCACCATGCAATTTATGTTGATGAAAATGTGAACAATATGTTAATTTTAGAGCAAAGCATGTTGGTAAGTTAATTTTTGTTTGGCATTTAGACAGAACACATCATGTTACTAGCTGCTTTCTGGTCACCCCTGTGAATCAGGAATCTCAATTGTCCCTTTCTGATATTTTGTAAATTTGGCAACCCTATCCTTCAGCAACACCAATACAGCCCACTATTTTCTCACTGGTATGGAATGGCTGAGAAACTAGCAGTGGATTTGAGACAGACATGCTAGAAACAGATTGGGGGAGGGTATGGAGAGTCCAAATTTAGGGGGGCACCCCTGCTTTAAGAGGAGGGAGAGGAGATAGAGGGACAGTTCTTAATGGAAGAAAAATCCACTTTGCCTATGTCTAGAGACATTTTCTGTCAAATTTTCCAGGACTCAACCAGAGGACTAAAATAATTCCTTGTCAGTATCCTGACTGAAATCTGGTCCTAGACAGGATGCCATTTTATCTATCATTTGGGTATAGTGTGAGAGTTTAGCTAAGATTTAATGGAGAAGGATTTTCAAAGGGACAGCTGCGTTAGTCAGTTGCTCCCAGAACAATATTGGGGCTTTCTAGATGGGCAGGAAAGTGTGACATGAAGTTGCCTTTTCCTTAATGCTTAGCAGCTGCACCACAGCCTTTAGATGGAGCTGTGTTGTTCCGCAGTTTTTTTAAAAAAAGCTGGGAAAACCAGCACCTTTTTAAAGGTGCTTCTTCTCCCCTAAAACACAAAAAAAGCGTTTTCATGGCACACTTTCCCTTTTTCTCATCTAAAGGCTAGAGTTTAATGCAGCCATGAACACACTTCTTTTTGCCAATCTAGAAAGCCCCACAGACCTATAGCACCTTAAAGACTAACAAATTTATTCCAGCATGAACTTTAGTTGACAACAGTCTACTTCATCATAAGCATCACTAGACAAGAAATAGCTGGCCAGGAGGACAGTGTGATGTCTATATTTGTACTGTGAGTACAGTGGACCCTTGGTATCTGCTGGGTTTAGTTCCAGAACCACCCATGGTACGAAAACACCAAAATCTGTGGATGTTCAAGTCCCATTAAGTACAATGGCAGAGTGAAATGGTGTCCCTTACACAAAATGGTGAAATCAAGTTTTGCTTTTGGACATTTATATATTTTTGAATATTTTCAAGCTATGGAAGATGGAATCCATGGATAAAGAATCTGTGGATATAGAGGAATGACTATGTCATAGTTCTTACATGGATGGTCAGATTTTCTTCTAGCAATCATTGGACAGCTTCCCCTCAGATTCTGGTGCTGCATTTTCTTCATTCTGAGAAAAAGAGGTACTCAACCCTCCATAGCCAAATTGCATTTTGAGGTCTGCACTGTAACAGGCATCAAATTGACATCATCCTCATATTTAAATTTTACCTGCCACTCCTTATGTACTGAGGCAGGGAACAGCAGATTAAAATACAAAACAGGTGGACATATAATATCAGTAAAAAACACATCACACCAATTAAAAATGCATAATTTAGTTAAAAGAGTATAATATTAGTTAAAAGAGCACATATATTAAATATATATCAGTTCATAATTTAAAAGCTCATAATTTAAAAACTGTCTGGATAAACCTGATGGAAAAGATTGGTTTTTAGTGCTGCTTTAAACTACAGTGTATCTAGCTGTCAAATCTCTTCCAGCAGGTCATTTCACAATTGGGGGTGGCTAAAGAAAATGTCCTCTGACCAACAGTGCAAAGCATCACCATTTGGAACCTACTCAAGAAATAGGACTGGAGCCACTGAAGCACAGTCCCCCAATCCCAAAGCCCCCAGGCACTCCAGAAGGATACCATGATCAATGGTGCACTGAGAAGTCCAAAAACACCAGCAGGGGCACACTCCCCCTCTTGATGCTCAGACAAAGATCATCCAGTAAGGTGACCATAGCAGATTCAACTCCATCACATTGATAATAGGATAGCAGAAAACAAACTGGTTTCATCCTCAATATGACACCCCTTGAAATATTTAATTTCAAGGGGTGTCATATTGAGGATGGAACCAGTTTGTTTTCTGCAGCTCCAGAGAACACTCCGGAGAGAAGTGGGTTCAAACTGCAGGAAAATAATTCCCACCTCAATATTAGAAAGAACTTCCTGACAGTAAGAGCTGTTGGACAGTGGAACACACTCCCTCAGAGAGTGGTGGAGTCTCCTTTTTTGGAGGTCTTTAAACAGAGGTTGGATGGTCATCTGTCAGGGGTGTTTTGATTGTGTGTTCCTGCATAGCAGGGGGTTGGATTTAATGTCCCTTGTGGTCTCTTCCATATGATTAAGTGATTCTATGCTAATTCTGACCAGAAAATGACCTGTCCATGACAACGCAGAGGTATTAATCACACCTGCCTGCAGATCCATCGCCTTGAAAGTGAAAACATCACCAAGTGACGCATGGACACATATGTGAAGAAAAGGAAAGAAGGAAGGAAATAAGACTTTTAAAAATCATTAATTCATAAATCTGGCCTATCAATGGTATTTCTCAGCAGTTTATCCCATGACTTAGTAAATCAATTTACCTCTACCCATCTTAAATCTTAATTCAGGCAGCATCCTGATAATATCGCAAGGTTTTTGCCATTTAATTTATCGCCCAAATACAGCCCAGGTCCATCCCCACTTCCAGGAGCACTCCGGCTGCCATTTTCTTAACTCAGAAAACTCCTGGATACAAAAAGAGCTGGGAGGAGCACTCCTGGAAGTGGGGATGGACCGAGACTGTATTCGGGTGGCAAATTAGATAGCAAAAACCTTGCAATAATATCAGGATGCCGCCTGAATTAAGATTTAAGGCAGGTAGAGGTAAACCAATTTATTAAGCCATGGGATAAGCCGTATCACGTATTGCTTGTTAACTGAGCAACAAGTTAACAATTGCATATCTGGCTCCTGATTCCAGCTTTTGTTATCTCACTCTGTTGTTATGTTATCTAACTTCCTGATGATTGCTTGTCTTATCTTAATGCTTTCTTCACTCCAGCTTTTCCATCTCTGTAGCCACTACTGCCATCACTCTGGATCAGAACCTGATTCTGTCATTACTTTCAGCCTTCCTTCCCAGCAGGACTACAAAGAATGGTGCCCAGAAATATTGTATTGGGTCTTAGACAGCTCTTCCTTAACTGTAAGCCTTTTTGGTCTTTTCAGTTGCACAAAACAGGTACAAAATAAGTAGAGATGGTTGAAGTTAAGCATCTGTGAGGAAGACAAGTAAAAATATATGGTTTTCTTTCTTGCTCAGGTACAGTAGCTTTACACTGATTGCTGAGAGAGAGAGAGAGAGAGAGAGAGAGAGAGAAGGATATCTAAACATATCCTGCAAAATCAAACATAGGAAAGTCACTAGAAGACAGAAAACAGTGTCTGGCAGTAAGTGAGCTGAGGAGGTTGATCTGTCACATCAAGGACAGCGTCGATACCTAGGAGATAGTGAAAAAATGAAGCCATTGTCATGCTGGCTTAGTGCATATGCCCTAATGATGTTCAATTTTTGGTCACTAACCATGCCTTGGGCACTGCTGCTGATGTGCAGAGAGCCCCAGGGTGGGTCTGCCAAGATAAGCATTTGATCAGGAAGGCATTCACACACAGTACTCATATGGTTGGTAGAAAGAGAAACACTGCATCTAAGCCTTAACACTGGTCTTCTACCAGAGCTGACAAGGTGTGCCTGTTGCAGGGAGAAGGCACATTAAACATTCATACTGCTGTTTGAGAGAGCAGTCCTGGCCTCCTATAGAAACATCAGAAGAAACAGTGTACACTTCTTTGTCTGGGATCAAGCTATGATGATAGCTTGAATCATTTGAAAACTGCACTTGAAATTCAGAAACTTCAAGATCACAAGGGAAATTAAACTGATTCTGTGTGGCTGTGTGTAGTTGTGTAGTTGTGTGTGTATATTTGTATAGTTGTTACATACTTTTATTTCTTAACAGTGTGTTCTGGGTTTTCCTATTCTATGCCAGGACATATTCAGGGATGGCAGAATTCTGCTGCCCTGGCTACTGTGACCAGTAATACTAGTCACCACCTGGCTAGTAAAATACAAGGGAGGCATTATAGAAAGGGTAACCTGCATTATAGAGCTGTTTTGGTGAGTGACATGCCTCGTAAGTAGATCATGGGAATGAGACTGAGGATGGAGGCCCTTGTCTGTTTTTCTCAATGTCTGAGCATAGCTGAGTTGATGTAATAGTGCATAGATGATTTATATAAGACTGATTTAGTGTAAGATTGATTTATGTCATCCAAAACAGAGTCCCAGAAAATTACAATGGAAAATAATAATAATAATAATAATAATAATAATAATTTTTAAAAGAAGGATGCAAACAAGTTGAGCATACTGCAAAGTATGAGTGCAAAATTCTCCTTTTTGTGTGCAGTATGAACTGGATCTTAGAAGAAAACAATAATCCTATCGATATCAAACCATGGGCCTTTATCTAGTCAGTCACTGTGCTACCCACAGGGGCCAGCCATTCATAAACAATTTCTTCCTTTTTAAGAGTATATCCTTTTATCTTTTTTTGGCACAACAATCCTCCTTTTTGATGCCACTTTTATTAAGTGCATTGCTGTCTGTGTCTGTGTACCCACAGAGATATGTATTGAGCATCCATTATGAGAACAATGATTGAATATTGAAATGATGTTGTCATTATGTTCATAAAGTGCTCACCATAGCAATTCCATAGCAACCTGACATTGGTATGTGGTACTTACAAAATAATGATGTGTCACTACTCTGACAAATGTGTGGGATAATAACAACTTCTTAATAGGAGCTTGTACTCTTTCATTTTCCCACTATCTTTAGCAGTAAGACATGACATGTAAACCACATAACCCACATAAACAGCTAGATCTAACACAGATAACTATGATGTAAAAAGCTAAAGAATTCCCCTTTGACAAGGTTGTCCAGTCATGTCTGTAGGGGGCAGTGCTCATCTCCATTACTAAGCTGAAGAGCCAGTATTGTCAAAAACAATTCTGTGATCATGTGGTCAGCATGTCTGCACAGAACACTGTTACCTTCCCACCAAAGTGGTACCTATTTATCTACTTGCACTTTTACATGCTTTCAAACTGCTAGGTTTGCAGAGACTGGGACTAGTGATGGGAACTCACTCCGTCCCACAGCCCTTGGGCCTCGAACTGCAGACTTTCTGATCTTGCAATCATCAAAGTCAGCATCTTAACCGCTGAGCCACAGTGTCCCTGTAATATACATTCATGCTCATTCTAGGCTTAGATATGGCACTGAATGTGTCAAAGAAGGTTAACTGTGCAACACATAGTTGGCATAGTTGTTGAACCAGGCTGCCAGCTATGACCATGCCTGCTTTGAGGGAGCTCTGAGTATGCTATCCTCTGATGGTGTCATTGCCCTGCATGCTGTTCCGGCTATTCCTCAGCAGCAAAAAAAAAAAAAGCTTGCTCCATTTTCAACATGACAACTTTTCAAATGTTTCAAGATGGCTCTCATGTTACCTCTCTGTCTTCTCCTCTCCAGAGTAAACATACCCAATTATGTATGTCATTTTTCATATTTTCCAGAATTTTATCATCTTGGTGTCCCTCCCTTGAACACATTCCAGCTTGTCAACATCTTTCTTGAAATGTGGTGCCCTGAACTGGAAACAGCTCTCCAGGCGAGGTCTGACCAAGGACTTTATTGTGCAGTTTAAAAAGCTGAATTACTACTGCTAAATTCAATTCGAATTTGGGATAAATCCAGATTTTATCGCATACCTTTTTGCCACCACCAACACTGCTGGGGGGCTAGAATCCAAGTTCAGACAGCCAATTTGCAAAACTGGTGGCGTTGGCAGTGTTGGCAGCAAAAACGTGCAATAACAACCGGATATATCCCAAATGTGAATTGAATTTGACAGTGGTGATTCCGTTTTTTAAACTGTGTGATAAAGTCCCAAGGCAGGTATCCACAATCTGGACACTATACTTCTGTTGATGCTTCTAGAATTGCATTGGCTTTCTTCAGCTATCAGTATCAGTAGAGAGAAGGAAAACCTCTTTTCTTTGATATGATTTATGCACAAAGAAAACATGCTTTACACACTCTGAATGGTGAGGGACACTTTGGAGAGAGACTGGTGCAGTGCTTATGCAAATATCATTTTAATTGACTTTTATTAACATGCTGAAAATCAGTGAAAAGTTGTTGCTGGTTATTTGTTGTTGTTGTTGTTTATTTTAACATTACAGGTTGTTGTACTCTCTTATCTATTGTTTTTAAAACTACAAGTTGCTGTACTCTCTTATCTGGAATTCCAAATTCCAAAATCCCCCAAAATCCAAAACCTTTTTCACAGGTAGATGAGATAGTGATGTTTTGGCTTTCTGGTGGCTCACCAACTTTATTTTGTACATGAAAAGTAGTACAAAATATTATGTATAAAGGTACCTTCAGGCTACATGTATAAGGTATATACAAAATATAAATGAATTTCATGTTTAGACTTGGGTTTCACCTCCAAGATATCTTATTATGTATATGAAAATATTCCAAAATCCAAAATAATAACAACAACAACAATAACAACAACAACAACAACCTGAAATCCAAAACACTTCTGATGCCAAACATTTTGGATAAGAGAGACTCAACCTGTATATTGTCAATTATTCTCTTTATTTTGTTCGGCATACCAAACATATTGTTATTTTCCAGTGCTTGGTTAGAAACAGCTAGATGTTTGTAGATTCTCTATTATACAAACATCATTCTAAGGAGATGCAGTAGCAGTCATGCCAACTTTGGGGGTTGGGGGAGTGGGAATTGTTCTCTCTTCCTTGTCGGTACTTTGACCAGATGTCTGCCTCCCATTACAAATGCATCTTGGATTTTGGAATACCATATGGGCTTTGATTTGTTTAAGCCTTTTGATGTATATTGTAGTCTCAACAGCTGCAGTTACTTCCTTATCCACTGCTAATTTAACACTATCCTTTCCCTTGGACTTACATACAATATGAAGTTCTCAAAAATTTAATATCGCAGTGTTTACAACACCTTGTTACAGATGTATTTTTTTAAATTCTCTTCAAGTTGTGTCTGGAAGTAATATCTTCTTTGGTGGTCTGTATTTTACAGCAAACTCACTCATTATTCATTGTTGCTATTTTTAACAATTCTATGGTGTTAGTTCTTCTTGTTATTCAATCTCCCCTTGAATCCATACCCTCATCTCCCATTATTTTTAACTTCTCATTCTGTACTTATGGAGAGCCTGCTACACAGTGTGAAAGGAAAACTGATCATTTCAAGTGCCTAATAATGTGCCAGCACTAGAAGGAAAATGGATGTGCAATTGTTTAATCTGAAAGAATCTATAGTTATTGAACTGTTGCTCTTTCAAGTAATGTTGTTTGTCAAATGTTAAGTCATCCTATTTTCTGAAGCTTTTTTTATCATCCATGCACCATAAGAAATCAGGTTTTAAAACCAGAATCTCACTGGGTGGTTCTGCAGATGGAAAAGTTTCTATATGCTGAATTAGCAACCCTTTCACATGGCACAATTTTTGCATTACAATTCCATTTTAACTGTCATGGTTGCATTCAATGGAATCATATAGGATGAAGTATAGGATAAAGGTAAACATTAATGAAGAGAAGCACATGGAAATTTCCAAAAATGTATATAGCATTGGCTTCTCTAGGTGAAAGGTGAGATACAGCTGTAACCATAAAAAATAACAATAATAAATAGTGATTAATGCAAAGGAAGTGAAAATTTTGGGAAGTGAAAAAGAAAGGGTCCTGATTCACACACTAGTAGCAATTAAATAGTGGGATTTAAGTTAGAAATGCTCAAGCTAACACAACTACTAAAAGACTACAGATTGGAAAACTTTTATAAACATTGGGAAATGGTAATTAAATTCTTGAGAGAACAATGGGGAGAACTAACAACTATAAATCTGATAGATTATAAATCCAATTATGCTTTTCTTTTTTTAAAAAAAAGAAATTATAGGAATGAAGTGAAGTAGCAAAGAGGTTGCATAGTAATTTATCGGGATACAGCTTGGCATAAAAGACAGAATAAATTAGAAGTAAAGACATTAGGATGAATGTGGTTGTGGTCTTTTGGGTTTTTTTGTTTGTTTGTTTCTTTGTTTTGTTTTTGTGTGCTGGATTCTTAGAGGAGAAAGGCATGCAAAATGGAATGAGAGAGAATTTGTATGGTATGAAGAAGAAGGAAAGCTGAAGGGAAGAAAAAGTAAGTTGGGGTAAGAGCAGGTTGGCTAGAGGAGATGAGGAGATAAGAAGAGGGTAGGAAGTGGAGGAAAATAGAAGGAACTGGAAAGGATGATACAAGAAAAAAGGAGGAGAGAGAGGGAAAGGAGGAAGAAAGGAAGGAGGGAGGGAAAGGGGGATGGAGATGAAGAAGGAAAGAAGGAGGAGAGAAAGAAAAAATGGGGGGAAAGAAGTGTAGGAGTAAGAAGTGAAGAGTTTAATTGATTGTTTATGTATGTATGTATGTATTATTTTATAATGTAATTTGTTTTTTTTTTATTGTATTTCATTTAAACAATAAAATCTTTAAAACAATTTTTAAAGAAATGCTAAACATGCTTCCTCGGGAGAAAATTTAATTAAAATCTGTGGGACTTATTTCCAAGTGAATGTGTTCAGGATCATGGTGATAAAACAATTTAGCCGCATTCAGCTAAATAGAACCAAACCAGTTTCCAAATATGTCTGCTTAAATGAGCTACAGAAAGGGCCAAAAGTTAGTGAGCATAATTAATCCCATAAGGATTTGAACTGAAAGCGTCTGCAGAGGAGTGTTGCAATGCCATGTGTGTCTCCTGCTGCTGAATAAAACCCTGAAGTAGAAAACAACTAGATGAAAAAAGAAATGGAGGAATCCTGTTTCCTATTGCCTACTAGAAAAATGGCCTTTCTCCACTCCAGCCGACATTTCTCGCCAAAGCAGGGCTCTGAAGAGACTTCTGCACCTTGAGGAGATTTGCTTGCTTGGGACATGATGGCTTGTGACAGCAAAATGTAGTGGGGAGGCAACAGAGCTGAAAGCCCTTTTTGTGTGAGATAACACGCATGGTGAAAAGGGAGAGATTCAAGGTTTGTGCCCACTGACCCTTATCCTGACTCACATAGTATTCCTAGACCTTTCAAGCAAGACTTATGGATGTCTAAACTGAAAAAGAGGGCTCCTGAATCTTGAAATCTTGTTGTCCTTTCTAGGTACCAATATGGGAGAAGGCAAATGAGATGCAGCTGCCAATGGTAATAACATTAATATGTTCCCATGGAGTACATCTTTTCAACAGAGCTTATCGCATGAATTTTAAAACCAGATCAAGTGTCTCAGGCTGCAGTTGGGATGCGGGATGGAAGCAGGGATTATCACATGCTAAATTGCCGCCTAACTGCCAGCAGCCAGCAGCCCGAGTCCTAGCCGAACTCTGGCAGCACTTTTTAGAAGCTAGAAAGATTTCTACTTTGAAAAAGTGCTGGCGGAGCACAGCTGGGACCCGGCTGGGACCCGGGCTGATGCAGCCGGTGATTAGGCAGCCATTTAGCATGCAATAATCCCCACCTCCATCCCGCATCCCAGCTGCAGACCAGGATGCTTAATCCAGTTTTAAAATTCATGTGATAAATGTTTCACTCTTTTCACTCTGCACATTTATAACAGTTTCATATCACTTTAACTGCCACAGCTGCATCCTATGGGATCCTGAGATTTACAGTTTGCTGAAGCTCTCTGGCAAGGAGTTCTAAATACCTCATAAAACTACAAATACCAGAATTCCAAAGACTGGAACCAAGTCAGTTAAAGTGATAAAGGAGCCCTGGTGGCACAGTGGTTAAATGCCTGTACTGCAGCCACTCACTCAAAACCATAAGGCTGTGAGTTCAATACCAGCCAGGGCTCAAGCTTAACTCAGGCTTGCATCCTTCTGAGGTCGCTAAAATGAGTACCCAGCTTGTTGGGGGCAAAGAGCTTACAATTGTAAACCACTTAGACATTGCTAGTTCAGTATGAAGCGATATATAAATGAAGCTGTTTTTTGTTTGATATCCAAATACTATAACTGGGTAGTGTGAAAGAGACCTGAACAGAGCCTATAAATTTGCTAATGTATTTTCATATTAATTTTGTGCCCATTTTCCATAAAATGCCAGGTACTATTATTTTGCAGGTAACTACTGTGGCTATATTATATCTGAGAAGGAAAGGCTTCAGCTGGCACACCAGTCATAGCTGGCACCAAGCACTCAAGCCATAGAGGCTTCAGGGAGACTGTGACTCCACATAAAAGATGTTTATCCAATTCTTGGACCCAAGAACCACCCTTCCACAGTCTCTCCACCTTATCATTTTTCAGCTTCAGTTTACTCATCCACCCATTACAGCATTCAGATACTGGAGGAGGTGAGTGTCATTAACATACTGATGGCATCCAACTCCAAAACCCCTTATGACCTCCCTCAGCAGCTTCATATAGATATTGTGGAGCATGGGGGATAACATGGAACCTGCCTGTACCCAGCTTAACAGCCATAGGGCTAAGCATGAATCTCTCAATTCTACTCTCTGGGACTGGAACCACTGTAAGACAGAGCCAGTCCAGTAAGATACCATGATCAGTTGGATCAAAAGCTGCTTAGAGATCTCATAAGATCAACAGGGGAGCAATCCTCCATATTTCCCTCTGAGCAGATCATCACACAGATGGCAACTAAGGCCATTTCAGCACCATACTCTTGCCTGAAAGCGGACTTAAATTGTCCTAGATAATATGTTTTTTGGGAAAAACAAAGAAATTAAATCTGTGACCAATATTTTAGGGCTGACTAGATAAGAACTGCAACAGCTGGCCTTTATTTTCCCCCTATTTCCTGAGATGAAGTTCTTTCCAGTGAGAGAGTAACATGGAGTTCATCTACATTTCATGAACATCTGATTTCTTTATATTTTGCACCTGCTGGCCTATTACCTATGCACTTTGATATTTTACCCCACACTGTTGTCCGCTTTTCCTTTCTGTACAAAGTGAACTAGATTTGATGAGTCCTTTCCTGTTGCAGCTGCAAGATCAGCTGTTTTCTGCTTTGTCAGCCTGAAGAAACAAGTTGGCCAAGAGCTGGTAAGTCATGTATTGCAATGATGCAATGTTAAACAGGCTTCCTGAGTTTCATAAGAAGAGCACCCATTTGGGCTCATGAAACAAAATCATTCAAACAAAAGTGTGAGGAGGCAGAAAGGAGAGAAGGTTGAGGATATTAAAATAGCTTAGGGCCTGCTAAATCACAATAGCAAAACTGAAATGTGCAGACAAACAATCCACAAATGCAAGAGTGAATGAATACAATGTGACAGTATGATTCATAATCAATAAATATACTTTGGGTAAGTCTTAAAGATGTCTCAGCTTATTTGTGAGCTGTACAAAAGAAGCCAAAAACAGCATTTTATATAAATAAAGTACATATTTATATTCTGGAGATGTATAGGCTTCTCAAAACAAGGTGGATTAAATTAACAAAACAGTGCTGCAGCTGTAATAAAGGAAGCATCCTACTCTAGATTTATGAATTTGTAAAAGTGTAAGGTGTATTTTCTTATGGAATTCAGCAACAAATAACTCATGTACATGTCTGCACAGTAGGAATTTTTTAAAATGCAAATGACATGAAGTTGGTAGTAATCCAAGTGAGAAACCATGGCTAGTTTATGTTTATTCTTCCAACTCTCTAGAACAGTGATGTGATGAAAACCTGAAATCTCAGTTTGACAGCAGAATATACACACTACCAGCTCAACAGAGAAAATTATACTCTAATCTTCCTGTTTAGTTATGGGTGTAATTTCACACTCTCAAGAGTGATTCACATGACATTGTTCCTTATACAGCAATATTTACTTGTTATTTGTTTATTTATAACAGCATTTTAAACCCTTTCAAGGCAAATGCCCTCACAAGATAGTGTGCTTTGTAAACACACAGACCTATCTAACCTTTTCTTTCTCAGCCTCGGTGCCTTTCTTAATCCGCAAAATGGGAATAATGATCATGTCTCGCAAAGCACATTGGTCCCTAAAATTGTTCTATTAATAACTGAGAGGAAGGTAAGAATAATCCACACATGGCTTTGACACAGCTGTGGAGGGAGGTATATAATTAATTACAGGACTGGGTTATCTGTAATTTTCTTAGTTTAGATGTTCAGTTTTTAAAATAGGCCTATCGTTTTAAATTTCATTGTATCTGACAATACTATTAATCAGTGCTTGATAAAGGTATAATGTATCAAGCAGAGCCTCTTTCTTTGACACATCAGTTACCCAATTCAATATATCAAGAACTGAATTTTATTCAGTGCTGTTACACCAAACATATATCTTAATAAAATAGATCATGATCAAGGTCTGTTTCATTCAATATGTTCCCTTCTAAATCAAGAAATCCCAGCTGCTAATTGAAAATGTATCTTCTAGTAGAGCCTATCAGCATAAATCAAAGGCATGTTTCTCTAATACTCCTACAACACTCAAAAGATGACTCCTCAGGCAACTGTAAATGTTTTTCTATCACATTCATTTGGCTAAGCAGGAAAATGGTAATAGCCCCGAGGTTAAATACACACCAGAGAATTCTTCAGCTCTTAAAGCTGTTATTCTTATCTCTCAAAAATGCCGAACATATTGCAGTAGCTACTGAATCATCACAAGGGCTGGTAATGCATACATGCATTTCGTATCACAGAATTCACAAGCATAGTCAAGTTTTAGATTGTAACAGAGATTCTGCACATACATAAAACAGTCTTCATCCTTTTTCATATTGTTGTGCTTGGAGAAAATCCCTGAGATATAATGATATGGCTATCTGTAAAGAACATATATATATATACATATATATATATATGTATATATAGATGTATAGAATGAATGGATCAAAAGTAATATATACCACTAGGTTTTGCTATAACACCCTTTTTCATATATACATATTTCAATGCTGCATAAAATAAAACATGGTGATATTAAAGGGAGTAATTCTTTGAAGAAACTTCTGCAAATGATCTGGACACAGAGCTTGAAAAATAGTTTAGTACTTTCCATGTTTTAAAAGGTTTGTAAACTTCAACTGGCTGAAAGTGGTACCATATATAAGCTCTCTTAAAGAATGTATATATTCTTCCTCTTCTGCTAGACAATTCTGAAAGACAATTGAACCTAGAATAGTGCAACAAAGCAGTGTAGCAAAAAGCAAGCTTTCCCCCCCTCTCTTCCCTCCCCCACTTCTTGTTAATATTTATGCTCCCTACTCCTTATAAAAATTCAAGGATGTTTCACAAACATAATAAAACCAAAATCCATGTTGAAGCAAACTGAGATATAAGACAGTATCCATAAAATATCATCTAAAGCTATCCACAGAAAGTAACATAGAGCGGATAGTAAAGCCAGTTTTAAAGGCAAATGGTTTTGGTGGAAGGAAGGCCATTAAGAAGAGGACAAGTTGTTCAGTTCCACTAATAGAAGCAAGTGGGTTCCGTGCAAGTTGATTAGCAAATGACTCCAGCTTTTCGTATGAGCTTTAAAGAAGTGGTCCAAGACAACATTTAGAGTGGAGACTTCACAGAGACTATGCATGAACATATACACAGAGAGAATTCTTATAGGCATAGACAATCTGACACATGGATGGAAGCCATAGACAGGGAAATCTACCATGATACAGACTCATAAGATTAGATGATGGAGCATTGCTGCTGTATCTGGTCCATAAATCATAAAGATCTGTTGCATCCTTTAAGGAGTCACGTGTTTTCTTCCTTGCTGCTCACTATTGTAATTTGATTCGATTCATGCTTTGTCTGTCTCCAAATATGAAAAGCCAAAGTAGCTTAAAATAAGTTCAGAAAAAATAGCTAAAACAATTAAGTAGTACAAAAGTTTAAAAATGCATTAAACATCAATTCAGTTAAAACATTACTTTAAAACAATTAAAAACACATACTGACAATTAAAACAACAACAACAAATCACCTAGAACATCTTTATGCCCCAGACAGTTAAAGGGTGAAGACTTAAGCCTGGAACTTGCTCCTTCCATATGTATGTGCTTCCACCTTTTCCTTCACAATTCTTTGTTCAGTTTCTGCTCTTCTGTGCTGCCAATGGCTTAATTCTGTTTACTGAAACTTAAGCCATTTAACTGAACTTACATGCGCTTTTCCACTGTTGCCCTGCTCTCTCCCATTCATTTATCTTGCTTTCTCTCTCTCTAGGCTAATGATTTCCCCACTGTAAAACTACAGATTGAAATCTCCCAAGGAATACTGCTCCCTTATCACTGGCTATGGTTGACAGTGCTGCAGAACTTTAGTCCAGCAATATCGGAGTTGTCCACACTGGCAAAATAAAGCAACTTCAAACTGACTTGAAGCCGACCTGTTTATACAATGTACAGGGCCAAACTGGGATGAAATCAACATGAAACCATGCTCCAGGGCTAGAAACCAGAGCAAGAAGAAACTCAGATACCAGAGCAAAAAGAAACTCAACTTTAACATGGAAAATGTGCATCATTGCACTGGCATGTAAACAGCATGGTGTGAATGCAGGAAAGTTAAGGCAGAGTAGAGAAGCAGTCTGGAGGGAGACATAGCCACCAATGTCATTGCTTGCCATATGTTTGGGGGGTTGTTTGTTTGTTTGAGCATATAGGTCATAGAATCATAGAGTTGGAAGATGGTCATCCAGTCCAACCCCCTGTCATGCAAGAACTCTCGAAAAAGCATAGCCAACAGATGGCCATCCAGCCTTTGTTTAAAGACCTCCAAGGAAGGAAACCCCACCACACTCTGAGGGAGTGTGTTCCACTGTCAAACCGCCCTTACTGTCAGGAAGTTTCTCCTAATGTTGAGGTGGAATCTCTTTTCCTGTAGCTTGCATCCATTGTTCCGGGTTCTAGTCTCTGGAGCAGCAGAAAACAATTTGCTCCCTCTTCAATATCCCTTCAAATATTTAAACAGGGCTATCATAACACCTCTTAACCTTCTCTTCTCCAGGCTAAACATCCCCAGCTCCCTAAGACTTTCCTTATAAGGCATGGTTTCCAGACTCTTCACCATTTTAGTCACCCTCCTTTGGACATGCTCCAGTTTCTCCACATCCTTTTTGAATTGTGGTGCCCAGAACTGGACACAGTATTCCAGGTGTGGCCTAACCAAAGCAGAGTAAAGTGGCACTATTACATCCCTTGATCTAGACACTATACTTCTATTGATGTAACTTAAAATTGCATTGGCCTTTTTAGGTGCATGAGCGCCCAGCTGCACCATTGATCCACTGCACCATTGAGTGATGGGGTCACACACCCCATGATGCAAAACATGGCAGGTTGCTAATAATGCAATGGATGTAATTAACATGGGGCATGGGGTAGAGGGATGAAGTGGGCATGTATGGGAGGCTTCCATGCTTGTGCTTTGCCAGTGTGTCATTGGGAACTCTGATGCAATGTACAGGTGGTGTATCTCTCATGCGACTGTGTGGCTGGTCACACAGGGCATCCAATGGAATGTCAGCTGGTCAGGGCAGGAAGAGGTAATTCCAATCTCAGGTGATGTGTTCGTGCAATGATGTGCATGCACAGTAGGGAAGCAAATAAAATAAAATAAAACAGGTACAGCTTGACACCACATGGGTGTTCAGCCCACCTTCGGAGAGGGCCAGGCAGGTGGGGTTTCCAACCAGTTTGTTGGAAAAACAGGATCAACCCAGTTTTTCTTCTACATCTGCTCAGCTCCCTGGATGACCACATATTTACAAGCCTGCAGAAAAGAAAAAATCTGTCAGATGTGTTAGGAAAGTGTGGCACACTGTTTAATTGAACACAGTGGTGGTGGCTGGCTCCCATATCAGTGGGGATGATGCTTTGGGCTTAAGGCCAGACTTTAAGGGAGCCACTTTAGGGGGTTGGGTTCAGAACCTTGGACATCTTCTTTAAATATCAGACTAAAAGCTGAAGCAGATTCACTGCCACCGACCTGAAGTCAGCGAGGAACAAATTTATTGATAGAAAACAAGCTTTTGAAGGCTCCATCAAATTCTAGAGGAAAATTGACAGGCTGCAATGATTTGAGCTTTGCTGAGACTGTGATGGTCTTCTCCATGGGATAATACAAACCAATTTCTCTGAGGAAAAGGAAAGCTTCACAGCCAGCAAAGTCTTTTTTTATTTTAGCTCAACTGGGCATCATGGTAACAGAGCACGTATTTATCCATCTTCTGTTTCTATTTCCAGCTGTGCTGTAGTGACACACTCTCCCTTCACCTGTCACAGCACCTTTAGACAGCATTCATGCTCTTGCCGCAGACCTATGAGATCAGCTTCTGAGCCTCTGCAGACTGGGCTTGTTCCTTTCCCACAGCACTGGCATTAATGAACTCATAGTCAAATTAGAGGGGAAAACAGGTTGGCTTTGCTGACAAAACCAACACTCAACAAAAGTTTAATGTTTGGAATACTGTAAATGGGAAAGATATCAGATTTTAAAAGTAGAAGAAACACTTGAAGTACTAAACAATGATAATGGAACATTTATTTGAATATCAAGGGAATTAATTGGAATGCAACAAGGCTAGATGGGAAGTATGTGGAAATTCAAATAAAATTAGAGACCATGTCAGAGAGAAAACATGTTTCAAAATATCAGATGCAACAGGTAAATGGTGTGTCCACAAGCAAACATTTATAAAGAAGTGTAAAAAATGCAATTATGATTGATGTAGCTTATTTATTTGTTAGTTTTTTCTTTTATATGTGTATGTGTGTGTGTGTGTGTGTGTGTATATATATATATACATATATACACACTGTTGTTCATGTTAATAATTTTTAAAAAAAATAACACTTGAAAAAGAAAGGGGAAATCACAGTGTCCTTTTCCCTTCTGAGAGAAAAGCATTTGTGTTTGCATGTGTGTGTACATGTTTTCACTTGTGAATAGTAGCTAGAATGCAAGATTGGCCAACTGCTTTAAATTGTGCTGCTTTCACGGGGGAGGGCAGTAAACTTCTGTTGCGGAACCGACTTTAGGAAATGCTGTTTACAGTAAGAAACAGTTTCATGTCCTTAGAGGAATGAATGCCAGCCAATTTAAATGCAAAAGGCAACTACTTGGAATTGCTTATTAGGATTAACTTCAGTTCTAAGAATCGTCAATTTAATACATTTTCTTTCACTGGCACATAGAGTCAGAGGGGTATGTTCCCACCTGACTTTGTCTTGCAACACTTCTTTGCTAATGCTAACAAAGTCATATGTGTGGAGGAAGACTTTTTAAATAGCTCCACACAGCTACTGGGAACAACTTCAGCTTGGATATTATTATGAACTAGAATCATAGAATCATAGAATCATAGAATCATAGAGTTGGAAGAGACCACAAGGGCCATCCAGTCCAACCCCCTGCCATTCAGGAACTCCCAGTCAAAGCATCCCCGACAGATGGCCATCCAGCCTCTGCTTAAAGACCTCCAAGGAAGGAGACTCCACCACTCTCCGAGGGAGTGTGTTCCACTGTCAAACAGCCCTTACTGTCAGGAAGTTCCTCCTAATGTTGAGGTGGAATCTTTTTTCCTGCTGAGATCTACCAATGAAATTTCTTTCAAAATGCCTCAGAAGGACTGATCAAAAGTTTATCTAAGGTACCATGGCAGCCTCTGGTTTAAGCAGTGGGGAGGGCTGCCTCCCCCAAAACCTCAGGGTGAGACAGCAAGATGTAGCTTCCGGGAGGCCAAAATGAGGGCATTGCCCCCTCAAATATGAACTTTTCCCCCTATGAAACTTTCCTTCAGTCACCAAATTCCTAGCTTTGCAGTAACTTAAAACTGCAACTGAGCATTTACATTTCCTTGATATACAAGATTTTTTAATGCAGAGTTTGTAGAGCATGGATGGCTGTTGCACACTTGGGATAGAGGCAGGCAGGGCCACCAGTGATGGAGAAATTCTATCCTGTATCTCTGGCACACTTCTACCATGACTGTATTATATTATTTATCTATATTTTTACTGTATTTTACTGCCGGGTTGCACTTGCCTGGCAGAATTGGTGGTGACTTTGGTGTGATAGTACCCGCCTGCATTCCACAACCCGACTGTATCCTGTTGGGGAGCAATTGGGTTAAAAGTCAGTTTAATGAAATTTGGTCTGACTTAGGAGCTTATTGCACTGACTTTTAACCCAATTGCTCCCCAACAGGATACAGTTGGGTTGTTGAATGCAGGCAGGTACTATCACACCAAAGTTACCACCAATTCTGCCAGGCAAGTGCAACCCGGCAGAATGCCAGGTCCCAGGCGTACTTTGGGAGTCACTTTTCAAAGCTGGGAGGTTGCCGTCTACCCTACCAAGCATTATTGTCTTTTCTGGGGAGTCGTGTGTCTCATGATGTGTCCAAAATATGAAAATCTCAGTCATCTTCACTTCTAGGGAGAGATAGAGCCCAATTTGCTATAGGAGCCATTCATTTGTCTTTCAAGAGATCACAATATCCACAGAACTCTTCTCTAGTACCACATTTCAAATGAATTTATTTTCTTCCTGTTAGATTTCTTCATTATCCAGCTTTCACAACCATACATAAAAATTGGAAATATGATGGCATGGGCGATCCTAACTTTAGTATTCAATTATACATCTTTATAATTCAGGATCTACATACATACATGTCTAAATACATGTCTACTCAGAAGTAAGCCCCATTAAACTCAACTTATCTCTAAGCTATAAAGTCAACTGCATATTGAACTGCAGCCTTCATTGCTACAATATAGTATGACAGCAGGTATATGTCACCTGTTGAAAATGAACCCAAACAAAAATGTAAATGATTGAATTCCAGGGGAGCAGAAGCTGTGGAAAGACACAAACTTCTAAGATATCCTTAGTATGTTGGCCAAAGTCCTTCCCACCACCTGTAGTCACCCTCTCCTATGCATGGAACAGAACTCCCTGAGCTATCTTTTAAAATAAAAATTTATTTCTGATTTTGAGTTTGCATTCAGCAGGTTGAGAAAGAACCCCTGCTAAAAGAATAATTGAGTCAGCACAATGAAATGTTCAAATGTTCCTAAGGATGTTCAAAGAGCAATCAAGACGAAGACCTGCATTTTCTTTGAGTGAAGCTTCTTGCTAGACAGGTATCACTTTCCTTTTTATACTTCTGATCAAAAGAAACCTGGCAGCTGAATAGTTTGGACCCAATAACTAACAGGTTAAAGGTAGATAATAGAACACAGCAGGCAGCAGGCTACTGTATAGGTGGAGAAGTGTGCAGCTGTCAAAAGACCAACTAACAGGATGAAGTAGGGAAAGTTGGTTTAGAGAGCAACAGTGAGGAAATTCATTTGAGAAGAAACCCAATGGAGAAAAAATGGGGGTAAACACATGCTTTAAGCAGAGATTCCTCCAGTATCAAAAATAATAATCCACTGCTCAAAAAGAACAGCTAAAAACACATTCCTTAGTAAATAATGTTCTCAAAGCAAAGTGTGTGAATTATGAGAAGAACCCATTCAACCACTGTTTGAAATGAGATCACAAAGAAGCCTTTGGCTTTATTCTCACATAAAATCTTTTTTTCACAGCAACAAGAAGAGACTCCTTGAATGTAAGTCAAAGGCCACACAGTTAACTCACTGTAGAAGAGAGTCTCCTGGGAGCTGACTGGACTCAATCAGTAAGATGTACGCTCTTAGTAAAAACATCTGTCATTCCATATAGTAAGCAATAGTGAAAGAATGGAAATGGCAGGAAAACTGCACTCATAGCTTTAAGCTAGTGGCTTAGAAATGTTCCTTTTTTGCACAATAATCCTAGAATCCCCCACCTAGCTTGATCACTGGTCATGCTGGCTGGAGAGGGGGGATGTCTGAGGGCTGTGATCCAAAAAAGTAACTAGCATGGTGAACTAGGTTGTAGAGATTTAATGATAGGAGTAAGCCCTTTTTTTTATTCTAGGGCCACAAGATTTCAGCCTGAAAATACTACATTTTCCAAAGTAAAGAATCCTGGGATGAGGCAACTATGGTTTTGCCTGTCCTCCTTCCCCATTAGCTCTCTCACTGGGGCTTTACAGACCACCCAAAAAGGGCAGTCTGAAGCTGCTCCTTTTCGGGCGCATCTTCACCGCAGCAACCAGAAGAAGTGGCGAAGGTGCAGCGGAAAAAGGAGCCTGAAAAAGTGGATGTGAAAAAAAGCACCATAGGGTGCCCTCTGACACTGCAGCTGCGCAGTTCTGTTTGGCTGCAATGTCATTGCTCCGCGTGCCATGTATATGGCACTGCGGAGCCAGGACGGTCCTGTCACGTGCTAGGGTTGCAGAGCGTCTATTGGCTCCACTCCCGGGCAACCTTAGCACGTGACGGGGGCACCCCTTCTTGCCCGTCTGTATTGGGCCACTGTGCCAAGCAAGACTACGGACTTTATAACATGTGGCTTTTAAACTGCCATAAAAGTTTGCTAATAGCACCTTTGGCAATACCTATTGAATGATACCATTTCCTTCTCAATCGTTGCCTTGTCCTGGAAGCATGGTTAGCCCACAGCTTGCAATTGAGAGGGAAAACCTGTCAATAAGCTCTTAATCACACAGGTATAGTGATGGTCCACAGGTATGGTCAGTCCTTTCCATGGCAGTTCTGGGATTGAACAGTCATATGCTATCAATATCTCCTCCTCATCCCCTCCACCTGCCCTTGTTATTCCAGAACAGCCTTTGTTTTTTGTTAAATTGCATCCCCCAAACTTTGGAACTCCATGTAAAACACACAGAGACAAACAAGCGAAGGGGGGGGGGGGGGCAGGATTAAGGAGATGGGTGGAAAAGAGCATGAGGGACCAGCAAGAACCCAACTATGCTAATGAAGGGACATGTGGTAGGCAGTGCTTCCAAAACAGTATGTATGCACTTCCCTTCATTAACACAATCACAATAAGAATGGTAGTGGTGTGATAAACATCACAAAGTCTGCGCCAAAGGAGATGGAGATAAGAGAGACAGGAAATCAGGCAGGAAGGGGCTCAAAGAAACCTCATCACCACAGTCTTTCAATATTTTGCAAAACAAGGTGACATCTCTGAGATGCTATGACCTGACCACCAGTAATATGGCTAGGTGATATTAGATTCTGGACCTAATGTTCTTTTTAGATGGTAATTTATATTATTTCACTTAATCTATAATAAACCAGCCCTCTTACATTTGAGGGCCATCTTGGCCATTCTGCTGAATAAGACCCTGGACTTCTACCTTAAACCTAGTTTGATGGTTCCACAAGACTGAGCATGTTGCTCAACATCTTTACAGATTACTGGGATGAAAGAATATAAGGATGCTTGTCATATTTGTAGATGATGCTAAATGGGGAGGTGCAGTTAATACTTCAGAAAACAAAATAATTATTCAAGATGATGTCAGTGGATTGAAGAACTGAGCCAAAACAGAATGATATTCAACAAGAATAACTATAAGGTACTACATTCATTTATGCAGGAAAAATCATATACCAAAATACTGTACAGGTGACACCTGGCATGATAGTAGGACAGGGGCAGGAAACTAGGATTCTTCATGGACCACAGTATAAACATGAATCAGCAATGCAATGTCATGATAAAAAGAACCAGCTTATGCATTTGAGAGCCAGCAGGGTACAGTGGTGACCTTGAGCAAGTCTCACTCTCTCAGACAAGAAGCCAATGAACAAATGTAGTTAAGGATACTAATCCATTACTAGTGTAAACATAAAATCCAATTTGCAATCTAATTGGATCCCAGATATATGGAATGAGAGGGCATCTTGTCCTTTGCCCCAGACAACATAATATCTTCAGATGCACCAGTAAATAGTGCCTACCGCCTTGTGCAGGTAGGTGCAGTTGCTGCGGAGCTTAAAGCCCCAAGCTGGAGTTCTGGGCCGGCAACTGTTCCCACCAGTGGGAAGCTGGCTGTTTGCAAGCTTCTCACCAGAGGGAAGAGCAGTGGCGCACACGCTACCCTGCATATGCGCTACCCTGCGCGCGCTTGCTTGGCTCCCAGGCTGCTCGGGCAAGCGGTGTGGGGATTGGAGGATCATTCCCACCTCCTCCTCCCATTGGCCGGGGGGGGGGGGTCTGGAAGGAGGGATGTTGTAATAGGCCTCCAGGGGAGAAGGCCTATTTAAGAGCCAGCGTGTGGAGGCGCCGTGCCTTTCTTTTTGCTTTACTCCCTACCCTCCCTCCCTCCCTCCCTGGGATTGGTGTTGCTAGTCACAACTTGTTGGGGCAGCAGTACGGGTACTGGATCTGGTGGGCTGGTAGCATTGGATCGGGAGTCCTTTGGACCCAGAAAACATCAGGTGCAATGTGGCCAACCGTGGGTCACATGGAGTTTATCCTGGTGACAAGAGGCCTTCCTCCGGTAGCTGCATAATTGCATAATTGTGCAAGGGTGTTGCGTTGCCTCAAAGTCATCCCGATGCTTGGTGTACAAGCAACCTCAAATCAGTCAACCTCAGTATTGGTGATGTGCAAATTCAGACCTCGTGCTTGTGGGCCAACCCTACCTTGTATTGCTGTTAATAAAGTTGTGGCCTTTTTCATTGCCAATTCTGCTTCATGTCTTTCTTGGGGCGGAAATGCCTCCACTGCAACAATCCTACCTGCTGGATTTATTTTTTATTAACATATTCTATTGCTCTTATGCCACTCTGTGCTGTGTTTTTCAATGGCACAGGATTCATTTACTCTCTTTAGTTTGCTGCAGTGTTGAATGGAAGATGCAGAGATATTATTTACTATCCCTAATCAGAATTAGGTTTGTCATGTAATATAGATGACATATGAACTTGCCTAATGCCATATGAACTTGGTTTCTACAATGTTTTTGAGTCTCTTAATATGTTTTACCTTAATGATACAATGAGTATTATAGTTAACTTGGATACTGAATCATCATCATCATCATCATCATCATCATCATTCAATCAATCAATAATAATAAACTACTGGCATTTATTAATTTTGTTTGGGGGGGGTTGTTGGTTTTTAGTGTTCAAAGTGCTGCAGAATGTGGGAGATTTATGAAACAGTTTTAGAATTCTAGCCTAAACTGTCTAATCTACCACTTTGGAAAAATAATAAGAAAAAACATCTCTTTGAATAATGCATATTATATTAATATGATGCTGAGGGACCTGTTTCTTAAAATATGATAGTACATGAATTTCTTAAACAAAGGTAAATGTTATCCACAAGGGATGGAAAAGGGCTAAGAAGCATCATGCCAAAGAATCAATCTGAGGTTAAGAGATGACTCCTCAAGGCAACCAAGTGCCACAACCATAAAACTATTCCCACTGATTATTCCCGAAGCATTTTCCATGTAGTGTACTGCACTCAGGGGAAAAAACACATACAAAAATATTTTTCAAATATTCTTATTGCATCATTTCCCAAATGCCAGTGCTTACTAAAGGGATTGAAAATCTGTGGCCCTTGGCATCACTAAGGGGGTGCAGGGGATTCAGACTGCACCAGGTGACACCCTAAGGGGGGGAAACACCACTGCTCCTCAAATATCTGCATTTTGCCAGTTTCTACTTAAAATGCTGTCACACAATTTGTGTGAGTGGTTGAGGCTAAGTGAAAAGAGAAAGAAGAGGCCCCAGATATTTTTTTAAATCAAATTTCAATTTTCTTTAAAAAAAAATAATCTTTTTACAATTAAATTTTTAATTATTTTTTAATTTTCTTTAAAAACATCATATTTTATCAAATGTTCACTTTAACCACATGAAAGTATGCATACATAAATACATTTAGGCTGTGTGTATGATATTGTAATGTAAAGGTATGATTTTAATTTTGCTAGTTGTTTACATTACAAGTACGTACCATTAGATTCTGTGATATACAGGAATTAATATTTAAGAGTAACATTAGTACAAAAACCATTACAAAGGCTTTTGTATGATGTAGTATGGGAGGAAATCAATGGGGGGGGCAGTGGCACTGAGTGAACCAACCCTAGTGACATCACTGCCTGTAACTTCTAGATACTACACTTTAAATCCCTCCAGGCGCAGCCAGAATGGTCAGCAGTTAAGGATGATGGGAACTGCAATCCAGAAGCATCTGCAGGTCCACACATTCCCCGCTCCGCTTTGCCCTGTCGTTATCTCATGGAATCAAGTCACTAAATTCTATGGACTTGGACAGTGTTAAATGTAGTGTGAACTTCTTCAGTTTCTGACACACTCTGGATCTTTTAATTAATTGTCCTACCAAGAGAGAGAGAAAAATAATGAATTATAAAAACAAACCCAAAAGGCACTGGATCCAAAGCAAGTTTGTGTGCTTTGTGGTCCAAAGCTAGGTTCAAAGAGCCATGTTAGAATGGTAGCAACTGTTCCTGCAATGAACATTAGTGGTTCATTGAGTCCCTTTCCCAAGCAATCAATTGATACTAGTATTTTAGAAGCAACACCTGCGCATCCAGATTGGGAGGAACAACCACATACATAACATCCACTTAGACGCACAGTTCTGCATTCTCCAGCTAGGGATATGTGCACTGAATCTTGAATATTCACATATATTATCTCTAATAATTATGCAGGATGACTGGGGTTACCCACCCATTCAGCCATACAGTACAGCTTATTTTTCTTTTAACCTGTGAAGGGTTTAACCTGTCCCTATAATAACTCAGTTCTAACTATACGAGCTCTGAGACAGAGTTTGTGTTTTAATCTCATGGGCAGAGGGATGGGCACACCAAATGTGTGATTTTGTTGAGAAAACAGATTCAAGCTGTGAAAAGTTGATTGCAGTGTTTAAATTAAAGCCTCGTTTGTTTTTGTTTTTTCCACTTCCTTCAAGAGTTCATATTTTCCACAGTTCCACTCAATGATGAAGGCAAACACTTCACTAGTAATATTTTCTTTTTGGTACTAATCATTGGCTTAATAAATATTAATAGACAAATTTGATACCACAACAGCCGTTCCTTCAAAATGCCATGTGTATTCTAGAAATACATAGCACTGGCTCTCTTTTTCATATTAACATATATTGCATTCAGTGTGTTTTTCCCCTCCTCTCATTCCAGGTGCAAGCTGAAGTTCAGTTGTACATTATTTCTCTCTGAGGTAAAAAAGAGATTTTCCATGTGTCCCATGATTAACTCTTTTCTGGAGAATTGATCAGATCAGATGCTGGAGAGCTTTGCTATCTTTGCTGATTTCAGTGGCCACAGTTCAACAGGGTAGGTGCAAGGTGAATTTTAAAAAAGCTCTTGAACAAATTGTGGATTCTGGACAAAACCAATCTATGACAGACAAACAGAGTTTATTCCACTGACATGTTCTGTGTAGACGGCTGTGTCATTCCTTGCACCTCAAGAGTTTACAAAGAATCCTCTGTGATTTATTCAGTAATGGGCTGATTGGCTAAAATAAAATAAATGCTTACACATGTTGTATGAAGTATTTACTGATTTTATTCTTCTTATGGAATCTTTTTGCTTTTTAGCCAAATTACAATTACCTCCTGTTTCCTCAAAGGCTATCTGAACTGCAAAAATAATCCAGTTGGACACAATTTTAACTGTCGGCACAATGCTATGGGATTCTGGGGACTGTACTTTTGTGAGACATCTAGCTTTCTCTGTCAGAGGGTTCTGGTGCCCCGCCAAACTACAAATCCCAGAATTGCATATATTTCCATTTTTAAAAAAAACTTCAATTCTGCTGTGTTGGTGGCCGCAATGGTAAAAGTAGATGTGATTTTTGATTAACTGTCATTCCTATTCCCAAAGAAGATTGAATTGCCTTCTTAAAAGGTGGTGATAATAGTTTCTGTGAGAAATCCACAACTTCTCCATGAATTACATTTCCCAGGATCCCTTTTTGGAATTCATAATAGCCAAGCTGGTTCTTAAATTGGTAGCATGGCCATGTCCTATTTCTCACCTTTCTGTGCCTTATATATGTTCTATCCCACATGCTATTTCCTGTCTCTGAAATACAGATGTCCCTAATGATATCTTCGCACTACTCTGACTACTCTGATTCAGCACTGTTGTCTCTTTACCACAGGGTGCACATCCTTGTTCTGTATTCTTATTTTGCATTCTTGTTTTGCAAGTAAGTTGTTATGCCAAGTCTTTAGATAAAAACTATCTAAAGGCCATGGATTTCTGCATTTTCAAGTTTATCTAGAATGTCTCTTTCTATATTAAACATGAGCTACAAGGGAATCACTCAGTATTTTAAGCACCTTAGATGTTGTTTGAATCTGCAAATATGCTCAAAGATCCTAATAACCACCATTTTCCAATTTCCCTGCTCCTAATAAAACTTTTTTTTAAGTGAAAGCCATCTGAGAGAAAATAGATATATCTTCAAGTTTGTGACTGGTCTCTGGATTCACTAGTAAACTCTCTTGCTAGCTGTTGATTGTTGTAAGCAATCTCAGTAGCAGTTCACTCTCTGGGGAATGCTCTGATTGTTCTTCAGGTTACAAGAGAATCCAGAATCCATCATTATTTCTCTCTAGAGTGTGGTTTTTCTACCTCGATTAGCTACATCTTTCTCAAACGACCATCTGGAAATCTTTTCATGCTTTGCTTTAAAAAAAAAATTGTCAGTGAGCCTAGATAAACAATGAGCCTCTTTCTTCTGCAAGAAGAGCAAAGACATTTTTGGAGAAGCTCTTAGACATTGACAAGATGGACCTTTCTAACTGAGGAAAAGAATGTTTGAACTTTTCCAAAGGATACAAAATGTACAAGAAATTTAGCTGATGAGCTCATCCCTGGACCAAAGATAAGCAGGTGAAACGAAGAAAGAGGTCAAGATCTTGTGGATGAGAAACCCCTGAAAGGATCTTCTCATTCATTAACATAGAATTCATCAATTCATCTATATCATCAGAGCAGGACTGTTCATTCAGTGGTGCATTCTTTGTCAGGGCAGAATTTGCAAAAGGACTACTGTAACACCCTGAATCTGTCCACAAAGATGGTCAGGTCTCTCTAATTGGGGTATTCAAAGGGCTGATCTTTTAAAAACAAAACACACACACACACACACACACAAAACTCATTTCTTTTTCAGGCTCTGAACAGGGGTGGGACCTTCTGTCTGTTTGTTTGTAGGTCCCTGCAACACCTTTAAAGTTCTTCATAAGCAAAGAGCTATACTGGTAGGTTAGATATATGCCTGAGCTTTAGCTAATTACCAAGTTTTTTTTTAATAAGGGGCATGTATGGTTGTGTGAATATTATCTGGCTCAGTAGGGGCTAAAAGAAGAGGCTATATACATTGATATCATCATTTATTACACACACAGAGAGAGAGAGAGAGAGAGAGAGAGTATTACATTAAGACCACATCGCACATTTGCACTGTGCTTCATTTGGAAAGTGTAGCAGGATTACGGAAATGAGGCATTCCCTCAAATAAAAATTCTGCCACTCCCATGAAATTTTCCTTCCTGAAATTCCTAGCATTGCAGCTGAATGTTTACAAAAACAACCTGGGCAGCCAAAGAAAAGTGGATAGGGTAGAATCTCGCAAAGCGCGAACACTAACATTCAAAACATTGTGCATATACAAGGAAACTTTGCCATGTGTGTACACTTTTGGGCTGCAGGACTTACTCTTGGTGCATCTACAGTGGTGTGCAAAAATTCATTCTCAAGGTTGACACGTATGCAGACACCATACAAGGGTTCAGTGCATCATCACAGAAAAGCAAATTTAGTAATCATGGTTTTGAAACTAACTTATTTGAAGGAATTTCAAGTGAACAGTTTCTTTGTAAGTTTGCAGAGAAATCAGAGTGCATTAACTTTACAAACAATTCAGATCATTAAAGCTGACTAATGCATTCACTTCCTAGTCATTATTTAGTTTATACAACTGTTCTGCATAAGAAAAATATTGGATTTCAAATTGATTTGCTTTTTTCTGGAAGCTCCAGAACATACTTTAATTAAAATGCATTAATTGGAGGTTACTTCTGTCATTGCCTATGACAACCTTTCCCCATAGAAACCTCTTTTAAAGTGAGTGATACCCAACCCTCCATTTTTATCTCTGCCCTTGCCATGAAAATTTTCTCACTATACTCCAGTGGGATCTCCTTAGGAATGAAAAACCTCTGAATTCCTGTTCTAAATTTGTCAGTCTCGTTCATTTTGTTCTTCTATCTCTATTTTTACGGTTTCAAGCACTTTGATGAGGTGGCCACAGAGAACAGCCTTCACAACTTCCCAGACTGTAAGAAAAAGTAAGTCTGGCATGACATTTTTCTCAAATAGTTTATCAGTTCTTGTCTGATAGATTCCCTGCTGTCTGGCATCGTAGAACAAAACATTCAGCCTGTCTGTCAATATCTGTTGATTTGGTAATAACACCGCTCACCCAAGTATGATTGGAAAACAAGCTCAAACCTATTTGAAAATCATTTATTTCTTTATCTTGCTGTAGTTATTTTAGTTTTCAAACAATGTAAGCATGTGTGTGGTGGGAAGGAGCTGTAATCCTTCCTAGGGTGGATTTACTTACAGTGCACATCTTATAAATTTCTCCAAAGCACTAGAGAAAGGATTTTCCATTTAAATCCCTGAGGAGTATTTTCTCCCTATTCAACTAATTTAGAGTCAGCTCCGTAACTACCATGCTGGCCCCAATTATAATAGACCCATTTGATTCAATGAAAGTTACAGAAGTGCTGACTTATCAAATTCTTGACTCATTCAGTGGCCCTCCTTTAGTTATGGATTTGGACCATAATCTCTGAAAATAAAATCTTGCTTTCTTTTCATCTAGGTTTTCCAGATAGAAATCATTCAACCTTTTGCATCAGGCTGACTATAACAGAGAAGTCACTCCTTAAATGGGGTGGGACTGTCTCACACATTTCTCTGGGGGCTTTGTGGCTTCTGCCCCGTATTTTGTTTGTTTGTTTGTTTGTTTTTAGGTGAGCACCCTCTATCTTATTATCTTTCCTAGCACTACAAAACAGACCTTGGACACTCTGGAGAAGAGACAGTTAAGAGATGATATAATAGCCTTGTTTAAATATTTGAAGGGATGTCATATTGAGAAGGGAGCAAGCTTGTTTTCTGCTGCTCCAGAGAATAGAACACGGAACAATGGATGCAAGCTACAGGAAAAGAGATTCCATCTAAATATTAGAAGAAACTTCCTGATGGTAAGGGCTGTTCAACAATGGAAGAGTGGTAGTGTCTCCTTCCTTGGAGGTCTTTAAACAGAGCCTGGATGGCCATCTTTCAGGTATGCTTTGATTGAAAGTTCCTGAATGGCAGGGGGTTGAACTGGATGGCCCTTGTGGTCTCTTCCAACTCTATGATTCTGTGATTCTTATCATAGAAAGCATCCCTCTTCCAAAATGCAATAGAATCTGCCTATAGATGTAGGGCAACACTGGGTTATACTGAGTAGGGCTTCTCAGAAATGTAACCCAATAATATCTGAAGGGCCACATTATTCCCACCCCAGTACAGGTGAAGATTAAGAGATGCTGGGATCCCAAGCTATATCAAGATCACAAAAAATGTGGGCTGACATCCAAGCTAGTAAACTGGATTTATGATTGTGTTACTGGGAATTCACATTTACAGTTGTTAATGACCAAGCATGGCTCCAAAAACTTACCTAGCAGCACACCAGCCAAAAGGGTTTATGAGGTGCTATAAATCAGGATATGATGCCTGCGGGCACTCTCCCAATTGCAGGGTGCCTTGAAACAAGCAGTTGCGGCAGGTCCCCTAGGGTTCTCTCCAGATCCCTGTTCTCAATTCGCCTCATGGCTTGAAGAGCATTGCAGAAGTCATTTCCTAGAGCCTTGATTTGCAGTGTTTCAGAAACCCTTGGGCTGAGGTGCAGCCAGGCTGGAGCAGTAAGTTTTTGGAAGTAGCATCATCAGCCATAGCTAGGATAACAGAGCTCTGTTATCACAGTTATACTGGACAATTCAGGTTCTTGAATTATATAAAACTTGTAATTGTTTTGTAGAATTGATTTATATTTTGTTCAGTTTGACATGTAGCCTAGTTGTAGTATTGTTGAAGAGAATAGTTAATAATGATGGTTCCGTTTCAAACATTCTTAAAGATAAGTTGCTATCTCTCCGAGTGCTCAAACTTTCCTCACATTGCTGATCACTCTCCATTATTCTTGAGATACTAATGTGCCTCTCCTGATCAGCTGTTCAATGCACTATTTTGAATGAATGGGGGAAAGAACTGGGTTGCCTCCCAGGCACCTTCCCAATGTGAATCACACATATAAAGCTTAGGTTATATTTTAAGCCAGACCATCTCCAACAGCCCCTCCAAATTTGATAAAGCTGTTCATGAATGATGCAGTAGCAGACAGAAACTTAATTTTATTCATATGGCTAAGAGCAAAACTTTTTAAAGAGTAATTTGTGAACTCAGCTTATCAAAACCTTTCAGATGAACTGCCTCTCTATCCTGTATGAGTGGAAAATAAAAACAATTGAGCTTCCCTGAGTTCTCAAATGAATTGTTTACACATCATGTGTTGTTGTTGTTGTTGTTGTTGTGTGCCCTCAAGTCATTTCTGACTTATGGAGATCCTTAGGTAAATTTATCATGGGGTTTCAGAAAAACAAATTTGCCATTGTCTTCCCTCTGAGGGTGAGAGCATGTGACTTGCCCAATGGCAGGGAACTGATATAAATAAATTAAACCCCAGTCTCCAGAATCATAGTCCAACACAGAAACCACTATGCCATACTGACTCCATATAAGTTTAAGTTGAATCATTTCAAACATCTTCTCCAAATTTGCTGAAACTCCATCCAACTTTTTTTCTTTTTGCATGATGCAGTAGTGTACAGAGACAATATGTGTGGGTGTGCACATTCTGTGGGCACCTAACATGATGTGAGGAATACATTTTGCATAACTTATTTATAAATCCAGCTCTGTGTGGAACCTTCCAACCAAATGTTGGCTCTGTGCCAACTCATTTTTTTTAACAAGGTAAAGAGCAAAGTTTCAGAATTAAATTTTCTGTCATAACATGAATTTTCAATATATGGATATATTAGAGGTCGTTTTATTAGTATTATTTTGTTATTCAAATTTTATGCTGTATCAGTTGTTTCTCATAAACTTGTGCTATTTAAAAATAAAAATGAAAAAGAAAGCAAAATTGCCATCTAGATCATAAGAGCTGCAGTTTGTATTAATACTGTAGAATGAATTCAAGAGCCAAACAAGTGCTGAACAATGGAACAAGATTGACTAAACAGAGTAATCATTGTTTGCAAATATTCAGATGGATATTTTAGTTTAGTTGGAAGGCACAATTAATTTGAACAGTTTTTGTTCATATAAATATTTAGAAAAGGGTTAATATTTTTGTGCTTAAAAAGAAAAAGAAAATTGTGTATGAAAATGGCTATTAGTGGATTGACAGTGATGGTTAATTCATTACTTCATTGAACAGAGTGAAGAAACTAGAATGACATCAAGGAGCTTCAGTGACCAGTCATTTACCATGAAAAGGAAGCACAATGAACTAAATAGTTATACTGAGCAAGGAACAGTGAAATTGCTAGTCTAAGCTACTGTGAGCCTTTTGAAGATTTAAAAGAAGCTGGTCCACATCCAGTGAAAAAGAACGAGCTTGAGAGTCATAGGTACAATAAATCATATGGCCATTTTTGCATTTTGTTGCTCAGATTTCTAGTTTTACAGGAGTGTGTGTCTGTTTTTTTAAAATCAACATTAATCAAACTTGACTTTATGACATGGCAAACAAGGTGTTGTACTCATATAAACTGACTGCTTCCTAAGAATTAGGTCCAGAGCCAGGATATATTTCATTTTTGTAGAAAGAGAAAGCAAATGGACCTTGATGGACTTTGTAGCCTGCTATATGGTACAATTAAAAAGAAAAGCATATATAATTGTTTAATTAGTTTACTAAAACATGCATATATTGCTCTTTTTTCCTCTTTTTCTGTTTGTATTTTGGAAATGTGCAGCCTGAAATGGACAACACACTTTTAACATCATCAACAGCTATTCTAATATTGGGGGTGGGGGTGGGAGATTTAGATAAAGCCATAGATCTGTGTTAGAGTACATGCTGAAGCTTCCAAAGTTTTGTGGCCCAGTTCTCACAGAAAGTTCAGATATTGCCTGTGAGTTGGATATATATATATATATATATATATATATGCTGACAGGAAGATCTTGGAAGCTGGTAGTTACAAATACATAAATGAAACTAGTTAATAATTATAAATTGTTATTTGTAATTTAATTCCCTTTTGCAATAGCTAAGATAGATATGTTATCAGTGAAGGAAGGAATAGAGAACATGCTTATGAAAGTAGCAGATGTCACCAAATTCGGAGGGGTAGCTAATACGCCAGAGGACAGGATCAAAATTCAAAATGACCTTAAAAGATTAGAAAGCTGGGACAAAACTAACAAAATGAATTTCAACAGAGAGAAATGTAAAGTACTACACTTGGACAGAAAAAATGAACAGATATAAGATGGGTTACACCTGACTTGACAACAATACATGTGAAAAGGATCTAGTAGTCCCAATAACCCACAAGTTGAACATGAGTCAACAGTGTGATGCGGCAACTAAAAAGGCCAATATGAAACTAGATGGCATCAATAGGTTTGCAGTGTCTAGCTCGATGGAAGAAATTGTACCACTCCATTATGCTTAGTTCAGATCTCACCTAGAATACTGTGTGCAGTTCTGGTCACAACAATTCAAGAAGGATGTTGACAATCTACCAAAATGGTAAAAGGTCTGGAAACCATGCAGTTTAGGGAGTAGCTTAGGGAACTGGGTATGTTTAGTCTGGAGAAGAGAAGTGGTGACATGATAGTTATGTTTAAATATTTGAAGGGATATCACATTGAAGATGGAGAAAGTTTCTTTTGTGCTGCTACAGAGACTACAGCAATTAGCAATGAATGCAAGCTACATGATAAGAGATTCCACCTAAGCAATAGGAAAAACCTCCTGGCAGTAAGAGCAGTTCAGTAGTGGAATACACTGCCTCAGAGTGTGATGGAATCAGAAGTCTCCTTCTTTGGAGGTTTTTAAGCAAAGACACTGATGGTGTCTTCCTTCATGTGAGGTGATTGAACTGGATGACCCTTGTGGTCTCCTCCTACTCTGTGATTCTATGGAGACTATCGCATGGGAGGAAAGCATCCTCCTGTGCGGGATAATCTTCCTCCTGATACCCCTAATAACACAAATTAAGCATGGGAGAAGGATGCTTTCCTCTCCTATGTGATATATTTCCAACTGGCTGTATAGAGAAATATGGCATTTATATCCTGCTGGTGGGCAGCTCTCACTAACATTCCTGTCATCTTGGCAAATCTTGATTTGGGAACATTTGTTTCTTTGTTTGCTTTTTGCCTAAACTAGATAACAATAGCTCTCTGGGCACTGTAGAGTCTATCGAAAAATATATACATATATATCTTGCGGCTGCAGGAGTTTACTGCATACCATGCAGCTGCAGACAAGTGTAACATACAGACCACCAAACACAGTGTCCAAACATGAATCAAGGAACATGAGAGACACTGGCAGACTGTGTCAGCCAGAAAAATCAGCAGTAACAGAACATGTTATAAACCATCCAGGACATAAAATGCTGTTTGAAAACACTGAAATTCTGGACCATGCCAACAACTATCAGGTCAGAATACAGGGAAGCCACTGAAATCCACAAGCACCTGGAAAATATCAACAGTAAAGAAGAAACCCTTAAAGTGAACAAAGTTTGGCTACCAGTCCTGAAAAACACCAAAATTAAGACCCAGCAAAATGCAAATGAAACCCATCCAGGATCAGGGTTTTCCTAGTAGACAATGGACCACTAATTAAGCAGATGCTAATCCTCTTTGCATATCCTCCCACCCTGAGGCCTTGCCATTCAACAACAGAACAACACAGAGATTAACATGTAAACCACTCCTCCCAACCTAGAGTCACACAATATAAATATATGCACATACATACCCCACTCTCTTCCATGCCAGCATTCTCTGAAGAAGCCAGCCACAGATGCAGGCAAAACATCAGGAATAAACTCTTCTAGAACATGGCCACATAGCGCCAAATAACCCACAAAAAACTATGGATGCTAGCCATGAAAGCCTTCAACTTCTCAATATACATTTCATACAAGCCCCCTTTAAGAAAATCTGTTTTTGGAAATATCACCTTATATTAATGCATATGCCTAAACTACTATTACATGCAAAACCTATGTATTCTTTCTCCCTCCTTTTTTTTCTTCCTTTCTTTGTAACGCTTTATCTGTAAAGCAAACATTAACACAATGACTGCAGAGAGCACACAACATAGCACATGTCTAGCTGTGCCTTAAAGGAGTCTGACCAGATTCCAAAGTTTCCCAAGGCTAGCTGACATCTAAATTCCCCAAGGTAATCCTTTTTTTTTTTTTTTTTGAAAAAAAGAAAAGTTCAACTTGATGTTCTCAGATATTAAATATGTTCAGTAAATTGGAATACCATGTCCCCTGAGGTACTGCTGTCACTAGGATTCTGCTATATATGATCGCCACTTCTGCTGAAGTAATGTTTGGAATATAAGATACAGCAAGAACACACTGCATTGAGTGCCACATAAAAAATGTAACACTCGCCAAGGGCTTTTTACAGACTGGCAGCATGTTTAATTTGTACCTTTGCTTTGGCCTTCATTGCAGCCCCTAGCCAAGGCTCTCCAGGAGCAGAGATGGGAAAAAAATCATTTGAGCATATTAACCATTAAAGTCCCTCAAGAGCAGTTTCCCCCTGCCACAACTTTGCTTAGACATACAGTACTAAGACTCAAGAAGAACTGCAATTAATCAATATTCACTACTAGCTAAAGCTCCCCCAAATATCTCAAACAATATTGCCTTCGATTATTTGTGCTTATTTGTTTCTTTACTATATATGCCACTGGTGCCAAAGCACTAAGGGAGCACTTAATATTCATAATAATAGTGTACATGAATGAAGGGGCATGATACAAAAGAGGAGGAAAGAAACTGGGAGACAAAAAGAAAAAAAAGTGTATTCCCAACCTTTCACAACATTATGTAATGAAAATTACATAATGATCAGGTGGAATGATTACTGCAGGCTATTAATTATACTTTTTTTCTAGTGGATACAGGAAAGCTCGCTGTCTCTTGTAGTTAATTTTATATAGATAGATATGATATGATATGATATGATATGATATGATATGATATAGATCCAGTCTTTCATCCAGTGATCTCATCTGAGTAGCACACATAGCTTACTTTCTCCTTGCTTTAAAATTAAAACTAGCTTGTGAGGTATGCCAAATTGAGAATTTATTACTGGGGTTATATCTCACCTCTCTTCCAAAATGGGACTCATGGTGGCTTGAAAGAGTGACTGGTTGGTTTTCATAACTCAGTGAGGCTTGAATCTGGATCCTTCAATGCCAATCCACCACTCTATCCCCACCACACCACCCTGGCTAGTTATATCAATGAAGAGTAGGGTACAGAAGACTACAATGAAATTGACAGATTGGCTTAAACTCAATTATTAGGCCAACTGGAGTATAACACTATGCACTGAATTATCGGGAGTGGTGTAAGACAACATTAATATTATTATATGCCTTCAAGTTGTTTCTGACTTATGGCGACCCAAAGGTGAACCTATTCTGGGGTTTGCTTGGCACAATTTGTTCAAAGATTTGCTGTTGCCTCCCCCTGAGGCTGAGAGCATGTGACTTGTCCAAGGTCGTTAATGTAAGTTCTGCTGATTTAATTGGCCTGTTATTGGATTTGAAACATAAAACTGTATAGTGTCTTGACTCAGTATTGCAGTCTCTAACAGGCAATAGATTTGTGAGTTAGGCTGAGACTTCTCTCTTCCTTGCTATCTGAGATTTCTTAACAGCAGATACCAGGAACTGACCATGGACTTTTGGGCAACAATTATATTGATGTAGCCTGCTCTTATGCCAAGACCTGTGCTTTCTTGGTTGTTGGAGAAGGAGGTGTCTAGTTATCTTCTTTGCACCAGAATGTGCCCCTGCGGACAATCAATGGTTAGGGGAGTGAAGCATCCAAGTAGCACCTATTTGCCATTCAGTAGGCAGGAGAAAAGAATAGAGGTTGTCTGCCTAAAAGACATGCAAGCCACTACAAGCTCCAGCAGGAGGAAAAGCAACTTGCAGAAGATTTGTGAGGAGGATTTTATTTCTTGCTCCCAGATGCAACCAGATATTACTCCGGTGCTTCTGCACATTCTGTTGGAAAAAATGCCCATTCCCCTGGTGCCAGAATGGAATGCCCAGTGCTCTGCCAGCTATTGCATGATATAGAATCTCAGTTACTGAGCTGTAAATCAGATGTTCTGCCCCTAAGCTGTGGTTTCATCTATCATTTAGAAAACATTAGGGTAGCTGATGACTTGCAAAATAAATAACAGGTTAATACTGACCTCTCAAATTTTGTTTAATTTGGTTTAATATAAGCAGCTTGCTTTTCTTTTCTTTCCACTTTGTTCAGAGATATAGAACTTTGCCTTCTTTTTTAAACAGGGTCCATATTTTATATTGAGTGGGGCAAAAAATCAGCTCTGGGCTATAACTTTAAAAATGATGAACCTACTTGGGGTAAACGGTCCCCCTCATCTTGGACAACTCCTTTAAAGATTGACCTAAAACGCACAGATTAACTGCTCCATTGACTTGGGGGGCCACCAGTTGCTGCTCCCATCAATATTTCCTCCATTTAGTGGCTCCTGTATTGGAACTGATGAAGTCAGACCCCTTCCTCAAAATGGCCTATGGAAAGATTTGTTATGAATCCTTTCTGATGATTCTCTGTTAGCCTGTGAAGTGGGTACCCTGCAGGTTATTGGCTGGGCTATTAAAGGGACACCTCTTCCTCAACTTTTCTGGCTATTCTAGTGGGTTCACTAGAGGCACATGCCCTCTGTGAACTTCCTAATATACTGCAAGTCTCTTCCTTGGGCTTAGGACCTGTGTGAACCCACAAGGCTAACAGTGGCATAATAAAATATAGATCAGGGCTGAGGAATGTGTGGCCCTGCAAACATTGTGGGATTCCATCTTCCATCAGTCTTAGTTAACATGGCTAATGGTCTGGGATGACAGGAGCTGCAGTCCAACAAGATCTTGAGAAGAGTTTTCTCACCATCCTTGGTAAAGAGGTTTTATCTCATGTGTGCCCTATGGTTTGCATGGAAGGGAATTATGATCACACCATTATATCTATGATGTTGGGAGAGAAAACCTGCGGGTTCGGTCAAGGGAACATAAGCAGGATGAAAATGATTACCAGCCCTGTTCTTCAAATGCTAGCAGAAGATTTTCACATAGTGTTTTTATAGGCAAATTCTATAGGAGTCCTTATGCTTATGAACAAAGAAGAGATTAAGGAAACAGACTGATATTAAGTACCATTTGCCATTTCACAATAGCGTGTCTATGATAGCCAACAATGGCATATCTTTGGTTTTTGTTTCCTTTCCCTGTGCAATACTCTAGTGTGAGGTAGAAAACAGCCCTTCTGTGATCTTTTGGGTCCAACCTTAAGAAAACGGAAGAAGGAAACATAATTAGTATGTTTATGAAATATTGCAATAACAGCATGAAATATATCAGAAGTAGTTGCATGGATTATATTTGTTGCATGAACTTTTTAGGTTTTGTAAAGAAATCAGATCCTTAAACAGGACTAGAAACAAATTTTTAAAATTTTTAATTTTATTTATACCACACTTGAGAGGGACTCAAGGTGCATACAATTAAACAGTAGAAATGCATTCAAGGCATAAAATAAATGAAAGCATAAAAAAAATTAAAACACCATTTAAATCACACTAATCGCATAATAATGATAACAATAGGACACTCACCGAGTTAAAAAAAATCCACCCAAAGCACGAGAGGCCAAAGGCCTGTCTGAATGCAAAGATATTTACCTGCCAGAAGAAGGACAATAATCGCAATAATAACAGGTTCGGTAAAGGAAAACTGTGATTGACATTGGAGAAGATCAGACCTCAAGATGAAGTGATTATTACAAAGTGCTCCCATGCTTTCATGTGTAACAGATTTGTAACTGACATCAATTAGAAGAGTTCAGTTCATCTTTTAACTTAGAAATCAGAAATGTGTCCTCTTACCAGAATGTGAAAATTAAATATCTCAAGTGCATGGATGTGCTCTCATTTTTGATTTCATTCCTATGTATTTAAGGGAAATGATACAAATCTACAGAAAGGAAATTGTGATTTATCAGTGCATGAAGTACCTGCTCTAGCAGGTGCCTTGTTCAATGAAGTCAGCATCAGTAATTGATCTGCTTCTTGGAGTTTATAAAGTGCGCTTCGAAAATTAAGAGATCTCGCTGGCAACCAGCAGTGCTGTCTTGAAAGCATAACAGCACCACTCAGTATATAAAAGCATGAGTCAGAACTCATTAGCACTGTCACATCATTTATCACTGGAGCTAGTTTTACTAACAGTGAAATGTGCTGGAGATGTATATAAATTGGCGGTTGTTTCACTTAGGGCTGGTTAAAGTGTATGTGTATTTCACTTATTAATGAGATGCAGTGCAGTATATTATCCATCACTGCTTCCATTTTGTTTCTACTTAAAATATGATTGTAAAGGCTCCACTTGTACACATACTTTTTGGGAACAGGTCCCATTGAAATCAAATAGAATTACCTCCAGATTTGGATAGTGCAGGATCAAGTGACAGGCACCTTATGATAGTCTCTTCTTGCTTTTTAATATATGAGCTAATGTCAAGGTGAAAAACTAATAAAGCCATTGATAACCAACTGATAACCAATAATCTCTGCTGTTAATGATCAATAATGAACAGTTCAGCCATAGTGAGAAATAGAGCCAAAGGAAAAACTTGTCCTTTTGAATCTGGCTTGTAGCCCCCACCTTAGGAGGGAAGAGGGAAGCAAATGCCTGCTAATGGCAACAAGTGTTCCTGATAAAACTAAAGACTGGCTGAATGCCCAGAAAATCAGAAGGCTAAAAGAACAAAGAGTCTCTGTCACTAAGTCTAACAGATAGATAGAGATATATAATGAAATGAGGTGCAAAGAATATATATATAAATGAATGTTAAACTACGCATGCTCAATGAATATTTTGTGGGTTAATAAAAACTGTTTACGCCATGTTTGGGGGGTTCAGTCAATGAGATGACTTTTGGCTGAAGCTCTGCATGCAGACTGAGACTGTTTGGAATAAACTGGATCTGTTTGGGAATCCTCACAAAGCCTCACTTGCATAATTGGTTGTGAATGGGTTAATTGACCCTTTGTTTACCTTAACATAATTTGGCACCCGAACAGGGACTTAAGAGGTCAACACCTCTGCCCCTGACCCCGGCTTTGTGAGGAGATCCAAAACAGGGAGGTTCCACCTCGCATCACTTTGAAATATGTGGGACTCTGGCGTTATTGATCTTATCAGGAAAGTGGCCACTCCCAGACTTTTTCTGGTGCCTGTTAAGCTGGAGACCGCTGGAGAAGCCCACATATTAGCAAGGTGACCTTTGAGGGATTCAGTTCCAAACAGCCTTAGAATCCAGCACTGGAGAAAGGGGGGGGGGGGGAGAAAAGAAAAGAAAAAGAAAAAAAAGGGGAAAGAAAAAAAGCCTGTGCTGGTGAGTAGGAGGAAAAAGGGTTCTTTCTTTCTGATTCTGTACCTTTAAAAAAAAATAGGTTTTGGCCCGGTTCAAACGAACCGAAGAGGGGGAGTGGATCCACCCCCTGATAAGGATTTTTGATAAGGTATTTTCTGCTTTTCTCTATGGGGAGGAAATGGTTTGTGGGTTTCTTGTCGAGAGATTGTGTGTGTGTGTGGCTGCATGCTTGCCAACCATTTGGTGCCTGGGGGCGGCCCTGGGTAAATTGGCATTCTGGGAGGCATTGCATAGCAGTGAATGAGTAAATTTCCGACCCCTTCAAGAGTCCAACTTCCCCCAATTTCCTATAGTTGGCTCGATTCCCTGTCAAAAATCCCTTTTGTGTCTGTCGATCTATCCTTGTTAGATAAATAAGATAGGCAGGTAGGAAAGAGGGATGGTGGGAGGTTTCTTCTCTTTTTACCTTTTTGAATTTAGGGATGCAACGCCATAGAAATCTGTAGAAGCCAGAAGAAAATGGCAATGGTGCACGAAACCCTTTCCCTTTGGCACAGAGCCATGAAAGTCTGAAACAGGTCTTTTTTGAAGATGGCTCAACTCTAGTTCCCCGCCACCTCCCACCTCAGGAATGTGATGATAAGAAAGCTTGAAGATAATGGATTTTAAGTAAGCCACGCTTCCAAAAAGAAGCCCACAAGCTAAAAAAAAAAGGAAAAAGAAATAAAAAAAGAAATAAAAAGGGAACATTAATATTGGAGTGAATGTACACAGCACATGACCTGCTGAGAGGATAGAACAATGAACAAGGAAACTTTAGCCAGCTGAGGCCCTCTACTATCTGGCTCAGCTTTGAAGCCAAGGAAGGCCCAGACTTGATACATTGCAACTGATTATTACCACTGAACATGTGCGGATGCAAGCCAATCTAGAAGCAATCCTGAAAGCAAAAAGAATAATAATAATAATAATAATAATAATAGAAAGACTGAAAGAGAAAGTGGACAGCATAAGCTTCCTAGACTGAAGTCCACTTCCTCAGATGCATTTGGATATGAAGATGAAAATAATAATAATAATAATAATAATAAATGATAAATAATAATAATAACTGGGCATAAATGTTACCTGGTCAGATATGTCCAGATGCCCTGCAGGAGACCAAGATGGTTTCACTCAGGAAATAAAGGAGGGATGGAGACACAATATAAACCCTGAAGACCCAAGGCAGATGTTTCCCAAAATGCCCTTGATGTTAGAAGGAACCACTAAAGACAGAAGGCTTTAGAAGAGAATGTTTTCAGTCCAGTTGAGGGCCCTGACAAGTGGATACACAAGGAGAGAGATGAAGCAAGTGAGAATGAAGGGCATAAAGCAAGTTTACTGGCTGCAGTAGGGAAAAGTGGCCAGAGAAAGGTGTTATGGGAAGAAGAAATAGATGTGGATATAGATGGAAAAGTTGGAAGAGAACTAGAACTCCCAGGCTCCACCTTCCCAGCAAAGCCTGCAAGAGAGATGTTAGTGAAGCAGGAGAGATGTTAATGAAGGAAATGCTATACAGAGGACTGAAGATGTGGATGGCAGAGACAAAGAGATAGTTAACCCCAGTCATGCTATTGAAGGAAAAAAGGGTGCATTTTGAATTCAGCTTCAGAAAGGAGGGGCTGCAGTCCATCATTTCAGATGGGAGGGGGAGTGCTTCCCTCCAGTAAAACAAAGGGAAACATTTCACTCCAGTGGGCCCCTTTTCTCAAGGACATTTCTAGCCAGCCGCTTCTTGATAAGAAACATACAGTGTTCTCAGGCTGAAACTGCAAATTGGTAACTGTAAAATACAGTTCAAACAGGACATGAGTTCATTTTAATTCCAATTTGCCTATGCTATTGAGTAATGAAGACTCATTTTGCAAAGTGCAAGCAATCCTGCCCTTTCACCCTGAAGGCTTTAGGCACTGCAGGTGGACAAGCCTTATCCATCACCTGCCCCTTGAGAGAAGCTTGGAGAATGAGGCCAGCAATAAGATGAAGCAAGCTTAATACCCCTTACCCATGACTGCATGGCAAACTGAAGCCCAACACAGATACTTATCCTTGCTTTCACCTGAGAGCACCCTTATAATGGAAGGAGAAGATAGTTCTCATAAGCATGCTTGCCTCGGGGACTAAGGGGTTCTCCCACTCTGTTTGAGGCAAGAATTATCCTAAAGATTTGCAATAGTTCCAAGAAGAAATAGAGCTTGTGCTACAGTATGTGAATAATCTACTTTAGTCATGCAGAACAAGAGAGAAATGCCTAAATGGCATCAGTGAACTGTTCAGTTAGCCTGAGACTGGATAGGCCAGCAAGGCTAAAAGCCACAGATATCAGCAATAAGCAATCAGGATTAGTTATCTCCAAAGACATCAACATCTTAGAAAGCAAGCAGGACTCAAGCTAATTGCAGCTAACCCCTGTCTTAACCAAGGAGAAATTGTGAGTGTACTTGGGAATGGATGGATACAGCAAGAATGAGGTCTCAGACTTTGCTTCCATAGTCAAATCCTTATAGGATATGCTAAAAAGAAAAGGAAAAGACCAGAGCTTACCTCGTTTGAATGGACTGGTGAAGATAGGGCAACTCCCAGGGGCTATCAGACGTGAGCAAATCCTTCCAATTGTTTGTGGATGATAGGAGAAGAACAGTAGTAGGAATGCTCACCCAGAAGCTTGGAACATGAAATTGTCCAGCGAGAATATGGATCTAATCTGGTAGCTTGTTTCCTATGCATTGCTGCTGACGTCCTATTAGAGAAAGCAATCAAATTCACCCATAGACGAGACATTGAGATTGTGGCTCCCCATCTTAAAGAACCCACAAGCCGGCTACGCTGTGGTTCAGGAAGATGAGGAGCTGGTCCCCTTCCAGGAAGGACCTTAATTCAAAAACATTGAGCTAATTGCCTTAATGAAAGCATTGCAGTAAGATCTATACTGATTCCAAGTAGGCCTCATTGATATGGGCTATTTACAAAGAAAAGGAACTTCAATATGCAAAGTGCTCCTGGATGCTAGTACTTTTTGAAAAGAAATTGACTTAAATCAGAGACTTGAGATGAGAAATTTGGAAATGCTTATGTGTGCTTGCTCCAAAGACTGTGTTTCAAATTTAGAAAAGGGAGCTAAGCGAAGATTGAGAAGGAAAAGGAAGAGAGATAAAAGCCTGGAATATCTAAAAGGCAGAAAATTAAGGAATGGGTGTTACAGTGGTTCAATACCTCCCAAATAGACTGTGCAATATGTGGAAAAACATGATGAAGGAAAAAACAGAACCACAGCTTGTGTGAGACAATAACAACAGCAACAAGTGCAAAGATATGCAGATAATGACATCAACTCAACTGCTGAAGTAAATGAAAATAAGAACAGAGAACTGTGGTGGCTAGTGAAATCAGAGACTGATAGCCCTCATCAGAGCATTAAAATGGGCTACAAAAAGACATGATGCAGAAGTCAAACTTCACTTAAAGCATGTGGCAAGTATTCAAGAAGATTGTACCCACATGCCACCTGTAGATGGCTAAAAGACTGTTTTAGCAGCCATATATACCCTTTTCAAATGAGTGAAAGCATGGTCAGAGAGTAGTCAAGCATTCCTGTGGAGACATCATCTCCAGATATGGATTACCCCACCAGACTAAGCCAAGAGTCCAACTCTTGTGAAAAGATCCTTGCTATTTTGCCTGTCATAGTAGAGACTCTGATACTAAAGAAGCAAGCAACTTGACCAAATAATACCTGCTCAAGAGTTCAGCCCTGAAGACATAGTTTGGATTAAAAGCTACAAAGAAGACATGGAAAAAGACTCTTTGCTGTTTTGTTGACTACTCCCACTTCCTTGAAAGTTAATGGGAATCCTGTTTGCACCCATTGAAGCAACCAACTGCAGAGCTGATTCCAGTAACCTGATCTGTTACCAACTAGAGAGTTCCAGATGACCCTGGAGACAAAAGGCCAACGTCAGTCGCCCATCGAAGCCTCCTTGAATCTGGGTTCAAGGCAGCGAAGCCAACGGACACGGCGGGAGAAGACTAACTTGGGACCAGGGAAAACCGAGTTAGCGAAGTTCTGGAGGGTGCTGCAACCACTCCCTACCTGGAGAGAGGAGTGGTCACCACCTGAAGATTCACCTACCTTCAGCCAGAAGGCTTTGTTTTAAACTGTTTCATTTGGTCATAATATTGTTGTTGATTATAGTTATTGTGGGGGGTTTGGTTCATTATCTGAGATGGGAAAAGGTGATCCATGCCAAGATTGCATCAAACAGTGAGAACAGGAAACAAAATTTGGGCAAACATGGGTTTATCAGAGTAAACACTCATGCACTAGTATACAATTGGCCTTTCACAACATCATATAACTCAACTTGTCAAGAACTAGAGAGAAAACACTTGCTATGGTCCTGCAGAAAAACCAGTCCAAGGTATTTGCAGGCACATATGTTCATGGCAATGGAATCTCATTGTCAAGAGTTAAGGTGGGGTTCCCCATGCCAGAAGCACTGAGCATTTGCAAAATGGCCAAACTGAGGAACTTTGGAGTGGCAAAGAGCCTACTCGCTTACAAACAATACACATGCCATGGGACACCCAGAAGGCTCAATACTGATTGTGTCAGTCCACAGAATTCACATTGTTAAAACTTGGGAGCTAAGTTACACAGAGTTCCAATACACACAGATAGTGAGACCAAACAGTGAAGTGTAAAATGGGAACTGATGGTAAGAACTTGTTAAGTGACTGTTTGGGATTATTCTGTCTCAGAAGTACCAGATACACCTCCTTCTCTAAGTTTTGGAAAAAGAAGAAAACCTTTCCAGTTCCTGGTGTTGGTAAGAAATTGTGTTTCACTTTTGCAGAGAAGTGACAGTGGAAGAAGGAGCTGCAAGTCCACACAGCCAGTGGATGCCAAGAGACCTGTTGGTTTTACAGTTTTCATTAATCTTTTGTGGCCAAAGTCCCTAAAAAGAGGAAAATGGACTTAGCCAATGGAATGTGCTGAAATTGTGTTGAAATTCTTATTCCCAGCTATCAAAAACCTATTCATGGTTCAATTGGGTTTGGGGACAAAAAAAAAATGAAATGATAAAAAGAGATAATTGCTGTTATTGATACATAAACTGTTTTGCATCATAATGTATGTCATCTATGGCAATCAATGGCTTTATTGGAATAACTGCAGACAAATCAAAGGCTTGATTTGTCAGCAGAAGAAAAGGGAGGAATGTCAAGGTGAAAAACTAATAAAGCCATTGATAACCAACTGATAACCAATAATCTCTGCTGTTAATGATCAATAATGAACAGTTCAGCCATAGTGAGAAATAGAGCCAAAGGAAAAACTTGTCCTTTTGAATCTGGCTTGTAGCCCCCACCTTAGGAGGGAAGAGGGAAGCAAATGCCTGCTAATGGCAACAAGTGTTCCTGATAAGACTAAAGACTGGCTGAATGCCCAGAAAATCAGAAGGCTAAAAGAACAAAGGGTCTCTGTCAGTAAGTCTAACAGATAGATAGAGATATATAATGAAATGAGGTGCAAAGAATATATATATAAATGAATGTTAAACTACACATGCTCAATGAATATTTTGTGGGTTAATAAAAACTGTTTACGCCATGTTTGGGGGGTTCAGTCAATGAGATGACTTTTGGCTGAAGCTCTGCATGCAGACTGAGACTGTTTGGAATAAACTGGATCTGTTTGGGAATCCTCACAAAGCCTCACTTGCATAATTGGTTGTGAATGGGTTAATTGACCCTTTGTTTACCTTAACACTAATAAGAAGGGCATGGTAGAAAAAGTGCACTATAGTAGCCAATGGAATGCAAAGCAGCTAAGTACTGGCCAAAGACAATTTTATCCTGTTAAATTAAGCTTTTTAGACTAGTGATATAAAGTCCTTATTGTTAGCCTACCCACGTACCACATGTCCTTCCAACACTCTTCTACCATGACAGGTTACAAACATGTTTCTGTTCAAAAGGATAGCTTCCCCCCCCCCCCAACGCCAATGAACTTCCTATGTTCCCTAATTAACTTAAGGATGTCTAAGCATTTCTGTTGCCTTTCTAAATATATAAAAATGCATTGCCTCATAAATAGAGGAAACTGTAAAATAGACCATTCTTCTTCTTGCAAATTTCTTTGTCTGGTTCATTGCTTTGCAGTCCTTTTCTAAAACAAAGATCAGAATAATATGAATCATTTAAAACTCCAGAACTATCTGCATTCAGCAGCTCTTTATATATCTGCAAGATTGCAGTTCCCATACAAAAGTGAAGCATAATCTTGGCAAAATTAATTTCTGCTCTGTACAGGAAGCACTTTGCAACTATGGCTGCAAATACAAAACAAAAGAAAACCCAAACTAGTTGTTAAGCACCAGTGGTCATTGTAATGCCTGGAGCAGAAAAATCAACTTCAGGATCCTAGTTCACTTGTGATGTTCCATAGGTGACCTTTGGTTGGTCATGATCAGTGGAACCTGACTCCTGAATATGTCACTAAGACCCAAAGAAGGTCTTTGTTTGATACAAAATCACAACAGCATAGTTTTTTCCCCCTTAATTAATTATGGGGGTGAATAGAATGCAAAGGGAAGAAAAAAAATTTCTCTTCCTTCCCCAGCATGATCAGAATATCCCAGCTTTTTGTTATTCCTTATGTTATGTCTAGAATGTTTAGATTTTTAAAAAAATAACGCCCCCCTGGTGCCAGTTGGACATTTTATTTGAGTCTCCAGACCTACACTGAGGGGAAGGAGTTTACACTTATTGTGCTAGTGGAAGAGAGATAAGTCTCCCCTTGCCAATCTCAGTTTTTATCATGGGAAAATTGCAAAGGCAAATATCCAAACTTCAGGCCAGACGCATTTTGACTGAAAGTCTTCCTCAGTGGCCTGCCTATGAAGTATTAACTGTATATATATTAAAAAGCTTACGTTTCCAGACAGAATGAAGACTGCATGCTTGGACAACCAAAGGAAGAGCAAGCTGGTGCCCTTTTACAAGAGCAAGTTATTGTGGAATAGCAAGAGCAGTTATCTTCTTTCTATTGATGGTTCTGTGTGCCCAATCTAAAATAGGCATTTATGGGTCCTATTAAAGATGGATTGATTCAACCAAGGAAATCATAGCCTTGAATTTGCAAGACTGGAGCAAAGCTGTTGATAGCTGGAGGCCTTGGAGTCTGCTCATTCATCGGGCTACGTTAGTCAAAGCCAGCCTGATGGCAAATGAATCTTGTAGACATACTAAGATATAATCAATCAATGGTATACAATATGGAACAACCGGAAATGTCCTTAGAGTGAAGAAGAGAGGAATAGGCAAAACAGTTGAGTGAGTCAATGGCCCGTTTTAGGGCTAAAAAGCCCATCTTTAGGGTTAGGGAGGGCGTAGCGTTTACACCCTCCCTAACCCTAAAGCATATGGACACCGCCATTTAAAGATGGCGGCGTCCATACGGTGGCGCCGCAAAGGCGTCATCACGTGCGTCATCACGTTTTTGCGGTGTCATCATGTTTTTGCGGCGCGGGAGGGCGCCAATCGCACCCTTCCCGCGCCGCAAAAAAAGAGCTCCATCTCGGAGCTCTTTTCTTGCGGCGGGTCTTTGCCGCGGCCTTTAAATGGCCGCGGCAAAGACCCAGGGAGAAAGGGGCCGCGGCGGCGGCCCCTTCCTCCCTTCAGCCCCACCGAGGGAAGTGGGGTGCAGCGGGCGATAGGGAATCAATTCAGTTTTGCAGATATTTGATTGTGTCTGCGCAAATTGGCAGTTTTTGTTAAGGGAGACAACGGAGGTTTGCTTTAAAGGCATGAATACTCATTCTACTGAGAGTAAGCAACATGACTCTTTTGAAGAATAGCCCCAATGATACCTTCCAAGAAAACAGGCTTGCTCCATCCTCAATGTGACACTCCTTCAAATACTTAAATAGATCTATCACATCACTCCTTAACCGTCTCTTCTCCAGGTTAAACATGATCAGCTCCCTAAGTGTTTCCTCATAAGGCATGGTTTCCAGATTGTTCACCATTTTGCTCGCCCTTTTCTGGACACGCTCCAAGTTGGCAAAATCCTTTTTGAATTATGGTGCCCAGAACTGGACACAGTATTCCAGGTAAGGCCTGACCAAGGCAGAATAGAGTGGCACTATTACTTCCCTTGATTCATTTTGTTTGCTTTGGCCCAGTTTTCTAATCTATTCAGGTCTTCTTGAATTTTGATCCTTGTCTCTGGGGTATTAGTTACTCCTAATTTGGTGTCATCTGCAAATTTGATAAGCATATCTTCTATTACTTCATCCAAGTCATTGATAAAGATGCTGACTAGCACTGGGCCCAGGACAGAATGCTGCGGCACTCCACGGGTCACTTCTTTCCAGGCTGAAGTTCTTAGCATCCTTTGGGTTCAGCTGGTCAACCAATTACAAATCCATATAGCAGTTGCTTTATCTAGCCCACATTTTACAAGCTTGTTTGCAGGAATATCAAGAGCAACCTTGTCAAAGGCCTTACTGAAATTGAGATATGCTATATCCACAGCATTCCCTTTGTCCACCAAGCTGGCAATTTTATCAAAAAAAGATCATATTAGTCTAGTATGACTTGTTTCTCAGAAATCCATGTTGACTTTTTGTGATAATGGCATTGCTTTCTAAATGTTCATAGACTCTGTGTTTAATGATCTGCTCTAGAATCTTTCCTGGTCCCACAGGGTTCTGTCCTGGGCCCAGTGCTATTCAACATCTTTATTAACGATTTGGATGACAGAATTGGGGGCATACTTATCAAATTTGCAGATGACACTAAACTGGGAGGAGTAGCTCATACCCCAGAGGACAGGATCAAAATTCAAAATGACCTGAATAGACTAGAAAGCTGGGCCAGTGCTAACAAAATGAAATTCAATGCAGAGAAATGTAAGGTTCTGCACTTAGGGCGGAAAAATGAAATGCACAGATATAGGATGGGGGACACCTGGCTGAATGAGACCACATGTGAAAGGGATCTAGGAGTCCAAGTAGACCATAAGCTGAACATGAGTCAACAGTGTGATGCGGCAGCTAAAAAAGCCAATGCAATTTTAGGCTGCATCAATAGAAGTATAGTTTCTAGATCAAGGGAAGTTATAGTGCCACTCTATTCTGCTTTGGTCAGGCCCCACCTGGAATACTGTGTCCAGTTCTGGGCACCACATTTCAAAAAAGATGTGGAGAAACTGGAGCATGTCCAAAGGAGGGCAACTAAGATGGTGAAGGGTCTGGAAACCTTGCCCTATGAAGAACACCTTAGGGAGCTGGGAATGTTTAGCCTGGAAAAGAGAAGGTTAAGAGGTGATATGATAGCCCTGTTTAAATATTTGAAGGGATGTCATATTGAGGAGGGAGCAAGCTTGTTTTCTGCTGCTGCAGAGACTAGAACGCGGAACAATGGATGCAAACTGCAGGAAAAGAGATTCCACCTCAACATTAGGAGGAACTTCCTGACAGTAAGGACTGTTCGACAGTGGAACACACTCCCTCGGAGTGTAGTGGAGTCTCTTTCCTTAGGGGTCTTTAAGCAGAGGCTGGATGGCCATCTGTCAGGGATGCTTTGACTTGGAGTTCCTGCATGGCAGGGGGTTGGACTGGATGGCCCTTGTGGTCTCTTCCAACTCTATGATTCTATGATTCTATGATTCTATGTGAGACTAACTAGACGATAATTGTTGAGAATCCTCTTTTCCCCCCTTTTTGAAGATGGGGACAACATTTGCTCTCCTCCAGTCTGCTGAATCTTCTCCTGTTCTCCAGGAGTTCTCAAAAATTATTGCCAATGGCTCTGGGATTACATTTGCCAGTTCTTTTAATACCCTTGGATATAGTTCATCTGGTCCTGGAGATTAACCAGTTATTCCTGTACTTCCTCTTTACTTGTTCTGTGCTGCATTTCTCCTATTGTGTCCTCTGCTACATTTTCCTCAGGTTGAGCACCCTTTTCCTTTTGTGAGAAGAATGAAGCAAAGAAGGTGTTAAGTAATTCTGCCTTTTCTCTGTCCCTTGTTAGCATTTTGCCATCTTCTCCATGTAGTGACCCTACCATCTCCTTCTTCTTCCTTTTGCTACGGACATACCCAAACAGCCTTTTTTATTGTTCTTAACCTCTCTAGCAAGCCTGAGCTCATTCTGTGCTTTTGCATGTCTGACTTTCCCCTTATAGAATCATAGAATGCCAGAAGTCCTCCTCATGGAACTGCAGCCCATGATCCAAGAATCCAAATCATTCTTGGTGGCACTATCTGCAAAGCCAGTTGTTCACATCTGCTACTTTCCTCTCCCTTCCTGGACCATGTCCTTCAACTGGGAGAAGAGATGAAATGACAACCTGTGCATCCATCTCCTTCAGCTTTCTACCCAGAGCCTCATAATCCCTTATGATATTCTGAAGGCTGTGCCTTGCAGTATCATTGGTTCCCACATGGACCAAAAGGAAGGGGTAATTGTCATAGGCCTGACAAGTCTTGTCAGCCTCTCTGCACATCATGGATCTTTGTCCCAGGGAGACAATACACTTCTCGAGACATCTTGTCAGGCCCACAAATCACTGATTCCGTATCCCTCAGCAAGGAGTCCCCACCACCACCACACACCTCCTCTGAGGCTTAACAGTGACTATTCTCTGTGGTGGTACTCTCAGGGTCCTCTACATTGTCTCTGAGAACTGTCCCTTTTGCTCTTCCTTGTCACCCCTGATAAGGAAGAAAGCTTCAAATTGATTCTGTAGCTGCAAGCTCCCAGAATGATCCCTGGTTTCCCTACTTCTGTGTGTGACATTACTCCAACTGCCTACCTTCTGTGTATGTGAAGTGACCTCTTCTGTAGAAACTTCCTGTGCATGTTCCACATCCAGGACCATTCGTTCCATGCTGTCCAGTAAAACTTATTGTTCCCTGATATGCTGAAGTGTCACTACCTTAGGCCTTCAGCTTCTGGACCTTCTCTTCCAACAGGGCTACCAACTTGCACTTGGTGCAGGTGGTTATCTACATCCAAAGGCAAGAAGATAAATATCCCACAACTGTTGCAGGTGACTGAAGCAGCTCCCTCACTGTCCTTATTGAGAAGTCTAAAGTGGTCAGTGAAACAGGACTCTGGGCTTCTCCCTCTAAGCAAGTCTCTGACTCACTTGCTCTGAGCAAAAGCCCACCACTTAGCCCCTTAAAGAAAAAACAGCTGAAAAGTAATATAGAGCCCTCAACCCCAGCTCTCCTTCTGTTCTGTGCTTTGAGTCCTCCCTGACTGTGGAAATTTGTGTGCCTTTAGGCAAGCGCCTCTAAAGCTGTTCTGAACAGCTAGGCTGTTAGGTCCACCCCTGTGACTCACCAAAGCCCCACCACCCAAGAATAAAAACAAGTTTGAAAAAAACTGACCCAATGAAAATGGCTTCTCAGCCAGAGGTTTCTCTCTCCTCCTTTGCTGGAAATGGAGTCCAATGCCTCTGAAGCAGTTTTAAACAGCTAGGCTGTAAGCTCTGCTCCTATGACTCACCAAAGCCCCACCACTCAGGAATGAAAAAACCTCACCCAATGAAAATGGCTTCTCAGCCAGAGGTTTCTCTCTCCTCCTCCTCTGCAGGAAAACGTTGGTGCCATGTAGTATATTGTCCCTTAGAGTTTTTTTCCTCATACATATGTATGAACAAGTGTTCTCCAAATATTAACATGTTCCACTTTTTCATGCGGAAGGGTAAAGTCTGAAGTTAGGAGAAATCATGTACAAAGGTGAAGGTCCAAATATATTGAAATGGTACAAGTCAAAATATATTTAAAACTTCCAGTGTGGTCCAGGTGTGAAGCTCTTGACTTCTTCAGAGGAAAGATAATTCATAGGCTCATTGAATAACATAACTCTGACTTCAGTGAAATAGAAGGGCACAATTTCTTCTTTTTTGGAAAAAAAATAGTGTTTTGGTTTTTGATGATCTAGCCATTTGCCTGTTGGCCATCGTTTTGTTTTCCATATCTGTTGACATATGTTAGCACTATAGTTGACTCTGTCAATGTGAACCCAGAAGTCCAAACAGGGTTCAGGAAAAGAAGAGGCACTAGTGACCACACTGCAAACATATGATGGCTAATGGAGCTCACTAGGGAATTCCAAAAGAAAATCAGTGTGTGTTTTATACACTATAGCAAAGCCTTTAACTGTATAGATCATGAAAGTCTATGGAACACCCTTAAAGACATGGAAGTCCGAACACATCTAATAGTCCACATGAGAAATCTGTGATTAGGACAAGAGGCTGCTGTCAGAACAGAACATGGAGAAACAGAATGGTTTCCATTGACAGGTAAACAAGGCTGCATCTTATTACCCTACCTGTTCAATTTATATGCAGAACTTATTGTAAGGAAAGCAGACTTGGACACAGAAGAAGGAAGAGTTAAAATAGGAGGAAGGAATATCAGCAATCTAAGATATGCAGACAACACCATAATACAGTGATTAACAATGCAGATAGGTAGAAAATCGATTCATTTTAAATGTGGTGCTGGAGAAGAGTGCTGAGGATGCCATGGACAGCCAAAAGAACAAACAAATGGGTGCTAGAGCAGATCAAGTCAGAAATTTCCCTGGAAGCCAGGACGAGAAAACTGAAGCTGTTGTACTTCAGACACATCAAGACAAGGCACATTTCATTCCAAAAAACAATGCTAGGAAAGATGAAGGGAAGTAGAAGAGAGGAAGGCCACATGCTAGATGGACAGACTCTATTAAAGAGGTTGTGGGTATGAATTTGTAGGATTCCAGTGAAGGATAGGGAGTTCTGGAGATGTTCTATCCACAGGGTCGCCACAGGTCAAGATCGACTGGAGGGTTGTTAAGAACAACAACAACAACAACAACAATAACAAGCCATTAGGCTGAAAATCATTTAGAAACAAAATAAGGCAGGGACATCCATGTGTAACTTTTGTGTGGGCTGGTCTTGTGAACAAAAATAATGATTGGGAAGTGTAGATAGAGTTACAAGTGAGTCCACAGTTTAGTTGATTGGTTTAGCCTGTTCCTTTCTGTGTCTCCAAAACTTCAAAGTGCAGTATGCAAAATTCTGTTTAGAAAAAGACAAAAGGAAACAACATCTCTCCAAATGAAACATAAAGCTTCAGGTTGGGGTTGCATATAACACTTCAAAGCTTTGATTCAGAGCTTTGATTCAAAGTTGCTTGCTTTCATGCAGAAGACTTCAAAATGTAGCGTACAGTCTCCAGCTGACCTCAAAATATAGAGTTTTGGTCTTGAAAAAGTTCTTTAAATTATGCACAAAGCCAACATGGAGATGGCTGGGTGAGGGTCAAAGGGAAGAAAAAGAGGAAAAAGATATTTCCTCCTTTGTAAGTCTCACAGTTCCATATTTTTGCTACTAACCATTTTATCAGATTATAAACCACTGGATATGTCTGAAAATATCACACATGTGCAGAACTGTAAATGAAGCTAACAATTAAAAAAATCACAGCAGGGAGAATGCCCATAAATACTGACTTTCCTAAGAAATTTTATGGACATTCAGTAGATCACTTACAGTCACACTTGGGCAAAACAAAATTAAGTTAACTCTAGGCTGAAACAAATTTCAGCTGTGCAAATGTCTGTCATCACTGTATCTCTTCTGTTCATTTACTATTACTGTCAATACTTTCGTGGACATGAGGTTTACAGAAGATGACGATTATTACATTTATTTGAGAAAAGAAGAAGGCTGCAGTACATATTTTGCATTTTAAGATTAGTGACTGGAGAGAAATTTACTGGAGAAAGTTTCCCCATACTTTCTTTTCCTGGGCAATTATCCATTCTTCCCCACTCCTAATCTCTTTAGGAGGCCCAACGCCTTGTAAGTTTGTCCTCTCTCTGCTATTTGATGTGGCAGACTTGCAGGATCCCCCCCCCCCCCATATTTGTACCATATGATTTCCAGATGAATGGCCTTTTGAAACTGCTTTTAATTAATGTTTTAAATATCTTTGTTTTGTTTTTATTTTTAAAATATTATCCACTGTTTCAACTGTGCTGAAACATTCATATTCATATTTATATTGTGAGCTGCCTGGGTTCCACACTAGGCTAATGGCAGGGTATAAATTAAATAAAGAAATATATGAATAAACAATAGTAGCCCATGGCTCACAGAGTGGCACTGGCCCATGAACCACCCCTTTGCACTGTCCTAAATAAAGATGTGGTGAGGCCTGGAAAGCTGTGGGGAGAAAAGGCTGGATTGCTTCAAATATGATGGAGGGTTGCCCATTCTGGAGCAATCCCTCCTCTCCCTATAGAGCATCCCACATGGTTCAGGACTTCCCACAGCTCTCTGGAGAAGTTTTTAGGTGGTGTGGGTGGCGACAGGGAGGGTTGGGAAAACGGGATTGCAAATTGTCCATCTGAGAACTTCCATCCATTTGTTTATCTATGATAATACTGTTCTGAAGAAACCTAAACATCATCATACCTCCTTGAAGACACCTGAACTTGTCTGATTATAGAAATTCAGCAGCATCAGTACTTGAAGGAAAGACCACTAGGGAACACCAGGGTTCTATCTCCAGATACACTTAGGAAAGAATCCTGCCTGAAAACCTGGAGGGCCATTGCTGCTAATAAGTGTTGAAAAAAGAGGGCTGGATGAATCAATAGACTAACTCAGCAGGAGGCTTACTATGTTTCTAAACCTCAGTATTCTTATAATCACAATGTGGTCTGAAGGTTGGAACTCATCACAAGTTCATGCAGTCCTTACTGAACCATCTGCATGCAATGCACACCCACATCAGTGGCCACAGCTACTGTAGATTATCTGTTGTGGGGTACCCTCTTTTTGTAACTAATTAAACAGAAGGACAGTGCTTCAAATGGTAGACAAAAATTAGAAATATGGTGGATTTGTAAACTCAGTAAAGCCCTCCCACACAGCCCTGGTGAGTACTTGAAGGAAAGACCACTAGATCACCTTGGCTGATAATAATAATAATAATAATAATAATAATAAATTTTATTTTTATACCGCCCTTCCCAAGATCAGGGCGGTGTACAGTTAAACAGTTAAAACATATATTAAAACTTACAAAGACACGATAAAAAATACACAGTAAAAATACAATGACAGCCAGGGGTTCATGGACATCAATTCTGATCATGATGAGGGGATAATAGGGGGACACAAGAGAGGAAGTCATAGTCAGTGGTAGGCTTGCTCGAACAAAAATGTCTTTAGCCCTTTTTTAAACAAATTAAGCGAGGCAGCTAAACGAAGCTCTGCGGGCAGTGAGTTCCAGAGGCTAGGGGCCGAAACAGAGAACGCCCTTTTTGCTGTTGACGATAATCTAGCCTCTGGAACTCTTAGGAGTTGTTGCCCAGTCGATCGGAGTGTGCGGGGCGGATTGTGTGAGGAGAGACGGTCCTTCAGGTGCTCTGGGCCCAAACCATTTAGGGCTTTATAGGTGATAACCAGCACTTTGTACTGAGCCCGGAAGCGAACAGGCAGCCAATGTAGATCTTTCAAAATTGGTGTTATATGGGAGGTCCTGGGAGCGCCAGTGACCACCCGTGCTGCCATATTTTGCACTAGTTGAAGCTTCCGAGTGTGATACAAAGGCTGCTCCATGTAGAGCGCATTGCAAAAATCCAATCGAGAGGTTACCAGAGCATGTACTACTGTTTCAAGGTCCCTCCGGTCCAGGTAGGGACGCAGCTGGCGTATCAGCCGAAGCTGAAAACAGGTGCTCCTGACTGTCGCATCCACCTGAGAAGTCAGGTGGAGCGACGAGTCAAGGAGCACCCCCAGACTGCGTACATTGTCCTTCACGGGGAGCGTGACCCCGTTCAGGACTGGTGGAACCACCTCCATCCCTGGGCCAGGGGAACCTATCACGAGTACTTCCGTTTTCTCTGGATTCAGGCTGAGTCTGTTTTCCCTCATCCAGTCCATTACCGATTCCAGACAGGCCACGAGAGGAGCGACGCCATCCCTGGTCACTGCATCAGTCGGAGACATAGAGAAGACTATTTGGGTGTCATCAGCGTACTGATAACACCGCGCCCCATGCCTCCGGATGACCTCGCCCAGCGGTTTCGTGTAAATGTTAAAGAGCATGGGGGACAGAATGGCTCCTTGAGGGACCCCAGAGGTGAGGGCCCTCTTATCGGAGCACACGTCCCCCAGCTGCACCATCTGGAACCTCCCAGAGAGGTAGGACCGGAACCACTGGAGCGCAGTGCCCCCGATTCCCACCTCCGCTAGGCGTTCCAGAAGGATACCATGGTCGATGGTATCGAAAGCCGCTGAGATGTCCAAGAGCACCAACAGGGACACGCTACCCCTGTCGATGCCCAGACGGAGATCATCGACCAGGGCGACCATGGCAGTCTCAACCCCATGGCCCACCCGGAAACCGGTTTGAAATGGATCTAGAAAATCCGTTTCCTCCAAGATCGATTGAAGCTGGAATGCGACCGCCCTCTCGATGACCTTCCCCAAAAATGGCAGTAGCGAAACTGGCCGATAATTATTATGAACCAGGGGGTCGAGGGAGGGCTGATGGTGTAAACAATCAGGACTTAAGATGGAGATACGTCAATTCACTTCCCACCAGAACCGTCGATTAATATTGCTATTTTAAATACTTATGAAAGACACAGTAAAGAAAAAGCAATGAGTAACCCCCTTGTTCCTAGCATTTTCAGATCTGCTTCTTTCTGTTGCTGAAAATTAATTGATCGGTTTTACTATGTAATTTAATCAGACACTCATAACATAAAGAACTGGCAAATGTAATATCGGAACCAATGGCAATCATCTTTGAGAACTCCTGGAGAACAGGAGAAGTCCCTGCAGACTGGAGGAGGGCAAACGTTGTCCGAATCTTCAAAAAGGGGGAAAAAGAGGATCCCAACAATTATCGTCCAGTTAGTCTGACATCAATACCAGGAAAGATTCTGGAGCAGATCATTAAGCAGAGAGTCTGTGAATATCTGGAAGATAATTCCATAATCACAAAAAGCCAACATGGGTTTCAGAGAAACAAGTCATGCTAGACAAATCTGATCTCTTTTTTTGATAAAATTACCAGCTTGGTAGATGAAGGGAATGCTGTGGATATAGTATATCTTGACTTCAGTAAGGCATTTGACAAGGTTCCCCATGACATCCTTGCAAACAAGCTTGTAAAATGTGGACTAGAAAAGGTAACCGTTACATGGATTTGTAACTGGTTGACTGACCGAACCCAAAGGGTGCTCAACAATGGTTCCTTTTCATCCTGGAAAGAAGTGACAAGTGGGGTCCCACAGGGTTCTGTCCTGGGCCCAGTGCTATTCAACATCTTTATTAATGACTTGGATGACAGTATTGAGAGCCTAGTTATCAAATTTGCAGATGACACCAAATTGGGAGGAGTAGCTAATACCCCAAAGGACAGGATCAAAATTCAAAATGACCTGAATAGACTAGAAAGCTGGGCCAAAGCTAACAAAATGAAATTTAACACAGAGAAATGTAAGGTCCTACACGTAGGGCGGAAAAATGAAATGCACAGATATAGGATGGGGGACACCTGGCTGAATGAGACCACATGTGAAAGGGATCTAGGAGTCCAAGTAGACCGCAAGTTGAACATGAGTCAACAGTGTGATGCAGCAGCTAAAAAGGCCAATGCAATTTTAGGTTGCATCAATAGAAGTATAGTGTCTAGATCAAGGGAAGTAATAGTGCCACTCTATTCTGCATTGGTCAGGCCCCACCTGGAATACTGTGTCCTGTTCTGGGCACCACAATTCAAAAAGGATGTGGAGAAACTGGAGCGGGTCCAAAGGAGGGCAACTAAAATGGTGAAGGGTCTGGAAACCTTGCCCTATGAAGAACGCCTTAGGGAGCTGGGGATGTTTAGCCTGGAGAAGAGAAGGTTAAGAGGTGATATGATCGCCCTGTTTAAATACTTGAAGGGATGTCACATTGAGGAGGGAGCAAGCTTGTTTTCTGCTGCTCCAGAGAACAGGACTCGGAACAATGGATGCAAACTGCAGGAAAAAAGATTCCACCTCAACATTAGGAGGAACTTCCTGACAGTAAGAGCTGTTCGACAGTGGAACACACTCCCTCGGAGGGTGGTGGAGTCTCCTTCCTTGGAGGTTTTTAAGCAGAGGCTGGATGGCCATCTGTCGGGTATGCTTTGATTGGCAGTTCCTGCACGGCAGGGGGTTGGACTGGATGGCCCTTGTGGTCTCTTCCAACTCTAAATTTCTATGATTCTATGATTCTATGCCTTGCTATACCTCTAAGGTGAATCAATGAAATCTAAATGGGAACAGAATGTAGGATTCACTGCTACTTCAATAAAGGATCAGGCCTTGAAGAAGATGATGATGAGAATAACCATTCTATTTCTGTTTATATCTAAAAGGGTATACAGATGGCAGAGAGCTCCCTGAAGGATGAATAGCAGCTTCAGTCCAATGTCTCCTAGTGCATGTGTGTTGTGTGCCTTCAAGTCATTCCTGACTTATGACAACCCAAAAGTGACCCTATCATGGGGTTTTCTAGGCAAGATATATTCAGAGGTAGTGTGCTATCAACATACCCTTACAGCAGCATAAATACCTGTGTGTGGACACATGCCACAACAGCACTATGCAATCCCCATGCAGAATAGCAACATCATGCAATACTTTTAAGTGACTGGGTACCACTGCACAATGCAAAATACACAGATGCAGAACCAAAATACAACATACAGGATGCACAACCACAGTGCAAAGTATTGGATGCATGACCATAATGTGTAATCACAATGCAAAGTATAGGATGCACAGCCCAAATCCAAAATATAGGCTACATAACCAAAATACAAAGTATAGGATTCACAACCACTATGAAAATTATAGGATGCAAAACCACAACGTACAACTTACAAAGACAAGGCACAGATAAACATCTGTGAGGTAACCAATACCCTCAGAGGACAGGACCAGAATTGAAAATGGCCTTAACAGATTGCAAAGCTTGCCTCAAACTAATAAAATTAATTTCAACAGAGAAAAATGAAAGGACTACACTTAGGAACAAAACAAAAAATGAAATGCACAGATATAGGACAGGTGACACCTAGCTGACACAGTACATGTGAAAGGAATCTAGGAGTCTTAGATGTGACAGTTATAGAAAGCCAAAGTGATTCTTTGCAGCATCGATAAAAGTATGGTGTCAAGATAGAGAGAAGTAATAGTACCACTTTTTTCTGCTTTGGTCAGGCCTCACCTAGAACACTGTGTCCAGTTCTGTTCACTGCAATTCCAAAGAGTTATTGACAAGCTGGAGAATGCCTATAGGAGGGCAAACAAAATGGTGAAAGATCTGATAACCAGCAAGACCTATGAGGAGATTAGGGAGTTGGGTATGTTTTGCCTGGAGAAGAGACGTTTAAGAGGTGACATGAAAGCCATATTTCAGTATTTGAAGGGATGTCATACTGAGAATGGAGCAAGCTTGTTTTCTGCTGCTTCAGAGATGAGGACATGGAGTAATGGATTCAAGCTACAGAAAAAGACATTTCACATAACCATTAGGAAGAGCTTCTTGACATTAAGAGCTATTCAGCGGTAGAACATGCTGCCATGGAGTATAGGGGAGCCGCCTGCTTTAACAATTTTTAAACGAAAGCTGGATTGCCACATGTCATGAATGCTTTGATTGTTTCTTCTTGCATATAAGGAGGTTGGACTGGATGGCCCTTGGGGTCTCTTCCAATTTTATGATTCTATTATTCTAATATGCTGTCTGAACAACTCCAATTCTAACACTATCAACATGATTAATCTGTTGCACAATTGTCAGTTTTTGGCCCACATGTGTAGTGTGACTTATGTCTATGTATCTCCATAAGTGGATTCTGGCCAATATGTATGAATCTACTACCTTTAAGTGTTGCAAATATAATCTATCAAACATAAATTATATATCTGGTGGAAATACAAGTGTGTAGGCTATTAGTGGATGAAATTGTTCAGTATAATTTATAGGAGCCTTAGATTTTCGCAGAATTTAGACCTCTCTCTGCTGAGCCCTGTAATATGCTACATTTGTTTGATAATGGGATTCCCATAAAAGATTAATTTCATTTGAAGAACAGATGTGTAAACTGTGAATGTGTAAGCTGTGAAAGCAATATGGCACAGTAAATTAAGAAACTCATCAACAATTACTGAATTTCTATGGAAGGCTCTATATGTAGCAGATATAGAAAAAAGTTTTCATGAAGGAATACATCGTGCAATAAATTTAGTGATAAATTAGCTTTGTTTATTATATTTTGGTCTATTTATTATCAAAATCTAATAAATGTTGGTAATAAGTAGACTAAAATCTAACAGTTTTTTTTGTCTGTTTATTACATCTTAAATACTCTAAAGCACCAGATCCTGGTTAGGATAGAAAACTGCCAAAGAGTACCAGGTGCTGTAGGCTACAGTGGTCCCCCAGGTTACGAAATTAATTCATCCCAGCACCTTTTTCGTAAGCCGAAAATTTTGTAACCCGGGGCCTATTTCCCATTGAAAATAACTAATGCGTTCCATGACCCCAGATTGACCCTGCAAGTCAATGGAAGGTTACAATAGAGGCCTATTTCCTTAAGTACCCTACAATACACTCTGATAGAAACTTGCCTAAGGCACTAAAGGACTTAAGAATGACTTGCAGGTCCAATCTAAAGAATAATGAAAAAAAAATTTTTTTTCTTACCTTTGCTGGTCATGGCAAACCTGAGTGAGACAGGAGGAGGAGGAGGCCACCCAAAACACCCAAATTTAAACCCAGTCAATCAATTCAAACAATTTGAACCAATTCAACCAATTTTAACCAGTTCAACAAATTTAACAAAGTTAACCATTTTAACAATTTTTTTTAAAAAAAATTTGGGCTTTTTAAGAGTCACCAGCACCTTTGCCCTTCTTGGATGGCAGTTCTCCGAGTTTCGGGAAGAACCGGTCCAAGGATGTCTGCTTTTGCTGGCTCTTAACCAGGTTCCTAAAATGGCTAAGGCAGACATCATCAAAATGCGCAATTGCGCGGCTGGTGAACACCTTCTCAGGGTGATGCTTCTCCACAAAATCAGCAACAGTCTGGAAGTGCCGCAAAATGTCTTTGATCTCCGAAGTCGGAATTGATGCGGCCGCCTCCCCCTCCTCCTGGGCTGTCTCCGACCCAAACAACTCCTCCTCCACGGCCGAGTGCTGCATGGCTGCCAACGCCTTCAGGTCCTCCGTCGAGAGCTCCTCGTTGTGTTCCTTGAAGAGTTCCTCGATGTCCTCCTCGTCGACGACCAGTCCCATGCTCTTTGCCAGGGAGACGATTTCGGCAACCTCTGCCTCACCGGGATCTTCACCTTCGGCCTCTGACCCTTCTGACGCAACAGCAGCAGGCCACAGCTTCTTCCAGGCAGCATTGAGGGTACGCCTGGTGACCTCCTGCCAGGCCAAGTCCACCATCCGCAAGCACACGACGATGTCAAAGGGCTGTCTCCAGAACTCTCGCAGGGTCAGCTGGGTGTTCTCTGTCATGTCAAAGCACCTCTTGAACAGGTGCTTTGTGTAGAGCTTTTTGAAGTTGGCAATGACCTGCTGGTCCATGGGCTGAAGGATGGAGGTCGTGTTGGGAGGCAGGAACAGGACCTTGATGAAGGAGAACTCGTCCAAGATGTCTTCTTCTAGGCCGGGCGGGTGCGCAGGAGCATTATCCAAGATGAGGAGGCACTTCCGGGGGAGATCATTGTCCTCCAGGTAACGCTTGACAGCAGGGCCGAAGACACCGTTGACCCACTCCACGAAGAAGAGGCGTGTGACCCATGCTCGGGCATTGGCACGCCACATCACAGGCAGCCTGTCCTTCTGCACCTTGTGTGCCTTGAAGGCTCTGGGGTTCTCGGAGTGGTAAATCAGCAGGGGCTTGACCTTGCAGTCCCCGCTGGCATTGGCACACAGCGCAAGAGTGAATCTGTCCTTCATCGGCTTGTGGCCTGGCAATTTCTTCTCCTCCTGGGTAATGTAGGTGCGGCGAGGCATCTTCTTCCAGAACAGGCCCGTCTCGTCACAGTTGAAGACTTGTTCTGGGACGTAGCCTTCCTCCTCCACCATGTCCTTGAACCTCTGGACAAATTCTTCGGCGGCCTGGCGGTCTGCGCTGGACGCCTCCCCGTGACGGACGACAGAGTGGATGCCGGTCCTCTTCTTGAAGCGGTCAAACCACCCATGCGAGGCCTTGAATTCCAAGGTGGCTTGCTGCTCCTGCGAAGAACTTCCTTCGCCTCCCTCCTTGCTGGCCAGGTCCTCAAAGATGGCTGTGGCCTTCTCACAAATGACAGATGTGCTGACGGTGTCCCCAGCTCTCTCCTTCTCTTTAATCCAGAGGAGCAGCAGGCGCTCCATCTCGTCGTGCACAGGTGTCCTCTGCTTGGCAATGGTGGTGACGCCTTTCGCTGGAGCCGCAACGCCTTTGATGACCTCCTTTTGCTTGAGGACAGTGCCGATGGTTGAAGGGTTCCTTCCGTACTCCTTCACAATGTCCACCAAGCGCACTCCCCTCTCATGTTTGGCGATTATTTCCTTCTTGTCCTCCAAGGACAAGGGAAGCCTTTTCTTCTTCTCCTCCCCACTTTTATCCATGGCTTTCTTGGGGGCCATAGTCCAAGCCTAAAAAGGGCAAAAGAAACAGGCACTGAGCAAAACTCATTCACAGGCCACCCTTTCCCACCCAACCCCCCCCCCCCCCCCGATGCCCTAAATTCCTAAATTAAAACTGCAAGGCAATGCACTGTGATCACTCTCTCAGCCCAATGTGCACAAAACCAAAAAACCAAAATTGCAAAAGCCATTCAATGCACAGGCCTTTCCAAGGCCCATGGACACATTGGAAGCAGAAGAGACCCCAGAAACATTTGAAACTGCAAGGCAATGCCCTCTGATCACTCTCTCAGCCCAATGTGCACAAAACCAAAAAACCAAAATTGCAAAAGCCATTCACTGCACAGGCCTTTCCAAGGGCCATGGACACATTGGAAGCAGAAGACCCCCCCCCCCCCCAGAAACATTTGAAACTGCAAGGCAATGCACTGTGATCACTCTCTCAGCCCAATGTGCACAAAACCAAAAAACCAAAATTGCAAAAGCCATTCAATGCACAGGCCAATGTGCACAAAAGCAAAGTTGCAAAAGCCATTCACTGCACAAGGCCACATCATCCACATCATTCACCCACAAGAAGAAGTAAAAAATCCATACTGTACCTGCACTTCCAGGGATTCACCGGAGGGCTTGATCCAAAGAGCAGGCGTAGATGCACAGGTAAAGTGCCAGGCAGAAGTCAGCCAGACAAATCCAGTCAAAGAAGTTCGGACCTTCACTGGAGCCAAGAGTTCAGAAGCAACTCTATCTCACCAGTTCACAAAGGCCGAACAAGGGGTCCCAGCACTGGAACCTGGCTTTTATTTCTGAAGCCACCCCCCCTCCATTCGTTAGCCAATCAGCTTGCTTTCGCAAGCCAATCAGATTGCTAACCAAGTTCAAAATTCGCGCCAAAGCTGAACGTTAACAAATCCCCTTAAACCAGCCCCCTTAGCCAATAGCTGCACTTTGCAACTTTTGAATTTCCCGCCGCTTTCGTTTCGTAACCCGGGGATATGTTCGCAAGCCGGGGCCAGTTTTTCGGCCCCGGCTCTTTTGTATCCCGGGGTTTTCGTTAGCCGGGGGATTCGTAACCCGGGGGACCACTGTATATTTAACAGGAATGAACTGGAAAAATCACCTCTTAGTATTCCTTGCCTAAGAAAACCCTATGAAACAGGCAACATGAAGGCATGTGTTGTGTGTCTTCAGGTCATTTCCAAATCATGGCACCTCTAAGACAAACCTATAACAAGAGGCTGAGAGTGTGTGACTTGCCCAAGATCACCCAGTGGGTTTCAATGGCCGAGTGGGGTTCAAATCCTGATCTCCAGAGTCATAGTCCAATGCTCAAACCACTACACACACTATTTATTACAAAAAACTATTCTTTTTATTTGTCTTTTGTTCTTTAATTCTCTAATTAGTACACTAATCATGCCTCCTTCCTTTATAGTCTGAATTGTAAAAGTTTCTCTATGGCTTAATATGTTTTAATTAACAAGTCTCAGATGTATATACTTATTGCATTTTTAGACTGAATTACTAAAAATCTTTCTTTAATGCATTGACCATGTCTGCATGGTACAGACACTGCTGGAATAGTTGTTTGGTTTAACTAACTTGCTTCCCCTTAATATCTGTGCATGTACAAACATCACAGGGACTTCATCAAGTGTCAAGTGTGAATATGTTCTTAAGAAAGCGTGCTTATGTTCATCAAGAGCAATAACTTTAAATGCTTTCAGTTCCGTGTTGAATTTTGAGCAATGTACGCATCCCTAGCATGTGACTTGCTATCTATAAAGAAAGCGATTATTAAAATAATAATTTCAGCTTTTTCTGTGATTGAAAAAGTTTTACAAGACAAATATGCAGAAGCCCATAAACCACTAACCTTTCAGATGACAAATCAGGTGAATGCGACGGTCATGAATGTCTGTTATCAGCTTCAGCTGATACGCCAGCTGCGGCCTTTCCTGGAAGTCAGGGACCTTGAGACCATAGTACATGTGTTGGTAACCTCACACCTTGATTTCTGCAATGCACTCTACATGGGGCTACCCTTGTGCTTGGTCCGGAAACTTCAATTAGTTCAGAACACGGCAGCCAGACTGGTCTCTATTACATCCAGAAGAGACCATGTAACACTGATTTTAGATCACTCCGCTCACTGTCTCATAATTTTACTACTAGTAGTAGTAGTATTCTTTACTTCGGGGTGAAGCAACTGTGGTGGATCCAGAAGCCCGTTCTCTGCTCCTGGGATTCTCTGGGACCGGCACACAGTCAAAAATGTCTCCTCCCCCAATTGAAAAAAAGTTAACAGAATTCATGTAAAGTGAAATTGATATTTGGGGATGTTAAATAGTGAAGCAGAGCCCTGCAACATATGGGAATTCACAATTCTTTGGCCAAATAAAGGAAAGTCCAGGGTATCTGGAGTGGCCTAGGGCTTTACCTACCCAGGTTTTCATTAGAGTGTTTAGGATTGCCCTCTGGAACAAAACATAGTCCCCCAAAGGTCTTTATTTATTAAACAAATTAATTAATGATAACAATTCTGTTGGTAAAGGTGTACTGGAGTTTTCTTTTCCTTTCTTTTTTTTTAAAACCAAACCATTTCACTATATTTCTATTTATCAGAAGGTGGCATTTGCTTGATTCAAAGATTCATGTGAGCCTGTGGCAATAGATTCATTATGAAGTGTAACAATGAATGAAATGTGCTTCTGTACCTTTCTGATATTTCTCCCCCCCCCCCCCCCCCCGCAAGTACATTGTATCAGAGTGATGTGCATTGGGCTTGAACTACAACACAGAAGAAGGACAAGCGTTGCTTTAATGGCTTTTGAAGATTCTATTAAAATACATTCCAGGAGAGCTTGTGCCCAAAACATTACGACCTGAGGTACACGCTGGCAGGCAATGAGCCTGCAGCTGTACTATTGTCACAAGATGGGGAGAGAGTCCCACACTCGGTTAATTAACTAGAAATAGGACAGTATATCCGATCTTTCATGTAGTGGAGTCAGCATAAATGCTCTGGCCCACTGCCAGGTCTCCCCAGAAGTGTAATGACTGTGTTTAACTACTAAAATAGCAGGGGTGGGGGTGGGCAGCAGAGGGTCGTTAATCATGATTTTATGGCATTTATGAATCCACCATTTTCCTATATCACTGTCTCTCAGCTTGTGCGTCCCTGTGAGCCTTGGTCTGAGGTGAAGCTTTTTTGGCGTTTTGATTGCTTTCGTATTGTGCTCCAATGGGTGCCCACCTTTTGGAGCATTATAAAATACAAAAGTCCAGTTACTGTGTCCAGTTCTGGGCACCACAATTCAAAAAAGATGTGGAGAAACTGGAGTATGTCCAAAGGAAGGCAACTAATGGTGAAGGGTCTGGAAACCATGCACTATGAGGAACGCCTTAGGGAACTGGGGATGTTTAGCCTGGAGAAGAGAAGGTTAAGAGGTGATATGATAGCCCTGTTTAAATATTTGAAGGGATGTCATATTGGGAGCAAGCTTGTTTTCTGCTGCTCCAGAGACTAGGACATGGAACAATGGATACAAATTGCAGGAAAAGAGATTCCACCTCAACATTAGGAGGAACTTCCTGACAGTAAGGGCTGTTCGACAGTGCAACACATTCCCTTGAAGTGTAGCGGAGTCTCCTTCCTTAGAGGTCTTTAAGCAGAGGCTGGATGGCCATCTGTCAATGGGGATGCTTTGATGGAGAGTTCCTGCATGGCAGGGGGTTGGACTGGAGGGCCCTTGTGGTCTCTTCCAACTCTATGATTCTATGATTCTATAAAAGGCAACACACCACTTATAAAGGGGGCATAATTTAAACTTACTATTTAAAAGAAATATTCTACCACATGTGACTATTACAAAAAAAATTGCAATAGCAACTATGAAGTCATGACAAAGTTGTCAATATAAAACAGATTAGTGCAAGGATGGATAGATAGCAAATAATAAGTAAAAAATAAAGTAGACTGGGTTCTACTGACAGATCTTGCCAAGAAAACCCTATGATAGGTTTGCCTTAGGGTCAACATTAGTTAGAAACACATTGAAGGCACACTGCGCACAACCCAGTTAATGGCAACCTATTCCAAATCATCCAGAGATCTGTCAATAGAACCCAGTGTGCTCAAAAAGATAGCAAAATCTAATGAAAATGTCCTATGCATGAGCAAAACCGAACACTAAAAATACAGACAGACAAAAGGGTTTAATGCAGATAGCCTAAGCAAACTTGTAGTGCATTAAAGTGAATATGATATAAGAGCTTGACTCTGCACCTAGAACCTAGGGCAAAATCTATTTTTATTGGATGTGTTATGTTATCATTATTTGTGGAGAAATTGTAAAATGCATAACTGGCTGAGTTTTGGAAAAGATAATTTTCCAAGTTTGCCAAAAGTGATGTTATTCAGTCCTGCTCAGAATATCTTTTTTTCTTCCTTCCAACCCCCCCCCCCCCATCTCTCAGGTGTCCTTCTTCACCCTTCCATCCTCCAGATGTGTTGGTTATCCCAAATCAGCACATTTGGAAGGGGCCAGAGTTGGGGGAGGATGCTCTAAGGGATTTCAAACATGGCAGCTGTTTTCAAGGGGAGAATCTCATGCCTTGCTTGAAAGCATTTTCTTCAGAGGATGAATTCCAGGATGTTATGCTGCAGCTGGAAGGGTCTCAAAACTTGTCCCAAAACTTGCTGAGCACTTTCCTCTGGGGATAATGGAGGATGAGGGAAGGCTCAAACTAACTCTGAAGTTAAAGTACTGCCAAGACCCATGGAGAGAAATTATATGAAGCTGCAAGACGTTTGAGTCCAGATGAGGTGAACTGGAAGGTTCAGATAGTGTAGTCTATTTTTAGCAGCTGAAAGTTTGTGAGGGAATTTCCTAGCTACCGCTGTAGATAAACACATTCAATTTCAGCAATCTGTGCTGAAAACAGCCAATTATTTCATCTAGGTTGTTCCCTGCTTTCAAAATTACATGGATTCCTTCTTGCCTGATATCTCAGCAACCTGATCTTGGCAGGCTGCTCTGGTTTTTCTGTTTTTCCACTCCTTGCTTTGACAGACTAGCTAGTAGGACTCTACACCATCACCCAAACTTAGCTTACATCCTCACTATCTCTTTTGCCTGCAGTTTGAGCTACTACACTTTGCCCGAGTTCATTTATGAATCATGGCCTGACTTTGATTTCCTCTATGGACATCCTCTTTACCCCAGTATACACCTTGTCCCTGTTGAACACTTACAACCATAAGCCAGAATAGAGAAGGAATGGAATTATCTGACACATCTGACAAAACCAATACCAAAGTGGAAAGCAATAAAGCATGCCCAGGCAGAAGGCTGTGAGGACCTCAAAAATAAGCAAGAAAACAGAAACTCTGCCAATTTCCTCACATGTATTCATAACAGTTTAGACATTATTTTGTGTCACCAACTGAAGGATGCTTATCCCTGAGGGTCTGACAAGCTAAAAGATTTGGCACTCAGAAGGACAAGTCAGGAAAATGTATCAAGTGGTTTCTAAGAAGCTAAGGGCGACATTTTGTTGCCATTTTTGTACAAGCTATTTCTCTTTTAGACGTTAGCACATGGAAAGTGTGGCATTTCTTATAGAAAACAGTGCTGTTTAGATTGACTAAATTTAATGTCTCTTAATTATTAATTTTTTTAACATCACTGAACTGACTGACAATAAACTGACAATAAAACCCTAGCTTGCTTCTTGTATTGTACTGTGCTGTATTGTTGTTTTAAATATTTTTATATATTGTCCTTAAGGACTATATAGCAATCCCCTTGCAGTTTGCACACTAATGTCATCATTAAACAAATAAAATACAAAAGTAACCACAATCCATATTGAAGAAAAACAAGCATCTTAAGAGCCTGGGGCACTGTCAAATTAATCACTTAACATATGTGAAATGCTAGGTCTTTAAAACTTGCTTAAAATCATGCTTTGAAAGCATGAAACAATTTCCTGTGAAAGATAATTCCATTGTGATAGGCCACAACTAAAAAGGCCCTGTCACATGTCCTTGTCTGCTTGATGAATGTTACTAGTAGGCCTGTGAGTAAGCCCTCCAAAGATTTTTTGAACAGCAGGGAAGTTTCCTATAAGTGTAGATGCTTCTTCATTTTTTTTTCAACAAAAAGGGTCCCAAGTGATAGTTTTAATGGTACCAACCAGTGCTTTCCATGGGTCTCAAAAATGCATTAGCAGTTAGTGTAGTACGTATTAGTATTATATGTACTGATCACTTGGCCCTCACAGGAAATCAGGCAGCTTCATTCTGCATACCAGAAACTTCTGAACCATCTTTGAAGAGTGTGTTGTAGAAGTCTAGATCTGAGGTGACTATGAATTGCTGTGATATGGTCTGCTTTCTTCAGGCATGGGTGTAACTAGCAAACTATCTCAGTACATTCCATGCATGATATTAGGGTGGTTACAATATCTCAGGTTACACCATCTCCCAATGCTGTCATGGGACTAAAATAACTCTGTGAATTAACTGGAAACTATTTTTACGTAGGAAATACGTGCGATGATACCCTGGGAAATGGGTACAAAGCCCCCAGAAATAGATTTCGAAACACAAAACTCTGGAGATGGAATCCAGATGGAGAGGATAGCTTTGTTGGTGTTTGCTGCATGTAGGACAGAAAAAGCTCTTGCCTCATTGTTTTGTTAGTTTGTCCATTGTAAAACAGATGTTGCCATGAACAAATATGTGTGTCCACCTAGCTCTTGTGCTCAGTTTGGAAAACCAATGTAATGAACAAAATTGAATCATTTGCTCCTCCAAGAACTCACATTCTTTTAACCCTGCATTCTGTAATCTCATGATATGTCTTGTTTTAACTATTTCTTCCCACCCTTTATCCCTGACTTAAAATGAGGGGGGAAAGGGGGTGGTGGACATATTCATTGCAGAAGGCCTTTCAGATAATAATACTGGGCATATTAGTTTTTCACATAATGTACAAGGAAGGCAAGGTGATGGCTAATAGCCTCAGTTTCTTTACACACCAGCAGACAGCAACATTTTTCCAGGGCATCCTAACCCTATTATCCATCTGCTACTAGCTTTAAATAGGTGAGATTATAAAGTGCTGTCCAATCAACAGCTTCCCATCTCAGTGCATAAACAACCTGTTTCTTCTATTCATCTGTTGACTTATCCTTTGCACAACAATGCACATGCCTGTGCAGCATGTGAATACTGAGCATGGGGGCAAGCAGGACATGTGTACTATGTGCCTTTGATCAAATTTTTAACCCACAGAAAAGAATTATCTGGAGCTAAACAGGCAGGCAAAAAGAGGTGCTGTCAGGCTGGTTTGAAGGTGTGGCGTTTAGATGACATATGCCTTGAAGCTAGCAGAAAAGTGCCCTTAAGCAGAAAAAAGCCATTTCAAAAAGAAGTAGCTTTTTCCCTCTTCTTTCTGGCTTGAAGTCATGTCATGTGGTCAATGACATGAGCACTCCAGCTGCCTTGGGAGCTGGCGGTGTGGTTGGTGGGGTTTCAATGTGGCTTTAGAAAAGGCAGCTTCAAGCCACTTTTTCCTGTCCATCTGTTTCGCCCCTCTGTCCCCTTAGGAAGAACCTCCTGGGTCCACTAAAAATGAAATGTTGACGATCATCATAAGACCAACAGATAAATCTCCATAAAAATGATATACAGTGGGACCTTATTATCCGCTGGAGTTTGGTTCCAGGATCTCCCATGGATAACAAAATCCATGGATGCTCAAGTCCCATTAAATATAATGGCATACTAAAATGGTGTCCCTTATATCAAGTGGCAAAATCAAGGTTTGCTGTTTGTAATTTATACTTTTTTGGAATATTTTCAAGCTGTGGATGCTTGAATCCATGGATAAAAAATCCGTCCATAAGGAGAGCTGACTATACATATGTATTATTTTTTACTGTCGTTTAAACCACAAGATGGTGCATGGAAGCAGAGAATCAGCATGGTGGAGTGCTTTGAGTGTTGGACTAAGACTCTGGAAATCAGGGTTTGAATCCCTGCTCAGTGATAGAAACCCACTGGGTGACCTTTGGTAAGTCACGCTTGCTCAGCCTTGTAAGAAGGCAAAGGCAAACCCCCTCTCAACAAATCTTGCCAAGAAAACCCCATGACAGGTTCACCTTAAGATCATAAGTTGGAAATGACTTGAAGGAACACAATCACAGTAACCACAGGAAGATGGCGTTGCTCTTCCTCTTTGTGAGAAAGAATCTTTACATCACATTATCTGTTAAGTTAATGTAATAATAATAATAGTTATTATATTAAAATATAATAAAATGCATATTTTGATAGGTTATTTTCTGCTACAGATGCCAGTGTGTGTCTGTTTCTAAGGAGCTTGGTACTTAATCCTTTTTATTTATATGGGAAAAAAAGAATGTTGAGTAAGATAAAAATTTTAGCTTCACAAATTTCCATAGAACATCAAATAGCATCATACAAAAGGCAACAATCGACACCTGAAGTAAGTTATGAATTCTGAATGTGACATGAGATTAGTTGTATTTCCTACAGGCTCATTGCTTATTCTGTTTAGAAAGGAGTTTTCAAAAATTAAAAACACATGGTCTAGTGAGTCAGATGGTGGGAAAGAGTTGATCAAAACCTTTGGCTGAAAAGACAGAAGAAAATCTTTTGCTGGTGGTGGGGCTGTTGGTTCTAGAAGTTCTAAAAGTTTCACTGCAGAATTAACAGATGAAAACATTTTCCTTTTTTCTGTTTTGATATTCATATTTGTGTCATTGTTCTTCTTTCCTTTTACTCTTGTTCATTTGTTATTCTGCAAGATGATGTTTAATCATTAAGAGAATTGTGTTTTCTAATGCATTTGTTCACCTTGTGGTGACTTGGATTAGTATAAAAAACCTCAAAACATATAATTTAATATCTCCTTATTTACCTGACTTGGTTAGATGGGCATTTCCACAAAAGGTAACTTGTTTAGCAAGGCTTGTTTACGTGCCACATGCTGATGCTGTCATTAAAGTGTTACACCTCTGAAATCCTAGCTGAGCAAATGTGCTTTGGGGATGGAAGTACACCTGCACTTTTCTGTGGCATGCTTGTACAAAATTAGCTCTTGAATTGTGTACTATGTGCATTATGTGTCTCTGCTTTCCTCCAGGTCCTCTGAGATTACAAGTTAGAGTGTTATTGGCTTGTTGTTTTTTTCACTTCTTGTTTTGGTCAGTAATCTGGTCTGACTACTGTTCTGGAAATCAATAAGAAATCTCTATTATTGGAGAGATTGTTATAGAAAGTACCAGGAAGAATCAGACTCTAAAGTCGTTAAGGAAACAAAAGGGGCTAACAAAAGTGTATTCCCAATTCATTTATCAGAGAACCAGAAAGAAGAATGTGTCGTGCAGAGATGAGTAATTGGTAGGTCTGGAGACATAACCTGAAACATTTTATAGATGAAATGTTGGCACGGCCAAGGTGGCAATGAACTTGCCTGGAACTCATTTGCCAATCAATATAGTGTGCTAAGGGCACTAGATCCTGTCTGATCTGAGTGTGGTTGAGATCTGAGCATGGTCAAGATGGCAACTTGTATGTTTGAGAAAGAATAAAGAGGCTAAGAGAGGATTCAGGAAGAATCCAAGCCTACTGGGAGACATCCTATTTGGGGGAGGGGGGACTCTTTACCGTCTTCTTCCCATTCCCCACCTCTCCCCCCCCCCCAGTGAATGGAGTGCAAACTCCTTTTTTTCATTTTGAACTCAGTTTGCAGCTACTGAAGTAAGCCATGGACAAAGGGGGAAATGAGAGGATGAGAGATAAACTGCAATATTATAAAAGCAGCTGAAAAAGTGGGAGAAACAAGGATTAAATGGGACTGTCCCTGCTAAAATTGGACAATTGGAGGGTATATAAGAATCACTCCCACACCCCTGGGCATACTATGGGATCTGACATCTCTACCCATCAAATTTAGAAGTGATCAGAAGTCCATTTTCACTTTTTAAAAAAATCCAACAAGGGATGTGGGGTGCACGCATCTTGTTTTAAAGATGAATTTCACCAGTGCTCAGTTGCATTTCTTTCCACACTGGCATCACTTGTTCTGCTTTATAACCTGGAACTCTCCTAAAATCAAAGATGATGTCAAAGTTTCATGGCACCAGAAAGGGCACTTAGACACAACCTCTTGTTGACAGTCTCATCTATCTCACAGTTCCACAGTGAATCTAAGGTTAATGCTTTTGCTTTAACTGGTTATTGCCTGTGGCTCCTATGATTTGTATTCATTCCATGTGGTGTTCTATTACATTGTTTTTATAGCTCTTGTTCACCACTCTGAGAGTCTTGCACTGAAGGGCAGCATAATAGTTTTGGTAAGTAAATACTTAAATAAATAAACCCACAAATAGAGGCAGCAATGTGAATTCCTCAGTGGTGTTTTCTTCTTGCTAGGCACCAAGAAAGTATCATGTTGCCAACCGTAGCACAACAAAACACACACACACACCTTGCCCTCTTCAACACAGAACAGTAAGTCCATAAGAGTGTTCAAACCCTAATGTGCTCCTCGATGGGATGTGATTGGCCACAAACAGGATGTTGAACTAGATCGGCTGTTGGTCTGATATAACAGTGTCCTTTTTCTGCAAATAAAACTAGTTTTGAATGATTATAGTGAGCATATTTTACTTTTCCCTCTTGTAAATGAGTCTACATTTCAAATAGGAAATACAGATAAATAGGATAAATAGCATCCTAGACATGTAGTATCTTTGGTGTTCAGGTTTCAAGGGGCTTATGGGACCAAGGACAAATCTGATGTTGAGAGCTCTTCTACTGCCTCCTGTGTATGTTTGTACAAAGATGGGATTACATGCAAGTTTTATTGCATGCATGTACTACATGTGAGAAACCTCACCTGTATCTCGCTCTGGCATTATGGGGTGGCACAGACCGCCCAAAATGGGCAGTCTACAGCCACCCCAAGAAGTGGCGAAATGGGGCCTCAGAGGCCCTATCCCGCAGCTTCTGCAGGCCAGGGAGAAGCGGCGAACTGCCACTTCCCTGCGGCCTGCAAGCAGGGTGCAGCAGGCGAGGGGAGCACAGGTGAGGGGAGAAAGGCCCCTTTCCCCACTGGGTCCTTGGCGTGGCCGCCTAAAGGCCGCACCAAAGACCCGTGCCAAAAAAAAAGCTCCCTTTGCAAGCTCTTTTTAGCACTGTGGAAAGGACACCACTGGCACCCTTCCGCAGCGCAATGGTGTCAGGCGCATGCAGTATTGTTTAAATGCTGCGAGCACTGTTGTGACATCATGGCGCACCCATGTGGACACTGCCATTTTAAAATGGTGGCATCCATACTCTTTAGGGTTTGGGAGGGACTAAATGCTTAACACGCCACAACAAACCCTAATCGCTCCTCATAGTGCCCGTCTGTATCGGGCCTACGAGTAATAGATGTGCTTCATTTATTCTATTACATGAGAGAAAAACGTTGTGCTTATCTGAATTACTGCCTCCAAATTCAGCTTTCCTAGGACAGTTTGTAGGGATGCAATGGCCCCGTGGTTAATACACTGGCTCTGATGATTGCAAAAACAGTAGGTCAGCAGTTCAAGGCCCAAATGCCAAATAATGGAGGGAGCTCCTGTCACTAGTCTCAACTTCTGCCAACCTAGCAGTTTGAAAGCATGTAAAAGTGCAAGTAGATAAATACAGTAGGTACCACATCGATGGGAAGGTAACAGTATTGTGTGCAGTCATGCTGGCCACATGACCATTGGAGTCGTTTTTGGACAACACTGGCTCTTCAGCTTAGTAACGCAGATGAGCAACACCCCCTACAGTCAGACACGACTAGGCAATCATGTCAAAGGAGAAACCTTAACCTGTACCTTTTAGGGGTCAGTCTAACAGGTTTTGTGGCTGAATTCAAAGACAAAGCTGTGTACTAACTAGATCAGTATGCAAAGGTTATTGTAGCTTAAGCTTTTGGTGTACACTTGCCCTTCCATGTTTGTGGCTTTGACTTTTGCGGATTTGATTATTCACTGATTTTATTAATATATTCTCTCTAGATTCCTAGAGAAGTGTTCTCTCAGATAAAACCATAGTGTTCTTGTTATTTGTGGTTTTTCCACATTCATGGGGTCCTGTGCCCCTAACCCCAGCGAATGGAGGGACAAGTGTAGTTGCTGCCTGGTGCCAGACTTCTTCCCTTCTCTTTCAGGAAGGATTTCTTTTTACAACGAACCCTCTGCCAGAGCCCCTTTCATGCTATATCATTATTGATGTTGTGTGCCTTTAAGCATTTCTATCCTATGATGGCCCTAAGGCCCTATCATGGTTTTTTTCCTGACAAGATTAGTTCAGAAGAGGTTTGCCATTGAGAGAGTGTGGCCACATGAGGCTGAGAGAGTGTGGCCTGCCCAAGGTCATTCAGTGGGTTTCATGGCTGAGCTAGGAATCTCAGAGTTGTAGTCCAACACTCAAATCACTACACTATGTTGGTTCCCTATATAATTACAGTGCTATCCTAAAGGAAGCACCAGATTCCATCTGATCTTGGAAGCTAAGCAGGGTCAGCTCTGGCTAGTATTTGGAGAATGCTGGCCTAAGGAAACCCCATTAAATTCATGGGGTTGCCATAAGTCGACAGGCAACTTGAAGTCACATAAACAAACAAACATGAATACACTGTAACTGCTGTGGCAACATCCTATGGAGCTCCAGTTTAGGGAGGAGTACTCAGCTAGAGAACTCTAGTTCCTCACCAAACCGTAAATCCCAGCATTCCACAGGATGCAGCCATGGCAGTTAAAGTGGAACCATAAAAGAGTTTTATAAAGAGTTTTTAAATTTTAATATGTAATGTTCTGAACTTTTAATTGTTTTTTTAAACTCAATGTTTGTAATGCTTTGCATTAACTTGTACTGTTTTGTTAGCTGTCTTGAGTCCCATCATCATCATGATCATCATGTGTAAGGATCCCTGGGGTTTCTAGTTTGGGAAGGCATTAATAATTTTTATAAAGAATTCTCAATTCCTCCCTGAATGGCAAATCACAGGGTTCTATAGGATATTTCCATGGCAGATGAAGTAGAATCATAGGGATACTTACATAGTAAGGCATCTGTTAAGCTCTATGGCGGATTGGCAAAGTGTTTTTCTTCCTCCAATATTCCAGAGACTAATACCATGCTGTGCCCACTGGCTACGGTTGTTTCTTTCTTTCCTGGAAACTAACCAAGGACTGGCAGCCATCGGCTTGTGGGCTGGCATCACCCTATGGACCACTACATTGAGTTGCATTGAAAGGCTATTTGGCCTGGGCCACATAAACCTATCTGACCTTTCCTATCTCTATTGTTTCTCCAACTTTTTTTTTTTTAAAAAGTGTGTGTGTGTTTGAGGGGTTTTTTTTTACCTTGCTTGATTTATACTCCCTTACAGATGAGTGTAAATAATAAGCAAGAACCTCCCTTCGGGCCTCCCCAGGATATCTTTAACCTTGATGGAAGGAGCAACAAAACTGATTTAATCTATCCTTTACCAGATTGCAGTGCACAAGTTTTTTAAGCAATCACTTAAACCTCAAATAAGCATCTATTCTGTTTCACAGGCAATTATGTAAAATCTTTACTTCATCGTGACAAGGGAGAGGTCCCATTATATCACACTTACGTGTTGAAAGTTAAGCAAAGTTCCTGTTTGGTGCTGGAGAGTAAGGCCATTTGAGTGATGCAGCAGTGAAGCATGAACCACTTTTCCAGCTCATGTTTTGGGCCTCTCCCCAGTCTCCCAAAGCCCCCAGAAACCCCCTCTTAAAAAAAAAAACCTACTATTTTTGCCCCCTTCCCCATGGCTCAAAACTGAAGAACATTACCAGCAAACATGGCAACTTAACTTCATTTTGTTCCCCCAAAGCCTACATTCTTCAAAAATTATACCTTTGCGCCAAAAATTGGCCCAGAGTTGCAGCTAGAAGTGTCACAGCAGTTCTTCAACTATAGTGGAAGTACTGGTTTTTATGGCACTCCCCGCTCAGTTGTTCTTGCCTCATGTAGATGATCCAGTTTCTATCAACATAGAAAATGGTGAGAACTCTGCCTTCAGTGAGAGAGCTGTTGAAATAATGAAAGAGAAGGAATTCTTATCTACTACAGTATATCTATCAACAGTATCATGCCGTCCAACTGTCCCAGTTGGACTCTCCTGATTTCTCATGCCACATTTTCAGCTGTTTTTAAAATGTCCTAGTTTCTCTCTCCTCCTCCCACTTCCTCCTTTGTCCTCATCTTATTGCAGTTGCTGAAAACTGAGTTCAAAATGCAAAAGTAGGGGTGATTCACACTGTGAAAATAATCTAGGATGAATCTGGGTTAAATCTCTGTTGTTCATATGCATCGTGAACAAACCCAATTAGGTTGGGGGGGAGGAGCTGCCAAAAAACCCACTAGATCTGGGATAACTGATACTAGGTTTTCCCCTGAGCTTTTTTTTAAAAGATCTGCATCATCGGTAATGTGAATAACCGAAGCTAATACACCCTAATAAACCCGTGATAAATGCTGCATACCAAAAAAGGGATTCTGAATGGACTCGAAAGATGTGCATTGACACAGATCGATGCACATCAGTGCGGTTCCTTAGTGTGAATAACAAACCTAGAATGTGTGAGTGAGGTGATTTGCATCATTTCACTAAAACAAAACACAACAACATATGAATGACTCCACACTGCAGTTAACCCAGCCGTGTGGAGGAAAAAGAGTAAGGTAGACTCTTGCCCTTCCCAGTTGGCTTGGGCAAAAGCAAACTGCTGTAGCCACTCCTAGCTTGTATGTTCTTCCTCGTTAATAACTTGTACCATCTTGATCATATTCTGATGTTGCTTAAACACAGGGTTTTTTATCTTTGAATTTTTGGAGGGTATGGAGTATATAGAGCCTGCATTTGTGATCAAAAGTAATGAAGTCCTCATTTGTTGATTCAATGGTTTCCAAGTTAAAAAGAAGAACAGCAACTTAACTCATCTTAATGTCCTCCTTATTTCAATGGCCTAGGAGACCACAAGCCTCAGTCACCCATAAGCTTGGACCAAACTATTTTTCTAGTATTGTTGCATCAGACAAAACTACCATTATTGCTCAACAGACATGACAGGCATGAGAGCTAAACCAAAACCACATTTCCCGTGGCTTAAGAACTTTATTTTTTTTTAAAGGCAAAAAGAACCTTTCAGTTTCCTTCTGAACTACAGAAATATAAAGGATGAATTAATTAAGCCATGAAATATCTCAAAGGGCAAATTTGCCCTCAGACCTTTGGAAACGCATTGGGAGAGTCTGATTCTCAGTGCCAAAATTAATGTAAATGCCATACATATTTGACTAATCATGGACGTGTGTCAGATAATTAATGAGCAGCAACAATGTTCATCTTGGCCATCCAGCATATTTGCCACATATTATGATTTATATTTAAATGACGAATCCTGAATTGCTTGTTATTCACTAAAATGATGAATATGGCCTTGTTGCTTTCTGTCATTAAAGAATCACTCCTAATCTTCATTCATACAACCACAGAGCTCCATATTTGAAAAATGGTTGTAGACTCATAAATCTTAAGTCACTCTCTATAATTGGCGGTGTAACCTTTTTTTTCCACACACACACACCTATACACACCATTGCTACTTCAGCATCAGTCAGACACACCCATACTTCACGTGTTCAGAGTGTCTAAAAGAAACAGAATTATACATAAGGGGCCATGTCCCTTAAAGGGCTCACACTGCAAAAAAGAAGGGAGGAAATTGGGATGAAGGAAACAAAGGAAATAAACCACCATTTAAAATACTGAACCTTATGCACACTTGACCCAGAAGATACCTGCATTTATAGCCAGCCACTTTTGCACACTGCTTTAAGAATGGGGTAGAGGTTTCTTTTGATACAAATAAGAATTGGATAATTATACCATCCAAATAGTGAATCAGTATTTTGTAGTGATTTGAGTGTTGACCTATGACTCTGGAGACCGAGGTTTGAATCCTGGCTTAGCCATTAATTTTCCTGTGAATAAAAAGTACTGCTAGAATGCCTTTTTATTCATGGGATAATTGTGCGATAATCATGACATCACATGACGTTTATAATAATAATAATAATAATAATTATTATTATTATTATTATTATTATTATTTCTAACCCGTCCCTCTGAGCGAGCAATCGGGGTGGGGTACAACATGTTAAAAACATACAGTTAAAATTTTCCAAAACATACCCACCTCCCTCCCCTTAAAACAAGATTAAACTAATCATGGTTAAAACAATCAAGATCTCTAACATACATAATCTTCCAAAGTCCAGTGTAGGCAGCCGGATGGGGGACCAGGGGAGGGGGAGGAGCCATCAGACAGTGGGAGATTAGTTACTATCCGGGTAGACCTGCCGGAAGAGATGCATCTTGGTCGCTTTTTCAAAGCCTTCCAAGGTTGTAATAAGATGCATCTCATCCGGCAGGTTGTTTCGCAGCCTGGAAGCAATCACAGAAAAGGCCCTCTGGGAGGACTGGGACAACTTAGTTTTTATAGGCTGAAGCAGATTCCTCCCAGAGGACCGAAGTGTACACTATGATAATCATAGGAGTTTATCACACGACCAATTTTTTACTGAAAAACCGAACGCAATCATGGGGTTTCGTGCGATTGCGTTATTTCTCATTACATGCAATCGCTGTTTTTGCGAATGCAATCATGAGGTTTCGCACGATTGCATGATTTCTCATCACATTCAATTCCTGTTTTTTATATCAAACCAAAGGCCTCTCTAGCAAGCACCCTAATTTTCATGCCCAAAAGCTAACTGGCGTGCAAAGCATGAGATGATACACTTTTCCAGTTTTATTTACAGAACCTGATTAGATTGTTAGATGGCTCTTAATTCAAGACAAGTTAACAAGGAAGCATCATTCATTCCCATTTCTCAGCCAGAAGATTATGACTTCTTCAAATGAACAGAACAGGTAGCTTTGAGAAAGCCTGGGGAGAAACTAAGGACTTATAGACATTCAGTTTGATACTTTCACAGATGTTGGTGGCAAACTAGGTACATCATTACCTAAGAAAATCTGCAAAAAATCTTTGGATGATGCTGACGATGACAGTATTATTAATATACTATCATGATAAAAATACATTCACAAAATAATTTTTATGATTTCTGTTGTAATGAAACACTGACTCACTCTTCCTTACATTAAGTCAATTCAATTTTACATTTGGCTTTTTTTTTTTTTTTTTTTTTTTGAAGAAAAAAAGCATGCTGACTAAGCAACATTGAAATCTGGAAGGTTTGTAGCTCAGTTGCAGCATACTTACTTGGAATTATGGCTCATTGTGTTCAGTGTATTTACATCCTAGTAAGCATCTTTAAGGCATTGCTCTGCTGTGCCTTTTCAACAGCTAAGGGATAAAAAAGATAGCTTTTTTAAAAAAAAAATGAATGCTGGGTACAGAATTCTTTTCTCATAGGAAAACAGGCACAACTGAATTGCTCCTCTTTCTTTCTCCTCTCTCATTTCCCCTGGTGAAGGTGCCCCCAAGTGGTCAGATTTATATTTCACACACATTTTAAAGTAACTTTTTGATAAAATTCCTACCTGATTATGTGAGGGCAACAAACCTTCCAGGCTTATCCCTTTTCATTCTTGGTGTTCCAGCCTTTGCAGAGTTCTATTTAAAACATTTCCTGAATCTTGTATTCTGCCTATGAGATAAGTGAACAATAAGCAGATGTAGCTCTTACCAAGTCCATGGATGATGATGATGATCATCATCATCATCATCATCATCATTGCGTTTCCACCAAAAAGCTCAATGTGGTGGTATACACAGCTGTGTCCTTCCCACTTTCTCCTCACCACACCCCTAACTTAGGACATTATCAGACGACGGAAATTGGAAGTATAATCTAATGGCAATCCGAACGCAATCATAGGGTTTCATGTTATTGCGAATTAAAGTATCTCACACAATTTTGTGCAATGTGGAGTCATTTTCAAGTAATGGAAAGTCATTCTGAACGCATTCCGAATGCAATAGGAATTCACGTGAATTCACTCAACTAGCGAATTCATGTGAATTCGAATTGGCTCCATTCGCAATAAAGAGAAATTACTCCCGTCTGATAAGGTTTTTAGTCTTCTGCCACACTGCACAATTAAAACAGTTTGACGCTGCTTAAAATGTCATGGCTCCATCATGTGGAATCCTGGGATTTATAATTTGTTGTGGGCACCAGAGCTCTCTGACAGAGAAGGCTAAATATCTCACAAAACTTCAGATACCATTATTCCATGACACTGAGCCATGGCAGTTAAAGTGATGTCAAACTGCAGTGTAGATGCAGCCTCAGTGTAAGTGAGGGCTAATACCTGGTTTGCCTTGGTCCCATGCCTACACTGTAATTCAGTGGTGGAGAAAGTGTGTTCTGTCAGACACTTGAGGTCCCAAATACATTTTGTGTCCCCAAACCCCATGAGATTCCCCCTACACCAATATATATATATTTTTAAATGACCAGCTCTCAGTGCAATAGTCAAAATAGGCTGGGAATCCCACTTTCCTCTTGATGTTATTAGACTATTTGGAATGCATAGAAGAGTCATTTAGAGCAGTTTAATAGCCATATTTGTAGTTATCAAGAGTTAGCTGTAATTCAGCCCTGTTGCCAGGTTGCTCAGCTGAACATGTGAAATAAACTAACAAGCAGCTGGTAGTATTTGATTTTCTTAGAACATAACTAGTGATAGATGAAATTACAACTTTATTTCTACATATTGTTATTATTGTTATTATTTTAAAAACAGACATGTACACTTTTACGGGCATTATGTTCAACATTTTACATTCATCTTTTTCTTTAGCTGTTTCAGGCATAGCTAGTTACACAGCACATGGTGGCAGACCCATGGATCAATCAAATGCCACTATGGAGATTATCTCCATTCTGCAGAGAGAAAAACCAGCAGGGGCAATGTGGGATCTAAAAGACAAAAATGGGGAAAGCCTGTTCTTAAAAACGCAGTGGGAGAGGTTCAGGTTGTAGACAGGCTGCCTGGGTGGATATGGGCTGCCTACAACCCAGATACAGGTAAATACGATAAGACCCATTTTTGTCTTTTAGATCCCACATCTCTCCTGCCAGTTTTTCTGTGTGGGATAATTTCCTATGACTGCCACCTTTTTTTTGCAGACAAACAGTTGGACTGACTTTCAAAAACCAGGGTTTGAATCAGCCCTGGAAACCTACTGGGTAAGTCAAACACTCTCCGACTAAGAGAAAGACAATGACGAAGCTTGTGGAATAAACTGTGCCTAGAAAACTCTAGGTCAGAGTCACCATAAGTTGAATCAACTTGAAAGCACATAAAGACAACAAGCTGTAGGGATATAGACTGCATCTCCACTGCAGAAACAATGCAGTGTGGCACCACTTTATCTACCATGGCTCAATGCTATGGAATTCTTGGATTTATAGTTCTGTGAAATATTTGGAAATACTCCCTGCCAGAAAGCTCTGGTGCCACTACAAATCCCAGGATTCCATAGCATGAAGTGGCTGTTAAAGTGGTGCCAAACTGCATTATTTCTGCACTGCAGATGCAGCCATAGAAAGCTACCTTGAGCTTGGGAAGCCACAGTTTGGACTACAATTCCTAGAATCCTCAAGCCAGCATGACCTGTGGCCATGTCGGATGATAAATTCTGGCAACAGCAAACTCTTCCACATTTCACAAATGAATAATGGCAGACCTGTAGCCAACAGTGGTCAAGATGGCCAACGTTATTAATGAGGAACAGCAGACAAGCTAGGAGAGAGTGCAGCAGTTTGCTTTTGCCTGAGTATACAGCGAGGGCAAGATTTGTTTTCCTCCTCTCTTCTCCCCCTCCTGAGTTAAGGGAGTGCAAACTACTTTTGCACTTTGAACTCAGTTGGACAAAGGGGCAAAGTGAGGAGAGGGATACGTCTGGGACATTTTTAAAGCATCTGGAAAAGTGGGATGACAGAGGATTAATTAGGATTGACCCTGCCAAATTGTGATAGTTGAAAGATATGGAATTGTGGTGATAAAAGCTCTAAATCTGGTTTGTACAAGGTCAGGCCATTGGTCCATCTACTATGGGTTCACAGTAGTGTCAGTCAGGAATCCTTGCCTACCCTGTACAGAGATGCCAGGGCTTGAAACAGGAGCCTTTTGCAAACCTCTGCCTTTGAGTTATGGCTCTTCCTCTCATAAATTATAATATTTTAAAAAACCCACAGTGCATGTACATTTATAGTGGTTTAAATTCTTTCCCCATCGCTACCATTCCATACTAGGAAAATGCTGTCCTTTAACATATCTGTCTCTGAGCAAATGATGGAAGGCAGTGGAGTGTATGGTGTCTTTTAAATAATGGAGAATAACTAAATTAGACTTGAGATGATTTGTGAAATGGGTTTTTAAAGAAGTGCTTTTCTGATAATATCCTAATGTTTTTAATCCTCTGATTACAGTGACTCAAGAAATAAAGGGGAGGGAATTCCGTACATCAGTAATTATTTAACAAATAGGCTTGTTCCCTTACAGCCTTTGATATTGAAAGTAATGTTGTCACAATGAGGGCAGATACTTTGCCCTGAAATCACCATGTTCATTGCTACTGTATGCATTATAACTGATGCACTCAGCCAGCCAAACAGTGTGTTTATCTGGCGCTAATCAAATCACTGGAGTGTGTTATTACAGTTGAGTGTGTTATTGCAGTTATTAAATAGCTTCTCTCCGGTTTGTAAAAAAGCTATTTTTCAATATCATTTTGCATTATCCTTCCATGAAAAAGAGTTCATGAGGATTTTTTAAAAGGTCTGTTAGCACCATGCCAATTTAGTTAAGCATTGTAATTTTGTGAAAGAATTCAGAAAGTCATGAATAAAACATGAAATAGATTCAATAAGATGAATGGGATGTTAAGAAAAAGAGGAAGACTCAAAAATCTGTTTTGGCTAATGTGCAGAGCTTTTGTTCTTCCAAAATAGCCAGTTCATCATATTGTGCTTGTTTCAAAGACATACTCATGACTCCTTTTTCAATTTTCAACATTTTCCTAGAGCATATGCCAGAACCAAGCTAAGTGTTTACTTTTGATACATCTTACTCCTAATTTTTTAAAAAACTAATGTTTTAGCTTATAATATTTTTCAAATTACAGTATTGTACACTGCCTTGAATACCATCTTGGGAGAAAGGTGGGATGTTAATTCAATTAATTAATTAATTCTAGAAAAGCAAAAACACTCTCCTGCTTATGTACTGTATTGTGCTTCTTAGAATAGTGTTCAAACAAAATTAGTGGAAGGCACATCACTTTGATGTCCCATTTTAAAATCCCGGTCTGATTAAATGGTATTAAAGGGCAATTGTATGTGTATGTGCCTTCAAGTTATTTGTCATCTTATAACAACACCATCAATTTCATAGAGTTTCCTTAGGCAAGGAATGTTCACAGATTGCTTGGCCAGTTCCTTCCTCTGAAATAGAGCCTGATTTGAAGTACACATTGTAAACTAACTGTACTTTCACCCTAATATTACCCACCTATCCCCAATACCTAATCTCTTTTGCCTTCCTCAGCTATCTATAGGTGAGGGCAACAAATAAGTAAAATCTTGGAAAGCTAACTTTTATTTTGATCTGATAGTCCTTTCAGACTTATTTGGCTAACACATGCTGCAAGACCAAGAAGTAGGGAGGGGTGTGTCAATCTGATTAGTTTTAAGTCCTCAGTTGTGGGGACATCATAACAATGATGTTATTGAAGTCGTCTTTATAACCACCTAGAAGATGCAACATAATTGGATAGTTTCAAGGACTAAATGGGAGACCTATAGTTTATAGAGAATGCACAGGAGGAATTGCAGAGATTCAGCTGAAAAGAACTGTGACAGCCAGGAGGAAAAAATAATTGCCCTGAAAAAAAAGCTTTGAACATGGGAAAGTTAATTGTCAAGTAAGGGTTTTTTTTAAAGAAATATTTAGGATTTGTGTGTGCAAGATTTCTATGTAAAAGCAATATTTCAAACTCATTAGACCTCAAGTTCAAGTCACACATGTCACTCCAATTTATTAGCAAAATCCAGATATCTCCTCCAGAGAATTATGGAGAAGGGACTAACCAGCCAATTTGATTTATTTTAAATAGGCTTCCTTTGGGAAATGTCCAAAGTTTCACTTTGAGGGGTTTTTTTAAAAGGGTATGCTTACTGCATCTTCTTTCATTTTCTATGGAACAAAAGTAGCATTTTAAGCTTTTTCTTAAAAAAAACTGTTCTGGTGGATGGTTATAATGACCAGGGGCAAAAATCCTTCTTGAAGCAGTGAATGTTCTGAAGGATGATAACCTTCCACTTCTCCACAAGGCAAAAGGACCGGATCATTAGTGACTATTTGACGAGGTCTTTCTTGTGCTTCATTGTGCAGGGAGACAGAGGTCTATTTTACAATCTACATTTGATTTATTTCTATACCAGCAATACCCCATGTCTCTTTCCAGAGAAACTCGTGTTCCTCAATTATGTCAAACAGAACTAGCAGATGAAAACCAGGATACATGGAGCCAAGTAACATCAGGGTGGCAAAAGTTATTAATGAGGAAGAACAAACAAGTTAAGAGGAGCAGCAGCTGTATGCTTATGCCAGAGCCTACAAGGAAGGACAAGTTTCCACTCTTTCCTTTTTTTCCCCCTTCTCCCAGCTGAACTCAAAACTACTTTTGCACATTGAACTCACTTTGCAGCAACTGAAGCAAGCTGAGGACAAAAGGACAAAGTGGGAGGAGAAGACAGAAACTGGGACATTTTTAAAGCAGGTGAAGAAGTGAGATGACAGAATTAATTGGGACTGTCCCTGCCAGGTTGTTGTTGTTAACCTTTATTTATATAACACTGTAAATTTACACAGTGCTGTATATATAATTTTATAATTAAACAGTTCCCTGCCCTCAGGCTTAAAATCTAAAAGACACAACACAAAAAGAAAAGGGAAAGGTGGTGGAAAATGGAATGAAGTCCTGTGGTTCTTCTCTCCCTCTGGGGCCTGGACCAAGGCAGATGGACTGGAGGGAGGGTGCGGCTTCTTAATACATAATTAAAACGAGGCATCCTGGGGCAGATGGCACAATCCTGGGAACGCTTCCCTAAACAATATAGCCTTTAACTTAATTTGAATCTGGTTAGAGAAGTGATGAGGCGCACATGTGGGGGAAGAAGGTTCCAGGAGAAGGGGCAGCAAGTGAGAAGGGACGAATCCGGGACAGGGCAGTGGAAATCCTTGGCTGGGACAGGAGACCTTGACTACCAGAAAGGAGGGTACGAGAAGGAGTGTGAGGAGAAAGAAGTTCAGACAAGTAAGGAGGGGCCAGTCCGTGGAGGGCTTTGAAAGACAACCACAAAAGCTTGTACTGGATGCAGAAGGGGAAGGGAGGATAAGAGTGGGTGGTCAAAGAGGCAAGCAGATGTGATAATACGTGCAGCTGAGTTCTGGACAGAGATTAAAGGATGGAGGTGAGAGAGAGGAAGTCCTGTCATGAGAAGGTTACAATAATCAAGTCATGAGACCACTACAGGCCTTGGCAGTGGTCTGAATGTGGGGAATAAACAACAGAGAGGAATCAAAAATGAAACCAAGACTGTGGGCTTGCTGAACAGGTTGAATAGAAGTTCCATCAACAGAAACAGAAAAGGAGTATAGAAGGGTGGGCTTAGGTGGAAAGACAAGAAGCTCTGTCTTACACATATTGAGCTTCAAGCACCAATGCTGCATCCACTGAGAGACAGCGGACAAGATGAAACTTGCTGTTCAGGCCCCGGCGAAAGGTCAGGGGTGAAGTTAATTCTCTGTCACCCCACTTGTTCAGCTGATTTTAAGATAACCAGTTTCTCTCTCCTCCTCCCACTTCCCCACTTTTTCCTCAACTTCCCTCCATTTCAGCACTCTGAGTTCAATGTGCAAAAATAGTTTGCACACAGCTAACTTAGGGGCTCCAGAGACCACCCTTGCAGCTGCCCCTTTTAGTGCCGGATCAAGGCCAAAGCAACTATATTCTGCAGCTTGCTTGCTTTCTTTGCTTTCCACAGCACAATCTTTGCTTTCCACAGCACAAAAAGGAGCCACAAAAAGCGACTCCTTTTTGTGCTCCGGAAAGGGCACCATAGCTGCCGGTGCATAGCTTTTCCACACTGCTTTGGTGCTGCATTATGTAGACGCAGTGCCAGAGGAGTGCCGTGAAGCCACATGTCTTGTGCTGTGGTGTGCAGTGTCATACCAGCCTGAGGATGGAGTCAGGGCATGCGTCGTGTTCCTGCCAGTATGTACAGTCCCTTAGCAATAGGGAAAGGAGAAGAGAGGATGGGGTCTTGCCCTTCCCAGCAGGTTCAGACAAAAGCAAATTACTGCAGCCTCATTAATTATTATTATTATTATTATTATTATTATTACCCTGCCCCTTTGAGATCCATCAAGGCGGCTTACATAATAAAATGGCATTACATCATTACATTAATAACTTTTCCCATCATGACCACACTGCAATGTTGCTTGGCCACACATGTACTGTTTTTCATCCATGAAATATTGGCAGGTATGCCCTTGCCACTGAAATATGCAAAAATAACAAAAGAAACAACAGGCCAAAATTAAGGACAAATAAACTGCTGCTGTGATTTCCCAACAAAGTTATATATCCAATATCTTAACATTTGTTTGTGGGTGGGAGGGGGCTTTGTTACTGCAGATTTTAAAAATAATAATGAATTTAACTGTACAGTAATATAAATTGGTTTGATGGTTTTTATCCAGTTTTCACCTTTATTTTATATTAACATGTTTAAAGAAAGTCTCCTGGAGAAGCTAAGAAGTATAGCTTTTTCACAACAGGCACAGAATTGTTTCTGGGAAAGACGGTGTGGATGGAATAATGTTTCCAGAGGATGTGTGGAGAAAATATGGTGCAAAGACTGGCTTGTGAGTTTAGCCATTTTTTTTTTTTATTCTTCCAAGTGCCACTTACAGCCATTTCTACAGACAGTTCTGACCCTGCTTTTGAACTGCTACTGTAGCCCCTCCTAGTCTCAACAAGACTTTACCTTTAGATACAGTTTTTAAGAAAGGAAAATATTGTGTTTATTTGCTGAAACCTAATGTTTTATTTATTTTGATTGGTTTTATTACAATCCACCTTGGGGGACTATTTTGTCCAGAAACAGCAGTTTATAAACTTGAACGATAAAGGAAGACTGTTAACCTCAGCAGACAATTTCTGATGTGCAGACTTTGAGGTGAAATGCAAATTGTACCAGTTTTGGTTGGTCAAAAGTCCCTCTTCTGATGTCATTACTTGCTGTGGGTGCTAATAGTTACAATGGGGAATTCCCGCTCCCCACAAAATAAAATCTAGCTTCAGAGATTTCTTCAGAACCTTAGCAGGAAAAGAAAGGGTTACATCCTCCCTCCATGCTAGTGTTGTCTGACCCCATTAATTATTGCCATCCCACCTGCGCCCAGGATCTGATGCAGATTTTGACATCACATGCAGTTTGGTCCTGCGGCAAAAGTGGTTGAGCATGGCTGTTTGTGGCCTAGCACTCCGTTCTGAATATGTACTGGTCAGAAAGAGGAGAATCCTTCTCTAATCCATTTGTGCTGGTAGAGTTAATCAGTAATAACCTAATGCATAGGCTAGTTTAGTCAAAGTATTTGGATTCAGTTCATTTTAATAAATGCAACTGAACTGGCAGAAATCCATTCCCCGCCCCAGCCCCCGTCCAAAAGATTAAGCAGGTTGTGAATCAAATCTGCCTGTGGGAAGTCAAGTAGAGATGAATTACAGTGCATAAGTCTTGTTGCTTTCCTCTTTTTTAACAGACCTCCCTGCTCCCGCCCCATAGGCCTAAACCACAACAGTTGCCCTCCACTACCAATTATGTGCTGGATACCTGTAGTCCACTATTAGGGAAAGAGAAACTTCTATTTGACCTTTGTCAGATCCCTGTTGCTTTGTGCTCCTGCTTGCCATCAACCTTTCAGAGCTGATGACTAAATCCAATTACTTAACTTTAGTCCTTTTTCCCCCCTTAAATACATTTTAAATGACATGAACAAAACCTTCATTTTCCTCTTTTAATTAAAAAGAGCCCTGGTATGCCTAAGCACTTAGATGCCGGTAAAATAACATCCTATGTAAATGAATGGTGCATGCTGTCCAGAACAATGATTATTCAATGTACATTCATTTTCTCTTTAGTTCAAACGCTGTAGCTACATAGGAAGGACGCATTTCAAGCACATCAGAGAACCTTCGCCTGACAGATTTATCCAATTGCATTTCCCCCTGTATATTAGAACTATAACAAGCAAAACAAAAGCTTTGCATTTTCTATGCAACCTGTTTTCTCCAAATAAATGCAGGAATTAATTCCTCTCTTCTTTGCCTCCTCACTCAAAGGGCAGAAATCTTAGCTGTTCAGCAAATGAACAGTTATGCCAGTAGAAGACATCCCAAGGAGGCCTAGCGGCCCTGGGGGTTTTGACAGCTTTTCCCTCCCTGGCATGTGAGTGCAGCTCTCCTAAGGGAGCAAGGCAATGGCTGTGCTGTTGTGAAAGAAGCAATTTGAGAAGAACTCAAAAAGAAAGACAGGGAGCCTGATTTGAATTTATTATGTAATTGAATTAGTTCATAGGAAATTCCATTGCATATTAAGCATTTTAGGTTTCCTAGGCCATGATTACAGACAGATTGTCACCACTTTCTAACAAAGATTCTTCAGAAGCTCTGTGGCACCTGGGGGTATAGCTATGGGGGGAGGGATGAGGACATTCCCCACCTCCAAATGATAAATTTGCCTCCCTAAAATGCAATTTTGAATTAAAATTCAAAAAAGAAAACAAATATTGTAGAAAACACCATTTCAGACACCCTTTTCCTCTGCTTTACAAAACATGGTTTGGCCTGCTCAGCTGGTTGTCCCATATGGAGGAGACCCATTTAAGAAATTGCTTAACATTTTTATAAATTCCTTTGATTTAATGGATTAATTCTGTCTAGGATTAGCAATTGGAATTAAGTCAAAGATAAATCTACCCAAGCATTCAGCCATTAAAAGTAAATTCTATAAACACAGCAATGATGTAGGTTTTGTCAAAACTGAAATAAATACTCACTAAGGTATGTTCATATTAACCTATTAAAATCTGTGAAATTTCAGTTACTGTGCAAAATTTCAGTGAAAAAGAAGAAATTGTCACAAACGTGATTTACTGAATCATAAAATACTATTAATCATAAATGTGATTATCAAATGCAAAATAAAATTGTAGTTAGAGTGTTATATTGGAATTTAGATGAGCTAGAGAAAGAGAGAAAGTAAGAAGATGAAATTTTAATGGAAGGAGAAAGAGAAAACAAGGAAAGGTTTTGGTGGGCTAGATAAGAAATTGGATTCTCAAAAATTCTTACAGCTGTTTTTCTCCTTTACCATGACTGAAACAGTAAAATCATGGGTGGCATTTTCAGCTTTGTTCCAGTAAAGCTTTTCAGTGCAGGCATTTAACTTAATTTTAATTTTACTTCATTTTAAATGTTAATTTGACATAAACTTTATAGTTTAAATTTTTGTCCTTCCAAACCCTTAATGATGAATTGCATCTGTCCTTTTCTACTAATTCTGCTCTATGACCAGAAAGACAGATAAGTACCTGCCTTAACTTAATCCAAAAACAGATTGTAACATAATATCTGTTCTGAAGAGCAGTTACACTGCAGCCTTTGCATGTCTATCACAAAGTCCTATTAAAGTCTCATATTAATATTAAGAGAGATATTTTTTTTCTCATTCATGTCTGAATATGAACAAACCTAACATGGCATTCCCAAACTAATGCAGTATATGATGCAGAACACAATGAACATTTGGTTTTCACAAATTTCCTGGCTCCCTTTTCTGTCACTGGACCTAGGAAAGCCTCCCTGGCTTCAGCAGAAGCATTTCAAGCAAGTGGGTTTTGCTACACTTTTTGATTTCTGACAATGCTCCAGGTTGATGCTAAAACAGGGGTGATTGTAGGAAATTAAGAAAGCAGCAAACCCAACCAGCCAACATTGCAAAATGTGCTGGGAGATTAAAAGAAGTAAGCAAGGCCCATGCAGGAAGCATAGCTACTAGGGTCCTGGCAGTTGCCCCATGATGGCAAGTGTTGGTCCTTTCACAATCTCAGAGCATCATGGGAGTGAGGGAAAGCTGCCCAAAGCCTTCTCAACCCTGGAGATGGCCCTGGATAGTAATTTGCCCTGCCCTACCAATGCAGTGAACTTCTTGGCTGAGCAGTGATATGAACTGCCAGCTAAATTAACTTCCACCATGGTGGCTTTTTCATTGCTTCAGACTAGAACATGGTGGCTTTTGCATTGCTTTGGACTATATGTTTGCTTCTGTGCTCCTCCCCTTCCAAGAAATCTTGCTGAACTTATGCAATTATTATTATTATTATTATTATTATTATTATGTTTATGTTTATGTTTATGATAATCTTTATATCTCACCTTTCTCCCAGTACAGAGACTCAAGGCGGCTTACAAATCTAAAACAGCCCAAGTTAAAACACTATAAAACATGCAAAATACACGTTTAAAAAACAATTAAACAATTCCAACAATTAAAAACATTACATTATTAAAAGTTAATGTTTAAAACTCTTTAAAACAAAAACAAAATAGCAGCCCTGTCAAGTGAAAGTCTGGCAGCATAGAAACATCTTTACCTGACACTGGAAGGACAACAGGGATGGAGCCATCCTGGCCTCCCTAGGGAGGGAGTTCCAGAGCTTGGGAGCAGCCACTGAAATGGCCCTTTCTCTTGTTCGCACCAAACACAACTGAGAGGGTAGTGGGACAGAGAGAAGAGTCTCTCTGGATGACATCAGTATTCTTGGGGGCTTGTACAGGGAGATACTGTCCTTCAAATAACCTGGACCCAAGTCATATAGGGCTTTATAAATCAAAACCAGCACTTGTGCCTGGAAACGGACTGGCAGCCAATGGAGCTGTTGCAACAAGGGAGTTGTATGTTCTCTGTAGCCAGCTCCAGCTCCAGTTAATAGCCTGGCTGCAGCTCTTTGGACCAGCTGAAGTTTCTGAGCACTTTTCAAAGGAAGCCCCATGTAGAACACATGTACCACCGTGGCCAGGTCTGACTTCTCCAGGAACGGGCACAGTTAGAGCACAAGTTTTAACTGTGCAAAGGCACTCCTGGTCATTGCTGATACCTAGGCTTCCAGGCTCTCTGCTGAATCCAGAAGTACCCTCAAACTACGAACCTGAATTTTCAGGGGAAGTGTAACCTTATCTAACACAGGCTGAATCCCTATTCCCATATCTGTCTTTCGACTGACCAGGAACAACTCTGTCTTGTCTGGATTAAGCTTCAATTTGTTTGCCCTCATACAGTCCATTACAGCAGCCAAACAGCTCATAAGACCCTACATTTCTGTTATCCTCAGCCACATCCTATTACCACTCCAAGCAATGGTGCCCCAAAGTGTATTATTGAGAACATGAGTTCTGAACATTACAAACCCACTGCAGCTGGGTTTAAACTGCAAGTGTTCAGTTGATATGTTACAAAACTATACAAACACCTACGTTTAACATGAATGCCAGTCCTCACTTTGCATGGAAAGAAGAGGGGGTTTAGTATGCATGTCGCTTCAGTTGGCCACAAGAAACTCTGCCCTCCTCTGCTGTTGTCTTTTGAACAATGTCATAGCATTTTAGCAAGCGATAAGGGACAATGCTTCTCCACTGGCATATTTAAAAATTAATCCTAGAAAATCTTTTCCCTCCACAAATAGCCATGCAAATTAATCTTCTTCACATGAAACAATGGCCTATATGGATATTATGTGGAAATGCAAGCTTCCGTACATGATGTGGCAGCCGTGATGAAACTAAGCAACTCAAAGGTAAGTGAATGTTTAGAATGAAAGCTGCATGGGCCCCTCCATGTGCTTCCTTAAGTTCCACAGGAAAAGTTATATAAGCCTAAGTAAGTAAAACCACAGCACGTCTAAATACCCTAAAGGCACTAGATCCTGCCTGATCTTGAAAGCTAAGCAAGGTCAGGCCTGGTTAGTACTTGGATGGGAAAATACCAGGTGCTGTAGGCTATTTTTCAGAAGAAAGAATTGGCAAAATCCCTTCTGAGTATTCTTTGGCTAAGGAGACTCTATGGGGTTGCCATAAATAGACAATGATCAGTGGGGACACACACACACACAAATACACATCACATGTAAGCTGAGACAGGTGCACACATGCCAGAGAAAGCTGTATTTGGCCAGTTTTCCAATACGTTATTACTCCAGTGCCAGTAAAATAGTGAATTTGCTTTGGATTTCAGACTGAACTTGAAAGTAACTATCCAGAGTGCTGAACCTATGGGGGAAGGTAGGTTTCAACATCTTTTAAAAATTGTTTTATTTAAGGGATTTATATCCTGCCTTTCTTCCAAAATGGAATACCTCCTTTAAAGTCTAGGTGAAGAACTGGAGTAGATTGACTGCCGCTGACTGCTAGAGCTACCAGCTGTCCTTGTGTGTTTGCCATGGGCAGGATCCAATGGCAGACGTCCAGTTATCAAACAGTAGATTCCAGCCTCCAAAACTGGCTCTGGGGAGCTGGGAAGCTGTTTTAGGGAAGGCATGGAGGACCATGGAGAGTGGGGAGAAGTTCTTTTGCCAGTTCTTTTGCCAGTGGGATGTTGCCTTTAGTCCTTGTCTACATGGCAGCAAAATAATCTTCTGATGGAAAACAAATTTAGTTATAAATGGCCAAGTGATATTCCTAAGCAATTTTTCATCAGTAGAAGTGATTTGTGAATTAGTGAATTAGATGGGGGATAGCAACCTGCAGCTCTATGACTGCGTGTAGCCCTCAGCCTAATTTCTTTTGTTTTCCAAATTTCTTGTCTGAATTTAAAACAACATTGAAGGCCAGTCTCTTCTGGCAGGTGTATCCAGATAATTTTAAATTGCAAATTAAGATGTTGAATTTTAAACATAGACTGTTTTAAAATGTGTATGTTTTATTTGTCCTTTTAAACTGCTGCATGTTATTTATTTATTTATTTATTTATTTATTTATTTCAAGGATTTATATTCCACCTTTCTCCCACAATGGGATTCAAGGCAGGTAATTAGTGTTTTAATTAATGTGTTTAACTGATGTGGTTTATTGTTGGTTTGTTGTTGTTCCCCACCTTGATCCATGGGAAGAGGCAGGTATTATTATTATCATTGTCATTGTCATTATTTTTCTTTTTTTTAAAGAGACTGGTTATAGGTATTTTACTGGTAAGCCCACAACGTATACAAGCACCTTAGCAAGGGGATACAAACATATTGAACTAGGCAAAGCAGGCAACACCTGTATTTTGGAATGACAAACCATGGAGCCTGGGGCAGCCTCCCTCTGGCACCCCATCCCACACCTGGAAAAAGAGCAGGCAATGGGGTGATACCACCAGAACTCACTCAGATGCCCACTCTTTGACTTTGGGGGTTTGACCACCTGGATGGAACAAGTATTGACCCATACAGTGGAGTTGCCCCCAGGCAGATTCCTGGCTTTGGCCCTCAACTTAATTACAAGATCTCTCTTCAGAGATTCAGTTGAAATCTCTCTACAGGAGTTCCCTGCTTTTTCCTTAGCAGCTCCCCAGGGTAGGAAGAAAACTTTGTTATTGTGTGCCTCCAAGTCATTTTTTACTTACGGCGACCTTAAAACTAACCTATCATAGGGTTTTCTTGGCAAGTTTCTTCAAAGGGGCTTTGCCAGTGCCATCCTCTGAGGCTGAGTGTGACTTGCCCAAGGTCATCCAGTGGGAAGGGAATGCAATGGCAGAAAGAGAGGAAGCCAAGTGGACTGAACAACTTTTGGCCCTAGGCCCATCTGTGATGAGCTTTAGCCTTGCCCTCCGGGAGCAGATTACTTTCCGGGGACTGAAGATCCTGGCAGGAAAAAGATTGCCTGCCCACCCCGATAGAGGAGCTCAGGTCGTTCCTGGAATCTAAAAACAGAGGAACAGACCTGAGAACATGAATTACACAATATGGTTATTCTGAATTTTATCAATGATTGTAGTTTAGTGTTCATTCACTTTGTCTGTTAAATCAATATTCCAGCCAGCTCCAAGCATTCTTTTACTTAATGCCTTTTTGGATGGAGGATCCTGTGTAAGTTAATGCTGACTTTGTCTCATCAAGGAAGGTACAGTTGAAATAATGAAGAACATGCCATCACTTTTGGGGAGGTAGGGTAGAAGAGCTAGTAGATTTTATTTTAATCATTAAGACAGATATCTTATGCACACTTATCTGGGAATAAATTTTGTTCAGTTCAATACAATTCACTTTATACGATGGATATCTTTATTTTGCCTTGATTGGACTCAGTTTAGTATTCTTCTCCACTAAGTCCATTTCAGAGTGACTCCTGGCTGGCTGAATCATTGATGCTTCTGGTAGAGCAAGGCTTCACTCCTAGACAACAGGGATAAGCAATGTATTGTTCAAAGTCCACTCATGGCCCCAGCCAATTTTGTAGCCCCTGAGACCCCGCTTTTAAATTTCAGCAATAATGCAGCGAACCAAACTGCATCAAAACACTGTAATACCGTGTTTGGACACCAGGGCCTTTGTTTTGGAATAGACTCACACTCCCTGAATCTGCTGCTCTAGAACAAGACACCTCCTCCCCAAGTGCCTCAGTGCAGAGCTTCACACATTGAGGACCAGCAATTTCCCCCGACACACACACACACCTGCATATGCCAAGGATCAATACCATATTTTATGCCAATTTTTTTTTCTGTCCCAGAAATTCTGCACAGGCCAACAGCCAATAGCTCATGGACCAGCATCAGTCCACAAACCGCCACTTTGAATAACACTGCCTTTAGCGCATAAATATAGTTTCTGGCAAGGCAAGCATGAGTTTCCCCACTTCTATTTGGCATGAGATGCCATAGTTTCATGGCACAAGGATACAAATTGACAAGCATGGCCCCACTGTGGGATCCCAGTGGTCAAAATTGACCCCGAGATCCACTGAAGTTGCCCACAGCCACTATACACACTTGCATGGATGCTAATGCTTTGACCTGTATCCTATTAGTAGTAGTAGCTAGAGTAAAATAAATCCTATTGCACTCAGTAACAACTAGTTAACATATATAATTCTTATGGATTCAATGGGTCTTCTCTAGTTGGCACCTCCAATGGGATCCAGGTCACTGGGAGATAAGATTGAGGAAACATGTCTAGGATTCTACTGTGAGACTGCTGTAAGCCATTTTGCTTGCCTAAAATAATTTCATTCTCTCTCTTTCTTTGTACTGTTTGTTTGTGGAGCACCATAATAAAGCTTTGCAACATTAGAAGATTTTACCCTTTGTCCAAAAGCATCTGTTAACTTGATTCCTTAACAGCACATCTTACATCACTCTGTGTGTGTGTGTGTGATATAGTGGAAACATCTCCTGCCTTTTAGAACAGAAAGACTCCAGCCAGAGCAACCCTGCCAAGACAATCCTTCACTTTATCTCTGCACTCCATCTCCAATCTCTTCCATTTTAAAAACAGGAAGAAAAGATGGGTGCAATAATTACTTGGCAGGGTTGACACAACTCAGAAGGAGACTTTAAACTACCATTAGCATTCTAACCTTGCAATCTTAGTGGAACGAATCAACCCAGAGCTCAAAAATTCTGACTCAAAGAACAAATCATGGGAGGACCTGAATGCTTCACCACAAATGAAATGATCTTCATTGTGAGCTGGGCGTCAAGCTGCTGCTCTAGAAAGCCCTGTAGAGAGTTGGTAATAATGCTTAGGTGGCTGCTTGAAGGGTCAGAATAATATCTGCTGCTGCTGAAGACAATGATTATGCTGTGCCAGTTGCTCCTCCCTGGGAACTGCTTATTCTGCAGCACAGGCACTGCCTGTACTCTGCTGCTCACACGCTGTACGTGCAGTGATGATTTAACAGCATTCCTCCATCTCCAGTGCACACAGTACCCATTTTGAGCCACTCCACATGCTCATTAGATAAGTAACAGCAACAGCCACCCTGCTTGTCTGTATGACCCCCAGATGCAGCTTTTGGGGCACATCTCTCTTCCTCTCTTTTGAAACAAAGTCTGGATTCAACTTGAGGAGGAGATTTCTGCCCCCTTTTAACCACAGCCAAAACCTCCTGTTGCTTTTCAGCATGTTGGCCTAGGACTCAGCAGGCTATTCAAGCAAGATTCTTGGTGCTGGATGCCACCATACACATTACATGACTTTCTTATATAATGCTGCAGTTTCTAGCAATAAACCTGCAAGCTGGTAGAATCTTTAAACAACTTTAGCTACAGAAAAGGCAAGAAAGAGGTGTCAGTAGCAGGGAAGACAACTTCTTCCATAGCTGATTATGTCGCTTGAAGTGATCAGTTAGGATCATAGTGGTAGAATTCAAAGATGTACCCATGTTAGTTTGTAGAATCAGTATGTAGAGAGATCTTGTAGAACATTTGAGACTAACTGAAAGAAGCTGGCAGCATGAGCTTTCATAGATGTCAGTGTATTTCCTCAGATGCTTTTGGTGGAGTGGAAGCCAGGGACAGACATATATATGCCATAGGTATGTGAGACTGTCAATTCAAATTCAAAATCCTTTGGGTATAGAAATGAAGTAGCATGTCAGTTTTAACAATGTTTGGTAGTGGACAAACACATAGCCACTAGGTATGGGAATGAGGTGGCCGGATTATAATTCCAATCTGGTTGTCTTTTTCTTCTCATCTTGTACAGGGAAGGGATTGCTTACTGCTTCTATCAGAGCAAAGCAAAGTTTCAGGGCCAGAGCAAGACTGAATATTCAGATCCCGGCCAAGGGTATTAGTTTCTATCCGAGGGTTCCTGAAATCAGTTGTTGATGGCAAGAATTCAACACTTAAGGAGAAATTGACCTGGTCCTGATGCTCATGTTTCTCCTGGTTCTGCATTTTCCACACTTGGGCAAGGAGGCACCTCAAGATCTTACAAAAGTGCTTGTCATTGTCACAGAAAGGCTGGGTGCCACATGAAAAGCCTAAAGTCGGCATTTGCTATGGATAGCAGTGACACTCCCTTACATTAGTTTAATGTATTTTACTTTCTGTTGAAGTCTTTCTGGCAAAATTCCTTTGAAAATGGAAGGGATTGTGTCCATGGCACAATAGGTGCATATGCAGGCAGAAAAACAGTGATGGGTTGGGTTATGGAGAGGAGGGAAGAGAGACACAGAGTTCACTTTGCAAGGCAAAACATCCTGTTTTCTGACCACTTGAGAGCTCCACCCTTCCTTTTTCTGTTCTCTGAGGCTTTTCATGAACATTGCATGCTGGCTGTTTTTTTCTCCCTTTCAACTGCAGATAGCAACTTTTTAAAAAAGCAAACTTGCTCCTTTTCAGGATGAAAGCTAGGATTCTTGGAAACATAAAAAGAAAAAGCCTGAAGCAGCATTTGAAAGCCAGAGACTGTGACCTGAGGCAAGCAGAGAGCCATGCCAATGCCAGTTTAGCCTAATTTTGGGGCTAACTTTCCTGTGCTGCTATTGTACAGTATTTGAGAATACAAGTCTTAATGTGTGACTCTCCCCAGGAGTAAAAATCCTCGTTGTGTTTGATGCAGAGAATAACCTTTTAATTTCTCAAAATCCCATATTACAGGCAATATTTTTACCAGATTAATCAAAAAGTCACAAAATAGTGTGTAAGCCCTCAAATACTCTAGAACTCTTCATTTAGACTGATAAGTGTTCTACAGAACTTAAAAGCCTGCGTACTAAATTGTGACACCTAGGTCTGCCTAATAATTGTCCTGATCGGGATGGGGGAGAGTCTTATGGCAAACCTTTCCTTTTTAATTTTTTTGGTCATTGTTGTTTATTCTGTAGGGGGAATATTGGAGATCTTTATAGGGATTTGTTCTATTACAAATATACAATTTGAGCAGGTATTGCAGGCATGCAGACGGTAGATAATGTTGACTTCTGGAAACCTACACCAACTTTCCAGCTGAAAAGAAAAACCACTTACTTTTTCATTTTCTCTTTCTGCACAGAACTCTCTGCAACAATTAGACAGGTCAGTTTTTAGCCCCAACACCAAGAATGACTTGCAAGAGAAGTCCTTGTCCCTCACTTACAAACAGGCGTCAAGCACAGGAAGAACACTCTCTGCTTTGCACAGCACAACAGAGAAAAAGAAAATATGGTCCACTGTGACATGGCCCCAAGGCAGCTAAAACTAGTCACAACCAAGCCCCACTGAAACAATGGGACTTGATGATTTCCATGACCAGCTTTAGCTGAACTGAAGCCCATCTCCCTGGGAAACAAATCAGAAACATCTAGTACATTGAATGGCTCTCTTTATGTCAATGTACCTAGCTGAAAAACAGAGGGGGAAAATATATCTTCAAATTGGGTGAACAACAGTAAGAAAGTAGATGAAAAAGTCACTCAGCTGCTTTGATTTTGATTTATTTATTTATTTTTGTAAGATTAGCATTAAACCAGTTGGCAAGACACACTTATCTGCTAACATCAAATAAGCTGATGATTTAAGCAATGTCTAACAATAGTCCTTCAAGAAATGAAAAGAGATCTAGATTTTCAATCAAATGCTGTGAAATGACAGAGGGAAACTGCATATTAAAATCCTTAGCAAGAGGATTTTTACAAAATGATGTATTGAATAAATACATTTAAATGATGCATTAGACTTTTCATAGTAACATAGTGAATGTGAGCTTATGATATATTCCACACAATAGTTTGTGCGTGATTAGCTTTATGCTATTTTATGCAATCTAACCCTTTCATTAAAATAAGGGAACTGAAGAATTCCTGAGCAGACAGGTCTCATCTGCATATCCATTCCCACTCTTGGGAAGATCCGCCCAGTTCACCAAAGTGCTCACATCAGCAGAAATCCAACTGAGTTCTCAGTACTCTATGTGCTTTGAAACCCAATTCTAACCATGCATCCACCAGCAGTGGTGACAGCTCCATGTATCGCCTAGGAAGCAAGACTCAGCCAGCATTAGTCCCATCTACATGAATCCTTCTAATGAAGTGGTCTTTTTGTTGTTGCTGTTTTGGGCCTTCAGGTCGTTTCTGGCTTACAGCAAACCTAGAGGAACCCTAGGGCAACCTTATCATTTGCCTAGCAACCCTAGAGCAAACCTATCAAAGGAGAGGAATCTAAGGGTGAGAGTGCTGCCTTTAAAAGTGTGTGAGAGCTTTATCCATTGTTCAGAGGAGGTTTGCCATTGCCTTCCCCTGAGACAAAGTGTGACTTGACCAAGGTCACCCAGATGTGGCCCTTACTGGAAGACAAAACAGGACATGATCAGACCACACCAGGTTAATTTTGTTGATAGCAGCATTCTGCAAGGATGCCTCCTTGTGATGCCATCTTGAACCCCACAACTTGTCTCCCTTTCCCCATTGGAGACAGAGATTTTCCTCAGTGTAGGTTTTTAATGCACTGCACTACTGAGCATCCCCCTTTGCACCCACATCCTGGGACCTCTGGTTTAGCAATCAGGACTGATATGGAGCCAGGGATCATACACCAACTGCCTCATCCCTGTCAGAGGTACACCTGATGAGACCACGGAAAGGCCTTTTGGTGGCTGCTCCAGACTCTGGCTATTCCTGCATCCATAGGCAGGTGAAGACCTTCTTGTTTCAGCAGGCCTTTGGGAGGTGATTTCTTACGGGGAAAGAGGGCTTTCAGAATATGCTGTATTGTTTACATCTGTTCTTCTCCATTTAATGGTGATGCTTTTCATTGTCATTAATTCTATTTATACTTTATTTGCATTTTGTAGAGTGAGACTTTGATATCCACTAGGTTTGGTTCCAGGACCGTCCCCCCCGCCCCCCATGGATACCAAAGTCCATGTATGCTCAAGTCACATTGTGTACAATAGCACAGTAAAATGGTGTCGCTTATATAAAACGGCAAAATCAAGGCGTGCTTTCTGGCCTTTCTTTCTTTCTTTCAAACCATGGATGGTTGAATCTGGATATGGAGGGCCAACTCTGTGGTGATTTTAGATGTATCTGTGGCTGCATCCACATTGCAGTAATAATCCAATCTGACACCACTTTAACTGTCATGATTCTGTGCTGTGGAATTCTGGGAATTGTAGTTTGTTGTGGAATCAGAGCTGTTTGTCAAAGGTTAAATATCTCACAAAACTACAGCTCCCAGAATCCCATTGCACATACCCATCGAAGTGAAAGTGCTATCAAACTGGATTATTTCTGCAGTTTGGATGCAACCTGTATAAACTTTTGTAGCCCACTTGCTGGGGAAAAGATATGGGAGAAGGACAATGACAACAAAAAGGACAAAGGCAGCAACAACAGGTAGAGAAAAGGTCATCACCTGCCCTTCCTCCTAGGCTTCCTTGTTCCCTCGAAGTTTAGTTGGAATCCTTGTAACATGAATAGCAGCAGGGAAACAGGTTTTCCCAGTGCCAGCCAGCATATTATTGTGAGCAATCTCTCTGTGGGTATGCACCGTGTATACGTATATATGTATACATAACACACACCCAGAGCCATGGCTCTGAGGGCTGCCTGCGTTTGGAGGCTCTCCTTGAGGTTATGGCTATAGAAACTATCATAATTAGTACCTCCATTTCAACATTTCCCACTGTACCACTGATCCAGATGTTAGCTGTTAGTATCTGCAATAAATTTTTTGGGAAAGCCTGTGAGCCCCCCTCCCCCCCCCCCCGAGACAAATGCAGCCCTTGGACTGAACAATTCCTGGGTTCTGCACAAAGGAATTTAGTCTGAACTAAAATCATAGAATCATAGAGTTGGGAGATACCTCAATGGACATTCAGTCCAACCTCCTGCCATGCAGGAAGACACAATCAAAGCGCCCCTGGCAGATGGCCATCCAGCCTCTGTTGAAAAACATCCAAAGGAGACTCTACCACACCACACAGTTCTCAGGGTCTAGCCTCTCTGCTGTAGTTTTAGGGTAAGGAAGAGGAATCTAAGGGTGCGAGTGCTGCTTTGAAAAGTGCGTGAGAGAATTATCCATTTATATGTAGACGTCTGCTTGGTTTATTAATTTAAAGAATTATAGAGGTTCTTTGACTTTTGACTGGTGGTGGCTGATCGATGATCTGAATGACTGATTAATGTCATAAGTTTACTGATTTGATTAATTTATTAAGGCTATTAAGACTGAGCATTTTTAAAATTTGAATGGCATATTCTGTGCAACTGTATGTAATATCCTAAGGAGATCACCAGGGGCTGCCCACTGTAACATCTCCAAAGCCTGACTCCTGTAAAATCCCGTGAGATCATTCCTAAGCCTCAGGTCAAGTCCTGAACTGGCAATCCCAGTCTCATTTAAACTGGTTTCTGATTCGTCTTCACTCTGTGTTGGTAAATCAATTCCAAAAGGTCCGTCATTCGCACCATGAATACAGATCTTTTCATTATTCCCTTGTAATCACTTCTTTTTTGGTACGATTGTCATCCTCACTAGTTTGCGCCACTTCAAAATACATGTCAATAATCTGTGCATCATCAGTGACGTAAGCAGCAGCCTGGGCAGCCCAGCTTGGAAACTCTCTCTCTCTCCTACACACACACACACACACACACACACACACACATTAAATTAATTGATAGAAGATTCAATATCAGCGGTACTTGCTTCACAGCTGCAAAACCAATGAATTGCATCTTCTATCATTAAAAATAATAATAATATAAGATTTGATTCACTCGTATTGCCACTACTTGCCTCACTCCTGATTGCAAGTAGTTGCAAAATCAATGAATCAAATCTTCTATCATTTTTTTTAAATTACCTGCCTGTAGGTCACATCACAAGCACAAAAACAATGCTGGGGGGGGGGGGGGTAATGGTGGATCTACCAAAAACTGAGGGGAGATGGTAAACACCTCTCTGCCATTAGTCCCTCCCCTCCAGAATGATGCGATTCAGATCTATCGTTCCCACTTGTTGAACATGCTTCTGAATTGATTCTTTTCAAAAGAACTGCTAGGATACTAGTGTCTGGAAAAAAACGGGTTTTTTTGCATTTGCCTCACTTTATTGTGATAGAAATTGATCAAAGTACGATCGGAACTGTTTTCAAATGGGAATGGTGGTCATATAAACCAATCAGCAATTCACTTTAAATCATAGTGGGAAGGAGCCCCTGGAAGACTGAAGTTTGGAAACCACTGTGCTAACCAGTGATGTCACTAGGGCTGTGTTCACACTGGAGAAATAAACCGGTTTAAGTGCCATGGCTCAATGCTGTGAAATTCTGGGAATTGTAGTTTGTTGTGGGGCCCAGAGCGGAGCAGAGCTCCGCTCTGGACCCCACAACAAACTACAATTCCCAGAATTTCACAGCATTGAGCCAAGGCACTTAAACCGGTTTATTTCTCTAGTGTGAACACAGGGATTGATGTCACCTGGTGCAGCAACACATGGTGTCACCCTCCCTACTGACCTCCTCCCATGGCACACACCATGCAAAATCCTTAGAAATGTTTTTGTACTAATATTAGTCATTAATCACAATTCCTTCATATCACTGTATGTCATGGTAATCGTTGTGAATAAACAACTAGCAAAATTAAAATTATACCTTTAAATTACAACATCATACACACACCCTCAATGAATTTACACATACATAGTTTCATGTGGTTGAAGTGAAAATTTGACAAAAGGTGATGTTTTAATTTTTTAAAAAAGAATAAAAATTCTAATTAAAAATATATTTTAAAAAAATAATTTTTTTAAAAAAACACTGTGGGACCTCTCATTTCTCCTTTCACTGAGCCTCACCCCACTGACAGCATCTCTTCAGCATTTTAGTGTGACACAGACATATGCCACAGCCCATTTCTGCTCAAAAGCAGATATTTGAGGAACAATGGTGTCATTCCCACTTAGGGTATCATCTAGTGTGGTCCACACTCCCCTAAAGACACCACTGATGCTAAACCATGCGTTTGAGGACCCAGTTGTCATTGATGAATGGGTCAGCTAATGACATAAAAGCAGAGTGATAAAGGGATTACAGTCAGCCCTTCATATGCAAGGATTTTTTATCCACAGATATTCAAGCATCCACAGTTTGAAAATATTCTTAAAATATATATATTTGAAAAAGCAAACCTTGATTTTACCATTTTGTATAAGGAACACCATTTTATTCTCCCATTGTATTTAATGGGACTTGAGTATCCACGGATTTTGGTATCCACAGGGGGAACTAAACCCCAGCCTGCCTGGGTGACACCCCTTCTCAACCCCTCCACAGGGGGAACTAAACCCCAGGAGATAACCTCTACTGGCAAAGCCGCCTCTGGAGTATCCCTTGCCTAAGAAAACCTTAGGAAATTCATGAGGTTGCCATAAATTGACAGGCAACTTGAAGGCACATGCCAGGTGCAGGATTTAGGCCTAGTAATCACATCACCACAATGGTGTGGGACCTACAGCAACAGGGCACCTTCCCTGAGGAGCACAAACCCATTCAGGATAATCTCAAACTGATGCAGATCTGCACTGAGCATTAATCCAGATTTTCAGGTGTTGACCATAGTCCAAGGAAGAGTTATGGGACTTCTCCCATGTAGGCTGAGAGACTCCCACACCACCAAGATAATGAGTATTGAGCCTTTGAGAGTTATCAGCTTTCTTACCACAAGACTGACTGTAATAAACATTATTACTGAGGCCTATTTGAAAGTAAAATCAGCAGGAACTAGCTTGAAGAATGCTAAAGATTTAATTTAGCTCTACAGTCTAAAACACTGACCATGCAAATTTTTTTGGGCATGGGAGGAGGGAGAAACACGTTATTTTATTTGAAAAGGTCTCATTAATACAAACAAAAGACCACAGCTTCCGTGGGTTTTCTGTTATCTAATGTACTTAAGGCCTGCACAATTAAGAGAAATGAGACACTTTCTAGTCAGTTAAAATAATTAACTCACCTAATCAGCTTCTGCTAAATATGTTCTTCACAGCCCTGAAAATGAACATTGGTGGGTTTCCAGAGAAGTCTTTTTTTGCTCAATTTTATTGAAGAGGCCAGAACTTGTTATCATTAATGAAGAGAAGTAATGAAAATCTGAAGTGAGCATCTGCAGTACGATGAAAGGGGAAACTTTTGCAAGAAGGCAGCATGCCCAAATGAAAGCCCATTTCGGCACAAGTACTTATATTTAAAGAGGGTTCGAATCCCCACTTGGCCATGGAAGCCCACTTGGGCAAGTCACACTCTCTCAGCCTCAGACGATGGCCATTGCAAACCCTCTCTGAGGAAACATGCCAAGCAAACCCTGTGACAGGTTCTCCGTAGGGTCGCCATAAGTTGGAAAAGACTTGAAGGCACATGACACACAGTTTCAATGCAGTCTCACGTCTCTCCAAAAGATATTAGGAAGTAATTCTCTTTTGTGTGCAAATAACAGCCAAATTACATCTATGTTTACTCAGGTATATGTCACAGTGGATTCAATGGGGTTTACTCCCAGGCACCTGTCTATGTGAAGCTCTGTTTTCCTGTAAGTGTGCACAGAAATGCCTCTTTAATGCCTACTTAACTGGAAGAAAATTGACTTTAACCCAATGAGGAGAAAACGAGACTGACATGTGGATGACAATCATAGCGGGTGAAATTAGTGGAGTTTGTTCATTATTTGCTGCACATTTACCATCCTTGCTCTTAATCCATATGCGCTGCATTAGCTCCCATACTTTTCAGCCTTAAAAGAACATTTTAAAGCAACCACAGCAAAACCAGTAATGAGCAGAAAATAAGGAGGGTTTTTTTGTGGGTTTTTTGGGCTATGTGCCATGTTCCGGAACAGTTTATTCCTGACGTTTCGCCAGGATCTGTGGCTGGCATCTTCAGAGAATGCTAGCATGGAAGAGTCAGGTATATATATATAAACCCTTCTAGAACATGGCCACATATCCTGAAAGACCCACAAAAAACTATGGATGCCAGCCATGAAAGCCTTCAACTTCACACAGAAAATAAGGAGAGGTCATATTCCTTGATCCACAGCTCTGGAGAGAGTCCCCTTTGTGGATCTGTTGTGGTTGTATTGTTTGCGTGGGCATTCAGAGCGCCCTTTCTACGAAAGCAGGCCGAAGAAGGGAGTTGAAAGGATTGCACAAACAGACACAAACGCTGAGTTCAAAGGGACTCGCTCCCAAGAAGGCGGGCACAGCTTTAAATATTAAATGCCAAGATGCTTCGTGTTTTATGAGGCTTCTCTGCAAAGGATGTGCAGGGACTCCCCTCTAGTGGCCTGGCAAGGCATTTTACTCCCAGTAAGAAAGATGCTCCCTTAAGCAGAGCATTGCATTGCATTGCATTGGAGGCAGCAGCTCACTTGGGACAAGAGAATCCAACCTGGGAAGAAAGAAAGGACCTCTTCCCTGGCCCTTCTCACCCAGGGGGACCAGGTGTCCTCCTTTTCTAGGACCCATCCTCCATCTCCACCTTCTGTCCAGGAGGAATTCCACAATGTCCTCCTTTTGGAGCAGGCTTTTGTATTGGGACCAGTGTTTTGAGTTTTTATATTGTCATGTCCACCCTTTTTCTTCAATGGCTTCTGTTTCTGAACCTAAGAAGCATCCATTTACTGTATACTGATATGAGTCTTTACAGCTTTTATATTGTCACGTCTTCCATGTTTCTCGAAAGTCCTCCATTTTAAACATGACAAGCAGTTATATTGATTAATCTTTATAGTGTTGTGTCCTTCATCCTTCTTGAACGTCCTCCATTTTGAGCAGGACTACGAAGCATGGATTTATATTGATATTTTAGAGCTTTTATATACTCGTCTCCTCCATCTTTACTAGGATGTCCTCCATTCTGAGCATGGCTAAGAAGCCTGCATTGGTTTATGAATGTTCATAGCTTTTATAGTGTCACGCCCTCCGTTTTGAGCATGGCTAAGAAGTGTCCATTCGTATCGAGATGTTTCCAGCTTCTGTCCTCCCTTTTCCTTGGCTGTCCTCCATTCTGTGCACGACTGAGAAGCACCCATTTGTAGCGATAGGAGTGTCATAGCTTTTGGCCGTGCCCTCCTTTCTTCTTGAGCGTCCTCCATTTTGAGCACGACTAAGAAGCACTGATTCATAGTGATGCGTTTCGAGCTTTTGTGGTGTCAGCTTTCGACCTTTAGTCATTGCCGTCCTCTGAGGGCTGAGAGAGTGTGACTTGCCTGGATGCTTTTTTGTCCTTTTAACTCTTTGTCTGACTCGCTCGCTATGGAATTCTGGGAGTTGGGAGTTTGTTGTGGGGCCCAGAGCTTGTTGTCTGACTCGCTCGCTATGGAATTCTGGGAGTTGGAGTTTGTTGTGGGGCCTTAAGGCCCCACAACAAACTCCAACTCCCAGAATTCCATAGCCTTGAGCCGCAGAAAGAGTTAAAGCGCTCCCAAACCGCGTTATACGCCCCCAGTGTGGGTGCAGCCTCCTTGTTGCACTGAAACCGCTTCCAAGTCGGCATTGAGGAGCCCTCCAAGGGAACCCGATCCCAATCAAAGCCCAGGAATGGAAGAAAGAAGAAGAAAGAAAAAGAAGAATCCCGCTCCTCCTCGCCGCCTTCATCATCATCATCATCGAGCAGCACTCAGCAGCACCCATTCCGGAGACACGCGTCTTCTTGGAAACACGCGCGCGCCCATTCTCACGTGCACGCAGTTGTGGGGGGGTGGTCAGGTGCGCGCCTGGCGGGGGAAAAAAAAGAGACACCTATTATATATATATATATATATATATCCCCACATATACATCATCGACACACTCAGAGTTGGGGGTCCAAGAGGAATAGCCCGGAGAGGAGGACGGAGGAGGAGGAGGGGACGGGAGGCGGCTTGGAGTAGGAGTAGTGGTAGTAGTAGTGGCGGGCGCATGCGCTCGGGCCCGGCCGTGCCATATTGGAATGAGGCGGCGAGGGAGAGAGAGCGAGAGAGAGCGGAGCGCCCGGCAGCCAGCAGAAGCAGCAGCGGCGGCCAGCCTAGTCGACTCTGCGGGGAGGGGAAAAAAAAGGAAGAAACTCCGAGGGAGGCGAGAGAGAGGTTCGGGCCTCGCTTGGGATTAAGGTGCTGGCTGGGGGCTCTTCTTCTTATAGATCTGTGTTGTTTTTTTCCGGCTGCTGAAGTTTGATGCGGGAAGAGGAGGAGGAGGAGGAGGGCGGCGGCGGCGGAAGAAAAAAAAAGGGGGGGGGGAGTATAGTATACACACACACACACGCACAGACTCGGAGAAAAAGAGAAAGAGAGAGAGAGCGCGCGCGCTTAGCAGCCCCTTCTCCTTCCTCGAGGAGATGCCCAATAGTAGTAGCAGCAGAGAGACGTTGCGGCGGCGGCGGCGCGAGGCTCCGCCGCCGCCGTCGTCGCGCGCCCAGGACTTGCAGCGCTCCCTGCGCGTGCCGCCTCCCTCCTCCTCCTCCGCGCGCTGGCTGGGTCTTCTTCTTCCTTCTTTTCCTCGGGGGGGGGGGGGGGAGCCGCCGCGCGCCTGAGTCGCCTCACAGAGGCAGAGTAACAGGCGCCCCCCCCTCTTATCCCCTTATTCTGGCCCCCCTTCTTCTCTCTCTCTCTCTCTCTGTTTTTTAATGCGTTGGAAAGTTCCTGACTCTGAGGCGACGGCGACGATGGGCGTGGGCCACCGCCCCCCTCTCCTTTTCTTGCGCGTCCTGGGGAAATAAATAATAAACGAATAAATAAAGTGGGAGACCCACTATGCTGCAGTTTCTTTCCCCTCTTTATCCCCCGTGTTTTTGAGGCTGTGTCCACACTGGGGACATATAACCCGGTTTGGGAGCGCTTTAACTCTTTTTCTGTGGCTCAAGGCTATGGAATTCTGGGAGTTGGAGTTTGTTGTGGGCCCGAAGGGCCCACAACAAACTCCAACTCCCAGAATTCCATAGCGAGTGAGTCAGACAACAAATTAAAGCGCTCCCAAACCGAGTTATATGTCCTCTCCCCCCTCAGGCCCTCTTACTTTCCCTTTCCGACCGCCATCGACAACAAGTGACCGTTGAGGGGGGGCCTGTGTGTTGTGTTGTGTTTGTGTGACCGTTGGGCTTGTGTGTGCGCGCGTGCGTGTGTGTGAGGAATATAGATAGATTGAAGAAAAAGGACGTTCTTCAGACTCTTTAAGTCTGAGGTAACTTTCTGTGGTGAGGTGATGATGAACTTTCCAGCGGGGCAAATAATCCCCCTCACGTTGAGTTCCTTTGCCTTGACAACAACAACAGCCCTTGCGATGATGGTGGTTTCTATACCACCAGCACCATCCTCATCCTGTGAAAAGAGGATAAGGGCTATTGGTTGTTGTTTCTTATTCACACACACACAAACACACATATCCAAAATGGCAGGGAAAGTGGACTTTAAAAAGGCACACACACACACCCTGGAACTTTTTATAAGTTGCTGCCAAAGAGTTGTGTAGTGTGTTTTGCCTTCTCACACTCCCTTCTTCTCGCACCCAGATTGCCATGGACACCCGCCTCCTGTCCTGGGGGACGCCTTAAGCTTTCCCTTGAAAAACAACTCATATTTTGCTGATCTCTTTCACTTTCCATTCTCTCCTCCTCCTCCTCTTTTGTTGTTGTTGTTGTTGCTAACTGCCCTCATAGAACCAAACAGTCATAGAGTTGGAAGAGACCACAAGGGCCATCCAGTCCAACCCCATTCTGCCATGCAGGAACTCCCAATCAAAGCATCCCCATTGACAGATGTCCACCCAGCCTCTGTTTAAAGACCTCTATGGAAGGAGACTCTGAGGGAGTGTGTTCCACCGTTGAACAGCCCTTACTGTTAGGAAGTTCCTCCTAATGTTGAGGTGGAATCTCCTTTCCTATAGTTTGAATCCATTGTTCTGGGTCCTGTTCTCTGGAGCAGCAGAAAACAAGCTTTCTCCCTCCTCAGTGAGACATCCCTTCAAATATTTAAACAGGGCTATCATATCACCTCTTAGCCTTCTCTTCTCCAGGCTAAACATCCCCAGCTCCCTAAGGCGTTCCTCATAGGGCATGGTTTCCAGACCCTTCACCATTTTAATCGCTCCATTTTCTCCACATCCTTTTTGAATTGTGTTGCCCAGCCCCCCCAGTGGATCTGGACATTTCCAAGAAGCCCTGTCTTCCACTGTCCTAGGTTTTTCTAGATCCCTGGCTTTAACTGCCATGGCTCAATGTTAGGGAATTCTAGAAAATGTAGTTTTGTGAGACATTGAGCCTTCTCTCTCAGACTTGTTCTACAGTAAACGACAGTTCCCAAGATTCAGGGCAATTCCCACGATTCAGGGCAGTTAAAGCGGTGTCAACTGGATTATTTCTGAAGTGTGTTTTGAACTTTAAATCCAAAGGCATCTGAGGAAGCAGACCTAAGTCTATGAAAGCTCATGTTGCCAACTTCTTTCTTTCATTTAGTGCCAGTATCTTTCTACATTGGATTCAATGGTAGGCTTGGTGGGTTGGATGTGTGGGGGAGAGCAAAAGGCCTCCTATGTGTGTATGTGTGTTGTGTGCCTTTAGGTCTTTTCTGGCTTATGGCGACTTTATGGCAAACCTATCATGGGGTTTTCTTGGCAAGTTTCTTCAGAGTGGGTTTGCCATTGCCATCCACTGAAGCTGAGAGTGTGACTTGCCCAAGATCACAGAGTATGCTTACATGGCCAAGCTGGGATTTGAACCCTGGTTTCCAGAGTTTTAGTCCTACACTCAAACCACTACACCAAACTGGCTCTCACCTGCCCATGTTGTAAGGAGAAGTAGAAGGAAAGATTCCTTAGTGTACAAACTGGGAATCAGCTTCATTCAGACAGTGTCTCAGTAGATGAAGTTAGAGACACATCCCTTAAAATGAAAGACAGGAACGGTCCATAACAAGTATATTTTAAAAACAGTTTTGCATGAGGAAAAATCGAGCGGTTTATCACTTCTTTAAAAAGTAATGCTATTTGCTAGGCCTTTCCTAGTCCAGAGTGATGTCTCTGAAACAGTCCCATGTGAGTTTTAGTGGAATGAGTGTATCTTGCTTTGAAGAAATTTGCTGTCATGCTAAGAAGCGTTTAAAAGTCTTGAGCAGGTGGGACAGACATCCATTGGGAAAGTGGGATTCTAATATAAAATTCTTCTCTAATGAAAGTATTGTTCTGCACAGGTGTAGTTTTTGCTGTGACTTTGTTCACAGGACATACTGCTTGCTGCTGGTTACCATAGCAAACATTTTACTCGTATAGAAAGTAGAATGCACAGCTCTAACATTCTTGTGAGGAAAAAACCTGGCATTTTCTCCCTAGTGAAAACATGTCTTACGCATAAAGTTGTATGGTCAGAGTGGTCAGACATCCTCTTTTTCCCAGATGTGTCCTCCATTTCAGCCTTCTGTCCAGGAGGTATTCCAAAATGTCCTCTGTTTTGAGTAGGACCAAGAAGCATGAATTTTGGACTGGATGGCCCTTGTGGTGATTCTATGATTCTATGAGCATTTTTTGCTTTTATTTTGTTTTGTCCTATGTTTTTCTTGAAAGTGCCTTGTCTTCCCTTGGGGTTAGGACACCTGGTCACACTGCTTGCCTGGAACCCTTGGGAGCAGGGGGAACAGATGTCCTTCTTTTCCAGGATATGTCCTTCTTTTCAACCTTCTCTGTCCAGGGAGAATTCCAAAATGTCCTCCCTTTGGAGCAGGAAAAGAAGCATGAATTTATCTTTCTATGAGCTTTTCTTTGGTAAGGTCCTCCATTTTTCTCGCGTGTCCTCCCTTTTGCAGTGTCTTATTCTTCTATGTGGTTAGGACTTCTGGTCACCCTGTGCATGGTGGTTACATAGTGGATATGTTGATGAGAGATCAGTGTGAGTTTCTAATTATATGGAAACACCTTAAGCCTAAACACACCTATGTAAAACTAAACCACTTACTGCAGAGGAACAAATTTCCAGATGTGTACAGTTATGGATGTTTCTTCTTGTAGACGCAGGCCTGATTAAAACAATAGCAGCTTTTTACTTCAGTCAAAACATGGCTGGTGTAATAATTTTAAGTAAGAGACCTATGGAAAGATCTAGAAATAATGTAAATGGCTCTCACCTTAGCATGGCATCATACATTACTTACAGTGTGTATCAAATGTACAGTATTTCATCTGAAGCAGATCCATGCCCTTATTTGACTGTATTTGTTGTTAACTGTCATCAAGTCAACTCCAGGTTATGGTGACTCTATAAATGATAGACCTCCAAGTCACCCTGTCATCAACAGCCCTGCTCAAGTCTTGCAGACTCAGGGCTGTGGCTTCCTTGATTGAGTCCATCCATCTGGAATGAAGTCTTCCTCTTTTCCTACTACTTTCTACCTTACCAAGCATTACTTTTAGTGGGTCATGTCTTCTCATGATGTGTATGTCCAAAATATGAGAGTCTCAGTTTAGACATCTTGGCTTCTAGAAAGAGGTCAGCCATGATTTGCTCTGAGATCCATTTATTTGAATATTCAGCAGTCCATAGTATCTGTAGGACTCTTTTCCAACACTACATTTAAAATGAGTTGATTTTCTTCGCTTCATTGTCCATCCTTCACAATCATACATAGAAATTGGAAATACAAGGGCATAAAAAAATTGTAACTTTAGTATTCAATGATATATTTTGACATTTTACTTCCTTCATAGCTACCCTTCCTACTCCTAGTCTTCTTCAGATTTCTTGACTAGTCTCCATTTTGATTAATGACTGAGCCAAGATATGAGAAATCATGAATTATTTCATTGTTTTCATCATCTCATTTACTTGTAAAATTACATAAATCATGTGTGTGGTCATTCTTTTTGTTTTCTGAATGTTCCGCTCTAAACCTGCCTGTGCACTTTCTTTCTTGACTTGCTTCAGGATTCATTCCAAGTATTGGCTGTTTTCTTTTAGTAGTATGGTGTCATCTGCATATCTTAAATCATTGGGGCTTTTTAGATTGGCAGGAAAGTGTGACATGAAGTTGCACTTTCCTTAATGCTTAGCAGCTAGACTGCAAGCCCCAGGTGTGCATTTAAAAAGTACAGGGCAGCTAGACTGAGGTTTTTTCTGTGGCTCAACAACTACATGGGAAGCTGTCAAAACGCTACAAACACAGGCGGAGCAGCTACATGGGCGGCAAGGAACGTGGCTTTTAGCTGCGCTTTAAACATTTTTTTTCCCTTGCTGGCTGCGAATTGCGCAATTGCGCAGGTACATCATACAGTCGGAGCTTATCACATGGGGGAGTACAGGACCATTCCGAAAGAGGGAGAAAGTGAGGTCAGTTCGGAAATGCACGTGATTACGCACAAGCTCATCACACACAAGACAAGAGAGCATCTACACAAAAAGAAAATGCAGAGTTAATACGAAATAATTCATCACATGTGAACATACTGGTCGGCTTTCTGTTGCAAATTAAGGCATCTTGGGAAATGGTAGCAAAGGCTCATGGGAGTTGTAGTCTGTGTTCTGTCAGAGCATTATATTGAGTTGTCTTGAGGTTTCAGCCCTCTGTCCAGGAGGGATTCCCATATGTCCTCCATTCTTGAGCAGAGGCCCCCCTTTTCCAAGTTGACCAGGCATGTCCTCCTTTGCCAGGACACATCCTACTTTTCCAGCCTTCTTTTTGAAGAGGAAGCAGGAGGGCCAGGCGTGCTCTGGCCAGGCTCTGGGGGTCTCTTCCTGGCTCCTTCCCTCCCTCCCACCCCGCTGCCTTCCTCTTCCCTTTGGCTGAGAGAGTGTGACTTGCAGGGAGGACAGGCAGCGGTGGTGCTCTAGGTCCTCCTGATGCTGGGCCAGGGCAAGCTGGAAACAAGAGGAGGAGGAGGAGGAGAGGGACATGGGCCCCCTCCGCTGCCCTGCCTCCCTGCAAGTCACACTCTCTCAGCCAAAGGGAGGAGGAAGGCAGCCAGGAGAGAGCCATGGAGCCTGGCCAGAGTGTGCCTGGGCCTGCCTTCTCCTCCCCCCTTCGGCTGAGAGAGTGTGACTTGCAGGGAAGCAGGGCAGCGGAGGTGCTCCAGGTCCCTCCCCTTCTCCTCCTCCTCTTGCCTGCTTGCCCTGGCCTGGCTGAGCGCCTCCAGTGCCCTGCTGTCTCCCTAGAAGTCACACTCTCTCAGCCAAAGGGAGGAGGTGAAGGAAGGTGCAGGCGCACTCTGGCCGGGCTCTGAAGGTCTCTTCTTGTCTTGGCACCTTCCCTCCCTCCGCACTTGTATCGCTGCCTTTAAATGGGTGCTTTGAAGAGACAGAGCCCCATTTAACCATGCAACTACACCTTAGCCTTTAGATGAAATAGCAATGTTGCGCCCTTTTAAAAAAAGTAGTGGGGAAATCAAACTACTTTTTAAAGGCACTTCTTCTCCCTGAAAACTCCAAAATAGTGTTTTCATGGCACACTTTCCCTTTTTCTCATCTAAAGGCTGGGCTTTCATGCAGCCATCAACACACCTCTTTTTGCCAATGTAAAATGGGCCAGCTCCTTTTTAAAGCACTTCTTCTCCCTTAAAATGCCAAAATAGTGTTTTCATGGCACACTTTCCCTTTTTCTCATCTAAAGGCTGGGCTTTCATGCAGCCTTCAACACACCTCTTTTTGCCAATCTAAAATGGGCCATTGATGTTCCTTCATGTCTCTTGCCTCTTGAGTCTAATCCTGCTTTATGTTTGATACATGCAGTGTAGTAGTTAAAGAGATAAGGTGATCAACTACATCCTGCCTGATCTTCTTGCCGATTGGAAGCCATTCTGTTTCTCCAGATTCCGCTCAAACAGTAGCTTCTTGTCCTGAGTATAGGTTACACATCAATACAATTAAAGGTTGTGGCATATGGGCCTCAAAAACTGTACATGAGCCTCAAAAAAGTAGGATGTTCAGAGGCTGTATAGATCTGTACACAGTGAAATAGACACCTGTAGTTGTGTGTAACTTTTAATTTGTGCTGTATCAAGAAGACACTGACTCTAGCCTCATTGGCCAAATGTTTTAAAGGGAACTTATACATGTGTTTAGTCTAGGGCATAATAAGTGAACTTTCATTTGGTTTTTTGGGCAGTGATGGTTCATTACCTGTAGTGTATATATTTTCAGGACGTGTTACAGTTGAGTCTGCAATCAAGCTAAGATTCGGACAAGGCTGGTGTGTTTATGGCTGGCTTTAGGTTACCTGTCAACTTATGGCTATCCTGAATTTCATAGGGTTTTTTTTCCAGCAAGGAATACCCAGAAGGGCATAGACTGCCTCTGAAACATTTCCTACAGCACCTGTTATTCCTAGGTGATCTGCATACATATGCTTACCAGACCTGGCCCTACCTTCCAAGATCAGACAGGAACTGATGCCTTCAGGGTTTTAGGCCAGTGTAAGCTGTACAGTACATAAATGTGCTAAAGGTACCAGATCCCATCTGATCTTGGAAATTTATGGGCTGCGCAGACTGCCTCTAAGGGTCGACCTGCAGCTGCCTTCAGCTGTGCCAGATTGGGGCCGTGGCAGCCACACGCTGCAGCCCCAACCTGACCTTTCCAGCGTACAAAAAGCCGCAAAAAGCAGCTTCTTTTTGTGCCCTGGAAAGGGTCCGATATACATGGCTTTAAGGCACTCCTTTGGTGGTGTGTCGTGTGGACGCCACACCCAAGCTGGCCTTTATGGCTGGTGTGCACAGCCCCATAGTAGAGTTGGGTCAGCCTTGGTTAGTACTTGGATGGGAGACAGCCAATGAATATCAAGTGCTATAAGGTACATTTCAGAGGGAGAGACTGGTAAAACCATCTTTGTGTATAACTTGCCTAGGAAAGCCCTGTGAAATGCATGGACTACACCATGCTATAAGTACCCCTGTAGAACTCTGTACTCAGAATCAAACATCTCTTCTTGACTTGTACTACTTCAGGTTGGAGGTGAAAAAATTGTATTAGTGCTTCCTTCTTGGTGTCCTCCCTTCAGAGAAATAAAACTCCCTGCAAATGACATATTTCCATGTTGAGGGGAAGGAATTTAAACTTTGTTCCTTTCCTTAAGGCTAGCATTCAATCCACTTAAAAATGAGTTGAATACTAAACAAAATATGATAGTCCATCCCTCCCTCCTTTCGCAGTGAAAAGTGTGCTAAGGGCTTCAAATAATACAGTGCTCCTGTATGCTTATAGGAAGGCACATGCGTTAGTTTAGAACTGAGTTGTTGCCACTACTAGAATCGCAGCTTGACTTCAGTACTAACTCACCAACATGGCTGAGGTCCAGTTGAGCTGATCCTAGGCCAGCTGAAGCCATGTTAAACCCCAGCCCCTTCTCAGCTGTAGAGTGTTGGGAATGACATAGGGCTACCCTGGCCTAATTTTGTGGTGATAACAATCAATAACTTTATTACGGTCAATGACCAGCAAGTCCATTAAATAAAATAAAAACAACAATAATAAACCACATAGCATAAAAATAGAATAACATATAAAAAACTGTTTTAGTTTAAAATAACGGGGATAAAATTGTGCTGACTAAGAACTGCTGACTAAGAACAAATGAATAGCAATAAAAAACATTTCATTTGGTAAAAAATAATTTCAAAAAGAATAATAGAATAAGGGACAAATTGTATCCAGATTATTAAAAAGAAAGGTAAGCACATATTTAGAGACATATCCTAAAACAATTCTGCTATCTTTGGTTTATTATTATTTTCCTGCAGGTGATAGCAGATGCACAGAATTGTGCTACTTTATGAGAGATATAAGAATACCTATCAGACAACAAATATTCTAAATAAAAAGTTTCAGATCTGGCTGTGTCCCTCCCTGGGGGGAAGGGGGGAGTTTGAATCTGGCATAACTTGGCTCCTCTCTTGTTCCACCCCACTTTTTTTTTTCTTCTGCTAACTTATCTCAGCCAGCAGAGCCATTTTGTCAGCAGATCTGAGTTCAGCCAGGAGGAGAAGGTTACACAAGTGTAAGTACAGTTCCTTTGTCACAAGAAGCTGCTGTCTGTTCTTAATGCCCTACAGCCAGTGCCTCTTTGAATTTGAAATGGACTATAAGGCAGTGCTTCAGATTGCCAGAAAGCCACACATGTTCTTAGCTACAGGAAGGGTGTACCATGTGTAGTTTTTGTTCATTTGAACGGAAGTGTCGATAGGTTTAATGTTAATGATTTGTTCCAGATTAATAAGACTTTGTTCACATTGGGGCTAAACAGACAGGCAAAAAGAGGTGCTTTCTGGCTGGCTTGAAGGCATGGTGTTCAGATGACACATGCCTTGGAGCCAGCAGAAAAGTGCCCTCATGCAGAGAAAAACCATTTCAAAAAGAAGTAGCTTTTTTCCATTTCTTCCTGGCTTGAAGCCATGCCATGTGGTCATGACATGAGCACTCCAGCCGCCTTGGGAGCTGGCAATGCAGTTGGTGGGGTTTCAATGTGGCTTTAGAAAAGGCAGCTTCAGGCCACTTTTTCCTTCCCATCTGTTTCACCCCTATGTGTTTTCCCTAGAAAGTGGTTTTGGGATATAGATAGATGGGTAGAAGGATGCATAGATTTACACTCGGTGTGTCTTGTGAATTCATCCTTGCCATATTTACCCTCTATCAGCCTGGTGTAGTATTTCTGCCTTACTTTGTTTCTTGTTATTTAGGCTGAGCAGGAGACATGTAGCCTTCCTTCTCAGCACTTCTTTTCTTACAAGAGCAACAGGAAGATGTTCAATGAGATACAAAGGCCTTTTTGCACCAGTGGAAGTACAGTAAAAGAGTGCAGTTCATTTCAGTTGCATACTCTCCTGGTGTATTAATTAGACTCCTTACAAATGAAAAGGTGGGAAAGAATTGGATTCATTCTCATTGATTTTGTTTATTTGCCTGTTGGGTGATTTTATCTAGCGTAACAGTAAAACTCCAGGAGTTTGAAGGACTCTGAAGTTGACACTTTAGATTTTTTCCAAGAGGGAAAATTGCTTAGTGTGATGGACTGAGTGAAAAAGTGACTAATTTCATAATTGATCCATTACACTTTCTTCTCTTCTGCAATGCATTGATATCCTACTGTTGGATTATCTCTCTGAGTTTTAAAAAACATTCTTCTGCAAACAGTTGTTAAGATAGTTCCAATATGTAGGTTAGATAAAGTAAAGAGAAATATTATAGAGAAATGATTGGTAAACGGTCGCTTGTGGTAGTACACAAGTTTGTCACAATTTTTATAACTTGTTCAGTGAGAGATCGTATATCTTTTGCACAGAATAAAAATGGTTTTAAATGTCATCCGAGATGTAGGATTGGTGCTGGGAGTTCTATAGTGGGTATGTGGTAAGTACAGTCACCCCTCTGTTTTTGCTGGGGATCCGTTCTGGACCCCGCCCCCCACAAGTGAAAATGAAAAATCACCAATATTCAAGCCCCGTTGGCTTGAATGGCAGTACGTGCCCCATTTTGTCCCCCTCTGTTTCCCACCTGTGAACAGGCAAGGGCCCCGGACTCCAAGTCCATGAAAACTGAGGGGCGACTGTATAGGAATTAAAATCCTCATTACAGTCCTGAAGTTACTCACCCACCCTGCACCAAAACATTGAACAAAACTGATTCTCCCCCTCCCTTTCTAATTTGCCAGTGGATGTCTGCTTGAGAGTACTGTTGCCCCAGTCCTTAGGTATTGCTTGTGTTGCTTCAACGTTGTACAAGTACTTCCAAGTTGAAACTGCTACTTATGTTTTCCTGTTGGATGTGCTGGAGCTGTATTGTGGTGATATAAAAGTCTACAGGGTCCTTGAATAATGTTTACTATAGCATCTGCTTGCTCCCTGGGGTTCTGCAAGCAATTAAACTAGCACAAAATCCCCTGTTTGGATATAACTGTTTCTTTGCCTGAGCTCTTTTCCTTCTTCATCTGCCTTCAGGGAACTCTGTGCTTGTAGTGAGAAGTCCACCTGCGAATGCAAGGACAAGTCAAAAATGTTTTAATGGAGGTGGTTTACATAACATTACCCATATTGATTTGCTGAGGGTGTGTAATTATCATTCAGCTGGTATTGTTTAGTTTATGGTCTCCTTTGCTAACTTGAGAAGGAACTGAAGATCGCAGCATCTGTCAAATTAGTGCTAGTCAAAGCTTTGACATGAATAGTGGCTAGATTCAAACAGCAGTCGAATCTGCTGGCCTAGCCCCTGGAACTGAAGGCAGTAATGCTTCTGTAACATCTGTAGGTATAGTTTTCAGTGTCATGGAAAATAAGAAGGCCAGATTTTTCATTTCTTTCTGAAATATATTTCTGCTTCAATATTTCACATCTTAAAAGATTTCACAAAGGTCAATGGCTAGAACACAGTAGCTTCTGAATCATGTACATTCCACATTTCTGACTTGCAGTATATGAGCGGGCTAATCTTCCTTTATAGATGATAAATTGTGGGGGAAGTTCAGTGTTGTCTTCCATGAAATTAAATTATGTCAACAATTAAGGACAATATTTTGTGCCAGTTCCAAAAGCATGGGAGGTGTTCAAATACTGTGTGAATGAAAAATGTATAAAATAGTTGAGATTGGAAATGAAAGCCAATAACTGAAATGAGAAACAGGGTGAGCTTCTAGATAGTTCATTTAACTGAGAATTAGCCAGGTAGATTCAAATCACTACCACCATGTGGCCATGGTAGTAACTTTCCTTCATTTTTAATTTTTTTAATGTTAAAAGAATGTTCATATTTTGTAAGAATAAAAATGATTAAAGTGCTCCCACTATTGAACAAAAGAACTGGTAAGACTTAACTGATCTAGGATTGAGAGCAAGGTTGAGCTTCAAAAAGTTATTTTTGTGGACTACAACTTCCAAAATTTCCCAGCCAGCATGGGTGGTCATTCTGGCTGGGGTGTCCCAGGAGGCATAGTCCAAAAATGTAGCATTTCCAGAATATGAGTATTTTCATCCCAATGGTGAGGACCTAGGAATAAGCCCAGCTCATTAATGTGAGCAAGGAAGGTGATTTCAGTGAAATGTTTGTGGTTCCTCTTCTTCCATTAATAGAGTGGTTCATTGTAATTGGCAACTGTCAATGCAAGCAACCTCTACTGTGAAATTGACAGTTTATTCTGATTAGAGAGTTAAAAACCCTGCATCCACTTAGGCTTGTAGAACTCTTGGCATTTCAGTGGATTTGTAGGTCCCTTACTGTGTAGAGGATTAAGTCTACCACAAACTGCTGCTCAACTTCTGTTCATTCCAGTGAAGCTTACAATCCCCCCCCCCACCTTGTTGGAATGAATAAAGGTTGAGCAGTAGCCAGTAGATTGATTCCTTAATTATTAATGGTTGGCACTGGAGTACTGGACTAATCTTGTCAGCCTGGTGTGGTGAAATGGATCATTACTATTTCTTTGCACTCTGGGCCACCCTTGACAGCATCTTGCTGGTTCACAAGATGAATAATTTGTCCTTGTTCACTTAATCTGTTTTCATTTATTTGCCTGTTTATTCTTTAGGACCCTCCTTTTCCTTTACGGCATTGAATAAGCCATTTTTCATTAGCAAAATCAGCTATAAGGAATTTCCATTATAACAAATAGCTGAGACTGATGATATCTCAAAATGATGTGGCTATTAAAAATGCTTTGATATTCTCTTTGTGTTTTGGTGATGAAAGATAGGGAAGATGAATTCTTGATGTTCTGATGAAACACTCTGCAGTGCTGGGCAAGCCTTAATGAGTACTTTAGTAAATTTCAGGTATAGGTACTGAGATTCTTCTAGGATTGATATTTCAGGATCTAGCACCCTTGTAACAAAGAAATGCAGTCATTTCCGAGTTATCCAAATTTATTCTGTAATGAATGTTGTCTTTGTGTATATCCATTTGTTGTTGTTGCTGCGTGCCTTCAAGTCGCTTCAAGACTTATAGCGACTCTGAGGTATCAGAGAAGCTGAGAATGTTTGATTGCTTAAGGTTTCCGTCGCCGAGCAAGGATGTAAACTTTGGTTTTCAGATTTGCGAGAGCCAGCATGGTGTAGTGGTTCGAATGTTGGACTATGACTCTGGAGACCAGGATTCAAACCCCGGCTTGGCCATAGAAACCCACTGGGCGACCCTGGGCAAGCCACACTCTCTCATCCTGAGAGGATGGCAATGGCAAACCCCCTGTGAGGAAACTTGCTGAGAAAACCCATGATAGGGTTGCCACAAGTCGGAAACAACTTGAAGATACACAACAACAGCAACAACTCCTGATCTGCAGTTCTTTTCTCAGTTATAATAAGCTGATACCACTTGAATTTACATGGGGGCTTTTTAGATTGGCAGGAAAGTGTGACATGAAGTTGCACTTTCCTTAATGCTTAGCAGCTAGACTGCAAGCCCCAGGTGTGCATTTAAAAGGTACAGGGCAGCTAGACTGAGGGGTGTGGGAAGGACTTATCTGAAGTCTTTTCTGTGGCTCAGCAGCTACATGGGAAGCGGTCAGAACGCTACTAACACAGGCGGAACAGCTACACGGGCGGCAATGAACGCGGCTTTTAGCCACGGTGAACCTTTAAATTTTTTTTCCTTGCCGGCTGCGAACTGCGCAATTCCTCAATGCCCTGCAGGTGTAAAAGCTGGGGTTTATCCGCGAAGTTTTTTAAAGCTCCCAAACCCTAGCTCCACCCCTAATCCGAACCCTAGACATGCACAGTAGGGACTCTGGGATGCCGTTACTGTTATTCTACTGTGGATAACATGTCGATTCATTCACAAAATAAAGGGATTCATTCATGATGCACCAGTGCAACGGCACAGTTTAAAAAGGCAGAGGAGCCACAATGATAATTTGACGGATCCTCATAAGTATACATTTGTGTTGCGCAACTGCGCAGGTTTGCGAACTGCGCAAACGCAGTTACACCATACAGTCAAATTATCATTGCCGGCTGGGAACTGTGCAATTGCGCAGTTCGCAGCCAGCAGCCGGCAAACTTGCGCAGTTGCGCAGGACAAATGTATACTTATGAGGATCCGTCAAATTATCATTGCGTTTCCTCCGCCTTTTTAAACTGTGCCGTTGCACTGGTGCATCATGAATGAACCCCTTTATTTTGTGAATGAATTGACATGTTATCCACAGTAGAATAACAGTAACGGCATCCCAGAGTCCCTACTGCACATGTCTAGGGTTCGGATTAGGAGTGGAGCTAGGATTTGGGAACTTTAAAAAACTTCGCGGATAAACCCCAGCTTTTACACCTGCAGGGCATTGAGCATTTTAATTAGAAGTGAAGTCCACACCACGCATGCTCCCAATCCACGATCCATTATGATCTGCACCTGTATCGCTGCCTTTAAATGGGTGCTTTAAAGAGACAGAGCCCCATTTAACTGTGCAACTACACCTTAGCCTTTAGATGCAATAGCAATGTTGCACCCTTTTTAAAAAAGTAGTGGGGAAATCAAACTACTTTTTTAAGGCACTTCTTCTCCCTGAAAACTCCAAAATAGTGTTTTCATGGCACACTTTCCCTTTTTCTCATCTAAAGGCTGGGCTTTCATGCAGCCATCAACACACCTCTTTTTGCCAATCTAAAATGGGCCAGCTCCTTTTTAAAGGCGCTTCTTCTCCCTTAAAATGCCAAAATAGTGTTTTCATGGCACACTTTCCCTTTTTCTCATCTAAAGCCTGGGCTTTCATGCAGCCATCAACACATCTCTTTTTGCCAATGTAAAATGGGCCAGCTCCTTTTTAAAGGCACTTCTTCTCCCTTAAAATGCCAAAATAATGTTTTCATGGCACACTTTCCCTTTTTCTCATCTAAAGGCTGGGCTTTCATGCGGCCTTCAACACACCTCTTTTTTGCCAATCTAAAATGGGCCATGGTTGTTAAAATCCTGGGATCTGTAGTTTGTTGAGGTATCTTAGACTTTTCTGCTAGAGGAATTTAATCCATTTCCCTCGATTACAGCCCTAGAGTTTTGTAACAGAACATTCTGAACACCAGTATTCTGTGGAATGCAGCCATTGCATTTAAAATGGTAACACTGTGCCATAATTGGACTGAAACAAGTTTCTTCAGACCCTAAGTTTGAGAATGAACACATAAGAGCCAAAGTACAGTATGTGTTCTAGTACAGTGGGGCAAAAAAGTATTTAGTCAGCCACCAGTTGTGCAAGTTCTCCCACTTAAAAAAAATGAGAGAGGCCTGTAATTGACATCATAGGTAGACCTCAACTATGAGAGACAAAATGAGAAAACAAATCCAGACAATCACATTGTCTGATATGGAAAGAAATTCAAAAGAAATTCAAAGGTAGATTACAATGGAAAACTGCTAAACAAGAATGCTTCAAGACATTTAACCTTAAACTCTTAGAGCAGGGATAAAAGCAAAAGTCTTATTTACCCCACTCCATTCATTAATCACCTTATCTAGGGAAGCATGTCTGTCCCCACCCATCTATTGTTTGTTAATGCCCCCATCTGTTAATGCCTGTTCTTAAAATAATCATCACTCTTGGAGCTACTGATATTTCAGTTTTCTCTTACATGCTGGTTCCATTCCCCCAGCCAACGCCCCATCCTCACCCCAACCAAGCCTGCAGTTAATAATCAGCCAGCTGAAGTAACTCTTCATGCATCTGATGAAGTGGGTGGTAGTCTATGAAAGCTTTCTGTTTTTTAATAACATTTGTTAATTTTTAAGATAACGCATGTATCTTCCTTGTTCTAGATGCAACAGGTTAAGCGCAACAATGGGTCTGTCCACATTGTACAATTATAGCAGTTTGATCTCAGTTGAACTGCCATGGTTCTATCTCATAGAATCTTGGCATTTGTACTTTGGAGAGGAGATGCTTAGACTTCTCAGGTGCCCTTTTCTGAACTGCAGCGTAAAAGCTTTCTGACAGCAGTCTAAATCCTGTCACAAATTACAGATTGTAGGATCCCATAGGATGGATCTGTAACAGTTATAGTGGTATTAAGAACACTAGAATTGTGCCGTGTGGATACAACCTGTCTCTCTTGGAGTGGTTCAGAATCCATAACATTTGTACCATTCTGACACAGTTTGTAATTGGAACTCCACCCAGGTTCCTTCAAAACATCAAGCATGTGCCTTGCCATATGTGCCCAGGGTAATTTACTAGATTTAGACTGGCACTTCCCAGGGGGACAGGAGGTGCTAACATCCCTTGAAAGGAATGTGTTTGCATCCAAACTGTGTAATCTAATGCCAAAGCTTAGAAATGTTCCCTTTTGGGCGGAACAATTTCCAAAATTCCCCAGCCAGCATGGGCAGTGGGGATTTTGGGAGTTGTAGTTCAAAGGATCCCATTCTCTGATTTAATTTGAGTCATATGAATGCATGCAAGAGTCCATATGTAGCAATGAAAGATTCTGGGATTATTTTTTAAAAAATGACTTCTGTATCTGATACACTGATAATCCCAATAGACTCATTCTGTGAGGTTTTTTGTCTAGCAGATAGTACTGTAGTTTAAATTTGGACATGGAAGAAATATGCATGTTTTTTCTGACTTCATGGAAAAGGATGGTCCTTCAATTGGATATAAGTAATGATGTGAGTGTGTTGATTTCTACCAAAGTAGCAAAGTAAGGGAAGTTAAGAGCCTTGGATCAATTTAACTGACTTTTAGGAGCACAAGTTTGGTAGATGCTTAGAAGAGAAAAGCAAATCACAAATATTTATAAAATAATGCATTTCAGTAAATTTGCATAAAAATATGCTCTATTGCAAGTATGTATACTGTAAAATATAAAAAGCCTTCTGTAATCCATAAGTATGTATGTACTGTATGTGAAACGAATGGCAATCAAATTGTTTACTATAGTTTACTTAAGCACAGCTTCAGCTGTTGGTGCATGGCAATGTTACATAAATCTCAGCAGGGGAAAAATCATCATCATAGGAGCATTCCTCCCTTCAGAGGGGGGCATAATAAGGAAGGGTAAAAATAATTGCTTAGCAAATAATGTTGCTAAGTGTTAGTGACTAAATAACTTCCATGCCACAATCTGGACTATTCCCAAACCAGGAGTTTTAAAAGCAGGTTGTAATATATTGTGAATTTCAGGTCAAAGAAAAATAAATAAACCTCTTATATGAGACTGGGGCCTAAACTTGATTGTTACTCTCAGTTAGGGTGAACCTGCTGAATCACTGCTGCTTACCGTATATACTCGACTATAAGTCGACCTCATGTATAAATCGAGGGCAAGTGTTGGGGCCAGAATTATGGATTTTGCTATGACCCGTGGATAAGTCAAGGGTAAAATTTAGTGGCATATAGGAAAGGATCTAAAGGATGAAGCAAAGTAAAACAATGTCAAATAACTTTCAAAAGTCCATCAGACATAACTCTTTGTGCTTATTCTTAAGACTGGGTGGATGAGAAAGTAAAGTGCTTCCAGGACAGATTATACTCTTGCTTTCCACCAGGAGATGGTTCCTTCTTGTAAATAAGACTTAAGATACAGTACTTACATTGACCTGTGGATAAGTCGACTCAGGTTTTTTGGGTCAATTTTTTGACCTAAATTTCTAGACTTATACATGAGTATATACAGTAACATGATTCTTGAGTTAGCAACTTCGCATTAATTTAATGGGTCTGCTTTGGGGACTCACAGTTGGTTTCAGGCTGGATTTCAGCTGCAGTCCCACTTATCTGGGAGTAAATAGAATTGAATTCAATGACACTTCTCTTTATATATATGTAGGGTCAGGCTTTAAGTATTATATGTCTTCTAAATCCTAGCCTAATTATTCAGAACTTTATAGAAGCAGGAATAATGCATGTAGAGGTCTGTATTTCTTTTAGATGAATGAAAACAAAATGCCCAATCAATCTGATTAATATTTTTAAAATCCCTTACTTGCAGCAACAGTAAATAAAACAGAAGACATCTGGGCATACTTATAATGCTTTGCTTCAGATATTGGGTACATTATCTTATCTTGCAGTTTTATGTTGTTAGATGGCTATGATTTAATGTGGTTTGGATAAGTTGTTGGAAAATGGCTACCAATATTGTGGTGGCACAAGAGCATTTATACAGTGTATGTTAAATCTATCCACATCCTATGTTCCTTGACTGAAGAATGAATCAGGTGGTTGTAGTGTTGACTCTGAATTTCAGGATTCAGCTCACACAAGTAATCTGGCCTTAAGTTGCCTTGTTGGATAATATGTTAAGACATTAAGGAAGCTGTAGGAAAGCAGTAGAATTGACAAACTCTATCCAGTGGTTATACACAGGTCCTTTTTATTGCCACTCAAGCAGAGATATATTATTTCCTGAATTAACTATTTGCATACTCTTATCTGAGCAATTCAAATAGATTATTACAGTGATTGCTTCTTGAATCCTGACATAAATTATAGTTTCAGCCTAAATACTTGTACCATTGTCTCTGCCTTTGCTGGAGTAACCTTTTATGACATGTTGCTACCACATTTGTTCTATGTCAGTCTTTGCATTTGTTTACAGTCCACATAAAATTTATCATATTACTTCTGGGGATGCTTGAAAGATCAAAATAGATCTTTCCTTCCAGAGTGCAATTTAACCTGGTTTTCAAGATTTAAATGGTTTTAAAGCAGGGAGGAGGAAAATGCCATCCAGATGTTGGACTGTGCAAGTCTCAGCATAGCCAACAAGGAGAAATGCTTGGAATTGTCCAACAACATCTGGAAAGCTGAGCACTTTGAATTGTGTGGAAATGAGTGAATGGACTTATTTTAAGTATCAGTGGGATAGGTACACAATAGATATTATCTATATTATGAAGTAACTACGTTATTCAGAAGGATCTCATAGCACCTTTGAGACCAACTAAGTTTGTAGCATAAGCTTTCATAGCCAGAGTCTACATTTAAGCTGCATCTAAACTGCAGAATTAATGCAGTTTGATAAACACTTCAACAGCCATGGCTACAAATTGGGGTTTGTTATTTTGTGAGTTATTTAGCGTTCTCTGTCAGAGAGCTCTGGTGCCAAACAAACTGTAAAGCCCATGAGTCCATAGGATGGAGTCATGACAGTTACAGCGGGGCCAGACTGCATTAATTCTGCAGTATAACAGCAGCCTCCGTCTACAAAATCTTGTGATATACATGTCTTTCTGTCAATTTGTTTCAAAGGTACCACAAAATCTCATTGCAGATTGATCCAGACTAACATTGCTATGTCTTTGAATACAATACAGTCAGCCTTTCCCTTATGCAGGGATCCATTCAAGGACACACACACACACTCGCACATAAGGGAAATAACATGTATGCTCAAGCCCATTGAAAACAATGGTGCTTAGAATCATAGAATCCTAGAGTTGGAAGAGATCACAAGGGCCATCCAGTCCAACCCCCTGCCATGCAGGAAGTCCCAATCAAAGCAGCTTGTAGGCGAGGCGCACGCCAGAGGCGCACTCACTGTTGCTTCTTCTGGCAGGCAGCTTCAGCGTAAGCTGAAAGCCATGTGTGGTGCACCCGCTTATGGCGCAAGCACATTGTATTGAAAATCAGGCTGATGTACAACTCATTACTGTAATCTGGTTTGGAGTTATGGTTTACTTTGGTAACCCACACTCCATCTATCCAGGAGATGCTGCAGTTGATGGACCAGTTGGCATAAGGTACTCTGTGCCACAGAAACTGCTTTGGCCTTTAATGAGAAAGCTGGATGTAGGAACTGCCTGTCCCCTAGCTTTTTAAAAAGTATATCCAGAAAAGCTTTTCTGGCTGCTTAATTTTATATGTCCATCTTATTTCTTTATGTGTATACCATCCAAAGCCTCAGGGTGCCCTCAAAAGAAAACATTTTAGAACTATTTTAATGGAACAGAATCCTTCAATAATCTCTGTCATACACTGAACTGCTCTTTACAGAAAAAGCTTTTGAGTCTGTCCATACGGTATTGCAGCATTATACGTCTTTTCATAAGAGAGTAAAAGGTACCTAGAGTCAGTCTGCAAATCCACATATCTCATTACCACAAAATTTATGGATAATCTGACAAAATGCATTTGTGGGTGACTTTTTACTACCAGTAAAATGGGAAGTGTGTACACTTGTGTACTTGAAATGTTCCATTGAACAGTTTTTACTACAGCACACATGTGAGCAGACCTATATTAGGGCTGTGTCTTGATTTGCAGTAAGAGCCATAGGAAGTTAAGCTCTTGTTAATATAAATATAAATGAGACTGCTGTTGTTCCTTGAATGTAGATAGAACTTGGAAAACCTTTTTCAACTAGTACTCCTGAATCCCACAGTTAGCATAGCAATTGACAATCCTGGCTGGGGGTTTCTGGGAGTTGTCAAAAAATAATCATTCCAGGCCCTTTACATTTGGTGCCTATGAATTTGTGCCAGGGATGGTTGTATTTTCTTATCTACAGATTGTCTCTCCCATCCAAAATGCTTTGGACCAGAAGTGTTTTTGATTTAGGTTTTTCTTTTTGGATTGTGAAAAGTTTGCATATATGTAATTAGATATTTTAGAGATGGAATCCAAGTCTAAACATGAAATTCATTTATGTTTTGTATATGTAGCCTCAAGGAAATTTTATACATAATATTTTAAATAATTTTTGTGTGTGAAACAAAGTTTGTATTCAATGAACTATCAGAAATCAGAGGTATCACTATCTCAACCACCCATGAAAAAATTTTTGGATTTTTGAGTATTTCAGATTTTGGAATTCTGGGTAAGGGAGACTCAACCTGCACTTCCTAAATTCTGCACACTCTCTGAGAGTTTGGGTGGCTTTGCTATGCTGCATTAGATATCAAAGCTGAACATCTGTGATTAGATATTAGGGGATATTTTTCATGCTCAGAAAGCTGGCACTGTCTTAAAAAGTTTAGTCACACTCCCCTCTGGTTATTAACTAAGTCATCATAAAAGCAGTAATTTAATGGCCTGGCATAATTTAATCAAACAAATGAATAACCCAGGTAGAACTAAATAGATGATTACAAATGGCCACTTTTTCAAAATGGTTCTCATTGTTTTTCTTCAAAATCTTTTTTAGAGTTTTGACTTTTGATTATAGAAGAAAAAAGTGATGGATAATAGCTGTTTCCATGAGGAGCTGCATTTGTCTGGAGATGACAGGAAGGAAGTCATCTTTTGGTTGATCTGCCTTGTAAAAACTGCAGGTGCAAATTGAGGTGATCTTAGGGTCAACACAGCTAGGCAGCGCAAGTACATGGTCAGATTCTCAGTTTCTGCAAGTAGCAGCAGGGCTTAATCCCTGTAGCTTCAGGCAGGCTAAATGAAAGCTCTGAAAGAATTCTTCTCTCATTTTCAGCTGCAAAGAACAAACAAAACGTACTTCATCAGAGAGCAAATCTGAACGCACCATTAATCTAGCCAGGGTAGTCTTCTGGCTCTCAGTTCAGTAATTGTTTTTCACTTAAATATAATTTTATATGTTGAAAACATACTACACCTTCTTAAAAGAAGCCAAAGTAATAAAGAGCAGAAGTTTAAAAATATACCTTCACATCTAGTAGAAGCTTAACAATTTCTTGGAATATTTCATATACAGTAAAAGGTTTTTGATTAAAATACACTTAGGTAGTTCTTGAAGACCTACTTATTGCCCTTTCATTGTATGCTGTACTTACGGCTGTGCAAGATGGACAGTGAAGAAAGCTGACAGGAAGACAATCTCCTACCAGTGGTTTGAAATTTGGCACTGGAGGAGAGTTTTGTGGATACCATGGACTAACAAAAAGATGAATAAATGGATTTAGGAGGAAATTAAGGGTGAATTCTCCCTAGAAACCAAGATGGCTAAACTGAAACTGTTGTATGGGAAGATGTGACTTATTAGAAAAAAGAGTGATGCTTGGCAAGATAAATGGCAGTAGGAAAAGAGACTGTGATACAGGTGGATAGACTCAGTTGAGTTTGCAAGACTTGAGCAGAACTCTTACGATAGGGTATCCTAAAGTTTTAATTATCACCTTTAAAAAAATTTGATGGAAGGTTTATCTTGATTTGTAGTTGTTAATTTATCTCAATGTAGTCACCATCCAGATTGATACATTTTTCCCAGCATTTCTTGACCCTCCAAATACCGTTATTGTAGAAGTCTGCATTTTGCACCTTACAAGGATTTTACACTTTTGGCTCAGCCTGTCACAAAATAAAGGATGCAATGTGCTGATTTTCTTAATATCATGCACTTAGGGACCAATTGTGGCACTGACAAAATTTCATCAATATACCATAATAACTTCTGGGTGATAATTATTACTTTACGATACTCCCTCATAAGGCGCAATCTGCTAAATTCTATAATATCAGGTATCCGGAGGGTCAAGAAACTCTGGGGGAAATGTGCAAATCTGGATGGTGACTACATAGAAATAAGTTAACAACTACAAATCAAAACAAACTTTCTATCAGATTTTCTTAAAGGTGATAATTTAAACTTTAGGATACCCCCTCGTATTAACTGGGTGGCTTGAGAGGGGTGGGTGGGTCTCATTCATAGGATCAGTGTAAGATGAAGCTGAGTTAACAGGAATTAACAACAACCATGAAATGTTCTCCACTCATACAATCAAACAGGCTAAAAATCAGATAATGCAACAAATACAAAGGTAATAAAAATTCAAGCATTGATATGCTGTTGCATGGTTCCAAAAAGAAAACAGAGTGCCAGGCAAGCCTCCTTGAAGAGGGTATTTCATAAATGGGGCATCACAACTAAGAAGATCCTTTCCTTTGTAGCCATCTATCTAACTTTCCTTGGTAGGGAAAGCTGAAGGGAGACATCCAAAAATGACACAAGTACCTGGGCAGATAAATATGGGAGGAGACTTGCCTTTAGTAGCTAAAGGGAACTCTCTAAATTAAGTTTGGATGATCTCCTCCATCTCATCTGCTTGTCTTTACACCTTCCATTCTTCCTTGATAAACTGTAAGTGAAGGCAGCAAAGAAGGTATATCTTTTGTTTTTCCCTGCTGTGAAGCACTTAGTTCATAAAAGTATCATGGCACTACTTGGGAGCTGACCTCAAAAAAAAACCTTTGGTATCAGATGTGTTTAGCCTGTAACTATTCTGATTCCATGACTTTCTGTCTGGAGCTCTTCCAGACACACTACTGATCTTCACAAAAGGGTGGTCAACAGGTAGCCTTATATCCAGACTCCAGACTGTTTGGATAAAAATACAACATAAATGTATTGACTTTTGGGTTTTTTTGTAAGGTGTCAGAATCATTATCAGGTTAGAGATTAAGTGTGCATACTAGCCTCTTCTATCATACTATGAAAAAATAAGAAGCACTTGATTTTGAGAAATGAATTTAAGTAGAAGATTCAGTAATGCTGATGTGGATGGGATGGCCAAGGTGTGTCAAATGCATATTCCCTTTCCAGAGCCCTTGCCCATATTTCTTCCATTTGATATGTCATTTCTGCTTAGGTTATTGTCTACAGGCTGCCCTCCCCAACCATGGGCTTTCCATCCACGGATTAAGCATCTGCAGATGTGAAGTCCGATTGCTGCTAATGGCAGTACATCCGCATGGCAGAGTGGCCACTGTGCACTGCCATTGAAAACCTCAAGACTTGAGGTCCTGCTTTTTTTCATTTGTGGGGGGGGGGGGGGGAGGAGGATCCGGAACAGAACCCCTGTAGATAAGAAGGGCCTACTGTATAAGCTTTATATTCACTATTTTCTTTAACTTCTTTGCTACTCCTTTCACATCTGAGCAAATGTGTGGAATTCTGTAACAGGCAGCAGTAGCTATAAAAGGGACATGCAATTTTTAATTCTATTAAGGGCATCAACACTCTTGCACTGAAGAAAGTGTAATAGTGTGTGGTGGAAGTACTGTGGACCACTTTGAAAATGCCTGAAAAGCACAAGAATGCATCAGGAGTTTAACATTGGCTCATTGAAATTTGGCATTTGACTCCTAAATATTTTTTAAATAATCAGGATAAGTGTTCAGAAAACATCAAAACAAAGAGAATGGAATGATGTGTAGAGTTGTTGTGGGGGTGTGAAATACTTCTGTCTAGTCCCAAAAGGACTGCTTTGGGAAGCAGTGGGAAGTTCATAACATATTTGAAATGAAACAAAAACATGCTTGCTCCATATAGGACGAGGCATTACTCATCCAGACACAATAATTCTTCAGTAATAAGGACTACCTACTATGATATTTACAGCAGAAATTAAGTTTTCGTCACAGTTTGTTGATAGTAATGTTGATTTTACAACACTTTGCTGAATAGTAGCAAAAGTAGTCAGTCTTATGAGGGTTGGACTAGCCAACTAGTCCTCCAGATGTTTTGGACTTCAGCTCCCAGAAGCCCCAACCAGCTTAGCCAACAGTCAGGAATTCTGGGAGATTACATCCAAAACATCTGGAGGACCAAATTTTGGGAACCACTGGAGCCTTTAATTTGATACACTGAGCTGTTCAGCCGAAGTTCCATGGAGTTAAAAACATTGTGCTCACTCCATCCCAGTGAAGGTACAGCAGCACACTCCATTTTGGACTCTTCCAGCATTATGATTGTATGATTCCATAGTGGTGGGATACTACTCCACAAAAGGGCTTCAGATGCCTTCCTGTTGCTAACACAAACACCGATTTATGTAGTCTGCCACCTAGTGACAGAAGATGTATTGCAGGCTGCAAACACATGGATGCACTTAAATTCATTAAATTAACACATTTTAAAAAATCAAATCAACCCAATGGGTACATCCTCTGTGTGCCTTTTGTGTTTGTCAGGTTTCATTGCTGCTTTTGGCTATTTTCCCTTCCTATGGAAGTGAAAAATAGCTGTTGGGCTCATATATGTGACAGAAGACTTGGCATCCTCCCCCCCCCCCCCCCCCCGCTGCCATCCCGTTAGGTGTTTGGACTGTTTGAAAAAGTAGAACTATTTACTCAATTCTTGTTGAGCATGCGGTGAAAAAGAGTCCATTAGGCCTAATAGGTGAATATCCACTGGGGAGGTGTTACTGCTGGGGGAAAATGTTGCTTCTGTTTGTGAGAATTGTGTGTCTTTGTCCCAATTACTGTTTGTTTCAAGCTTTAATACCACTAAATATGTTTGCATGAGCAAGCTTTTACGATCTGTTGTCAGTACTTAAATTGAAGTCAACAAGAAAATTCTCATTGACTCTAGAATACCCATTCGTCTTCTTTTTAGTGATCCTCTGTTATATCAAAGTAGTTAAGCCAGTTGTTGGTTACTGTGAATTTTTTTGCTTTCCTATTGTGAGCCAGCATAGCAGACTTGCTGATGGACTTACTGTGTACTTTTTGTTGGTCTTGCTATGGGTGAGATGTAAATATGTTATTAGTATCTGATAATTGCAGTGAGAGCCAACCTTTTTAGTAACTAATAAACAAAAGCGAGTGAATCTATGGAAAATAAAGTAATTAATAAATTATTTCTTCTCACATTTTTCCATACTATCGGATCAGAACACTTATTTTCTTCATTTTTAAAAATGAAGCACAGGGGAATCTGGTCTCTAATTTAAAATAGAATGATAGTAATCTCCTTGGAAAGCTCTTGAAGTTTCAAGTCTTCCCTTATTCATGAAGGTATAATTCAAACAGCACCACATTCACCTAGGAGGAAGGCTTCAATTTACTCAGGGTAACATTCAGGGTTTACAGAATCCTTGGAGATGGAACTGGAAAGAAAGGGTACAACAACAAAAACAATGTTTATTTATAACACCCTTTTCACCAGGACAGTCCTCTTAAGACTCAGTAGTAATTGAGTGATCAGAAAGAGAGGAGAATAGAGAGGCAGAATGATGAAAAAAGGTAGAATAAACCATATTGTTGTTTGAATAGGATTTTCCCGATTCATCGCAAGGAGCTATTTCAAAATGGCACCAAGAAAGCAAGTGTGAGCTGCCCATAGACATCAGTGGAGAACTCAAACATTTTAATATATTGGAATGGGCACAAGTGTAATCCCCCTCCTCAATTTCTGTGGGAGGGTGAAAACTACAAACAAGCAAATAGCAACTACCTGTGCATAGTTGGCACAGAAAGCAAACAAATTATTGAAGGGGAGTAAGAAAGGAAAGGTGGGTAGGGGGAAAGGAACCTTAAATTCCATATGGAACCCTTTCATTGTAGGGTCTCCCTTGTATGTATATAATGAACTCAGGTCCAAAACACACTACAGAAATAATCCAGTTTGAGATTGCTTTAACTGCCCTGGCTCAGTGCTAGGGAATCCTAGGAACTGTAGTTGTGTGAGGCATTTAGACTTCTCTGTTAGAGAGCTCTGGTTCCACAATAAACTACAATTCCCAGAATTTCCTAGCACTGAGCCAGGGCAGTTAAAGCGGTCTCAAACTGGATTATTTCTGCAGTGTGTTTTGGACCTCAGCTGTCAAGTTGTGACAGCTGTTATAATACAACCAAAATAGGACACCTGAGGAACAAGACACGGATATCAGTATGTGGAAGGAAACTGCAAAGTTTGCAGATGTGTACATAATATCGAGGAAAAACAGTTGCACCCTCAAACAGACTAATGAGAACTGAGTGTAGTGGTGCTAGAAAGCTTAGCATCTTGGGAGGGGACGGGAGGAATGGAGAATAAAGGGATGGGCAGATGAAACGGTAACAGTAGACTGCAAAAGTGTGTGGCCGTCTGGACCACTAAACTCTCCACTCTGCAACAGATGCCGTTTTTAGCATTAAAGAAGATTTCATTTTTATTCATCAGGAAACTTCCAAAAACTTTTCTAATAAATGTTCACATTTTGCATTTGTACTGCTATGCAAGTAGACTTTATGTTGTAAGAGAAAAAACTGCCCCCTTTTTCTTTCTTTTTTAAAAATATTAACAAATTTATTTGAGGCAGAGAACAATCTGCCACCTGCATAAAGAATTGTACAAGCTTAGGAAATACCTGCTGGGTTTTTTAAATCTCCAGATAAACTTTATCTGACTCTATGCAGACTATAAAATAGACTTTGGGACCCTAGTTCACATTCTTCTTGCAGAATTGGATGCAAAGTGTGCAAGATTAGAAAACCATTTTTTTCTGCCTTCAAAAATGTCTTGTTCGCTTTCTGTTTCTGATGAACACTATGCTAAAATTAGAGCTCCAAAGAATAATTATTTGGAAATTATTTTTGTCAGCATCACTGGGAAGTGGAGGGGGGGCTACCAGGGTAGAAAGAGGGCAGGAATAAAATGACTACAACAATAAGAGAAGTTTTCTCAATCTTTTTACTCTGGAGTAATCCATGAAATAATACTCAGCCCTCAGGGAACTGCAAAAAAAAAATATATTTTCAGCTCAACAACTGGTTGTTGTTTTTAAAGTCACAATCTCTCACAGAACCACTAATGACCTCCCACAGAACCCTGCGTGTGTATGTGCCTTCAAATCACCTGAATTCATGACCCCATGAATTCCATAGCATTTTGTTAAGCAAGGAGTGCTCAGATCTGATTTTGCACCTTCCTCTGAATCACCTGGTATTCAGGACTTGGTATTACAGCACCTGGTATTCAGGAAACCCTGGTTGAGAAACCCTAATCCCAATTGTCTGGGAAGGAGTGCAGTATGCTTACCTTAGGGGAAAATAAAATGGAAAAACATGCTGATTTAGGTCATTTGTCTTTTTGGTGTCTCTGGATCCAGAAGGGTGAGACAGGTGATCACCGAAAAGGTGAGAAACTTTTTAAAAAACAACCTTCCATTTATATTTTTCAGAAAGTTGCCCTTGTGTTCATCATTTTTTGTAGTTTTTGTATTTATTATTGATGTTCAAAAATATTTGTGTGGGCAGACAGCCATTTATCAGTAACACTGGCTATCACATTTGTTAGGTGGAGAGAATATTTTTATCAAGTGTTTGCACCTAATTTTCTTGACTGTAAAATTTATGAATGATTTCCCTCAGTACATATAAGTCAGCATTCACATTTGTTCACAAAAGTTGATAGAATTCTAACAGTAGTGGAATATATTTTGTTTTAGCGTGAGCATGAAATTGCTACAATAATACCTTTCTATTTCTTGATAAATTGAAAAAGCATGAACCCTGTGAACATGCACAGATTAAAATTAGTAAGACTAAAGATAATCTATGTAGACTACTATAGACTCACATAAATAGAAATAGAAATATAAAATAGCATAATTTATTAATATCTCTGGGATGCAGATTTTGAGAAACTGAAATTTGTGTAGACTTTAAATAACTGGTAGCATATGCGGTTCTACATTAAAAATAGGTTTTCTGCTAGTGAAGACAGGTGTCAGCAGCAGGTGCAACTGGATATGATTAAAGTGACATACTACAAAACAAGTGACTAAGAAACATGTGTTGTTAAATTCTGGTGGACAAGGATCCTTTGTCTGCTATTGTGTCACTGGGGATAAGGGCTGGGAATCATGCAGCCCTCCAGATGTTGTTCAGCTGCAGCCCCCAACAGTTCTCACCATTGGTGGGGCTGTTGTGGCTTGTGAATCATAGAATCATAGAATCATAGAGTTTGGAAGAGACCACAAGGGCCATCCAGTCCAACCCCCTGCCATGCAGGAAGTCCAAATCAAAGCATCCCCGACAGATGGCCATCCAGCCTGTGCTTAAAGACCTCCAAGGAAGGAGACTCCACCACCCTCCAAGGGAGTGTGTTCCACTGTCGAACAGCCCTTACTGTCAGGAAGTTCCTCCTACCGTTAAGGTTGAATCTTTTTTCCTGCAGTTTGCATCCATTGTTCCGCGTTCTAGTCTCTGCAGCAGCAGAAAACAAGCTTGCTCCCTCCTCAATATGACATCCTTTCAAATATTTGAACAGGGCTATCATATCACCTCTTAGCCTTCTCTTCTCCATGCTAAACATCCCCAGCTCCCTAAGTCGTTCCTCATAGGGCATGGTTTCTAGACCCTTCACCATTTTAGTTGCCCTCCTTTGGACCCGCTCCAGTTTCTCCACATCTTTTTTGAATTGTGATGCCCAAAACTGGACACAGTATTCCAGGTGGGGCCTGACCAAGGCAGAATAGAGCGGCACTATAACTTCCCTTGATCTAGAAACTATACTTCTATTGATGCAGCCTAAAATAGCATTGGCTTTTTTAGCTGCTGCATCGCACTGTTGACTCATGTTCAACCTATGGTCTACTTGGACTCCTAGATCCCTTTCACACGTAGTTTCATTCAGCCAGATGTCCCCCATCCTATATCTGTGCATTTCATTTTTGTGCCCTAAGTGCAGTACCTTACATTTCTCCGCATTGAACTTCATTTTGTTAGCACTGGCCCAGTGTGGAACGCAGAACGGTTCCCAATCCTTCTGTAAATGTAGTATGGAAGCCATTGATGTATCCTTGTATAGTAGGGTGTATGGAGAGAAATATTTTAGTTGCTTGCTATCAGAAAATATTAATTTCCACATAAATTCTGGTGATTACTAATGTACTAAACTTCAGTTTAAGATGGCATTGTCTTTATTTCTTCCAAGTCTCTGTCTTATTTCTGGACATATGGAAAGAGCATGATCAATGATGAGGAATTTGCTGTTTTGCTCATAACTTTCTGCAGAAAGTTGGTGGCTGTTATACCATTGACTATTCCAGTCATTTGCAAATAGTGGTATCCCTCAGGAAAGATTTAAAATACTAGCCATTTGTCACTTGCAGACTACTCTTTTTAATGGATTCTGCTGATGCATTAAAGAGAGCCTTTTGTACATTGCAAAGACAGGTTCCCTGATTTTGGATGGCTTTTGTGGACAACAAAAAAGGTTGGTCACCAGAACTATGGTGTGCATTCTTGTCCTTGCCTTCACATTGTATCTACAGCAACCATCTGAGACCAGGGATGAATATCTGCTCCTTTTTCCATCTTAAAGTGTGGAACTGAAAGAATCACTTTTCCACCTTGGATTGCCTGTTTTAGTATGCTGCACAAACACACACAAAAAACCCTAACGCTTCCATTGTTCATCTTTCATTAAACGTGCTACATCTTTCATCCTAGATTCTCTCCTGCACCCATTCTTCAACTCCTCTTTCCATAGTAAACAATAAACGGGGGTTATAAGGACAGTTCTCACCACAAACACCTAAGGGAGATTATATAAAATTGCAAGAGTAGTCATCATTGTGTAATGGTTTGAGCATTGGACTACGACTCTGGAGACCCGCTGGGTTACCTTGGGCAAGTGATAGTCTCTCAGCCTCAGAGGATGGCAATGGCAATCCCTCTCTGAAGAAACTTGCCAAGAAAAACCTGTGATCGATTTGCTTACAGTGGGTCATGGCTGGTTTTTGGACAAAGACAAGATTTAAAGGATCCATCTTCAGTTGCCTTCTGTCTCTGGTTTATTAATTGGGATGATTGGGAGATGCTCCAGTTTTGTCAACTTGAGCTGCAGCTTTATTACTTGGCTTCTGCACATCTAAAAGATGCCAATTTTAAAGTAGCCCTATAGTGGTTGGTTGTCATTTTCAGATCAGAATACTTATTTTAGTCACAACTTTGTGTTTTAATTTATCTTGTTAATTTTTATATGAGTTTTAGCATAGTGATTATTTTTATCTGTTATGCATCTTAGTATTTTGTACTTTATTGCTGATATGGTCAGCCGACTAATCAATAAACGTTGTTGTTGTCATAACGTTAAACAAGCCACAATATGTCTCTCAAAGCCCCTTAATGCTTAAGCAGTACTTCATTTTTCAATTATCTTTTCCAGACTTACCAGCCACAAAGTCATACATATAGCTTTGTCTTCATTTTTAAAGGGCTGATCTAGACTGGCAAAAAGGGGTGTGTTCATGCCTGCATGAACGTGTAGCCTTTAGATGACTGAAAGTTTGGCATGAACACACTTCTTTTGCATTTTAGTGGGGAAAAAGCAGCTTTAAAAAGGAGCTGCTTTTCCCAGCTTCTTTATAAAAAGGGTGTAAATGTGCAGCTGCATCTAAATGCTGCAGTGCAACTACAGCTTTTTAAAGCTCCCAAACCCTAGCTCCAGCCCTAATCCGAACCCTAGACATGTGCAGTAGGGACTCTGGGATGCTGTAACTGTTATGCAACTGCACGTAAAATGTCAATTCACTCATAAGATAAAGAAGTTTATTCATAAACTTAAAATGTAATGGATTTAATATCATTTTAAGGGGGATGCAGTTTATTTTATTGATGTAATAGTATTTTAATGTGTAAGCCTCCTCGATTGATCTCATAGGGGTGGGGTAATAATAATAATAATAATAATAATGGGGTTCATTCATGGTGCACGGATGCAGCTGCACACTTTAAAAAGGGAAGTGAAACCACAATTGTAATTTGACAGATCTTCATAACTGCACACTTCATGTGTGATGTACCGGTGCAACTGCGCAGTTCACAGCCGGCAACAACAACACCAAAATATTAAAGGTTCAGTGTGGCCAAAAGCCCCATTCATTGCCACCCATGCAGCTGCTCCGCCTGTATTTCTAGAATCCTGACAGCTTCCAATGTAGTTGCTGAGCAATAGAAAAGACTTCAGATAAGTCGTCCCCACACCCCCTCAGTGTAGCTGCCCTATGCCTTTTTATTACACACCTGGGACTTGGAGTGCAGCTGCTAAGTATTAAGGAAAAGGCAACTTCATGTTGCCCTTTCCTGCCAATCTAGAAAGCCCTAAAAGAAGTAACAACCTCATTGTTTTAAAGCTTCCTTTGTGATTGATCATGACAACTTTGTTTAGACCTATATTGGGAAGATGGCAAAATAACCATCGAGTTTATTAAAACAAAAACCAATAGCTGTTATTTTATGGGAATGATTATGTCTGATGTTTATTTTTGTAAGAGCAACTACCCAGAACATAATTAGCAATGGGCAAGTAGACAACTGATAAGGCGACACAAACACCTAATATTGAAGGGAGAGAAAAACTATTTTGAATCTTTTCTCGACTATTTCTCCCACCCTCACCCTGCCACGTTTTTGAACTCCATTGAGAAATTTTAAAATGTATTTATTTTGTGGTATTTTTCAATTTCTACTAGCCAAAGAGAGTTCCTGAGGACTGAAGAATGAAAATGTACTCTTGAGTGTTTGTTGTTGTGTGCCTTCAAGTCATTTCTGACTTACTGTGACCCTATGGCGAACCTATCACAGGGTTTTCTTGGCAAGATTCTTCAGGGGGGATTTGCCTTGGCCATCCTCTGAGGCTGAGAGAATTGCCCAAGGTCACTCAGTGGGTTTCCATGGCTGATTTGGAATCAAACCCTGGTGTCCACAGTCAAAGTCCAACACTCAAACCACTATGCATGTTAATAACTGGAAAATGCTTGGTTACACCCATTTAATTTTAACCTTCTTTCCCTTTCAAGATAGAAGAACCTATCTCACAAATGTGCAATTAAGAAAATACATTGTTTAACACTAATATGTAATATTGCTTACAATTGTTAAACATTAATGATCACAGAAAGTATAATTTCTTTTTAAGGAATTGTTCTTTTTATGGACTTGGTTGGTCACACTGGAGAGCATTCAAAAGCAGCCTTTCCTATGAACCCATATGAAAGCTAATTACACTTGTAATTATCTGTGTGTCATTTCAGTTTTGCTGTTCCTAATATATGAATGCATTGGATGCTACTACTTTCTTCGTCAACCTTTACATGGCTGCATTTAAATGCTAACTCATAAACTGTTTGAAATAACAAGCTGCACACAGAATTGCTGTAGATACAAGCCTAATCATGCAAATGAGCTGTGATCATTTTTTTAAAATCTTGTGGACAGATACATTGAAAATATTTCAGAGTATAATGTAGTTTCTTCTTCGTGGTCTCTGCGAATCATACAAATGGGTTTTACTGCGCATGCGCAGTGCAGCTCGGAAACTTCTGGAATCGCTAGGCAGATCTTGAATTGCAACTTTTTGGCGGTAGCTCCGCCCACCCCTATATAAGCCCCGTTCCCGCTCTTTCCTCTCAGTTCCTTTTTTCCGCCGCGTTAGCAGCAGTAGGGAACTTCGCTGGTATTCGCTCTGTTTTTTTGACGATTCTTCGGATTAATCCTCGGCTTTAGATTGATATTCTTCGGCTTTGACCCTCGGACTGTTTGATTATTCTCGTTCCGTGAGTCTTCGCGGCCCGTCGAGCGTTTCAGGCCTCTGGGCGACATGGCTCCTCCATTCAAGAGCTGTGACACTTGCGGGGGAAAAATCCCTGAAAAGGACACTCATTCCACGTGCCTTTTGTGCCTTGGGGAGGGTCACAACCCCAGGTCTTGCCCGCAGTGCCAGCTCATGACGCCGCAGGCGCGGAAGAATCGCGCGGCAAGATTGCAGGCCGCGCTGTTTTCGCAAGCTCTTCAACCGCAGGAGGTTCTCCCGTCGGGCTCCAAACCATCTTCTGCGAGTAAGTCTACCTCGGCAGATAAAGCAACTCCGAAAGTTACGACTAAGTCGGCTCCCCCGAAGGGCTCGGGTTCGACCGCCACTCCCTCGACTGCGTCCGTGGTTCGTTCCCCGGTATCCACGGGAGGACAGGAGGCGTCCGTACCGCGTAAGGAGTCTGCGGACCGGATGAGTTCCGAGAAGGCCTCCAAATCGGAGGGGGAGAGGCGTAAGAAGCATTCGAAAGCCCCGAAACGGAAGCATTCGGAGGCTAAGGACTCTAAGTCCAGACATCATGGATCCAAGAAGCCACGGATGGAGACTCCGGCTTCTGATGAACCCGCGAAAGTGGCTTCAGTGACTTCCCCGGTTTCGAAACGGGCTGCTTCAGTACCGAAGGATGTGGAAACCGGTGTGTCGGTGTCACGGGCCTTGCCCATGGCGGAACAGGCCCTCTCGGTGGAGGAACTCCAGATTGAGGTTCTCTCGGATCACTCGGAGGAGCTTGAGCCTCCCCTGTTGCCTTCTCCTCGACGGGAGCTGAGAAGGTCTCCGACACCCATGCCCGAGGGGTCCCCGGCTAAACACCCAGTCCGGGGGAAACCCAGGTACGTCTACGACAGCGAGACGGACACGTATTATATCCCGGTCCCAAGAGAGCGTGCGCTGGCCGAACCGCAGGGGAGTCTACAGACGACCGTGGCTCAGGTGCACCATGTCGAGGAGCCTAGGCAGGCCACGACGTCAACCCAGACGGCCGCCCTGCAACGTCCGTCGCGGTCTCCGTCTCTGGTGGTTTTGGTTCATCGGGTTCCGTCGGATTCAGATTCAGAATCCCTGGATTCGAACCCTCCGATTTCTCCCCGGTCCCGAGACTCCGAAATCGAGGCGGCAGGTTCTCCTCAGGACCTCTATGTCCCGGGTGCGTCCTCCCCCACCGATGATGTCCGCTCCTTTACCGAGCACGTAATCCGGATGGGAAGGGCCCTTGAGATTGAGGTGGCCCACTTGGACGATGATGCTTCCGATCCTATCGAGAAGAGAATCCAGGGTAAGGTGCCTACTCCACCGTCCATCCCGTTTTTGCCGTCGTTGGACAAAATAGTTCGTCGGTCCTGGGAGGCTCCTGCCTCCACGGTGATCCAAGCCCGGAAGATAGAGTCCCTCTATCGGATTACGCCATCTGAGGCCGTATGGCTGCGCTCTCACCCTCGGCAGAATTCGGCAATTGTTGAAGGGGCACAACACACATTCACCCCCAAGACTTCGACTTCACCGTCGGACAGAGAGGCTAAGAAGGTCGATGCTTTAGCCAAGAAGGCTTACGCGGCCTCAGTCTTAGGGCTGAAGGTCGCTAATTATAACGCTTGCATGGGGGCGTATATTCAGTACCTGATGGAACGGATGTCCACGGTACTCCCCGATGTTCCGGCAGAGAGCAATAAGTTAGCTACTGAGCTAAGGGATGAGGCGCATTCCATAGGAAGTTGGCTGATCACGGCTTCGAGGAACTCCGCCGATTGTTCTGCTAAAGCCATGGCGGCGTCCATAGCCCTTCGACGCCACGCGTGGCTCCGCGCCTCGGACCTGAACCAAAGTGCTCGTTCAGCCATTGAGGACATGCCCTATGATGACGCAGGTCTGTTTCATAAGGAAACAGACGATAAATTAAATTTCAAGTACCACATGAAATCGGCGGCGCGTAAGCATGGCATGTCTTTGGCGCCACAGTCGTCCTATCGGAGTCGCTTTGGATTCTACCGTCCGCCCTATTCCTCATACCGCCGCTCTTATCAAGACCGGCAGTTCCAATCCGGTGAGCAATCAAGACAGAGGTATCCTTCTCATTCATCCTCGTCCTCAGGGCGTCGTCAGCCTTTCTCCCGGTACCGAAAGCAATTTCGGAAGCAGGACCCGGAGCCTCCCAGAAAGAAGTCCTGAAGGGCTCTTGCGTGCTCCGTCGTTCGTCCCCTTCAGTTTTTCAACCTTCTTCTACCCTTTCAGGACACCTGGGCGCAAATTTCATCGGACGCCTGGGTCTTGGACATTTTGAATAGGGGCTATGCCCTCGAATTCAAGGATTGGCCTTCAACGGGCCGCTTCACCCCCACCCAACCCTCACCTACCCTCCTCGACGAAGTACGCACTCTGCTTTTTAAGGGGGCGATTTCCCCGGTTAAGGAAGAGAACTTTTCCCACTGTTTCTTTTCACGTTACTTTACGGTTCCGAAACCGGATGGTTCATTGCGGCCCATCTTGGACCTCCGAGCCCTGAACAGACATTTGGTATACCGCAAGTTTCGTATGGTGACCCTAAACTCTATCTTACCTCTCTTGTCCCAGGGCATGTGGTTTGCCACAGTGGACCTGAAGGACGCCTATTTCCACGTCGCAATCCGGAGGGATCACAGAAGATTCCTGGCCTTTGCGATAGGACACCGAGTGTTCCAATACAACGTCCTTCCATTCGGTCTCTCCTCGGCGCCTCGAGTGTTTACGAAGTGCATGGCACCAGTGGTCGCATACCTGCACCAAAAAGGGATACACTTATTCCCCTACCTAGACGACTGGCTCTTCGTTGCGGTTTCTCGGGACCAACTGAAGAGCGATGTCGAGTTCGCTCTCGAACTGATGCAATCCTTGGGTCTAGTGATAAATTGGGAAAAGTCATCCCTAACTCCAGTGAAACGAATTCGGTTCATCGGAGCCATGCTCGACTCAGTAACTTGTCGGGCGTATCTCCCTCAGGATCGATTCCAGGCCTTGACGCTAGCCGTTCGCGCTTGTATGGCAAAGAGAAGAGTTCGGGCTCAAGAGGTCCAAGTAGCTCTCGGACACATGGCGTCCACAACTTTCGTCACCCCGATGGCGAGGCTTCGACTTCGACCACTGCAGTCATGGTTTCTCTCGGTGTTCAACCCTGCGCGACACCACGCCAACAAATGGCTATCGATACCAAGGTCGGTTTCAAACACCCTTCTTTGGTGGTTAGACTCAGACAACGTTTGTTCCGGTATGGACTTTTTCCGACCGCAACCACAAATTACCCTAACTACGGATGCTTCCCTGGAAGGATGGGGTGCTCACACCGAGGACCTAACGGTCAGGAGCAAATGGACAGAGTCCCAGAAGCGTCTTCACATAAACATCCTGGAGATGCTCGCAGTCCAGAAGGCTTTGAGGGCATTCGAACCAGTTCTGACAGGCAAAGTGGTTCTCCTATTGACAGACAACACCACCGTCATGTATTATGTCAACAAGCAGGGAGGTACGAGATCCCCAAGCCTCCTGACGTTGACCCTGGAAGTTTGGGACTGGTGCGTACAGAGGAAGATCACCCTACAAGCCATACATTTACCCGGGGAGGAGAATACGTTAGCAGACCAGCTCAGCAGGTCGGCCACATCCTGCCACGAATGGAGACTCCATCCGGAAGCCGTGGCGACCCTATTCCGCAGATGGGGAACGCCAGACGTAGATCTCTTTGCATCCCGGGACAACACCCACTGTCGACGGTTTTGCTCCCGGTTCAAGGCTCGGACCTCCCTAGGAGATGCCTTCCAGTTCGAGTGGGCAGACGCCTTCCTGTACGCCTTCCCTCCGTTTCCGTTGATCTCGAGGGTAGTGGCGAAAATGATGCGGGACAGGAGCAACGCAATCCTGGTAACCCCTTGGTGGCCGAGACAGCCGTGGCTACCTTCATTGCTACACCTGTCGAATTGGACGTACCTCCGCCTGGAACACAGACCGGACCTGCTCACACTCCACCGCGGCCGGATTCGGCATCCCGATGTGGACAACCTTCCTCTGGTGGCCTGGAGAATCGGAGCTTAGATGACGTCCCGTCTCCAATCCGTAGGGTCATATTGGCGGCCCACAAACCAACTACGAAGAAGTCGTATCGTACCAAGTGGGGGAAGTTTGCCGAATTCCTCGAATCTAGAGGGGTGCCTCCCTCCCAGGTGTCGACCCCTATAGTTTTGGAGTTCCTGATGACCCTTGTGGAAAAGGGTTTGGGGCTCAGTTCTATCAAATGCTATTTGTCTGCCATCTGTGCCCACTATTATTTTGAGGGTAAACCTTCCTTTTTCAAAGAACCATTAGTTAAAAGTTTTATTAAGGGGATTAACAACCTTTACCCTCCAGTTTCTGCCCCAGTTCCGGCCTGGAGCCTTGATGTTGTTTTGGGTTCGTTAATGCTGAAACCTTTCGAACCCATGGCAACTTCGGACCTGAGGCTGGTTGCCTGGAAGACTGCCCTTCTGGTCGCAATTACTTCGGCCAGACGGGTGGGTGAACTGTGTGCCTTAAGAAGAGACCAACCTTTCATTAGGTTCCACCCCGATAGGGTGATACTCCGTACTGACATCTCCTTTCTGCCTAAGGTGGTCTCTTCCTTCCATATGTGTCAGGACATTGTGCTCCCGACCCTGGCCTCGAACCCGACTACCGAAACCGAACGTCGCCTTCATTCTCTGGATGTGCGCAGAGCCCTGGCCTTTTATTTGGACAGGACTAAAGACTGTAGCAGGTCGGACAGACTGTTCCAATGTTATTCGGGACCGAAAAAGGGCTTGCCGGTTTCGACACAGAGATTTTCGAAATGGGTAGTCGGTACCATACAGCTCTGCTATGAGATAGCGGGCAAAGCTCCTCCGGCCAGGGTCAGGGCGCATGCAACAAGGGCGGTAGCTACATCCTCCGCTTTTCTAGCTGGTGTGGCGTTGGAGGATGTATGTAAAGCTGCAGTCTGGTCTCAGCCTTTGACATTTGTAAAACATTATAGGCTGGACACGAGAACCAGACGGGATGCAGCTTTTGGAAGGGCAGTGTTGGTTTCGGGATTACACTGATGGGGTCCACTGTTCTTCCTGTTGCTCAGGTTATTTGGTTATTGTACTGTATTCAAACAAGCATTGTGTTATGTTGTTTACTATCAAGGTACTACGGGTATGTCATACCTCTTATTGTTTGCACTTATGATGTTGCCTAAGCCGTGTTTCTGTATGCTTGAAGGGTGTATATATGAATGTTATGACCTCCAATACAGGTAATGGTCAAGTTATTGCACTGCTTATGATGCTAATGATGTCGCATCTTAACTTCTATGATCTGTTACCTGAGGTTAAATGGATACATATTTTATGCCATAGGTGTGCCTTGATGCCTACATGTATATATGTGCATTAGCCATTGAATTCGTTTCAGGGTTAACTGTGTACTCAATGACCACTCAGGTTATTCAAATGACGTTCTTTATTGTCTTTACAATGATTTGGATACAACAATTGAATTCAGAACATGCAATGTGTTGTGGAGGGAATCTCAACTATTCATTATGTTGATCTTGGTACAATTTCCCAGCTGGTTGACTTGTTCAATAAATTGGTATGATTTACTGATATGGCTCTCTGGACACTCCCTCCGCCGTTATTTAGCTTGGTATACTACCCATTTGTATGATTCGCAGAGACCACGAAGAAGAAGGACAGGTTGCTTACCTGTAACAGTATTTCTTCGAGTGGTCTTCTGCGAATACATACAAATCCCGCCCATCCTCCCCTCAGTGTCCCGCTGATTGGTGCTCCTTGGTCGCTATTTGCGGCGAAAAAAAAAATGGAACTGAGAGGAAAGAGCGGGAACGGGGCTTATATAGGGGTGGGTGGAGCTACCGCCAAAAAGTTGCAATTCAAGATCTGCCTAGCGATTCCAGAAGTTTCCGAGCTGCACTGCGCATGCGCAGTAAAACCCATTTGTATGTATTCGCAGAAGACCACTCGAAGAAATACTGTTACAGGTAAGCAACCTGTCCTTCTTCGAGTGGTCATCTGTGCCCTCACACAAATCCCGCCCTACCTCCCCTCGGTCAGGTCCCTGCCTTTTTTGCGGCGGACTTGAACTGAAGGAGGAGCTAGATTGGCGGGATTGGGCATGCTCAGGGAATGGGAGGGGCGGGGCTCCCGCCAATCTGCTCAGCTTTTCAGCATTCCGAATGGAGCTTCTGCGCAGGCGCAAAACCCTATTGTGTGAGGGCACAGATGACCACTCGAAGAAACACAGTTACAGGTAAGCAACCTGTACTTACTAAGGGCCGACTGTTAGACATTTTATTTCTACACACTTTTCTGAAGCCTTTCTTTCCATGCCTTAATTCCATGCCTTAAATTTGTCATGTTGCTTTTGTTTTTCCCATTTCTTGAAACCTGCCTGTCTATACACCTGTTGTAATTCCCAAATTTCCAAAATATTCCTATGAGTATGAGGCTAATGAAAATGCATTTCAAGATTAGTCTTATCCTTATTTCAAGCAGATTGAAAAGATGCTTAGCAGTTGTTTGTTTGTTTGTTTTATATGCCATCTTTCCCCCAGGATGGAACCCAAGGCATCTGTTAGATTCCAAAAGATGGGACACAAGTTACCCTCCAAACACATGTAACATAAACAATTTTAATGAAAACAGAGCTAATTTAGCCTCCTAACAGACCTGTTATATTCAGAGGTAGTTTTTCCAGTTCTTTCCTAAGTACCTTCCAGAAATAGCGAATTAAAAATGTTTACAATGAAATTTTTAAAACTATTAAAAATTCCTACATTAAACATTATAAAATCATATAAAAGCCATGCAGAAATTAAAACAATTAAAACAAACATCTAAATAAAAAACCGCTCCTGCTTAGCCATTACAAGCCTGCTTAAACAAAAATGTCTTTGCTTGCCAGCTTCATTTATATACCACTTCATACCACCTAAGGAGTGTCTAAGCGGTTTACAATTGTTAGCTATTTGCCCCCCAACAATCTGGGTACTCATTTTAGCCACCTCGGAAGGATGCAAGCCTGAGTCAAGCTTCAGCCCTTTGCTGGTCTTGAACTCGCCACCTTATGGTTTTTGAGTGAGTGGCTGCAGTACAGGCATTTAACCACTGCGCCACCAGGGGCTCCTTTTTACACGTTGCATTTATGAGAGCTGACATTGTGTAGGGGTTTGAGTGTTTAACTACAAATCTGGAGGGTTTTTGACTCCACCCAAGACAAGGAAACCCACTGGTTGACCTTGGGCAAGTCACACTGTCAGCCTTAGAGGAAGGCAATGGCAACTGCCCTCTGAACAAATGTTGCTAAGAAGTTTCCATTATAGCAATAGCAACAGCATGTAAATATCCATACCGCTTAATAGTAAATTCAACACTTTCTAAGCGGTTTACAATCTGTAAGCTATTTGCCCCCAACAAGCTGGGTACTCATTTGACTGACTTACAAAAGGATGGAAGGCTGAGTCAATCTTGGAACCCCTGGGATCGAACTTGCAACCTTTTGGCCGCAGGCATTTAACCACTGCACAGTGTTGCTATAAATTGGAAAAGACTTGAAGGCAAGCAACAAGAAGTTGCATTTATATCCTACCTTTTCCAATGTCTTTAGTGGGTATATAGATGTCTGTTTTCCCTTGCATTATCTGTACAAAAACCCTGTGAGGTAGGTCAGTCTCAGTGGCCCAAGACCATCCAGTGTGTTTCCTTGCACATTGTGGACTTGCGGTGGAATGCCCCAAATCACAGTCCTACACCGTTAACTACTACAAGGGGGTATCGTAAAGTTTTAATGATAACATTTTTAAAAAATTGACAGAAAGTTTGTTTTGATTTGTAGTTGTTAACTTATCTCTACGTAGTTACTATCAAGATTGATACATTTTTCCCAGTGGATCTTGACTCTCCAAATACCTGATATTGTAGAAATCTGCAGAGTGCGGCTTACGAGGGGGTATCGTAAAGTAATAATTATCACCCGGAGGTTATTATGGTATATTGATGAAATTTTGTCAGTGCCACAATTGGTCCCTAAGTGCACATTGCTGAGAAAATCAGCTCATTGCATCCTTTATTTTTGTGACTGGCTCTGCCAGAAGTGACTAAAGTGTAAAATCCTTGTCAAGCGCAATATGCAGACTTCTACAATAATGGTATTTGGAGGGCCAAGAAACGCTGAGAAAAATGTATCAGTCTGGATGGTGACTACATAGAGAAAAGTTAACAACTACCAATCAAAATAAACTTTCTGTTAAATATTTTTAAAGGTGATCATTAAAACTTTATGATACCCTCTCGTACAGCACACTGCCCTTCCATGGTTGTCCTTTTTAACAAATAGCACTGCAGAATTGCGGTAGATTGAACCAATGCAAAGGAAAAGAATGGTTTTACTCTTTGCTTCTACCATGGTCCTTGTCAGACTGAGTTGGAAGATAGTTGCCTGTTACTTGCAGTAGAAAGATTCTTCCCACAGGCACAAATAGCAGTAATGGCAGGCCTAATACAGGCTGCATCGGCACTGCAGAAATAATCCAGGTTGACGCCACTTTAACTGCCATGGCTCAATGCTATGAAATTCCGGGAACTGTAATTTTGTGAGACATTTAGCCTTCTCTGACAGAGAGCTCTGATGCCACAACAAACTACAGTTCATGGAATTCCATAGCATTGAGCCATGGCAGTTAAAGTGAGGTCAAACTGGATTATTTCTGCTAGTGTGGATGCAACCTCAGATGGAGAGTTTAATTGAAGGTAAAGAATTAAAGCCTTCTCCTCACGGCTCTGATCGAGTTGCTTTACTTACTGTGTGCTACCTTGGAATCAACTTACGTGAACAATTTAGTGAGACGTTAGAGCTCTCAAATGGTAGCCTGATTTTAAAGTAGCACATATCTAAACAAATGTAGTACTTTATGCTACTGTACTTCACTAAACTATGTTCTGTTTCAAATAAATTATTAACAAATAGAGATTAAGAGAACAGTTTCAGAATTGTTTTCATTTTCTTTAATCTAATTTTATGTTACATTTCCAACATTATTTTTTTCTGAGTGATAAAAAACCAAGATACTTTAGTTAATGTTCACACAGATATACACTATTACTCGACTCATTTTTCCTTTCTTTCAGTTTTGAAGCTAGTGTAAACTCTAGTTACCACTCTCTGTGGAACCTTCAAAGTATTTTATAAATTTCTGATGAGAAATCATCTCAGCATCCAGCAATTTGTATATGGTGGCATATGGAGTAAAATTATATAGGCTGGAATAGAGAAAGCTTTCTCCTGGAAATTTGCTGTTTTATGCATTGTATTAATCACCTAAATTAGGTCTAATACATATGATACGTTAACTTACTATAAACAAAGTAATTAGAATTGACTACTTTGGATTTTAGAACATAGATATTAAATGCACTTGTCTGTGAGTTCATCTAAAGTTTTTAGCTTTGATCTTGTTGCCCAACAAAAAGATTCACACTGACATGCATTCTGAATATTTTTATCACACATTTTAATATATACAGTTAGCATTGTTAGGATTTATTGTTCACTTGGCTCCAATCACAGCATGATACTTTATCATGAAGAAAACTATTATTCCATTCATTTGCTATGTTCCCAGGTGCATAGAAATATCAAGGCAATGCTTTTGGTATTAAGGTGTGAAATATAAAACATCTCTCCCCCATTAAATCCAATGTAAATTCTCGTAATTAGCTGTTGAATGTGCATAGGCTAGATGTTTCTTGCCACTGTAATTGTTACTCATATTTGTCCTCTGATCTACCTAACACAGGAAACTCTGGAGCAAGTATTCTGAAGTGGGAGCTCAGTTAGTTAGCACTGAATAGTTTAATAATTAGATGACTATCCTCCAGAGTGGGTGGACTGGGGAATCAAAATTTCTGATATCCCAGTCCTATAGGCAGGTGCAGTGATACAAACAGCAGCTTCTGTCCAGGGCTGGAAAAAATAGTTTGAATTCTCAGTACTGTATCAGCATCATATTTTCTGTGTTGCTGTGACAAGAGATGGAAAATATTTTCAAACCCATCAACCAGTTTTGCTTAACTGTCTTGTTTTGTAGAATACTTGTATGCCAAGTGTCAGCTTAAAACAGCTGAGACTGTGTTGCATTTCCCCATTTTTTGAGCCATACATCCTCTTCCCCATTTATTACTGAGAATTCAAAACTATTTTTTCCAGCCCTGGACAGAAGCTGCTGTTTGTATCACTGCACCTGCCTATAGGACTGGGATATCAGAAATTTTGATTCCCCAGTCCACCCACTCTGGAGGATAGTCATCTAATTATTAAACTATTCAGTGCTAACTAACTGAGCTCCCACTTCAGAATACTTGCTCCAGAGTTTCCTGTGTTAGGTAGATCAGAGGACAAATATGAGTAACAATTACAGTGGCAAGAAACATCTAGCCTATGCACATTCAACAGCTAATTACGAGAATTTACATTGGATTTAATGGGGGAGAGATGTTTTATATTTCACACCTTAATACCAAAAGCATTGCCTTGATATTTCTATGCACCTGGGAACATAGCAAATGAATGGAATAATAGTTTTCTTCATGATAAAGTATCATGCTGTGATTGGAGCCAAGTGAACAATAAATCCTAACAATGCTAACTGTATATATTAAAATGTGTGATAAAAATATTCAGAATGCATGTCAGTGTGAATCTTTTTGTTGGGCAACAAGATCAAAGCTAAAAACTTTAGATGTGAATCTTCAATCGATCTTGGAGGATACGGATTTTCTAGATCCATTTCAAACCGGTTTTCGGGCAGGCCATGGGGTTGAGACTGCTATGGTCGCCCTGGTCGATGATCTCCGTCTGGGCATCGACAGGGGTAGCGTGTCCCTGTTGGTGCTTTTGGACATCTCAGCGGCTTTCGATACCATCGACCATGGTATCCTTCTGGAACGCCTGGCGGAGGTGGGAATCGGGGGCACTGCGCTTCAGTGGTTCCGGTCCTACCTCTCTGGGAGGTTCCAGATGGTGCAGCTGGGGGACGTGTGCTCCGATAAGAGGGCCCTCACTTCCGGGGTCCCTCAAGGAGCCATTCTGTCCCCCATGCTCTTTAACATTTACATGAAACCGCTGGGAGAGATCATCCGGAGGCATGGGGCGCGGTGTTATCAGTACGCTGATGACACCCAAATAGTCTTCTCTATGTCTCCGACTGATGCAGTGACCAGGGATGGCGTCACTCCTCTCGTGGCCTGTCTGGAATCGGTAATGGACTGGATGAGGGAAAACAGACTCAGCCTGAATCCAGAGAAAACGGAAGTACTCGTGATAGGTTCCCCTGGCCCAGGGATGGAGGTGGTTCCACCTGTCCTGAACGGGGTCACGCTCCCCGTGAAGGACTCTGTACGCAGTCTGGGGTGCTCCTTGATTCGTCGCTCCATCTGACTTCTCAGGTGGATGCGACGGTCAGGAGCACCTGTTATCAGCTTCGGCTGATACGCCAGCTGCGTCCCTACCTGGACCGGAGGGACCTTGAAACAGTAGTACATGCCCTGGTAACCTCTCGATTGGACTTCTGCAATGCGCTCTACATGGGGCAGCCTTTGTATCACACTCGGAAGCTTCAACTAGTGCAAAATATGGCAGCACGGGTGGTCACTGGTGCTCCCAGGACCGCCCATATAACACCAATTTTGAAAGATCTACATTGGCTGCCTATCCGCTTCCGGGCTCAGTACAAAGTGCTGGTTATTACCTATAAAGCCCTAAATGGCTTGGGCCCAGAGCACCTGAAGGACCGTCTCTCCTCACACAATCCGCCCCGCACACTTCGATCGACTGGGCAACAACTTCTAAGAGTTCCAGAGGCTAGATTATCGTCAACAGCAAAAAGGGCGTTTTCCGTTTCAGCCCCTAGCCTCTGGAACTCACTGCCCACGGAGCTTCGTTTAGCCGCCTCTCTTAATTTGTTTAAGAAAGGGCTAAAGACATTTTTGTTTGAGCAAGCCTACCAATGATTTCCTCTCCTATGTTATCTTATTATTCCCTCATCATGATCGGACTGGATGTTCCATTAAGCCCTGGCGGACATTGTACCCTACCTTCTATTTTTACTGTGTTTGAATGTTTTAATTTTTATATATATGCTTTTAACTGTTTAACTGTACACCGCCCTGATCTTTGGAAGGGCGGTATAAAAATAAAATTTATTATTATTATTATTATTATTATTATTATTATAAGGGACCACATGCTTGGCTGAACAATATCTGTCACTATGGTTGTTCAGTGATGATAACTCCGGCTTCAGTGCTGCTTAACTCATCTTGAATCAGCTGTGAGTTCTGGACTGTGGTGATACCACTGTGATGTTGTGCCTTGGCAATACATCCAGTCCTGTATTCTGAGTTCCAGTATCTACTGTAAGTGATTTACACCAGTTATTTATGTGCCTAGTTACCATTTTGCCTAACCAAGAGCCGGAACATAGGGCCCTTTAAAACCACCATCTGGAAAGCTTTGGAGCATGGTGTTTATACTCCGTACAGAAGTTGGCTGCCTACCCAGATGTGAACGGTTTCAAGGAGCTCTGGTAGCACAGCATTAATACGCCTCTGGAGCAGCTTGAAGCCACCATGGGGCCAGGGAGGGAAAAGATGCCTTTTCCCCAGCCAAGAAAGAAGCGGATCTTTTTTCTGCTGGATTCAAGGCAACATGTGTTTGCCACAGCCCCAATCTGTCTTTCCCCTGAGGCTGAGAGTGTGTGACTTGCCCAAGATCACCCAGTGGGTTTCATGGTTGCGTGGGGAATCAAACCCTGGTCTCCAGAGTCATAGTCCAACACTCAAATCACTAGACCACACTGGCTCTCAATAGGTGTCTATAAAAGAAGAAATCAGTTGGGGTTTGTGCTGATCTCTGTCCTTAATACATTAAGTCAATCATTCATTCAGTAAATTGGGGTTAGCTGCTGAAAACTTAGTGTATCCAAGACTGAAATTCATCTGTTTCGCCCCTAAATTTGTCAGTTGGGGAAATACTAGGTAACACATCTTGAACTTTTGGGACTAAATTAGGCAGAACGTGTTCTTAAATGTGTGGGAGGGGAAGAAGGGGAATTATTTATTATTATTATTATTATTATTATTATTTATTTTATTTATATAGCACTGTAAATTTACACTTGGAAATTTACACCTTTCCTACTTGGAAGGCCTTTCCGGATAGTGGTTAATCTCCCTCCAATGATACTCACATAGCTTTCCTGGCCATATATCATGCGCTATTTTCAGGCTGTCCAAGAATGATGTTTTTAATAGTTTGTATTGTTTTATTGAGATTGTTTTAAATTCTGTGATAGTTTAATTTGCTTTTAAGGGTTGGAGGTGGGAACTGGGCTGTTATTTAACTGTATTTGTCTTTTTAACTTGTTGTACCCCACCCCAATTGCTCATTCAGAGGGGCGGGTTATAAATAAGATTTTATTATTTATTTATTTTATTATTTATTTCAAACTTTGTATGCTGCCTTTCTGTCTCCAAAACAGAACCCAAAGGCAGCTAACAGTAACATTGTAATGGGCCCACCCCCAGCACATCTGTTTTTATTTTTCACATCTTTTATGGCTTTGTTTTAAATGGTTTTTATTCTATGGATAGTTTAATTGTTTTTAAACAATGTTTTATAGGGGTTTTATCTATGTCTTCAATTTCCCAAGAATAACAGTACTAGTAGTAATAGGAATAGTAACAATAACAATAGGAGCTGCAGTCCAAAACAACTCCTATGCACTGATGGATGGAAGGAGATGGCTCTTTAAGTATCCTGATTCCCTGCCATCTCCCCACCCTCACCCCCACCCCCGTGCCAAGGACTGGTCCCATATATGTCCCCATTGACAACAATTGTTTCTTGCTTTTCTGGAAGCTTGCCATGGCCTGAAAGCCAACAGAGTCAGTCGACTATCACTTTGAGTACTGCTGATGTAATGTATGCAAAAAGAAGATTTAGTGCTTTTCTACATATACTATAGGAAGATGAAATAAGGAACAGGGTTCATGTACCTTTAATGGTTGTATGAAAAAGGAAATGTCAGCAGATGATGTTTGCGTGACATAGCCCAAAACAACACTTTGGGTTTATGCTGGTAGTAGGTCTGTTGCAGACTAGAGAAACTTGTCCTTCTTCCAAGAAGAAAATAATTTGAAGGTAATATGAATGTGGTATCTATTACTGGATAGATCCAAGAAACATATTTAGGGATAGCTGTACAAGCAAAATGCAACAAAATCCATAAAAGAGTGACACCTTTATTGGCCAGCCAAAATGCACAAAATATATCATGCATGCTTTCGAAACTTTACTGACTTCTTCATAAGGTGTTTTTAAATATCTTTGCCTGATGAAGCCAGTGTAGCTCTGAAAGCTTGCATGATGTATTTATTGCAGTTTGGCTTATCAATAAAGGTATTGTTCTTTTGTGGAATTTGAATTTAGATACAAAAGTAGATTAGATACCTTCATCTGACACACTTCGTGGTGATAAGGCATAGCTCTTGTAAAGAAAAGGTAGGCAACCTGTAAGCCTGTAAGCAACAATTTTTTAAAATATATATATATATATCCCCAGATTTCTGCTATGGTCTTAAAAGATAAGGTTTTTTGCCCCATCAATTCCAATAAGCGCTAGCAGAGTAGATCTGGCATATCTCCAATTGAATGGTGCATGGTTTGGGAATTGCCATCGGAAAGAAGTATCTAAAAGATTATCAGGAAAATATTCTCTGGAAAGTCTCTTTTATTAGAAGTACACAGCCCATATATCAAATAATATGCATGTTTTTTAAAGAGAGTAATGTAAGAGCAGTTCTGTATGTACAAAATACAGAATTATTTTCAATAAATCTTGAACCTTATAAATCTTAGCACGTACTAGAGATACAATATGTTTCTCACATAGAGAAGTTGTCTTGAATTAGATCATATACATGAAACCTTAGTTGTGGTACATGAAAAGCCAAAACAAATTTGAAGAGTTCTTTCTATCCAGATACAGGTCGGTAAAACAAAGCATGTATTATATTGACAGTGATACAGCAATAATTAACTTACATTATCATGTGGAGGAAGGAACATACAAGCTGAACGTCGCCTCTCAAACTACCCCTCATTGCTGAAGTACAGCTGAAATAGCTGTATTTTCATAATAATATCAGGATTAATAGGGAATGTGCACCATGTTTTAAAGTAGTGCTTCTCAAGCTAGTTAATATGTGGAACTAGCAAGTATTATTTTTTCCAGTGTTGTCAGGGGCTAGCCCTATATTTGTGCTGGGTACACTGGATATAATCGTTTCTTTCTTGGAAACCTGCCAGGGACCATCACTTTGAGCAATACAGTTTTAAAGCACAGAGATGATCCTGCAAGAGCAGTTCTTAAAAACTTTGTATGTCTTATTCTTAAAGAAAAATGAGGTTTTTGTCCCCCATTGCTGCCCCACTTGTGAAATCAGGTTACAAAAGGTAGCAGTGCAATGGTTATGGTCCCCAGACTTGTGGAAGTTGCTTACTTTTTTCTTTGCACTGCGTTCCCTAAATTGACATTTTTCATATGGGTTAGAATACAAACATCCCTATCAACGTGTGGGTTGTAGGTTATGAGAATTGCAATCCCTTTTGCAGGCCGTCAAATTGAGAGATATCTCCACCATGGAAAATGGTAGATCTGTTCTAAGTCTACAGTAATGAAAGAAGCACGAATTTATATGTTCTGGATTATGAGTACAAGTAAAAACATATTTTTAATTTTCCTTTACAGCTTCTTTGAACATATAAGAGCTTGTGAAAAGAAAATCAGCAGAGAGCAGATGAATTCAAGACAGTGACTGGGTGGCTTCCATTATTTCCTGCTCTTAAAGATTATTGCCAGATTTCTGTGGAGATGAATGGAGAACAGCAGCATGAGACAAGTACTGCAGTTATGGAACCTGGAGTCACAACAGGTATTTTCACAGCTGGCAACAAATTCTGAACATAAAATCCTGGTTCATCCTTGTGACACAGTTGATTAACAGTGCAATCCTATGCATGCCTGCTCAGAACTAGGTCCCATTGAGAGTAGTGGATTTACTTCCAGTATGATGTGTAGGCTTGTTTGATTCACAATCAATGCCTCAAACTGCTTTAAAAGTAACATTGTATAGAAATAGGGAAATTCAGAGTGTTCCTCATCTGTACATATGTCTGATATGTGTGCAGTCACATTACATATTGACTGGCAATTACGATAGACTGGGGAAAAATTACTTGTTGATCCCAAATAATTTCCCACCTCATACAGAGACTTTGTAATTTTTTCTTCTGCCTGCTGTGACTATATGGCTGTATTCGTATAATGATAAAACAATGGTATATTGTTCGGAAAGCAAACCTAACCTTGCGATTCCCCAAGATCATACGTGCTCCCTATTGCTTTTTCTGACAATGCTTCCATTTTAGACTAACCACAATTTAGCCTTTTGTCCGAATCCAGACAGGCCATGGTTTGACTCAACTATAATTAGCTCAAAAAACAAAAACCTCGAAACCATGAAGCATGAAGTTAGTTTGTGTTAACTCAATTTAAACCTCTGACACAGTACTCCAATTTAATATTGGAGACAGAAAGTTTCCAAGAGCCTCCTAACAACTTTGTCAAAGGAGAAGGGATAGTGCATGAATCCAAGTTGTTGAATGCCTTCAGGTTCATTCTGATTGTGGCAACACTATCACAGAGTTTTCTTTGCAGTATTTATTCAAAGTGGGTTTACCTTTGCCTTCCACTAAGAACAGAGAGTGTGATTTGCACAATGCCACCCAGTGGTTTCCATAGCTAAGCGAGCATTCAAACCCTGGCTGCTCAGACTTCTAATCCAGCACTCACACTACTGTCCTTATATGAGCCTATCTGTTCCCTGAGAATATCGAGAGATGCCCTTCTCTCAGTCATACTGCCTTTCTAGGCATGGCTGGTGGGCATATGAGGCTGGGCCTTCTTGGTCACTGCTCCCAGGTCTGGAAGTCCCTTTCCAGGGAAGCCTAAATGAACTTCTTGCTGTCTTTCCTTCAGCAGACAGAGACTTTTTTATTCCAATAGATTTTTAGAACTGAAGGTTCTTAAAGAAAGGGATCTAGTGGGTGGCTGTTTTACTTTTATTGAACTGTTTTAGCTGTTTTGTATGCTTTTTTGGTGTATGTTATAAATTATTTTAATATTGTAGATGGTTTGATTCTACTTTAATGTTGACCTTTGTAGGTTTTTTAAGGATATAGTACTTGTTTTAAAAGTACAGAATTTGAACTTTTTATAATTTGGATTTATTTTTGAACCACAGTGGACAGAATTAAAAAAAAGAATTAGAATGCCATAGGTTGCCTTTACTCCTCAAAATTAATGCAGTTTGACTCGACTTTATCATGGCTCCATCCTACTTGTTTGACAGAGAAGGCTAAATATTTAACAAAACCACAAATCCCAAAATCCCATAGCACTGAGCCATGGCAGTTAAAGTGGTGTTGAACTGCATTATTTCTGCTGTATTGCAGCAGTCTTAGATTGAGGTAATTCTTTTAAGCGTTGCAGTGTAGTGCAAAATATTAAAATGCACCTAGATCCAAAAACTACATGTTCACATGAGTAGCTGTCAGCCTTTCTTGTTTAACAAAAACAAAAAAACACCAACACAATAGATGGGAGGGGTGTCTGTAAAAGCAAAGTTATATGGCAGACAATTAAAACTTGGGGACATGGTTTACTATCCTTTAGATAACCATGTTGTAAAATGCTTACTGTGTAGGTCTAGTTCCATGTAACAAAATATGACTCTGGGGGAACACACATCTGGTTGGATGAGGGTTGCATTTTATGTGCTGCACTTCACAGAGCTTGCTTAGATGAAGCATAAGTGGTGTGCTAAACCTCTTTCTCATTAGAGCTTGAATGTTGTAATGTCTCTGTTTCGTCATCACAAACCACATCATACATTTATAATCTGGAAACTTAAGTAATGCTGATTGTGATTCTGTGGCCTGAAATCCTGTCAATTACCCATTTCGAGCATGTGTGTCCTTTTTCTTTCAAAGAATAAATATGCTGACAAAGAGAGTAATACCAGAGCATATTTAATGTGGGTGATGCAATCTGCCATAAATAGAGATATGAACTGTTAGAATATTTCATTAACATTAGAGCTTGGCTGTCCTCCTACCCACTTCTCTTCCTGTTTGCCCCTAAGGATGTGAATACATCCAGTGGCGTGCATGATGGGGCTTCTGTATTGAATATTTAGCCCCTTCCAATATTTAGTCCTCAGGTATTACTTAAAATATTAATTGCCTTTGAATTACCAAACTGGACACTGAAATCTTTGTAATTCTTCTTTGATAGATCTTGTCAGTTTGTTAGCCACTTCCTGTTGGGCCCATGAGAAGAGAAAACACATTCAGAAACAGAAAATGACATTGAAATTGACAACACAGTCTATGGCATAGGGGTGGGAAATAAAAGATAGTTGTTTAGCTGCAACAGGGGGAAATACAGTTCCACTGATACGCCTGGTTTTTTTAAAGCTATGTTACCCCAAGTGATGTTACTCAGGGGCTGGACAGATTGACAGAATGGGACAGTGAGACACCACCCCTTTTTGCCCTGGAAGCAGGCCGCGGCAACCACATGCCACAGTCTGTGCATGGCACGAAAAGAACCCCCCCCCAAAGGGGGGTTCTTTTTGCGCTGCAGATGGGGCGCCATAACTGCCTCAGCATTGCATTATGACATCCTTCATGCATAGCGTCATTTTGGTGCTGTGTGCGAGGGATTTCATCGTGGTGCACCCCATGTAAATGGGCACGTGCCAAGATGGCACCCCGGGGGAGGAAGAAGAGCTAGGAGCATGTAAATGTTCCACCCTCCCTCAGCCCTACCATGCACAGAGACCAGCAGAAACTGCTATTCTGTATTCCCCCTCACTCTTTGAGGCTGTCTTGAAGGATGTACTTAGAGGAATAATAAAGTGGCTCATGTTGACCTCAGGCTATAAGCAGGTTTATGAGCAAAACAACTGTTTGTCAAAAGTTGTATTCTGTGCTGTGTAAAGGTTTATAGATCAAAACCAGCACTTTGCACTGGGCCCAGAAGCTTACAGTTGGGACATAATAATAATGATACTGATAATAATGACAACAATAATATTTATTTATTAACCACTTCTCTCAGTGGATCAAGGTAAGGAACAACAGACCAACAAATATGTAACATCAGTTAAAACACATATCAATTAAAATAACAGACAAGACAACATTCATATTAAAACAATCCACATTTAAAATTCATCATTTAAAATTTACAATTTAAAATACAGATAAGCCTGCTAGAAGAGACTAGTCTTTCATGATATCTTATATTCATACAGCATATTCAGCTGTTGAATCTCTTCCAGCAGGTTGTTCCACAGTCCAGATGTGTACGCTCACTTACCTTGATTGTGGGAGATGTTACTTTGAAACAGACTGACATTCAAAGGAAGGATCTGGATATCCACAGATTGGCAAATAGTGCCACTTGCACTTGTAATCACCCTGATTTTGGACCCTGTCAGCTCCTTTTCCCATAGGTCAGTGACTACTCTTCCAGACATATGACTAGAATCCCAAAAACATGCTCCAAGCAGCCCATGGTCTACTGTCAGTTATCATCTCTTCCCCAAAAAGGAATAGAAATTTTTACCAGGGAGAAGGTTAGGGAGGTACTCACATGGGAAGGGATTCATCAAAAGGGCCACCTCCCCACCTTGATGTCATACACAATCTCACAGGTTACCATGCAAAGAAAAGGGAAAGAGTTTCTCTCCAAACTGCTGCAAGTCAGAAATAAGTTGTATCCCTTTTCTTGGTGTTGTGTTGCTGTGATGATGAAGCACAGGAGAAGGAGATCCATGTATACCACCTTGTGCTCATTAAAGAGAAAGTGGGATATAACTATAACTAATAAATCACAATTAGGAAGATAAGGAGTCTCTAAGGGATCCTAAAGTATTTCATATATCCTTGACCAGTGTATCTTCAGTATTAGATAGCAGTGCAAGTCACTTCTCTTAAACAACAAGGTTTTCATATACTGTATTACTCTTACATTTTAATTTTGAATACTTTCAGAAATAGACACTGCTTCTTGACAAACCAGTATATTAGGAGAAAACAGAGAATTTAGTCTTCTACACATTTCTAATTTTTCAGTATTGATGGCATTGCATTTTATACTCTTAGAAAGCTAGGAGAAATGGCTGTATTTAAGCTTGAAAGTTAAAATTGTGAGTTATGTGGAATATAGGAACTTGCCCCAACCAAAACCTTAAATATAAACTTATATTTATGTTGTGATTTATGTGTTGAAAGATTTGCAACATTTTGATGGGCTAACAGCAATAAATACATTAGTCCACCAAAATACTGTTATAAAATCTTTCAATTTATCAAGCACATGACTGGTAGCTGAAGATAAGTAGGAGTGATTTTAAACAAGATATTTGCAACTTTCCTTAAAAATAGGTTTTTAAATACATATGTTGATACTATTTGCCATTTATAAGGTTGAATTCTCTAGTGAGTTACCTGTGGGTCTTAAAACTAATAAAAATTCTAAATTACCAACAATCTTCATTATAACTTGCCTTCAATGTGCAGTGTAAGGTGTGTGTGTGTTTACATGTGGGGATAAGTAAAAAAAATAGAAAAGAATTAAAAGAATTAGTCATTTATGAAAGGACACTGATTTCATTTTGGGGTTTTTGAAAGGATAGCTGAAATTTGTTATAACAGCTGGATCATCCACTAGATAAACCTTTATAAAACAGTCCAAGTAATTTTCCATGAACTCCTCCATGTTTGTTTGGTAATTAAGGCCTTTATATAAAGCTATTGAGGAAAGACTGTATGGCCAGGTCAAGTGAGTTACATTTTCGTTTAAAAATTAATCCAGTAAAACATTTAATCTAGAATTTGTTCCTAATAGACATAAGCCTCAAATCAAAGGTGTTTTGGAAGGAGGTGGTGTTTTTTCTTCATTTACTGGCAAGTACCACCACCTGTGCCTTCGCTGTAACATTCTTATTTCTCCTTCTCATTTTGTTGATGGTTGGTGTTGGGTGAGCTTACAACCAATTTAAAATGCAAAATTCTATCTGGCATAGAATTGCCAATTAGTCTTGCTACATGTTCTACCATTTTAAATGGACTTCCTTATAGAAGTACCCACAGTATGTCTTCTTGTCAGACGCACTGAATCCGTAAGTGAGATTATTGACTGCTGCTAACTGACTGGCAGGATCAACACAGGCAGCATAAATATATGTAGTGTCAGATCCATTAATGCTAGGTATCTTAGAGAAAAGTAGGGAAAGTGGAAGACTGCATTCTAGATGGATAGACTCAATCAAGGAAGCCACAGCCCTGAGTCTGCAAGAACTGAACAGTACTGTTGAGGATAGAGTGTCTTGGAGATGTCATTCTTAGTGTCACCATAAGTAGAGGCCAACATGAAAGTTGTTAACAACAGTAACTTCTCAAAAACTTCATTTCCATGTTCTTGTGGGATTTGTCATTTTTTGGCTATACCTTTAACTCTGAATGCACTATAGAACTGAATCATTTTCACTACAGTCGTCCCTCTGTATCTTCTGACTTGCCATTCACGGTTGTGATCATTCGCAGATGGCAAACCTGCACTGTCGCAATGGCAGCACATGCATGCAGCCGTGCCATTGGGGACAATGTCCTCCTCCCTCCCTTCCTCCTTCTTCCCCCAGGAGTAGCTTTGTCTCGGGGACCGGGAGGGGGCCTTCCTTCAATCTTGGGGGGGGGGGGCAGTCTGGGCCCCTCATTTTGGGTTCAACCAGGCAGCAAGGCCCACCAACACCTACCCCCCGGCCCTCCTAGGAGGCGCCAGGTGGGAGTGAGGCAGGACACTGGAGCTCCCAGGGATTGTAATCCGGGCTGGTCATCATGGGGACTTGATTTCCCAGCAGCACTTGGGGCCCAGGGTGCACACGCCCCACCCCCCTCTGCCGCAGCCAATGAAAGGGAGGGAGGGAGGGAAGACTTGTCCCATTGTCCCCAATGGCGCTATTGGAGACAATAGGACTTGAGTATTCATGAATTTTGGTATCTGTGAGGGGGTCCAGAATGGATCCCCTTTAATTCCAAGGGATGACTGTACTTTCTTTTTCTCCACAAACAACTTGTACTAAGAAGCACAGTTATCTATTTCTGTGTTTTAACTTAAAATATATACTCAGTTACAATAAATGTTTTAGTTTGAGAACAAACCTCCTCACATCTAAAGGATTTTAATTAGTAAATAATTTACCTGTTCTGCCCTAGAGGATACTAATATGATTGTTTTGGTGTTTTTTTTAGATGCAAGTTCTACTGTGGAAGAAGCAGAATTCAACTGGGATGAATATTTGGAAGATACAGGAGCAATCCCTGCACCTCATGGCTCATTTAAGCATGTAAGTAAACATCTAGTCAGGCCCTTAGAGAGATTTGTTCCTGCCCTGGACCTTTTTACTTTATTTAACTTTTATCCTGGTCAAGACTTCTAGAGTACAGGTTCCCTTATCTGGAATTTCAAAATCCAGATTATTCCAAAAACCAAAATAAATTTCATGAGTGGATGGGATAGCGACACCTTTGCTTTTTGATGGTTACATGTATACAAATCTTCTTTCATGCACAACATTACTAAAAAATTATATAAAATTACCTTTAAGCTATATGTATATGAAACATAAATCAATTTTGTGTTTAGACTTAGGTCCCATCTCCAAGATACCTCTTTATGTATGTCTATGCAAATATAGCTTTTCTGAAATCCAAGACACCTCTGGTTCAGATGAGGGAAAATCAGTATGTACTTGAAAGCTTACATATTGTTTCTAATAAATTTGGATTAAGCTAACATTGCCTTGGTATGGTTTTGAGGTTGTTAGACAAACTCCTGTTGATTTTGTGCATCTTAAGACTTTCACGCTAGATGGGGCTTCAGCGATACCCCCTCACTAACCACATCTCCACACACACATACACACTTTGTATATTTTATATTTGTATAATATTTAAATACAGTCGTCTCCCGGGTTACGAAGGTAATCTGTTCCGGGATTACCTTCGTAACCCGGAAGCTTTTGTTTCCCGGGGGACCGCTTTCGCGAACGGACCGTGCGGCCGATTTAAAGGGGCCGCGTGGGTTTTTCTTTTCATATCCCGGGGGATCTTTCGGATCCCAGGGGATACAGTAGCGGTCCCGTCGGCTTCGTATCCCGGGGTTTTCTTAACCCGGGGGATTCGTAAGCCGGGGGACCACTGTATAGGCAAAACATGAAACTTATGGTCCCAGCAGAGGTAGTCTTGATATTTTGCACTGATGGATAGTATAACTTCAGCATGTCTGTGGAGAAGTGTTGATTTGAATAATGTCATAAATTCATTTTCCACAGTAGCCACAGTCCATGGACAGCAATTTATTAGACATATTAAAAGAAATTAGCTCTCCCTCCCCTCTTCCCCAAAGTCTTTCTGGATAGCAAAAATTGCTTAAGCCAAGAAATTTGGAGTATCTCTTGTTTCTTTTTCATGCTGCGAGCCTCACCCAACTGGGTTTGCATTTGTGCAGAGCTTGACATACATGGAAAGTGTCAGGTCTAAGTAGCTTTGGTGGGAGTAGCTTTTGGGGCAACCCCTATATTTTGCAGAAAAGCTACTACCTTTCATTTTTTATCCATCATCAAGTTTACATTGCAAATAAGTAAAAAAAAATTATGCCCAAAAATTGACCCCAAAATCCCAGGTTGATTTATTTATGGGTCTGTATGGTAATGTGATAGCAGCTATTTCAGATTTCCCCATGTGGTGGGGAGAACAGTTTCTTTCTCTCTTGAGCCAAGCAGAAAGAGTCCTGTGTGATTGATTGCTAAAAATAAACAGAGTCTCTCTTCCTCCTGTGCGCCACTGTCTGGGAAGTGAAGGCTGAAACGAAGGCTGAAATGCTAAAGCAAAAAGCCTCAGTTATAGTCCGCCTTGCCACGCGTACATATACACACACTGAAGAAGCCTCCACGTTTTACCCTCAACTTATCCATGGGTCATCAAAATCGATAATTTTGGCCCCAAAACCTGCCCTCAACTTATACATGAGGTTGACTTATAGTCGAGTATATACAGTATGTGTTTGCTGTGTAGCTTATTTCTTTTGCTTCTCTGCCTGTTGCTATATTCTACTTTTAAAAAATACAGTCGGCCCTTGTTATCTATGGATTTAGCCATGCACAGCTTGAAAATATTTAAACAATATATGTAATGGGACTTGAGCATCCTTGGATTTTGGTATCCAGAGCAGATCCTGGCACCAAATCCCAGTAGATACCAGAGGCCCACTGTAGTTCAGTGTTCTATCTCCTTTCTCATCCTTCTCCACCATTTTTTCCACAGTCTTTTGTGACTCAGGTTAGAGGCCCATCTAGGTCAGAGACACTTTTTAAGAAATGCATTTCTTGCTCAGGGAAGATCTCAATGTTTCATGGCCCCAGTGACTTTTTTGCTTGTGAAAGAGACTTTGGGTTGTACCTTAATATTTTGGAAATATGCATTTAGATAGCCTATTCCATGTTTTTCTATTTATTTTTATTTTGTAACCATCACAGAGGTGCTGGGAAATGAGGGTGTGGTGTGGCAAAACTAACATTCGTCCTTACTAAAACGAGGATCAGGGACTGTTTCACATTACACAAATCTAGCAGTATGATTCCACTGTAACTTCATGGTTGTATTGTATAGATCTTGGGTTTTCTAGTTCAGTGTAGGCTGCTAGAGACTAGTTCTCTGACTGAATTCTAAATAAAGGTAAAGGTAAGGGTTTTTCCTTGACATGACTGACTGTAAGGGGGTGGTGCTCATCTCCATTACTAAGCTGAAGAGCCAGTGTTGTCTGCACATAACCCTGAGTGACTGCACAGAACGCTGTTACCTTCCCACCAAAGTGGAACCTGTTTTTCTTCTTTGTGGTCTCTGCGAATCATACAAATGGGTTCTCTGCGCCTGCGCAGTCGAATTCGGAACTTTCTGGAATCACTGGGCAGAAAAGCGGCTTGCAACTTTTTGCAACTTTTTGGCGGTAGCCCCGCCCCTCCTCTATATAAGCCCTGTTCCCGCTCTTTTCCCCAGTTCCTTTTTTTCCGCCGTGTAGGCTACTCGAAAGGAACAGTGTTGGAATCGCTTGGCTGTCTCTCTTGGTTTTTTGATCTTCGGCTTGTTGTTTGACTACTCTCCCTCATCTGTGACTCGGCTATTGTTCTGACCTCTTGGCTTGCTCGACCTCAATTTTGGATCCCGATTTGGACTTGATGTTTCCGGCTCCATTTAAGCACTGTGCTGTTTGTGGGGCCAAGGTCCCTCACACGGACCCCCACTCTAAGTGTTTAATCTGCCTGGGCGAGGCTCATGACACCCAGAGCTGTGCCCTGTGCAGATCATTGCCTCCGCAGGCAAGGAAGAACCGTGCCTCTCGGCTGAAGTCTTATCTTCTCGACTGTGCTTTGGCCCCTCAGGAGATCCTGCCTTCGACTTCGGCTCCGGCTTCGATCTCTAAGGCATCCGTTCCGGCTTCCAAGATGTCCCAGGAGAAGGTGACTGTCGTTTCCCCTGTTGGTCCCTCCAAGTCCCCCCGGGAGGCGGAGGCTCACCCCGCCGAGAAATCGGCTAAGAAGGCGGGTGAGAAGTCTAAGTCCTCCAAAAAGGACAAGCCCAGGCAGGGCAAAGACCACAGGGATGAGAGTCGGAGAAAGAAGGTTAAAATTCCTTCTCAGGGCGTGGCGGATGGCTCTTCCTCTCTGAAGGAACCCAGCTCCAAGGCCTCCGTCAAGAGGAAGCACTCCTCCAAGGGGGAATCCCTCCGGAAAAAGTGCTCCTCTGAGGGCGAGACCCTCCGGAAGAAAGCCCGCTCTGACTCTGACGTGGGAACCGAGCTGCCATGTGCATCGACACCGAGGGATGTTCCCGCCACGGAAATTCCCGCTGTCGAAAGGCCCGCCTCCGTACCGACTGCCTCCGTACCGGCAGAGGTGTTGCCTCAGACCCAGGCTGTCCGTCGGGAGACATCGGTGCCGCGCAGCCTGACTCCTGCCCAGCGCTCCCCCCAGCTGAGCCAGAGGTCTCGCAGATCTCCGACTCCGATGGCCGAGACCGAGGACGAGCCGGAATACTATTATGATAGCGAGTCCAGCAGGTACTTTGTGGCGGTCGACCTGTCTACTCTGGACAGACCGTGAGGCAAGCATTGGCGCCCACTTGATGTGTCCGCGAGAGTGGGCAAGGAGGTACCGGTTTCGACACCCGTGAGAGTCGGCAAAGAGGCTTCGGCATCACGCCCCATCAGGCAGGAGGACATCGATCGTGGGGAGGCAGCAACCCAAACGGCCTACTCCCCGTCCAGCGCGGTGCTTTGTGTGGAGCCCAGCTTGGATTCAGACGTGGACTTCGAGACCGAAGGCTCGGTCCCCTCTCCCGTCGATACCGACACCGAGGAAAAGGGGCCAGTTCGGCAGGCCTTTTACCAACCGGGCCCGGTGTCCCCTACCGATAATGTGCATACCTTTGGAGAGCACGTTATCAAGATGGCGAACGCCTTGGAGCTCCTAGTGTCTCGGTCCGAGGAGGAGGCCCTCGATCCTGTGGAGAGACGAGTTCAGGGCTCCGCACCAATGTTGGCAGCGATCCCGTTCCTGCCGTCCTTGGAGAAGATCACCAAGAGGTCGTGGCAGAATCCGGCATCCATCCCGTCGACCTCAAGGAAGATCGACTCCATTTACAAGATCTCTCCATCATCAGCAGAGTGGCTCTATTCACACCCGCCTCAGAATTTGGCGATTGTCGAGGGATCTCAGAAGGTCTTTACCCCGAAGACTGCCCCGTCTCCTTCGGACCGAGAGGGCAAGAAGATAGAAGGGATCTTCAAGAAGATCTTTGAGGCCTCAGCTCTGGGACTGCAGGTGTCGAATTATAATGCCTGCATGGGGGCCTACATCCAGTACCTCATGGAGAGGATGTCCCCCTTGCTGGCTGACCTCCCTCAGGAAAAGGCCCCAGTGGCGAACCAGCTCAGGGAGGAGGCGCATTTGGTTGCTGGCCTTCTTATCACCTCGGCCAGACACACGGCGGACTGTTCGGCCAAGTCCATGGCTTCCAATGTGGCCCTCCGGAGACACGCCGGGCTTCGGATCTGACCCCACAGGCGAAGGCTGCCATAGAGGACATGCCGTTCGATGGCGAAGGGCTCTTTGCCAAAGACATCGACGAGCGGCTGAACTTCAAGTACCGCATGAAGTCAGCTGCCAAGAAGCACGGCATGTCCACTTCCCAACAGACCTTCTCCAGGAGGCACTTTGGGGCCCAGAGACCATCCTTCGGCCAGTCACACAGGCCATTTGAGCAGGAGAGGCAGTACCGTCGCCAAGACACCAGGCAGAGGTTCTCCTCTCCTTCCTTATCTTCATCCGGCAGGCGCCTTCAGTCCCGATACCGGAGGCCGCTCCCGAGGAAGCCCGGATCTGACTCGGGTAAGAAGGGACAATGAAGGTCTCCAGTGTACTCCGTTGCCTCCCCTTCTCGTCCCTTCTTTTTGGACTTATTGAGGCCCTTCTATAACATCTGGACCCAAATCACCACCGACTCCTGGGCTCTGACTATTATATTCAGGGGATATGCCCTCAAGTTCAAAGAGCTTCCTTCTACTGGAGCTCTTCTTTCTACGGACCCCTCACCCTCCCTCCTCGACGAAGTACGCACTCTGTTGGACAAGGGGGCCATCTCCCCTCTGGACCCGGACCAGGTTCACCGGGCGTTCTTTTCTAGGTACTTTACGGTACCGAAACCGGATGGAGGCCTCCGTCCCATACTGGACCTTCGGGACCTGAACAGTTTTTTGGTTTACAAGAAGTTCCGGATGGTAACTCTTGCTTCCATTTTGCCATTGTTGTCGCAGGGACTTTGGTTTGCGATGCTGGACCTCAAGGACGCCTACTTACAGGTTTCCATTCGAGATGGACACAGACGGTTCCTCTCCTTTGCCATCGGGACGGAGATGTACCACTACAACGTCCTGCCCTTCGGCCTGGCCACGGCACCGAGAGTCTTCACCAAGTGCATGGCTCCGGTAGTCACCTATCTGCACCAGCGAGGGTCAAGAGTCTTCCCTTACCTAGACGATTGGCTCTTCGCGGCAGACTCCAAAGAGGACCTCTGCCAAGACATCTCCTTCGCTGTCTCCCTGCTCCAGTCTCTCGGCCTGGTACTAAACCTCGAGAAGTCTCACTTGACCCTGGTCACCAGGATCAAGTTCATTGGGGCTATCCTCGACTCAGAAAGTTGCATCGCGTCCCTGCCAGAGGACCGCTTCCAGTCCCTCTCCAAGGCCGTCCGGCACTGCAGCACCAACAGACGGGTGCGGGCCCGAGGAGTCCAGGTAGCACTGGGTCACATGGCCTCGACCACCTTCGTCACCCCGTGGTCCAGGCTTCGCTTCCGGCCCCTACGGTCATGGTTCCTCTCCATCTTCGACCCGTTGGTCGACCCTGCAAGCAAGTGGCTCACGGTACCGAGGCCTGTCGCTCGGTCCCTGTCTTGGTGGCTAGACTCCCGGAACGTCTGCGCCGGCATGCCATTCGTCTCGCCGGACCCACAGGTGGTCCTCACCACGGACGCATCCATGGACGGTTGGGGAGCCCACACTATGGGCCTCACCATAAGGGACAAGTGGCAGGCGTGTCACCAGGATCTCCACATCAATGCCCTGGAGATGCTGGCCGTCAAGAAGGCCTTGAAGGCCTTCGAATCTGAGCTCCGTGGAAGGGTAGTGCAGCTCCTGACGGACAACACCACCGTCATGTACTACCTGAACAAGCAGGGCGGAACGAGATCTCCAACCTTGCTGGAGATAACGCTTCGGATTTGGCACTGGTGCATCCCGAGAAACATCTTCCTTCAGGCAGTGCATCTTCCCGGGGAAGAAAACGTCTTGGCAGACCAGCTCAGCAGGTCAGATTCGCAGTGCCACGAGTGGACTCTCCACCCCAAGGCGGTCGCGAACCTCTTCTCCAGATGGGGCACCCTGCAGATAGACCTCTTCGCGTCGGAGACCAACTCACACTGCAGCCGGTTTTGCTCCCAGGATCGGTCCCGACGCTCGCTGGGGGATGCCTTTCTCCACACCTGGACGGGGGAATTCCTGTATGCCTTCCCTCCGTTCCCACTCATCACGAGGGTTGTCTCCAAGATGTCGAGAGACCGGACGGACACCATCCTGATCACCCCCTGGTGGCCCAGGCAGCCGTGGTTCCCATCCCTTCTTCTGTCTCGGAACCGGTTCTTCAGGATCGAACCGAGGCCAGACCTGCTCACTCTACAGGATGGTCGAGTTCAGCATCCGGATATCGAGGACCTCCCTCTCATGGCGTGGCGGCTCCGGCCTTAGCGAACCTTCCGGCAGTGGTGAGGCGTGTGATCCTGGCGGCCCACAAACCTGCAACCAAGAGGTCCTACTCCTGCAAGTGGCAGAGATTCCTTCGCTTCCTGGATTCGAGAGGCCTGTCTCCATCCAGGGTGTCGATGCCGACGGTGCTGGAGGTCTTGCTGACACTGGTGGAGTCGGGGCTCTGCCTTAACTCCATCAAGTGTTATTTGTCTGCTATTTGTTCCCATTTCCAATTTGATGGGAAATCTTCCTTTTTCAAGGACCCCTTGGTGAAGGGGTTTTTGAAGGGCTTTAACAACCTCCAACCGCCGGCCTCGGTACTGGCACCGGCGTGGAGCCTTGAGGTTGTTTTGTCTTGTCTTGGTACCAAGCCCTTCGAACCCATGGCTACTACTGACCTGAGGCTGCTGACTTGGAAGACAGCCTTTTTGGTAGCCATTACCTCTGCCCGCCGTGCAAGCGAGCTTTGTGCTTTACGGAGGGACCAACCTTTCCTTCTGTTCCACAAGGATAAGGTTGTCCTCCGTACCGACATTACCTTTTTGCCTAAGGTAGTGTCTGCTTTCCACATGTGCCAAGACATTGTGCTCCCGACCCTAGCCCCAAACCCGACCACCGACACCGAACGTCGTTTGCACCTGTTGGACGTTCGGAGGGCTTTGGCCTTCTATTTGGACAGAACTTCGGGTTCGAGCCGCTCTGACAGACTGTTTCAGTGCTACTCAGAGCCCAAGAAGGGACTACCTGTGACTGCTCAGAGGTTTTCTAAATGGGTGGCTGGTACCATCCACCTCTGTTATGAACTGTCGGGTAGAACTCTTCCGGCCAGGGTCAGGGCACATGCAACTAGGGCGGTAGCGACATCCTCTGCTTTTTTGACTGGGGTCCCACTGGAGGATGTCTGTAAGGCTGCTGTCTGGTCCCAACCTATAACTTTTATAAAACATTACCGGTTGGACACCAGGGCAAGGACCGATGCAGCCTTTGGCAGAGCAGTGCTATTGTCTGATTTACACTAATGTCAAGTTCTGTACTATGCCATGTTGTCTACTATGCCATGTTGATGGTACATTGCATTGTTGTTGCATCTGACACATTGCATTAATTGTTGCACTGTTTGCCTTTTTACTTGACCTTGCTTTGCATCCAGGATTGGGTGTTCTGGTGTATTTCTGACTGCTTTCATGCACCATGTACATAGTTTACTCTTTGAGTACCTGGTTTATGTTTCTGCTCTGTGAGCAGCATTGCACTATTGTTGTTATGTTCTATGTTGGATACAAGAACCCCACAAGGGTTAGTTCAATTTGACAGTTTTTATTGTGGACCAATAAAGGTTTTTTGGTTCATCTCACTACTGTTGTCATGACACTCCCTCCGCCGCTTACCTAAGTTTGCTAGTCTAACCCATTTGTATGATTCGCAGAGACCACAAAGAAGAAGGACAGGTTGCTTACCTGTAACAGTATTTCTTTGAATGGTCATCTGCGAATACATACAAATCCCGCCCTTCCTCCCCTCAGTGTCCTGCTCAACAGTGTTCTGCTCCTCTATCGCTTGCGGCGGAAAAAGGTTCGGAACTAGGGAAAAGAGCGGGAACAGGGATTATATAGAGGAGGGGCGGGGCTACCGCCAAAAAGTTGCAAGCCGCTTTTCTGCCCAGTGATTCCAGAAAGTTCCGAATTCGACTGCGCAGGCGCAGAGAACCCATTTGTATGTATTCGCAGATGACCACTCGAAGAAATACTGTTACAGGTAAGCAACCTGTCCATCTACCTGCTAGGTTGACAGAAGCTGGGACTAGCTATGGGACCTTACCCCGTCATGTGGCACTTGGGCCTCAAACTGCCAACCTTCCAACATTACAATCTGATTGAATTGGTGTCTTAACCACTAAGCAACTGCATCCCTCTTCACACCCCAAAACCCAACATTCCATAGGCAGAGTGGAAACAGCACTTCAGCTGGGTGGTGTGAAAAGGCTTCTGGTTAAGGGACTAGGTGGTTACTGAATAAATATTAAGTGATTTAGGAAGTGATTATTGTTACACTTCCATCTTGGAAGTAGCACCAAATTAAGTTAAGAAGAGAAGCCACACATACAATTTTCGTTATTAACTACATAAATAGCCAATTTTTTGTTATTGGCTAGAGCTAATAGATTTACAGAGGAAGCACATTAAACCAGTTTCTAACTTAGCTAATATCTTCTTCAGCACAACAACAGATTCTTTACCAAAATCTGACTTTAAACTACTACTTTAAAGATTTAAGGTCTGAGTGCTGTTTTCGGAATGCAAGCCAAATTGGAATATTGTTTCTACATACTGCAAATTATTCAGGATTGATTTTTGCCCAGTTCTTCGTTTTGGGTGTTTTGTTTTTTCCCCATTCCTTGTAGAACTAAGCTGTAGTGCCTTCAGTTAACCTGAGCAAACTGCTTTTGCCATGTGCTTAACTTTCAGAAGGCTATGAGACTATTAATGAGAGTATTCGTGTTACCATTCTTTTACATCTGTGTTGTGAAGGTTTTTTGTTCAGAAATATTAACTTCTTCTTCGTGGTCTCTGCGAATCATACAAATGGGTTATTCTGCACCTGCGCAGCAATTTTGGATCCTACTGGAATCACTAGGGAAGACTTTTTGGCGGGCGTCTTCCCTTCCTTTCTCAGTTCCTTTTCTCTGCCGTGTGAGCAGCATTCCTTGTTTGGAATTCGCTCCTTCCTTTCACTTTTGCTTTTGACCACGTTTTGGCTCTGACTTCTCTTTTGGATAGCGATTTGGCTTGTCTTGGACTCTGATTAACGGAAACACTCGGCTCATTTAACCATCCCTTCGTCTTTCCCTTCAGCATGATGATGATGCCAGATATTATACATAGAAAGATAGAATGAAATCTGAGCAGTTGTGTTATATTTTATCACCTAACCTAAAACAGTTTATTTTTCCTTATGGTTTTTTTCAGCTCAGTGAAAACAACCCAGTAGAAAATGTGAACAGAGTGGACCATCTTCTAATACAAAACCTGCCAATTTTACAAGCTAGTTTAACAGCTAAAAATTTCATAGAATTACTGTAATCCAGTTTGGAAATATCAGTTTGGAAATATCTGGTCACTTTTTTCCTCAGTGTAGCTGCAATTTCACAGTGGATGCCTTTAAAATACTGTTATGCTAATTACTTCAGAATAAGCCTCGTTAAACTCAGTGGGACTTCTTGGAAGACTGTATAGGATTGGATTATATACTCTTTTCATGTTTCATATATTGCATTCTTACTAGACTACCATAAGAGGGTGCTGTTTGAGCATGAGAGAAAAATTGTATGCTTATGTTGATTCTAATCCACAAATATTCCAACCATGATGTTCCAAGATTGCTGTATAACTGATATTCCATTCTGAATATTTATGAATTTTTAATTGTTTGAATCTTTATCTCTGTTTATAGATTTTAACCATTTTTATTAGCCTGTGAATCCTTTGTTGTGAATGAAGTCGTATGCCCTGTATTTTAATTTTTTCTCTGACTACCTTGTACAGGTATTGCTAGTAAAGGGAACAAATTCTGTTTTAACAGTATGTTTATTTCTTTACAGAAAAATGTATGGTTATAGTTCCTTAGTTTAAAATGTTCCTTAAATTTTATGGTTTTTTTTAACATGATCATTAATTCATTACAAAGCTTCCACTGCAACCTCATTGGTCAGTGCAGCAACCACAATTCTTGACAATTATTTTTAATTGCCATGTATTAATATCTTCCTTCATTAATTATGTTAAGGTGGACACTAGCCTACAAAATGGCTTTACCCCAGGCATGAAATTAGAAGTGGCTGTTAAACCTGGCCCTGACACATATTGGATTGCTACAATCATTACAACCTGTGGGCAGTTATTGCTATTGCGATATGATGGTTATGGAGAGGACCGCAAAGCTGACTTCTGGTGTGATATCATGACAGCTGATCTGCACCCAGTTGGTTGGTGTGAACAGAATAAGAAGATACTTAAAGTTCCTGAAGGTATTCTTACTATAGTTTATTGAAGCAGATTCTCATTTAGGTTTCCTGTGTAGTATTTGTGCTCAGTGTTCTGTTTAAAAAAATATGTTTAGAATGGCTTTCCATGAATCTCTTTTGTGCACTATTGTCAGTTTACAAGAATATTTATATGGCAGCTGTATGTGACTCCTGTCGTTTTTTCTTTAGAAATTTTTCAGTGTACATTGTTAGACCCATTATTATAAATAATGAAAATCTGTCTCTGTCTTCATAATAATTCATCTTCCAGTCCCCATCCTAGCAGTATTAAACACACAGAATTATTATTAACTGCACAGTTTCTGCTTCTGGACATGTGAATCTGGCTTTAACCTTCCCAGAATAAATATTATTCTTCCTGATACTTTACTATCATCAAATAGCACAAGTAAATGATCTCTGATAATTTTGTCTTTATTTTAGGCATCAAGGATAAAATTTCTAACCAGGTGGAATTTCTTCAGCAGACTTTAAAAGGAGCATGCAGTGCCCCTGCCAATCTTCTTGACAGGGTAAATATGTCCACAAATTACAGCAATAAAGAGCCTGTCTTTTATTTGCATAGCCAGTGGTGAGGAATGCTGGCAGTTGCAGACCAGTGACAGCTGTACAGTGGGTCCTTGTTATCTGCTGGGGTTTGGTTCCAGGACTCCCCGTGGATAACAAAATCCATAGATACTCAAGTCTCATTAAATACAATGTCAGGTAAAACAACCCTTGTATAAAATGGAAAAGCAAGGTTTGTTGTTTGGAATTTATACTTTTTTTTGAAATTTTTCAAGCCATGGATGCTTGAATCCATGGTTAAGGAGGACCAATTGTATTATGGTCTAAATCCAGTTGCTGTTCCCAGCTAGAGTAGATCACTTAGTCTGTTGTTTGAATTGTAAATCAACACATATTTAAAATTGATTGATTCAGTAGGGCTGTTGTGGTTTGGGCTAGCAATTGAATTTAGGTCACAGAAAACAACACAGCATAAGAAACCTTACGTAGTCCACTTTGGGATGATATAATATTTCATCGTGTGTGATTTAATTATCTGTACAACTATTTGTAGCATACGCATGGCTGTGCTTAGGTTTGGGTTGTGTATATTTATACTTATTTATTATTTATTTACAGTATTTATACCCCACCCTTCAGCCCTAAAGGCTCTCAGAGTATTTATACCCCGCCCTTCAGCCCTAAAGGCTCTCAGAGCGGCTTACAATTATTATTATTTTTAATTAGACGGTTCCCTGCCCTCAAGCTTATAATCTAAAAAGACATAACACAAAAGGAGAAGGGGATGGCGGTGGGGAAGGGGATCAGGTCCAGCAGTTCTTCTCTCACTCTGAGGCCTGGACCGAGGCAGATGGATTGAAGGGAGGGCTCAGCTTCTTAAAAGTGTAACACTTGAGGTGAGTTTTTTGGGTAGATGAATCAAGAATATTAAACCATATATTACTTTCCTAAAAGAGAATCCACAATAGTTATTGTAAATGTCAATTTAGTAAAAAGAATCTGGCAGGGTTCAGACATAATGCCAGATTCTCATAATGCTCAAAATGGAGGACCTTCTGGAATTCCTCCTGGACAGAAAGTTGAAATGTAAGACATGTCCTAGAAAAGTAGGGTACTTGTTCACTCTATCTTCTATTCTAGCATGTTAATGCTTTTAGGAACATCCTAGCATTGGCATCTCAAGAAAGAATACATACATTATAACATAAAATACAAACCCCCTTACCCCAAGTCCTAGGTGGGTAGGTGGTGTGGAAGCACCTATGTTTACTAGTTCAGATAGGGACATATTTAACCAGATGTAATAACTGTAATCCAAATAACCATGTCAACCAATTAACATAACAAACCAAGCCAACCAGTTTAACATAAGTACTTTCCTTAAATCGTGGGGGAATCATGCAGCCCTCCAGACACTGAGCCAACATGCTGGTAGGAATTGCATTTGAACAACATTTGGAGGGATGTACGTTTCCAACCTCTAACCCACTTAGAGGTCCAAGTGGGAAAATAATAATAAATGATTGATCCCTTGTCCTTGTGCACACTATGTGCTAGCATTCTATGAGAAATGATAAGAATTTTAAAAGGATATTGTAGGTCAATTTTTTCAACCTTGACAGGAAAACATGGACACAAATCATAGGCTTAAGTCTAATCATGCTTGATTAGATGATTGATAATGTGTTTGAATGTGTTATGTTTTACTGTTTATTATCATTTTAAGATGTTTTAATTTTTGCTTTTAGAGTGTATCCCATAGGCAGTCTTTTAGTTGTATTTTGCTATCATGTAAAGTGCTGTGTAAATTTACAGTGCTGTAGAAATAAACTTAATAATAATTAGTAAAGAGTATCCAGTACACTCCTTTTGCTATGTAGAAGTACACAATCAACAAATTCCCAATGGTGTTCCTACTTGCTGTATGAATTACAGATTAACATGTTATTGGCTGTGTATCTGTCAATTAATGGAAACTGCTGTGGTATTCTCCCATCTTGGCTGGACTGCTATTATAATTCCAGTGAGCTAACAGTAAACATGGTAGATGGCTGCATAGAATTCAGCAAGAGCAAGAAAGATGAATGTTGTATCTTTTCAAGGTAAAAGAGCCTGGAGTTGCCATTAATCCTCCCCCCCCCCCCCCTTGGTTTGCTCTGGCAGCTCCATCGAGGCAAGAATCCTTTGGATCTCATTGCACCTGGTTCAAGATTGGAGTGTCAGCACATGAAAGATACCCTGGGAGCTTGGATAGTTAATGTTCTGGAAAATATTGGTGGAAGGCTCAAACTCCGTTATGAAGGACTTGAAGATTTAGAAGAGTATGACCTATGGATGTTCTATTTGGATCCCTTTCTTCATCCAGTGGGTTGGGCAACTCAACAAGGATATATCCTTGAACCTCCTCTAGGTACACAGCTATATTTTTTTAATTATGCATTAATATTCAAAACTTTAAAGAAATAGTTTTGCCTTTTTTTAAAAAAAAAGTTGTTTATTGCTGAGTCTTGTTAGCAAGCTGTAAACCAGGAGTGAGGACCTTTTTCAGACTGGCTGCTGATTGTCACCCAGATACCTTTTGGGTGTCACACGTCAACAGTGGGTGTGGGCAGAACTCAGAATTGTTTTGTCACCCAAAACGCTATCAATCATACCCACATGCATTTGGTCATTCTTTCTCTTTTTTTCTTTAATGTCCCCCCAAAGCTTTGGGGTATATTAACAGTGCAAAAAGAAAAGGGGGGTTAGAAATTTGTTTAGAAATTTACTGTAACATATGGCACTGCTCTATAAGGAAAAACTGGGGGCACATCAGCTTTATAAGTAAAGTATGCATATCTAATATACTAGAGGAATTCCAGTATGTAATTGTGGGAATCCCATAATATAATCTGTGGTATTAAATTGTATTTTATCACTGACGTTGAGATTTTATGCAAACACAAAATGAATGACATGGTCCGAACTCTAAGCGTTTCCATTTTCTTCTAAGGTTTGTTTAACCTGCATACTTAAACAATTGCCATGACAAAAGAAGCAAATAATTGAGTTTGTTACTTCTTTTATTGCCTGTGAATAAACTTGGAGCAAGTAAATAATATGAGTTCATAGCAGACATGGAAATACTTTCTTGTGTTCCACTTTAAGATACATACATTCAGCACACTGAAGATAATCTTAAATTATTCCTTATCAGCAACTTCCCCTTTGACATCTACTGAATCACCAAACTGCCTCTTATTCCCATAAATGCAAGAAGCAATTAAGAGTTTGCATAAAAAACTGGTAAAAGGGTATCTTGGAAAATCTTGCTTGTATGCCTTAGGGCAGTTTTAAAAATAATTGTGTATGTGGCTCAGAGAGTTATGATGAGAAGGAAATTTGCATCATAGTCTTTCCATGCAAAAGGTAACTTGTGGTTTTGTTAACTCCTGTCCATGACACAGCAGTAGTATGACGTTTTAAAGTGCTGTGAGTTACTCAGAAAGTGATAACATCCTATCATTTTTTACTGAAGCTATTAGGCACTTGAAAACTGAGGCAGAATGGCAGGAAATCTTAGCAAAAATAAAAGAAGAGGAAGAAGAATCATTGGTGCCAACTGATCTATTTAAGGTATGACAGCTGGGATTTTGTTTAACTATTGCATGGTTAAGTATGACAGGTACAAAAATTAATTGCTAAGAACCAGCCACATGAAGCTGTCTTAATTAATTTTCTTTGCCCATTGGATCCTGTGCATTCCAGGTGAGTGACTGCTAGAAATAGGCTTAAGATACAGTGGGCTGATCTAGACTGGCAAAAAGGGGCGTGTTCATGCCTGCATGAAAGTGTAGCCTTTAGATGACCCACACTGAAAGTTTGGCATGAAGGCACTTCTTTTGCATTTTAGTGGGAAAAAAGCAGCTTTAAAAAGGAGCTGCTTTCCCCAGCTTCTTTTTTAAAAGGGTGTAACAGTGCAGCTGCGTCTAAATGCTGCAGTGCAACTGTGCATTTTTTTAAAGCTCCCAAACCCTAGCTTCAGCTGTAATCCGAACCCTAGACACGCGCAGTAGGGACTCTGGGATGCTGTAACTGTTATGCAACTGTGCTTAAAATGTCAATTCATTCATAAAATAAAGAAGTTTATTCATAAACTTAAATTGTAACAGATTTAATATCTTTTTAAGGGGGGCGGGATGCAGTTTGTTTTATTGATGTAATAGTATTTTAATGTGTAAGCCACCTCAATTGATCTCAGAGGGGTGGGGTATAAATAATAATAATAACAACAACTATTATTATAAAATAAAGGGGTTCATTCATGGTGCACCGATGCAACTGCGCACTTAAAAAAGGGAAGCAAAACCACAATGGTAATTTGACAGTTCATGTGTGATGTACCTGCACAACTGCACAGTTCGCAGCTGGCAATACAATTGCCTGTATAATGTACCGGTGCAACTGCACAGTTCACAGCCGGCAAAAAAAAAAAAAAAATTAAAGGTTCAGTGCGCGGCCAAAAGCCCCATTCATTGCCACCCGTGCAGCTGCTCCGCCTGCGTTTCTAGCATCCTGACAGTTTCCAATGTAGTTCCTGAGCAACAGAAAAGACTTCAGATAAATTCTCTTCACACCTCCTCAGTGTAGCTGCCCTATTCCTTTTTATTACACACCTGGGGCTTGCAGTGTAGCTGCTAAGCATTAAGGAAAAGGCAACTTCATGTCTTCCTTTCCTGCCAATCTAGAAAGCCCCAGTGTATCCTTTGTATCAGTGGGCTGGCGGTTTACAAATTTGACCACCTGCAGATTGCCAAGCCCCATATTATTCAGTGGTGGCATATGCACATGAATGGGCAGACTCATCCACATTCATGCTGCTGCCATTAAATAATATGGGGTGTGATCATCCTTATTTTTGCTATCCATGGGGAGTCGGGTCCCAGAACCAAACCTTCACAGATAGGTAGGGTCCACTGCAATGTGTAAAATTAATAAAGCATACCAAACCCCATATCCAATAAGGATGTTGAAACATTTTCCGGCACTTTGTTTTATCAAATATTCAGGACAGAGGATTCATTCATTGTGTGGTAGACATCCAAAATGTCTGCATGGGAAGGAAAGGGAGGTACAGGTATACTTGGCCAGCACTTTGGGGGCCTGTGGGTTCCAAGTTGGCTGGTTCTTGAGCCACCACCACCCCCCAAAAATTGGGGGGGGGGGCAAAAATGTCTCCGCAGTCACTGAGGGTCCCAAACCCTGTATCAGCTCTTTCTCAGGTGTTGGACTTTAGGAAGGGATAGGAATGACAGAGAAACTTGTACAGCCTGGACTGGAAAATGTAATGGACTGGATTACACTTCTGGGGTGCAGGTCTATCAGAGCCCTAATGGTGAAGTCTTCAAGATATCCAGAGCTCTGCCAGACTCCTATTAGCAGAATAAAAGTGAGGGAGAAGCAGCTCCTTTTCCTGTGCCCTGTGTTTTTAAAAAAAATAATATTACTAAACCAACTCCCTGCCATTAAAATTGAAGTGAGGCTTAATCTATGTGAACAAATGTAATGTAGTGGTTTGAGTGCTGAGCTAGGACTCCAGAAGACAAGGGTTTGAATCATTGCTTGGTTTTGAGTAACTTTGGCTTTCAGCATCAGAGGAAGGCAATGGCAAACTCTCTCTGAACAAATCTTGCCAAGAAAGCCCTGTGATATGGTCACTTTAGGTTCATCATAGATTGTAACAATCTGAAGGCACACAACAACAAGCTCTGATTCCTTGTTTCTGGGGCCATACCGGGAGGACAGAAAAGCTCTCATGGGCCCCTCTCTCCAGCATACCTCTTCCCCACCATTTCCAACACTGGAAAGATCAGGGCTTTGGAACCTTCTGTGGTGCTTGAGAGGGAGAGTCATAGGTCAAATTGCTGTCTGTATGAGTAAAAGTCTTTTTCTGCTGTCAGAGTGGGAGATCTGGTTATATTGTGTGGTCTTTGAGCCACCTTCCCAGGGAATATTCCTGCTTTTAATGTCTTTACTTGGCATACAGATGACACTGTTTGAAGGTCACTTTTTATTGTTCTTCAGGGAAATTTCTAGGATATAGTGCAGTGCACAGTCTCAAACGTATAGCTGATCCCAAATTCATGGGTTTCTTGAATTATGCCTAGAAGTAGTACAGATTCTTTTTCAGTGGACACCTTCACTTTTGACTCCCATTTGTCTTATTGAGCTATATTCTATAGCATATAAACCTCTTAAATAGTTCTTAGCCATAATCCTGCAGAAATATTATTGCAGGCCTGGGAATGGAGGAAGTAGGAATCTTTACCCAAAGTGGAGATTATTCGTAATGATATTGGGTTTTTTTGTCCAATTTAAAGTAATATGGCTTCCTTTTAGATTGTTATTGTGCTTTTATGTTGCATGGCATCTCAATGAATTAGAATAATATTTCCTTAGATTTCATTGTTGTTGTTGTGTGCCTTCAAGTCGTTTCTGACTTATGACAACCCTGAGAGGAACCAATCACAGGGTTTTCTTGGCAAGATTTGTTCAACATCTTTGTGTTCCTCTGAAGTGAACAAGAGTGTGACTTTTTCAAGTTCATTGAGTGGGTTCCCACAGGTGGGTGCATATTTAGGATTGCCACTTGTTCCAAAAAACTGGGAAAATGTAAAAATGTCCTGGCCAGTTGCAGCTGCATGCCCCAGTTTTCAATGATGCCAGGGCAGCTGAGTGGGGCTGCAGAGTCCAGATCAATCATGCACGACATTGGGGAGAAATGGCTGCCGCTCCTGGCAGCCTCACCTTCCCACAGGGCCCTGGGATGGGAAGCAGCCGTGATTAGGGGAGCTGCTGCAGGGGGTGAGCTTCCAACTCCCTCCTCATTGGCCAGGAGGAACTTTTCAGCAGCCTCAACTGGGTCTGCCCCATTCCCACACCTGAATCTTGGCCAGTGTGGCGGCACAGCAGCAGAGAGGCTGGAAGGTTTGTCTAAGCCTTGGGGAGCAGTGGCAGAAGACAGCAAGGCACTGCAAAATGGGGGACATTCCAGAAAAATGTGGGTATTCCAAAAATAAAAGTTAAAATCATTAAGGCTGTATCCACACTGTGGAAATAATCTGGTTTGAAACCACTTTAATTACCATGGCTCTATGCTATGGAATTCTGGGGACTGTAGTTTGTTTTGGCATCAGATTAGAGCTCTGGCCATTGAGCCATGGCAATTAAAGTGGTGTCAGACCGGATAATTTCTGCAGTGAAGATGTAGTCTTAGTGTTTGCAGCTTTTAGTTTGGAGTGTACTCCATTTTTTGGGAATGTTCTCCATTTTTGCATTTCCTTGTCCTCCTTTCCTTTGCAATATAAATAATATAAATATACATTTATTTCATACGGTTTATTTACAGCTATATGACATATACTGAATTTTATTATGCGCTCAACCACATTTTTTTGATGAATTTAACTGAGTTAAAATGCTGTGTTGGCTTGCACTATACTTGGAGAAAACTGAGCAAGAAAAAGGCTTTAGCCACCAATCCTTGATTGAATCTTTGTTGTTGTTGTTGTTGTTGTTGTTGTGTGTCTTGAAGTTGCTTCTGACTAACATGCACCCTAAAGTGCACTTATCATGGGGTTTTCTTGTCAAGATTTGTTTTCCATTGCCTTCCTCTGAGTCTGAGAGAGTGTGACTTGCCCAGAATTGCCCAGTGGGTTTCCATGGCCATGTAGGGAGTCGAATCCTGTTCTCCAGTATCATACTCCAACATTCAAACCACGCCTGCTCATGCGCATAAACCTGGGACCTATTAAAGTAATCAAACATAACATTAAAAATGTATAATTTTAAAATATCAAAATCTCCTCCATTTTGAGATGACTGAGAAGCATGAATCTATATTAATGTTTTTGGCTTTTACTTGGTGGTGCCCTACATTTTTTTAAATGTCCTACATTTTGTCCCAATTTTGTGGAAGATAATTATTGCACCTCTATGCATATTTGAACCCTGATTTCCAGATCCATAATCCAGTGCTCATACTGCTACACTATCTCAGCATATTGCCTTTGTTATACTGCAAATTAAAAATTCTTAGATGAAAAGTATTATGTTTCATGTCCTGTTGACATGAAAACAGAGTGTCCTGTCTGTTCTAGTCAATGCACAATTGCTGCCAACTTTAATTTGCTGGTTTCCTTTGAGCTCAACAATTTAAAAATGCCAGACTGCATTAGTGTGACTCTCATAAAGGATAATGTTGTGTCTTTTTGTGTGTGTAAGGCAGCAGAAGATATTCTGTATCTTTCACATTCTGCTATGAAGTTCTTGTTTTCATGTTGTCATTTTTAGGACAAGCCAGTTGTTGGAATTCACTCATTCTCCGTGAACATGAAGTTAGAGGCTATTGATCCAAAGGCGCCTTTCATCATCTCACCTGCAACAGTTACAAAGGTACCAGAATACACTGTAACATAGACTCCAAACATACATATTGCAATAAAAAAATGATTGATTGATTTGATTTTGATACATATTTCTCCCATCATGGACCCAATGTGCCTTGCAAAATTAAACAATTTAAAACACATTGAAGATATGTTAAAGAAGATAAAAATAATACATACAACTAAAATTTCTTCTGCCATACACAGTTAAGGCTGTCTAAATAAAAAGGTCTTTGCTTGCTGGTGGAAAGAGAGCAGAGAAGGACCAGTCAAGCCTTCCATGGGAGGAGGTTCCAAAACCTGGGAACATTCATTGAGAAGGTCTCTCTTGTGTGCTCACTAAATATATCTGTGATGGTGAGGGGACCAAAGGAGATATCTTAAAACTTAGACAAGTACAGTCTTGGACCCAGGCCATATAGACCTCCATAGGTCATAATCAGCACTTTGAATCCTGCCCACAAATAGCTGGTTAAGCTGTTGCAATACAATTACAGTCGTCCCCCGGTTTCGAAGGTAATCCGTTCCGGATTACCTTTCGTAACCCGGAAATGACCGTATCCCGGGGGTCCACTTTAGCAGACGGACCGCGCGGCCGATTGAAATCGGCCGCGCGGTTTTTCCGTTTCGTTTCCCGGGGGATCCTTTGGATCCCGAGGGAATTTTTGCGGTCCCGCCGGTTTCGCACCCCGGGGATTTTGTTCCCCGGGGATTCGTAACCCAGGGGACCACTGTATGTGTTAAATGTAATCAATCCAGGTCCATCTGGAGACAGCTTTTTGGACCAGCTGGATTTCAGCCTTGCTTAGTTTCAAAGCCTGCTTTCAATTCTACCCTTTAGCTCTAAGATTTTAATAACAGTTCAATGCATCCATGTCATACAGATTATTTCTGCAGTGTGTTTTGGCCCAGTGGGAGCAAAATTAGAACTCTGGATTCAAAAAGGATGTGGAGAAACTGGAGCGGGTCCAAAGGAGGGCAACTAAGATGGTGAAGGGTCTGGAAACCATGCCCTATGAGGAACGACTTAGAGAGCTGGGGATGTTTAGCCTGGAGAAGAGAAGGTTAAGAGGTGATATGATAGCCCTGTTCAAATATTTGAAGGGATGTCATATTGAGGAGGGAGCAGGCTTGTTTTCTGCTGCTCCAGAGACCAGAACGCGGAGCAATGAATGCAAGCTGCAGGAAAAGAGATTCCACCTCAACATTAGGAGGAACTTCCTGACAGTAAGGGCTGTTCGACGGTGGAACACACTCCCTCGGAGTGTGGTAGAGTCTCCATCCTTGGAGGTCTTTAAGCAGAGGCTGGATAGCCATCTGTCGGGGATGCTTTGACTGGGAGTTCCTGCATGGCAGGGGGTTGGACTGGATGGCCCTTGTGGTCTCTTCCAACTCTATGATTCTATGATTCTAAAAATGTGGATCAAGAAAAACAATCTTGATTTAAATTTAGTTTACTACACTAAGAATAGCTATAGATATAATAGATATAATTCATACCTGTGAAAATAACCACAGTATTTGCACTAAATAAATTTATCTAATTTTTCAGATCCAAGTGACTGCTGAGGTGTTTTTATTTTAAAATATGGGAATAATCTATTGCCCCTGCAATCCGAGGTACAATCTAAAACTTTAATTCCATCAAGTACAATTTACCACAGGTCTGATCTGCACTGCAGAAATAATGCTATTTGACACCACTTTAACTGCCATGACAAAACAATATGGAATGCTAGGATTTGTAGTTTGTTGTGGCACCAGAGCGCTCCGATAGAGAATGCTAAGTATCTCACAAAACTTCAGATCCCAAGATTCTATAGGATAGAGCCATGATAGTTAAAAGCATTGTCAAACTGTATTATTTGCAGCTACAGTTACGGCTAAAGTCCTATATATTTATCTGTAAGTCCTACTGAATAAAATTGGGCCTATATACTATTGGACACACAATTGTAGTATATTGTATCCTTCCTAGACTTGCAGGCTTTGGGATCATTTTTTAATAGTCAAATTCTGCTTTTTGATATTTTATGCCAGTTAATTTCCCTATCCTCACCCTGTTAAGCAATGGGAATGATGCTAGCTAAAGTCTTTGCAAGTTACAAGGCAAAACATATCAGGTGTGAGGACTCCCTGGATGTTATCTGAGTACAGTTCCCATCATCTCTGACAGCTGTCCATGCTATTCTTTTAGAAGAGTAGAATTTTATTATAGTTCTAACGCATGTGAATGAATTTAGCTTTAAGTTGATGCCATTCCCAGCTCTTGACACTACCTTTTTATAAATCCTCTGTAGAATTTGAGCAGTTAAATACTACGTATAATGGGGTTGTGTTCCTTGATACTGGCATAGATTAAATATTCAGGGTTTATAGGGCCATTTTTAAATGGTTGCCATGGAAAACTTCCCATTGCATCAGCAAAGCACTGGATCACTTTTGAATCCTATTGGTTTCACACTAATTTTATACATAACCTGGAATTCCTGGGAAATCAAGACTGATCAGCTCTCGCAGCCAATGAGTCACTCAGTTTGGAGCATTCAAGCCAAGAGTACTTCTGATATGATACTCTTTCAGTGTAATGAACAGCCTGCAGAGACAAAAACAAATGTCTTTTAACAAGCATATTGTGTTCACTGTAAATTAAAATTGTACCTGCAAATTCTCCAAACATCCTTGTCTCTCTTTATTATGAAAACAATTTTCAGCCACTTCCGAACTTTCACTTTTTGTTTAGATGTCTTCATAACTGTATCTGGAATAAATGCATAATTCTTGTGTAACTTGTGTAGCCGTAATTCATCATGACAGCTACTTGCCCACAGTATCAACTCTTTCTCTTCTGTCTAACCAACATTTCCTGTAACTTATCTGTCTCACCTTTCTATATCTTACCCCTTTCAAGATATCTCAACATGATTTTGACATGATATAGCTTGTCAATATAACCAATCTCTTGAACTGACTTGTCACAAATCTTCGCTCCTGTCTTGCTCTACTTCTACAATTTCTGATTAGCTACAAATTCAATGTAGTTCCTTTACTGCCAATATCTAATGGACATCAGAATCTGATAGCTGTAATCATCTTATTAGTTGCAGTTCTTGACACAGGGGAAGTCTGTGGAATAATTATTATGTCAAGCAGAGATCCAGTACACCCAATCACCTTTGTTTTTTATGTGTATATTTGTTTGGGTTTTTGTTTTTTGCTTCGATCAGTCTATTTTTGTCATTGTTCTTGTTCTAGTTATACAGAGAAGGTATGGTTGTCCTCTCATGTTTTCCTTAATCATTCACACTTTGATCTCACTTTCAATTTACATTTTTAAATTTTCCTAATGGTTTGGCTTTTCTTCACCTGTTGTCATTGAAACAGATAAAACTTTTTTTTCTTTTGATAAATCACAGATCTCATTTCCCTTTTTATTATTGTAGCTGTGGTGATCCTCCTGAACACTCAGTTAATTCTTCTTCTGTTATTTCTTAAGAAATGTCTCTCTTTTTGTAAACTGTTTGAACTTATTATATTACTTTTCCTTTTCTTCTTGTCTAAGACTTTTCTTCTAAGGTTTAGTTGAATTTTTAAAACCTTTATTACTGTCCCTTGTATCTTCTTATGAGTTATTGTAGTGCATAACTGTATGGACTAATTCAGTTCTTGTTTGGCTTTGAAAATAAAAGTATATATTAAATGCTTTATAAAAGATACCTAGCATTCAAAGAATTGCACATGACAACATTGTTTTGAAAGTGGAATAACTTTCCTGAAGCATTTACAATTGTTCCGTGGAAGGTCAGTTCATCACAAAGAAAAGACAACTTCCACTGAGCATCCGTAACTGCTTGGGCATTCTTAACATAGTACTTTTTGATCCTGGCCAATATATTTAACATTTTAAATATCTTTATTGGCAACCATAGCTTGACTGTCTGGAATGAAGACAGTTTTGCTGATGATGCTCAATTATCTGATTAGTTCTCCTTGTCTTCTTGTAGGTGTTTGATGATAAATATTTCATGATAGAAATAGATGATTTGCGACCAGAATGTACAACTATCCAGTCCTGTATCTGTCATTTCAACAGTCCTGGCATTTTCCCTGTTCAGTGGAGTTTAAAAAATGGTTTGCATCTCAGCCCTCCAACTGGTTTGTATATTTAGTCTCTCTTCCTCTATTTTGATATATTGTTCTTTTTATGCCTGAAAATAGTGTGTTGCACAGGTGGTAAAATTCAAAGATATAGCTGTGTTTGTAGAATTAGCGTGTAGAGAGATCTTGTAGCACCTCTGAGACTAACTGAAAGAAAGAAGTTGGCAGCATGAGCTTTAGTAGACTTCAGATGGTCAGTTTAGTAGCATAATAGCATGAGAGGTCATTCTTCTCATGCAACTTTAGAAGTAGGTCTGGGAAGGATGTTGGTTATAGGTTCTTCAGATATTATATCCTGAAAACCTTTGTCTGAGAATGAAGAGATGATGGTGTCTTTACGAACAATTCATGTAATACACAAGCTTATTAATTAAAGGAGTTAGCGTTGGCTTGTAGGGCCAGGATTGGAAGTCCTTGGCTAAAATCCCACAAACTTGTGAAGCTCATTAATTGAACCTAAGATAAATTGCAGTCTATTAGCCTGATGTACCTCAGATGATGGTCATAAAGATAATGGGCATGGGGGGTAGGGGGGTTCATGAATGCTATTCTGACCTTTTTGAAGAAAGTGTGTTATTTAAAATGCTGCAATTAATATGATTGACTTTTCTTGTTAATTCGTAGGTTATCCTGGACATGACTTTGACTGGGCAGACTATCTAAAGCAGTGTGGTGCTGAAGCTGCTCCCCAAAGTTGTTTTCCCTCAGTGAGTCTTCACAATTAAATGTGTTCATTGATTGGTGTATATTTTATTGACCAAGCATGTTAGTCACAGCACATAAAAATAAAATAAAGAATTACAAGGGCATGATTTCACAATGTACTACACAGTCTAACCCCACAGTTGGACAAGTCCTCCTGCTACTATATAAATTCCAATGAATCTAGAATTGTTTCCTAGCAGAAATCCCAGCAATTCATATTCCCAGTAGAAACATGTTGCCACTAGATTTTGAAGGTGTAGTTCTGCTAGTGACTTAGTTATATGGTCCCTTCATATTGGTTTTTTTTTAAATTTAGTATTTTGAAATTTTACAAAAATAACATAAAAACAAATTATAACATTATTTCATACATGTATATATACTTTAACATTTTGCTTATTTTTATACTAAATATTATTTCAGTGCACCCCTCCCCCGGAGTCATTCCCATCTTTATACTCCATCCAAAATTTTAATTCATCCCATGGAGGTAATTTCCCATCTTCTTTAAAATCCCTTTTTTTTTTTCATTATTTTATTTAAGTTTGCTATATTTCTATTTTTATCCTTTACAGAGGGGTTAGCTTTGTCTTTAATCTTATCCATTTGCATGTTAAAATCTCCCACCAAAATCACGTATTGTTCTTGCATATCATCCACTTTTTTTAACACTTTCTCATAAAACTCTTCTTGCTTTTCATTTGGAGCATATACCGTATATACTCGTGTATAAGTCGATCTCATGTATAAGTCGAGGTCAACTTTTGGGGCCAAAAATGGGGATTTCTTTATCACCCGTAGATAAGTCGAGGGTGAGCTTAAGTGGGCCGCCCGGCTGGGAAGAGGCTCTGGGGCGATCAGTGTCTTTCCATCTAGGCTCCCTCCTGAGGAAAAAGCCCAACTAGAGAGCTGCTAGGAAAGGCACGCATTTGCCTTGCAGTCTCCTCTCCAGCCAGGCTTTCTCTGGAGGAGGGATCCTGGATGGAGAGGAGGCTGCAAGGCAAACACACCCTTCCCAGCATCTCTCTTTCTCTAGCTGGGCTTTTTCCCCTGGAGGAGGGAGACAGGCTGGAGGGACAGAGACGCTGGGAATAGATAGATAGATAGATAGATAGATAGATAGATGATTGGATGGAGAGTGCGATAGATAGAAGAAGGGATAGCTAGAGAGGGAAGGATAGATAGATGGATGGATGATTGGATGTAGAGTGGGATAGATAGAAGAAGGGATAGCTAGAGAGGGAAGGATAGATAGATAGATGGATGGATGATTGGATGGAGAGTGGGATAGATAGAAGAAGGGATAGCTAGAGAGGGAAGGATAGGTAGAAAGATAGATAGATAGATGATTGGATGGAGAGTGGGATAGATAGAAGAAGGGATAGCTAGAGAGGGAAGGATAGATAGATAGACAGAGAGAGAGATGATTGGATGGAGAGTGGAATAGATAGAAGAAGGAATAGCTAGGATAGATAGATAGGTGATTGGATGGAGAGTGGGATAGATAGAAGAAGGGATAGCTAGAGAGGGATAGATAGATAGGTAGATAGATAGATGATTGAATGGAGAGTGGGATAGATAGAAGAAGGGATAGATAGATAGATAGATAGATAGATAGATGATTGGATGGAGAGTGGGATAGATAGAAGAGATAGCTAGAGAGGGAAGGATAGATAGATAGACAGACAGAGGGATAGAGGGAGGGATACCTAAATAGATAGATGGTAGGTAGGGATGGATGGATGGAGAGAGAGTGGGATAGATGGAGGGAGGGATAACTAGGGAAGGAAGGAGAGAGAGAGAAATAGCTGGATGGATGGATGGATGGATGGAGAGAGGGGGAATAGGCAAAAGAAGGATAGATAGGGAGGGAGGGAGGGAGGGAGGGATGGATTGGAAAGGGGGCTTTGGGGGGCTTGGGAGGGAACCAGAGACAGAGTCACTGCCTCCCATTTTCTGCCCAGAGGCTGGTGCTGGGCTGCCCCCACCCCTTTTTCTCTTCTGTCCCCCCAAAGGACCCCCTCCCTCCCCCCTCTTCCTCTCTCTCTGGACCCCACAACAGACTCCAACTCCCAGAATTCCATTGCCTTCTGCTAGAAAAGAGTCAAGCCTTCTGCTCTGGGCCCCACAACAGACTCCAGCTCCCAGAATTCCATAGACTTGAGTCAGAAAGAGTTAAAGCGGGGCCAAACCTGGTTATTTCTGCAGTGGCCTGAGTGGCTGAAGCAAAGCTCTCACATGACTTATACCACATTGCCCCGTGTATACATCTACCCCAGGATTTTGGAGGGCATTTGGGGGCACAAATTTCTCGACTTATAGTCGAGTATATATGGTACATTAGCTAATACATACTTATCTTCACCTAATTCCCCCTGTATTATTATGTATCTTCCTTCATCTCTTAATACATTATTTATTACAAAATTACTTTTTTTTTTGCAATTAATATTGCTACCCCCCTTTGATTTAGAATTCCCAAATGCTTTTTCATAATTTTTTACCCAATTCAATTTGAGTTGGTTTTCCCCTTCGTTCCATTCATGGGTCTCTTGAAGAAAGACCATGTCTGCGGCGTCCCATTTTAACAGTGCTTCAGTCCTTCTTCTTTTAATCACTGAACCAAGTCCTTTGGTGTTTAAAGTTGAAATTTTTAACTTACCTGCCGTAGTGCAATTTATTCCTCTCTCCAATGACTCCGATTTGTGCAACCCATATCCCCCCTTATCCCCTCCCCCCATGTCCCATTTTCCTCCCCACTTCTTCTTGCTAGAGGAATTTGCTCTAGCTTCGGTTGCCGAAGCTACCCCTGTGGGGAGGGGTGGTGAAGACATTCCAAGGCCCTAAAGAAACTGCCCGCCCCCCGAGTGCTCATTAATTAATTGAGTTTAACTTTTCAACTTGTTTGTAGCATTGTTTCGTTTTTTTCTAGGGAACTCCAGCTCCTCCAAATGCTCCCAGTAATCCTCCTCCTCCATACGTTTCAGTCAAAGCTACTTCTCCAGGTCTTCCAAATTCTCCAGTTGATTTTTTATCTCCAGACACTTTAGCTTCTCTGGTTGTTTTTTGTTCATCTTTATATATTCCCAAATCTTTTAACTGCCATAATCCTTGTTCTACAGAATCTATCCAGAACTTTCTTCTTGCTTTCTGGAATTTTAAGAATACAGGGTAACCCCATGTGTAGCTAACCCCAGCTTTCAAAAGAAACACTGTGCATGGCCTCATTGACATTCTCCACTGTTTGAAGACAGTAGTCATTATATATTTCCACTTTTGCATCTCCAAATCTTAAGTTTTTCTGGGTTCTTTCTCATAATGTTCATCAGTTCTTCTTTTTTATTATAATTGGTCACCCTCACAATTATATCACGTGGTATAAGTTTATTCCTTCCTGGTGCCAAACAATGGACTCTTTCCAAATCTGTATCGTTCCAATTGAGAGATGGGGAGACTTTTTGTAACCATTTTAAAATTTATATTTTTAAATCTGATTTTCTGTCACTTTTCCCACTTTCTGGTATATTCTTGATAATGAAGTTTGCTCTTCTTTGGTAGTCTTATAAATATATAAGCCATTTTTTTCCCTTTTGGCATTTACACTTTTCCATTCCCTCACTGCTCAATACTTCACATCAATCTTCATTCCTAAACAGACATCTTCTTTTAAGAAATATTATTATTTTATAAAGGAGTTCCGAGACAATTCCAAGGCTAAGTTCTCTTATCTCAAGAATTTCTTTAATTGCAATGCCTCTAGCTGCTTCATAAATCTTTTAAAATGAGGCTTTTTTCCCCTTCTCTTCCTCCTCTCTTTGTCCGTTCCACACAAAAACGAAACTAAACTTTTAAGAGCTCTATTCTTAAAAAGAAACAAAATCTTTTTATCTCATTACCTTCTTTATGGATTCATATTGTGGATCCACCCAAAAGAAGTAGAATATTTTCCTTTGGGAGTAGTTTTTAAGCTACATTTATTTATTTTATAAGCACCCATTCGGTCTGATCAGTCCTACTCAGCCATTGGCTTGGCTCTGCCCTCACCCCTTCTTTTTTTGTTGTTTTGTTTTGGGGTTTTTTTTGCTACAAATCTGTAAGAACTTCAGCTGTGGCAGTGACTCGGCGGGTACACAAACAGCCAGGAGAGATATGTACATCCTACAGGGCCTTTGTTGGTCACCTGTGATCTAATACTTTTGTAGCAATTTAATATTTGGCTTCTACCAGAATTGAGAGCATCTCAAGTGTAGTACTGGCATTTTATTTCTCTGGTTACAAATAGTGGATAAACCTGTACTTTGATGATATATTTTGAGTTGCAAGGGAAGTTTCACAGGGTTGAGATGTGGAGAAATTCTTCTAGCCTAATTGAGTGAAGGCTAGACTGTAGTCCTCCTTGGCATACAGTCAGGTTCAGGGATTTATTTTTCTGTGTGTGTGCATGAGCTTTATTTATGTTCATTTAATTTTATGAGAGTATCCCAAGCAGCCCTGTGCGCACATGAAAAGAGCTCCTTGCTTGTACAGTCATCCCTCCATATTCACAGGAGTTAGGGGAACAAGACCTAGTCAGCAGCTTGTGTTAAGGTCCAGTGGTAAACAGAACAAGGCATATGTGGAAGTATTTTTCTTCTTCGTGGTCTCACACAGTAGAGTTTGTGCCTGCGCAGATACTCCATCCAGAATGCTGAAAAGCTGAGCAGATTGGCGGAAGCCCAGCCCCTCCCACTCCCTGAGCATGCCCAATCCCGCCAGTCTAGCTCCTCCTTCAGTTCTCTTTTGTCCGCCGCAAAAGAAACATCTCCTTTGGAGTGCTCTTTGTTCAATGACCTCTTATGGCCGCCCCCTTCAAGAAATGCTCTGAATGTGGCAGTAAGATCCCTGTAGTGGACGGACACTCTTAAGTGCATCCTCTGCCTTGGAAGCACCCACATTCCGGAGAAATGCAGGCGTTGTAAGGCTTTTAATCCTGCCACCCTTTGTCAAAGGGCAGATAGACTCAAGGCTCACCTTTGGGAGAAGGCCCTATCAGTCTCCAAGGCCTCGGAGTCGCAGACGGGCCCCTTGGGATGGCTTCCCCTCTCCAAGTTCCCGAGAATTCCGAAGCTTTCTCAAAAGCCTTCCTCATCGCCAACCGCTTTGACCTCGACTCTCGTGACCTCGGCCCTGACGACCTCTACCTCGACGTTGTTGGTTTCTTTGGCCCCAACTCGCTCTCTGGAGGAGTCTATGTCCCGCCCGGAAGGGCCCGTTTGGGAGCACAGGAAGCGATCCTCGTCTCAGGAAAGGGACAGGCCGAAGAAGAAGAAACACAAGACCAAGGACGTCCCAGCCTCTGTTGCTTCAGCTGCGCTCCAGGCAGACCTGGCCATGTCATTTCTCAAGACGGGAACGACACCGATAGCGGACCTCTCGGTCCCGGCCCCGGTCACTGTACTCGACTCGGCGCCAGAGACCTTGGAACCTCTGATGCAGCCTGTTTCAGTCTTGATCTCAGCTCCTCCTGTCTTGGTCTCGACCTCGACGATGTCACCTATTCCAGCCCCTGCTGTTGTCCCTCCTAAGGACATCATGGCCTCTTCAGAGCGAATTTACAGACTGAGGTTCCCTTCTCCTCCACCTCAAAGGTCTCCAGAACTGTTGGAGGAACACTACTTCGACTCGCCTCACTCGTCAGCCTTGTTCTTGGCCCGACATCGGGCAGAGTCCTACTGGAGAGAGCAACACCCGTCGTACCGGTCCTACTCTCCATCTTATAGAGATCGGTATCACGGGAGGGATCTCTACTTTGACCCCCCCCTCTCACACCAGAGGTCTCGATCCCGCTCTCCAACCCATGATCGGAGTGAGTACAAAGCCGTCTCACTGCCACCAACGACCACTGCTACGGTGTCAAGGCCTCCCGAAGCCGAACCGGCTACTGTCATTGCACTGACGTCGAAGATGGTGTCGACATCAACGTTGGCGCAACGTACTCCTGTGAGCTATGCGGACACTTCAACCTAGACTTTTGTGTCAGCTCCGACTCTGCTCTACGATGATCCGCGCTTGGTGGTGTCACAGTCCACTGAGGATTCAACAGGGGAACTGGAGGCCCACACTGAATCACCTGTTCAGACCTTGTCCTCCCTAACTAGGAGGTCGAAGACCAGTCACCTGGGTCGCCAGTGGAGGATCTCCATCTCTTTTTGGGGATTGTGGACAGGATGGCTAAGGCTGTTGGGCTCCAGACCGCTCAGGCATCCAAACCCCGTAGAGACCCTATTGATGGTCTTGTTGTTCGACCAACTCAACTGGCTGTCATACCCTTTCTGCCATCGTTCTCTGACATCATGGTTGCCTCAGGGACTAAACCAGCGTCCACCCCACCGGCATCTAAAAAAATGGACTCCCTCTACAGGGTGCAATCTGATACGGCACCGTTCCTCTTCACACACCCAGCTCCTAATTCTTTGGTGGTGGAGTCCACGTGCAAGTAATCGGGCAAGATCCACTCTGCCCCAGTCAACAAAGACGACAGGAGAATGGACATCTTCGGCCGAAGATCCTATTCCTCCGCGGCTCTCGCGGCTAAGGTGGCCAACATGCATGGGTGCATGGCAGGATATCAGAGATTCCTATGGGATCGGATGGCAGCCTTCATTCCCTCTCTTCCTCCGCAACAACAGGAGGTGGCGCGGGAATTCTATGCAGAGGCCCTCTCCCTGATTGCCCAAGAAGTCCACTCTGCTAGACATGTGGTTGACTGTCCAGCCAAGGTTATGGCTGGAGCCTTGGCTCTTCGTAGGTTCGCGTGGCTCATGTCGACTACGCTTTCTGAGGAAGCCAAGGCCAAGATTGAGAACCTACCTTTTGATGGTGAGGGACTCTTTGCGGCCAAGACGGACAACTCTCTGGACACGATGGCCAAGGCTTGTCTCAACGGTAAGAGGCTCAGGCTGACTTCTACCAGGCCACCGGCCGGCCAATCCTGGTGTCAGAGGCCTCACACCTCCGGCTTCACCCGATCTCGTTCTGCGCCATCCTCCACGTATAGGGCCCAGCCCTACAGCAGGGGACCCTACAGAGAGCCTCAGCAACAACAACGTCAGCAGCAGCAGAGGCAAGGACAGCAGCACCAACAGCACCAGTCCTCCAGGAAGCCACCTCCCAAGCCTCACTTTTGATGGGACCTTGGAAGCGACACCCACCTTTCTTTTGCCAGTCATTTCTCCTCACGTCCCCAGACTACGCTGCTTCTACGAGAACTGGCGCACCATAGACTCCTGAGTGCTTACCGTCATCTGCTTGGGTTACGCCATAGAGTTCTCAAGTATTCCACCAAGTGGCGTTTTTTGTTCTACTCCCTCCTCTTCTCTTCTAGAGGAGATCTCCTCCCTTCTCGACAAAGGAGCCATTCAAAGAGTTCCACCGAGCTGCAGGTGTCTAGGCTTCTACTCCAGGTACTTCACCGTCCTGAAGAGAGGAGGCGTTCTTCGTCCTATTCTGGACTTGAGAGGTGTCAACTCCTTCATCTCACCTAGCAAATTCAAAATGGTGATCCTGCAGTCCATTCTTCCATTTCTACATCAAGGGGACTGGTTCGCGTCCATCGATTTGAAAGATGCTTATTTTCACATCAGTATCAGGCCCCAGCATTGGAAGTTCCTCTGCTTCGCTGTTGACGGAGATCTCTTTCAGTATACAGTGGTCCCCCGGGTTACGAATCCCCCGGGGTACGAAAGAGCCGGGGCCGGAAAAACGGCCCCGGCTTGCGAAAAAACCCGGGGTACGAAAAAAAAAGCGCCGGCCCTTTAAATTTCCTGCGCGGCACAACAAACAAAGCGGTCCCCTGGGTTACGAACATTTCTGGGTTACGAAAGGTAATCTGGAACGGATTACTTTCGTAACCCGGGGGCCCACTGTACCATCCTTCCCTTCGGCCTTTCCACTTCTCCTTGTGTGTTCACAAAATGCATGGCAGTGGTCATCTCCCATCTTCGGCTGCAAGGCATAAAGATCTTCCCTTACCTAGACAACTGGCTTCTGGTGTCATCCTCCAAAGCACCGCTCTACCAGGACATCCAGTGCACTCTGGACCTCCTCAGCGATCTGGGATTTACTATCAGCTTACCCAAATCTATCCTTCACCCAGTAAGGGTGATAGATTACGTAGGGATGTCCCTGGACTCTGTTATGGGTCATGCCTACGGAAAGCCTCTGGGATCAGCTTTGCTATGTCCTCCGCACTCACTGACCAACGGCGAAGGACATTCAGAAGCTACTGAGCTACCTAGCCTCAACCACGGCAGTGACCTACCTGGCACGCCTCAGATTCAGGCCCCTCCAAGCTTGGTTCCTGGTCTCTATCGATCACCTGAGGGACAATCCAGCCAAGAGACTCCTGATTCCTCCGCATGTTCAGGAATCCCTCAGGTGGTGGATGTCTCCCTCCAACATCCTCAAGGGGATGCCTTTTCAGACGCCGAAGCCATCCAGGATGGTCACCACAGACACATCCATGTCAGGATGGGGCGTGCATCTCAACGACTGGTGTGTTCAAGGACAGTGGTCTGCAGAGGAAGCAGAGCTACACATAAACGCTCTGGAACTACTGGTGGTCATCAAAGCCTTCAGGGCGTTCGAGAATCATCTCCTCTACAGGGTTGTGCAGGTCGTGTCAGACAATACAACCACAGTCTGCTACATTAACAAGCAGGGAGGAACTCACTCTCCAGTCCTCCTACACCTGTCTCATCAATTGTGGGCATGGTGCCACCGCAGCTCCATTCACCCGGTAGCGGTTCACCTGGCAGCAAGGACAATGTGCTAGCGGATTCCCTCAGCAGGGACAAGGTCCTGCAACACGAATGGACTCTGTCGACCCCAGCCTTCCGTCTTCTGACATCCAGATGGGGAACTCCCTCAGAGGACCTGTTTGCCACTCCGGAGAACACTCAGTGCCAAATGTTCTACACCAGGGCAGGCAGAGGTCCAGGATCCCTGGGAGATGCCTTCCTCTGCAGCTGGAACCAGGACTTCCTGTACACCTTTCCGTCCTTTCCGTTGATTTCCAGAATGGTGGCCAAGATGGCCAGGGATGGATCCAATGCCATACTGTTCACTCCCTTCTGGCCGAGACAACCCTGGTTCACTCCGTTGTTTCACTTGGCCAGAGGCCAATACTTCCACCTACCAAGGTGGCCGGACCTTCTGTCCCACTCCAACGGGGCAGTCCTGTATCTGGACCTTCTCAAGCTGCGAATGACGGTATAGAGGATCAAGCCATGATGTCTCCGGAACTTCTTAGGGCCTTGGCGGCCTCCAGGAAGGACTCCACCAAGCAGTCATATGCCTATAATTGGAAGTGCTTCTGTGCCTTTGCAGAGGCCAGATCAAAACCTTCTTCACCTGTGAGTCTTCATACAGCACTTCACTTCTTGCTGCATCTGAGGGATCAAGGTTTAGCCTTTTCAGTCTATTTATCAGCCATCGTTACTAATCAGCCACTTGGTTCATTGTCAGCTCGACTCTTTACGTCACCGACACTCAAAAGATTTTTCAAAGGACTTCACCATCTCTACCCACCACTGCCTCCTTTAGCACCGGCTTGATCTTTCTCATTGGTGTTCACACAACTCACGAGGCCTCCCTTTGAGCCCTTGGGCTCAGACTGCTGACACTCAAAGTGTCCTTTCTTGTGGCCATCACCTCAGCTAGACGTGCTTCAGAGCTGACGGCCCTGCGCTCAGATGAGCCTTACCTCATTTTCCACAGGGATAAGGTGGTCCTCAGACCGGACATTTCCCTGCTCCCTAAAGTGGTTTCACCCTTCCACCTTTCTCAGGAGATTGTGCTACCTAACTTCTGTCCAGACCCCTCTTCGCCTCTGGAAAAGACTATGCACACTCTTGATGTTCGCCATGCTTTGGCATTTTATGTTCAACATTCTGCTGAGTTCAGGTTGTCCACCAGGTTGTTTATTTGTTATGATGGTGCTAGGAAGGGCAACTCTGTTTCTTCACAAATGTTTTCGAAGTGGATTGCCCAAACCATCGCTTTGGCCTATGTACTGGCTAAACGCCTCCTACCGGTTGGTGTCCGTGCTCACTCAACCAGGACCACTGCTTCATCTTCCGCCTTCCTTCGAGGTGTTCCCCTGCCAGAGGTCTGCAAGGCGGCTACGTGGTCACAGCCATCCACGTTTGTTTGGCATTACCAGCTGGATTCCAGGTCCCTAAGTGATGCCAGTTTTGGTCGTGCTGTTCTGTCTTCTATTCTGCAGTGACCTTACCACCTCCACAGGTAAGCTTTTTAGTCATCCTATTGTGTGAGGCACAGAGACCACAAAGAAGAAGTACAGGTTGCTTACCTGTAACTGTGTTTCTTTGAGTGGTCATCTGTGCCCTCACACAAATCCCGCCCTACCTCCCCTCGGTCAGGTCCCTGCTCTTTGTGGCGGACTTGAACTGAAGGAGGAGCTAGATTGGCAGGATTGGGCATGTTCGGGGAGTGGGAGGGGCAGAGCTTCCGCCAATCTGCTCAGCTTTTCAGCATTCCGGATGGAGTATCTGCGCAGGCGCAAACCCTATTGTGTGAGGGCACAGGTGACCACTCGAAGAAATACAGTTACAGGTAAGCAACCTGTACTTATCCTGTCCCAAGGTATGAAAGAGAACATCATGCAAGCCCCAATTGTATCTGAAGTGGTACAGCTGATAGGCAAGTTTATTACCTTACTGGGTCTTTACGAGAACCAAGCCTTCCCCTGTACATAAACAAATTTCTAGATGTGCCAGGCATATCCTTTTTTCCACTTCATTTATTGAAAGTGCAGGGCAGCTTGCATACAGTTAGTATAAACAAGATAGTTCCTGCCCATACATATATACAGGTGAAAGACCAATTATAGGAAAAGGGTATGGAAAGGAAAGGGGAGGGGAGGGGAGGGGAGGGAAACAAAGTAGTGTTTCAGCAGTTTGGAGGATGTCCATTTCCTTTCTCCTTTCTTGCTATTGCTGCCTGTTAGAATGACTAGCAGTAGTAAAAATATTTTAATTTCAGATACATCAAGTATTTGGGTTTCAAGCAGAGTACCTCACATACTGTGCTGCAAATACATCCAGATGTTTTAGTACTTGTGTGACTGGCGAAGTAGAATTCTTACAATGATCTAAAAGAGGCTTTGTTTGATGATTAGAAATTATTCTGAATTGACCGTTAGAGTCCTTCCTAAGCATCCCTTTTAGTACTAGTATAATAAGCATGTTCTGAGCAATTTTCACAGTGGCATTTCAGTCTAATGCTCTTAAAATGCATTTTCTGCTTAGATGTGTATCTTGTATTTGGCTTTTTTTAGCTAAATTCTGACCATGGTTTTAAAGAAAACATGAAACTTGAGGCTGTAAATCCAGAAGATCCAGGAGAAATTTGCGTCGCTACTGTTACAAAGGTGAAGGATTCCTATCTTTGGCTACAGCTAGAAAGTAAGTTGTTTTTTGGAAAACAGATGTTTTATATTTGGTTTGCTTTCACCAGTTGTCATGTTAATACCATTGCCTTTTCTGTATGTCATAAGTCATCACCAGTGAACTAAAAATAGTAATGAAATAAAACATTAATACCTGTACTTGGGCTGTATTTCCTGTTGCTACTCATGCTTAAACCAATTCAAAACACAATCAGATGATTATATCCTGCCAGAGTCCTATATGGGAGGCATTTCTTGTTAAAGAGAGTTGATCGAAATATGTGACACACAGAGATACCTGTGGCTTAATTAATTGTATTTGGTGGATTCTGTCCAGTCAGCAACCAACAATAGAATTGGGTACTCTTATAAGATTTTGTCTTTTATATTAACAGGCGCTAAACTGCCAGTCCCTGAATGCATAGTGAGTGTGGAATCCATGAATATATTTCCAGTAGGTTGGTGTGAAACTAATGGATACCAGCTCAGACCTCCTCGTAGAGCAGTAGGTATGAATAATATGATTACTATAATGGAAGAGTATTTTAAATGTGTTTGTCACACATAATACAAAAAAAAAGTCTGCTTTGTATTAGAAAGCAACATATGAGCAAGCTCCAAAAGACAAAAGGTTGTGGAAACTGATAAAGACATCTTAAATTAATACTGTCTCAAATTTAGAATTCCCTAGAAATTGCTAGTAAATTACATCATAGGGATACATGCATGTCAACTTAGCACTAAGTGGGCAGTGTGTAAGCATCTCCCTTTAGGTGCTAGAATTATATAGCACATTCTAGGAGCCAAATTGGAGAAATGCTTGTTCAGAAAGATGGAAACCTTTCTTCACTTAGGCTTGAACATTCAGAGTTCATTATGTTTTGTTTGTTCAGCTGCTTATAACATTTACAAATTGTGTGTTCTCAAAGGACAGCTTTTAAGGCGGTTGGTTTTCAAAGTGTTTCATTTGGTTTATAGTGAACAAGGAAAAGAAAATTGCAGTAGTCCAGCCAGAGAAACAGTAAGTATTAAACATATTGCTCACACTAAAAATGGCTTGGTTTTGAGAGCTTTGATTACTGTGATTACTGATGCTGAGATTAACAGCAGATCATGTTTCTCACTGTGGTAGGAAGATTAGGACACTCTACTATGTAACACTTAGCCCATGGTACAAAAGGTATTTTTACTATTGTTGAGACAGTACAAAATGTGCATTTGACTGAAAGTTAGAAAAGTAACACACAGAGAAGCCCTAGGTCATACAGACACCAAGCCTTTGTATTTCAAACTCCTGCCTCTGGATCTCACTGATTGGATGGCGTTCAGTTGCTATGAATGTGAATAGAACCTGTCACAGTCTGTTGATCAGCAAGTGGTAGAATTCAAAGATATAGCTGTGTTAGTCTGTAGAATCAGTATGTAGAGAGATCTTGTAGCTACCTTTGAGACTAACTGAAAGAAAGAAGTTAGCGACAAAAGCTTTTGTAGATTTAAGTCTACTTCCCCAGATGCATTTGTCTACTTCCACCAATTGCATCTGAGGAAGTAGACTTAAGTCTACGAAGAGCTCATGGCTGCCAACTTCTTTCTTTAGTTTAGTCTCAAAGGTGCTACAAGATCTTTCTACATACTGTTGCTCAGCAAAGTGAAAGTAGGATTTGCAAACTCTCTGGATGAGCTCAGACATAACAGAAAATGTTTGTATCTTATTACAAGAACAAGTTGTAGTTATCGGTGAGTTTGTGTGATGCCCTAAGCAGAGATTGAAAGCATCCATGTTTCTTTTAAACTAACAACAGTTCGTTATGGCATCTGTACCCCGAACCATGGTTTGTTTAAATTTGAGCTAGTGAGAACAGATCAGTATGAAAATATTCTGCAATGTTCTCAGACTAAAACAAATTACAGTTCCTCAAATTCAAATATCATGGGAACCTTGGGTTAGTTTAAAATTGAAAGTTGTTTCTTTTTATGGCTACAATAGAAGCGGATTTGAGAGGAGTTCATGAGCTCAAGGTTCATCTGCAACTCATTCTCATAGTGTAAAATCATGGCTATCTGTTACATCTGAACTGAGCTATTGCCTTTATTCCAAATGTGAGCCTTTTCTCTTTTAATAAATGCTTCTAAAGCTGAAAGGACATTTTCCTTACCAAACTCTTAAGATCTGATAGTAGCACAGAGAGATTGCCTCATGAATATACATTTTAGTTGTAATATCAGGAGGTGAATTCAGAACATTAGAAAAGTAGACGTAGATGAGGATTCAGCTAACTTAGGGAAAGGTCATTCCATCAACCACATTCTTGCACTTCTGGAAAATGTGAAGTTACTTGAAAGTTTGCTGTTCAGAGGAATTGACTTGATGGTTTGTGACAAGGCAAGTATGAGATTTCATCATATATATATTAAAAAAGAGGGTCTGATATGGGTTGCATTCTAAGCATGTTTAAATGAATATGTGTTGGGTGAGGGAGTTATAGCTGTGGTTATTTATGTCATACAATATTTGTGACTAAGGGCCGAAACAGATGGCCCTGAAGGGGTGGCTTTAAGCTGCCCCTGAGAAAGCCGGATTGGAACCACACCAACTGCATGTTGCAGTTCCGATCTGGATTTTTGCCAGCCCAAAAAGAGATGACAAAATGCAGATCCTTTTTGAGCTACCAGAAAGCCGGCTTTTCCCATGGAGACACAGGTTTGTGGCCCTCGTGTGGCTTCTAAATGCCACACCACTAGAGTGCTGCAAAGCTGGCTGCTTTGCTGTTGGGCAGGCGGCATGACCCTGGCTTCGGGACAGCATCAGAGCATGTGGCATGTAAATGCTGCACTTTGATGCTGCTCTGAAGCACAAAGGGGCAGTCTGTTTTGCTCCTAAGATATTAGTATTTGGAACATGAGAGGTAGTAAAATTTCTAAGCGATCTGTCCTCCAGTTCCTGGGGAGCAGTCCAGGTTTTTGATTCGATATCCTGTCAGTGTTTGTCTGACAGGTGATCGATATTGTATGACAGTGCATGAAAGACTCTTGCTCACTGCCTGCTCATGCTTTTCTGCTGACATGACAATTCCTTGGGATCAACCACCTTTGTCCACCTCACTGGTCACCTCACCTTTGGCCAATACTCACTATATTGAGTAGCAACGATCTTTAAAGACTAAAGTGCCATATGCTAGGTATGCCTCCTAGTTAGCATACAAACTTTTTTGGGTCACAGAACAAATGGCAGGAATGAATGAAGCCTTTGTTTGCTTTGTTTACTTATTTGTTTGGCTTATCATTTCTTTATTTGTTAGGATATTATCTTCAAGGACTGTCCATGAGGGACTAAAGAGCCAGGAACTCAACTCATCTGACACTAGTAAGAAATAGAAGTGTGTTTTGTGTGTGTAATATGAAGTAGAAGACATTCTGGACCCCCTTGTGAAAATAGTGTTTCATCTATATTCAAGCCTCATTGGTTTGAACATAAGCGTGGGGGCGTGCAGCCGTGCGCCACGGGCACGCGCCCCATTCATTCTCCCTCCGTTAATCGAAGGGAGGACTGTATAAGTAAAAGAAGGGATAATGCCAAGAAAATGCCAAGTCATATAGTAGTTTGAGTGTTGGACTACAACTCTTGAGACCAGGGTTAGAATACCCACTCAGCCATGAAAACCCACTGGATGACCTTGGACAAGTCAAAATGTCTCAATGTCAGAAGAAGGCAAAGGCAACCCCCCCCCCCTTTCCAAGAAAACAACAAAATGCCAAGAAAGTGGTAGACAGGATTAGGAAAAATTGAAATTCTGTGGCTGCACATTGGGTGGAATCATTTAGTAATTGCAGACAAAAAAGCCACAAAACGTGAAATTACTAGCTTCACGTCCAGTGCTACCCTGTTGGGGTAAGACTCTTCCTAATAAACATTGGCTGCTTATACTTGGAATTATTTCACTTCTACAATGAGGTACTGGGTTTTGCTTTGCAGATTGTTGGCAACTCTGTAAACAAAGGACTGTTTGAGAATGAAGTCCCATATGTGCCAGATGGCAAAATCTAATCATTTGTAAAACTGTTGAATGAAATAATGTTGAATAAGCACATCTGCTGCTGAAATAACTAAACCAATCTACTTGTACTTTACAAAATCTTGCTGCACGACTTGCAATGCAGAAAAATGTGTCTTTAAGGCATTACCTAATGTAAGCTTTGCAGAAATGGAGGCTGATCATTCTGAGATTTAATTGGTTTTTAAATGGAGAGGTGTTAAGTCAATATAATCTAATTTCTACTATGTTTGCCAGTTATAAACCTCTGTGGAATTAGGTCTTTAAAAGAAAGTGACTCTTAGTCTAAGTGCAGCTAGAACAAAATGATTGTTGGTAGGTTAGTATCATTAACTGTCTTGCATCACAGAGGATGGTGACTTATTTTGCAGACCTGAATAATAAACTAAATATGAGCATTGTTTCAGCATGAATACATATAGCACTGGGAATACTTGTTTTCAAGACAAATAGATATAGACGGGTAAAAATGTTCTTAATCAGGCTTGCACAGTTTGTGAATGACCAAACCAACCACAGTTCATCATGACCTTGCTTGTCAGATATCATTTGGCCTGTTTTTTTCAATCACAAATTGTCATCAAAATAAAGAGCTTTATAAAGCATCTGATTGGGCCCATTAATATGCCTAGAGGGCTGTGTTCTTTAAAAATTACTAAAAGCAGTTTAAAATAATCATAGAATCCAGTTTTAAAACAGTAATTTCAATCTTTGAATGTCATATGGAACAGCACAGTTTTGGCTGTCCACCAGATGCCTTAAAAAGATGGGGCCAGCCTAACCTCTCTGGGTAGAGAGTTCCACAGTTGAGGAGCTGCTACAAAGAAAGCCCTGCTATATATATTCGCCAGTTTAACTTAACAAGGTGCTGGGATATGCAGTAGCGCCTCAAGTTCATGTGGGAGGAGGCAATCTTTCAGATGTCTTGGCCCCAAGTGCTTATGACTTTGTAGGTCAATACCAGCACCTTGAATTCAGCTATGAAGCAAATTAGAAGCCAGTGCAATGCAGTTCTTGCAAGACCAGTGTTATATGGTCCCTAAAATGCACATCTAATCCGTCTGGCTGCTGAATTTTGCACTAGTTGCAGCTCCCGAACACTTTTCAAGGTCAGCCCCATGTAGAGCACATTACAGTAGTTTTATTGGGAGATAGAATCATAGAATCCTAGAGTTGGAAGAGGGCTATCCAGTCCAACCCCCTGCCATGCAAGAAATCACCATCAAAGCATCCCCGACAGATGGCCATCCAGCCTCTGTTTAAAGACCTACAAGGAGAGAGACTCCTCTGTCAATTAGCCCTTACTGTCATGTGGCTAGATCTGCCTTCTCCAAGAAAGGGCATAGCTGGCACACCAGCCAAAGCTGAGCAAAGGCTGTTCTGACCACCACAGCAACCTTGGTTTCCAGAAGCACTGGGTCCAAGGGCATCCCCAAGCTATGAAACTTATTTTTCAGAGGAAGTACAACCAGAACAGACTGGGAGTCCATCCAGAACAGTCTGCAGTATTCGTTTTAGGTTGGTCTTCTGACCAGTAGCACTTCCATCTTGTCTGGATTAAGTCTCAGTCTGTTCACCCTCCTTCACTGCACCCAGACAACTGTTCAATATTACCACAGCCTCCTTGTCATCAGTTGTAGAGACAGAGCTGGGTATCATCAGCATACTGATAGCACCCAACTCCAAAGGTCCAGATACTTCTCCCAGGAGCTCTTTATACTGTATATTTTAAAAAACATAGGGGACTACAGGCTAATGTAGGAAATTTTATGGAAATTTCCATGTAACAGTGCTGCATGTTGTCTACCACAGAGATAAACTGTGAAGGGATGCCTTTTGTCAAATTGTTCTGGTCTGTGAACCAGAACCATGGGCTCATGCTAGAAAATTTACAAGAAGCAGGAGTTAAGAAACAGCAAAAAAGTTTATTCATTTAAAGTTAGAGCAGAATGCATTGCCCTTGCTTTGATATGGTTTTGGAGCTAAATGTGGCCAAATGGTGATGCATGATTTGCTCAAGTTAGTTAGATTCATAGAATTTTAAAGGTAGAAGGGGAACATTCAGCTCTACTACTTTGGCTGTCCATAGGGACATATAAAAGGAAAAAAAATCACAGAAGCTGTTGATGAAGGAGAGTGAAAGCTACAAGGTGTTATACGGGGAAAATTGTGTTTGTAATACATGCTATCTTGAGATCCCATGATAACAGGGAGGATAGAAATATTTTTAATATATAAATAAAAATTATAAGCAAGTGAGAGAGATCCACTTTCTCCCTGGCATGCCCACTTTTGCTGTTTTTGGTGGGCCTTCAGATCCATGTGGGGTTTGATTCTGCCATTTAATAATATGGAACCAAACTATTGACAGATGATTGAATTAATGAATCTAGAACCCATGGCTCCAAAGAGCCATGTGTGTGTGTGCGTGTGTGTGTCTATCTACATACATACATTCAAAAGTCTTAATTGTTCTTTTCATTCTGTAGTTTAAATGACTTTCTCCAAGTATTGAATGTGTTGACATTGGTTTTCTGAAACTGTGTTACTTTTCCAGTTGTAACAAATGGTAAATACTACTGTCCAAAGATCTACTTCAACCACCGCTGCTTCTCAGGGCCATACCTTAACAAGGGTAGAATTGCTGAACTACCACAATCTGTGGGACCTGGGAATTGTGTCCTTGTTCTTAAAGAGGTAAGGGTGTGTGGAAATCAGCTGAATGTTTGTGGCACAGTTTGTATCTTCTTTTTGTATCCCATCCTGCTATCAATGTTCAGCATACTAGAAATATATAAATGTAACCTTCACAGTAAAATAAAAATGTATTGTGATGTATGAAATAGTATTCTGTCTACCTATACATATTTTTTTTAAGAAAAGGGGGGGGGTAAGGTGTTTTTGGCAGTAGTATTTTTTTTTTCCCTTTCCTCCTCGATTGAGGTTTCATTTATTTGCTGTTTTCTGTGTTATATTATTGAACTGACTATCTTGAGTATTAAGTGGAAATGTGGAGTAGATATGCTGCAATAAAGAAATAAAATTCTTTTTAGAGAAAGATACACTTCTGTAGACAAAGTCATTCAAGGAAGAACTGTTTGAAGACGAGCCTACAATTTTAGAAAGCTACATTTGGAGCACTTGTGCAAAATAAATTGCCAGATGGCAAACTTATAGAGCTGCTTCAAGATACAGAGACAGAATCTAACTAAAATCTGTTAACAAATATAGAAAACAAAACAATGGTCCACAGGTTGGAAACAATATAAATTCCAGTTCCCAAAGAAACGGATACCAGGGATTGCTGTAACCACAGGACCATTGCATTAATTTCCCATGCAAGCAAAGTGATGCTACAATAAAGACTTTTACCATATTTGGAGCAAGAAATGCCAGATGTCCTATCGGTTCAGAAAAACAAAAGGCATTAGCGATCATATTGCAAAAGAACATTGGATGATGGAGCGCACTGAAGAATTTCAGAAGATCAGCCTGGGCTTTATAGATTCCAGGTTCAACGTTGATTCCAGGAGTACTCCCAAACTACACATCTGCATCTTCGGGGGAGTGTAACCCCATCTAACACAGGCTGAATCCCCATTCCCTGATCTGCTTTCCAGTTGACCAGGAGCACCTCTGTCATGTCTGGATTAAATTTCAATTTGTTTGTACTCATCCAGTCCATTATTGATGACAGACACTGGTTTAGGATCAGGACAGCCTCCTTGGATTGGGGTGGAAAAGAGTAGTAGAGTTGAATATCATCTGCATATTGATAGCACTACACCCCAAAACTGCAGATGACCTTTCCCAGCGGTTTCAATGGATGTTAATAGCATAGGATACAACACAGAACCCTGAGGGACCCCTCAAGCCAATGACCAGGGCATCGAGCAGGAGTCCTCTAGCACCACCTTCACTTCTCCAGGAAGGAACAGAGCCACTGTAAAGCAGTACTTCCGAGTCCCATCCCAGAGAGGTAGCCCAGAAGGATGCCATGGTCGATGGTATCTAAAGCCGCTGAGAGGTCCAGAAGAACTAACAGGGACATATTCCCCCATCTAGTTCCCTGTGTAGGTCACCCACCAAGGCAATCAAGGCTGTGTCTGTTCCACAGCCAGGCCTGAAACCAAATTGAAATGGCTCTAGATAATCTGTTTCATCCAGAACCCCCTGGAATTGGAAAGCCATCACATATTTCAATACCTTGCCCAGAAATGGTAAGTTAGACACTGGCCAATAATTACTCATAATAGTGGGATTCAATTATGGCTTTTTCAGCAATGGTCTCACAACTGCCTCTTTTAGGCATGTTGGGATTCTGCCTTGCTGCTTCCTATCTCCCTCATCCAGTCACCCAGTCCCCCTCTGATCTGTTTGATCATCCAAGAAGGACAAAGATCTAAGACACATGTTGTGGCTTTCACCTCTCCAAGAATCCTGTGCACATCATCAAGCTGCACAAATTGAAAAGTATCCATTAAAATTGTACAGAAAGGTTCCAACTTTACATTCACTGGTACTGTATCTTACAACATCCAAGTCAGTGCAGATCTGAGCGACTTTATCTTCAAAGTGCTGTGCAAATTCTTCAAAGCGGGCTGCCGAACAGTCTGCATTCTCTCCTAAAGGAAGAGAATAGACCCCTGACCACTTGGAACAGCTCTGCTGGACAGCTCCCTGCAGATGCAGTGCTGGCAGTAAAATATAATTTCTTTACTGCCCTCACTGCCACAGAGTAGACCTTCAAATACGCTCTAGCCGGTATTTGGTCAGATTCTCTCTTGAGTCTTCCACTGAGGTTGCTCTAGTTTCTGTATCACTCACTTCATCACCATCACCAGAGGGCTGGTTTGGCTCCACTTTGTAAGAGGGGACACTAAGGAACTATTGTGTCCACTACCATTTCCCCATTCCAAAGGTGAGCCAGAGCTTCAACAGAATCACCTGGCGTGGTGACAGGAAACACCCCAAGAGCCCTCAGGAATCCATCTGGATCCTTCAGCCTCCTGGAGTGGACCATCCTAATTGGTTCCCCTACCCCTGCAGAGGTTCCAAGTCCCAGTGAGACTAAACGTGACCAAATAATGATCTGTCCATGGCAACAGTACTGTGGAGAGTTCCTCCACACCAAGATCATCATCACCCCAACTAGCACAGAAATCAAGGTCCAGTGTGTGCCCAGAAACATGAGTAGGGCCAGATACCACTTGGGATAGACCCATGGTTGTAATGGAGGCCATGAAGTCCCAAGCCGCTTCTGCATGGGCAGTCTCAGCATGGATGTTGAAGTTCCCCAGCAATAGTAGCTGTGGTAACTCCAACACCAACCCCGAGACCACACCGGCTAGCTCAGGAAGGGAGACTGTTGAGCAGTGGGAAGTACACCAACAGATTTCCTATCCTGTCCCAGCTACCCACCTGTAGGTACACACACTCAAAACCTGTAGACTGTGTGAGGGGGAATCTGGTCAGGTGAATGGAATAACAATAAACCACTGCAACTCTGCCTGTCAATAGCTTTGTCAGATACTTTGTCAGATACTGTCCAATATCCTTGATTACAGCTCTGCTTTAAAAAAAGCAGCTTTATTATTCCTAATTATTTTCATATTAAGTTGATGTATGTTTTCCTATATGGCTGTCTCACTTCTTGGAATGAATTAGATGAAGAAATTTTCACTCATGCATTCTTATAGCTCTTTCAGTACAAGGGTGAATTCTTTGTTTAAAAGTTGCCTTAACTAATCTTTGTAGAAATCTATCTTCCTCTCCCCGCTCTGCCCTGATAGTAAACCAGTCCTCCTGAATGATGCCCTGTGGAATCTTGTTCTAAGCTGCCTCTGATTAGTTCATAAAGGCTTCAATTACCTTCTTATATATCATATTCATGTTGACTTTCAAAGCCCTCACGGACTGGCCTCTCCTTACTTGTCTGAACTTCTTTCTCCTCACACTCCTTCTCAAATCTTCCATTCTGGTAGTCAAGGTCTCCTGTCCCAGCCGAGGATTTCCACTGCCCCATCCCAGATTCGTCCCTTCTCACTCGCTGCCCCTCACTCCTGGAACCTTCTTCCCCCACATGCACGCCTCATCACTTCCCTAACCAGGTTCAAAACTGAGTTAAAGACTATATTATTTAGGGAAGCATTCCCAGGACTGTGCCATCTGCCCCAGGATGCCTCCTTTTAACTATATATTAAGAAGCTGTGCCCTCCCTCCAGTCCATCTGCCTTGGTCCTGGCCCCAAGGGAGAGAAGAACCACTGGACCTCACCCCCTTTCCCTTCACCTTCCCCTCTTCCTTTTGTGTTGTCTCTTTTAGACTGTAAGCCTGAGGGCAGGCATCTGTCTAATTTAAGATCGTATGTACAGCACTGTGTAAATTTACAGCACTATATAAATAAAGGTTAATAATAATAATAATAATAATAATCCACAAGACATTGTGCAACTTGTCTCCTCCCCCCAGATTCTTAGTATAACACACCAAAGATGCACCTCACCAGCATCAGATTCCTTTTTAGGCAGGTGATACTTCCCCAGTACTGTCATGTGAGCGTGTATGTGTTTTAACAGAGTATCAGGATTCCTGGGGAAGAGGGGAGATGATCTCAATCTCATCCCCAAAATGTCCTCATATGGGTCACTTTTCCCCTTAAAAAAAGGGATCCATATATGCATCTGTGGGGAAGGAGAAGGACAGAAAGAGTGCATTGATGAAGAGAGCCTGGTACAGGGAGAAGTGTGGGCACATGTGATTTTTAGCAGCTGAATCATGCCACACACAGCCTTCACAACCATAAGGAATTTGTACCCCTTGTGATGCTCCCACTGGGTGGTTTTGCGCCTACCTGCTACTTGTGGTGATCCCACCTCAAAATCCCTCCATTCTTCTCTTGGCAGGCTAGCATTCCTCCCTAAGTTCTTTATAAGGCTCCTGGCTCTTCCCTTCATAATGGCTGTTCTTTAAGCATTTTAGGCTCTAGGACTGGTAGAAACTTAATATATTGGCCAGGTGTATATTCACACTACATCTTTAGAGTGCTATATTCCACTTTAACCAATGGTTGTAGCCTATGGAATCCTGGGATTTGCAGTTGAGGGAGGAGTGTTTATAATCCTCAGTCAGAGACTTCTAGTGCCTCACCAAACTGCAAAACCCCAAAATTCCACAGGATGCAGCCATGTTAAAGTTAAACATTTGAACTACAGTGGTCTCCCGGGTTACGAAAGTAATCCGTTCCGGGATTACTTTCGTAACCCGGAAGTGTTCGTAACCCGTGGGACCGCTTTGTTTGATGGACCGCGCGGCAAATTTAAAGGGGCCGCGCAGTTTTTTTGTACCCCAGGATTTTCGTACCCCGGGGGATTCGTAACCCGGGGTACCACTGTATTGAGTATAATTGACCGGGAACCTGAAGAACTGTGGACAGAAGTCAAAGACATAATTAAGGATGAATGTAAGAAAACACTAACAGTGGCCAGAAAGAAAGATAAGAAACAATGGATGACAAATGAAACACTTCATGCAATAAAAGAAAGAAGAAAAGGAAAAGCAAAGGAAGATAGGAACAAAGCCAGAAGTATGAACACACGTGTCCAGTGTCTGACATAGGAAATAAGGAGAAATACTACAATGACCAATAGAAGAAAACAACAAAAAGGGAAGAACAAGAGACCTCTATCAAAAAAATCTGAGAAATTAAAGCCAAGTTCAAACCGAGGGCAGGAATGCTTTATAGAGACAAAAAAAGAACATTATACAGGAACAAGAAGAAATAAAAAGATGCTGGAGGCAATCCACAGAAGTGTTATACAAAAGAGATGAGGGAATGAATGCTATTTGGAATGAGGAGCCATATGAAGACTAACCCCAAATTCTGGAAAGTGAAGTGGAATTTGCAGTAAAGGAAATGGGGAAAAATAAATCAGGAACAGATAATATTGCAATTTAACTGCTACAGTGTCTACATACAGATGCAACTTTAGTGCTAACTAAAATATGCCAACAAATATGGAAAACAAAGTGGTGGCCAACAGACTGGAAATGCTCAATATACATATCAATCCACAAGAAAGGGGATACAAAAGACTGCAGCAATTATAGGATAATAGCACTGATCTCACATGCAAGCAAAATAATGCTCAGAATTCTACAGCATAGACTCCAGCCATACATGGAGAGAGAAATTCCAGTGGTGGAAGCAGGATTCAGAAAAGGAAGGAACACTAGGGACCACACTGCAAATATGTGATGGCTAATGGAGTGCTACTCGTTTAACTTATATGCTTAAAACATCATAAGAAAAGCAGAATTAGAATCAGAAAAAGGATGAGTGAAGATAGGAAGCAACATTAACAACCTAAGATATGCAGATTAAGCCAGTTTAATTGACCCAAGCAGACATGACCTCTGTCTCCAGTTCTGTTTTTCTCTTCAAGTCTAGAGCAACAATTGTGAATTGGAGAGGTTTCTTTCCATACAATGAAGAACCACCAACCCCCCCCCCCAAAAAAAAAGAAATCCAGGTTTCCCAGTGGTGTGGTGCATGTGTACCTGTATGGGAATTTCTTCTGCTCAGACTCATTGCTTTTCACAGGAGGAAAGTGGAGAAATGAGACTAGCCAGCTTCCTGTTTGGCATAGAATTGTAGAGCTGGAAGAGACCACAAGGCCATCCAGTCCAATCCCCCTGCCATGCATCTCCATCAAAGCATCCCCGACAGATGGCCATCCAGCCTCTGTTTAAAGACCTCCAGGGTAGGAGGCATGTTGCTCAGCTATGCTTAGAAAACAGCTTGCTAGAGTTAAGAGGATTCTTGCACCTGTGTACAGGTGAAAAATATACACATATACAGAAACATCTACAAAAACATTTATATTTGACAAGTATAACATATGCACACTTGTAATACAGTACTGTAATATTGTACAAATATTACAATCATATTAAAACACAACCTTTTCTACAAATTAGGTAGCATCCCAACTTTATATTGTAATACGAGCCAGTGCAGTGTAATGGTGTGTGTGCTGGACTATAACCCAGGAGACCAAGGCTCAATTCCCTACTCAGCCATGGAAACCCACTGAGTGACCTTGGGCAAGTTGGACTTCCTCATCTCCAAAAAACTCTGTGAAAAGTTCGCCTTAGAGTCACCATATGTCAGAAACAATTGGAAGGCACACAACAACAAACAAGGTTGGACCCTTGCAGAATAGTTCATTTTTTGACAACCAAAAGAAATGAAATATGCACATGGAAAGGAAGCATATCAACTGAGTTAAAAGAATGCAGTTCATTTACTGAATAAACAATACTGTGATATTCCCTGAACAAAACTGAGGGAAATGAGGAGAGACCACTTAGCCATATTGCGAATTTGGAGCTACTATTGGGAGCATGTAGCCATTGAATAATAAATTATTGGCATGTCCTTACTTGTTGCTTGTTTTGATTTGTTGTTACTGTTGTTATTTGTATTCTTACTATGTTTGCATGTTTGTAATGTTGATAATCTTCATTGCAATTTATTAAGATGAGTAGGATTCATCTAAATCATATCAACTAGTAAGTGTAAAATGTTACTGTACCAGTGACTTAGGTGTTTCCCCTTCTGTCTTTCGATTTCCAGGTCCTCTCTTTGCTTATCAATGCTGCTTATAAACCCAGCCGTGTTCTTAGAGAAATACAACTGGATGAGGAGGCTACATGGCATGGATATGGAGAGACCCTGAAAGCAAAGTAAACATGTGTTTATCATTTGCTCTTGGGCTTAATAAGATGTTAGAAAGGGACCACTTTTACTGTTGTAATGTTAATAAGGAGAGTTGGCATGGCATAGTGGTTTGTGTGTTGGACTAGGGCTCTGGGTTCAAATTTCCTCTTGGCCTTGGAAATCCACCGGTTGAACCTGGGTGAGTCACACACTGTCATTCTTAAAGGAAGGCAGTGGCAAACCTATGAATACATCTTGCCCTGGTAACCCCATCATATATTCACCTTAAGCTCACAAGTTAGGAATAATTGGAAGGCAGAAGACAACCATATGTTAATATGCAGACAGGGAGATGTTTAAAGAGCAGAGATGACTTAATTCTTGACCCTCTTCATTGTCTTCTTCAAATAGCTCCAGCAGCTTCCCTTGTCAACAATTCTCAAAACCCAGAAGTTATCCAAATAATAAATCTAAAGCACAGAGTATTAACAACACTACTTTTGGGGAGTCCATTCCTGAGAGTTGAGCACCTCTCAGTTCATTGATCCTTTCCGTAAGGTGGATTAATCATTACTGAAAGAAGTAAATCCACATCAGATATTATTATTGATGCCTTGTCTCTTGTGTTCCATGCTTAACATGGAATGAATCATTTGAGACACTGCATAGGATACTTAGAGTTCTTGACTAGCTTTTGCTTCAGAAGTAACTGGGGGTACAATGTTAAGGCAAGAATTCTGAAAAATCAGCATAGCAACAATTTATACCAACAATCCTAATTTATTTTTGTCTTCTAATAGAAAAATCATTTCATTAGTTAATAATCAATCCCAGCTCCCGTTTGGATTGGCAGGTGTAATTATGAGCACTATTGGAGAAATTGGGGAAGGGTGATTGTGACCAAAAATTATCCAATGTTGTTAGCAAGTGCTCTCCCCTCCATTCCTACCCAACACCTTCACTTGGTAGTAGTGACTAGAAATACTAACTGCTGCTCCTTCTATTTGAGAAGAGAACAATTTAATCTATTTTTCTCCCTAATGTTTGGAATAAATGCCAGTACACTTGTTTCCCAGGATGCCATATTCCAGGATCCCTCAGTGCCTACTATATTGCCATACCAGTCTTTGCTCCAGATTACCACACCTGCCAGACAGGATGCATGGGAGTAGGTGGAAAAGGAGGAATTATTCTCTGCCTCAGATTTTAATTTTGACTGAAGTAGAGTTTGACGCTGTAATACTTACATTGTGCTGAATTGATTGTTAAAAGTTGGCAAAGTATATATATTGAACCATGGAATTACAAGCATCAGTGAAATTCCTATTATACTGTATGTTTACCTTGTCACCAATCAGTATAGCTTTAGTGAGAGCCAGTGTGGTATAATGCTTTGTGCATTGGACTAGGACTCTGGAGATCAGAGTTCAATTCCCTGTTTGACCATGGAAACCCACTGGATAGCCTTGGGCAAGTCACATACTCCCAGCCCCAGAAAATCCCATGGGGTTTCCTTAGGGATGCCATAAATTGGAAATGACTTGATGGCACACAACAGTAAAAGTAGGGGGAGTGTAAAAAAATCTATACATAGGAGGCTGCCTTATACTGAGGCCTACCATTGGGCCTATAAGCTCAGTATTGTCAGCAGTGATTTTTAGCAATGTTTTCAGGCAGGATTCTTTCCTGGCCCTGCCTGAAGAATTTCTGATACTCTCTGATGGTCTCTTAGTCAAACTCAGTCCTGCTTAGCTTCAGGAATAAAATGAGATTGATGAGTTCAGGGTGATATGGCAGCACATAAAGCACATCAACTTGTATGGCTTGTGTATCCTCCAACTCAAATATTTGTTTTTCTGGATGCAGGTATAAAGGAAAGAGCTACCGTGCCACAGTTGAAGTTGTAAGAACAGCTGATCGGGTGGCAGAGTTTTGCAGGCAGACCTGCATCAAACTGGAATGCTGTCCAAATCTCTTTGGCCCCCAAATGGTGCTAGACAAGTGTTCAGAGAACTGCTCTGTTCTGACAAAAACCAAATACAGTAAGTGGTTGTAATATTTGTCTGAGTGAATTTTTTTAGTCACTATTGAGAAATGCTATAGTGTGGGTGGATTTCACTGAAATACACAGCATTATTCTTTCTTATTTATTTATCTACAGTATTTATATCCCACTCTTCAGCCCTAAAGGCTCTCTGAGCGGTGTACAGATAGTTATTTAGACAGTTCTCTGCATTCAGGCTTTCAATCTAAAAAGACATGACACAAAAGGAGAATGGAGTGGTGGTGGGTAAGGGGATCAAGTCCAGTGGTTCGTCTCTTCCTCTGAGGCCTGGACCATGGCAGATAGACTGGAGAGAGGGCTCTTCATTTTGCTCTGGCTAATCCTGATGGAGTTGGGCCTGTCTTTTCACTTTCTCCCAGGTCAGATGATGTCAGATGACATGGAGGGAGGGCTGTTCTTCTTCAGGCTAGGCCTGATGGAGTTGGGCCTGCCTTTGCACTCCCTTTTCACTCCCTCCCAGGCTGGAGGATGTCTAAGCAACTGTTTTTTGTTGTTGTTTTTCTTGTTGTGTGCCTTTATGTCTCCTAATTTATCTTTCTCAGAAGGACCACTGTGCTGTGATCACATTATCAGTGGTCTGTCTTGCTCTGAATGTAATAGCTGACCTCAAGGTCCTTAGAGTAAGGGTGGGCAAATTATGGCTTTTCAGATGTGGTTGAACTGAAACATTCATCAGCCGTAGCATAACCATAACAAATGGTGAAGAATGATGGGAGGAGTACTCCAATAATTGCTGGCTAACAAGTATCTTACCCCACCTTAAAAAGTAAATGAAGCAGTACAGGCCACTATTTTATTATATTTTATTTTCTGCCATTTCTCCCAGCACAGGACTCAAAATAACTTAAAACAGAACAATTATTAGTGCAAAGGGTTTTTTTTTTAAAAGTTACAGTTGTTGGCCATTTAGCAAATTCAATTTAAAAAAATCCACCAAACAGTGATATCTTTATTGCCCTCTGCTACAAAGAGGCCTGTGGCCTCACAAAGATGGAGACATATTGGATTGCTAGGGAAGTATCTTTGTTGAGAGGCGAATGGGTGTTAAATTTCCTGGACTTTGAAAATCTCCCAATTACCACATGGCCAGAAGGAGGAGGGGCCAGCCTGTAAGAGATGGCCCTCCATACCATCTTAACTAACAAGAGAAATAGCAAAATGCAAGCCTATGGACGATATCACACAGGAGGAATGTCTCCCAATTTCAAAAGAAAAGAAAATGGGCCAATTTGGAATTTAACGCAATAACATGAATGGTTATCTCAAACCACAGAAGAACACAGCGCCCATCCCAAAGCCAAAACAGTGCAAATGCAAAAGAAATTATCATATGATAATGGGGTGTTGAATTATTTTAATTTGAATGTTTTAATCTTGTTGTACCCCACTCCGATTGTGTTCCACAGAGGAGCGGGCTAGAAATAAAAAATTTTTATTATTATTATTATTATTATTATTATTCACCTTATTTCTTCATTCATTACCCTTTATTTCACGTTATTTAGGCAATCCACCACTGCCCCCTCCTTTTGCTGCTTTAGGGGCCCCTAAGAGGGCCAGAATAGCCTGACAAGAGGGGGTGGAGGAGAAGAGGAAAGAAAGCGGGTTGGGGGTCTCCAGATGGTTGTGTGTGAGACTGTGTCTGTGCCTTTTAAGTCTCCAGCTGGGGGGGGGGGGGGGGGAGAGAGAAGGCATTCCCTCCTATTTGGGAGAGCTTTGCTGCAGCCAGGTTGTGGGAGGCCTCGGTCCTCTCTGGTTCTAACCTGGCCGGGAGTCCCACTGAAGGCAATGGCACTGCCTCTCCATGACTCCAAAGAAGGGAAAGGGGGAGGGGAAGCTGTGCAGGAACCAGAGCTGGCAACTAAGGCTACATCCACACTGGAGAAATAATCCAGTTTGGCACTGCTTTAACTCTTTGTGGCTCAAAGCTATGGAATTCTGGGAGTTGGAGTTTGTTGTGGGCCCAGACCGATGCCCATGAGGGGAGGAAAACAGACCCGCATTCCCCAGGCTGCCCCACTCCATCCTCCAAAGGAGGAGGAATGAGGGAAGAAGAATTCTTTGGGGCTAATAAAAGGGGGAGGGAGTTTTCTCTCTTTTTGAAGCTTCTTGGCCCTGGAGGAAGGAAGGCAAAAAGTTCCCTGGGGGGCACAAGGTTCCAGGAGCAGAGCAAGCCCCTAGCCCTCCGTTTTGGGCAGAGAGAGTTTGCAGGGCGCCTAATGGAGAGCCTCCCCCCACTCTTTCCTGTCAAAAACAGCTGCTTTTCCTCCCGGCTGCCAGGAAGACCTAAGAGCCCCGGAAGCCATAACAAAATGGAACATCATGAGAATTGTTGCGGGGGGAATACCAGAGCCAAAGCAGACATGCATATCACACCAAACAACATCAAATTAAATGCATAGTAGCCTGGGAATATGATTTGTGAATTCTCTAGTTCACCGAATTTACTTAAATTTGGATTAATGTGGAATTGCGTTCGGAATGTGTTCCCATTGCCAACGATTGAATGTGATCACCTATCACACAATACCATGAATACCCATAATTGCGTTCAGAATGACATTAGATTATACTTCCAATTCCCCTTGTGTGATAATGACCTATGACTAATATCTTCCATTTTTTCTCCTATTTGTTTTGTAACACCTTGCCTGATAAAGAAACCAGTGAAGCTTCAAAAGCTTGCAACATGTATATTGTGCATTTTGGTTGGCCAATAAAGGTATCATTGTTTGGTGGATTTTTTATTGAATTTGCTAAATGGCCAACATGACTACCCCTGGATGTTTACTTCTAGTGAGGTCAGTACGCACAGAAGAAACAGCCTGAAGCTTGATAATTATGTAGCAATTTAACATGGAGAATAACTGGCATTGTCATGGTATCTTTGAAATTCTTCACTCAGTTGATCTAATAATGTGCTGATATCATTCATCCTATTAACATAACCAAGATAGCACATGGGAATCAAGGAGCAAATATAGGTCTTATATATTGTCAAAACAAATAATATATTTCTCTGATGTGTCTTGTAAAAGCTTATCCTAATGCCTTGTTTTTAGGATCTAACAAATGATGAGTTGTCCTGATATTTCACAGTAAGAATCCTCTTCTTTCTCCCATAGCCCACTACTACGGCAAGCGAAGAAACAAAAAGATTGGTCGACCACCAGGAATCCACAGCAGCATAGAGGCAAGCATGAAGAAAGCAAGCAGGAAGAGAAAGAAACGGAAAAACCTCTTTGTTCACAAGAAGAAACGATCCTCTACCTCAGTGGATAACACACCAGTTGGCTCACCCCAAGTATGTTATCATGAATTATATACAGTGGGCCCTTGATATTTGCCTGGGGTTTAGTTCCAGGACACCCCATGAATACCAAAACTGTGGATGCTCAAGTCCCATTATATACAATGGCATAGTAAAAGGATGTCCTTTATATAAAACAGCAAAATCAAGGTTTGATTTTGTGGGTTTTGTTTTGTTTTTTGTTTTTTAAATATTTTCAAGTCATGGATGGTGTGTTCCTGCATGGCAGGGGGTTGGACTGGATGGCCCTTGCGGTCTATTCCAACCCAATGATTCTTTGGTTGAATTAGTGGATGCAGAATCTGCAGATATGGAGGACTAACTGTATATTCAATACAGAGTATCCTGGATTATTGGAAAAACATGGATAGGATAAATTTCTGCTGACCAACTTCAATAATCCATACTATTCTAAGCTTACCTTTCTCCTTTCTGTACTATTTCAGGGCAGTGGGGGCGAAGAGGAGGATGACCAGGATGAGGTGGATGAGGAATCTCTTACAGATGACAGCACTTCAGAGCATCAGGAGGAACTGTTGGAAGAGTCTGAAGTGTCAGAGAAGAAATCACGTTCATCCTCCCCCACACAAAGTGAGCGATCTCATTTTGGGTCTCAGGACCAGGACAAACGGAAAAGGAAACTACGTACCTTTTCATTCTCAGATGATGAAAATAAACCACCATCACCAAAGGTACATCTTTAATCTGAAAAACAAAGCACACCTTAATAGCAAGTACCTAACTTTTGGAAAAGTGGGTCTTCATTATTTGGTCATGTGTACATTGGTTTGTGTATCTTGAATGTTAGGGCTCCCACCACCACTAGCACTCTTTGCTTTTTTAAATTACAGCATGCATTCATATTTCTCAGGTCTATGAAGTACCAAAAACAAAAATTGCAATCGGTTGGAAAATGTATAAGGGAAATAGGACAACAAAGCAGCCCAAAACTTAGCATAAAAGAGTCATGCCATGATAAGGAGGAATTATTGGGGATTAGTTTTGAGTGTATCAAATACTAAATAACCCATCATTGCCCTGCATTAAAAAAAAGTATGGTGACCATTGATCATGGCTCAGGTCCATCCTATCTTAGGGACCGCCTCTCCTCATATGATCCCCCTCGCACTCTTTGGTCCTCTGGGAGGAACTTGCTACAACCTAAGAAAACTAGGCTGACGCAGAACTCCCAGAGGGCCTTTTCTGCCTTTGCTCCCAGGCTATGGAATGGCCTGCCGGCTGAGATGCGCCTTATTACAACTTTGGATGGCTTTAAGAGAGCCACCAAGACGCATCTCTTCCGGCAGGCCTTCCCAGAAAACAATTAAATTTTCTGCTAACTATTGTCCCTTCTGTCTCATTCATTGAGACATGTGATACTCTCGAGGCCGCCCACTTATCCAATTTTAGCTAGAACCTTTTAATGTTTTAATGTCCCGGCGTCTTAATGTTTTAATCTTATCTTTAGTTTAATTCATTTTTAAGGGGTGGGGGGGAGACCGAATTGTTATATTTTAATTGTATGTATTTTTAACTGCTGTACTCCGCCCCGATTGCTCACCCAGAGGGGCGGAATATAAATTATTATTATTATTATTATTATTATTATTATTATTATAAATATAGCCACTCGAGAGACATGCAGATATTCCTGATTTGTCTCTCCAGTAGTGGTAGTCGGGAATCCACTGCAGAGTGATGCCAGTATTAATCTTGCATGTAGTTTCTGTGTTTTTAGGGCCAGCTTGGAGGTACTTGCTTCACTGCAAAGTTCAGCATCTTAGGGGCAGCAGAAAGTATATTTCAGATGAAAGCTGTTTCTCTCAGATAACCCACTAAGGGGTGAAAAAGACGGCACCTTTGTGGCAGCTTCCCAGCAGCTTTGGTGCATGTCATTTAAATGACACACGCCCCCAAGCCAGCAGGAAGCCATGGTGAAGCCGCCCGCCCAACCATACTCAGGGCAGCTTTGCAGTGCTCTGGCTTACAGTCTAAAAGAGACAACACAAAAGGAGAAGGGGAAGGTGGTGGGAAAGGGGATGAGGTCCAGTGGTTCTTCTCTCCCTCTGGGGCCTGGACCAAGGCAGATGGAGTGGAGGGAGGGACCTTTACTCTGACCTGTGGGATGTCACTACTTAGGCCAAATTAGATGAGTTTCTAATTGCTTCACCTTTACCATCAGCTATAAATTCATCCTAAAGTTCCCAGAAAGTAAATAACTACTGTATCACTACCTAGTGAATTAAAGAGCAGAGGATTCTGATATAATCTGGAAGAAGGAGCTAACTGGGATACTGAGATACAGTTTGCCAGCTCCAAATCTCTGCTCACCAAACTCCTTTAGAAGATTAGCATACCTTTTGTTGAAGCTTGTCTGAAGAGAAACCAAAACATTAATATTGGGCGAAATAGGATTAGTCAGAATACACCCAGATCACAACACGCTAGTTTAAGTAACTAAAGTTTATCAACAGAATGTAGAAATGTAGCCAAGGAAGTAGTGGTTTTAACTTCTAATACGTGGTCTATCTGTAGGTGGTAAAATAGGCAAGCAGGTTATATCCTACATGCTACCAGAAGAACCATAGTACCCAGCTAGTAGGTATAAATTGGGAAACAAATGCCTTTTTAAGAGAAGATACAGCATACAATCCATGCAGCTCAGCTTTCATCATTTAAAACATTTATATCCTGCCTTATATTGTTGGGAATTCCAGATGAGTTTTATTTATTTATTTTATTTTATTTTATTTTATTTTTATGCCGCCTTTCTCCCCAGAAAACGACCCAAGACAATTATCATCAGTCTCCAAGAGAAGGCCTCATTGTCCATTTTGTAAGACGTTTACTTTCCTACAGAATTGACACAATAATATGATATGCTTTAGGACATCTGGCAGGGATGGATATGAGGCAGGCCAACTAATAGTAACAAGCTAGGCAGGTATCATGATCTGTAAAACAAGTTCAGATTTAGAGCCAAACACGATATATTTAATAACTATATGCATGTAATGTATTTAGTTTTCTGTATTGAAAGAGCAGGGTAAGAGGGTGCAGATCAGGCATTTACAAGGATGTGGAGGGGCAGGTACCTGTATTGTAGCCCTGATGCAAACTGTTCTCTCTCAGAAGGTTCCTTTAACATCAGTGGAAATTTCTCTGCAGAGTGAACAATAGCTGGACAGAACAGTTTTCCTTGGTGGTATGACATGGAGGAAAGTTCAACCATCTTGCTAAGTCATGGTCCTCTTTAGGGCTTCTGTTTAAATAACAAATAACAAAAAGCACCCTTTTCAATCTGGTTTCTGCCCACGGCACTCTACAGAGACAGTCCTCACCAAGATCTCAAATGATCTCTTGCAAGCCAAGGCAAATGGCCTCATTCTTCTTGATTTGTGTGCGGCCTTTGTGGATCACTGTCTCCAGGTTGATTTACTTTCTGACTCTGTTCTCGACTGGTTTAAATCTTACTTGTCAGACAGATCTTTTGCAGTGGTCACGGGTGGTCAGACTTCCTCCTTTGTTCTCTTATCTGTTGGGAGTTCCTCAGGGCTCTGTCCTGGGTCCCTTTTTGTTGTGTTCTCTCTGTACACACTGTCCCTTGGTAAACTCATCAGTTCTTTTGGTTTCTCCTATCATCTGTATGCCGATGACACTCAGCTGTATCTTTCCACCCCTGACCTTTCGGCCAGGGCTTGAACAGCAAGTCTCATCTTGTCTGACTGCTGTCTCTCAGTGGATGTGGCATCGGCACTTGAAGCTCAACATGTCTAAGACTGAGCTTCTTGTCTTCCCACCTAAGCCCACCCTCCAATACTCCTTTTCTGTTTCTGTTGATTGCACTTCTATTCAACCAGTTCAGCAAGCCCGCAGTCTTGGTTTCATTTTTGATTCCTCTCTGTCATTTATTCCCCAGATTCAAGCTACCGCCAAGTCCTGTAAAATCCATCCACTCCTCTCAGCCTCCACTGCCAAGACGCTGGTCCATGCACTAGTGGTCTCACAATTAGATTATTGTAACCTTCTTCCAACAGGGCTTCTTCTCTCTCAGCTCCATCCTTTAATCTCTGTGCAGAATTCAGCTGCACATATTTTCACATCCGCTCACCGCTTTGACCATGTTTCTCCTCTTTTATCTTCCCTTCATTGGCTCCCTTTCCCCTTCCGCATCCAGTTGGACTGGATGGCCCTTGTGGTCTCTTCCAACTCTATGCTTCTATGATTCTAAGCTCTCCATGGACTGGCCCCTCCTTACTTGTCTGAACTTCTTTCTCCTCACACTCCTTCTCGTACCCTCCTTTCTGGTAGTCATGGTCTCCTGTCCCAACCTAGGATTTCCACTGCCCTGTCCCAGATTCGTCCCTTCTCACTTGCTGCCCCTCACTCCTGGAACCTTCTTCCCCCACATGCACGCCTCATCACTTCTCTAACCAGTTTCAAAATTGAGTTAAAGACTATATTGTTTAGGGAAGCATTCCCATGATTTGCCATCTGCCTCAGGACGCCTCATTTTAACTATGTATTAAGAAGCTGAGCTCTCCCTCCAGTCCATCTGCCTTGGTCCAGGCCCCAGAGGGAGAGAAGAACCACTGGACCTCATCCCCTTTCCCACCACCTCTCCCTTCTCCTTTTTTGTGTTGTGTCCTTTAGATTGTAAGCCTGAGGGCAGGGAACCATCTAATTATAAGATTGTATGTACAACACTGTGTAAATTTACAGCACTGTATAAATAAAGGTTAATAATAATAATAGTAATACATTCAGTGGTTTATATGTGTGTAATGGTTCATCTAAAACTCCCACAGACTTTCAAATTATATCCAGTAACTACTGTTTAATGTGTTGCTTGCCTAGCTTTATGCGGTGGTGGCATAGCACTTATTTAGAAGTGCATGAGAAATACTGACCAGTACACACAACACTGAAATATGTGGGTAAGTAGGGAGAGAGATTTAGCAACCTAGTTGGAGGTAGTGAAATATACACACTCCATCTCATTGCAGGGGGCAGGATGGCTTTGGAACTGAAATATTTGTTGATAAAGTATCAGAAATCATGATAGAACATTTAATAACTTAATTTTTAAAATGCACACACTTATGACCTAAAGGGTTTTAGAAGGGAACCCAAAATTTCTAATCTGTGTGTTCACTCAGGAGATTTACTGTCTCCCAAGGAGAGCCATAGGTTAGTCGTGTTTGATTCCCAATCCCAGACTCTCCAATATTGAGTTTTGTTTTGTTTTGTTTTTTTAATATCATGTGGCACTCCTTTAGTCAAAATATGTCAAAGTAATAGAAATACTTGAGGAAATCTAACCTTCTTACTTTTGTGTTTGGGTTTTGTGTGGAATAGGAACTAAAAATAGAAGTTGGTGAAAAGCTGCAGCTGGACAGCAACCCCCTGGAATGGAGTGTAGCTGATGTTGTGCGGTTTCTTAAATCTACAGACTGTGCACCGTTAGCTAGAATATTTTTGGATCAGGTATTGCATTGTTTTCTTATTGGCAATTTCTATGCTATAATGAAGGTTAATAGTTCCTGTACCAATAACTTTCTTTCACAGAAGCTATTTTTGCCTTTTTGATTATTTTTCCTTGTCTCGGGATATTTTCTCATTTGATCTCTTAGCTTTCTGTCATGCTGCACATCTGTCACTATTCAATGTATATTTACTTCATTTCTCATTATTACTGATTTTTTTCTCTCAACAGGAAATAGATGGGCAGGCACTTCTCCTGCTCACCCTTCCCACTGTTCAGGAGTGCATGGACTTGAAACTTGGCCCAGCCATTAAACTTTGCCATCATATTGAAAGAGTCAAACTTGCCTTCTACCAGCAGTTTGCTAACTGAAGTGGAGAGGAGGAAATAAATTGAAATTGAATTGTTGAAGCACAACTGCAGCATCTTGCTCTTCCTTGAATATGGAGAGCAGAGAAAATCATATGAAAACTGCTTATAAACTGGCATTTGCAGTCTTGCACTTTTGAGGGAAGCAAAGAAGAATACTTGGGGCAAAATTGTAATACAATCCTAGCTGTTACCACAGCAGTCCATGGATTTAGCAATGTAGTACATGCTCATTCTGTACATCAGGACTCTTTTTTATGAATAAAGGTTGAAATCTCTCCTCTGAGGGGAGGGGAGAATGTTTTCCTCCAATTTTAGTCAAGCAAAGGACAAACTGATGACATGTGGAAGAAAATGCATTTGTAAAACTGCCCTCATTTACTTGGTCTTAAAGATCATTTTAAAAAAAAAACTTAACTAGCTGATTGCCAAGAGAAGTGATGCAGCCAAAAGCCTGAAAACTAATGTTTAGCCAGATTTCCTTGTGATCTTTATTTTGGAGCTTGCTCTCTGCCTCTATGACCATATAAAAATCTATGAGGGAAGTATCATTCTTTGGGGAGGTCACATATGGGTTTGCGACAGTTGTTTTCTTGCAGCCAAAGTAGGGATTCCAGCTGGTTTTCTTCTAACAGGCTCTTTGCCTTTGACAACTACCTGATAACCACACATTAAAATGTAAAACTCATTTTCATCATGAGTTAATGGGAGCAAATGTTTTGATGACATTTCTGCCTGTCACGGTGCTGGTAAAAGAGCAGAGGATGGGATTGTTGAGGAGAGGTTTGAATATTAGTATGTGGCTCTGTTTTATAGAAAAGCTACTGTCTAATTTTTTATGGTAAGGTGCACAGAAAGAAGACACTTTAATATTATTTTTCTTTTTGAAAAGATGTTGGTAAAATATTGCATGTTACTTTTGTAGGGAAAATGCCATGATAGGTATTCACTTTTTCCCCCCTCTTGCTCTTGATTTTGGGAAAGCTGACTTTGCATTTGTAAAGGAAGAATGAATAGAAAAATTAGAGCTCTACCAGTTCTCAGATACAAAGGACTTGTCCTGCTAATTGTAATTGTTTGGTAAATGCATGGGTGAAAATGTTATCTTCCCTCTTCTAGCTACATATATAACAGAACATTAATGTTCTTCTGTGGCACAGTTCGTGTGGCATATGTTGACTGTGTATATGCATTAAGAGATGGACAGATCCATGGCTTTTCCCCATGACTTTGTGGCATAATGTAGAGGAAAATTCAGTGTGCTAAATATAGTGTGCGGACTAATATGGATATCATTTTTTCAGGTTGAAACAGGTGTGTGTTTTTTTTCTTTCTGAAAAATGTCCAACAGTCTGCAAGAGGCTGTTTAAAAAGAGATTCAAGCTACCTTGAAAAGGAATTTCCTCATTAACCTTCTTAGCCATCTAAAACTTGTCTAGGTTATAGATGGAGATAATGATTTTCCAGTTTCAGCCAAAGCAAGTTTAGTACGTATATAAAATACTGTGGGCCAAATTACAAGTAGATTCTTATGTTGAAACTACTATGGTCCAGCTGATTCACTTAGCCCTAAATGTGTGTGTGTGTGTGAGAGAGAGAGAGAGAGAGAGAATGAATGCCTCTGTCTGGCACTGGAAAGAAACTCAGTCTTTTCCATCATTCACACTCAGTTATCTTGTTTGTTTTATCAGGCATGCATCTTTTATATATCTTCTGGGGAAAAATAATCCATAAGGGAATGTTAATAACTTCATGCATACATGTGTATGACTTTCAGTAAAACTTTCCTAACTCCCCATATTGCTGTAAACTTTTTCTGATGCATAGATAGGTGCTGTGGGTCTGGCATATGTTTGCAGGCTTGTTTCTGTTATGCATTAGCAGCTTGGTCCCAGTGGGATCCATTTAGGGTCTTTCAAAGAAGAAAGATGCTTTCTACTGTTTGTTACTTTGAGTAAGTCATTTCTATGCAACACACGGGTACTTGTGTACTTCATTTCTTAAGGCGATTCAGCACGTCTGTTGGACTGGAGTTTAAAGGGTTTGATGCAATCTACATTCACTGCTTAAACAGTCCTGGAATATTCTCTGACTTCAGTAAATGTTACTTCATCAACAAACCCTTCATCTCTTTTCATTTACTGCCCAAATGGGGCCAATTGGAGTCTTATCTGACTCACTACTGATATGACATTCAAAGACTCTTGTGCTATTGTAGTGCAGTTGTGGAGGAGTCTGCAAAATTAGATAACATTGTATGTTTTTACTATGCCAGTGACATTCTAGTTAGGAGAAAGTGCACACACCCCATTATGCTTTCTCCAAAGCAAAGAACAGAGGAAAGTAAACATAATTTTCAAGTCTGGGTACCAGCTAGTTGCTGTACAAAGACTACATGAAGATAAAGGAGAGACTGGTAACAAAGTCCCCCTGCCCAATTGGTTATTTTTGGAAAATGATTAGTATAGTTAGAATAAACAAAATAAACATGGAAATTTAGTCAACACTAACAAGTTTAGAGTTACACTCTTTTGAAGTGGTGTGGCTATTAAATAAAATGGAAGATAGTGCTGATCTAATTTTATTTTTTATGCATTTGCCATTTCTATAATGCTAGAGATTTGTGGGGGAAAGTGGAAAGCCAGTCATGTCCAAACTCTGGCTCTTAAGAAGACAAGATTGGGAAGGAGACAAAAAGACTATGATTTGCAATCTCTGTGCTTGTCGTGCAACTTTAAATTCTATTTTAAGATAATGGAAGCATTAACCTAGTCCCATAAATATTTTGCAGGATGGTAAAATTATTCAATTACAAAATTTATAGCCATGCAATACATCATTTAGTTACTGAATTAAGCACACATTTTTCATGTGAGCAGACATTTTTTTATGTCTTACTAGCCAAAGGCTAAACAGCTCTAAGAAGCTGGGTTGTGCAAATACGCCAAATTGTGAAGTTTACAACTAGGATAGACAAAGCATATGTTTGCCTCAGCCACTTTGTTTTCCCTATGTATATATTGTGAAGCTTTATAAAATTAACACAGGATGTGTTGCCAAATTTTACCAGAGAACAGAATTCAGTGTTTTCAATTAAGCTTTTTAGATGCAATTTTCAGCTTTGCCTAAGATGGTTGCCTGCTGTGGAAGTTTCAAAATACCCAAGATCTGCTAAGCACAAAGGGACTAGTTTTGGCTAAAAACCTAATGAGTAAATCTAATGAGTGTAAACCTGATCACATGCTAGAAGTTCCTGTTGGTATTAACTTACCCCCAAATGATCATATCTATCTTTGTTTTTGAAGGAAGCCTTATGACTATTTTGAGTGCACAATAATAGACACAGACCTCAAAATACTCAGCATTGATTGCTGCACGTGCAGTTATCTAAAATCCCATGGTGGCTGGATTTATAGCAGATGGGTTGCAGAGTGCATACCACTAATGAGACTTGCTTTTTATCTCTTTGGGATTAATCAAAATTGGAAAGAGGTTGTTGTATTAGATCCAAAACACATTGCAGAAATAATCCAATTTGAGACCGCTACAACTGCCCTGGCAGTGCTAGGGAATTCTGGGAACTGTCCTTTTATGTAACATTTAGCTTTCTCCGTCAGAGAGCTCTGGTGCCAGAATAAACTACAATTCCAAGGATTCCCTAGCACTGAGCCAGGGAAGTTGAAATGGTCTCAAACTGGATTATTTCTGCAGTGTGTTTTGGACCTTAGTTAACTACTTGCCACAAGATGGACATAATCTTTGTTCTATGGTGTACAAGATTAAAATTGCTTAAAAGATGCAAACACCAACAGTAAGTGGCCACATCTTGAATGATGGAACACTGCATGTTACCTCTTCCAGAGGTAAAAGGTTTCAGTGGCCTCTTGTGAAGCTATAAGGCTACATGGCAATTGGAAACACTAGCCATCTGGAACTTTTGAATTACTAGGCAGGGGTGATTTAAGGAGATGGGTTTTGTACAGAAACATTTCCTTTAATTTTGACTCCTAAGAAGCCTTTAATTCTTCCTGAATATCTTTGAGGCTTCTTAATTATCAGCTTTTCTAGCTCTAACCTCAACTAGGAGTAGGCACACATTTTCCCATCCTCATCTGAACCAGTTTTGTTAATATTTATAGACAATCAAAAATTATTGAAAGAGCCTCCTAAGGCAGGTACTGCCGGCATATATGTAGATCTCTTTGTTGTAATATCTCATTGGACATGCACTTTCCCTGCTTTGTTCTTTAAAAAGAAAATAATTGAAAGATGTATATTGTGTTGTCCCCTTCAGCTTGCTGTATTATTTTTCTTTGATATTAATTAATATATTATGTGTAAACTGAGGATAAATTTCAAAAGTGGCAAAATATGCACATGAGAATATGCCTCTTGAAGCTCCTCCTTTGCTGGATAGTTGCATCAGTTAAAGGTTTTAAAATATTTTAGGTGAATTATTTCGCTTGGATTCCCCCCCCCCCCCCCTTGTAAATTATTGTACATAATTTTGTGGTACTTCATGACAGTTTTATGTGGTTGTAAGAAAATTAAAATACTTAAATTGTTGCTGGTTTCCTTTGTCAAGAAGTTGAATATAGTTGCGTGCTTAGAACTCATTGCATCACTGGGGACAGTGTGAACTGGAATACTAATGCATAACATCTGTGGGCCCATAGTGGCAAAGGTGAATGTCAAAATATTTGAAAAGGTCTATTTGCCTATTTCTCCCTGGTAGCTTTTTAATCCAGTTTTCTCTAGGAAAAGTTATCAAGTTTACTTTTGAATGGTTCAAAGATTAACTGTTTTTCACTCTTTTAGTGACCCTAGAATTCTGTTGGTATATAAAGAAATAGCTTGGAAATACAACTAATAATGGTTACTGTCAGTTGGTTTTGGTTATTCAGGGAACACAGACACATAGACCTAAATTGAATAAAGTCATGCTAATGGTAGGATGATGCCTGAACCAAAATAAGGTAGTGGAATTTGAGATTATCAGATGATGGGGACAAAGGACGGGAGGGAAGGAGATCTCTCCCATCCTTGCCATGCAAAAGACTGTCACACATGTCACGCTTATCCCATCATTATCCTGTCAATGAAGTGAAATTGTCCTGTCACTTTTGAATAATGAAAACTTGTGTTAATGAAAAATGACAGGACAATTACTGATGAGATAATGGCGGGATAAGTGCAACATCATCGGATACATTTTTGTGCAATAATTCCACTTCACTGATGGGATAATGACCAGATAAGCGTTCATGTGATAAGGACAGGAAAAGGACATCTTTTTCCCCATGTGATAATTGCCATTGCCATACAGTGGGATGATTCTGTATTGCTAGTTACCAAATGGTGGCTGCAATCATGAAAACTTGGTAGAAATTAGCTTAACTGAACGTAATAGAGCTCATTTTGGTACAAACATACAGGCTTGTGTTTCAAACTGTTCTTAATTTTATGGCTTTGTAACTAATGTTACAAGTAAATAAGAAAATGGTTTTAGTGCATTAATGTTTAAACACTAAGAAATAATTAGAAGCAATGCCGTATCTCTCTCACTCTAGGATTGCATGCTAAGAACTGCTGTTGTAGTACAATTCAGGTTGACAGTTCTTTTTTCAATAATGACTACATTGTATTCTATTTCCGTTTTACCCCAGATTTTTTTTTCTTTGAGGGGGGTCATATGGAAACAAATGAAAAAATTAATTAAAAATAATATGCCACCAGATAATTAATTAAGATTAGAAACCATTTATTTATACATTCTAGAAAAGATGGTCAAACATCCAAATATGTGTCCATGCAAAGTTGGCATCTGTACCAAATGCTGTAAGGTGTTTGAAAGCCACTGTCCTTTGAATAATAGAAGGTGGGCACAGAAAGTACACAGAATCCATTTCTGTTGCCTGAAAGTTAATTTTGAAAATCTGGGCAAACCATGAGCACATCCAAGTCTACAAGTTCAGATATTGCTCCATAAGGAAACTACCACCAGATCATATGTTTTACAAATGCATACAAAGAATTACTGCATCCATTATTAGGAAGGTTTGGGGTACATCTAAATAAACATTGTAGAGTATAATATACACAAGAACAGAATTCTTGCTATTTATCAAGATTTTAAAACCTATAGATGTAGAGGTTAGGAAGTCAAAACTCCATTGGTTGGACAAAATAATTCAATTTGTTCTTAAATGTACAGATTTACTGAGCAAAATAAATATATAAAGCAGAGAAGACTGAGGCACAGAATGCTTCAGGGCCACACCTGCCATTTTGAAGACCCAGACAGATCCTATGTTGTGTGCCTTCAAGTAGTTTCTGACTTAGAGCAAGCCTATAATGAACCTAACAAGGGGTTTTCTTGGCAAGATTTGTTCAGAGGAGGTTTGCCACTGCCTGCCTTGCCCAAGATCGCCCAATGGGTTTCCATGGCCAAGCGTGGAATCAAACCCTGGATTCCAGAATCATAGTCCAATGCTTAAACCAATATGGCACACTGGCTCTGTCCTGAAAATGTGAGAAACTCATCATCAGATACAATTATTTGATTCAGAGAACAAATTGCCCTCTCAGCACAAATGTTCCATATATAAAACACATCTTCCCAATTTTCAATTAATTGGGAATTTTAATTTACTGTGGGTAAATGGGTGAAGGCACAGCAGTCATTGTAGTGGGTGGTCAAGTTTCCTACCTTCTAACAATGTGAGCAGATAGCCTTCAATGACAACCACGCACAAAAAGACATTACATTACATTACACAAGTCCCAGAACTATCAAATATAGATGAAAAAAAAATTAACTAGCATGTGTTAATAAATAGGCCCAATGAAACAGACTAATGTCTGGAAAGCCACATCCATGTTCATTAAAGAAGCTGCATTGTCCTCAAGGAAAGCTCTGGTTTTTGTTTTTTGTTTTTAATTTAAACACAAATATTAATTTAAAAAAATACTTGGCAGAGTATACATCATCTGTATTCTGAGATATACTATTCATCTTGTAATATATTTTTTCTTCAGTGAGTTAAATTTACAAGTACCCATCTAGCCAGATCCCAGGATATCTCAGTAACAATTTATTCATACTGGGTGCAATTATAGGAACAGTTTTTGGGAAATTATATTCCTGAATGAGCCAGCATGGCGTAGTGGTTTAGGTGCTGGACAAGGACTATGGAGACCAGGCTTCAATTCCCAGCTTGGCCATGTAAACCCACTGGGTGGCCTTGGGCAAGTTATGCTCTCAGCTTCAGTGGATGACAATGACAAATCCCCTCTGAAGAGACTTGCCAAGAAAACCTCATGATAGTTTCACCTTAGGATTGCCATAAACTGGAAAGGACTTGAAGGGACACAATAACAACGAATTCCTAAATAAGCAATGTCATCAAAAATTGACAGTCAATATCATCCACCAGCATCAATTCAGATTCTGACCAATTATTTAAAAACCTACTTGAATACGAGGAAAGTTATAGAATCATGTAGAGCACATTACAGTAGTCTTATTGGGAGGTAGAATCATAGAATCGTAGAGTTGAAAGAGACCAAAAGGGCTATCCAGTCCAACCCCCTGCCATGCAGGAACTCTCGATCAAAGCATCTCCGGCAGATGGCCATCCACAGTTCACAGATTTCTCTCATTAATGTCATAACAGAAGACAGACATTGAGAAGCAAACAATAAAAGATCACCAGGATTAACGTGTCACTTGAAATTCTACATTCTAAAGAATCATGCACCTGAATGTTAGTATTTTAACTAACCAAATGTAAGTCAAATATCAAAAGAGAAAATAGGCACTTCTGTCCTGCTACTCCCAAGGGCAAAGTGTGCAAAATAAATAAATAAATAAATGATGACTTGGAACAATTTCTCCCCGTAGAGATGGAAATAAATGGTGAATTTAGCAGTGAATTTAGGGAGGGACAACTATGCTTGCCCAAAAAACCTTCAGGGACAACAGGAACTTCCAAAATGTTGAAAAACAAAAAGTGGCAGGAAGTCCACCTCTAGGTTGAATGTTGCAGGGAAAGGGGGCTGAAACCTATTTAAACAGTGAGTTGTCACTCCTGGAGCCTTCTGGAGGATTGGTTCACTGGTGAAGGAGAGAATAAGAAAGGTCTAAGAGGTTGGGACAACTTGAGGGACACCAAAAAGCACATGCAGCCCCAGGGCTACATTTTACCCATCCCTATTGTAGATCTCGGAAACAAACAGAGGTTCCTTAGTTCAAAGATTCTCATGGACGTAATTTTGCCAATGCAACAAAGACAGATTGTCAATGTATCTTGTCAAAGGGTCTTTAAGCATGCAATGAAAGAACAGCACTAGGCAAAGCAATTAAGTTCAAAAATCAGTCTAAGATTATTAACTGCTGTCTATGTTTGATAAATCCCACCTGATCTTTATGAACCAGAGAAGCTATCACTCTTGAGGCCTATTAGGAAGAATGGCAGTTCATACCTAAGTACCAACATTTATAAGAGAAATAACAGCTATAATTTGCACATTCAATCTTTGCCGGGCTTATGAATCACAGTAATATGAACATCATGTAATGGAGATGGCAAACATTATCAGACTCAAAAAGTAAACTATTCAAAGAAATAATATAGTTTTGAAATTATAAGAGCAAAAACTGTACATCATTCAGTAGAAAACCTAGCTGGTCTTGGGGCTTTCTCAACATTCCTGTTTATTAACTACACTTAATCTCCTATATAAATAAGGGTGCAACCAAACTCTGTGTGAAAAATGTAACCATGGAAGATCAAGGTGAGAGAGGGTTGATAGATACTCAGAATCTCTTTGCATTTACTATATAATTCAGAATTATTACAAGTATTACAAAATTGAAAGTTAACTAGAGAAGTAGCAGGTACACTATGGTCTTTGCCCTTGAGTTTTTATTATTTTTCCCCCAAAGATAATATGCCAAGTTTTTTCCTAGTCACTTTCCATTTTCCCAGTATTTCAAACACAAGCAAGTTACAGGAAATTCAACCTTCAAAGTATATTATTTAATGGAAATTTAGTACCATAGGTTGTAAATTGGGGGAGAGGCTTAGGAAAAAGTTTAAATTTATCCAAGATACTCATGTTATTATTATTTTTTTATGTGAAGCAAAAGAGATTATTCTCTCTTGTGAAATACATACCACAGAGTAGTAACTGACCCCTCATTAATATTAAAATACTATGATAGTTCAGCAGCCACCTATGTTTTAGAAGCTGCTTATTCCAGAAAAGAAAAGAAAAAGATTAAAGGAGCAGTGGCCAGGTAGTTTGGTCCACTCTGAAACCTGGAAAGCTAAGCTAATTGGAGAGCAATCTGAAGATGAAATTACATTTTACATAAAGTACAGCAATTTGTTACACCAGAAAATCAGAAAATAATTTGAAGTGAAAACATTTCTGATGTACAGATGAAAGTACACCATATATCTTATTGTTGTGTGCCTTCTAGTCATTTCCAACCTATGGCAACTCTACGGTGAACCTATCATGCGGTTTTCTTAGCAAGATTTATTCAGAGGAGGTTTGCCATTGCCTTCCCCTGAGGCTGAGACTTGACTTGACCTAGTGGTTTTCATGGCTACGCTGGGAATCGAACTCCTATCTCCAGAGTCATAGCTTAACACCCAACACTATACCATGCCTACATCATGCTATTTTGTTTAGTATCACTACTTTATTCTTATGGAGGGTAGTTTTAAATCCAAAATTGCATATATAATCACCTTTATAAGATTTTGTATAACCTTGACTGTAAGTATACAGTTGACCTGTAAAGGTTCTACCACTTACAGTGCATTCATATTGTCTGTTCAGAAGCCCAACTAAGGTCCAAAACACACTGCAGAAATAATCCTGTTTGGGACTGTTTTAAATACCCTGTTTCAAAGCAAGGGAATTCTGGGAATTGTAGTTTTGTGAGACATTTAGCCTTCTTTGTCAGAGAGCTCTGGTGTCAGAATAAACACCAATTCCCAGGATTCCCTAGTGCTGAGCCAGGGCAGTTAAAGCAGTTTCAAACTGGATTATTTCTGCAGTGTGCTTGGGACTTTAAGTTCATTAGGCTATGCACCCTGGTCCAAGACTTTAGGATTGCAGCCTTGAGGGCTAGAAACTATTGCATACATTGTTTAACAAAAGTAACCCAACATCAATCCAGAAAGCATTGTGCAAGAATTAGCCGATAGCAATGGCATAATCACTTGGCAGTGGAATATCATTTTCTATTAATAAATCTGAAAGTCTGCTTTTGAACCATGTTTGTATTTGGTATGCACGTTCATAATGCAGGATCAGAAACAACTGGATGATGTCTGAAATATCAATCATTCATCAAGCACTTAGTCTTGCAATGAAAATCTGTTCATGTAATCCTCTTCTCCTTTTCATCCCATTCCCAGCGGTTGTCTAAATATATTCTAGAAAGTCTGTCCAAACATCCAGAAACAGTTTTGCACTAGGGAGGAATCTGTTCTACCAGTTCAGTTGGGGGACGCACATCCCCAATATTTATCTTGCCATACACAATAATTTCATTGGAGGCTATGCCTTCAGCTGCTAGTGTGGCAAAACCAAAATGAGATAAGCTTCAAAACAAAATATATATATATATGCTGGAGTAATGTTACTTGTCCATTACAAATTCCATGGGCCTTTTCACACTACATAGTTATAGCACTATGACACTATACTTTAAATGGCAGTAGCTGCATCCTTTAGAATCCTAGGATTTGGAAGGGCATGAGAGCTCACCGGCAGAGAATTCAAAATACTCCTTCATACATTCAGGAATATAGCTGGGAAGGGAAATCAGGGCATTTCTCCACATAAAGAGTCTGCTCCCCAGTGCAATTTTCCTTCAGTTCCCAATTTCTAGTGTTGGAGTAATTTAAAATTTCAGTTGGGTATTTACAAATAGTTTTATCCATTGAAAGAAAAGTGACCAGCAGTAACCATTTAAATGTAAACACAGCAAATGTCAGAGTTCTAGGTATGAATGGCTTTCACTCCCTCACTGCAATGCTAAGAATTTAGGGACTAAAGGAGAATTTCAGGGGATGGGGATAGAATTTGGGGACAATGCTCTCAACTGCCTTCACATACCTACACAACAGCCTGAACTCCCAAATCCCAGAATTCCATAGCATGGAACCATGGGACTTAAAATGGAATCATAATTATTTTGTATTTAGTAACACTTTAAAACTGAATTTTTTTCATTTGCCTCCCTGACAACAATTATAAAGTTGGCACTCTGTTTTCATGGGGGATTCATTCTGGACCACCACCACCCCACATACAAATGGAGACTTGCAAATATTCAAGCCCCATAGGCTTGAATGGGGTGTGTGCCCACAAGTGCCCACAGGGCGTGCCCCATTGAGAATAATGGAGGTCACCCCTCTGTGAATATTCAAGAGCTTGGATCTCAAGTCTGCAAGAACGGAGGGGCGGAGGGGCGACTCTGAATGCCTGCTTGAATAAAATGTCTTTGTCTGCTTGTGAAAGGAAAGGAAAGCAGGAAGGGGACCAGCCTAGCCTCCCTTGGGGGTTCCAGAAGGTGGGAGCAGCCACCAAGAGGGCCCTCTCTCATGTCTTCACCAAGAGAGCCTGTCATGATGCAGGACCAGAGAAAACCCTCTCCTATAAACTTTAGGAACCTTGCTGGTTGTATGGGGAGGTACGGCCTTTCAGATAGTCTGGACCTAAGCTGTATAGGGCTTTATAGGTCATTACCATCACTTTGACTGCAATTGCAATGCTTCAGTGATAAGCACTAGACAGTAAAAGGCCAATGAGACATCCTTTATCCATGTCTATTGTTTCTGTAAGCATAAAAGCATTCTGCAGATGAAAACAGAATGTCAACACATGGTAGAAGCAATTTTCAAGCTGCAATCTCCACCCCACAATCAAACAACACTAAATATAGTGCCTGTGTGCTGAAACTATCTCCATGGAACCTTTGAAATATGTTTAATTGCCTTCCTTTCCTTGGTTGGTGTGTGTGTGCACAAGGACCCATAATTCATAACTCAGACACAAAGCAACACACTGGCTTGATTTTCAGTTTACTAATACAGGAATGATCTGACAGAATTTTATCTTCCACTACATAACAAAATAAATATTGGCTCTCAGCTATTGATATGCTTTCATTCTATGCCTCAACACAGTGGATACTTCATCATCAGATATATTACACAGATCAATGCAATGCAGATAAATATCCCACTTTACCATTACAGATATAATTCATTCGGAGAAAACTTTTATTTGTAAGCACAAAATAGACTAGTGGTATATCCTCTTTCAAAAACAGGAACAACTCATTTTAACTGAACTCCTGGCACAAATATAGACTGTATTTTATATTTCTTTTATATTATGGAGGATGGAGGACTTACTTAATGGTATTGTTAGTCACCACCAGCTGTCCCAATGATTTCAATGATCTAATCAAGTTTTGTCTTAAAAAATGAATTTAGCTCACAGCATTTTAGGTTTTAAAAAGCTGAAATATGAGGGGGTATCATAAAGTTTTAATTATCACCTTTAAAAAAATTGACAAAATTTGTTCTGATTTGTAGTTGTTAACTTATCTCTATGTAGTCACAATCTAGATTTACACATTTTCCCCAGTGTATCTTGACCCTCCAAATACCTGATATTGTAGACATCTGCAGATTGCGCCTGACAAGGATTTTACACTTTAGTCACTTCTGGCAGAGCCAGTCACAAAAATAAAGGACACAATGAGCTGATTTTCTCAGCAACATGCACTTAGGACCAATGATGACACTGACAAAATTTCATCAATATGTCCTAACAACTTCCGGGTGATAATTATTACTTTACGATATCCCCTTCATAAGGCGCAATCTGCAGACTTCTACAATATCAGGTATTCGGAGGGTCAAGATACACTGGGAAAAATGTGTAAATCTAGACAGTGACTACATAGAGATAAGTTAACAACTACAAATCAAAACAAACTTTCTGTCAAATTTATAAAAAGGAGATAATTAAAACTTTACAATACCCCCTCGTACCTAAGTAAAACAAAGTTTTTCTGCAAGTGTTAAAAACCAAATATGAGAGCAAACTACCTGACTGTGTAGGAACTGAAGAATTATGACAAAGCCCCATGCTTTATGGACAATTTCTGTTGCAAGGAAATGTCAACAAACTGAGCTTCAAAATCTTAACATAAATTAATAAAACAGTAAACATGCCATCCTTAATTTATTAAAATATTTCTTAAATGCCCTATATTAAGAGATCTCGGGGCTGGATGTAATGAGCATTATTATTATTGTTGTTGTTGTTATATTTATATCCCACCCTTTTCCCAAAACTGGGACTCATGGCAACTCACAACATTAAAATCCAGTACAATTAAAAGCATAAAAATGGTACATAAAAACAGAATTAAATTATTACAAAATTAAAACAAATTACATGTTAAAAGAATAAAAAACAGTTTAAAAGATTAAAAAATTAAAAATACTTTAAAACAATACAGCACCCGAGCCCATTCTTTAAAAACTTTCTCTTTTAAATGCCTGTCTAAACAGATAGGTATTAGCCTGCCGGATGGTGGTGGGACTGAGAGAAGGGCCTCTCCTGAGGATCACAGATCCTAGTCTGGTTCATATAGGGAGATATGAGGCCGGTACAGACTGGCACAAATAATGATAAAAATACAACACAGCCTAATTAAAAGACCTTCTGCAATTGCCCTGGCAAAACAGAAAGGATCTTGTCTGTCAATGGAAAACAAGCAGAAAGGGGCCCAATCTAGTTTCCTATGGGAGGGAGTTCCACAGTCTAACAGCTGTCACTAAGAAGGATCTCTCCCATGTCTTCACCAAACATGCCTGTAATGGTGGTGGAACTTCATCGAGAATCTTAAACCTGAGCTGGGCTCATATTAGGAGATACATTCTTTTCTTACTAGAAGGAAAATAGCCTATGCTCCATCTCCTGTCTTGGCAGTCTTAATACAAATTGCTCTTTCACCAGTTAGCAACAATATGAAATCTGGAGGGGCATTTGGTAGCAGAGTCAGAGTAAGGAGTCAGGGCATCTGTGTATGGTGTGTGTGTATGCGTGTCTGCATTTAATTCCTTAGAAGTGGAGAGACAGACTATACATTTCTTCTCTAGAATTTAGACAATTAAACTCCTATGAAGCACAGATTATGAGCCATGAAAAATCATGGGATGATGAAGATGGATATGTTTACTGGATGTAGCAAGAGACATCCCCCTCTTATTTTTCCAGTAGATGCCACCTAAGGAATTTGCAACAGTAGGAGCCTCTCCTCTTTCATGAACATGGTACAGATGCTAATTAAAATAAATATATTGATGAGCCCAGCCCTTTACAGTTCAACCTAGTACAAAGGGATGCATCAGAGCAGATTCAGCAACTTAAACTTTGTTGGAGTCTGCATACATCCATGCAGCACTCATTTGTACTTACTTGTGAGTAGATAGGGAAGAAGAGGAGGAGGAGGAGGAGGAGGAGGAGGAGCCAGGGCAGGTAAAGCAGTCTCAAACTGGATTATTTCTGTAGTGTGTTTTGGACCTTCTCTAGCAGAAAAGAAATAGCAAGCATAAGTAACATGGAAAGAATATGAGTATGTTCCTATGCAGCACACAAAAAAGAAGTTCAACATGTTTCAGCAAGCTTTTTTATTTATTTAAACAAACACTATGTGCATGCAAAATGAAACAAGCAGATCAGAAAACCCTTGCATGAATAAATAAAACTTTTAAAAAATCTTTTAGAAACCAGCTAAAGGCTTTTTCCAAAATGCATCCAGAGATGACATTTTCTTTCCCCAGCCTCCATTCGTCCCTTCTCACTTGCTGCCCCTCACTCCTGGAACCTTCTTCCCCCACATGCACGCCTCATCACTTCCCTAACCAGGTTCAAAACTGAGTTTAAAAACTATATTATTTAGGGAAGCATTCCCAGGACTGTGCCATCTGCCCCAGGATGCCTTCTTTTAACTTTGTATTAAGAAGCCGTGCCCTCCCTCCAGTGCATCTGCCTTGGTCCAGGCCCCCAGAGGGATAGAAGAACCACTGGACCTCATCCCCTTCCCACCACCTTCCCCTCTTCCTTTTGTGTTGTAAGCCTGAGGGCAGGGATCTGTCTAATTTAAGATTGTATGTACAGCACTGTGTAAATTTACAGCACTAAATAAATAAATTAATTAATAATAATTTTCTTATTATCCTCGTTTGGTTAAATTTACAAATCTATCCCTTTTTAATATACTAGGGTAGTTGGTGAGGCAGGCTTATTTCATCTCCCCTTTTTTCTGTTTTCCATTCACATTAGTTTGTAAGGGATTAAGGAGGCAGCTGCTGTTTACCTTGCCTGTTGTAGGCAAGCACAGATGGATCCACCGGAGGAGAATCCTATTCTGTCCCAGCTCAAGCTTTATTGTGTTTTTTACTGCAGACATATCTGGCACCATACAAAGACGATGTTTCTTCAGCACCCTCACCATCTTCCCAATGCTGATGCTGTTAAAGAAACTTCCTCAAGACAGAAAGTGAGGTGGAAAGGGGTGAGCATGAAAAGACTGCAAAAAGGGGCTTCACTGTCAGAGGCTTTGTTAACGGAGGCTGCATCCAAACTGCAGCAATAATAGTCTGACACCTCTATAACTGCCGTGGCATAATGCTATGGAATCCTGGGAACTGTAGCTTGTTGTGGCACCAGAGTGCACTGAGAGAGGCGGCTAAATATTTCACAAAACTCCAAATCCCAGGACTTCATAGCACTGAGCCATGGCAGTTAAAGTGGTGTCATCTGGGATTATTTCTGCAGTGTGGATGCTGCTCACGATATAGGATAGTTTTCCCACTTACAGATGTGATCTGGAAATCAAATAAAAACCATTGAAAGCCAGATTTCAGTGTAGTTCTTTCCATAAATTTTCAGAAGTTGAACAGGTGGCCACAAGAGAGCAGTCTCTGAGCTTCTTTTTTTCTCCATTCAGCCATTTCCATTTTAAAACACTGTTAAGGTGACTGGTATATAGTGACTTTTTCTTCCTCTTTCTAATCCTTTCAGGGCTTAAATGTAGAACAAAAGAAAAAGAAACAAAAAAGAAACACCGGGATTTTTGAAATAGTCCTAGCCCTGTCTATCTGAAAATTGTGAGGAGGTAAAGAGGTTCAGAAGATACTTCTTACAGTGAAGAAGTAGGGGTTTGAGGGGAGATAGATAAGGCATATTAGGAAATTTAGTCTATTAGATGGTAATAGCATGGAAATAAGAAGTAGGGAAGAGGAAGGTTAGAAGAAGAAAGAAGAGGGGGAATCTCCTGGTCCTAAGGAACTAAATGAAATGTACCAAATGAACCAATCTCATTTAGATATATATTAGATGAGTTTATCTTAGAGGTATATTATAATTTGTTTGTGTGATTGATGTTTGTGATTTGTAAATTTATATGGATAACCTAATAAAGTATTTTTAAAAAATTAAAAAAGAAGGATACCTCTGACAGCCCCAATCCTATGAAGGGTTACTCAGAAGTAAAGCCCACAAAGTTCAATGGGGCTTACTTACAGGTAAGTAAGTACCTTTGGCTCTTGTTTGCCTATTCATGGGGAAAGGCAGGTAAGAAATAATAATAATGTGACTTCAAGTCATTTCTGATTTATGGCAACCCTAAGAGGGACCTATCATGGGTTTTTTTCTTGGCAAGTTTCTTTCAGAGGGGGCTTGCCATGGCCTCCCTCTGAGGCTGAGAGAGTGTGACTTGCCTAATGTCCATAGGCAAGCAAGGAATCAGAGTTTGGGGCTTGTTTCCATATGAATTTCGTTCTAAGATCCTGTCCTAACAGACTTGAAACTATTGCCCTGCAAGAGTAGGTACTGTTGCCATCCTCTGAGGCTGAGAGAGTGTGACTTGCCCATGGTCACTCAATGGGTTTCCATGGCTGTGAAAAGGATGAAGACCATTAATACTAATAATAATAATAATAATAATAATAATAATTATTATTATTTATAGCCCACTCCTTTGTTAAACCAATCAGAGCAGGTTAAAATAATTAAAAGACACAAGGTAAAACAGTTCCTATAGCCCAGACCCGACCTCCCACCCCTTAAAATTAAATTAAACTAGCATCAAGTTAAAATCAAAACACAATTAAAAATACAACAGTATAAGGCAACAAGTCATTCCATAGGTGTTATGTCTGTAACCTCATGGGTCAAGGTATTGGGAGCTGGTAAGGGAAGGCATAGGCTGGGGCTTAAAGGGTTTCTGGGAAGGCCTGCTGGAAGAGAAGATGCGTCTTTATGGCTTTTTTAAAGCAGTCGAGAGATGTTATAAGACGCATCTCATCCGGCCAGGAGGAGATCAGCAGTTCTTTAGTGGTGAACGAGGACTGTGTTCACATTGGAGAAATAAACCGGTTTAATTGCCACGGCTCAATGCTGTGAAATTCTGGGAATTGTAGTTTGTTGTGGGGCCCAGAGCGGAGCGGAGCTCCGCTCTGGACCCCACAACAAACTACAATTCCCAGAATTTCACAGCATTGAGCCATGGCAATTAAACCGGTTTATTTCTCCAGTGTGAACACAGCCAAGGAGAGGGAGGGAGCGCCTCTGAGGGAGCACCGGCAACAAAGGCGGAACCTTTTCGACAGCAGCTCGTGTTTCCGTCCGGACGCTGAAGGGGGACGGACCCAAGCGCTCTCTCTTTTTAGGCCCCCCCCCCGGCCTCTAGGTTTCTCTGGAATTATATTTCCCGGCATGCTTTGCGAGGCCTTTCCGGTTGGGCCCCATCTAGAGCCATCAGAGGCGGAGGTGAGAGTCTCCCTTTTGGGATCCGCCTCCATCCTGCCGAGGAGAGGCTCCCTGGGGCCGGGGGCTGCTGGAGGGGGAAGAGGGGGCTTAGGCCGAAGGAGGGGGGCCGCCATTTGGGGCCTGGGCTGGAGGCCTTTTCCGGGGGAAGGGAGGGAAGGGGGGCTGGGGGTGGCCCTGGGGGGACTGGGGCCTCGGCAGAATCAACACACTAATCATCATCATGATCCCTCCTGAGAGCAGGGCCGGGGCTGGATTTGTGGCAGTTTCTGCCTTCCCTCCCAGAGAGCTCGTGAATGAACAAATGAAAGAGTCTGTCCTTTTGGCCTGGCATGAAGGAGCCCCTGCCCAGCACTGAGCCTGGCAGGGAATGGCCTTTTCTGTGGCCTCTGTGGGGCTGGCACTGACTGCTGCTGTTGCCCCATCTCCAGGAGGGGTTTATGGCAGCCCTAAGGCAGCCCTTGGCCAAGAAGTCACATCCTCTCAGCCTTTTTTGGGGGAGGGAGAATGGCAGACCTCCTCTGAACAAATCCTGCCTTGAGTCGGAAGCGGGGGTTTTCTGGGCAAGTTGCTCCAGAAGAGGGTTGCCCTTCTTTCCCGTGAGGCTGAGAGAGTGTGACCCAGAGGCTTTCCTGGCTGAGCTGGGACTCAAACCCTGGTCTCCAAAGCCACAGCCCAAACCCCTGCACCCGCCTGGGGCCTTGCTCACTGAAAGTCCCTGTGCAATAGACGTTTTGGAGGAGAGGTAATACGCACGGTTTATTATGGGGCTTTTTGTCAGCACTTGCTCCCCTGTTGATGTGTGAGTCACAGTCCAACACTCAGAGCACAAAACCACTGGTCAGTTCTGTATGATTTGTAGAAAAGCTTGCTCAGAAATCTGGGGGTTAGCCTGCAAAAGCAGCCGTTGGCCACAGGTTGAATGTTAAGGGACCCACTGTCACCACAAGTCCTGGACCCCTGACACTGCAGTCCTGTCCATTTTTACTTGGGAACAGCTCCCACTGAGTTCATCAGAACTTACCTCTTAAATTAAGGGGACCTCTGATCCAGTTCAGGTTGTAAAGTCCTTCAAATGGTATTTGGGAATGTGAGATGACAAATGACTGTGTAGTGGATGCTCCTGATTGCTGTTTCTTTCAGCAGGTTGAAGCCATGGCCAAGTCCAAGAACCACACCACACATAATCAATGTAAGTGTGTACAAGGGTTGGCAAGTGAATATTGGTCAGTATGGATTTCTTTTGTAAAGCCACTCTGATAGCCATTAGGGCTGAAGAGCAGGGTATAAATACCATAAATTAAAGTAAATAAAATAAATACTCTCAGCCACAGAAGAAGGCAAAGGCAACCCCCCTCTCAATAAATGTTACTAATAAAACCTCACGATAGGTTCATCTTAATGTCAGCCTCTGTTGGAATCAACTTGAAGGCAGACAACAACAAAAACCATCTCTGGAGTTCTATAGGGTCTCTGCAGCAGCAACACACAGACATGACTTCCAAATAGCATTGGGCCAAATGATATGAAATCCATTTTGCATAAGATTGCATGCAAGGACGCAACACGAATGCATCTGTGCTAGCATTGTCAAATCTAGGTTTGAAGCAAGGGAACACATGCTATATGGCTATATATAGCTACCTTGAATCCCATACTGGATGAAAAGGAGTATATAAATAAATTAATTAAATAAATTTTGTTCCCTATAAAACTGGTCAGGAGTGGTAAAAGGAGTTCACTTGTGGCTAGAGAGAAATTATAGGATGTAACCTTGAACAATGAGAAATCAGCAGACATGCTTAAAAAGTATTATATTGAATTGGCTATAATATAGCAGCCAATACACGTACCAAAGAAACAAGATGTGTTTGCACCCATCAGGATGTTGTTAGGATTCACAGGTACAGGTAGCAAATGAGAGGGTGGCTGAATAAATATGGGCATTTCCCCATGTATTATCTAATGTATCTGCATGGTGGATGAGATACAGAGGAAAAGCAGGAGTTTTTCAGTTATTAACAACAATAGCGTTTCTGTTGGTGTTCATGTCAGGAGTTCATTACCTCTGATTTCCCTTAACCAGTAGTTAAAATGTATATTGCAAATGCTCTGGGGAAATAAGATCTTTGTTGCAGTGAGCATTGGAGAGAAATGCACATCTAAAGCAGAAAGCAAAGTCAAGGATTATGGCTTCTACAAACACAGGAGAAGAGTAGGAGATTGTCTGTATTTTGCAGTATGAAAGCACTCTGTGAAGCAAAGGACCACTTCAAAGATGCCCTTTCCTCCTTTTGATTGTGGAGCTAGTGGAGGATAGCAGCCAAAGTGCTAGGAAGAGAGGAAGCACAGGGTCATGCTCACCACTGGCTAGTGCCAGATAGGGCATAACTGAGGGCCTTGCAGCTCCAAGCACCAAGAATGGGAAGATGGGGAAACTGCCTTGTCATCCTCACCAAAGCAAGGGGGTCCCTGTGCTGAGCCATGAGCAGAACTATGGACCCTGCAGGTACATGGTGCCCTTACAAAGACAATGACATGGTTTCCCTCTTGCCATCTAGAAGGTTCTTTACAAATTCATGATTTAACGAGACAAACTCACAATGCTTTAAAAACCTGAAAGAGTATTGTGAAAATAGCATGGTGCTTTTGGGGATGGTTTGTTGGTTGATAAGTGTCCATGTGTAGTTGTCCACAGTCTTTATTCTAAATCTATTAATGTTGTTAACTCCAAACAGCTCGCAAGTGGCACAGAAATGGCATTAAGAAGCCCAGGTCGCACAGATACGAATCTCTAAAAGGGGTATGTATTTTTTCTCACTCCTTGACTGCTGGTTTAGGGAGGCCTTGCATATTTTATCTTTTTAAGGTTTTTATGTAGTTTAATTCTAATTTGTTTAATTCCTCTTTAAGGGGGGTATGCTAGATATATATTATTCTCTATTTTAACTTGTATGCCACTTTCACTGTCCAGACAAAAAAAGGGATATAAATAAAAGTTTTATCATTTATTTAGCTTTATTCATGTGCAGGTGTTTGAAATGATGACGAAGCCATAGTCAGGAATGCAAGGTCTCAGAGCCTAACATCCAGCATCACAGAGACTAAAGAGTCACATATGGATGCTGCAGAACATAACCTGCGCTTTGTATGTTTACATTTACTTCATTAATAATAATTAATAAAATAATAAAAGATTTATTTTTACCTCGCCCAATCAACAGGGAATCTGGGCGGCTTACAAGAATAAAAAATAAAATACAAAAGTACAATAAATATAAGTCAACCCATTACAATCCCTAACAAATGCATAAACAACAAACATAATAAACAATATAATCCACTAGCAATCAAAGAAAATACAGTAACAATCAAATATAGTATAGTATAATATACATTCCCAGTCCCTCAACATAAATTCAAAATAAAACATAAAATCAGAGTGGGATGGGAAGGGTTGAAGGCCACAACGGGAAAAATCAGGAGAAAGGAAACCATTTTGGTGAACCAGCATGAGCGGGTTGCATCACTTAGTGTAGTCAAAGGCTTTTGTTGAAGAGCTGGGCTTCACCTTGTAAATTTACAGAGCCCATCCCATTATTTCCTCACTGTTACAAATAGTTAATGACCTGCAGCCAAATAGGTGATTTGCCAAACAAGTGATTTTTAATGTATTCCTCCTTTTAGGTTGATCCCAAGTTCTTGAGGAACATGCGCTTTGCAAAGAAACACAACAAGAAGGGGCTGAAAAAAATGCGAGCCAATAATGCTAAAAATGCCAAGTAACCAATTCATTTTTGAACAGCAAAAGGGACTGACTTGCTAGAAACTTGGATCAGCAGTTTTTACTCTTTCTCTGCATTTCCACTCAAAGCATTTTGTTTAAATAAACTGAGTGTGATGTACAGATGTAAATGTCATGTTTTCTCTTTTGAATCTACAAGTTTCATGAGCCTTAGTGTGGTAAGGAATGATGTGAATTATTGTCGTGAAATGTATAAAGCATTGTTTCTCAAGCTCTGGTCATGGATTGGAAGCCAGAGACTTTCAGACTCCAGGTCTGTTGTGGCAGTGAAGCTACTCTTGTCAGTTCTGTTTGTCAATTTCTACTATCATGGGATGAGTAAGTGTGACAGTGTCACACTTACTCATTCCACAGTAAAATTGACCAAGGGTTTACATAGGGGCAGATGCTGCTACTTAATGTGAGGTAGACTGTGGTACACTGTGGGTACAGGAGCAGCCAAGGTGATGCAGAAGAGCAAAGGAGATAAAAAGGAGAAATCCTCAAGGTTTGGAGCCCAGGTATGTATTATATGTTTTGGGGAAATGGAAAGCCTCAGTCCTGTAGAGCTGTTGAGAAACAAGCCCAGCACAGCAGGTGAGAAATGTTTGCAAGAATAAAAGTAGCACAGGTTCTGGAGGACACATCGCCCAGAATATAGGAGGAAAGGTGTTGGATTAAGTCACTTTGTTGGCCTGACAATCCAAAGATTTCTTATAAACTATTGCTCTAAGTAAGATGCTAGGTGAGGTTGTATATATGTGTATAAAAAACAGTGGTCATAAATGGACACTATAAGAGTCATATCCTGATTATGTTCAAGCAAGCCAAGTTCCCTAGTGTAACCATTGCACAAGCAGTTCCATTTTTAAAGCTGTGTGGGATCCTAGTGCACTTTGACTTAGGGCCAATGAAACATTCCATGACAGCAGTATAGCAGGATCCAAGATGCACAGTTGAGTACGGAATTACAGTGGTCCCCCAGGTTACAAAGGTAATCCATTCCGGATTACCTTTTGTAACCCGGAAGCATTCATTTCCTGGGGGACCGCTATTTGCAACGTTTTTTCTTTTGGATCCTGGGGGATCTTTTAGTGGTCCCGCCGGTTTCGTACCCTGGGGTTTTCATAAGCCGGGGGACCACTGTATACAGGTGGGATAGCATAGCCATGGAACAGTTAAGTTAGTGTAACTGCACTGCACAACTTTGTTGGATTTCAGCCTTTGCACATACATCTGCATACATACCTCTGCGAACGAAGGATGATAGTTCATGTATGTGATAACTTCGTAAACATTTATACAACAAAGCTGTTGCACTCTCTAGTATCTTGAGACTTAAATGTCACTTTACCCCAAAACTCTGTTCAGACCTCTCTCTTTTTCTTTCTTTTTTTTGGGGGGGGGCGTAATTATTAATACTAAAAAGAACTTCTAATAGTTCTGCCTTCTGGTTTCTTAATTATCTTCCCAAGTTTTGTTGTGTACTTTCAAGTTGGTCCTGACTTGGCGTGGGAGGAGTTGGTAAGGTTTTGCCTTTGCCTCCCTTGGGCTGAGAGAGTGTGACTTGTCCAAAGTCATCCAGAGGGTTTCCATGCCTGAGGGAATTTGAACCCTGGTTTGAAAGCCAGCGTGATGTAGTGGTTTGAGTGTTGGACTACAACTCTGAAAACCAGGGTTCGGTTCCTAGCTTGGCCATGAAGCTCACTGGGTTACCTTGGGCAAGTCACACTCTGAGCCTCGGGAAAGCAGTGGCAATTCTCCTCTGAACATATTCTGCCAAGAAGATCCCATGACAGGATGAAGGGACACAGCAACTCCAAAGTCATGCAATACAGAACAATAAAAAGATGCAGTGTTAATACTTGTCAGCATGTTCTTTCACTAGTAGGTCACCTAGAAGAAAATGCTAGCCTTCTTTTACCCAGTGGTTTTTAAAGGAGGAGAAAACTGGTTTAAAAGGGGCTGCCAGAAGCGAAGGGGAGGCATGGCCAATTCTTAATAATAATAATAATAATTTTTTTATAGCCCGCTGCTCTGTTAAACCAATCGGAGCAGGTTACAATAATTAAAAGACACAAGGGCTGTGTTCACACTGGAGAAATAAACCGGTTTAAGTGCCATGGCTCAATGCTGTGAAATTCTGGGAATTGTAGTTTGTTGTGGGGTCCAGAGCGGAGCTCCGCTCCGCTCTGGGCCCCACAACAAACTACAATTCCCAGAATTTCACAGCATTGAGCCATGGCACTTAAACCGGTTTATTTCTCCAGTGTGAACACAGCCCTAGCCGCCTCCAAAGCGGATGATTGTAATTAATGGTTAGTTTCGGAGGAGCCCTGGCTGCTGCTGCTGCTGCTGCTGCTGGTGGAAGGAAACTTTTGGGCGAGGGTTCTAAGCTCCGCCCACAAGAAGACCGTTAATTAAACGGCCACTTAGGCCCCGCCCATTCCTCCGCGCGGTCTCCGCCGTCGCCCAATCCCGCGCGGGGTGACGTCACTGGGCGGCAGTGACGTAGGTCGCAGCGCGCGAGGGCCCCTCCCCCTCCGTCCAGGAAGCAGTTGCAGAACAGAAGAGCCAGAGAGGAGCCGCGGAGGAGCAGGAGGAGAGGCCAGGCTCCCGTCCTCCTTCCTTCCTTCCTTCCCGGTCCCTCCCCTCCTTCCCTCCCCCACCGACCCACCCACCCACCAGGGCCATGGGGGGCTCCTCCTACTCCCTGGGGCCCCCCAACGGCTCCCTGCCCCTGACGGCCTCCTCCTCGTCGTCGTCGTCGTCCGTCCGTGGGTGCGAGAACGGGGCCTTCATGGACAGCTTCGGCATCTTCCTGCAGGGGCTGCTCGGGGTGGTGGCCTTCAGCCTCCTCTTGCGTGAGTCCCCCCCCTCCAGGAAGGAAGGAAGGAAGGAAGGGATGGATGGAGGACTGCCTTCCCCCCCGCCCTCTGCCTCTGCCTCTGCCTTCTTCTCTGCAGTCCTCCTGGGATTTGTAGTTTCACGAGGGCTTTAGGGGGAGGTCTTCCCGCCCTATGGGATCCCTGGGATATGTAGTTTCGCCAGATCTCTGAGTCTCCCCAGTCTATGGGATCACTGGGATCTGCGCTTTTACAAGAGCTTGAGGATCTGCTCAGCCTAAGGAATAATGGGATTTGTAGTTTCCCCTCCCCAGCCAATGGGAGCCTGGGACCTGCAGTTTTGGGTGCCTCCGCACTCCAGCAATAGTGCAGTTTGGACGCCGCTTTCAGTGCTGCGGGTTCATCTTGCACAAGCCTTGGATTTGTACTTTCACAAAGTCTTTATAGCCTTGGATGCCTCTAGTCTGCACTACAGAAAGAGTCCAGTCCTGACACCTCCTTTAGGGGCTGCAGTCGTGTCCTATGGATTCCTGGCATCTGAAGGTCCACGAGGTCTGTAGCCTTCCTCTGCCAAAGAGTGCATACTACACATCCCAGGAGTTTTGTGGGGCACTGGCACTCTTTGGGAGAGAAGGCTGAAGACTCTATGAAGCTTTGATTCTGAAAGATGGAGCCCAGGCACCTAAAACAGTGTCAAACTGCAGGAAAAGAGATTCCACCTCAACATTAGGAGGAACTTCCTGACAGTGGAACACACTCCCTCGGAGGGCGGTGGAGTCTCCTTCCTTGGAGGTCTTTAAGCAGAGGCTGGATGGCCATCTGTCAGGGATGCTTTGATTGGGAGTTCCTGCATGGCAGAATGGGGTTGGACTGGATGGCCCTTGGGGTCTCTTCCAACTCTATGATTCTCTGAAATTGTATTATTTGAGCAGTGTGGATGTACCCCCAAACTCTCCACCTGGGTCCTGCTGTCCCTTCCTTGTAGGGCGATGGACACACACACACACACACACTTTCTCATAAAGTACACAAAGAACGCAATGATCCAGTCAGCCAAGAGAGAAGAAAATGATCCTCATGCTCTGTTGACTTTTTTCCATTGTGGAGAATATCTGTTAATGTTTTAAAGACACAGAATATGGGTGCGGAGCAATAGGAAGATACATCTGACAGGCTGACAGCTAGTAAAAGTTAACAAAACATATTCAGGGCTTGCCGGGTGGGTCATATAGCAAAGTGAAACAATGTCGAAAATCCACAAAACAGTGGCACCTTTACAAGGCCTAATGTGGATTTTGGATAATGTTGTAAAAAGTTAAGTAAGTTATAAGAGAGCCATTTCCAATAAACTTGAGAAAACACCTGTCCAGCGTTAATGCTATTTGCAGGCAGGGCAGGGCAAGCAAGTGACGAATAAATATACCAGGGAATCAGCCTACTTTGTGATAGGGCCTTTCTCTCTCTCTCTCTCTCTCTCTCTCTTCCTTTATCTCTCTCTTTCTTAGACTTTTCACTCCTTCCTCCTGGAACTTGAGCAGGTCCCATACTTCAATCCCAGGAGGCAAGGCCGGGCTTCTGCGGTTGTCGGCCCCCTTCCTTTTGTTCCCTGATTCGGTTGCCTTGGCTCTTTGTCAGCTTCTCCCTTGACTGCCTGCATCCTTAGCCCCTGTCTCTTTTCAGCTCCTCCTTAGTTTGGAGGAAGGCTGGGATGTATCTGGTAACTCTGGCTCTCCTGGCCAGAAAATTTGCTGAGCCATTAAGCACATCTCTTTGCAAAGGCATTTTGGTTACATGGGGGTGCATTATACTTGTAGCATGAGTATTAGATTATATAGGTGTATTTATTTCAAAACAAATACCTGTGTAACCGGTGGAGCTTTTAATGGGTCCTCCTAATTTTCCTATGTGCAGTTGGCCCTCTCCATCCACAGATTCCTTATCCACAAATTTAACTATCCATGGTTTGAAAATATATATAACTCCAAAAAACAAAACTTGTTTTTGCTTTTTTATGTAAGGGACACCAATTTACAATGCCATTGCATTCAGTGGGACATGAACATTCACAGATTTTCGTATCCATACTGGGCCCTGGAACCAAACATCAGTGGATACCAAGGGCCCACTGTATTCAAAGGATCCTGTTGATATCCCTTACTGGCGGCTTAATGTCGGTAGCAAGTTTGCTTACTCCCTTGAATATTCTCTTGGATGTGGAAATGGAGTTAAGCTTGTGCCAACTGTTCACTATCTTCCCGTGAGAGATTCCCTATTTTGTACCAGACTTTTAAATCCTGTCCTATTGTCTGCCACCACTTATTCCAGTTGGCACTCTTGCATGTATTCGCTGTTCGTACTTTCTTATTACAGTAACTCATGGCTGTCATTTTCCAGAGTAAACAACTGAAGATAACATTATGTTCTACTTGGTTCTAGTGAAACAAGTTGTTATGGGATAGTTCATTTGTCAGTTTTCATTTTCATCCTATTGCTAATCGAACTTGAACTCGGGTATCCCTTAACAGAAATGCTTGAGCCAGAGGTGTTTTGGATTTCAGATTTTTAATTTTTTGATTTTGAAATACCTCTATTTGCCTATATCTACATAAGGAGATTTCTTGGAGATGGGACTGAAGTCTAGGCACAAAATTCATTTATATTCCATATATATACATAGCTTAAAAGTAAACAAAAATATTTGTACAATATTTGTAATTATTTTGTCTAACAAGGTGTATGTACATTGAACAACAAAAGTGTCCCTGTCTTAGCTTTCCATGAAAATAGTTTTGGTTTTTTGGAATACAGCCGTCCCTCCATTTTCATTGGGGATTCGTTCCAGGACCCCCCCCCCCCCATGGAAATTCACAAATGTTCAAGCCCCATTGGCTTGAATGGTTGTGCGCACCACAGGCGCAACACCATTTTAACCCTCCCTGTTTGTCAGTCCCTGAAGGATCAAGACCGCAAACTTGAAGTCCATGGAAATGGAGGATAGAATTCTGACCTCAGAATTCCACATAAGGGAGACTCAGACTGTAGTGTTTGTTAGCTAATTAAAATCTGTGAAAAGCTTTTAAAAAACAAATAACATCTGTTTTAGTAATTATTTCACAAGGATACTTGTATGAACTGGCAGACTTCTCTAACGCGCTCTACATGGGGCTACCCTTGTGCCCAACCTGGAAACTTCAATTGGTCCAAAATATGGCAGCCAGATTAGTCACTGGTACTTCGAGGAGAGAGCATATAAAACCTGTTCTCAAATCTCTCCACTGGATGCCGATTCCGGGCACAGTACAAGGTGTTGGTTTTGACCTTTAAAGCCCTACATGGCTTGGGTCCAACCTATCTTAGGGACTGCCTCCTCCCATATGAGCCCCCCCCCCCCCCCCGCACACTTCGGTCCTCTGGGAGGAACCTGCTACAGCCTATGAAAACTAGGTTGGCGCAGACCTCCCAGAAGGCCTTTTCTGTTGTTGCTCCCAGGTTATGGAATGGCCTACCGGACGAGATGCATCTTATTACAACCTTGGATGGCTTTAAAAAAGCGACCAAGACGCATCTCTTCCGGCAGGCCTTCCGGATAGTAGCCAATCCTCCCGTCTCCCATTTGACATCCCAGCTCCTTCCGTCTCCCATTTGACATCCGAGGCCGCCTATACCTGGACCTCGAAATGTTGTGTTGTTTTTAGACTTTGATACTGTTTTAATTGTGACTTAGTTTAATCTTGTTTTAAGGGGTGGGAGGTGGGTATGGACTGTATAGATTGCAATATTTTAACTGTATATGTTTTTAAATGTACCCCGCCCCGATTGCTCACTCAGAGGGACGGGTTAGAAATTATATTATTATTATTATTATTATTATTATTATTCTTTGAAAGATGTAGTTATAATAGTCTTTTCTCACTGTCTCATGTCAGTAGCAGAAACATCTTGATGTGTGTTGATATTTGAAATACTGCAAATCCAGTTCAGTGGTTCATGTTGCTTGAAAAGTAAACTTACCATCTTGAGAATTAAACATGGGGTTAGGTTATTTGTTTTTTCTGAAGACATTTAAAAACCTCATTCTCCAGTTCATAATTCTCAAGATGAAGAGTTTAATTTTGTACAGAGGTGGGGGACCTTGAAATTATGGGCTTTCTTAATAGATTTGTTTTATTAGAATCCCAGAGTCCATTGAATAGAGTTGGTCATTTAAAAAGCCATACACTTTGTAAAAACAAAACCCAGTTTCAGGCTATATATGTGTTACTTGGGAGTGTTGGTTGGATAGCATTGATAGCCTGTTTGTGAAATTCCCATGAGCATCTTTTTGGTCATTGTGTTAACAAAATATTGGACTCGGTAGACTTCTGTTCTAATCTCTCCTAATGTTCTTATGAGTTCTGTAGATCTTAATGCAGTAGAACTGCACAAAGAACTGGCCAAAGGCAACCAATTATTTCTCATAATTTACACATGAAAAGTACTAAGGCTAAGAGATGACTTATGAGTACTAGGTCAGTCATGTCACTTTTAGCTTTCCATTACTTTTCAACAGCACTTGCTATTTGGGTTTACTAGCATATCCTTAACTATAGGGTGTTATAAATGTTTGGAGATCTAGTGCACATCGTCAAGAAATCTAGCACTAAATACTGATCTACCTTCTGCCTACCCTTACATTACCTTAGTGCACACTCATTCCTCTTGACACTTTTCAGACCGATTGATGATACTAATTTTTGTTGCCCAATAATTACACTCAATTCTCTTGTTTTCCTTGTGCAAAATACTGTGGACTCTTTCAAACGGGGAGGAATTTCTCCCAACTCCGAATGGAGCCAATGCGGATTTATGTAAATTCGCTTGTTTAGCGAATTTACATGAACCCCTGCTCCGTTCGGAATTACTTCCCATTACCCGAAATTAACCCCCTCCTGCCCGAATTTGCATGCGAAGCTTTAATTCGCAATAAGGTAAAACCCATGATTGCATTCGAATTGGCTTCCCTCCTGCCCGAATTTGCATGTGAAGAGTTAATTTGCAATAACATAAAATCCATGATTGCATTCGAATTGACCTTAAATTATACTTCCAATTTAGCCTTGTATGAAAGAGTCAGGTGTTAACCCCATCTTTTGAATTTCAGTACTTAAAAGACCCATGTGTTGGTTGCTGAACATATGATTAACAGGAAGAAATGGAAACACAGCTCAAGGTGTTCAGTAGATAAATTATTTATTGGAAAAGCCTAACACATTTCAGTCTGTGCATGCTCTCAAAGGGACTATATAAAACAAAATGAAACAACACACAAATACATAATAAAACAGTGCACAATTTTACAATATATGGAAGCATTGTTATATTTGTACATGGCCTATACATACCTATTTTAAATTTAACTTCAGAAATTTCTAGAGTTGAAATTCTCATACCATTTACTGGACAAAATGAGGAAATGTGAACTGAGGCTAAAGTTATGCTTTTAATGTAAGTAAATAGTTATGAAAAACGTGGTTGCTAGTTAACATTCAAGGATACTTTGAAATAACAGGGTGAAGGAAAGGGAACCATAAAAATGGTGCCAGTTATTGATTCCTTTTGAATACTCTGTTCCATGCTCTGTCTCCAAAAGTAAAATCACACCACACTGCATTCTTCTTTTTACCAATCTGAACAAGCCCAGCTCCTCCATAGCTCTTACTATCCTTGTTGCCCTCTTCTCTGAAATCTTCTCAAACTTATCTAAATCCTTCTTAATGAAGCAACCAGAATTCAACATAGTACTCCAGATGAGGCCTGACTGGCACAGAATATAGTGGTACTATTTCCTTCTTTGGAGGTTTTTAAACAGAGGCTAGATGGCCATTTGTCAGGGGTTCTTTGATTGTGAGTTCCTGCATAACACGGTGGGACTGGATGGCCCTTGAGGGCTCTTCCAGTTCTATGATTCAGCTTCCAGTGACCTGGAAACTATGCTTCTATTAATGCAGGCTAAAATAGCATTCACTTTCTTTGTTGCAGCATCATACTGCTGGCTCATGTTCAACATGATCAACAATAATCGCAAGGTTCTTTCATATGTAGAACCACTGAGACATGTGTTCCCGTCCTATATCTGCACATTTGGGTTTTGTGACCTCAATGTAGAATTTTGTATTTGTTTCTATTGAAGAATTTTGTTTTTGTTTCTATTGAATTTCTGCCCAATTTTCTTGTTTTGAATTCTGTTCCTATCTTCCACTGTTTTAGCCTCTGCTCCTAGTTTTATTTCCTACCATCTGCAAACTTGATAAGGAATCTCTCCGCCCTGTCATCTTAAGTTATTGATAAAAGTGTTGAAGTCTAATGGGGCCTAGAATAGAAACACAAGGCACTCCATTTGTGGCCCCCTTTCAGCTTGAAGCTCAGCCATTTATAATTACTCTTTGAGCATGGTTTCCCAACCAATTATGGATCCATCTGATGGTGATTCCATCTATTTCCTATTTAATTAGTTTACTAATCAAAATATAATGGGGTGCTTTACCAGATTCTTTGCTGAAATCCAGATGAATGTCATCCATCCATTTACTAAACAAATGACTTTTTTGTTGTTTTGAAAAAAGATACATTCGGCAGGATTTGTTCTTGACAAACCTTTGCTGGCTCCTACTAATCACTGCATTGTCATCAAAATGCTTGCAGACAGACAGTATTATATAATCCATTCAAATAACTTTTCTGGCATTGAAGTCAGGCTGACTGCTCTGAATTTCCTGGATCTGCCATTTTGCCTTTTTTTTTTTTTTTTTTTTTTTTTTTTTTTTTTTGGAATGAGGGACAATATTTGCTTGTCTCCAGTACTCTGGCCCCTCACCCATTCTCCAAGATTTCTCAAAAATGATGGCAAGTACTTCTGTGAATACATCAGAAAATTCCTTCAATACTCTAGGATGCAGTTCATCTGTCCTTAAAAATCTGAACTCATACTTCTTACCAGTCTTGATTTTCAATCCAGATTCTGTAAAAACTGAAGAAAAATTTGTATTGAACAGATATTTGCCTTTTCCTTGTGATCTGTTCAACATTTTGTTGCCCTTATTGAGCATCACTCCCTCCATTTCTTTTGTCATAAATATTTTTAAAAAACCCTTCTTGTTGCTCTTTGCATGCTTAGCCAGACTCAGCTCATTTTGAGCTTTAGCTTTCCATACACTATTCCTGCATTCTTGGGCTACACATCTGTATCCTTCTTTGGTGATTTGTCCTTCCTTCCATTCTTTACACATATTCTTTTTTTCTTTTCACTTCCTCCTCAACTTTACTGCGCAGCCATGTTGGCCTTTTCAGATTTCCCATTTTTTCTTCTTCCATGGAATTGTTTGTGATTGTGCTTTTAGAACTCCTACCTATGCTGGGTGTCTTTTTCCTTTAGCATCTGTGGTCATGGATTCTAACCAGTATTTCCTTAAGCTTGATAAACTCAGCTTTCCTAAAATCCAAGGGTCATGTTTAATATACTATTATTTGGCCTGTCTCACAACCACTAATTCTAGCAATACACCATCAGTTCCCTCTAAAGTACTACAGTATCCCGGAAGTTTTCGCAACCCGGGGGACCGCTTTCGCCAATGCACAGCACGCCGGAAGCGCGCTGTTTTAAAACTTCCGGGTTGCGAATTTCTTTCGCAACCTGGGTTTTTTTTCGTTGGCCGGGGTTTTTTTTTCTCCCCCGGCGGTTTCAGGTCCCGGGGATTTCGTTCCCCGGGGGATTCGGATCCCGGGGGACCACTGTATGTCCTTTTGAAAATCCATCAGTGATACCTTTATTGGCCAACTGAAGCTCCATGGGCTCCTTTATCAGGCAAGATGTTACAAACCAAATTGGGGGGGGGGGGGGCACAATTTGAGATGTTAGTCAGATGCCTGCATATAGTTTCAATCTTAATAAAGATGGAGGAACACTCAGGTGTTCTTTCCAACTGTGAATTTAATTGATAGACTTGCCAGTGGGCTTATATCTCAATGTGAACTGCCTGGAAAACTAGTCTGGAAAAGTGTGGTGCAAATAATAAGCAAAGTCATGGCCTAGTATTTTGCTCTTGTTGTTGTTGTGCGCCTTCAAGTCATTTCCAACTTAAGCGAGCCTAGGGTTTTCTTGGCAGGTTTCTTCAGAGGGGTTTTGCCTCTGTCATCCTCTGAGGCTGAGAGAGTGTGACTTGCCCAAGTCACTGCTCTAAGACTATATTAAATAAAAATTAGTAGCTTTGTAACACTCCTAATGCTTTACTGCCTTCCATTAGAAAGTGTAATGAAGGTTCTTCCTTCACTATAAATGGTTAGACCTGAACTCTTCCACTATAGATGTATGGATTGCCCTTGTAGTTTGGAATACATGTAAAAGGTTTTGATGCTTTTATTTAGTTCCTTATATGCAACAAGCTGTGTGGCACATATGCTTTGCATAGTCTGCATGGCAGATGGGGGAAATGATACAGATGGTACACAAAAGGATGTACAAAATCCTTATTTGCAATCTCATTGTGAAGGGACCTGGAAAATCTCATCACATTGATTCTTAAATGATTCTTTTATGCACCAGTTCCTTTGGTGCTTTGTTGGGTTTTGTGTGTGTGTGTGTGTGTATGCACTTGCACATTCACTGGGATGTTCAGATACTTGTTATCCAGGCATGTATAAATGACAATGTAGTTTCACCCTGTGTGAAAAAGGTGCTGTCCTACCCATGTTATGAACCAGAAATAACTGAAGAGCACTATCTGCCTCTCCACACTAATTATTAAACTCAAGCTCTAAACTGCATCTTGAATGTTCTGCTTTACTGTTTATACTCATGTATAAGTCTAGAAATTTAGGTTGAAAAATTGACCCCTAAAAACTGAGTCGACTTATCCATGGGTCAATGTAAGTATGCTTGTGTGTATAATACTGTATATCCATTCCCCTGGTGAAAGGCAAGAATTGAATCTTTCCTAGAAGCATTGACCCCCTTCTAATTTCTCATCCATTCAGCCTTTAGTACAAATAGTTATGCATGCTATAATTTTTTAAGTTCTTTGGCATTGTTTTTCTTTGCTTCAACCTTTACATCTTTCATTACATGCCCCTAGTTTTACCCTTGACTTATCCACAGGTCATATCAAAAGCCAAAATTTTGGCCCCAAAACCTGACCTCATCTTATGCATGAGGTCGACTTATAGTCAAATATATACAGTATATACTGTATAGCAATGATGTGGAATCTCCAGCTTATAGAATGATTGCATAGTGATGACTTAATAGGGGATTTTTACTTGTGCTTCATTGTCTTTCTCTTGGGACATGAAGAGATCTGCTCTAGTTTTGGATTACATCATTAATGAAAGCACTCCTAGGACTGAAGCCAAGGTGCTCTTACTCAGTTTTGGCTGGTTTCCACAGAGTTGTCTTTCCTTGAAAGGGACAACCAAGATGATCAAGGAAATGGAGTGACTCCACTAGGAGGAAAGATTTAAAAAGTATAGGGCTCTTCAGCTTAGAAAAAGATGAGCAAGCTGAGACATGATTGAAGTGTGTAAAATTATACATGATGTTGAAAAAGAAAACAGACAAGCTTTTTGCCATTTCTCATGAATTATATCCTAGGTCTCCTCTGAAACAAAACAATGGAAAGTTTAGAAGACAGGAAGGGAAATAGTTTTTTGTGGGTTTTCCAGGCTATGTGGCCATGTTCTAGAAGAGTTTATTCCTGATGTATGGAGGGTTTTGTATTTAACTGTTCTGATGTACAGTGTAGCCACCATGCCTGGTACAACCATGAAGGATGGGTGAGTGCTTTCCTAAGGCAAGCTCATCTTCCACAGTCATTCTGTCCCTGGTGGGTTTATGTCTGGAGAATGGAGTAAATTGGCTTCAAATCATCCCAATTAGTCATGTGTTACAAAATTTATAATCTGTCTAAGAAGATTATGTTCAGGCATCAAATTCCCCAGTGGATGTCCCTGTGCCTTTCTGTGCATGTAGAAGATAGAGAGGACATGCTGAAGAATCCCAGAGATAAAAAGGGTTACACAGCAGTGAAAGTAGTGTCTGAGACTTCTGCTTTTTTAAATTAATGCTTCCCCCATTGTTCTAGTTATGGGAAGGTGTGGGAATCCACCTGAGGAGCTAGGGAGTCCCACGTGCTTGAAGGGCAGTTTCCACCAAGTCTCCAAATCCAGAGCTGATTTATCCACGGATTGTGGGAGCACAAGGGAGAGACGAGAGAGAGAGAGAGAGGTGGAGGAAGAATGCTGATTGGTGGATAGGACTGTCATTTACATTTGTTCGGTGAGGTGATATTCTTTTGTTGGTGGTTCCCAATAAAGGCAGAGTTAAGTTATTGAACATCCAAACCCACCTCCATGTCTTCTTCTGAGCATGGAGGCTTTCCAGCAGGCCATGCCAAGCCCCACTGCAGAAAGGGGCAGGGCCACACAAGGGTATTTTTTTTTTCATTTTTTATTAACAAATTCAGTATTACAACAAGGTTAAGCAGTACATCAATACTTGTATATATAATAATAAATCTATAAGCCTGTAAGAGCATTGAATTAAACAAGATCAGCTATAGACACATTAACTCTAAGTTTTAAACAAAACTATTTAACCTTTAACTTTCTCAATAAAGAAAAATACAAACAAGTGATTATTTCCACAAGGGTATTTTATATGTGGAATAACTGAGGATCATGCAGGGTACTACCAAGCTTACGAAAACTGAACTTCTAAATGCTTCCGTTTTTATGGCAGGCTCTACAATGGCCAGGCTGGATGCAGTACAGTTTAGGGTTAGGGCCAAAGCATTAATTATATCCTTAGACAAACTGAAACCAACAAATCTGTTTTATAAAGGTTTGCTGGAAAGTACTAAATTTGATTTTAATGAAGTTAGAAATGAGTGGTATAAAGAAATAGTTCTATATAAATCAGCTAATGGAAAATGGCCCTAGTTTTCATTCCTAAACATTTCTTTCAACGTAAAACTACATTTGGTTCAGCAAAAAATGGTCTTTCATGTATATTGGACACCATTGCAGCTCTTTAGGAAAAAAAAACTGTCTGTTTCAATTATATATCTGCAATAATGCTTCCCTGTGGCATATGTTATAGGTGTGTTCCATGTTTACCTGTTTGTGGTTGGATTAAGGTTACCCATTCAGAATTATCCCAGATCCAAAGATTTCTTGTTCAAAATCTAGGTAAAGTTATTGGTGATGTAATTATTAATATGAACTACACTCACTCACAGCTTGTAATTCAAACACACACACAGGGAGAACACATTTTCTTATTTGGAAATAGACAGAAGTCTAAAAGGGGCTGTTTCCAAATCATGGTGAAATGAGGGGATTATTCCTTCTCACTTACTTAGGAAGATAGGATAAGGAACATTTAATCTCGCCTACTTGCTTCTATGGAGGTAGTGAATGCAGAACAGAGGGTGAGCTCTGGTGCTACAGTGATTGGTGGGAAAAGAGGATTATAGCTGTAAATCATAGACCCAAGGAGAGTTTTTGCAAGCTGCAGGAAAAAATAAATTAAGCCTTGTAAAATTTTCCATGCTGCTGCTATACTAGATGGACTGGAGATTTGCACAGAGGCTTTTCTTCCTGCCAGGAACTAAGCTCATAAAAACTGGACAATTTGCATCTTCAACTGCTGTCTGGAGATAACCCCTACAAAAGTGGCGACTCAGGGTCATGTCCTGACATCTAGCAGTTCTAGGTTGGATGGCTGTATTACAACATATTAATTTTGTATTAGGAAAAAAACTTTGGCATTTGTACACGGAAAAATTTGTAGACAGAGCAGAACTCCTCTGTTACTGTCTTTGATATAGAGCCATCCAAAAAATGAATGGAACTTCCATAAGCTGCACTGCCCATTTTCAACTCAGACACCTTCTTCAGAGGAATCCTGTAGTCAGTAGTAGCAAAAACTGCTGAGAAGTCCTGAAGAATCAACAATGTTGCAGTCCCACTATGTTCCCTCCCCCAAAAAAGACTGTCCCACAAGGCAAACCATATTGAAATTGATCTAGAAAATTCGTTTCATCCAAGACTGATTGGATCTGATTGGACACATTGATGTTTCTTCTTTAGCAAAAATGCATATACAATTAGTTTTATCCCCGATGGTACTGCATATTCAGCACTTGGCAGAACATTGTTCTGAAAACATTTTATTGAGGAAACTTCTAGGATGCAATTTTGAATAGAGAGGGCTTACATGATATGCTTTCAAGGTAATAAGAGCCAATCAGGCACACTATAATTTAACAATCTCTTAAATGTACCAGTGCAATGAAATTACAGTACCCACTGAGGCACATTGGAGCTTATTAGGTAAGTGGGAAACATAGATCTGTGAAGCCCTTTTATAGTAGAAAAGAAGAATTAGATTTATGTAGTGACTCCCAGTACAAGGAAAGTATTATTGAAACTAAATAACAAAAACAGTAATAGAGTGAGGAAAATATTTCTACTAATTTCTAGCAGCTTTCCAGTTGTAAAATCAGTATGGAATAAATAGAGTTACTCAAAAATAATCCCTATTTCCCAAAATGACAACTATTGCTAGATGTATCTGGTTTGTTGTTGTGTGACTTCAAGTCATTTCCGACTTATGGTGACCCTAAGGAGAAACGATCATGGGGTTTTCATGGCAAGATTTGTTTAGAGGTGGTTTGCCATTGCCTTCCCCTGAAGCTGAGAGCATGTGATTTACCCATAGTCACCCAGTGGGTTTCATAGCCTAGCGGAGAATTGAACTCTGATCTCCAGGGTAATAATTTAACAGTCTCTTAAAAGTACCAGTGCAATGAAATTATATTTATTGTAGCCTCTTTTTCTGTTGGTCACTGTCCATGTCACATGTTGGAAGGGAAGATATAAATGAAAACTATGAAGAAAAAAACAAAACCTCAATAGAAGTATAGTTTCTAGATCAAGGGAAGTTATAGTGCCACTCTATTCTGCTTTGGTCAGGCCCCACCTGGAATACTGTGTCCAGTTCTGGGCACCACAATTCAAAAAAGATGTGGAGAAACTGGAGCATGTCCAAAGGAGGGCAACTAAGATGGTGAAGGGTCTGGAAACCTTGCCCTATGAAGAACGCCTTAGGGAGCTGGGGATGTTTAGCCTGGAGAAGAGAAGGTTAAGAGGTGATATGATAGCCCTGTTTAAATATTTGAAGGGATGTCATATTGAGGAGGGAGCAAGCTTGTTTTCTGCTGCTGCAGAGACTAGAACGCAGAACAATGGATGCAAACTGCAGGAAAAGAGATTCCACCTCAACATTAGGAGGAACTTCCTGACAGTAAGGGCTGTTCGACAGTGGAACACACTCCCTCGGAGTGTAGTGGAGTCTCCTTCCTTGGGGGTCTTTAAGCAGAGGCTGGATGGCCATCTGTCAGGGATGCTTTGACTTGGAGTTCCTGCGTGGCAGGGGGTTGGACTGGATGGCCCTTGGGGTCTCTTCCAACTCTATGATTCTATGATTCTATGAAAACAAAACCTGGGAGTTCAGCTTCTCCTAGTTCAGTGTAATCTGTCGAAAAAGATCATGTCCTTAGAGATCTTAGCCTCACTTATTCTACATGAAATTTCTGGATTTCCATAATCTCTAGGCCATTTGTGAAACCTTTTAAAAGTACTGTTATTATTTTTTCAAGAATGTTCTGGAAGTCCTAGGATATTTAAAGTTTGAAAATCCTTTCCATGTTCTCCCACAGTGTATCACTCTCACTATTAAGAAGGCTCCTGTGAGGTTTCCCACCTTTTATCCCACCGCTGTGATCACCAAATATGGATGTTTTCCAGCCCTCATCCCACCAACTGTGCGGTTTACACTTGGGCAATTCCATCTGTGCCAACAGCTTGAGAATTCCTCTCAGGCAATCCCACCACTGGCCAAATATGGGGTTTTTTATTCTTCACTCGCCAACTGTGAAGACTCTCACAGTATTCACTGCAGTTACCAAGAGTGAGAACTTAAGTCATCGGACAATGCTAGTTCTTTGGCTTTGTGACAGAGATGAGCACCGCCCCCTACAGTCGGTTACAACTAAAGATGTCAAGGGACTACCTTTACCTTTTAAACATAATAAAGCAGATTATTAATTTATTACATCTAAAATACACACTCTCGTCACATACGTTCATCTCAGGTTAACTCAGACCCTTACTGATAACTCAAGCTCCCTTCTCGCAGTCCAACTCTAGTCTGACTCAAACTGTTTTCTAACTGTGCTTTACTCAAGCCCTATGCTAATTGAATCTCCACTCAAACTGAAAACTCCCAACTGTCATTCACCTGTTTTATGCATTTCCCCCAGACATTCCACCGATCATCATTACCTTCAACTTTCCATTTCTAGCATTTCTGTCCCTTTCCTCATGCTCTAATATACACATAATAAATCAAATACAAATATATCATGACATCCCTCCAGCAAACATCAGGCAGGCTTGTATACAGAATGATGCTCTTCCAAGTGCCAGGGTCCCATAGATGTTTATGGTGTTGAATGTCATCACCTGCACTCTGAATTCAGATCAGAAGTATACTGGCAGCCAGGACAAACTGTTTAAGAACATTGTTGTGGGGTTTCTATATGATATAATAATAATAATAATAATAATAATAATGTTTATTTATATTCTGCCCCTCTGGGTAAGCAGTCTGACGTTCTGGTCAGCAGTCTACCAGCTGCATTTTGCACTGGCCGTAGCTTCCAAGGGGAGCCTCATGGATAAGACATTGAAATATTCTAATTAGAAAGTTACCAAGGTATGAAATGACTGCAGCTATTCAGAAAAGCCATAGCTGGTTGATGTTCAAGTGTAGTTAATGCTAATGCATTTTAAAATTACTTTAATGAATTTGATTGTTTCTTGGTAATTCAATGAGTTTGAGGAACAGGACAGCAGCCAGGCACAGCACCATCATGCCTCGATTCCAGTTCTCCCTCCATCCCAACTGCTGTGGCCTCAAGAAGGAGAGAAGAACAGACAGGCCCAGCTGCATCATGCCAAGGCCTAGCAGCTGGTGCAAGTCCCTCCTTCCTTCATCCCAGATCCTTGGGAGGGAGAGAAAAGCAGCTCCTCCCTCATTGCCATCCCCTTTTCCTTGTTTGTTGTTCCTTTTTAGATCATAACCCCCGAGAGCAGGGAATTGTCTGGGTGAATACATTAATAACAAAAATTAAAAGTAAATTATCTTAATCTGTTTCTGTTGTAAATGTATTTTAAATTTGAAACTTTCAGGGAGGAATTCAATTATCATAGATACTTATGCCAGGAAGACCTGCCAGACTCCACAAAGTCCACTTCCATCTATTGCTGTCTGTGAGCAGTTTTATGTGAGAGAAGCTGGTCCTTCAAATAACGTAATCCAGAGCCATTTAGTATTCTATAGAAAATGTATCATAGCAAATGATGCCAAATGTGTGGTGGGACTCCCTCCCCCCCGACCTACTCTCCTATCTTTGTTACTGTTATAGAGGCATATCTTCCCGAGCTTGTGATCTCAGCTTCATGCTAGAAGTGTTGTAAAGCTGATGTCTATTAAAATGGCTTTTTGTAATTTTCTTGGATTATTAGTCAGACAAAGTCAATGAAGCAGCATTAGAGAATTGGAATAGTCTCAGGGTTTTTTCCCCAGGAAAACAGCAGATTCCTTTCCAGCTCTCATATTTTATTTTCTAATCTGTTTCCAACTGGCAGCTTACACTTTGCCTGTTGGCAGGTCTCAACTTCATTTTACTGCTTTGAAGAATTCTAGTAATGTGTATGCAAACAACATTTTGGGGAGCATCTGCCAGTTGATTGGTATCTGTCTCTGAAACCAGCACAGGTTTTTGTTTTTAAAAGAGCCAAATCCACATTGTGAAGATAATGTCTATATATACAAGGTAGTATTTCCAGTTTAATTACTGTGTGGGTATTGCTCGTGCGTTTTAGGTAGAATTCAGTGGGCCTTTTGCAGTATTCCTTAATGAGTTTTTCAAGCCTCGCCCTTTCTTTGAGCCTCTTATAACATCTGGCAAGCTGTCCCCCCAAGTTAGAAGACTCTTGGTGCCCTTCCATAATGCTTCAAAGGGTGCAAACAGGAACCCTTTTTGTGTAAGTATAGATCTCTTTGAATCCTGGTCCATGACTTTATTTAACAAATTTGTGTGTCAGCAGGTCTACTTTGAAGAAATTACTTTGAAGTGAGATCTATTAGTAAACTATGCAAACAGTGGTAAATAAATCGGGAAGGGTTCCTTTAGTTAACAGGCTTTTGCGTTTTTAGGGAGATATTTTTATATCAATGAAAGTTGTGCAGCAGAAATTTTGAGGAAAAGAAAATGAATTCTAAGTAAAATTTTCTTAGGTCCAAAACACACTGCAGAAATAATCAAGTTTGAGACTGCTTCAGTTGTCTTGGCTCAGTGCTAGGAAATCCTCGGCATTGTAGTTTATTGTGGCCCCAGAGCTCTCTGAGAGAGAAGGCTTTATTGTGCTATATGATTTTTATGGATGTAAGCCTCCTCAATCTTATTGAAGAGGTGGGATAGAAATAAATATTGTTGTTGTTTTTGTTAAATGTCTCTCAAATCTACAGTTCCCAGAATTCCCTAGCATTGAGCCAAGGCATTTAAGTGGTCTCAAACTGGATTATTTCTGCAGTGTATTTTGGACTTTAGGTGCTTAATAGCTTTCCTCATGTAGCCCTTTCCAAAACTTAATACCTCAGCAATTGCATAGAGTTTCCTGTTTGTTTCGTATCTGAGACAAATTATGTATGCGCCGTGGAGTTGGGACAATATCAAACAACACTGTTATGGCACTATTATTCTATTTTAACTGCTGTGGGTGCCTCCTGTGGAATCCTGGGATTTACCGTTTAGGGAGAGGCATTAGAATTTTTAGCCAGAGAGCTCTTAGCCTCACTAAACTACAAAACCCAAAATTCCACTGGAGGCAGCCATAGCAGTTAAAGTGGAATAATAGCACTATATCAGTGTAGTATGAGATTGTCTCTTCAGGAAGCTGAAAAGTCCTGATTCATTTAATGATTTCCATGGGCAGATACATTTCTTCTATGGTAAGCACAAAGGTAATAGCCTCCGTCTCATTGTATGAAGTGTGCTGTGTTTTGTGAGCTTTGAAGGAACATGACAGTCTTTTTATTCTGGTTAGGTAGCCCATACAATTAAACAACTGCATAAGTTCCATGCTACCTCAAAGGGTAATAATCTTCAGGTAGATGCTGGCTTGAGAATTCAGCTGGTGTGAAGGTCTAAGTGCACTGAGACTTGGTTTAGAGTAGGCTTTTCTACAAGAATGGGACTTGGAAGTATGTGAACAAGCATAACATAAAAGGTGGGTGATGTGCCTTAATTAGTCATCAGCTGTATCATATGTCTTATTACTATTAATAGTGCAGTTGTAATAAAATTATTGTTACTAAAACGACCATGCTTAATACAATACTTAAAATCGGCCATTGACTGGAAGAAAACTTTTAGTCTATTAGAAATTGTAATAAATGAAAAAAATGTTCTCACTAACATGGGCACACATATGAAGGAATAGTATCTAATGTTCCATTTTTAAAATACTGTGTCAACAGCTGGTTGGTTCACAAAGTGTAACTCAGTGTTCTCCTTTTTGTGGCATCTGTACACATATTCAGGCCTAATCACAGAATGTTCTAGACATTTGGAGCATGAACGTTCCATTCTGTAGGTTAACATTTATTTATTTATTTATTTATTTATTCGATTTTTCTAATATCCAAAGTTTTAAAAGTCATACAAAACAACTAAGGGTAAGGAAGGGGTATTTTAACTTGATATTGTTTTGACCTCTGCTGTACTCCGCCCCGATTGCTTGTTCAGAGGGGCCGAATAGAAATAAATATTATTATTAAATATTATTATTATTAACTAACAGGGTAAACCAATAACGATAACTACTACAAAAATAAACACAACTAATCAAGACAAACAAAAGCATTCATTTAGTTCCTTACCTACAATACAGTATTTAGTTTGAATAACTGAAGCATATTGTCTATCTCTTTCATGAAATATTCCTGCTTTATTCTACTACCACTACCTGTATTCCCCCCTTCTTGCTATCAGAAAATAAGTAATACCGTATATACTCAACTATAAGTTGATCTCATGTATAAGTTAAGGGCAGGTTTTGGGGCCTAAGTTGTGGATGAGGCTCCTCAGGTCCATGGTGGCTCTAGTGTTTTCCCGCCAGTGGACAGAGGCTGTTTCTCTGCCACAACAAGGAAACACCAAAGACCCCTGGTTGCAGCCGTTTTTTCCTTGGAGTTGGGGTTAAACAGTCACAGGTGCCCTCTGCCCCTTCAATCCCACCAAGAACCCTACTTTTACAGCAGACTCTCCCCAGAATGGAAGCTCTTTACTGCTGGCCTGCCCACAGTTGTCTGCACCAGCCGGTTTGTCTTCACAGAGGATGAGGGGTGGAGAGTCAGTTGGGGGAGAGCCAAACGTAAAAGGAGCTAAGGCAGGGAAGGAGAGAGAGTGTGTCTGCACATGTGCATGCTGGACTAGGGAGAGTGGGGAGAAAGGTGTGTGTGTTTGTGACTAGATCAGCTGTTGCTTCCTGAGAGATAAAAATCGCCCTGGACTGCCTTTGCTTCCAGCAGCATATTCCCAGGAAGGGAGGGAAAGTGGGGAGGAAAGTCTAATTGTGTGTGTTTGTCCCTGAATGAGCTGCCATCATCGACATTACCATTTTAACACGTATATAAGTCAACCCAAGACTTTGGGGTCAATTTTTGGGCATAAATTTTTGATTTATAGATGAATATATACAGTACCTTCCTCCCTCCTCTTTTTGATTTCTTAATCCTGAACTCCCGCAGTTGCCATACCACTCCATTTTTTATTCAAGTAGTTAATCATAGTATCCCAGTCTTTCTTAAATTTCTTCAGGTCTCCATCACAAATCTGTCTAGATAATCTGTCCATTTTGGCCATAGTATATATTTTCAAGGACCAGTCTTCAGTTGTGGGAATCTTCTCTTCCCTCCACATCCAGGCATATAAAAGTCTTGCAGCTGTTACCATATAAAACAAACATCAGCCATGTTCTTTCTGGGTCCTCATCTGGCATGTTTAACGAAAATAAATATGGTTTCAAGTACATATTAATTTGTAAAATATCATTTATAAATTTTAATATTTATACCCAATACTTTTTATTTTGGGACAGGACTACCACATGTGATAGAAGGTGCCTGTCTCTTTTAAACACTTCCAACAGCAATTATTTGCCCCTTTGTACATTATAGAATATTTTAATCTCTTTGTCCACATTTTTTCCATTCTAATGTGGTTCCTATATTTTGAAACCCTCTAATCATGTTATCTTTTATCACTTCTTCCATTTCAGTTCCCAAACCAGTATATACAATTCAAATTGTATAGCTTTATTTTCTGAATTCAATATGATTTCTAAATAAGTTTTTAATGTTTTCATTCAAGGGGAGAAGCTAGATGTTAAAAATAGCTGCCTTGTTCACTGTAATCTGAAATGACAACCAACACATCATACTCATTGAGAATGAATCATCTTCTTCCTGCCCCAATCAAGATAACCTTGAGAAAAATCTAATCTGTCATTTGTCTCTCAATAGGTTGCCCAGCATACTGTGTGATCACCAGCCTGAAAAGAGTAGCCCACCCTGTTCTGCAAGGAGCATTGGCCACTTCTGGCAACCCATACTGTGTTTTATGCACCATTTATTTATTTATGCCGCTTTTCTCTCAGAAAGAGAAGCCAAGGCAGCTCACAATAAAAACGTTTTTAAACTTTAAAATAAGTTTTACAATAAAAGTGTTAAAAACAATTAACCATTGTTAATTTTAAACATAAACAAGTTTGAAACAACTAAAACTTTACAGCAAAAGTTTTTAAAATGCCCATTGCCTTTGTTTCTGTGTTACTGTAGAATATTTCAGATGTTTAATATTAACATAGACATCCTTATTTACAGACTCCTGTTTTTCAGTGTTCAGCTCTCTCTGTAACTCAAATAAATCATTTTCACCAGCATTCCCCCTGCAAATCTTTCTTGGCTTCTTATGTTGTTTTACAACTTTCTTACCCTCTCCATAATTTACATTGAAGGAATGTGGATGAATGTAAATCAGATAGATTACTGTACTGTCTAGACTATAAAGTTTAATACTGCTATGTGATGTTTAGGCAGGAAGCTAACTATAGCTTGTATGTTTCTGTGCTTATATAAACTGGCATTTCAATCTCATTTCTAAGTTAGTGGAAAATAGCATTAAGAGAGTCTGCCTTCCCTCCAGGGCTTTCCAGTTTTAGAGCAGGTTGAGTGCTTTTCTCTAATTTTCATACTAGTTTAAGCTATTCATGCTGCTTCAATGAGCATATTCTCTGTCTGCATCATATTAACTTTTTAGAGTGACCTTTCAATTTCTTTCTTACTAAACTACCTTAAATTTTCTTCCCCTTCTTTTTATTATATAAACATTTCTTCATTTGTTGGGCAAATGAATGGGCAAGTTCAGCAATTTTGCACCATGCTAAATGTAAAAGAGAACATTGGATTTAAAGTGTTCATATTATAGATTGCACACCATTTGCGTAAAAGTCTTGAATTAAGGGCTAGTGCAAAATAAAGTGTGCTGTATTAATAATAAAATATCCAATAATTCCAGGTATATTGGATTATAATGTTGATTATTCCTAACCAAAACAAAAAACAAACAAACAAAACCCAGCTTCATTTATATACCGCTTCATACCGCCTAAGGAGTGTCTAAGTGGTTTACAACTGTAAGCTACTTGCCCCCAACAATCTGGGTACTCATTTTAGCGACCTCGGAAAGATACAAGCCTGAGTCGAGCTTGGGCCCTTTTTTGCTGGTCTTGAACTCACAACCTTGTGGTTTTTGAGTGAGTGGCTGCAGTACAGTGGTCCCCCGGGTTATGAAGGTAATCCGTTCCGGATTACCTTTTGTAACCCGGAAATGACCGCATCCCGGGGGACCGCTTTAGCGGATGGACCGCACGGCCGATTTAAAGGGGCCACGCGGTTTTTCCGTTTCGTTCCCCGGGGGATCCTTCGGATCCCGAGGGAATTTTTGCGGCCCCGCCGGTTTCGGACCCCGGGGATTTCGTTCCCCGGGGGATTCGTAACCCGGGGGACCACTGTACAGGCATTTAACCACTGCGCCACCAGGACTCCTCTGTTGCTTATAATGTCTAGAACTGATTGGAATTGTAGTTCAAATCTTCTGGAAGGAGCTAGGCTGCCTATCCTTGAGCTGAAAGATAATTACAGACAAAAAACCTTGGTACTGAAAGCTTTAGTGATTCCTAGAATACCAGTATAATGCTCTTCATAAGTATTCGGTTGCAGTTTACTCTGGAATAATGGATGGCGTTTCAGAATACAAAATTTGGGGCAATTACTACTACCGTAATTCAGCTGAGCAGAGTATGTAGTTAAGTTGGTGTAACTGGCAGTCTACTGATTATCCTTAATTCTCTTTCAGTGAAACGCTTTAGAGAACCAAAACATGAAAGACGTCCTTGGAGGATTTGGTAAGAGTGTTAAGTATGATTCCTATACTATATTCCTTTTTCCTTGATGTTTATCTTTGTAGGCTTTGAGTAATGTAGTACAAAAGGCTGGTAACTGAAACCTAATTAGTGCCTTTCAGATTGTGTGGGTATATAAGCAGAGATGTCCAGGGATATGAACTCTTGATTTTGATGTTCAACAAACTTTGGGTAGCTAATTCAAAATACGAGACATAGTAGTAGATTTAGAATTTTTAAATGAAAAAGAAATATTACCTGCTTTTTAGAGCAAAAAATAAAATAGGTGATATGGATCCTTTTCTTTGTCTTGCTATATAGTTTGTTAAACATTCTGAAGTAAATCCCTTACTCTTTAGAGATTGGTTTTGCTTTGAAAGCCTATTATAAGCTTTGATAGTTTCAGTAATACACACTTTCTGCCAAACCTAAAGCTGCTAGCCCCTTCTTATAAACAAATTATGGCTGTGAAGAACCCAGCATTGTAAGAAGAAGGCTACCACGCACTGGTTGTCTAGAATTCTCAGTGTGGCCCATGGCATCCCATCCACATTCCATACAAATTACTTGCATCATCTTCAAGGCTGTAAAGCTGATGCCTCAATAGAGTTGTATTTTACACTACTTGATATTGCTTATCTCAGTGTCTCTTGGCATTCTCTGGATGTGAGCAGTACAGATGTCAGGGAGGGTAGAAAGTAAAAGAGAATCATCACAGTCTGTGTTTCTTTAACTAGCTATTAAGGTAAAAAAACTAAGGAATGGGTGGTGCTAGCATCCTATAGAGATTAGGATATCAGTAATTTGGGTAGCATTTGAAGGAAGTCTCTGACATCTGCATTTGAAAATCAAGAAACAGATCATTGTCAGATGTAAAGTTCAGCTTACCCACCAATTGTCATTATGAATTTGAGGTATTTATATGTTTTTTCTTTCCTTCACTTAGATAAGTAAACTTGAAAATCCAATATTAAGGTAGATAGTGGGGCATGGAGAAACAGAATTTAAATTTTTTTTCAAACATCTTTTGTTGATGTATTGTCTTTCTAAACCTCACAATATTCTAGTGAATAGTTCTGTGCCATTAATGTTTAATGTGACTTTCCCCCCTTTTAAACTTTCTGTAGGTTTTTGGATACTTCTAAACAAGCCATAGGGATGTTATTCATCCATTTTGCCAATGTTTATTTATCAGACCTTACAAAAGAAGACCCTTGTTCACTGTAAGTAATATATTTTTGAGTGAACAATCTTACCTCAAGTTCAATTGATAAAGATGCAAAGATCTGTGTTGAAGTTTTTTCATCATAAGCAGCTGCACATCTAAACAGTATAGAATTTCACATTACATGCTGTTTTTGCTATTGTAAATAATGGTTGGACATACTTCAGGAGCGAAAATGCCTACAACCACTAGTGCAGAGCAATTGGGGCCATGGAAGGAGGGTGTGGTTTTTGTTTTGTTTACTTTTTAAACACACTAAGTATAAGGTTAATGCTTTCCCTAAAATACACAAATTTAGAACCCTAAGTTAAATTTTAATTGTCAAGTTCTGCATTCCACAAGATGGGGCAGTTCTGCTATATAAATTGAGAAATAGACACAGGCAATCTTTAGTATAACAGTTACACAGCTTGATATTTACCAAGGTAAGATTGCCCTCTGGTGGAGTCTTTTATAATAACGACATACCTAAACCCATCAGTACTCTACCACTTTTTGTTGTGTGTGCCTTCAACACATTTCAGACTAATGGTGACCTATCATGAGGTTTACTTGGCAAGATTTGTTCAGAAGGGGGTTTACTTTTGCTTCCCACTGAGGCTGAAAGAGTGTGACATGCTCACGGTCACCTAGTGGGATTCCATGGCTGAGTGGGAATTTGAACTCTGGTCTCCAGAGTCATAGTCCAATTCTCAAAGCACTATGCTACCTTGGTTCTGTCCTCTTTATCACTATATTTCAGTATGCCTGAGTGTGCCAGTATTTGCTACACCGGTATTAATCTTTTTAAAAGTTGTAAATCAGAAGTGTCTTAAAGCACATCTGAATACATCAGTCTTAAATCTATTAATCTAATTATTAATTAAACAAAAGTTTCAACCTTTATTCCCCAAACATAGTGAGAAATAATACATTTCACTTTTGCATAGGTTACATAGAAGTTAAAACTTGTACATCAAAGAGGAAGTGTAGAGAGCATGTAGTCTACTTTTTCTTTCAGTTTTTCCCTACCTGTTTTGGAGTTGCTTGTTATTGTTATTGTGTCCTAGTCTAGGCTCAGAAAGTAAATAGTAAAGTGATTTAGAGCCATTACATTATTAAATGGAACAACTTGGGTGAGGTCAAAAAACATGCAGTGCAAGGATATATTGTATACTGACACTGTTGTTCATTTGTATCTGGAAGGTGTTATAGGCTAGATGTTAGATTTTGTGTTAGATTGCTGTTAATTATGTAAGCTGCTGAGCATTAAGGATAAAAATATAGAGACACTTTCAAGGGACTAGTAAAGATGATGGGTGGTAGTAATAAGGGTGGTTATTTTGATTTTTACCATTACATAACTGAAGTATGTCCATCCTCAGGTGCCTTTTGTGTATTTTTTCCATCATCTTAGGTACCTTATCAACTTTCTGTTGGATGCCACTTTAGGAATGCTGCTAATATATGCTGGAATACGGGCAGTAAGCAGCATTGTTGAATGGCAACAGTGGGAGTCTCTTCGCTTTGGTGAATATGGTAAGGATTTTAATTCTTAGCATGCTTTATCCCATATAGACACAACATTCAAAAATATGCAGTATGGCTTTTTCCAAAGATGCAGATAATATATGACTTCAAATGGCCAAAACAAGTGATCTTGTTTTGCTATACAGATTTCCAGAAAACCTATATAGCATACTTTGTGCTTTATATAGCAGCACCTCAATGGGTAAAGGTGATGGGAGTGGGTTTTTTAAAGCTTTGAAAAAGATTTTGAGTCGTAGCTTCCTTTTAGTGGCTACCCCCAGGGCTTGGAACTCACTTTCAAGGGAAGCTACGTTGGTTTCTCTAGCAGGTGAAACCTTTTCTGTTCAGATAGGGGTTTGGCAAATGAAATTACTCCAAAGTAGAAGACTCATATCCTCAACTTTTAAAGAGACTTTTAAAAACAAATTTTGAAAATGTTCTAAGAATAATTCAACACATCTTTTTTAATCTAAGATAGATTAACATGTTTAAAACAAGTCTACTTATGGGGGGGGGGGGATAAGAAAATATACCTTCAATATTTTTGAATATTGCTACTTTTGAAAAGCTACTCGTTGATTGGGCCTAAATCCAATAGCATTGGGATTTTCATATCCTCTTCCTAAATACAGTGTAGTTCTTAAACTTTTTCAAAAAGCTGTTGCCCTTTAAGAAGCTTGCCATTTTTTCTTCAGTCAAAAATAGCTGCCTTTATATTAATTGGACACTATGATTTGAGACATGTTTCAGTTTTTTAGGTTGCAACCATATGCATATTTGCTTGGCAGTACATGCTGCTTAATACAGTATGGTTATTGCTTAAATGCCTAAGGTTGCACAGCTGCTGGCTTTTTTGAAAATCACTTTAGAGTTTCTCTTCTCGTTGTAGGGTTACCACTTGAAGTCCCTGAGTAGAGTTTGTTTTTCAAAGGCTTCTCTAGAACTTTGAAATGTTACTTTTTTGGACTAAATCTTACAGAATCCCTCTGCCAGTGTGACCATCAACAATATTGGCTCAAAGACTATGTAGTCCAAAAAATAATAACTTTTCTAGCTGTTTTCATCCATATTTCAAACTACTGTACACCACGTAATACAAGTTAGTAATTACATTCTTTTCAGCATGCTGTGAGCTAATTTGAAGGAATACTATTGGTATTCCCATTGTCCTGAACAATATAGAAGTGAAGTAGCTATTGTTGGTAATATCAAAGCAGGCACTCAGTAGTATTTACTGTATATCAATAACCCTTCACACACCACCATTCCATTGTGAAACTAGAATTGCCAGTTATTTCCATTAGAAAATCCTCCAGTACATTCAAGAATTCATCAGATTTTAATTGCACTGGCTGCTAGAGCTGAAATAACTTTGTGTTGAAGTTGTGACATATTGAGTCTATTTGCAGAAGTAGACTAAATTAGATTGCTGCCCAATGGAGAGTATTTTCATAAGTGCCTATAAATAATAAAATGAGCATTATCGTTTCCCTGATTTTACTAATGATACAAACATTGACCTTCCATTTTCATATTGTCCTCTATGAGATAATCTGCTATTCCAGACATAGAAATAGATTCCAAGTGATTTGTTGTTTCATGTTATTTGTGTTAGACAGCAACTCAGTTCATATGTAGAAAGCCTTTCTTTGACAGGGTTTTAGTATGCATTAAGAAAACTGTTAGTACAATATACGGGAAAGAACTGCTGGCAGTACAGTAGATAAAGTTGCACAGGGAAAGTGGACGAGTCTGAGTCTAGCATGTGTCTTGTGTTCACTGTTGTCTTAAATGTAAAGAATACAGTATTGTTTTGGTAGGGAAAAGGGCAAGCTGGAAAGAACCAGTAAATTACTACTGTTTATCTTTTGTCCTATTGTAGATGTAATACTACTGATCTGTCAAGAGAAAGACCAGGTGCAGGTTAAGAGCTTCCAAACTTCATAACCTATCCCATGCAAATAAGTCCCTTCCTTGTTTTGACAGTATTAATTATGTGGTTTCATATCTTTATGAATGTTAAAGCAGTATCACTTTTCAAACAGAGCGGGAAACTATTTGATCTTTAACTAATAGGTAGGCCTATACTCTATAAGGCTTCATTGCATTTGATGCTGACCAGGGATTGAAGATTGCGAATTGCAGTCCTCTAGCCTCCTCCTAATTTTTCAGCCAGTTTTAGTAGTGCTTTATCTTCATAATGCCTTGTCATCTTTGCTTTAACCTGAGAAGCAGTTTCACAAGGACTTAATCATTGCTTTCTATTCCTGGCTTACCTCATTCAGCAGGTAATGGCAACTATTTTTGGGTTGTATAAAATGTATGTCATTACAAACGATTAATTTTTTTAAAAAATAAAATAAAACTGTGTCTGTTGCATGTGTTTCAGCAGATAATCTAATTATTTACCATGCCCTTTCAGTCCTAGCAGTAAACTGTACATTTGAAAATGCTACTATTTGAACTTACTGGTTTATATTTAGCTCTTGTACACAGTTCTGCCCAAATATTATTATTAGAATTTATTTATTTATTTAGCACCATCAGTATACCTGTGTATATACATAATAAGGAAGGTGAACATGTAATTGAAGGGTAAGTGCCAATATAAGAATCTAGTCCCTCTATTTGATTAGCCTAGTGGTGCAGGAATTTTCACAGTGAATGGGTTATATAGCATGGAAGAAAGAATTGGCCTTATGTGTCTGAAGCTCGACTCAGGCTTGCATCCTTCCGAGGTCACTAAAATGAGTGTTTATTTTTAATAGTCAAATAAGCTTATAAATTATTAAAAGATATTTATTTCAGCTTTTTCATAAATTAGTAATAATTTAATATGCTTAAACTTAATAAACCCCAAGGTGTTATACAGTAGAAAACAGAATAGAAAACAGAACTTTGCCAGCAGGCTAGCAGTGTAAATAAACAGAAGGTAAGGGATAAGGGAATATAATAACTAAGACTTGGTTTCAGAATCCCATCTGTAATATCGATCTCTGCCAAAGAGTAGAAATTTGTTTCTTCTTCTTTTAATCAGAACCAAAAATTCCTGTAACTTATAAGTTGCCAAAATGTGTCTTCAGTCAGAAGAAGAAAAGGAAGAAGAGAAAGAGAGACACGGGAGTACGAGAGATGCTATTTTCCCTCCTTCTTGCTGTACACATTGTATAGTTCTTTATGAGAAAATGACATCCATGTAGGAGGTGAGGGTGAAGTGTCTTAGTTTTTCTGAAGATTCTGTCAAAAATAGTGCTACATTTAGGAAGTCCCCTGGAAGTTGACTCCATAACCCAACCTCTGTATATGTACTTGAAAATAAATCCCACTGAGTTCAGTAGGATTAGCAACAGGAAAATATATAAAAGATGGCGGTTGAAAAATCTTCAGCCATCTCTATAATAATAATAGCAAGCAGTACTTCAAATGCTAAACAGCAAAAACAAGCCTACTGATAAAATATGTACTTGAAAATAAATCCCACTGAGTTCAGTGGGATTAGCAACAGGAAAATATATGAAAGATGGCGGTTGAAAAATCTTCAGCCATCTCTATAATAATAATAGCAAGCAGTACTTCAAATGCTAAACAGCAAAAACAAACCTACTGATAAAATAATTGGGAAGGTATCCAGAGGATTGGGAAAACGGTGAGGTTTACAGACATAAAGGGACCCCCCCCCCAAAAAAAGTATCTATGAGGACAAAAATCCAAAAAGGCCTCCAATGAGGACTGGCCATCTTCACTGGCCTCCAACAATCATGGAATGTTGAGGATCGGTTGGAAAAAAGAAACAGAAGTACAGTACAAAAGTGAGTTAGCTTCCAGCTTCAAGTGTTTAAGAAGAGAGTGTGTCTGAAACACTGAATGGCAGTATTCCTATTAAGTGCTGAGGATATAATAAAAAATAAAATAATAAAACTTTTCTTTCTACCCCACCTTTTGTGAGAACAATCAAAGTGGCTTACACAGATAAAAAATACAATTACAAATATACACAGTACCCTCCCCTTAAAACAGAATTAAACAATTATACAATTAAAATTTCAACATTAGTTAAAACTCAGAATAAAACAACTAACAATTAGTGGTGGGCAGAATTATTGAAACCCAAGTTACATCAATACAGGTAGTGTGGGGTTCTTTATGTGGCCGGGGGCTGTTCCGGGAAGGCGTGCCAGAAGAGACCTGTCTTAATCGCTTTCTTGAAGCTGTCTAAATTGGATATTAGATGGATCTTGTCCAGCAGGCTCTTCCATAAAGTCGGAGCAACAGCAGAAAAAGTCCTCTGGGAGGTCGTAACTAATCTAGTCCTCACTGGTTGTAATAAATTCCTCCCAGAGGATCTGAGTGTACAGAGCGGATTATATGAAGACAGGTGATTCCTCAGATAACAGGCGATTCCTCAGATATACTGCAACATTCTGTAAAATATCCCACTGCAGTGTTTCTGTCCTGCTAGCTAATTCTCTACCCAGAACAGCTTACAACAGAGAATGATACAAATGGAAACATAGACTACAATGATAAAAATAGTCAAAAGGACATAAAACATGTACATCAACATTAAAATGCATATCAGGTGCAGAGAAGGCATTAAAAGTATGTTGAAAGTAACATATATGATAGCCCTGTTTAAGTATTTGAAAGGATGTCATACTGAGGATGGAGCAAGCTTGTTTTCTGCTGCTCCAGAGAACAGGACCCAAAACAATGGATGCAAGCTACAGGAAAGAGGTTCCACCTCAACCTTAGGAGGAACTTCCTGACAGTGAGAGTGGTGAAGTCGCCTTTTTTAGAGGTTTTTAAACAGAGGCTGGATGGCCATCTGTCGGAGATGCTTTGTTTGTGATTTCCTTCATGGCAGGGGGTTGGACTGGATGGCCCTTGTGGTCTCTTCCAACTCTATGATTCTGTGATTCTGTATTAGTGTTCTCTGAAAAAAAGACTCTTGAAGAGAATACCTGGAGGATCTTGATTTGGAGTGTATGCTGTAGAGCTACTGCACTAACATGGGGAATGCTATTTCTTGAATTCTCTGTAGAAAATAGCTGTATGGCAAGAATTTAAAGATGGAAGCTATATTGCCTCTAACTGAGAAATGAGAGTGCTGAGGGCCACTTGTACAGATATTCTCTAAATCATAGATTTGAAGTTTTTGTAGTAAAGAAAAATTCATAACCTTTAATATAGACAAAATAAGTCATAGAAGGGTAAGCCTACAAAATCGTTAAAGCTTCAGACTCCATACTGAACTAAAAAGAAATGGTTCCAATATACCATTTCAAAATCAGGATTGGAATAGCTAAACTTGAACTTTTATTGCTGATTTTTAAAAATGATTTGTAATTAACTTTTTATCCTGAATCCCTAGACAGAATTAAGTACAAGTTCTTCAATAACATTTCTTTAAGGAATGTCAAGACTTCATGTTGAGTATTCAAGTGACTATAGCACTGACATAAAAACATCATAAACATCAAGACCAGCAAGTAAAATATCTGGTATATGTCTTTCAAAGCTTCGCCAGAAAAGGAAATGGCCAGGGTTCATTTCACATTACAGCTGTTTAAAGGTATTTGAGTTTCCATTGCACTGTTCTCAGGCTCAGCTGTTAGTCTATATTTGAAGATACTATAAAACTAACTTGAATGTAAAGGGTAAAGAATAGCTGTATGCTAGATGTGCTGACATTGCATATTAAAAACCATATAGCAAAGTGATCTGTATTTACAGGCTTTTAAAAACTGATCTTACTGTTGGGACATAGGGTAGTTCCATTCTTCAACTCTCTTATAACCAGGAACTTTGAGCCAGTGTTTTTCCTAGCATGTTTTAGGCAGTCTAGATCTACCTTCAGATAAATAAGCAGTTTCATTTGCATGTAATTTAAAAATCCTACAGTGACTTCAGTTCTGTCATTTTAATAGCTGTCCTGTTCATTTAATTATTGTAGCAAAATATTTTGAGAATTTATCTTCTTTGGAGGCTAGAAAATAGTGGATACAGTGTGCATCTTAAAAGAATATGACAGTTCTCCTAGTTTGCTTTCTGTGCTTGGGAAGATACTGAAAGCTAATTTGAATTTGTTATTGTTGTATGCCTTCAAATCATTTCCAGTTTATGGCGACTCTAAGACGAACCTGTTATGGGGTTTTCTTGGCAAAATTTATTCAGAGTTTGCTGTTGCCTTCCCTTGAGGCTGAGACAGTGTGACTTGCCCAAGGTTACTCGGTGGATTTCATGGCCACATGAGGATATATGAATGTACAGAACAACTTTAGTAATAGTGCAAATTAATTCAGGTTTAATTTCCAACTAATTTGCTGGAAGTACTGATTAGTCTGTAAAGGGCTTCAGTGAGGCTTTTGGTTTAATCTTGAATGGCATCCAGCCCTGCAAGGCAGTTGAAGAAAGATGGACTTGTTAAACTTCAATGAATCGGGTGTACAGCTGACATAATTCAGTAGACCGTTGATATCTGCTGGGATTTGATTCCAGGATATCGCCACCCCATGTATACCAAAATCTGGGAATGCTCAAATCATGTTATATAGAGTGGTGTAGTAAAGTAGTGTTTCTTATATAAAATAGCAAAATACAGGTTTGGTTTTTTTATTTTTTTAAAATATATTTTTAAGGTGGTTGAATCAGAGACTGTAGTTCAGTCTCTGAAATGAAGGAAGGCCTAAGAATGCCTTTGTGAAGTCCCCAAGGAGAATATTAGGGCAGTATTAGTACTCTGCTGCTCATGTTTAGCATTAGCTTCTATAATCTGACAATAAACTAGAATCTATTGTCCTGCAGTGATTTAGAGATATAATACCTCTGATGCTGGAGATATCATGTAGATGTTGTAATTAGTACACATTTATAGTCTTGTCCTCCATTAATCATCTAACCTCTCATAAAGGCATCTAGGTTGGTGGCATCATACATCTTGCAGAAACCAGTATCGTCATTTTATGCTGTGTGAGACGAGAAACTACTTGTGTGCTGAATCTCTGTCCTGAATTTCAGCAGGGAGAAATGTAAGGTAGAATAATTAGGCAGAAAAAAAAAATGAAATGCACAGATATAGAGGATGGAGTGGAGGGATGGGGGCAACTGGATTGATAGCATTACAGATGAAAGGTATCTAGGAATCCTAGTAGACCACAAGTTGAACATAACTCAACAGTATGATGTGGCAGCTAAAAATGTCAATGTGATTCTAGGTTACATCAATAGTGTCTAGATCAATAGTGCCACTCTATTCTGTTTTGGTCAGGCCTCACCTGGAATACTGTGTCCAGTTCTGGGCAGCACAATTCAAAAAAGACATTGAGAAACTGGAGCGTATCCAGAGGAGGGCGACCAAAATGGTGACTGGTCTGGAAACCATGCCTTATGAGGAAAGGGAGTTGGGTGTGTTAAAAGAGAAGGTTAAGAGGTGATATGATACTCTTGTTTAAATATTTGAAGAAGTGTCATATTGAGGATAGAGAAAGCTTGTTTTCTGTTGCTCCAGAGAATAGGACCTGGAACAATGGATTCAAACTACAGGAAAAGAGATTCCACCTAAACATTCAGAAGAAATTCCTGATAGGAAGAGCTGTTCAAGAGTGGAACACACTCCCTAGGAGTCTGGGGGAGTTTCCTTCTTTGGAGGTCTTTAAACAGAGGCTGGATGGTCATCCAGCATTGATTGTACATTGCTGCATGGCAGGGGTGGAGTAGGATGGCCCTTGAGGTCTCCCCCAACTCGATGATTCTGGGATTGTCCTCCTGGGTTCTAGTATTCTATGTACAATTTTTTAAACTTGCACAGTTCTCTCTTTTACTTTTTCTTAAAATGAAATAACTCCAATATCATAGTTTTTCTGAGTCTAAAGTGATTAACCTTATGTTAATCAACATTCAAACTTGCGATGCAAAGTTGTGTTTTGCGAATTGCTCAAATATAGTAAGTATATATAACTGATATGCTTACCAGAGATCTGTGGTAACCATCCTTTTTTCTTTTTTTGTAGGTGACCCACTGCAGTGCAGTGCTTGGGTAGGCCAGTGTGCATTGTACATTGTAATCATGATGTTTGAGAAAACCATAATTATTATAGTTCTTCTAATACCTCAGTGGAAAGAGGTATGAGCCTTTTAAAAATCTCATTGATATGCCAGATATTTCCAGTGCTTCATTTTAATAAGTTTAGTGAAGTGTGTTGGCAAACAATAAAAATATTCATTGCTATACCTTAATTGTTATCTTTAAAAACAAGGTAGTGGCTTATTAGTAGGGTATGTTTATTCTTGTGTGCTAGACTTAATATATACCTTCAAAAGTAGACATTTGCAGGTAATTGTTAAGGTTTGATGCCAGTTATATTTATTGCTAATTGTTGTTCATTGTTTAGCAACTTGACTTCAACTGAGGGAACAGTTGATTTTAATTGAACTAGGAAAGGAGACATTTCTTTCCTCTTTACTGCTTACCCCAAACCAACACTACAGGGCTCAGAAGGCCTCTAGGGGTGGTTTTGAGAATTCATAATTTGCCACAGGAGGGAGGGAAAAGGAAGGAGATCCCAAAACTTCATACACTTTCTCGCATTCTTTAAACTGAGTTGCCAACAGCTGCCACATTGTCCCAAACAAGTATAAAATGTCAACAAGGATTTTCTTCTGTAGTCTCCCAAAATTGTCAGGAACATACTGTCATGAAATTGGCAAGAAATCCTTTTAGCTTTTAAAATGCCTTTAGCACTGAATCCCTGACGTGATTCCATGTGTTCAGGTATACCTCAGCAATGTCTATTCATGCATTATTTCCAGATTGATAATGGTTCTGCTAATTTAGGATGAGAAGCAGGGGAGAGAGGTGGATGCATAGAAGGAAACACTCTATATGAAAAGATTTGGCAACATAACGGTTGGTGGTAGATTCCCAAATAGTGAGTAGGGTCTGAGGACAGGCCTGAGGTTGTACAGAGCAACTAAACTTGAAAATTTAGTTGATAGATGATACTAAATACCAAAACCAAAAGAGCTGTAAATCATTTGCATGTGTTCTGCTTTCATATACTGTATATAGTCATGTATAAGACTAGAAATATTTGTCAAAAAATTGAGTAATGGGTCACCTTATCCATGGGTCAGTGTAAATACTGTACCTAAACTTATATCAAAATAGGACCCATCCCCTGCTCTGAGTAGAGTGGCAAAAAGCGAGAGCTTAGCCCAACTTCAAAGAAGCACCTGCCCTCTCTACACTATGGTGCTGTTTCTGTCATTTTTAAATGTTTGGGTGGGGAAATAGTGGCATGTTTTGGTAACATTTTCTTTTTATTTATCCTTTAGATACTTTGTTATATGCCTCTTAAGTTTTACCCTCATGGGTCATATCAAAATCCATAATTTTGGCCACAAAACCTGCCCTCAACTAAGACAGTCGGCCCGCTCCTTAAGCGGGGGGGGGGGTCTGTTCCCCTTTTTTCCCCCCATGAAAAAAGAATTGAGCATATGCTCAAATTCCATTAAGGAGAATGGGGCATGCTCCCGCAGCGTGCTGCAGTGCATGTGCCGCAGGCGCACACACCACTATTTCTATTAGGACTTGCCTTCCGCACGAATTCAAATCCACAGAAGGTGTGATCCAAATGTATGATGTTGACTTACAGTCGAGTATATACAGTAACAGATCTTTTCAGTATATTGAGCGCAGCTTCCATTCAGATGACAGGAACAATACACTGCTGATCTGCTTTCTCTGATGAAGTTTCTAGAGCAGAAATCTCTTGACTGTTGAGCCTGTACTGTTTTCAGGTTTCATTACTGATGAAACAAGGCTATGTAATCATTTTGAGTTAAACCATAGTGTTTAGTGTTCTGGTCATTTTTAAAATCCCTAGCTGAGTAGAATGTATACCTTTATGTGTTTCTTAGCTTTGCATTTCCACATAAACAGTCCTGTCATTTTATTTGTATAAAGCAATGTTCTGTCCCTACAACAGTTTCCAGTGCTACCAGCTGTACTGTATACCTGATATTGTGTACTGTGCAAATAGGAACTTACAGGGGGAGTCATAGTCATATATACAATTCCATGATACTAATTTGTTGCTATTTTTCTTTTTCTAGGTAGCTTTATTGAACCCAATAGAGAATCCTCAGCTAGAGCTGGCAATTGTCATGCTGATCGTCCCCTTCTTTGTCAATGTTAGTATAAATGAGTATCTTTTTAATATCTTATGTTTTTATATTTTTTATATTTAAAATGATATTTGGGGTTAGATCCAGATGTAGGTGTGTGCCATTGAGCTGATGGAAGGGGCATTCTTTGCCTGCTCTTTCCTCATTGTATACACAGTCAGCAGATGCTTGTTAGAATCTGCTGTAGTGGAGGAAAGACGATACCTGCAAAATGTGTGGGGACTGCTACCATAGACAGAAGGAGGATCCAATTATATACAGGATCCAATTATTGTAGTGCAAATATATGGTGGTGGCACCTGTGAATGCCATTATACTGCTGGATTTAAATAATTAACTGGGTTTACATTATTATTATTATTATTAACTTTATTTATAAAGCGCCGTAAGTGTACACGGCGCTGTACAAGAACCAAATAGAATCAGAAATATATAAAAAGCCTGCCTAAGGCGTACAATCTAGAGATTAAAACAACAAATTAAAACATCATAAGAAACAAGTTAAAACAGCAGCTGTCAAATATTAATCAAGCATCAAAACAACCAGATCACAGTCACAAACTTCCTGGGAACGTTTCCCTAAACAATATGGTCTTTAACTCGGTTTTAAAGCTGGTTAGAGACATGCTGAGCCATGCATGTAAGGGGAGGAGGTTCCAGGAGTGAGGGGCAGCAAGCAAGAAGGGACGAATCCGGGACAGGGCAGTGGAAATCCTGGGCTGGGACAGGAGACCTTGGCTACCAGAACGGAGGGAATGGCTGGGAATGTCAGAGGAAAGAAAGCTGTGGCCTGGATCTAAGGGATAAATGACAGAGAGGAGTCAAAAATGAAACCAAGACTTCGGGCTTCCAGAACCGGCTGAATAGAGATGTTGTGGACAGAGATAGAAAAAGAATATTGAAGGGTGGGCTTAGGAGGGAGAACAAGAAGCTCGGTCTTGGACATGTTGAGCTTCAAGCGCCGATGGCGCATCAAGTGGGAGACAGCTGTCAGGCAAGATGAAACTTGCTGCTCGAGCCTTGGAGAAAGGTCGGGGGTGGAAAGATACAGCTGAGTACCGTCGGCATACAAATGATAAGAAAAACCAAAAGAACTGATAAGTTTACCGAGAGACAGTGTGTATAACGAGAACAAGAGGGGATCCAAAACAGAACCCTGAGGAACTCCAACAGATAGGGGAACAGAGGATGAAGTCTGGCCACCTGAGACCACTGCAAAAGATCGATCTGTCAGGTAAGATCTAAACCAATCGAGAACGGAGACCGAGAAGCCAAGGTCAGAAAGTAGGTCAACTAAGAGACAGTGGTCCACAGTGACGAAGGCCGAGGACAGATCGAGAAGGACAAGGACAGAGTTAAAGACCATTCGCTTTGGCCCGCAGAAGATCATTCGAGACCTTAGTGAGGGCTGTCTCTGTGGAGTGCCGTGGGCAGAAACCAGACTGGAAAGGGTCCAAAATGGAGTTGATTTCGAGAAACTCAAGACAGCAAGAGTATACAACTCGTTCCAAAACCTTAGAAAGAAAAGAAGAGAGATCGTACAATAGCTAGACAAGAAAGAAGGGTCGAGAGAAGGTTTTTTCAGAATAGGGGAAACTAGAGCGTGTTTAAAGACCAAGGGGAAGGAGCCCATGGAGAGAGAGAGGTTAAAGATGTAGAGGAGAGAGGACAAAAAAGAAGGAGCTATGGAGATTAGGAGACGAGAAGGAATTGGGTCAAGAGAACAGGTTGTGGGTTTGGAAGAGTTCAGCAGCATAGAAAGTTCATCCGGAGAAACAGGAGAAAATGCAGAGCATGTGTTGGTAGGAGAAACCAGGAGATTGACAGTAGAAACCAAATCAGAAAGAGTCAACTCCAACCGAATAGTAGTGATCTTTGTGATGAAATAGTTGGCAAAATTGGAAGGAGAAACAGGAGGAGCAGAAGCAAAAGGAAGAAGAAGGAAACGGTAGGACCACTGCATGCAGAAGATGGCAAAATGCTAACAGGAGACAGAGAAAAGGCAGAATTACTCAACAGCTTCTTTACTTCAGTCTTCTCAGAAAAGGCAAAGGGTGCTCAACCTAAGGATAATGGGGAAGAAGACAGAATAGGGGAATTTCAGCACAGAATAAGTAAAGAGATAGTACAGAAATACTTGGTTAACCTAAATGAATATAAGTCTTCAGGGCCAGATGAACTACATCCAAGGGTATTAAAAGAACTGGCAAATGTAATATCGGAACCATTGGCAATAATCTTTGAGAACTCCTGGAGAACAGGAGAAGTCCCAGCAGACTGGAGGAGGGCAAACGTCATCCCCATCTTCAAAAAGTGGAAAAAGAAGATACCTACAATTATCGTCCAGTTAGACTGACATCAATGCCAGGAAAGATTCCAGAGCAGATAATTAAACAGAGTCTGTGAACATTTAGAAGGTAATGCCATAATCACAAAAAGCCAACATGGGTTTCAGAGAAACAAGTCCTGCCGGACAAATCTGATCTCTTTTTTTGATAAAATTACCAGTTTGGTAGATGAAGGGAATGCTGTGGATATAGTATATCTTGATTTCAGCAAGGCCTTTGACAAGGTTCCCCATGACATTCTTGCAAACAAGCTTGTAAAATGTGGGCTAGACAAGGTAACTGTTACATGGATTTATAACTGGTTGACTGGCCGAACTCAAAGGGTGCTCAACAATGGCTCCTTTTCATCCTGGAGAGAAGTGACCAGTGGGGTCCCACAGGGTTCTGTCCTTGGCCCAGTGCTATTCAACATCTTTATTAATGACTTAGATGACAGAATTGGGGGCATACTTATCAAATTTGCAGATGACACTAAACTAGGAGGAGTAGCCAATACTCCAGAAGACAGGGTCAAAATTCAAAATGACCTGAATAGACTAGAAAGCTGGGCCAATGCTAACAAAATGAAATTCAATGCAGAGAAATGTAAGGTACTTCACTTAGGGCGCAAAAATGATATGCACAGATATAGGATGGGGGACATCTGGCTGAATGAAACTACATTTGAAAGGGATCTAGGAGTCCAAGTAGACCATAAGTTGAACATGAATCAACAGTGCGATGTAGCAGCTAAAAAAGCCAATGCTATTTTAGGCTGCATCAATAGAAGTATAGCATCTAGATCAAGGGAAGTAATAGTGCCACTCTATTCTGCTTTGGTCAGGCCCCACCTGGAATACTGTGTCCAGTTCTGAGCACCACAATTCAAAAAAGATGTGGAGAAACTGGAGTGTGTCCAAAGGAGGGCAACTAAAATGGTGAAGGGTCTAGAAACCATGGCCTATGAGGAACGACTTAGGGAGCTGGGGATGTTTAGTCTGGAGAAGAGAAGGTTAAGAGGTGATATGATAGCCCTGTTCAAATATTTGAAGGGATGTCATATTGAGGAGGGAGCAAGCTTGTTTTCTGCTGCTGCAGAGACTAGAACGCGGAACAATGGATGCAAACTGCAGAAAAAGAGATTCCACCTCAACATTAGGAGGAACTTCCTGACAGTAAGGGCTGTTCGACAGTGGAACACACTCCCTCGGAGTGTAGTGGAGTCTCCTTCCTTGGAGGTCCTTAAGCAGAGGCTGGATGGCCATCTGTCAGGGATGCTTTGACTGGGAGTTCCTGCATGGCAGGGGGATGGCCCTTGTGGTCTCTTCCAACTCTATGATTCTATAAGGTTTTAGTAGTGTGTTGAAACAAGAGAAGCAAGAGATGAATCCAAGGACTGAGTTAGAAGATTAGAGTTAACAGATTGGAGGTTACGGAATTGGCGAAGGACAGTATGGCAAGAGGGTGGGATATAGGTGAGAGTAAAAGATTAAATGATGATCAGAGAGAGGGAAGTCAGACACCAAATAGAGATGACACACTTAGTGACAAGAACAAGGTCGAGACAGTGGCCGAGAGAGTGAGTTGAAGCGTTAGAGTGAAGTAAAAGATTGAAGGAGGCTAAGAGAGAATTGAAGTGAGGGGTTGAAGAATTTGTGGGATCATCAACATGGATATTGAAGTCACCAAGAATCAAGGAGGGAACAGAATCCGAAAGAAAAAATGTGAGCCAGGACTTGAAATCAGAAAGAAATTGGTTGGCAGAGCGAGAGGGGGCGATAAATGACAGCAACTTGCAGGTGCAGAGGAGAAAAAAGCCAGATAGAATGAGATTCAAAGGAAGAAAAGCAATAGCTGGGGGGGGGGGGGGGGAGAAAGAAGTTGAAATTGGCAGGAGTTGGATAATAAGATGCCGACCCCTCCTCCTCTGCCCTCAGGGCGGCTTGAATGAGTAAAAGAGAGACCGCCATAAGAAATGGCGCCGGAGGTGACAGTATCGTGGGCCGGGAGCCAAGTTTCAGTCAGAGCAAGCAAGTTGAGAGACAAAGAAAGAAAAAGATCATTAAGTACTGCCGCTTTTGGAGCAGCAGATCGACAGTTCCAAAGTGAGCAGAAAAAGGGGAGCTGGGAAATAGGGAGGGGACGGATAGGGATCAAGTTGGGGGAGATGTGTGGAGCCATGGGCAGTCTGGTCTTCACAAAAGTGAGAGGAAAGGGTGGAGCAGTGTCCTTTTAAGGGAAAAGGCTCCAGGCCTTGCCCAGCTCACTGCTTTGCTGCTGGTGTTACTGCTGCTTCCTAAGTCCCGATGGAATGGGAGCTGGTGTTGCTGCAGGCGGGGCTTATGAGGCCTTGCCTGGGTTTCCTGCTTCCTACCTCTGCCAGGTGGGTGTGGTCAGGACCTGCTGTTGGCTGGCTGGAGCTGGATTTGTGAAAGTGGTTCTTCATGTTTGATGGGGAAATTGGCCTTTCCATTCTTCTAAAACATTTTCAAAGAGATAATGATTCTGTTCCATGATGGTGATTGTAAGGACACACTAAAGGTACCACTATAACATATTCTCTATGCTCTTCTGATAGTTACTTTGTTTCTTTAATCAGAAAATCATCATATATCAATTTCGTACTAAATTTAATACCATTATTTTCCTTAGAATGTTACTATTGATGCCACTATTTTTGAACAAATTCTTTTCAAAAATATTAAATTAAATCATGTACTTATTACAAAAAATAATAATTCATATTCTGATTATGCAAAAAGGACAAATTAAGTCAGATATGGAGAATTTGGAGAATCCTCTAAATGTTGCTGGACTGCAGCTCCCACAGCCCGTTATGATCAACTGTGCTAGCAAGGTTGATAGGAATTGCAGTCTGATAAAATCTGGGATGACTACACATGTCACCGCTGAATTAAGATATTGGATCATGATCTTTTCTTATAAGATGCAACAATGTTCTAGGCACATACAGACAGAAGTGAGGGTTCTCGCTGTACAGTCCTGTAGAATTTAAGATCTCCACACATACGTTTAGGAATGAACACATGAAACAATACCCACATTTTAAAACTAACTTTTATACTTGGGTGTAGTTCCATTTTACTTTCTGTTTTAAACAACTAAAGCTTAGGATCTCAAATAATTGTTTGCATAACACTGGTAGTTATAAATAATTGCAAAAATTAAGAGTTTAATGCCATTATTTCATAGAATCATAGAGTTGGAAGAGACCACAAGGGCCATCCAGTCCAACCCCCTGCCATGCAGGAACTCTCCATCAAAGCATCCCCGACAGATGGCCTTCCAGCCTCTGCTTAAAGACCTCCAAGGAAGGAGACTCCACCACTTTCTGAAGGAGTGTGTTCCACTGTCGAACAGCCCTTACTGTCAGGAAGTTCCTTCTAATGTTGAGGTGGAATCTCTTTTCCTGCAATTTGTATCCATTGGTCCGCGTCCTAGTCTCTGGAGCAGCAGAAAATAAGCTTTCTCCCTCCTCAATATGACATCCCTTCAAATATTTGAACAGGGCTATCATATCACCTTTTAACCTTCTCTTCTCCAGGCTAAACATCCCCCGTTCCCTAAGGCGTTCCTCATAGGGCATGGTTTCCAGACCCTTCACCATTTTAGTTGCCCTCCTTTGGACATGCTCCAGTTTCTCCACATCTTTTTTGAATTGTGGTGCCCAGAACTGGACACAGTATTCCAGGTGGGGCCTGACCAAAGCAGAATAGAGTGGCACTATTACTTCCCTTGATCTAGACACTATACTTCTATTGATGCAGCCTAAAATTGCATTGGCCTTTTTAGCTGCTGCATCGCACTGTTGACTCATGTTCAGCTTATGGTCTACTTGGACTGCTAGATCCTTTTCACATCTAGTAATATTTCATAATATTAAATTAGAATTTTGTGTATAGCATCACCCACTGTAATTTTAATAGATAATGTCTAAAGTGTATGGATGTGCCTTCAAGTTCATGTCAGCTTATGATTACCCCATAAATTTCTTAGGGTTTTTGTACGCAAGGAACACTCATTTGCCATAGACTTTGAACATCTGAACAACAGCATCTGATATTTTTTAGCAGCACCGGTTCCCTATTCAACTATTCACCAGGCTTGGTCTGCTTAGTTTCCAGGTTCAAGCGGGATCTAGTGCCTTCAGGTTCATAATATTTGACCAGTATTTGACGGGCCAGATAACCAACCCGAGACACTTATTTCTAAGAAACCTTTATACAGGCATCGTAAAGGGGGGTGGGGGGGTTACAATCCTTGGTAAATGTTCTGCTGCACCTGGCACCCACTACAACTCGCATTATTTCCAGAAGCATGGTCAATGATCATTTTGGGAACACCTGCACTGCACATTTCCTTTTGTGAACTTGAGAAATAACTGACTGAAATTAATTTCAGTTGAAAATATTTCTTTCTTATCGGACCATATAACTTTGTATAATTATATGACTTTCTGATGGCCTGTTGGGGCACTGTGCTAACAGAAATAGTTACATTTTCTCATTGGTTGCATATGTGCAACCTAGTGTGGCCAGTCACTCCACAAGCCCATTCCCAGTGACCTCTCTCACTTTGGACTTCGGAAGTGTACATGTAATCAGCTGTTGCACAATGGATGAGTTCTAGGCCATGAAGCTCGCAGTCAGTTGTGCAATTGTAAGGGCCAGCATTATTGCATTGATGTGTGTGTGTGTGCATGTGTGTGTGTGTGTGTGCCTATTTATATCCACTAATGATATATAGGATCTTGGCCTAAATTATAAGTCATTAAATCTGACTTGTGTCCTATAGTGTGAGTGATCTGTAGAACTTAACATTGGCTTCTCCTTTGTTACAGGCATTAATGTTCTGGGTAGTTGATAACTTTCTTATGAAGAAAGGGAAAACAAAAGCTAAGCTTGAAGAGAAAGAGCTAGGGCAGGATTCAAGGAATGGAAGCAAAATTCGATACAGGAGAGCAGCCTCACATGAGGAATCTGAATCAGAGGCAAGTTCTATATTTACCATTTATTTAGTTCACTCCATTGCTTATTACTGTGTATTAATTTTTTTTTCCATTTTTGGTCTGAAGCATGAATATTTTCCTGGGTTTTCCTGTTGAGCATGGAGGTTCAGTTGGATCCCCTACTTTAACTAAGTCAACTGAATTGGCTAACTGTATTACTTCAGAGGGCCATACCGCTGTGATCCCTACCTTTTTGTCTGCTATTACCCCCACCCCCACCCCACCTTCCCTAGAGGATGGGGGGCAAATTTGCCATCTTTTTGCCCTCTACTGAGTTGTTTTGGGCCCAGGAAAGGCTTGTTTAACCAAGAAACTAACTTGAAACAGTTAATTTCCTATTTAAATGAAAGCCTCTACAAGGCCTGAAACAGCTTAAGGGGGTTGACAATGGTGTACAATATAGGTGTTTTCTAAGTTTTTTTTTTTTTTAAAAAAACCCTGCCATTATGGAAGACTATGGTGTCCTTCCAGGCTACATGTAGTCCACAGATGACACCTTTCCCCATGTATTTTAGGTTCTTCAGACTTATCTAGTGGAATAAAATTAAGCACGGTCTGTTTTGTCAGTTGTGATTTAATGCTGAGAGATGGAAATCCAAATAAAAGTATCAGCATTTATTCATAATTAGGTACTGAGCTAGTCAGTGCAGAAGTTGGTAGGGATATGGCTACATTTAGTAAAAGTGAGCAGTTGCAGAACTTAAATGCTGTGTCTTTGTCTACAGTTTCTTAACATTTTCAGTTATGTTGGTCAAAGATAGTAGCTATTCTGAAGTTTTTCATGACGTAATACAAATACATGCATTCAGATCATAGTATGTACTGCTTCAAGGTGTACTGATGAAAGAAAATATTACATTAATAGTTTAAATGGTTATATTACTATTTGTTTAGCTATCAGCTCCTTTTTAGAACGAGTATGAGCTTGAAGATACTTCTGGTAGAGAGAAGGAAAGAGTTTTATCTAATTGTATATCACTTTGTTTGTAGATCCTGATTTCAGCAGATGACGAAATGGAGGAATCGGATGTTGAAGAGGATCTCCGTAGATTAACTAATTTAAAGTCTGTTAAAAAAAAGAAGCATCGATTTGGATTGCCTGTATGACACAGATTCTGTGGCCTGTACATTTGCAGGTTTATGACAGAACTGGCCAGGGTCAGTGGGTTTTTTTACTTGGGAACATTATGCCTGTTGCCTGGAAATTGTGACTCGAATGGAACACAGGCAGTTGGAAAAGCTACCTGTTCAATTGCACTATCAAAACACTGACCAAATATGCAAGCGTATCCTCTTATCATGTGTGCAAAAATTGTTGTCACCAAGGAGATTTGATGTGATTCTTCAGAAGATAGGTCATAGGATATCATCATTGCAACAATGGTTCCTGAATGATATTCTGACAGAGACATCAGGATTAACAGATTTGAATCAGTTTGTTACTAAAGATTGACTTTTGCAGCATATTCCTAGAGCAGAATAGTTTTATGGTTACAAACTGTAACTTAATATTCTTATGTCAGTTTACTACTTAAGGGTACCTTTGGGACTAATAGGATGAACAAAGTTTTTTTTTTCTTCCAAATTCCTGTTACCTGATTGAAGTTTTGTATTTAAGTTATATTTTCATACTGGGATATTTATGGATTCTCTTTGTGAAAGAAGATTATGGTTTTACTTTTTGCAAGTGGCAGAAAGGTCAAACTTTATTGTCATGGTTTCTTTTTCATATATGAGGGTTACATGGTTGCAAAGGGAAGTGATGGGCAAGTACTGTACTGGTAGTTCCTATAGCGCCTCACATTAAATTGCTGTCCAAACCTGAATCATAGTGTGGTTGAGTGACAGCAGTACTTAGTGGATTTCACCACTGCTCGCCTCTGTAACTTGGGTACTACTCTGTGTATGTGCAGTCCTGTGCACTTTAATATAAAGAACAACAAACATTTACAATGGTTTCTTCTGGACACCAGTTGGACACTGAAGAGACATTTAATAATGTTGGCTTCTTAAGTACTTGCAAGTACTCATGTGATACTGTTTCTCAACTATTTCAAAACTGAATCAATATTCTTTTTAAAAGTATTTTCTTCAAAAGATTATAGCCTCATGTGAATCGAGAGCTCTGAACACTATTGTAAGATGTCCTCTGAAGAGCATTTTTGCTAATCCTCATTATTACTCAGTTGACTACTCTAAAGTTCAGTTATCATCACTTAGCAGTTTTCCCAAAAGTGTGGGGGAAAACCATGCCTGTTTCATTTAAGCTGGAACAGAATATAGCATGACAAATATATGCATCCATTAGTTTTAAGGTACATACTCCTTTCTGTCTGCAATCCTGTGGTTACTAAAAATTTCTCACAATGAAATACCTTAATATGTAATTTCAGCTACTCCATTCTCCATATTTTTGCATCTTCTGATTGTTACAAAACAGCAAAAGTAATTTCAGAAAAAATGCAAACTTACAGTGTCTGGATATCACACTGTATTTCAAGCCTTAAAATACTTTCACTGGCAAGAGCTCAGAACTTTTCAGATATATTTTTTTACAGTTTTTATATGTGTAGTCTGCCTTAAATGTGGCTAACTACACAGGTTGCTGGTTTTATGGGGGAAGCGGGGGGCGGGAATAATTGGGCCTTACAAGACAAAGTCCATAGCACCATTGCTACTTTTATGGCTATTTGAATAGCAGCAGTTCTGTCCCAAGCAATGTCCAGCTCGCTCACTCTGCTGCTCTTAAGAGCAGGGCCAGCCCTGCCATTAGGCAGAGTAGGGCAGGGGTGTGGATGGGAAGCAGCAACAAATTGTTGGATGGCAGCGCTGAGTGTGCCGTGTCACTTCCCTTTATCCCCTGAGACATTCTGCTGCATGCAAGTATGGTGGAGAACACAGTCCCATTTTTAGTGTTGAGGGGAAAAAAAGACTACCAGTCTGGTAGTATTATAAGCATGGAGTAGTAGGATGTGCCACCTGGTTCTTTTCCTTGGATGGTAGATGTTTTGGGTCAGCCCTACATAAGGGTAATTTTACTGGACCATTCATTTTTGGAGTTACATAGTGGCCAGTGCTATCTTGTACTACATCATACTTGCAATACATTGTTAGTTGTGGGTGTTCAAGTTAAAAAGAAAGGGAAATGAACTTTTAGCTAAATAGAAGACTAAGCGGGGAGGACTCTATTATGAGGTAGGGGAATGCCCTCAGCCAGTGTTGACTTCTAACTTTTTATACTAATGTACATTTCTAAAGCTGTTGATTACTGTTTTGTTGAGCATTGTACCCTAAATCAGTTTTTGTCATATCTGTCTGATATTTCTTGGGTGCACATGAGAAATACATTTTTATCAACTCAAGCAGATACAGTACTAACAGACATCAGTCTAGTGGAATAGTGAGACTAAGAATTAGAGAACTGACTTTTCTTTGAGGTAATGAAACAAGTAGAGTTAAACACCTGCTGTGTACCATTTATTTTTCATGCTAATAACATCCAACTAAATTGAAAAGCTTCACTTTTATTTGTTTTCTCCTGTGGCTTCTGTTCAGTAAATCGTCTATTGAAACATTGTTGCGTTGGGAAGTTCTTAACAAACAACAAACCCAAAGCCTTAATTGTATTTGAGTAGTCTAATGTTAAGCAGACCTCAGATATTTATCATTTTCATTCAGTAGCATTAGGCACCACAAAACAGCTTAACTCAAAGGTGTAAAAAAAGGAAGATATTCTGTACTGCTGATTTTTCTTTTTTTTTCTTTTTTTTTTCTTTTTTTTTCTTTTTTTTTTTTTTTTTTTTTTTTTGTATTTCAAGAGTGTGTTTCATATGCTTTTGACATCATGACAGAAGAAAGCACTATGGACCAAAGGTATAATTTAAAATGTCAAATGTAAATAAATGTGCATTGATGGTGCTTAGGAACATTAGGCATTATGTTGATGAATGACATGTTCTGTTTCTAGCAAGCAGTCAGCCTCTGTGGCAATATGGGTAACCTCCTGGGTCCATACTTGCCCCATCCAGGACCTCAGAGGGCCATTCCTCCTTTCCATACCGACCCCAAAACAGCCAGTTGTGCCCCCCCCCCAGGAAGTATGATTGGGCATCTCACTCTATTCCCTCCTTCAACAACCAAAAACAAAACTAAACCCAAGACTGAACAGTCACTTCTGGTTTTGAAAAAGGGCCCCATCATCCTAAACAGATCAAGGAAAGGGAATGGGCCCAAGTGTCTACATAGTATAAAGTGTGGGTGAACGGCTATTTTTACCCCCCTCCAGTGTGGGGGTTTAGGCAGGCAGAGACCATTGTGGTGCACTTTGCTTATCCCTACCGTTGTATGGAGTACGTTTCACTCACCCCTACTTGGCTGTCAGGCAGGGCATGACATTGATAGCTTTCTCTTAAGTCTCCATTACCTAGTATTTTAAAATATACTATTTCTGTGGAGCTATCCATGTAACTGTCAGGAACAGATAGGCATTGGTAAGCTCATTCTAAAATTGTCTGAATCCTTCAAAAATGCTATTGAGTTGCCACACATTGTGGTATTGAATTTATAGGCACTGCACACTGTACAAAATCAAGTGTTATGTGAGCAGGCTTCTACTCATGAAAAACTTATATTCTGCTCTCCATGCTGCCTTTCTCATGTTCTCCCAAACCCTCTCCCTCCAGAGCAGATATGAGGGACTGCAAGAGGGAGCGAGAGTTTAGTTTGCCATAAATGTCAGTTCCACTAGTGGAAGGATATTAACTTTGTGGAGAAACTGAAAGATAAGTTTAAATTTTGCTCCGAGTCCTTCTACTAAGCATTCAATTTGTTCTATTATACTTTGTTCTTCTCCACTGCCACTCCCACCCCCCAAAACCTGCAGAAGTACATATTAGTTTCATTTGAACAAATGGCTTATGCTTGCTTTTTAACGTTAAAAACAAACACACATACACACACACCAGATACTAGTGCTTCATTTTGTCTTGCATTCAAATGGGTTTGACTGCATTGGCTTATTCTTCAGTGAGTTGTGAAAGTCTGGAGATGACAGGGAAAGCAAGCGATATGTAAATTGTTCTCAAGTAGTTGTGTTCACTTTATCAGCCAAGTTGCTAGGTATGTGCTCTTTTTTTGGTTAAAGTTGCTGATTGGATTACTGTGACTTATTCAATTCTTTTTGTACGTATAAATGTATGGCACAGTACTAAAACTGAAGAACAACTAATAGCTTCTTGCAAAACTGATAAGAAACAGCAATGAAACAAGTTGGGTTTGCATCATTGGCTATTCATAACATCAGGAGTCCAACATAATTATTTTGGAAATCCTGTTATTATCCTGTATTCTTCGTTGTTTTTTTATTTCAGTGTATTACTGTCTCCCTGACTTTGATAAAATGATGTATATTAATAATGCTGACAAAACATGTTAAAAGCTTCTTTTCAGGGAAAAGACCTTATACTCGTTGAATTATGAACCAAACTCAATCAATGCAAAGTGTTCTGTAGGCATTTCCTCATAAGTGTTTTCCAGATGTGCTTTTCTGGAAGGGAAGTGAGGGAAGGGAAAGAGTGGTGATCAACTTCAAAAATTCCTTGTTTGACACCTGAACATCAGTGCCTCATGTGCATAGCTAATTGCAACTCTGCAGCTTTTATACAAAAGTAGTACTAGCCATGATGAACACTTAGAAATCTGACTGCATCAAGTCATAGGAGACTTGTACTGCACCAAAACGTCTAAAATCTGAAGTTAAATGAGGGAAATTCACTATTATTTTCAAGTAAAACTGCAGTATCTTTTTTAAAAGGGAGACTTTTTGGTTTGGACCCAGATTGGTCTCTCTGTGAATAGGAGGATTCCTGTAGAGGGAAACGGATCCAGCAATGATTCCCCACTGGAGAAAGAGCAGGGAAAAGTGATCGCCAGTTCCCTCTTTCTCCAGTGTCACCTTCCACACTTCCAGAGGATCACCCCCTCCTCCAGAGCAGACTCCTAAGGGGCATAGGTTTTCAGAATGAAGAAGGAATTGCTGAACATCAATCACCACCTCAGACCTTTATCCCAGTGTATTCAGGGTTTTATATGCTTGGGGGGTGTCAAAATGAAGATGGAAGTTAGCCTGTGAGGTTAAAAATGTGAACCATTATGCTCTTTAGATCATGTTTAATGAATGGTATTTCAGTTAAAAAGGAAAGGATATGTGTTGTACCTAAATAATGGTTTACAATAAAGTTTTGGAAATGTTCATTAAATATGTCTTGTCTTCAACTAATGACCTGGATACTTTTGGAATACTTTTAATTTGCAATAGACATTGTTAAAATAGCTGAAGCTTTGGAAATTCTGGGAAAGGCAGCTTAACAGTCTTATGTCTAGTAGTCATGTACCATTTGCTGAAACTTTGGAGCCCTGGAGATTCCCAAGATTGCTCCATCTGTTTGACTACTTCCCCTGGTGCAAAAATGGGGTGAAGGTATGTGCTCCATGTCACTTGTGTCTCTGTCTGATTGGCTGCAGCAGTGCACCAGGGCTTCAGATGGTTGTTTTTGAGTACAGAGAAAAGAAAAGCCTCTGCTCCTAGTGTAAGGCTGCTCCTCCTCCAGTGCAGGTATAACCCTTGGTTATGCCACCATATATCACCAATAGGGTGCCAGTGTTTTGTGAGGAAGAGCTTATGAATCTTATGTATTTGCATAAGGGAGGAATATGAAAGGCTCATAGGATTGAAGAATAACAAAATCCCACCTCGGGTGGCTGTTGTCACAAGTTGTTTGGAATATATAATGGAAACTGGATTCTGCAGCTCAATCCAACCTTGAATATATCTAGGACAAACTCCTCTCCCCCCCCCCCCCACACACACACACAGTGTCAGCTTTGGGTTTTCTGCTCTTGAAGCAGAACACCAAACAATAGAACTTCCATGGTTAATAAATGTTATGGCAAGGAGAAGTAGTTTGCCTAAGCATAGCCATATTGGATCAGACCATGAAGTCCAAAATTTTGTTCACAGTGGCCACTCAGTTTCCCACAAATAGCCTGCCAGCAGGGCAGAGAGCACAACTGCATCCTCTATCACTCATTTGTCAACAACTGATACACAAGACACTTTTGTTGTTAATTGCAGTAGCAACAGTTGCAACTTATGATATCTCTATGAATGAAAGACCTTCAGGACAGCCTGTTGACAACCCTGTTGAGATCTTGCCTACTCAGGGCCATGGCTTCCTTGATGGAGTCAAACCACTTGTAATGGGGTTTTCCCTTTGCCAATGCCATTCCCTGTGCTTACCAAGCATTATAATCTTTTCCAGTGAGTCATGTAAACTCGTCATAAACATTTCTCCATTACCCCAAGATCCTTTTTATTGGTCATTCACTGCCAGATCAGTCCCCATCAGTGCATTAGATGGTGGTTTGAGTGTTGGGACTCTGTCTCTGGAGACCAGGGTTCAAATCCCTTCATGGCCCTGAAACCCACTGGGTGGTCTTGGGCAAGTCACATGCTCTCAGACTTGGGGAAGGCAATGGCAAGGGCAAACTTCTGCTGAACAAATCTTCCCAAGACAACCCCATGATAGGTTCATCTTAAGGTCACCATACATTGGTAATGGATTGAAGGCACACAACAGCAACAATAATATATACATTATTTTACACTTTCCTGTGTTCAATTTACTGTCCATTTCCAGTTTGGTGAGATCCTTTTGAAGTGTTTCAGACTTCCCACCAGTCTAAATAATTCAATGTCATTGGTAAATTCTGCCACATCACTACTCAGCCTTTACTGCAGATCATTCATGAAGAAGTTAAAATGCAGCAATCCCAGGGTGGATGACTGAGGGACCCTATTATTGGCTTCCTTTCCTTGCAAGAGCTGACCATTTATTCCTGCTCTCCGCTTCCTCTTTAGCCAGTTTTCAATCCAAAAGTAGACTTACCCTCTTACTGGCTAGATCTGCTGAGGTGTGGAATTTACCAAAAGCCTTCTAGAAGTCAAAGTAGATAATGGTCTAATATGCATTACAGAATTAATCCAGTATGACACAGCTTTAACTATTATGGCTCAATGGTATGCAATTCTGAGAATTATAGTTTTGTGAGACATTCAGCCTTCATTGTCAGAGAGCACTGGTGTCACAATAAACTACAGATCTCAGAATTCCATAGTATTGATCCAAAGCAATTAAAGCACTGTTAAACTGCATTATTTTTGCAGTGCAAATGAGACCAATGTTTACCAGAAGTCCTGTCCAAATGTATATCGACATTTTCAGAGAACTCAAAAGTTAGTGAGAAAGGACTTAACATTTGCAGAAGCCATGGTGATGCATAGCTTGCCTTTCTATTTGCTTGACAATTTTATCCTCAAGGATTTTATCTTTTCAATCAGCTTAAATGAAACAAGTGATAAGATGACAGGCCTTTCATTTGCTAGATATAGGGGCATTTCTGTCTGTTGAACTTTTAAAATGCCTGTTTTAAAAATCAACCCCTGGAAGACAAATGCTTGGATTCACAAAATATTTTATACAGTGATTTGTCAGAGATAAAGTCATTTCCACACTTGTCCTCTACTTGCTAGTCTTTTGCTGGTTTTCGATCTTTAAGAGGATTTACCTTCTTATCCCATGACTGCTAAATCCACACCAGGAGAACCCCTGGCAAAAAACTGCACTTGGTTCTTCGGGGAAAAGAAAGCCCCATCCAGGACAGGCTGAATTTCTCCATCCAAATTAGAAATGTACACAGCCAACAGCATTTCCCTCTCATTGAGGTTGCTCTCATTGAGGTTTTCCCTTCTCCAAGTCCCTTCCGCACCCAAACTTACCTCAGCAAGCTGTGCCTCTCCTGTTGCAGAGTCCAGCTATTAGGGAGGATGGTTCAGCTTTTAAATGGTGGGTACTTTTCAAAACCAATGGACAAAGATGAAGTTAGGATTTGATTTGATTTGCCACACTGCGCATCATACAGTATTGCAGACTGAATACTCACCATATTCTCAACACATATTGTCAATTGCATATCTGCCCAATCCTCCATATGATTTTACATGTTTTCCCCAGTGTTGCCATTCTGAAGAAAACAGGCATTGGGACCCCTGATGCCACTGATATTTGATTCTGCCTTATCTGATTTTCATGGGCTTGACATACAGGTGCTTAGTACTGCAGCCTAGAAGAAGGATCAGTAACACAAAGCATTGCCCTTTAAAGCTATAAATAGAGTCTTGGAGTCTTTGGAAGAAGGACTTTTTCAAGCAGGGAGGATGAATTCTGCTGGCCCAGCTGTCTTCTCTTGTCACTTGTGGAGTTCTTCTCTCTCCGGTCATCCTCTTCAGTAAATGCTACAAACTTCAGTCACTGCTAAGAATAAACCTTTCAGCATCAAGGCTGTGTCAACCCAAAACACTCCAGGAACTACATTGGGAAGATGACCCACTAGAATGACCTCACTGCTGAGTCTATATAAGTTAGAGTAAGCAGGCTACGGTGGAATTTGGATGTTAATGAAGGAGACTACTAACTTTGTGCTCGGTTAAGTGCTGCCGCCATGTCACAGGTATGAATTATTTTTCTCAGTTTACTTCAATTATTACTCCTGTTGTTTATTTATCTGTAACTCTAGTGGCTGTGCAGCCCTTGGTTATGAATTAAATGCAGAGCATATTTGTGGCTACTGAATTCCATACTTTCCTTTTTGTATGTTATCCTGTGCATCTGTTTTATCTTAGGTTTAGCAATTAATCTGTTCTATGAGAGACATCACTTGGTAGTCATTCTAAATCAGAGTATGCTTTCGGGACTCACGCAAATGTAACATACCTCTTGCTTCTGTCCTGCTTTTTTTGTACCGTATCAGTGTTCATGTATCCAACGAATTTAAAGCTATAGATGTTTGCTAACCTCATGCTTTGATTTAGGTAGAATAATTCAGTTTTGTTTGCAGAATGTCAGAAATGCTACTAAAAATGTTAGTTGCTCTTGCTTGAGCTTCCCATTTCTCCAGTGTATATATCCTGGATACCAAGAAGTCTGACTGACTAGGAACATAAGGGTCTCCTAACTTTAAACGACAGGATAAAGTTCATTGTTGAAACAAATCTCTAATAATATTCAAAATAACTGCTCTGGTTTTCTCCTGTCTCCTTCTTTGCACGCTCTCTTTGTCACTGTGTGTGTGTGTGTCTCTATTATCCTAACATGGGCTTAGAACAGAACTATGCCTTGCTTGAACAAAGACAACTTTCTTCATAAGAGGATATATAATAAAATTCCATTTTCCTAATGGGAACAACTATTATAGCTAGAAACGGAGACCACAGCAGCTATCCAGAAGCTGTTCAAAGAGGCTGTCTAGAGGAATTTGGTTCTGCTTCTTTTCTATTCACAGTAAGTCATAGCTAAAGGCGATACTGGACCTCTTATAAACAAGCACTCTCTTCTCCTGTCACAGTTGCAGATAAATTGCGGGATAGATGGTTGTGCCTGTAAGCGTAGGAATGTTTTCTTGGCAAAAACCGTGCCTGTGACTAAACTTGTCACTTCAATAACACTGGAAATAATGCTGCTCTCTGGCAGGAGTCATATTTTGGTCTTGATGCCAGCAGGCCTCTTTCCAAATACAATCCACTCTAGCTATTGACTGCTTTGCTAGGCAAATCTAATGTTTTGAGGGAGAAGAATTAAAAGTGGCCTTAGGCTTTATTCCCACTACAAAAAAAAAAAAAAAAAAAAAAAAATCGCAGCAGGAATCGAGGTATATGGCCCTAGTTCCCATTTGAAATCGATCCTGATCCTTATCAGACCGATTTCAAAGGGGGAAACAGGGCAAATGCAAAACCCCTGATGTTTCCTGACACCACTTTCAAAGTGGAGTTTTTTGAGATAAATTGATTTATTCTAACATAAATCGATTCATCCCAGTGGAAACCACAGGCGGATTTACTTCCACCGCCAGTGACAGGTCGGGGGCAGCTGCAATGGCCCCAGCCATCTCCCTGTCACTGGCCTTCTTTCCTTCTTTCTCTCCTCCTCTTCCTCCCCTCCTTCTCTCCCTCTGCCAGCCAGTGGGCCTGCCTGCCTGCCTGCCTGCCTGCCTGCCTACCTGGCTGCAGGTGGCTTTGAGGGGCCTGGTGGCAGCTGTGATGGCAGTGGCTGTCAGGGTTCCGTGCTGGCCCTCTCCTGCTTCTCCTCCTCCTCCATGGTTTCCCCACCGGATCCTTCTCCGGCTTCCTTCCCCTTCTTTGTCCCAGTATGCCTACATTACAAGGAGGCCAGGGTGAAAGGAGAGAGGCAGCAAGAGGCAAATGGCAGCGCTGCAGCAGCACTGCCGGAAGCCCTGTCAGGCCCGGGAACAGCAGTGGGGGCCCAACAGCACTGCCAGAAACCATGCCAGCACTGGGCTGCTCCTCCGCCGCTGTTCCCAGGGCTGGCGGGCCTTCCAGCAGTGCTGCCACACTGCTGGCAAACACAGGGACCATCCTCCCAGCCTGTCTCCGGGCCCCTGCAAAGAAGGGGAAAGAGGCAGGCCAGCAGGATGGGGGCACACACACCAGGAGGCACGCACGCACGTCCTCCGTCCTCCAGGTCTGCCTCTCTTCTTCCGCCCCGGCCTCCTCCTAATGTAGGCATACCAGGGCAGAGAAGGGGAAAGAGGCTGGGCAGCAGAGAAGGATTTGGCCAGACAGGATCCCGAGGAGGAGGAGGAGGAGGAGAAGGCCAGCGTGGGGCCCTGACAGCCACCGCCTCCACCGGGACCCTCAAAGCTACCAGCAGCCTGGTAGGCAGGCCAGCCAGCCAGCTGGCCAAGGGAAGGAAGGAGGGAAGCAAGTGAGGAGGAGAGAAAGGGAGGGAGGGGAAGGGAAGGGAAGGGGGAGAGAGAGAAGGAAGAAAAGAAGAAGGAGGGAGGAGAGGGGAGGGAGTGAGGGAGGGAAGGAAGGAAGGAAGGAAGGAAGGGGAAGAGAGAGAGGGTCTGGCAGGAAGGGATTCCCAGAGAGGCAAGGGGTGAGTGACTGAAGGGCTACCGCCTTCCCTGGCTCCTCTAATGGTAACTACAAGCGTTCCCAGCTAAAAAAGCAGTTCCAAAAGGGGTCCCTTTTCATAGTGTGTACGAGGGGCCTATTGGATCCACTTTTTATAGCTTATTCGGAGCCAGCTTCGAATGTGGATTATATGCTAAGTGGGAATAGGCCCTAAGTCTACTATAGAAATTATTTTAAACCATTTTCATGACATGGTTGGCCATTTTGGTTTGCCATCTAACCAGGGAGATTAGCTCTGCCAACACAAATAACCAGATGTCGGGTGATGGTTGGAAACAGTACCTCAAAGGTAGTGAATCTATCTCCAACAAGGGCGTGTCATGTACTAACATTTTCTGTATGGAGTGCTTTTACAATAGTGTATGACAACATAATGTAAAATATACTATTCTAATTATAGTATACACTTCTTTGAGATCTTTTAATTCAAAAGTGGTAAAAAAAATCTGTAAAAGGAAGAAAACCAAATTGTTCCTCATCCAGCATTTGGCCTCACAGTATGACTACCTTATTCTGTGGCTATAAAATATACCACAGAGTGTTTACTCAGTGGCTGTTGGCCAATTATGGGAAAGCATTGCTCTTGGTTTTCAGTTTCCATGTTCTTTGGCTGGCTGTGTTTCTTGCTTCCCTAGGGATCTGAGATGTACTTTTTGTTCCCACAATAAGCTGAAAGCAAAATATTCCCATGCAGTCATTAAATATGTAGCTCTGTTTCTGTGCTCTACATAACCTAAGGCTGTTCAAAATTATTCTGCAAGCCATTTGCTATAACATGCATGGCATTTTGTATATATAACAAACTATGTCTCTCTTGAGACAAGTGCACCAGTCATAGTGTTACCTTCATCAAAACAGTATTACATTGGACGTTTTTACTGCAAATTGAGAATGGAGAAAGTCTCGAAGTGGAGGCAACCAATTAATACCCAAATTAAACAAAAGCTGTAATGCTGTACTTCCAAAACTGTGTGCACAGTGATGTGAGGGGAGGGGGGAGAAAGAATATTTAAAGACTCAGGAAAAATTAATGAAAAGGAAGTTTCTCAAGTGTTTAAAAAAACAACAGTGAAGCAAATACTGTTCCCAAAAGCTCACCACTAATGAGAAGCCCATTCTGAGTCATTGAATGGTCCCAAAGTACTATTTCTCCCCCTTACAGACCAATTTTCTTGCCTGCCCCCCTCTCCAGACAGCCATGTGGTGGTCAGGTGAGGGCAAGGGACAGATGAGAATCATCTGAGTACTTCTGACAGCTGGTACATGATGATACTCCTGCTGTCATCCTCCAAACTTCCTGCAGGACCTCATGGCAGGCCTTCAGGGTTTCTCTGGATGAGGCCCTCACCATGCATCCAGCTATCAGAACATAGCTGGAGTATCAGAACATAGCTGGACAATCCTTGGCTGTACTCCATCTTGCCCAGACCACATGCTGGTATGTTTGGAAATGGTGAGCCTCAGAATGAGAAGACTTTCTCCTTACTATGAAAACATCTTCAGAAACTTCACAGCTTTCAAAGATGTTCTGGCAGCAGGGAGAAAATTGAACACATTACTCATTCTCCCTACAAGAACACATTTAATGAAGAATCACATAGGTGGGGATATGTCTCAATAGTCCAATTCCCATTTTTTTATTAAAATTTGACTAGACAGAATTGCTTTGAGAAAAGCTACAATGAAGCAGATTTCCTTTTATACTCATTGATAGCTGATCCAACATTGTGTCTAAGCTGCAGGTACAGTGGGCCCTTGTTATCTGCTGGGGTTTGGTTCCAGGACCTCCCCGTGGATAACAAAATCCATGGATGCTCAAGTCTCATTTAATACAATGGCATAGCAAAATGGTGTCCCTTATATAAAATGGCAAAATCAAAGTTTGCTATTTGGAATTTATACCTTTTTTTGAATATTTTCAAGCCATGTATGCTTGAACCCATGTATAAAAAATCCGTGGATAAGGAGAGCCAACTGTACCTAGGAAGAGACAGAGCAGCAGCTATTCCCAGACTTGTCACCCTCATCTTTACTTAGAATAGTACCACCAGTTTCTAAAGCCTTTTACAGTAACATAAAGATCTGCCCCAAGCATCTTAAATTTTAATTTCACTGAGGAGGAGGAGAGAGAGAGAAAGAAAAGGTGGGATAAGAGTAAATAAGGTAGAAAATGTGTATATATAAGTATTCTAGTTAAAGATATGGCATCAGAGCTGGGCCTGGGGGGGGATTATTGGCATGTTGACATTGCTGTTTTTGTCATCAAGTCAACTTAAAACGTATGGTGATCCCATGAATGAGAGACCTCCAAATCACCCTATCATCAGATATCAGATGCACACTCAGGGCTGTAGCTTCCTTGATTGAGTCCATCCATCTGGAATGCTACCTTCCTCTTTTCCTACTGTCTTCTACCTTACCAAGAGTTATTGTCTTTTTTTTCTTGAATCATGAATTGCCAAAGTGCAAGTTTAGTCATCTTGGCTTCTAGGGAGAGTTCAGCCATGATTTACATGTGTGTGTGTGTTTGTGTGTGTGTATTTTGTGCCTTCCAGTTGTTTCCAGCTTATGGCAATCCTAAAGTGAGCTTATCATGGGATTTTCTTGGCAAGGTTTATTCAGAGGAAGTTTGCCTTGCCTTCCCCTGAGGCTGAGAGATATGACTTGCCCAAGGTCACCCAGTGGGTTTCATGGCCGAGCTGGGAACCCTGGTCTCCAGAGCTGTAGTCCAAAACTCAAGCCACTGTGCTACACTGGCTCTCATATGATTTGGTCTGTGATCCATTTATTTGTCTTTTAGCAGTACACAGTATTCATAGAATTCTTTTTCCACAACACATTTCAAATGAGTTGATGTTATTCTTAGCAGCTTTCTTCACTGTCCAGCTTTCAGAACCATACATAGAAATTGGAAACATGATGGTATAGACCATCCTCTTTAGTATTCAGTGATATATCTTGACACTTCAGGATCTTGTCTAGTTCCTTCCTAGCTGTCCTTCCAAGCTATCCTTCCCTAGTGTTCATCTGATTTCTTGACCACAGTCTCCATTCTGATCAATGACCGAACCAAGGTGCTATGTCAATATCTTTATCATTACTGTCTACTTTAAGTTATGTAAATTATCTGTGGGCATTCTTTTTGTTTTCTTAATGTTCTGTCTTAATAATAACCACTTTTCCTGAATAAAGGTTATGCATCAGGACATTCCAATGTTGTTGCATACCCATATGGGTAATCCATAGTTTTTCATTATCAACACAATCAAAGGCTTTGCTATAATTTATAAAGTACAGGCTGATTTTCTTCTGAAATTCTTTGGTGTGCTCCATTATCCAATGTATGTTTGTAATATGAGCCCTAATTCCTCTTTCTTTCCAAAACCCAGCTTGGATATCTGTCATTTCCCACTCCGTATATGGTAAAAGTCTTTGTTGTAGAATTTTGAGCATCACTTTGCTTGCATGAGAAATTAATGCAATGGACTTCTGGTTACTGCAATTCCCTGTGTGCCCTTTCTTAGGGATTGGAATGTATACTGAGTGTTTCCAATAAGTGGGCTATTGATGTTGTTGTTGTTGTTTTGCCATATTTGTTGACAGGTTTTAGTTAGAACTGGAGTAGATCCTGTGTCTATATCTTGAAGCAACTCTATTGGTATACTGTCTGTTCCTACTGATCTATTTGCTCCAAATGCTCTGAGTGCAGCTTCCACTCGATTTTCTAAAGTTGTAGGATCGTTTTCAAATAGTTCTTCCTTTAATTTATCTGTCATCCTTTCATTTTTTATATATAGTTCTTCAGTGTATTGTTTCCATCGTCTTTTTATTTCTACTTGGCCGTGTAATGTGTTCCTTGCTGGCCGTAGAGCATTTCCACTCTTGGTTTAAATTGGTCTTTGATCTCTTGAATCTTGTGGAAAAGGTCTCTTGTTCTCCCTTTTTTTGTTGTTCTCATCTTTATTTCTCTACATTGGCTATTATAGTAATTCTCCTTGTCCCTGAGCTCAAGTCACTGAACAGTTGCATTCAGTAGCATGCTGACATGCTAGTTCAAATTATACAGTGGGAGACAGAATATTGTAGTGGGGTGAATGTCAGACTAAGACTCTAGGAGACCAAGGTTCAAATGCCCAATCAGACATGGGAATCCACTGGGGGGCCCTGGGGAAACTATATACTTTCTCAGCTTAGAAAGCAGTGGCAAATAAATCTTGCCAATAAAACCTTAGGAACTAATTACCATAGACTGGAGTCAATTTGAAGGCACATACCACCTATAAAAGGAAAGAAGATCTTTGGCTTGTTAGGTTAGAAAAAAAATAGGCAGGGACACAATAGAGTTGCACAAACTTTATATGAATGACAGTAGAGTTTTCTCCCTGTCATAATATGAAAATCTGGGGTCATATAATGAAATTTAGCTGTGGAAAATTCAGGACAGATTAAAGGAAGTACTTCCTCACATAACACACAGTTAAACTGTGGGATTTGCTACTGCAAAGTATAGTAACGGCTGCCAACGTAGATAGCTTTTAAAGGGGATTAGAACTGTCTGTGGAGGATAAAGTTACCAGTGATTCCTACTCACTGTATACATCGGGCTCCCTCCAGTACCAGATGTACTATGCTTCTGGATTTCAGTTTTAGGCAATACAAGTAAAATGAGGCTGTAGTTCTCTTGTTCTGCTTGGCACTTCCTATAGGCTACTGGCTGATTATTGCTGGGAAAAGAATGCTGGAACAGAGGGCTCTTGATCAGACCTGGCATGGCTCTTTTTATGTTCTTTCACTTTTAATGTCCCCTTCAATTAATTCCAAGAGGGATTAACTTTGATCATCACTGATGACTTGAATGTATCACATTCTGTAACATCTGGCTGTTGAATACTTACTTTCTACCTCCCAAGGATATATGCAAACACAGTATCAAGGTGGAGATAATTAGGCCAATTACTTATGTGCCTGTGTTTAGAGAGCTGAATCCAGACTTAGTGATACTTAGAACAGGATCATCCTCAGATCAGATCCACTGAAACTAATGACACTCAAGTTCCATTCATCTCATTCAATCTACTAGCGAACGCTAGTGTTTTATGTGGCTTTGGCAAATTCTTGAGCATAAATAGAAAATCTCCATATTGCATTTGGGTGTAAATTTGGGTGGGTCTAGTTCAGCCCTCACTTTTGTAGCCTCTAAAGCCTTCCCTCTGTCCCCCAGCCCCACAATTAAAAAAATATCTGTAATTTTCAGGCAATTTTTGTCAGAAGTCAAACAGAAATCCCCAGAAAAGTATGAAGGCATGCAAAAATATCCTCACATCCCAAAGTATCCCAGGACCCTGGACTATTTCAAATATCTCTTTACAGTCCCACTGAGAATAGTGACAGGAGGTGACTGAAATAAAGTTAATTGTGCTGCTTTTGGCTATTGAGCTGGAACTGTATGATCAAATAATTAGCTTGATTTGCTTAATATTTAAAGACTGTCCAGTTATCCCTTTTGTGGCTCAGAGCTGTTTTCACTGTATGTTATAATACAAACTTTAAAAAAACCAAGAAACTGCTGGATCTTGTAACTAAAATTCAGTTATTCATTCATTGATTCATAATACAAACTTGTCTCTCCTTTTTAAAAAATATTTATTGATCAATCAATAAATCAATCCCTTTATTTATAGCCAGCTCCCGTGAAAAAGAAACGTCCTCCAGTGAAAGAGGAAGATCTCAAAGGAGCTAGAGGAAAACTCTCTAGCAACCAGGAAATCAAATCCAAAACCTACCAAGTCATGAAGCAGTGTGGTAAGTGTGTTTCACTATTATGCCAGGAGTAGTACCGGTAGTCATCTTGAAATATAACTTTAGAACTGAATGTAATGAGAATCTCTGGCTGTGGCAGCAAACTCTTTAAAATAGCAGGTTATTCAGAATCCAGATATGAGGACCACATGTTTCTAAGCCTTTTTTTTCAGTCAAGAAGAGTAGCCTTACAGCAGTTGTTGAACAATAATTAGGACTGGTGGAAGCTGTAGTCCAGCAAAATGTATGGAGGTCCCCCTTTCCCCCCACCACTGTTTTAACATGTGTTCAAGCAAATCTTCATGACTGTCTGCATACAAAGGACAGAATGTAACCTGTGCACTGAGAGCTGGTTCTTGAGCTCACATCTAAAATGAACCATAGGACCTTATGTGATGGATCATGTTAGTTCTGCTTGGCTGTACAGTTATAAGTGAGAGTACAGTGGCAAGAGATATGCAGGAGTTGGATATACTGAAGTAAAATATCAAAATGCATGATTACAAGTTAGTCTGCCAATGAGGCATGATATGTACCAAAGCCTCCCTATGCTTCCAGTGGTTTTTGGGTCTACCAACCTATATAGATATTTATAGTTGAAAAGGTGAATTTCAGCCACACTTACAAGGTGAGAGCCATGGCCGGAAACTAACTCTGAAATAGATCCTTGTCAAAGAGAACAAGGGGTGGGTCTATACTGGCCAGAATACTCAAAGGTGCTCCTGGAGTATTCTGGCCCCAAAACTGCCCTGAATCCACACACACACCCGTCCCATTTCAGAGCTATGCTGTGCAGCTATCTATACACATCCCACCACTGGTGTGAGTCACTCCCTCCAAGCCTTGGTGCCTCATTTTAACCACAGAAGGAGAAATTTGTGCCAATGGTGGTGAGTGGCACAATGGGATGCTATGTTTAAAAAGCCACCCAGAATTGCTCCAGAGTGCTCCAGATTTTCATGGAAGAACTGGAGCAAAAGGTCGACTCTTAAAATTTGCTTTAATGCAAGTATGGTCCAGATGGTGAAAACAGTGCACAATTGGGCCTTTGGTTTTGTGTTGTGAAGACAGGGCGATGTGAGGGTGGGGAAAAACTGGTTCATTTGGCCTATGTAGAAATGCCCAAGGCCTTTCTCATAGATTATTCTCCTCTGGTGGCAGCTTCTTATCCTTTCCCTTTTCTCTCCTTCTCTGGGCAGGAATAAGTTTTAAAAAACAACAACAAAATATCATTGAAAGTCTGAGCACCTGTTTTCTTTATTTTGCCTATGTAGCTTTGTATAAACAAAACAAAATCCTAAAAAGTTACCTTTTTTCACACTAGACTGTCATGTCCAGAAAGCTACCTTCTCTCCCGTTTGTGAAAAATCCGAGCTCCCTGAATGTACTGCTTCTTCTTATCCCTAAAGGCATGCTCTGCCTCCCTTGTTGAGGCAAGACTGCCCTTTCCCTTTAAGTTTATAGTGTGATCATTAATTTTGGACAGTGGTGCTGTATCACTAAACAGATAACTTCTACTGCCATTATAATTCACTGTCATGGAGCCACCTAACTTTAAACCCTAAATGGTTAAAAATCATAGAATTTTATTATTTTTTTAGGGAAAGAGCCTTCCAAACTGGAGAGGAAAGTGACACATTTTATAATCATGTAATTGTGCAGTTTTTAAAATCTATCTGCCTATGAGCTCCGGCATCCAACAGTTTTGTGCCTATTAATGTATTTTGGGACATGTGGGGAGCAGCTTCTTCATGGTGGGCAGTTCAATGGAACATGTGTCTTGTATTCTACATCCGCTGCTGCATGCAAATCACTCTTGCTGAGGTATTAATTGACTTCTGTTCTCTCTCCAGAGCAAGCTGGCTCTGCTGCACCATCCATATTCAGCCGAGATCGCACAGGAGGGGAAACGGTCTTTGATAAGCCCAAAGAAGAGCCTCCAAAGAGTGTCTTTGGCTGACTGCCAAGTTCAAGATCTGTGATGAATATTCATGGTCTCCTTAACCCCTCCTTTTGCTTTCACATACAACAGTCTTACTGCTGCACTGTTAACTTAATTCCTTTAATTACTAACTAACCCAAGAAACTGCACTGAAAGATGCCACTTCTTTTATATACATATATACTCACAGAGAGACATATTGTGGACTTTTTTTTACCCCTCAGCTGTGGATGATGGTAATAAGAGTTCAGGCTGGTAGCATAATGACCAACTTTCTTTCACTCATACATACATGATTCTTCTCTTGAAATATATGTTCCAGAACGGTATCCCAGTTCCAATTGTGTTGATATTTTTGTGATTTAAACCAATAAAAGCATGGTGGTTTTGATCTTGGCTAGACATTATCCCTCCCCCCCAAGAAAAGCAACTTTCATTATATAACTACTTCCTCACACAGAAAATTATGGAAATTTGAATTTAAGCCCAAGGGATTAATATCATGAAGACTGTCTACTGTTTTCATGTTTCTATTTACTGTTAATAAAGGGCAGGCACCCAATACTGTTGTTCACGCAGCCTACTGCTAGTTAATGACTGTTTATATATAGTCCCTGATCCTTCCAGGAGGCAGTATTTCCATTCTGCTGTCCAGAAGGAAGAGAGTTTTCCCCCTAGGCAGCAATACATCCAGAGATGACTTTACTCTTGATTGGCTGAGTTTTGATTTCCATGGGAATGGTAATTTCGAAACAGTGGGGAAAAGGAGATTGTATTGAATCTTCACTGTTGCAAAGCAGCGGGATAAGGGATAAATCCACAGCAGCCATGGCACTTGATGTCCTGAAGGTTGATTTTGGAAGTGAGGGTTGTCAACACACCTACAGGAGATGCGGGGGGGGGGGGGGGGGGAGTGCAAATTGGTCAAAGTATACAGAGTGGATCTATATGCAATGTCCTTAAAACAGGAGATTTACAGAAATAATGCTTTGAAGTCTGCCTGCTTCCATTCCCAGTGTGCTTCGGTATATAACCCAGTTTCTCACCTTCCTTCCTGTTATCCCAGCCTTTGGTCAGATGTGAGTATCACCAAGTTACATCTGATAAAATAGTCTATGACAGCATATGCTACCAAGGTCTTTCTTTTTCTCCACTGAAAGGTGTTACAAGACCCCTTAGTATACTGAATGTCACCAAGATATTGTACCCAGAATGGACTCAGGAGCAGTCTTGATTCTTAATGACAGAGGTCTCCATGGGCAGGTGATAGATACATTCTTCACACTCTTCATCGCAGTTGTGTTCCCAGGTTGCAGCCTTGACCTTTGCTAGACAAGTGTAGGGTGGTTCTCACGTCTAGGGGATGGGGAAAGTAACCCTTTGCACTTGGACACCTGCAGCAAGGATGAAACCTTTCCTTGGCCTGCATTGGGGTGGAGGAAGGCAATGGCAAACCTCCTCAGAAGAAATTTTTCTTGCTAAGAAAACTCTAAGCTAAGGTGGCCAGAGTATGAAGGCACATAACAACAATTAAAGAAAAAAGAGGGTTTCTGTCCCTGATTATATTTTGAAAAGATACCCCCCCCCTTGAAGATCATTCCTGTCCTTAAGGTAGAGGCCAGGCGAGTATCAAACATATTATGCCACTTACTTTCTCCTCTTATATTTTATGAATTGGAGGCAGCAATATTACTTCTGTGTTTAGAGATGGGAGCAGGAGGAGGTGTTCATTGGTTTTCATGTAATGTTGAAGCATGGTACATGGTCCCAGAAGGTAGGGGTTCATCCCAAAGCAAGTTTTCAGGAGGGTGGAGTCAAACAATTCCTTCCTCTCACAGGCTTCTGCTTAAACTCTGGGATCCAAATTTTCAAGGGCCAAGCGGAGAAGTTGAAACGCAAACCAGGGTGGTGGAGTTTATTAATTTCATGAGACTTTAATTAATTGTCAGATAATTTGGGTTATGCATTGAATCTGGGACACTAGCTGGCATCTTGTTGGTATCATACATAGGCATAAATCCACCTTACAATGCTTTATGTCTCCCTCCCCTTCTTTTTGTTTTGTTTTTGGTTATTTCAGGGTATCATATTCTCCTACTCAAACAACTAAAGCTCCCACACACCTGGATTTACCATACAGCAGCTATCTCCCCTGACAGCCATCTGTGGCTGGTGGAGGATCAGAGAAGCATCTGGTTATGTCCTTACAGCCAGACATGAAATTATTATATGCTGACCGTGGATCTCTACTGATAAAGTAATAAGTTCATGTTTGGCTATGGGGGCCACAGCCAGATTCTTCTCTAATTCTCCTCTCCCACACCAGGCACAGAATGGCTGAGGGGTAGGACTATAGTGACTCTGTAGTAAGTCCAGCTGTAGCACAATTCTGTGTGCCAAATTATTATGTTATGCTGTGCCTTATAGGATCTTAGCCTTTGTGTGTAAAACATGCTTCCGAGCTGTGGCACTTCTCTGGCTTACAGCTCTTTATGTGAGTATATAGAACTGCAGTCTTAGCAATTTTAAAATGCATATTATCTGATTGGCATGAATTTTCATTTGGAGGTCTGAAGAAAAATACATTCCATATGGTGGAATGGATGAGACGAAGAGTAGGCATTGTCCTCTTGTCTGTAGAAGAATATCGAAACAGCTTTGAACAGAAACAGGCTCCATCTTTTCCTTCCTGACATCCCTTTAACTTAAGATATTGTTCTCCATAAGCCAGCTTCATGTAATAGTTTGAGCATTGGACTACAGCTCTGGAAAACATGGTTTGAATTCCTGCTCAGCCATAGGAACCCACTGGGTGACCTTGGGCAGGTCACATACTCTCAGCCTCAGAAGAAGGCAATGACAAACCCTCTCTGACCAAATCTTGCCAAGAAAATCCCATGATAGGTTTGCCTTAGGGTTGGAGATGACTACAAGTTGGCACACAACAACAATTGATCTCCATCGTGTTACCCTTTATACAGCTGTTTCCAATATCTCTCTGCTTCATCTATGGGAGCAATGGTTAAAGCAGTTTCACCACACAGTGCAATGCTGGGTGCAGAATTCTAAGAGTTGTAGTCCAAAAAGTACTTTACCAAACTCTGGTGCACATTACACCTCAATCAGCCCAGTCCTAACAACCTTTATACAGATCAGTGATGGAAGCAGAAGATTGCCCTACTCGATGTTTGTGACTGAAAGCAAGATGTTTGTTCGAGTATTATGGGTGCTTTCTGAAATCTTACCAAATTCTAAGAATAATAACAATGAAAAGTTTCCCAACAACATTTATAACACCCTTCTTACCAAAGGGCTGAACATCAGACATATATACATAATAACCAATGATAAAGCACAACACTATAAAATGTTAAAACACTAAAATTATTATTATTATTGTCTCATTTTTATGTCTCCTTTCTCCCAAGAGGGACCCAAAGTGACTCACAAGATAAAACACCTTAAAAACAATTTTTTTAAAAAAAATAAAAAAACTATTGAAAAAACTATTGAAAAACAATTAAAATACAAAAAAAAAAAACCAAATAAAACCGCCCACACAATTAAATATACAGTACTAAAATAACATTCTAAAGAGTTTCCCAAGAGTCTTCTACCAAATTAATGGAGCAGAAATGTTTTGTCTGTTGGATTTTGATTATTTTTGCCTGGTTGACCATCCTAGAATTTTAATTATTGTTTTAATATAGGCTTTACTCCAAAGAGCTCATTATGGAGTTCTGAGCTTTTGTAGTTATTCATCAATGTTTCACAGATGAAAACTGGAATATGTGCAGCCAAGAAACATCAGAGTGTGATCAAAATGGTAAAATTTAAGAAAAAGGAAGAACATGCAAGCTAGGAGTGTCTGTACCAGGTTGATTTTCTCTGAGCCTATTGGGAAGGATAGGCCTCCTCCTGTCCTCTCCCTCCAAGTTAACTGAGAGTAACCTACTCTTTCAATTTGAACTCTGTGGCAATTGATGTATGCTGAGAACAAGGGGATATGGGGAAGGAGGAGAACAAAATTGGGACATTTTAAAAGCACCTTGAAACAGTAGGATGTCAAAGGATTAATCAAGCGTGTTCCTGTTGAGAGGGTCAGTCTAACTGATCCAAGGGTGTCCCCTTAAGCCAGGGCATACTTAGCTCAGTTAGAAAAACCACAGCTGGGTGGAAAGTATGTTAGTGGCAGAACAGTCTGTAAGTTACTCACGAGGCCTGTACATGAGCAGATAAGATAAGGTTTAGGCGGACCGCAAGAAACCAGAATATGCTGAAACAAGAGGAACAGAAAGGAAATGCTTACGCTAACAGAAAACTTAGCCAAGTTAAAAGAAGAAGCTTGTTGCTGGACAAAAAGTAAGAAACTCTGCTTCTCTGCTTTGAATGGTTGAAAAAGTGTATAAAGGATCCGTGCAACCAAAAAAGGGGGGGACAGTTTTCTTTCACCGTTAGGTGGCTGTCCCCCCGGCCGGTTAATAAACCTACCTTGGTTGGAATCAAATAATTGGTCTGGTCTTTGTCTCCCGTACCTTCAATTCCCGGGATATGTTTGGGAACGCTTAATTCCCTTACATTTCATGGTGCATTGGCCGGGAATTAAATTGAAGGACGGGAACCGGACCTGATGTGCCTTTGACCACGCCAGAGGATCACCGCGGTCGGAGCCAGCAACGGCGACAGTACGGTGAGAGGGGCCCCGCTATAAGACCATCGGCTTCCCTTTGCTGTGTCCGGCTCGTCGGTCGTTCCTGGTGCCAACGGCAAATTGATCCAACCAACGGGGTAGAAGACGTCTTGGTGGAGCCTCGAGGCAAGTATGAGGGTGTATGAATGGTCTTGATGTATGAATGGTCTTAAACTAGTCGGGAGGTGTGTGAAGTGTGTGTGTGTCGTCGCATTTCCCGACACTGACCATTGTTTCAGTACCGGGTCGGCGGAGAGTGGGATTTGTCGCATTGCCCGTATCTGGCCATATGTGCATCTGGGAGACCGGGTCGGCAAATCCAATGAGTCAAGTGATCGCTCCCCCCATTCCTTAAGTGATCACGAATCCCTGTCTACCCTGTATGATTGTGTGATCAATATTGGGTTGGGTCTAGACCTAGTAAAGGTAAAGGAGAAATAAGGTACCTAGGTTAAGGCTAGTGAGGGTGCCCCAAGATTCTAGCCAAGGAAAATGGGAGGAAAGTCGGGCTGGTGAGGGTGCCCCAAGAATCCAGTTTCCGCAATAGGTGGGGGTAGTTCAAAAGGAGTAACCCCCTTGGATTGTAAAATATAAGGTACCTAGGTTAAGGCTAGTGAGGGTGCCCCAAGATTCTAGCCAAGGAAAATGGGAGGAAACAGTGGGTCAAAAGGAGTGACCCCTTTGGATTGTATGTTAAATAATTGGTCAGAATTTAAGAAATACATTTCTGCAGGGTCCCGTAAGCCAGGCAAGTTAAGAACCTTTTGTGAATTAGAATGGCCAACGTTTCCACTAAATCCATCATGGCCAGCCATAGGGACCCTGGATAAGAGACTGGTTGATAGAGTAGCTGATTTTTGTGCTAGATATCATCCAGACCAGTACTATTACATCTCAGCCTGGCAGATCATAGTGGATATGCAACTACCGCCTAAGTGGCTTCAAGATTGCAAATGCATGCCCCTCAGGGCTGCTGCCCCGAAGGCTCCACCACCCTTGCCCCCTTCCGGAACTCCGGAGGACGACAAGGTTTGGCCACCACCTTATCGCCCTATATATCCATCTATACCTTCCAAAGACAATGATATGCCACCACTGGAGGGAATGGAGCCTGAGGGTATTTCAAAGTATAATTTAAGACCCAGAGACAAAGAAGAAAGATAGAAAACTCTGCCCCCTGAGAGAAGTTCCTCAAGTAATACCAGATGGCCCAGTTAGTGGAAGGAATTTTCAGTACACACAACCCTACCTGGCAGGACATCCAGCAATTGCTGAATGCCTTATTCACTGCGGAACAAAAAGGACAGATCCTTAGGATGGCCAGGGAGGAGGTAGAGAAGGAAGAAGGGGCCACAGGAGAACAACTGGTGAAGTTACAAGAAAGCCGGGTCCCAACCTATAACCCGAATTGGAACCCCAATACTGAGAAAGAGAGACGGGAACTGGGACAATATCAGCAATATATTTTTAGAGCTATAAGAAGAGGGCCACCCAGACCCGTGAATTTGAAGAAAATATACGATATTCAGCAAGAAAAAGATGAGAGCCCAGGAGCATTCCTGGAGAGGCTTAAAGCCGCCTACAGACAATATAGCCCATATGATATGGAAGATGAAAGTGAGTTGTCACAGGGCACTCAAGCATTAAAACAAAGTTTCATAAGTCAATGTGCCCCAGACATCCGGCGAAAGTTACAAAAGCAAGCCGGACTCGCCCACATGACCCTGTCTAGACTTTTGGAAATAGCATCACAAGTGTATGTGGGACGAGAGGATGAGGATGCAAAGTTTAAAAAGAAGGCAAATGTTATAGCCGCAGCTCTGGGAGTCGGGAGGAAATAGAAATGGAGGACGTGGAGGTAGTGCCCAGAGAGAAGGAGGTGCGACGTGGGTGTCGGCAGCAACTACACAGGCATTAGGGAATGACTTATGTGGGCTAGCTCCCATGGAATTGACTCTGGAGCCATCAAGCCTGTTGTAAATATTTAAATAATAATAATAATAATAATAATAATAATAATAGAAAGACTGAAAGAGAAAGTGGGCAGCGTAAGCTTCCTAGACTGAAGTCCACTTCCTCAGATGCATTTGGATATGAAGATGAAGATAATAATAATAATAATAAATATAATAAATAAATAATAATAACTGGACATACATGTTACCTGGTTAGATATGTCCAGATGTCCTGCAGGAGACCAAGATGGTTTCACTCAGGAAATAAAGGAGGGATGGAGACACAAGATAAACCCTGAAGACTCCAAGGCAGATGTTTCCCAAAATGCCCTTGATGTTAAAGGAACCACAAAAGACAGAAGGTTTTAGAAGAGAATGTTTTCAGTCCAGTTGAGGGCCCTGACAAGTGGATACACTAGGAGAGAGATGAAGCAAGTGAGAATGAAGGGAATAAGAGCAAGTTACTGACAGCTGCAACTTAGGATCAAGAAGGAAAGCCAAAAGCTGCCAGAGAAAAGAGAAGAGATACATGTAGATGAAAAGCTGGAAGAGAGCCAAGCTCCACCTTGCCAGCACAGCCTGCAAGAGAGATGTTAATGAAGCAGGAGAAATGTTAATGAAGGAGATGTTAGACAGAGGACTGAAGATGTGGATGGCAGAGACAAAGAGATAGTTAACCCCAGTCGCCTATGCTATAGAAGAGAAAAAAAAGGTGCATTTTGAATTCGGCTTCAGAAAGGAGGGGCAACAGCCCACAAGTTCAGAAAGGAGGGAGGAAAGCAAAGGAGCGCTTCAGTGAACACAAAGGAAGCTGTGTAGCTTCAAGGACATTCCTAGCAGTTGTCTTTGATAAGTAATTTGTGTGTTTTCATGCTGGAGCAAACAAATCTGTTGTAAATACAAAAATAGCACCCCCACTTCGGAAGCCTCTATAATAGTGGGAGCAACAGGAAGAAAACAAACATATAAATTTCTTTCAGAAAGATCCTGTGTCTTAGGCCCCCACACTGTTTCTCACAAGTTTTTGTACATACCCGAATGCCCAATTCCCTTGATGAGAAGAGACCTTCTCTGCAAATTAAGAGCAAATCTCATGTTTGAGATTGATGGGTCGATCACAGCTACCTTTAAGGGATTCTTAAAACACCGCATGCAGTGGAACATAGAGGAGGACATTGGATGTCTAATGAGAGATTTTTGAAATATGAGAGCATTCTGGTTGATAACCCTAATATAAGGATTCAAACATGCACCACTCTGAACCCTGCCACATTGCTCCCAGTGTCAGAGGAAGACTTTTTGCAACATGATTGCATACAAACTATGGATGAAATCTATTCTAGTAGATCAGATCTTAAAGACTCCCCTTTGTCAGATGCAGAACTTGTTTTGTACACAGATGGAAGCAGTTTTGTCAAGGATGGACAGCGGAAATCAGGATATGCTATAGTTACAGAGGAAGGAGAGATATTGGAAAGAGCTAGATGGGAGAGAGGAATGTTGGTATTTCCGAATGGGAAAGTGTATGTTCCGAGTGTGTTGGCATGGCATACGGTTCAGGAATTGCATAAACAATATCATCAAGGGGGAACGGCCATGCAGCAATTGCTTGAACGACAAGTGTATTTTGAAGGGTTAACAGCTATAACAAAACAAGTGGCAATGAGATGTGAAATATGTGCAAAGTCAAATCCCCGGGTGGGTCCCTTACTACCCCCAGGTGTTCAAAGGGTTGGATTTTCCCCTTGGAAAACATTGGTTGTAGATTTCACTGAAATGCCTAAGTGTAAGAAGTTTCAATATTTGCTTGTGTTTGTATGTACCTTTTCAGGATGGGTTGACGCCTTTCCCACCACTAATGAAAAAAGCCGAACAGGTTGTTAAAGCATTGTTAAGAGACATTATACCTAGAAGTGGACTGCCTTTGTATATAGGTAGTGATAATGGACCTGCATTTGTGCATCAAATTGTTCAGAAATTAGCTCAAGTTTTAGGTGTGACTTGGAAATTGCACTGCGTTTATCACCCTCAGTCTTCGGCGCGCATGAACAGAACACTTAAAGGGACAGTATCTAAGATGTGCCAAGAGACTGAACTGGACTGGGTAACTGTGTTACCAATGGCACTCTTTAAAGTTCGATGTACACCAACTAGATTTTTGGGACTCTCTCCCTATGAGGTTGTGTTTGGGAGACCACCGTTGAACTTGCATAGACTTGAGGGGGATGTGGAACAGATTGGGAAACTTGAAGTCATTAAAGAAGTACAGTTATTAGGCCAGAATATAGAAAAGTTACAGCAATATGTGCAAACTATCAGATACCCCTTCCCCGTTACTGCTCTTCACCCTTTTTCTCCAGGAGATCGAGTTTGGCTGAAAGATTGGAAGAGCAACCCCCTTGGACCAAAGTGGAAGGGACCCTATGACGTGTTGCTGACCACACCAACGGCAGCTAAACTGAAGGGAGTGAAGCCTTGGATTCACTACACCCGGTTGAAGAGGGACAGGACCAAAGGAGTGGCGAGCAGAGGGAGATCCGGACAATCCACTGCGTCTTCGGATCAAGCGGTCCAGGGAAGACAGGGCAGCATCGCAACGTGAGCCCCCTGTCTGAGGTCAGGTGACCAAGCACCGCCTCGAAGAACAGGAGCCTTGGCTACCCGAGAGCCATGGCGAAAGAAATGAAAGGACAATTGCTAACTGAAAAACCAGAAGTGGTAAAAATAGAAACCACCTTGCAGGTGGAGCATGAAAACGCCCCAATCCCCATTTGTCCCTCAAGTGCGAGGATGCCAGGATTAAGAATTTCACACATTTTCATAATCCTCCTGTTGGGTATTATTGTAATGATGTTTTTATTCCCCTTATCATGTGAAGGAAATTGGGTTGTAAATCATGCAAGAATGATGGTTGGGGAACACGGGGAGGACAAGATCTTGGTATATGAGCACCCGTATAGAGTAAGTGAAATGGGGATGCTTCCTGCCATGATTGAAGACACATCATTCGTGGCATGAGCTTTTGTCACTATGGGATTGGTTAACTTCTTGGCTACCAGATCTTGGTTGCCTAAAAAGCTTATTTGTAACTGGCTTGGCTATTCTGCTTATTGGCATAGTGATTTGTACTTGCTTGCCTTGCTTGCTTAAGTTTTTGCAAAATAGATTTGAAAGCATGCTTCAAAAAGAAAGAAAAGTAATGTTGGCGCGTCTGACCTACCAAGAACTAGATAGTTCAATAGTTGACAGCGCCTCGTATCATAACTTACAAGAAAAAGGGGGGAATGAGAGGGTCAGTCTAACTGATCCAAGGGTGTCCCCTTAAGCCAGGGCATACTTAGCTCAGTTAGAAAAACCACAGCTGGGTGGAAAGTATGTTAGTGGCAGAACAGTCTGTAAGTTACTCACGAGGCCTGTACATGAGCAGATAAGATAAGGTTTAGGCGGACCGCAAGAAACCAGAATATGCTGAAACAAGAGGAACAGAAAGGAAATGCTTACGCTAACAGAAAACTTAGCCAAGTTAAAAGAAGAAGCTTGTTGCTGGACAAAAAGTAAGAAACTCTGCTTCTCTGCTTTGATTGGTTGAAAAAGTGTATAAAGGATCCGTGCAACCAAAAAAGGGGGGGACAGTTTTCTTTCACCGTTAGGTGGCTGTCCCCCCGGCCGGTTAATAAACCTACCTTGGTTGGAATCAAATAATTGGTCTGGTCTTTGTCTCCCGTACCTTCAATTCCCGGGATATGTTTGGGAACGCTTAATTCCCTTACACTGTGAAATTAGCACAGTTGGAGAGTATGTAATTTATGTATGTATTATGTATTTTCCTGTTTTTGTCCCATATAGGACCCAAAGCAGTTTACACCATAAGTTAAAATAATACAGCTGAAAAGAATCTGGAATACAAAAATTAAAATTAAACCTAATTTAATGTAAATAGTTTTGAATTATCTAGTGTCCTTTAATTCAAAAATACCTCTTGTGTCATACTGCAGATGTTGTAGAGCAACTCCTATGATCTCTCACCACACCCACTTCAATTCTTCCTAATGAAAATATTTGTAGTCTATCTATTATAAAGTTGCATGGCATGTCTTGCACACATTACTTCTGCATTATATGCCTGACCCTTTGGAACAGTCTTTCATTACATACCACAGACCCTGAGGCCTTGCCTCCAGTATCGGGATATAGGAAAAAGCAACACCATAGGTTTTGACTAAGACTGTTTCTCAGCTTCTTGAGAGGGTAGTGTTGAGCAGCTGGGAAGCTCCAATCATCATTGGCCTTCAACTCTTGCCTAGAGGTAATGGGAACTTTTGTCCAAGACTTGGTAGCCCACACTTGCCCATCCCTGCTCTAGTGCAGAAACTATTCCTACAAAGACCACATGTAGTCCACAGGTGTCAGAACAGGGGTCCAGAATCCCAGACAATCAACCAGTCAGCTTTATGTAGAATAAACAGAACTTTATTGATGCTCCAGGATCAGCAAAACCACACCATTCAGCTTCTTAGCTGAGACTGACCAGTCCCCGCCCAGCACCCCTATATCTTCCAAAGTACCACACCTCCCTCTTTCTCACAAAAGCCCGCGAAAGATCTATTCCAGTTTTTTTCCACAGGTTTCGGTTCCACCTTATCTCCCCCCTTCACAATGCTTCCCACCAGAAACTCCTGCATTCCAAGCTCAGAGCCGAGCAGCCCCAAGGTCAACTGATAAATCCTCCTGGCACCGTTATGCACTCCTACTCTCTATCTAGCAACTAACTATGTACCATCATCCCCAACTACCTCTACTAACCCATATCTGGAAGAATACTACAAGGATTCTGACAGTCGGCCCCCCGAAAAGAAACCCCCCCCCCTACATATGATAAACACAGTACATTAAAGGAAACAGCAAAGGCAACAAAATACTATTTAGGCTTGTCAGGATACAGACGATGAAACTTCATAACCAAAGCAGGGGCTTTAACATGTTTAGCTAACACCCTGACCCTGACAAGCCGTTCGTCATTCAGGTGGACGCGAGCGACCACGCAGTAGGGGCAGTGTTGCTACAAAAGGACAATAATGGGCTGTTGAGGCCTTGTGCCTACTTGTCTCAGCTAACTGTCAGAACACTTAAGGAGTTTATTGAAAAGAACTTGACGAGAGGATTCATTAGACCTTCCACCTCCACTTTTGCCGCACCAGTGTTCTTTAGGGAAAAGAAAGATGGAACGCTGCGGCTGGTCACGGACTATCGAAACCTAAATGGGATTTGTAGCACCAATAAGTACCCTCTGCCTTTAATGAAGGATATGCTAGGTCGGTTGGCCACAGGCAAGGTGTTTACCAAACTAGACTTAAGGGACGCTTATTATAGGGTACGGATTAAAGAGGGGGATGAACATAAGACTGCCTTTAATTGCCCTCTAGGGGCCTATGAGTATCTGGTCCTCCCCTTTGGGCTAGCGGGAGCCCCCGGGGTCTTCATGAGACTCATAAACGAAGTACTACATGACTTGCTGTTTGAAGGGGTGCTGGTATACTTGGACGATGTTCTAATTTACTCTCAGGACCTGGAGAGCCATGTGCCACTAGTGCGAGAGGTGTTACAACGACTGCTTGATAACCAGCTATATGTAAAACTGTCTAAATGCCATTTCCATACGGACAAATTGAATTTTTTAGGGTACCGGGTGTCGGCGCAGGGAATTGAAATGGACCCACAAAAAGTGCACACTGTTCTGAGCTGGGCCCCCCCTAAGACCCGAAAACAAGTACAAAAGTTTCTGGGCTTTGCCAATTTCTACAGGCAGTTCATCCCGGACTTTGCTAGAATAGCACTGCCAATTACGGATCTTTTGAAAACCAAAACCCAGGAGGGAGGGGGCAAGGGCAAGGAGGTTAAAGAAAAGAAACAGCCCAAACCCTCTACCCCGATTCACTGGACTGATCAATGCCAGAGAGCATTTGAGCAGTTGAAGCTCTTGTTTAGTGCAGAACCCATTTTGCTTCACCCTGACCCTGACAAGCCGTTCGTCATTCAGGTGGACGCGAGCGACCACGCAGTAGGGGCAGTGTTGCTACAAAAGGACAATAATGGGCTGTTGAGGCCTTGTGCCTACTTGTCTCAGCTAACTGTCAGAACAGGGGTCCAGAATCCCAGACAATCAACCAGTCAGCTTTATGTAGAATAAACAGAACTTTATTGATGCTCCAGGATCAGCAAAACCACACCATTCAGCTTCTTAGCTGAGACTGACCAGTCCCCGCCCAGCACCCCTATATCTTCCAAAGTACCACACCTCCCTCTTTCTCACAAAAGCCCGCGAAAGATCTATTCCAGTTTTTTTCCACAGGTTTCGGTTCCACCTTATCTCCCCCCTTCACAATGCTTCCCACCAGAAACTCCTGCATTCCAAGCTCAGAGCCGAGCAGCCCCAAGGTCAACTGATAAATCCTCCTGGCACCGTTATGCACTCCTACTCTCTATCTAGCAACTAACTATGTACCATCATCCCCAACTACCTCTACTAACCCATATCTGGAAGAATACTACAAGGATTCTGACAACAGGTGAAAGGCCCAGCAAGAGAAACTCCATACTAATCGGGGAGGGAGGATAATATAGCTGTTCTTAATCACATAACTGGATAAAATATGTTTTAGGTTATTTATTTAATTAAATTATTTACTTTATTTAATTTAGCTTTCCTTTTTAACATGCTGGCATGTAAGCACTATAATGCACCAGAATATGATCAAGCACTAAAAAACAAATAAGCAGTAAACAGCTCCCATTATTCTTGCATTCTGGACTCAGCTAAGAATGTTAGGTTGAAAATTAATTCAATAATGCTAAATGGTTGAAACTGTAAAATTAATTCCATACCATGACAGTGACATGAACAATTCACTAAGCAGTAAATTGGCATGTACAATTGAAACTGTTTACTAAGTTGAGTCATCATTGATTAACATGTTTAAAATTTTATTGTTGGTTGTACCATGGGACTTATGGAAAATGGCATGGAATTTGTCGTTTTGATGAGAGTTTGATAGTGGTTACTTCAAAATGCCTCTATTGTCCTTCTAAAGTTACCTTCCTCCAGTCTGGAATTTGTCCCCACAAGGCAAGTCCATGATCAAACCAGTGGCATCACTAGGGTTGGTATCACCAGGTATGGGGCAATGGCAGAGGCAGCAGTGGACTGCCTGCCCATTCGGTTTGGAAAGGCTGCAACTTCATCAAATAACCTCACGTTTATGCATCTCTCCTTTTTTTCTATCCCCAGCACAAACATTTCACTCACTCTTCAAATACCTTGTTTATTAATTATAAGTGGTTTATTTCAGTTAGAGAATTGTACTGATTGACCTCAGGTACACTATTAAGTGGAAAGCTACAAAGATCAGCATTAGAATCCAAAGTGGGGAATTCTTAAATTTAAATTCCAAAATTTCAATCAAGAAGTGTGTTCTATAAAGATCAGTACCTGAGCACGTTTTGCATTCTGGAACCAAGGATCTAAAATTCAACCTGTTCCATCTTAAATAATCAGGTAGCTAACAAGGTCACTTTTTTCTCATCTTACCTGTATAATTAAAAATATGTGGGTAAAAGAAAGGAGTCTAAACAGGAAGGGGTGGGAGGGAGGGAGATGGAGAGACCAAGAGAGAGAGAGAGAGAGAGAGAGAATAATGGCTGGGCTTGAACAAAAGTTATCTCTTAATTATACAAATACATAGCACTGAGTGAGCAAAATTACAAAGGGATTTAGTTCACCTGGGCTCCAAAACATTCTTGCTCTCTTCTCCTGTCCCTCCATCCTTGCTATCTTTCCAAAGAAATAAAATATATTAGCTTGCCTAACAACAGAGCCATGTGATACATTTTTTTTCCAATTCCAATATTTCATTTCCTGAGACAGTAGGACTTCCTGTTATACTAAATGTAACAGAAGTAGAGATGCCCACATTAATAAATTCTTACATGCTCTAATGACCCAGTTCACTAAAATATATTTTTAACTTGAGTGTTAATTAGAGAAATCTAGTGAATTAAGGAAAACACTAGGGAAAAAAACTCCACATCAATGTAACACGTTAGTTACTAAGTTAGAGAGTGTATACACCAGCCATTAAGGCCAGCCTGGGAGTGCAGATGGGGTATGATGTCCACACAACACACGCCCTAACTCTGCCCCAGGCCAGTGTGATGCCATATGCCACATCACACAGCAAGTAGCATCATGGTGCTCCTCTGGCACTGCGTGTACATGATGCAGTGCCAAAGGAATGCCAAAAAAGCTATGGCTCACTTTCCACAGCGCAGAAAGGAGATGCTTTTGGGGGCTCTTTTTTGTACCAAAGAAAGGCACAATCAGGACTGCAGCGTGTGTTTGCCATGGCCCTGGTCTGGCGCTAAAAGTCTATACAGCCCCTTAATTCCAAACTCTGAAATTTTGTTGTGTTGGGCACAAGAAATTTTCTCTTTTTAAAAAGATGCCTCTTTCCAGACAGTTCAGTTTAATTGTGGTGCAGTTGAACATGTTAGCCTTAAAACATTTTATGCGAGGATCTTCAAGTACAGTCAGCCCTCAACATTTGCGGCTTTGACTTTTGCACATTTGAGGATTTAATTAATACATTCTCTCTAGAAATTTCTAGGTCCTCCAGAGTGGCCAAGGGAGAATGCATTTTATCACATGCCACACTGTGTGATAAAATGCATTCTCCCTCGGCTGTGCATGTCCCCTGCCCATGCCCAGATCCCAGAGGAAAATGAGTGCAATAAGCTTCGCTCAGACGTTTTGCCCCATGCTATCGCCCAGCACCAAGCCATCCCCAATCAGGGCTCAGGCGCATGATTTTACTCTGCTAGAAAGCCTTTATCGGAGCAAAATCGTGTGGCTGAGCCCTGATTGGGAACGGCTTGGTGCTGGGCGATAGCATGGGGTCAGCATGAGGACAGTGTGGCATGCAATAAAATGCATTGTACCTCGTCCACTTGTGTCTACAGCCTGTGCCAAGATCAAGGACGAAAGTGAGTGAAATAAGCTTCCATGATATCTGGAATACAGAAACCTCCCCAATACTGAGCCAGGCTATTGTCCACCAATCCCAGAACTGTCAACTCTGAAAGAACCTGAAACAACTTTTTCTTAGCTTTGTCTGAAAATCGCTGTTGGTCTCTCATCCAACCATTAACTGGGAGAGTTCTGAACTGGCAAGGTGGGATGCTATTATAGCCATATTAGAGACTGTGAATATGGAAAATGTATTTATTATTATTTATGTTTATGTTTATCACCTCCCAGCTCACCAAGGCTCTTGAGGTGATGTGCAATGTATTAAAACAATTAAAATAATAAATACATTTGAACACATTAAAAAAAACCCAAAACCACCTCTTTAGAAATAGTTCTAACATCATAATTAAAACTAAAATACAATAATAAAACAACCAGAGCAACCACTCCTATTTTTATTGACTGAAGACCAATCAAAATAATACAGATTTATCTCCCTGCCAAATGCTCAGAAGGGATAGAAGCTGTTCCAGATGCCTTTATGTAACAAACACATTCTTTGGCCCGAAAGCCAGAAAGAGAAGAATTGTATGCTCTAGACTGTATTGTCCAAGTGTAAATATTCAATCTGCTCATTTCTGGGAACTTCCTACTCAGAAGCGCCAAATCCTAGTTAGTCATTAATCTCTTCCAATCATTCACATTTCTTCTTTAGTTGGTTCTGATGTTTCAAAAATGGAAAGGCAATTTTGTTATTCTGTTTATGGGCTATTCCTACCCCACCCAATTGGCAGCATGAAGAAATTGGACAGATGAGTGGTGATTTTCAGAATGATTAACTGCTTTATCACACTAGGGGGCAAACGGGATTTAAACAAGAGTTAAACAGGAAATGCCCTATGTTTATCACAGGACATTTCCTGTTTAACTCTCGTTTAAATCCTGTTTGCCCCCTAGTGTGATAAAGCAGTCTCTACCTCAGTACTAATGCTATCTGCAGTCTCTTCTTTAGATGCAAATTAGTCTTAAGACTGGTTCCTAGTGCCCCACTGGTTATGGCTTAACTTCATCAACTACAAAAGCAAGAATTTAAGTTTGTGTGACTGTATAACTAAAGCAAATTCAGTGAGTTATTTACACAAAATATTAGATTCCTGCACTGAGCAAACAGCTTCAAGTCTTTATTTTTTGTTGTTCTAAACTGCTGTTCTTGCAAACAGCTGATAGCACTAGAAAATCAATTTTGGATTTATTTTTTTAAATGCTTTCCTCCCTGTCATCCTTGCTAGTTTTATGTGCACTGGAATTAATTTAAAACTGCAATGGTCTCCAAGCCATACTGTTCTGGTTTTTACTTGTGGGCTGGAAGGTGATACAGAAATTCTGTAAATAAATTAATAAATGGAAAGATTTTGCTTTTCTGCTCTGCACCTCAGGAACTACTATTCAGAGATAGATTGTCCCTGAACATGAAAGGGGAACATGGGGGGACGTGGTTTACTTCCAGAAAGCACTGGGAGCCTGGATTGTCTCTCTGGGCTGTCAGGGGGTGCGACTTCTGGTAGCCACTCATGACTACGAGTCCCAGAAGGATTTGTGGCTAGAAACCCCACACCTCTGCCCCAGATGGTGGCCTCCCTGATTGGTCAGGAGGTTGGGAAGGGGCAGTAATTCTGCCTGTTCTTGCTGCCTATTGGTTGGTGGCCCTATTTGTGGTGTGGTTTCCTGTACTGCGAAGCACAGGATCGCGAGTCTCACAGGGACCCCAGGGTGCTGGGAGCAGTGAGGTGTTTCCATTGTTGGGGCAACTATTGAACAGCATCCCCCAGTGACAAAGGGGAGAAGACGCAAACATGCAATCAATTGGTTAGCTCTTCTGTCATCTGGAAGCCCAGCTGTGACCGAGCAACTTGGTTCATCAAGCAACAGGCGGGTTGGTCAATGCCAGATCCAGACCCATGCATTTGGGCCAACTCTACCTGTCAGCTGTACTCAATAAAGTTGTGACCTTTTCCTGCCAACGGTGTGTCCTGGTTTTTCCTTCCTGCAACACCTCATCTTCCCCTGGAAATTTTTAGATGGTGAAGATTTTAATCAGTGCAGTTCAAGAAAAGTCTGCCTACTTAATCCTGTTATTTTCCCCCTCTCCCATTGGTGGTATCTTATACTATTGGCCCAATTCTCTCTGTCAAAGATGTTATTGTCTTCAGTATTTGGTGACTTCTTGCTTTTTGGAGAACTATGTCCCTCTTTAAACTCAGTTTAAATTCCCCATCAGGTTTTCGGGATTTCTAGCAAATACATTTTTAATCAAGAGTTGTGAGCTGCAACACATCTCTTGCCAGAAATCTGTTTTCATGAAAATGCAGACCATGATCCCAGAAGCCAAATCTTTCCTGATGGTACCTTGTGCAAAGCCAGTTGTTCACTTCTTTCCTCTCTTCCTTCAACAGGAAAAGAGGGAACAACTTGGGCTCCAAGGTCCTTCAGCTTCCTACCCATTGCCTGATAGTCCCTTGCAATGTGTGGAAGGCTTTATCCTTCAGGATCATTTCTTCAGGGTGACCAGATGTCCTAACTGCAAATTAGGACGAGGCACCACGAAATATAGGACATTCAAGAAAAACGGATGACAGTACAAAATAAAAGCTTAAAACACTAATATAAAGGTAAATTCATGCTTTTTAGTCATGCTCAAAATGGGGGACATTTTGTCCATTCATCCTGGACTGAAGGTTGAAATGTAGTCCATGTCTGGGAGAAAGAAGCCTTGTTAGCCTCTCTGTTACATCATGAATCTTCACCCCTGAAACACAGCACTTCTCTCCAGACATCCTCTTAGGACTGCTCACCTCTGCTTCTGTTGCCCTCAGAATCACATATCACCACCACATGTCTCTTTTTCCTCTGGGAACTGGGAGGAGTCTTTCCGTCACAGAACCCTTCAGGTTTGGCTGTGGATCTCCCAAGTCTTAATCCCGCATCCTAACCACTACGCTGCACTGGCCCTCTCAATCATCCTGGCTTCCTTGTGAGCTTCTGTTTAGAAGCATCCAATTGACCACTGTTAGCAACAGAACTTTGCACTGGGAAATGGATCTTTGGCACTTCTGTACCAGGAATTGGAAAGATCTGGAATCTTCATTCAGATATCATCCCTTTCCTTTAGGTGCATACAAAAAAAATGTAAAAGACTGTACACACTGGCTGCCATTTTGATGGGGAAAAAACATATACAAATACAGTGGGCCCTCCACTTTCACTGGGGTTAGAGGCACAGGACAAGTGGAAAAACTGCAAATTGACTGTATACCTGTTCCTTCTCCCCCCCCCCCCTTTCCGGACCTTCAACTACTTCTCTGGAGACAGTGGAAGGCTCGAGACAATGGGGAAGAGAAGGAACACACCTGTCCCTCCTCTTCCCCGCCCTCCACGTGTCCTCAAAAATGGCTTCGAATGCCATCTCTGACACACGTCCCATAGGTTCACCACCATAGCTCTAATCCAATCAGAAAATGTTCCTGCTTGAAGAGGGGATAGGACATTTTTTCTTTTCATCTGATCCTTCACACAGGAGATACCTAGTCAGGACTGGGTATGGGGAGATCCTGAAGCAATTTGTGTCTTAACAGCCTGTTTCATAGTGGCAAGGCTGCCTCTGAGGGCACATTCTCTCTCCACCCTACCCTTCACACCCATTTAAGGGATTTGAATGCCTGGCAAGCTTGGGTTGAAACAATTTGTGCAGTTTGAAATCATCTTCCAGAAGCTTGATGTGCAAATGAATATATCAAGGGAAGAAATTGTACTGAATCACAGTGATAATACAACATCACTGCCATGAATGACAGCTATTGTATATCCTCCACAGTTTAGCAGTAAATAAAATTCTCTTCTGTGTTTCCTTTTTCAGGGTAATCCAATCCCATCTCCCTGATATAAAGTCCCCCCACCCTCTCTCTTCCCTCTCCATGTTCTATCTTTCATATTCAAATACATTTTGCAAAGCACAATTTTAATTTCTTAAGCAGCCATTCTACAGCAAGTGTATGCATATTCATCAACCTGTATTTCTGGATATACTAGTGTGTATGCAGGTGGGGACTAGCAATGCTCTGTTCCATGGGAAGAAGGTAAAATGTGAGAATTAGTGTGTCTACACTATTATTTTCTCTTCCATTAGAGATGGGCAACCACCAAGGGTTGAGGCTGCATGGGATTCCCAAAGGATGCTGGAGGATTTCAGCTGCCCCATTTTCATGTTTCATGTCTCATCCACAGGGTCACCATGGTCGAGATCGACTTGAGGGCAGTTAACAACAACAACAAAGCTGCTTTGAGTCCCAATCTGGGGAAAAGGTAGGATAGAAATAAATATAATAACAATAATTTCACCGACCTACAATCTAAAGTGGCACACTCTCAATCTTTGCATCATGTCTAATTCAAAAGATCCTCAGTAGATGGAGAACTTGAAGGATCCTTATTATAAATTGTTTGGATGTTAACAGAAGGTGGAGCTATTGCACTGCTTCACCTGAGCTGTAAAGTATCAAACTACTGGTGGGAGAACTGTAAAATATAGCAGTTGCACAAAGAGACTTATGCTAGATTTCAAAGTCTATAATGAAAGGCAGCCAACAAACTAGGGGAAACTGAGTAATCACATATCATGATGATCTCAAGTTTACCAAGACAGAGGTTTGTAGAAATCATGGTTTTTGAATTTTTGAAGCAAATTCTTGAGCAGTAGTAAACTTGTAGCCATTTTGGTAAAAGACACCTTGAGGCGAAGATGTGATAGAGCTGCTTAGGGTTGCCCACCTGGAGATGTCTGTTGTCCCTTTGATGGCTGCATAGAAGCAAGAATTTCAGGGACAGGAGACATTTCTAGTTTTCACCAGTTTTTATTATAGATGCCTGGAGGTGTCAACATCTTTCAAATGCAAGGTCCCCTTAGAGGAGCTGGGCATGTATCAGTTGGCCTGGGCCTGCCTCCCACATGGAGGGAGCATATCAATGCTGGTATGGTGCACTGTTGCCAGCTCCTTGCTTTCAGAATCCAAGTAACTTGAACTCTATAAATGAGCCAGTCGGGTGGGGATGGACATACAAAATAAACTCTACAGGCTACAGGGTCCTTTTGTAATGACAGCATGAACTAGATGATTACAGCCACTGGTAGGGCTAATAGTAGTGACTCAAGCCAACTAAAGTGTGACATTTTTATTTATTTCTTCGTCTTCCTCTTTCTCCTCCTCCAGCTGCCACATTGTAATGTTTATAGCTCCCCTTTTTCCCACCCCGGAACCTAAAACAGCTTACTCCCTACTCTTCCATATGGCACATGAAACCAGATTTCCTGAGCCAGAGTCCAACACTTTAACCTGGTGTTCATAACCTGCTCTTTCCCATGAATTCCTTTAAATATCTTTTGTTGTCATGGACCACCAAGACTTAACTGAATATTTAAAGCCCTAAAGTGTGGCAAATGTTTATTTAAAGTTGCTCATCAAGAGTCTTCAAATTTGAAGAGAAGGGAGAAATAAGCAAATGTGCATATTCCTATTACAATATTTTTATTTGCTGGGCATGCACATGTCCACGCGTGAGTTCTGGAAGGATCGAGATTGTTTTTCATTCTTCTCTCTTGTGTTTTGTGTTGATGTGCAGGAGGGAGTTTGCTGAAGGCAGAGACACACATACAAACATGAGCGCATACACACTGACCTATTACACTCCCTCATTCACAGACACCAGAGAGTGGTTCCCTCTACTCTAGAATGGCTACTCCTGCTGCTGCTTCTGTCACTCTGGTTACACCTGCCAGCCAGCCAGCCAGCCTGCCTGCCTGCCCACCCATCTGCATGTCTCTGTTTCCCTCCACATCAAATTCTGCACACATCAGCAGCCCCAAAGTTTGTGTTCTGCACCACACAGTTTTTTTCACCGTGGTGAAAGCTAACATGCAGGAGGGAAGGGAGGGAGCCATAGAGACAGTGAGCAAGGGGTGGTGGTGCTCAGCAGAGAATTTTTTGGCAAAAGTGTCTTTGCTGAGAGGTATCTTCTTGCCCCTTTGGAGTTCCTGGAGGAACAAGTCAAGAGATGGCTAAAGACAGGAGGGCTGGGAGGCACACCCATGCTGCTACTGCTTGCAAGAGCAGGAGGAGTAAGACTCTTTCTCTCCTCCTCGTCTTCCTCTGCCTCTCTTTCACTCTGGTCTTTTCAGCTTGGGCTGAACCCAAAAGGCCTTGAGAAGGCAAAGGGAGGAGAATCGTCTTTCACAATGTGCCTGTGGGGACATTGCAGCTTCCTGGGGGTCTGTGGACCACAAAAGTTAAGAACTGCTGACTTTTGTCAAGCAGTGATCTGCTCTACATGAACTGGAGAGAAAAGCTCATATGTACAAATAAGAGTGTTGTCTTTGATTTTCACCTGGTTCTACTTCTCCAGGAGGAGACGTTGGGCAATGTTGGGACTTGCATTGCCAGAAAGTTAGACTGTCATTTCCTCTTCCACCTACACCTACCCAGTGTTTTTACTTAACAGTCATCATATTCTGCCTGCCATGGAGGAACAGCCTTCAGAACCAACACTGAGGGACTCTATTTGCCATTACATGATCGGTACAGGTTGCTCTGTTGCTGGAACATTTCAAACAAACATCTGTTAAAGTAGTAAAAACTAGTACAAATACCCACTTCCACCCCCACAATTCATTTTTTTCTCTCCAGAGGTTAGGTCAATGGCTGCAGGGTCAAAAGATGGCATCCATCCCACAGGATGCACGCCTTGCCAAGTGACACATTTAGCCCCAAGAGGTAAATTGTTTGCCAGGGTTTCAAATGGACATTTGTGAAAGTGACAAAATGGGTCAAAAAGCAAATTAAAATCACACAAAACCTTTGCAGAAGTAAATGCAAAAAACAGCAACCTAAGTAGCCTTAAAAACAACTAGCACAAATAAAATGGCACAAATTGAAGCTCCCAACAAGCAGGGACTTTTATAAAATTGCTCTCTCCCCACAGTATAGACTAATAAGGGAGATAGAAGACCTCTGGTCAAAAGGCCTTGGGGGAAGAATTCCATAATCAGTTCCCCATAGTAAAAAGGCTCAGCAGTATAGGAGATCTAATAGGTACAGGTAAGGTCACCAGGAGAAGAGACTTTGCAAGCAAAACCAACTGATTGAGAGCAAACGGTCTTGATCTCCTCATCTAGGCCTTTGCAGCAGACGTGGGCAAAGTGTGTTATGTGAGCTGCATGTGGGCCTCCCATAGCCTCCAGATTCAAAAAGTGCCAACAAATGCCCTCTAAGCAGTGCATGGAGAAGCTTTGCCACATTTTGGCCCTCTAAACTAATCCATTAAAAGTCTATATGCAAACTGCAAACACAGCACTGCATAGCACTAAAATGCCACCACAGTCAGTTTCCAAAAGCCTGATGGCTGTATGATTTTGAACATCTTTGCCCAGTGAAGGAGCCAGTCGAGTTTTAAAAGCTTGCATTATGTATTTTGTGCATTTTGGTTGACCAGTAAAGATACTGCTGTTTTGTGGACCTTGGATGTTGTGGCATAAAAACTGTTTTGACTTGCTGATGGAAGGAGATCAATGAGGGAGCCATCCTGCCCTTTCTTGGGCAGACAACACTGAATTTCCCAAGAAGTCTGTGTATTTCTATGTCTGAAAAAGCCTATACAAAATCTAAAAGTTCTTTTTTTTTCCAGGCATAGCTGTCTGCTCAAAAAAGGGGCCTGTGGTTTCACAAGGGATGGAGACACCCTGATCCCAGAACAGTTATCTTCCTGCTGCTAATAGATGGGGAAAAAATTAATGGAGTAAATTTACTCCATTAAAATTTGTGCTGGTCCCCATGTGGTCAATAGGGGAATGGCCTCTGCCTGCATTGAGAGACCTTCAAACCAACTGAAGTAGAGCAGAGGCAATGTACAGTGGGACCTTGTTATCTGCTGGGGTTTGGTTCCAGGACCCCTCATGGGTAACAAAATCCATGGATGCTCAAGTCCCATTCAATCCAATGGCATATCAAAATGATGTATCTTATATAAAATGGAAAATCAGGGTTTGCTATTTGGAATTTATGCTTTTTCTAAATATTTTCAAGCCGTGTATACTTGAATCTGTGTATAAAAAAATCTGTGGATAAGGAGGGCTGACTGTACATGCAAAATGTAGGCCTGTGACTCTAACTCTTATCACTTTTCTTCCTCGTGTATGATTTTTTAAACATTTTTTTACCTGATGAAGAAGCCACAGGTGCTTCAAAAGCTTACATTATGTGTTTTGTGCATTTTTGCTGGTCAGTTAAGATATCACTCCTTAGTAAATTTTGGACTTTGCTTTATTTTGCTGTATAGCCAACATGGATATCTCTGAATATGTTTCCTTAGCAGTATAGGGTTGCGTTTACTGTGTATTTGGTACCACCATTGTGCATTCCATTTTGAGCACACCTATGTTTGTATTATTTAACTTCACTAGAGAGTGAGTACTTACTTGCTGTACTAAAGCATGGAAATATGATGGTTTTAACAGAAACAGCCTTTGTTCAGAAGTAATTTCTGCTTATGTTCAATAGACATGGCTTCCAAATAGCAGGCAAACGGTTACAGCTTTAAAAACTGTTCTGAAGCAGCAAGGCTGTATGTTAGTACAAAAAATATTACTAAGGATTCTGCATGGTCTGGTACAGGAGGAAGTCTATGGGGCTGACATCATGAGTTATCACCCTGAGTGACACCAACCCTAATGACACCACTGACACCAGAGGATTAATTGAAACTGTCCCTGCCAAACTCAAGTTCAAGGATATACAATTATGCAACTATTCATTATACCTAAGGTTGAAATATTGTGACTGTATCAATGCTTCTATGGAAGTGGTTTGTAGCTGAGAAAAGTTAATGCTAATATAAATCTGTTGTTGTTGCTGTTATTGTTGTGTGCCGTTATTATTATTATTAGGCTTTATTTATATAGTGCTGTAAATTTACACAGCACTGTACATATAGTCAATTGAAATAGACGGTTCCCTGCCCTCAGGCTTGCAATCTAAAAAGACAAGAGACAGAAGGAGAAGGGAAAGGTGTTGGGGAAAGGGACCAAGTCCAGTGGATCTTCTCTCCCTCTGAGGCCTGGACCATAGCAGATGGACTGGAATGAAGGCCCTGCTGCTTACACTGGCTAGGCCTGATGGCGTTGGGCCTGCCTTTACACTCCCTCTGAGGCCGGACAATGGCAGATGGCATGGAGGGAGGGCCTTCTTCTTGCCGTTAAACCATTTCCGACTTATGGTGGCCCTAAGGTGTTGTATCACAGCATTTTCTTGGCAAGTTTCTTCAGAGGGGGTTTGCCATTACCATCCTCTGAAGCTGAGAGAGTGTGACTTGCTCAAGGTTTTCCATGGCTGAGCTGGGGATCAAACCCTGGTTTCCAGGGTCATAGTCCAATGTTCAAACCCCTACACCTAATGGCAGCACAGCCATGTACACACACCACCATTGTAGACAATGCGGGCTGGCTGTTTGCAGAAGCTCAAATCCATGGATGGCAAGTGTGTGGATACTGAGGTCCCACTGTATACTGAAGTAGACTTATCTCTTTGAAAACTACTAGCATATAAGAGTGAAATAAAACATTCTAGAGTATCTCTGAAAGTACTAGAGAGATATTTGGAGATTGTCCACCCACTTGCTCAACCATGTTGAGAGATGGCCAGAAATGTTCTGATCCAATTGGTAAATATTAGACTTATTCATCCTCCATACGGTTGAGCAAGTGTGTGGGAGGTCAGAGTCCCATTGTGTCTCTGACCCTTTCACAGACATTCTAGAAAGTTTCAGCTCTCTTATATGTTAGCAGTTTTCAAAAGAATATTGTAGTCTACTTCAGTATATAAAGAAGAGGACTGAGGAAGGGGAGAGGAGTCTTGTGGCATGCTTAAAGCTGGCTGATTTGTTTGTTTGTTTGTTTGTTGTTTTTTTAAAAGCAGTCCTTCTACATTACTTTTCTTCTGTGGATTTGACATTCACAAAATGGAAGGACAATTTTTTGTTTTGTGGCTGGTCTTTTCCTCACTGAAAGTTTTAGCAGAACCAGCTGAGCCCAAGGTATTTGCCTTTTATTCTCAAACATCTCCCTCCTTCTCTCCCTCCCTCTCGTTTCTCTCTCTTTTAGAATATAGGGGAGTGAAAATATGCATTTACAATGTTTAGTCATTAATGAGAACTTATTTTAATGCTGGGATTTGGGGAAATATACCACACATGTTGGAAAGGCGTTTCTTGCTTTTGAAACCCGAGGTGGGATTTTCCATGGGTTTTTCTTGCCAGTGGACTCCTCAAAAGACCCGAAAATCCCCCCAAAATGGAGACAATAGTAAATTGTACATACATGTTACTGTATACAATTAAGTAATTTTTAAAAAATTTGAAATGTACTGCAATTCTCAATTTAAGCTTACCATGTTGAAATAAGACTACTATACCTTGAAATACTGCCAGGAGATAAAGTGCTATTTTAATGTATAATCTGAGAAGAACCATTGCTCAAGTATAAAATATTTGTTTTACATGCAAGTAAGTCATAGATTCAGGGGCTGTACAAACAGCCCTGAAGGGGTGGCCTCCAGCCGCTTCTTCTTCAGCCAGATTGGGCTGTGGCTCCGATCTGGCCTTCTGAGGGCACAGCTCCTTTGTGCACCCTCAAAAGGGTGCCATAGCTGTAGCTATATGGTGCCACTTGGGCGCTGCATCATCTGGAAATAGTGCTGGAGGTGTGCCATGATGCCATGCTCTGCCTGGAGTGGTGCACGACATCAGGGTGCCCTGGGGGTGGAGTCAGACGTGCGCCATCAGGACCCTCCATGGATACAAAAATCTCTGAATGTTCAAGTCCCAATGGAGGGACTTTATTACAATGGTATAATAAAATAGAGTCCTTTATATAAAATGGCAAAATCAAGGTTTGCCTTTTGGAAAAAAAATTCTGGAATAATATTTTCAAGCTGTGGATGGTTGAATCAGTGGATGCAGAATCCATGGATACGGATGGCCAACTGTACTTGATTTAACTGTATCAACATCCACTACCATTAGAGACTTTTATACCAGTTCCCCAGGATGGTTTGTTATAATCAAGTATAAAATTAGAAAGAACAGGAACAAAATCTGGGTCCTTTGAATCAGTCAGGATGCACCCATCAGCAGGTTTCTATCAATATATTATGTATTCTAGTTACTTTTTCTATTTCCTTTTAAGAGTATTTTAAATATATTTTACCAGAAATTGTTCAGACAACAAATAGCTTTGCTTTTTTTCTCCCCATTATGAAAAAAAACTCCCCCAAACCTCTAGATTTTGGTTTTTCTTTTTTAGTGGAGCTTTGTGTTTGTGTGTGTGTGCATGCGCACAAAAAAAAGTATGTTGTTTTTCACAGAAATGTTATTTTATATGATAGAAATATTCTTTTTTTTAATGGAAAACCATGGTTTCTACAGAGGAAACATGCTTTTTGCATTTTTAGCACAAAAATGTGAATTTTCACAAAGAATAAGTCCCAAACTGTGAAGTTTCCCAGCCAGCATTCTCCTCAAAAGGGTCCCCTGACACTCAAAACCTTATTTTTCATCTGCCATTTGAATATTTAGAATATTTACAGTGGTCCCCCGCCTTACGAATCCCCCGGGTTGCGAAAACCCCGGGATCCGAAAGGCAGCGGACCGGCTTCCTATCCCTCAGGATACGAAAGATCCCCCGGGATACGAATAAAAAAACCGCGCGGCCCCTTTAAATCGGCCGCGCGGTCCATTGAGTTTAGCAGTCCCCCAGGAAACGAAAGCTTCCGGGTTACGAAAGTAATCCCGGAACGGATTACTTTCGTAACCCAGGGGACCACTGTATTTCATCCCTAGCCTGAAGGGTGATTGAACAGAACAGGCATGCTTTTAAATACCTTGTTTAATGGAGGAAATGTCATATAATAGTTTGATTGACACTGATGCCCACAAATGCCACCTTTTTTTGGGGGGGGGGCTTCTTTCAAAAGTGTTCTTTGGGGACTGTGACTTTTCCTAACCTAGCACTTTTCAGATATGTTAGATTACAAATACCATAATTCCCAGATAGCAGTCGGATTGTGATACCCATTTTACACATTTGGAAAATGACTGTTTAGGGAAGGCCACTTAGGCTAAACCAACAGAGGTGAGATAATACGTCCTTACCTCATTGTCAGTTCTTTTGGAACACACAAACTTCCTCCTGTTCCAACATAACAACACTTGTTTTTTAAAGGCCTGAGGGCTTTAATGCATTAAAAAAAAACTTTGGTTTGGGAAAGAACCATTTTTAAAAAATGTGTGGTCTGATCCTCAGATTGAGTTTGGGGTGGATTCACAGGTGAGGTGAGGTGAGGTGGGGTGGCCAGATTGGTGGGTGGTGACCGGCTGATGGCTGGATGGTACAGAGTGTCATGGAAATGTGTCACGTGGGCTCTTGCTGGTCTATGAAGGGCTGGAAGGGCCAGCACCATTTTTCTTTTCCCTTTGCACTCCAGATGTATGCAAATCTTTGAATAATTGATCTTCGAATATTTGCTTGCCTTTAGATGTCCTTTTGAGGAGGCTGATGGCAGATGTGCGTGTCTCATTGGGCAAGCACTATAAAATACTTTCCTGGGAGCAGCCATTATTGAATTAATAGGACTTACATCTGAGTAGACCTGAGTAGATGCCCACTTGCTTGGGAATTAAACGTAAAAAAACCAAGGCAGCAAATTAGAAGGGACAGAGGCAACACATGTTAATGGCTGAGGTATATATTAAGATATGAACCTACCAGTGAGAATACAGGTGGAGAGTGAGAACCATGGAAAACAGAGACAGGCTATTTGATTATGTGAATATGAACATGCACAGTGGGAACAACAATCCCTTCCTGCAGCTGCTGCTGCTGCAGTTGTGTGATTCGGCATAAACCAATTCAAGGCATGTGTACACACAGAGGAAACGCCCCTTTTACTGATGTGACTACATGATGGCTCTTGTGTGGCTTTCTGAACTGATCTGAGTTTGGATTAAAACAGGTGTGTGTGGCAGTAAAGGGATCAAATTGGGGCAGGACACTAAACAGTGGAGCTGGGATACAACCTTCATGTAGATTCAGCTTTAAATTCTCCAAAGGACAGAGAAGCCGTCCACAAAATTTGCCATTTGCAAGCCGTAATGTCAACTAAAGTATTCCTTGCCATTTTCTACATCAGCCCTATTGTTTTTGATCCTGTTATCATAATAACCGCTTAACATGTTAAGCATTTTCCTTTGTCCAACATTAATGTAAATGATTTAGATTTCTGAATTAATTAGTCCTCAGTCTTGCTTGCCAATTGTGTTTCAGTCTTTGATTGAAACTTACTTGTCTACATTATCACTTCTCCTGACTTTATATTTTCACATATACATACAGTGGACCCTTGTTATCTGCTGGGGTTTGGTTCCAGGACCCTCTGTGGATAACAAAATCTGTGTATGCTCATCCCATTAAATATAATGGTACAACAAAATGGTGTCCCATATATAAAATGGAAAATCAAGGTTTGCTATTTTGAATTTATACTTTTTGGGAATGTTTTCAAGCCATGTATGCTCAAATCCGTGGATTAAAAATCCATGGATAAGGAGGGCCAACTATATTTGACTTCAGCAAAATTTTAGTCTGACCATATTTCCTGAAGACAGAATCAGGACACCGGGGGGGGGGGGGGGGGGGATGGGATGGGTTGTCTTACATGAACATATTGAGCTAAGAATTGTTCTTCAGGGACAGAATTCATATAACAATTTGGATAGATGTAGAGGGGGACTATATTTCACCATGATAATACTATGAATATTTCTCCAATGAAGTAATCTTATGTAGCAAATTTTGTTCTTTCAGCTCCTTATAAAAATGCTCACACTTCATGATACAATTTTGTGGGGGGAAGGGGGCTGACAACTACAATTTCAAATGGAGATCTTCAAACCTTATTTGCAACATAACAGCGCATTTTCCTTGAAAATGGGACAATATTGACATTTATATTAAAACAACTGGATGGTCTGGAAATATGGGGAAAAGGTACTGTTTTGGTTAAAATGGTATGTATGGTCATCCTACAAAATTCTGACTTCACATGAAAATCAGACCTCAAGTAGGAAATCCATGGGAGCTGCTACCATATCTTATAAGTGTGGAGAGTCAGTATTATCCTGATACGTTATTGCAAAATGACTTGTTAAAGTAACTATATCATTTGGACATCAATTTTTCTCTGTACTGTACATCTAAAAGTTCCACAAGGAGAGAGTCCATAGTTGTTTGTTCAAGGAAAATGCTACTTCCACAGTTTGTTAATACAGCCAAATGTTGCAGGCAGTTAGCAGGAAGGATACACTAAGGTCTAATCGGCACTACAGAATTAATGCAGCTTGACATCACTTTCACTTCCTTGGGACAAGACTATGGAATTCTGGGTTTTGTAGTCCTGTAGAACATTTAGCTTTCTCTGTTAGAGGGCTCTGGTGCCACAAAAAACTAAAAATCCCATAGCACTGAGTTGTGACAATTAAAACAGTGTCAAACTACTTTATTTCTGCAGTGCAGATTACGGAATTCCTAAAAATTATGGAATTCATGGATTTATCCTGAACTAACCCTTTCATTGCCAATCAAAACTTCAACTGCTTTTCAAAAAATCTTATAACATAATATTTTGGTTTTGCCATTAGTTTGACTTTTCTGATCGTTATAGCCCTGCAATCACTCCATCACTCATGTAAGAGCTAGATTAAATTGAATCCAGTTTAGATGGATTCAATTGTCCTTCTCTTCCCATAGAATGGCATTGAAATCTACAGCCTGCATGTGGATTGCAAAGTTACATCACGGTTTGCTCACACGGTCATCACCAGCAAAGTTGTCAACCGAGCAGAAGAGTCCCAGGAAGCGCTTTTTGAAGTGGAGTTACCCAAGACTGCCTTCATCACAAACTTTAGCATGTAAGCAGGGAAGGAAATCTTTGCCTATATCATTCTTGGGGAGAGTTGAAAGGGAGAAAACACAGTGATGTGCTGGAAAATGGGAGACACACTCCCATGTTTTTGTGGAACAAAACATTGTTAAGCTGTGCTGTTGTTTAAAAAGGCTTTTATTTGTCCTGCTGATGCATTTTGGAAAAACCCTTCTTCCCGAGCTCATTCTTTTGTTTCTTTTTTTTTTGTAACCAGAGTTTTTAATGTTAAAATTTAATGCAGGACAAATAAGTCTTTTTAAACAACATCATGACTTAACAAGCTTTTGTTCCACAAAAACACCGGAGTACATCTCCCATTTTCCATTCTATCATTCTTGCAAATAGGGGCAAATTATTTCAAAAGTTTTATCCTGGTTGGGTGAAACTGAATGAGCTTTTCTACAATTTTTCAATAATTTTTGGCATTTCATGATTCTTTTTTGTGAGATATCTGCTTGTGTACAGAATATACAATTTTTGCACAAAATACACTGCAAAAACATTTTTGTTCAGAAAGCTTTTGTACAAAAATGTGGGGTTTTTTTTACACAAATAACTCCTTTTGGACATAAACAAAGATGTTGCAAACAACTTTTGTGCATTTAAAAAACAAAATAGTTCTTAAATGTGATAAATCTCATGGTAGTTGACTATTTTGTGCAGCCGAGGAAACAACTTTCTTATTTGTATATATCTAAAAATAAAAAGAACTAAGTTTTCATCATAGCTTTTTACAGACCTATTTTTTATTCAAAGTGCATATCTAAAATAAGAATAACAGCAAAAGGTATAAACTAAGGGGCAGTCCAGACAGGCGGCTCCATACTGCCCATTTTTGCCCCACGGCTGTTCTGCAGCATCCACATGCTGCAGCACAGACGTGGTGCCAAAAAGAAGCTGCCTAGAGTGCCTTCTTTTTTGTGGCATCGCAAACAGGAAGGGGTGCTGCCACAATGACAATTTCTGCCAGCGACGCTGCGTGCTGGTGGTGTCATCATGGCAGCCCCCGTACAGACTAGGGTTCTAACACATCCTTAATTTAAACCAGTTGACTATTTTTATTTATTTATTTATTTATTTTGATGGGATGCTTTGATGGGTTGAGACACCCTTTTTCCTTGAAGATGAGGGGAGAGAAGTGTTTTTTGTTTGTTTGTTTTGTTTTGTTTGCCTTCCTATGTATAAACTCATCTCTTTGGGATATCTTAAAAGCCAGGGAGGGAGGGAATAGGTTTTGTTCTGGCAGTACAATCAAAAGAGCTTCCTTTTAATGACCCACTGAGAGGGACTAACTGGCTTGAAATGCAAAACAGCTTTGCAGGAGCTATTCATTATCTTACACAGTTAAAGTACAGGAATATGTATATTTGTTGTTTTGTCCCTTCAAATCATTTCCCTTTTATGACCACCCTAAGGTATCATGGGGTTTTCTTGGCAAGATTTGTTCAGAGGAAGTTTGCCATTACCTTCCCCCACATATATCATATATATATATATATATATATATATATATACTACTATAAAGCCTAGAATTAAATGTTGCTTGATCCCTTAGTTTTCTCTTGTCTTCTAAAACAGGGACAATGAAAATGCAGAGGAAGTCATGCTGGTGAAACATAGGCTTTAGTTTTCTTTTACTTCATCACGTAAATGAATTTAGACTCCTGTGTGAGTTCTCCCTAACCTCTGTCTGAACTTTTATATGCACCTCTTTCTAATGACTGGAACGATTTGAAATAATCTTTTTCAGGACCATAGATGGAAAAACATATCCTGGAATAATTAAAGAGAAGAAATTGGCACAAGTTCAGTATGATGACGCTGTTTCACGAGGGCAAAGTGCTGGATTGGTCAAGTAAGCAGCAAAGTTTTTTTTCTAACTAGTTCCTTTACTGGATAGAATAACTAAAGCATAGAGAATCCATATATTAGGAGACCCAGTTAACAGTGCATAGATGTTGGTTGAAAAGCAGAAAAGCAGACTCTAAGCCAGAAAGTTGGGAAAAGTTGGGAAAGTTACTTTTGTGGACTACATTTCTGAGATTTCCACAGCCTCCCTGGTGAATGAGTGGAAAAGCAAAATGCATAAATCAGGTAGAGGATCTTTACGTGAACACACCTCCTCTCTAGCTATAGTTCTTCCCTGAGAGCCTCTGGCCTCTAGAAAAGCCTGTCAAAGTTGCACTGGGAGAAGTGTGTGTGTGTGTGCTCCAATGTATATATTTGATCGGATGGTAGCCAATCTAGTCTAAAATATTCTGTGTAGCTTTAATCAAAGATACCTGGTTAGGGTTGCAGATGTCATACTAAAAACACAGTGGTATTGGTTCACTGAAGTTCAAGATTTGCCTGGACTGGAATGTGAACTTCACAGATGATAATGTTCAATTTCATCACAAAGTGAGTGCTATTACTCTGAAAAGTTCTTGTCTGGGTCAGAACTTGGAAATGTTAATGTATTGGCTCATGTATTCTGAGATCTGTAGTTCAAATATAGTTCTTCCAAGCTCTTGTGAAGATCCATAAGGATCCATAGAAAACATTATTTATGTTGGGTCCTAAACTCTTCAGAAAGCATACCTTGCATTCTTCAGCAGCCTGTTTGCCAGTGCTGCACCATTTTCAGTGGCCTGTTTGCCACTGGTGCAGAACTCCTTTGCTCTCTACAGCTGCCTGACTTTTAACTTGCATTTTAGAGGCATTTGTGGCTGTAGCAATGGCACCATGATCATAAAAATGAATATCAAACAGTTAGGGGGCTATACATCTAGATAATGACCTCATAAGTGCCCAATGTTTCTAGCCCATACAAATTTGGAAGTGAGCTGCCAAATATATATATCAGCCTAAATAAAGCCTAAATTATAGTTTCTCGTTTCCAGGTCAACTGGAAGAAAACTTGAACAGTTTCATGTTACAGTCAACGTGGCAGCAGCTGCTAAGGTTACCTTTGAGCTGATCTATGAGGAGTTACTAAAACGGAAACTAGGAAAGTATGAACTGCTGATTAAGGTCAAGCCCAAACAGCTGGTTAATCACTTTCAGGTAAATCCTGGATAGTTTTTGTCACCCAGATAACTGCCTGCTGATACGATATTGCAGCTGAAAAAACACAACTCACTTGTACTCTTTTTTTCTCTCCAGATTGATACCCACATCTTTGAACCACAGGGTATAAGTTTCTTACAGACTGAAAGCACTTTCATGACCAATGAACTGAGCGATGCCCTCACAAAGGTGCAGGATGATACCAAGGTAAACTCCATGATTGAAGTGTCCTTAATGGTCTTGAAACACCCACTCTTGTTCTTCAGTGCCAGATTAACTAATTGTTTTATCTGTGCCTCTAACTTTCAGGCTCATATTTCATTTAAACCAACTCTAAGTCAACAAAGAAAAAGCCCTGAACTGCAAGAAACGCTGCTGGATGGAGATTTTCTCATCCGTTATGATGTTAAAAGGACTGTCACTGCAGGAGACATACAGGTAAAAGACAACTCTCTGATGGATATCATTTCACTAAATTCAAAAGAAACCTTGGAGGAAAAGGCCATTGACAAATTCTTTGACCTCAGGTTTATGTACTCATTCCAAAACCATTCAGCATACTGAAGGGTGAAACCATCAGGTGAAACACTGATGTTTTGTTTTGTTGGGGAAACAAAAACCACTGAGTTATGTATGTGTGCATGAATGTATTATTTGCTTAATATTACATTTTATTCCTGAAAATTGCAAAACAAGTGAAAAATGAAACACAATAAGATTAAACAAGTCAATTAAGGGGTGGGATGTGGGTATGGATTGTATAGATTGTAATTTTTTAACTGTATATGTTTTTAACTGTTGTACTCCGCCCCAATTGCTTGCTCAGGGGGGCGGGTTAGAAAATAATAATAATAATAATAATTATTATTATTATTATTATTATTCCGTTTTGATAAAATAACTTATTATGGCCAACATACACACAGGAACTAGAAAAGAAAAGGAGCAAGCTTAGTCTTCTTTAGTTTTTTTGTGGGGGGTTTTGGGCTATGTGGCCATTTTCTAGAAGTGTTTATTCCTGACATTTCACCAGCCTCTGTGGCTGGCATCTTCAGAGAATGCCAGCCACAGATTCTGCTGAAACATAAGGAATAAACTCTTCTAGAAAATGGTCACATAGCCCCCCCCCCCAAAAAAAACCCCACAAAAAACTATGGATCCCGGCCATGAAAGCCTTTGACTTCACATAGTCTTCTTTGTAAAACATACAAAAGTAGTTTAGTTTAGAATATTTCTTCATAATCAAATATATGGTCTAATGGAGGAGAGAGAGTGAAGAAAAAAATGGTTGCTGGTTAGACTGATGCAGAAAGATAGAGGGTATGGGAAAAACAAAATCCAGGAAGTCATCCAGGAAGTCATTATAAATATATGCTGTGTCTACACTCCTATAGAGTGAAATGCAAACAAGCAATTAGTGAGTATAGACATGTAATAGTTGCTAACTGTAACAAACCTATGTAATTGTCTCTAGGGATACAATTCAATAATGTTCAAGTAAGACTTGGGCCCTGTACAGACCAGCACTTTGTGCCGGCATGGGGGTGGAGTCAGGGTTCAGCATCCTGACACTGGATGCCCTGACTCCACTCCCAGGTGGTCATGAAGCTGTGCTCCCTTCCAGATGGTGTGTGGCATCATGGCATGACTCCGGCACTGCAACCACATGATGCAGTGCCAAAGGGGCATCATAAAGCCACACCGCCATGGCTATGGCACCCTTTGGAGGGCACAAAAAGGAGCTTCTTTTTGCGCTCTCCAGAGGCTGGATCTGGGCTGCAGCATGAGGTTACTGCAGCCCCGATGATCCAGCCAGGAAACGGGCAGCTGCATGCCACCCCATAGGAGCAATCTGTTCAGTTCCTTGGTCTTTAGATTTAAAGAACCGTAAAGTGTTTTGGTTGCTTTGATTTCAAACAGGGTGGTTGCATTTTTTCATACAGTAGTCTTTTGTGCATATGAAATATCTGGCAGTATGTAAAAAAGCAACTTTTTAATGTAAATCCCATCGTGGGAACTGTAACATCTTTGTATATGCAAGCTAAACTTAGGCCTTGTCTGCACTGGCCAGGATACTCTGTGGGCAGCCTGGAGTATCTTGGCCCTCCAGTTGACCCAATCTGCCCCCTTTACCTTCTCTGTTCCTCACCATGGCCCACGGAGTCTCCCAGCACATCTGCCACTGTCACAGGTTGCTCACTTCTGAATGAGGCACCCAATGGTGATCGCATGCTGGGCACTTCATTCTGGCCTCAAAACAAGCGATCCATGGTGGCGGCAGACATGCCAGCTAGCTCAGCAGGATGCCTGTGCACACAGCAAACATGGCATGGGAAGAGAATATCTTCCCAGATGATCCGGAGTTACAGGTAACTTTTTAAAATGGATGTTAAGGAGGTCTAGCTCACTTATGGTGTGAAACATGCTAGATGTTATCTGGCTGCTCACACCAGAACTAGTGTTTGGATCATGTGTCCTCTGAACAGGACAATGACAGGACAGGGGGGAAATAAACCTTTCAGCTCATCCAGACAAGGCCTTACTTCCATGAACTGTTCTTCCATGTACTGTTTCTTTTGATATTTTCAATGGGTAATTCATCACTACTACCTTTTGTTGTTTCAGATTGTGAATGGATATTTTGTACATTATTTTGCTCCCAACCAGCTACCATCATTTCCTAAAAACATCATCTTTGTTATAGATAAAAGTGGGTCCATGATTGGCAAGAAAATTCAGCAGGTAATTTGCCACAATAAAAGAACCATTTTTTACAGTTTACTCATGACGTTTGTGCCATATTAAGCATGTGTTACATTCTAATAACCACAACAGTGTGTCTCTTTTTAAGTAATCATAGTGCAGACTAGTTTATTAGCTATCCCTCAGATAGTTCCATCTTCCTCCATAATTGATACCACAGAAACAGGAGAGCACTATATGAGTGTATAAGAGATGGAAAAGATATTTTAAAATATTTGAAAAATTGGTGAAAAACATGTTTCTTGAATGTCCTAATGAGAAGAATCCTGGACCAATTTTACCCACTGCAAACACATATATGAAACATGGAACAAATTATGTAGTTTTTAAATACTTAAACCATATTCACTGTATCACAGCCCAGCTTAACATACCAACATGAACCAGGCTTGTGCTCCTGTGTGTTGCTCCATGTTGTTGTTGTTGTTGTTGTTGTTGTTTTTCATCTGAGTGGGAGCAAACAAACAAAAATATTTTGCATTGACCAAAGTTTCCCAATTTGTCCCAACCAGAAAACGATGGCTAATATATTCAATACTATTACATATAAATAACATATTATTTATTTATTTAATGGCTACCCCCTCTTTCTCCCAACAGGGGATTAAGGATGGCTTACAACAAACTTAAAATTTAAAATCAGTTAAAAATCTGATGATACAGAAGTTTTTAAAATAATTATTCTAGCTACTTTTTTAAAATGCCCATAATTTACAGCATTTTTAAAAAAATCATTTGAGAGCCAGTGTGGTGTAGTGGTTTGAGTGTTGGACTATGACTCTGGAAATCAGGGTTCAGTTCCCTGCTTGGCCATGAAACCCCACTGGGTAGGTCACACTCTCTCAATCTCAGGCAAAGGCAATGGCCAACCTCCTCTGACTAAATCTTGCCAAGGAAACCCCACGATAGGGTTGCCATAAGTCAGAACTGACTTGAAGGTACACAACAACAAAATCATTTAAAAGACATAAAAATAGCAATAAAAATAGAGGTAAAATGCACCACACTTACTCATCAAAAATGCCTTTTATTTACCAAAAGGAAGGGGGGGGGAGAAAGACAAGGTACATGGAGGAAGTTATAAAGCAAGTGAAAAGGTAAAAGGAAGTGAAGATTGGAACACATGGAGAGAAGACTTAAAAGGAGAAATAATATAAAATGACATAGAAATAAAATAAAAGGAGATAGAAATAAATGGATGAAAACAAAGAAAGGAAGAGAAAGACTGGGCTCGGCTAAGATGAAGGAAAGAAAGAAAGGATGGTTAGGGACAGAGATTAAAAGAGAGATTTGAGAAGAGGGAAAATGCTGAAGGCAATGGACCTTATCAGACATCGGAAATTGGAAGTATAATCTAATGGCAATCCGAACACAATCATGGGGTTTCACGTTATTGCGTATTAAAGTATCTCACGCAATTTCGGGCAAAAGGGAAGTCATTCCGAACGCAATCATGGGTTTTATCTTATTGCAAATTAAAGCATGTCATGCAATTTTGGGCAATGGGGGGTCATTTTCGGGTAATGGGAAATCATTCTGAATGCATTCCGAACGCAACAGGAATTCACGTGAATTCACTAAACTAGTGAATTCACGTGAATTCAAATTGGCTCCAATTGGCTCCATTCATAATAAAGAGAAATTCCTCCCCTCTGATAAGGTCCAATGAAAGGATGAAAATTTGAGGGTTTTGGAATTAACAATAGGTATTGTAGGAATCAAGGAGACAATAGGAATCAAGGAGTCAATCAGGAAATAAATACGATATCTTCAGACAAATGAACTGAGATGCAACATGTTCAGATGTACTAAAACATGAAATAATTATGTAATAACACGAATAATATAACATAATGTCAAATGATTTATAAATAAGAAAGTGTGAAATAATGATTTATTGAAAGAGGAAAAGAAAAAGACTTTCTACTTACCCTGTCAATCTCTAAATGTTTGTATAAATAAAAAGGACTTTAGCTGCTGGCAAAGGGAGAGTGAGGACGGAGCCAGTTTAGCCTCTTATGGGAGCGAATCCTACAACCTGGGAGTAGCCACTGAGAAGGTCCTATCATGTATCCTCACCAGAGGTCCATAAGGATCTCAAGGTTCAGGCAGTGCGATACTGTACGGGGCCCTTTCATACTACACCATTACAGTGCAATGATTCCACTTTAACCAAGACGGCTGCATCCTATGGAATCCTGGGGTCTATAGCTTGTGGAGGCAATAGAGCTTTATGTCTGAGAATTCTCAATATCCTGCTGCCAAAATGGCAAATCCCAGGATTCCATAGGAGGGAGCTATGGCAGTTAAACTAGAATCATAGTGCTATAACTGGATAATGTGAAGGGACCCAAAGGCTTTCAGATAGTCTGAACCTAATCTGTTTTGTTTGGAATAAATTTATTAACCCCTGATTTGAAATTGTCTTAATATCCTACCTTCTCCCAGTTTCCAGAGCTTTTCACTATACTTTGCTCACTCAGATAAAACAAGAAACTGCACTAATGGAAGACATATTAATTTGTTGTAGTTGCTATTTGTTGTTATTGTGTGCTTTCAAGTCATTTCTGTCTTATAGAAAACCTATCATGGGATTTTCTTGGCAGGTTCCTTCAGAGGGGGGTTTCCCGTAGCCATCCCCTGAGGCTGAAAGAGTGTGGCTTGCCCAAGATCATACATTGGGTTTCCATGGCCAAGATGGATTTTGAACCCTGGTCTCCCAGAGTCCTAGTTGAGCACTTAAACCACTATGATTTACAGCTCCTGAAAAAGAGAGAATGAACTGTATGCACAGCCCACAGGCTCTTTCATATTTCTGCCTATTAATCTATATATGATCCCCTGAATCCTGCCATGTACACTGCAGAAAACTTTAATGGGATGCAAATCTAATTTCAGATTTCACAATCTGACCATAGCCATGAGCTAGAAAATTATATGCTGTTTTTTCTCATTGTTGCAGACAAGAGAAGCCCTACAGAAAATTTTAGATGACCTGACTCCTGAAGATCATTTTAACCTGGTTGTCTTTAGTGGACATATTTCTGAGTGGAATTCGTCTTTGTTGAAAGCCACGGAAGAGAATGTGGAACTGGCTAAACAATATGTTGGTACCATTTTGGCTACGGGAGGTAAATCGGTTGATTAAGTAGGCATGTCAAGAATATCCATAGAGTTTTGACTATAAATTCAAAAAAACAGATTTCAGCCCCTGATTTCATCCCCCCCATCCAGTTATTCAATGACTATTTCTATGTAAATATTCCATCTTCATTCCTTTAAAAAGTCCTTTCTGCGTGCAATTTTAAATTTTGCTTTTAATCATTATGTTTATTCAGTCATACCTCCATAAATTTTTAGTTTACATTGTAATTTCTATACAGTACTTTATATAAAGTATATATTCTAACTTTAACTTTATTTTACCTGATGTTTTTTAGTTTATTTTCATTTCTTAAGCCATTGATTTCAACTTTAATTTATTTACATACATTTTCTTCTGCCACTTCAAATGCTCTGGTGATATCTAATATATTTGATCATTTAGGGCTTCGATGTTTATCTTTCCTCATAACTTTGAGGTTTCCTCTGTATATATCTGATGAACAGCCCAATTCCATAATAAAATTCATTGTCATGATTTATTTCCTTTCACAGCAACAGATATAAATGGTGCACTCCTGACTGCAATAAATTCACTGGACAAAGCCAATTCTGCTGAAATATTGCCAGAGCAAAGTATTTCAATGATCATGTTGCTGACAGATGGTCAGCCTACTAATGGTAAATTAGGAATACTTCTGTAACCTCATTTTGCTTCTGTTTTCATTTAAATATATAATTTGTTAATACACACATATCAGCAACACATCTCGCTTCATTAAAAACAATATGAATTATTTTCTCTCTACTCTTTCACCTCAATAGTCTGCATTGTCAAAACCTCCTGGAAGTTTCTCCTGCTAAAAAAAAATCCAGAATATTTTTAAAGGCCCTTTGAGTCACTCACTATTCATATATCCATAAACCTGAGAGAGATGCAATTTAGCAGAAAAGACTGAATTAGATAAAAGGAAGCAAAGAGAGGGAGAGAAAAAGAAAAGGAGGAAGAGCAAACTGATTCTCAACCATTTCCTTCTTATTTTTCGTATATGTCCACAGATTTCTTCACATATTATCGTTCATATATTCATAGTTGTTTGTTGTTGTTGTTGTTGTTGTTGTTGGTTTTTCGGGCTGTGTAGCCATGTTCTAGATGGGTACAGAGTTTATTCCTGATGATTCACCAATATCAGTGGCTGGCATTCTCTGAAGATGCCAGACACAGATGCTAGCAAAATGTCAGAAACAAACTCTTCTAGAACATGGCCACATAGCCCAAAAAACCCACAAAAAACTATGGATGCCAGCCATGAAAGCCTTTGAGTTCATATATTTATTTCTACATGTTCTTTTTTTCCTTGGTTGCCAGTTTCCTGAATAGCCATGTATCTATGGCTTGAGCCATATTAGCAAAAAAAAATCTGTACCCATCCTGTGCTTTTGGATCAGGTGACCATTTTTATAATAAAAGCACTTTGTTTTTGGCTTTAATGTAATTTAGAAAAAAATACTTTTTACACCACAATTTTCAGGGGGAAAAAAAACCTTTTTTCCCTGTCCCTCCCCCCCCCCCAGGTTTTTTTCCTGAAAATTGTGGAGTAAAAAGTAAAATTTTCAGAAGCAGAGAATGCAACCCCTGGGCTTTGATGTGAGATGGAAACAAATTTTCAATTTGAATGTGTGCTTGTAGGAGAACAAAGGCTGGATTTGTTGCTTGGGTGGATCCACTGTGGACGAGCAAAACATGGCAAAACACTTGCCAGACGGAAGATGCCACCCACCAATCTGTCCCACCCATCCTCAATGCCACACCAATCCAGTAGGATACACATCCCCCATGTGTATCCTACTGGATTGGTGTGGCATTGAGGATGGGTGGGACAGATTGGTGGGTGGCATCTTCCAACCAAACATACAGAGAAGAAGGAGCTTTTTCTGTAGACACTGGTTTTAATTCAGTTAAGGATTCAGGGTGGAAAAGAACTGAGGAAAGAAACATTTTTTTTTCTTTCTTTCTCCTTCTCCATGGGGTTGTCTAGCTTGGGAGACATTTAAAGTTCTCTCATTTACTCACGAGGGCATGAAGGAGGAAAGAGGATTGGATGCAAGAGCCATCCAATGAGAGTGCAAAGTTGGAGATAAGACAGATTTTTAAAAAAGACCAAGGAAGGCTATTGGTTGATAGGTTTATGCATGCTGTGAAGGAAAAGAAAGGGAGGAAATATTGTACTGCTTGTATGGGTTAGAATTGTAATTGTACCAATTAGAATTCATCTGGGGCGATGTGTGCCTATCAATACAGAATGAGTCTGGATTTTTATGGGTCACTGTGGTGTAAATGGAGTGAAATCTAGGCAAAATGCTACATATAGTACTGGATCTGGATTATTTTGCTGGTGTGGATTCTGCCTATGTCTGGTTTAATTGACCCTTCTGTTCATACAGAACTTAACTTTCAAAAAGCAGTTCATCTTTTCTGATCCAACCCAGTCATTCCTCTTTTAAATTCAAAGAGATTAACACTTATGTATTTTAATATTAATGCTGTACTCTTTTACAATACACTTGCATTCAAGTACTTGTCATGTTATCAACCCTAACTGCCAAGATAGGCCATAGTTGTCTCTTAAGTCATTGCTCTTATAAAATACTTGCAAACTAGAGACATTTGGAGAAAAAAAAATCCAAAGCCCTCCCAGTTGCCACACAATTCACCCCCACCTGATACACATACACAGGTAGCCTGAAGCTGTGCCTAATTTCCTTCTCATGGGTTGCAAATTAATCAAATGAGAATAGGGAGCAAAACTGTTACATTCTTTCCACACTACTTTTGTGAACCCAACAGGATTGTGGATGACATGATCATTCACTTGATAATCTCCCCATTACAGTCTGTAAATTTTTTCTCCCTTTTTTTTTTTAAACACACATATAGCTTACAGTTAATCTCAATTAACTCAGTGGGATTTTTTCTAAGTAAATAGGCCTAGGATTACATTGTTTGTTGTTAGTCATTCATTAGGGGTTGGTTGTTAATTGAACTAAATTACTTGTTAGGTAGGACTAATGTTCAATTTAGGCCCTGTGTTACTTTAGCTATGTTCATTTTTTAAAAAAAATGTTACAGGTGAAGTAAATGTTAATAAGATTCAAGAAAACATAAAGAAGGCTAATAATGGAAAGTACTTCATCTACTGCCTTGGCTTCGGTTTCGATGTCAGCTACGCATTTCTGGAGAAAATGGCCTTAGACAATGGGGGAGTTGCTCGCCGTATATACGAGGACTCAGATGCAGCCTTGCAGCTCCAAGTAGGAAAGCCAATAATAAAAACATAGTGTTGTAATTAGTTGTATATAATGTCTAAATATTTCTTCAGCTATGCTTAAAAATCTGTCCATGTAGATCTAGATGTAGTTCTTTCTATCTACAATCTATTTACATGGCTATGATTGATTGATTGCTCGCTCAGAGGGGCGGGCTAGAAATAATTATTATTATTATTATTATTATTATTATTATTATTATTTAGTTAACTATGGGGCTGTACAGACCGCCCAAAAAGGGTGGTTTGGTGCCACCTCTTTTTTGTCTGCACCTTCATTGCAGCAACCAGATGGAGTGGCAAAGGTGTGGACTAAAAAAGGAGCCCCAAAAGCAGCTCCTTTTTGCGTCACAGTTGTGCCGCAAAAAAACTGGAAAAAGTGCCATTGGGCGCCTCTATTGCATCACAGCTGTGCAGTGCCGTACAGAAGCTGAACAGCTGCGACGTCATCGAGGCATACACCATGTATATGGCACTGTGCAGCAACAACGCCCTCCTCACATGCTAGGGTTGCAGGGCATGTATACGCCCCCCCCCAGGCAATCCAGACATGTGACGGGGTGCTCTTTGGTGCCCATATGTATCGGGCCTATATGCCTCTATTACCTGCACCTTTAATTAAATATACACCTATAATCTTTTCATATTTTCCTGACTGGGAAATTAAATTTCTTCCTATGGTTATGTCTTTTGTTTGTCTGATAAAAGGGCTTTTATCATGAGATTGCTACTCCCATCCTGAAGGAAATTGAAATGAAGTACTCAGACAATGCAGCCCTCGAGATCACTCAGAATAGTTTCAAGTTGCTCTTTGATGGCTCTGAAATTGTAGTAGCTGGAAAGCTTGGCAATGACATTGATGTTCTTCCTGTGGAAATTAATGCTAAAGCAGTAAGTATTATGTGAAGCATAGCTTCTTTGCATGAAGAGGAACCCACAGCTCCAGAGGTTAATGGGCTCCATGAAGGGGGCAGAAATTTTTTTATCTCTGTGATCAAGATCCAGTGATGTACTTCAACATTTTGTACTTTGTTGTACTTGCCCAACAAAAGAGGAATTTTGAGGTTCTTCCTCCATCTTTCTATTGTGTCCCTCCTTATCACCTATAAGGAGGTACAGAAGGATTCCTAGCTCTACAGAGCAGATTTGTAGTGTGTGTGCTTGGAGCTGCACAAGGAAGGGTTGGATGGCTGATTCTGGCAGATCCAGACCTACTCAGAAGTATACAAATGGATTTTGACCAAAGGTGCTGGGAGTTCATAGGTCCATGGCTCTATGCCCTTCAAAAAAAAATATTATTCATTTCATTTAGAAGCACATATATTTATGTTTTCCTGAAGAATTCACCAAGCATTTAGAATCCATTCCCCTTTTCATTTTTGCAGTGGCTCATTAACCCCCCCCCCCCCCGACAGATACAGTATTTGATTTCTGGAAGTAACTATGTTAACATAAAACATGCTGAATTGAGAAAGTTAATGTATTCATTGAAAAGGCCATTTGACCCATTAGTAAGAGTCATTCATTCAGAATTTGGTGGGAGTGTCATCTTAATTCTTTATTTGTCTTTATAAATGCAGTCAATAGATGTCTATTCTTTTCATGTTCTTAAAGATCTGTTGAATGAGAGCTTTGAATTTTAGTTAAATCAAATTCACATTTTGCTTATGGCCTAAATACAGTGTTGCCTTTGTGGACATTTGGTAGAACAAGATTTACTCCCCCCCCTCCCCGCCGGACAACACCCCTGCATAGTGCCTCTAAACTTGCTTAGGCCTCTGGAACAGGTTTTGATAGTGAGGGATGTAAGGGGAGAGGCAATTACTCCTTCTTGGTTCTCCTGATGGAAGCAGTTATAAGCAGCAGAACAACAGCACTGTATTATCTACGTTCAGATTGGGTGTTACCACGAATAACCGACACTACCTTTCCTTGCAGCATTCCAGTGACCTGACTGTTAAAGAAAATGCCAATGTAACAGAAAAGGAACAAATATTTCAACATCAGAAATATATATTTGGAGATTTCATTGAGAGATTATGGGCCTACTTAACAATTCAACAACTATTAGAAAAATCGTAAGCAAGAATATGTGATATTAACACTTTGCCAAGAATTGATCAGAGCATTCTAGAAGGTACACACTAGCCTTTCTTTTCAAAGTAAGGATTATGTGCTCTCACTTTATTGGTGGCATTTCAAAACAGGTAAAACAATATTGTGGTTTGGGCAGTTAATGCCAACATTTTCATTGTTCCATTGGAAAGTGAGTGAATATTCTTAACACAAAATCAGGACTTTGAAGCATGTTATTCTCTGCTATCTATTTATCTGAATGTTAAACTCAGCAGTTCCCTAGGAATGAGCCTCCAAATGTGTAGGTGGGGAAAACCATGTACTATGTCAAATAGAGATATCTTTCACCACATGGAGGACCACCACTGCCAATAAACATGACAAATGTATAATTTAGTTCAGTCCTTGAATTATATGTTAAGTTCCTGTTTAATGGATGTTAAAGAAAGATATGTATAATCAAACAATGCCTATGTTCCATTTCAGTGTTTTAGCTGAAGGACAAGAGCAGAAAGACCTGGAAACCAAAGCTTTGCACCTCTCCTTGAAATTTAGCTTTGTTACACCCCTCACTTCCATGGTGGTTACCAAACCTGAATCTGAAGAGGTGGCAAATAAACCTACAGAGGCAGGTAAATGAGCACAAAATGTTCCAGTGTTGACAGAGAAGAAATGCAACTGATTGTAGCACATTCCTTTCTCTTGAAAAGTATTCAGTGGACGATGACAAAAGAATGAATCAAGGGTGCCCTCTATGTGTATATATGCCTGTGTTTGTGGAATTGGGTGAAGCGGGTCGACAGTTCTGAACTGTGAAAACAAACGTAACAGCCTTATCTCATGACAAAAGAAAGCTGAGAGACAGCAAGAGAGAAGTGCCTTTCTCTGTGCCTCTCCTGCTTGCCATTGCTTCTATTCTCTTCCCAAGGGAGATGGTTATAAAAGTGTGCCTTTTGTACTGTTGGAAAAATCCATCTGGTGAAAGGTACACTTTTACTACCATCTCTCTCTGGAAGGAGAACGGTGGTGCTATAACAGCATGTGGATAGAGAAGAAGAAAGCTACTTCTCTCTTGCTGCCTCTCAGCTTTCTTTTGTCATGTGATAAGGTTCTTGATGATGATGATGATGATGATGATGATGATAATTTTATTTGTATTTCCTGCCTCTCCCTTCTGATCGAGACAGGATTATATCAATAGAGCAATAAAATGCATATAGAAAATTACCTAAAAACAATAACAGTGTTAAAAATATAACAATATAATTAAAAACATTATCTAAACAACCAAAGAACATATTGAGAGGATATATATAGGCCTACAGGAAGAGATCTGTCTTAAGAGCCTTCCCTAATTTGGGGACTGCAGCTGTAAAAGCTTTTCATATCTGGTAAAGAGGAATGAAATCACTCTCAACACTGACATTTTATTGCTGTTTCACACATCTCTCAACTGACAAAGAATTGGTGTGAAATAATGAAGAGCTGGCAGGACAAGGAATTTATGTGAGGAGGATAAATGTGCAAAAATCAGCTGCCTCAACTTGCATGAGCTTTCCACTAAGGTGAATTATAACTTTAGCACTATACAGACCAGCACTTTGGGCTAGCATGAGGGTGGGCTCAGGGCACCATGACGCTGCATGCCACTCCACATGGTGCGTGGCATCATGGCACTCCTCTGGCGTGGCATCCATACAACTCAGCGACGAAGGAGCATCATGTAGCCATGTCGCCATGGCTATGGCACCCTTTCCAGCTGCTTTTTGTGGCTCCTTTTCACACCCTGGAAAGGATGGATTGGGGCTACAGTGTGCAATTGCCACTGCCCCAATCTGGGTAGGAAAGGGACGGCATCCCACCACCCTTTAAGGGCTGTATGTACAGCCCTATAGATGGTTTTAGGAAAAAGACACCTTCACAAAGGTTGTTATAATTGTGGTTAATTATATATATTGAGTTTCTGAGACAGTTCGTAAAAAATTATACATGGGAAGTTAGCCCTCTGTTCACTGTGTGTTGATAGGATATCTGTGCATTTATTGTCCCTAGGTCACACAGAAAGAGTTTTAAAATTTCTATCCTGCCTTTCTCCCCGAAAGGACGCAAAGTGAAATTAGTAGATTTCATTTCCTTTAGCAAGGGATTGTGGATGAAAATGGGGGAGAGGAGATGAGCAATAGGGTTGCACTACAATAAAGTTGATATTAATTTTGTCACTGTTTCTTTGTCCAGATAATGAGAATTTCAGGAGCAGCAGAATTCCTGGTATGTAATCTCCATTAGCAATCTAATACCAACAGTTTATTCCTAACAATTCATATTGTCAGAAAATTGTTTAACTCTTAGTATTTCTCACAGGGGAAAAAAGAAATTATGTAGTGCCGCATATGAAAGGAGCAATTGATCCTGTCATTGTTGGATACTATGGTAATCTTATTCCAAATATCCTCCCCCCCCCCCCCCAATCTTAAAGGTAAATTTGATGAAATGTAAATATAGCTTCCTGCTCTAAAGCAAACCAGTCTGATGGTGCTATTCAACATCTCTATCAATGACTTGGATAACAGAATTGGGGGCATACTTATCAAATTTGCAGATGACACTAAACTAGGAGGAGTAGCTAATACCCCAGAGGACAGGATCAAAATTCAAAATGATCTGAATAGACTAGGAAGCTGGGCCAAAGCTAACAAAATGAAATTCAACACAGAGAAAAGTAAGGTACTGCATTTAGGGCGGAAAAATGAAATGCACAGATATAGGATGGGGGACACCTCGCTTAAGGAGACCACATGTGAAAGGGATCTAGGAGTCCAAGTAGACCACAAGTTGAACATGAGTCAACAGTGTGATGCAGCAGCTAAAAAGGCCAATGCAATTTTAGGCTGCATCAATAGAAGTATAGTGTCTAGATCAAGGGAAGTAATAATGCCACTCTATTCTGCTTTGGTCAGGCCCCACCTGGAATACTGTGTCCAGTTCTGGGCACCACAATTTAGAAAGCATATGGAGAAACTGGAGTGTGTCCAAAGGAGGGCAACTAAAATGGTGAAGGGTCTGGAAACCATGCCCTATGAGGAATGCCTTAGGAAACTGGGGATGTTTAGCCTGGAGAAGAGAAGGCTAAGAGATGATATGATAGCTTTGTTTATATATTTGAAGGGATGTCATATTGAGGAAGGAGCAAGCTTGTTTTCTAATGACTGAAATTATGCAGACTTGAGTTTGAACAGTGTATTCCAGATGGAGCTATGGCTCTAATCCAGCCTTTTTTTAAAAAATTATTTATAAACTTTATTATATAAACCAAACAGCAATTATATATACAACCATAAGTATGTCGAAAAATAAAACAGGTCATACAATACAATACATATCCAGCCTTTTGTGCTTCTGCTCCTCATGCATCTAGTGAGCTCTCCTACCATTAATGCTCAGAAGGTATTGTGTATCTATTCCATCTTCTAGTATTAATAGGTTTTCTGAGGTGAGAAAAAGCTGAAAGAAGGCTGCAGGAAGAGGAGGAGAAGGCGGGAAAAAAACTGGACTACCCGTGAAATGCCACAATTGGAAGAGTGTGAAAGCATAGTAAAAACTTCGCCTGAAAGCACTCTATCGAGTAGAGCCCCTTAATAATAATTCTTTCAGGGAACAGTAGCAAGATCAACAGACAAAGTCAGGATGCTTTTAGAAAGAGGGCTCGCAGTGGTTACCAATCAAAGCCATTGTGTATCCACTCCATCCTTTCTCTCTTAGGCCCCATTCTCACTTGGCCATTTGCCCTGGGTAGAACCGGGTCACATTTGGCATGCCATTACCAAATGTCTCTGGAAAGAAGTTCACACTACCTTTGCTCCAATCGATGCTCCCTGGTACATTTTACCCCGCTGAAGTTCACACTTCACAAAATAACGATTTAAGATTGAGCCTCCTGGTTGTCAATCAAATGATGGCAATGGTGACATGTCATGCAGCCATTCGTCAAAAGCATGAGTGCTCCCCCCCCAATTTGTTTTTAAAAAAATCTAGCGCAATGTTCGCATATTCTGTCAAAGCATTCTCTGGTTTCCATGGGCTTCCCTTCCCTTCCTCACTTGCCCCCAAAGCAGTCTCCCTTTTCTTTCCTCACTTGCCCCCAAAGGGTTTCCCTGGGATTCCCTTCCCTTTCTCGCTTGCCCCCAAAGGATTTCAGAGGGTGGGCAGAAGGTGGAACATGCTTCCCCCTCGCATCGGTCGCTTCGCAAGCAAACAACATTTGACAGACTGTGCGAATGAGAGCCTGCTTTGGGGTTAAACAAGAGAAGGGAATCCCCATGGAAATCCTTTGGGGGCATGCAAGGGAAAATGGAGACTGTTTTGGGGGCAAGCGAGGAAAGGGGAATCCCAAGGAAATCCTTTGGGGGCAAGCGAGGAAAGAAAGGAAAGGAAGGGAATCCCTGGGAAAAGGGAGACTGGTTCCCTTCCTTGCTTGCTCCCAAAGGATTTCCCTGGGGATTCCCTTCCCTGTTTGCCCCCAAAGCAGGCTATATTTGCATAGTTTGTCAAATGCCGCTTGCTTGTGAAGTGACCAATGTGAGAAGGGAGATGTTCTGCCCCCTGCCCACCCTCTGACCTTTAGACCTCCCCCTGAATCTGACCCAATCATGATTGGGGCCACGTTCACATTCACTTGCACCAGGTTTTCCAAAAAAAACCGGGAAATATCCCGCTTTCGAATAACGCGAGCTGCCCTGGATCTGGTGTGCAAAACCCTGATCTGCATGTGGAAATGCCAGTGCCAGTGGGAACTTTCCACTTTTAAACCAGATTGCAATTCGGTGCAAAAGGTAGTCTGAATGGCCCCAAAATGGACTTTCTGTGGCGAAGACAAGACAAAAGATAAAAGTGATGGGGAAATATCAGAGAATTACTAATATGTATGTATGTATGTATGTATGTACAATATGTATGTATGGCTGCATCTGCCCTACAGAAATAATCCAGTTTGACACCACTTCAACTGCCATGGCTCAATGCTATGGGATTCTTGGAATTGTAGCTTTGTGAGATATTTAGCTTTCTCTGTCTGAAACCATTATTAACTATAAAGTGCACCTATTTATTTGCACAATTTATTCTGCTTCTGCAGCTAATTGAGAAACCCCATGAAGTGCCCCATTTTCTAACTTTGGTCCTGTTTTAGAAGCCTTATTGGGCTTCCATACTTCGGACATATTTTTACCTGAGAATGTAGACTTGATTTTAACAAACAAAGGACCAAACTCCCTGAGGCTTCAGTGTACACTTTTGTTCTGTGAAAAGAGCCTATGTTGCTTTGTTTCCTTAAACACACACATACACACCCCAAAATAGTGTATGGGCTCTTCTATATTATGCAAAGAAATGAGAGCATTCAAAACATAGATTTTCACTTATTACTAGTTGGTGCCTCATAATGTTGCTTCCAGATTCAGTCTGATTTTAGTTCCTGTAAAGTCTGTAGACATTGCTTGCACCTTTGTCAATCATCATTCATCTCTCATAAAACTGTAGGCAACTTGGGCTTTTAAAAAAGCAGGCAATGTTTCCGTTGTCCTGGATCATTTGTACTATCCCAGTACCAGCAGCAACATGAAAAAAATCCAGGATACATCACAACCAAAAAAAAAAAAAAAAAAAAAAATCCAAAGAGCCACATTTTATTTACAACTTAGAAGAACATCAGCTTCCAGCTTCATATACCTTCTGTGCACGGTGTCACCTAAAGCAGGTTGCTTCACCTGCTGCATAGACAGGGGAAGGTCCCATTTGACCAATGTATCATTTTTCCTGGGCAACTTTGGCAGAGATGTAATTTTTTTCATTGTCTCTGTAATGAAAGTCTCTGGGAAGTTTAGCGTTATGTGATCTTCAACATGTGTTCCTTAACAGTTTAAACACTGAGAAAATGATTGAATAACAATTAGCATTTCTTCTAGTTGTTCCGGGTCTTCCTGGTCTTCCTGGTCCTCCTGGTCCTCCTGGTATTCCTTTAAGGAAAAGCCATCACCCTGAAAGAATAATTCCATCCTTTGGGGGCTCTGATACACCTTTTCGCTCGAGGCTGGTAAATCGCAATGATGGTAGGACAATGGCGTCTGTGGCAGGTAGTTATCACACAACATTATGAACCTGTTTCTGCTTTGCATTGCAATTATTGGTGGAGTGCACCTTTTCAATGATGAGAAAAAACCTGTCAATGGTTCCCAATATTGTTGCTTTTCTAGCCTCTAGTTCTGATATTTCGGCAGTCATGTTGATTGGATGTGATTTGTCTTCTCTTTGCCTCTCTCTCCCTGTCACTATTCCCAAGCAGGCTGAGGTTGCTTTTACTTAGTTTTGCTTTCAAGATGCCAGATGCCAAGATGCCAGCCACAGATGCTGGTGAAACATCAGAAAAGAACTCTTCCAGAACATGGCCCGAAAGCTCCACAAAAAACTATAAATTTAATATATTTTCAGATTACGCATTCAGCATCATGAGTAGCTTGTCCCATAGAATCCAAGCCCAGTATGCAAAAATACATCTGTAAATTGTCACTTTACCATTATTTTCAAACATTTTCTGCAAACATAGCAACCATTAGCACAATATTATATTAACTTTTAGAAATTTAAGAGAATGCTATGTATAGTTTGTATATATTACTTTCCCAACTATTTATGTTAGTAGATGTTGCTGCTCTGGAATAAGTAAAGGAGATCTGATTATATGTAAAATGTTTTTTCCTCTCTTTTTTTCCAGCCAGTTCATCATTTCCACAGTTCATTTTGCAGCTGCCTAGTGAAAATGATATCCTTTGTTTAACCATCAATGGACAGCCAGAAACACATATAAACTTGTTATCTGATCCAGAAAAAGGTATGCTTGATGAACTTTCTACCTCATCTTCTTTTGTTATAGAACTGAATCTCAATGGCCTGGGAAATACTGTAGGTTTTGTTTATTTGTTTGTTTGTTTGAATGAATGCCATTCTTCACATCTTTATGAAACCCTTTTATTGGTTAGAATCAGAAATTTGAAGGTTATGCCCTTTTAAGGCTGCATCTACACTTTTTCTTTCACTTTATTATGCCAACTGGAGCGGGTCCAAAGGAGGGTGACTAAAATGGTGAAGGGTCTAGAAACCATGCCCTATGAGGAACGACTTAGGGAGCTGGGGTTGTTTAGCCTGGAGAAGAGAAGGCTAAGAGGTGATATGATAACCCTGTTCAAATATTTGAAGGGATATCATATTGAGGAGGGAGCAAGCTTGTTTTCTGCTGCTGCAGAGACTAGAACGCGGAACAATGGATGCAAACTGCAGGAAAAAAGATTCCACCTCAACATTAGGAGGAGCTTCCTGACAGTAAGGGCTGTTCGACAGTGGAACACTCTCCCTCGGAGTGTAGTGGAGTCTCCTTCCTTGGAGGTCTTTAAGCAGAGGCTGGATGGCCATCTGTCAGGGATGCTTTGATTTGGAGTTCCTGCATGGCAGGGGGTTGGACTGGATGGCCCTTGTGGTCTCTTCCAACTCTATGATTCTATGATTCTATGATTCAATGAATGCTATTCTTCCAGCCACACAATGCTTTTATATATGATTTAAAAAACAACAACCAAGAGGCAATCCATGGTTATCCTTACTCTGTTTTTGGAATTTCAGGAATTCAGGTGACTGGCAAGCTTGGAAAAAGAAAACTATTTGTGCAGTTTGAAATAGCCTATCAGAAATTTGATATACAAATCAACATCTCAAAACAAGAAATTGTTGTGAATCTAAATGGGAATGCAACCATGCTTCCATGGACAATGAGCACATCTTTCACAGTCCAAGGGTAAAACCTACTCTTCTTTTTGCAAAGAGTTGGGCTGACTTTGAATCTGACATGGACTCATATTTATACATCTATTTATATTTCTTTTATATATCTATTACATATTTCTCTCATTCTTTCTTTCTCTAATTATTATAATTATGTAATTACATTATAATTATTACAATTTTATATAAAATTATATAATATATGTAACAATTAGATAGATAGATTATATAATAGGTTATGTAAACAATCTAGAGAGCTAGTAGGGTGAGTGGTTTGAACATTGGACTATGGCTCTGGGGACCAGGGTTCGAATCCCTACCCAGACATGGAAATCTGATGCGAGACTTTGGGCAAATCACTCTCTCTCAAGAGTTTATCATACAATGGAATTTGGGGGTATAATGCAATGGCAATCCTAATGCAATCATGGGGTTTCACGTAATTGCATATGAATGGATCTCACGCAATTTCGGGCAAAAGGGAAGTCATTCCGAATGCAATCATAGGTTTTACGTTAATGCGTACAAGAGTATCTCACGCGATTTCAGGCAATGGGGGGTCATTTTCAGGAAATGGGAAGTCATTCTTAACGCATTCTGAATGCAGTTAGATTTCACGTAAATTTGCTAAACTAGAAAATTTACATGAATTCGAATTGACTCAATTCAAAATTGGGAGAAATTCCTCCCATGTGATAAACTCCTCAACCTCAGAGGAAGGCAATGGCAAAACCCATCTGAACAAATCTTGCCAAGAAAACCCCATGATAGGTTTGCCTTAGGGTCACCATAAATTGGAAAACTACTTGAAGGTACATAACAACAATACACAATCTATTTATATATCTATATTTATTATATATCTATTACTGGCCATCCACATTCAGATCATTTTTCAAGGGACAAAGTATATTTTTAATCAACCAAATTAAAGGAGGCATGTGAAATTTTGTGTATTTACAAATTTTGTGTATTTACAAAGTACATTTGAGGCTTGTAGGGGTCATCTGTCTATGGCTACATCTGCACTGCAGAAACAATCCACGTTGGCACTCTTTTAACTGGCATGGCTCAAGGTGATGGACTTTTGAGATTTCTAGTTTTGTGAGATAGTTAGCCTTCTCTGCCAGAGCATTCTGATGACACAACAAACTACAAATTGTGAATGAGTCATGGATCTCATTGGAAAAGTGAAACACACAAATCAAGTGGAGGACTTCTCATTTGACTATGAGCTGGAGCAGATAGGCAGGAAAAAGCAGCTCAATCCAGGGTTTTCAGAATACACCACTGTCCATACAGCCTGATCCCAACGGAAGCTGAACACCCATGGGCTGTCTGCACCATGAGTCATCAAGCTGTGTTGCACAGTTATTTTTATTTTTTGCTGCCTTCCCATCATGCGTGTGCACCATCGCACAAACACAGCAATCTCCAGTCCCTCTTCCTGCCCAGATGCCATTCAATTGGATACCTGCCCATATGCTTGGCCACCCAGTTGCACTTGCGATGCTCCACTTGTACAATGCATCAGTGACACACTGGCAAACCGCAGTCATGGAGGGCCCCCCCCCATGCCCTCTCTCCTCTCCCCTCTCCTTCACCCCATGCCTCCCTGCTGGATTGTCTGGTTTGGCATGTTATAATTACATCCATTGCATTATTGGCAACCTGCCCTATTTGACATACCTTTGCATTTTTGCTTTGCTGCATTCCTGCACTGCAGTTGGGCTGTTTATATGCTGGTGCAATGATGCACATTTTCCACTTTGTTTTGGAGTATCACAGCTTCTTGTTGCTCATTTTTAGCCCCAGAGCATGGCTTCATTTTGCTTTCCACCTGCTTTCACCTCATGCATTCTCTAAACGCCCAGGCTTCAAAGCAGTTTGAAGCTGCTTTATTTGGCCAGTGCAGACAACCCCCAACAGCACTTTCTTGAGAGCCTCTTTCCTTTAGAAAAGCCTATCAGAGCTGCACTGGGAGAAGTGTGTGCAGCCTATGTCTCATGAAAACAAGGCAGGCTCACTAATTCTGAGGACCCTTCAGACAGGAGATACTTTTTCTAATGGTTCCCCACCTCATTTCCTATCCCCATTTCCCAAATTAAGAGTATGCTTCAGAATCAGAATTAGGAATAAAATCTAATCATTCTAATTGAATTATTTTACTCGTGCTCTCTACTTCTAGTCCTCTGAAGGAGAGATACTGATACCCATGTAACCCAGCCTTCAATGTTTTTTCCCCTAGTTTTGTCTCTCCAGAATACGATGTTTTGGTGGAGTCTTAGGACATGGGTGGAGGGTAGTATTGGGTGGTTGCTTACCATAGAAAATGTAGAAAACTGAGATCATTTGGCCTTTGCTACTGAACAAACCACATTGATCCTGTTACATACACTTGCTTCCTATTACATTTTCTGTTTCAATTAAAAGTCTTAAATTAAGTCTTAACTAAAAGTGAGTTGCAGCCCTGCTTTTGAGATTTCATGCATGTGGACAGTGCTAGTTGTATATTTTTGTATGGAACCCGGGCATTTTAGATGCTGTATAAAGATTTAAGAGCTTTATTTTCAGGCTGAACATTATAGTTGAAGAAGAAAAGAGGCTATTATTAGGAGTGGACAACATCACAATGAAAATATCACTTGTGGAGTTTCCTGAAGATTTTCTTGGACTATACATCATTGATAGCAATTTTTCTGAACAAGTCACTGGACTTCTTGGTATGTCATAAATTAGAATTGTGTAGGCATTTACATGCTCTCTGAAAAGCAGGTTTTCAGGGAAGATTCAACAGGGGTGGGGTGGGTGGGAGTGAAATGCAAAATACACAACTGGTCATCTCTAATCATATTACAAGAAACATTAAAAAGTGCCCGAGATAAAGAGATTTATGCTGGAGCTCATTAAAAGGCCTGGGAAAATACGAAGGCCATAACTTACTGCTTGCCTTACTGATATTTTGTTGGTAGGTGAGCTTGCCTTGAGAAGGTACTTCATAATTAGATGCAAATATTGAAAATGTCCGTCTCCTCAAAACCGATTTATGGATAACACTGAAAAGAGGACCTGATAAGTGGATGTTAAGGTCTGGGCACATATATGTGAAGGCAGGTGATCCTTTGGGTACTCTAGTCTCAAACTATGAAGGCCCATACTATTCAAAATCAGCACTTTGAATCAGACCCCAGGTGTAATAGGTTGAGAGGTTCCGAGGGCATGGATAACTGAAGCCAGTGTATATTTGTTTAGGTAGAATTGTAGATGGTGCACCAGTCCATGTTGATAAAAGGCACAAAAAAGTGGAGTATACATTGTGCTTCCAGTGACAAAATTGGATCAAAGAGCATCACCAGAAAGTGTTTTTGACCCTTTAGGGGGAATGCAACCCCCCCCCCAAGCCAAACACTATTAACTGGGGCAGTGTCTAACCTAATAACAGTGTCTCTGTTTTGTTCGCATTAAGCATGAATGTATTGGTCCTTATCCCATCTGTTACTAAGCCCAAGCACTGACTTAACATCTTGTCAATATATTTGATGGCAAAGAGAGAGATATTTGGGTGTCATCTATCTACTGATGACACCTAACCAGGGTGGCATAGAGGTTTGAGTGCTGAACAATGACTCTGGAGACCAGTGTCTGATTCCCCATTCAGCCATAGAAACCCACTGGGTGAGTCATATGCTCTCAGCCTCAGGGGAAGGCAGTGGCACCCCGTCCCCAACAAATCTTGTCATGAAAAACCCATGATAGGTTTTTCTTATGGTTACCATAAGTCAGAAATGACTTGAAAGGCACAACAGCAGCAACCTAATTCAGCATTTTCATATCAGCATTAAGCACAAGAGTCAAAAGTCAGACTCTGTGGAATCCTAAAACATATGTGCCAAGGAATAAACAGACAAATGGTAATGCCTTGGCAATCCTCAGCACAGTCTTCTGGAACTGTCCATCTGAGCAGGTATGCAACCCTTGCAAAGCACTATTTCCTGTTCCTAGCTGAGAGAGCTTACTCAGAAAGATGCCAAAGCTGTTGATATTGAAAACGATTCGACGGGTCACAAAGAATTCCCCTCTCTATCTTTTTGCCAGCCAAAGCAAAGAAGGAGTGTCCTTAATTAATAACTCCCCCACCCCCCCAGTTATTTTGTTATATTGGTGCATAAAAGCATAAGTCTGGTCAGAATTAATCATTCACTTTGAATATTAACTTTTGCACCATCAACTCATAGAGCCTTTAGGGTGGTCCCACCAGCATTCAGGGCACTCTGGAGGAAGAAAGGTGCTGGGCATGACTACAGCTTCCTCTGTGGCATGCTCATTGCCTTCTAAGGCAAATAAAATAAGCACAGGAAAGAGCAAGAAGGGAAGGCTGGAGCAAGAAAGCATGGAGGCAAGTGGCAGCCAATGGGGAGAAAAAAATGGGAGAAATTAGAGGGTAGAGAACTCAGGAATTTGTGTGGCCCCAGAAGGTGTATTGCCCAGAATCCTAGTAGTGCCCTTATGGATTAACCATATGCGGCAATTTAAAAACCAAATATCCATATAAAATGCAGATAGAAACAAACACCTAACTGTAATCTAGGGTCAGGCAGGAAATAGTCTGTCATTTAGGTTTAGCAGCTATTTATCAGCAGAATGTCCAATCAAGTAATTTCTTTTCTCCCCCTCTCCCCCTTTGCTTTTGCTCTGCAGGTCAGTTTTACTTTAATACACATTTTGAAGGAGGATCAGAACACAAGAGAAGAAAACAAATAATTGTACAGGAGCAAAGATATAATACCCTCAGGTAAAAGACATCAACAATCCCTTTCTTTGGAGCATTTCTTAATCCTGCACTAGCACTGTACTCATTTGCAGTGATGCCAAAATCTTTTTAACCTCCCTTATATCATGTGCTCTACCATCTTCATATAATTGGGGTTTGTTCACTTAACACATGGATACCTGGTCTGGCAAGCTGGATACATGGTCTAGTAAATCATATCAAAATTCATAATTCTTATAGTAACAATATTTTTCACAGTGAGTTCCATATTTATATCATATGTCAAAGAGAAGTGAAAATTAGACAGACTGTGCCCGGAACACAGTTGGTGACATATCTACCCATAGCATGGGGTTACACACCTTATTTCTGTTTTTGGACATTGCACAAGGAGATATTCACTAACCCTGATCAGCTTCTAAGCCCTGGGAGTCCTGTCATGGCAACTTAACTAGCCATTGGGGGGCAGAGGGAATTATGAATTGAGATTGTTTTCCTGGATTTCCTGGATCTGTAATGATTTCTGGCAAGGTAACCTCAGTCCTCTTCTCTGGTTGCAGAACTATAGCCAGATGTTAGCCTTGTCAACTGAGTAAGGGAGGTGTCTTTTGGACTGGCATGCTTTTCCCGCTTTTTTCCAAAGGGCCTTTCAGATTTCACAGTTCCACATATTTTAATATATCTTGAAAATATTTAAAAGTTGTTTAGTCATTGTAAACTAAACAAACTAAATTGAAAGGTGATAAACTAAACAAAATCTTCTCTCTATATAGCAACAGAATGAAGTAAGGATCTAGGGGTGGAGCAACACGGACTTTATCACATGGAGAAGATTGGGGAATATCGGGGATTTAAACAGTCATTTTCCAAGGAAAGTTGCGCAGTCGTGGGAAATCCCATGAACAAATTGTTGCTGGTCATTCCTGGGATAAGTCCTCTCTAATCGTGATGTGTGTGAAAATCTTCACTGGGAAAATTACAGTTTAAAGCCCTGATTTCCCCCACATGTGATAAACTCCAAAAGCAGTTTTGAAATACTAGTCAGGGCCATGTGTATTACTATATTTGAGTGCACATTTAAGAAATACAATGTCTCTGCTGTTTGTCTTGCTTACCTGCTCGCCACTACGAACCACTAAACCAGGGAACTTATAACAAAATATAGACAAAAAAGAGTAAATCATGGATTGACACAATCATGACAATATTTTTGTGCACAGAAGAAAAGGTATATTAATTTCATTCTACTAAGTGAATTCTCTTTTTCACGCGTTTCTGCTATAACTTTAGAGAGATCAAAGTTGGTCTTATCTTGACTGCTAGTGATAATGAAATCACAGTGAAGACATAAAGACTTGAACTCGAGAAATCTAAATCTCATGTATACAAATCTATTCTTTGAGAAGTGTTCCTGTTTGTGTCACAAAAGCTCTGTGCATCCTGTGAAAACAGAATCATTAAGCTGGAAATTATGCCAAGGGCCACCTGTCCAGCCCCTTCCCATGCAGAAATACACAATTGAAGCATTCCCAAAAGACGATCATCCAACCACTGTTTAAAGACCTCCAGAGGAGAATCCACCACATTCTGAAGCAGTCTTTTCCACTGTTGAACAGATTTTACCATCAGGAGTTTTTTCATAGAGTTTAGGTGGAATCTGTTTTCGTGTCATTTGAATCCATTGTTTTATGTTCCAACCTCTGGAGCGGCAAACAAAGAGGAGACAAGCTCCACATGCTCTAGGATGGTCAGCTGTTTATCCAATGTTTAAAAAGCCCAACACTAAGCCATTCTCAGGGGCTGAAAACAAATATAAATACACTTAAGATATCGTATTTAAAAAGATGGGACAACACTCAGCAAACTGTAATATTATATGAATATTTTTGTTGACCATCTTAGAGCATGTGGAGCTTGTCTCCTCTTTGTTTGCTGTTTGGCTACATGTTTTCAGTTCCTTGCCTATACCAATCTCTGGAGCAGCCAAACTCAAGTTTGCTCCTTCTTCTACATGGCATCTCTTCAAATATTTACAGATAGCTATCATTTCACCTCTCAATTTTCTCTCCTCTGTAAGTGGATAGACATATTTTAAAGACTAAATAAGTGAATAGATTCTGTAAGTATATACACTCTGTATAACTTTATAGAGTTCCTTGTTTGCTGGCCATGGACATCCTTTTTCATTCAGTGGCTGGTATTTTGGTGGACTTTCTCTTCTGTGTGCTATGCAGCCGCAAAAGTGAGGATATTTTAGATGAATTTAATTATAAAGTATCAAAAGATTAGGATATGATGATTTTGGTTATTAGAGTTTGTTTGTTTCTTTTTCAGACAAAATAAGAAAGACTACAGGAAAGAGTCCCTTGGAGCTGTTATTTCTTGTTGGGCCTTGGATCTTGATCCTTGATTACTTTTCCAGCATTAAAAGCCCTGGAATTTAAAATACCACCTTGTGTGTTAACTGTGCCAATGGTCTAATATTCTTTAACCTTATTTTTTAAATGTTTAAATATTTTTAAATGCTCCATGAGAATTTCAGATGTGTAGTTTAATATGTTCCTAAACCAGAGCACTGGTTTAAAAAAAAGGCTACGCAGAACCCAAACATGTGATATGGCTAATAAAGTGATTTCTCAGATCTGTCATTGATTTCTTGAATCTATTGTCCATATTTTTGTTCATTTCACAAAAAGTTGAATCCTTCAATTGCTCTGGAACCCAAAATCCAATCAACAGTATGCAATTAAATTCAAGCATTTGCAATGCGAAGCTTATGCATGTCTACTCAAGAGTAAGCCCAGTTATGATGTTCAATGGGATTTACACTATGGTAAGTATATATTGCAGAAGCGGGAGAATCTCCAGCCCGTGTGTCTAATTGCAAATAAATGGAAATAAGTATTTGCCCCAGAACCCTCTCATATCTAGCCATTTTCCCATCTTACTGTATTAAAGATAATTCATCACTTTTTAGTAAATGGAAAAGCCATGATATACTGTATATACAGTGCAGGATCTATTGATTCCTTCAGGAAAAGTTGGGGTACAAATAAATAAATATTATTATTATTATTATTATTATTATTATTATTATTATTTAAAATGGCTATGCCCAGAAAACCAGAGGAACTGATTACATAGGTTGGAAAGTTAATTGGCTTCAGCTACCATCCTTTACTTCTAAAATGGTCACAAAGGCAAATACCCAGATCTCTGACAATATTTGAAAAAATGTGTGACAAATCAAAAAATATACCTAAGGGTCAGGCCTCTCTGATTTATATATGTCTAATTCATCATAACTATGATGGCAGCTGAGTTTCCAGATCTGACTAGGAGTTGTAACTAAACTTAAAAATATTAGATAATGAATGAAATCAAATATCGACCTCCACTCACTTCAAATCTACATCAGCCCTAACAGAAAAGAATATCTTATGATTGTACACAAATGGTATTTAACCCCAAACTAGCCAGATGGGCCAAAACTGTGGCCTCTAAATGTTGGAGATGGTGTTATATTAAAGGTGCATTTACTCACTTTTGGCTTGTTTGTCTAAAGGTAAATAATGTTTGGCACCTTATTCTCCAAAACAGTTTTTGAAATCACAGGCCAAAGATTTTGGCTTTACTCTGATGTGCTACTTTTATCTCTCTTTTTAGGACAACAAGAAGAATCTAAAATACAAAAAGCTAATTGGGTTCTTTATTGCAGGCCCCCTCATGGAAATAGGGGAAAAATAGAAAATGGGTGATATTCTTTTAGAAATATGTTGAAAAAGAATATGGGGCTATTGGGTGATGGAAAATTATCTGATAATGTTCATGTCTCTAGGAATCAAATAAGGAAAGAAGGACTTTGGTTTCCATTTATTGGTTATATCAGCTCAAAAACACATCACATGAGACCTCCTGAACATCATCTTGATCTCTGGATCTTTTGATCTTTTTTAAAAAAAAGGGGGGGGGGGTTTGAGGGTTTTCTGAATCTGAACAAAGATGACCGTAGCAAGGTATCCTCAGATTAGAAATGTGTTGGAAAAGAATATGGATCTATTGAGAGATGGAAAAATAATCAGATAATGTTCATGTCATTAGGGGTCAAATAAGGAAAGAAGGGCTTTGGATTCCATTTATTGACAACATCCACTCAAAAACACATTATGTGAGACCTCCTGAACATCATCTTGATCTTTGAATCTTTAAAAATGTGGAGGGGGGGAGGGGAGGTTTTCTGTATCTGGACACAATGACTCTAGTTATGCTCTTATCAGACGAGGGTTTTTGCAGCCCCAATCCAGAATCGCTCCACATCCATCCAAGTGAATTCACATGAATGTGCATTGAATTATCACACATGAATGCTGTTACTATGAAGCCATTCCAAAGTCAATCCAAAGTCAATCCAAAGTCACCCCAGAATCCAGTGAATTCAGTAACAACCAAATTCACAGAAATCAGTTCCAAGGTCACTTCAGATTCAATCCGAATTGGTCTGGTGTGATAAGGTCCCCAAGAAGGTATACTTAGATTCTTTCACAGTAGCTTAACTTCTCTAAAAGATACAAAGCCATCTCTCTCTCTCTCTCTCTCTCTCATTCTCTCTCTCTCCATATATATATATATATATATATGGGGGTGGGGTGGGATCAGCCCCCTTAGCCAGGGAAGTCTGCTTTCCCTGGTTGGTCAAGGCTAGCTGAAAGCAACTTGGGGAAGATATTGCAAGCTAATCCCCTTTCCTTCCATATCCTGGAAAACTGGCTGGTGGGATGACAACTCAGACATTACGCCTTCGCCTCATCTGCTCCCCACAGCCGATGCTTGATAATGTCACTAGACACCACCTTATTTTGAGATGGTGGAAACTAGGCAAACTGGACACAGTTAATGACAGAACAGTTACACAAATATTTGCTAGTTTTCTCAAGCTACTTATTAACATTTTGCAAAATGCATTATAAGACTGTGCATTCCTAACTGGTTTTTTGTGCTTATTCTTCAACCATAGGGAACCAATTTCTGTTTTTTGCTCTGTTGGTGCTGATTCCTGCCCTTGGATCATCTGATTTTTTTAATAAGTAATATCAGGTACATCAAGGTAAGTGTGCAAAAAAGTCATATCAACAGTATGTTTCATAGTTATAATGCCATAATGCTGCCTAAAGTCAAAGCACCTTCAACTTTTAAAGTCCCCTTTTATTTTATTTTTATTTTAAAATGCTTAAAAAGTCCTGATTGTAAAAGGGAAATAATTTACGACTCATTCCTTCTAAAAAAATAAAACATAATCTTAATCATATGGAAAGAGACTGCTTTTTCTTTTGGGCTACCAAGATTCCTGTGTGTTGAATATGTCCATTGAAGCTATAGGCATCAAGGTTGTAACTGAAAAAGTACGTATGTCAGCGACAAAGCATGCCATTTGACTTGTAATGCCCAGTTACCTTTAAAAAAACACCCAAAACTTCCCTGTTGCCAACAATATTTAGAAACACTTCATAGGTTCCCCTAATATAAATTTCTCCCTGGACTTTGAATGCATTATGACACACTGGGGTTTGTTTTTGTTTGTTTGTTTGTTTGTTTCCTAGTTTCAAATATTGTACTAGGTGCTACTCATCTCCAAATTGCCACAGATTTCTGTGTAGTCATGTCGTACCAGTTGATGAAAAGAGTGTATAGAAAATAAAATCCTGATGCAATGTTATGGCTGTCTGCAGATTTTGTGCATGTATTGTTCTGTATGTAATGGCAATAACTGTGACATAAACAACTAGCAAAAATTATACCTTTTAACTAAAATATCATATGCACAGCCTAAATGTATTTACATGTACATAGTTTCACATGGTTAAAGTGAAAATTTGATAAGGAGTGATGCCTTTTAAAAAATGTAAAAGAATTTTTAAATATTAAAAATTTAAAAAATAATTTTAAAATTTAAAGTCTATTTTAAAAAAAAACCTGGGACCTTGCTGTTTTCCTCCCACTGAGCCTCACTCATCTCTTCAGTGTTTTAAAGGGATGCAGGCAAACACCACAGTCCATTTCTGCCAAAGGTAGATGTTTAGAAAGCAGTGGTGCCACCCCGCTTAGGGTGTCACCTGGTGTAGTCCACACACCCTGCACCTCCCTAGTGATGCCTGTGGGCAAAACATCACACAAAATGAATCCTGAAGCCATCGCTCATGCAGTTTCATATCAATGCATACCTACATATTCTAGGCCTGTGACTCTAACACCATCACTTTTCTTCACCTGTATGATTCTTAACATCTCTTCATGATGAAGAAGCTAGTGAAGCTTCAAAAGCTTGCATGATGTATGTTGTGCATTTTTGTTGGACCCATGAAGGTATTACTGTTTTGTGGGTTTTGGATTTTGCCGTATTTTGCTGTATGGCTGACACAGCTACCCCTGAATGTGTTTCCTAAATACATATTGGAAACTGGGTGGATGAGGGAATGAAAATAAAGGAAGCAAAAGCAGGGGCAAATGAAAGCTTCTTCAGTCCAAGAATTCATGGGGAAATAGAAGAACAAAACATGGCTCACTAAGAACAGTGTATGTCACCATCTGCTTGTAGAACAGTGTTTCACAGAGATGAAAAGATCTAATACCACATCTTGATATCAGTTGGATAAAGGGACATGCATTGGGGGTCAAACTTCATGCAGCATTTGTCCCTTCGTTTGATTTTTTTTGTATCTAATTTTTGTTAAACAATAAGAAGTATTGGGAAAGGAGCTTAAGATCAAGAATATGGTATTGGGCCCTGGTCATGACTTCCTACTCTTGCTATTTGTGATGGGAGAAAAACTCCCACTGATCTGTGTGAGAACATTTCTCCCATTGCAAATAACATGTGGGAGCACTGTTTCAAAATGGGGCTGCAGTTGTTTTGCAGTGTATGCAACAGTTTCAAAACCCTTCTCCATGGTCCTGATCTAGTTCAGTCCTCCTTCACACTGCTGATTACAAGTACACCTCACTTAACAAAGCCTCTGACAAAGAAGCTCTTTTTAAAAAAGGCTTTTTATACTCAGCCCACCTTACCCCCTCATGCTCTGTCTAGCTAGATGTTTTAGCAGCATCAGCATTGGGAGGATGGTGAGGGAGGACTGAGAAACAGACTTTTGGTGTCATGTTCCAGCAGAGTGTCCTCAGTAAACAATGCAATAAAGCTTGAGTCTGGAAACAATAGGATTCTGTTCTAACTGATCATATTGCAGCTGTGTTTGTCTTATTTACTGCAGGCAAGGTAAACAGCAGCTGCCCTCAGGATCCCTTTCTTAGCATAAATAAACAGCAAAACACAGAGACAAGGGGAAAGGAGATAGGCCTACTTCTCCAGCAACCTGTTGTTGTCATTGTTATTCTTATCCCACCTTTTTCCCAGTTTGGGACTCAAAGTGGCTTACAATAATTTAAAAAACACATTGTTTAAAAGTCATAAGATACACAAATTAAAACAGGATTAAACAATAAAAAAGGTTAAAACATGTGTCATTAGATACACACACACATATACACCAGCACAACAGTTAGCAGGATCCAGCACATTTTTAACCTATCCTTTCCATGTTATTTCTGCCTCAGAACCATACTTCTTTAACAGAAAATTAAGTTCCAGGGAAAGAAATAACATGGAAAGAATACGGATAGATTCCTACACCACCAAAAAGAAGAGCAGTTCAGGATATTCTGGAAACTTTGTAGTACAGTGACATGGCACATTTATCTTATGCCATCTGGTTCCATCACTGGAACTGATGGGATTCAGTTTATTGGGGAAATGTAAGCTGAGGCTGGACAGCCATCTTGAATTGCAAGGCTTGCACCAAGCTGAGGGATAGACTTGTTGATATAAATAAGCAGAAGTGCACAGTTCAAGCAATCTATGATGCCTCTGATACCGGCAACCCTGGAGCTTCGGCTTTATCAGGAATCCTCCTCCCAGTTTGATGAAAACAGACTGGAGCCAAAACTCTCTCCTCAGAGGTTTTATTCTTTAGTTGCTGTATTTACAAATATACACATGCTCGTCCAACAAATCTCTCCAACCATCCACTACAGAACAATTACCCAACAATCCTCACTGAGGTGTGCAGGCTTTTTATAGACTTGTGTCATGTGGTCACAAACCCAACCTCATCTGGTGATTCTTCTTCCGTTTGTTGCCTGCATTGTTGTCCCCTCAATCAGGAAGACTCTTGGTGTTTACATTAGGCCTACGTGCAAGCAAGCACATACTGACCTTGAGCAATGTCTGCTTCCAGCCTTCAGCTGCAAAACAATTCTAGCCATAATTCATGTTTTTCCTTTTGTGCACATCTGTACATTTCATACTCAAGCCTCAAAGCCTAACAAGACTAGGTGACACTCAGCTCCTGCTTCCAACTATAGGATTCTATGGTAGCTTGTATTGTATAAAACTGTGAATATTTCCAGATTCTTCCAGTAATAATTATAAGCCTCAATAACAGTGCACCTTCTCTCTTTTTTCTTTACAGAAAAGAAATGCTGTAGATGCTGTAAGTATCATTCCATTTATGTACAGCCCATTTTCTGTTAAACTGTGGGAAAACTTTTAATTTCATCCATTTGGTTTTGGACTTACTCTTAGCACGCACATACCATCATTCTTTCAAGATATACTAATTTCCAGTACATGGTTAGAGCTTATGGCCTCCATGATTCACCTCAGAGCAAGAGTGGAACAGATGCACATTTCTTTCCATTGAGGGGAAATCAAACAATTATTGTTATATATTGAAATGCAGGTTGTTAACAATGGTTCTCCAGGATGGAGTAGGCCAGAGTATAAACACTTCAGGCACTAGCAAGGACCTTTTAAAACACTGAGCCCTTTATGCAAAAATTTGCTATCTCAAAGATTTTGTGATTAAATATACCCTTGCTTAACTGAGATATAAATGACTAAGAAGAATTAAAACATATTTTGAAAGGTCAGGCTAAGGGTTTTCTTGTGGAACTACCCCTAAAGGGTGGAAGGAAATGTCAGCTCCAAATCAGATGGTGATTTGAATGAGAAATTAAACATATAGTTGAGCCAATGTGGGGTGAAGGAGATTAGAGCAAATGTAGTGGAGAAGAAAGCAGAGAGGGGAGAATTTAAGGGGAAAAGGAAATAAGACCTTGATATTACATGGTGAGTGCAGAGAGCCTGACAGAATCTGAGGCCAGAGCAATCTGAGGGCATTACTACATGGGCCTCATTCTCACTGCAAACATGTCTGTTTTTTAAAAATGGAAACATACCGGTTTCAGAGCAGCCATTATCACACTGCTCCACAATTGTGTGAATAGAGTCACCACTGCTTCCACCACCATCACACTCTCTTCCTGACTCCAGCTTAACCACCCTGCCTTATTCCCTTTCCAGCAAGCCTTTGGTGTTTTTTTTTAAATTTCATTTTATTGTTGTTTATTTTTATTTTAACTTTTTTATGCAATTCTGGAGCTCTGCTACTGCAATTTACAAATGGTAGCATACTTATATATTTTCTTTGTTATTGCAATAATATATATCAAAGTATACACACATAAAGACAATTATTCCCTTCTTGAGTATAGATTAGAACTGGATAATTTCCTTCTTTCATTTGTATATATCTTAAAAATGGATCCCACGTTTCCATGAATCCTTCCAATGATTTTTGGTTCACTACATATGTCATTCTGTCCATATCCATATATTCATAATTTTTTTTCATCCATTGATTCATAGTTGGAGTTCCCTCTTTTTTCCACATGCTTGCACAGAGAATCCTAGCCGCACTTGTCATCACAAAAATGAGCTTACCATGCTTCCTTTCAATTTGATCATTGTCTAGCATATTTAATGAGAAGAGTTTGGGATCCTTCATCAAGTTGTATCCAAGAATTTCCCCGCATTTCCCATGAATATCCTGCCAAAATTTATGGGCTTGTTTACAACTCCACCAACAGTGGTAAAAAGTTCCAACTGACTCTCCACATTTTCAACATTTGTTATTACATTTTCCAATTTTCACCAATCTGTGGGGAGTCAGATACCACCTGAATTGCATTTTTATTAGATTTTCTCTTATTCCACTGTTAGGAGTATATTTTATCTTCTTTCTCCACTTTTTTTCCCACTGAGATAACTGGATATTTTGCCCCATATCTTTTGCCCAGTCTATCATACATTTCTTGACAAGTTCTTGTTCCAAGTCCTCCTTTAACAATATCTTGTATAGCTTGGAAATTTCGTGATCACCCTCCTCTTTGATTATTCTTTCAAAGCACTCATCTCCCTTACCTATTCCCTTTCCTTTTTTTTCTCTTTCTCTTCATTATATTGATCACAAATGCACAAGATCACAAATGCACAAGAACACAAGGGACAAAATATGGTTGAAATGCCACACACACTGAATAGAGGGCATTTGGGAGCAAAAATCTATTTCTGGGGGGAAAAAAAAGGGGGTTTTGACCCCAATGGTCTCAATTTCTAAATATGATGGAAATACTTTCCACATATCCCTAGAGAGCATTTTGGAGGGAATTTATTTTTTGATTGTTGGAGGCCCCTTCAGGCCAATAAAAACAGGATGTTTTTCTCACCCGTGGTTTAAAGCAATATGAATTGTACTAAAAATCCCATCAGTGTTAACTGGAATTCTGTCTACACTATATTGCTAGGTAATCATCATAGTTATGGTGTGCTGTAGTGAATACCAACCTGACCCATCCAATCCCCACGTATAGCAGCCACTGCAATTGACAGGGGTATATTCATGTTTCACTCAGGAAGTGGCTGACTAGCATTGCCATACACTTTCTTGAATGATCTCTGTCAAAACAGGCAGAAACATGTTCCCTACCACAATCCCCCCTCACAGCAGAGATTGCTTGCTGAGAAAATCAGTCACCTGCTCCCTGGGAGGCAGGGGAACAGACGCCCATCATGCTTCCTGGTAAATGGAGATTTGAGTGTGACCTTCAGAGCACTTATATATCCCCTAAAAGTAGGGGTCGTGAATATGAAGCAGTCATGAGTGCCTTTGGTTATGCATTTGTAGCTATCCAATAGGATTCTGGTCATCATGTTCATGTTACCTGTCTCCTCGGCTCAGTCTTTGCCATCCAGTTTGCAACTCACAAGACATCACACAATTTTGTCAGGATGGGGAAAAACACAAGTTCAGGAAACACAACTTGGTGATGGTTATTATTAAAAACAGGTAGTTTGTAAACAGTTGGTGTAGACTGATGGAATGGCTACTACAAGATGACATTTGAGGTGGATCAAATGCAGTTGATCTCTCAGCAAAGCTGATGGATCCAGTATAATCATGGTACCAATCAGAACAGTTCCGCTTCAGTTTGTTTTCTGTGACATAGTTTATTCGCCTATTGATAAGATTTAAATATGTAACTGTGTCTTCACCTCCAATTCAGAGACATGAATCAGACTCCAGGTTGAGGAATGTTTTTTTAGGATTTTTAAAAAATATTTTCAGGCAGTAGATAACTGAATCCATGGATAAAGAATCCATGGATCTGGAGAGCCAACTGTATATGTTTCAAATTTCCACTACTCTGCATGTCACATTAATTTCAAGCAACCCTGAAATGAGAATCATGGGAAGTATTCAGTGCTTTTTATGTTGGCTGTTTTACTGTTTCCTTCAATGGGCCCCAAATGCATTGCTTTTGCACAATATGTTTGCTTTCTCTGGAACTCTGTGAGATAAAAAGTTACTATTTCTACAAACAGTTTTTCCATTTGCACAGCATTCATCTGTGTTGACCATTGCTGATTAGATATATCTAAGGATATATCTAAAATAAATATTCTTTTAAGCTGTGCCTTTAAGTGATCCCTAGACTGTCACAAGCCCCTCCAGTATTTCACAATACCTTTATACACTGAGACTTTAAAAAAAACTATTTGCATTTTCCATCCATCCACCTGGCCCAGAACCCATGCTTTGATCTATCTGCCAGGATTACAGTTTGATAAACCATCAGGATGCTGACCTGAACCAATAATCAAACAAACAGACAGACAGACAGGCAGGCAGGCAGGCAGGCAGACAGGGATATAGCCATTTTATTCTGGAATATCAGTATGCAAAGGGACCTTAATGTAGCATGTTTGAGTTTAACTATGCAAAAGAAATTGTAGCATACTCTTTTCTAAACTTATCATATTTCCACAGATGCAAGATGCATATGGGACAGTAGACCAAAGCTTATGATCCAAATTTTATTGCACAGTTAGTCTCAAAGATGCTACAAGATCCCTTTGCAAGGTAAACAGAGCAAGGTTACCCTGTGCTATGACTGAGCCAGCAACAGCCTCTGCTATGAGCTTTGTGAGATCCATATCCCACAATATTACACTGATTAATGCTGGGACACATGTGGCTGAGCAATATCAGATTGTGGTTAGGAGGAGGGGGAAAGATTATTAATCAGGAAAAATACACAAACTAGGAGAGGCTGTAGCAGTTTGCTTTTGCCTGAGTCTACTGTGTACAGCAATATTCCACCTTCTCCTCTCCTCTCTTCTCCACACCGCTAAGTTAATTGAATGCCAACTGATTTTGCACTTTGAACTCACTTTGCAGGAACTAAGTAAGCTAAGGTGAAAGAGGAAAGTGGAAGGAGGACAGAAAAAAATTGGAGCATTTTAAAGGAAAGTGGGATGACAGTGGATTAACTGGGACTATCTCTGCCAAGTCAAGACAGTAGGAGGATATGGAGATCCATCAAAATATGTACTTAATTGACACCCAAGTAAGGCATTCACAATTATGTGAAAACCTGCCTCCATTCAATTTCCCATCAAAATTAAGGTGGTCATCTGTGAAGTACATGTGCCCCAAGACCATTTTTATAAAGTACCGTCCCATTTTTTAAAAATCCAAAATTGGAGCAACATGCCCTCAGAAGCCTCTGGCCATTTGGGGAGCTCTGCTTTAGGACTGGAGAAGCTCTTTTCAAAACTGGGAGTAGAAAAAGGCTCTCCAGGCCTAAACCAGGAACAGCCCCTACCATGTCAACTGTTATCAAAGGTGCTTTTAATAAAATTTTGAGGACATGTGGACTGTCCATAGTAAAGAAAGCTTTGGGAAATTCCCCATAGGAGGTTTGGGAGTCGCTAGACCAGATTAGCCACTGCTCTCCTGAGTAAGACAATAGACTTGGCCTCACATTTGATGGATTAGTAATCAGCTTAACTACCTGGCCATACAAACCAGATGCCCCTCCGAATTGTGTCCAGACCTAATGCATTGTGCAACATATTATCTGCCTCAGCTTAACAAAGCCCGGGCAATCAACACCTTTGTCTAAGACTATCTAGTAGCCCCCAGACACGTTTATCCCTATAAGAGACGCAGAGTTTAGACCCACTTCGAGTCCATTATCAGCTTGCTCCCACGTCCATGCCGGACCAAGATCTGATCCTGGCTCCCTCGGCCATCTTCCTCCAAGTTCCAGCGGCCATGTCCCATCATCCATCAACGTTCCATTCGGCATCCCTGAGAAGACGGCTAAGGTAGCATCCCCCAGTGGTGCCTCCCTCACCCCCTCTCTCTGAAACCCTCTTATTTCAGCTAAGTGTGTGTGTGTGTGTATGCTTCCCCCACATCGTGTGTTTTCCTAATAAATGACATATAGTTATTGGAATCTAATTGGTATCAGTGCCTTATTCTCTTGGGATTGTTGGGACCCTCTGGTATACATATAGGAGACCCGGTCTCAGCTTAAGGCTTTGTTAGTAGCTTACAGTTGTAAACCGCTTAGACACTCCTTATGAAGCAGTATATAAATGAAGCTGTTTTGTTTATTTGTTTGTTAGGTCCTCCTCTCTGCAGCCTTTGAGTTAATTAATTCCCCCACATGAGAGACCCTTGATGCCAGAGGCATCAACACATATTTGGATTTTTGACTTCCCTCTAAGGTCTTATGTAGCCTCCTGACTCCTAGAAGTGACCTGTCTTCAGGGCTACTACCACCAAGGAATTTTTCATTCTCTTCCTGAATTGGATGTAAGGTGAGAAAGTAGTTGAGGGATTCTAGGCAGGGAAATATGTTCTTCACTTGTGTACACTATTTGAGCTACTCAGAAAAACTCTACATGCCCCAACATTATACCTGAAGAAATGTAAAGTATACTTGGTTATACCAATGTGTCCATTCCAGTTTGGTATTCATTTAGCCCCAGATGTGTTATGCAGAACAGATAAATCCTACTGTACACAGTGATTCTTACTTTCAAGTAAGCTTGCACAGGATTTTATCCTAAAATATGTCTCAGCAATAGCATATTATTTCAAGAGTTACTAGACTTTAAGTCACTATTTAGACATAAACATTAAGGAGCTTGAGACTATAAGTGGTAGTAGGGAAGTATCAGGTTTATTCTTGAAATTAAATTTAAACAGAGTATGCCTTCATTGTCTTGCAATAAGTAAGATAAACAGCTGTTTTTTCATGAGAAAGAGGTCATTATAATATGTCATAAAGTATTTCAGTTGCTAAAGTATTTCAAGAACATATAATGCAAATTTTTCTAGGTTATAATTGATATTGTGAACATATTGTATCGGGAAAAATATTTTCATCATCACAGACATCAAAATAGGATATCAAAATATACTGGGAACAATATAGTCTGTATGCACACCATCAACAAGGCCTTCTCCATTGTTGTGAATAAACCAGCAAGGTACATTGGTGCCATGCCGAGCATCTTCTGTGTAATCCTTCTGCCAGCCCCTAAGGGAAGAACCAAAGTGGTGAACTCTGAGTATCCACTTCATGCGGGCACATTAGTGTCATTTTAAAACTCTGATTCTGCTTACCTTGTTACTGTCAACCGGTTATTTTTCACAATCATTGTGGCATCTGGTTTCATTGGGTCAGATCCAGGATGGACTTCAATGATATCAAAGTCAATGGGGTGAAAAAATTGCCCTTAAAATACAAATAACAAGAGCAGAAATTATTACTAAACATTTTCTGATAAATGATACTGTCTCACATGTTTATTTCATGTTTGATTCTAGGAGTAGAAAGACACCCATCATTATTATCCTGCCACACAGGACCCAACATAAGGATGGTTGAATCTCCAGTTATTGTAGTCAATTGGTCAGGAGTAAAACTAAACACTGAGGACAGAATCCTCTGTGTGACATGCACACATTACTGTAAGTGTGGCTTGTGTATACATATGACTTTTTTTTGTTAGAGCACAATTCCATAGACATAGCAATGTACAGCCCACCCACCCCCCCAATACACAGCTGTCAAGCCTCAAGATGGGTGACTGCTGCTGCTCTGGTGGGGAGGAAAAGAAGGGGGGAAAGCAGGTTAGACAATGTAGCTCTAAGGAGAAGGGAACACACTCCCTTTTCCTCCCCACTCTGATCCAGAGCCATCCAATTCCTCATCATCAGACCTTCCTTCCTCTCTTTTCCTTCCCTGCTGGTAAGCAGCAGATCATGACTCGACAGCTATGCAGGAAGGTTTTGGATGAGATACAAAGGCCTACAGAATGGCATGTTGAGCCTCGTCCAAAAAAAGACATACTGTACAAAGGTGGTGTGGACATGAAACTGTGTAGACAGAGCACTACACTCCGCCTGATTGATATAGGATCTTGGTTAAGGCTTCAGTGGTGGATCTGTCTGGCTGGGTTAGTTGTAGCTATTTACATGGGAAGGGAGTAATTGCAGTGAATGACACCAGGGACTCTTTCAGACGTGGGAAATTGGAAGTATAATCCAAGGGCAATCCAAACGCAATCATGGGGTTTCACGTTATTGCGAATTAGAGCTTCTCACGCAATTTTGGGCAAAAGGGAAGTCACTCCGAATGCAATCATGGGTTTCATGTTATTGCGAATTAAAGGTTCTCACACAATTTCGGGCAAGGGGGGGTTATTTTCGGGTAATGGGAGGTCATTCCAAACGCCTTCCGAACACAATGGGGATTCACGTGAATTCGCTAACTAGCGAATTCACGTGAATTCGCATTGGCTCCATTCGAAGTTGGGAGAAATTCCTCCCGTGTGAAAGAGTCCCAGGACACACAATTGACAGGAAAAGGCCACAACTTTATTGATTACAACTGACAGATAGGATTGGCCCTAATGCATGGGCTGGGATCTGTCATTGTCCAACCCATTTGTTGTCCAATGAACCCAAGTCCCAGTCATGGCTGGGTTTCAGGATGACAGAAGGGGTAGCCAACTGACTGCATGTTCGTATCTTTGCCCCTTTTGTCACTGGGGGACACTGTTCAGGAGTTGCCCCTGCAATGGCAACACCTCACTGCACCCTTAGGACTCCCGATCCTGCACTCTGCAGTACAGGAAACCATTTTATTGTGTAAGCCGCCTCGATTGATCTCAAAGGGGCAGGGTATAAAATGATGATGATGATGATTATTATTATTATTATGCCCAGCAGATCCACAGCCCATGCTAGCGCCCCTAAAGTTGTGATAGCCAATAACCCACCACTCAACTAGAGGGAGGGAGAGTGGGGAGAGCCAAGCTGAAATGGCGCTGGCCACCTCAGCCATGTGATCCTTTATCGGCCCTTCACCCAATTAGTGTCGACACCACCCCTTCCCAGACCTCCACCAATCCGGAAGGCCACTCAGAGCAGAAGGTTTGGGGCTTCCAGCTGCAAAGGATGATGGGATTTGTAGTCCCTGAGTCCTGCCCCCCAGCAAGCCCAGGCAGACAATTTGGGCCCACAGAATCCCTTCCAGACTTTGTTGGAGCCAGTCAACCACTCCCCACAACCAGCCTGAGAGAGCCCCTGTGGCCCAACGGCTCCCCTTGCTCTGCAACTCGGCTGGCCCGGTAAGCCGGGCAGCTGCATTTTCATTAGCTGCACAACTGGCATCATGCTGATATCCCAGCTCCATTCTTCATATTATGTATTAACTGTATACATTATAATGTACTGCTATCCTGAATGCTGCTTTACACCAGTTAGACTATTTATTGCCCAGTAGGAAAAAAGTGACCTGAGGGCCACATTTGGACTAATGTGATGTGGGCCTCAGCATCATCAACTTTCTGGGTGCCACAGGCCCACTCTTGCTTTCTGGAAGGCCTCTTATTTTAGAATAACATCCTCTTCTGTGGTATTGATGTAAAGAATATTTCCTGAATTTCTGGCCCTTGACAAAAAGGATGTCTCAACATGTCATGACACACTTCAAAAAATTGGTAACTGATGTTTGTTGCCTGCTGAATGAAAGTGAAATGACAAGTGGTTTTGCCTTTGTCAATTTCTCCACAATTTATGTAAAAAGCCTCTCTGCAAAATTAATCTCTTTCTCCTTTGTTAAGGAACGCACACAGACAATAAGCACAGGAACAAAGCCTTATCGGTGAAAAAAATCCCCCCAAAAACCTATCCAGTGATTATGATTTCTAAAAGTTCATGCAAGCAAGAAGATGGCAACAATAATAATCTCTTTAAAAATCATGGGGCAGTTTGTGAAAAAGAAGATGAAAATCCAAACCTCTCCATTTCCTTCACTCACACATGCATGTGATAAGCAAGGATTTGCATCCTTGTTTGAGAAAGACAGAGAAGGGATGGGGTGGTACATAGAAAGAAAGAGCTGTGGAACCTTCCAATGCAGTGAGCAGTGTAGTGAAATCCAATCACTTCTGGTTGTCTTTACTGCCAGCAATGACTTTGCCCACTATTTGGCATCTCCCCCCAATGACTCCTCCAACAGTCAATGATAGCCCTGTGTAAGAAAAAAGGCTCCCATCCCTAGGTTCCATTCACTAGGAAGAAAGCCATAGTGTTGAGCTGGTTCTGGAAATAATGTTCTTAACGTGTACATGACAAACAGATGTCTAGAGATGTAATCTTAGTAATTACAAGAACCAATCACTCACATTATTTTCTCCTGCACTACAAGAGACTTCTCAAAAAATGCTCAGTTTCTGAAAAATATTTGCTGATCAGGATTTACTCTGTGCAAGAAAACTGTTTTTTGTTTTTTCCAGAAAAAATGGGAGTTGGAGAGAAAATCTGAGTATTGGTAAACAAACAAACATGTTCAACCACGGGGGAAATTTCCACCAAAATCTGAGAGGACACATTAAAGAAGTACTGCATTGTTTTTAAAAGCACAATGTGAGAAATGTCCAAGAAAAATGTGAGAATCAAGTATTTGTAATTCTCTCAACTTATTGCTTTATACCTGTCCTTTTATATAAGGAATAATGTTTCACAGAGGGTTGTTCACTGCAGGTCTTGTAAATGAAAAATGCAAAACTTCCTTAGAACAATATGTATGTTTTTGTAAATTGTTACCTAGCAATCCATGGGTTTGCTCAGACAGTCTGTGACTATCCAGTGTGTAAAATCCCAGGAAATCTCGATGTAGTGGATGTTTCTTCCACACTTGGTGCAAAATAACAACAAATTTTGCTCCATTATCCACTGAAACCTCCACACTCTTTTTTCGTTTGATTACCAGAGTCAGACTAGATGGGAAAAGAAAGAACAAGCTAAATAGAGAAATGTGATCTTTATTTTGAACAATAAAGAGCCTACAATGGGGTAACTACTTTGGTGGAGAAAAGGACAAGGAAAAGAAGAATATTTTTGAAGGAATGTCAGTGTTTCAGATAAACCTTAATTAAGTTAAATTCTGCTCTCATCAAATTCTGGCTCCAGTCCACTTTAAATGGTAAGGCACATTCTGTCCGTGTGTAAAATAAGCTCTGAAGTTCTTCCTCTTTATTTGAGGTAATCATTAGCTTTGATTTGTTCCAAATCACCATCTGATTAGCTGGTTGTTAATGTATTCCAATGTGTTTAATTGTATCATTTTAAGATATATATTTAATTTATAACTTTATTTGTTTTGAGATTGTGTGCCGTTTGGCAGGTTTTACTTTTATTTCATGTTTATTGTCCTTTTCTCATGTAAAGCGCTGTGCAAACTTTACAGTGCTGTATAAATAAACTATAATAATAATAATAATAATAATAATATTTCTGTAGTCTTTGTATATTTGTATTAATGTTGTTTTGATTTTTGTACAATGCTTTGTTAAGCTGTAGTCCTAAAAGGTAGCCAACATTATTTTAAGTAAATTAATGCTGACCATTGACTCCAGTGATGTGTTCAGATATGTTTCAGTAAGGGTACCAATCAGCATAAATGCTGAATACAGAACAATTTTAGGCTTCACTTCACCAGCTTGAGTGCCCAGTACTCACCTAGCAAGTTAGGAGCTGTGCAGACCGCCCCTGAAGAAGCAGCCTGCAGCCGCCTCCATTTACCCTGGATTGGGGCCACAGCAACAATACGCCACAACCCCAATCTGGCCTTTTCAGGGCACAAAAGGGGCCATAAAAAGTGGCTCCTTTTTGCGCCCTGGAAAGGGCACAACAGCCATGGCACCATGGCTTTAAGGTGCTCCTTTGGTGCTGCATTGTGCAGCACAGCACCAGAGGAGTGCCATGATGCTGTGCACCCTGTGGAGTGGTGCACAGCATCGCGCCACCCTTGGGGCAGGGTCGGGGCATGTGTCATGTGGACCCAATGCCCCAACTATGCTCCCAGGCCGGCCTTTATGGCTGGTGTGCACAGCCCCTTAGTCCACATCCAGAAATCTGCTTATACATTGGGGAAAACTTTCAGTGATCAGAATACATAAGTATGACTATACAAGCATTGCCTATTCTTGCATTTACAGCATGAAACAGAATAAAATGAATTGGCCTCATTTCACATTCTACCTTCTTACTTGGGAAGACCATGGGAAACATAACATTATAGTTAAATGTATTATTAAGTTTCCTTAGCAAATATTTATATTAAATATAGGCCACATATCTCTAAACCTTGGTTTTGAATTGATACCAAAACCAGTGTAGTGTAATGATTTGACTGCTGGACTAGGACTATAGGAGACTATGGTTCCCCACTTGGCTATGGGACCTCACTGGGTGACTTTGGCCAAGTTGCACTCTCTCCTCCTTAGATGAAGGCAATAGTAAATTTCCTCTGAATTAATCTTGGGAAGAAAACCCTGATAGGTTGCCATAAGCTAAGGTCAACCTGAAGACTCACAACAACAAATTGATTCTCAATAGTCATAATAGAATCAGAGAATCATAGAGCAGAAAGGGACTCCATAGCCCAGTAAGTCCAACCTGTGCTCTATGCAGGAACTCCAGATAAAGCATCCCTAACAGGTAGCTGTCCGGCCTTTTTTAAAAGATGTACAGAAAAGGAGACCATACCACTTCTCTAGGCAATTGGTTTCTCTGCCCAACTCCTCTTACCTTTAAGAAATTCATTGTACTGTTCAATCAATAATCTGCTTTCCTGAAACTTAAAATCAATAGACTTGGTCCCACCTACTGGAGCAGCGGGGGGGGGGGGGGGAGGGAAATCTGCATCCTTTTCATTGTAACAGCCCTTCAGACATTTAAAGAATGTAACCATGTCACCTCTTAGTCTTCTCTTCACCAGGCTGAACATGCCCAGTCCCCTCAGCCATTCCTAATATGCTTTGTTCTCTATACCTCTTATCATCTTTGTTGTGCTTCTCTGAACCTGCTTCAACTTGTCTATATCCTTCTTAAAGTAAGGTGCCCAGAACTGAATGCATTATTCTAGATGAGGCCTGATCAGTGCAAAATATAGTGGAACTATACAGTGTGGCCATGTCATACATGGCTTTCAGCATACGCTGAAAGCGCATGCCAGAAGAGGTAACAGCGCAGCATGGCACAGACACAAGGCCAGTGTTTTCAATGGAGCTCCACCATACAAAGTATTTCTCTTATGCAGCATGAGTCTGTAACGGATCCCTCACATTCGGGAAGGGCGCACTGTACTTTCCTTGACTTGAATTACATAAAAATGAACTTTGGTATTTAAAAGTATTTTGTAACTGGTATGCAACAGTCTTTAATATTTCAGAGTAACTGATATTTGACATAAAGGTATAAGTCCCCACAAGGATTCTAGAGCAGATCATTAAGCAGAGAGTCTGTGAACATTTGCCAATGCCAATGCCATAATCACAAAAAGTCAACATGGGTTTCAGAGAAACAAGTCATGCCAAACAAACCTGATATCTTTTTTTGATAAAACTACCAGATTGATAGATGGAGGGAATGCTGTGGATATAGTATACCTCGATTTCAGTAAGGCCTTTGACAAGGTCCCCCATGACATTCTTGCAAACAAGCTTATAAAATGTGAGTTAGACAAGTTAACTGTTAGGTGGATTTGTAATTGGTTGACTGGCCGAGCTCAAAGGATGTTCAACAATGGCTCCTTTTCATCCTGGAGAGAAGTGACCAGTGGGGTCCCACAGGGTTCTGTCCTGGGCCTAGTGCTATTCAACATCTTTATTAATGATTTGGATGACAGAATTGGGGGCATACTTATCAAATTTGCAGATGACACAAAACTAGGAGTAGCAGCTAATACCCTAGAGGACAGGATCAAAATTCAAAATGACCTGAATAGACTAGAAAGCTGGGCCAATGCTAACAAAATGTAATTCAACGCAGAGAAATGTAAGGTTCTGCACTTAGGGCAGAAAAATGAAATGCACAGATATAAAATGGGGGACACCTGGCTGAATGAAACTATGTGTGAAAGGGATCTAGGAGTCCAATTAGACCATAAGCTGAACATGAGTCAACAGTGCGATGCAGCAGCTAAAAAGGCCAATGCAATTTTAGGCTGCATCAATAGAAGTATAGTGTCTAGATCAAGAGAAGTAATAGTGCCACTCTATTCTGCTTTGGTCAGGCCCCACCTGGAATACTCTGTCCAGTTCTGGAAACCACAATTCAAAAAAGATGTGGAGAAACTGGAGCATGTCCAAAGAAGGGCAACTAAGATGGTGAAGGGTCTGGAAACCATGCCCTATGAGGACTGCCTTAGGGAACTGGGGATGTTTAGCCTGGAGAAGAGAAGGTTAAGAGGTGATATGATAGCCCTGTTTAAATATTTGAAGGGATGTCATATTGAGGACGGAGCAAGTTTATTTTCTGCTGCTACAGAGACTAGGACGCGGAACAATGGATACAAATTGCAGGAAAAGGGATTCCACCTCAACATTAGGAGGAACTTCCTGTCAGTAAGGGCTGTTCGACAGTGGAACACACTCCCTCGGAGGGTGGTGGTGTCTCCTTCCTTAGAGGTCTTTAAGCAGAGGCTGGATGGCCATCTGTCGGGGATGCTTTGACTGGGAGTTCCTGCATGGCAGGGGGTTGGACTGGATGGCCCTTGTGGTCTCTTCCAACTCTATGATTCTATGATTCTATGACTCTGCCCGAAGAATTTACCTGGGTTGTTGCAAGGTAACTTCATCAAGCCAACTGAATGTTGCCTGTTTTATACCATCATGAAGAATGATTTGTTCAGTGGTTATCTCAATTCTTAAATTCTGGTGCATATTGGCAATTCCAAGTTTTCCAAAATATGTATTGTGTTGCCCTGCATCGTTGTTGCTCTTCTTCTCACCAATAAGCTCTCCATTGACTACAATACCTAAAGGCAAATGATGTTAAGTAATGGCATACATATTAAAAATAACATATTTATAAATACGGTGTCTCAAACCTTAAATATAATTCTGGTTTGTCACTAGTACCAGCTTCTGCCAGCCTAGCAGTTTGAAAGCATGCAAATGCAAGTAGATAGATAGGTACCACTTCAGTGGGAATGTAACTTCATTTGGTGCAGTCATGCTGGCCACATGACCACCAGAGTAGTCCTCAGACAGCGCTGGCTCTTCGGCTTAGTAACGGAAATGAGCACCGCCCCCTACAATCAGTTACAACTAGATATTCATATCAAGGGACTACCTTTACCTTTACTTATACAGTACACATAGTTAAGTGTGATACTGTAGACATTGAGATTAGAGAGGGGATTAAATTCAGAAAGTACAAAGAGGTGCTAACAATGACAAATTACCTCATGAAAACTGATCCTTCAGAAAACTACTACTGATGCTATCAGGCATCTGTAGCTGAAGCTATGAATAGCATGTCGTGCATTCAATCATCTGTGTTTCAGTCCATGAATGCTCATGCTATAACGAGTGCATTCATTTTTAAGGTGCCACATGACTGTGTCATGTTTGGAATTGAAGGCTTTCATGGCATCCATAGTTTTTTGTGGAGCTTTTGGGCTATGTGGCCATGTTCTAGAAGAGTTCCTTTCTGACGTTTCGCCAGCATCTGTGGCTGGCATCTTCAGAGAAAGAAGATGCCAGCCACAGATGTTTCTCTGAAGAATCCAGCCACAGATGCTGGCAAAACATCAGAAAGGAACTCTTCTAGAACATGGCCACATAGCCCGAAAGCTCCACAAAAAACTATGTGTCATGTTTGTTGCATTGGAGTAGCGTGGCTAAACCTTTGTGAACTGGATACAATGCTTTCTAACATTCATAAATTAAGTGGAGTAATGCAGAAGAGTCCACAGATCATACCAAATTAATCAAAACCCTAACATTTAAAAAAGCTAGGTTTGTTAGAATGTATAGCATAGGCATTCCTACTTCCCCTGGCAGCTTTTCTGTTGTATGTCATGGAAGGCTAGAAGAGTTGGCCTGTGGCCTTTTTTGCCTGCATCTTTTAAGATCTGAGGGACTTATATTCTTACTTCTGCTCCAGTCCCCTAAATACACACACACACACACACACACACACTTTGAAAGTTTTTTTCTGATTGAGATGATTAGGCAATAGAATGAGATATGAAAACTCATACATGCTGAAACAAACAGAAGAAAAGTGTAACTTCAGATGCACAATACTGTTGTCTAGAATAAAGATGGCCTTCCATATATTTGAACTGCAACTCTTCCTATCCCTCAACATTGGATGTTAGCTATGTTTGATGGGAGAAGCAGTCCCAACAATATCTGGAGTGACCCATATTCCCTACCAAGTTGGAGAAAATGAACTCAAAATGGAGGTTATCGCTCCCTTTAATCCTGCCAGGAGAGACACTGGATCTAAAAGATGAAAATGGGTATTATCATACTTACCTGTGCCCAGGCTGTAGGCAGCCTGTATCCTCCCAGGCAGCCCATCTGCAACCTGGACTTCTGCTGTGGGTTTTCCAAGTATGATATTTTCCCATTCCTAAAAAAGTCATGGCAGAAGTCCATGTTGCAGACAGGCTGCCTGGGAGGATATGGGCTGCTTATAGCCTAGGCACAGGTAAGTATGATAATACTCGTTTTCATCTTTTAGATCCTGCATCTTTCCTGGTAGGATTTAAGGATGAGATAAACTCCATAGTCAATACAGTATGCTGCTGTAGTAAACACAAATTTGGCATTAGGAATTATGAAAATATAGAGCTGAACAAAGTCTCAAAAATGACAAGATAAAATCTATTGTTCTTGTGTACAGGTTTGGCTGCTCTGTGATAAGAAGGAAAATTGACCTTAAGAAAGAATCAAAAGAATCAAAGGTGGCTGTTGGATCTGATCCCGCAAGGCATTTCTGATACCATAACTACCAGTTATGCCTTGGAATTTAGAATCACAATTTCCTGAAGTCAATATAAATAATCCCTTGTTCAGAGAGAAAAGACTTACCTGTAACTGGGTCTCTTATTAAACTTAAGATTGCCCCTGGGTCTTCATTAATATTGAAACAAAGGGCATCTTCTTTTTGAGGCACTGCTATAATGAAGTGTGGATCTCCATCAACTGCAAGGAAGGATAAACATCAACATACTGCTGCCATTTTTGATATAGATGCTGAGATTTTATCTTACTGCACAACAATATGGTTTTGCTTCAGGGACCTCCTTCAGAATTACATTGCTGTCACATTGGTTTTTGTTGTAATTCAGCATGTGTGGCCTGGAAACTATAGAATGCAAGGTTGGGCAAAAGTGTGGCCCATGAGATAGGTGCAGCCCTGATGCTCTCAGGTGCAACCTTTTTATAGAAAATTCAGGTGATTTTTCACTCCCAACCCCACTCAAAATCAGCCCAAACTGCTGCAAAATGCAGTATTCCCCCACTGCCCAAGTTATTCAAATACTCCTAAACTTTTAAAAATGAAAAAACATCCCCAAATCATCCAAAAATTTAAATTGGACATTATACATGCACCAGTGAGCCCACCAGGTTAATGTAGGGAGAAACAATGGCCTCTCCCTCAACAGTTGTCCACCCTGATTTAATGTAGGGAGGGAGAAGAAAGAATCCTATGTGTCCCATTTTCCTGTTTCCTATTTTTCTCAAGCCATTTTCTTTAGTTTCAGTGAATCCCATCCCAGAAGATGGGATATAAATTAAAATAAATAAATAGTCCCATAGTAGTTAGGAGTAAATAGAGCAGTCCAAGCAGGTAGAAATTGAACTTTCTTTTAAAATCAAAGGGAAAGGTATTTAATATATTAGAGTAAGAAGTGAATTAATATCACCAGTGGTATCATAGGCAATGTCTAGTAGGTATTATTATCAATTATACACAGATCTACTGCAGATGTGCTGATCATACTTTCAGGATCCAGATCTGACTGGATCCAGCAGAAAAAAAAAAGACTTCATGGAACAAACAGGAATGGCTTCAAATCCCTGGGTTGAATCCAGATTTAGTTATACATATTGAAATCAATGGAACTTCATTTATCAGGGACTAAATTAAATCCTGATGTCTTAGACTGTAAAGAATTGGAGAAATGGCATAAGGACCCACTCCTTGTTCCTGATCAAGACCCCCCCCTTACTTTTGAAGAACAGATGAGTGATCAGTTCTAAGCTTTTTAAGCATTTAAAAATGTGGGCCTAATGTAGCGTGTAGTTTACTCCTCAAGTGTCTTTTGATGCCTGTACTTTGAAAGAGAAGCCAAATTTCATTATGAAATCTTTTGCTGAAAATACTATACAGCTCTGAAGTATTTAAAAAGTGAGATTCTTTAAGCAAATAATGACACTAATATAAGGCTGTTTTGTTTTTAGGTCAATGTCACATCTACCAAAGAGGCCTAACAGCTTCTTCTGAATTGGTTTCTTTTTTCCTGCCCTTAGAAATAATTAAAAAAAAGGACTTGAGAACTCTGTCACAAGATCATAACAAAATATTCTTAATTAACTCTTTAGACCCAGAACAAAGACACCCAGAGTCATTTTGAGTGAAATTAATCACTATCCTATGACATACTCTGAGCTACTTTAACTTCTCTTTACAAATTTTAAAAAGAAACTCACCACTAGAATAATGATAAGGAGTTGATGGAGCACTGTACTGGGACGGGAACGATTGACTTTTTGCTGTTTGAAAAGAAAGAAACTATTGTTAAACCTAAATGTGCAGAGGCCACATCCTGTTCTTAGTATTGTGATTTAGTACTGCTTTATGTGCAGAAATAAACTGCTAATATGGCAGTCCTCATCAGCATAGGCATGAGGAGAAAGATTCCAATGAATCTTCACATCCACTCAACCAAGCAATACAATGTTGCTAAATTAAAACAAAACAAAGCTTCCCAAATGAAGAAAGCAATTGTTGTAATTTATATTTAATATTCCACCACCACTTCTTGTTATTCTTATTGTCATGTATAACCTGGCCTTTTCTCAGCCCAAAGTCTCAAATTGGCTTACAAAGTTGAAACAGATACAGTTACATATACACATCGTGCCAAAGTTAAAACAGAATTAAACTATAAATAGAATTAAAAGCAACTGAAAGTATGTAGTTTATCAGACGACGGAAATTGGAAGTATAATCTAATGGCAATCCGAACACAATCATGGGGTTTCATGTTATTGCGTATGAGTGTATCTCACGCAATTTCGGGCAAAAGGGAAGTCATTCTGAATGCAATCATGGGTTTTACGTTATTGTGAATTAAAGCATCTCATGCAATTTCAGGTAATGGGAAGTCATTCTGAACACATTCTGAATGCAATTAAATTCACGTAAATTTGCTAAACTAGCAAATTTACGTGAATTTGAATTGGCTCCATTCGAAATAGAGAGAAATTCCTCCCATCTGATAAACTCCTAAGTCAATTGAAAAGAAAAAGAGGTAAAGACAATAAAGCACATCATTAAAGGCTCTTTCCCTATGAATCAGTCTTCAAAAGCCTGCCAAAATGAACTGTATCTTTACCTGAATGTGGAAAATAACAAGGAGGGTGTCAGTCTAGCCTTTCTAGAGAGGGAGTTCTAGATCCTGGGAGCAGCCAGTGAGAAGGCTCTCATCCACATTCTCACCATTCTAGGAGATTATCTCATTAGCTTCACTGCTGGGATAGACCTGGGATGTAACTTTCTTAAGGTGGATCTTATCGTATTCATGCATCGCCAGGCAGTATGCAGCCCGTATGCAGCTTTTCAAGCACAGGATGCAGGACAAGCCTGGAGAAGCCTGGGTTGCATACGGTGAATGTGATAAGATCCACCTTAAGAAAGTTACATCCCTGGTTTACCCAGGCAGCAAAGGTAATGCAATAATCTCCCTAGAGTCTACAGCAGGATAGGGATTTTCCCCTTCACGTTCAAACATCAGTCTCTAACTTTGAAAAGGGGAGATTTGACCTTGCATATTCCATTGCTGCCCCTACAGATATTTCTGCAGGCTTCACCCCTCTGATCACAAAGCCTCAAAACTAGGAGAAATGAAAAGATCAAGGACTTGGAGATATGACATGAACAAATTGGGAAAGGCCAGAAAACTGCAAAATCTCAAGCTCTTTTGGTATATGGCCAAGCTCCAGCAGTGGGGAACATTTAAATGATTCTCTTTCTGTGCTGGGCAGTTCAGTAGGACAGGCAGCTGTCAAAGCATAGTAACAGATGGCTTCTGATATTCCTGGAAGATCCGACATTAACAGGGATATTTTCAATGCATCTCAAGGGTGTTATACCTTGGTTCTGGTGGGAAACTTACCAGATGTCATCTGGACTGTTTGCACTAGAACCGTGTTTTGGGATGTGCATCATCCAAACAGGATGCTAGAACCGGATGGGGCTGAGTGGGAAATGTGGCTTTTAGCCCATGCAAACAAGGCCAAAGACAGAAGAACTTAATTAAAACTAAATTAAACCATAGAAATGTGATTCCAGAGCCTTAGATTCGAGCTAAGCTTTGTTAGAATATGTTTTTCATAAGCTGACAGTTGTTTTAGTTTACCTTATTAATCAAATCCTAAAGATAAAAATAAAATGGTCCAATAAAATCAACCACATATTTCCCCTCCCCACAAATATGCAGAAATATAGAGTTGAACTTACCATCACCTTTTTTCAAGGATGTTTAAGAAAATGAGAGGGGTAAAAAAAAGATTAATCTTTATTTCAATTTATTCTGACTATAGCATTAAATAACAACAACAACAACAACAACAACAACCCATATTTTCCTGAAGGATCAAGACGGGTTACATAAAATAGATAAAATACATAATACAACATAATCAAAATTATATATCCTTTATCCCTTACATAAACTAAATTAACAACATTATAATTACACTAAAAGCTAAACTAACCACATTATAAATACAAATTAAAATTCAGTTTTTAAATAAGCTAAATTTAAAACAGGCAGGATTGGGGAGGGCTCTTTGGGGGGAAATGAGGGCAATCCAGATCTGTATAATGGGGGGCTAGTCTGGCAAGGCCTGCCGGAAGATATCCACCTTAATGGCCTTTTTAAAGGCATCAAGAGTAATATGACAGATCTCCTCCAGGAGGCCGTTCCATAGTTTAGAAGCGGCAGACAAGAAGGTCCTCTGGATGACAGCAGCCAAACTGGTCTTCTTCGGCTGCAGTAAATTCATCCCAGAGGGCCTGAGTGTGCAGGGAGGATTATATGGAAGCAGGAGCTCCCTCAAGGAGGCTGGACCCAAGCCATGTATGGCTTTAAAAGTTATTACCAACACCTTGTTCTGCATCCAGAAACTAACAGGCAGCCAGTGAAGTGATTTTAAAGTAGGTGTTATGTGGTCACCTCTAGATTTTCCAGCGACCAATCTGGCTGCCATATTTTATACCAACTGAAGTTTCCAAACTAGGCACAAGGGTAGCCCCATCTAGAGCACATTATAGAAGTCAAGTCAAGAGGCTACCAGTGTATGTGTCACTGTTTCTAGGTCCCCCGGCTCCAGGAAGGGCTGCAGTTGGCGTATCAGTCGAAGCTGATAACAAGAATTCCTGGCCGTCGCATTTATCTGGGCTGACAACTGTAGGGTCAAATCCAGGAGCACTCCCAAGCTGCGGATACAGTCCTTTAGTGGAAGTGTGACCTCGTCAAGGACCAGTTGACATATCTCAATACCTGGATTAGGGGTCCCTATAGTGAGTACCTCCATTTTATCTCAATTCAACTTTAGTCTGTTTTTCCTCATCCAGTCCATTACTGCTTTAAGATATTCATTCAGAGGAGAGATGCCATCCTTAGTTACTGCAGCAGTTTGGGACATGGAGAAATATACAGTATCTGGGTTTCATCAGCATACTGATAACACCCCGCTCCATGTCTCCAGATGATCTCACCCAGTGGCTTTATGTAAATACTGAATAGCATTGGAGACAGGATGGCGCCCTAAGGGATACAAGATTTGAGCTCCCTTTTGGAGGAGCAACTGTCTCCAAGCATCACCATCTGGAATCTGCCCGAGAGATAGGATTGGAACCACTGGAGTAGTGCCCCCGATTCCCAGCTCTCTCAGGAGTTCCAGAAGGATACTATGGTCAATGGTATCAAAGGCCACTAAGAGGTCCAAGAGCACCAATAGGGTCACACTTCCCCTGTTGATGCCCAGACAGAGGTTCTCAACTACGGCAACCATAGCAGTCTCAACTCCATATCCTGTACTAAAACCAGTTTGAAATGATCTGGACAATCTGTTTCATCCAAGACTACTTGGAGCTGAATGGCAACAGCTCTCTCTATCACCTTTCTCAAAAATGGAAGGTGGGAATTTAGTCTATAGTTGTTTTTGTCTAGAGAAGGCTTCAAGGGAAGGTTTCTTCAAAAGCATTCTTACCATTGCCTCTTTAATATCCTTAACAAACACAAAATGGATTGTATACATAAGCTCATTGACAAATCTCTCTAGGCAAATATAGGGGATGTGGCCTGGAAGAAGCGATCTTTAGCTGGCCCGGCCATGATTGCTCTGAGAGCATGGTGACTGCACAACTTGCTCCTGAAGCAGGCCACCACCATGATCCCCAACAAACTGCTGGAAGAGGTGGATTTTTTCAGCTCCTTTTTGGGTCAGCTTTTCAGCACCTTGGCATGGCTTACAGCTACTTCAGGGGCATGCACCATCTACAGCCAGAAGCTGCTTTTTTGGCCCATGTGTTTTTGGCCATAGTTATTTATTGTTTCTAAAACTAATTCAAGAAAACCAATATTATCTCTTAAATGTTCTTGACTTGATCATAGTGCTTACTCCATGTTCTTCAAAAAAGACTCACCCTTCATTTTTCTGTTTGTTCAGAGTCTGTATTCATACGGCAAATGGATATTAGAAAGCATCATTATCTGTCACCTGTCCCCAGGCAATGTTCATTTTCCCTTCCACTAATCCAAATATTTCATTTTATTTTGCAAATTTTGAATTTCATGGAAAGGTTCTAGTTACAATGGACTGAAGACAATAGTTACTGTTTCCTTGGTGTGTCTGGCAGGGTAGGATGGGGAATGCATGAGAACAGCAGCTCTTTTGGACTTAGCATTCAGAGTTAGAAATCTAAGGATTAAAGTGTTTATGTTTATTGACTTTAGAATTTCTGAAAACCATGAGGCAAACGTAGGCACCCCCCCCCCCCCAAAATAGAAATCAAGTCTGCTCCACTGCTGCCATCAGCCAACCTACTGGACTATATTGCCTCTCACAGAACAGGTACAAATGTGGCTTGCTAATCTAATTTTAGGAAAGCTGGAGTTTCAAGATCTTGGGCAGCTTTTGACCATTAGACTGTAAGCCTATGGGCTGGACACCATCAAATTAATAATTTTTAAGTTACTCTGGGAGTTATTTTCAATGTGGGATGGGAAATAAAGGAAATAAATAGTTTGCCATGTGTTGAAAGAGATCTTGGAGGTCATGTCCTCCTGTATCTAAAGTTTTTCTGATAGGTATGACTGAGCACACAAAGCCATCCTTATGGCAAAAAGCATACTTTCCTGTTTTGAACTTACAGGAAAAAGTTAGTTAGGCTAGCTATTGCTCCTGGACAGATAAACAAAACAATCATTTGGAACTGTCCAGGCATGTTCAATCACCTTCTTGGTAGGACCATTCCAGAATCTGATGAGATCCCACAAGTATAAGAGGATCCTATTAAGAGCCCTAATCTTTGCAGTGGTTAAGAAAAATTGGAGGATGCTGGTAGCCCTGGGGAGCAGTGCCCATTTTAGGATACAGCAATGTAGGAAGAAATAAAGTGCCTCCACAGCATCACCCATACAAATTCTCAATGGGGGCCTAGCCATTGCTAAAACCCTCTTGCTCTGCCCCCTGCTAGATGGCTTCCACACTAACCCAAACATCCTTATCTTGGACCAACAGAATTGCTCCTCCTATGGGAGGACTGGTAGGAATGAGGTATGCCATATTTCTCTGTAACAAAGAGAAGCTCCTAAAAGCTTCACATAAAAACATCATTTCTTCACACAAAACATCTCTACCTTCTACCGGTTTGTCAGCAACATCTTCACTGTCTTCTGGCTTTGTGACCACCATGGATGTCAAAGGTGTCACAAACTTGTATTTCAGAGACATCTCCAAGGCTTCAGCAGTAAGGTTTTCCTTTTCATCGCCCTTTGCTACAGAACTTAAGTGGAAGAGTATTACAGAAGCACTTTAAAATACTGATGTTCTAATAATAATTCTAATTACAGGTAACTAGTTAAGAACAAAATCCAGAGCAGAGTCACTACTCCATTGCCATATGCCACCACATAGCCACTGGGAAGTTATATTCCTGCTTCCCTGGAGGAACAGCAGAGCGAGAAGAAGAACAGCCTGGCTACATTCATTGGACAGAGCAGAAAGAGACAGAGGGAGCTACAGAGGGAGAAGAACATTAGGTTTCATTTCATTTGGTAGTAGCTCTGGGACAGTAAGCTGAAAAAAAAACACCATACTCTGGCCTCTGTTTGCTATCAGCCAGAGAACTAAATGCTTGTGTATTAATATGGGAGAAGGAGGGAGAGAGGGAGGGAGGGAAGGAAGGAAAGGAAGTTACTAAAACCTGTTGCTACAAATTGCCTTGAGAATTGTTTGGCTGAAAGTTACAATATACAAAATAAATGAATACAGTTAGTCTTCTGTATCCACCAGTTCAACCATCCACTGATTCAACGATCCATGGCTTGAAATATTTTTTTAAGAATTCCAAACAGCAAACCCGGACATTGCCATTTTATATAAGGGACACCATTTTACTATCCCACTGTATATAACCTGTTGGGCACCCATGGATTTTGGTATTCACCAGGCATAGGACTGGGGGCTGGATCCAAACCTCAGTTGATACCAAGGGCCCACGGTATGCATTATTTTCATTTTGGAAAGGTTCTTCATTACCGTTTATCTAGAAGTTGCTGTATTGTGAGATAAGCCCAGAGTCTTTCAATATAATCTCCAAATATGTATTTTTGCTCCTCAAGAGCTTTGGCTGTTTCCTCAATATCTGCTTGTTCAGAAAAGGTCAGATCATCAAGTGCCTGGGATAGAGAAAATAATTACATTAATAAAGTATATTTAATAGTACAATACTTTTTCAGCAATATACACATGACAGGACAGGACAAGACAGTTTGTACCCTAGTTTGGATTCTACTGGGTTTTCCTTCATATGCATAAGAACTACTATCCTCTTACAAGACCCTCATTGACACTGTTTCTTAATTCCTATTTAGTTCTTTCATGCAATCTAAACAAGAGATGCCTAGATTTATTATCACAAACACACTGGGTGTAAGAACATGTACTGCTATTAATTTTCTGCATAAGTTGGTATGGGTCATGCCAAGCAGCCATTTCAAGACCTGCTTATCCAGTAGACTTGGATTGTGCAGTTCTGCTTCATTATTAACTTCTCATTTGTTCATTGACTAATTTGTAGATTAAGTATGAACACCATGGTGAGATGAGCAACCTATAGTTCTGTTTTTTAGTGTGGTAGGGATATCTCAATGTGCTTAAAATGGCTAATATTCCTTCTCCCATCACATTTAAATTCTCAGCATTATTTTTGGGAATTATGTTTCTTGGATTCAACCTGAATTTGGATTCAACTTGAACTTGTAATCACTCCTGGAGCATTTTTCTTACACTCTTAGACTGTCAGATCAGACTAATACTCACCCCATGAGCTTTCACCTCTGCAGTAATACTGTTCAGGTCATTGTCTGTAATTCGTCCAGCCACAACAATTTCAGAGCCATCATAATAGTGTTTAAAATTATTTTGAGTCACGTCAGAGATGACATTTTCTGGGTATTCTAATGCTATCTCTATAAGCAAAGGATTGGCTATTTCATCATAAAAACCCTAGAAACAAAACATTTATTAAAATCACTAACAGCTGTAATATGAAATATGAAATCTGTTGAGAGCAAAATCAGTGCAGGAGTATCAATGCTTGGAAATGTTATTCAAAAAAGCAGTGTTTTATCCCCTAGTGAGGTGCTTTGCTCTATTTTACTCCTAGCAAGTAACATAAGGATTTGACGCTTTAGGGTCCCTACTTGAATAGGTTCTTTCAATCACTGAGTGATGAGTAGATTCTTATATTAGAATAAATTATATGAGTAATTTACATAAATGATTCAATATCAATATAAATTCAATATCCATATCAATACAGTGGGCCCTTCCCTTATGCGGGGGATTCGTTCTGGACACACATGCACCCCGTGTAAGGGAAATCCAGCATATGCTCGAGCCCCATTAGAAATAATGGGACTCCTGCCCATGGCACGGTACAGCATGGCGTACGCCCCATTACTTATTCCGAGGCACGAGAGGGCTTTTTCCGGCATGGCTTCCAGTGTATGCTGAAAGCTGTATAAGGCAAGCCTGCGTATGACACAGGCACACTGTATCAATAATATTGATCCAGTAGCTCTGTCAAAAAATCTGAGAAATTAAAGCCAAGTTCAAACAGAGGGCAAGGATGCTCTATGGAGAAAAAAAGAACATTATATAGGAACAAGAAGCAATAAAAAGATGCTGGAGTCAATACACAGAAGAGTTATACAAAAGAGATGAGGGAATGAATATACAGTATTTGAATATATGCTAACTGAAATATGCCAACAAATATGGAAAACAAAGCAGTGGCCAACAGACTGGAAATGCACAATATACATACCAGTCCATAAGAAAGGAGATACAAAAGACTGCAGCAACTATAGAACAATAGCACTAATCTCACATGCAAGTAAAATAATGCTCAAAATTCTGCAGCATAGACTCCAACCATACATGGAAAGAGAAATTCCAGAGGTGCAAGCAGGATTTAGAAAAGGAAGGAAAACTAGGGACCAAATTGCAAACATGCGATGGCTAATGGAGTACACCAGAATTCCAAAAAAGAATCAGCATGTGTTTTATAGACTACAGCAAAACATTTGATTGTATAAATCATGAAAAGATATGGAATGTACTCAAAGACATGGGCATGCCAATACATCTGATAGTTCTGATGAGGAATCTGTACCAAGGACAAGAGGCCACTGTCAGAACAGAATTTGGGGAAACAGAGTGGTTCCCAATAGGAAAAGGGATCAGGCAAGGCTGCAGCATATCACCTTACTTATTTAACTTATATGCAGAAAACATCATAAGAAAAGCAGAATTAGAATAAGAAAAAGGAGGAGTGAAGATAGAAGGAAGCAACTTAACAACCTAAGACAAGCAGACGACACCATAATATTAGCAGAAGACATTCAGGAATTGGAACAGTTAATAAGGAAGGTCAAAGATGAATAATGACTACAGAAGAAATACACAAATTCAATCTAGACAACAAGGAAATTGAAAGAGTTAAAGAATTCCTATCTAGGATCAAACATTGACTAGAATGGAGACTGCAGTCAAGAAATATGAAGAAGACTAGGAATGAGAAGGGCAGCTATGAAAGAACTGGAAAAGATACTGAAGGGCAAAGGCATACAACTGGGCACTAAAGTCAGAATCATTCAGGCCATTGTATTCCCAATTATCATGTATGGATGTGAGAGCTGGATAGTGAAGGAAGCAAAAGGAAATAAAATCAACTTATTTGAAATGTGGTGCTGGAGAAGAGTACTTAGGATACCATGGACAGCCAAGGAGACAAACAAATGGGTTCTTGAACAGATCAGACCAGGGCTCTCCTTAGAAGCAAAGATGATTAAGTTGAAACTATCGTACTTTGGCCAAATAATGAGATGGCATGGATCACTCGAAAGAACAATAATGCTAGGAAAGGTAGAGCATAGAAGAGAGAAAGACCATAAACCAGATGGATAGACTCAATTGGGGGGGGGGCATTGTGGGCAAGGGCTTGCAGGATCTGGTCAAGGCAGTGGAGGATAGGGATTCTTGGAGATGTCTTATCCACAGGGTCACCATGAGTTGGAACCGACTTGAGGGCAGCTAACAACAAAGCTCTGCACCTTGGTGGTGCAGTGGTTAAATGCCAAAACTGTAGCCAGTCACTCACAAACACAAGGTAATGAGTTCAATCCCAGCCAGGGGCTCTGGGTCAACTCAGCCTGGCATCTTTCCAAGGTTGCTAAAATGAATACCCAGCTTGTTGGGGACAATTAGTTTTCAGTTGCAAATCCCACAGTGACTGCTTAGTGTGATATGAAGCGGTATATAAATGAAGCTGCTATTGCTATTGTTACAATAGTTGAGATTCCCAATAGAATTATGGCCAGTGTATTGTAAACAAATTACTTTCAATATTATATGAAAAAGATTTTTAACCAAAAAAAGTCACCACAAATAGCCAATGCACCTCCATCCCACAATAAGCAATATTTGCGGTTTTCTTTCAACAATGAGTTATTACACACTGGCACCAATTATACACTCAGTCATAATAGGGAGAGGTTGTGGCACAAAGGATTTTCAGGCACTTTGTCCTTGGCCAAAGCACCTGGATTCACAAAAGGGATGGGAAACAGGTCAGAGGTACTGTCAAGTCTGCTGGTGGTTGCTTCAGTACTGGCAATATGTGGTCCATGGAAGATTAGCTCCAGAATCATATGCAGTGTAAAAGGGAACCTTTGGAAGGGTGGTGGAGAAAGCAGGCGCTGTCCTTTCACATCATTTTCATGGGAAAAGCATGGGCAATGATGGCTTCTCCTTGAAACAAAAATGATTCATGATAAATATGAAAATGAATGCTAACTTTCATGTCATTGTTGACCAAGATTCTGTTTGATGGTGGTGGATCATAAAGGTCCAAATGTGTACTTGCACTGGGAATTAGAGCGTACATTAGTGAGAAACAGAGGCAGTTTGAGTCAATAGATGCAACAGAAAGCCCTAGGGCCTGGGAAAAATCACTGAACATGAGGCACTTGTTACCCCCTTCTGTAATGTCATAAAAATGGAGTAAGCCCTGGTTATGCAAAGATAACTCATGAAAAATATTCTGGCTGCTGCTGCTATTACTACCTGCAATTGTAAGGCTGCATCAGAGTCTTCATAAATGCGACGAGCCACGCCGTTATTCTCTTTCGACAACCTTTCCAAAAATGCATAGTCAAGATTATAACCAAAACCAAGATTGTACAAAGGGTATCTTCCTTGGATTGCATTTTTAGCATTCTGCTGAATCCTGCTTGTATCTGAGACACCTGAATGGAAAGGATTATATAAATTAAGCTTTACATTTCACTGTGACAAAAAATGGGGAAGAGAAGTCCTACCAACGTATTTTAAATGTTCAGTGATATTTTTAACATTAATGTCTAGAAATTAGTAACAGGGGAAATTACTTAAAATTAAAAAATGAGATTACATTTCTCTTTCCAGACTCTAATAATAATAATAATTAATAATAATAATAATAATAATAATAATACTTTATTTATACCCTGCTTTTCTGTTGCCTTACATTTCTCCGTAAGAACTTCTGGTGTCTCTCCCCCGCCTCATTGATCTTTCCCCATACCACACTATACAGAGTCCTTAGTAATGTTTTTTGTATTAATGTTACTCATAAATCATAATTCCTGTATATCACTGAATATAATAGTAACAGTTGTGACATAAACAAATAGCAAAATTAAAATTATATTAGCATAAGCTAAATTATTTACAATAGCATATGCAAGCATAAATGTATTTATATGTACAGAGTTTCATGTAGTTAAAGTGAAAATTTTGTAAGTTAACAAGTTTTTAAAGAAATTTTAAAATAATATATTTTTTAAAAAATTACAAATTAAATTTTTCAAAAATTTAAACATTTTCATTTCATTTTTTAAAAACTCTTAGAGCCTCTCGTTTCTCCTTCCACTGGGCCTCACCCACCCATACCATCTCTTCAGAATTTTAAAGGGATACAGGTGAACACCACAGCCTATTTCTGCCAAAAGGCAGATATTGAGGGAGCCGTGGTGTCACCTGATGTGGCCTGCACCTCCAGCACCCTCCTAGTGATGCCCCTGTCTCCCAGTGCCTAAGGTGATTATCGCACTACACAAAGCTTTGCTATTCCACTTTAACTACTCTGGCTGCCTCCTGTTTCATTCTGGAATTTGTAGTTCAGTGAGGCCAAAGACCTCTCTGGATGAATATTCTAAATGCCCCTCCCTAAACTGCAAATCCTAGAATGCAACAGGAGGCAGCCAGAGCAGCTAAAGTGGAATAGCAAGGCTTTAAGAGAGTAGTGTGATAATCTATAACATTCAAAGCACTATACCACAATGGCTCTAGGAATTATTTACACTCAAGACAACTTATGGATTCACTGTTTATGAAAAACTACTGTACATCCCACACCAAAAACAATGTATATTCCAATTGCACTATGCCTAAATGAATGTGAAGCTTGACTTTCTTCAGTTGATGATTTCCGAATGTATTGAACTATTTAGACTACTTTCTAAATATACTGGACTTTCCATCACTCTGTCACAATTGGGGGAAGTTGGTAAAGGACGCTGAGGACTTTATTACAGATAGCTTTTAAATGACGAAGTTGAAAAACAGCCTCTTTGGCAATACTTATTGCATGATGCCATCTCATTCTTGTCACTGCCTTGTTATCAAAGCACTTTTAGAGTGAAGCTTGTCACTTATGGGGAAAACCTGTCAATAAGCTCCCAAGCGCACTGCTGTAATATTAGTCTTCAGGTGCAAAAAATTCATCACATTCCACTTTTTGGCAGTCATATGGTGTCAGCATCTCTCCTCTCACTCCTCCTCTCTCTACTCTTCCTATTTCAGGGCAAGCTGTTTGTTTATTTGTTTGTATCACTTCTTTTTATTTTTTCTTCATTTTAGTCACCATGCTCCAGCTTTAGTTTTCTGTGGAGCTTTCAGGCTACGTGGCCATGTTGTGGAAGAGTTCCTTTCTGGTGTTTCGCCAGCATCTGTGGCTGGCATCTTTCTCTGAAGATGCCAGCCAGAGATGCTGGCGAAACGCCAGAAAGAAATCTTCCAGAACATGGCCACGTAGCCTGAAAGCTCCACAAAAAACTATGGATGCCGGCCATGAAAGCCTTTGACTCCACATGCTCCAGCTTCTTTTTGAATTGTGGTGGCCAGAACTGGACACAGTATTCCAGGTGAGGCCTGACCAAAGCAGAATAGATTGGCATTATTACTTACCTTGATCTACATACTATACTCTATTGATCCAGCCTAGAATATCATTGGCCTTAGCTGCTGCATCACACTGTTGACTCATGTTCAACTTGTTGTCTGCTAGGACTCCCAGATCCCTTTCACACATAGTCTTGTTAAGACAGTTGTTCCCCATCCTATATCTATGCATTTCATTTTTGCACCCTAAGTGCAGTACCTTACATTTCTCTGTGTTGAAATTCATTTTATTAGCTTTGGCTCAGCTTTCTAATCTATCAAGGTCATTTTGAATTTTGATCATCTCTGGGGTATTAGCTACTACTCCTAATTTGCTATCATCTGCAAATTTGATATGCATGCCCCATATTATTTCATCCAAAGATGTTGAATAGCACTGGGTCCGGGACAGAACCCTGTGGCACCCCACTTGTCACTTCTCTTTAGGATGAAGAGGCGCCATTGCTGAGCACCCTTTGGGTTTGGCTGGCCAACCAATTACTAATCCACCTAACAGTTGCATTGTCTAGTGCACATTTTACTAGCTTGTTTCCAAGAATGTCAAAGGGGACCTTGTCAAAGGCCTTTCTGAAATCAATATATGCTATGTCTACAGCATTCCTTTCATCTATGAAGCTGGTAATTTAAAAAAAAAAAGAGATCAGATTAGTCTGGCATGACTAGTTTTTCAGAAACTCTGATTGACTTTTTGTGATTGTGGCATTCCCTTCTAAATGTTCACAGACTTTCTGTTTAATGGACTGCTCTAGAATCTTTCCTGGCATTGATGTCAGACTAATTGAGTGATAATTGTTGGGATCCTCTCTCTTTTCCCTTTTTGAAGATGGGGACAATGTTTGCCCTCCTCCAGTCTGCTGGGACTTCTACTGTTATCCAGGATTTCTCAAAGATTATTGCCAATGACTCTGGGATTACATTTGCCAGCTCTTTTAATACTTTTGGATGTAGTTCATCTGCTGCTGGGGACTTAAATTCATTTAAATTAATCAGGCATTCCTGAACCTCTTTACTTATTCTGTGCTGCATTTCCCCTATTGTGTCCTCTGCTCTATTTTCCTCAGTTTGAGCACCTTTTTCCTTTTGTGAGAAGACCAAGGCACAGAAGATGTTGAGTAGTTATGCCATTTCTCTGTTCCCTTTTAGCATTTTTCCATCTTCTGCACACAGTGGCCCTATCATTTCCTTCTTCCTTTTGCTGCTGACATACCCTCCAAAACCCTTTTTATTGCTCTTAACCTCTCTATAAAGTCTGAGCTCATTCTGGGCTTTTGCTTTTCTGACTTTACCCCTACATGTGTTGGCTATTTCTTTGAATTCTTCTTTGGTGATTTCCCCCTTTTTCCATTTTTTATACATGTTCCATTTAAAACTTTCTTCAGTTGAAAGTTCTTTAGTCATCCATCCTGGTCTCTTGAGACACCTCCCATTTTCCCTCCACATTGGAACTGTTTGAAATTGTGCCTACAATATTTTCCTTTTGAGAAATCCCCATCTGTCCTATACTCACTCCTCTTTTAGTATTCCTGACCATGGGATCACCCCCATAAGTTTACTGAAATCAGCTCTCCTAAAGTCTAGAATGTATGTCTGACTATGCTTGGCTTCTCCTTTCCACTGTATAACAAACTCCAGGAGAACATATTCATTCCCACCTAAGGATATCACCACTTGCAACCTATTAACCAGGCCATCCCTTTTGGTTAGGATCAGATCTAAAATAGCTTGTTGCCTCTTCCACCTTTTAGACAATGAAACTGTCTCTGAGGCAAGTGAGGAATTTGCTATACCTTAAAGTTTTGGCTCAGTTTGAGTTCCAGCAAATATCAGGATAGGGGAAGACACCCATCACTACTACATCTCTCCTTTCTGAGTGTGTGGTCATCTGTTCTGGAAAGACATAATCATATTCTTCAATCTGACTTGGAGGTCTGTAGTAGACTCCCATAATAACATCCCTGTTGTTTCCCTCCCCTTTAATTTTTATCCAAGTGTTCTCCACCTGGCTTCCAGGATTTAAGTCCTAGATGTCTTCACAGGTGCAAACATCCCTGACATTAAGGGGTGAAACAGATGGGCAGAAAAAGTGGCTTGACTCTGTCTTTTCTAAAGCCACATTGAAACCCTACCAACTGCACTGCCATCTCCCAAGGCAGCTGGAGTGCTCATTTCATGACCACATGATATGGATTCAAGACAGGAAAAAGTGGGGGGGGGGGGGGGGGGAAGCTGCTTCTTTTTGAAATGGCTGTTCTCTGCATAAAGCACCTAGAGAGCACTTTCCTGCTGGCTTCAAGGCATCTGTCATCTATATGCCACACCTTCAAGCCAGCCTGAAAGCACCTCTTTTTGCCTCATAACGCTGTTCCTCCTACTTTCCTGTTTGGCCATTTCTCTTTAAAAGGACTATTCCTATATTCTAATCATGAGATTCATCCCAAAAGGTTTCAGCCATGCCTATTATATTGTATTTGTTTTGTTATGCTAGCAGTTCAAGTTCATCTTGTTGATTTCCCAAGCTCTGTGCATTAGTGTAAAGACATCTAAGACCATGCGTCCTCCCCGCTAGCTGCTTATGTAAAGTTTTTTCCCTCCCTCTCTTGGGTCCTTGCTCTATTTGCTTTGTTCCCTCTATGACAGTTTGACTATTATCTCTTGATGTACCCATGCTTTCCAAAATACTGTCTCCCTCCCCCACATAACTCAGTTTCAAGCTCTCCTGATCAAATTTTTGGACTATTGACAAAAATGTTTCTTCCAACTTGTGTGAGATGCAACCCATCCCTTGCCAGAGGTCCCCCCTCATGGAATTGCAGCCCATGATCCAAGAATCCAAATCGTTCTCGATGGCAACATCTGAGGAGCCATTTCATTTCATTTTATTTCATTTCAATGCTGCCTTTCTCTTAAAGTGGGACCCAACACTCCTGGTTCAGATACAGTGTGCCTGCGTCATACACGGGTGTGCCATACACTGCTTTCAGCATACACTGAAAGCTGCGATGGAAGTAAAGTTGGCATGCCTTGGAAAGGGTAATGGCGTGCAGGCTGGTGTGTGCACGAGCCCCATTCATTTCAATGGGGCTCGAACATACGCGGAATTCTCCTTACGTGGGGGATCTGGAACAGATCCCCCCGCATAAGGGGAGGGCCCATTATACTAACCACCTGTTCATACAAACACCTGTGTATTAGATGATTCCTATTTTGCTTCTCTGTGTATTGCTGTAATCCTGGAAAATATGCTAGACTGGAGGGCCACAGCAATTTTTACATTTAATTAGAATGCATCAAAGTGTAGAAGGGATTTTAAGATGACTCATGTGAACATCAGTCTTAATACCACAGTGAAATTATTTCACCTGTTATTCAAACACTTACCCTCATTGGGTGAACCATCTGTTAACATGATAACCAAGGAGGCACTTCGCGGAGGCACAGAATTTGACTCATGGGCTGTATTCAGCATCTCAATTCCAGTCAGTAAACCATCATTAAGATTTGTTACTAAAACAAGAAAACAGTGGCTTAGTTTGAACTGAATGAATGAAAAGAAACAAACACCTGTATGTCCCAAGTAAACATGGAGCAGATGTGAAAATTAGCCAACTTATTGAAGGACTATTTTGTGTGAATGAATGTTCAGAGATATAGCTGGGAGCTGAGTTGGACCCTTTTAGCTCTTCAGCTGATTGACAAGGATCTACATAAATCTATTATGGTGTACTTAGCATATGTGCAAGGGGGGGGGGAGATAAACCTCTACTCTCCCTCTACTATAAATGCCAAGTTTCAGCTGCCTAGGCTTCACATCCTTGGGTGTACTGTAGAGAAACAAACAAACACACCTTTCCCCTTACAGATGGGGAATTATGGCAGCAGTATTTCCATTCACTTTCTGCAATGGCCTACCCCTTTGGTTCTCAACATTCCTGGGCACAGTTCAGCTGTCCATTTGAGAGGTTTTTCTAAAGACGGTCATGTGAGTCTGTGACACGTTTCTTTCAGGGATAATAAGATGGCAATAACATAAACTACTGGTAACATCAATACACGTTTGGTATATTACTAGGTATGGAGATGTAATAGGATCAGTCCCACATTAGTGGCATCAGTCCCTTATTGGTAGCATCTAATGTAACTTGTGGGTCCACTCTCCATGAATGAATATGGCTTCATGAAGAGCTGTACATCCAGGAGATAGGAAATATACTTTTAACATTCTGGTCCATCATAACGGTTTTAGATTATTTCCTAATTTCTGCCTCTTTGGCTAGCAATAAAAATATGCAAAACTGAATCCTTGACAATATCAGACCATACTCCTGTTTGTCTAGAACTACATTTTTCTAATATGCCTAAACCAGTGATGGCAAATCTTTTAGGGTCTGAGTGCTCAAACTCAAAAGCATCCCAGGGTGGAATTTCTGGAGGGGAGAGAGGGACTTCCAGAGGTGGAACTTCTGCCCTGTAGGGTGGGACTTCTACCTTCTGGGGGAGGGACTTCCCTGGAGACAGCTAAAGGCTCGGGAGGGCAGGAGGGGGAAGAGGAACAGATGTATGCCTGTTCCTCCTTTTCTTCCCACCCTACCAGGCCTTCAGCTGCCTTTCCTCCTCTTCCCCAACGTGCCTGTTCCTCCTCTTCTTCTGCCCTCATGAGCCTTTAGATGTCTCCATGCACATGTTATTCCTCTTTCTGTGCCCTCCTGTCTTTCCATGTGCCTCCAAAATGGCTTTGCATGCCAGAGAGGGCATGTGTGCCATAGATTCACCAGCATGGGCCTCAACCCTTTAGTCTCTGATGTTTAAATGTTTCACTGTTCAGTGATAAACAGCTTAGGGCTCAAATGTCAGTAGATTTGATGGAATATTTTAAAATGAATGAAGGCTCTGTGGGGCCATACACTCCTGAACGGAAAGCATGGAAAGCCTACATTTAGGGTAGAATTGTTGCTCTTTTTTTTTTTTTTTTTTTTTTGAGGGAGCCCTGGTGGCACAGTGGTTAAATGCCTGTACTGCAGCCACTTACTCAAAATCATAAGGTTGCGAGTTCAATACCAGCAAAAGGGCCCAAGCTCGACTCAGGCTTGCATCCTTCCGAGGTCGCTAAAATGAGTACCCAGATTGTTGGGGGCAAGTAGCTTACAGTTTTAAACCGCTTAGACACTCCTTAGGCGGTATGAAGCGGTATATAAATGAAGCTGTTTGTTTGTTTGTTTATAAAAAAGACTTTAAAATAAAAAAATGAATTATTGAACTTATTGTTTCAACTTGCTGTTTCAGCTTGCTGTTTCTCTGTCTGAACAACTTTGACAAGAAACGAAAAAGGTTAAATGTGAACTGAATAATACTCTCTCAAAACAAACAGAGTTGACTTTTACATGTCTACAGCAAAGGTATCGGGGAAATGGAGAACATCCCAACAAGATTCTGGTGCGTTGCCTTAAGAATTAACACGGTGTTATTTCAGGTATAAAGCACAATATGAAATCAATAATTTATATCCATTGCCCACAGATATAAATTTACAATTTTTGAAGTATTATGCAGATCTTTATAGATTTGATAATAAAGGTCGCCAACAGGCTGTGGAAAGTTTCTTTTCTCACATTGATCTTCCCCATCTTAGCATACCACAGAAACAATTTCTTTTGGAACTTTTACTCTTAGAAGAAATTATCAGCAATATGGCACATATGAGAAATGAGAAGTCTTCTGCCCCTGATGGGTTTCCAATTAAATGGTACAATGCTTTTTCTAGGTTGTTAGAACAAAGTCTGTTCCAGCTTTACAGATATATCTTAGAGCTAGTCTGTACGTGGGTGTACCATGCGAATTGGTGCACATTTTTGCACATTTACGTCAGTGTTAAATTGTCTTCACTTTCTTGCACAAATTTGCATCTATTAGTACTGTATGTGAATTCTTGCATGTGAATTGTCACATGGGAAGCAAACAGACAGCCATATGTGTGATAATACACACATCTGGAGATTTCAGTGGATGCTCCGATAAAAGTAGTGAAGCCTTTTCATGCAGAGTTTAAGGAGTCTTTTGGGCTGGGGTGGGTGGGGCAAAGGGCCTGAACTCCTGCAAATTGCATGTGGATAGATCACATTTGCATAGAATGAGTATTTTAAATGCGTAGACTAGCCCTTAGACTCCAGGTCCCTTTCTTCTTATTTAAATGATGACTATTTAATTATTGCAAAAGATAATGTTCTCCACTTGTGATACAATGGATAGAAGATCACAATGCCTGCCACATTTGAAAGAATGACGTTTACAAATGGACTTACAAATGGAGATTTGCAAATGGACAGTTTGTATATAGAAACGTACAATGAATATAGTTATTTTTTCTCCGTTTGCATTTTCATTTTCCTGCTTTCGTTATACTGGAAGATTCTATGGTACTGAGATCCCTTTTGAATGTGAGTAAATTTAATTTTAAAAAAAAGAGAGACAGGACTGAATTTATTAAGGATCATATGCAAGGGAGCTTTTTAAAAGCATTTTTGACTAAGCTGATTCTTCTTCTTTTAATAAAGATGTCTTTACAGACTTAATACTTTGGGATTATGCATCTTGCTGTTTTTACCTTTTTTGTCTGTCTGCATTTCTGCTGCTCATACACTTCAGAACTGATATTTCTTCCCAATAGTATCAATCTGCACCCATGTTTTGTATAACTATCTGTCTTGACTGTTTGGATATAAAGCTTCATGTCCAGATTAGGAAGGAGGAATCAGGCCCTTGTCTGGAACAGATAAGATGTTTCCTAGCACTGAACTAGTTTATCTGGGGGATATTCAAGTTGCTTGTAGTGATGGCTTCCTTAAAAAAAGATTGCTAACAGATGAAATTATAAATTTGGAATAAGCAAATAATCAGAATCTTCTCAGCTCTTTATTCTAGTGTTAACAGGAGTCTACGTTTTCCATTCTCACAAAAGGAGGCATCTAATACCTCCTTACAGAACAGTTTTACTCAACAGCTTAATAGATGCTACTGTATATGGGAGCAGCTCTGCCTCCAACCTCAATTGCTATTGACTTGTCCTTGCTGTGCACTGGGAAAGCTCCTTTGTGTGACTTACTTACAGCCAGGTAATCTGCCTTGCTCCTCTCTCACCACCACCTAGACCTCTCTGTAAGTATGCTGGTAGAAATTTACACTTCATCAGTGTCAAACTGAATCTTGGTCCATGACTCCTGAGCCTGGAAACTAGGGAGTGTTAAGGCAATAAAAAAGTAAAAATAAATACATTGTCTAGTACTCACATCCAGCTACTTCAATTTTTGCAATGAATTCCTTTGCTTCAGTCACATTCTCAGGAGTAGCTTTGATTAAGCCATCTTTCCATTTAGAGATGGAACTCTCAAACAGTATGATATTGAAGTGATCATCTTCTCTTAAATCTTCAACTATCTTTATCAATGCTTCCTTTGCCTTTAATAAAAATTAAATTGGGGTGGGAGGTGTTAAAAAGGCCAGTATTTAGAAGTTATTGTTCCCAGTGGCTCTTCCTGCTTGAAAAATCCCCTTTCTTAGGGGGCACTTACTCACTCCCTGTACACTCTATTATGCAATTGATGCTTCATTTTCTCTCCCTCATCCTATAATCTGTTGATATTGTTGTCCTCCCCATCCCAACCCCAACTTCACACAGCTTGAAATGAACAGCTCAGCAGACAGGCTAAAGCCAGGATATACTCACAAACATACTCTCAAGACTTCCATTTAAAGGGTATGCTAGGGTGCTTTTCTTCAAGCAATTATCATGCTTCTGCCAGTTTTGTATTTTCCCACATTGGAATTGTACAAATGTTGATAATTATTTAAAAAAATAATTGGAATTATGTTTTTGCTCTTCCTTATGAGCAAAAAGTGGAAATAGCTTTCACTTTCATCCATATCTGAATCTTGGAAAATCTAATCGATTCTGTTCAAAATGAAATGAAATATTTACTCATCCCTACCTTGGCCTAGTACTTAAGAAGTATGTGCAAATACATGAATAAAACTAACCCATCTGAATGAAGGCCAGGCTGGTACTCTGTGGATTTCTCATGCATGTTGTTAAAGCAAAAGTTTAAACCATGGAAGCAGCACTCAGATACACAAAGCTCAACTATATTCTGAAGTGACAGTGAAATCATTATGTTGCTGTTGTGTGCCTTCAAGTCATTGCTGACTTATAGCAACAATAAGGAAAACCTATCACAGGGTTTTCTTGCCAAGGTTTATTCAGAGGAGGTTTGCCATTGCCTATCTCTGAGACTGAGAGAGTGTGACTTGCGCAAGCAGCTGGTTTCCATGGCCAAGCGAGGATTTGGACCTTGGTTTCCCAGTGTCTTAGTCCAACATTGCAACCACTATGCCACACTGACTTTCCAGGAAGATTGTGCCATGTAGAACTGCTCTTAGAAGTTACAAATATTACTGCACTTAGGGTGCAAAAATGAAATGCACAGATATAGGATGGGGGACATCTGGCTGAATGAAACTATGTGTGAAAGGGATCTAGGAGTTCAAGTAGACCATAAGTTGAACATGAGTCAACAGTGCGATGCGGCAGCTAAAAAGGCCAATGCTATTCTAGGCTGTATCAATAGAAGTATAGCATCTAGATCAAGGGAAGTAATAGTGCCACTCTATTCTGCTTTGGTCAGGCCCCACCTGGAATACTGTGTCCAGTTCTGGGCATCACAATTCAAAAAAGATATGGAGAAACTGGAGCGTGTCCAAAGGAGGGCAACTAAGATGGTGAAGGGTCTGGAAACCTTGCCCTATGAAGAACGCCTTAGGGAGCTGGGGATGTTTAGCCTGGAGAAGAGAAGGTTAAGAGGTGATATGATAGCCCCGTTCAAATATCTGAAGGGATGTCATATTGAGGAGGGAGCAAGCTTGTTTTCTGCTGCTGCAGAGACTAGAACCCGGAACAATGGATGCAAGCTGGAGGAAAAGAGATTCCACCTCAACATTAGGAGGAACTTCCTGACACTATGGGCTGTTCAACAGTGGAACACACTCCCTCGGAGGGTGGTGGAGTCTCCTTCCTTGGAGGTCTTTAAGCAGAGGCTGGATGGCCATCTGTCGGGGATGCTTTGACTGGGAGTTCCTGCATGGCAGGGGGTTGGACTGGCTGGCCCTTGTGGTCTCTTCCAACTCTATGATTCTATGATTCTCTGGATATAAATGTATAGGTCACAATCCTTTCTGCTATACAACAGGCCTTATGAAGACATTACTAGGAGTTGTTTCACAGTAATAGGTTACCTGATGAAGTTTCTGCCCACTCATGGAGCCACTGATATCTATTACAAAGGCAACATTCTTTGGCAAATGTGCAAGATTTTTTGGTGCAAAAAAGTGTACAAAGTATCCATTGACAACCTGAAAAACAAGGATAAGATGTAGAAATAGCATTATTATGAACTTTATGTCCTGGTGTGTAATTCCAAATGACAAAAAGGTGTATTTACCTGTAAGTTACTAGGTGAATCTCTGTTCACATCATATTTTATGAGAAAATCTCCTTGCAGTAGAGAGGTTGTGCAGTTGTCGCAGGTTCGTTGTTGATCAATAGTGGGACTGAATAATACATGGCCCTAAAATAAGAGTAGTCATCTTCATTTTAGATTTAAGCAAATGAATTAAAAATATAAGCCATAGAGAAGATTTAACTGTTTCCTTTATTTACTGTTATTCTTTTATACAATTCACATTCAGTGACAAATAATAATAACACCCTTCACCAGGAGTGGAGGAACACACAACCCCTTGTGGTATTTCCTGGTGATTCAAGAAAGTGGCCTGGCAATTCAATTAGTTCTCATAGCAATAACATTGGGGCTTTCTAGATTGGCAAAAAGAAGTGTGTTCATGGCTGCATGAAAGTTTAGCCTTTAGATGAGAAAAAGGGAAAGTGTGCCATGAAAACGCTTTTTTTGCGTTTTAGGAGAGAAGAAGCGCCTTTAAAAAGGTGCTGGTTTTCCCAGCTTCTTTTTTAAAAACTGTGGAACAGCACAGCTCCATCTAAAGGCTGCGGTGCAGCTGCTAAGCATTAAGGAAAAGGCAACTTCATGTCACACTTTCCTGCCAATCTAGAAAGCCCCATTGTTAAGTTATTAACACTTTTTTTGGCAACCACAAGGTTCTATCTAGCAAGGTTCTATACATACATATAGTTGGGGATTAAATGTAGACAGTCAGGTGATTGTAAATTTAAATGCAGAATTATTACCAATCACAACTACCTTAGCATAAATATCCTACAGTGCTGGGCCTCTGGAACTTCTCCTGATTTGGAGAAGTGGGGTGAGCATAATATTATTCACTGTTGGGTGTATTCCTCATGGTAAACTGTTGAATCATAGAATTGTATTGTAAAGTTGGAAGAGATGACAAGGGCCATCCAGTCCAACCTCCTGCCATGCATGAAATCATAATCAAAGCATCCCCAACAGATGGCTGTCCAGCCTCTCTTTAAAGATCTCCAAGGAAGGAGACTCCACCACTCTCTAAGGGTGTATGTAAGTTACCATTGAGAAAAAGAACAGCAGTTTCTTTGCTTTTTTGTTTTTAAACCAGTCATTCATGGAGTTTCAGACTGAGATCACTAAATGTTCTGACATCCCCAAACTTTAACTGTAACCTCTGACTGGTCTTCTTTTGCTCCTTTCTCACTGCCTTGCCATTTTCAGCTCTACCTCCTCAAGGAAATGTTAGCGACACTGGCATGAATCCTACTGATTAGTCAAAACCAGAGTAGACCAATTGAATCAAATGTTGAAAAGTGAATCAGCATATGAGATTCATCCCATTTATTCAGTGGGACATAACCATAAAATTTAGACCAGAGATCCGTGATTCCCAACATTCATTGGATAAGTGTTAAAAATATGGTTTTTCTGTCCAGATACAGTACAGTTGGCCCTTGGAACTTGTGGAGGATCCTTTCCCTACCCCCCCTCCCCCGTGAGTTCCAAAATTTGCACATATTCAAGCCCTATAGGCTTGAATGGGACGCATGCATGCAGGGCGTGTGCCATGGGTGTGTGCTCTACTGACATTAATGGTGCTTGTCCCTCCACAGATTTTGAAGTCCGCAGATCTCAAGTCTGCAGACTTGGAGGGGTGACTGTACATATTGCATGTGAAAGGCCATGATAAAAGGCTGATGATACTGTTGTTCTTTTTTACTTTTATGAGATCGTGCTAGTTTCCATGATCATAGAATCATAGAATCACAGAGTTGGAAGAGACCACAAGGGCCATCCAGTCCAACCCCCTGCCATGCAGGAACTCCCAATCATAGCATCCCTGACAGATGGCCATCCAGCCTCTGCTTTAAAACCTCCAAGGAAGGAGACTCCACCACCCTCCGAGGGAGTGTGTTCCACTGTCGAACAGCCCTTACTGTCAGGAAGTTCTTTCTAATGTTGAGGTGGAATCTCTTTTCCTCCAGCTTGCATCCATTGTTCCGAGTTCTGTTCTCTGGAGCAGCAGAAAACAAGCTTGCTCCCTCCTCGATATGACATCCCTTCAGATATTTGAACAGGGCTATCATATCACTCCTTAACCTTCTCTTCTCCAGGCTAAACATCCTCAGCTCCCTAAGTCGTTCCTCATAGGGCATGGTTTCCAGACCCTTCACCATTTTAGTCACCCTCCTTTGGACACGCTCCAGTTTCTCCACATCCTTTTTGAATTGTGGTGCCCACAACTGGACACAGTATTCCAGGTGGGGCCTGACCAAAGCAGAATAGAGTGGCACTATTACCTCCCTTGATCTAGACATTATACTTCTATTGATGCAGCCTAAAATAGCATTGGCCTTTTTAGCTGCTGCATTGCATTGTTGACTCATGTTCAACTTATGGTGTACTTGGACTCCTAGATCACTTTCACATGTGGTCTCATTTAGCCAGATGTCCCCCATCCTATATCTGTGCATTTCATTTTTCCGCCCTAAGTGCAGAACCTTACATTTCTCCGCATTGAATTTCATTTTGTTAGCTTTGGCCCAGTTTCCTAGTCTATTCAGGTCATTTTGAATTTTGATCCTGTCCTCTGGGGTATTAGCTACACCTCCTAATTTGGTGTCATCTGCAAATTTGATAAGTATGCCCCCAATTCTGTCATCCAAGTCATTAATAAAGATGTTGAATAGGACTGAGCCCAGGACAGAGCCCTGTGGCACCCCACTTGTCACTTCTTTCCAGGTTGAAAAGGAGCCATTGTTGAACATCCTTTGAGTTCAGACAGTCAACCAATTACAAATCCACCTAACCTGTAACTTGTCTAGCCCACATTTTACAAGCTTGTTTGCAAGAATGTCATGGGGAAACTTGTCAAAGCCTTACTGAAATCAAGATATACTATATCCACAGCATTCCCTTCATCTACCAAGCTGGTAATTTTATCAAAAAAAGATATCAGATTTGTCTGGCATGATTTGTTTCTCTGAAACCCATGTTGACTTTTTGTGGTTATGGAATTATCTTCTAGATATTCACAGACTCTCTGTTTAATTATCTGCTCCAGAATTTTCCTGGTATTGATGTCAGACTAACTGGACGATAATTGTTAGGATCCTCTTTTTTCCCCTTTTTGAAGATTGGGACAACATTTGCCCTCCTCCAGTCTGCTGGGACTTCTCCTGTTCTCCAGGAGTTCTCAAAGATTATTGCCAATGGTTCCAATATTACATTTGCCAGTTCTTTTAATACCCTTAGATGTAGTTCATCTGGTCCTGGAGACTTGTATTCATTTAGATTAATTTAGATTATGATATCTCAAACATGACTATCAGTGCTGCTCACATGTGATTTAACTATGAAACTATATTTCCACAGTCCTTTCCATACATGACAACAGTGGTTTTAGACAAACTACTTCGATTTTAATCTACTCTAGGCTGCCTTCTAGCATTCCAACAATACTTTCTAACCAATGATGATTGCTCATTTTAAGACCTACCTTTTTCCCTGAGTAGGACTTTTGCACAACTGGCAACAATTCATTTGTGAGGAACGTTCCTTCTACTTCAAGATCACTGATTCCTTGAGGTTCAAAGATGTTTGCCTCAATCTGTAATGTTAATTGAAATTAGGCAGACATCAACAAGGACAGAAAAGCAAGTGAAACAGTAGGCAAACACTTTTTTTAAAGGAACTTTTTTCTATCAGTGGTGGACCTGTACTGAGATGGACAGGTTGCTTACCTGTAACAGTATTTCTTCGAGTGGTCATCTGCGAATACATACAAATGGGTTCTCTGCGCCTGCGCAGTCGAATTCGGAACTTTCTGGAATCACTGGGCAGAAAAGCGGCTTGCAACTTTTTGCAACTTTTTGGCGGTAGCCCCTCCCCTCCTCTATATAAGCCCTGTTCCCGCTCTTTTCCTCAGTTCCGAAATTTTTCCGCCGCAAGCGACGGAGGAGCAGAACAATGTTGAGCAGGACACTGAGGGGAGGAAGGGTGGGATTTGTATGTATTCGCAGATGACCACTCGAAGAAATACTGTTACAGGTAAGCAACCTGTCCTTCTTCTTCGTGGTCTCTGCGAATCATACAAATGGGTTAGACTAGCAAGCTTAGGTAAGCGGCGGAGGGAGTGTCATGACAACAGTTGTGAAGTGAACCAAAAAACATTTATTGATTCACAATAAAAATTGTCAAATTGAACTAACCCTTGTGTGATTCTTGCATGAATTATAGAACATAACAACAATAGTGCAATGCTGCTCACAGGGCAGAACATAAACCAAATACTCAAAGAGTAAACTATGTACATGGTGTATAAATGCAATCAGAAAGACACCAGAACACCCAGTCCTGGATGCAAAGGAAATCAAGTAAAAAGGCAAACAGTGCAACAGTTAGTGCAATGTGTCATATGCAACAACAATGCAATGTAACATCAACATGGTATAGTACACAACATGGCATAGTACAGAACTTGACATTAGTGTAAACCAGACAGTAGCACTGCTCTGCCAAAGGCTGCATCTGTCCTTGCCCTGGTGTCCAACCGGTAATGTTTTATAAAAGTCATAGGTTGGGACCAGACAGCAGCCTTACAGACATCCTCCAGCGGAATCCCAGTCAAAAAAGCAGAGGATGTCGCTACCGCCCTAGTTGCATGTGCCCTGACCCTGGCTGGAAGAGTTCTACCCGACAGTTCATAACAGAGGTGGATGGTACCAGCCACCCATTTAGAAAACCTCTGAGCAGTCACAGGTAGTCCCTTCTTGGGCTCTGAGTAGCACTGGAACAGTCTGTCAGAGCGGCTCGAACCCGAAGTTCTGTCCAAATAAAAGGCCAAAGCCCTTCGAACGTCCAACAGGTGCAAACGGCGTTCAGTGTCGGTGGTCGGGTTCGGGGCCAGGGTCGGGAGCACAATGTCTTGGCACATGTGGAAAGCCGACACTACCTTAGGCAAAAAGGTAATGTCGGTACGGAGGACCACCTTATCCTTGTGGAACCGAAGGAAAGGTTGGTCCCTCCGTAAGGCACAGAGCTCGCCAGCACGGCGGGCAGAGGTAATGGCTACCAGAAAGGCTGTTTTCCAAGTCAGCAGCCTCAGGTCAGTAGTAGCCATGGGTTCGAAGGGCTTGGTACCAAGACGAGACAAAACGACCTCAAGGCTCCACGCCGGTGCCGGTACCGAGGCCGGCGGATGGAGGTTGTTAAAGCCCTTCAAAAACCCCTTTACCAAGGGGTCCTTGAAAAAGGAAGGTTTCCCACCAAACTGGAAATGGGAACAAATAGCAGACAAATAACACTTGATGGAGTTAAGGCACAGCCCCGACTCCACCAGCATCATCAGGAACTCCAGCACCGTCGGCGTCGACACCCTGGATGGAGACAGGCCTCTCGAATCCAGGAAGCGGAGGAATCTCTGCCACTTGCAGGAGTAGGACCTCTTGGTTGCGGGTTTGTGGGCCGCCAGGATCACACGCCTCACCGCCGCCGGAAGGTCCGCTAAGGCCGGAGTCGCCACGCCACGAGGGGAAGGTCCTCGATGTCCGGATGACGAACTCGATCCTCCTGTAGAGTGAGCAGGTCTGGTCTGGGCTCGATCCTGAAGAATCGGTTCCGCGACAGGTGAAGAAGGGATGGAAACCACGGCTGCCTGGGCCACCAAGGGGTGATCAGGATGGCGTCCGTCCGGTCTCTCGACATCTTGGAGACGACCCTCATGATGAGCGGGAACGGAGGGAAGGCATACAGGAATTCCCCCGTCCAGCTGTGTAGAAAGGCATCCCCGAGCGAGCGTCGGGACCGATCCCGGGAGCAAAACCGGCTGCAGTGTGCGTTGGTCTCCAACGTGAAGAGGTCTATCTGCAGGGTGCCCCATCTGGAGAAAAGGTTCGCGACCATGTTGGAGTGGAGAGTCCACTTGTGGCACTGCGAATCTGACCTGCTGAGCTGGTCCGCTAAGACGTTTTCTTCCCCGGGAAGATGCACTGCCTGCAGGAAGATGTTTCTCAGGATGCACCAGTGCCAAATCCGAAGAGTTATCTCCAGCAAGGTTGGAGATCTGGTTCCGCCCTGCTTGTTCAGGTAGTACATGACGGTGGTGTTGTCCGTCAGGAGCTGCACTACCCTTCCGCGAAGCTCGGATTCGAAAGCCTTCAAGGCCTTCTCGACAGCTAGCATCTTCAGGGCGTTGATGTGGAGATCTTGGTGACGCGCCTGCCACTTGTCCCTTATGGTGAGACCCATAGTGTGGGCTCCCCAACCGTCCATGGATGCGTCCATGGTGAGGACCACCTGCGGGTTCGGTGAGACGAACAGCATGCCGGCGCAGACGTTCTGGGAGTCTAGCCACCAAGACAGGGACCGAGCGACAGGCCTCGGTACCGTGAGCCACTTGCTTGCAGGGTCGACCAACGGGTCGAAGACAGAGAGGAACCATGACTGTAGGGGCCGGAACCGAAGCCTGGACCACGGGGTGACGAAGGTGGTCGAGGCCATATGGCCCAGCGCTACCTGGACTTCTCGAGCCCGCACCCGTCTGTTGGCACAGCAATGCCGGACGGCCTTGGAAAGGGACAGGAAACGGTCCTCGGGCAGAGATGCGATGCAACTTTCTGAGTCGAGGATAGCCCCGATGAACTTGATCCTGGTGACGGGGGTCAAGTGGGACTTCTCGAGGTTCAGTACCAGGCCGAGAGACTGGAGCAGGGAGACGGCGAAGGAGATGTCCTGGGAAAGGTCCTCTTTGGAGTCTGCCGCGAAGAGCCAATCGTCTAGGTAGGGGAAGACTCTTGACCCTCGCTGGTGCAGATAGGCGACTACCGGAGCCATGCACTTGGTGAAGACTCTCGGTGCCGTGGCGAGTCCGAAGGGCAGGACGTTGTAGTGGTACATCTCCGTCCCGATGGCAAAGGAAAGGAACCGTCTGTGTCCCTCTCGAATGGCGACCTGGAAGTAGGCGTCCTTGAGGTCCAGCGTCGCAAACCAAAGTCCCTGCGACAACAATGGCAAAATGGAAGCAAGAGTTACCATCCGGAACTTCTTGTAAACCAAAAAACTGTTAAGGTCCCGAAGGTCCAGTATGGGACGGAGGCCTCCATCCGGTTTCGGTACCGTAAAGTATCTAGAAAAGAACGCCCGGTGGGCCTGGTCCGGATCCAGAGGGGAGATGGCCCCTTTGTCCAATAGAGTGCGTACTTCGTCGAGGAGGGAGGGTGAGGGGTCCGTAGAAAGGAGAGCTCCCGTAGGTGGAAGCTCTTCGAACTCGAGGGCATATCCTTTGGATATAATGGTCAGCGCCCAGGAGTCGGTGGTGATTTGGGCCCAGATGTTATAGAAAGGCCTCAATAGGTCCAAAAAGAAGGGACGAGAAGGGGAGACAACGGAGTACGCTGGAGACCTTCATTGTCCCTTCTTACCCGAATCAGATCCGGGCTTCCTCGGTAGCGGTCTTCGGTATCGGGACTGAAGACGTCTTCCAGATGAAGATGAGGAAGGAGAGGAGAACCTCTGCCTGGTGTCCTGGCGACGGTACTGCCTCTCCTGCTCAAATGGCCTCTGTGACTGTCCGAAGGACGGTCTGGCCCCGAAGCGCCTCCTGGAGAAGGCCTGCTGGGGAGCGGACATGCCGTGCTTCTTTTCGGCTGACTTCATGCGGTACTTGAAGTTCAGCCGCTCGTCGGTGTCCTTGGCAAAGAGCCCTTCGCCATCGAACGGCATGTCCTCTATAGCAGCCTTAGCCTGCGGGGTTAGATCCGAAGCCCGAAGCCAGGCGTGTCTCCGGAGGGCCACACTGGAGGCCATGGACTTGGCCGAACAGTCCGCTGTGTGTCTGGCCGAGGTAATCAGAAGGCCGGCAACCGAATGCACCTCCTCCCGGAGCTGGTTTGCAGCAGGAGCCTTTTCCTGAGGGAGGTCAGCCAGCAGGGGGGACATCCTCTCCGTCAGGTATTGGATGTAGGCCCCCATGCAGGCATTATAATTCGACACCCGCAGTCCCAGAGCTGAGGCCTCGAAGATCTTCTTGGAAATCCCGTCTATCTTCTTGCCCTCGCGGTCCAAAGGAGACAGGGAGGTCTTTGGGGTGAAGACCTTCTGCGACCCCTCGACAATCGCCGAATTCTGAGGCGGGTGCGAGTGGAGCCACTCTGCCGATGATGGAGAGATCTTGTAAATGGAGTCGATCTTCCTCGAGGTCGACGGGGTGGATGCTGGATTCTGCCACGACCTCTTGGCGATCTTCTCCAAAGACGGCAGGAACGGGATGGCTGCCAATGTTGGTGCAGAGCCCTGAACTCGTTTCTCGACCGGGTCGAGGGCCTCCTCCTCGGGCCGAGACACCTGGAGCTCCAAGGCATTCGCCATCTTGATAACGTGCTCCCCAAAGGTGTGCACGTTATCAGTAGGAGACACTGGACCTGGTTGGTAAAAGGCCTGCCGAACTGGCCCCTTTTCCTCAATGTCGGTGTCAAGGGGAGAGGGGACCGAGCCTTCGGTGTCGAAGTCCACGTCAGAATCCGAGCTGGGCTCCCCGCAAAGCACCGCACTGGAAGGGGAGTAGGCCGTCTGGGTTGCTACCTCTCCACGATCGGCATCCTCTCGCCTGCTGGGGGCCGATGCCAAAGCCTCCTCGGCGACCCTCGACGAAGCCGCAACCTGGACCTCTTCACCCACTCTGGCAGACACGTCCAGTGGGCGCCAGCGCTTGCCTCGCGGTCTGTCCAGAGTAGATGGGTCGACCGCCACAAAGTACTTGCCGGACTCGCTATCATAATAGTATTCCGGCTCGTCCTCGGTCTCGGCCATAGGAGTCGGCGACCTACGAGACCTCTGGCTCAACTGGGGGGAACGCTGGGCAGGCGTCAGGCTGCACGGCACCGATGTCTCGCGACGGGCGGCCTGGGAATGAGGCGACACCTCTGTCGGTACGGAGGCGGTCGGTACGGAGGCGGGCCTTTCGACAGCAGGAATTTCCGTGGCGGGAACATCCCTCGGCGTCGATGCACGTGGCAGCTCGGTTCCCACGTCGGAATCGGAGCGGGCTTTCTTCCGGAGGGTCTCACCCTCAGAGGAGCGCTTTTTCCGGAGGGATTCCCCTTCGGTAGAATGCTTCCTCTTGGCAGAGGCTTTAGAAGTGGATTCCTTCAGAGAGGAAGAGCCATCTGCCACGCCCTGAGAAGGAGTTTTCACCTTCTTTCTCCGACTCTCATCCCTGTGGTCTTTGCCCTGCCTGGGCTTGTCCTTCTTGGAGGACTTAGACTTCTCACCCGTCTTCTTAGCCGATTTCTCGGCGGGGTGAGCCTCCGCGTCCCGGGAGGACTTGGAGGGACCAACAGGGGAAACAACAGTCACCTTCTCCTGAGACATCTTGGAGGCCGGAACGGGTGCTTTAGAAACCGAAGCCGGAACCGAAGCCGAAGGCAGGATCTCCTGAGGGGCCAAAGCCCGATCGAGAAGGTAGGACTTCAGCCGAGAGGCACGGTTCTTCCTCGCCTGCGAAGTCAATGATCTGCAGAGGGCACAGCTCTGGGTGTCGTGGGCCTCGCCCAGGCAGATCAAGCACTTGGAGTGGGGGTCCGTGTGAGGGACCTTGGCCCCACAAACAGCGCAGTGCTTAAATGGAGCCGGAGACATCAAGTCCAAATCGGGATCCAAAATTGAAGTCAATCAAGCCGAGAGGTCAAACAATAGCCGAGTCACAGACGAGGGAGAGTAGTCGAGAAGCAAGCCGAAGATCGAGAAAACCAAGAGAGACAAGCCAAGCAATTCCAACACTGTTCCTTTCGAGCAGCCTACGCGGCGGAAAAAAAGGAACTGAGGAAAAGAGCGGGAACAGGGCTTATATAGAGGAGGGGAGGGGCTACCGCCAAAAAGTTGCAAAAAGTTGCAAGCCGCTTTTCTGCCCAGTGATTCCAGAAAGTTCCGAATTCGAATGCACAGGCGCAGAGAACCCATTTGTATGATTCGCAGAGACCACGAAGAAGAAGAAGAAATTATGGAGTTCTATACATCAATTAACTGGAAAAAAATCCAAAGATAAAACTGAAACTAGAATTGTATCTGTTGGAAATGACTGATGAGAGAATTGATAATAAAAAATGGTAAAATCTTACACTATATGATGACAGCAGCTAGACTTCTAATAGCTCAGAAATGGAAAGAAAATTCAATTCCAACAACACAAGAGTGGCTATTAAAATTATTAGATATGGCTGATTTAGATAAATTAACATGTCTATTAAAAGAAGGAAAATTACAAGATTTTGTAATTATTTGAGAACAAGTAGTGGGATATTTAAGTAATATGTGAGGTGAAATGTCATTTATAGGATTTATTGATAATAATGATAATATATGTATATGTATATTCATTAGAAGTAAATTAATAAAATATTTAAGATAGAATTAGATAAGTAATAAATATGCAGAGAAAGAACAGTACAAAGGTTTACAAATATAAACAAATACATGTTAGCAACAGGTGCACTTGGAATTTGAAGTTAGGAATGGATGTTAATGGCTGTAAGTAGATGTTGAATGTTAGAGTATGGAAGTAGGAAGATAAAACAGATATAGAATATTAAAATAGATGGGTAGGGATGTATGTATGTATTGTTGTAGAAGTGGATTGGTGTTTTTATAATTTGACTTTTGTCTTTGTTGTTTTTTATGTTTGTATATAGTAATAATACTAAAAAGAATTACTGTCAGTTTCATAAATTCATCTCTGAGGCATTTTCCTACAGCTGCCCAATGTAGCATTGAATAAACTGATCCCAAAGCACACAGGAACTTTCAAACCAGAACTTGAGAGCAGTGACAGTATCACAGGGCAGTACTTTGGGGGCAGAAGCCAAGTGACCCATTCAGAATAATGGGCAGGGTACCCTCAAACACCATGCACATACACATATTCTCAAAGAGCAGAAGGGAGAGCACAGCCGTTAGGTCTCCTTGACAAAGTACAGCCATATTTTGGAACAGCAAGAGCTGCAGACAACCTCTAACATGGGTGTCATTCTGGCAATCCAGAAGTGACATTTTGTCATTTTCAGCTGCCTTTAGAACCAAATTAAGGCTGTTCTGAGTTAGGAATCATCCTACAAAATTTTAGGGGACCTAAAACAATGAGTTGGGCGTAGGTGGGTGGGTGGGGGGAGGTAAGTAAAACAATCCTTTTTCTTTGCCATTTTTTTCCAGGTAAGATCAGGAGGTTATGGGTCTGAAAGACAAGGGAAATTTCCCTATAAGGTTAAATGCAGCCCGTGGACTGCACATTAACAGTCTTGTCAATGACTCTGAATTCCATTGACTGGGATATTCTATTACGAGCTAGCATCATATTACAGTGGCTCCAGTTTTTCCTGAAACGACATATCCAGAAGATGGTGCTGGGGGACTCCACCTCTGCTCTGTGGTCATTGGCATTTGGGGTGCCTCAGGATTCTATTTTGTCCCTCCTACTTATTTAAATAGAAGTCATTGTGGGAAGTCATCTGGAGATTTGGACTAAAGTGTCATCCAGCTGTCCTCATTTGTTGATGACATTTCAGTTTTTGCCACCTAGTCTAAGGAAAGTGGCGGAGACTCTAAACAAACTCCAGGAGGCAGTATGGGGACAGAGGAGGACAAATAAATTAAGGTTTCATCCATATAAGATAGAAGTGCTGTGGGGAGAGAAATCAACCAACCATTGTGAAGGTTAGACTAATGTTGGACACAGTGGCCCTCCCCAGGAAAGGAAGGCCCAAATGTGTAATTTGACATTCTCCTGGACTCAGTCATGTCTAGGGAGGTGCAGGTGATATTATTTATCAGTAATGTCTTTAATCAGCTGTGGCTGATTTCCAGTTGTGATCCTCTCTGGGGAAAGCAGACCTTGATACTGTCATCCATATATGCCCTAGTCACTGTCAATAATTGTTGTAATTGTGTGCCTTCAAGTCATTTCCAAATTATGGCAATCCCAAAGCAAACCCATCATGGGGTTTTCTTGGCAAAACTTGGTCAGAGGAGGTGCCAGTGCCTTCCTCTGAGGCAGAGAACATGTGACTTGCCTAAGGTCATTCCCGTGGGTTTCGTGGCCAAGCTGGGAATCAAACCTTGGTCTCTAGACCCCTACACCACCATGGCTCTAGTCATTGTCACTAATACACTTCAAAAATGAAACCTACGTATGGGTGTTTGGAAACATCAGCTGATGCAGCCACCTGGGGCTCTTTCACATGGGAATTCCACTTTATAGCATGGAGATTCCCTTTTAGGTGCTATGGTTTCATCCTGTGGAATCCTGGACTGTGTGGTTGAGAAGTACTAGAGGTCTCTGGCTGAAATTCCAAAGAATGCCATGGCAGTTAAATCATAAAGCTATAATTGCGTAGCATGATAGGGCCTCAGTTGCTTATGGAGACTTAGCAATCAGAACATATAACACCAGTTCTGCACCAGCTAAACTGGCTGCCTGTGCACTTCTTGGCTTGATTTAAAATGCTAGAGATTCTCTTCAAAGCTCTAGACAGTGTTAAATTTTGTTATTTGAAGGGTTTCCTGCACCCATGGAACCTGGCTACAGAGGCACAGAGCACACTTCCATTAGTAAGATCTGTTAGACACATGTGCACAGGAGACTGAGCCTTTCTTCTAGTAGCCCCAGGAAATGATCTTCTCCAGGTTGTGTGTATGCCTCTTTCCATATTCTACGGGAATACTGAAAACCTGGTTGGCCTTGGTCACTTTTAATTGAATGTAGATCCATCTTTTATATGGTAACAACAGTGGTTATTTTAAATATTTTATGTTGTTTTAATTAACTGTATTTTAAATTCCATTTTTTCCTTTTTCAGCCACTTTGCAGAAGGTTTGCCTTCAAAAGCAATGCAGAAATATTTTAAATAAATTAATATTTCCAGCTCATGAAAAATACTCCAGATACTTCATTATATACTGCTCACAGAATATAGTTTACTACTGTAAGACAGCAGCATTACTGAGTATAAGGGAAATGATTGTAACACTTACCTCAAATTTGTTGACAAGCTGTTTGGGGTTTACTTTTATGAACAATTCATATTTTCCAAAGCTTCGCTTTAAGAGTTCCTCATAGGTCAACTCAAAAGTCACTTTGCTGGCTGCTGCAATGTTGACAGAAACACTGAACTTTTCTGTTTTTCTTCCAGAAGCCCTTCACATGTTGAAGGAAGTGCACACAAATAAAACCACAAGTATGTTACTTTGGGATTATTATATTATTATTATTAGGAAAATGTGTCACTTTTCCACTTTGAAATCTGTACATCAGCACCAATATCTCATATATATTACAACATAACCCAAGAAATCAGTTTATATAACCATCAAATAAATAGCACCAGCTTAAATTTATTTTATTTATTCATTTAATGTATTAATGTATCACCTCCCAGCCCATGAAGGCTCCCAAGGCAATGCTCAACTAAAAACCAATAAAACAATACAAAGAAAAAAAGCTTTTAAAAACACATTAAGGGGCTTTTTACATTGGCAAGAAAGTGTGACATGAAGTTGCACTTTCCTTAATGCTTAGCAGCTAGACAGCAAGCCCCAGGTGTGCATTTAAAAAGTACAGGGCAGCTAGACTGAGGTTTTTTCTGTGGCTCAGCAACTACATGGGAAGCTGTCAAAACGCTACAAACACAGGCGGAGCAGCTACATGGGCGGCAAGGAACGTGGCTTTTAGCCGCGCTTTAAACATTTTTTTCCCTTGCTGGCTGCGAATTGCGCAATTGCGCAGGTAAACCATACAGTCAGAGCTTATCACATGGGGGAGTACAGGACCATTCCGAAAGAGGGAGAAAGTGAGGTCAGTTCGGAAATGCACATGATTACGCACAAGCTCATCACACACAAAACAAGAGAGCATCTACACAAAAAGAAAATGCAGAGTCAATACGAAAGAATTCATCACATGTGAACATACTGGTCGGCTTTCTGTTGCAAATTAAGGCATCTTGGGAAATGGTAGCAAAGGCTCATGGGAGTTGTAGTCTGTGTTCTGTCAGAGCATTATATTGAGTTGTCTTGAGGTTTCAGCCCTCTGTCCAGGAGGGATTCCCATATGTCCTCCATTCTTGAGCAGAGGCCCCCCTTTTCCAAGTTGACCAGGCACGTCCTCCTTTGCCAGGACACGTCCTACTTTTCCAGCCTTCTTTTTGAAGAGGAAGCAGGAGGGCCAGGCGTGCTCTGGCCAGGCTCTGGGGGTCTCTTCCTGGCTCCTTCCCTCCCTCCCTCCTTCCCCGCTGCCTTCCTCCCCCCTTCGGCTGAGAGAGTGTGACTTGCAGGGAGGAAGGGCAGCGGAGGTGCTCCAGGTCCCTCCCCTTCTCCTCCTCCTCTTGCCAGCTTGCCCTGGTCTGGCTGAGTGCCTCCAGTGCCCTGCTGTCTCCCTAGAAGTCACACTCTCTCAACCAAAGGGAGGAGGTGAAGGAAGGTGCAGGCACACTCTGGCCGGGCTCTGAAGGTCTCTTCTTGTCTTGGCACCTTCCCTCCCTCCGCACTTGTATCGCTGCCTTTAAATGGGCGCTTTAAAGATACAGAGCCCCATTTAACCGTTCAACTACACCTTAGCCTTTAGATGCAATAGGGGTGCTTTTTACATTGGCTAAAAGGGGCGGTCCAAACTCACCCCTTCTAGCGGCGAGATGAGGCCTAGGCTGCCACACGGGCAGCCCCAGAGGCCTCATCCCGCCGCAACGACCCGCCGCAAAAAAGAGCTCCAGGATCGAGCTCTTTTTTTGCGGCGCGGGAAGGGCGCGATTGGCGCCCTCCCGCGCCGCCAGAGCGTCAAAACGTGCGCAGCGCGTCAAAACGCTGCGCACGTGATGACGCTTGTACGGCGCCACCGTGTAGACGCCGCCATCTTTAAATGGCGGCGTCCATGCGTTTTAGGCTTAGGGAGGGTGTAACCCCTAACCCTAACCCTAAATGCGGGCTTTTTAGCCCTAAAAGCGCCTTTTTTTGCCCGTGTAAAACGGGCCAGCAATGCTGCACCCTTTTTAAAAAAGTAGTGGGGAAATCAAACTACTTTTTAAAGGCACTCCTTCTCCCTTAAAACTCCAAAATAGTGTTTTCATGGCACACTTTCCATTTTTCTCATCTAAAGGCTGGGCTTTCATGCAGCCTTCAACACACCTCTTTTTGCCAATGTAAAATGGGCCAGCTCCTTTTTAAAGCACTTCTTCTCCCTTAAAACTCCAAAATAGTGTTTTCATGGCACACTTTCCCTTTTTCTCATCTAAAGGCTGGGCTTTCATGCAGCCTTCAACACACCTCTTTTTGCCAATGTAAAACGGACCAATGTTGCTCTTTAAAAACTCCTAAACATAGTCTGATAATCCTAGACTTCTAGTTTTAAAACAGAACAGAATTTCAAACATTGAATGTCATGCAGAAGAGCACTGTTTTGGCTGTCTACCAGAAGCTTAAGAGAGATAGAAGAAGCCAAACATCCTTGGCTCGGGAATTCCACACTTGAGGTGCTGATACAGAGAAAGCCCTGCTACCTACTTAACTTAGCCTCCTACCTAACTTTATGAAGTGTTGGGGCATACACCAGGGACTGCTCTAAAGATCTTAGATTTCTGTCAGGCTTATATGGAAAGTGGTGGTATTTCTGATATCTTGTTTCCAAGGCATTTAGAGCACCTTGAGCAAACTGGAACTGAGCAAACTGCAAGCCAGTGCAGTTCTTGCAAAATTGGTGATATATGGTCTCTAAAATTCACACCTGACACCAGTCTGGCTGTTGTATTTTGCACTAGCTGCAGCTTCTGAACACTTTTCCAGAGTGCATTACAGTAATTTAATGATACATGATCATTTCTTCAGTAATGAAAAAACAAAAACAAAAAACCAAGAACAAAAAACCACAAACTAGTCACTACAATTCTTGGTCAAAAGAACAGTTTCAACCTGAACCTGAATTAAGGTAATGTATCATAAGTGTCTTCAACTGAATATAGAAAATTTAATTTTAAATCTAAAAGTTATTTTCTAAGAGTCATGTCCCACATTGATATTGGCATGTCAGTTTTTTTTAAAAAAAAACAAAATCAGTTAATAATATTAAAATGTATCCAAATTCGCAAACTTCTTCCCCAAACAACAAATTAAAGTAGCAATACATGTTACTCAAAAATGAAATGCTGGTGTTGTTTTAATGCTAAAAGTAACAATAGTAATGAGGGATTATATTACTTTCATCTTCTGCCTCCCCTGGTGTCTGGGCTGGGTGTCCATAAACAAGGTTCCTCCACTTAAAATACCCTATCCTCAGATGCTCCTCACTCATTTCTAAAGGCAGAATCATTCAAAGAAGAGTCTTTATTATGGATGTTAATGAGTGGACTGGTTCATAAGGAAACCTATATTTATAATACTGTATTCATCAACTGAATCGTCTGGCATAAAGAAAATTTAAAACCACCAGATTTGATTTCTATAGCTTTTACCAAAGCTGCCAAATTAATGTGCGGATTGAGCGCACTGCTGATTACACTTTTAAAGTATAAATACACAAGTTATAAAAAATATGAGCAGTACAGGAAATAATGGTGGTGAGTATTTTGATTGTTACTGTTATTTTCTTTTCTTTTATGGTTAACACCACTACTTCTGCAATGGTAAGGTAGATACACTAAAATCAGCAATTCAATGAGGACTTGGGTGTAGAAAACCAATGCTCTACCAATCACCTAAAAAGCAGTAGAGTTACAGTGTGATTTGGAGGGCAAGGAAATATTATGTGAAAAATGGGTGCATAACTTCACATTAACTGCATTCCTGTCACCTAGATGCTGTATCCAAATAGGGTTTCAAAAGTATGGTGGAAGAAAAACTACCTGATGAGGTGAGCTCATGGGGAAAGTAGTACACAGGGGAAAGGTTAAGCATCCTTCCTCTGTTTCCCCACACAAATCATGCCCACCTGAAAGTCAATATACAATGGTGCCCATTTCAAGTAATTGGATGCATGTAAACACACCCATTACCTGTGCAAGCAAGAATCTCTTTTACATTGCTTGCTCAAGTTTAACAGTCTAGATTGGTTATACAATGGGCCCAAGATATCTACAGGGGTTTGGTTCCAGGACCCCCATGTGGATACCAAAACCCATGGATGCTCAAGTCCCATTATATTCAGTGGCATAGTAAAATGATCGCCCAATATCAAAATCGAGGTTTGCTTTGGAGGATTTATGTATTTGAAAAATATTTTCAAGCTGTGGGTGGTTGAATCCCTGGAAAAGGAATCCATTGATATGGAGGGCTGACTGTATCATACATACATATATTCTGACTTTTGTTGTTGTTGTTGTTAACCACCTTTGAGTCAATATGGATTCATGCAACTTTGTGGATCAGAAATCTTCAAAACTCCCTGTCCTCTACTGCTCTTCTTAGGTCCAGTAAATTCATACCTGTGACCTTCCTAATAGAGTCTATCCCTCTAGCATGTAGATAAGATGACATAGGATTGTAGACAAAGTCCTACTAAAAGACATGTATGTTAAAATGATGAATAAACTCCATCTCATTGCTTACAGTGGCTTAAATCCTACCTTTTTTTACTTAGAAGCAGGTTTTACTTAGAAGTAGATTTAGACTTCCAAGATTTCCTAGGTCTAACTTTGAATATACTGTGCCTATAATAAATAACGTTTCAGTTAGATTCTCTGTTGAATATATGCAGCACCTTTCAACATGGTTTTTTTAGATCTCTTCATTAGAAATAAATGTTTGGGACTAGGCGTGAAATAACAAACTTAACTGTAAGGTCTCACACTTACTTCACAAGACCAGCAGTCCGTCCACTTGAAACTGCTTGTTGATACTGCTTTTGGGCTACTTCTTTTTCCTTTATGGTGCCAGGATAGGTGACACCATCAATTGTCCTGTTGAACAGTACATATGCACATAAAAATATGAACATTTTTTAATTAATAATTCTCTCTGATACCCTGGCACCCATTCATTAGATTGCATGTAAAAGGGCATTTAGGATAGTTAATATTGTAGAATGTCTGAGATGGAATTACTGAGATGCAATCTGATTTTAGGGGCAGACCATCAGTTTTGTATCACTATCAAAGTTCTGCAAATGAAAGAAAGAGAAAGAAAGAAAGAAAGAAAGAAAGAAAGAAAGATCAAACATATAGGATAGGTAAAATCTACTTTGGCAGTAGTATATGTAAAAAGAATCTTGGGAAGGGCTTGGGAAAGCTTCTGAATTGTTTCAATTATAATTACACAGGCCACAAAGTTAGTTCTCACCAGATTACAGTATCTCTGCCATTCCCTGTTTGTTGAAAGTAACTAAAACAGTTTTTCATTTAATTCTTTATATGGTCACAACAGCAAGAATTCTCTATGCCACGATGTGGAAAAATACTCAAATACCAATGGTAGATGATTGGATAATTTCCTTGAGAGAACTGAAAGATTAAACGTATTAACAGCTCATAAAAGAGAACATGACAGATAAATTATAGGAAGAATGGAAGTGTTTGGATTCCTTGGTGATTTAGACCTAGTTAAATAATGAATGTTAATTTTAGTTTTGCATAAACGAATAATTATGGTGAGCACAAAAGACTATTGAGAATTATCACTTAAGGTTTATTTAGGTTTGTATCATACATATACATTAGAGACTATCTATACAATATAAAGGAATTTTGAGGCAGGTTTACATAGATTATTATGGAAATGTTTTTATATTACATGTTATAGTATATTTCTACTTTTTATGTTAACGTCTTTTCTTCTTGTTATGTGTGCTAAATGTATTTTATATGTGTGTTCTATGTTTTATGTTTTGCATTATACTTTGCCTTCCTTTTGACTAAAATAACATTTTTTAAAAAGAAAGTAGCTAAAATAGTTACTTGATTGATTGATTACTGTAATGAACTGTATGAGCAGAGTGTGAGCCAACACTGCAAATTGCTATGTTGTAATATCATGACATGCCTAATAAAGGTTGATGGATGGATGGATGGAGCCAACACTTGAAACATACAATATTCTTTCTATGCCATTTAATGAGGCCACACTCCTCATAACTATAAAAATAGCTAAAAAGCTATAGTCAAAAATACAATATATGTTATCCCTGAAATCATGGGATAACATAGTTAAACTTTTGCTATTGGAGAAAAAAACAACACATTGTAAGGAAGTCATTATTTGTAACTAGATATTTGCTAACTCTTATCTCAAGACTCAAGTTGAACATAATTTGAATGTGTGCAGTGTAATGTGTAAAACACAGGGAGGGAGGGAGTCAATTCAATTTTATTACAGAACCATAGTTATTCAGGTCCTGGATGGAATAATTATATTTTATTCTGCTCTAGTTAGACTTCATCTGGACTGTTATGTTGACATGTGTGGTTCCCTTTCTAAGAAGGATGTAGACAGATTGGAACAAGTTCAGAGAAAGTCAGTGAGGATTGCGAGTGATAACAGGCTTTGTGGGTAAAGCTTGAAAAGACTGGGTATGTTTACTCTAGCAAAGGAAACATTCAGGGGAGATCTGATAGCTTAGTTCAAATAACCAAAGGTCTGCCTTATTAGACAGAAGAGGACAAAAACTTCTCTTTTGCTCCCAAGGAAAGGACAAGTTTGCATTAAGTTACAAAGGGGTGAACGTTGGGAGAATTTTGGGTGAACGTTGGGAGAACTGTTTTGCTCCAAAGAGTAGTTTGACAATGGAACCAATAACTGTAGGTCTAGATTTCCTGCAGGGATTATGGGTGGTGGAGTGGAAAAGATGAAGTACATAACTGTCTCCAACTCTATGGTTCTGTAACATCAACTCTATTACTGGATCTTATAGAATTACATATTTCTTGACTGCCATCAAGAGTAAGTACAGGGAAATAGCAGTATGTCTTACATACATGGTAAAGTTGGTAATGAAGGCTGTTTTCGGAAGTTCCACATCAAAGAAAGCTTCCTTGGACACATTAGCACGATTGACAGCTCGGCTGGTGATGATATTACGGGAAAACCGAGAAGTAACACTGCAATCAATCTTCACCCAGTAAATTTCTATGCCTTTAGGATGCTGGAAAATGAAAGCGATAGGTGCTTCTTGTATATGTGGAAGTTTATAGGGTAATAAATAAATCACAACAATTAAGACAGAATGAAGGCCTCTCTGCTGAGACAACCATGGAATTTATTTGAAAGTAATCAGCAAGTTCTGCTGTGACACATTTTAACAAATTGGCAGAATTAGGCCCAAAACAGATGGACCAAACAAAGCGGGTTCCAGCTGCTTCGGAGGTGTGGCATGCAGATGATGCATGTCCCTGTAGTGGCCAGACACTGCTCTGAGGCCGCCTAATGCAGCCCAAAGCTGCTGGCAAAAGGAGCAGTAAAAAAAAAAAAAAACATTACTGCCAGCAGCTTATTTAGGACTGTGGAGATGAGCAAGCATTCAATTATACATATATAATGATTTAGAATTGCTGTAGCATCCTTGTAGTTATTTACATTGGTACTTCGTGATATATAGTATATGAATCTCTTCCGGCAGGCCTTTCCTAAAACCTCCTAGATTCCGACTCCAAAACTGGATCTGAAAATCGGATTTGATCCCTTTCTCTGCTGCCATCTCCCACCTCGTTTAAGAACAATGCTGAGGATGTACTATGTTTTTAATTTGTTGATGGTTTTAAATTATTATTAATTTAATTTATTTTTAAGGGGCGGGTGGTTGGGAATGGGCCGTTGAACTGTTTTAAATTGTATGTTTTAATCCTGTTGTACCCTGCTCCAATTGTTTTCTACAGAGGAGCAGGCTAGAAATAAAAATTATTATTATTATTATTATTACTATAAGTTGGTTCTTTCTCCTATTTTTCTCCTATTTTTCGATCAGGACCTGATTGCAGCTGGAGCAGCCAGAGGTCATTCCTAGCCACTTGTCTGCTTCACTTCTTAGTTAAGAGGAATACAATGTGCAGAACACAAACTATTAATTGGCTATGGCATAGTTCTATTTTGAGCATTCACATTGGTGCCTCGCACCAGGTTGCCATATTCTACTTTTTAAAATCTGGGAACCTAATTTTCATATCATGTAAATATTCTAATTATAAAACCCACTATAATTTACATTCTAATTATGCAAATTCAGCTCATTAATGGATGCACTTTTTCTTTCACTATGTTTAACCTTTATTACAACTGATCTGACCAGAAACAGTACAGAACAATGTTTGAAGTGCTGGTCCGGCTTCAGATTCCTAAACAGAAATTGCATCCCAAGAGCACTTCAGGTAAACCTCCAACCCAGCCAGAAACTCTCAGCAACTTTTTGTGTCTACAGCTCCTTATTCAAACTGCAGTTTCTTTTTTTATTCATACATCAATGAATAAAATTACTTGAATAAATTACTTGACCCTTGGCGATCTCTACACCTCATAGCAAAAGACTTCACCTTTTCTAAGCAGTCTATAAAACATACTCCAGAATTGATCATTTTTTAATCTCTAAATCCCTCTAAAACAAACCTTTAAATTCCACAATTAATCCAATCCTATATTAAAACCATTCACCAATAATACTAGATTGGGCATCAGAAGGACATTCTCAGATTTCAAAATCTTGCCGGTTTAGTCCAGTACTCCTAATGCATGACCCTTTTTAAAAGACCATAGAAAAAGCCATAGAAATTTTTTACCTAGAAAATAGATCTGAAAGCCCCTCCAAAACCCTACTGTGGGACATACTGAAAGTTGTGCTCAGAGGTCTGTTTATACAGGAGGGCTCTAAACAAAAGAAAATTAAGGAAAAGAAATGCCAAGAATTGATGAAAGAAAATCAAACTCTTGTTAGGCTCCTACAAGAAGACCCAAACCTCAGACATAGTAAAAACTTTATTGGGAAAAAAGGCTCAAATTGAAGAATTAGACCTACATTCAATTCAAACTAAATTACAATACACGAAATCCTACTGCTATGAAAGCAATAATAGGATCTCTAAATTATTAGCTAGATTAGCAAAACAGAAAGAAAAAAAAAAAAAGAATTGTTGCAGCCAAAATCAAAACCTCTCAAGTTGACATAATAAAGGAATTCAGAGTGTTCTACTCCGAACTCTATGCTGAAGAATTGGGGGACCCCGACAAACTAAATTCACTCCTTGATTCTCTCAAAATTTTGAAAATTGAGGAACCACACACAGCTCTACCCACCCAGCCAATCTCATTAGAAGAAATCAAACAGACAATCCAAAACCTTAAACCAGGGAAATCTCCTAGATTAGATGGATTTACAGGAGAATTTTACAAGTTATGACAACGTGATCATTTTCCTAAAACAGTGATTGCCAATCTGTCTTTTTACAACAATTTCTACTTTCTTCCCTTGGCTTCAAAATTTTGGAAAATTTTACATGTTTACAAATAAGTCCAGAATTCTAAATAAAAGGGGAAGACTGCTTACCCCATCAATGGTGTTTCTCTTCTGCAAAGAAAGAGGTACAGTAAAAATGTTAAGCATATAAGAACAGGGAGGTTATATTATATACATTATGGTATATAAGAGCTGTACCTCAATATACATCTTGGCCTCATTCCCATTTCCAAATAAATCAGTTTGCGATCCGAATCGATGCATCAGTTGAACAGCAAACACTACATTTGCTCTGATTGTCTTTTGTAGTTCACATTGACTGATGAATTGATTCAAAATAAACCCTCTTCAGAGGGTCGCAGGTCACTGATCATGTCATAGGAAATCAATTCGGATCTGCATCTTGTTCACACTTGCACTGAATCGATTTATTGCAAAAAATGCAGAAATAATGAGTGTCAAAAAGACAAGTGTTTAAAGGGGCCTAGCACAGGGCCCCCTCACCAAACGGCTTCAGCCATTTGACTCAAATGCAAATAAGGGTCATTTAAACCACTTCAAACCATTTAGCAAACTGGTTTATAACGTAGTGGGAATGAGGCCCTTTATTATCTGTGGGAACTTCACTCTAACTATCAGCTTCCATCACATAAAAATACTTAATATGGCTCAAAGTGATCAGTTCCCTATCTTGCTGTGGTATAATCCTTCATGCCAGCAACTATAGTAGATTAACCCTGGCATTATTGTGTCCCATAAATTGGTTGTAGAAGCAGAAAATGATAATGCCCCAGATGCTTATAGACTATGGAATACATTCAAATAACCTCCTAGAAAGACCAGAATAAAGGATTGACCTCTGGAGGGTTCAGAAAGCTAAAAAGAGGTGAAGAATCAATCCAGTTGTGTGAATGGAAATCTGTTTGTGTAACTTTGGATTTAGTCAATGTGAGCCATTATGTGACAGCTAACCAATATGACAGGAAAAAAAATTCCTTACTCCAGCCTTGCATAGGAAAACCAAACCCATTTCTGAGATATGCCAAGAAGATATTTTCGACAATTATACAAATCCCCTACAATCCAACCTATACAACTACTCTAGTTCTCAGATTCTTCATAGCAAGAGATGGTCTAGATTGATTTGGTATCCATTTTCCCTTGATATGAGGCTCCCTTTAAATACCCTAACATTAAATTGAAAATTGTTCATTACAGTTTTGTATGGAGTGGAAGAAATAGTCAAAAACTTCTATCAAGCTAAATCTTTATGGATCTTAGTTAGAAAATAAAGATTGCTAATAATTATTCTTTCTCATGTATATTTCTGCTGTTCCATACCTATTTTGCACTAAAATCATCAATCTCTCCTCTAAATAAAACTCCATGCAGTTGGATCGTGTAGTAATCCACAAAAGAATGTATTCCTTTCTTGATAATCTTGGAAAGTAATCTATGATTTATTCCCTTCTTGATATGTTTACGATACTGCCTGATTGAACATACTTCCAAATAAAAACATGGAGCAAGGCATCACAGCACTTAACAAGCCATTGAAAGATTAGACCGCTGTGCATCTGTGGTTGATGCTAATGCCAGAAAGAATAATTGTCCTGCAAAACAGAAGGCTAATTTATAAAGCTCAGCTACATACCTGAATGTTCCTGAGTTGTTCTATTAAAAAATCTGAAGTTACAAGAGCAGGAATGAGAGTCAACCAAATGTAAAATGGCAGATGTCTTTCCATGTTGAAAGAAAATGAGTAAGTCAGTGTGGAGGGACATATATTTGCAATAACATTTTGTAAGATGTCAATCAGTGACTAGATGGTTAATACAGAATTGGCATACGAAAACGAGGCAAACATCAAATATTTGTATTTGGAGAGATAGGTTTCCAAGGAAAGAATTTACGAAACATTATTGTGAAAGCCATAAGAGTCCAAGGTCCAAAGACCTAATCATTACTTCTAATATGGCTTCCTATACCTAATAGTTATCAAACACAGTTCTTCCAATCTACATGTCTTAACATAGACTGTGTAAGATAAATGTAAAAAACATTTTTAAAAAAGTCTTCTAAAGTTTAGTTGGCCGTTGGTGGTCTCTGAACCAACTCTGATCCACAGTTTGATCTAAATATGCCCATGTTATCTCTGTGTGAGTCCTAGATCAAGGAAATGTTACCATTAGGTTGGGTGAAAAATTCAACAGACAAATAAAATTGCAAGAATGATGGTAGGGAGGACTTGGTAAAAAAAAAAACCACCTTTCCTTTGGAGCTATAAAACCCCTATGAATTAAAGGAATCTATTTGGATCATGTTGCATTGTTCCCAAAAATCAATTTAAATCGATATGGTGGCAAATGTGAACAGCAACAGGGTTAAAATGGCACAGAGAGATTCCATCATGGTAAATGTAGTGGGAACACTGAACCGATTCTGAATCGGTTTTGAAGCTGCGTGGAGATACAAATCTCTTCGTTCAAAAAAGTGTGAATGACTACATGGTTAAAAATCAGGGACAAGACCCTGTTATAAAACAAGATAACAACTCTTTCCCCATAACTACCCTGGCAGCAGTAATGCCCCTTCACACTCTCCAGTAGACAAACAGGACAGCCTTCAAGCAACAGGAGAAATGGCCATACATTTGTCGGTTTGTGTATGTATATTTTAATGTTGTAAGCCGCCCCAATTGCAATCATAGAGGGGGCAGGATACAAAATACATTTTATTGTATCATCATCATCATCATCATCATCATCATACCTGAAAGCCAATCACAAAGCAGTCAACATTCCTGGAAATGTTAGTCCTTGACCTACAAGTAACTTTTCCTGGGGCAGGGGGAAAGGAAAATGGGGAAAAGAGACTACTGAACTGAGATATACATGGTTTCTTGGCACATTACAGTATTAATATACAGGTAACAAAAGAATTCACCTAAGAAAACTTTCTTAAACCAAGAAAATAGACCTTTTGGTAATCAGATGTTATTGCTTTCACATTAACTTTAAAGACTAACAGAACAACCACTTGGCAGATCTGCACCATCTTTCACAACTTGTTGAAGGCTTATGGTCAGCCTCACAATGTAGTATCTTTCTATATCCTAGTGTACATTCTATCACACCCCCACAACTATGTAATTGTGCTCAAGAAATTTGTTAGTGTTGTACACAATCTGAGTGTCTAAAGGAGATGAGTGAAATCCCCAGAAGCTCATGCTGAAATAATTCAGTCTTAGGTGCTGTTAGTCACCCCCCCCCCCCCCCCGTTCCACAGTTTATGCTGTAACAGATTAAAAGACTGTTTGAATGCAGAAGTGTGATTCTTTATGCAACAAAAACAGCATCCTTGAGTGCGCAATGAAGAAGAGACTGATAGGTGGGTGGAAGGGGAGAGATGGAGGGAGATAGAGAGGGCATGATGTTACAGAAGTTCAACAAATATTTGGACAGCACAAAGGAACCCTAAGGGTAGGGAAAACCTGAACCATCCAGTGTGATTTGAGTATGCTCAGTGGGCATGGAGTACTAGCGCTGACAAAGAAGGAAATTATGGTGGGATGGAGTATCCAAGACAAAGGCATGGCAGGAGGGCTTCATGCTGGAAAATTTTGTGTATTTTTTGCTCTATAAGAATTTAGGTCCAGTAGTTAAAAGGAGTTGCAAAGATACGATGGATAATGAAGTGCACCAGATAGTGAAAAGAAAATCTCCATGTGTTTTATTGATCACAGCAAAGTCTTTGACTGCATAGATCATGAAAAGCTAAGGAATGCCCTCAAAGAAATTGGAGTGTCACTATATTTGATTGTGCTGATGCATAACCCGTGCTCAGGACATGAGGCTGCCGTCAGAAATGAGGATGGATAAACAGAATGGTTTCCAATTGGCAAAGGATGCATTGTTATTGTTGTGTACCTTCAAGTCATTTTCAGCTTATGGAGACCCTGAGACTTTTTAATATAAATTTTATTAAAGTTTGCATAAAAATACAAAAACACTGAAAACATTAATTATCAGTCAATCATACTACAAATACACACAAAAAAATATAACTATACATTAAAAAAAGAAAACACAGTAAAAGAAGAGGATATAAGAGAGAAAAGAAGAAAGCAAACAGACAAAGAAACAAATAAATAAAATCACCTAAAGGTGAATAACCCTATAAAAGATAGCAACAGAGGATTGATGGTACCTGAACTTAGTTCACACACATAATAGAAAAACAAAGACAATCACTTCAGTCACTGCTTCCTCGAGCTGGACTTATGGAGACACTGAACCTTACAGAATTATTAAACAAACCCAGCAAGCAAACAAAAAGACACGTGTTTTTTTTCCCCTCCCTCTATGGCTGTGTTCACACTGGAGAAATAAACCGGTTTAATTGCCATGGCTCAATGCTGTGAAATTCTGGGAATTGTAGTTTGTTGTGGGGCCCAGAGCGGAGCGGAGCTCCGCTCTGGACCCCACAACAAACTACAATTCCCAGAATTTCACAGCATTGAGCCATGGCAATTAAACCGGTTTATTTCTCCAGTGTGAACACAGCCTATGGACTCTTTCATACAAGGCTAAATTGGAAGTATAATTTAAGGTCAATTCGAATGCAATCATGGGTTTTACGTTATTGTGAATTAACTCTTCACATGCAAATTCGGGCAGGAGGGAAGCCAATTCGAATGCAATCATGGGTTTTACGTTATTCCGAATTAAAGCTTCGCATGCAAATTCGGGCAGGAGGGGGTTAATTTCGGGTAATGGGAAGTAATTCCGAACGGAGCAGGGGTTCAGGTAAATTCGCTAAACAAGCGAATTTACATGAATCCGCATTGGCTCCATTCGGAGTTGGGAGAAATTCCTCCCCGTTTGAAAGAGTCCTATGTGACTCTTTTCTCTTGAGGTTGTAAAAGCATGGGAGAGCATTGTAAGAATGAAAGTGCCAAGAGATTTTGGATATCAGCTCCCAGAAGCCTCAGCCACGTTGGCCAATAGTCTGGGATTCTGGGAGCTGGAGTCCAAAATTCCCTTAAAGAGCACAGTTTGGGGACAATGTTACATGATAAAAATATCTCCAAAATAATACTAACTAGTATACAGTAAAGTATACAATAAAGACAGAAGTAAGCAGCAGATTAAAGTTTGACGCCACTTTAGCTGCCCTGGCTCAATGCTAGAGAATTCTGGGAACAGCAGTTTTGTGAGATACGAACATTGGCTTACCTTGTGAGATGTTTGTTTTCAGCGATGAGGGCGGAGTCATCCTTCATGAGGGTTGGTTCCCCCTGTTTGCTCCAATCAGGCAGGACTATGACTTTTGGGCGTGTCCACCAGGGGAATCCATCCCCCTTGTTTGCCCAGTCAATGTATAGCCAAGCAGAGAGAGTTTATAACAATGAAGAAATACTAACAACAATAGAGAAAGTTTAACCATTTAACTATAACAATTCTAGACACTAGAACAAGGATCCTATTAACCTTACAACACCCCCCGACACCGAGAAAACATTCCTCAGTTACGGGTGGGCAGGATGACTCCGCCCTCATCGCTGAAAACAAACATCTCACAAGGTAAGCCAATGTTCGTTTTTCCAGCGTTGAGGGCGGAGCCATCCTTCATGAGGGACATACCAAAGCTCCCTAGATGGGTGGGAACTGAGGTAAGGAATTATAGGATGGATTGAAGGATCCGTCTACCAAATGATGCCCCAGCCAGTTGGAAGGCATTGATTCGGCAGCGATGGATAAATATGGAAGGAGATGACCAAGCGGCCACCCTGCAAATATTGGAGAGAAGAACATTAGTGGTTAGGGCGGCAGGTGTGGCAGCACTGTGAGCGGAATGAGCGCTGACCCTTCCTTGCAGCGTATTACCCATCATCGACTCACACTGAGAGATGCAAGCCCAGATCCATCAAGCCAGGGTCGATGAAGAAAAACTTCCCAGGTATGTAGGACCGAAGGAGACAAATAGACTGTCTGATTTGCGCCATCGACAAGTGCGTTTGATGTAAATACACCGAACTCTGCCTACATCTAGTGTGAGCCAAGTCTTTTCAAGTTCCTTTTTGGGGTCAGGAACGAATGAAGGGAAAATGATCTCCTGTGCTCTATGAAATGTGAAGTTAACTTTAGTCATGAACATCAGATCCCGTCAAGCAGAACTGAATCCTCGCAGAAGATGCATATTTCACTCCTGTGGCTAGTGCTCCTGGTTCAGAAAACCTTCTAGCTGAACTAATAGCATTAAAAAAAAATACTGTTTTCCAGGTAAGAAACTTAATATCAACTCTGTCAAGTTATTCAAACTGTGGTTTGGTTAATGCCTGAAGAACTACATGAGGGTACCAATTAGGGTATCTGTGAACTGTGGGAAGTTTAATAAGAGAAGCTGTTCTCAAAACTTTATATATACACCCTCTCTCTCACACACACACATATATATGAATGATTAGACAGTTTCTGGGACAGTATGATTGGAAGAGCTGATGTCCAGTAGGTGCCTTTCAATATCCACATGTGAAGGTTTAATCCTGGATATGGTATTTGACCTTGAGTTAAGAGATCTTTGTGATTGGAAGACGAACTGGTTTCGTGACATCTGGAAGATCTCTGGAAACCCTGCCCTTCTGAAGTCACGAGAGACGAGACCGGAGCATCTACATGAGGGATCTGGAGTTTGGCTATTGGGAGCCACAAACATGCTTCCCGTCACCCTAAGCTGGCATCCAACCTTATGTGGAACTTCAACAGGGCCTAAATCAGGCAATCCTCTACAACTGGCAGCAAAAACCACCATTCAAAGAGGTTTGATTTAATCAGTGTATGTCAGAACAGATTATTTATGTGTACCATCTGTTTTTTGATACAGCTAGAAGAACTACTGTAGGCTCCTGGCATGAAATGGTGTTCATGCCAAACGATTAACTGAAACAGATCAGGCAGTGTAGATGCACCAGTAACACTAGGTCCAATAACTGGGAACAACCTACCTGCTCGAGGGTGTTCTTCATGGATCTTACCCTTTGCTTGGTCAGGTAGACTGGTCAGCGATGTGTCTACAACCACTCCAAAGTGATGCAGGTTCTGAAATGGAACTAGGTAGTTCTTTTCGTAAATTACCAGAAAAACATGTCTGGATAGGAAAGAAATCACAACTCGACATCTTATATATATCCTATGGGAGAGAATGAGATCTATCAGGACATTTGAAATTATGGGTCTATATGAAGGTCCCACTGTTTTCAAGACGTGTCTATCTGTGTAGTGCGTGTCACAGAAGAAAACAACAGACTGAATGGTAGAACCTTGTATGGAAAGGTTGGTAAGATATTTGTGATAACGTGGTAGCTTGGGCTGTGGGCAGGAGACCACTACCCAAAAAACAGGAACACACAAAAATCTTGGAGGAGACGTGTCTCCAGACTTGTCTGGATAATCTCCCATCTGAACCTGTGATTATTATAACTCAATTGTTATTAGATAGATAGTATAGTGTTGTTGTTGATGTTTTTATGGCCTCAATATCAATCAGACATTTTGTGACTTTTATATCAATCTATGTTTGTTTGCCTTCCTCTACCTTAAGGAGGCAATGAAAAGTCATATGAATGGTATAGAAAAATATATCAAAGTATATTTTAACAAACAGCTTCATTTCATTTATATACCGCTTCATACCCTTAAGGAGTGTCTAAGCGGTTTACAATTGTAAGCTATTTGCCCCTCAACAATCTGGGTACTCATTTTAGCGACCTCGGAAGGATGCAAGCCTGAGTTGAGCTTCAGCCCTTTGCTGGTCTTGAACTCGCCACCTTATGGTTTTGAGTGAGTGGCTGCAGTACAGGCATTTAACCACTGCGCCACCAGGGCTGACATTTAAGGATGTTGAGGTCTTCTTATTATTCCTAGTCTCAGCCAAGAGACTTTATTCCAAACAATTTGTCCCCATTAAGTGGTGAGAATCTTAGATATTTTTTGTAATGGGCATTTTTATGTGTCAGTTCTTTAGTCAAAGTCTGTCCTTGAACTGGTCTTGGATTACATCCAATCTCATTTAGGCTAGTGTCTCCAGACATAGCCACTACCTTTAACCATAGTTAATACCCTGATAGTACTTTATTTTGACCTTAAGTGTTTGTTTGTTTGACAAGTGGGCTAGGCCACACATGTTTAGCCCCAGAAAAAAAGGAAATAGCAGACACCTTAGTTGAGCATAAACTCTGGCAGCCACAAGTGGCATCTGTTGATTCTCATGACAAAGAGGGCTGAGATGTAACCATATATATGTAAACAGCTATTGGATTTAGAATCACAATAATAAATTATGGAGGCCTTGTTAATATCCTCATAAAATCTGCATGAAATGGAGTATTTGGTGTTGAAGGCCCAGGCTTGGAGGAGGGAGGAATATCCTTCCCTGAGGAAATCAGGATGGATCATCCTCTAGCTTCAACTGGTCAGAGTTGACATTAAATTCCAATATATAAGTTGTACAATAATACCATAAAACAAGTACAGTAATAATAAACAAATACAGTAATAATGAAGGATCATCAGTCCCCAAACATCTAACAGATTTCAGGAGCTTTCAGGAGGTACTGAAAGGCCCTCATCTTTATTTTTTATTTTTAACTCTTTTTCAGATCACATTCCTCTTCTGAGGAGTGAACTATAGGTATTATTTTCCTTTGTTTTACAAAAGGCATATTAGTTAGCAGAAGCAGCAGGCCTTTCCTTTTCTGCCTAGCTGCCCTTAATCAAAATGGCTGCCACACCTTCAGTTCCAGCTTTGCCTATTATTTTTAAAAAGGCAAGCACAATAAATAAATGTCTTTTTGGCCAAATTCTCCCAAGGAGAGATTGACACCTTAGACCAGGGGACAATGGGGCAGAAGCAGACTCCCTGCACCTGGAAATCCTTTTGTTAATCCTCTCTGATCCCTTCAGTCTGAGTGGATCTTGGAGGAAGGAGAGGAGAAGGCAGTTGGTTTTGGAGGGAAACTCTCCATTTGAATCTCTGAAGCAACTGAAGCCTCCTTCAAAGCTGGCAATGCAAGTCAGAAACAAATCTCTTGGGTAAAGCTTAACCCACAAACATAGGATTAAGGACTGAATCCTCACTCACCTCTTGAAATCTGCCTTCTCTCTCTCTCTCTCTCCCACTGTCCAAACCTCTTGCCGGGTTTGATGTCCGCAGTGGGGCGCAATCTGGCCAGGGACAGGGCCTCCAGCCGCGCCAAGGTCTGTCAGGGTCTCTATCTCACCACCCTGGGGCTGGTGTTCTGGCCCCCCTCAGACCATTCTCCCTCAGAGGCAGAAGAGGACTGAGATTTGGAGAGAACATCCTCATCTGAGGATTTTAACTGCAAGCATTTTGCTTCTTAGCCTTAGATGGCGCTCTCCATTATGTTTATGCTTGGAGGAATAAACCTGAAGTAGCATTGGCATGGCTCCCGCCTTTTTTGAGTTTGAATTTGTGCGCCAAGGAGGAACGTTTGGGTGCAAATTTGCCCTGCTCCAAAGGGGAATGGCATCCCTGGAAGAGCGGGAGGCGGGGGGGAAAGAAGAAGAGGGTTCCCTAGGTCTCCTGGAATTGTAAAGGAGCCTGTCCCTCTGTGAGCCCGACTCCAGGGGCTGAAGGACCACTGAGCTCCCTCCAGTGAGCTTGGGGTCCATCTTGGAGGGACGACTTTCCAAGGGGAGAAGGCGTCCCTCGAGAATCTGAAGAATGAGGGAGAGGAAGATAATTCCCTGGCCCTCCTTTATCTCTGAGTCCTTTCTGCCTCTGACCCTGACTCTTGGGAAGAATTCTCTGCCACGGCCTTAGCCTGAAAACGGGCCCCTCTCTGAGAGGAGACCGTTTGGGAGGCAATACAGGATTGCACCAGCTGTAAGGCTAGTAAGGAGGAGAAGGGAGCCGACGTTCGGGAGGGAGAGGCTGCAGGGTACCCAAGCTGCTCACTGCAGCATTACTCACATTTCTCTCGGCGTCCTCCTTGCCGACCGCACCCTCCCGATTTCGGGACAGGTTCCTGCGGTCTCTCTCGTCCTCCTTGCTAACCGCACCCTCCCGATTTCGGGACAGGTTCCTGCGGTCTCTCGCGTCCTCCTTGCTAACCGCACCCTCCCGATTTCGGGACAGGTTCCTGCGGTCTCTCGGCATCCTCCTTGCTAACCGCACCCTCCCGATTTCGGGACAGGTTCCTGCGGTCTCTCGGCATCCTCCTTGCTAACCGCACCCTCCCGATTTCGGGACAGGTTCCTGCGGTCTCTCGGCGTCCTCCTTGCTAACCGCACCCTCCCGATTTCGGGACAGGTTCCCGCGGTCCGGCGCCTTCAAGCGCGGAGAAAAGGGATATCCCTCCTCCGGCTGCGCCGAGCGGTCTACAGGCCACACCTCCCGGGTCAGGGCTGATCCATTCCTCTTGTGGAGAGCCTGGGTAGCATGGCCAGATTCCCCAGACATGCCTGGGCCCTCTAGCTCTTCGGACCTTAGTCGGCCCTCACAGAGAGAGAAGAGGTAAGGAGTAAAAGGAGAATAAAGAAGATTTTGTTTTGTGAGTAAAGGAGAGTTAGGAAAACACGACCTGACGAAGCGAAGGCAGGAACTAGACTGGGCAAACAAGGGGGATGGATTCCCCTGGTGGACACGCCCAAAAGTCATAGTCCTGCCTGATTGGAGCAAACAGGGGGAACCAACCCTCATGAAGGATGGCTCCGCCCTCAACGCTGGAAAAATTGAGCCTTCTCTGTCAGAGAGCTCTGGTGCCAAAATAAATTACAGTTCCCAGGATTCCCTAGCACTGAGCCAGGGCAGTTAAAGCGGTCTCGAACTGAATTATTTCTGCAGTGTGTTTTGGACTCTACAGCTGCATCCATACTGCAGAAATAATCTGGTTTGACGTGCCATGGCTCAATGCTAGGGAATTCTGGGAAGAGTAGTTACACTCTGGTGGAGCAACAAACCACACTTCCTAGAATTCCACAGCATTGAACCGTGGCAACAAACCGGATTATTTCCACTGAGGAGTGCAGAACTCTCTGTCTCTAATCTCTCTCTCTCTCTCTAACATATCTATCTATCATCTAACATACCTCTATCTCTAACATATCTCTAACATATCTAACATATATATCTCTATCTCTATCTAACATATCTCTATTTCTGTCTCTATGTCTCTAACATATCTCTATCTCTCTATCATATCTTATATCTCTATCTACTAACATACCTGTATCTCTATCTCTCTATCATATCTCTATATCTCTCTACTAACATCTCTCTCTCTCTAATAACATATCTCTATCTCTCAATCATATCTGTATCTCTCTGTCTAACATATCTCTATCTTTCTATTATATCTCTATCTCTCTACTAACATCTCTCTCTCTCTTTCTATCATATCTCTATCTCTCTAACATACAGTATCTCTATCTCTTTCTTTCTATCATATCTCTCTTTCTATCATATCTATATATCTCTATCTCTCTATCATATCTCTATCTATATCTCTATCTCTCTTTTTAATCACATCTCTATCTATATCTCTATCTCTCTTTCTATCATATCTCTATCTATATCTCTGTCTCTCTTTCTATCATATCTCTATCTCTATCTCTCTTTTTATCTATCTCTATCTATATCTCTATCTCTCTCTCTATCATATCTCTATCTATATCTCTATCTCTCTTTTTATCATATAGAAGGAGATATAGAGATATGATAAAAAGAGAGATAGAGATATAATCTCTCTTTTTATCATATCTCTATCTCTCTATCTCTCTTTCTATCATATCTCTATCTATATCTATATCTCTCTTTCTATCATATCTATATCTATATCTCTATCTCTCTTTCTATCATATAGAAAGAGATATAGAGATATGATAAAAAGAGAGATAGAGATATAGATAGAGATATGATAGAAAGAGAGATAGAGATATAGAGATATGATAAAAAGAGAGAGATTATCTATATCTCTATCTCTCTTTTTATAGAAAGAGAGAAAGAGATACAGATATAGATATGACAGAAAGAGAGATAGAGATATAGATAGAGATATGATAGAAAGAGAGATAGAGATATAGAGATATGATAAAAAGAGAGAGATTATCTATATCTCTATCTCTCTTTCTGTCATATCTCTATCTATATCTCTATCTCTCTTTCTATCATATCTCTATCTGTATCTCTCTACTAACTCTCTCACATCTATGTCTCTCTGCTAACATCTCTCTCTCTCTCACACACACACACACAAACATAAGAGAATGCCCATAACTAAGATGGCGGCCCAGTGTGAGGTTAAAAAAAAAAAAAAAAAAGAAGGAATGCCCTCATCCAAGATGGCGGCCTAAGCGACCTTGAGGAGGAAGAGGAGGAGGACCATAGAGGCCACAACAGAGGCCTATGTGATTCCTCGCTCCTGCAGGCGGTGCTCTCTCTCCCTCTCTCTCTCTCAGTCACTCTAGAGAGAGGCTTCCTCCTTCTTCCTCAGTCTCTATGGCATCCTCCTCGGCCTCCTGGTGGGCCCGAGGAGGGGGCCAAGGAGGAGGGAAAGCCTGCTTCAAGGAGGGCTCCGCCTGAGGCCCAGGAGGAGGCCATGCCCCTGGGGGAGTATGCCTTCGTGAGGGCGGTGGGGAAGGGCAGCTACGGGGAAGTCAGCCTCGCCAGGCACCGCAGGGACAGCAAACAGGTGGGGATAGGCCTTGGGGTGCATCCACACTGGAGAGATAACCCGGTTTGGAACCGCTTTAACTCTTTGTCTGACCCACTGCTATGGAATTCTGGGAGTTGGAGTTTGTTGTGGGCCCTTTGGGCCCACAACAAACTCCAACTCCCAGAATTCCATAGCCTTGAGCCACAGAAAGAGTTAAAGCGCCCCCAAACCGGGTTATTATCTCTCCAGTGTGGATGCTGAGTTCCTTCAAAGTCCTTAATTCTGACTGACGGCAACCATAAAGTGAGCTTGTTGTTGTATCACCTAGGACCTTATCAGACGTCGGAAATTGGAAGTATAATCTAATGGCAATCCGAACGCAATCATGGGGTTTCACGTGATTGCGTATTAAAGTATCTCACACAATTCTGGGCAAAAAGGAAGTCATTCCGAACGCAATCACGCCTTTTACGTTATTGTGAATTAAAGCATCTCACACAGTTTCTGGCAATGGGGGGGGGGGGTCATTTTCGGGTAATGGGAAGTCATTCTGAACGCATTCTAAACACAATTGGAATTCACATAAATTCACTAAACTAGCGAATTCACATGAATTCGAATTGGCTCCAATTGGCTCCATTCGCAATAAAGAGAAATTCCTCCTGTCTGATAAGGTCCTTAGAGTGGGGCTGTTGTCATTGACATGATATATAAATAAAGTTTTATTTTATTTATTAATTATTATTACTGTTACTGCAGTTGAGTCTTGGTTATCCGTCCTTCGGTTATCCAACGTCGCGGCTGCTGTGATTTGTGATTTCTTTACATTTTCTGTGATTTCTTTACATTTTCTGTGGAGGACTGAACTGTTTGTACTGTACATCACAATGTTAAAATCAGTGATTTCTTTACCTTTATTGCAATAACAGTAAAACTTCAATACATTTGCAATTCATAGTGGTTTCAAGGCTTTTCTTGGGCCTTTCGGATTATCCAACAGTTTCGGTTATCCAACTATCAGCCGGTCTAGTTTACGTTGGATGATCGAGACTCTACTGTATTGTTATTATTTCTTTGCAGTACAGATTCCAGCATCCACGGCTTGGAAATAACATTAAAAATAACACACATCCCTCAATATTTGCAGCTTTGGTTATGTTCTCTCTAGGAATATCTAGGTCCTCCAGTGCAAATCTGTGGTCAACTTTAACTAAAAGTTGTACTGAAAGATCTCTAGATCTAGAGGATATACTCTACTAGGCCTTTGTAGCTCCTCCAGTGCAATTCTATGGTCAGTGTTTGTCGTTTGTTATTTGCGGTTTTTCCTTATTTAGAGAGGCCTTGTGTGCCTAACCCTAGCGAATATGGAGGGACAAGTGTATATACATGTATATACATTTCCAAAACCAAACCTTGATTTTTGCCGTTGACACCGTTCCACTATGCCGTTGTATTTGTTTGCCCTACCTCCACCTGGGCTACTCCCATGCCTTGGATCCTGTACTTAAGGAGGAGGAATGGGCCTTTCCCCCTCCTCCCCAACATCTGCCAGTGAAGAAGACTCGGCTGAGAGAGTGTTTGTTTGCCCTACCTCCACCTGGGCTACTCCCATGCCTTGGATCCTGTACTTAAGGAGGAGGAATGGGCCTTTCCCCCTCCTCCCCAACATCTGCCAGTGAAGAAGACTTGGCTGAGAGAGTGTTTGTTTGCCCTACCTCCACCTGGGCTACTCCCATGCCTTGGCTCCTGGACTTAAGGAGGAGTCTCCCCCCCCCCTCCACTTTTTTCTTTTCTTTTCTTTTTAGATTGTGTATAGTTCACATTGTTTTAGGATTGGGATGGGGGTTGAGAGTGGAGATTTTCCTTTTACTTGTTTTGATATGTTAATTGTTATGTATTTTGCTTTGTTAATTTTATTTTTTGTCATAATTACTATGTATTTTTGTTGTTGCTATAACTGCTTTGTATTTTTGCTTTGTTAATTGTTATTCTTTTTTGTACCCCGCCCCGATTGCTCGTTCAGAGGGGTGGGCTAGAAATAAAACGTACTATTATTATTATTATTATTATTATTTAATGGGACTGTGAGCATCCACAGATTTTGATATCCACGGCAGGTCCTAGAATCATTGGATTTGTTCAAAGGGGTTTGTCCTTGCCTTCTTCTGAAGCTGAGAGAGTGTGACCTGCCCAAGGTCACCCAGTGGGTTTCCATGGCTGAGCCAGGATTCGTACCCTGGTCTCCAGAGTCATATTCCAATGCTCAAATCACTACGTCACACTGGCTCTCAAAGAAGTCATTATCCTCCAGGAAAAATAAAGACCTTAAATCCCAGCTCGGCCATGTAAGCCCACTTGGTACCTTGGCAAATCACACTCTCTCAGCCTCAGGGGATGGCATTGGCAAACCCCTTCTGAAGAAATTTGCCAAGGAAACTCCATGACAGGCTCACCTTAGGGTCGCTACAAGTCTGAAACAACTTGAAGATGCACAACACAGAGAAATAAAGAGAGGTGATTCTCTTGCACCCCATCCTGCTTGAACCTCTGAACTGACGCAGTCCCTGCTCTGCTGTTTCTTATTTGATTCACCCATTAATCCATATAATGTGTGTCTACATTGTAGAAATAATGCAGTTTGACATCATTTTAACTGACATGGCTGGCCATCTTATAGAATCCTGGGATCTGCAGTTTTGTGAGACACCAGCCCCCTTTGTCAGAGGAAGCTGTAAAACTACAAATCACAGGATTTGTGCAATGGGTGCAATAGAAGCATACCATCTTAATCTATCTATGTTTAAGGCAGAATCCAATCCATGCTTGCCTGAGTCTAAGACCCATTGAATTTAGTAGGTTTTTCCCCCTATACATGTCTGTAAAATTCTGTGGATTGTCAGAATGTCGATACAGGTTGAGTCTCCCATATCTAAAATACTTTGGACCAGAAGTGTTTTGGTTTTCAGAATTTGGAATATTTGCACATAACATAATAAGAAATCTTGGAAATGGGGTCCTAGTCTAAACATGAAATTCATTTATGTTCCATATACAGCTTATACATATAGCCTGAAGGTAATTTTACACAATATTTTTAGTAATGTTGTGCATGAAACAATGTTAGCATACATTAAACCATCAGAAAGCAAAAGTGGACAGTTTTGGATTTTGGAGTATTTCATAATTCTGGATGAGAGAGACTCAACTTGTAAATATTTCATTGGAATTAATTGCATTGCCACATAATAGCCCCTGTCTTGGTATTTAGATTTCATGAATATATTCATTTAATACCCTTGATTTTTTAAATAGTTAACACAACTTTCTCCCCAATATCTCTCCAGTATGTTATCAAAAGGCTGAATCTTAAACATGCATCGCGCCGTGAGAGGAAAGCAGCAGAACAAGAAGCCCAGCTGCTGTCTCAGCTAAAGCATCCTAATATAGTCACTTACAGAGAGTCCTGGGAAGGGGAAGATGGTTTCCTGTACATTGTCATGGGCTTCTGTGAAGGAGGAGACATGTATCACAAGCTGAAAGAACAGAAGGGACAACTTTTGCCAGAAAGTCAGGTGGTCGAATGGTTTGTTCAAATTGCTATGGCATTGCAGGTATCATACTTTACATCTTCTACTTTGAGAGTATGTCTCATTGAATTAAAATTGTTTCCTAGAACTATACCATGATGGAATCCATTTTAGATCAAAATCCTAGCAATTTTGGTGCTTTATCTTTATATTATAATCTAGCAGAGAAATGTATGGCTGTAGACATGTTTCCGGTCAACAAACTAGTCTGCCCTCTTGAACTGTGATACAGGACAAATTTTAGTGAATTCTGTCCAGTATCTTTTAGGTTGTTCTGATCCATTTGGACAGATTCATTTAAATGTGTTCCATTCTTCGCTTCAAGACACACATTTAAACGAACTGTGATAATTGCACAGTGTTAGAATGACTGTGTTACTTTATGGAATTTTGCCAGTTTTGGTAATGTGCAATTCTTCATGATGACGAGGTTTCATCGTTTTCCATTCTAATTAAATGAGAAAACCTCATTTTGTGCAAGCAATAATCATGTCAAATACAGATTTGCAAATATTATTTTCTTATTTTTCAGTATTTGCATGAAAAACATATTCTGCACAGAGATCTCAAAACTCAGAATGTTTTCCTGACACGTTCAAATATCATCAAAGTGGGAGATCTGGGAATAGCTAGAGTACTTGAAAATCAGTATGACATGGCTAGTACTCTGATTGGCACTCCTTACTATATGAGCCCTGAGTTGTTTTCTAACAAGCCTTACAATTATAAGGTAAAGTATACCATACCATACTAGTAGCAAATCCAATCTCAGAATGTCTGTCTGTCTACGTGTACTCAAAACGCCACCATCCATGAACAACAGGGATGTATAGACACAGTTGGGGGGGGGGGCTTCCAGGGGGCAGAATCTTGTATTTTTACTTGTAGAAGTGTCTGTGTATTATCTGAGGGCTTTCGAAGCATATTTTTAAAATGTTTTCTTTGCTTTTGTTTTCACAGTCTGATGTTTGGGCTTTGGGTTGCTGTGCCTATGAAATGGCCACTTTGAAGCATGCTTTCAATGCTAAAGACATGAATTCCTTGGTTTATCGAATTATTGAAGGAAAGGTAAACTTTCTGAATAATTTTTACTTGGCTAGCTTTTTTACTTGACCATATTTCAGATAACACAGTTCAAATAATCTTTCTCATTGAAATTAATAAAGAGTAGCTCTATATAGAAATTGTGTACAACATAAGGACTCCATAGGGATGAGAGGAGTTGTTCATGGCTGTATCAGCTGGTCTGCTGCATTGGTGCATCTATTATATTCAGGCTGAATGACATATTTGCAAGGTGTCCTGTATGTATAGAGTCCAACTTGCACAATGTGATCTGTCTGCTTCAGTTCTTCAGTGTACACCTTGCACAGTTCATTCTGTCATACCTATTAGATTACGTGTTTTGCAACATGTGGGTTTGGGTCAATTGATGGAGTTGGGAGTGTTTTCGACAGTGGAACACACTCCCTCGGAGAGTGGTGGAGTCTCTTTCCTTGGAGGTCTTTAAGCAGAGGCTGGATGGCCATCTGTTGGGGATGCCTTGACTGAGAGTTCCTGCATGGCAGGGGGTTGGACTGGATGGCCCTTGTGGTCTCTTCCAACTCTATGAGTCTATGATTCTAGGCCAGTAGGCAGTCATGATCTCACCCTCAGCGCCATTAGAATGCAGGGCTAGCTAGAAAGTTCTCAGGGATGTAGTAGGTGCAATAACTGCTCTTGAAGAGAGTATAACTATTCATAAGAAAGCATCATGATAATAAACAAAAAAGACTGAATTCTTGAGGTCAGAAATGTGACATGGAGCACATGAAAAAAGTGAAGACTTGAGCCTGGCTCTCTCAAATTCTAGTCTAACCACTACACCACAGTCAGACTTATGCTGTACATATTTGGAAAGTTCTAGCAATTCTTTTGAAGCTGCTCTGTGAATCTGATCATCCTCTCTCAAGAAACAGTTTCTTCAGAAAGGCAAACTCAAGGCTCCAGATATGTATAGTGTGTCCTCAGAATCTGCTGGGGTTTGCTTCTAGGGTCCCCTGTGAATACCAACATCTGTGGATGTTCAAGTCCCATTATATACAATGGAGTAGTAAAATTGTGTCCTTTATATAAAATAGAGAATAACTCAAGGATTTGCTTTTTGGATTTTGGAGCTGTGGTTGGTTGAATCAATGTGTGTATGTATGAACACAAACACATGAAATACAGTCATACATGGGTGCTGAAAGCTTTAGAATTCCCATTTGATACTGTCTGACAGAATGGCAAGTTATGCAGGATGACCAAAATCAGGTCTTTTCATGTATAAATGGTTCCCACTCATTGACTTTGTAAATAAAGATAGAAACAAGAGAAGACAACCTCCATCCCATCTGAACCTTTGGTTAGACATTCTTGACTAGATTTACACAGAGACAGCACTGGACTTTAAAGTGACTGATTACATTGAAAGGGACCCACAACATAATTAAAAGTTGTGAAATGAATTGTTTTACTTTGCTTTATTGTTTTGTCACATTTTATACATAGTTGTTTACTTACAATAATAACAATAAAAATTTCTTTTTAAAAAAGAATTCCCATTTGATATCCATTTTTTCCTTTAACAGCTACCCCCAATGCCAAAAGATTACAGCATTCAGTTGAAAGAGCTGATAAGAACTATGCTTAGTAAAAAGCCGGAGGAGAGACCCAGTGTGAGAAGCATACTGAGACAACCGTACATCAAGCAACAAATTTCTCTGTTTTTGGAAGCTACAAAGGCGTAAGACACATTTAAATGAGCAACAGTAATTTGCACAATGTTGAATGTAGTTGTTGGAACCATTGTTTTACTCATTGTAATGTGGTGATGATTTTATCATTTTCTCCTTTAATTAAATTGAGTTTAATTCAAAGACAGAATCTCTCAGTATTTACTAGTAATATGCAATGTGTTTGTGTTAGGTCCAGGAAAAGGTAAGGCCAAGCTTATTTGGCATCTATGATATCACCTTTTCTGGCAGTCCTAGTCCAGCACTTCTATCCCACACTGACTTGATAATTTACAGAAACCTTTTTGTGCTCTCTCTGCACTTGTGCAATGTATTTATTGCAATAGAATTTGTTTTTTGAATGGATGAATTAGTTGCTAAATCTATCTGTAACCTGCAGCACCATCTTCAGTGAGTAGGTTCCCAATGTTCCCTAACCAGTGAGAACGAAGCTACAGTCAGGGCTGAGATAGTCTTTTCTTCAGAGTGTCCCTAGATGGGTCCATGTACTCTTTCCTGCTGAAGAGCCCTCAGATTTTTTAAACAGTTAAGAGAGAAATGTGGGGGAAAGATTCCTGTGGTATATGCCATATGACTAACCTTTTATGATGCTCAGCATAGATGATCTCCAGAGGCAATTCTTTTTTTTTTCTTAAGAGTGGCTACATAATGTCTGTCTTATTGTACTGAATGCTTAGGCGTATGGCAAGAGACATAGGTTACCAATGTTGGTTGTGTGTACCATGCTTTCAGAATATACTGCAAACCTTTTGGTAAGAAACCATGGGGCTGTACAGATCAGAAGAAAGGGGCCGCCAGAGGCACCATCTTTACGCAGTGTCGTGATCGATTCCTCGGCAACCGCACAGCCGCAACAGTCTGCCCCAAAAAGGAGCTGCAAAATGCAACTCCTCCTGATGACACTACCAAGGTGCCATTAGCACTCTCATGCGTCACAGTGACGTCACACGTTCACCACTCCATTTGGATGGGATGCATGCATGACATCATTGATGTATGCAACGTGTGGACAGCACTGCATAAAGATGGCCCCACTGTTACGTGCTAGGATTCGGGAGCGTACACGCAGTCCCCAACCCTAGAATCAGTACCAGCGTGCCACTTCCCGCCCATGTGTACTGGGCCTAAGATAATCATATTTTGACAAAAGATAACACTTCCAAAAAACTGCCCCAAAACCCCAACCCCTTAATCCTTTAAATACCTTAATATTTGTACTGTCATGCTTTCATCTTGAAGGAAAACATCAAAAAATCGTAAGAAAATTTCTCAACACAATCCCCAGAGTTCCTCTGTGAAAGATGAAGTGCAAAATGGGAATATAATAGCTGAAAAGTTTCCCAGTGAACATTCCGTGAAAGCTAAAGAGGTAATTTCTATTTCAGCTCTGTAGTCACAATTTTTGTGACCATAAAGAGGCTATAATCAATTTTGATGACATAAAAATCATTCTTGTTTCTAATTAACAAGAAGGAACTGTTACTTGACCATGCTGTCCTCTGTCTTTTTTTCCTGTGATAATGTATATTTCAATTCTCTAAAACTGTCTGTTAAGTGTGAGTTCAAATACTAATAGTTTCATCATATGAAGCCACAGCATAACAACTCTTCAAAGTGGCTATCAGCACTAATGGTTTAAGATCCACAACAATTATTAGGCAATAGAGCAAACATTCTTTGCCGCACATTTGGGAATAAGTGTATTTAGTCAGGTTTTTGTTGGTTCTCAGCATGAATATCCGGTGCTGTAACAAACTGGCAGTAATAAAATAAAATAAAAAAATGGTGCAGCGCAGCTGTATTCTAGATCACAGAAACACTATAGCTGCATCTTTAGCATGTACATCACATGGTGTACTTACTCAAGGTGGAGTGGGAGGAAAGAGACTCCGGAGTGGAAAACCAAAAGTGGTGACAAAATGACTCCTCCTCAGTTCAGGGCTGGAGCCCCTATGCAGATGGATGTAGCTAGAGTCACTATAGTATCTCCGTGTTTTTGCTATAGTATTGTCACATTGTGGCCAGACTACCCTCTCCCACTGGCACAATACATACACTACCCATACAGCATAGCATTACCATTTGCCTATCCTCCTCCCTACCAGTTCCAACACCTAAAGATGTTCAGAAATGCAAGGTATGCAAGAACAACCTTTGGTAAGACAGAAAACCAGGAAGACACAGCATTTAACCCTGTGCCTTCCCTCTCTCCATCCTATCTCCCGTTCTTCAATATGCCCCAGCACACTACCACATTCACCACCCACCTCTTTAATTGACCCTGCAACCCCATCCATCCCTAGTCCAAGAATGAGCAAAGTCTGGAAGGGCTGCTGTCCTGAGCGTTATATCTACGGCTTCTTAGCTCCAACTTGAAGCTCCATCATGCTTGGGATGGTCTTCAAGGATGTCTACCTACTTGTCTAGGGTGCTGTTGGTGTCACTGTATTTTGACCATTGGTATCAGATCAACTTTATGTCTCATTCTAACCGACTCAGCTAGTGGAAAACTGAATAAAAATTGCATTGTTAGATGCCAAGAGCAGTGAGTGAAAGGAAAGCAGTGCTAACATGTGAAATACTGTCATTGGTAGATTCCTCTTACAGGAGAGCTTGTGTTGGTGAAAAAACAACCTTGGATTTAGTTAGTTTTCTAAAATGTGCTCTAAAGAGAAGCATTGCTGGAAGAAACCTATGAATGAAAGGCATCTTCTTAATACAGAAGTATATCTCTGGGCCCAGTCTGACTATATATATTTGCTATAAGATATCTTGTGCTTCTATTTAAATTAAAGTTGCTGATGGAATCAGTGAGTTAGTTCTACTTATGTATGTGTTTTCTAAATTACAGAATGAAGAGAAGCGTTTAATCAGTAATAAAACCTTTGAAGTTCCTTCTTCAGAAAAACTGCCCTCTGAGCCTGAAAAAAGTGCAGACAAGAATGGTTTGAACAGTACAGCTGTATCAATGGCAACCATGAGCAAAGTGGACATAGTTATAATTCCAGTGGAAAAGAAGAACTGTAGAATTGAACATTTAGTAGACAATACAAAAACCAATCACTCATATCCTTCCACTAAAGCAAAGTCTGAAACCGCAATAACTGGTCTATACCCTACTGAAGAGTTACTACAGAAAGTCAGAAAACCATGCCTGAAAATGGACAATGTAGATAGTAAAGAGACAGTTGTTGATGTCACAAATGATAATGATGACACCATGAGACTTCTGCAGCCTGTTTCTCAAGCCGGAAACATAAATGATAGAGTAAATATTTCATTTTTTATATAGTGAAATTTAATTGAAGGTGTAAAGCTGATGAAAATAGAACTGGGATGTTCCAATACTGCACCAGCACATAGTGGCACTGAGCTTGTTATATAAACTGATACTGGACCTTGCTACATTGTGCACACTTAGTTGGTATTGTTGTTCTGGTGACAGTACACACCTCTGCACTGAGAAAATAGTGAGCTGCAGTTCTCAGAAATCATGTGTTGTGTAGCTAGATCTTTTACCCCTTTAAATTTTATTTTACAATAAGGGACACTTTTATTTTTCATTTTGCTAAGGTTTACAATGTGTATGTGCTTTCAAGTCACATATTGGCTTAAGGCAAACCCATGAATTTCAAAGGGTTTTCTTAGGTAAGGGATCCTCAAAGGTGGTTTTGCCAGAATCTTCCTCTGAAAAGTAGCCTACAGCATCTGGTATTCATTGGTGGTCTCCCATTAAAGTACTGAGCAGAGCTGACCCTGCTTGGTTTCCAGGATCAGACAGGATCTGGTGCCTTTACAATATACTTCACTTAATAGAGAGATTGGTGAAATCATAGCAAACTCTCTTTTCAGAGTCTGGATTCTACTGAGAAACTACTAATACCATTTGATCCTGTAGAAATTATGGTAAGTGTTCAAAGTTTATATTTCTGCAAGGCATGTGAAGTTAACTCTTTGGCTTCCTACAAGAAACAAATGAATTTTAGATATCGGTTGTCTCTGTCCCCTAAACAACCACAGTGATATAATCTTCCTTTCCTAGATGGCATACGTTTGGGCCATTAATAACTGGCCTCCCTTTAGATAAAAAAGTGAACCGGCAAAGCAAGCAAAATTGAGGTTGGGGGAGTAACACAACAGGCAGTGCCTATCTGCTGTTACAATTTGCCTTCATTTCCAATATACTAGCCCTTGTTGTTGTTGTTGTTGTTAACCAGCCTCTGGTCGATCTTGACTCATGGCAACCCTATGGATGAGACATCTCCAAGACACCCTATCCTCCACTACTCTTCCCACTTTCTGCAGACTCATACCCATGACCTTCTTAATTGAGACTATCCATCTAACATGTGGTCTTCCTCTTTTTCTAATTCCTTCCACTTTTCCGAACATTGTCTTTTCTAATGAGTCATATCTTCTCATGATGTCACCAAAGTACTACAGCCTCAGTTTAGTCATCTTTGCTTCCAGGGAAATTTCAGGCTTGAAATTTATTCTTTTTACTGTCCATGGTATCCTCAGCACTTTTCTCCAGCACCACATCTCAAATGAATTTAGTTTCATTTTGTCCATTTTCTTAATTGTCCAGCTCTCACATCCATACACGGTAATGGAAAATACAATTGCTTGTACAATTCTGAATTTTATACTTAGTTGTATATCTTTGCTCTTCAGGACCTTTTCTAGTATTTTCTTAGCTGCCCTCCCCATTCTTAGTCTTCTTCTGTTTTCTTGACTGCAGTACCTCTTCTGATATATGTTTGATCCCAGGTATAGGAACTCTTTTACTATTTCTATTTCTTCATTGTCTATACTGAACTTGTGAAGATCCTCCGTGGTCATTATTTTTGTTTCCTTTATGTTTAACAGTAAGCCTGCCTTTGCACTTTCTTCCTTGATCTTCTACCTCGCTTTTTAGAATTTGTTGTTCATATGGCTCTTCATTCCATGCATCCTTTATTTTTTCAACTCAGTTGTATAGCTTTTCTGTGTATTGTCTCAACCTTTTTTTTAAAATTCCCTTCTGGTCTTGAATTACAGTGGTCCCCCGGCTTACGAATCCCCCGGGTTGCGAAAACCCCGGGATCCGAAAGCCGCGGGACCGCTAAACTATCCCCCGGGATCCGAAAGATCCCCCGGGATACGGAAAAAAAACCGCGCGGCCCCTTTAAATCGGCCACGTGGTCCATTGCGAATAGCAGTCCCCCGGGAAACGAAAGCTTCCGGGTTACGAAGGTAATCCTGGAACGGATTACCTTCGTAACCCGGGGGACCACTGTATGTTATTTGTTTCATCATAGAGCATCCCGGTCCCTTTAATTTCCTGGATCTTGTAGAAAAGGTCTCTCATTCTTTTTTTGTTATTTTCTTCTTTTTCCTTCCATTGGTCATTGTAGTAAGTGTCCTTGTCTTTTCTCACTAGGCTTTGTACTGTTGCATTTGTGCTTCTGACTTTGTTCCTTTCTCCCTTTTGTTTTGCTTCTCTTCTTTCTCTTACTGCTTGAAGCATTTTATCTGTCATCCATTATTTCTTCCCTTTCTTTCTGACTACTGTAAGTGTCTATCTGTATTCATCCTTTATTGCATCCCTGGATCTCGGTCAATTATGCTTATTAGTGCAAATCTATTCTTATATCGTCTTTGAGTTGTTGTACCACTTCTAAACAAACATAAATGATACTTTCCTAGATTCCACACCTAAAATTCAGGTTATCTGAACACCCACATTTTCCCTTATTTATCCATGATTTGAGATCTGGGAAGGTCCTTCTCTTTGTCCCACCCAAATACATCTGGTAGGAACATGGGAAAGGGCCTTCTCAGTGCCTGTTCCTAAAGAGGCTAAACTGGTGACCTGTCTGCTCTTTTTGAGGAGGTAGATTTTGTGCAGGACTTGAAGGGCTGATTGCTGAAGGGAGGAAAGGCCTTTCAGAATGTACATATCTTTTCAAAGTGAAATAGGGTTGCTTGTGTGGACACAGGTGCTTGCCCATGGCAGAGCTCCTCTGTTTTGCTCCAAATCTTTCCAGTGTGCTAGCTGTGAAGGTTGGAATGGCATGGTCTCTTGAATGGAATAAACTTACAGAGCAACTTTTGTGGTGCTGACTGTATGTTCTGTCACAGGCAGGAACACAGGAAACTGCTTTATACTGAGTCAGACTTGGTCCATCAAGCCCAGTATTTTCAATTCTGAATAGTCAGCAACTCCAGGATTTCTGGCAGAACTATTTCTAAGTCCTTCCTGGAAATTCTGACCCTGCTTAGTTTACAAAAGTGAGATGTGTGTTCTCATATTATAGTAGATATCATCCAAAAATCTGGAAATGTTTCTGGTTAGGGAGATTTAGGTTTTTTTATATCTGGAGAACATTTTTACTGTTACAGTTACTAGATGCAGGAGTGGTAAATGTTGGAGAATAACTGGAAATATATTTATGTGTGATACAGGTATATTATTGAAGTTCAGTAGTTGTGGTGTTTCTCTTGGATATTGTAGTTTTAACAATTGTTTTCTGTCTTCTGCATATCATTGATGTCTAAAAATATTTACTTCCTTCAGTAATTATGTAATTTTAAAGCTAAAATCCAAAGAGCTATTATAGGTTAGCTAGAAGGTTTTATTAAATGTAGATAATTTAATAAATGTAATTAAAATTCCATAACTTGTGTAGTGTAAGAACTGTTGCACAGGTGAGAACCATTGCCATTTAGTGGCCTATAAATTAAGGGTTTTTTTGTTCAAATCTTGATCTCTTTGGATTTTGTATACTGTGTTTTGAACGGTTGCACAGGATTTTCCTATGGGCTGTTGTCTACAGAAATGCATGACATAATCTTGCTTTTGATAATGATTTTAAAAAGATAATACCGGTAATTATGGGTCCTTGATAGTGTAATGTGTTCAAACATCATAAAGGTTTTGTATTTATTCTAGGATGAAGGTCCCTGTGAAAACCCAGACAAAGATAAAGAAAAAGATAAAATTCATAATGAAAGCACTTATTTTCAACCTCAAGGATCAGTTCATGAACCTTCCCTATCCCGGCAACGATGGCAGAAAAAAAGGGACCAGTTACACGCCTGCTCAGAGAATGTAAAAATAAATTTGACATATTTTTTACATGCAGTAACCATTTATATGGCATTTGAAATCTGGCTTTATCTTGTGTTTTAGAACATATATGTTGAGCTATATACATTGCTTTTTCAAAAGACAAGTGTTTTTAAAGGTGTTGCATAAACGGTTCATTTACAGTGATAACACATAATAATTCTTTAATCAGAGAACATATATGTTGTGCTTCTTGTTTTCATTGTGGAGTTGAATTAGCTGTTTATTTGTGTTAACATGAAGGACTCCTTACATCTAGTCTTGAAGAAAACTTCAGGGTTGGTTCTTGGCAGAAGAAACAATCTTTTTACAAAAGTTTGATATCTCCCTTTAAGGTTCCTCGAAGGCTGCCTTCTCCTCCCAATGTGAATGCAAAGACAAAAGAAGACAACATAGACAAGCAGGATGCTCTAAGTGCAAGGGCGATAAGCAGATCTAGAAGCATTGATGAGGCAGTTTTTAAGGTTTGTTCTGGACATCTCTAGAATCTGTTTTGAAGTTCCCTGGTTGATATCATTTCATCCTATTACATTAGCAAAACTGTGTAGATTGGCTTAAGATTCTCTCCCTATAGAGTCCTAGTGGTGCAGTGGTTAAATGCTGTTTAACATTTCTATGAAATGACTGGAAGACGTTGTCTAGAGTTTTGACATTTGGTGTTATCAGTATACAGATGACACCCAACTCTATCTATGAAGGAACTTTGGTGGTACAGTAGTTAAATGCTGGTACTGCAGCCACAGTGTTGTAAGTTTGATCCTAGAGGAAGGCTCCAAGGTCCACTCAGCCATCCATCCTTTTGTAGGTTGGTAAAAAGAATAGCCAGCTTATTGAGGGCAATTGGCTTACAGGTTGTAAATCACTTAGGGAGTTATAGAAATGTTCATGCTATTGAAATTGTTATTATGAACCTTGGAGCTTGTCAACAGCAAAAAAGTAGTGTACTATTAAGGATTTTGGAAACTGTAGTTTTTAGTTTTAGTAGTGGTGTTGTGTGCCTTTAAGTCATTTCCAGCTGATGACAACCCAAGGCGAATCTATTAAAGGATTTGCTTGACAAGATTTGTTCAGAGAGGGTTTGTCTTTGCCATCCTCTGAGGCTGAGAGTGTTTGCCCAAGGTCAACTCGTGGGTTTCTGTGACTGAATGGAGATTCGGACCCTGATCCCTGGAGTTGTAGTAACACATCATTGCACCACACTTGCTCTCTTTCATAGTATTCCCTTTTGAAAAGTGCCTTCTGGATAAATATGATTACAAAGCTACTGATTTTATTGCTGATATTATCTTTCCTTATTTTAAAGGATCGGCCATTATCAGCACGAGAGAGAAGGAGACTAAAGCAATCCCAAGAAGACAAACTTCTTTCTGGTAACTTCCTTTCTTGCTCCATGTTCCTTTCTTAATGTGCGATATAATTATGTAAACATTTTAAATTATAATTGTTCCCTAAGGAGTTTTAATAATACAGAATTAATAGTGATGTGATTGACACATGCCCCTTTTCCACATTATCAGTTTTTGAGCATGCTTTCCTTTTGAGTTTGTGAGTAACTTGTAACTTGTAACTCGAGGTAGTAAACTTTGTCACTCATTAAAATAATTTTTCAAGCATTCTTCACCAGTTGGTGTAAACATAAGTTGAGCTGTTTATATACAGTGGTCCCCCGGGTTACGAATCCCCCGGGATACGTAAATCCTGGGATACGAAAGAGCCGGGGCCGGAAAAATGGCTCCAGTCTCCGGAAAAAAACCCGGGTTGCGAAAAAACAACAACCCAGCCCCTTTAAATTGCTGCGCTGTGCAACAAATAAAGCGGTCCACTGGGTTACGAAGACTTCCGGGTTACAAAAGGGATCCCAGAATGGGGGGACCACTGTACAGACGTACACATTTACACCTGTGTCTAAATATAAATGTCAGATGGGGAGCCAAGCCATCTGTTGCAACAAAGCTTTACAAAAATTGCTGACATATTTTAAATTCAGAGATTTATTGTAACACAATGTACTACAGCCATCTTATCAGATATTTGTAGAAACAAGCTTAGCTGACTAAATTGAGACTTATTTAGAGGTAGCCGTGTTGGCCATGCAACATTTTTTTAATGGTTTATTTATTTAAAAAACTTTATTGGAGCAATTAAAAAGCATGTCATGTGAGCTTTCAAAGCTACACTGGTTTTTTTCATCAGGCAAAGATGTTAAAAATAATATAGGCGAAGAAATGTGTTGATGTTACAGTCACCGGCCTACATTTTCTCTCAAATGTTACTTCTGTTGTCAAGATAACTGAGTGTCATATTTTGGACATTTCATTAGACTCAACGGAAAAGACGATAAAGCTTGGTAAAGGGGAAGGTAGTAGAAAAAGAGGAAAACTCCATCACAGGTGGATTGATTCAGTCAAGGAAGACACAGGCTTGAGCTTGCAGGACTTGAGCAGGTCAATTGATGATAGGATCTTGGAGGTCTCTCAATCATAGGGTCACCACAAGTCTAAGTCAAATAATGGTAAACAACAGCAAGGCAAACAGCAGTTATTTTTTATTTGTTACATTTGTACCCAAATATTCCTCCAGTGAAATACATTACCACCATCTTTCCCACTTTTACTCACCACTACCATCTAAGATAGTTCAGCACAAGAGGATGATTGGACATCTGAACTCAATCAAACATTCTGCTGAAGGAGTGTTCGGAATGTTCTTCCCTTCTTTTCCTTCTTCTGTGTCTTCTGAGAAATTTCTCTAGAGGCTTTTCCACTCCTCCAGATGTGGTTTGGTGGGTGCATGGGTGATGGTGGTATAGTGGCAAGAGAGGGTTGCTGATTTCCAGATTCTACTGAAATCAGATGTTATGCCAGAGGAAGTCAGCTAACTCCTACATTATACTGGCTCTGTCTTTAAAAATCTCAGAACTGGGCTTTCTGGTAGGTTTTCAACATGACACTCAGACAATTTTTAACATTTATTTTTATATTTTGGTAAAGAAGTATAGAATAAGACTTTAAGACATGATTTTATTCTTCCAAGGTTCTGGAAGGTGTTGGTTTGGGCTTGTGTATCATACTGTGATTATACTTGATGTCAATAGCTGTTAAGTCAGTTTTGACTAATGGCAACCCTATGAATGAGCGACCTCCAAGTCCCCCGATCAGCAGCAGCTCTGCTCAGGTCCTGCAGACTCAAGGCCATGGCTTCCTTGATTGAATCTATCCATTTGGAATGCTGTGTTTCTCTTTTCTGCCTTCTACCTAACTCATCATTATTGTCTTTTCTAGTCAGCTATACTTTCTCATAATATGTCCCAAATATGACAGTTTCCATTTAGTCATCTTGGTTTCTAGGGAGAATTCAGACTTGATTTGAGCAAGGACCCATTTATTTGTCTTTTTTCCAGTCCATGGTACCTGCAGAACTCTCTTTCAGCACTGCATTTCAAATGGATTGATTTACTAGCAGCTTTTCTTACTATCCAGTTTTCACAACCATACATAGACATTTGAAATACTGATTTTCTTCTGAAATTTTTGGGTGCACTCCATTATCCAACATATGTTTGCAACATGATCTGTAGTGCCTCTTGATTTCCTGAACCCAGCTTAGACATCTGGCATTTCTTGCTTCATATATGGTAGAAGTCTTTGTTGTAGAATTTTGAGCATCACTTTGCTTGCATGGTAGAGGTTACTGCAATCCTTGGCACCAATGCTATTGACTCTGATAGATTCTCCACCAATGTCACCCTCCCCATGCTTCTTTCCAGTCGGGTTTTTTGGCACATTTAGTCAGGCTCCTCAGCAAAAGCCTGTCTGACATGGGAGATCTTATTAGCAGCACTGCTGCCATCAGTCTAGCATCTTGCCATACAGGAGCACACAATCCCACAACCACAGAAAGATTATACTACTCCTATATTATTGTAGCTTTTATTTTTTGCGTTTCATTATAAACCACATAGACTGCATTGGTGAAAGTTTGGTATATACCGTGTTTCCCCGAAAATAAGACACTGTCTTATATTAATTTTTGCTCCCAAAGATGTGGTAGGTCTTATTTTCAGGGAACGTCTTATTTTTTCCATGAAGAATAATTCACATTTATTGTTGAACCAAAAAATGAACATTTATTATATACTGTATATAAGTTTATATACAAAAACTTTACTAGGTCTTACTTTCAGGGGAGGCCTTATATTTAGCAATTCAGCAAAATCTAGGTCTTATTTTTTGGGGATGTCTTATTTTCAGGGAAACAGGGTAAATGCAATGAACTATAATGTTGAGCTCTTAAGTGAACAGAAGATTAATCTCTGGACTTTCCCAAGATTTTTTCAGGCAGATACTGCTATTATGATCAGTTTGAGTAGCCAAAAAGAATACATTATTCATACTTTTAATTTATCCCTTTCTAGGGCTTGCTATCAGACGAGCATCTCACTGTATATCCACAGAAACAAAATTTTCACAGGAAGATTGTCATGATCAACTTGCTGAGTTTCCTTCAGAATCCAAGGTATGCAAAACTATGTGCTTGAAATATATCTGAAAGCAAAAAACTTTTAATGTTGCGAAGAGCAAAAGGGGAACTGGCTTCATTGTTTAGGTGCTAAAAATACCCTCTTTACACCACTGCAGTGCATTTGCCTTAGATATGTACTCTACTAAAAGATGAAGAGAATGGAATTGATCAAGAAGTATTGCTCACCATTTCTTCATTTAATAATAATAATATTAATAATAATTAATTTATTTGTATCCTGCCTCTCCCTGTTTTGGATCGAGGCGGGTAACAACAGAACCAATATACAGAGTAAAATACAGGTATTAATAAACAGTAAATAAAAACATAGCAATAACAAATCCCACCCCCTCTTCCCACCCTAAAAACAGCATACAAGTTAATCTAAAAAACCAAGCTGATCAAATGGGGAGAGCTAAGTAGATGAGCAGTTAAGTTTCCTTACGAGGAGGTCAGTTTGGGAAGGCCTGCCAGAAGAAATCCATTTTTATTGCCTTTTCAAGGGCATCTAAGGATGTTAATGAGGCAGATCTCCTCCGGCAGATCATTCAAAAATTTTGGAGCAATGGCTGAAAACGATCTCCGGGAAGTCACCGTCAGCCTGGCTTTCTTTGACTAAAGCACGTTCTTCCTGGAAGATCTGAGTGTGTGGGAAGGATTATATGGGAGGAGGCGTTCCCTCAGGTATGCTAGACGCAAGCCATTAATGGTTGGAGATGGCAGCTCCCATAATCTTTTACAATTGGATATACTGATCAGGGCATTTGGAGGACCACAGTTGCCTAGTCCTGATCTATGGCTGTTAGATGAATTTTGAATTTCTACTGCCATTAACTGCTGTCAAATTCACTTCTCCAAAACGTGGGAAAAAACTCCTGACACTGCACTGAGATGTGTAAATGTGACCTGAGGCACAATTTCACATGTGAAAGAATGATTCAAGGCAATTAAGGAGGGGAGGGGTAGAACTTTAATTTGTTGGTATTATGAAATTAGAGTGGCAGGTACACAAATAAGAAATGTTTTGCATTATCATGATGTTTCAACTGGATTTTGAACTAATTCCAAATGTTGCTTTTTGTAAATGTGTAATTCAATAAGCAGCTAAAATTGGGTCAAATTTGCACTTTCCTTTCAGTTCAAAATAGCAGCATTGCCAAAGGATGTCCACGTCAGTGAGATGTGTCCAAGAAGTGTTCCCAATAGATTATGACTACATTGTCTTTTGTCTTTATTCTCTTGTGTTGGAAGTGTCGCATTTTTCTTCAACAGAAAACTGCTAACTGCTCTATGGAGGATGAACTAAGCTCTTCCACCAGCTCTACCGAGAGATCTGATGGGGACTGTAAGGAAGGGTAAGCATTGTTTTGTTTGATACAGTGCATTTGTGTATGTATTTTTATAGCAGTTATGGTATCACTGTGCTCCAGATGAAACTCTACTAAAAGATTTCTTGGATATCTAGTTTTAGGGAATATTACATGGTCTTCTGGTTTCATTTTTTAAAAATATTCTTAGATTTCTTATTTCTTAAGATGTATGCTATTTATTTACATGTAATATTCACTTCACTATTTTGCCAGTCCCAACCAAGAACCAATCTGAGCAATGAGCTTCCAGCAATGATATGCTGAGGGGAGATGGAATGATAAACAAAAGCTGCTGTATTGTTTAATATAATTGGTATATGAAAACGGAATAAAGAAAATCCAGATTTTAAAATGATTTTAATTTCAGTTTTCTGCTTTGTTGTAAAACTAGGTGCCTTTTTGATCCTGACCAGTAGAGTTTTATTTATATTATAAAAGCTGCTGAATGAAACAGGTACAAAATCACTGTTTTGAGAAAGTTGATTTAATTGCCATAGGTTGGCAAAATAGTGTTTTCCTTCAGTGTGGCTTTTGCTATGTGACTCCCAATGAAGCAGTGATTATTTACGATGTATGCCCATTTATCAAAAGTGCAGAAGTGCAAGTCACTGATCATGTATGTATATGTGTGTGTGTGTAGTTTATTTGAACGTATTGATTTAGACCACCTCAGTCTTTACATTATACCCCCTGAAATTTAGGGAAATGTAAGTTATAGGTTTCTTGATTTCCATTAATTTCTGTGGGGGACTGCAGCCAGGAAATCAGAAGACTAAGAACGGTGGGGGTGGCTATGAAAGAAGTAGAAAAGATCCTAAAAGCAAAGAAAAACAATTGAGCACACAAAAGTTAGAATTATATAAGCCATTGTATTCCTTATTACCATGTATGGATGTGGGAGATGGACAGTTAAGAAACAAAATACAGTGGTACCCCGGGTTACGAATCCCCCGGGGTACGAAAACCGCGGGGTACGAAAGAGCCGGGGCCGCAAAAACGGCCCCGGCTTACGAAAAAGACCCCGTAGTAAAAAAAAACAAACGCGCGGCCCCTTTAAATTTGCCGCGTGGTCTGGCAAAAAAAGTGGTCCCCCGGGTTACGAACACTTCCGGGTTACGAAAGTAATCCCGGAACGGATTACTTTCGTAACCCGGGGGACCACTGTACTGTAGAAAGTAAATCAGTTCATTTGAGATGTGGTGCTGGAGAAGAGTGTTGAGGATGCCATGGACAGGCCAAAAGACACATAAATGGGTCATAGAGCAGATTAATCCAAAAATCTCCCTGGAAGCCAAAATGACAAAACACAGGATGCCGTATTTTGGATATATCATGAGAAGAGGGGATTTATTAGGAAAAACTATAATGCTAGGAAAGGGGAAGGGAAGCAGAAGAGGTTGCATGCTAGATAGATGGATTCTTTTAGGGAGGTCATGAGTATGAGTTTATAGGAACTAAGCAGCTCAATGGAAGACAGAGAGTCTTGGAGATCTCTCATCCACTGGGTTGCCATGGGTCAAGATCCAAAGCAGGGGTGGTTAACATCAACAACTTATTAAGTGTGAATGTACAGTCCTTCCTCCATTTTTGCGGACTTTTAGTCCATGGTGTTGGTCCTTTGCGGACCGGCAAGCAAGGAGGGTTAAAATGGCACGTGTGCGAATTTCCATTTTTGCAAGGGGGGGAGGGTCTAGAACAGATCCCTGCGAAAAAGGAGGGACGACTGTATACTGTGTCACAGTAGTCTGTTCAACATACTATCTGGATTCAAAGAGCCTAGTTACAAATCATAGAGCTGGAAGAGACAAGGGCCATCAAGTCAAACCTCCTGCCATGCAGGAACACTGACAAAACAGGGTTTTGTTTTTCAAACAGCAGTCTGCATTTTTTTTGTTGTGCAGATTTTGCTTGAAACCTCAAAGCTGAATTTTAAAAGGAAGTGTTTATCAAGAAACAGGTATGGGAAATAAGAACCGTTAAAGCAGGTGTGGGCAACTGCCAAAAATGCTTAATAATAACCACAAGTGAGTAAAAGTCTAGTTCTAGTTTTGAGGAAGCTCTTTATAGTATTAAAACAGTGAAAAGGACTCTGTAGCCAATTTAAAAGAACAATCTCTCCTAGAGGCTTTCAGAAGAAGCACTTCACCCTGTCCTTTTTTCTTTAAACGAGAAGAATGGATGGAGTTTGGAGGGATCAAATTTCACAAAAACAGGCTTGTAGAGGCTTTTGTGAAGGAAAAGACTGGAAAAGGTCAAGAAGAAATAGCCTTTTTGAAATTAAGATTGTCACCAAAACTAGTCATTACCACTGCAACATTGAGTGCTCGTTATTGTAAAAGTGGACATTTGTTTGATTCCAATTTGCATGATTCTCTGTCCCTCTTATTAATTCTACAGCAGAAGGTGAGATTTTCCAAACATTAGGGCTGAAGCCATTGCACAATATAGCTTTGCACATTAAATGCTAAATATGTCATTGCTTTATTAATCTCAAATTATGAACTAAAGGTGAGATTTAAATGTTTTACTCCTTTTGCAGAAAAACAAATGAGATGAATGACTTGGTACAGGTGATGACACGAACACTGAAAATGGATAATAAAGAAAATAGTTTGCAATCTGCAATACTTGAATCACAATTTAGAGTTAATAGGAAATACAAGGACACCTTGATTTTACATGGGAAAGCATCAGAACCAGATGAATTTCCATTTCAAGAACTTCCCACAGGTTTGTGTCATGTCTGAAAGCAATGATATGCAAATAAAGATTTGTACTGTCCTATTAAAGGACAAGGCTAGTAATACTGTTAAGCTCATGTTCCCTTTTAAAGGAAGAAAAAACACTATGTGCTCTATCACTCCAGCATAGGAACATTTTTTTTTTGCTGTTCTTGCATTTTAGAAGCAAAAAAATGATCAAGAAAACAAACTCCAAAGTTAATTTTGTGGGAATACTGATGCTTGACTGATGTGATTAGTAATAAGTAGCTATGAATAATAGCAAGAGATAGCAAGAGAAATGTAGTTTGGAAAGGTTCTCAAAACTGTATTGATCAATGCTAAAATGAAATAGAAAATGTTCCATGACTTTTACCATCATAGTTTATCCTAATTGATGGAAATCTATAGAATTCAAAGTATCTTAAAAGTGATTACATTTTTCATTTTAGATGTTCCATCTGGACCTGAAAAGATTAAGAGATTGGTGGAAATTCTAAGAGCAGATGTAGTTCAGGGACTTGGAGTGACATTGCTAGAGAAGGTGTATGATGTCCTGGAGGAGGAGGATGAACATAAGAGAGAGGTGTGTGATTCTTCCTACAGCAGTGTGGCAGTTTTTCTTCTCTATAATGTGAGTGGAAACTATGTGGAGCTGCAGATGTTTGAACTGCAGTTTCCAGTAATCCTAGCCAGCTGTTCAACATCTGGAAAGTCTCAGTCCCCATCCCTGCTTCTCCTGGATAAAGCAAATTACATGACACTGTCCACAATGTTTAATACCACAGTTAACCTTGAGAACTCATAAATTTTAAATCACCAGCCATACTGAAGAATTGCAGTCACTGTTTTGCAGAAGTATGTACAATCTAGCTTTGGGATACTTCACCCCACACACTGATCCTATTCAGAATTAGATAAATCTAATATCTGTTTCATGAGATTTATTGATATGTATCTGTACAATTGTAGGAACGCAGTTGTAGTTTATGGCAAATATCAAGTGTCGCATAAGGAAATTATTTATGCAGTTGACCTCTCTTATTTCCTTAAAATCTGCTGCAGAAAATTCATGAACTAAACAGAGTAGATTGAACAAGGGAGAAGAGGAATCTGCTTCACTGTGGGATATTATTCTATCAGCAGACATGTAAATCCCCCCATGTTCAATGCGGTTAGGGGCACAGGACTCCCGTGAATGTGGAAAAACTGCAAATAATAAAAACACAGTTTCTATCTGAGAGAACACCTCTCTGGGAATCTCTAGGTCTTCCAGTGAAACTCTGCCATTGACGATAGAATCGTGCTGGAGGAACTACAGATGCCTAGTGGAATGTTCTCTCTTGGAATCTCTAGGTCTTTCAGTGAGACTTTTGGTTAAAGTTGATCATAGAGTTGCACTTGGGGGACCTAGATATTCCTAGAGAGAACATATTAATAAAAACTGTTAATAATCAAATCTGCAAAAGTCAAAGGCATAACTGTGGAGTAACTTGATTTCTCCCTAAACGTTCACATGCTAGATTTGCTAGAAGTATTTCTTGAATTACAATGTATCTAATTTTCAAACATATTTTTAACAGCTGTATCTGCGGGAGCTCATGAGAGAAAAGTACACATCTTACAGCATGAAGGCTCGTCATTTAAAGTTCTTAGAAGAGAATGTGAAGCTTTAACAAATTTCTCATTCGAGTCACTCCTTAAAAGAACAAAATTTTATTCCATTATTTGTAGCTGACTGGACTATACACATTAATCTGGAGTACAATTTTTGCTGTACTGTTTTTTAAAATTAATAGTAGAGCTTGTTTGGTGTATCAACAGCAAAATTATCTTGATAAAGATAATTTTGGTTTTTAATAAAAGATACAGATAGTATTTCTGTAGTGGTTTGCTTTTTTATCTTGAATTATCTCCTTAAATCTCAAAACCTTTCAAAGATCATTTTTCAGGTAGCAGTCTTGCACACAGTCACAACGAACTCCACTGCATTTCTCTGAGTTGTGCATATTGAACAGGATGCGGAATTGCAATCCAAGCTGAAAACTGCCACTAAAAACAATGCAACGGTTGTAATAAAATAAAATCAAAAATCAAAAAACAAATCAAAAACACTTCCAACAACACCAGAGATCTTACACAATCTGGTGCTATAACATTCTAGATTTTCAAACAGCCAAAAAGAAAAGCAGTTCTTTATATACAGTATAGATATTAGAAAAAAGTAATTATTACTACTGCCTTAAAACTGAATAATATAAAATCTTAACTTCTCGAGCTGCAATAATTTCTATGCATTCTTCTAACAAAAGTAAGAGCCTAGGCCCTTTCTGGTCTTAGTGTTCAATAAAGGATTCCCTTTCAATTAATACTTTAAAAAAATAGGAAAGGCAGTAAATCAAAAACAGTGTATACAGCATTGTTAACACTGCAGCTTTTTATACACTTTCTCCAGGATATAATAAGGTCTATTTAAATCAACCCACTTTAAGCTGTAATTGTTGCAGTTTATAAAATGAAGAAAAATAAATAATAGGAGGTTCTTCCATCTTGAAAATCTTGCTTTTTCCAGTGCTAGATTAATTCAGATTTATGAGAAGAAATAACCCATCCTTCGGGGCCAGTATAGCAAAACTGCTTAGATGTGTTAGTGTCTCATGCTTTTGATGGGTTGGATCCTCTGTTAAATTCCTCTGGTCGTAGTGGTGCAGAGTTGCCCTCAAAATGCTCTTTCTAGCTCGCTTTGTACACACTGTACAAATTGTACATTTGGCAGCTCACTTTGTACAGAGCCAAATTTCTGAATAGTGTTAATCCCCCCTCAATAGGAAAATAAGTAAAAGAACTGAAGCAATAAATTTTAGACAAAATTTAATGACAGAAAAAGATACAAGATACACTGCTTTTCAGTTTTTAGGATGCCTTTTTACTTTTCTGTCTGCTGGCTTCTTATCATCTGTTGCCACTTCCTGAACAGGGAGCCACTTCAGAGGATTGCGACGGTATATGGGCCATGGAGGAAGCGTAAGCTGTAATATATTTCCAAGAAAGTTTAGTACTGTTCCTTGATAAGACTTCTTAAAAAATGAGCTTTGGCTGGACACCAACGTTTAACAATTTATACAAAGCCAATGAAAACTAAAAAATATTTGTCTAACCTTCCATGTTTTTACAGGCTGAGCATCCCTTATCAAAAATGCTTGGGACAAGAAGCATTCTGGATTTTGGAATACCTGCACGTTAAACCTTCCATATTCATGGGTTTAACATTCACAGATTTGATTATTTGCACATTTGATTGTGCACTCTTGGCAAGTGGGAGGGGGAGCCAAGCCCAGGACTGAAGCAGTTTAGAAGGGTGCACACGCCATCCCTTCCTCCTCCTGTCCTGGGTTTTTTTCTCCCAACAGGAGTGGGGAAAGCCAAGCCCAGAAACAGAGCAGTTGGGAAGGGTGCACACACTTCTCCTCTTCTGTCCAGGGTTTTCCCCATATTTAAGTTTTTTTCACATTTGCAAGGATCTTGCACCCCTAACCTCTGTGAATATCAAGGGCAGACTGCATTAGAATATAAGTAATGAGGCTGGAGAAAGACTAAGGATCCGTGAAATGGCAGGATGTGTAATTTCCATCATTTCACAGATCCTTGTGTCAGTCTCCAGCCAGATCTCTTGCAAGCTTCAAATGCAGTACACATATGTACTACGCTACTTGTGTTGTAGCTCAGAAAGTTTTGATTTTTGGAATTCCGGATAAGGGATGCTCAACCTGTACTACAAGTACGTATATGCCAAATAAGAGCAGGATAATGACCAACACAGAGAACTCTTAAAAACAAAGCTAAAATAGTAACATGAAGGCCAAGACAAATATTCAAATCAGAATGGTGACACACTGTCAATATGCCTTGCATTATCATATTGCAGGGCTTCACAGGACTCACTATTTTGATTACACCATATATTTTTGCTACAGAAAGTTTGCTACCTATTCTTACCAGGCATGACAAAGCGAATCCAGCCATTACTATGTAAACTGTCCAGCCAAACTGTTCAGTGATGTATCCACAGATAAAGCCAATTACCTGCAACAAAATTAAAATATATCAAAGAAAATTCCAGGCTACTCTCCAGAACCATGTAACATAATATGTAAGGCACTTCATTAGATATAAACTTGATTAGGTTACAGTTGAGTTTAACAGGATAGTGTTAATTTACGGACAGCTCCCATGGATCAAGGGGTACCACAATATAGACCTGGGCTGGGTCCAAATTGCCCCTTCTGATGATGGAAGGACCCCTTCCATTTACATAACAGTTTGAGCAGATATCAGCAGATAAAGCAAAAGTAAGGAAAATCAGAATGTTATGAAAAAGAAAATTCTAATAAATTTTGAAGGAGGAACTATGAAAAGTTTAATTGGCAAGGCAAGATTAAAAAAAAATTCAGGAAGGGAGAGAGGAGACAATAGTTAAAATGACCAATAATCTCCTGCCTCTGGAACTACCCTGTTTCCCCGAAAATAAGACATCCTCAGAAAATAGAACCTAGTAGTGGTTTTGCTGAATTGCTAAATATAAGGCCTCCCCTAAAAGTAAGACCTAGCAAAGTTTTTTTGTGTGTCTGGCCGAGGTGATCATGAGGCCCGCAATGGAATGAGCCTCTCTGAGCTGGTTGGCAGCCAGACACTTCTCCTGAGGGTGGTCTGCCAGCAGGGGGGACATCCTCTCCATCAAGTACTGGATGTAGGCCCCCATGCAGGCGTTGTAACTGGAGACTCACAGTTCAAGGGCTGAGGCCTCGAAGGTTCTTCTTGGCCAGCCCGTCAACCTCCTTGGCCTCGCGTTCGGATGGAGAGGGAGAAGTCTTCGGGGTGAAGGACTTCTGGGACCCCTCCATGATGGCCGAGTTTTGTGGCGGGTGCAAATGGAGCCATGACGCCGAAGAGGGGGAGATCTTGTAGATGGAGTCGATCTTCCTTGAGGTCGAGGGGATGGAAGGTGGATTCTGCCACGACCTGTTGGCAATCTTCTCCACCGACAAACAGGGGGCAGAACCTTGTATCCACTGCTCAATAGGATCAAGGGCCTCCTCCTCGGACCGCGTCACCTGAAGCTCCAATGCGTTGGCCATCTTAATAACGTGCTCCCCAAATTGATGCACATTATCAGTCAGGGACACTGGACCAGGCTGGTAAAAGCTTTGGGTAGCCGCCAGCCTCTGCTCCTTGGTGTCGGTATCGAGGGGCGAAGGGGGCAGAATGTTCACCTTCAAGGTCGCCGTCTTCCGAATCCGAGCTGGCCTCCACACACAGTACTGAGCTGGATGGAGAATAGGCAGTCTGGGTGGCAGCATCACCCCTATGAGCCAACTCTTGCTCCGCCCCCTATGGGCGGAGATGGTCGCCGTCGCCTCACCTCCAACAATAGCCGACACATCCAGTAGATGCCAGCACTTTCCCCAAGGTCTGTCGAGTGTGGAGGGATCCACGGCCACAAAATACCTCCCAGACTCACTGTCGTAGTATTTGCGCTCGTCGTCCGACTCCGCCATTGGAGTAGGGGACCTCTGGGACCTCTGAGACCTCTGGCTCTGCTGGAGGGAGCGCTGGGCAGGAGTCAGGCTGCGAGGGACCAACAACTCCCAGCGGGAGGGCTGGGCCTGCAGAGAGACTTCCCTTGGTACAGAGGCGGTTGGTACAGAGGCTGGCCTCTCAGTGGCGGAAGTCTGCTTCAGGTTCGAAGCACGTGGCAGCTCGGATCCCACGTCGGAGTCGGGGCGGGCTTTCTTCCGGAGGGATTCACCCTCAGAGGAATGCTTTTTCCGGAGGGATTCCCCCTCGGAGGAATGCTTCCTCTTGGCAGAGGCTTTGGAGCTGGACTCCTTGGTGGAGGAAGAGCCATCTGCTTCGCCCTGAGAAGGAATTTTCACCTTCTTTCCCCGACTCTCATCCCTGTGGTCTTTGCCCACTTTGGGTTTGTCCTTTCCCTCCTTCTTGGAGGACTTGAACTTTTCACCCGCCTTCTTAGCCGATTTCTCAGTGGGGTAAGCCTCTGTCACCCGAGGGGACTTGGAGGAGAGACCAACAGGGGAATCAGAAGTCACCATCTCCTTGGACTCACGAGCCGTCCTGGAGGTTGTAGCCAAAACCCTGGAGGTCGAGACCGGAGCAGAGGTCGATGGAAGGATCTCCTGTGGGGCCAAAGCTCGATCCAACAAGTAGGATTTCAGGCGGGAAGCTCGGTTCTTCCTTGCCTGTGGAGTCAGGGACCTGCAAAGGGCACAGCTCTGGGTTTCATGAGCTTCACCCAAGCAGATCAGGCACTTGTTGTGGGGGTCCGTGCGCAGGACTTTGGCCCCACAAACAGCACAGTGCTTGAATGGAGCCGGAGACATCAAGTCCCAAACACAGTCCAAAATCGAGGTCAACAAGCCGAGCAGTCAGAACAGGAGCCGAGTCAAAGACGAGAGAGAGTGGTCAAATAACAAGCCAAAAATCCAAATACCAAAGAAAGACAAACCGATTGATTCCAACACTGTTCCTTTCGAGTAGCCTACGCGGCGGAAAAAAAGGAACTGGGGAAAAGAGCGGGAACCGGGCTTATATAGAGGAGGGGCGGAGCTACCACCAAAAAGTTGCAAGCCTTTTTCTGCCCAGTGATTCCAGAGAGTTCTGAATTCGACTGCGCAGGCGCAGAAGAACCCATTTGTATGTATTCGCAGATGACCACTTGAAGAAATACTGTTACAGGTAAGCAACCTGTCCATATATACACACACAGTAAATAATAAATATTCTTTTTTCTCTTTTTGTTCAACAATAAATGTGAATTCTTCTTCATGGAAAAATAAAGACATCCCCTGAAAATAAGACTTAGTGCATCTTTGGGAGCAAAAATTAATATAAGACACTGTCTTATTTTTGGGAAAACATGGTAGCAGAGGGGAACTCTGCTCACATGACTGTGGACTGTTCTCTGTACCATCCGAAATATCCCTTCCATTCACAGAAAGGAGGGACATCTGATAAAGGCTTCTGTTGAGAGAGGGAGGATTTTCACTAAATTCTCCCTTTCTGCTACCTAACTTTCCCTCTTTTCCACTTCATACAATCCCAGTCACCCATGCCCTTATAAGCAGTTTTTCATGGTGGTGCAGGGAGAAGGAAATGAATCAGAATTGCCTCTGGAACCTTGCCATACAAACCTTAAGACAAAGGAGTTTATCACATGGGAAGAACTTCTCTCAATTTTGAAAGAAATGGAAGTGAGGCCAGTTCGGAATTGAGTAAATTCGCTAGTTCAGCTAATTTACTTGATTGTGTATTGACACTGCAATGCATTCAGAACTGCCCGAAATTGCCCCCCAGTGCCCGAAATTGCACGTGATAGTTTCTTACACAATCACGCGAAACCCCATGATTGCATTTGGAAGGACTTCCCTTTGCCTGAAAATGTGTGTGATCAGCTTTCACGCAATCACGCGAAACCCCATGACTGCATTCAGATTGCCATTGGATTATACTTCCAATTCCCTTTGTGTGATAAACTCCAAAGTAGTTAAAGAAACAAGCTTTGAGCATTAACGATGACACTGATGTTACTTTTGCAAAAATCCACATTTGTAGGTTCTTTAGGCCTAAATACACAGGCAGGATATCATGGGCCAAGGCCATGGTATCCTGCCCACAGTTCCAACCCAGTTCTGTCCCTGGGCTGGCAGAGTGATGGCGTACTCACCTCTGCACCATGGAGTTGCTACCAATAACGCCATCAAGTAAGGGGCATATGGGGCCATGCTGTTTGCTGGATGTCACCATGGAGTTTCTGGGAAACCATGGTAGATAGCTGGTCTTTTTAGATTACATTAAGGCCCCTTTAGGCCAGAGCTGGGCCAGGACAGTCAGACTGGTGTCTAGACTGGCCAATCTTGTTTGGGGCTACTGGCCTGTGTCACGCCTTTTGGCCCATGCATTAAGCCCCTTAGTAATTTGTGTGTCACTTTCTGTACAGACAGATTACATTTTTGTTTTGTTATACTTACGGCAGAGAAAAGAATTATTCCTTGAAAAATCTGCTCTGCTAGTTTCTGGCCTTTGTAGTCCTGTGGAAGGGGGAAAAAAAGATTTGCTAGCACCAGTACTTTTCTGATTGTGTGATAGGTATGTCTTGAAGAATAGCCTGACAAGTATTCATTTATAACAAATTTGAGTAGTCATATGTGGAGAAGTGTATTTTTGTCAAATGTAAAAGAAAAGGCAAAGGAGCAAGGAATGACAATGGAGAATCAAGTTTGCTGCCAGATGCCACAGAGTGCAGTTCCGGGATCTCCCTGAGTCTTTAGTGTGCTGCTACATTTGCTACTCTACCCAATTGCCTGTTGTGCAGCATACAAATGTTAGGCCATACAGTTCAGCAGCAGCAGCTGGAAGAAGAATACAATCACATCACTGCTGATTCTTTTGTGATGTTTTTAGGTTCAGCTGGCTGTACGTGTTGCTACAAAACTGCGTGGACCTAATTCTTGCAGATTTTAATAGTAGTTAGTTATTTTATCTTGCAAAGAACAGAGCAGGGTGGTTATGCTCTTGATGGTAGAAGAAAAATTCTCCTCCATCTCAATGTACTATGATTACTTTATTAATTCTGCATCCTTGCTCAAATGCCTCTTTCTAGTCAGGTTTCCATAAATTCAGTTCCAAAACTTGGCATAGTTTGAAACACTGTAAACAGTGCTCCTGTGGGCTTTTACCATACAAAAGATACACAGACTTCCAAAGAGATTTCTAAGTGGCAAAGAGTGTTGATATCAAAAAGATCAAACACCAGAGCATGCAGCTTATTAGCAAAGTATTTCTTCTCCTGTTGTAGCCTTCCTTAACCCAGTGCCCACTAGATTTTAAACCAACTCCAATTGGTTCCAGCTAGAAGGCCAGTAGTCAGGAATGCTGGGAGCTGTATAGGCACAGATTAGACTGGAAATTATTAAACATCAACACAAAACTATATTCTTTAACTGTGTTCAAAAAGTGCTATGAATGTGAACTGCATGTAAAGTAACGACAGAGAAAGTACAAGGTGTGTGAAAACTATCTAAAATTTCAATTCTATATATAATTGAAATTGTAAATATAATTTTTGGACACTCTGTACAATATGGTAAAGATAAATGATGGCAACCAAACATTTAGACAAAGTAACTTCAAAAGGAGAATAGATAAGTTTAATGCTATACAATACATGAAACTATGTCACGCTGCATCACTCTGAGGATTTATTTCTGAAAAAAACCATACACTATAAATAATGTTGTTTTGTGCCTTAAAGTTGTTTTTGACTAATGGTGACCCTAAGGTTAACTTATCACGGGGTTTCGCTCTTGTGCAGAGGAGGTTTGCCATTCTCTACCTTTGAGGCTGAGAGCATGTGACTTGCCCAAAGCCACCCAGTGGGTTTCATGTCCAAGCTGGGAATCAAACTCTGGTCTCCAGAGTCACAGTCCAACACTCAAACCCCTACACCAGGCTGGCCCATCAATTTCCTCTCAAGGCTACCATCCAGAGCAATCTTTAGTTAATTTGGAGGTACTTCTTTCTATAGGAATCCAACATTGGGACCATGCTTCAGAAGGAATATGGTTCCATAAGTATCTACTTGTAGTCTGTTTACAAACAGATTCTCTTATCCATGTTTCTGCTCAATCAGAAGTATATAGGGTTTTGGTCTTGGAAAAAATATTTTAGCATCAATAGAACATCTCTAATAAACTTTACGTTTTTAAAGTATATTTCATGGTTGAAACTAGTACACTGATTTGCAGATTGATTGTGGTTGATTGGCTCCACCTTTCTGGGACAGTTTTAGGTATTAAATGACCTGTTTCTTTTGGCAACTGTTTTTAATTAATTACAAAACACTCCCTAGAATGCATTGAAATCTTTTGTTTTATGGACTTAAGAAAGTGCATGCTAAAATAAGGCATTTACAGTGGTCCCCCGGGTTACGAAGGTAATCCGTTCCGGGATTACCTTCGTAACCCGGAAGCTTTCGTTTCCCGGGGGACCGCTTTCGCTAACGGACCGTGCGGCCGATTTAAAGGGGCCGCGCGGGTTTTTTTTCCGGATCCCGGGGGATCTTTCGGATCCCGGGGGGATACAGTAGCGGTCCCACCGCTTTTGGATCCCGGGGTTTTCGCAACGCGGGGGATTCGTAAACCGGGGGACCACTGTAGTCTCAAAAGTGTCACAAGACTCCTTCCCCCCTCCCCATTCTGATTTAAAGAGATATGTCTCTTCCTAAAAAAATTACAGGCTATTATTTTATTCTTGTATCTGGATTTCCATGGTGAAACATATGCTCTTAATCTTATTTTAAATGTATTTAATTTGCTTATAGAATGATTAATAAATATCCATCATATTACTAAATATAAGTAAAGTCTCATTTTATTGTTGTGTATTTTTTTTAAAAAATCAGTAATAAAATCCTCTTAAAATCCTAAGTACTGTAAAGTCTCATTAAAATAAATGGGACTTACTTTCAGTACAAATGCCCAGGGTCTGGACTTTAAATTGTTTTTATTTTATTTTATGTTTACTGGCTATTCTTTTATTCTTGTATCTGGATTTCAATGATGCAACATATGCTTTTAATCTTATTTTTAATGTATTTAATTTGCTTATAGAATGATTAATAAATATCCATCATATTACTAAATATAAGCAAAATCCCATTTTTATTGTTGTGTATTTTTTTTTAAAAAAAAATCAATAATAAACATTTTAAAAAATCCTAAGTGCTGTAAAATCTCATTAAAATAAATGGGACTTACTTTCAGTACAAATGGCCAGGGTCTGGACTTTAAATCGTTTTTATTTTATTTTTGTGTATTTTTTTTTAAATCAATAATAAACATTTTTAAAAAATCCTAAGAATTGTAAAATCTCATTAGAATAAACGGGACTCACTTTCAGTACAAATGGCCAGGGTCTAGACTTTAAATCGTTTTTATTTTATTTTATGTTTATACTTTTTTATTATTTAGCATCATTTTTAAATTGTACTGTTTTTTTTTTAAATTTGCTGTGAGCTGCTCCGAGTCCCTACGTTGAGAGAAAGAAATACAATAAAATAAGAGTAATGAATGTTAACTTCTCAAAACAGATAATGGCTGAAGAGGGAAGCTGCTTTCTGGGGCACCTTTCGCTGCTGCTGCTGCAGATGGACATGGAGCCAGGGCCAGCTTGGCTTAGGACACGTCTGCTTTCCAGACCTAGCCAGCAAGGCAACTTCCTGCCCTGCAACAAGACTTCCTCCCTTCTTGGAAACAAATGGGGCTTTCTAGATTGGCAAAAAGAAGTGTGTTCATGGCTGCATGAAAGTCTAGCCTTCAGATGAGAAAAAGGGAAAGTGTGCCATGAAAACGCTTTTTTTGCGTTTTAGGGGAGAAGAAGCGCCTTTAAAAAGGTGCTGGTTTTCCCAGCTTCTTTTTTAAAAACTGCGGAACAGCGCAGCTCCATCTAAGGGTTCGAGACCGCTTTAACTGCCCTGGCTCAGTGCTAGGGAACCCTGGGGACTGTGGTTCTGTGAGACACTGAGCCTTCTCTGCCAGACCTCTGTTATGATTTTCTTACCATCTGGGTGGGGATGGAGCGGAATATGCCGAGCATGGCGTCCCTCCTCCTCCTCCTGCTGCTGCTGCTGCTGGTCTTCTCACAGGCCAAAACCAGGGGCCCTCCCTGCCTCCCTCCTTCAGCCCGGGCTCCGTCGTCGGAAGAAGAAGAGGAAGGGCCCCCCGCCGCCGCCGCCTCCGCCGTGGGGGTGGGTTGCTCTTCAGCGGCTTCCGGCTCTTTGGCGGAAGAAGCTCTTCTCCGGAGCCAAGCCGAGCTCACCGCCGGAAGCGGCTCTTTCTTCTTCCGCCCCATGGTTCGTGTCTTCCGGTCTCCTCCTCCTCCTCCCTTAACAAACTCTAGCGCCGCCTCCGGAGTGTTGTTAGGCCGCGTCTCCATGGCAACTTGCGGCGCTGCTCCAGGACCCCTCCTTAGCGTGGACAAAAGGGGGGGGGGCCTTAGCCGACTCTAGGTGTCTAACTTATTTGCCTGCGCTTATTTGCGGTCGTTAGGAGCTGCGTTCTGACTCGGACGAGGGCTCCGACGTAAATGCGCCACGGCAGGGTGTGGGGTGGCTATTAATAGAGGCTGTTTTGATCCTTTTTTTAAGGAAAGTGTTTCGCAGGCACTGGGTTAGACAGCCCTGGGGTCTCCTCTAGCTCAGCTGTGTTGGCCACTTTGAGCTGCTGCTGTTGAGTTGGCATTTAGCTGCTGAAGGAGGAGGAGGGTCTGTCTCTCTCTCTGCCTTGGAGGGTAAAGGAGGCAAGTAAGGCTTAAGCACCCCTTTGAGGCACTCAAAGCACCTCTTATATGTCCTCCACAGCCAGCTCCCTCCTCTCCTTTTTAATGCAGGGAGAGCCTCTTAGCCTTTGCCTTCAAATTAACATTGCAATAAGATGGTTTTTGTCTTGTGAGCCGCCTGGGGCGCCTTTCTGGGAGAAAGGCGGCATGATGCAATTGAAATAAGCAATACTTTCAACATTATAGTTATAGATTTAATATTGTAATAGGTTCATTATATTTTAATGGTCACTTTTGTGTGTGTGTGTATATATATATATATATATATTAAACTGTACTGTGGTTTTAATTGTAAAAGCTGCTTTACTGAGCCCCAACTTTGAGAAAGAAAAAGGGGTATACATAAATAAGTAGTAAGTCTTCAACAGGGTGGCTAGCTTTCCTCAGCTGGTGGCTAGTAGGGTAGCATCTCCTGCTGTTTTCTTTTGGAGGGGGCAAGGTGACTGGGTTTGAACTGGTTTTGAACCCTCTCTCCATCCAAAAACTTGCAGCCGTACCTCGGTTAGTTTGGCTGCGTTCACACTGCAGAAATAATCCGGTTTGACGGTGTCAAACCGGATTATTTCTGCAGTGTGAACGCAGCCAAACTAACCGAGGTACGGCTGCAAGTTTTTGGATGGAGAGAGGGTTCAAAACCAGTTCAAAACCCTGGCGCAAGTTTATGGGATTTTGGGAAGTGTAGTTTGTTGTGGCACCAGAGCTCTCTGACAGAGAAAACTGAATGTCTCACAAACACTACAAAACCCAGAATTCCCTAGCATTGATCCAGGACAGTTAAAACGGGCGCAAACTGGATAATTTCTGCAATGTGGACTGGAACTTTGTTGCATGTTTTGGCGCTGCCGTGCTTTCTCTCCATCCTCAGGTACCTGGAGCATAATCTTACAAGAGGAATCATCCAGATACAGGGCTGCAGTGTGCCACAACAAACTACAGTTCCCAGAATTCCATAGCCTTGAGCCAGGGCAGTTAAAATGGTGTCAAACTGCATTATGCTGCATGTGTCCTAAGAGGCCAGAAGCCACACCAAAGCCATGCTCCAGTCCTAAGGACGGAGGCACAGCTTCTTGCTTCTTAAGATGTGTGTGTCATTTAAACAGCATACCTCCAAAGTGACCCGAAGCAGCTTTTTTTACTTGTCTGTTTGGGCCCAAAGATACAGTTAGATAAAGTTAAAAAAAACATGCATGAGAATAAGCAACTTAAATTTGTCATCCACTAGGGGTAAAAGCAGGTTGGTTGTTGTTGTTGTTGTTGTTGTTGTTGTTGTGTGCTTTCAAGTTGTTTCTGACATATGGCAATCCTAAAGCGACGCTTAAGGGAAAGGTTTCCCCTTTGCCAAAGATGACTCCATGGTTGTGTGGCCAGTATGACTAAACAGTGGGGTGAACAGAACGCTGTTACCTTCGCACCGAAGTGGTACCTATTTATCTACTTGCACTTTTGCATGCTTTTGAACTGCTAGGTTGGCAGAAGCTGGGACTAATGACGGGAGCTCACTCCGTCACACGGCACTTGGATCTCAAACTGCCAACTTGCCGATCTTGCAATCAACAGAATCAGCCTCTTAACCACTTCAGCCACTACGTCCCACCCCAATCATAGGGTTTTCCTGGTAAGTTTCTTCAGAGGCTTTTTTCCATTGCCATCTTCTGAGACTGAGAGAGTGTGACTTGCCCAAGGTCACTCAGTGGGTTTCCATGGCTTGGCAGGGATTTGAACCCTGGCCTCCAAGGTCCAAAACACGCCAGTGTCCTCACTAGGGGCTGCGGGGTGTGTGTGGGGTGCGGACCGCACCAGGTGACACTTTAAGAGGTGTGATACTATTGCTCCTCAAACACTTACCTTTTGGCAGAAAGGGGCTGTGGCGTTCATCTGCTTTCCTTTAAAATGCTTTAAAAGATGGTGGGAGTGGGGTCAAACTCAGTGGGAGAAGAAAGGAGAGGCCCCTGAATTTTTTAAAATTAAAATTTCAAAATTTTAATTTTTTAAAAAGAAGACATATTTACTACATTTTCATCCCCAAAATATTTAGCATCTATAATTGTGTACTGTTTTATAATCCTGTAGTTTGTCATCAGACAAAATGTTGTGAATGGATTATTATTATTATTATTATTATTAACCTTTATTTATATAGTGCAGTAAATTTACACAGCACTGTACATAGAATCATTTAATTAGACGGTTCCCTGCCTTCAGGCTTACAATCTAAAAAGACACTACAGGAAAGGAGAAGGGAATGATGATGGGGAAAGGGATCAAGTCCAGCAGTCCTTCACTCCCTCTGAGGGCTGGACCAAGGCGGATGGACTGGAGGGAGGGCTCGGCTTCTTAACACATAAATTAGGGCGCAGCATCCTGGGGCAGAGAAGGGCACTAGCCTGGGAACTGATGTATCCATTACTGCTTTTAAGCTATAAAAAGACCTATATCACACTAACTCTAACCTTTTGAAATTAAGGAACAATAGATTGATTTGGATCCCTTGGAAAGTTGGTCATAAGAGTTTTCTGCAAGCTACTATCTCTTGATTTACAGATTAGCAAAGGCAGAAATATAGGCCACTAGAATGCAGGTGTGTGCTCAATTCACATGAAACCAACAAGTTTTAATGTATGTCTTAATGAAGATACGATAGTAGCAGCCATGGAGAATCTATGTCTGTTTCTGGAACAAAAATCATGCAGTGAAAGCCCTGTAGGAGCGGAAGGGGTCTAACTATACCATCACAATTGGTCTGAACCCTGTAGTTGTCACCACCTAATCAGATTGCAGTTTCCTTTGTATTGCTTTGTATTTTTACCATTTGAGGGTAGATGGTTTAACTATAGAAAGAGAAATGATATCTAAGAACCAGGCTCGTTTCCCATTTCTGTCCTTGTGAGGAAACCTATCTTCATTGACTAGCTCAAAATGCCTCTTTTGCTTTGTTGTGCACTTTTTTGATGGATATTTACTTGAACTCTATTCTTCAAAGTTAATATTCAATTATGGTATATTTTTATATTAAAACATGATACCCTCGGTTAAATAATGTATTTTTGCTTTTTTAGGGAATGGTTTTCTGTTGTGATTCCTTATTGTAGTGTTTTTTTTTTTGAAGAGGATCAGTTTTTAATCAGAGCAATCAGAGAAAATGACATTCAGAAAAGGTATTTTACTCCTAATGGTATTATTTTTTAAAAAATAAAATAAAATAAAATATTCAAGATATATTTACCCATAGTTTGCTAACTAACTTTTCCTTTCTTCTGTTTCAGTAAATATTTTCATCCTAGTACTTGTTGTTGTCATATTTTTGCTAGTACTGCATCACAACATACTTGGCCTTAGTGATCTCTTGAAAAGAGAATTATCAGGTATGATGCCTTTTCCTCTAGGAACTCTGTGTTAGAGTAATGTTGTTTATTTGATAGGAAACAAATCAATATATTTAATTACATGTACAACTGTTTTCTTCCTGTTTTGTAGCAGACCCTTTTGATGCACCCTTACTCTAGTTTTGATTCCCTGATTGACTAAAAAATCTTCACTTCACTAGATCCTGCCAGTTACCTATTGTTTTTATTGCTACTTAATGTGCCTCACTAAATGTTAATAAAAGAAGCACCTCAGCCTATGGGAGGCCTTATGTTCTGGTGTAAGGATGCTTCCATTCTTTGCACCCCTGGGGCCAAATTTTCTACTGTATTACCAAAAACAATTTCTTTACTAAAAAAAAAAAAAGCTGCATGGGAGAGCATACATCTTGGTTTAAAGCTGATTTGTAGTCTTAGAAATCTCCAGTGCAGTCAGCTTTAAAATAAGGTGTGCTCCTTCCAGGCCTAGCATGACCTATTCAGGGTCTCTGGGAGTAGGATGTGGCCCTAGTAGGGTCGGTGCACTGGAAGAAGTGGTCACTTCTAATTTAAGGTATAGTTTTTTTTACAAATTATTATTATTGTTGTTGTTATATTATTATTATTAACCTTTATTTATTTAGCGCTGTAAATTTACACAACGTTGTACATACAATCTTTTTAATTAGACGGTTCCCTGCCCTCAGGCTTACAATCTAAAAAAGTCAGGACATAAAAGGAGAAAGGAATGATGAAGGGGAAGGGAATCAGGTCCAGCGGTTCTTTCTCCCTCTGAGGCCAGGATGGATTCAGATGCCAAGGGGGATGGATTCAGATGCCAAACTTGATTTTAATTATTCTGTAGGTCCTTGTCTGTAATAACTTCAATCTCACCAACACATCTTTAGGAAGTGATAAAGTGTTCACATTAAAATCTGTTCATGTAGTCTTTCTGATAACCTACTGGATTTAATTGGAAAGACTAAGAAAATGTGTAAAATTGTATTCAATATGATTCAGCTAAAGTTCTTTGGTATTGTACCAGTTTACATAGGAGAACATTAAACATGGATTTACTTTTCTGTCTGAAATCAGCAGGTGTAAAGTGTGCTAGACACTTGATGTCTCTCAATATCAGTTGCAAGGGAAGACATATGGAAAGGTGCTGTTGCAGAAATGTTCTGCTTGTGGGCTTTCCATGGGTATTTCATTGGCTTCTGTGTGAATAGAATATTGGGCTAAATAGCTCTTTGGTTTGGTTTAGCATGTGGTCTATAGACTATACCAAGGCCTTTGACCACATAGATCATGAAAGACTATGGTATGCCTTTAAAAACATGGGAGTGCCAACACATCTGATAGTCCTAATGAGGAATCTATACTCAGGACAGGAGGCCCCTATCTGTTCAACTTGTTCACAGAACATATTATAGGAAAAGCAGGATTAGACGCAGAAGAAGGAAGAGTGAAAATAGGAGGAGATAATATCAACAATCTAAGATACACAGATGACACCATACTACTAGCTGAAAACATCACAGTCTTGGAACAACTACTAAGGAATATCAAGGAGAAAAGTGCAAAGACAGGCTTATTGTTGAACATAAGGAAGACAAAAATAATGACCACAGAAAATTTACACAGATTCAACTTAGACAATGAGGAAAAAGAACTAGAAAAATAATTTTTATAGCTGGGATTAAGTATTGATCAGAGTGGGGACTGCAGTCAGGAAATCATAAGAAGACTAAGAATGGGGAGGGATGCTATGAGATAACTAGAAAATATCCTAAAATGTAAAGACATACAATTGAGCACGAAAGTTAGATCATACAAGCCATTGTATTCTCTCTTAACCATGTATGGATGTGAGAGCTGGACAGTTAAGAAAGCAGATAGGAAGATAATTAGTTCATTTGAGATGTGGTGTTGGAGAAGAGTGCTAAGGCTATCATGGATAGGCAAGAAGTCAAACAAATAGGTCATAGAGCAGATCAAACCACAAATCTCCCTGGAAGCCAAAATGACAAGACTGAGGCTGTTGTACTTTGGCCACATCATGAGGAGGGATGACTCACTGGAAAAAACAATAGTGCTAGGAAAGGTGGAGGGAAGCAGAAAGAGAGGAAAGCCACATGCTCAATGATTGGACTCTATTAAGGAGGTCATAGGTATGAATTTACAGGACCTGAGCAGAGCAGTGGAGCATAGGGAGACTTGGAGATGTCTCATCTACAGGGTCGCCATGGGTGGAGATCGACTTAAGGGTGGATAACAACAAAGCATGAGTTTTATGCTCTTATAATTGTGCCTCTAATAAAATTATTTTATGTAGTTATAATCATGCATGAGTTTTCAAGACTGAGGAGGGATGTTGATAACATAATGACTTGTTGGTTTCTCATTTAAAGGGGTACCATACGTTGAAGCTAAGTTGATGGAAATTAGCAACAAAACAATAAGTGTTGTTTTGCAACTTTGTATAATGTTGTTTGTTCTGCTGTGCTGTTGTCTTGCAGATTCAAGTCCATTAGGTCTCCAACCAGTAGATTTTATACCTGAAGCTCCTCGAAGGTGGACAGATGGTCAAAATGACAAGGAAATTCCTGTGGTCATTACAGCATCTGATGATAGGCTTGGCGGTGTAATTGCAGCTGTGAACAGTATTCAGCAAAACACCAAGTCCAATATAGCGTTCCATATTGTCACTCTGAATGATACAGTAGACCACTTGAGGTAGTGCCTTTTGAATTTTGTTGCTGATCAGTATCTTTCTGTGCTGGATTCTCTTTGAGAAGTAATGACAGATAATAAACAATTGCTTATTAAAGGAAACAAGCTTAATTGCCTTGCTTAATAGTAGTTATAAGTACTATTTAGCATGACTGGAATATTGACAATAATAAGCTAGTAAAGAATCTAGAGTCATAAAAACGACACAGTTCAGATAATTACTTTTGTGAACACTGCTTACTGTTATTGTATTGCAGGATCTGACTTTGCAAGATACTGAAAGTTAAATATTCTTCATTCATTGCTTATGTGTTTTTACTGGGAAGAAAAAATCTCTACTTTTAGATAAAAATGAAAGGTGTTGCCACAGTATTAGAATGGAAGAGAAAATTCTATTAAATGTATTTATTATAATCATAGAATTGAAAGAGACCCCAAGTGCCATCTACTCCAACCCTCTGCTATGCAGGAAGACACAATCAAAGCACTCCCGACAGATGGTCATCTAGCCTCTGTTTGAAAACCTCCAAAGGAGGAGCCTCCACCATACGCTGAGGCAGCATATCCCACTGTTGAACAGCTCTTACAATCAGGACATTCTTCCTAGTGTTTAGGGATTTGATTGTGTATTCCTGTACAAAAGGAAGTTGGGCTGGATGGCCCTTGTGGTCTCTTCCAATTCTATAATTCTGTATACTCGCTAACCTGGCCTGTTTGAATAATGACATGACAGGGCCACTGCTAAAGAGCTCAGATTCTGGGAAGGCTCCTACAAAAAGAGGTGGTTTTTCACATGTGTTGTTCAGATTTGAAATAAATTGGAAGCCAGTGTCTTTGGTTCAACACAGATGGCACATGATGTCTAAAGTGTATGCCAGACAACTATTTTCCACATTTTGCACCAGCTGTACTTTCCAGACTCTTTTCAGGGGGAGCTTTAAAGTGCATTATGATAGTCTAATTAAGAAGTAAGTAATATATGGCTCACTATGACCAACTTTGCCCTCTCTAGAAAGGGCCTAACTGTGCTAGATTCAAGAGAGCTGATACCTGGTGCTCCAGGCAGGGTGCAGCTCTGTCCAGAATGGGTTGCAATTCCATTCACAGACCTTTCTGCTGACCAACAACTGCTTTCTTTGTCTGGGTTGTGCCTCAGTTTGTTCACTCAGTCCAGTCCTTTACTGCATCCAGATTATTCAGGAGTTCATACATTCTTTGGCATTAGCTGCAGGAGAGAGATCAAGATTGTGGTAACACCTAAGCCCAAATGACCTGCTCCAGTGACTTTGTGTAAATGATAAAAAGCAAAAGGATCAGTACTGAGCCAATAGAATTTCATAACCTAATGGCCATAAGGCCAAACAGCAGCCTACTAGTACTGCTTTCTGGATATGCTCAGTGGATGGTATTGGAACTGCTGCAAAGTAGTGCCCCCAAATCTCATGGTGGCTAAACAGACTAGAAAGATGTAATGATCTTGAAGGATATTGTAAAGGATATTGAATGCTGATTCAGTGTTCCCAAAACCACAGGGATGCACTCACCTGTGCAATTCACAGCATAGGTCACCCACTGAGATTGTTTATGTTCCACAACTAGGTCTGTACCAGTTTAGAATGCATCCATGTGATCATCTAAGAAGGTCTGCTATTGTGTTGTCATCATTCACAAAAACCTTACTTTAAAAGGGAAGACTGGAAAACTGAGTGTTATCTAGGGTGATTATCTTTGCTGCTGGTGGAAAAACAATGAGGGAGCCAGCCTACTTTTCCCTAGTAGAGAATTCCAGTAACTTGTTTGCACTGTTTTTTCCCCTTATGTAGATCATGGATTAGTAAAACTAGTCTGAAAAATGTAAAATACCAAATTTTGGATTTTGACCCTCATATACTGGATGGAAAAGTGAAAGTTGACTCAGAAATGCCAGACTCCATAAAACCTGTAAGTACTAATTTATCTTACTAAAAGCATACCTTGCTGTAGATCATTGGCAATTCAGGAATAAATGCATACCTAAATATTAGGATATGGAAAAATCAGTCTCACAATTCCTGCTATCATTAGAATTCTTGATCCTATAGTATTCATCTAAAAGTCTGCCCGTCTCTGATAGACACTTAGAGACATTTGGAAATTCTACCAACCACTTAAGTTTAGCTAATTGTTCTACTGTATTTTTGTTGCTGAGTGTGTAGATATTATCAAGAGAGGTTATTATTAGAAAATAAATGCTTGCAAGTTCAGCTTCTTTCTTTCTTTCTTTCCACTTTATTTGCATCTACCTAGTTAACCTTTGCAAGATTCTATCTGCCTAATTGGGTCCCTAATGCAGAAAAGGCCATTTATTTGGATGATGATGTGATTGTGCAAGGTAAGGAAATTTTTCTTCCCGCAGGTACTTCAGACATAGAAATGTCTCCTTGCCTCAAAAATAAATGTTATTCTGCCTCAAAAAGTATTGACGATTCCTGTAAGTTGCAACAACAACAACTTTCACAGCAAAAGTGGACAAAGTATTGCCCTGGGATACATGTAGATTTGTTTTGGTGATCTTCAACCCACTCCCTCGTTGACATTTTTTCTGGCAAATATCATGAATCACACCTCCTGGAAGCCTCCAGTCATGGCAATACACCTTTTAATTAGATTGTGGGACCCCTCTGATACATGAGCCGTCTAATAATAATTGAGTGGCACACGACAACAACAACAAAGTCTACACATAATAGTGAACCATGGTTTAGTGCTGGATGACAAGGACCAGAGGCCCATTTCCTACATCTTGGATCTTCCAGCAGTAACACTGACCACCCACCCCCATGCAAAAGAAAAAAAGAAAGAAATGAAAGAAAAAAAGAAAGAAGTGGGGGCAGGCTGCTCCTGTATGGCCCATGGGCTACATGATTCCTACTTTGGTTTAGTTCTTACATGCATAAAGAGAAAAAAACTCAAGCAAAATCTTTGGCTGATGGACTTCTTTCTTCCTGTCACATACCTGAAGTTAAGCAGATTTCCATTGTGCTGTCAATAATTCTAGTCTTGTTGAAATATGCAACAAGGAATTGTTCAAAATAAACTCTAGTCAATATCAAACCAAGCCATCTTGAAAAATTTGGAAAGCTGGCTTGTTTGACAGTTCCAGTTTATTTGAAACCATGAATCCTGGTTTTGACAAGCCAAGAATAGCCTAAAGAGAAATTGTGTCCTTGTTTATTCGCCATCTCAGAAATGAAAATGTGGGGGAGAGGGTCTTTTGAGGCTTTTCTGTTTGTTCATGCTGTGCAGAATTGTGCTTTAACATTACATGGAAATACAATCAGTATGGTGGCCCGCTGGGTGAACTTGGGCAAGTCATAGTTTCTCAGCCTCAGAGGAGGGGGCTGATAAGCCCCCATGAATAAATCTTTCTGTGATACGGTCGTCTTAGTGTCACCACATATTGGAAATAACTTGAAGTCACATGATAACAATAAAGTACACAAACGGCTCTTGTACCTTTGAGACTGTGTGAAAGAAATTGTAGCTATGTCTCTGAATTTGACAACAACAAAGTTTATATAAGTTATACAAATTAAAAAAAACATGAGTTTTACTGTTTTAAGGGTGTTTTACTGGCTTTGCATACAGATACAATCCATTAGATCTGGGAATTAGTAGTATAATATTTTTCATAGAGGTGTAAGTTGAGAAAATCTTTCATATAATTAATTTTATTTTAAATAGGTGCAGCAGTTCATTCCCTAAGTTGAAATGTGAATTTGACTTATGTGCACCGTGTCTTTATTTGAGCTCTCAGTAATATTAATTACATATACCTGCATGAGATACTGAGAAAAGATTTATTTAGAGTATGTATGCATGAATTAACATCACTGACATTAAGGTAATATATTTCCAGCTGAAATAAAATATAGAGCTAACACCATTTGTTTATCCCAACTGCAGTGGAAGCATTGAGTTAACAGGACTTGTTTAATCAATACATGAGTCTTATTGATTCTATCAGTCTGCCCTAGTTGCGACTGACAAATAGATTTAACTCTGTTTTTTCTAGCCCAGCCTCTACATTGATTGTATGTACAGTGCTGTGTAAATTTACAGTTCTATATAAATAAAAGTTAATAATAATAATATTGTACATTCACTATTGTACACTATTAAGAATGAGCCACATTTTGAATCAAATTGAGCTATCAGAGAAAGGTTGGGATCCAAAGAGCTACTTTGCTGTACACAGCATATGGTATATACGATTTTTCATACTCTTCTTTACACGCTTCATAACTGTTATACCACAAACTGTTTTAGAATTAGTCTTCCATTTTAGAAGTTGTTTGCTGCATGGCACAGGAACCTTTTGTTCAAGAAGTACTTGTCCAGAACTATCATGGGCAGGTGGTAGTTTGATCCTGATTCATTGGTTTTGAATAGGATTAATTTCCTACATGTCTGCTTGAGTGATGAGAATGGTTGTGCACAATCTCTCCTAAAAGAACATTGGCAGAACACAGGGTTTTATTGGGTTTTATTATAAGTTTTTCTTTGCTTGGATTACAATTTCAGATGATATCCTTGAACTTTACAACACTCCACTGCAACCAGGCCATGCAGCTGCTTTCTCAGATGACTGTGACTCTACATCAAACAAATTTGCGGTCCGTGGAGCCGGCAACCAGGTGCCAACAGTTGTAAAACAACATGAATGCTGCAGATGTTCATGTTACATAATGTGATGCTACTACACTTTTGTGGTTACCTTCCTGTCTTCAAAGTTTTACAGGAATGCTCCAGGACTGTGGTTTTCCAAAACACTGCATGAAGCTAAGCATTCATATTTCACTTGGGTTTTAGATTTGCTGAGACCTTAATTTCTTGTTGATGTATTTTATAAACCAAGTACTGTAGAAGTTTCTAATTCTCTACATAATGTGGCACGTGTCCTGAGTTCCCTTTCTACATTATGGTCCTTGGAAGCTATGCTTCAGTCTCCAGTTCACGAGTAAGGAAGTTCATTCTGTTGAGGAAATTGTTTGCATACTGAACAGTCAGAAGTGGGAAGGAGACTCTTGAGTAAATGTAACCTCCTCACTTCCTAGAACTTGCATGCTGGATAGACTTTGATCTTTTCTTAGACTTGGATCCAGGATCCATATTTTGGGCCAGAAGGACTTCTCTCACAGATGTCTCTATCTGATTTGTAAAGATTCAGCAGGTTCTCCCAGCCTTCAATTTCAGAGTATGCTCACTGCATTTGGAAACATTAGGGTGAAGCTTTTTAGTGTATGAATTCGGTTTTCTTCTTTTGATAAATTGGTTTTCTGTACAGAGATGGACATGTGACAAAGGCAATCTTTTGGGGATTGTATCTATGTGTTTGGAGTTGAATCTGAGCCTCAATTTCTGTTTCTTTTCAGTATACTTACATTGGATTTCTTGATTATAAAAAGGAAACTGTTCGGAAGCTGTCCATGAAAGCAAGCACTTGTTCTTTCAATCCAGGTGTCTTTGTTGCAAATCTAACTGAATGGAAACTTCAGAACATCACCAAGCAATTGGAGAAATGGATGGTACTTAATGTTGTGTGAGTATATCCAGATGGTATTCTAATATGTGGGGACTGAGGCTGTAGGAGTTTGTAGGGGTGGTCAGTATATATATATTAGTATAACTTGAATGGCAAGAGATAAAAAAACAAGGAGTATTTTGTTGCCCTGAGGGTCCAAAAAGTGTTTTGGTTTTTTAAAAATGCTTTTGTCCCCAAATGCTGTCTAGAAGGATTGGGAGCAACTGTCCCTCCCACCTGTCCATCCATTTTAGGTTCAAAAGACACCTTTTTTTTCAAACATGAACTATTTAAACTTGGCAAAATTGTCGTATCCTCCCCACCAACAACCCTAGTGGGCATTGGGGGGGGGGGGGGAATTTGTTTCTCAGTTTTCTTTTGCAAGAAGTATGGATCATTGAGAGTCTCTTCAGCTGTTAATATGTCCCCTTAATCCTTAGCAGTTACCTGTCCTGATATAAAAGCTTTTCCCTCATATAATGAATTCAGTTGCCCCCCCCCCCCGATTTACCTACATTATTTTTCTTTACCTTCATTACTATTCATACTATTTTTCTAGTTTAGAGCCATGAATTTCTCTTTATGCTGTGTAATGCCTGATTCCTTTGGTAATAATTCGTATTAAAAACAATTGTGCCACTGCTCTATTGATTAATAGAATGAATTGTCAGAAGTGGAATTCCTTCCCTGTGATAAATATAGAATCATAGATGCCATGTTCGGAAGCTGCAATTGGTTCAAAACATGGCAGCCAGAGTAGTTACAGGGAGTTCTAAATTTGATTCTGTTACACCTATTTTAGAATCCCTACACTGGCTGCCTATTAGCTTCCTGGGTCCAGCGTATTTGAGGGAACACCTGCTCCCATACAATCCTTCCCCCATACCCAGGTCCTTTGGGAGGAACCTACTGCAACCAAAGAAAACCAGGCTGGTGGCAACCTCCCAGAGGACCTTTTCAGCTCCTACTCCAAAAATATGGAATGACCTGCCGGATGAGATCCACCATATAAAATCGTTGGAGGCCTTCAAGAAGGCAATAAAAATGGATTTCTTCTGGCAGGCCTTCTCTAACTGACCCCCTCAGACTTTTTTATCAGTCCATCTGTCTCACTGCCCCATCAGATGTTTTCCAATTTTATTGTGAATTCTAATGTAATGTTTTTAAAATTACTATTTTGGTTTATTGTTTTTAATGCTGTAGCACATTGTTATTTTTGTATTTTTTAAACTGTTCCCCACTTGCTGTTACCTGCCTTGATCCAACACAGGGAGAGGCAGGATACAATTTTTTAAATTAATTTATTATTATTATTATTATTATTATTATTATTAATCTTTTTAAATAGATGTTTATCTGTATTAAGAGTTCAGCTACTGTTTTCAGCTGGTTAATTTTTCTTTCTTTTTTTGTGACTAGAGAGGACATATACAGTAGGACTCTGGCAGGCAGTATCACTACACCCCCTCTACTTATTGTATTTTATAAACAGCATTCAAACATTGATCCTATGTGGAATGTGCGACATCTTGGTAAGTGTGTGTATGGGGAAATAATATGATGATTTTTTTTTTATTTATACCCCGCTCTTCAGCCAAGACTATCAGAGTGGCTTACAATTTGTTAAACAAACAGCTTCATTTACAATTGTAAGCTATTTGCCCCCAACAATCTGGGTACTCATTTTAGCGACCTCGGAAGGATGCAAGCCTGAGTCAAGCTTCAGCCCTTTGCTGGTCTTGAACTCGCCACCTTCTGGTTTTGAGTGAGTGGCTGCAGTACAGGCATTTAACCACTGCACCACCAGGGCTGATATGACCTTAGTTGTACCTTAATGGCAGATTTGATCTTGTATAATTGACACTGAAATGGTTGGGACCATATCCTTATTTTCTCTTTTGCCACCACTTTTGAGTGAACATTGACCATATAACTTTTCATATAACTCCTCTGAGCTTTTGAAAAAAGGCTGGATAGCAATCTAAACTCACTGATATTTGTTCTTTGATTCAAAGGTTCAAGCGCAGGCAAAAGATACTCCCCACAGTTCGTGAAAGCCGCCAAACTACTCCATTGGAATGGACATTTCAAACCTTGGGGAAGAACAGCATCCTATGCAGATATCTGGGAAAAATGGTACATTCCTGATCCTAGTGGCAAATTCAACTTAATTCGGAGGCACACCGAAATCTATGAGGCAAAATAAGATGGATTCACCACTTGTGTATTATCTCAGGAAACTTAAAAAGAGACCACGGAATGAAATCAGCAATGCTCTGTACATTGTTCATATTAAAACAGAGAAAAACTTAAGTGCTTGAAGCAGCTTGATAAAGGAGGTGGTATCTTCATATTTTCCAGTAAGAAGATGAAAACCTCCGTGAACTGGTATTTTGAACTACATGAATTCTTCAAGAATGATCTAGGGCTGAAAATGTTACAAAATATATTACAGACTTCATGCAGGAATGCACTAGATGAGTGACTGCCATATGTCTTGCAACTTACTCTGCTAAAGAGATGCTGCCCCTTTTTCCAGTTGCTTAACCTGTGAATATAAACTTTGTGTTAGATCTTTTTCTATTGCTTGAAAATTCATTCTGATTCTCAATGGTGGATTTTATTTGTATCTTCTGAAAACAATTAGATAAAATGTTTGTTTTAAAGAAAAGTGCCCATCAACACTAAATGAATCAATTAAAAAAATATGCATATGCAGGAAGCTGCTCATGAATTTGATGTATTCAAATGAATCTGACATGACACTTCTTCTACAAATGGTAACTTACATTTCATAAGATATAATTCCCTTTAATAAACTCCATTTGTTTTCTTTTCTTTCTGTCTTAAAAATATTTCTATCTCACCCTAAAGATCTCAGGGTGGCTTACTTACTAAATGAAAATAATATAAAAGAAAAACATACTACATATAATAACAAGTTAAAACATTTAAAAGACCTTAATCTTCAGGCAGGCACATACAAGAAGTATCCAGATCCTAAGGCATTTGGAACTTTAAATGAATATAAGGATTGATGTGTTTAAATTAATGTGATTCATTAAATTACATTATTTTGGGGGCAAGGCTAGTCTGGAACTGGGGAACTACTTTAAAGTAAAATCTAAGTTTGTACCAGTGATCAACAACTATTGTACAGTATAACCACCTTTGAGGAAGTTGCCCCAAGATCTATGCCACCTGCACTCTAGCCATTGTTTAGCCTGTCTCACTGTGTACAGGTCTTCTTATATGAATTTTAGGCTCAATGACACTTCCTATTGCACCTTTATTAAAATCTTTTCATTTCTGCATTGTTAGTGTAGGTAGTTCTCACCTGCAGCCAGGATTCCCGCCCCCCCAAAGGACCAAAAGAGTCAGGTCATGCAAACTTTATGAGTCTGTTCTTTAAGGCTACCATCTTATTTGTGCTTAACAGGGAATAAGAGCCATTAAATCCAGTGAAAATTGTTTGAGTAAACATGCACAGAGCTACACTGTACAAGTATGGGTTCAATTGATAATGGACTGTTAGTGTGTTGGTGTCCATTATCCCATCTTCCCCTAATACAGAGAACCCTGGAGACACTATAGTAGTGCTCAAACTTTTTACCCTTGAGACACTCCTTTACTTCTACATGCAGTTGTTATGCCCCCCCAACTTGATATTATATATGAATAAATCATTTCATTTAGTATGAATACATTAATATATAATCATGTTTTAACATTTTATAAAGAAATACAGTAATGTTCAAATTAGAACAGTTTTAAGTAAATTCAGCATTTAATTCAATGCATATGTAAATTTTTCACATAAAAGTTTGGGGGGGAAGAGAAGGAACCAGCCTACAATTTTGTGCCCCCCTTTGGGGGTCCTGTCCCATTTAAGAATGGCTGCACTACAAGGTTCCTGTGCCAAGCTGGATGTGCCTTGAATAGGGAACCTCTGAGCAAATGTACTGCAACATTTCATTGCAGATAAAAATCTTAACATGATCCTTGAAAATGAAAAAAACAACAAAAAACAACAGTTGAACTGTTTTTACAAGGTTAAACAAAGGTTCTGACCAGAAGTGTGTTATTTTGCCTATAAATTCAATGAACATGTAATCCAAGCTCAAATTGTTTTACAACTATCCATCATTAATAGTTAACTTTTGGAATGGATCAAATTCGTTTCACTAGCAAAGCTTAAATTTTTCCCCCAAGTTATTCATAATTTCAGTTGCAAGCATGCTGCTACTGGCCCTAAACACACCTTGTGATGCTCATGGAGCTTTTCATTTTCCTTGGACCTGTAAATACATTTTCATTTTTACTCTGCCCTGCTTTATACTTTAGGCTTGCAAGCTTCTGACATCTAAAGCTCAATGGTCAAAGCTGATCTGACTCGCTTGATGCTTATGCTACCATGGGACCAGGCCTCTGATTGCCCCACATATTTTTATATCAATTTAATATTAGAAAGGAAGCTTGTGGGGATGACTTAGACATGATCTCACTATGGACACCTGACCTGCTCACATATGGAAAAAATGGTTAGGGCTAGCCAGGGTCTAGAAGGCAAATCTGATGCAATTTACTGAATCTCCAGCATCAGCTCCGGCCAAAAAGATTGGAACGACCTAGGACAAGGACACTCCATCCAGGAACGTTACTAACCTTGTCCAGTGCATTCTCACCAATCATCCTTTTCCAATTCTATGATTCTAAGATCCAAGATTTGTTGCATCTCTAAACTATTCCTTCCCCAGGGAAGCCGTTTAGCAGAGCTGCTAATCCTTTCAAGGCTTGGCTTCTGCCAAGACACAATTGTGAGTATATATACAGGTAGTAAAATAGTAGTTCCCTGGGTTTAGTTTGCAAGCAGGCCTCCATGCTGCCAGTTTGCATCTAGATTCACATTCCCTCAGCCAGCACCCCCCCCCCCAAATGTTTCTAGGTGGCTACTGCACCCTTTCCTGTTCCTTCCGTTGAAAGCAAACTTCATCCTTGGTAAATATCACCATTAGCAAGGCCTCAAATCTATTCACCTCCCACTTTTGTTTCCCTAGCTCTTTTAAGTATGCATGAGTGTATGTGTGCTTTGTTAATTCCCTTAATAAAAATACAAAAACCCATTTGAATTTGCCTCTGGAGTTGTGTGTGATTCAGGCCTGGTACAGTTGGGTTGTTATCCTGTGACTGCTGTTGCCTCAGCCAAACTACATCAAAATACATTTTATTCTAAATCAAATTGATACTTTGTTTTCCATCATGTCTTGCCTTAAAGAAAAAGGCCCTCCCTCCACTCACCATCTAGAGGGAGAGAAAGGCAAGCCAGCTTCATCAGGCCTTGCCTGAAAGAAGGCCCTCCCTCCATCCACCATCATCCAGGAGAGAAGGGCAGGCCAGCTCCATCAGGCCTAATCAAATTAAGGAGGAGGGCCCTGCCTCTCTGCCATGGTCCAGGCTTCCGAGGGAGAGATCTGCTGGACTTTCCCCCTTCCCTTCTCTTTTTGTCATGTCTCTCTAGACTGTAAGCCTGAGGGCAGAGAAATGTCTAATTAATAATTTGTAAGCTGCTCTGATAGTCTTTTGGCTGAAGAGTGGGGTATATATAAATAAATATTCTCTCTCATTTGACCTAATAATTCCCCTAACACTAGATTAATTGTGGGAATCCTTACCAGATGCCAGGATTTGGGCAACACTTAGAACTGAGAAATGAGTTGTATAAACAGCATTAATTAAACCATTCTGTTCGACACCTGATTTACCTGCAGATTAAATAATCAAATCTTAGCTTTTGCAGTCATCTTTAACAATTACAAATACATCACTAAAGTGTGTTTTGTTCAATAGAGGTAACCTGCTGAAGCCCAAGTCTATTTTCTTCTAAGAAATTTTGCTTCTTGTACAAGTATGGGTTCAACTGATAATGGAAAAAAAGGTATTCACTGGAAACACAGATGAAAGAGAAGCTTAGTAAACTGAGTATTGGTCTGTTTGCGCCAACTGAGTATCTAGATCCATCTAAACACTAACACATAATGGGTTATATATTCTTTTTTTTAACTTGGAGGGGCCCCTCTGGGGACCCCTCCAGGTAAAACACAAGTCACTGTAGTGGGGGATAGCCACACCCTTCATTTTGCCAGTGGAGTCACCCTCCTAACTGGATTAGATGCCTCCCATAGACTGAAGATTTAGGCTGGATTAAAAGCAGGGGTGAGTGATTACAACTCTCATCATCTTAGTTTAGAAGAGTTTCAGAACATTTGGTGCCATATACCTGTTGCCATCCAGGCACAGGAATACCATAGCTCACACTCTGAATGGTTACCTCAATCATTACTGTTTTTTTGGGGGGGAGGGGGAACATATGACACAAGACATTGGACTACAAATCTCATCAGCAATAGGCAACAAAGCCAATGGTGAGGAACCGTGGAAGCGGTAGTCCAGCAACATTAGGAGCGCTGCATGATTTCCTCCTGTATAAATAAAAAACCCTTTGGAAATGTCTTACTATCCTGTTTTAATTTATTTTTACAGAATAGGTGCGGCTAAGACAACAGTATGTTACTCTTTTTCAATACAATTTACAGTGATTTGCTTCTATGTAGCTCTTCTGTATTCATTGTTGTGTACAATATTTACATGTGCCAGTTGTTTAGTAACTGGGGGGAAAAGTCTCTCTGTAGGAATTCAGTCTCCATGGGGTCCTCATCAGATCCCAGAAAGCTACAGAGCACTCAGAAACTTCAAGTATTTTGTTTATATATAATCCGTATTGAAATCATATGCATCATCCTGGTCAGCAGTCAACTTGTCTATGTCAACTTGTTTACCTTGAAAAGAAAAGGAGAATGTCAGACTAACATGAATCACTTGGTCTATTTAAGAAGGTTCACTTAATCTTGATGAAATTCATTAGTTTATTAATACCTGTAGACTGTATGCTCAAGTTTGCATTCTTTGTTTCCAGCTCTTCTGCTGTGGTTTTGCCACTCATTATTTTGTCATTTTCCTTAAAAAGGAAAAAAGAGAGAGGATAAATTCAAGATGTCTACATGGCAGTGGTATTGTACAAAACTGGAGAGCGAGAGGAGAGACTAATACATGTGCATTATTTCCAATAAATAATTTGCCTATTTAGCAGCTCATATAAATGGTTGGTAATTACTTCTATTTTACAAGAGAATTAAACAATGAATGATGTGATTGTCTGACTTAGTAGGCATCTATGGTAGGACAGAAATACAGGTCTGAAAGTCATCCCTTTTTCTCTTTTTGCTGGGAATCCATAACATATTATGTCAAGACCACTGCCTTGGTCTAACTCTTGGTTTCTCAGGTTCATTAATTTACCTCTTCAACATCTTCAGTATCGCTTTCTCTTTCACCCTCCTCGTCTTCTCCTTCTGTGAAGTCCTCATCTTCATTTTCATTTCCTTCTATGTTATCTGGTTCTAATACCTCTTCTGGCAGTTCTTCATCTTCTGTTATGCCAACCGTGAAGCCAGGAGACTGAAAGACAATACTGCTTGCTGGACTTGGGTAGATGCTAGCTGTAGAAAATGTTCATGAAGAGATTAAGAGGAACAGAATCACTAAGGTTGTCAATTTTGTTTGCTAGGTTTTCATTGACCAAAAACATCTATGAAGCTTTTAGAATGGCTTTGAACAAGCTTTTTTGACTCAGGGGAAATGTTCAGGAACTCAAGTTTTTTGCTTGGAATGCTCCTAGTGGAAGAAAATAATAGAATCAGAGCTGGAAGAGACCTCAAAGGCCATTCAGTCCAACTCCTTGCCATCCAGGAATACACAATCAAAACACCTTGACAGCTGGCCATCCAGCCTCTATGTAAAAACATCTAAAGGAGACTCCATCACAGTCTGAGGGAGTGTGGTCCCCTGCTAAGCAGCTCTTAATGCAAGGAAGTTTTTCCTAATAAAGATTAGAGCTTCATCAAGTCCCCACTCCCTCTACAGCTCCCACTTCACACACACACATATACAACTGTCCATATATGACATTTTAATCACAAGTATAGGAAGAAGAGTGCCAAACACTTCCTTCCCAGTCAAACCTGGATTGACGAACTAGATCCAGCCAGAATGGACACTGCAGCCCAAACCCCTGGAGGGCCACATGTACTGCCCCCATCTTACACTGAATAGTTCTTATATATATATTAACTTTACCTTTTATAGTGCTTCTGTTATTTTCTTCCAAATCCTGAACCTTAAATTCCTGCTTTGCTGCTACAACAGTTTGCTCGGAAAGGTGAGGCGGCAGGTTCCATGCTGCAGGTGGTTGTGAGTGGTAACTAACTCTAGCTCTAAAAAGGAATGAGTATTGCTTACAATGGTGTCAGGATCCCCATTCTAAAATGAGCACACACACACACACACACACACACAAATCATCCAGTTATATTTTAACACAGCACATGTCTTCCAGTCTTCGGGCTTGGCAATATTAATTACAGATTGACTCCCTTGAGAACAACCCCTTGCCATCCAAGAACGCACAATCAAAACACACCCAACAGATGGCATGCAGCCTCTGTTTAAAAACCTCTAAAGAAGATTCAATCACAGTCTGAAGGAGATTCAATCACAATCTGAGGGAGTGTGTTCCCCTGCCAAACAGCTCTTACTGTGAGAACAAAAGTGTTTTGGATCAGAGCTGGATCAGAATCTTAACTCTTGATTTTAAACCAGTTAAATCAATGGTTTAAATCAATAAGATGTGCTATTTGTTCATGAATTATATCCACTCATTCATTTTACTTATATTAAATTGCTTGCCACCCCTGTGCCTCCTTGTTTCATAAAACAGCAGCCTAATACTGTTCATTTGGCTCCTTTAACACAGTTTCTCTGCCTTAGCAGCAATGTGGTCTACTTCATTCCAAGCAAATTATAAATAAAGTTAAATAAATAAGTACTTACCCTGTCCAATCAGAGAGAAATAATTTAGCTGCACTCTCTGTGTCAGCAAGACCACCCTTTTTGAGCATTCCCCTCTTCCGAGCAAGTAGAGTTAAAAATTCTAAAGTGTTTCTGTAATCTGGCATGTTGTAGTGTAGCATTATCTGGGAAGGAAAAGAGCAAATCCTCAAAAAAGAGTTATCACATTCTCAGATGTCCTGGTAATGAATTAGTTATTTTCTAATCAAGGCCTTCTACAAAAAGAAATGCATGCTTTTGTTCTAGTTTCTATATCTGGAGCCATTATTGTTCTGCAAGGACAAAAATCAGAGCTGCGTCAGAAATCCTTTGAAAGCACTATTAGGCACAGAGCAAGATCAGAGTTGGATCTGATGTCTTCATTGTAACATTAAGACGTCACAAGTATCCTCATTTCTTGCTTTGCTAATATGGCAACAAGAACAAATCTGTTCAGTTTAATGATAAGACAGATTAAAATGCTACATTTACTTGTGTAACTTAAAGACAGATTTCCAATTCCATGAACTACCATATATACTTGTGTATAAGCTGACCTCATATATAAATAAAGGAACAAAATTATAGATTTCGATATGACTCATGGATAAGTTGAAGGCAAAACCTAGAGACATGGGAAAAGGATGTAAAGGAGGAAACAGAGGAAAATGATGGCAAAGAATTTACAAAACCATTTGTGCTCACTCTAAAGGTGGACGGATGGGGAGGGAGCTATGGTGAATCATGACTATGATGTGGGGAGAGGTGACCCTAGGTGCACACCTGTCAAAAAGTATGTAAAGACGAAAATTGTGACTAGCAACGTTTACAGCCTTTAACTTTAATGTGGTAACTTTGCCTGATTTTAATCCAGAAAAGCATATGCAAATGTCTCATTCAAATCCTAAAAGTCAGATTCTTCATTGCTGGAGCCCTCTTCCCTGAGTAGAATGGCAAAAGGTGAGTACTTAGTCCTTCCTGGGAGAACCTAAAAGAAGAACTGTACCCTTTTAGTCTCTCAGCACTCCTCTGAGAGGAACAGCCAATGGGTTTTCGTTGCTCCTATTTTCCCATTCAGGCATTCAGAAAGGCTGGAGAGAGCCAGGAGGTCAGGACTTCTTTTAAGTTCTTCTGGAACAGATTAAGCTCTTACTTTTCGCCACTCTACTCAGAGAATAGGATGGTTTCTTTTCTGATAAGATTTAAGGTACAGTATTTACAATGAACCAGGGTTAAGTCCTCAGATTTTTTAAGGCCTATTTATTTATTTATTTCTTATACATGAGTATATATGTTAGATAAATGGTCATGGCCACAGCATTTTATTTGGGCTGCTGTCCAGAGCTTGCTAGACAACAAAATTTACTACACCAGAGGCCAAAAATGTATTAGCATCTCCAAATTAGTTTTACCTGCTGCTTGTTGCAGTGCTTCAGAACAGCATCGATGGAATTAACTAAATTTTCACCATCAAAGTCTGTAGTACTTCTCAGTGCCAGTGCAAGAGTCGAGTTGGAAGGTGCTGTGATAATACATGGACTATCTAACATCTTGATATTTTTGTCAATGTGAACTATCTGCATATATCTTCAAGAAAAAACACATATCATTAAAAACAGGCATTCACCAATCACCACAAAGTGCTTATTGGGTCAATAAGCATATCATAAAGAAACAAGACGTCCAGGTTGACTAAGTAGAAATACCTCAGAAAGTCAACAGCAATATTGTCACAGACAGTGCGAAACTATAATCCTGGCAGGTACTGGGATACCTGAGATGTAGTCTCCACGTTACTGATGCTCTCCTTTCTTTTTCTTCTATAAATGAGTGAAACCAAGTACATTTAAACCTATGTTTCACAACTAGCAGTATTTCTCCTTTGACACCCTTCAATCAAAGGATATCCCCCCCCCCACCTTTAAGGAATATTATTTTCAACACTTTCCATTAGCAATACAAATTGGATCTGCTATGGGAAAGATGTATCTTAAATATTACAGGTGCTATAAAACAACTTCATAAATACATCTCCCTAATGAGATTATTTTTTTTTTACTGCTGAAATCCATCAACTGTATCTAAATACAAAGACCTTAGACACCAAAAATCAGATAACTGTACAGTTTGATAGAAGTGAGAGGTAAAACCAGAGGAAAGGCAAGTCATTAAACATATTGTTTCATAAAAGCAAACTAACTTAGTGAGGCCTCTATCTGGTCCCACGTTGCAGGCACGTATTTCTTTCAGGCTATTGATTATACTGCTTTTCCCCACATTAGGGAAGCCTGTGATACAAACACAAAAAGAATAAAGATGCATTATTCTGCACAGGAAAATTTTTAGTAAACATTTTCCAAATCACATCTGGGAGAAGGAATGGCATCTTCCTTATACTACATACCAGGAAGATCAGGAAAGGTGAGGAAGGTTATGCTACAAATTCAACCCCCTTTTTTTCCTCCTTTGCCTGCCCCTTGCAATATTACAAGGACACAGAGCAGTCAGCATGAAGTTGTTATCTCAATTTTTTTTGGGCAACCACTTGTCCAAAAATATTTTAACGTGTGTGTTTTGAATAGTGTTCTTGATGGGTTTTTTTTGTGCATTTAGGTGAAGACCTTCGATGTAAGCCCATATTTAATGCACAATTGGGCAAGTATGATGCACCCCGTGTTTAACTGGAATAATAGAAGACAATTTAACTTTTTTGGGGGAGTCTGTTATTATCCATCCCCTGTACCGTAAGCCAATAATATATGATTCTTTTATTTATTTGGCTTTCAAGGCTTAAGTGTTCCGGTTTCTAATCTAAGAACAACAATTAAAGTATCTTTAGGAAGACCTAATATGATCTCAAAAAATAATTCTGGGTGGGTTCCAAGCTTGTTATATCTGAGGTGCTAGAAGTACCCTCCAAATCTCAGCTCCATAAAGGGGTTGTACCATTGTTTTAGCTTTACACACTAAATTGCCTCCTTTTGTTACAGCAAACCTTAATATTGCCTTTGCTAACCTATAAGCTTGTACTTTAACATTTAGCAATTGATCTTTCCATGAAGTGTTTTGAATATTAGCTCTACCTTTTTAAACACTATCGACAAAGTGAGATCAGAGTTGGATCTGAAGTCTTCACGATAGTAAGACAAAAATATATATCCTCATTTCTCACCAGTAATACAACAGGATATCTATCACCCCCACATACAGGATCCAGGCGTCTCATGCTGACACCCTAGCAGTGCCATTAAAACTTAAACTGAGGCTTCAAGGGACTATTAATATGTGATACCACACTGCTGCTGAAAGTGAGTAACAGCAGTCAAGCATATATCAAAATCAAGTGAGCGTTGCACAGAGAAGAGTGTGTACTTACCTACCACACCAACTTGTATAGCTTTCTCTTTAGTTGTACTATGTTCTTGAAGGAGTTTTAGAAGGCATTCACTCCCAAAGCACAAGCTTCCTCTTGTTAACTCAGTGTAGGCATTGTGTCTTTTGGTGTGTTTTTTTTCTTGCTGCAAATTTAAATTTTAAAATTTTAAAAGCTGTATCAATGAATATGAATTTTACAAGTAAATGGGGCTTAACAGAATTCAAGTTACATGCTGAGCTTATGCAGCAAACGAACAAGTACTTTCACCCCAGATGTATCTTAACTTGAAGAACAATTTGTCAAAGGACCAAAGCCGTTATATCTATGAATGGGTGGAAACGGAAGATGAGTTCAGAACTGATACTGCATTTGATAATATCAAGGAAAAAACTACAGTGCCCCCCCCCCATGCAAAAATACATGGACTACTGCACTGCATATTATTCAATGTCAGTGTGAAAGCTCATATTTTAGCATATGCATGTTCATGTCACCACCATTGAATATGGGGTGTGGCGATTTGCAGGTGGTAAAAATAATGGATCAGAATATGGATAAGGTGGGCCACTATTTAATTGTTAAATAGTGAGTACTTGTCTTATACTCAAGCACAAAAGTCTTAACTAAACTGTAGATTACACTGTAAATGCTGATTGACTGGTTGACATGTTTGGCATTACTAAGGAGCTCTGTAATATTAATCTACCTGTGCAAATACAGGGTTACTCCACACATTTCAGAAATATGATTGGTGTTAGTTCCAAACTAGGTGTATATATGTAGGAAAAGGCCAGATAGACAAATAAATCTTTTTTTGCTTTTCATAATAATATGATACAAGAAACACATTTTTCAACATTAGATAAGAGATGACAGGATGCCTTTACCACAGTTTTATCTTTTAGCTGAATTGCAGACTTAAAAGCAACAGTTGGAAATTCCTTATTCAAGTAAATCAGCCATTTCTCCAAGTTCTCTTTTGGTACCAGATCTGGGGGGAAAAACAGAAATTAGCCATTGTTCACATTGTGATGATGATGTAAGTATTTCATAACATAAAAGCATTACTCCTACAATAAAATTACCATTAAAAGTTAAAAAATAGAAGCAATTTCTTACTGTAGGGAACTGTGAGCTCAGAGTTGGATCTGACAGTCTTCAGAGGCATATCAGTATGTTTTTGCATTTTCCTCATAGCTCACCTCCACCAGAAAATGATTAGCAATTACAATGTAATCTACAGTTTAGTTAAGGCTTTTGTGCTTGCGTATGAGACAAGCAAGTTCTAGTGAAATCTTATCAAAAACATCCCAGTCCCAACACACATTAACTTGAAGCTAAGTCTCACTGTTGTTTAATGAATGTATTTCTAATCAAGAACTTCTATAGAAGACCTGAACACTTTTGAACACTTAAAGTTACTGAACACAACATGGCTTCCACCAAAGTAAACACACACAGACCACCATTCAAATCAGCTATTTCTAGCTCTAGTTTTTGTATGTTTTTATAGAGGAAATAAATACTTGGGGTTTCAGAGTCTATTAATAGAACTGTTAAGTATCTATAGAGTAAAAACAACAACAACAACAACAAAAAGACTTACCAATTTTATTTAAAAGCAACAGGAGTTTCTTCTTTCCATCTGTCTGAATAATAAGTTTTTCCACTTGGGGGCATCTACAGCCTAAAGGATCTCTAGCATCCAAGACTTCCAACACTATATCAGAAGCCTCAATCACCTAGAAAATAACAGGGAAGATGTATATTTCAGCCTACAGACTTGAATGTGCTTCTACTAACATAAAATTCACACTGGTATTTTTGATGTCACATTCATTTTGGGTAACAGAAATGTACTTATTAAAAGGACACACTTTCCGGCACAGCTCAATCTAGTATCACTTGTAAAGCATGACTTTTACCATTTTCAACAACATATAAAACTGGCAACTGTTCTCTGCTGTTGTGCTCACTTAAAAACAGGGGAATGCTGAGATCCAGTGAAAGATTATACATTACAGTAGAAATAAGGCATGGGTAATTTTCCCAGATGGGACCCAACTGGAAAATCCATGTAAAAGCCAAGTTATAATAAGCAAATATTACATAATAAACGACAATTTGAATTTTAAAAAGGCTGCACACTTCAAATGTAGAATCATAGAGTTGGAAGAGACCACAAGGGCCATCCAGTCCAACCCCCTGCCATGCAGGAAGTCTCAATCAAAGCATCCCCAACAGATGGCCATCCAGCCTCTGCTTAAAGACCTCCAAGGAAGGAGACTCCACCACTCTCCGAGGGAGTGTGTTCCATTGTCGAAAAGTTCTTACTATCAGGAAGTTACTCCTAATGTTGAGGTAGAATCTCTTTTCCTGTAGCTTGCATCCATTGTTCTGGATCCTGTTCTCTGGAGCAGCAGAAAACAAGCTTGCTCCCTCCTCAATATGACATCCCTTCAAATATTTAAACAGGGCTATCATATCACCTGTCATGGCCAGCCATGAGGAGGACTCTGCTCTATCAGCCCCAGTGGAGTCTGGGGCACAGCAGCCTAGTCTGGCCCCAGTAGTAGGGCAGGACTCAGAAGATTTAGTGGAAAATGTTCAGGTCCCTGCATTTACTCAGAGGAGAGCTGAAAAGCAGGACTTGAGAAGGTCAGAGACTTGCAGAGAGAGCCTCATCAGGCAGGTAGCAACTGTGATCAGGGAGTTATTTATAACAGGTGGCAAATGCTGAGGGCTCTCCTCAGAGACTATTAGTTCTCCTAAGAGAAGGCTGCTTGGTATTTGACTCCTAGACTCTTGACTGCTTTGAATTCCTAGACCATGTATTGGACCTGCTGACCACCCTTCTGGCTTTTCTAACCTTGGACTGTTTTTGGCTTACTCTCTTTTGGACTTTGCTTGGATGAGTTTGCAAAAGGTACTGCCATGGCATTTACTGTATATCTTTTGCCAAGGACTCTCTTATCAGCTGTGCGAGTGGGTGTTGGCAGCTTTTCTGGACATCACCTCTTAACTTTCTCTTCTCCAGGCTAAATATCCCCAGCTCCCTAAGGCGTTCCTCATAGGGCATGTACATAATGTCACTCTTGCATCTAAAAAGCTATCTATGTACTAAAGGGAAACAAGTATCAGACCTCAGAAAAAAAGGCTCAGTAATCTTACCTTTTTAAGTTCTTGGCAAAAGGATTTCTTTGAATTTTTAGCAACCTGCTGGTTTGACTTTGTTTTTTGTTTTTTAGTTGATTTCTAAAGTAGACAGGGAAATAATTAAATTCAGAAACTAGGAACTTATAACCAAAATGATGAAAGTAGTAGAAAATTATCCACGTAACTATTTTGTAGAAACATTTTTAATCTAATAAAATGTCAGTTATTACAATGAAAAAGTTTTTAAAATTATTGGTTGTAATCCAAAACCATACATGTTTATGATGAAAGCAAACTAGCTATTTTAGGGAGAAATAAAGGAAGCAACACTGATAGGCTAACCCCTTGAGGCAAAATGATGGAAGGCAGGGATGGAGTATGCTGATTGTATGTATACCAGCTGAAGTAGAGGAAGCAAAGTGACAGCCCTGGCCTTCCTCTTCTTGCCTATTCTCTGTGTGCTCTGGGTGGCGTCCTGTTAGTGACATATGCACCTGTATGTATCTTTTTTTGAATGGAATGCGGGGACCTATTCTGTAGCACTTTGTGCATCATCTAAAACTTCCTTTCCTGGAAGCTGTCAAACCCTAGGAGGGACAATTATTGCTGCTGCTTAACAGTAAAGAGAGCAAGGATGTAATTCGAATGAAAACAAGGCAGGGAAGGGAAAATGAGGATGCATTTCATCTGTGAGCACACATTCATTTCTTCCTCCCTCAGAGCTGAACCAGCTGCTTATTCCTCATCTGAATTGCCACTCATTTATTTTCCTCCCCACCAATAAGCAGCAGCAGTGGCTATTCAAAGGGCTTGACATCAACTGGGACAGCGAGAGGACACAGGTGGAGCATTACACTGGTCAGTGTAGGCTCTCAGTTACTATGCCCAGTTGTATCCTGAACTGTGTAGAATAGGAAGTTCTGGATGGACATCCCAACTGAACTTTATGTTTATTACTGGCTCACTAACCCTGATGTATGAGCTCTAGATGCCACTATACCAAAAATAACAAGATTTTATAGCTTAATGGAACACCTTTCTTGTTCTATCATCTCAGTTTCTGACTGAAATGCAGTCTTTGAATGCATACCTTTTCACCAGGTTTTACTTCACAAGCATCCTTTTTATTTTTTTCTTGTTTACGTTTCTTTTCTAGCTCTTTCTGCCGATCAAGTTTTTGCTTTTCCCTCAGTTCTTCACGCTGTTCACACAGGAAAAACAACAACAATTATATGCAGAAAGGATTTCTTTCCACACTTAGAAAGGCAGCAGCTGCAACTAACTATTCAGAATTTTACTGCAGTATTATGTATTGATGGCACACTACAATGGAAACCAAGAAAAATAAAGCATGTAGCCAGTCAGTGGAAAAACTACAAACTATGGAAAACGTAGGGGAAAATATCTGATGGCATTACAGGTAGAAGAGAAAACTTCATCGTGCCTGCTAAACATGAAGCACCAATTCCTAACTAGTTTTCAACCTGCTTCTGATTTCTGTTTCTCTGTGACCAAAATTTTATGGGAGCAGAAATGACACGTTTACAAATGCTTAATGACTGTTGCATTGATGCTGCAACAGAAAAAAAATGCAAAACTCACTCCACATTCATCAGATTTTACTATTCAACTCAAAACTCATTCAACTTATTAATTAAAATGTTTAAGTAAGGCCTACCTTCTAGATAGTTGCTAGCACAACCACTGACAGCAAATTGGATTCAATAGGGAATGGAATTTCCATAACATAATGTGTAGTCATTTGTTTTACCCTTTGCTTCCTTTGCTCAGCTTCTCGAAGGACCTCTTCTTTAAAAGGTGCAGAATTGGGAATTCCTAGATCTTTCTTTGGTTTTTTGTGCCCACGCTTCTTGGCTTCCTTCCTGAGTTTTCTCTTGTGTTCTCGTACCTGTAATCAATAACAACATAATATTGCTATTAAAATTGCTTTCCTGACAACTATCAACACAAAATGTCACAATTCTTTATGAGGACAACTTTATGAGGAAATACTGGGAAACAAAAACTCAGGTTTTATGGTTCAGAATCAGAATACCAGGAACATGAAAATTATCTTGCCATACATATGCAACAATTTAATCTAAGATGAATTTCTGAATCTAACAGATGCTATCATTCAAGAGAGGAGCATACAAGGGACAAACTTGAGCAAATTCAACCTATGTGTATGCTAGTTTTCTATTGCTTTCTCAATTATTCCCAATAGAAAAACCTTGGTGCAAAGGCCACATCTATTTGAAGATCTGTCATTATTATATTATGAATTGTAATACGAACCTACTATATGGGAGCATTTCCAGCAGTTAGTTTTATTATCTTTGTATATTTGAGCAATTCTTTGTGGCGACAAATGCCATCTATATATCATATTGTAATTGTTCTCTCTCAAGTCCTGGCACTTAGTATAGTTCATTCTGATTCCATATTTTTCCCACTGATGGTACTCTATATTGTGCCCTACATTTTGTGCCCATTTTATCATGCTGTCCTTGATTACTGTATCTCCTTTTCCCCATCCCAGTGTAATAATAACTTACAGCATTTTAAAATCATTTTTATTTCTTGACTCTGCTATTTTATCCCATTCCAATTTTTTAGTTTGTATTCCTTCTTTTTTATGTCCATTTTATACCTCTCTTTTAATTGTCTATACAAATACCAATGGCATCTTATACCTCTATGGTTTAATTCTTCCTGTGATTTTATTTCTAAATACAACTCTATAGATTATGATGAGATTTTTTAGTCAAATAATATACTATATTTGCAATTGTTTTTACAAAATTAAAGACTTTCTGTTTTAAAACTTCATCAATATTCCAAACAGTACAATTTTGTATCCTAAGTAAGTTATGAAGGAAGCTTTCTGTGTTGCTATAGCTGTAAAAGACATTTTAGTTTGTTAAGAAAATAAATTTTGCATGTTGAGAAGTTTATCTTACCTCAAATTTCCATTTTCTTCTTCCAAATTTTCAGATTTTTTTTGGATGACTTTAACATTTCTATAATTTCCCCACCCCTATACCCCTTCCCCCCATTTGGAGAAACAGTAACAACAACAACAACAACAACAACAACAACTTTATTTTAGTATCCCGCCTTTCTGCCAGGGCAATCAAGGCGGCTTACATCAAATAAAACATTGGACCCCCTCCTTAAAAGAGAACTTAAAAGTAACTAATGCAACAGGTCATATCTACCTTTTTCTGTATTTTATAACGTTTGTGACATGTCATGCGCTTACTGGCTTTCTTCAGCTCTGAAAAACAGTAACATCAAAACTTAAATCAATTCCAGTCACAACCTACTCCTCCAAAACATAGTCCATGGTCCAAAGCCTGGTCTATCCATGGAAAACGTAGGATAGTTAAAAATTCAATTAAGTATAACAAATAGAACTTGAAGCTACAAAGAGAGGACGATACGTAACCCCTATATTAAAAAAATCCTTCCAAAGAGAAAACCAGCATACCGGTAGCAGTAAAAAGGCTAGATAATTTTTTTGTTCACAATAAGCAGTGTGTAGGTGTCTTAAACATGAATGACATTAAGAGGCAGTAAACTTTATACTTCATCATACCTTCAGATTGCATTATATGTTTAGGAATTTCAGGCCTAGCTACTAAATCAAGTACTTTCTATATTCACAGAAACTGGCCCCTATTAACGAGATGATACAATACAACTCTCAACCCTATATCTGGGATTCTTTTAACATGGAAAACTTCTAGAAGGAAGAGTGTGTAAATAGAAAAATAATTAGTCTGCTCATATGACAAAGTTTCTGTTTATGTACAGTATGTGTTACCTTCATATATCCACATGAATAATAATGCAGATATCTGAAAAAAGTACATATGGACTCAGATATTAAATTTCAATGAGTTTTGAGATATGTGTGCATACAAATATATGTCCACAAACACAAATATCTGATTAAGCAAGAACAGAAACCATACAACCAATATTTAAAAATTGTTGTCTGGAAATCCTCACTCCAGGTGCACCTCACTGTAGAAATAATGCATTTTGACATGACTTTAACTGCCATGGCTCCATCCTACAAAACCATGGGATTTACAGTCTGTCAGAGAAGGCGAAGGGCCTTGTAAAACTACAAATCCCAGGGTTTCATAGGGTGGTTAGTGGCTAGTTGTGTCAAACTGCATTATTCCTTCCCAGATGTACCAAAGGCTAAAGACCATGAAAAACTACATATCCCTGGATCCTTATAGAGTGGACCTACAGGTAGTGGTCAAGCAGCATTATTCCTACAAAGTAGATGCACCCAAGGCGAAGGATCTTGTAAAACTACAGGTCCCAGGATCCCATAGGACGGGGCTACAGCACTTAAAAGCGGTTTCAAACCTCCACCATTTCTACAGCGTAGACACATTCTCCTGGAAAGAAACAGACTCCACAGAGATGTGGGCCCGATCTACACGGGCAAAATGTGGCGCCTTTAGGGCTGGAAAGGGCGCGAATAGGGTTAGGGAGGGCACAGTGTCCGCACCTTCCTTAACCCTAAACCGTATGGATGCTGTCATTATAAAATGGATGCCACCATGCGGGTGTGCCATGATCGTGACATGGCGTGTGCAGCTCCGCTCTGGGCCCCACAACAAACTCCAACTCCCAGCATTCCATAGCCTTGAGCCAAACAGAGTTAAAGAGGTGCCAAACCTGGTTATGCCTCCAGTGTGGATAGAGCCTAGATTACTTGCGCTACCCTCTTATGGTGCTGCTATTCCACTTTAACTGCTCTGGCTGCCTCCTGTTGCATTCTGGGGTTTGTAGTTTAAGGGAGGGGGACTTAGAATCCTCAGCCAGAGAGCTCTTAGGCCTCACTGAACTACAAAACCCAGAATGCAACAGGAGGGAGCCAGAGCAGTCAAAGTGGAATAGCAGCCCTATGAAAGGGCAGTGCGATAATGTGGCCAAAAGAGTAACTGTGATATAACTAGGGCATTTCCTGTTTAACTCTTGTTTAACACTCGCTTAAATCCTGCTTGCCCCCTAGTGTGATAAAGCTCTACGGCCTTCTCTTGAGGCTGAGAGAGCGTGACTTGGCTCCTGTTTGCCATCTGCTTTATCGCACTAGGGGCCAAACAGGATTTAAACAAGAGTTAAACAGGAAATGCCCTATGTTTATCACAGGACATTTCCTGTTTAACTCTCGTTTAAACCCTGTTTGGCCCCTAGTGTGATAAAGCAGAAAGAGCCAAAGAGCAGCTCAGAGCATTCACAGGAATGCCAGCCACCATTGCCTCAAAATGGAGGGCCTTCAAGGAAAATAAGGGAGACATAATGACTCAAGAACAACTCCAAGCATTCCGATGCTGCGTTCACACTGGAGAAATAAACCGGTTTCAGTGCCATGGCTCAATGCTGTGAAATTCTGGGAATTGTAGTTTGTTGTGGGGTCCAGAGCGGAGCTCTGCTCCGCTCTGGACCCCACAACAAACTACAATTCCCAGAATTTCACAGCATTGAGCCATGGCACTGAAACCGGTTTATTTCTCCAGTGTGAACACAGCCCTAGAAGTGTCAAGCCATGTCTCCTAGTCTGGCCTTCAAGGAAAATGGGGTGAAATTGCCAAGGAAAAGCACAGAACACTCCTGGCAATGTCAACCCATGCTTCTTAAGTCTGTCTCAAAATGGGAGGAGGGGACCCATAAGGCAAAACTACTCTTGGCCAGGCTCAAAAGGGAGGACGTTGAAGGAAAATGGAGGACAGGACCAAAGAAAAAGCTCAAGGCACTTATGGAGGGCCTTTTTGGGGGGGGGGGGAGAAAAGAGGAAGGCTTCTGACCATCCAGATATCTCCCCCCAACTCCATGATAATAATAATAATAATAATAATAATCTTTTATTTATGTATCCCTCTTATTATTTATGTATTATTATGTAGCATTATTTATGTATTATTTTTGTAGCCCGCCTTTCTTCCTGGGCGACCCAGGCGGCTTACATGGAACAAAACAGACTTAAGTAAAACGTTACCTGGATAAACAAGACAGAAACACTCATCCATTGGAAAGAGAATTAAATATAACGCAATTTAAAAGAATTATTAAAATAAACTCACCAATGAAAAAGAACAAAATAATAAATCAAATAATAATCATAGTAATAAATAACATAATAATAATAATAATAATAATAAAACTTGACCCTCTCCCCCCAATATAAAAGGCTGCTCACTTGGCCTCTTCATGGCTGCAGCGTCCTCCTCCTTGGGCTGCTCCACGTGGAATGACGGTCAGCTCTGCCGCGCATGCGCATCACCGGCTCGTCCTCTGACTCTGAATGAGAGCGCTTGCCGTAAAGTAAAACGCGGCGGCGGCGCCTGGCTTGTCTCCTCCTCCTCCTCCTCGTCGCCGTCGCGCGGCCGGCCTCGCTTTACGGCCGGGGCTCGTCCTTTTGCGACACGGCGGCGGCGATAATAAGGCTAGGTGGGTTAGGCTAGTTCCTGGCCTTGTTGTAGTGAGAAGAGTAAGGAAGGGGCCACAGTGGCGGCGGCGGTGAGAGCGCGAGGGGCGGCTGCGGCTGCGGCTGCGGCGACGGTGGCCGAAAGGGGCCGCGGTTGCAGGAGCCGGAGGATCGCCCTCGCAGCTGCAGCAGCCCAAGGAGGAGGAGGAGGAGGAGGCTGGGTAAGTAAAGGGAGAGAGGCCTTTGTGTGGCTGGAAGGGGGATGTGGAGGGATAACCCGCTTTCATACCGCTTTAACTCTTGAGCTGCGTCCACACTGGAGTGATTGGGAGTCCTGGGGATTGTAGTTCATTGTGGCACCAGAGCTCACTGGCAGAAGGCTAAATTATCTCACAAAATTTCAGTTCCCAGGACTCCCTAGCCCTGAGCCAGGGCAGTTAAAGCGGTCTCAGACTGGATTATTTCTGCAGTGTGTTTTGGACCATAGTCTCAGAGGTGCTACACGATTTCTTTACGTAATGATCCAAAATGGGCTTTGACAAACTGAGCTGGTATACTGATAAATTTATGAATTTCATAGAAATCTTCATACTAGACAAGTATTTATCTGAAAGGATGGGGAAACTGTATAATTAGTGGTGGAGGTATAAATTAGTTCTTTTAATCACACTATATATACACCAGCTGTTCTTGTACCAACATTTAAAGTGACATGGGCCAGTGTGGTGTAATGGTTTGAGTGTTGGACTAGGACATTGGGAGATGAGGGTTCGAATCTTGGCTCGGCCATGGAAACCCACTGGGTAACCGTGGGCAAGTCACACTATCTCAGCCTCAGAGGATGGCAGTGGCAAAGCCCTGCTGCCAAAACTTGCCAAGAAAACCCTGTGATTGGGTTGCCTTAGAGTCACCATAAGTTGGAAACAACTTGAAGGCACACAGCAACAACAAAGTGATAGTCCGTTCTATCTTTTGAGCAGTTTAATTTCTAGCAATAATTGTATATATTTTCAGTCAAAAACGAATAATGATCAACAGCAAGTATTTTAGGGGAAATGGGCAGATGGTTTTGTCAAGTTTCTCATGAACTCCCTATATCTCTTACATAGGCGTCATCTGCACTGCAGAAATAATGCAGTTTGACACTGCTTTTGCTTTCATGACTCAATGCTATTAAATCTTGGGACCTTAATTTGTTGTGGCTCCAGAGCAGAGAAGGCTAAATATCTCAGAAAACTGCAGATCCCAGAATTCTATAGTATTGAGTCACAGCAGTTAAAGCAGTGTAAAACTGCATTATTGCTGCTGCGTGGAAGCAGCCATAACAGTTGCTGGATTTCTTATAGGATTGATAGAGCTGACACTTGTTCTACACGTAGTGTAAAAGGGCTTTGATTGTTTATATGACTGTGTTGTTTCAGGTTTTGTAATAGCACCTAGATAGGTATTTCATTGTGTTAATAAAATTAGTAATAAGGAGCCTTAACTTTCTTATTTGAGAGCTTGGAAAAATAAAAAAAAATTATAAAAAATAACATTTTCAAGCTCTGAAATAAGATTACACTCCACATGCTGATTTTATCATGGATTCTGGGAGTTGTAAATAAAAAAAGGGATTCAAAGCTCTGATTTATTTATTATTTGTTTTATTATTTCAAGTATAAAAAGCATTATGTAACAATGATAATTAACTCTTGTAACAAGCAGTGCTCTTAATACAAAACAAGAGTCAACATACCAATTTTTTAAAAAAATTCAGTTATTGGATGTATATACGGTGAAGGCTATTAAAACCAAATAGAGCATATTATTATTATTATTACTATTTGAGATTTATACCCTGCTCTTAACACAAAAGGTCTTTAGTTTTGTGCAAATAATTAGTGCAGGATATTTTTGGAAGCAAGCTGTTCTAAAGACTAGATACAGGTTTCTGACATGCAGCGTGATGTGGTAGTTTGAGCATTGGACTGAGACTCTGGAGGCCAGGGTTCAATTCCCAGTGTGGCGGCCATGGGATACCACTGGGTGATCTTGGGCAAGTTACATGCTCTCAGCCTCAGGGGAAGGCAGTGGCCAACCTCTTCTGAATAAACATTTCCAAGAAAACCCCATGATAGGTTTGCCTTAGGTTGTCCGTAAGTGGGAAAGGACTTAAAGGCACCCAACAACAGGTTCCTGTTAGATTGTTAGGCAAAAAATAAATATTTCTTATAAGGTGTCTCAGTTGCGACTTTCAGATACCCCATGTCCTTGGGAGCATCTCCCTACACCATTGTCCCTGCAGAAAATTGACCTTAAATCTGCTACATGAAGAATATAGAAGCAGATAGGAGGGAGGGTTATTTGGCAAGTGGCTGAGGAGTGAGGGAGGTCCACAGGAAGCCACACCTAGACAATATTGTAAGAATTCATTCTTCAGATTACTGATGCATAGATAACAATAAAAATATGCTTATTACCATGAAGCTGTTGGCTCACAAAATTACCAGCTAGAGCAGGGTTGAGTATGATGCAGTCCAGCAGGTGTCATTGGACTGTAGTTCCTAGCATCCCTTGCAACTACCTATGTTAACAAGGGCTGCTGGGGCCTGCTGCAGCCCAGCAACAACAGAAGGGCTTCATGATTCCTCAGCATTTCACTAGAGAAACAGGCTCCCTTTATTAGAGAATCAAGTTCTAGTCCAGAGATGGGCACAGTGCTGCCTCCAGGACCATTCTTGTGAACTACAGGAACCCCCAAAGCGTGCTCCCAAATGCACTATAGGAGGTGTGGAGGGCATTTCCACCACATTGAGAGGCTGCAAATTACAATTGTTTTTTTTTTTAAAAATGTTTTGCCCCAAAATGTCTTTGGAAACATGGGATACATTTCCACCATAGTTTGTATCCACTATGCTAGAGGCCTTTTTTTGAAGCAGAAAGTGAACAGGAAACGATTCCTGTTTTTGTTATTTGTTGTTTGTTTAACAAAGGCCCAGGAAGACACTGAAGCATGGTGAAAATGGTCTCCATACCATCAGAGGTTGTTTAGGGGCAAAAATTTTGATGGTGGGAGGGGGGGGCAAGATGAGGTGAAGAGAAACAACTCTTCTCAGGCTCCTGGAGGGCTAATGTAGCCTCCTAAGCCTTCTTGGTTGCCTTTTCTGTTCTTGTACTAATGAATCTAGAAGTGTGTTCCATTGAACCTATTGAGGCTATGTGTCTTAGTATACGTACATGGCAGTTCACTTAGGCCAAAACAGATGGGCCAAATAAAGTAGCTTCCAACTGCTTCAGGAGTGTGGCGTTTTGATGATATATGGCCCCAAAGTGGCTAGAAGCTGCTCTGAGGCCAGCTAAGGTGGCCCATTGGGGACTGCGGCGGTGGTCCACTTCAGGAGTTGGCTGTCTGGTTGCTGTGGTCCTGGAGCGATCATGGCTGGAGCATCTGGAGATCGCTTCTTCATGCCCATCTGCTTCACCTCTAAATAACAGTAGAAAGTAATCCAGGCTACTGTGCAGAAAAGCAGGGGTATCCCAAACACTATGACAGCACTTTAAAGGTGTGACATAAACAGATGAAACCCACCCTTCCTAGATCATTTTAATTTTAAGTCTTAAGAATCATCTTGCCTGCATTTTTAATTTTAGTTTTATTTAAATTTATTATTATTGCTGTTATTATTTTTGGTCATTCTCCAGTCCATAACTTTACATGGAGACAACTTCATTGACTCAGGGAATTTACTGCTATTCTTGAATCAAATATAAACTTTAAAAAAGAGAGAGCACTGTGTGTTATCTACATATAAAGACCTATTTAAAAAGCATTAAAAAGTCTCTCAGAAGCTGCATGTAGATGATAAGTAGTAGATTATACATACTTGCTTAATTAATTTGCTGGTTTTCTAAGTATGGCTGTTGGTCTTATGATTAAACTGAAATGTATTTTCTCAGTGACGTGGACATTGACCAGCCTTTGCTCTTTATGAAAACTCTGAACTGCACTTGTCCCTCCACATTCACTGGGGTCAGGGGCACAGGACCCCGTGAATATGGGGAAAAAACGTAAATAACAAAAACACTATTCTTTTTACCTGAGAGAACACCTCTCTAGGAATCTCTAGATCCTCCAGTGCAACTCTGTGGTCAACATTTGTCAGACATTGACCATGGAATTGCACTGGAGGAGCTACAAATGCCTAGTGGCATGTTCTGTCTAGGAATCTCTAAGTCATTCAGTGCGGCTTTTGGTTAAAGTTGACTATAGAGTTGCGCTGAAGGACCTAGATATTCCTAGAGAGAACATATTAATAAAATCTGTGAATAATCAAATCCACAAAAGCCAAAGCCTCAGATGTGGAGGGATGACTGTATTCTTCGTCGGTACACTTTTATTGTCAATCAGTAACTTGTATTTAAGCTATTTTAAACTGTGAACTCTATATACTAAATGGCTAATGAATTCTTTCTTAGAATTATATAAATGTAATGAATGCTATTCCTGTACTATGTAAATCAAAAGTTTGCTGTTGACTAAATGGTAATAGGGGTGTACCCTTTGCTTACACTTTCAAAGAATGTGCTTTAAACCTAGCACTAGTCCTACCCAGCATAGTCCCATTGCAACCAGTGAGATTCAGGAGACTAACCAATCCCATTCATTTCAGTGGGTCTGCTCTAGATGGGACTAATGTTGGATTTAGATCATTATTTTGAAGTTTTTTTTTGTTTTTGTTTTTTTGTGGAATGTCATTTAACTTAGTATCTCTGTTCCTGCTTTTCTTTTCTTTTTTACTGTTCTGCAGTAGATTGTTCCTTCCAAATTCCTTGATTTACCTGTTCTTCCCTTTGTTCCTGTGTTTTTCTTTCCTTTTGTTGTCTTCTCTTTCAGTTTTGGCTGTACTAATACTACTGCTGACTTGGTGCTTTAAGGATTTGCCTTTTCTCACTTTCTTTACTTGCCTATCAGACATAATGAGGAGACTGGCTTTTCGTGGTGCTGGTTGTACTCTGGTAAATCTGGTAATTTACGGATAATGTGTGTGTGCTGTTTTGTCCCTCTCCTCCACACATCTCAGCTGTTTGTTTTATATTTAGCTTAACAGCTCATGCTTCTTCATTTATCTCATTCATGAGTTTTTAATTAATCCAGTTCTCTGAATATTAAATGCAGACATTCCAATCCAATTCCAATAAACTAATAATTCTTGTAAAAATAATTGTATGAACAAGATAATTGCGGGCCATTGCAAGTGTATGTGCGCAATTTTTGTAATGTTAAGATGCCACATTGGAAATCAATTACATTTAATTAATGCAATCTCTATGTTTTGTTTAGCGAACAGAATTTAAGTAATGTTGAATACTGAGAGTGCTGCCATCATATATGGTTATACAATTATGATTCTAGAAAGTTTTAAGGATGATAGGGAGAAATTGAAAGCTATGCTAAAGATAAAACTGATAATAGTCATGTTGCAGAAATAAAATCTTTCCAGTTTCTTCTTTTAGTCTACCCTTGTTTAGAAACAATTCTGTATGCTGAATTCTTCATCCTTTGTGTGCAGTTTAGGTCAATTAGTTCCATATGCATTTTGTACTTAGGGGCTGTGCAGATTGCCTCTGAAGGCGCATACCGCATACTGTGGCCCAATCTGGCCTTTCCAGGGCGCAAAAAGGAGCCCTAAAAAGTGTCTTCTTTTTGCCCCCTGAAAAGGGTGTGATAGCCACGGCACCGCAGCTTTAAGGAGCTCCTTTGGTGCTTTGTCATGTAAATGTAGTGCCAGAGGAGTGCCATGACGCTGCACACCGTGTGGAGTGGCGTGCGGCATCATGCCGCCATGGGGATGGCGTGGGGCGTGCATCGTATGGATACCACGCCTTGACTCTGTCCCCAGGCCAGCCTTAATGGCTGGTCTGCACAGTCCCTTAGTGTTATTATCTGACAATAAAATAGTTAAATAGTATCTTGTTTTCTGTTTACACTTGGAGAATATTCCTTCAGTTTCAGCTGTAAGCTCTTCATTTTTGTCTTAGTGTTAAATCAGTTTTTTAAAGTGTTTAAAAAAACCCAGAAGTTTAAATTGAGGAGCCCTTTAAACATTGGTTTCAGCATAAAATCACAGTATTTTATTACTAAATTAATATTTTAAGATGGTTGGGCAACACAAACACACTTCAAGAAACTTCAGTTTGATATGAAAAAGGAGGGGTGACTGCATTTTACTACTTGAAACAGCATTCTCATTTTTTGAATTTCAAAACATGCCAAGGTTGGTTAGTTTAATCATATGACTTACAAAACACATCCCTGTTTTTTAAAACTGATTATTCATTCATAGGTGTTTTCTAACCCTCTTTCTGGAACAACAATTATTGTTTGACTTTAAATATTTTAACTATAACAGTTGATTGACAGTTGTTCATTCTTAGTCTAGTGCCATTTGTTTCTTTTTAATCACTTTATTTTATACAATCGTCTCTTCATTTTCACAGGGGATCCATTCTGGACCCCCTCACGAAAGTGGAAATTTGCACATATTGGCTTGAATGGCTGCACACGCACCCTGGGCGCATGCACCGTTTTAACCCTCCCTGCTTGCCGGTCCATGAAGGACCGAAACCGCGGACTCAAAGTCTGTGAAAATGGAGGGAGGACTGCAGTGCAAGAAATGCCATTGAGAAGCAGGTCGTTCAATTAACATAAGTTCAATCAGAACAACTTGCTTTAAAAAAACACTTTTTAAATAACAATTTGGTATTTTTTTAACTAGTTTTTCCCCCACCCCTGCAATATGTTTATATAATTGTCTGTTTTTGGGGATGGCTTGCAATGGCAGGACATGTTACATCATGTAACAAGGGGGCTGAGTAGGTGGATCAGGATAGCGAAGCCTGTGCTTTCCTGGCCTGCTCCTAACCTGGGTTGGTCCCCAGGCTGATGTGGGGATGGGCAGGTCTTTATACCCACACATACCTCTGCGTGCCACAGACCCACTGCTACTGCATCCCCCATATTTTCCTCAGCCATTGCAGCTAGTGAGAAGAACCCCATTGCCACATCTGAAACAGGGCACCTGATTGCACCCATGTGGCCAGGTGCCCCATTTCTACATCAGATGCGGCAACAAGGGTCTTCTCACTAGCAGCCATGGCAGAAGAAGGTAAGGCGGGGCAATGCCCTTCACTGTGGCAAACGTCAGGTCATTTTAACCTGTTCTAAGGCTCCTTTGCATCAGGGTTGGACTGGGAACACAGATTGGCATCTGGTTTGCCTGGTCCTGGCCAGTTCGCCTGGTCCCGGGGTAGAGGCTGGGGGGAACACAGGCCTTTTGGCCTGTGCAGACAGGCTCAAGGACTCCTTGACATTACAGAAGGGATGGAGAATGTGTGGTGGAGCTAGTTTTGGAGATATTTCTGTGACTAATTTACTTTGTAATCCCATTAACTAGAGGAATCAAAAACGTGTTAATCTTTTCTTTAGTCTTGAGATACATTCCTAGAACTAATAAGGAGTAAATCCAGTGTTTCATGAGTGGAGCTTTGCAATACCATTGCCCCCTTTTCTTTGTCTCCTGCACTCCCTCTCTCAAATCTGAAGGACAGATCTATTGTCCACAATAAATTATTAATGTGTTTGGTTCTGTCAGCTGGAGCAGTTATTAATTGGGTACTACTCAGCTGAAGTAATAAAAACAACATTCAAGTAATAAAAACAACATTCTTGAATTTTTCTAATCATTTGCTACTCCATAGCAGAACTGCATAAATTCTCCAAGCAGTACAGTCTACCCATAAGTTCAATCTACTGTGACCTTGAGGAAATGCATTTTCACTACCTTCCTGGACTTTTGCAAAAATAGGTGGTCCTTCAAGCACCTGACAGGCCAAAACTCATAAGTTTCATGTCACAAATTGTTCATGCCCACTTCACAGCCACATTTGCCATAATCAGATACTTTTTAAAAATGTCTTGAACTGAATTGTGGTTGTGTATTGATCATACATTGTCTAAATGTTCTTTAGAAATACTTTGTTTTTCTCTAATAAAGATAGATCAGAATTCTTTTATCATTACATTGACTCACTGTCTAACAAGAGAACAGTTTCATGGTTGCCTCTGTTTTAAGGCTGTATTTTACTATGGATGCATCTTGTGGCAGAAAGGGGCTAAAGAAATATTCAGAAACATAAAGTGAGCCATTGGGACTGTGTTTGTTGCCTAGGATGCTCAGGTGCTCAATTGCAACAGAAACAGCTTAATTGAGATAGAAAGTCCAATTCAATTTAGTCTTGTTTGAACTGTGGAAGCTGAGCAGGATCAGCCTTGTTTAATACTCGAATGAGAGACTGCTGATAAATACCATGTGCTGTAAGTATATTTCAGAAGGAGCTGGCAAAAATCATCTGTGAGTATTCGTTGCCTAAGAAAACCCTACATTCATGGGGTCACCATAAGGTAGCCGGTGACTTAAAGGCACATACACACGAAACAGATGAATACTTAATCTATGGTCCTGGTTAAACTTATCAGCCATCTGTGCAAGATAAGATTTCTTAAATAGATAGGAGCACTAGAAGTATACTACGATTGTAGCTTTTGTGCTGAAAGCCTTTCAAGACAGTGTTAGTCCTGATTACAATGTTCATTTCATTGTGTTTCTGTCATCCATGTAAAAAGAACACCCTCATATTAATTATTTTATTGGGCAAGTATTCAGAAGTTTAGGCAAGATTTTATGTATGTGCTATCAAAACATTCCTATGAACTGCTCCATCTATCAAAAGAACTTCAAGTTTAATATCTTGTTATCCTTTGAGATATTAATGGGAATGTCTGAAGTTTAAGAGCGTTTTTCTTTATTATAGAAGAAGTTGGATTCCATGGGCTCAAAGCGCCGGAGGGCTACATCTCCTTCAAGCAGTGCCAGTGGAGGTGATTTTGATGATGGCCACCATTCCTCAAACACACCAGGTCCAAGCAGGAAGAGAAGAAAACTCGCCAATCTCCCAACTGTTGATCCTGTAAATACATTTTACCATTTGAATTTTCCAGGATACCCTATGATATATCAGCTTTTGGTTTTCACAGAAAAAAAAGCTTAGCATCCAAAGTATGGGTGTTTGAGGCTGTTAAGCTAGCTTCCAAAATTGTCACATTAGAATGATATGCTACATATTTAGTGGGAATGAAGTGCCGGTATTGTAAACACGTGTTGAATACATCTGAATTTCCAAGTTCACTGAAGGAAGATGAATTTTAGGATTAGATGCTTATAGGATTATCCAGTATGCTCTTGTGTAGGTGTTTAGAAAATAAATTGTGCTTACCTTTGAAGTGGAATAATAAGACAGAGTTAGCACATCCGGCGATAGATGGGATAGCGTTGTTTTTTGTTTCAGGCTATCATTACTTTAATTGAGACATGAATTTGTTGATGTGTTTGGTATTATACAAAGTTAAACTCCCAGATGAAATTTTGTAAATAAATACACAGAATGTATGATAGATACTTTGTGAAGAAGTAGTTTTGGTTTAGTTCTACTCCTTTCTAGTCTAGCCAAGATTTCATGGTTTCACAACAGTACTCCACTCTAAAGCTATATTAGTACAAGGAGGTATCCAAAAATTTTAATAATCACCTTTTTTAAAAATATATTTTTCCCAGCGTATATTGACCCTCCGAATACCTGATATTGTAGAAGTCTGCAGATTGCACCTTACAAGGGGGTATCGTAAAGTAATAATTATCACCTAGAAGTTGTTATGGCATATTGATGAAATTTTGTCAGTGTCATCATTGGTTCTTAAGTGCACATTGCTGAGAAAATCAGCTCATTGTGTCCTTTATTTTTGTGACTGGCTCTGCCAGAAGTGACTAAAGTGTGAAATCCTCATCAGGTGCAATCTGCAGACTTCTACAATAATGGTATTTGGAGGGTCAAGAAATGCTGGGGAAAATATGTAAATCTGGATGGTGACTACATAGAGATAAGTTAACAACTGCAAATCAAAACAAACTTTCTGTCAATTTTTTTAAATGTGATAATTAAAACTTTATGATACCCCCTCGTACTTCAGATATAAATTTACAAGCTGTAATCTTGTCTTTTGTTTTCATCTGCACATTGGAAAATGTAACTCTAGCCCTTCATACAGTAATCTTGTAACGGAAGAGAGAACATTTCAGGAATAAAGATTGTATAACACTGTTTATTCTCTCCCCCCCCCCCCCCATTGGCTTTATATTTTAGATTGCAGTATGCCATGAATTATACAATACAATCAGAGATTACAAAGATGAACAAGGGAGGCTTCTGTGTGAGCTTTTTATTCGGGCCCCCAAGAGAAGGTAAGGGAGCGACGTTAATCAGACATTTCTGATAAGGCTGCTGGTGCAAAAATTAATTTAGCTAATGGTGTGAACAAAAAAGTTCACATAGTCAGAATTTCCACTTGCTTCACCTCCTTTGCTTTACATACAGTTATTTCTGGGGTCTTCTAAGCCTCAGAAAAGCCTTTGAGATGTGTGAATGGGCAATGGAGAGAAGGGTGAAGAATCCCCCCCCTTGCAAATTCTCTTGAATTAGTGCTGCATTTTGTTCAACAAATGTGTTCTCAAAAATAGTCACTTTTTAAAAAAATTTTAAAATGACATTTTTCTGTTGATGGGACTGCTCTTATCAGCAGAATTGGTGTGGTGGGAAAACAACAAAAATGTCATTGTGTTCCCTCCCACTCCATAGCCCCATGCATGCCCTCAAAATCTGCTCTGGGGGACTGGAGGACTTCTGGAGCAGATTTGCCACGTGGTGGCTTGGGGATGTAGAATACCTGACTGCACCCACATGGCCAGGTGCCCCATTGCCATATCAGATGTGGCAACAGAGGGCTTACCAGTATGATTGACAGTGCAGAAAGGTAAAGAGTATGCAGGGCTGTTTAAACAGCTGGGGTTTACCATGGAGTTTCCAGGAAACTCATGCAAACCGGGGGGTCAAATAGACCCATGTTAAGGGCTTTTTACCTCGGGGATGGGTTGGATCCACCAGATCCGTGTCTGGTCTGCCGGGATCCTGCCCAAATCCTGGCTCCAGTGTTTTGGCCGGTGATGTCCAAACAGGTTAACACGATGCCAAAGGGAACACAGACATTGTGGATAGCCCCTTAGGTGCTTGCTTAGCCTTTTTTCCTTGGAAGCCTCAGTAGATCTGATCACTTTTGGCTTTTTGCACCCGATATGTCTGATATCTCATGTCCATTAGTTCAGTCAAAGAGACACCTGAGATTGCCTTATGGCTCTTGACAGCATGTGAGTCATTTCTATCATACTTCTTCTGGCTATTCTTGTGCTCTGCCTATACAAAACCACTTAATTGATGGGGGTTTCTCTGGGATGGGAATACAGATTTTCATTTTACATTCGAAAACTGAAAGATTTTGCTCTCTGTACATGTGTAGCACCAACCAAAGCTTAGACAGATGTTTTGCATTGGGTTAAAATTTGATCTTCATGATGGTGGCAGCAACTCCCTCAGAGGCAACTTCAGTGGTGAAGAGACTACATTTATTTGTGTTATTTTATTGGCATGTGTTGCAGAGAAATGCTTACAACTTTTTCTGTGTGTTTCAAACTTTCTACTGAACAAGAATTTAATTTTTTTTTTTGCGTTATAGTATTTACATGTTATAGCATTTGACATATTTTCATAAAAAGTAGACGCAACAAATATAGTCTAATTGAAATGTTACCCTGAATAAGAGGTGAATGCAGTTCTTGTGACTGCGACTATGTGGTGTAAAGTTCTAGTTTATAGAATGATAAAATATACCATCTATGTTTTTGTCAGTACTGTAAGTTTTGCTTACATTAACGGCATTTTCAATAATTTATTATTACAACAGAAATCAGCCAGATTACTATGAAGTAGTTTCTCAACCTATTGATTTAATGAAAATCCAGCAGAAGCTAAAAATGGAAGAATATGATGATGTGAACGTGTTAACTGCTGACTTCCAGCTGCTATTTAATAATGCAAAATCCTATTATAAGGTGACAAAATCTTCTGTTTTAGAAACCCATCATTTGCTTGTTCTGTCAGTCAATTTTATTTGTATTTACAGAAGTGGGAGGACCTGACTCATCCATCTTAAATGCAGTATTAAAATTTTCAGTTTTCATACTATGCAGTATACATTGAAAAGGAGAATTTGTTTTATATTCTACCTTTATTCTCCTTTGCAGTGTAATTGCAGTAAATTAAATTATTCTTTTATTAGTACAAATTATATCTGGGGGATTTATAGCTCTGTCATTTTTATTTCTAAGTAATTGAATGTTTGAAATGATTTACTAGAAAATAGTTTAGTAATGAATTGGTCTCTTGTTCTTTAACACAGCCAGATTCTCCTGAATACAAGGCTGCCTGCAAATTGTGGGATTTATATTTACGCACAAAAAATGAATTTGTTCAGAAAGGAGATCCTGATGATGAAGATGAGGATGATGAGGGCCATGACAATCAAGGGACAATTTCTGAAATAGTGAGTGTGAATTTCCCCCTGCTTTTCAAGAGCCAATCAAGAATTCTTCGTGAGAAATTATATGTTTATATGTCCTGTTTTAAAATATGCTGCCAAAATAGTTCTTATGCATGCACATAGACTCAACAGAACTAAAAACATTAGAAGTATATGCCTTCTTAATCCTGATCATATATTTTGTAGTACTTTTGCCTGTCCTGGAATGTATACGACCATGCATCTAGTTAACACATTCTTGTTTATCCTTATTTGTAAGACAGGAAAGTATGTGTTTAATAGCTGAAACAAATAACATAAAAAGGACATTCGGTTCCTGAAAACATTATACAATACTATTTTTCTCTACTAGTCTTCTCCAGGTCGCTTAAAAGAAATTCTTGAACAGCTTCTTGAGGCAGTAGTTGTAGCAACAAACCCATTGGGCCGCCTCATTAGTGAGCTTTTTCAGAAGCTTCCCTCTAAAGTGGTGAGTAATAATGTTGGTCTTTGAATGTAAATGCAAACTTTTTACCACAAAGGCTCCATTGAAATTGACAGAAACTGGACAGCTGCTGCTTTAGTTTGCATCATCAAGTTAGGTTAATGAGGTTTATATGTTATTTGTATGTACAGTGGGCTCACTGTATCGGTGGGCTAGCAATCCATGGATTTGACTGTGAGCAGATTGCAATGCCCCAAATTATTCAAGAGTAGCGTGGGCATGCACATGTCATCCATCATCCATTGAATAATATGAGACTTGAGTCCTCTCATTTTTTTCCTAGTCACGGAGGTCCCTGAACTGAATCCTAGTGGATGGGAACAGTTCACTGCACTATTTATAAGACACTATGGGGCTTTCTAGATTGGCAAAAAGAAGTGTGTTCATGGCTGCATGAAACTCTAACCTTTAGATGAGTGTGCCATGAAAACGCTTTTTTTGCGTTTCAGGAGAGAAGAAGCACCTTTAAAAAGGTGCTGGTTTTCCCAGCTTCTTTTTTAAAAACTGCGGAACAGTGCAGCTCCATCTAAAGGCTGTGGTGCAGCTGCTAAGCGTTAAGGAAAAGGCAACTTCATGTCACACTTTCCTGAAAATCTAGAAAGCCCCTATGTGAACAAAACTAGTGTAACATATAAGCAACTTAGAATATCTGTATCAGTGTATGGTTATTGTACTAAAGTTATATATTTCAAATATAGTAATTTGTACGAAAGATTTACTGAGATTCCAAGTAAATGTGCTGATGACAGATAAAAAAGACACGTTAACTGTTGTGTTTAAATACTGCAGCATGATGCCAAAAAGCTCTTTTCAACTCATGTAATAGCACACTATATGTGTCTGCATCATATTTAGAATCATAAATTTCTTACAAAGCATTCTATGCCTCTTTGCTCAAAACTATATGCTTGACATCCTATGGAATTCTTCAGGATTGTAATCTTACATTACATCTTTGAACTGGCAGCATGATCACTGGTAGATTATTGTTATAGTTACATCAAATGAATTTTTATGGCCTCATAATCTCTGTTTTTTCAGCAATATCCTGACTATTATGCAATAATTAAAGAGCCCATAGACCTGAAGACAATTGCGCAGCGTATACAGGTGCAGTATAATTTACAGGGGCGTTGTCTTAAACACAGCTTAAATGTATCTATATGCCTTGAATATAACCTTTATAACAGTGATTTTAAAATCATTTTAAAAGCAAATATTTATGATAATGAATTTAAATCAGTGTTGTGCTTGTCAAGAGGCAAAGACTACTTATGGTAGATTAAGTAAAGGGTAGTGTGTGTTACAATGTGTGAATTTTGAGAATCATTGAAATTTTTGATTTGATATTTAATTTTATATGCTTTATGTATAGAATGGAAGCTACAAGAGCATTCATGCAATGGCCAAGGACATAGATCTTTTAGTTAAGAATGCCAAAACCTACAATGAACCTGGATCTCAAGTATTCAAGGTTAGTTAAAAGTGTTTTTAAAAAAATGAAATTAGATTTTTTTAAAAATCACAACTCCATTAACCTGATAGGAACTAAATGAAATCTATTAAGTTATGAATAAAATGGATTTTTGCTAGGGAAGAGGGGCAACAGCTGAATTTCCAGAATAAGCATATATCCAGATGTCAGCTATTCAACTTATTCATTAAATAAATAGTGTTAAAAAGCCAACCATTTTTACATTATCCTGTTAGTTCTTAAGGTCTGGCTCTCATGCAGTTTTGCAAAATAGCAACAATGTGGGGGTGGGGAAATTACTAGGTTTAGTTCCAAGTAGTAAAGATATCTTAAAAGGAGAGGTGATTTTTTTTATATACAGAGCGTCCTCCTGTGTTCTGTACATGGAACCAATACACTTGCTCCTCCATATTCACTGGGGTTAGGGGCACAGGACCCCTGTGAATGTGGAAAAATTGCACATAACAAAAACAACCTTTTTATCTAGAGAGAACACCTCTTTAGGAATCTCTAGGTCCTCCAGGGCAACTCTGTGGTCAACATCTGCCAGACATTGGCCATAGAATCGTGCTGGAGGACCTGCAAATGCCTAGTGGAGTATTTTCTCTAGGAATCTCTAGGTCCTTCAGGGCGACTTTTGCTTAGAGTTGACCATAGAGTTGTGCTGGAGGACCTAGATATTCCTAGAGAGAACATATTAATAAAATCCATGAATATTAAAAACCCGCAAAAGTCAAAGCTGCAAATGTGGAGGGACAAGTATATAAAGACTCCTTATCAATCCCAGGAAACTGATTGTGAAACTCCTAACCCGTAGAATTTTACTGGAATCCATGTGGAAATGAGTAAACGGAAGAAAGTGGGTCATTAAAGAAATGAGATTGTAAAAGTGGGGGAAAGAGAAAAAAAGAGTTGGAGAGGTGAACTTTCAAAGCCATACAGTTGCTTATATCTATGAGAAGCTTTCAAATGGGATATAGGAACAAGGAAGAGTAAAACCATGGACAGGTTTTTTTCACCTCCATTTGGGTAGTAATGGGAATTTAAACTCCGATTTAAAATTAACTAACTTGTTTAAAACATCTCTCTTTTAATGTAATTGCAATCAAGTTAGATTTTTTTTTTAAAGTTATTAATGATTAAGTCAACATGTTAACCATTTCTGTCAGCTTTGCTGGCTATGGCTATGGCTGATGGCAGCTCCAGTCCAGCAATACCTAGAGCTACATATTCTCCCCATTCCTCCTGATGAGTAGTGATTGTTTCAACTTTGGATTTTAAAACTAAATAAGATGTTTTCTTTGTTTCCGATAACAGGATGCAAATGCAATTAAAAAAGTATTTAATATGAAAAAGGCAGAAATTGAACATTCAGAACTGGCAAAATCAAGTCTCCGAGTCAGGTACAGTAGGCAAAATAAAATTATATAAAGTAACTGATACTTTATACTCAGCAGAATCTTATGCAGTATAATAGCTGATCTCTTACATAATCCAGTAATTGCTAAAACATGTATTTTTATACTGAGTTATGGAGAGACGAGGACTTTGCATGCAAACACCCCATTTCTTTAAATCTGATAGTACATAATGTTTGTTCTCACTGGTCTGATCTTTTGACACGATTCAGGTTAGGACTTTAGTAAGTAGATATGGCACCATTTGCCCTTTAATAATCTGATTTAGATCTACCATATGTACTTGACTATAAGTCGAGCCCATTCATGTCGAGGGCAGGTTTTGGGGCCAGAATTATGGATTTTGCCATGACCTGTGGATAAATCTAGGGTAAAATGTGGAGGCTCCTGAAGGTGCAGCAAAAGAGACTAATTGAGGCTTTTTGCTTTAGCATTTCAGCTTTTGTTTCATCCTTCATGCCCCAGACAGTCGCAATGCAGGCAGGAGAGGGATTCTTTGTTTTTTAATCAGTCACTCAGGACACTTTCTGCTTGGCTCAAGAGAGAAATAAATGGCTGTCCCCACCATATGGGGAAATCTGAAAAAGTTGCTATCACATTACCAGACTGACCCGTAAATAAGTCAACCTGGGATTTTAGGGTCAATTTTGAGGCATACATTTCTCGACTTATAGATGAGTATATACAGTACCTCTTGTGCTAGTGGAGGACTTTGTTCCTTTTTTTTTTTTTGCAACTTAAGGATGTTACTGGGAAGCACTGAGTTTTAAGTGCATCTGTATCTTCTCTTATTTATTTATTTTTAATAAGTTTCAGCATTCCCTAGTCAACTATGTGTAGTCTGGCCTATTCGTTCCCTATGTGTAGCCTTGCCTATTCTTTCAAGGGTAATAGCAATTCAACTTGTGTCTCATAGAGGCAGCTTCAGCTTGACCTGCTTCACTGGGGCTGAACACACGAGCCGAAAGGCCATTTCCCCAAGCCTGGTATCTTGTTTAGACAACACAAGCCAACAGCCCCAAGTTGGGATCAGGGAGACTGGATGCCATTCCAATGGATCTGGCTCAACCCTGTCCCAACTACTCCTTAGCCCTGTCTAAAAACAACCTATCTGTTTGTGGCAGTTTCACAGAAACTGTTGCGATAGCCGGTAGTGCAGAGTGCCATGCACCTCCTTACCTGCCCCCACCGTTCTCTGTGCAGGCTCCAGTTGCAACCTGTAATGTTGGAAAAGGATGCCTGACCATGAGGTTGTTTCTGCCCTTATGGGCTGCAGTGTGGCCTTCATGGAGAACGGTAGCTGTTGCAATGGGTGAGTCGTTGTCATTGGCAGCTCCATGGTGCAGAAGTGGGTAGGTATCTGAACATCAGTTGCTGTGCCAGACCAGGTAATGCTAGGATTGCGGACATGCCAGATCCATGGGCAGGTTACAATGGAATTCAGTGCCTCTGTGACATTAGATTAGTTCAGCTAGTTTCTATTAGAATGCCATCACCACTATAAAAAAACCAAAACACATCATGCCAGAGATCAAGAATAGGGAACTTTGGATGTAAGGGGAACATTTTTGATATCTCCCTAGACTTTGGCAAGATGTTCTCCCCCTTCAGTCCTCTCCAAATTCCTCACCTCTATATTTGTGACCTATAGATTGCACCCCTCAGAAGCCTCTCAGTGGAGCATAGTTTGCTATTTTTGTTTTGCAATTTTACACATAAGCATAATTCACTCCCTGAGGGTTATTTTAGGCCAGAAAAGGCCTTTTTGAGACCTAAAGATCTGGTCTCTAAAAAAAAAAGCCTTTCATAGTCTAAACAAGCTTATGAGGAAAGTGTATTTAAAATAGCAATTGGTAGCTTTTTCACATGGAGGGGCAATGGGGGGAGAATTTTGTGGTAATCACGGGAGCACCTTTACGTCACAAGGCTGCGGCTCCGTCCATACGGGGCGCAGCCTCGTGATGTAAGGTGGCCCGAGTGTCCAAATGGCTCTGGGTCGAAGAGTCGTCATAGGGCTGTGTTGCAGCCCTTATGATGCCTCAAAAAGGAACTGCCTAGAGCCATTCTTTCTAATTAATAATACACTGCTGCCTCATTTTTCCTTGTGTGATGATAGCTGGTATTCCTTGAAAATTTCCCCATTTTTCTAGTCACATTTTCCCTTCTCTGTTTCTCCTTTTTAAATAGCTTTCACTGCTTAATTTTATGATAAATTTTAAGCTACTTCAGTGCATTTTTTAAAAAGACCTGAAATAGCAACTTGCTTTTGCTACCTTTTTGCTACACAATTTGCTTGAAAACTGACGTGCTTTTAAATACATCTTCTGCCTGTAACAGCACAGTAAAAAATTACCCACAGTGTGCTTTTGTTTGATAATAAATGGATGTGCAGTTCTTCTCAATTCAATAAAATTAGTAACATTTAAAATCCAGTTTTCCACCACAATGCAGTGTGGCTGAGCTCTTTCTAACTTGCCTTTCAAAACATACTCTGTAAAAGTACTGCATTCTAACTGTATATTGTCTTGGCTGTCTGGTGGTTTTCCTTTTCTCACTTTCTGTGGCTTGTTCATGCTTCATGAAGGACTCCAAATTTGGGTGCTTCCAAGCTGACAGGTCCTTCCTCACAGGGTAAAGGCAGTGTTGTCGATGAGAGAAATTCTGCTAATAAATATTACCGGTGAGTCCTTAATCTCTAGTTGTTATTCAGTCTATTCATTTTTAGAATGAACTTCTGTTTGTGCTTCGAAATTTTCTGCTTCCTTTGCATATGAAAGAGAGTAAAAAATTCATTAAAAAACCCCCAAAGCCCAAAAAGCTTGTTTGCTTGCTGGAAATATTAGAGTGTTTTCTGTGCTTTTCCTGAAACTGAACTACCTAGAATATATATTCTATATGGACATTTTAAAAATACAGCTCCATATGTCATAATATTTTTTTAGTTTACTTGGTATAAAGTAAGACAACTTTATGTGTGACGGCTTTGATATGTACATAGAACATTTTCCTTTGCTCAGCAATGTAGTATTAGTGCAGTACAAAAGACAAAGGCGAGTATATCTGGTTGATATAAGTAGATGTCATTCCCCTCTATAGTTATTTCTTGGACAGAGGGCCTTTTTCTCACTAAAATTTGTTTTATTGGGTTCTTTTGTTTGTTAATCTCATTGCTTTCTATGCATTGGATATTGATTAACTTAAGCTTTCATTTTTTTGAATGATACGGCGATTTGACAGAATATAAGAAAAGTTTTTAATGATGAATTCCTCCACACATCCAAAATGCTTTGGACAAATGCCCTACATTGCCAAAAGAACCTCTCCTGGCCAGGCGAGGACATGAACATTATATATCTTTCCCTAGAGTGCCCACCTCCATTCTTCCCCTTTGCTATAATCCTTTTGTTAACCTTTTTTGCCACTAAAAAGGAGTCCCCTCAGACAGCAAATAAAATGACTATTCTTTTTCATGTATGTTTTCAATCATAATTGGTGACTTAGGGGCTTTCTAGATTGGCAGGAAAGTGTGACATGAAGTTGCCTTTTCCTTAATGCTTAGCAGCTGCACCACAGCCTTTAGATGGAACTGCGCTGTTCTGCAGTTTTTAAAAAAGAAGCTGGGAAAACCAGCACCTTTTTTAAAGGCGCTTCTTCTCTCCTAAAACGTAAAAAAGGCATTTTCATGGCACACTTTCCCTTTTTCTCATCTAAAGGCTAGAGTTTCATGCAGCTATGAACACACTTCTTTTTGCCAATCTAGATCAGGCCTTAGTTTTCAGGGGAAAATCATGAAATATAAAACATTAGCTACTTTGACTGATGTTTAGGAGGAAACAGAGTTTAGATTGTTGTACTAATCAATGGCATTACCAGTTTGATATCAAATATATGTGGACTCTTGTCTTCTTTCTCAGTTATAGTATGTTCTCCAGGTTGGAATATACTTTTACATCTCTGTAGGGAAAAGGCACCAACTTTCACCATAACTCAGTGATTAACACCTACATCACGTTAACAGAAGACACATTCCTGCCCAGTTATACAGTGGGGCACATTCACTGGAGAAGCAGTCACTTCAGAAGCCCTTTTAATAAATCTACCAATTTCTAAGATCTTTGAGGCCACCACCTCATTCTTAGTAATTGCATTAGCGTAGTTCTACAAGTGAATGTGTGTTCCTTCTCAGGGGTCTTTGTAATGTGATAGAATGTTATAAAACATATCCATTTCATCCACATCCTCTTTGGCAATGCTAGTTTAGATTATATGAGAGTTCTGCAATATTCTTTCTTGTAGACTGTCTGACTGCCATTTTTTTTTTAAAAAAAGGAACACTGGCACTTGCTTGAATTCTGTGGCAGCTCCTCCTTCTTCATTGTTCTGCAAAACAGTCTGCAGATAATCAGACATTCCCCAATGAGTCTTGCCTCTTTTTTCCACCTATTACTGAGTGGTGGCTGTTTTTGGTTTATCTTGTCTTCTCCCATAATTTTGGCCACGTTTAAGAACTGGGGGAGGCTTTATCCAGGGAGATATACATATCTTATGGGCGAATCAGATGGCCTCTTTGCAGCAGCTTCGCGGTGGCTTGGGGACGTGTTGTTGAGGGGACTAATGACCCCATGCTGGCAGGAAGCTGCCATGAAAGTGCCTACCCTCCCACACGGGGGGGGGGCAGCTTTGTGGTGCTCCAGTGCCACGGTGTTTAGACGTTGCATGCCACAGGAGTGGAGCAAAGCTGCCTCTGTGGTGGCAAAACTGACATTTTGCTGGCTCTGAAAAGAGCAGCTTTCTGCCGCTTCTTTGTGCCCTGGCAAACAGCTGGGTTGGGGGCATGGTCTACGGTTGCCATGGCCCCGACCCAGTGTTCAAAGGGGTAGCATCAAGCTGCCCCTTTAGGGCCATCTGTTTCAGCCCAAAGTTTACTTATCATGATCATTATTTCTGGATCTAGTAGGCTAAGCAAGCCCAACACAGAGAACTTTCACATACCTCCAATAAAGAGGGAGCCTTCACAGTAAATACTAATATTCCTGAGTACTTATTTGATACCATTTACATAAGCATTAATATTTTCTATGGAGATGTTTTTGTTTACATTTATGAAAAAATTTCTCTCAAATTAACAGTAACAAAAGAGCTGTCCAGGGGGATCGTTTATCAGCAATAACAATGGCACTTCAATATGGATCTGAAAGTGATGAAGATGCTGTTCTGGCTGGTAAGAATTAAAATAGAATTGCCAAGATCTGCAAAGAAATTGTTTATCATCAAATTCTATATTTGCTCCCCTTAGGATTAATGTGGAATACTAATTTTTTTAAAGTATCTATTAAGGTGTAGATAATAGGCTAAATAATTCCATATCCTTCTTAAACAGTTCATTCCTTGCTAAAATAAGTTTTACATTTTTTAAAAAGAAATGCCTGTGATCATGCTCTGGCATAAAAGAAACATGAGAGGAGTTCAGTGGCTGTGCCTTTTAATCAGTTTAGAATAGCATTTCTAAACAGGGGTTCCCTAGAACCGTAGAGCTCTACAAAAGAGCACTATGAGTTTCATAAAAGTTCATGATTGGTAAAAAAGTGAGCTTAAGTTTCAACTGTATAATAATTTTTATACAAGGGTTCTGTAAAATTATTTCAAGGTTTTAGCCAGGGTAAAAAGATTGAGAAAGGCTTGTTCAGAACGTGTTATCTCTTTCCCATCCCCACTATCCATTGGGGTTTTCTCATCTCTAATACTGATATATTTTACAGCTCCAAAAAGCTAAAATATAACTGATTAGAAGTTTGGAAAGGAGATGAAAAAGAGAGTAAAAATAAAGATACTAGTAGATCTTTTCTGAGAGGGAGAGAAAGAAAGAAATACCAGAGGTGCAAGCAGGATTCAAGAAAAGAAGAGGCACTAGGGACCACACAGCAAATATACAATGGATAATGGTGTGTACTAAGGAATTCCAGAAGAAAATCAGTATGTGCTTTATAGATTATAGCAAAGCCTTTGACTACATAGATTGTGAAAAGCTATGGAATGGTCTCAAAAAATGAGAATGCAACTACATTTGATAGTACCAATGAAAAATCTGTATTTAGGACAAGAAGCTACTGTAAGAACAGACTATAGAGAAACAGAATGGTTCCCGATTAGCAAGGGGGTCAGGCAAAGCTGCATTTTATCACCCTATTCGTTCAACTGGTATGTAGAAAATATCATACAAAGAACAGGCTTATAATCAATAGAAGGAGGAGTGGTGATAGGAGGAAGGAACATCAACAATTTAAGATATGGAGACTACACCATACTATCAGCAGAAAGCATCAGAGACTTGAAACAATTACTAAAGAAAATCAAAGAAGAAAGTGCAAAGGCAGGCCTACTGCTGAACATAAAGAAAAGGAGGATTTACATAAATTCAGCCTAAATAATGAGGAAATTGAAATAGTTAAAGTTTTCCTGTACCTTGAATCAAACAGAGATCAGAACAGAGATTGCAATGAAGAAATCAGAATAGGAATGGAAAGAACAGCCGTGAAAGAACTTGATAAAATCCTAAAGTTTAAAAGTACACAGCTGAACACTAAAGTCAGAATTCTCCAAGCGATCGTATTTCTCATTACCATGTATGGATGTGAGAACAGCGATGAAAGCAGATGGGAAGAAAATTAATTCATTTGAGATGTGGTGCTAGAGAAGAATGCTAAAGATACCATGGGCGGCCATAAAGACAAACAATTGAGTCCTAGAACAAATGGAGCCTGAAATCTCCTTCGAAGCCAAAGTGACTAAATTGGGGCTATCATACTTCAGCCACATCATGAGAAGATGTGACTACTGTAATTAGAAAGGACAATGATGCTGGGAAAGGTAGAGGGAAGCAGAAAGAGAGGAAGACTGCACACTAGATGGCTAGACTCAGTCAGGGAGGTCACAGGCCCGAATTTACAAGAGCTTACAGAGAGGTTGAGAATAGAGGGTCCTGGATATGTCAAATTAGTTAAATTAATATCATGGAAGCACAAAAGTAACTGGTTAGGGAGAGAGCCACGTGCTTCAGCTTTGACCACCCCTGCAAAGAGGTAAAGCTACACTTAAGTAGATGTTAACAGATGTTGTTTGTCTGTTAATTGTTGTTGTTTTCTGGGGAGAGGCAAGTAAGAAATAATAAAAATAATAGGAACATAGTTATTGTTATTTTTATCCCCTTTGAGCAAAATTACAAAAGTTTTTGTTTGTTTTTGTAAAAGGATTTTTCATATTTGGGCACCTTTTCATGAAAAATTCATTTGTGCAAAAACCAGGACTAGATTCCCCTTCTGCCTCTGTAATCCTTTGAGGCAAATGTTTTCACTTTTACTGTTTCAAACAAAAAATTATGCTAACATTGTAAAATTGCTGTTTCCTTATTTCTAGCTGCTGCCCGCTATGAAGAAGGAGAGTCTGAAGCTGAGAGCATTACTTCCTTTATGGATACTTCCAATCCACTCTATCAGCTCTATGACACAGTTCGGAACTGCCGGAACAACCAGGGCCAGCTTATATCTGAACCTTTTTTCCATTTGCCCTCAAAGAAAAAGTATCCTGATTATTATCAACAAATTAAGCTGCCTATTTCATTACAGCAAATCAGGTAAAATAGCTTTAACAGTCTCTCAGATTGTGAATGGTTTCAAGAATACCCTGTTTTCTTACTGCAAGTCAACTTTTCTGAAGATTTGTTTTTTTATTCTGTTAGGGATACAGTTTAGATTCCTGATTTTTAACACTGAGTTATGATTCCTGAAACATGTTATGATGTTATTGGAATGCTGCCATAATATCATAAGAACACCAATTGGACAGTTGTGTGGGGGACTGTGGGACAATTCCTTCCAACTCCCTGCAGCTACAACTTCCCCCCACCAAAGTACATGTGTTAGGACTTCTGTTAGGTCTATATCTTGGGCAAAATGATGACCAGAAGTAACATCACTTCCAGACATTATTTGGGACACAATACAGTCCCAAAGGAAGGCATTTGGGGCTAGGGGATGGTGTTGTTGCATGCTTTTCTGTGTGTGTTTTTAGGGAGCAGTTGGTGTTATTTTCTCTTGAAAAGCAAGGGAAAATCACTAAATTACCAAATAAAAAAGTGAGGGCTACAAAAGTGAGCTCCTTGGAGCCCTCAGGCTGCACTTCATTCACCCACACTTTAACTGATCAAAATAAGGCTAGACAGATAATTCTTTTTTTTTTCTTTTCTTTACTTGGCCTTTTATTTTAAGCTCCATTCATATATCATCAACCAGTGACATTCCAAACATTTGATAACTTCAGCATTTCCAGAATAATAAATGTTTGCTTTGTCAGTGTGTTATCAGTAAGATCTGACAATTATTTTCACATGAAACAGTGGTATCTGTTTAAGAATTTAAATGAACTCTTTGTTAAGACCTTTAATTCTAAAATATATTTTAGCTCTGCTAGTTGAGATCTGAAAGATCTATATTGTGACTGGAAGATAATCCAAATCCTAGGAAGGATTCATATATCCACTGTGTGCCCTTCTTTACCAACTCCTAGTTGGGGAAGAGGGGCAGGGAATCTTCTTCTGCAAGGTTCAGTACTTTAAAGGGAGGAAAGGAGATTCAGTGCTTTAAAGTAAAACATTTTGGTTTACAAAAAGTACCTCTGATTACTACAGTAATGAAATAAGATTGTCTCTTTTACAGAACAAAACTAAAGAATAATGAATATGAAACGCTTGACCATTTGGAATGTGATTTAAATTTGATGTTTGAAAATGCCAAACGTTACAATGTTCCACATTCAGCCATTTATAAGAGAGTATTGAAAATGCAGCAGGTTATGCAGGTAAAATTTCACACACTCTAGCTGTGTCTCTAGCTGTTTGTTTTTGTAGAAGCTAGTGTTTGGTGCATTTCTATCTGCATTGGCACAGTGGCTTGTGATATTAATTCTCAGTAAATGCACGTGCTGTGTTTCCATTCTGAACAGTGTCCCTGATGCTTTCCAAACAAGAGTTCTTTGGATAATGCTATGGTAGAAATCCAACAATTAATATTCTGGATGAAGAATGAAAGTAGTTGCTAAATTATGTTTGTTTTCTGTGTTTTCTTTCTGAAATCAGGCTTCTGAAAAAGAAATTGTAGGAGAGACTCTGTAGATATACAAATGAATTACAACTAGTATGTTAGTAATTGGAAGCTTGTAAGACATTTTCCAATGGGGGCTCAGATGCAGGGTCTCAGATAAATTTGCTATCTTAAAACAAACTTATTTGGATTTATTTAGGTGTTTCATGTCCAATATTTTTTTTTCTCTTTTTATACAATAGCTCGTGTGGCTGAAGATGTTTCATTTATAGCTTAACAGTGATACAAGATGTATACTATTGCTGTATGTGTACCTTTCAGAGTGAACCTGATCTATGCAGCTGTTCAATATTCATGCATTCTGGAGACATTCAGCAGACTGAATCTGACTCCAGGGATTCTTTTCCGTTTCAGGCAAAGAAAAAGGAGCTAGCTAGAAGAGATGAAATTGAGGACGGAGACAGTATGATCTCTTCTGCTACATCTGATGCTGGAAGTTCAAAAAGAAAAAGGTATGCTCTTGCATATTGCTGTTTCTGTTTTGCGGCTGCTGATCAGTAATAATTTAATTTGATTTTTAGTAATTCTGAGTCAGACATCAGTTGTGGCATTATTGACAAGATTATTGATTAGCATGCAAATCTATTGTTGGCAGAAATATTAATACTCTGTTCCACATGCTATGAACTTTCAAGTGTGATATCAGACATCCTATTTATTTTTATTCTGTAGTTCCTTATTTTTACTCAGACAATGCTATCCCATGTAGTTGGAAAAAATCCTGCAAAAGCCAGAAGCAAGCCTCAGTTTTCCTGATATGCTTGCTTTTTAAAGTTAAGCCTTTATTGATATATTTTTTTAAAATTTAAAAGATTGTACTTTGCTTTAAAATTATGAAGATTTCAGGACATAAATGTTTGTTCAAATATATAAAAAAGAATAAACACTTATGTCCTGAAATCTTCATAATTTTAAACTCAGGATTGAATAATACCTGTATTTTAAAAATCTACTTTTTAGAAATTTTGAAAGGGTTTGTATAGTCTTTGGTGATCATTTATCTGTTTGTTGTTGTGTTCCTTCAAGTCATTTCCGATTTATGGTCACCCTAAGACAAACCTAGCATGGAGTTTACTTGACAATATTTGTTCGCAGGAGGTTTGCCATTGCCTTCCCCTGAGCCAAAGAGGCGATGTCAATAGTGGGTTTCATGGCTGAGTTGGGAATTGAACCCTGGTCTCCAGAGTCATAGTCATAGTCCAACACCTACACCACACTGACTCTTGATCATTTATCTACACTTATACCAGGGTTTTAAATATATTTGTCAGGGATTTTGTATTGTTCATTACATGCATGTGGTAGATAGATTTAACACTTATTATTAAATAATACTTGCTTTTGATGGTTATGTGACAATATCAAAACCGTTCTTCTAACTTTTGGTCTTCGTGCTGGCTGAAGAGATGACACCACCTTTTCACCTTGGATTCAGCAGCACCATCAGGTGAAGCAGGTAGTAGACAAGATAGAGGAAAGGAAACACAGGATTATAGCACAGTGGTTTGTGTTTTCTTTTTTGTTGTTTCTTTTTTTTTTTTTTTTTTTGCATAAAGTTGTTTTTATGTTTAATCATAAAAGTTGAGACTTTTATGTAGGTGCTCTATCTACTTGGTTGGTTTTGACAGTGCAGACACATTAATTTTGTTGCTTTAACCCCTTAACATCCTTTGAGTCTGTATTACAGTGGGACCTCTGTATCTACAAATTCTTTATCCCCAGATTCTACTATCTATGGCTTGAAAATATTCAAATAAATAAATTCCCAAAAGCAAACCTTGATTTGGCTATTTTATAGATATGCCATTTTACTATGCCTCTGTACATAATGGGACTTGAGCATCCATGGATTTTGGTATCTATGGGGGGTCTTGGAACCAAACCCCAGCAGATATCAAGGGACTCCTATATTTGAGTTCTCTGGTACACTGTTGATTAAGGATATTATTCATACATATATTATGAAGGGCAAAATTGAGTTTATTCATCAAATTTATTCTGAGATTATGCATGCAGCTTGGTAAGAAAAATGTGGAGTCCAGTGGGTTTAAAAAAAAACCTTTTCCTGATTTCTGTTTGCTGTGTGTGCCCTTTTATATTTTTCACTTCATTATCCTTTCTCCCTTCCCTTGCAGTTGGGTTTTGCTTGAAATTATAGTTTGAAATCTGATTAAGCTGGCATCCTGGCATGGTTTGCCTTCTATAGCTCTTAGTGCTCAGCTGCCAGTGGCTTGAATAGCCATGAAATCAGTAATTACTCTTTGAGAAGCCATTGTATCTCAGCCCACTGGCAATAACCACTGCATTACAGAATGCAAGGGATAATAGTATTGGCCTTCCATACAGGGATGCTGCAGGGATTATGATAGTAATTTCTGTTAAGAGTATGAGATACTCTAAGGATGGTTATATCCAGTATGCTTTTATTTGCATAACACTAAGACATTGTCAGTGATGTTAACCACAGAGTAAAATGCTATTGTAGATGCATATATCCAAGTTGAAGTAGTCATTTTCTCTCTTCCAATCTGACAGCAAAAAGAATTTTAAAAAACAGCGAATGAAAATTTTATACAATGTTGTTCTTGAGGCACGAGAACCCGGAACTAACCGAAGACTCTGTGAGCTATTTATGGTGAAACCTTCCAAAAAAGATTACCCAGATTATTACAAAATCATCTTGGAGCCAATGGATTTAAAAATAATAGAGCATAATATCCGCAGCGACAAATACTCTGGGGAGGAAGCTATGATAGAAGATATGAGGTTAATGTTTCGGAATGCAAGGCATTATAATGAAGAAGGTTCACAGGTACATCTATAGGAGTGATGGGCTGGATCTATATAGCTGTCACTTTTCTCTGGGTGGCATTTCATTAAAAGAATCATGCTATTTTCCCCTGAAAGTATGAGGTTTGCAGTTTCTTTGTAGTTGTTTGTATTTCTTCTACATGCTTGCCTTTTATGTATGTTTATCTACATGTCAAAGAATAGAGGTTCATGGTGGCATTTAAGACTGGATGGGGCAATCTGTTCTGAAAAAGTTTTTACACTGACTTTTGGTGGCACTGGAACAAATCCAAATAGGTAACTGTGCATAGTTTGCAAACTACAGATTAGCAATTTCCAAATTATATGCTTGCTTGTTGTTCTTTGATTATTACATGAAGATGCCTTTCCATCCACTAGGGGAGGGGAAGGCAAATGAATTTTGCCCATTTAAAAGATGAAGAGATAAATGGAACTAGGAGATTGCAAGTAGCTTCAACCTAATGTAAAGATTTATTTTTGGATTCATAAATTTGGCCCACAGACTGATTACATGCTGAGAAGTCTAAGTGTACTAACAGCTTCTCTTGTACAGAGGGATAATTTCTTGTATAGGAACAAAGCTTTCCCTGCTATTTTTACAAATATGGGAACTCAACATTTGATTTGGAAGATTTTACTAAAAGTTAAAGAATGTTTTTCCCTAATCTTAGAATAAAAGTAAAGTTGTTGATTTAAAAAATATTTTGTTGATGAATAGGTATACAATGATGCTCATATCTTGGAGAAGATTCTTAAAGAGAAGAGGAAAGAGCTGGGGCCTCCACATGAAGATGAAGAGGTTGCTTCCCCTAAACTGAAATTAAGTAAGGCTTTCTTGAGAGGTTCTCTGCTTGATAAATGCTCATTTGAAATTTTAAAAAAATGTGTATATGTGGTAGTCCAGTGGTTCTTAAAACTGTGGAGTAATACCCGGAGGTTGGGCACAAGAGTTACTGAAAGGTTGTGTGAGACTTGGAGGTCCTCATCTCTCATCCTCCTCTTCCTCATCTGCTTCTCAAACATTTTTTGTCTTAGAAGGGAAGAAGAGGGCAGTTGGAGCAGCTGCCTCTGTGTTAGGGAGGAAGAGAAGGAGCCGGAGAGTGGAGAAGCTCACTGGCTCATGGCCTCTAGGAGGACCCATCTTATTTAATACTTATTTAACACAAGTGTGCTAGACCTTTTGGACTTCTAGTCTCTGAAATGCTTTTAGGTTAAGAGAATAGCAGGAAAGGTTGAGAATATGGTTTGCTTTTGTAACTTAATTGCATTCTCCTCACCCCATCTGGAACTCAGTTTTTTGAATGAAATGTAAAGTACCTTTTGATTCCTCAAGCAAAAAACGGTGTCAAAATATTGACTCATTGCTTTAGATAATGATCTGACACATATGGCGCTTGAACAAATATCATGAGAAAAATTGGCAATATGAAAGTTCTTCCAAATTGTACATCTCTATCTCATCAGGTTTTCAGGATATCACTTGAAGAACTAAAGTCACAAATCATGATACTTGCTTTCTGTATCTAGCTTCTTCTTCTTTTTCTGTCTAGGTCGGAAAACTGGTGTCTCCCCTAAAAAGTCAAAATACATGACTCCAATGCAACAGAAACTTAATGAGGTATATGAAGCAGTGAAGAACTACACAGATAAACGAGGTAGACGACTGAGTGCTATTTTCCTGCGGCTTCCATCTCGGTCAGAGCTTCCTGATTACTACCTGACCATTAAAAGACCTGTTGATATGGAAAAGATCAGAAGTCATATGATGGCCAATAAATACCAGGACATTGATGCCATGGTGGAAGATTTTGTTATGATGTTCAATAATGCCTGCACTTATAATGAACCAGAATCCTTGATTTACAAAGATGCACTGGTGCTCCATAAGGTTTTGCTTGAAACTAGAAGAGACATAGAAGGAGATGAAGACTCTCATGTCCCAAATGTAACACTGCTGATCCAGGAACTTATACATAATCTTTTTGTTTCTGTCATGAGTCATCAAGATGATGAGGGCAGGTGCTATAGTGACTCTTTAGCTGAAATACCTGGTGTAGATCCCAGCTTCCCAAACAAACCACCTCTGACTTTTGATATCATACGAAGAAATGTCGAAAATAACCGTTACAGGAGATTGGACTTATTTCAAGAGCACATGTTTGAAGTGTTAGAGCGGGCAAGAAGGATGAATCGGTAAGTAAAACCTTAAATAGGCTTTGCCTTCATGGAACTATGGATATTGTATCTTGCTGCAGTGAAGTATGGGGGAAAAAAGGTCAGTTGCTTTCATATAAAAGGGAAATGGTTTCCTACATGTGATGAGAACTCCAGTACCTGATTTTTAAAAGACTTTATAGATCTGCTTCCTTCTTGTGCCAGAATTTATTGAAAAGTCAAAGTGAAATTCATTAGTTTTCCTCTTAGCAATAAGAAATACAGTCTCCTTCCACATTCGCTGGGGTGAGGGGAACAAGACCCCTGTGAATGTGGAAAAACCACAAATAAGGTGAGCCCCTTCCACCTCCCCTTCAATGCCTGGGACAGCTGTCTGAGGCATGGGAGGGCCAGAGGGAGCTCACTCAGCTCTTCCCCTGCCCTCCCTGCCTTAACTGGCTCTGGGTGTTCTCTGGGAGCCAGTTAAAGGCAGGGAACAAGTGGGAAAAGGAACCAGAACGCACCTGCTCTGCTCTTTGCCTGCTCTCCCTGTGCCTTTAACAGGCTTTGGAAATCCAGTTAAAGGGATGAGAGGACAAGGGGAAGAGGCAGAAGCACACATTCTTCTTGACCCCCTATTCTCTACTTCTGCTCAGATCCTGCAGGTTCAGGGCTGTGACCTCTAGCCATTTGGCATGTGGTCTTCCTCTCTTTCTACTCCTTTCAATCTTTCCCATGCTACACTATCTTATCCAGGAGGGAGTGAAGGGACTGGAGAGGCCTAGCAACACCATCGAGCTGGCCTCAAGTGGAAGAGCCCTCCCTCCATGCTACACCATCTTACCCAGGAGGGCGTGTCCTGGGTTAAGAAGCAGAGCCCTCCCTCCATGCTATCTGCTTTGGTCCGGGCATCAGAGGGAGAGAAGAACTTTGGGACCTGATCCCCTTCCCCACCACCATTCCCTTCTCCTTTTGTGTCTTCTTGGAATGTAAGCCTGAGGGCAGGGAACCGTCTAGTTGAAATAATGATTGAAAGCTGCTCTGATAGCTTTTAGAGCTGAAGAGCGGAGTAAAAATATTATTATTAATTATTTTAATTGTGCCTTCTCATGATATGGCTAAAGTACAACAGCCTTAGTTCCATAATCTTGGTTTTTCCAGGGAGATTTCAGACCTCATTTGTTCTAGGACCCATTTATTTATTGTTTTGGTCATCCATTTTATCCTCAGCACACTTCTCCAGCATCGCATCTCAAATAAGTTGATCTTTTTTCTGTCCACTTTCTTTGCTTTGTAGAGATGGCTTGGATGATTCTGACTTTAGTGTTCAGTTGTATATCTTTACACTTTAAGATCTTTCTTGTCTAGTTCTTTAATAGCCGCTCTTTCTATTCCTAATCTTTTTCTTATTTCATGACTGCATTCTCTGTTCTGGTCAGTGTTCGATCCAAGATACGGGAAAAATTTTAACTGAAATTTCCTCATTAGCTATGAATTTAGGTAAATCCTAAATTAAGGTAAATCCTCTGTAGTCATTATTTTTGTTTTCTTTATGTTTAGCAGTAGGCCTGCCTTTGCACTTTCTTCTTAAACTTTCCTTAGCAATTGTTCCTTGTCTGTGATTTCCATAATGTTCATTAAACTTTGTCTTGTTTTGTTTTAAAGAAGAAGTTTGGACTGTTAGTATTTTAGAGCATAGTAGATATTCCAAAACTGGATGGAAAACTGATCTGTCAATGATGCTCTTTGACAGTGAACTGTATCTTTTGTTATCTTTGGGGTGAAAAATAACAAAAGCTGTAATAAATTATGCCATTCCTTCAATATTCTGAAAAAGACACATCAATTTTTGGAGTATGTAAACATATTTCATTCAGTTAGATTCATGCTAATCTAAAAATAATTTTAAAGAAAGGTAAATACTGACATTCCACTACATTAGATCAAACAGTAGTTTTGACATAGCATATTGACATTTTGGTTTAACTAAGTTGCCATTATGCTGGGCTGGTAATCAGCCCAAAATTAAGCATTATGCTCACATGCTTCCTCCTTGAAGCTCCATTTCTCTCCTTCTCATGTGCCTGTGGGGATGTTTAGCATGGAGAAGAGAAGGTTAAGGGGTGATATGATAGCCCTGTTCAAATATTTGAAGGGATGTCATATTGAGGAAGGAGCAAACTTGTTTTCTGCTGCTGCAGGGACTAGAGCACGGAACAATGGATGCAAGCTGCAGGAAAAGAGATTCCACCTCAACATTAGGAGGAACTTCCTGACAATAAGGGCTGTTCGACAGTGGAACACACTCCCTCGGAGGGTGGTGGAGTCTCCTTCCTTGGAGGTCTTTAAGCAGAGGCTGGATTGCCATTTGTCAGGGATGCTTTGACTGGGAGTTCCTGCATGGCAGGGAGTTGGACTGGATGGCCCTTGTGGTCTCTTCCAACTCTATGATTCTATGAGTCTATGGTTTAGGGTTTCTATGTTGGGTTATTATGCCACAGTTTCCCATGAGACCTGTATTGACATCATGGAAGAAAATCAGTTATAAATACTAACATTTCAGATATTTCATGGTACTCAGACAACTGTTACCTTGTGTACATTGTCATTTTATACAGCTGTTCTTTTCCTTAAAGGACTGATTCAGAGATTTATGAGGATGCAGTAGAACTTCAACAATTTTTTATCAAAATTCGTGATGAACTTTGCAAGAATGGTGAAATTCTATTATCACCAGCTCTCAGCTATACTACCAAGCATCTCCATAACGATGTTGAAAAAGAGAAAAAGGAAAAACTCCCAAAGGAAATGGAGGAAGACAAGCTCAAAAGAGAAGAAGAGAAGAGAGGTAATTGTATTTACTGTAGATAGCTATATATTGTCACTATCTTCTATTGCAGCAGTCCTCAACCTGTGGGTCATGGCACCCTTGGGATCCTTTCACAGGGGTTACCTAAGACCACCAGAAAATACAGATTTAGGAACCAAAACATCACAATTTTATGATTGCGGGTCACCACAACATGAGGAACTGTATTAGAGTCACAGCATTAGGAAGGTTGAGAACCACTGTTCTGTTGTGTATTCGTTCAGAGTAGGAGATAGGTAGACTTATATCCAGTATAATAAGTATTAACCTAATGCGCCTGGTGACTGTGAGAATGAGCATTTTTGTTTGTTGGTTTGTTTTGTTTTTAAAGACCAAGTCGAAGTCAACTTGGAGACAATGAACAACACAATGCTGCTTTTAGGACCTGGCCTAGATGCGTCGCCTCTTGAGGCTGAAAGCTCGGGTTCTGAAACACCAAGGAGGATGCTGATGGAAAGGGAAGGGTTGGAAAGCTGCTGCCATTATCACTGCAGCCTCCACAGAAGGCTTTGGAGGAGGGGTGGGTGGGTCAGGCAGGGGTAACAGGGAACAAAACCAGTATCATCCACATCCCCTCAGGCCGTATGTTGTGCAGGCCTGAGCTAGCATCATCATCATCATCATTATTATTATTATTATTATTATTATTTTATATTTCCCGCCTCTCCCTTCAGATTGAGCCAGGATTACATTAATAAAGCAGTAAAATACAGGTATAAAATACAATAATAGACACTAACAGTATCAAAAATACTATAATTTAGCTAAAACATCATCTAATCAGCCAAAGACAGATTAAGAGCATTTTATAGAATCTATAAGAGGTCAGGCGGGTAGGCTTGCCAGAAGATATCCATCTTAAGAGCCTTTTTGAAGGCATCTAAGGTGGTAATAAGACCCCTTCCGGTAGGCTGTTCCGTAATTTGGGGGCTGCAGCAGTAAATGATCTGAGAGAAGTTGTTGTTAACCTGGACCTGTGGTGTTCTAGTAAATTTTCCCCTGTTGTTCTGAGGGGGGCGGGGCGGATTATTCAGGGAGAGGTGTTCCCTCTCAGGGCGTCAGGTGGCTGTCCAGCCCCTTTTTAAAAGACATCCAGAGAAGGATACCCCACCAACTCTAAAGGCAGTTAGTTCCATTGCTAAACCACTTTCACTGTCAAGAAGTCCCTTCAAATGGTATCTACCCTCCTTTGGCTTCAAACCACTGGACCTTGTTCTACCCTCAGAGGCAGCAGAGAACAATCCTGCACCCTTCTCTTTGTGACAGTCCTTGAAATATTTAAAACATACAATCATGTTAACCCTCAGTCTTCTCTTCACCAAGCTGAACATACATGACCAGCTCCTTCAGCCTCTCCTCATATGTTTTGTTCTCCATAGCTCTTACCATCCCCTTTGCCCTCCTCTGAACTTGCTCCAATTTATCTATATGCTCCTTAAAATGAGGCACCCAGAATTGAACAGTACTCCAGATGAGGCCTGGCCAGCGCAGAATATAGGGGGGATTATTACTTCCTTGACTTGGAAAGTATGCTTCTATTAATGCGGGCTTAGATAACATTTGTCTTCTTTGCTGCAGCATCATACTTCTAGCTCATGTTTAACTTACGATCAACAATAACCTTAAGGTCCTTTTTGCATGTAGTATTGCTGATCCAGGTATCCCTCAACCTATACTTGTGTATTTGATTTTTGTGGCCTAAATGTAGAATTTTTGCTTTTTTCTCTTTTGAATTTCAATTTCCTAATTTCATTTCAGTTTTCTAGTTTATCAAGGTCCTTTTGACCTTTGTGTCTGTCGTCTGATGTACAGTAACATACAAAATCTAAAAAACAGTGATACCTTTATTGGGTCAACAAAAATGGACTATATGCATGTCGCAAGATTCCAAAGTGCCACCGGCTTCTTCATCAGGCCAAGTTGTTAAAAATAATACAGGAGTAAATATATATATATAGAATGATGTTATTCATAGGCCTGCATTTTTTCAAGATGTTGTAGTTGTTGTCCTCAATTCAGATGGTATAGAAGGGTATTCATTCCTCCTTCTTTCCGATCATGTTGGTACTAGGAGATTCTTAAGGTCCCAGAAATAAAATTTAAATTCACTTATCAAGGCAAAAAGATGGAGACAAAGTGGATCTTTTTGTCTTACTTTGGCCCTGCTACACATGCAGATTTTACTAGTAGCACAGGTAGCTTACTAGTGGCACAAGTAGCTATGTAGATGCAATTACAGTTGCAAAAGGTACTCATTCTGCTCTGCTCTCCTCTCTTTCTAGGAGTGTGTAGATTTATCCTGGTCAGTACTCACTGTGTGCTACCTACAATCAGTTAAAACACCTTTCTCCCTGACATAGTAAGACCAGACCTTTTCCTCTCATTACATGGGCATAGGCATGTTGGTTGATATGGCTGGTACCAGTAAAGGCCTAAGAGGAAATACTTAACTCTACACAAAATAGGCCCTTCATGTACAAAGTTGTAAATACCATGGATGCTTGTATCTTTAAATTGACTGTAAACTCTTCCTTTTGTTTTTTCTCTTGCATTGAATAAGAAGCTGAAAAGAGTGAAGATACTTCTGTTGGATCAGGGCTATCTAGTTTACACAGGACATATAGTCAAGACTGCAGCTTTAAGAACAGCATGTATCATGTTGGCGATTATGTTTATGTTGAACCTGCAGAAGCCAATTTACAACCTCATATAGTCTGTATTGAACGACTGTGGGAAGATTCAACTGGTAAGAAAGAAAGCCTTCTTAATTTTGGGTGATTTTTTTTTTAAAATGCCTTTTTAAAATGTGTACAACAGGGTGTGTGTGTGTGTGTGTGTGTGTGTGTTGTGGTTTCAGAAAAGGACCCAGATCTCATGCCAGAAGAACTACAGTCAGTCCTCAACTTTTGCAAGATTTGAGTATTCATGAGTTTGTAGCTGCTGCTTAACTGTTTGTCTTCCTCATCTCCATCTCCTATCCATTCAACAGTCATGGCCCATTCCTCTCTTTGCCATCTTGGCACCATGATAACCTCCATCTTGCTCCAAGTCTCCCCCCTCTTCCTTCTAGGACAATGACACTGAAGGACATTTTTGCAGCACCTGCCTCTCTGTCATCTCCTTCAGTGTTGTTATCCTAGGAGGTGGAGGGAGGGAGGCTTGGACACTGGCAGAGATGGTGAAGACCTGGTGAAGGCAGCCTTGTAGTGAGGCATAGGTAGTAATGAGTCAGGGATAATGACAGGAAAGGAGGAGGAAGGTAAGTTGCTGCTGCTGCTAGGCTAACCCTGCCACAGCTGCTGTAAAAATGTCCTTCAGTGATGCTGTCCTTCTCTTTTTTTCTCATGATCACCATTAAGATGTGTATTGTGCCAGCCAAAGGCCTTGACAAAAACCTTAAAATACACACAACATTTCAGAAGGATAACGGCCCTGAAGGAGATTTTTGTAGCAGCAGCTGGGAATAGTGGTCTGTAACTTGCATGTTGAGGGAGTGGGAGGTTTTGCACTTTTGTGGGGGTCCTGTGCCTAGCCCACACAAAAGTTGAGGGTACCATAGATCCTTAGAGTAATTCCTAATGAGTGAATAGTTAGTGAATAGTGTGTAGTTAAATGTCACACCACCTGCCTCAGTGTTAATATAATACAGATGCATATGAAAGAATGTAATGAAAACATGACCATGAAGTATCCCTTTTAGATTGGTAGGATTTTGAAATCATACTGTGCAAAGGAAAGCATTGTTTCTCTTGAGATGCCTTCATAGGATTCTCTTCTGTTTCCTTAAAACAGTAAAAACAGAAAGGAGAAATCCTCACTCTAATCTGTTTGACCAGTTCCACTCCCAGGGCAACCAGTTCAAGGAAGCTGTTTAGCTGAGGGTACCTAGGGCACACATGGTATCATGCTATCCATCCTGACACTTATTTGTCACCTGTGTGCCAGGCATGATGCAGCATCTCTCAAAAGCCATTGTTCTCAGCCTTTGGTCTTCCACATGTTTTGGAATTTAACCCCTAGAATTCCTGAGCATTGTACATGCTGGTTGGACCGGTGGGAGCTGAAGTTCAGAACATCTGGGCGCAGAAAGTTTAAGGTCATTGCTCAAAGGGCAGGAAAATAAGTTTCAACTCTCCCCCTCCTTTTGCCCTTGTTATGATAAGTTTGGTCCAAAACACATTAAAGAAATAATCCAGTTTGAGACAGCTTTAGCTGCCTTGGCTCACTGCTAGAGAATCCTGGAAACTGTAGTTTATTGTGGTACCAGAGCTCTCTGACAGAGAAGCTCATTGTCTTGCAAAACTACAGAGAAGGCTCAGCAATGTCTCATATTGAGCCAGGACAGTTAAAGCAGTCTCAAACTGGATTATTTCTGCAGTGTGTTTTGGACCTTTGATTCTTTACATGAGATGGGCAGCTGTTACTTCTCCAGTGTAATATTGGTAATGGCATTTAACATCTCCCTTCCTCCATGTCTACGGTGAGTGTAACTTTTCTCTTAAGAGTAATATTATTTCTTTAGGTGCTAGGTCAGTCCAGTGTTCAAGTATCCATTTACGTCTTACAGAAAAGTTGCATTTTCCAGGTTCCCCTGACTGCTCCAGTAATTTGCATCCTCAACTTTAAATACAGATAATTAAATAAACCAAAAAGTTGTTCTACCTCAGTTGCTATGTAACTTACTCCTCCCCCAGTATAAACTTTCAGGCATCAACACTTTCAATTGACATATTTCTTTATTTATTCAGTATCCCAATCGAATTCTTAACATTAGTTTATAGGCACTTATAAATGTTTTCCATTATATAGTTATTAAATACTGAAAATAAACTGTCTTCTTTTAGGGGAGAAATGGCTGTATGGCTGCTGGTTTTACAGACCAAATGAAACATTCCATCTTGCTACCAGAAAGTTTTTGGAGAAGGAAGTCTTTAAAAGTGATTATTACAACAAGGTTCCTGTGAGCAAAATTTTAGGAAAATGTGTTGTCATGTTTGTTAAGGTGAGAAGAAGCTAAATGAACTATTATGCTGAAATTGATTTTATGCTGTAATCATTATTTGTAAAAGGATATGACTGAAAAGACTATGTTGAGCACAAAAAGATTAATATTATATTGTCATAGATTTCTAGTTTGATATTTTATTATATTCCTCCCAACATTTCTTAAAATAGTGTAGTTAAGTGGTCAAATGCTTATTTCACTTTGGAAGTAAAATGACCAAACCCAGCCTCACAAATAGGAGAATATTCTCTATATTATTTGGGTACTTCTTAAATGCTCAAATGTACAGACACACCCCCCCCCAACCCTTAGAATGCCCTGATAGTGACCTCAGGTTTCATTTGCACAGATGGTAATTGTGTGTCCTAATCTGTTGTTCCAAAGGGTTAGATGTTGTTCCAGCAGGCCTCACAAGCCTAGTCTCTGGTGGACAGAGTTGAGCGCTGCAGTTTGACAACATCCGGAGGACTATTTAATTTCTACTCCTAATTGATAGTATCTTTAATAGCAGTTAAGCCTATAGAGGGAGGAGGAAGAAAGAGGTGTAAAGGAATTAACATTCAGGAAGACTATCATATCGAAGGGCTAAGACATTGGATATCTGGATGTGAGGGGTTTTTTTTTGTTTTGTTTTGTTTTTGTTTTTGGGTTTGTTTTTTTTAAGAAAACAGGACAGAGAGAGTGGGAGTTGAGCATAATAGTTAGGATGGTGGAATATGTCCTGTGAGGTTTACAAACTCCCTTGGACTACAAAGGGATACAGGTTGAGTATCCTTGTCTGGATTATCAAAATACAAAATCGCCTACATGAATGGCTGAGATAGTGACTCCTTTGTCTTCTAATGTTCAGTGCATACAGACTTTGTTTCAAATACAACATTATTAAAATGTTATGTATAAAATTAGCTTCAGGCTATTCATGAAATTAATTTCATGTTTATACAGTGGTCCCCCGGTTTACGAATCCCACGGGGAACAAAATCCCCGGGACCCGAAACTGGCGGGAACAAAAAACATCCCCCGGGATCCGAAGGATCCCCCGGGATGCGAATAAGAAAAACCGCGCAGCCCCTTTAAATTGGCCGCGCGGTCCGGCAGAAATAGCAGTCCCCCGGGAAACAAAGACTTCCGGGTTACGAAAGGTAATCCGGAACGGATTACCTTCGTAACCTGGGGGACCACTGTACTTGGTTCCAATCTCCAAGATATCTCATTATGTGTACGCAAGTATTCCAGAATGCAAAACTCTTCCCAAGCATTTCAGATAAAAGAGACTTGACCTGTATTTCCAAAATAGTGAAAAGGGATTTTTTTTTCCTTTGGAGGAAACAGGGTCTGCTGCTACAAGAAAATTTTTGGATCTTGGTCACTGTGTCCTTCAAAGTGTAATACAGTAATAATAATAATAATTGTATTTTTTTATTTATTTTTATTTATAGCCCACTCCTTTGTTAAACCAATCGGAGCGGGTTACAATAATTAAAAGACACAAGGTAAAACAGTTCCTATAGCCCAGACTCAACCTCTCACCCCTTAAAATTAAATTAAACTAGCATCAAGTTAAAATCAAAACACAATTAAAAATACAACAGTGTAGCTAATGAAAAGCTAGCAACAGGTAATCATTGTAATTAGATTTTGCTCCATCAAATGCCAAACAAATGATTTATGTGTTTATGTGGTTCAGTGACTAATTATCAAATGGTTATTTCATTCTGCTGAACAGGAATATTTTAAGCTATGTCCAGAAAACTTTAGAGATGAAGATGTCTATGTTTGTGAATCACGTTATTCTGCAAAAACAAAGTCCTTTAAGAAGATTAAATTATGGACCATGCCAATTAGTTCTGTACGATTTGTCCCACGAGATGTACCCTTGCCTGTGGTCCGTGTTGCATCGGTATTTGCTAATACTGACAAAATTGATGAAGAAAAACACATTGAAACATCTGAAGAAAGCAAAGTGGGTGACATTGTCCTTAGCCTTGAAAAGGTATATGAAGTTCCAGAGTTGCCTATTAAAATGGAAGTGTCATTCCTTTCACTTTTGTGTTCATGTTTAGATAGGTTAGTAAGGTTTTAAAACAGTTTTGTTGGTTTAGAAATGGATAGCTGCTGCTTTTATCTCATCAAAGATAATAGTGTCTGATTTCTACATGAATCTCCCATATGCATAGATTGTCTCATTAATTACAATGACAAGACTCCACCTCACTCAAAGCGAAAGGAAAATTCTGAATGTGCTGGAGTCTGTGAGTCTGTAGGTATACATGAGTTCCAGCGTACATAAATATCTTCTTGATGGAGGATGAGTTACACCAAGCATACTGTTTTTGTGGGTGTTTTGTTAATAAAGGAAATTGTTTTCTTTAATTGTAATTTTTAATCAATTTCCCTGATTCTGAAATTTTCATTTCTTTGCAGGATAAAGAAGATGTTCCAGTAGAAATGCCAAATGGAGAACCAGGTTGCCACTATTATGAACAGCTTTGTTATAATGATATGTGGCTGAAGGTTGGGGATTGTGTCTTCATAAAATCACATGGTTTAGTCCGACCACGAGTTGGCAGGTATGGTGTGTGAGTATGTGTAAGAAAGAGAGATGCAAGAAGATGTATAACTGTAGTTATGCTTCCAAATGTTATGCAACTATGTCAATAGCTATCTCAAAACGTACAAGTATAAAAGCAGATGATGAATAAAACCATAATGGAATAAAATATTTGAAGCTAATTGTTATTATTTGGACTCACACCTTGCCTTGGCATACTTGGCACCAATTATTTGTCTTGTGTTTTTCAGAATAGAAAAAATGTGGGTAAGAGATGGAGCTGCCTATTTCTTTGGTCCAATCTTTATACACCCAGAGGAAACTGAACATGAGCCAACTAAAATGTTCTACAAGAAGGAAGTATTTTTGAGTAATCTGGAAGAAACCTGTCCCATGACATGCATTTTGGGTAACAACAATGTTGAACTCATTTGCTGTTTTCTGTATTTTGAGTTCTAAATTTAAAATGCCATACACTTTATTTTTGTATCCTTACTCTTTTAATGATTTATCTTTTTAAAATTAAAAGTTGGCGTATGTGACCAGTAACACTTGGTGTCCACTATGAGATGATGTTTCAGTGTAATGAACTGGTGAATTGATTTTATTTATATGGAATGAAGTCAGCTGTGAAAGATGAACCTATATTTGTCATAGGAATTATTGTTGTCCCAATATGTGTAGCAGATGTGATTTGTATCAGTGTCAAGGCAAAATCAAGAGTAGGAGTTTGTTGATTTTCATAGAGATTGTATGTTCCCTTTAGAAGCCTATAATCATGCAACATACAGGATCATTGCTTGAATGGGGATCATGGGCATCAGTGTTGTCTGTATGTAATGGGTATTTGTTGTGAACATTTAAAAAAATTAAATCTGCAGACTTGTAAAATTTCTTGGTAAAGTGAGGAAAATGCAACTGTCTACTCTTTTCTTTTGCAGGAAAATGTTCAGTGCTGTCTTTCAAAGACTTCCTTTCCTGTAGACCAACAGAGATTCATGAAAATGATGTTCTCCTCTGTGAAAGCCGTTATAATGAAAGTGACAAACAGATGAAGAAATTTAAGGGGCTAAAACGATTTTCCCTCTCTGCAAAAGTGGTAGATGATGAAATTTATTATTTTAGGTAAAGTATGTTTTGAGTTTGAAAAACACTTTTAAAAATCAAAGTTCTCAGAAATGTCCATTTGAACCGATAATAGGGAGGGGGGAATCCCTTTTTTAAAAATTTGATAGTATTAACTTCTACGTCCTCCAATCCTTTGAAATCTGTTTTCTAAGCCTAAAGTTATTAAAAGGCACTGTATCCTCAAAGAATCAGCTTGAACCTTCAGAAATAGCAGTTTTGTACTTAGGTTATGGCATATATGCCAATATTATTTTGTAAATAATGTGTTGAAAATATTTATGTGTGTTTTATCATTAGATAAATTAGTTTTAGCACTAATCATATTTAGATGTAGTTCTAAGCTCTGTAAAACCATTCCATTCTGTTCAGTCTATAACAATATGAAAAACTGTTATGGCTCAAAAACCCAGAGTGTCTTGTAGTACCTTAAAACATCATTATTTTACTATTTATTACAGCATAGACTACAACCTTTGATCAAACACAAAAATGGCATATGTGAGGAAGCTTAACAGTGAAGTCAGAGGAAAATGGAAAAGCAAAAATAATAGATAGCTTCAATTATGTAATTAAAAACCCAGTTACTCCAAAATAAATATAATGTGTGACAACATTTGCATTTTAGGAAGCCCATAGTTCCTCAGAAGGAGCCATCTCCACTTCTAGAAAAAAAGATTCAGCAGCTAGAAGCAAAATTTGCTGAATTGGAAGGAGGAGAGGAAGAGATAGAAGAGATTGGGGAAGAGGAAGGTGAAGTCATAGAAGCACCAGCAATACCACAGCTTCCAACTCCACTCACTAATGAACTGGACATAATGCCATATACTCCACCCCAGGTAACATTATTTCCATATTGACATTGGTGTTGTGTAAGATATTAATTATTTTCACTACAACAAGCATATGTGTATTAACTCCACAGGCTGTCAGTGATGTGGGTTTTCTGGAAAAAATATAAGTGGAAATTTTTCCAATGTTCTAAATAACGTTTACTGATTTACTATGTTTTCTGATTTACTATGTCTAGTTTAAATCTGTTCAAATGCATTCAAATGTTTGTGTGGAAATTATTTTATTGGAATATTGGATCTAGCTAATCCATCCCACACAGAAATGCCTGAAGCTGGGAGGCCACCACTCACTCCAGAACCCTGCCTAAGAATGGAATGTTAGAGACTACAGCATCAGCACAACCTCCTTTAGGCAGGATGGAAATCTGCCTTGCTGCAGTGAAGGATTCACCACTCCTTTACCCACTCAGCTAATCCCCCGTCTGGCTGCTTTCAGAAGCCAGAAGAGCAAGGATCCAGTATGCACACGGTGACCCCACTTAGGCTGCACAAACTGAAACTTATCCAATAGCACGGGACAGGCAGGTGCCAAGATTACATCCATTGGACTTGTGTCAGCTACAGCATCCAAGTCAGAGAGGATAATAATAATAATAATAATCTTTATTTCTAGCCCGCTCCTCTGTGAGTACAATCGGAGCGGGGTACAACAAGATTAAAACATACAAATTAAAACACTTCATTGACCCATTCCCAGCCACCCACCCCTTAAAAATAAATTAAATTAGCAATAATTTAAAATCAACAACATTAAAAACATGATTCATCCTCCATAGTTCTTACATTGAGGAAAAGATAACACCAGGCAAGGGGTCAATTTATAGGTCCCATTCGGAGCTGGGATCTAAGAGGTGTCAGGGAAGGCCTGCCGGAAGAGATGCGTCTTCAGAGCTTTTTTAAAGCAATCAAGAGATGCTATAAGGCGCATCTCATCCGGCAGACCATTCCAAAGTCTGGGAGCGGTCGCGGAAAAAGTCCTCTGGGAGGTCTGCGACAGCCTAGTTTTCACCGGCTGTAGCAGGTTCCTCCCAGAGGATCGGAGTGTGCGGGGGGGTTCATACGGGGAGAGGCGGTCCCTGAGATCTGAGCAATTTTGTCTGTAAAGTGCCTTGCCAATTCTTCACAGTGAGCTGTTGAGTGGTCTTCATTTTCTTTTTGTAGGCCAGAGTGTAAAGGGCCCATGGCTACTCAAGACAGCAGACGCAATGGTGGCAGAGAAGTATACTAATATCTTTGCTTCCACCGTCTCCATAGCATAGACGTTCCAATGGGCTCTAGCCCATGTTTGGTCAGACCCGCTCTGAGTCTTCTGCCATCGTCACTCTAGTCTCCGTCCTACACATTGCATCACCGCCAGCTCCCTAGTGAACCAGGGGAGCGTGTTTGGCTCCACTTTGCGGAAGGGGATGCTTAGGGGCAATCGTGTTCACCACCCTGACCATTTCTCTATGTGTAGTGAGGGACATGCATGTACTCTTAGCTGATTCCCCCAGAAGCCAGAGAAACATGCACACAACAGCACACACATCCCCATGCAGCAATGGCTGCCTCCTCTGGAACTGTTTATGCTAACAAAACTATTGACTCTGTTCATAGTGAAATAGATCCTCCTTATGCCTCTGACCCTACAATGGCTGAGGCACTGGAATCAGTTTCCATTCAGCAACAATTGGAAATAGAAGATTTAGTCTCAGAAGGAACTACTGATGCCAAGTATTTGGAGGGGGCTATGGAACAGGAGATAGGAGCCAGTCCTGACAGTACTGCCTCCCTTCCTAATCCACCAATCCATGCTGCAGCAATTGCAGCTCCAGTTTCTTTCACAGTGCCTCTCAAACTCAAGGGAGCATGGATATGTGCTACAGCATTGGTCATAGTGCCTGTAAAACTCCCAAACATGATCCAGTTCTCCCCTCTCCAGTACAACAATGGCTAGAAAGCAGGTAAACAACCTGACCTATCAGTACAGTCTTTGGTAGCTGAAAACTTATAAGGACTTAGCCTTTTACCTGGAGCTATCACTTTACACACCTGTGCTATTCAGGATTCAATGGATGAATCCTTCTCCTCTGGCTGAGACTGGCACATTGGAGGATTTACCATGAAGGTCATCCTTGCCTGGGAGGAAGAGCCATCTAGCCTCGCCCTGGGTGGCAAGATCTTAATTCTTTTCATGAATATGGGGAGTCTTTTCTGTTCTTTCCTGTGTCTTGGCTTGTGAAGGAACTGAAGCAGAAGCAGATCAGGACCCACAGAGGTTCATTTTAAGTAAGGAGATATCTTGCTTAGTCTGAGCAGTGACAGGAATTAACCCATTAATGGATGGCTCATTCTCTTTGACAAGAATGGACCTTCATGGTAAGTCTTCCAATGTGTCAGTCTTAATTTTTTAACTTCCTATGTATTTATGACTATAATATCTTATATAAACAAATGTTTATTGCTCTGTTGACCATAACATCATATTCTTTTCCCCTGAAGTCCACTCCAAAGTCTTCTAAAAGCAGCGTAAAGAAGGAAGGATCCAAAAGGAAGATCAATATGAGTGGCTACATTCTATTTAGTAGTGAGATGAGAGCTGTTATTAAAGCTCAGCACCCAGACTATTCTTTTGGAGAGCTCAGCAGACTTGTTGGAACAGAGTGGAGAAACTTGGAAGCCACCAAGAAAGCAGAATATGAAGGTAAACCAAAACTGGAATTGTGTAAAGCCTTTCCACTTTTTTCTTACAGAAAAGATCCTGTGTCCTTTGGGAACTAGTGAGTTGCGTTTCTGACTTGAAAGCTTCAGATATCTGAGTGATCATATACTGGATTCTTTCTTGTAACATACTAAGGAAATTGCTGTTGCAGGTTAAGTCTGTGGCAGCAATTAGCTGAGGTCTAGGAAAGGAGGAGGCAGGGGCCCCAGAAGAATGGTAAACTAAAGGAGTCAAATAGGAAGGTTGGGAGAGGAATAAATTGAGAAGACCAAAGATGAAGTGAAAAAAGAAGAATAGCAGAGGGGGAAGGTGAATAGCAAAGATGAAGTGAAAAAAACAAGAATAGCAAGGAGGGAAGATGAACATAACCAATTATTGCAGGGAAGGTAAAGGATAAAGCTCATACCTTGATTTGAAGTAACCAGCTGAAATATAGAAAACGTCTATTGAATGTAGAAAAGATACATCAATTCAGCATTACTAAATTATTATGATACATAGTGAAGTGGAAAAATGGGGTGTCTGTAGACTGAAAAAACCAAGGAAGTTCAAGGTATTGGGGAAAGATTAATGAAGAGCCAGAAAAAGTGCGTGCTTATTTTTAATTTTACATTTATAACCTCCTTTTGCTGAAATATAACCACGGTATCTAACTTCAGTATCTAACTACCTAATTAATAAGCTGAAATACATTTCTGCTGTGACTTCAGCTTGATGAAATTCAACCTTATGTTTCATTCATTGGGTGTTGAGGCATATCCATTTCTGTTTCCTTACACAGAATAATCACAGTTAGGCTGTTCGAATAGTGTAAGAATATAGTTTATTATTAACCATTGATATCTTTAATATGAACAGATGCATTTTCATTAAAACATGCAGGTATTATAGGGATCTTATTTCTAACAATATATTTTCCCAATTATGTGTGCTAATTGTCTTTAAGATTTGTTGTTGTTACAGCAACAGAAGATAAATTTTAGGAGTAAATATTAAATCTGAAGATGGAAACAAGTCATTTTAAAATAAATTTATGGCCAGGTTGAACACTCTCATTAGGTCTGTCATTTCACACACACACACCCCTTTTTTTAAAAAAAAAACTGCAGTCTTAGCTTATCTCTCTCTTTTTTATTTTCGTTTTTCTTTTTGTATCCTGGAATTTGGTTCATTTGGTACTTTTTTCACATAGTTTTTTTTTTTTAATCAAAATAAAGACAATATGTCTTTGACATGTTTCAATGCCACAGATATTGGTTTCCACCCAAATATTCTGAAGTATATTCATACCCATTGTGATTATGACTTTTTTCTGTAGTATTGTAATACTGTACATAAGATAACATATGACAGTTAACAAAGGAGCCCTGGTGGTGCAGTGGTTAAATTCCTGTACTGCAGCCACTCACTCAAAACCATAAGATTGCGAGTTCAAGACCAGCAAAAGGGCTGAAGCTCGACTCAGGCTTGCATCCTTCCGAGGTCGCTAAAATGAGTACCCAGATTGTTGGGGGCAAGTAGCTTACAGTTGTAAACCACTTAGACACTCCTTGGGCAGTATGAAGTTGTACATAAATGAAGCTGTTTGTTTTATATATTACCTCTTGGTTCAACTTGTTTATACCCTTACAGTGAATGACTGGATTATCCCTCTATGCTATCCAGAGAATTGACATACCTAAAACTGAGCAATAGAAATAAATGGCTAAAAGAAATTCTACTGATTTCATTGGGCATATTCAAACTATGGAGATTATCAGATGGGGGGGAGGCGGGGAATGGGAGTAAAAGGCATACTCGCAGCACGATCATGTGATCGCGTTGAAGATTTTCAGGTGATGTCATGCTCATCCAGGACTTATCCCATGAAGATCCAGGAATGCTCCAGCAACAAACCATTCACGGGGAAGTCTATGGAATGGTTTAGTTGTAGGAGCATTCCTGGATTTTCACAGGACAAGTCCTGGATGAGCATGATGTGTCTGAAAATCTTCTGCACGATTATGCCTGGAGTATGCCTCCAGGCTTTTTCCCCCTGTCTGATAATCTCCTATGACTAGGTCCAGATCCATCCCTATTGTAATGACTGGGCCACCAGTCATTTGAGGACTTCTCTCAGACAACAAAGGGTTAAGCTGGGGGAAGGTGTGCTAATGAGTCTACATCACATGCTAATGACTTACATCACAACTGATGTAAGGCCCAACTGGCCAATCAGTTGAGTAGGACCAGGAGTTTCAAGAATCTTCCAACAGAGGTCTTTAAAAGGCCTTTGAGATCATGCGGTTTGAGTCTTTTCCTGTGTGTGGCCTATATGGCCTGAGTCTTTCCTTTGTGTGGCCAATGTGGCCTTGAGTCTTCCCTTGTTGGATCATCACACCTATATTCTCAAATGGACATGTTTTCAGCCATATATGCCATATATACTCATGTAAAACTCAATAAATTTTAGTCAAAAGAATTAACTCCAAAAACCTGGGTCACCTTCTCCCTGAATCAGTGTAAATACTGTACCTTATATCCGATCAACAAAGGAACCATCCCCTTCTCTGAGTAGAGGGGTGAAAGGTGGGAGCTTAGTCCATCCTGGGAGAGCCTAAAACAAGCATTGACACCCTCTATGCTTTTACCACGTTGTCACATCTGGCCTTTTTGAATGCTTGGGTGGGAAAATGAAGGTGGTGACTCTTTTGCACTTCCCCTCAAAGGAGCACTGAAAAAGTAGAGAAGGTTGGTACTGTACTTCTTTTAGATTCTTTCAGGATGGACTAAGATGATACATAACCTTTTAGGCTTCTTGTGTTTTTTAAAGGAGATTCTTTTCTGACATCAATTAAATATTGTATACTTAAAACAACAGAGAAAGAAGAATCAGTAAGCTATTTTTAATTGGTAACTGTAGATTATTCCTTGCTTTGTATATCTCTTCTGTCTATGAAGGTTTCATCACTGGCTGATTTTTTTTCTCCTGTTACTTAGTCCTGCCTATAATTTCATATACTTTGAATGATGGGATTTTGTCGCTGTCATAAAAAAGAATGAATGCAAAGGAAGCTCCAAACCTTTTCTTATTTGTGTGTAATATAGAAACAGCCCTTTCAGTAATTTAAGACATTTTGAAATTATTCATTTTTAAAAAGTTCTCTGTTAGGACATGCATTTTTCATCTTTTATCTTTGAATTAACAGAGTAGGATGTTGTATTTGCTGCATAGTTTTTCCAAAGAGTTTTGGGTGAGACAGAGCAAAATGAAATGAACAGCTAGCATCCTGAACAGGCATTTTTAGTAATACCTTTACAGATATAGACATTGCTCTCTGTCAGATTTGTTACATTTAGAACAAACCTTAGTTTCTTGGTAATCATTAGAAGCTTATTTAGGACTTTAGAAATTATCAAATGAATGAAAGCCTGCTATCTGAAATGCTTCGGACCAGTGGTGTTTTGGATTTTCAGATTTTCAGATTTTGGAAAGTGTGTGTACCTTGCAAATCAACGACATCACCATCTCAGCCACCTATGTGGAAAGTTTTGGATTTTGGAGTATTTTGGCTTTTTGGAATTCAGGATAAGGGGTTCTCAGCTTGTGCTTATATTACCCAGATATCTGGTTTCTAGTGCATTATGACTAAAAGTACAACTGCCAAATATCCAACATTTGGAGATATATATATATATATATATTCCAAAAAAAAATCTGGTGTATATTAGAGCACCTGTTTACAGAAGGAGAACATTGCAAAGAACTCTTTTCTGTCTTTTTGATAGCCCCTCTCAAGTTTAGCAATTTCATTGTAGTCAAATAGTGGGATTCCACTGTTTTGGCCAATTTTTGTCACCTTCAGTCCCAGTATTGTTACATATATATCAGATTAAGTGCTTGTCTTATATCATATCATATTGCATATGTGGATAAAGGATGTACAGATCACTTATCCCTGGGAGGCCTATGAATTTACATAGAATGAATCTAGAACTAATAGGCTTTTGATTGCTGCTTTGACGTTTAGTGTCATTTACCTTAAAGTATCTTGTATTACTGCCATACATTTAATGGGCAACAAACAAAAACAAGAGAAAACATGCCAGTTTGGTCTGGTATTGATTTAGTGCTAAAAAGTTACTGTTTGTTTGGTAGTTCTGGTGGTGCATGTGTGTATGTACATATAAATTTATCATTTGTGATCTCAGAAAGAGACTGTCACATACCCACACTCACTTGCTGTGCTACAGAAAAGTTTCTTTAATTTGAGGCATCAGCTCCCTGAGCCTCTGCATCCCACCCTATGCCATTCAGGAGAGTCCTGTGATCCTGTGGAGAAACATTTGGAGGCTGCAGAAAGCTGCTGGGGTAAGAAAGGGACAAGAAAGTCTTCTGTGAGCTTCCTTCCTCTTATGGTTCTTTGGATCCAAGCTCATATTTCTTCAGATCTTTAACGTTTTTAAAAAAATCATGTTTAACTTTTTTGGTGAGAGTCACATAAAATCAAAATTATATGCTGTGTTAATTAAAAATTGCCTGAAGTTTTTTTTTAAATCCTGCATAAGCCTAAATTTGTGCCATGGGTTGTCTAGTCCTTTTTCAGTGATCAGAAGTTTAAAAAGAGAACTGAACATCTAAAATACTTTTGCAGAGCGGGCAGCTAAGGTTGCTGAGCAGCAGGAGAGAGAACGAGCAGCACAGCAACAGCAGCAGAATTCCTCCCCCCGGGCAGGCACTCCTGTTGGGGCTCTTATGGGGGTGGTGCCGCCACCAACACCAATGGGGATGCTCAATCCGCAGTTGACACCTGTTGCAGGTAAAAAGGGATTCTGACCATTTCCCCCCTTCATCTATTTTAACAGCCTCTTTCATAATCCTAAACACTATACTTGGGTCAGTTTTTATCATCCAAGGGGGCATGGAAAACAGTCTTTGAAACATTACTTCATTAAGATCAACTTCAAAACATCCTGATTTTGAGGACAGATTTTGCCCTCTTCAGTAGAAATAACATCCCTTAATCATAAGCATTCCACCTTATCCTAACTAAGCCTCTGGCAGCATCTTTCCTCGTCAGCCAATTTATCTGAAGTTTGCATTGTATTTTATTTGTTAACGATGCTTCCTTTGAATGCTGCAAAATCAACAAATCTTGAAAGGAGTAAGTGACTGTGTACCTGATGTAGTTGCCTCTAGTATGACAAAATTTATGCCATAATGAAATTTGTTAGTCTTTAACATTGCACAAGACATTTGATTTTCTTATGTGGCATACCAATAGAATTGTCAGACTCTTGTATCATGTTCTTGTATTTTTGGTGGCATGTTAATACTGTAAGAAAAAGTAATTTAAAAAAACAACACCTTAATTCGAGGCTAAGTTTGTAGAATTTACACTTAGAAAAACTGGTCTTAGTTATGAGTTGAATTGATCCAAGAACTGAAATGTAATGTTACTGGCTGTCCTATCTCAAGAGGACTGATGTTCAATGGCATCCCCTCCATATCATGTTGCAAACTACTTTTGTAACTATTTTAATATTTCAAAAAGGAAAAATGTGGTTCAAACTTAATCCTAAACGATGGCTTAGTATTGCATGTGCAAGTCCAAAGTTGGGTATTCCCCTTTACATTTCAAGCATATTTTGAAGGAAGAGTTTAATTTAGAAATTTTCACTACCATTTTCATTTAACTATGATTTATCACAGTGTGTAAGTTGTGTAACTGTGGATAATTGTAATTATGATTTAGGGCGGCTTGCCAACTGCAAAATGTGACTTAGAATTTTTACTTTTTCAGTGAAAGATCCACAGTTTGTCCTAAAGGTGGATTTAATAATAAACCAAAGATGTTTCTGATTGTCTTGTCACAACTATGCCATAAGCAAAAAGCTATTCGGAATTTGTCAGCCTAGGAGTTTGTACTGGAAAACCATTGCAATGTTATGACCAAATAAGGCCAATATGTGTTATGATTTCTTGGTCATTTGTTCAAAAGACAGTTCCTTTGAATATCTAAGTCTTGCAATTTTTTCATCCAGCCACTCTGTACTGAAACTTCCATGAAGCCGTTTTTAGGATAAGAATTATATTGGTGATTGTGCCATAAACTGACTTTTCAGCTAGCATTTCCCACGCTTAAAAATATCCAACTTAATGTTTTGTGTTTTGCTTTCTCAACATGTGTTGCTGTATTAACCTTTAATATCCTTATCCAAATTCATTTATAAAAACAATCCTTTCATAACACCTATCAGAAGAATGTCTTATTTCAAGAAAAGTACGTTTCAGGTCCATTTTTTATGCTCTAACTGGTCTCTTGGTTCCTGAGGTCTATATATTAAAATCTCTCTAAGTTCACTTTGAAAAACCATACTATATATATACTGTTTTTGTGGGAAGTCATCAATTGATGTGGGTCAGAAAGCAAAATTTAAAATTATGTTCTTTTACATGGACAACTAAAATATAATTCTTAGGTTTCAGTAGGCCTGTCATTTCCTTTTGTTTTGTCACATACTCTTAAAAAATAGAAATCTTCCATTCTAATAGATTTTTTTCTTGTTTGGAAGCATCTACATTTCAAAGTAAAAGTCAACAACTAGTACATTCTTTCAGATTTATTTCCACCATATCTGAAACATGAAAATAATATTAGTAGAGCAGGAAAAAACATGTTTTGTTAGCTCCAGAGTTCTGAAGATGAAGTCCTCTGGAATACAGCACTTGCAAATTTTGTCTTCACTCTTCCCTTGCTTGCATGATTGCAGGAACATGTATATACACACATACAGGTACTCCAGAGAGTTGAGAGGCCCTCTGAAACATCACGAAAAGTGGTTCAAAGTGATTAAAGGGAGTAGGAGATAAGCAGAAAAACTCGCCCTCTCCCTGTAGAAAACTCTTCTGTGTCCAAGGGTCATGGAAGGGCATTTTAAGATCTAACATTCTCTGTTTAATTGTGATAGAAATTGGTTTCTTTAATTACTATGATATGATAAACTAGTGGGTAAACATATTTCACACAGCCAGTTCTGTCCTTTGATTAGCTGTTTTCTGGCTAAGAGAGTGAACTGAGCGTCAGGAAGTCACCAGTTCAAATCTGCTGCCAAGCATAAAGTCAGAGGGTGGCCATTGGCAAGCCATGAGCCCATTCTGCATATGGACATAATAATATTTTTCTAGTTTTCAGAGTTTCTCTAAAGATTACTGACTAGAAATGTACAACCTAAGTATAATATCACGGTTGGCATCATCGTGGCAATGTTGATCACAAAAATCACAGTGTTATTTCCTGATAGTTCAGTGTGAGACATAATTTACAGTAGAATATCCTCAATTAAATTAATGTATTTTAAACAGGCTGACACTTTTGCTGTTGCTGAACATTTCAATTTGGTTTTGTCAGGACTCTTGAGTAATCAATCCAATAAATTTTGTTGTGTTATAGACACTTCATTTGTGAGGGTTATTTCCCAAATTTTTAAAAGGCAAATTTTATCTTTATAGTTTATTGTATATACTCGACTATAATATATAATATCACGGTTGGCATCACGTATAAGTTGAGGTCAGGTTTTGGGGCCAAAATTATGGATTTTGCCATGACCCATGGATAAGTTGAGGGTAAAACTTGGAGGCTCCTTCAGTGTGTGTATGTGTGCATACAGCAAGAAAGACTCTGATTGGGGCTGTTTGTTCCAACTTTGGTTTCAGCTTTCACCCAGACAGCGAGAGCCAGTGCAGGCAGGAGAGGGTCTCTGTTTGTTTAACCACTCAGGACTCTTTCTGCTTGGCTCAAGAGAAAAAGAAACTCTCTTCCTATCTCATGGGGGAAATCTGCAAGAGCTGCTATCATATTACCGTACTGACCCATAAATAAATCAACCTGGGATTTTGGGGTCCATTTTGGGGCATAATTTTTTAGACTTATAGACGAGTATATATAGTATGTAGAATCCAGATGCCTGCTTTGCCATGAAAAGAACTCGAGAAGTAATCCTGTGCCCTTTAACAAAGCAGTAGCATTTTACTGACATATAATGTTATAGTATAACCCTGTGCTTGTGCCATAATGTCTACAATTGGTTATGGAATCAATTTAAGTAGGGTCTTTTTCACACTGTGCGTATATTGAGTTCACATAGCTAGCTTAAAATCATAGCAAACACACAATAAATTTACCCATTCCAGACTTGTTTTCCTCCAATAGGTATGTCAAAATAGGTAAAAAATAATTGCCCCAAAGTTGTCCATGATACTGATTGCAATCATGGAGATGATAATTGTAACTGTCATGTAGTTGACAGAATTATAGGTTTGACTTCTGACCCCATTTGAAGCCACGAAAGCATCATTTCAACACAACTCCCCCCTCTCAATTTTTCCTAAGACACTGCCTTTAGTTTGCCATTATTATTCTTCTAACCCCTTCTCTTAACCAGCCGAAAGACAGCGATACCCATATTTTTTGTAGAAATCCATAGGTGGAGTCCCTGTTCTATTCCCCATCTATCATACAAGGGGGTATTGTAAAGTTTTAATGGTCACCTTTTTAAAAAATTGACAGAAAGTTTGTTCCGATTCATAGTTGTTAACTTATCTCTGTAGTCACCATCTAGATTTATACATTTTCCCCAGCATATCTTGACCCTCCAAATACTTGATATTGTAGAAGTCTGCAGATTGCACCTTACGAGGGGATATCGTAAAGTAATAATTATCACCCGGAAGTTATTATGGCATATTGATGAAATTTTGTCAGTGTCATCATTGGCCTCTAAGTTCACGTTGCTGAGAAAATCAACTCATTGCATACTTTATTTTTGTGACTGGCTCTGCCAGAAGTGACTAAAGTGTAAAATCCTCATCAGGTGCAATCTGCAGACTTCTACAATAAGTATTTGGAGGGTCAAAAAACGCTGGGGAAAATGTGTATCTGGATGGTGACTACATAGAGATAAGTTAACAACTACAAATCAAAACAAATTTTCTGACAATTTTTTAAAAGGTGATAATTAAAACTTTATGATACCCCCTCATATCTCCCAATATTTTCCTTGTGTTAATTATTTCCTGTTAATTATTTCTCTACCCCACCTAACCATATTTGTTATTCCACTTGTGCACCTACAGTAATTTTTCTCCCTTTTAGCATTATTTTCATATACCCTAATACGTCTATTAAGTTTCCATTCCCTTCAGGTTAGCCCCTCTCCTTACACCAATCCCCATTTTCTTGTCACCTCCCTTTCCCTTCAAAAGTCATCTCACCCACCATTGTAGATTTACTCCCTCAAGATCAGGCCTGCAGAGTTGCTATGCCAAAACTTTGACTCCTATATTTTCTTACTGACTCCACCTTTTTCATAAATGGTAAATTTATATTACTTAGTAATAATAAATCTATTGTAGTAAAATGGTAGCACAAGGTATTTTATCACCGCCATATGGATCAATAGGATACTTAGTTTAATAGAATATAAAATATATTTATTTTATTAAATGTATGAACAAGAAAACTTTCCTAAATTTTTTATTTTGAAACCTACACATTTATACCAACACTGACTGCACTATCAATTGCTTCTGACTCCACATCCACTTCAAGATATCCCCAAACCTTCCCCCACACAAATCATTTTCTTTTTAGGCAACCCTTCTTTATCTCCTTGTTCAAGAGATATACCTACTTTTTTTCTACCCAAAACAATGCATGGTAATTTGTTTAATTTCTATAATTTGTAAGAATAACCACCCTTTGAAGAGAGTGAGTTGTACTGTGAAAAACACAGCTTTTTGGCATTGTTTATATAACAGCATAGTAACTTACTGATAATTTTAGAAAACTGTATGAAATTATAATTGTGCACTTCATTTTCTTTGCTGAAAACATTGGTGTCATACATAAAATTAAATTATGTTTTATAATACTCTGGCATTAATGAGAAGTGAGGCAGAATAATGGTTGAATTAATTTCCCTTGAATAAGTTGAGTAGAAATAATTAAACAAATTGACCGTTTCATTTGAAAAAAATAAAATTTTGTGTTAGATTACATTACTGTTCTACAACTTTGAATGTGCATGTTAACAATGTCATATAAGTTCATATGACTGACAACATTTTGCATTTGCTTGCAGTAATAACCATTGAATGATGCCAAATATCCAATTTGTTTCCTCCTAAAAAAATGCCATCAGGCTAAATACTAATCTGCTCCAAATGCACTATTTGGCATTTTTTGCAACACATTAATGTGTATGGCAATATTTGAAGATGCTTATGTGTGGGTAGTGCATGTCATTACTATTTTGATCATTTTGCATGTCATTGATGCATGTTTGAAATTTGTTGTGTTCTTCAAGGCATGATAGGTGGTTATCCACCAGTGCTGCCACCTTTACAGGGCCCAGTTGATGGCATTGTTAGCATGGGTAGCATGCCACCACTTCACCCTGGGGTGCCTCCACCCCATCAACTTCCACCAGGCATGCCAGGCATCCCAACGCCGGGTAAGAATGACCTCATTCATTCATTTCATTCATTATCTTGCCTTTCATTTCTCTTTCTCCATTTAACCAAATACTATAAGAAAGGATTGCATCTTGTGTATTTGTAGCTTAATTTCTTGACTCGTCCTGAATGTCTCAGGTATGGCTAGCTATTTTAATATGCAGCGTGCATTGAGAAACCAAACATACTGGCATATTAAATATGTTGGCAAAGCAACCAGTATGGTCAATCCATCAGCAAAGGAGTTGACTAATAAAACATAAGAATGACTTTTTAAAAAATGTGTCAAATGGATTTAAGTTGCCCATTGATGTGGAATATTGAAGGCAGTTACTGTCCAGTCTTTCTGAAAATATAAAAAGTCATGTTGTTTATTTAAACTCAGCTCTATCTGAAAATAAATCAGTCCTGCATGCAAGTATGAATCTTTACATCACTTTGCTCTTTCTTTCAAACCTTATACACTATTAGTTCAGATGTATATGCCCTGATTACAAATGGCTTTGTTTGACAGCAGATCATTTAAAAATTACAGCTATGATTAAAATGGCAAAAGTATTTTAAAGTAAAATATCAGCCAAGATAATATGGGGTAGTAGAATGTTTTTAAGGCTTATTCTTTAACATTGAGATCAAAGTCCAGTTTTCAGTTGATTTCCAGACTTAAAATAAGCCCACATGCTTAAAATAAATGTGTTGCTTGAGACATGCTTGCATATGAATACAGTGGACAGAACATTAATCAGTAACACCTGATTATTTCATATGCCTGTTATCTTCTAATTCTTGAAAAATCCTTTTCATAAAAGGTTATTTTAAAAACCCACTATTGCCATCTTTTGAAATTTATTATACTGATAATATTTTTTCCTCTTTTACATAAAATACTCCTTTTCTACATCGATTGGATAAGTTCAACTTTGTACTGAAACTTCTATAGTGTGCCCGGTCTTTTTCAGAATACGCATGCCAGGAAGGGTTTCCCTAAAATCCTGTTGAACATGAGCAATTGTATGCAATTTTTTTTAAAAAAAAAAGCCTGTTCCATAACTGCTTCTTAATTTGTAATCAAGAAGAACCAGTTGATTACTGGTAACTGGTTGTTCAAGCAATCATTTGTGAACTTACACATATAAGGTGCCTCAGCTGAACCTGTCGGAAGCTTCTACGATCTAAATACAGTAACATCCAAAACCCGTAAAACAGCAATATCTTTATTAGGCCAACCAGATCATGGCCAAAATACATGGTGCAAGTTTTCAAAGCTTCACTGGCTTATTTGTCAGGCAAAGGTGTTATAAATCATACAGAAGTAAAAATAGGATGATGGTAGGAGTCACAGGCCTACATCTTTTGTCATCTTGTTGTTGTTCTCAGGTTAAGATGGTATGGAAGGGAAACTCCCACATGGCCAGAAGGAATGGCCTCCGCCTGCATGGATATGCCTTCCATACCTGTGAGGGCGTTTGACAGTGGAACACACTCCCTCGGAGGGTGGTGGAGTCTCCTTCCTTGGAGGTCTTTAAGCAGAGGCTGGATGGCCATCTGTCAATGGGGATGCTTTGATTGGGAGTTCCTGCATGGCAGGGGGTTGGACTGGATGGCCCTTGTGGTCTCTTCCAACTCTGTGATTCTATGATTAACCTGATGCTTGGTGTTGCTGAGGAACTGAGGGAAAGAGTGGGTACCCCAACACATGTGCATTGGAGAGGGTTGGGACTACCCTTGTCAAGAAGTTTCTGACAGGTTTTGTGCAGGCACAAAATTATCTATATGTGTGAATCACAAAGGTCGCAAATAAGGAGGAATCTGTCTATATGTACAGTAATGGGATATAAATTATATCCCTCCTTTCCCCCCAGCAACAGGACTAAGGGCAGTTTGTATATTAGATAAAATCTTTCTAAAACCACACACCAGACTCAATCAAGGAGATCATGGCCCTAAGCCTGCAGAGTGGTTGGGGACAGAAAAGTTTGGAGGTGTCTCATTTATAGGGTTGCCATGAATCAAGGTTGACTCAAAGGCAGCTTACAGCATCTAAAGCATACCAAAAATTCATGTTTAAAATGTAATTAGTACCAGTGTCCTAGTAAAAGCACTTTAAAACAACACCAACATTCCATTCTTGAAAGCCTGATAGAATAATTTAAAAAATTGATTTTGCTTATCAAAAAAGACAGCATGAAGAGCTGTTACACCACTTCTGCCACTTTATAAAGGGTTCTTTGGGGCATGCACACAGTTTTAGTTACAGCTGTGTTTGGGGACTGAAAGAAAGAGATCTGTGAAAAAGATGCTATTACTGAATGAAATAGCATCAGATGTAATGTCAGCCTAACAACACACTGAGGTTTTTTTAAAATTAATTTTATTATTAAAACAGTAACAAATATAACAGTTATAAACTCATTGTTTACAAACAGTTCATCACAATGTAGCAAACATAATTAAAGTCATATTTAGAAGCATCCTGATTACTTTTAGTAATGTTACTTAGAAAAACATACATAAATACAACAGTAGTACTTTCAAATGCCACAGGAACATCTCTCTGTGATCTAGGCTTTCAAATGCAAAATGCTTTTTTTGTTATTGAGTGGAAATAACATCTCCATTCTGTTTACATTTTAAAACACAGGTGTTATAGGTCAAAGTGTTTCCTCCATGGTAGGAGCACCAGCACCAGGAAGTCCATTTGGACAGCAAGTAAGTAAATTAGATAGGTGCAGGAAAACCTTATAAATCATGTGTTTAGATTTTGCTTTTTGAATTAATAATAATAATAATTATTATTATTATTATTATTATTATTATTTATAGCCCACCCCTCTGAACTGGTGGTACAACATAGTTAAAAGCATCACAGGTTAAAATACAACAATCCCATCCCCGTCACCCACCCCTTAACCTGTACTTCAGTGATCTTGTGGGTGATTGACTTTCTTAAATGCCAAGTGTTCCCTCCTCCAATCTTGTCTAGCCTGGGATTTAATGAGGTAGCAGTTCAACTGCATCAACAGAAGTTTAATGGTCATATTTCAGGAATGCTTTAGTTGTGTTTTCCTGCATGGCAGGCAGTTGGACTACATGGCATTGCATGGCCCTTTTGCCTCAAAGCTCTTATGTTTTTATAATTCTATCCAAAATGGCTCCCTGAGGTCCAATATCAGATGGATTTCCAAATGTCAGAAGAGCTTAGCAAGGCAATAAGAAAGCTGACGTGGGGGCGGGGGAGGATAGCAATATTCTGAACAATTTATTACTCATTGTAGATTTCTAGCCTTGGTCCCTACCTCCCTGTATCCAGACAAATCCTTGGAACCTGTGAAAAATATTTTTATATAAAAAAATTCCAGGTTCAGTTTAATTATATTTGTTTTCAATGAAGTAGGTGTGGTAGTCTGTTGCAACATAGAAAAGGGAGAGGAAAGGAAAAGGGGAATCTGACAGCAGCTTTAAGACAACTAACTGGTTTATGTTTTAGGCTGAGCTTTTGTGGCTGCTATAGTTGTCTCAGAAAATGCACTATTTCTGTTTATATTTACCAAAGCTTGTGCTAAACTAGAAATCTAACTGATTTCTAGTTTAGCACAAGCTTTGGTAAATATAAACAGAAATAGTGCATTTTCTGAGACAACTATAGCAGCCACAAAAGCTCAGCCTAAAACATAAACCAGTTAGTTGTCTTTCATCTCTGAACATTGTTGCTGCTCTTAAGTGCTGCTAGAGTCCTTCCTCCCTGCCCTTTTTCTTTTTTATGTAATTATATGACACATATACATGTAGTTTTTTGTTAATGGATCCGGCAGTTACTTTCCCAGTAGATAAGGATGGAACATCTTAGAACTTGGGTTGGTCCTCTCATATCACTCTTAATAGGGACTAAATATGGGAGCAACCCCCTGTAATATCCAGTCTTTTTTCTGCCTATCACTCCTATAGGACACATTTCTGGAAGCGCCATACTCATTGTAGCCCATGTGGAGAAGCCTCTTTCTTTAACCTCCCCTTTCTCTCAATCTTTTGCTTCCCTATTTTCCCTTCTGTCTTTCATCTCTGAACATTGTTGCTGCTCTATCCTCCAACTTTTGATGTCTCTTCTCCCCCCCCCCCCAACCCTGTTGGAGCATGAAGTAGCAGAGAGAAATTTGTCTCATTGTAATGCAAAGAAGAGAGGGAGAAAAAGCCACAATGACAAACAGCTCTCCTCCCTCCACCAGACTTTTCCCCACCTGCCATGGGAACAGGACTGGCCTCTGTGGAGAGCAACAACCCAGCAGAGAGGGAGCTGGGCCACAGCTGGGGGAGGGGAATCCCCCCATACCTTTGCAACAGCCCAGTGCTTCTGTCCAGCCCATGATGGGTTTGGCAGTGCAGACGTCCAGCCCATGATTGGTCTGCCAGTGAGATCATGAGTAGCGAGGGGCTTTTCCCAGGGCAGAAGGAAGCTGGCAGCCTGGATATAAGACTTAAGTCCAAAACACACTGCAGAAATAATCTAGTTTGAGACTGCCTTAACTGCCCTGTATCAATGTTAGGGCATTCTGGGAACTGGAGTTTTGTGAGACAGTTAACTTTCTCTGTAAAAGAGTTCTGGTGCCACAATAAACTACAGTTCCTAGGATTCCCTAGTACTGAACCAGGGCAGGTCAAGCAGCCTCAAACTGGATTATTTCTGCAGTGTTTTGGACCTTAGTATTGCAGGAGGCTGCAACAGCTGCCGTTGCCACCACAACCTGGCAGCTGTGCACAACCGCTCCAGTCATCCTGGGAGGGATGAGACAGGAGGACGACCACATATGGTCCCTCACCCTCTCACCACCCAGAGCCAATAGTCCATGCAAGGAGGGAGAGAGTTTTGCATCCAGGGAGGAGTGTAGCAGCAACAAAGGGGCCAGTCAGACTCTGGCACAGGTGGCAGCCATCTTGGCCACATGAAAAAGGGAGATCCCTTAGTACCAGAGAACAACCAGGGAGGAGGAGGCTTTGGCCTCAGACACAAGAGGCAGCCAGTGACCACAAGGAATTAGCCCAACCCTCCTTGGCAACACCGGATATTCCTTTGGGCGGTGACCTGTTCCAACAATTGCCCCAGCAACCCTAAAGATGATGATGATGATGATGATGATGAATCTTTATTTCTGTAGCGCTGTAAATTTACACAGCATTGTACAGACAATCTTTTTAATTAGACAGTTCCCTGCCCTCAGGCTTACAATCTTAAAAGACACGAAACAAAAGGAGAGAGGGAATGGTGGTGGGGAAGGGGATCAGGTCCAGCAGTTCTTCTCTCCCTCAGAGGCCTGGACCAAGACAGATGGACTGGAGGGAGGGCTTGGCTTCTTAATGCATAGTTAAGACGAGGCATCCTGGGGCAGACAAGGGCACACATCTGGGAACGCTTCCCTAAACAATATAGTCTTTAATTCAGTTTCGAAACTGGCTAGAGGGGTGCCCTTCCTTGCTAATGTAATGCAGATAGTGAGAGAAGAATGGAGCAAGCTGACTGCAAACAGGTCCATATCAGGACCAGCCAAGAAGCTCTATAGCAGGCTTGCACAACATATGGCTGCTGGGCCACTTGTGGCCCACCAAAGGATTTTGGGAGGCCCACGAGGATGTGGATCAAATTCAGCATTCCTCTGCTGTTCAGCCTTCTCTCAAGGAGAGTGCCAGGTGGAGGAGGAAGAGGAGAACAGAATATTAATAGTATTAATTATTAATAATAATTAATTAATAATTAATCAAAACCTATCTGCAGCCCAAAGAAGATTAGCTTATTTTTATTTTGGCCACTACCTAGTGCCAAGTTGTGCAGATTTACTCTGTACCCTGCCACAGAAAAAAGGAGAAAAAACTCTTTTAAACATGAGATCCCAGTTCTTCAAAGCCCAAAGCCCAGCCTTTCAGGCCAGGGACTACAGACCTTATAAGCAGGAGTGGTGGAGCCTGAGATTCCCAATCAGACACTCTTGGTCGGAGACGGCACCACCACCACAATAACAGCAAGAGGCAACTAAAGACTCAACAAGCATGTTGCAATGCTGGCAGTAGAAAGCAGGCTTCAGGAGTTTGCAGAGTCATGGGAGAGATTCACCTCCAACTAATGGGTGTTGGATATCATAAAACAGGGATACCAAATAGAGTTTGCATGCAGGCCATACCAATTTTTCATCGTGTCTCCCACTGGAAGTCATTGCAAATCTGCTCCAACTGGGGTAGTAGAATCCATCTCACCTCAGCAGAGGGGAAAGGAATGCTACTCGATTCTTTTCCTTGACCCCAAGAAGAATGACACCTGGAGAGACATTCTAAACCACTTCATAAGAAAAAGAAAGTTCTGAATGGAAACACCAAAACATATTCTGGAACCCCTTTAGCCTGGGGACTTCCTGTCCTCACTGAAGCTACAAGAGACCTATTGTTACATCCCAGTACGGCCAGCTGACTGTCAGTTCATGCATTTTGCATATGAGACCCAACACTTTCTACCAGGATTCTACCATTCAGGCTACCTTCGGAACCCCAAGTCTTCACCAAGATTGTGGTGGTGTTGATAGCTCATTTATTCCTACTTGGACAGCCTGCTGATACTCTCACCATCCAGGCAGCAGTGGCTACGGGATATACTGAGGGTCCTCAGCTCACTGGAGCAGCATAGCTTCCTGGTGAATCAGTTGAAGTGTTTCCTGATATCCTCCCGACAGATTCAGCATCTACTTACACGAATTGACACATTTCTGGGGGATAGTCACACTGCCCCAGGAACACATCAATGCAGTTGCCAAAGCGATAGGCAGCATCAGACGATCATTGACTTCAAGCCTGATTTTCCTGGCACACCTTCAGGGGCTGATGATTTCAATGACAGAGTGCCTTCCATGGGCATGGGTCCATGTCCAACCACTCTAGTAGTTGCTGTTACTGTAACAGGAGGCCATTGCAGCCAGGACTCCAAGCGCCATCACAGTTCCACACATGGAGGTCACCAGCTATTACCAAGGGGCAACCCATATGGAAACCAGAGAGAACGCAGATAACAAATGCCAGCCTGAGGCGCTGACTCTGGCCCCCACTTGGCCCAGGGCAGACGGAGCCAAGAGGAACGGACATACAACATCAACTGGCTGGAGCTCAGGGCACTCAGACTGGCACTTTAGGCCTTCACAAACTTGATCCATGGGAAGGCAGTACTAACTGGAATGGACACCACCACTACAAAGGCCCACAAACTGCAAAAGGGAGAGGGGTCACACTCCCTGATGGCAGAAGCCAAGACCTTGCTGACATGGCCAGAAGAGGACACTCTTTCCTTGGGAGCGGAACTCTGAATTTGAGGGCCAACTGGCTGAGCTACACCGACATCAACCAAGAAGAGTGGAGTCTTCACCAGAAGGTGTTTTGTCTTGATCAGCAATACCCTAGGCTACCCCAAGGCAGACTATGACAACAACAAATTGCCATGCTAGCCAAGGTTCATGTCAGGGTACCAGATGGGTGGGGCAGAAGCCATGAACATGCTCACACACCCTTTAGTGGCCAAGCGGACAACTGTATGCCTTCCTACCATATCCTCTGATTCCCAAGGTATTAGCGGAGATCGCACAGAACAGTATCACAATGTTTCTGGTGGCACCAATATGGCTGAGAACCTGACGCTTCTGACTCTCAGAAATCATCACCCTGGCCTTGGACTACCTACAACTGTCGGTATGCCTGGATCTCCTCACCCAGGATCAGGTGTGGCACCCCAACCCAGCATAGCTACAGCTTCATGCTTGGAAATTGAGCAGAGCATACTGAGTGCCAAGGACTATTCTGAAAAGGTCACTAGCATTATGCTAGCGGCCAGAAGACCATCCGCCATCAGAATATCAGAAGGTACAGTGGAACCTAGGTATCAGTGGGGGATCCGTTCCAGACAGACGCACACACCTGTGGATACCAAAATCTACAGATGTTCAAGCCCGCATTGTCCCCAATATTGGCACGTCCCCGTGGCTGTGCCATCATTAGGAACAACAAAACTTCAGGTAAGCCTTCATTGTCCCCAGGGGTGGCACATGCACACAGCCACATCTCCATTAAGGACAGTAGGACTTCAAGTGAAGTCCCATTGCTCCCAATGGCAGTATGGCTCTGTGCATTGCTGCTACTGGGGACAACATGGGCTTGCTATTTGTGGATGCTCGGATCCTGCGTCCTGCATACTGTTCTCAAGGCATTGATAATGGCCCCATTTCAACCTCTATGAATGATGTCTCTGAAACAACTCACTTGGAAGACAGTGCTACTCATAGCCATTACTCAGAGCTAGGAGTGCTATTGATCAGAAAGGACCTTTGTGAGATTAGGCAGGGTTCAGTGGTGCTACATCTGTATCTAACATTCATTCCAAAGGTCAGTCAACTCTACTTTCCACGGGTCACAAGAAGTGATCCTGTCGTCATTCTGCCCTTGGCCGACAAGGGAGCTAGAGAAGATATGGCACAACCTGGATATATGATGGGCCATTAGGATATACCTGAAGAGGAACAGAGGCTTCTGAATCTCCGAAGCACTATCATTTCATTTCAGTCACATTATATGGGGAAAAAAGGTATCCACGTCTACTCTGAGCAGGCAGATAAAGGCATGCATTGTAGCATGCTACAAATTCATGAAGGCCCTAGTTCCCACTGGTATTATGGCCCATTCCACTAGAAATGCAGTGGCCACAGCAGCATAATTAACAAGCACTCCACTAATGGAGATCTGTAGGGCAGCTACTTAGATGTCTCTATTCACATTCATCAGGCACTACAAGCTGGATGCTTTCGAATCAGCAGAGGCTACATTTCAAAGAAGTTCTTACAACATGTTTTCCAGCATTAATTCCACCACCCGCTCCCCCACTTTCCCTGGATTACTGCAGTTTTGGCAAGTCCCAGATTCCAGGATGTTCCATCCTTATCTACTGGGAAAAGAAGCACTGGATCTTACCTGTGAGATGTTCATTTGCAGTACATAAGGATCAAATATCCTATCCATCTGTGGAGTGCTTGAGGGCAAGCCAAAGAGGCTGTATGCAATAAGTCTACAGTCCGAGAGACCTGGCTTTCCACTTCCATAAGGGTCTTTACACGAAGCCCTATCCTATTGTGTCACCCTTGTCACCTGTCTGTTGTTTCCTATCTTTCTTTGAGCATGTTTGTCTTCTCACCAAGGTTATATCACTGGGCTATGCCAGCAACTAGATGTCAGAGAGGGTTGTTCCCACACTTGACTACAGGGGTAGGTCTCTTTTTGAGCTTTGTCCTGCCTACAAGGAGCCATATAGGAGGAGCAGCCCAAGTTCCAGGATGTTCCATCCTTATCTACTGGAAATGAATGTCTCCCAAGTACGATCCACCATTCTTTTCTTTATGTAAAGGCTCTGAGTTATCTTGGTATAAGATTTGAAATACTTGCATTGGGGGAGGGGGATTGTTCATTTGAGGGTCTTTTGCTAAAAATGATATTGAAATCTTCAAGCTTTTTTAACCTAAGTTATCAAATATGTTCTTTGTGTTACCTTTTATTATTCTAGATGGGTATCCTTGGTTCTCCAGGGCAGCAAGCTCCACCTCCCTATCCTGGTCAGAATTCAGCAACTCAGCAAGTCATGCAACAGCCTACAACTCCTATGTTTGTCTCTCCTCCACCAAAGACACAGAGGCTTCTTCACTCAGAGGCGTATCTGAAATACATTGAGGGTCTTAGTGCTGATTCAAATAGTATTAGTAAGTGGGACCAGACCCTTTCAGGTAAGATCACTTGGATTATATGTATTGTAGAAAAAAACTTTTGAGACTACTTTTTAAAATTTTGCTATGGCTTTGCTATGCAAAAAGAGGTTTTCAATGGCTGTATCACAATTATACAACTTCTTCCTCATAGACTGGGGTAGGGAAATAGTTTGTGGATCAGAGCAGCTCCTTCTTAGCTCTGGCTGCGAGGGGAGTCTGAGGACTGGAGGGATATCTCTCTCTCTCTCTCTCTCTCTCTCTCACACACACACACACACACACACACACACAGGAAGAGAGGAAAACATGCTGGGTAGCAGCTGGGGACTGAAACAGGAACCTAAAAATCCCTAGCTGCAGAGGAAGGTGGGCACTTCTTTAACAACATTTTCAAGCAATATTAACTTGTTGCCCCGTAGATAAGTCTACCCGTGATTTTAGAGTCCATTTTGGGGCATAAATTTCTTGACTTATACTCAAGTATATACGGTAGTTATACCCCATTCTTAGACTATATATGGTATTGATACCCCATTCTTAGAGTGGCTTACAGATTGTTTTGACATTTGACATTACCAAATACTTACATAGGACTTTATCTCTCTATTCAGCTCTGTAATATACTTAAGAATAATTAACCATTAAACATAGTCTTTAATCCATCCAGCAGCTTCTTCCATAATTTTATAGTTTCCCATATTGTTTGCTAAAGCATCTCAGAGACTTTCACTTATACAGAATATTGTCCCTTGTATCCATAGTTTTTATCTATTGGGGAATTACACCTCTCTAAAGAGACATCTGTGACCACAAAGGTATTCAAGGGTTAATCTCCTTGGTAAATCATAACAGGATTCATTACTGTGGTATAAAGCACACTGCAGAAATAATCCAGTTTGAGACTGCTTTAACTGAGCTCTGGCGCCACAATAAACTCACATGATTCCCTAGCACTGAGCCAGGGCAGTTAAAGAGATCTTAAACTGGAATATCTCTGCAGTGTGTTTTGGACCTACATAATTATATCTGTTCTTACCAAATCAGCATAAATCAGCCATGGGGGCAACAAAATTGGCCCACTTTGCTCACTAGATCTATAACATTTTTAAAAATAGGTAAGTATATATAGTCTCTATATTTGCCACCAGATTCTTAAGTTCATATGTGTTGTTTAGCAGGACTGTCCAATTATTTGACTTAGGAGTGGTGTATGTAGACTTCAGTCCCGCTAAGTAAAGGACAGGGGAGTCAAGTGAGCTTTGATTCTTCCTGTAGTCTGTTACAGTCTTCAGAATTCTGTTATGGTGGGTTGAGGAATCTCTGAGCCATGCTGAGGACTGCAGGGTAGACAGAGACGAGGAAGCATTACCGTTTCACCAGTAATATTAAAGGCATTCCAAAAAACAGATCAGTTCCTTCATGGAAATCTTTTGAAGTCTGTATCCAGCTTTTAATTTTAAGCATACTACATTTATATTGCTAATGACTATATAGAAATAATTTAAACAAAGGGATTATATAACTGTGTCACTTTTATTCTTTCAGCACGAAGACGTGATGTTCATCTCTCAAAAGAACAAGAGAGCCGTCTTCCTACACACTGGTTGAAAAGCAAAGGAGCCCATACCACAATGGCAGATGCACTATGGCGCCTTCGAGACTTGATGTTGAGAGATACTCTTAATATTCGTCAGGCATACAACATAGAAAATGTTTAACCTTTCAATACCAACATATAAAAATTTTGTGGAACAATAGCTGTTTTAGTTATTGGTGGGTGAGGGCAAACTGTTTTTACTGCATCTTACTGTACATTGCAAGATTTTTTTTTATATATGGACACTTTTAATAAGCATATTTCACTTTTTGTTATATTATGTTGACTTTTCTTAAATATACAGACTTGTGCATATGGTTCTTTGACTTGAAAGATGATCTCATACTTGGTTATACATGGAAAACAAAGTTGCATCCTTTTTCTTCACATGGAAGTTCTGAGGCTATCAATATTTTTCAAGTAGCAAGTATTGAAAGTTTATTTGGGAAATAAGAAAATACTTCTCCTTTACACCTTAGCAGCATGAACATCCCTGTGCTTATATGGTAGTGACTTCTGATAAATATATCAAATGATCTTAAAGTCATATACTGGGGCAGGGAGTGGATGGAATCAACCTGGTAAATCTTAAATATTCAGTCATTCAAGGGGTTACAGAATTTTGTAAGAGAAAAGAACAATTTAGCAAGGCAGTACCTGGCCATCTTTTGGCATTTTCCAAATTTCAAGTCTGATTTATGATGATGAGCCTAGTCTATATGAAGAGCTCTACAAATATGAAAGGTTGTATGTGCTGGCAGTAGACACTGGCTACATGTGAGTGTACAGCATCTACTTTATTTGTCCACAGTATGAGACCTAAGTTTATCATCACAGCACATTATCTAAGAGGAGATTCTGGAGGAAGCATAATTATAAAAGATGAAAATATTTATTTCTACTTTGATATCTAACATGGTTCAGTTTTTGATAGGGTATATTAATACCTCAAGTCATTAGTAACAAGATCTAGGATTCTTTGGTATTTCTGTCACTGGAAGAAAAACTGGACATTGTTTTCTGTTGAGCTTTAAGTTATTACTGCAAATTTACTACTGTGATCTTCGAAGGTAAGTGGCAAGGCATATACTTGCATAGTTAACATCTTGAAACATATGTTCTGTTAGTAACTCCACATTGATTAATAATTTGGCTTTTTAAAAAAAAATAATACATATATTCTGTCATGAAAGTATTGTAGTCCATCTTTCCAGAATGTTAACCAGCAAACTGTAGCTGTACTGCATTAATAATGTCAACACGGATGACAAGGTTATTGACAGAAGTGGAACTGCACCCTAATCATGCATTATTTATTGAAAAAGTCATCTAAATTTTAAAATAATTTACTTCCAAATCTAAACCACACTCTCTCAGCCTCAGAGGAAGGTAACGACAAACCCCCTCTAAAGAAACTTGACAAGAAACCCCCCATGATAAGTTGGAATAAGTCAGATGTGACTCAAAGAACACAGCAACAAACATCCAAATCATTCGGAAGTCATTGTTTTAAGGTACATCTAATCGTAGTAATTTCTTTAAGCATATAAAATGTCCAGAGTTAAGGTACTTTAATTTTTTAAAATCATTTAAACAAACTTCCCCTGATTCCTGCATTTAGTTGTGTAATTATCTGGTTTTCTGCTTAGTTACATAGTATAATTTCCTGGTTTCAAAGCCTTCCTCTGTTCAGGAAATGGCTTTCAAGCATACTCTTCACTTGTTAAGTATAATTTTAGGGAGAAAAAACAGCTTTGAATTGTGACAAACATTGGAGAGACTTAGGGATAGAATACATTTCTAAAAACCAAACATGGATTCAAAGAAAGAATTTAAAGAGAATTGTATCAACCAGTAAGATAAAACATATATGAATTTAAAAGCATGTTTTAGATGCCTTACAAGGTTATCAGATGAAGAATTGTTCTTCAGACAGTAAACAGTTCACTAGAAAAACAAGTTTATTCTGGAAATGTTAAGGGTTTTTTTTATGATAGTTGTATCACAGTACTTATTTCAGTTCAAATCCAGAAAATGTGAACTTAATTGATGACTCTGGAAATTAGACATTGTGATAGCAAAATGTAGCCTGTGCAAGTACAAGCAAAAGATTTAGATTCAGGTGTTTTGATATGGTACTAATGTAAATTACAATGTGATCAACATTACACAGGGGGAATATTTTGCATACTTGGCATTCTTCAGTCTGTGGTACACGTGTATTGTGAAAAACTCACAGAAGTGCTGCTATCCCCATTTCTTCGTTTTTACCCAGGGAGTTGCCTTAGCTGACTTTGCAGCAATGCCCGATGCTAAACTGGGCACTGCTGGGAACTGTTTAGGTGAATGCATGGGTGCTCTTGTGGATCATGGCCAGTGTATTTAAATTACCTCAGATATTGCAACTTTCAGAAAAGTCAAAAATAGGCAGCAGGTGTTATTTTTTAAAGTACATTGGGCCACCATAGACTTTTACTAATACAATCATTTTTAAGGTATTGCAAAAATTATACCAAAGAACTTACAATTTATTTATTATTATTTATTTATTTTAAAAAAAATATTTGTTAAGAACAGGATGAGACAGCTGTCCTGCCTTGCCTCAAATGTTGTGTACTTCAGAAGGATCTGTGCTGAATAATTTGCAGCATTGTCTTTCCCAGCCATTTAAGTCTAAGGCAGCTTCACAACTTAACAGTCCAAGAGTAAACAATCAGCACTGTATAAAAGGCCTTTCTAGTGCAGAGCACTCCTAGACCATTAGGCTGGTCCTAATTATTTTAAATGTTATTAATTCCAAAATCATGTGTCTGTGTAGAGATCATTTCAGTAACATACTGGTTAAGATTTGATGACTATAATCCAATACTGCATAACCAGGTGACTGAAGTGTAACTAAATAGTTGAACAGAAAAACAAACCATGTCTTATTTTTGGCCATTTGATCCCATTATTGTTTTACATAGTAACACACTGTATTAAAATAAAATTATGGGAGATGGTTGCCCCGGTAAGTGGGAAAATACATCAATTCCAAATCAGTTTGGAAGTGATTAGCAATCCATAGGCTGTTCCTTATCCCTCCTTCTTTCCTAAAAGAGCAAATGCGTATAATATTCAAAGTTTTCAGCATAGATGCCTTTGGACCTGGTTAATCCATGCCTCATTTTTGCTCCTGGTTGTACTCTCTGATGAGTAAAGTAATTATTAGTCAATCTGCATGTACTATCAGTTTGTCATTTGGAGGCTTTTTAACTTTAATAAAAACAGTTTGCAATTTGGATTAACCAGGTTTGATCTACTGAGATGTGTAAATCTTGACATCTGTAAAGAAATCATAAGGTGTACATATTTCCTATGACAGAAGGACAGTGTCAACTCACTATATATTTTTCTCTTTGAGAGTGGGGAAATTTTTAAGTGATACCTTAAATTACATTTTTACTCTTAAAAAGTATTTTAAACAGTGCCCAGTGTCTCAAAATCTTTTCTTTTGTAAATAACGAAATCTAGATTAATTCTTCAGCATGATTTTGGTTTTGTTACACAGCCTGTTGTGTCTTCTATGGAACATATTGTCCTATCCTATTGTGTGGAAATTCTCTGTTGAGCTGTGGTAATTTTTCCTGAGACAGTGACTTAGAATTTCAAGAATAAGCTGAAGCTGCAGCAAAGCTGGGGGTGGGGGGTGGAGGAGAGTCCCATCTCTTTTGCCAACTGTTGGGTTACATCCATACCACACAATGTCATGACAAAAGTGTTCTCTTTAATAACAGAAATAATATAGTAAGTGGTGGTTGCATAAGACAGCTTATTTTTACAAAGTGATGAATAAATAAACCAAGAATTAAATGTCTCAGTTAACAGTTACTGTTTCTAAAGTACAATGTAGGTAACCAGTTATCATCTTTTATCTCCTAAGTAGTTCTAGTCAAACCAGAGACAGCAGTATCACTTTCTGTTGCCAGGCGTAGTTGCAAAAATGCATTCCACATGATGAGATATGGTCAGCCTGAAGAATAATACATTTATCTCAACAATGGAAGTCTTGTAAGATTTAGAACTTCAAAATTCATATCATATAGCCATAAAGGGTGAAGTTCATCTTCCTTCCAAACTCTCATGCAGTCTTTCAGACTTCTTTCTGCGGTAAACGTCATCTGTAAAACATTTGTAATTATTTCTGAAGATGTTGTGAGAAAATGTAAAGTAGGATATTTAGACAGGTAGCTTCCATTTGTAAATGGTTCAGGTTAATCAGCTGAATTCATGCAAAATCAACTGAATTCATGCAAAAAATCATATTTAGAACAATACTGTGGTAGAGGGTGAATAATATTGAAGTCAGGTTCTTCCTGTCTAAAGGATAAAGTATGTCAACTCTGCTAGGTTTTCCCATCTATTTCACAGAATCATCATATTTTGCTTAGTATGAGACCTCTCAATTGATGTGAGGTCATTTGGACTGATTTCAGTCTCTCCCTGAAATGGAGGGTGTGTTTGACCTCTGCTTGAAAAATCTAAATATGAATTCCCTACTTAGTGATCTGCCCTGTGTAACTGTTCCACAGAGTGAGGGAGATAATTCAGCTCATAGGTGACCAGAAATTTCTATTGATGTGTGCCAACACTTTCTAAGATGCCCATCTATCTTACCCTGAAATTCCAGTGATGTTTTCACTTGAACTCACTAAATCTTCCTAAAAATCAGGAACGGCAATTGAATCTAACTGATTCTGCTAGAGACTTCAGTGGTGTTTGATACCATTTACCATGAAGACTTGAACCATGCATTTAAAGTGGTTGCTCAATACCTTTCATATTACACTCTTTTAACAAAAGCTGCCTTAAAACAAGGGCATGAAGAAACAAGCTGTTTCTTCGGACATTATTATTTTATCAATTTTATACTCATTTTAGAAGCAAGAATTAATTAGACAAAGTGAAAAACAAGTCTAGCCTTTTTAACAACATTGTAACAGTACTGGAGAAAACAAGACAAGGCATATTTCTTACAATACTTACAAAAAGTCTCTTTGCCAATACGAACATTGATCATAAACCATTCCATAGCACCTCCAAGGACAAAGAAGAATGGGAGAAATCTGTAAACACCAAAGCGCTGCTTTCCAGGCACCATATACAATAGTCGCTTTATTTTATGCCTAATGAGCATTTTAAAAGGACTTTAGGATTCTTGTAAGAGAGAGAAGCTGATTCTGGAGAGGGAAAAAATCAATTAAGAGTAGTTAGCCAACACTATGAGCTCATGATTGCCATGGTCTCAATTGTTCCAATGATGGTCAGAAAAACTGCCTTATTTTTTGTCCTCATCCCTGGTACTCAACTGCCCCTGTTTGCTTTTAAAGGACAGATATTTCTACGTTTTTACATTGAGCTAACTAGTTTTACAGTCTCAGCAAAATTCCCTGGTACCTCTATGCTATGTGCGTACATGCCAAGTTGCCTGTTGACGTACATTGATCCTATGAATTTCACAGGGCTTTCTGAAGCAAGGAGAATATTGACTGCAATTCCCAACACACCTAAGTACTGGACACACTTGCTAAGGCTGATGACAGTCACAATACCCAATTCCCAGAGGCTCACAAATCAGAATCTCCCCATATGAATTTGGATGTATCTCCAGAGATGCATCCAAATTAATGGGCTACAGCAAGAGCAAACCAAGACCCTTTCTCAAAGGTTAACAAGTCTCAAGGTACCCCCAAAGAATCTGTTACACTAGAGTTAGGCTTTCCAGATGCTCTGGCCTGCAACTCCCACAATCCCTTGCCACTGGGCTTCTGGAGTTGTTTTTGTTACTGTTTGCCTCCAAGTCATTTATGACTTACGGAGACCGCATCACAGCAAGATTTGTTCAGAGGGGGTTTGCCTTTGCCATCCTCTGAGGCTGAGAGAGTGTTATTTGCTCAAGATCACCCAATGGGTTTCCCAAACCCTGGTCTCCAGGATCATAGTCCAACACTCAAACCCCACACTGGCTCGCATTTATTTGTTACCTAACTATCCTTAATGAGCTAAAGTCAATTTATATGTCTTTCTCCTTCCGCATTTTAGCCTCACGGTGCCGTGAAGTAAACCAAACTGAGACAGAATAATTGACCCAAGCCAGGGTGACCAGGTGCCATAACCACAAAGGAGGGCAAGGGAACCCAAAATGTAGGACTTTCAGGAAATAATGGAAGACACAACTAAATAAAAAGGCTAAATATAAATCCATGCTTAGATCCAAGACACACTGCAGGAATAATCCAGTTAGAGACCGCTTTAACTGCCCTGGCTCAGTGCTAGGGAATATTGGGAACTGCAGTTGATTGTGGCCCCAGAGCTCTCTGACAGAGAAGGCGCAATGTCTCACAGAACTACAGTTCCCAGAACTCCCTAACCTTGAGCCAGGGTAGTTAAAGCAGTTTGAAACTGGATTATCTCTACACCAGCGTGTTTTGGGACTCAGTTCTGCTCCAAATGGACAACATTTTGGGATTCCTTCTGGACAGGAGTGTGGAATGGGAAGGCATGTCCTGGAAAAGGAGGAGGCCCTCTGGTCAACTTGGCCCAAGGCCACCTCATGAGCAAAGACCAGAATATACTGTACTGTAGAGTTCTTGTATGCTGTAAGCCTGAGAAACCAGGGCCAAAGTGGGTATAACTACATCAGATATATTTGACATAGTAATACTCACTTTGGCCCTGGTTTTGTGGGTATGTATATACAATGGGTATTACTATGTCAAAAGTATTTGACATAGTAATACCACTATATATTGACATAATACCCACTGGCCCTGGTTTCCCTTTAAGCCTGGTAAACAAGGGCCAAAGTGGGTATTACTATGTCACACACACACACACACACATATGTATTGTATTGACATATATATATATTTGACACAGGCATATTCACTATATAATTGACATAATAATACCCACTTTGGCCCTGGTTTCCCTCTAAACCTGGTAAACCAATGCTAAAGTGGGTATTACTGTGCCATATACACACACACACACACACACACACATATATATATATATATTGTATTGACATATATATATTTGACACAGGAATATTCACTATATAATTGACATAATAATACCCACTTTGGCCCTGGTTTCCCTCTAAGCCTAGGAAACCAGAGCCAAATTGGGTATTATTATGTCAAATATATATATATTTACATAGTAGTGCCCTTATATATGTAATACTTTGCCCCTGGTTTCCCAGGCTTAGAGTGTGTCTGTGTATACATATGTGTATTTTATATATATACATATATATATATATATATGAAAGCTATTTAAAGGCATCATTCAGGGAGACTGAAAGGCAGAGAAGACTCTCTCTCTGTCCTTGCTCATTCTCACTCCCCCCCTCCAAAAGAAATTACTCTTCTTCTTCGCGCTCGGGGGGGGGGGGCGGGGGGAGGGGCACGCGCTAAACGCTCATCCTAACGGCCACTCACAGCCCCCTCCCTTACTCGGGGCATTCGAATTCAGCCAATCACGGGCCGCCAAAGAGGGCGCGAGCCCACCTCCCCACTCCTCACCTCAAAAACAACAGAGAACAGAACAGAAACAACCCAGGGACGACGACGTGGGGACTGTAGAAGCCGTTGCCCCTCCCACCTCACACGCACCCCTTCCTTGATTGCGTCACGGAAACAACCTGATTTGATTGGCTAATAAGCTGGAGGCGTGGTCTCCGGCTCTGAGGCGATTTTTAGTTCTGCTGCTTAGTGTTCACTGTGACCCTCTGGCTCAAGGCTATGGAATTCTGGGAGTTGGAGTTTGTTGTGGGGCCTTAAGGCCCCACAACAAACTCCAACTCCCAGAATTCCATAGCGACTGAGTCAGACAACAAGTTAAAGCGCCCCCAAACCGGGTTTGGTACCATGAGCTTTCATAGTCCTGAGCCTACTTCCTCAGATGCATTTTTTGTAACATCTGGGGAAGTAGGCTCAAGTCTAAGTTGAAGCTCATGCTACCAACTTCTTTCGCTCAAGTCAGTCTCAAAGTCTCAATCACTTTTGTATACTGCTTTTCCAGACTAACACAGCTATACCTTTGAACAACAAAAAATTGTTCGCAGTGCTTCACACAGCCTTTGGTCCTCTAGTTTTTGGAGACTCCAACTCCCAGAATTCCCAAACAATGACTGGGGACTTCTGGGAACTGAAGTCCAAAATATCTGGGGGCCCAAAGGTGGGAACCACTGGTAAAAACACCCATTGTCTTTAAAGCGGGGGTATATCGATGTATCATTTTTAAGGTGGTATGCTGCTTGATTGTTTTAACAAAAAGAAGGATATAAATAAACATTTTATTATTATTTATTATCCATCTCTTCTTTCATTCCTCACAAATTCCTCACTTGCCTGGAAGACAATTTCATCGTCCAAAAGGTGGAAGAGGCAACAAGGGGATCAGCCATTTTAGATCTGATCTTAACCAACAGGGAAGACCTAGTCGATGGGGTGCAAGTGGTTGGATCCTTAGGTGGGAGTGACCATGTTTTCCTGGGGTTTGTTATACAATGGAAAGGAGAAGCCAGGCATAGTCAGACACGCACTCTAGACTTTAGGAGAGCTGATTTCAATAAACTTAGAGAAATATTGGGGGTGATCCCATGGTCAGGAATACTAAAAGAGAAGGGAGTTCAAGACGGATGGGAGTTTCTCAAAAAGGAGATACTGAAGGCACAATTTCAAACAGTTCCAATGCGGAAGAAAAATGGGAGGTGTCTCAAGAAGCCAGGATGGATGACTAAGGAACTTTCAACTGAGCTAAGTTTTAAACGGAACATGTATAAGAAATGGAAAAATGGGGAAATCACGAAAGAGGAATCCAAACAAATAGCCAGCACATGTAGGGATAAAGTCAGAAAAGCTAAAGCGCAAAATGAACTCAGGCTTGCTAGAGAGGTTAAGAACAATAAAAAGGGCTTTTTTGGGTATATCCGAAGCAAAAGGAAGAAGAAGGAAACAGTGGGGCCACTGCGTGCAGAAGATGGCAAAATGCTCACAGGGGACAGAGAAAAGGCAGAATTACTCAACACCTTCTTTGCTTCAGTCTTCTCAGAAAAGGCAAAGGGTGCTCAACCTAAAGATAATGGGGAAGAAGACAGAATAGGGGAATTTCAGCACAGAATAAGTAAAGAGATAGTACAGGAATACTTGGTTAACCTAAATGAATATAAATCTCCAGGACCAGATGAACTACATCCTAGAGTATTAAAAGAACTGGCAAATGTAATATCGGAGCCATTGGCAATAATCTTTGAGAACTCCTGGAGAACAGGAGAAGTCCCAGCAGACTGGAGGAGGGCAAACGTTGTCCCCATCTTCAAAAAGGGAAAAAAGAGGATCCCAACAATTATCGTCCAGTTAGTCTGACATCAATACCAGGAAAAATTCTAGAGCAGATCATTAAGCAGAGAGTCTGTGAACATTTAGAAGGGAATGCCATAATCACAAAAAGCCAACATGGGTTTCAGAGAAACAAGTCTTGCCAGACAAATCTGATCTCTTTTTTTGATAAAATTACCAGTTTGGTAGATGAGGGGAATGCTGTGAATATAGTTTATCTTGATTTCAGTAAGGCCTTTGACAAGGTTCCCCATGACATTCTTGCAAACAAGCTTGTAAAATGTGGGCTAGACAAGGTAACTGTTACATGGATTTGTAATTGGTTGACTGGCCGAACTCAAAGGGTGCTCAACAATGGCTCCTTTTCATCCTGGAGAGAAGTGACAAGTGGGGTCCCACAGGGTTCTGTATTTGGCCCAGTGCTATTCAACATCTTTATTAATGACTTGGATGACAGAATTGGGGGCATACTTATCAAATTTGCAGATGACACCAAATTAGGAGGAGTAGCCAATACTCCAGAAGACAGGATTGAAATTCAGAATGACCTGAATAGACTAGAAAGCTGGGCCAGTGCTAACAAAATGAAATTCAATACAGGGAAATGTAAGGTTCAGCACTTAGGACGCAAAAATGAAATGCACAGATATAGGATGGGGGACATCTGGCTGAATGAAACTACGTGTGAAAGGGATCTAGGAGTCCAAGTGGACCACAAGTTGAACATGAGTCAACAGTGCGATGCGGCAGCTTTAAAAGCCAATGCTATTTTAGGCTGCATCAATAGAAGTATAGTGTCTAGATCAAGGGAAGTAATAGTGCTGCTCTATTCTGCTTTGTTCAGGCCCCAACTGGAATACTGTATCCAGTTCTGGGCACCACAATTCAAAAAGGATGTGGAAAAACTGGAGCGGGTACAAAGGAGGGCAACTAAGATGGTCCTACAGACTAGCACGGCTGTATCTTTGAACTGGGCACCCAATTTCTTTCTGAAGCATCTCTTTTGAATGCATGGAGCTGAGAGTGCCCCCATCTTGGTTGTTGTTGCGTGTGTGGCGGCGGCCCTTAAGGTGTTTTCTTGGCCGTATTTGGTTTCCTTTCAGGTGGTTTGCCTTCTCTGACTGGCAATGGCAATTGGGTTTCTTCTATATTAAAACACAGTTCATCTTGAGGCAGACAAAAACAACAGCGAATGGAGCTAATTGCAAGCTGTTAATGCCTTAAGCAGAGCAGGGCAGGAGAAGGGGGCTTTTTGGAGGGGCCTCTTCTTCCACAGGGGCGCCATTTTAACAAGTTCTAATTCCTCCATTATTCCAGAAGCCCCCCAAAAAGACTACAACTCCCAAGGGGCGATGGGAGGCGGCTGCATGCGCGCTAGGAGACGCCCCGCCCTCTTTCTCGCTGAGGCGCCAGTGATTGGCTGGCTCTGCTCGCCTCGCGTTCCTATTGGCTGAGCGTTCCCGAGGGGGGCTGGCGACCAGGAGAGAGGCGCCTCATTCAGGCTTTGGCAACGGAGGAGAGCGGATCTTTCTCTCGAGGGGGGCGATGATGGGGTGAGACGTTCGGGTATTGCGAGAAGCCATGGCGGCCGCGGCGGGGCTCAAGGCGGCGGGCAGCTTATGGAAGGGCGTCGGAGCAGCAGGAGCAGCCTCTTTCGAGCTGGTGGCCTCCGTCTCCAGCCAGAGCGGCGCCGGGGGCCAGCAGCAGCCACCGCTGTCTGTCGGGGGCCGAGCAGGTCGTGCAGCAGCAGCAGCAGCAGCAGCCCCAGCCTCTCCCCCTTTAGGGAGCCCTGTGGAAGGCATCGATACCAAGAGCTACCTCTGGGCCAGATACAACGAGATGAAGAAGCTGGTTCATGGTAAACAAGGGAAGGAAGAAATTGGGGCTGCATCCACACTGGAGAGATAGCCCGGTTTGGGAGCGCTTTAACTCTTTTCTGTGGCTCAGGGCTATGGAATTCTGGGAGTTGGAGTTTGTTATGGGCCGGAAGCAATGACCCCCTTCTGCTATCTCACCCACCTGGCCTTTAGTGTGAACACAGACAGTTATGTCTGCTAGGCATAAGCTTTTTTGGCATTGTTTTCCTTTCCTTCATCCCTCAGATCCTTTGTTATACGTCCCTAAGTTTTACCCTCCACCTATCCATGGCTCATCTCGAGATCCATAATTTTGGTCCCCAAACCTGCCCTCAACTGTTACTTGGGGTCAGTTTACATTTAGTGATGAGCTGGATGAGTTCAAAATAATTTGAAAGCCAATGAGACTAGCTAATGAATATCTTCATTCCTCTGTTAAAGTGTTCATAGATTTCTATCATGGCTTGTAGTTTGAGTGGGTAAAGTGTAGGTAGTGACTGTATCCAGGAGCACTTTCTCCTAAGCTGTGTAAAAATGTCCAATGTATTATTATTATTATTATTATTAACCTTTATTTATATAGTGCTGTAGGTTTACACAGTGCTGTACATAGAAACTTATAATTATAATCCCTGCCCTCAGGCTTACAATCTAAAAGAGACAACACAAAAGGAGAAGGGAATGGTGGTGGGAAAGGGGATGAGGTCCGGTGGTTCTTCTCTCCCTCTGGGGCCTGGACCAAGGCAGATGGACTGGAGGGAGGGCTCGGCTTCATTCAATGTATATCGCTATGAAGATTTGTTTTACTGTAAAAGTTGACTGTGTAATAGATTGCTGGTGTGTGTGTGGACTCTCCATCTTTGCAAGTCTTTAAACAGAGGTTGGATGGGCATCTTTTAGGTGTACTTTAGTTGTATATTCCTGCATGGCAGGAGGTTGGACTAAATGACCCTTGTGGTCCATTCCAGTTCTGTGATTCTGTGTGTTACTGTGGCCAACTAACTAGTACTGACTATGACTTTGCAACATGCAATATTTCAGAGATTACTACACGTGGCTTTTAAACTGCCATATTACATTCAGAAAAAACTTTGCAGAGTGAATATTTCAGAGATTACTACACATGGCTTTTAAACTGCAATTACATTAAGAAAAAAAGCACTTTTCATGATATTTATCACACATCGCCACCTCTGACCTATGGTTGCTGTGTCCCCAAAGTGGTTAGGGCGTTCCTTTTCTTTGACAGGGAAAATCTCTGCCAAGGTCCCAGAACTTAGAAGTCTTGGGAGCGGAACACTTTTATGCTCTTTTAGATTAACTCCTGAAACATATTCTACATCACATTGCTCTTTAGCTTTTGAGAACTTTAGCTGAACTGTTCTAATAATGTAGATGCCAGGTTATTGGCTAGTGTGAGGTACAGGAATGTAATATCCGTTTTGAAAGGGTTCAGCTAATTCCCATTTGATTTGATCTGGAGATTCAAGCTGTTGGCACTGACCTTTAAAACCCTAAATGGTTTGCACTTGGGCTGTCTTTGTTGTTCTTGTTGTGTGCCTTCCAGTCATTTCTGACTTCTGGTGACCCTATCATATAGTTTTCTTGGCAAGATAAGGACTGCTTAAAATAATATAAATGAATCCAGTGGCACCTTTTTGGTTAACCGGGAGAAGAAATTTCTGGCATAAGCCTTTGGGGACTACAGTCTTAATCAGATGCAACAGACTACTATGGCAGTCCCTTTAAACGCTCCTTAAGGACTGCTGTCGGCTGTCTTTCTCCATGAGAGCTCCTGGTATAATCTTTGTGTCCACATCTTCAAAAGAGAGTGGCTTACAGATCGTAAACCGCTTGGGGAGTGCTAGTTCACCGATAAGCGGTATAGAAATGTACCTGCTATTGCTATTGCTCTAAAAGTATACTAGGTAAATTTATATATATTCAATATATGTTCCAAAACAAAATGAAGCAAGTCAGCCACCTTGTTATTCCTTCAAGGAAACGTAACCATTATCTTGTCTGCATCAGGAGTCTTCCTAAACTGTTCATTTCATATCGAATTAAGAGATTTTCCGGAGCTGAACTGCTAAGTCCATTTTTGCAGACAGTAAAGATATGTAAAGTGGGCATGGTGTAATGGTTTGAGTCTTGGACTAGCACTGTGAGTGACCTGTGTTCAAATCTCCACTTGATCTGGGCTTTGGCTACCACCGGATGACCTGGAGCAAGTCACACTTTCTCAGCCTCAATAGAAGGCAATGGCAAATACACTCTGAACAAGTTGAAGATGACTTGAAGGCATACAACAACAGAAGATTTTGTAGCAATAGCTTGATAGACTTACACTTATTCTTCAAAAGTTCAAACTCAGTGTTAAGAGCTCAAATCTCCTAGTTCTGGTTGTATGTTAAACAGTTTCAGCCAACTTTGTATTGCAAGATACCAAGCCAATGTGTATGTTTTAAAATCTTTGTATTGCTTTCAGCACTTACGGCGGGTTTAGACATTTTGATCTTCTCCCTGTGGAGCCTTTATTGTCTCTGGAGCAAAGCAGACATATAAAGGAAGTATCATTTGACCCGAGCTGCCAGTGTGGGGTAGTGGTTTGAGTGTTGGACTGTGAATCTGGAGACCAGGATTTGATTCCCAGCTTGGGCAAGTCACACCCTCTCAGCCTCAAGGGAAGCCAATAGTAAACCTCCTCTGAACAAATCTTGCCAAGAAAACCCCATGATAGGGTTGCCATGAGTCGAAAATGACTTGAAGGCAAACAACAACAACAACAAAAATCACTTGACCTACCATACCAAGATGACAAAACTGAGGCTGTCATACTTTGGTCACATTCTGAGAAGGCATGACACACAATAATGCTGGGAAATGTGGAGGGCAGCAGAAAGAGAGGAAGGCCACATGCCAGATGGATAGACCCAATCAGAGAGGTCATGGGCATGAATTTACAGAGCCTGAGCAGCACAGTGGAAGACAGAGAGGCTTGGAGGTAGCTTGTCCACAAGGTCACCATGAGCTGGGGCAACTGGACAACTACTTTTTTGGTGATGAGTCGCTTGAATTGTGCTGCTTGGACTGTTTTGCTGATTCCTTCTGGGAAGCAGAGCTGTGTGTCGTGGAGCTGAGTCACCTCCATCCCTCATATAGCTATATCCCTGGGGGCATTTTGTGACACTGTATGAAGGCTTTCTTAAATGTTAACTCTAATTAGTCTTCTTCTCTCCATGCTTATCCTACTTGCATAAATTTGCAGGCTTTGTTTATGGGGAAAAGAAATGAGATCAGAATTAAGGACAGCTGGTGACTGACAAGTGAGACTGCTGGAAAGGAGTTTTACTCTGTAGTGTAACTTGTTTCCCATTTGACAAATCAGTATCTAGGATACCTTTATAAGATGCTTTTAACTTTTAAGGCTAAGGTCCACTGTAAGGCCCAGTAGTTACCTAGCTCCATAGTTGGAGAAAAAGCTTGGCGGAACTCAAAAGCCTTATAATAATGTTTCAACACCTCTGAAAAGGGTAGTGGAAAGAACATCATAACTCAGAATATAATTAAGTTTGGATAGAATTGTTAGGCTTGGATCGCAACAAAGTTTATCTGAATAGCTTCTACTCAAGAACAAGGCTAAGGTCAACCAGAAGATCCATGTGGTGGAAGTAGGGGAAAGGACAGCAGTGTGAAGGGTGAATGTGTGAGTCAACTTACCCAAGTTCCTTGCCACTTCCCTCTTTTAAGAACATCCTGTTCCTGCTAAGAAGAACACACTTCAGGATTGTCACCAGTATGTTTGGGCTCACAAAATGGAAATTCAGTTATTCTTTCTTGCAGTAGAAATGGGAATATATATATTAAAGATGAATCTAGTACAACTGATCCATCAGTGATACCTTTATTGACCAACCGAAATGCACAGTGTACTTGTTACAAGCTTTCGAAGCTCCATGGGCTTCTTCATCAGGCAAGATGTTACAAACCAAACAGAAGAAAGAAAGAAAGAAAAGACAAAAACAATTGGAGATGTTAGTCAGTTGCCTGCATGTTGTTTCAGTCCTTAGTAAAGATGGTATGCTGGGGAGGATATCTTTTGCAGACAGGCTTCTCCTCCTTCTGGCCATGTGGCAACAGGGAGATTTTCAAAGTCTAGGAAATTTAAAGTCCATTTGCATTTCAACAGGGACCCCTCTTTGGCAATGCAATATGTCTCCATTCCAGTGAGGTCACAGGCCTCTTTGTAACACAAATGAAAATTTCACGCTGTGTGGAATCTGACCAGTTATCTTTCTGTTGCCTTTTTCTAGATCTCCTTCCACCAGGGGTCTGTAGTCTTCTTAATCCAGCGGCTATCTACGCAAATAACGAGATCAGCCTGGGAGATGTGGAGATCTATGGCTTTGATTATGATTACACATTAGCACAGTATTCAAATTTGTTGCACTCTATGATATTCAACACTGCTAGAGACATCCTGATTGAACAGTATAAGGTAATAGTAAAATTTGTATTTTTTATTTGTTTGTTGTTTCCAAGTTATGATTTCTCTTTGTACACTACTTAATCCATAATAGATCGGTGCTGAGATGGTCTTGAATCAAATGTGAACATAAATCTCTAGTCATATACTTTGGTGCATTTTATAAGAAAGGAACATGTAATTTTATTTATTTATTTAATTTATGCATTAAGGGCCAAGTGTGTAAAAAACCTTAGGTTCATACACTTGCCCATATGGCCATCCTCAAGGAGATCAGAGATATTTGCTTAGGATCTTTTCAACTAATCATGATTTGCTGTTAAACTGAACTGAGACAATCTATCTTATGCTGTAACCTCTTTCACACAGCTAGTCTCAAAGATGCTACATGATCCGTTTGTATGGGACAACCTATGGTTACTGTTGCTTATAATGTATTGAAACAATCTTTCTAATCTTTTTGGAACTATAGTGAGGGAGAAGTTAGAGTCCATGGACCTGAGGTTGGTGCACATAACACTACACTGTGTCTGGAGAACATCTGCCCTCCTACTGTGATGAACTATAGTTTCCATCATCCCACACCACTGACTGTGCTGACTTGAGAACATGAACATTGAAATTCAGCATCTGGAAGGCCACATGTTCTCCATCCCTACATTAAAATTTAGTTTAGCATTGTATACAAACATATCCATTGGGTCAGTGTTATGAAAACAAGTCTCAGACATCTCTTTCTTTGGGTGTGGTATGGCCAAAAGGAGGCGTTCAGAAGCTTTGCTACCTTTTTTGATTATGAACCTTGGCCTGGTACAGACCGATGCTTTGTGCTGGCCTGGGGCCAAAATTAGAGTTGTGTAGGTCTGGGCCTGTGCCCGTCCATACGGGCACACTATGATGACACCCACGTGGTGCAGCTCCCAACAGCTGTCTGCTGCGGCCTCCATTTGTCTGTATCCCCCTTTTGTTACATTTTCTGTATGTAGTTTTAGTTAACTTCAAAACATAAGCGATGAAGCAAAACTTCTGTCCATTTAAAATAGAATCTTCATATCTGTTCATAGTAGCCGTACTGGAGTTGCAAAGGAGAGTCAGTGAGCCTGAGATTTCACATCAAACCATGGTTTATCACTGCATCCAAATTCAACTCTTACTGTTAATCTGCCTTTGGTTTTAATCTAAGTATATTTGTTCTTTGAAGTTTGTCCTGCTAGCAGCAAACATGCCAAAAAAAGGAGCAGGGTTGCTTTATGTCCCTTTGGTTAAGATTAAATGCAGTGTCTGTTCCTACGGTATCAGTTTAGTATTTGATGTATCCCCTGTTGGATGTCAGCAAACCAAAAGGATTTTTAGAACTGGTTTAATGTTGCTCTAACTTTCTTCATTAGGATTTTGGCATATAAACATCTTGTTATAAGTTATAATTGTGGGCTGTTTCCTCCTCCTCCTCCTTCTTCTTTACTGTATTATATATTTTATTATTTGTAATGGTGCGGAGGGTTAGGGGTTAATAAATGTTTTTATTACATTTTTGTATTTTTATATTTTTATCCTGTGTTGTAATCCCACCTTGATCCATAGGGAGAGGCGGGAAATATAAATAAATATTACTATTTTTTAATGTTGCAATTACTTTTGTTTTTATTTGATTTTATCACTGTTAGCTACCTTGAGTGCCATTTGTTGGAAGAAAGGTGGGCTATAAATTTAATTTGTGTGTGTATGTAGTTGTGCATAGGGAGTCGAACAGTAGGCTTATACCTGGCTAGCATAGTCTTTGCTTACTTCATTTAGTTTTAGAAATGTTTTGATTTAGTTTGCTGTACATTGTTGTTTTTTAATGGGAGAACTTTACATTCTTTCTCTAACCTCTTGCTCTTGTGGTCGTGGAGATAAATATGAAAATATAGTGTGTGTTCAAAGGCACACAAAGGCACACCTTGGAAAACCCATATGAGATGGAAAGCAAGAGGCCATGTATGAATTTCTTCACTGGCCAGTGTCCAAAGCTAACACGCTATCCACTACACTCATGCCAGCCTACTTCACTTGTCTTCTAGTACTGTTGTGGTCTTTGAAGGAAATTAATGTCACTTGTACCTTCGTGTGACAAGATATTTGCTTTCTAACTCAATGTTTTGTAGTACCCAGAGGGACTAAAGAAGTATGAATACATTCCTGGGTTTGCTATAAGAGGACTCCACTATGATGTGCACAAAGTAAGTTTATACAAATTGTTCATGTGTGTTCATATCAATTTTCACTGTATTCGTGGAATTTAGTAATCCAGCCTGTAGGTTATATACTTAAGTACCTGGATATTTTCTAAGAAAGGAGAAGCACCTTTGGAGGAAGAAATGTCATTCACTAGGTCTTTGAGTGTGCTGGTCCTAGAAGAGAAAATGGGATGTTTACACAGCAAATTTTTACTAACAGGAGCTTCTTCTCTTGCAAGCCCAATAGAACTACAATTTAGACAGAAGATAATTGTTAACCATTATTATTATTGTTTATGGTATTTATACCCCGCTCTTCAGCCCTAAAGGCTATCAGAGCAGCTTACAATTATTATTCTTAATTAGACGGTTTCCTGCACACAGGCTTACAATCTAAAAAGACATGACACAAAAGGAGAAGGGGATGGTGGTGGGGAAGGGGGTCAGGCCCAGTAGTTCTTCACTCTCTCGCAGGCAGGAGGATGACAATTAGCTTTGGGGGGGGGGGGCTCTCTTTCTTCAGGCTAGCCCTGATGGAGCTGGGCCTGCCTTTTCACTCTCTCGCAGGCAGACTGGAGGATGACAGTTAGCATGGAGGGAGTTCATAAAGGGTTACAGTAAAGGCATGGATAGTCCTGACAGATTGTTCATGTTTTCCTGAATCAAGAAACATTTTTCTGTGTATTGAGTGAAAGAAGAGAAGAAGGAATTTGATTTACATAAAAAAATCACGAGGGCAGGTTTGAAAAATAGGAGCTATGGCACTCACAGCATTGTTGTTTTTTCAGCATACAGATGTGTTCAGCAGTGATCTATGTAAACAAATTTAGTGTCCTATATAGTAGGACAGATGGGCAATTTTATGAAATTTAAATATATCCCTACTACATATTCTCAAGGTATGGGTTCTTTTGTTAGGGACAGAAAAGCTAACTACAATGCAGATAACGGTAGGCCACTGCATATGTTATGCCGAAACTCACTTTGAGGAAATGATATTGCTAAGAAGCTAGCAGTAAGTGTGTAAAGCCTCCATAAGTAGCAAAAACGTACATGGTAAGAAGACACTTGGCTACACCTCGATACATCTATAAGCCAGTGCTGTAGAGAAGCCCAATTCACACCCCTGTTGGTATCATTCTGGTGACAAGTAAAAACATATTTGGTTTTTCCCTTCTGTCCACATTAACACATGGTTTTATGTTGTTTAAACCCATTTAACTAGTTTTAAAAGTGTGTTATTTTTAGTTTATGCAGTGTGCTCTTAGTCTGCTTAAGTTATCTTGTCTAAAATAATTTTAAATTTGTCAACATGATTTTATTATACACTGCCCTGAGATCATGTAAGTATTTTCAAATAAATAAATAAAATAAGAGCTAGTGTGGCATAGTAATTTGAGTGTTGGACTAGGACTTAGGTGTTATAAATCATACAGAAGTAAAAATATGATGATGGTAGGAGTCACAGGCCTACATCTTTTGTCATCTTGTTGTTGTTCTCAGGTTAAGATGGTATGGAAGGGAAACTCCCACATGGCCAGAAGGAATGGCCTCCGCCTGCATGGATATGCCTTCCATACCCATGAGGGCTGTTTGACAGTGGAACACTCTCCCTGGGAGGGTGGTGGAGTCTCCTTCCTTGGAGGTCTTTAAGCAGAGGCTGGATGGCCATCTGTCAATGGGGATGCTTTGATTGGGAGTTCCTGCATGGCAGGGGGTTGGACTGGATGGCCCTTGTGGTCTCTTCCAACTCTGTGAGTCTATGATTAACCAAGGTTTAAAATCCCTGTGTAAACCCAGTGGTTAAGTTTGGGCAAGTCACTCTCTCTCAGACTCAGAGGAAGGTAAATCTTTCTGAGAAAACCCCATGATAGCCTGGGCTTGAAGACACTACTTGAAGACACACAACAAACAAACAAACCACAGTCTTTCTGTCTGGTTGCTTTAGAGTATTGTTTGGACCTGAAAATCTGGCTTGCTTCTGTACTAGCCTGTTAAGATAGAATCGCATATCACACTGAAAAAACATGGAGAGAGAGTTAATGGTTTGTTTAGCCAATTCACCTTGTAGGAGAAGTCAAGAAGAATTACTTAGGTAGAATGCTGTACTGTGCTGTTTGTTATCAAGAAGGCTAGAGTCTTCAGGGCCCAGCATTATTGCTTCTGAATACAGCTGCAGAATTTATTACAGCACCTTGAAGATTTTCAGCAGCATTCCTGTGGTGTGTGTATCCTATTGTAGGGCATCTGACAATAACAGATGATGACTCTACATATGTACACATATGTAAATATTATCATTATAAGTATATTACAGGAAAAAATATTCAACTACTTTTGTCAAGTCAAGTGTAAGAAATCAGTTACTTGGAACTGGGGCCTTTTTGCTGCAGATAGAATGGACTTCTGATCCATTTTTGCTGATAGAATTTGGAAAGCAGGCAGTCCTTACTGATTCTTCTTTTATTCTGCTATCCCCACACCTCAAAAATATTCTCTGAAATGTTAAGGGGACTGCTGGCACAGTAGTGCTAAGAACTGATGAGGCAGAGAAAATCAGTGAAGAACACCTCCCCTGCCTTTCTTACTGCCAGACTCTCTTGAGAGGAACTTTGCTATCTTACAGGTAGGGCAAAACCTGGATCCAATCCAGCATGTTTTAGTCTTTGATGTAGTAAAATGTGAAGCATGGTGTGTAGATGTTTAAGTTCTTCTGTCAAAACAATTATGGGCTAGGTTCTAATCTAGGGTGTAGTTCTGCTGATTGAGGTTGAGGACCCTCTGTCATACTCAAAACCTGCTGTTAAGGTCTTGGAGAGAAAAGAGAAAATCTCATTGTACTACATCCTAGCAGCTAAAAGAAGTAATTGCTAGTATCCTGTTGGATTTAACCATGAAGTATTTTCACAGTGCAGAGCTGTTTATCTTTCAGAGCCTTCTGATGAAGATTGATGCTTTTCACTACGTTCAGTTGGGTACCGCATATCAGTGAGTTATATCTCATACCTTTAAAATGTCATTGCTGTCATTATCACCTTCATGAAATGTCTTAACACGTTACACCTGTATTTTCTTTCTGCGTTCCTTGGTCTTTATAAAGATTGTTGATTTTATTAAACATTTATTGGCCAAGTGGAATGAAAACTGCGTTATGTTTTATGTATAAGATCGCTTTCATGACTGAGTTCTGGACCTGTGACTGAGCCACTATAATCTGATTACAGCAGACCCACTGTATCCATGGATTCTTTATTCATGGATTCAACCTACCAAGGCTTGAAAATATTAAAAAAATATATAAATTCCTGAAGCCAACCTTGATTTTGCCATTTCATATAAGAGCCACAATTTTACTACACTACTGTATTTAATGGGTCTTGAGAATCCATAGATTTTTCAATACATAGGGGATTCTGGAACGAAAGTCCAGTGGACACTAAGGGCCCACTGTATGCTGGTGAAAGTCACTAAAATCAGCCAGATTGCATTAATCATCTCTCACAAATCTGTTAAAAAGATTGACTTTTGAGTGGTTGACATGGTCCAAGGGAGATTGACAAGTGTAGATGTCAGTGTATGTATGTACTTCACTAGTATTAAGAATTTCACAGGACAAAATATGGCAGCTGGCTGAGGCAGCTGGATGATGCAATGTCTGGAAAGGCTGTAACATGGTGGACTGTTATCGTCTCATCACTTGGAGGACATACTCAGGATAACTCAACAGGCTGATGCAAAGGACAGTTGCAACCACCTGTGTGGGGAGATCATGCTATGGACAGTGTGGGTTATTACTTGAGTAGTGGATGGTTGGTTGGAGAGTTGTCATTATGTATATAGTGCTGTATATACTTAGAAGTAAAGTTCTGTAAATAGAACTTGGAAACTCTGAATATTTCTTCAGCAGCTTGTTCAGTTGTAGGTCCTGGCAGCACTGCAGATCCCAGTAGAGAAGGACCACAAGTAGTGCACAGCTGAAAAGGAGGGTGGCTTTGTACTCAGATAACTATGTGCAGGTGCCATATTCATTACTGAAGTTGTTTTCTGAGAACAGAAGGAATCTACTTGAAACTGATTAAGAACTCTAAAAAAATAAAATAAAAACCAGAATATGTTTGAATAGCTCCTGAAAAGGGAATGATTAATGTGGTTTTTGGGGTGGATTTTTTTAAAACATTGCTTGTGGTTTTGTTCATGCAGTGTTGTATGTTAATGTTAATAACTTTAATTCCTGAACATTATTACTAATATTTAGACATAAGATAGATTCAGGTGGCACCCACTGAGATGTATTTGAACAGCAATTGAATAGATAGTTCTACTTTGCAATTGAATAGACAGTTCTACTTTGAAAGGTAGCTACTGTTGATTCATTAGTTCTTTTGTCATTCACTTTCTCTTTCATTACAGCTGTGTGGAATCCTATCAATTTCCCTAGTTTTCTTGACCATATACCAGTTTAGTTATAATATCTTAAAGTGCAACACCAAAACCACTAATTCTTTAGAGTGATTTTAATTAGTTTCTTATCTTATAATTCCTTTATCTTTAGAAGTGTCTGTTAATAATAATAATAATAATAATAATAAAATTTATTTCTATACCGCCCTTCCAGAGATCAGGGCGGTGTACAACATGTATAAACATTAAAACAACAAAGTACATATAAGTTAAAAACAAATCAAATACAATAAAAAACATTAAAAACATTATCCCCCGTGCAAAGTGCGATGGCAGTACAGTAAGCGGGTTGTTGACAGGCAGAATTATAAAGAAGGTCCATTCAAGGATATGCCTGCTTGAATAGGTAGGTCTTCAAGTCCTTCCTAAATTACAGACAACCATTGTTTCGTTGTTACCCATAGAATGTAATGTTGGCTGTTCTCTTTGCTTTCTGTAATCTCCAGGCCTCCAGGCATCCCCTTTCCCACCACCTTCCCTTCTCCTTTTGTGTTGTCTCTTTTAGACTGTAAGCCTGAAGACAGGGAACCGTCTAAATATATGATTGTATGTACAGCACTGTGTAAATTTACAGCGCTATATAAATAAAGGTTAATAATAATAATAATAATAATAATAATGTGTCTTTGTCGATGCCAATTTGAAGAGCATGTAGCAAAATTATCCACCAAAATACTATGTATATAAAGTCTTCTTGTCTTCCTTTTTTTATTGCTTGATAATATCCAGCAGTTACTTAGAAAGGTATTTAGTTGGCTATTTAAAGAAGCTTATGATAGTGGAGTGCCAGTGAAGTACCTGAAACTTAAACAAAAATGAGTAGCTTGAGTCATATGACATTTTATAAATTCAAGTCATTATTATTTATTGTGACACCTAAAATGTAATGCCATAAACACACTGTATTATTTTTTTTAAAAAAAATTGACAGAATAACAAGCCAGGAATCTTATTTATCTTGAAGTAAGCACAGCTGGTTACCAATTAATAAATAAAAAGTTTTAAGCACTAATGACTCAGGGTTTAAATAAAAGACCATGATGTATTAGAAACTGATGTAGTGTGAAGGTCAGTTCTTGATTTTTTTTCCCCCCAGCTATATAAAGTTCTATCACTCTTTTCTCCTTTTTGGTTTTTATTTTAGATGAATTTGACATTTACTGGAAGTTCTTGTAATTTGTTTTTAGAGGGCTGAAACCAGTGCCTGATGAAGAGGTGATTGAGATGTATGGTGGAACTCAGCATATCCCGTTATACCAAATGAGTGATTTTTATGGCAAGGTACAGTATACATTCTTAGGGAATATTTAATTAGCCTCACCAATGAAGAAATTCAAGATATGTGAATTACTGAGAATGTCAGTGACTTCTTGCAAATTTGGAGAGTGGTGCTTGCCAATTTAAATAAATGTATTGCTGAAGGAAAAACCCACATTGCTATAATTTCTCCTCAACACCTCTCATGAAGTTGGAGGAAAAAATATAAAATCAATGGGGTTATTCCTAGTGCGCTAAAATTTGTTTGAACCAATAGTTAATAATAAGGAACCAGACATATGCTTTTTTTATTTTTAAATTTTATTCAACTATTACATTCAGATGTTACATTTAGTGCATCAGACTTTGTATACAATAGATACATAAAACTCATGTAACTCTGTATGTTGGCATTCCATACCCGTTACCTTTCATATGATTATAAATGATTTTATCAGAGACCATCCATTCACTTTTCTAACCCATCCTTAACTCGCTATCATTTGTTTTATATATATATATATATATATATATCTAGACCCCTTACTCTAGCATTGATAAATAACTTGTCACGACCTCACATTCGTTTTCCATATTGCTTAATAATGCTGTTAATCTATCATATTCCCTCATTTCAGACAGTTTTTTTTCTCCAGGCTTCTGGAGAGACTGGTAATTTCCATATCTTTGCCATGATCATTCTAGCTGTCGAGATTAGGTATAGCAGTATCTTCCAGTTCTTTTCGTCTACAGGTTCTAACGCTGAGGTCATATATTCAATAGATAAAATTCCAGCTTCATATCAAACTCAATTTTTAACATTTGTTTAATATCCAGATGTACCTTAATCCAAAAAGGTTTAATAATAGAATATTGCCACCACATACTTGTGTTATCGTCTCCTTCTTTGAAGGTTTTTTAAGCAGAGGCTGGATGGCCATCTGCCAGGAGTGCTTTGATTATATATTTCTGCAGGCCAGGGGGTTGGGCTGGATAGCCCTTGTGGTCTCTTCCAACAGTATGATTCTACGACATGGAGAAATAACGTTCTTCTTGAGGTCTGTTCAGATACTGTTCAGATTATCTCCCTGAACATGTGTGCACAGCAAGATCATAAGTAAGGCACTTCAGTCATGAGCCCACTTTTTCTTGTCAGTCTACAAATCCCATTTGATATGGAAGTTTGCAATACACAAGATGGAACAGAAGAAATACTTGTTCGTAACATGTTACATATCAGTAGACACCACTTTTACAAGCAATCCTATGACTATAGTATAACATTTTAGTAAGTTCTGTGTGGCTTTATCCATTTTCATTTATAGCTGACAATTTAACAAGCCTACACCAGAATATTTTTATTTAGTTCACTTCTGGTGGGTTGACCACATGACTGGTACAAGCAGTATGGTGAGAATACATTGAATTTGCCATGCAACTCACACAGACATGAAAATAACAGATCAGTCTGAATGACAATTTTCTCATAAGTCACTACGTGCTTCAGGTTGATCTGTGCTTCTTTTTCTAGAGCTATTTTTCGGACTCGGTACTGTAGGCTTTTTAAATGCAATCCTGCTTTTCCTATGCCTCAGAATTGGCTTTTCTTGACATCTCTAGGCAGTGGGAATGCAGAAGTCTGCATGTGTATTGAACTGTTAATGTTCTACATGTTTGTATAGTTTTGCAGGTATAGGATTCTGTTCAGTTCTATTCCCATATTCATAGCATTTGATTAGATGTGTAAGAAAAAATATCTTGTATCTAGTGCAAAATTCAGAACTTTCTGATCCTGTCATTTAATAATGTCTAATTATGGGAAGATGCTTACAAATAAGAAATATGCTTTTAAATGTCTTGGGGGGAAATCAAAAAGTAGACTTCCAGTAGATATGGTTTTGTGCTTTGTATGTTTCTTTATACTCACCTTCTTGCCCACCCCAAAATAACCACTTGAGATAGGAACATTTTAGAGAGAATTATTTATTCTAGGACATTCCAGGGTAGAAAATAGTTCTGCTACATCCAAATTAAATAGTCTGTCTCCTGCACCATGCTGGTATCATGAATACTCTCCAGTACATGTAATAATGGAAATAAAAAGAAAAGATTTGAATACTTGAAGAATATGCACTTCTAAATTATGTTTTATTTTTTTAAAATCAATTTTGTAAATGTTAAAAACTCCTTTGTCCTTGACCCCAGAGCACTCTCTTCCTCCTCTGTGTTCTTTCCTTTCTCTCTTCCCAGCTCCTCCATTTTTTTTCTTTCTCAGGATGGCAGGTGGAGCAATCCACCATGTATGGGATTATCCCAATGTGCCAACCCAACAAGGTAGGATTCAGAGTCCTTTGTGTTTGCTTATTCTTTCCGTCTTCTCACTCTCCTTCCTCCACTAATCAGGTAGCTGGATCTTCTCTCTATCTCTCTCACAAACATACACCCCTCCTACCTGCATAAAGAGGTTAGGACCTTGTAGAGGAGATACCCTTTTCAGAACTACTTAGATCCCAGATCTCAAGTCTCTGTCTCTCCAGCTTTATCATTGATGGCTAGGAAATGTTAATATGTCTGTCTCCTAGTGACTGAAGATGGTATAGCAGGCTACAGACAGATTTTACCAATTAATTGGAATTGATTCATTTTTTTAAAAAAGAAATAAACCTGAGGCATACTCCCCTAGGTTCGCATGCAGTTTCCCAACGCCATGTTTGAGTTCCCAAATGGCCTACTATATCTCCAAATGTGGGGGAGATGCTTATATTTCTTGTAACCTGCCATGTTTTTGTCACCCTATCTAGCTTCTTTATACCTAGGAAAAGCCTTTTTATAATCCAAAAGTAAACTGAATTTACTTCTTAATACATTCCCTGGTTCAAAATAGGCCTCATTGGGCCTACAGCTGATCAGATGGCAATAAGCTATGACGAAATTGTCATTCCCTCATGCATCCCAGAAAGTACAAGACAGCATTTTTAATACTTTTTGGGGGAAAAACCAACACAACAAATTGGCAGTGAGGGGCACAACTGGGAGGGTGACTGTCCAAGATCTGGATTGGGGTGGATGCAGTCCCTTGGACCTCAGGTGGTTTCCTACCTTTTCTCTTAGGATATTAGTATCGATTACAACTCTCAGATGTCTGAATTTCACGGTCTTGGAGGAAGATTATGTAGATAGATACAAACATGGACACCAATTATTTTATTATTAATAGGGTTGTTAAATGATCCACCCAATTGTTTTCTGAAAATGTACACACAGAATTGAGAACCATCTGACAGAATGTCTACTTTGTGTACATGCCATGCTGTTGTGGAGTCCAGTGAATTAGTTGGGAAGAGAGTAGTATCAGAAAGGATTTATTGAGCTTTAATCCCATTATTCATGTTCTAAGGTGAATGGTAGTGTTTGTAACATTCTGTTTTTTTTTAATTTAAAAACCAGTTTTATTCTGATGAAAGATCAAAAACTGTCAGGATGGTACAAAGAACCACCAATGGCAAGAGTTCCTCTTTATAGTAAATGGATATAAAGGAGTTTGGTTGCTTCTTTCACTGAGTAACTTTTCCTTTGAAATCTGTAACTTTGGATTAATGAGTTCCTCTTTATAGTAAATGCATATAAAGGAATTTGGTTGCTTCTTTCACTGAGTCACTTTTCCTTTGAAATCTGTAACTTTGGATTAATGAGTTACTTTTTAGATTATTACTGTCAGATAAAATAAGAAATTTCATCATGTCCCTGAGTTTCTTATAGATGCTTTTGATTGCTTGGTCTATGACCCTAAACGTGGATAGTGCCCAGGGCTCTCGAAAGACATGTACTCACTTTCTCATTTATAAATTGTTTTCTAACCTGCTAAGAGCTAGAGCAAGGAGTGTGTGTGACTACATATTTTATTTTAATATATTTTATTTGCATGCTTCCTCAGGAAATCCTGTTATATTTTTAAAATAGTGCAATTTAATGTAATGTATATTCTTGAAATCTATGTTTTCTGTGGCTTTTTAGTGCAAGGGGCTAACAAAACATATTTTCACTTTCCACACCGCCCAAACGGGGCGGTCTGTACTCGCCTCTTTTAGTGGCGAGATGGGGCCAAGGCTGCCGCACCAGCAGCCTCCCCGGCCCCATCCTGCTGCTTCCGGAGGCCGCGGGGAAGCGGAAAACTGCCACTTCCCCACAGCCTCAAAGCAGGGTGCAGCGGGCGCCCTGGGCGCCCACTACAGCCCGCTTCCCTCAGCGGGGCTGAGGGGAGAAGGGGGCCAATGCTGTGGCCCCTTTCTCCCCGGGTCTTTGCCGCAGCCGTTTAAAGGCCGCGGCAAAGACCCGGAAGCAAAAAGGAGCTCAATTTTCGAGCTCCTTTTTGCGCTGCAGAAAGGGCGTGCTTGGCGCCCTCCCGCAGTGCAAAAGCATCACAACGTGCACAGCGTTTCTAAATGCTGCGCACGTGATGATGCTATTGTAGCGCGTCCGTATGGACGCCACCATTTTAAAATGGTGGCGCCCATACGCTTTAGAGCTCGGGAGGGTGTAGATGCTACGTCCTCCCAAATCCTAAAGACAGGCTTTTTAGCCCTAATCACACCTCATTTGGTGCCTCTAAATCGGGCCATTATGACAAACTTCAGAATGTATCAGATATGGGGAACCAAAGAAAATGGGGGAAAAAAGATCTAAAATGAAAGCAGATTGTCAGGCATCATATAGACATTTTTGTTGTTATGTGCTTTCAAGTCATTTCCAAATTATGGAGACCCTAAGGCATTAAACAAGATTTAGAAGAAGTTTGCTGTTTCCTTCATCTGAAGCTGAAAGAGTGTGACATAGTGTGCAACTAGCAGTACAAATTAAATTAAATTAAATCTTCTCCAACTCACAGTTTAGAAATAATCTGTTTATGCAATTATAAGTGGAAGGTTTGTTCTTTTTAATGAGTTCTTGACTGTTTAAGATCATTATGGTCATCTGGCAGTCTTATTCCACCAGCAAAGACAGAAACCCTTCTCTACAATCTGTAGCTGTTTTCTGATATGAAAACACTGCTTGTCATTATTAGTGGTAGAACAGGTTGTTCCTTCCTCAGATGAAAGGGCAGATCATATTTTAGTAATTCTTGGCTGCTGTATGCTACTGTGTCTGATCCTAATTTATAGTCCAGGCTTCCTTGGTTGTTTTTTGTTTTGTACTGTTTAGCTGTTCAGAAAGAAATAATCCTAAATCTTCTGTTTTTCTTTTTCCAAGACATTTATATAGACTCTTATTTCCTTAGATAGGCCTGGAAAATATTGGAGTTGAATTACATAATGGGATTATTCCATTCATTCATATTTTTCCACTTGATAGTGCAAGCTTTATTTGATTACATCATCATAGAATAATTCTGCTTTAAGTTATTATAGTTGGTTTTTTTATATTAATATTTTAAATTATTGTATATACTCATGTATAGGTTTTGAATTTTTATTCAAAATTGACCTAAAAAACCTAGAATGATTTATGCATGGATGAATGTAAGTACTGTACTTTAACTCTTATCACAAAAGGGCTATCCCCTTCTTAGAGATGAAAAAGTTGAGAGCTTAGTTCATCCTGGGAGCACCTAAAAGAAGGACTGACCCATTCTACTCTGTTTGCTGTGGTGGCACTTCTGGCCTGGATGGGAAAATGGTGACAGTGGCAGCTTTTTGTCACTTCCCTCTCAAAGAAGCACAAATAGTAATCACACATGGAAGGTTCTGAATAAGACTTTCGTGTACATTTGTCAGCTTTTCAGGGTTAAAATCAGGCAAAGTTGTTACTTTAAAGTTAAAAGCTATAATCACTGCTAACATAGGGGCCATTTTCTTTGCTTTGCCTTTTGTTCCTTTTTAACATGTGTGCATTTTCATAGTACCTGGTTGCCACCCCCATACATTGCACAGCCACCATTTAATGTACAGTCGTCCCTCAGTATCCACAGGGGATCCTTTTGGACCCCTCCCCCTGGTGCAGCTACCAAAATCCGTGGATGCACAAGCGTGCGTTGTCCCCAGTGGTGGTGCATGCATGTGGCTGTGCTGCCATTAGGGACAACCCCCGTTGTCCTGTGGTGGCGTGTGCACGCAGCCACGGTGCCATTAGAAACAATGGAACTTAATGACAGCACAGGCATGCACCACCATTGGGGGCAATGTGGGATTTCTGTCTGCGGATGCCTGGATCTGTGGGTGAGAAGTCCATGGATACTGAGGACTGACTGTAGTTCTCCATCTATCCAGCCTTTAGGGTGAGCACAAATAGTTATGCCTGCTGGAATTTTGTATGTTCTTTGGCATTGTTTGACTTTGCTTTGTCCATTATATCTTTTAATACATGCCTCTAAGTTTTACCCTTTATTTATCCACAGGTCATATCAAAATCCATAATTTTGGTCCCAAAACTTGCCCTTGACTTATACATGATGTTGATTTATAATTGAGTGTGTGTAGTATGTAGAGTCGGACCCATTTGGGGATTTAGTGGCAAGGAAGGCTACAAGTACCATGTTTCCCTGAAAATAAGACAGTGTCTTATATTAATTTTTGCTTCCAAAGATGCACTAGGTCTTATGTACAGGGCATGTCTTATTTTTCCATGAAGAAGAACTCACATTTATTGTTGAACAAAAAAATGGGCATGATTCCAAACAAAAACTTTGCTAGGTCTTACTTTCAGGGGAGGCCTTATATTTAGCAATTCAGCAAAACCTTTACTAGGTCTTATTTTCAGAGGATGTCTTATTTTAGGAGAAACAGGGTAAGAAGTTATAATACATGGACTATATATGTTGGCAAGAAATGATCAAATGCATTGGTTATCGCTAAAGAGGCTAGGCATCAAAATGGGTCCAGAGCCACCTAGGGGCAGTACAGACCACCCAAAAGGGGCGGTCTGTAGCTGCCCCAAGAAGCAGCGAGATGGGGCCAAGGCTGCCACACCGGCAGCCTCAGAGGCACCATCCCGCCGCTTCCGGAGGTCGCGGGGAAGCGGCAAACGGTTGCTTCCCCGCAGCCTCAAAGCGGCAAACTGCTGATTCCCCGCAGCCAATGCGGCCCCTTTCTCCCCTGGGTCTTTGGTGCGGCTGTTTGAAAGCTCTTTTTGGCGCTGTGGAAAGGGTGCGCTTGGCGCCCTCCTGTGGCACCATTGTGTCATGGAGCGTGCAACATATCTAAACACTGCATGCACCTTGATGCAATCATGATGTGCCCGTATGGACGCTGCCATACGGTTTAGGGTTAGGGAGGGTGCGGATACTGTGCCCTCCCTAACCCTAAACGCGCATTAAAGAGCTCTAAAAGCGTTCTTTAGTGCACATATAGATCGGGCCCTAGTGATTTACCCACTTGCCAGCCCCTGTAGCACATATCAGCCAGTGCACCTGCTGAGTGTATTTGGAATGATAGATGTGGGAGTTCATGGTTCCCATGGTGCCTAGGAGTGGTGATGAGTCCTGCCCCTGACCTGAACGTGATCCGTTTATCCAATGCCCCAGGGTCTCATAAGAACACCTCCAACTGGGTATGTTGGGCACCCTTGTGCCGTTTTCCCCACACTAGATCCAGACCCTATGCCAAAACACCAAAGTTGTGAAAGGTTAAACAGATTAAATGTGAATTTTAATATACTGACATAAAGTCAGATAAAATGTGGAGATTGAACAATGGAGAAGCCTTGACTTAAATGGACAGAGATAAGAGAGTGAAGCCTTCATTTGGCTTCATCCAGACCAGCCCACAGGCTGACCTGGCAGCATCCCTTTGGCTGTTTGGCCTTTTCCGGAGGCTGTGAAAACCGCATGGACTTCTCGGAAGGAGGAGGAAGCTGTGGCAGAGGAGAAGATGCCAGTGTGAGCCTCAAATGCTGCTCTTAGTAAATGGGAAAGACACAGCTATGATGCTGAAATAGTGTGCTGATTAGTACATCTAAAAGTCTCCATGGGAGGCGAGAGATTGGATGAGTGCTAACCTGTTAATTCTCTTCAGCACCATCAATACTGTTGACTAGAACTTCTTTCTAACTCAACTCCTTGTTTTGGGAGTTGGAGTCAATTCTTTGCAGTAGTTCTATTACTGTTTTTAGAGGTGATATTAACAAAGTACCAACACTGGAGTGTTTCTGTTCAAATGCACGGCAGTTGTCTTAAAACAGCACGGTCAAACCCGAAGGATTGCTTTCCCCCAGTAACAACTGAAGATGATCTGGGAAGACTGTTCTGATGGTGCTCCAGGGGAATGTGGCATGTAGGACTAATATACAAAGGTGAACCTTTCCTGTTACAGAGATAATAATAATAATAATAATAATAATAATAATAATAATAATAATAGATTTATTTCTAGCTCACCTAATCACGAAGAATCCGGGCAGGTCACAACAATAAAATACACTGAAGTTACAGTAAAATCAAACCGTAAACCTCCCCCGCCCCCCATTCCCAATACTAAAATGGAATTAAACTGTAATAGTATAAAAACATTACAAGCATTAAAAACATTAGACAGAGACAGAGAAGCAAGCGGGGAAGGGTAGGTGGATATGGGGAGCAGACATCTCAATATCCTTACTGTAGATATGTGACACACGCCCCTCCCCAGTTTTCATGTGGATATAATTTAAAACAGTTTTTCTAGCTGTTTTTCAGAGCATTGGTATATATTTTATACTAGTGTACTTTTAGTTGATGCTATTATCTTAGGTTGTAATTTATTTGTGTTCTTAGGACTAGATTTATTGTCTTATTTCATTGAAATTGTTTTCTGACTCTCAGGAGGAAGAACAGGAATGCACAGGCATGATTAGTGAAGAGATAATGCTTATTTTAATTTCTTTAAACTTTGTTTTAATACAGCTTCATATAGGCTATGGTTATACCAGTTAACTTTGTGGAAGGCTCATTACCTTGTTTGGTTTTTGTGCCATAGAATCTGCATGGAAATTCTTGACCATATTTCCTGACTCATACTTTCATCAGCGGACCTAGTTAGTTCCCACGCAGATCAAAAGCGAAATGACTGAACACTCAGCTATAATTTCCCAGAGGAATGGAGCAAGCTTCTTTTGTGTCGCAACATCTGAAAAAGATGCAGTCATATATGCCCTTTCACATGCTGACAGAGATTTGCTGTGCTGACAAATATGTGAACTGTTCATAAGCCAAGCAAGCCTATGTTCAGTGGTTCAGTTATTCATGGTAAATCAGTAAATTCAGTCTGACCAGTAAAAAAATTCTGAACTTAGTGCACGGTGTGATTTTTAGCAACATCAGTATACTAAAATGCGAACCCAGACTGGAATATAATTCATAGAACACAAGTTAAATTGATAGTTTCTTTGAAGGGATGAATTAAAATTTTAAAAGTCTTTAGATTATTATTTTGTTATTGTTAATGTTAACTGCCCTCAAGTTGATCCTGATTCATGGCAACCCTATGGATGAGACATCTCCAAGACCCCGTCTCTTCCAGTGCTCTGCTTCGATCATGCAGATTTAGGTCTGTGACCTCCTTTATTAAGACAATCCATCTGGCATACAGTCTACTACCTTCTGCCTTTCCTAGGATTATTGTCTTTTCTAATGAGTCATGCCTTCTCATGAGTTGATTTTCTTCCTCTCCGCTTTCTTCACTGTTCAGCTATCACATCCATATGTGGTGATGGGGAATATAGTGGCTTAGATGATTCTAACCTCGGTGCTCAGTTGTTTATTTTTACACTTTAGGTTATTGTCTAGTTCTTTAATACCCTTCTCATTCCTTGTCTTGTTCTGATTTCTTGACTGCAGCCTTCGTTCTGTTATTTCAATTTCCTTGTTACTTAGGCTGAATTTATGTAGATCCACTGTGGTCATTATTTTTGTTTCCTTTATGTTCAGCAGTATACGTGCTTTTGCACTTTCTTCTTTAATTTTCCTTAGTAATTGTTTCAAGTCTCTGATATTTTTATGCTAATAGTATGTTGTCATATGCATATCTTAGATTGTTGATTTTCCTTCCTCCTATCTTCACTCCTCTTTCTTCTGAGTCTAGGCATGCTCTTCATATGATATTTTCTGCATATAAGTTGAACAGGTAGGGTGATAAAATGTAGCCTTGTCTGACCACTTAGCAAGTTGGTAACCATTCTGTTTCTCCATGTTCTGTTCTAACAGTAGCCTCTTGTCCTAAGTACAGATTCCTCATCAGGCTTATCAAATGTAGTAGCACTCCCATTTCATACAAAGCTGCATTTTTCCATTGCTTAAAATTGTTATCTGTTTTTTCTAACAAGTGTTGCTAGAATGTGGTAAATTTATTTATCTCTTTATTGTCCATACTGAGGATACCTTGGAAGCATTTTATCTTGTTTCATCCAAATTTGTGGATTTTTTTAAATTTTATTTTACAAAATATATTTTTGAGAGTCTTAAGCAGACCAAAACAAAGTGAAACATGGGTATGTGCGTACATGTACCATCAGGTTGCCTGTCATCTTTTGGTGATCCCATGAATTACTTATTTTGAACATGTAATGTTTTAGCTTTTTGAAACTGCTCAATTGTTTGTTGTTGTTTTTATTGTTTTGTACTGTTTTTACTTGGACTACTGTGTTTTAAATTTTGTTAGCTGCCTTGATGAATCCCTGTACCAAGAGGAAGGCTGGATATAAATAAATGAAATAATAATTTTAAAACATTAGAGTGTTCAAGGAATACTCAGAAATGTTTTTACCAGTTCTTTCTTCTCAAATGTGTAGCCTATACACTTGGCATTAATTGGTGGTCTCTCATCTTAGTACTTGGCTAACCCTGCTTAGCTAGAGCTGACCCGGGCTGCATCTGCACTACAGAAATAATCCATTTTGACAGCACTTTACCTACCATGACTCCATGCTGTGGAATTCTGGGAATTGTAGTTTGTTGTGACATCAGAACTCTCTGACAGAGAAGGTTAAACTACGGTTACCAGAATTCCATAGCACTGAACCATGGCAGTTAAAGTGATGTCAGACTGGATTATTTCTGCAGTGTGGATGCAGCCTCTGCTTTGCTAGGAAAGCATTAAATGCATAATAACAAAATAAAGCACTCACTAACAGTTGGAGAATTTCTTTGCATCAAGTCTACAACCTGATGGAACAATTTTTTTAAAACTAATATTATGGAAAAGGCAACAAATGCAATTAAGCACATATACACTCGTCCCCCCCCCCCCCAATTCATGGGGAAATCTGTTCTGGACCCCTCACACCGCACATCAGAAATATCGCAGATATTCAATCCCCATTGGTTATAATGGTGGCACACTCCTATGCATGTGTCATTTTGTCCCTCCTCACTTGCCATCTGTGAAGGACCCAAATTGCAGACTCCCAAGTCCACAAATGGGGAGGGATGAGTGTATTTTTATTACTGGTTATATTGCTAAGATCTTCACAAGCATGACACTTGAATTTTTATTTAAGAATGTAACTCTACACTGCCAGTTTTATTTTTCATGTGAGCAGGATATGATGTGTTTGCTTCCTATGTGCATTTAATATCAATTTCTCTCCTGCTCCCCATCCACCCATTGAACCAGCATCCATTTGTTTTTACAATAGTACATTTCTTCCTTTGGACAGGGACCATCAATTAAACAGTTTATGGACATCTTCTCTCTTCCTGAAATGACATTGCTTTCATCAGTGACTGATTATTTCATGACTCACAATATTGAGTATGACCAAGTTCATCTTTACAAGGATATCAGCGTGAGTATATGTTTTAGGGCATATTTGAGGGCAATCTTTTCCAAGATGTCTTGTGTCTTATCATGACTTTTGCATGGACCAAGGATATGATATCAATGCTACTGTAAAAATATGTTAAAAATTGGCTTATATTAAATATTTTACTTTATATGAAATATTTTACATGGGAAATTATTTTCAGCTTTCAGTTTACCTTCATAGAGGTTTAGTCCTGTTGTTTTAGCATTAGAGTTTTGTATGTGTTTGTGTGAGAGGGAAACTGTCACAAAAATTTCATCCTCTGAAGTCTGAATGATGTTTTGCTTCATTTGCTTTAGAACATGCCTTTGTTAATCATGCTCCAATATGTCATTTGGTTGGTTTGATCAAATAGTGATTTAATTATGCTACACAAAAGTGTGAATTGTCATGACCTATTGAAATAAACTGCTGCACTCATGGAGCCAATCTGATCTTTCATAGTTGTGGCCTTTAGGATGGACTACATCTAATGGCATGTTAAGATCTGGAGATAGAAATCATGATGTTGTCAGATAGGGTCTGTGTCTGTAGTACCAGCAGAGTGATACAAATTATAGTAGTATTCAGACAATACAATGCAGGCTTATGAGACAAAAGGCATTGTGTGCTGGAATACATGAAGACTTTACTTGATAATACAAGCTTAGTTATAGACCCATAAAGCAAAGTTTGTGGGAATTCATACTTTGCCACTACTCCTATAGTTTGCTTCTTGGCCTTGTTTTTATTTAGATACTGTATATACTCATATATAAGTCTAGAAGTTTTAGTCAAAAAATTTAACCCAAAATACCTGGGTCAACTTATCCACAAGTCAATGTAAGTACTGTACTTTAACTCTTATATAAAAAGGAACCATTCCCTTTCTCTGAATAGAGTGATAAAAGGCAAGAGCTTAGTCCATCCCGTAAGCACCAAATAGAAGCATGGATTCCCTCTACTCTCTCATCCATTCAGCCTTTAGGATGAGCACAAACGGTTGGTTGACAGAGGAGCGGGCTATAAATAAAATTTTATTTATTTATTTATTTATTATGCCTTCAAGAATTTTCGAAGTCTTGGCATCATTTTCCTTTGCATCATCATTTACATCCTTTGTTACATGCCCCTAACTTTTACCCTCGACTTATCCATGGATCATATCAATATCCATAATTCTGGCCCCAAAACCTGCCCTCGACTTATACATGAGGTCAACTTATAGTCGAGTATGTATGGTACTTACTGGAAGTGGGTAGTCAATGCTTCCTTACAGCTAGTCAGAGTTCTAAAAGAGGCAGTAGTGATACCAGTGTTGAAAAAGCCATCCCTGAATCCCTCTTTAATAAATATTATCAGCCAGTGTCCAACCTACCATTTTTGGGGAAGGTATTGGAGCTTATGGTGCCTCACACCTCCAGCAGTTTGTGGATTAAACTGATTATTTAGATCTATTTCAATATGGTTTCAGGCGTATCTATGAGACCCATCAGAAGAGGCCCTTCTTTCAATCCCACCACCGTCGCAAGCACGGTTGGTGGTGACAGGAGAGAGGGCCTTCTTGGTGGCTGCCCTAGACTCTGGAACTCCATTCCCATGGAGGCCAGAAAGACACCTTCCTTCTTGTCCTTCTACCAGCAGACTAAACTGTTTTTATTCATACAAGCTTTTAAAACAGAAAGTTCTTAAAGAATGAGACAGAGGGTATTCTATCATTTTAGGTGAAATGTTTTTCAGAGCTTTTTAAATCTTTTTAATTGCATTTTATTCTGTTAAATATGGGGTGATTTGTTTTAATACTGTAAATAGTTTAATATATTTTAATGTTCACTTTTTGTATGTTTTAATTATATTGTTTTAAGCTATGAGTCAGTCTGTGTCCCAGTCTTGGGGAAAAAGCAGGATACAATAATGATAATGATAATAAAAAGGAACCCTGGAGGAAAGTAAAATAGAGTCTTGGGAAAGCTTAAGCGATTGTCACTCAACATACTTGGCAACTGTCACCCTTATAACTGATAACTGGCTTCAGAGATGCTGATATTATTTTTAAAAAACACTCTAAATTTCCTCTGCCACAGAGAGCCAAGGTGGCCATTTAGTCTAGGCTGCGTCTAAGGGTTTATTTCATTCCATGTTGTTGGTGGGCAGCTGCTGGCACTTAAAATGTTCATGATGATCTTAAAGGTTTCATGAGAAGGAAAACATGACTTAGGAAAGGGTCAAAATTAACTGTGGATACTTGAGACCAATATTATAATGTTAATATTGGTAATAAGACCACATTAGGAATGCAGTGCACAATCCTGATTGCTGCATTTCAGAATGGATATTGTAGAGGTGCAAGAGATCAAAGCTGGAACAATTCCCATGAGGAAAAGTGGGGCTGTTTAGTTTAGAAAGGCAAGTAAATTGTGGGAGGGGAGACATGGTAGAGCCCTGATGGCGAACCTATGACACGCGTGTCAGCACTGTCATGCGTAGCCATTTCTGATGACACGCGGCCACTGAGGTGGGTGCATGCTGAGAAGGAAGTTTCATCCTCGTCTCCTGCACAACCAAGTGCAGTAGCCGAGGATGACTAAGACTCTAGTCACAAATGTTTCATCCTCGCCTACTACACTTGGCCATGCTGCATTCTGCTGCTCTGCCAGCGGATGTGAGGGCAAAGATCCCGGCTTAACCAGAAATCCCAGAACAAGACACTCTGTGACGAAATTCTGTTGTTTTGGCCTACAGACCTCCGGCACAGAATATCTAATGGGGGTGATGAAACATTTGCTGCTCCTGAGAATGAAACAAGTCGCAAATGTTTCATCCTCCCCTATTAGACACTCTGTGCCAGAGGTCTGTAGGCCAAAACAACAGAAGTCCTTCACAGAGCATCTAGTTCTGGAACTTCCTGTTAAGTCGGGATCTTTGCCTGTAAGCAGCTTACAGTTCTAAACCGCTTAGACATTGCTTAGGTGGTGTGAAGCGGTATCTTTTGGAAGCTGTTTGACTGCTGTAATCCGCTTTGATTCCCCACCAGTAAAAGCGGAATAAAAATACACCCTATTAATATTATTATTTGCCCTGACTTCTGCCGGCAGAGCAGGGAGCAGCAGAACGCAGCAGGGGACGCATCTCTGGGGGCCCTGCCATTACCAGTAACCAAATAACAGTTAACCACATTATCTACTGTTCTGGGTGTCATGGATTTCAAATCCATCATTATTTCAAATCCAGATAAGTGATTTAAACTATAAATATATAAACTATAAAAATAAGTGATTTAAACTATAAATATCATGAAATGATGTTTTTTCCTCAAAGTGACACACCACCCGAGTTATGCTCAGTTTTTTGGCGAAGCTCAAAAGCTTGCCCATCGCTGTAAGAGGCTTATAAAAATATTAAGTTTCTCTGTATCCAGAGAAACTGGATATAGAAGTCCTTCCTCTCTCACAGTACTACAGCCCATGGCTGTGCAATGAATCTGAACAGTGGGACATTCCGGGTAAAGTATTTGTTCACACAGTGCATAATTAAATTATGGAAATTGGTTCTGCCGGATGTAGTAATGAAAGCAAACCTGGTAGGAGAAAAGGAGATTCACGGAAGATGAAGCTCCAGTTGCTGGAGGTGGTATGCCTCCGACTATCAGTCAGTAGGAAAATACAGTGGAATAGGGCTTCATCCTTGTGGGCTTCCCATGGGCATCTGGCTGGCACAGAGAACAGAACGCTGGACTAGCTGGACCTTTTTCTGGGCTAGCTCCAGCAAAGGACTATCTCGTGTTCTTACCTAGTATACTTGTTATATCTGTATAGCTCCTTCAAAACCAATGAATAGACATGCAAGGAGCTAGTTTGCTCTTTGACCTTGGCAAATGTCACAGTTTATCCTGGTGGTAATCCATGTCAAGTTATTCTTGTTGCATGAACAGTCTAGAATATGAACGTGTGTGCCTGGTATTTCCCATCATACACCCAAAGTTTGCAGTTTCCTTCTCTCATCATATACCATTCAAGAAGATCATGGCACACATAAGTGACATTTTGGAAGCCAGGAAATGTCAGCAGAACAGCCTAGTGGGACAAACAAAGTTCTGTTTCTACAACTTTATGGATTTAAATCAATGTGCCTTTTAGTTCATTTAGCCTACAATTATCTAAATACACCTGTAGATAAAATTGTATAATGTATTTAATTCCTTTATGGACAAAGAGCTCAGTCTCTGGTTTATGTTCAGTCTACAAATATACTGACCTATGTGTGTGATTTTTGTAAGAGACTGCAGGAAAAGATCTAATCACAGATCTCCTATATCATTTGTCAACCTCTTTTTCTTGATAGTTACCCTGTAAAATGCCACATATGAGGTTTAAGACTGACACATAACTATCCTTTCCTGTTATAGGATGCCATTAAAGATGTTCACGTGAAAGGAATGATGTACAAATGGATAGAAAAGGACATGGGTCAGTCTGCTTCAGAATTTCGAATAGTAGTGCATGCTTATTATTATTATTAACGTTTATTTATATAGTGCTGTAAATTTACACAGTGCTGTACATACAATCTTATAAATTAGATGGTTCCCTGCCCTCAGGCTTACATTCTAAGAGAGACAACAACAAAGAGAAGGGAAAGGTGGTGGGAAAGGGGATGAGGTCCAGTGGTGGTTCTCTCCCTCTGGGGCCTGGACCAAGGCAGATGACTGCAGGAAGGGCTAGGGTTCTGATACAAAGTTAGAAGGAGGCATCCTGGGGCAGATGGCACAATTCTGGGAACACTTCCCTAAACAATATAGTCTTTAACTCAGTTTTGGAACTGGTTAGAGAAGTGATGAGGCGCGCATGTAGGGGAAGAAGGTTCCAGGAGTGAGGGGCAGCAAGTGAGAAGGGACGAATCCGTGATGGGGCAGTGGAAATCCTCGGCTGGGACAGGAGACCTTGACTACCACAACGGAGGGTACGAGTAGGAATGTAAGGTGAAAGAAGTTCAGACAAGTAAGGAGGGGCCAGTCCGTGGAGGGCTTTGAAAGTCAACAACAAAAGCTTGTACTGGATGCGGAAGGGGAAGGGGAGCCAATGAAAGAAAGATAAGAGAGGAGAAACATGGTCAAAGCGGCAAGCGGATGTGATAATACGTGCAGCTGAGTTCTGGACAGAGATTAGAGGATGGAGGTGAGAGAGAGGAAGCCCTGTCAGAAGAAGGTTACAATAATCTAGTCGCGATACCACTAGAGCATGGACCAGAGTCTTGGCAGTGGAGGCTGAGAAGAATGGACGGATTTGAGCTATGTTGTAAGGAGAGAATCTACAGGTCTTGGCAGTGGCCTGAATCTGGGGAGTAAACGACAGAGAGGAATCAAATATGAAGCCAAGACTGCGGGCTTGCTGAACCGGTTGAATAGAAATGCCGTCTACAGAAACAGAAAAGGAATATTGAAGGGTGGGCTTAGGAGGGAAGACGAGAAGCTCTGTCTTAGACATGTTGAGCTTCAAGCGCCGATGCTGCATCCACTGAGAGACGGCTGCCAAACAAGAGGAGACTTGCTGTTCAAGCCCCAGCGAAAGGTCGGGGGTGGAAAGATACAGCTGAGTGTCATCGGCATACAGATGATAGGAGAAACCAAAAGAACTGATGAGTTTACCAAGGGACAGTGTGTATAGAGAAAACAGAAGGGGACCCAGGACAGAGCCCTGAGGAACTCCTACAGATAAGGGAACAGAGGAGTAAGTCTGACCACCTGTGACCACGGCAAAAGATCGGTCTGACAAGTAAGATTTAAACCAGTTAAGAACAGAGCCGGAGAACCCAAGGTCAGAAAGTAAGTCAAGCAAGAGACAGTGGTCCACGGTGTTGAAGGCCGCAGACAGATCTAGAAGATGAGAATAGAGTAGAGGCCATTCGCCTTGACCTGCAAGAGATCATTTGAGATTTTGGCTAGAGCCGTCTCTGTAGAGTGCCGTGGGCGGAAACCAGACTGAAACGGGTCCAGGATGGAATTGGCTTCGAGAAAATTCAAGACAGCGAGAATAAACTACCCGTTCCAGAACCTTAGAAAGAAAAGGAAGAAGAGAGATCAGACAGTAGCTAGACAAAGAAGAGGGGTCGAGAGAGGGTTTCTTCAGAATTGGGGAAACAAGAGCATGTTTGAAATCCGAAGGGAAGGATCCCGAAGAGAGAGAGAGATTAAAGATATAGAGGAGCGAGGGCAGAAAAGAAGGGGTTATAGAGATTAGAAGATGGGAGGGGATAGGATCAAGAGAACAAGTTGTAGGTTTGGAAGAATTTAGCAGTGTAGAGAGTTCATCTAGAGAAACAGGTGGAAACACAGAGAGTTTATTAGTAGAAGGGACCAGGAGATTGGTGGTGAGGGCAAATCAGGAGGAACAATTTCAGATCGAATAGTAGTGACTTTTGTGAGGAAGTAGTTGGCGAAGTCAGTTGGGGAAAACGATGAGAAGACAGGGGGAGAGGAAGGTCTTAAGGCTCTAAATCAGGAGGAGGAAACTCTTTTCTTTTGAAGGGGCCAGGTAGCAGCAGATACTGGAACCAAAACAATACAGAGCCACCTCCACCCCCTCTGTTTGGAGGAAAAAAGCTTCTGTTTGTCTAGAGCCGGAAGGTGTCTTTAAAACCTAATTAGAAGGGGTTGTTTTCTGGGGGAAGTGCTTGTATTCAGGGAATGGAGGTTTATCGCATCCAGTCCTAGCTGTGAACCCTCATCTGCCCCCCCCCCCCCCCACGTTATCATACACTTCAACACTGATACATGAAAAAGTCACCTCTCATTGGTTCTAAGTCTAATTTTTGGAGGGAATGGGGCAAAAAAGTGGGGGCCATGGGTTCATTGACATGGCCATGTTGGCTTCCCTCCCAATCTTGGGATTAATCGTTTTGTATTGGCAGGATAAAGTTTACATAAGAGTTTTCTATTTTTCCCACTGTATTGTTCCCCACTGACTTAGCTTCTTCTGTTTCTTACAGAAAAATATATTCTTCATGGAGATGAAACTTATGCTGTCCTGAATCGCCTGGTTAACCACAACAAAAAACTCTTTCTTATTACAAACAGTCCCTTTACCTTTGTGTGAGTATACTCTTTATACATACATTTTGATCAAAATAATATTTTATGTTAAGTGATGACAAATGTGCTTATAATAAATGTTAGTGACAAGTTAATACAGGTTGAGTTTCTCTTATCTGGAATTCCAAAATCTGAAATATTCCAAAATCCAAAATTATCTCCATGGGTGGCTGAGATAGTGACACATTCACTTTTTAATGTTCAGTTTACACAAACTTTGTTTCATGCACAAAATTATTAAAAATATTGTGTATAAAATTACCTCAAGGCTATGTGTTTAAGGTTTATGCAAAGCATAAATGAATTTCATGTTTAGACTTGAGTCCCCTATCCAAGATATATCATTATGTATATGCAAATATTCCAAAATCTGAAAAAAAAATCCAAAACACTTCTGGTTCTAAGGATTTCAGATAAGATGCAACCTGTAGTGAATTCTCTGGTTAAACTTTCTTTATTATGAAAAAAGTGGGCTTTGGTAAAGAACTGTATAATGCTATGGAATTGTGAAAGATGTACCTATCAGAACTAGATGTTAGTAGCAGATCAAACAATGCAAAGATGCATTTGAAAACTGAGAGCAACCTTACGTAACTGCAGAATGTTTCCCTTCCCGAGACACAGCTTTGTTTCTTTTGTTGTTCAACCTTGGTGTGTATAGAAGCAGTGTACTAGACACTTGTTAGGAAATGGGAGATTTGTGTCCCAAGCATAGTGTATCAATCTGTTGAGTGCATGTAAAGGATTGAAGCCATAATTTGCTTCTTTTGTAGCCTGTGGTGAAGGGAAAAGTTATCCATCCCTACCTGCACAAGAACTGAAGATGCTGCTCTGTTGCTATTGATCTAGGCTGGAAGAATCTCCTCTCTCCTCTTGGAGAGTCCTTTATCCCACAAATTAGCTACCAATTTCCTAAGATTACCATTTAAGATACTTCAAGAAGAGCCAGCAAAAAAATGCTAAAAGCCTCTTCATTTGTAATTTGGTGACAAATGCATGTTGACCATCACATGTACATTCAGGGACCAGCAGCCAATGCTGACTCCCTGGTCTCTCAGGTTGGTGGTAGTGATTATGAGAGTATGTTTTAAGTTGAAAAGACAGACAGACACATGTCCCTGATGTCACTTTGAGCTTCTGATGCTCTCAGAATCCATGAGAAGACACTCTATTTTCTAAGTGCTTCTAAAGTCTAGCATAATATAAACAATGAGATCCTACCTTTTGCCTTATCATGGAGAAGAACACAGACTTCCCCTTGACCTTGACCATAGCTTTGGAGACAAGTGGGCTTTCCAAATTGATCATGTCATGGAGGTGGCTCCACCCGTCCACCAGTTGCCCCATCACAAATTTTGTTGGAAGCTATGCACTTTCATTGGCTATTAAAGCTATCCAAAATTAGTAGACTTGTGTTCCCTAGTCTGATAGGTACTTACATAATCCATATAAATGGAAATATGCATTTGCTCTATGTTTATGGCTTGACTGGGAAAAAGTGTGATGCATGAAACAGTCCTGAAAACAGGTGGTTTGATTTTCTTTTTAGATTAACATCACCAGGGAAGGGGTGATGGAATTAGTCTGTTGTAATGGTGAGTCCCATGCCAAGTTTTATGTGGCACACGTTTTCATAGACTCCAGCCCACTTCATCAAATGCAAATGTAGCTCCCATGCCTCGTGGAAGCTTAGGCTAAATACAGCTTCTTAAATGTTGCCACAACATTCTGCTATTTTTGAGACAAGCTTATCTGTACTGTTATATAACTTAGGTTTGTGCTATCAAACTTATAATGACATTCAGTAGCTTTCATTGCTTCTAGAATTTAAAGCATTGTTTGCCCTAATGTTTGAGTTGGTGTGGACTAACAACAGTCTTTAACATGATGGAAACATTCAAATTTGTATGAAATATCTACATAAAATCCCTGTCTTTCATGAGATTCAAAAGAAATGGATTTCTTGAAGATGTGAGAACTGTCCTTCTGGACTCCTAGGAGCAAATGGAAATGTTACACTAAGCATAAAATCTTTTTTCTTGAGGAGTTCAGGAGAACTGTGTTCTACCTCATACAGCTGAATTCTTTCTGACAGCGATAAGGTCTCCCTTGGATCTAATCCTCCTTTTTACCTTCTGTGGTAAATAGTTATTTACCTGAGCAAAGGTACTGCATTCCTGTACACCAAGACACTAATCAGTAATAGGAGTTTCTAGTGTTTAGTATGTTTCAGGGTTAGTGTTCTGCAGGCATTTCCCATTTGGTTTGTGAGCATCTCTGATCCTCCTGTGTAGTAGGACTTTCAGAAGCTGGTCCTACTTCCTCAGCTTGATGAGAGGATAACTGGAAGGAAAAGAACTGTCCTCAAAGAGAGAAATATATAGTACATGTAAATGTGCCACTTTCCCCCTATTTTGCCTGCAGTGATAAAGGAATGAAGTACATGGTTGGCAAGAACTGGCGGGACCTTTTTGACATGGTGATTGTTCAAGCAGACAAGCCCAACTTCTTCACTGACAGACGCAAGTATGTTTCTTGATGGTATTACAGTAAGGGTCCAGTGGTGGGCTTCTGTTGGTGAAATGGCAGAGAAGACAATTCCTCTTCTTCACTGCAGTCCCCCACCTACCCCCGCATGGTTCTGTGTCCTGGAGGAAAAGGAACAGGTTTAGCTGATAGGTGCCAGAAAAGGTTAGTGAGTCAGAGGATTACAGAGATTCTACCAAAGAAGAATGAGAGTTACTGATAATTACCTGTTCCTTAGATCAACTCTGCACAGAATATTTAAACAAGCACTTGTTTCCTGAATGGTCACTGCATATTCTGCATTTTTGTGTCCCATATGATCAGTAGCTACTAAACTGGGACAAGATTAGAAATGTAGCAGTCATGGCTAAACATCATGATAGAAGGAAAGAGGAATTCAGTGAATGTTGGCTGATTTAATGTAGTATTTAGTGGTAACCCTTTCTGCAAGCCAAAGCATGCAAATTTAAAAACACTTCTGCTTGCCTAAACATACTTCTAAGCATAGAATCATAGAGTTGGAAGAGACCACAAGGGCCATCCAGTCCAGTACCATTCTGCCATTCAGGAACTCTCAATCAAAGCATCCCTGGCAGATAGCCATCCAGACTCTGTTTAAAGACCTCCAAGGAAGGAGTTCCACTGCTAAACAGCCATTACTGTCAGGAAGTTCCTCCTAATGTTGAGGTGGAATTTCTTATCCTGTAGCTTGCATCCATTATTCCAGGTTCTGTTCTCTGGACCAGCAACAAAAAAGCTTGCCCCCTCCTCAATATGATATTCCTTCAAATAGATAATCAGGGAATTTGGAAGTAGATCTCTTTAAGACCAATGAGCTTGCTTTTAATATTACAAGTGTTTTTTACATGATCAAAATTTGCTTGTGCTAAAATTCTTTTTCTTTCAATTTGTGTAGAGACAGATTAATCACAAGCCTATTGTACAACATTTTGGATCAATAATACTCTGTAAAATGCAAGCCATTGAGAGCTATTTTTTATCTACAAAAGTTCAAGGAACAGGGGGAAAGATTCCTAAAAGCACACTGTACTGGGTACTGTATGTTTGTTATGAATGTTGAGTGCTTACCTACCTAGAAATTAAAAGAAACAATTAAATTTATTTTCTTTAAAAATAAACATTGCTTTGTATTATCTAAATAGACCCACTTCTGTGCTCAGCATACTTTTATTAACAGGTTTTTTGAATGATTCTCCCATGAAATGCACTTGCAAATGACACCAATTTTAGGCTGAGAGCAGTTAAGACGCTGACTAGGACGATCGCAAATTTGGCAGTTCAAGGCCCGAGTGCCACTTGATGGAATGAGTTCCTGTCAGTAGTCCCAGCTTCTGCAAACCTAGCAGTTTGAAAGTATGTATAAGTGCAAATAGATAAATAGGTGCTACTTTGGTGAAACGGTGACAGCATTCTGTGCAGTCATGCTGGCCACGTAACCACAGAGTCATCTTGGATAATGCTGACTCTTTGGGATAGTAATGGAGATGAAAACCACCCCCTACAGTCAGACATGACTAGAGAAACTTTTCAAAGTGGAAACCTTTACCTTTTAACTGATCCCCCAGAGGACAGAATTAGAATTCAAAATGTCTTTGAGCAATGAGAGAATTGGGCCAAAACTAACAAAATGTATTTAAATAGAGATAAATGAAAGGTACTACATCTAGGTGGAAAAAAATAAAATGCACAGATATAGGATGGTGATACTTTGCTTGAAAGTAGTACTCATGTAAAGATCTAGGAGTTGTAGTAGACCGCAAGCTAAACATGAGTCAGCTGTGTGATGTGGCAGCCAAAAAAGCCTACACAGTTCTGGATTGTATCAACAAATATATAGATATATAGTGTATATAGATCAAGGGAAGTAGTAGTTCCATTCTGTGAATTCTGTGTCCCATTGTGGGCACCATGGTTCAAAAGGGATATTGACAAGCTGGAACATGTCCAGAGAAGAGTGACCAAGATGACCAGAGGTCTGGAGACGAAGCATCTTAAGGGATGTCATGTAGAAGATGGAGCCAGCTTGTTTTCTACTACTTCAGAGAATAGAACACAGATGAGTGGATTCAAGTGACATGAAAAGAGATTACACTGATTAGGAAGAACTTTTTTTATTGTAAGGGCTGTTCAACAATGGAACAGAATGCCTCAGAAGGTGGTGAACTCCACATCTTTAAAGGTCTTTAAGGAGAGATTGGATGGGCAGTTTTTAAGAGTGCTGTAATAATTTGTGCATAGCAGGACATTGGATTAGATGACTGTTATGTTACCTACAGCTCTTTAAATTCTGTGGTAAACAGAGTGCTAACAAACTAAGGAAAATTTAGGATAAAAATAACCTGTAGTGAAGTCATCATTAAAATAGTTCACATGAAACCTGCTAAAAGTTTTTCTGTCAAGAGTCACTAAGAACATGCAGGCATGTCTTTGACTTGTTGTAGACCTTTCAGAAAAATGGACGAGGAAGGGTCACTTCACTGGGACAAAATAAACAAATTGGAAAAAGGCAAAATCTACAAACAGGTAAAAATATTAAAAATATCTTAATTTATGATTTTCAGTTTGGTTGCTTGACTTTTCAGGATTTGCTTTGAAGCATAAAAATAGTCTTGGCTGCTTCCTTTTTAAAAACTTTGTTTAGCAGGCTCTTCATTCTCAATTGATAAAACCACTTATTTTAAACAACTAGGGTACAAATATGCCCTAAAATAAAGGCTAATGTTGAGTAGAATCTGATGAGGGATGTAATTATTCTTTCTCTTGATGTTTTCTATGAGTTCTCTAGATTTCTTTTTTTAATTCTGAGGCAGAGCACTGGTCTAAACCAAGCTCTGAGTTTTGTAAAGTCAAAGTTTGTTGTTCCCTTGCATTGCTAAATTAAAAAGCATGATTTTGGGCATAGCAGTTTCATGCAAACTATGTATGTTCCAGGTTTTAGGCTGCCCATCGAAATCAGTGGGAGAAGTTAATCACTAACTTGAATCAGATTGTTTTCAATGGATCTACTTTAATTATGACTAAATCTGGATTCAACCCACTGGCAGTTAATAATAATAATAATGTTTTATTTATACCCCGCTCTTCAGCCAAGACTATCAGAGCGGCTTACAATTTGTTAAACAAACAGCTTCATTTACAATTGTAAGCTATTTGCCCCCAACAATCTGGGTACTCATTTTAGCGACCTCGGAAGGATGCAAGCCTGAGTCAAGCTTCAGCCCTTTGCTGGTCTTGAACTCGCCACCTTCTGGTTTTGAGTAAGTGGCTGCAGTACAGGCATTTACCCACTGCGCCACCAGGGCAGTTGTGTCATCCAAGTGTTTTACTTGGCCAAAATATGAATAAATGCCTTCAGGCTTTGCTAATAGAATGCTGTGGGAATGAGTCTGGGAAAATGAGTTTATAGATTTGTAACACATTTTCTAATACACATGATACATATTACAAATGATCCAGTAGGGAATTATTTTGACCTGCAGCTCCCCTAGTCGTGTTGCTTCCAACTGTTTTTATTGCAAAACCTTGACCTGAAAATCGGCAAGCTAAAATTTTCCTAGTTTCAGCATGAGCACCGATTTCAAATTTCCACTGAACTTGACTCTTCTTATAAGGTATGCCACTGTAGTGACAGTTTCCTAAAGTTTGAATTACTTTAGTAATCTTATATCACAAGTGAGAAACTGGATGAGTCTTGGGGCTAATTCTCTGTCCCTGGCACCGTCATGAACTGGAAGCAGCCAGGAGGCCTCTGGCCCATTTAAAAGAATCCCCAGTCCTGGAGGCTATGGCATTTTGGGAATGGTAGTTTGTTGTGGCACCAGAGCTCTCTTAACAGAGGCCAAATGTTTCACAAAACCATAGTTGCAACCAGCCATCTCTACTATGTGGTGGGAATATCCAAGGGCTAGCTTGTAGTGTAATGAAAACTTTGGCCCAAGGTAAGGGGTTCCAGGAATAGTCCCCATGAAATATCTTTGCCTTCTTACTTTAGAATTCTGGAAATACTGTGTTAGGATTGGACTTTGAATATCTAGGTTTATATTTCAATGTCCTCACAATTCAAATGCAGGGCAAATCCCTATCCTTGCAGATTTACAACTGTAGTGGGAGGAAGCAGTAGTCTATCTTGCAAGATTATTGTCAGGGTGAAGAAGATAAGCAGGAGTCCGAGATAGGTTGAACTGTAAATGTACCCATTTATGACCAAGGCAAAGGGTAATATATGAATTTGTATAATGGATAGGATTACAAATTTGGCTTTGAAAAGCTCAATTTTTTCTAACATGACAAAGTTCCCGTGAGAACCTTAAGTCTCTAGCCATGGATTAAAAAAAAAAAAATAAGCAGCTTACTATGAACAAATGTTTTCATTTTGTTTCTTTGGCTCACTAGAAAAATCAAAGTACTGAGAGGCTTATTTTTTTGATCTTTTTAAGGAAGGCGTGTGGTGTTTTTTTCTTGCAAAAAGAAATTGGATATTTAGTTTATTCTCATGTTCTTTTGTTTTCCTACATTTTAGGGTAATCTGTTTGACTTCCTGAGGCTAACAGGTTGGCGCGGATCCAAGGTCCTTTATTTTGGTGACCATTTGTACAGTGACCTTGCAGTAAGTACTGCATGGAATTTTCTACTGCTGTTTATGTCTATGCTTCTTAGTGTTCCCTGCCTGCTACCAGAAACCAAGGAGGGCTTCCTTTTTTTCTTGATCAGCTGATTTATTTGTGGGAAACCATTCAAAACTTACAGCTTTGTTTTTGTCATCTTCAGCGTGATAATATTCATTCACCGGTTCCTGACCTGTGATAGAGACTAATTAAAAATGTAAAGTTATCAGTTAAATGGAAAATTTACTGATTAAAGAGAGCAACTTAATTACATTTTTATCTTAATTGATTGACTTAAATTGCTTGACAGCCAATTGGTTCCAGAATTAATTTAAATTATTAATTAATTAAATGAAAGACCAGCAAATGTTAACATTTCACAAGTGGTTCTTTAATAAATGCACATGGCTTTAGGAATCTTGAGTGTTTTTTTAATTATTAAAGCATGACAGATAGATTAGCGAATTCTAAATCCAAAATGCTCCAGAATCCAAAACAGCAGCAACATGATACGTTGAGGCTTTGATTTTGGATTATTTTGGATATTTTGGATTGACTATAACATAGTAAATACTGTATTTGTGAGGCTGCAGAGAGATGCAAAAGATGTGAGGCTGGAGAGAATCTGTGAAATGGCAGGAGTCCTGGATTTGTTCCAAGCACTACACTTAAATTCCCACCATTTTACAAATCTCTCCAGCCTCTCAAATACAGTACAGATATGTACTACACTATTTGTATTCCAAAAAACCAAAAAACCAACAACCCCTAATTCCAAAATATTTCTGGTTCAAAACATTTTAGATAAGGGATTGTTGCTGCTGTGTGCCTTCAAGTCGTTTCTGACTTATGGTGACCCTAAGGCAAACCTATCATAGAGTTTTCCTAGCAAGATGTGATTAGAGGAGATTTGCCATGGGCTTCCCCTGAGGCTGAGAGCATGTGACTTGCTCAAGGTCACCCAGTGAGTTTCATGGTCCAGCTGGGAGTTGAACCCTGGTCTCCAGAGTCCTAGTCCAACATTCAAGCCACTACTCAATCTGTAATGCTCTTTGCCAACTTTCTGATTTCTGATCTTATTCAAACTCAGGTCAAGCTTCCAGTTTATGTCAACATGTTGGGTGTTTTCCTCTAGCCTGCCCATTTTTGTCTCCTTCTCAAATTAGAGCTCAAATGAGAGAATAACCATTTCAAATCAGACTTATCATTATCTCTTAATTGCATATTTGTCTTGAATTCCTCATATAAATAAATATAGAACCTTTTTTTCTTAAGAAGACTTGAAGAATGTTAAGATCCTATCACCATCACAGTACCCCATGGCAAGATCCATCCCCTTCCTGTTTGTGAAGAGAAAGCACACAGCATAGGGAGCCATATTTCCTTCTAATGGAAACCTCTTGAACCTCATTCCAGAGATTAACTTGGCTGGAGTAGGGGATGTAAGATATTGCTGCTGAAAGGAGGGGATGAAAAGTCCATTTAGACAAGTAGAACATTTCCTATAGTCCAAATGCATCTGAGGAAGCAGACTTAAGTCTAGGAAAGCTCATGCTGCCAACTTTCTTTCCGTTAGTCTGAAAGATGCTACAAGATCTCTTTACATACCTACAGACTAAAATGGCTATATCTTTGAACATTTCCTGTAATGTTCATGATCCAGCCTATGTTTTTGTATGCCTAACAGTAATGATCACTGGTGAACTACAACCCACACCTCTGCTTGTTTAGTCAAAAATACTTCCCCTGAGTTCAGAAAGGCTTCCTCCTTATGGGATCTGAATCCTATAGCATCTATATCAAAAATCTTCCTTGGCTCTTGTAATTTTGAAGGGCTGCAGTTTGCTGATTATAAGTTGGGGCAATTTTGCTCAAGTAAGTGGTTTGCACTTTCTTGGTAAGGCTGAAGCTGCTATTATTAAATCTTTGCAATCTTGTATTTATTCATTTTTTTTTGGCTCCTGTGTCACTGTCACCACTATTTTTGAAATGCATTTTATATATTTAACGTACATATCCTTTTGTAGGCTGAATATGTTTTCATTAATCTCCTACAGGAGGTTGGACACCACCATGGCTATTCTGTCATTAGATGTAGCAGCTTTAAACTGCGTTGCTGTATTAATTTCATCCAAACCTTGCATATTTCTAATTAAAAGAAAGAAAATACATATCTGCATGGGTCACTTGATACACAGGATATCTGTTTTCCTAGAATTGCTGATACTCATATCCATAAAAAATTAATTTAATGTTTTGTCTTCTATATACCAAATTTTCCTTTTGTTTTATAAATAGTGCAATAAAATGTAACTGACAGATATTCCTGTTGTGCATTTTGCTCATTCCACATGTCTGAGAACTAACAGTCCTTGAGTACTAATAAACTTATTTTACTTTTTAAAATTAAAATGGTGCAGGATAAAATAAAAAATGAAAAGAAAAGAGGGCAAACAAGCATCTCACTATTGCCAGTTTACATGTAGAATGTTCCCTCATGCCTGACAGAGTGAGATTGTATTCTTAGCCTGAATAGTGACAGCATAATGCCAGATTCAGAGCCAAAACATCACATATAATTATTGTTCTAATTCAGACTTGTATGTTAAGAAAATAATTGCCATAGCAAAATTTTGAGTGCTTCAAAATCTCACCCACACTTTAGCACGTTTATAAAATCATTTTCCTGCCTGTCATGGATTGTACAAATTGCTTCAAATGAACAGGCAGGTGCATTTGTAGACTGAATGATGATGTGCATACATTTTCCTCCTTTTGTGCTGCTGATTGAATCATATCAATTTGAAAGTGAAATGGGTTAGTAAATTATGGCCAAGATCCTGCATCAGGAGACAGAACTGCCTCCTTTGCAGATGCCAGTGCCTCCAGCTACAGATAAAGAGCTGGACAAGTCTCCACTCTCCAGCACCACAGAGGTGGCCATGCTTGGAAAGGGTGCATTACGTAAAAGATGGGCTTGGGGAGACCTTTGGTTGTTGTGTGATTGGAGAAGACTTTCAACCTGCACAGTTAATATAAATGTGAATTGTGATACTGTGGGATAATCATAATTTGTGAGTTGGATGCCAGCCATAACTGGAAATTTCTCTCTTAGGCTCTGTTAGTGTTTTGTGCTGTTAACTAATCTACTGACTTTCCCACCTTGTTTCTTAGGATCTCATGCTCCGTCATGGTTGGAGGACAGGAGCCATTGTTCCAGAATTAGAAACTGAAATCCGGATCATTAACACAGAGCAGTACATGCACTCTTTGACTTGGCAGCAAGCTCTAACAGGACTTTTGGAGAGGATGCAGGTAAAATAGACTGTGTTCATAAGGCTAGATATATCAATGGCCTACATCTAATCTGGCTGTTCTGATTAAATTTTCTTTTATCTTAAATTATGGAAATTTTGTTTGTATGTTTTTCTCTGTGGATAGAATGAGAGATATAAAACTGCACCTACTATATCTATCTAAACATGCATTTATAATTACAGTAAACTGACTTTTTGCACAGTTGTGTTTAAAATCAAATCATTATGACTTTTAAATTTTTTTAGATGTATCAAGATGAGGAATCTAAGCAGGTGCTTCTAGAGTGGATGAAAGAGCGACAAGAAATTAGGTAAACATTTTTGAAAAATAGGTTCGTGTCTTAGAAAGTTATTGTGTGTCTCTGTGTCTGTCTTCAAACTGATTTATGGCCATATAATAGGGTTTTCTTAAGCAAGGAATACTCAGGTGGTTTGCCACTGCCTTCCTTTGAAATTCAGCCTACAGCACTTGGCATTCTTTGGCAGTACCCCATCCAAATACTATCCAGACCTGACTGCTTAAGCTTCCAAAATCAGACTGGATCTGGTGACTTCAGGGTATTTAGGCTGTAACAAGATTTAATTCGGAACTAGTTGTAACTGGCCAGATTTCCTGTTGTAGAAATCATCTCACCCTCAATATTACAATCTTCCTCTTTAAACTTATCACAGTTTACCTTTCAGTAGGGTTAAATAGATGCAGGTGGGAGCTTCAATGCTAAAGGAAGCCGAGCAACTATAACATCAGGCATTTTCCATCTCTACCATCCCCGTCATCCTACCTCTGCAAAAATTGAGGATGTTTTAAAAGAAGGGTGACAAGTGTTTCTTTTAATTGACAAACATATTACTGGACTAAATGTGAGATTTACATGTATAATACCAAATTGTTTCCTTCAGGTCACTTTCAAAGAATCTATTTAACCCACAATTTGGAAGCATCTTTCGTACGTTTCACAATCCAACCTACTTTTCTAGAAGACTGATTCGCTTCTCTGACATCTACATGGCATCTATCAGTTGCCTGCTGAATTATGATGTGAATTTTACCTTTTACCCTCGGCGAACTCCTCTACAACACGAAGCACCTCTCTGGATGGATCAGCTCTGTACTGGTTGCATGAAGACACCATTCTTAGAGGAAATGGTGCACATCCGGTAAAAGGCATCCGAAAGTGTATGTGTGTGCAATGTGTGTGAAGGGTGCAGGTGCTCAGTCATGGGCTGAAACTTGGTTACTGTGTGACCATCACTATACTTTGGCTCTCAACAGTTCCTGTAGAACAGAAGCAAGGGGAATGAATTCAAACATTATACAAATTATATCTTTGAAATGCTACACTGACAAGGAATAATTAAGGCTGGTTTAAGTTTTTTTTTAAGATAGAGTCTTTTCTGTCTCTAAAGAAACTTTTAAGTGCAGATTCCACTTAAAATTCCCCTCTAAAAAACTAGGATCTAGATTCTTTGAAAATTAGTAACTAGTATTTTCAGAAACTGCATATGATACATAAACCTGTTGAGCAATATTTGTAGTTAAATTTAGATGTAGCTGTAATAGCAATAGCAAATAATATAAATTGTTCACCCTTTCATAGGAATAACTAAAACTAACAAAAAACAAAACAAAACCAGCTTCATTTATATACCGCTTCATACCGCCTAAGCAGTGTCTAAGCGGTTTACAACTGTAAGCTACTTGCCCCCAACAATCTGGGTACTCATTTTAGCAACCTCGGAAGGATGCAAGCCTGAGTCAAGCTTGAGCCCTTTTGCTGTATTGAACTCACAACCTTATGGTTTTGAGTGAGCGGCTGCAGTACAACCAATTAATCACTGCGCCTCCAGGGCTCTTAGCCACCAGGGCTCTTAGACCTTGGCCATCTTGTTTAGCAACTGGATCAGTTTCACTATACAAACTACATAATGCACTAGAATTGTTGCAAAAGTCACTAAAGCCTTGTAAGTTTCAATCAACTCACAATGAACTTGATAAACACTTAGATAAATTCGAAGGTGCCGACCTGTCTATTTTTAAAGAATTGAGCATGGTACAATGAAATATAAATATAGGATCAAGTCGCTTTGTTGTTGTGTGCCTTCAAGTTGTTTCCAATCTTATTCTCAGCTTGCTTGCCCTTTCTGTGTCATGCTGACTGATTTATAGCTGCTACTGAAAATTTAATGATACTCCCCACTAAGCAGTATGCATTTCTGCTGGGGTGTGGACTGTAGACTATATGTGCCATAGGATTACACTTGACGTTTCAGCAAACTGGATGAACTGACCAGGGAAAAACAATGGGTTTGTTATAACATCCGCTAATGTGGTGTTAGCTTTGTGATGGTATCACTTGATTGTGCACTTAGCAAGTAGTCTGCAAGTAATGTGTATGTCACCATTGTATGCTTTGATGAAAAGCACATTTTTTAAAAAAATATGGGAGGGTAGAAGTCACTTCAGCTGAAAAAAAGTTTTTAAGCTGTTCATTTCCATATTGATATTGTATTGTATTATTTTAAGCATCCAAGAACAAATAGACAAATGTTCATTCTTTATGTTAGTTCTTGACATAGTAATGAAAGACACAATCTGTCCTTGCTCCCTGTGTAGGTGTGTATGTAAAGAAATGGTCATAGGGTTTGGTTCAGGCCTTGTTCATCCTTTCTGTACGTGTATCTGTGGCCACGATGTGTTTTACTTCCATGCAGCCATGGCAGTGAAAGTGGTATCAAATTACTAAAAGTGTGTAGTGTAAAACGGGCCTCCAGATAGCAAGAGCACACCAAAATTTGTTTATTCACACACTCATTATGGAGTTCCTTTTCACTGGAGACTTGTCAATTCTCATTGGGGCTGGCTTTAGGGAGCTTAAGCTAGGGAGAGAGGTTTTGTATTTCAAACTGACTGAATTGTACAATGTTGCTTTAGCCAGTTATACTCATCAGTATTAATTTAAACTTAAATCATGAACAAATAAAGCTGCCCAAACTGATTCCAGAACCATTAAAGAAATCAAGGAAAGTGTTTTGTTTTTCTTATGAAGGTAGGTAATATGGTACAATAGGCCTTACAGCTGAATAGTGCATTGAGTAGGGTAAATAAATTGTTGAAGTCCTGAATATCCTAATATACCAAAGAAGCCATATTGCCAGCTTATAGTACATACTATGGTCACAATTTGTGATTTATGACATGATCATTTTTACAGTTTTTTCTGTACAGTTTGTTCCATGATGATGATAGGAGTAGGAAACCAGCCTTTGCGTACTGTATATTTTATTATATTCATTTAAGAAATTTTAGAGTTCTATCTGTAGTTGGAATTCTGTTTAAAAATGCATTTTGGTAGAGGAGCCCCACTGAAGCAATGCTGTGTTTCAGAAGCAGCAAACACCAATTAGATTCATTGCCCCCAACAAGTAGGAAATTTTACACAAATGACTTTCCTGCTTAGAACGTATATCACTGCAGGAAAAGGACATGTTTTGAGGAGCATGTCCTCACTGAAATTATCTATTCAGGTGCACACGCTGTGAGCAGTTTCTTGTGTTGCCAGTTTACACAAGATGCTTTACTGCTGTACCAACTCCTAGAACCAAATCTTTTCATAAGTGGATCAAGGCCACTTACAGAGGTGTGCAGCCAAAACCATAGGAATAGAAAGGAGGCAAGTGTGGGAGACTACGGTTTGAATCCCCTCTTGGCCATGGAAACCCATCTTGGGCAATTCACACTCTGTCTCAGAGAAGAACAAGGGCAAACACTTTCTGAACAAATTGTGCCAAGAAAACTTGGTGTTAGGGTCTCCATGAGTCAGAAATGATTTGAAGGCACCCAACAGCGGCAAATCAGGCTTCAAGTGAGAAGGACTTTAAAGTGCATGTCCTTTGTTGATGATACCACTGAGGTGTCCAGCATGCAGCTATCCAGTCCTTTTGTGCAAAATAAAAAAGTCCCAAATCTTCAAACCTACATTTGTTGGGATAAGGTGAACCTGTATAATAAAGAACTGGTGAATAGCAAAGTAAGTTTATTATTTCCCAAGTCTATAGATTTTTACCCTGAAGGCATTTTTCTCCCCCATCTAGAGCTCTGCATAAGAAAAAAAGTTTAAAAATGGGATGATGGATTTCCTAAGTGAAATCTGTGGATAAGAAAAGTGTTAAGTATTCTTTTTTCCCCTAACTTCTGTACACCTGATACATTAGGAAGTCTGTGTTTGCCCATAATCTCTGCTTTGAGGAAAAGTAGATATGTCACTATTTACATTAAATATGTTTTTATTTATTAAAATGGTTATTCCAGAAAATCTAAGTGCACTAAGCTTGAATGGAACTTGATCCCATCTCATCTATCTCTAAAACTACCTATTTTAAATGTGCCAAGCATATGCTGTGCAGAATTAATAGAATAAGATAGCAGGACAACACCAAAACCTGTCTCTTAAAACTATTTTGGCATAGCTTTCCAACATCAACTGAACTGTTACATCATGCTTTCTTTCTTTTTTTTAAACTGGGCTCTAACAGCCACTTTTGCTATGATAGTTTGGCTTATCATTTATAGGGTAGCAGACACACATGAATATATTGGTTATGTTTTCAGTTTGAAGTGGCTGAGCTGCCAGTTGAAATATTCTGCTAGTACTACCATCTTTGAACTTCAGGCTAAAGCAAAATTTCAAAGAACTGGGATAACAAGCTGATAGATTTTCAGAACTGACTAGAGTAGTTATTCTGATTCAGGTATTTTGTGTGTATCCACAACAGTATGTGCAGCCATTTATTCTTGTTTTGTTTTCTTGGATACAATCGAGTATTAATTAAACATATTCTGCAGGATTTGTGGTGTTCAGTGTCATTGAAAACAGAGAATGTTTCTGTTGGTTACTGTGTTGAACAACATCTACTGTTTTTACAAAAATAAAGTGTTTCACTGTGGAATAATGCTCTTTCATCATATGGCCAATATTTAATCGTAAGATATAGCACAAACGTCCTTACCATGAACAGTTGAATTAAAAATACTCATCTGCAGACTGAAACTAATCAGAAGTTTAATTGAGGCTGGCAAGACTTGCTTGCCTTTTCTGTTTTACAAACATTTGAAATTCTCAGAACAGTACATAATCAGTAAGATTACAAACCAGGCTCCGCCTATACTTTCAGGTAGCATAATCATTTCAGTTATTTAAAGTAACATTAAAAAGTATCAACAGAAGGCTCAGTAGTGCAGTTTCAGAGTAAAATTATGGAACTTTCTACTTCTGAACTTAAGATTTTATTGGCCCACTGAAGATTCCCCACATTATCCACTGACCAAAACACATTCATGAGTCTTGATGTTCCCTAAGTATAAACTTGTAGTTTCATAGGCACGATCCAAAGGAGCATGTGTATACAACATGACTTTTCATCAGGCCTTTCCCCTTTCTATTGCAGCTTCATCCAAAAAGTCATTTCTGTGGCTTCCAAAACACAAGAGGGGCTGCATTCAGAGTAGAAAAATGCACATGTCCCCATGGCAAGTGCAGAGGGCCCTTTGGATCCTGATTCCCCATTCATGAATTTAAAGGGAAGAATGGAACTGAGGTATCTGTAATCTTTTTTCAATTATTCCAAAAATCACTTCTCAATTTCTCTTCATTGCATGGAAAAACAAGACATTTTAGCAGTCTGTAAGAACCAATGATTACGCTTGGTTCCTTCTGCACAGCCAAGCTTCTAGAGCAGTGTTTCCTGCTTATAGTGCAGCACAGAACAGGATTCCTTAGTAATGGCCAAGAATTCCATGAGTATCTGAAAGGTCTTCTGCTTGAAGAGAATCCTGAAACCAAAGCAGAAATATACCTTAGGCCTGTTAATCCACCAAGTCTAAAAATAACAAGCTGGAGTCTTATTTTAATATGGGAAAGCCAGTAATTTTGTTAATTTTGTTAACTGTCGTCAAGTCAACTTCTGTTTAGGGCAACCCTGTGAGAGACCTCCAAGTCATCCTGTCACCAACAGCTTTGCTCAGGTCTTATTGACAGGGCCATGGATTCTTTCATTGAATCTATTCAGTCTATTCATTGAGTAATTCAGTCTTCCTCTTTTCGTATTGCCTTCTAACTTGTAGTATTACTGTCTTTTATACTGAATCCTATCTTCTTATGATATGGCCAAAGTACGACAGCCTCAGTTTAGTCATCTTGTCTTCTAGGGAGAGTTCAGGCCTGATTTGTTCAAGGACCCTTTTATTTGTCATTTTGGCAGTCTGATGTATCCACAGAACTCTTCTCTAGCACTACATTTCAAATGAATTTATTTTCTTCCTTTCTGCTTTCTTCACTATCCAGCTTTCACAACCATACTTAGAAATGGGAAATATGATGGAATGGATCATCTTAAATTTAGTATTCAATGATAAATCTTGACATTTCAAGATCTTGTCTAGTTCCTTCATAGTTGCCCTTCCAACTACTAATCTGATTTCTATACTGCAGTCTCCTTTCTGATTAATGGCAGAGCCAAGGTATGAAAAATCTTGAGCCAGTAATTATGGTATAATAATTGTATGGAGTTTGCACACTAGCAGAGATGCCATCAATACAGTATCTAGGTGCATGCACATCAACCAGTTTATCAGTAGTTTTGATTCCATATAGACACCACATGTACAAAGTGACTGATATTTGGGGGGAACCTCTGCTTTTCTAAGTTTTAATAGAAATCATAACTTTGGCAAATGTTTTCAACATTACATGACATTCAGGTATTTTACCTCAAATGGCTCATAGATTGAGCTGTCTGTCCCATAAATAGGATTTGGAATGGAAACCAAGTGTGGACTCCTCTCCTCCCAAGAAGGCTCTTCATCCTCCAGCTCAGCCTGCAAGTAAACAGGTGAAAGCACATCCTTAAACTTAAAGGAGGACTTTCAACTCTCACAACTCATACTTTCAATTTTCATCTGGAGACTTTCAACTCATACAGTTGACTACTGTACTATTAAAGCTAAAATGTGAATCAATAAAAATGAATTGTGCAACTTCTTTTGGGGGCAGGGAGACTAGCTTTCTTTATGTTGCTGAGCACCTATCATCCCTGACAAGATCGGAGCACACTGGCATATTAAAAGTCTTGCTGGGCTTGTGTCAGTATGGTGAGAGGGAAGAGGGGTGTTTGCTGCTCTCCTCTTGAATGTTCTGATTAGTTGCTTTTTGCTTTGAGAGAAAAATTATTTAAATCAGTCCCAGGTGTGATGTAAATGTCTTATGTTGTGGTAAATGCCTGGGAGGGCCTGGGATTCTGTGTGTTCAGAGCTTCACCTACTCCTCAACACTAGGTCCCAGTTCTCCCTCTTCAAACATATAGGATTTGATGTTGAATATTTGGAATAAATATATTTTTCTAATCTTAAAGGTTAGTTTCTGATGGATCCTGCCCCAAGGGTCCATATTATTCCACTATTGATTACTCTTTTGTCTTGAATTTCACTCTGTCATTCTAATCCTGGCTAGCATTTATTTTGACTACTTTGCTCAATGAAATGAAGTACATGTTTATCAGTGTTCTGTGTTTCATGGGCTTTCCTTTCCTGCATCTATGTTATTGAAATAATTACTGAGTTTAACCAAACTCTGGGGAGCAGAAGTATCATGCCCAACTTTCTTCCTTCACTCCATTGCCTCTGACAGTTTGAGTTATCCTAATACAGTTATTACTACAAGTTTAACCCAAATCCTATTGTTAATCTTGACTAGAGTAGATCCAGTGAATCAGTGGAAATTATTGATTTGCTGACTTGTCATTCAACAATTGATTTAATGGATCAACTCACCAATTAGAAGTCACCAGTAGGGTCCCACTTTCTTTTCCCCCACCCCACCCCCAAACCTGTAATTACACTGTTCTGTGCTAGTGGAATACTTTATGTCATGTCCATTTTGTCTGGAGATGGTACATTTTTGTCTAACACATCTGGAGAGCTCCTTGTAGTAGGGGTATGCTCCAAGGTAAGTCTTAAGGTAATGTTTTCTAAGGATACAACATTGCCAATTCTGTGCCCACAAGTGACTTTCTCACATATGGGCCATCTGGCTTTGAAAGCAAAATATTGTTGACATTTAATAGAAAAACAAAACCTATGTTTTCCCTTGTAAATGCACTGTACAAATACCTTAAAGTAGCGAAACTGGAATCTTTGGTTTGTTCTTTTGAGGTAATAGTAGGACACTACAGCAATAGCTGCACACAGCACCACTACGGCAACAATGCTCACACCAATTGTCACAGCACCAGATGATTTTACGGGACTCGTAACCTGCAAAAAGCAGCATTCTTGTATTTATATGGCAAAATGTTATGATCAGAGAGCTGCCTCAAAGCATTTTAACCTGTTTAACCATCTGTCTTTAATCTTAGCTCACTGAAATGATTCCTTAACTTTAAATTTAAATCCAGACACAATTCAAAACCAAACATACATAAATAACTCAAGATAGTAACACATCACCAAATCAAAAGGGTGATATCAGAAGATGTTTCCCTCTGCTTTTAATGTTTGCAACTTGTCATTTGACTTTTAAAAATCCTAATATGTTAGTAGTTGTGTGGCACAAAGAAACAATTCAGTAAGAAAATAATCCCAGTTTGGGAGGGTTCTCAAAGAAAACTCTGGAAGGGTTTTTTAATATGTATCACTGGATCACTTTTCACTAGCATTTTTTAAAACTCAAGTATGTTTGAAGAATAATGGATCTCTTCTCCAGGTTGCTCCCTCAGAAAAGGGACCTGTCGTCCACTTTGCCCTCCCTCAGTTTCGTAAGTGGGCCCTAAGTTGACTTTAACACTGGATAAGGAGATGCAGCTTGTGTTGGGTTCAAAATGGTACAATAGGACCAATTTTTATTTTAACCATTTAAATAAAAGACTTCCAGAGTAAGTATAACAAAACAACAGAGGCTTATTGATTAACAGAAAGGCCAAATGTTTAGCTAAGTAGTATACAGACTTTACCCGTGGGGCCCTCCTTACATGTGGACATTGTGCTCCTCCCCATTTGATATAGTATATGAACAAAAATATTTTGTTTATTTAGCTTGCATATTTTCATCTGCACTTTCATGTATATTCATATTTTAACATCTTATAAGGAAATCTGACATTTAATATTTTATAAGGACATAACAAAAATTAGAACAGTTTTATGTAAGTAAATTCAATACTTAACGTGTAAATTTTACACATAAAGTCTGGGAGGAGGAGAAGGAGGGATCACATCTGCCCAGTCCCATGCCTCCCTTGAGCAACTCCCGTGCTCCCCTGGGGGCCCTACACCACCATTTGAGAGCTACTGGTCTATCCTGTACTTGGCTTCATAAATATTCCAGTGTAACAACTAAGAATCAAAGTAGCAAATTGCCCCTGAGCTCTTTAGTCAGCTTTGCTACACTGAGCTCCTATAAATCTCTTTTCCATCTAACTTTTAACATTACCCACTCCTGTCTCTGGCCCTGTCTTGTTCCTATCTTGAATTTACCAATTTCTTTCTGCTCCCTGTCCCTAAGAGTTGAACAGTCTAACCTATCTTTATATATTCTTCCCTCTTAGCCCCTCTCTCTTCCCAGCATTCTTATAAGCCACGATTGCCTGGAAGCTAATAATTAACTCTTTTTCACTAGGGGGATTTTTTTTAAAATTCTGTTTGCCTGGAAATAAAAGCAACCCAATGGGCAGAATGTCAACCAGGTTGCGACTATATTATCATCCCAGATTATTTGTCTATCATTTTGCATTTTCTCCACACAGGCCTGGATCCAGTGGTGTTTTGTGCCTATAGAAGGGTACTTTTATTCATGCAAGGTGGCCTGCCCCAAACTGCCAGTTCCTGCTTGTGCTCCCTGGATGCCATCCCACACCACTCACAAAGCACTAACTATATGCCACAAATCAAAGGAAAGGAATACAAAGTGGATTAATTGCATGCCGGGCACTTCTGAGAGGCAATGTAACAGTGGCAAACCTGTTCGGGTAGCTGACGCTGTAGAGGTACTGTCAAAGGTGTCTCAATAGCATGAATAATCCCATTGGAGGCCAGAATATCCCATTCAACTATCACTGTATTATTTACCATCTTAGAATCCTGAAGCAATAACAGTGAAAACAAGAATTGCATTCATAGTTAATAAAAATGTACTACAATCCAAAGATTTTAAAAACTATCAAGCAAATTTAATGCAGAAAAGGGCATTTCCCAAAGAGACAGTATCAAATGCTTCCTGGATAAATGTAACTGAGCTTCTGTTCAGTTATACATAGATACTTACAGGGAATTGGGTGTTGTTCACAGAATCTGTGACGGAAAGGTTGAATCCTGCTTGGGAAGGTATAATGGTGCCGGCCGTGAGATTGACACTCCAGAGGAACATATCACTTGCAGATACATGAAGTTTCAAGTCGGACAGCGTTAAAGACTGGTAAAAACAAACAGGTTTACATTCCATTCAAAGTTATTGATCAGAAAAAGAAAAAATTATAACCAACTGCAGTCCAGCCATCCATTCAGCCCTATGAGCCACAAAAGCTATGCATGCATAATTGGGATGGACCTCTTAGTAGAATTATAGAATCATAGAAACACAGAGTTGGAAGAGACCCCAAGGGACATCCAGTCCAACCCCCTGCTATGCAGGAATTCTCAATCAAAGCAGGGACTAAACATAGTATTCCCATAGAATTCCATTGTTAAGTTTTTGTATGATTTGTGACTTGTGGAGTAGTAGCCATTAGCTCACATCAAGGGTTAAAGGGGAAAAGTCTCGTGTGCAGAAAAAATGTGGTGATCTGATATAAATATTAAGGTTGTTGGTTTGTTGTGTGCCTTTGAGTAATTTCTGATTTATGGTGATCATGGAGCAAACTTATCATGGAGTTTTCTTGGTAAGATTTGTTCAGAGGGGATTTTCCATTTCCTTCCTCTGAGGCTGAGAGTGTGTGACATTACCTAGGTTGCCTAGTGGCTTTCTGTGGCCAAGTGGGGATTCAGACTCTGGTCTCCAAATACAACACTCAAACTGCACCATACTACTACAATAAGCTTGATAATGAAAAGAGTCCAGATGGTTGGCAAACAAAGAGCTCACTGATAGAAAGTCATACAAGGGCAGTTTAATTTTGCATCCACATGCAGATTGTGTGGCTTTCAACTTAAATGAAGTAAAAAAAAAAGTAAGCATAAAGCTGGGGACGTGTTCTTCTCACTGTTTGGACAATGCTTGTATTAGGCACACTATGTCTTGGACTATCAGTGAATTCTAATCACATTCTAAAATTAAAAACACACACATCTTATGTTTGTTCAACCCCACCTTGAAAATTCTTTCCACAGTCAGAACAAAGTGTCTGTTTTCAAAGGCAGTAGATTATTTTAAGTACATGTCTTTGGCAAAAGAGTTTTGGAACTCAAGTAGGAATATATTTGGTTATCCTCTTCAAATCTATTCTATGGCTGATCTATTACTGATATTTGAAAGGTACACAGACAGAGGCTGGATACTAAATTGACATACTATTCCTTGGGCATGGAATAGAAGGGAGTCAACCCTGAGGCTGAATAACTCTCCTTGGATAATTCACTAGCAACACAAAAAAATTGTCTAATTCACATATTCCTCTGAAGAATCATAATTACTGTTTGGCAAGAGTGCTGAGTACTCCTGCAGTTACACACCTCAACTCTCCTCCAGAACTATAAGTCCCAGATTTCCATGAGCAAAGGTAATAAATATTAAAACCATTACATTCTAGACTTCATTCTCTTTTAAGAGAATCAGAATCTTATTTTAGTGTGTGTGTGTTTGGTGATAATGTCAGATGTCCAGACTCGCGAACTCATATTTGAAAATTTCTATTTTTCATATAATAATAACTATTAATTATAAACCATAAAATTATCCACCCTCCTCAAGATTAAACTAGTGCAAGGCTATGATGCAGAAACACTACAATCCATTGTCTCTTCTGTAGTTCTTACTGTATTGTCCCTGAAGCCAGAGTTCATGGGTACAAAAAGGGTTTTGTAAGTGCTATCTGTGGACAGGAAATCAACAAAATCTGCTCCATCCTCAGTTGAATTCGCATAATCCAGTAACATCTGAAACAGAAAGGAACATGGTTAATTTAAAAGAGGAGGGGGCAAAGTGCAGCCCTCATACACAGGCCCCAAAGTGTAACCCTTGAAATCCCCCCCCCCCAGCATCCGGGACCCTCCCAACATTTTCCCAGTGATTTCCCCCCTTCTCAAAATGGTTCCAAAATGCAGTGATTTTGCATTCCCAACTCCAAACCTTTGGAAAATTGAGTGTGTGTGTGTGGGGGGGGGGGGGGGGGAAGAAATCAGCCAAAATGAAACAAAGTGATTTGGTGTGACAAAACATTGCTCCTGCCCTCTCCACAATTGCCCACCTATAAAGGTATAGGTGTATTCAACTGAAATAACACCTAACAAATTAATATCTAAAGCAGGTCCTAAAAGGTAAAATAAATACAATTTTCTTCCCCCAAATCTTTACAGTCACCTTGCCAACAGGAGCAAAGAGGCTGCTAGCCATGGGGGTTCTTTTTCCAGTGTAAGTGAGAGAGCGCAATCCCCTCCCCTCCTGTAGCCCTCTGCCCTTTATGCTGTAGTATGCCCTGCTCTGGTAGGTTTGCTGAGAGCCACAGGAGGAAGGGGAAGCAGAAGAAAGGCCCACCACTCTGTCAGGGCAATATGCCATGGGAGGGCTCAGGAGACTGACTTTGCTGCTGTGGCACCTGAGTGATGGAGCACCCTCCTTTTATATGCTGACTAGTGCCAACATCGCTGTCATTACAGCACCAAGTGAAAACATGGTGGAGCAATAATTCGTTTCATGCAAATCCTTGGATGTCTTTTTAACTCATTCAATTTTTATAGTGTTCTGGCCTTTTAAATTTGTTTTTTAATTATTATTTACACTGTTTTAATTTGTCAGATTGGTTTTATTGTATGCCGCTGGGATGTAAATATTATAATAGTATAATAAATAAAAATAAAACAAAATCGTGGTACTGGGTTGGGATGGCACCAATGTCTATGCCCATGAAAAGCATCACCTCTTCCAGTTCACTAGCCATTCTCTAGGTCCTACATAGCCTAGAATTTCAGACATACAAAGCAACTAGACTACAGATGTTGCCCATCCTTGCCATAGAAGCATAAATATGAAATTACCACTTACAGAGTAGTAGAGTGAGAAATTTGCATACTGGCCCAGCACAGCCAAAAGATTCCCTATGCAAGTATAGCCATCTCCAATAAATCCGTCTCTACAGCTACAGCGCACATCTGATATGGAAAACAACAAGAAGAGTTAGATGCAGCAGCATTTGGATGTGAGACATTTATTTAATTAATTAATTTCATTTTTATGCTGCTTTTCTCCCAAGGGACCCAAGGTGGCTCACAAATAGTACAAGACTAGTACAAGACATGTACTAGTCTGTTGAGAGGGGCTATACTTGGAAAGCATCAATACAAAAAGATGAGCCTTTTGTGAAGTTTCTCCTTTCTGTTCCACCACCTCTGATTGAATGCAGGGTTACTATATTTAATACTCCCATGTTGCAGAAACTGGCATATCACTATTCACTCATACTTACTGGACAATTGTTATTTAACTTGTATTTAAGTTACTCACCCTGAGCTCTGTAGCAGTACGCATCCCACTTCTCACTGATGTTATTTCGAAAACCATAATTCACAATCCCCACATGTTGTCCACCGCACTTCTTACTTGGGTACACTGTTGGGTAACCTGCAGTTCTGTTATAAAGCCAACCTACTATGCACAGATGGAAACCCATCTAAAGGGAGGGATGGGGATGGAGAGAGAAAGGAGGCTTTGGTTAATGTCCTATATTTCAATCTGCCCATAGTTTAAACAGGTTCTTTCATCACAATTCATTTTGCTAGTCCTTGTGAATATTAGTTAAGCTGTTATGCACTATGTGGCCTGGAGAAGGCAGTGTTTCATTTCCTTTGCATGCCATCTGCACAGTGTCATCACTTTTGTGCGAGAGACTGTGCAGAAACAAGTTCCAGTGCTCTTACATGCAGGCTTAATCAAAATAGACCAACTTTCATAATAGGGTCACATTCTGAAATAGTTGTACATTTGGATCCTAGCAGTGAGGCAACTGGCTGCAAGTGGGGTGGATGGGTGGCAACCAATAGGAATACTTGAGGCAAGTAACCGAGAGGTTGATTGGGGGTGGGGGGCAAACTCCGTGTTTCTTAGCAAAAAGCAAAAACAGAAGAAGAGCCAAATTCCTCAGGCCAAGGCAAATGGAACTCAAGCCAAGGCAAAATGAAACAGAGATTAGAAAAGCTACTTTACAGCTCTCAAAACCCCACAGCCAGCACAGCCACTGCCCAGGGCTTTTTGGAAGGTAATTTATAAAGCTGTGAAAGAAACCCAAAAGCCACTGAGCAAGAACCTGGTTGTTTTGTTACCTGCTGTGCAGCTGACAGCTGCTGAAGAGTGGCCACTGTAGCTTCCTCAGCTGCACAGCTGGCTTCAGCGTCTTGGTATGTAAAGCTGTATTTTCCTTTTGGAGACTGCAGATGGAAGACACCAACAGTTTTATCTGGAGAGTGAGAAACAATACCGGGTCATTCCAGTCATTATTTCATTTTAAGGTGCAGGTCAGATTTGGGGGAGGGAGACGCACAGTTTGACTCATACAACACAAATAAGTATGGCTTCATTAAAGCAATCTCAGTATTTTTTCATTACAAGGCAGGGTATAGACTGGCACCTGCCCACAATCACCAGTCTGTAATGCTACTCATAGAATAAGATAATCATAGAATCAGAAGGGACCCCAAGGTCCATCTCATTCAGTTGCTTGCCATGTAGGAATATACAACTGAAGGACTCCTGTTTAAAGAGTTTCAGAGAAGGAGAGTTCACCACCACCCTCTAAGGCATTAGTTCTCAACCCTCCTAATGCTGCAACCCTTTAATACAGTTCCTCATGTTTTGGTGACCCCCAACCATAAAAAATATTTTTGTCTCAGTTGCTAAGACCATGAGAAATATGTGTTTTCCTATTGTCTTAGGTGACCACTGTGAAAGGGTTGTTCAAGCCCAAAAGGCGTCACGACCCACATATTGAGAACCGCTGCTCTAAGGCAATCTATTCCATTGCTGAGCAGCTCTTACAATAAAGAAAATGGGATCTCTTTTTTGTAATTTGAATCCATTGGTTCATATTCTAGTTTCTGGAGCAGCAGAAAACAAGATCACTCATAGAATCATAGAGCTGGAAGAGACCACAAGGGCCATCCAGTCCAACTCCCTGCCATGCAGGAACTCTCAATCAAAGCATACCCAACAGATAGACATCCAACCTCTGTTTAAAGATCTCCAAGGAGGGAGACTCCACCACTCTTCGAGGAAGTATGTTCCACTGTCGAACAGCCCTTCCTGTCAGGAAGTTTCTCCTCTACATCAGTGGTTCTCAATCTTGCTAATGCCACAACCCTTTAATATAGTTCATCATGTTGTAACCAATAAAATTGGTTCCTAAGACCATCAGAAATATGTGTTTTCCAATGGTCTCAAGCGGCCCCTGTGAAAGGGTCATTTGATCCCCAAAAGGGTCGCAACCCACAGGTTGAGAACCACTGCTCTGCATGATATCTCTTTGGATAATTAAAAATGGCTATAATGTCAACTCTTAGTCTTCTCTATGCTAAACACACCCAGCCTTGTAAGTTGGGCTTGGCTTGGTTTCCAGACCTCTGCCCAATGCTGTGTGGGCATACCCCCTTAGAAACAACCAGCCTGTGTGAATCCTCATGCCAGCCAGAGAACCCCTATCAAACAGTAAGTTATCCTCTCCACCCATATTGTAGGGTAAAGTGTGGTATAAGACAAGGCAAGGTACTCCAAAACATTTATCTTCTTGAGGCAAAATAGAAAATGGCACCTCCCTTCTCAAATTCATCTGTACCTAGGCCAGATAAAATAATTTGTTTTCTGTTATTTGAGGTGGCTCCCTCAAATGATAGGGCCAGCCTTGAAACAAGAACTGTCCCATGGAAACATTTAAAGTTACATGACAGGAGACACTGCTTATACCATGGAAATGCAGGTCAGTACAAACAGCTTCAGAGTGACATTGCCCGTTCTCTTCCAAACAACGATCTATGGGAGGGATAGCTTCCTCTAAGCACTGGATTCCGTTGCCAACATAACCTGGCTTGCACTCACACCGTCGGGAATTCTGAAAGGCCAAAGAACACATGCATCATGCCAAAGAGCGAAAAGGGCATAAGCTTTCAACAAAAGTATGAAGAAGTCAAACACCACTATTCAAAAAGGATTTAACATCAAGCACAAAAAGCACATCACAAAGCACCCCAGTCTTTTACATCAGTTCTTTTACATCAGAGATCAGAATGATGTACAGCACCAGATGCTTTTGGACAACAATTCCCAGCACTCCTCAAGATATACTAATCAGGATTGCTGACAGAAATATTAAGACATCGCCCTGGTGGTGCATGGTACTGCAGCCACTCACTCACAAGCCATAAGGTTGTGAGTTCAATACCAGTCAAAGGATCAAGATCAACTCAGGCTTGCATCCTTCCGAGGTTGCTAAAATGAGTACCTAGCTTGTTGAGGGCAATTAGCTTACACATTGTAAACTGCTTAGGGAGTGCTTAAGTACACTGATAAGCAGTATAGAAATATACTTGCTATTGCTATTGCTATCTGAAATTCTCACCCTTGCTTTACATGGTTGAAGACAGACAGAGTTCTTAATCCTATTGGGATTAAATACAACCATGTTCTCAAATACATGAGGATACAAAGATTCAAAATTTATGTGTATTGTATATATATTTCCATGGGCTCGTGGCCTATTTGCAATCTTTTTCAGAAAGTTATAAACCAGCGACAGCTTCCTTGCTCTCTCCAAAATTAAACTATTAGTGAATCTGAAAAGATCCAAATTCTGTGTCCTTCCTTTCCCTTGCTGAAAGAGATGCTGAGGGAAGCCCCATATGCAGCACAAGAGTGGATTGTCATTGGCCAATGAAGAATCTCTTTCCCCACTGTTTACTGTACTTCCTTTTACTTGAAGCTTTGGGGGAGAGAAATTGCTAGTTTTGGCAAAACACAGAATGTTAGATGTCATACTAAGTTGTGGATTTAAGTTGTAGATTTAGAAAAATATAGTTACATGCAACTACAGACTATTATGGTGCTGCCAAAGGTTGTCCCAAACACTGTTATATGTTATGTGGAGTGCACGTCAAGGATTTGCATGTAACAATTAAGATGAAATCCTACTGCATCATCTCTCCACTATCTCATCCCAAGGTGAGGAAATCCTACAAAAGGCCACCTTAATGAGGGCACCATGGAGCCACAGGAGTTACACAGGAGGTACCCCTGCATTCTTGCAGGCATCATCCAGTTTTGATTCCAACATGGTTTTCACCAATGATGACCCCCAGTGCAGCAGGGATCTTCCCAAAGGCAAAGACATACTTACGGGGCCAGTGCTGATACATGTGGCATGCTCGCTGCAGTCTCCATTATTTCCATCTGCACACCTGTCAATAGGGCTGCAGACATAGCCATCACCCTCATAGTCTGAGAAGCAGCTGCAGGAAACACTAGTTCCAATCTGGGTGCAATTGGCATAGTCACTGCAGCCACCCTTGTCCTTCCCACACTGGTCGATCACTAGAGCAAAAAAGGCATTTCAGTAAAGTGTCACCTTTTGACTTGGCACCTGTTGCTTGAGGAATTAGGGCAACAGATCACTTTGCAGCCATCCATCATCACACTACAATCAATTGCATAACTAGGGCTACTGCCCCCGTTGCGCCCTCCTCTTAAATGCTTCCTTAATCCCACCTCCTTGCCTTTCTGTACCAAACCTGCCTTTAGGGACTTAGTTTTGTTTTGTTTTTATTTCCCTCTTTTTTCGGCATGATTTTGGAGCTTCACTGTCTCAGTGAATTTTTTTTAAAAGAAAGAAAATAAATAGGAAGAAAATGGTAACCAGGGTGCTTGAGAATAGTGAGGGGGATAGGGGACATCGGGAGAAGGGGACACTGTGATGTCACATGACTGGCAATTGCACAACTGCCCCGGAGTGACACTCTGCACCTGAGGACTTGCATGCTTGCCTGGGCATTCATTGGGGCAGGGAGATATGGGTTGGAGGCATTGTTGTGCAATCGGCATTGCCAAAACCGCTTCCTTCCCAATGTTCTTGCAGTTTAAGATCTGTGTGCATTAATGTCCTCTGAAATTGGACAGAAAGAAATCAGTAATCGCTGTCAGTGGACTGTTCATGGTGGCAATTACCAAGTAGAGGTTTGGGAATTTTAAATTGATTAGAGTAGATTTAGACTAGAGTGTCTTTTTCAGAAACCATTCTCCACAGCAGCTCTGCTTCTGTTAATCTGGAGCGATTATTTGTCTCACTGAAGTGCTCCATCAAAGAATGAAATTGTAATGCCATGAATCTCATGACAACCTGGTTTAAATTTCACATTTTCTTCCCCACAGGAAGATTTGAGAGGTTTAATCCTTAGCTACCCCCCACTCATTATAATTCAAAACCAACCATAGAGGAAAGTTGAGACATATAAAACAGCATCTCTTGCATCAGTGCCTTGATGAACAACAGTGTAATTCCCTCCCACTCCACCCCATCAAATGCACGTGCTTTCAAAAGAGTAGCCATGTGCACGCAATGAAACTAAACAACATGGTCAGTAAGAAACCAGATGACACTAGTCCATGTCTTGTTTTTAGTGATACTATAATTAATAATTGCCTGTCAAATCTATCCCAACATGGTAAAACTTCTAATTATTAAGCATAGCTTTATATGTTGGGTTCATCACCTGTTATTCCAGTCATACCTGTACACGTCATTCCATCTCCCTCGTAGTACAGTTTGCACTCACAGATATTATTAGCTCGGCAGACGGCATTAAGATGACAGGCTGGAGAACATGTAGGCACCTCAGCTAGAGAAGTCAGAGAAATCAGGCAATTCATTTCCATAGTCAGACAAATACATGTGTCTGTATGTGCCTTCAAATCACCTGTCAATTTATGGCAACCCCATTAATTTCCTAGGTTTTCTTAGGGAAGGAATCCTGAGAGATTGGTTTGGCCAGTACCTTCTTCTGAAATATAGCCTACAGGACCCAGTATTCATTTTCAATCTCCCCAACCAGGGCTGATCTGCTTAGATTCCAACATCAGATGGAATCTAGTGCCTGTAGAGTATTTATGTCAGGGGTCTATGTTGGCGAAAGACCTAATCACAGAAAATAATCCTGGAGCCATTTTGGGAAAATGATCCTATCGGTGAAAATTTCTCATGGGGACAAAAGGTTTTAGTTTCCTATAACAAACACTATCGGTATTGTGTTGCATGCCTTCAAGTTGGTTCTGACTTATGGTGACCCTAAGGTGAACCTATCCTGACAAGTTCTTGGCAAGATTTGTTCAAAGGAGGTTTGTCATTGCCTTCCCTTTAGCCTGACTAACAAAGTACAGTTTATTCTTCAGGGGACAGGGGAAATGTCCTATGCTAATTTCAATGGAGAAAAAACATTTCATTTCACAAAATAAGCCATCAATGTGTACTGTTGGCTGCCTCCACCCCACCACAGCCTTCAATAATCTCTTGTCCAATTTTAATAGATCAGGGCTTATACCACCACTGGGCTAGTGAGGTACAGTGGACAGTATGCTGGTTTTGGGTATTGGAAACTGAGGTTCACTTTCTCACTTGGGGCATGTAATGTATCCCTTAGGACTAAACCTTAAATTTGCCTTAAATATCCTGAATACCTAAAAAAGAATAACAGAATTCCTGTAAAATAATACCAGAGATGTAAGTTGAGGAAACAAAGGGATGAAAGGGGTTACTTGGAGACATTTTCCATATGCCAAATCTTTGGATTTGTTTATTTCAAGACATACTAGTGTTAGCCTTCCACTCTATTGTCACTCAAGTATCACATTCCTGAACTCATATAATTATTTGGGAATCTCATTGTTTATTTTTTTAACTTTGGGAAAAGAACTTTACCAGTTTGATGTCAGAGGGGTTCGTGTCCTTGACTAAGTGAGAAAAAGGCTAGATGGGAATTTCCTATTGCTTATATTTGCCTACACATGTAGTGGGTGAGGAGAAGAGGGCTCACTGTCTGGCATGCCCAAAGACCATGGAAGCAGAATATGTAAGCTTTCAAATTATTAAAATCTTAGTGCATAAGATCCTAATAGTAAACCACTTTGAAATGGTGAATTATGAGATGTAGGAAATGTATGAGACACATAGTTGATTATGGTGTGCATATTTTTGTCCCTGCATTATTTAAAATACATTTTATAAGTTTCTGAAATTCTACTTGCAAAACCTTAGCATGGAGATAACAGTGGGATGAGAAGATTTCAAAAATTAAGAAAACAATCAGTACTTTGTAAAACATGTTACTTGGTATGATTAAAAACCATGGGGTCTTTACCTAATTCTGTTTCACAGCTTTCTCCTGTCCATCCTGCAGTGCAGAAGCAGAAGCCATCTCCATGAAGCCCTTCATTGCATATCCCATTCTCTGTACAATTGCACTCTGCAAAAGAAAGAAAGTAACCAGAATCATCTTGGCCTATTTAAGAGGATGCTGACAACTATATATCATAATTCCCACACAGGGTAATAGGTAAGATGCATGTAGACTAAGGTTTAATATCAGCCAATTTTTATATCTGTTTTAAAAATTTCAATGTACTAATTATTCAATTACTGTAAATGTTATTAGTGGTATTGTGAGATTCCTTAATGAAATAAACCATTTTTTTTTTCAATGAAATATAGATATTGAATCTAGAGAGTAGTTTTTCAATATATGTCTAGGGGAGAAAGAGAAAGCCACCAGCACAGTCTCCAAATATGATAGCCAAGAGAGTTGTCTGTCTATTTTTTAAAAAGCTACATTCAAATACATTTGAAACAAGACAAAAGTACTATATATGTGATATCATTATGTCAGATATTGCATGTGGTTGCCTCCCCTCATAGCAAGTCAATTAACTGGATCTGGTAGATCCAAGGTATGGGTTTCTTGGATTATTGACAACACTGTGTTACCTTTGCACTCTGGCCCATAGTGGCCTGGGGTGCAGTGCTCACAAGATGTCCCAATGAAAGCTGCACTGCAGTTGCACTGCCCAGAGCCTCCATGCCCGTCGTCACACGTACCACGATTACTGCACGGAGCCTCAAGCCCTCCAGGACACACTGAAAAGGCAGAAGCATAGAAAGTGAGCCAACCAAATGCATTCCTAAGGAGCCCCACATACTACTGTTTTTAATAGAAGACTTGTCACAGAGAGAAGAACTAAGTCTAATTCATTAATTAGTTACATCATTTTTATTGGTTTTACAGTCATAGTAGAACATATGTGGTTTACATGTTAATCTGTGTACTGTTCTGTTGCTGAATGGTAGGGCCTCAGGGTGTCTGTTTAATTAATGATCCATTGTCTGCTGGGAAAACCACCTCACCCCTGGTGGTTTTCATTTGCATTTGCTGGGTCTTGATTTTAGTGTTTTTTCAGGACTGGTAGCCAACATTTGTTTAAGGGTTTCTTCTTTTCTGTTGAAGTTATCCAGGTGCTTGTGGATTTCAATGGCTTCCCTGTGCATTCTGACCTGGTAGTTGTTGGCATGTTCAGAATTTCAGTGTCTTCAAACATCATTTTATGCCCAGAATGGTTTATAACAAGTTCTACTACTGCAAATGAAAACCACCCAGGGTGAGGGGGTTTCTCAGCAGACAATGGATCATTAAATAAATAGAAACCCCGAGGCTTTGCCATTCAATAACAGAACAATGCACAGATTAATATTTAAATCGCTTTCTCTCAACCAGCAGTAAATATATCCCACTCTCTTCCATGCCAGCATTCTCTGAAGATGCCAGCCACAGCTGCTGGCGAAACGTCAGAAATAAACTCTTCTAGAACACGGCCTCATAGCCCAAAAATCCCACAAAAATACTATTGATACCAGCTGTGAGAACCTTCAAAATCACACTGATTAAGAATTATTTCAGGCACTAAGAATTTTTTCATAATTATCATTATCTAGTCCTATCATTTGCCAGAAAATGCATCAGATAGTATCACCCCATATGGGAATATGTACCAAATGGTTATAAAGTGAACCTAGGAAGACCTGACATTTCTGGTCATGGTATCTGCTCCAAACAATGGGAAGATCAAAGCTGCTATTATTATTATTATTATTATTATTATTATTATTTCTTCTTTTCTCCAAAACCAGAGCAGAAGGTGGCTTTTCAACAAGTCCTTGTAATTTTCTGATTGTCCCCTTTGAGAAATGTTTCATAAAGTAAAGGATGGTTGAGATGGGCTTAATTTGAGCTGTCTCATCTGAAACTCTAACTGGAGTCTAACTGGAAGCATGCACACTAGGGCAGGAATGGAGAACTGGTCTGGGATACTTTGTCAGATCCCAACCCTACTCCTATGGAGGGTATCACAGCCTGATATAACTACCTTCTTGGCAGAAGCACCATCTGGAGCTTCCATCTTGTGTTTTAACCAAGGAAGCCACTTCACTCTCCTGTTTTCTTCCATACAGAGAAATAGTATGGGGTGAATGAAGTCATCCTCTGAGATTCAGCCTTAAGATTCAGCCAGCTTTCAAAGTGACATCCAAGGGAACTTTACTCTTTGTTTACTTTCCCTGTGTCATGAAAACAAATGGACAGTGAAGCTAAGCTCTTTTCAGATGGTGCTTCAAAAGTAAATAGGAAGTAAGTTCCATGGAATTAAGGTTTACATCTGAGTATGTATGTCCTACAGATCATACAGAACAAACCCCCCCCAAACTCTGTCCTCTGTGTGCTTGCCTGGCTTGCACATAAATCTAATACTAGTTGTTTACTTAACTGACTCAAAGCAATCCCAACATTCATGTGTGGTTGGCCAGGTGGCAATTGGGGAAATCTACCAAATACTGTTGGTTGATTTCCTGAGCGTGCCATGGTCATGGCTAAGGGGAATGACAACTTCACGAATGCAAAAGGATAACTGTTACTTGAAAAAAGAAGAAAAAGAAGACCATTCAAGGTGCATAAATATATTAGAAGGTATATGTATAAAATAATTTGTTAGTGTGTGTATTTTTATTTGCACATTTATGTACATTCATATTTTATTGTTCAAATTAGAATAGTTTTATTTATGTAAATTCAATATGTAACTCAACAAATATGTAAATTTTGCACATTACAAAGTTTAGGAAGAGGGATCAGGGCCTCCCACTGAGCAATTCTTATGCTCCCCCCAGGAGTCCCACCCCACCATCTGAGGACCACTAGTCTACTAATATGTTATTCTTATTGGCTATAACTATCACAACCACCACAGGACTCTTTCAGACGTGGGAAATTGGAAGTATAATGCAAGGGCAATCCAAACGCAATCCTGGGGTTTCACGTTATTGCGAATTAACTCTTCTCACAGAAATTCGGGCAAAGGGGAAGTCACTCCGAATGCAATCATGGGTTTTGCGTTATTGCGCATTAAAGGTTCTCACGCAATTTCGGGCAAGGGGGGTTATTTTCGGGTACTAGGAAGACATTCCGAACGCCTTCCGAACGCAATGGGGATTCATGTAAATTCGCTAAACTAGCGAATTTACATGAATCCGAATGGGCTCCATTCGGATTTGGGAGAAATTCCTCCCGTTTGAAAGAGTCCACAGTGAAGTAAAGAAGAAGCAAAACCTAGGTGAAGCTAATTTCTATGTAAAGATATGAAATGATGCCTTACCATTGCAATCTTTTCCATAGTGGTTTGCACAGCACTGGGGAACCCACTTGGTGGCAAAGCATGTTCTTTTGCATCCCTTTATCAAAGACCTTTTCAGAGGCTTCCATCTGTACCTCTGTAATCCACTAGATGCAAGCCGCCTTTTCGAAGAGTGTATTGGGAAATAGCTGCTTTCAAAATGATTATACCGTGGACTGATAAATACCGGATCTCCAAAATACAAACAACTCTGGCTTTCCCCCTACAAGGAAAACAAAAATAAAAATCAAAGCTATCTTTGACTTCTCCTTTGGAATCTGTAAGTCAACATGAGCAGGGGGTGATTTGCACAGGGAAAGCAATGGTCTTTCCCATCTGTCATTTATATTTCTGATTCCATTCACCCAGATGCATTATTTCCATTAGAGTTCCAGAGTACAGTCCTGGCTATAGTAGAGCCATTGGATCCATTACTGACTCAGTAAGCCATCACATATATAAATCCTAGGCTGTACATGCATTTTGCTAGTTACCTTGGGCCCTCCTGTATCTCCTTATCTGGAATACATAATTCCCGCATTTCCATCTTTCCATCTCCTAATTCTATAGAACTAATCGTGTCCCCAAAGGCAAGAGAAAAATAATCAAATATGCTGCTCATCCACATTATGGTCTGTTAATGGCAATTTGGCCACTCTCTGTTAATCTCTGTTTTTGTAATAGCCTTTTGTCTCAACTTTGGTCTGTCTGACATCTATGGTTAATTCCTCTTAGTATTAAAGGCACCCTCCTTATGGTGTGATTTTTGTCCCATCCATTCTCCACAATAGTGGATATTTGACATGGTTACATATATACACATACCCATGTACTTTCAAAAGTGGTAAAAATGCACATTAATACCTCATATTTGTTTACTGAGATATATCTCAGGAAAAATCCTCTAAAGAAATTAGTATTTTCCTCTTGTTAGCACTACTAGATATCTACACAGATTAATCAATTATTTATTTGTACTTAATCAAACTTACCACCTCAACTGATCCAAGAGGACAAGGATGCTCAAAGCCACAGGCTCCACACAAAGCATTCTGTAAATAGAAGGAAGTAAGAGCAGAGACACAATATAACTAAGGAGTTTATCACACAGGAGGAATTTCTCTCCATTTTGAAAGAAATAAAAGTGGGGCCAGTTCGGAAATGAGTGAATTCACTAGTTCAGCGAATTTACATGATTGTGTATTGACACTGCATTGCGTTCGGAAGGACTTCCCATTGCCTAAAATTGCCCGAAATTGGGTGTGATCGTTTGTCACGCAATAACGTGAAACCCCACGATTGCATTTGGAAGGACTTCCCATTGCCTGAAAATGCATGTGGTAGTCTTTCACCCAATAACGTAAAACCCCATGATTGCATTTGGACTGCCATTGGATTATGCTTCCAATTTCTGTCAACTGATAAACTCCTAAGAATTACAATTTTAATGCCACTAAATAGAACTTGTATTACAAGTAAAAACTGTAGTGCTATTTCACCATCATAGCTCTTTCTGACACTGCACAAAAACGTGTTTTTGAGAAAAAGTTTAACCATGCCATGCTCTAATCTGCATTGCAGAAATAATATAGTTTCATATTGCTTTTAAATTGCATCGCTCCATCCTATGGAACCCTTTGTAGTTTTTTGTTGCACCACAGCTCTCTGACTGAGAAGGCTACATATCTCACAAACTACAAATCCCAGAATTCCATAGCATTGAGCCAGTTAAAGCAGTGTCAAACCACATTAATTCTGTAGTGCAGATTAAACCCTTGTCTCAGCAAATGTTTATTTCCAAATCCCTTGGCTGATGAGGTAATAAGCCTGTAGGGCAGGAATGGAAAACATGTGCCTCTCCAAATGTTGTAAGACTGTAACTCCTATCATTCTTAGCAAGCCTAGCCAATGGTGAGAGGTGGCAAGAATTGCCGTTTGGAGGACCTTCTTCATCCCTGGTGTAGGAGAACATTTGTAGGGGGAAATTAGAGGGCCAAAGAAGGGAGAATTTAATCCTTCACACACTTGGCCATTTCCCATTCTCTCTTCCTCCTGCAGGCAGCCTTAGAGCCCAGCAGAGTGCAGGCCAGAGACAAGCTAAAAATGGCCAGCAGGAGCATTTACAGGGGACAACTGCAAGCAAAGGGTTCCATGTGTGTGCATGTGCCTTCAAGTCACCCATCAACTTATGGTGACCCCCAGAATTTCATAGGGTTTTAAGAGGCAAGGAGTACTCAGAAGTGGTTTTGCCAGTTCCTTCCTCTGAAACGTAGCTTACAGCACCTGGCACTTGTTGGTGGTTTTCCATCTACGTACTGAACCTGCCTAGCTTTCAATATTAGATGGTATTTGGTACCATGTTTTCAGGCCCCCAAAGGTTCAATACCCAGGGTTTAATTTCCAGCTGCAAATGTCCCTTCTAGACATTTGCAGCTTATGGTGACCCTAAGACAAACCTACCATGAGGTTTTCTTGGCAAAATATGTTCAGAGGAGATTTGCCATGCCTTTCTCCTCAGTCTGAAAGGGAGTGATTTGGCCAAGGTCACCCACTGGGTTTCCATGGCTGAGCTGGGAATTGAACCCTGGTCTCCAGTCAAATACTCAAACCACTACAGCATGCTGGCTCTCCCCACCCATCCACCCATTACTGTCACAAAAAAGCCCTGACTTGGAAATCCTCACTTTGTTATAATGTGGCCATATCAGCCTGGGGTGTATGAGAGTTGTAATCCAGAAAGAAAGAAAAAAACCTCTTTCAAACTCTGATCTTTGTTTTCTGCTGTACAATTCCTTCTGAGGGACTTGAATATTTGCATTTGCTCTCTGTATGGTGAGGGGAGGGGCAACTCTATGTTGTAGTATAGATCTTTTCTGTAATATGTTCTGTTTATTGACTGCTCAGACTCTTAAGTTTTTAGTATTAGTTAGCACAGTGGTTCTCAAACTTTTTACCCTCATGAACCCCTTTACATCTACATGTAGACATTACAAATAGCCCCTCCTCAACACAGCATATGGATAAAAATATTCCTTTTGTTTAGTCTGTCTATTTTTGTTCACAGATTCATGCATATTCATATCTTAACATTTTATAAGGAAATAACATTGTTCAAATTAGAAAAGTTTTATTTCAATAAATTTAATTCTTAACACATGTAAATATTGCACATACTGTCACTTACACAGCCACACACAAACAAGCCAATGCTCACAGATATGTACATTCAGGCATGCTCCTTCATTCTTCCTTTCAAACGTACTCATTTATTCTCTTGCATACACAGTCATACGAAAGCATTCTCTCTCTTGTGCATATGGAGGTATGTAAAAAGAAGATGAAGAGTAAGACAGTGTGTGAGAGTGAGACAGAATTTGTGTGTGAAACTGTGTGTGAATGAATTTTAGAAAAAGTCAGAAAAAGAGCATTACTGAGTGTATATGAGAGAGAAAATTTCTCCCAACTCCGAATGGAGCCAATGTGGATTCATGTAAATTCGCTTGTTTAGCAAATTTACATGAACCCCTGCTCCGTTCGGAAGAACCCCTGCTCCATTCGGAATTACTTCCCATTACCCGAAAATAACCCCCTCCTGCCCGAATTTGCATGCGAAGCTTTAATTCGCAATAAAGTAAAACCCATGATTGCATTCGAATTGGCTTCCCTCTTGCCCGAATTTGCGTGCGAAGAGTTAATTCACAATAACATAAAACCCATGATTGCATTCGAATTGACCTTAAATTATACTTCCAATTTAGCCTCGTATGAAAGAGTAGCAAGAGAGGTACTGAGGGCTTGTGAGAGAATTAACATGTGTGACTGTAAGAAAGAGTGTCACAATGGGTAAGAAAGAAATTGCATGTGAGAGAGCCTAAGAATATGTGTGAATCAATGTCTGTGAGGGAGGGAGGGAGGAGACCATGACTTGAGAGAGTGTGTGTAAGAATTAACTTGCTAAGAAGCTGTGAGGGCAAGAAAGAAAAGGCATGCAGCTGAGCATATGTGTGCATGTGCATATGAGTGAGACAGAGGACTCTTTCAAACGGGAGGAATTTCTCCCAATTCTGAATGGAGCCAATGCGGATTCATGTAAATTTGCTTGTTTAGCGAATTTACCTGAACCCCTGCTCCGTTCGGAAGGCATTCGAAATTACTTCCCATTACCCGAAAATAACCCCCCCCTTGCCCGAAATCGCGTGAGAAGCTTAAATTCATAATAACGTTAAACCCATGATTGCATTCGGAGTGACTTCCCTTTTGCCCGAATTTGCATGAGAAGAATTAATTCGCAATAACGTGAAACCCCAGGATTGCGTTTGGATTGCCCTTGGATTATACTTCCAATTTCTCACGTCTGAAAGAGTCCAGAGTGAGGCTTCTGTGTATTACCAACAAAGAGATAAAATAATCTTGGTAGCACCTTCTGAGACTGAAAGAGATGCCTCTCAGACAAATGGGTCAGAGAATCAGTGAGAATGAGCACCTGTGGCACTGAGTGTGTGAAAGAAAAAGAGTGAAGGGAACACTATGACTGAGTGTGAAAGAGAATGAGCGTACATGTTAGATTGCTTGGGGAGGCAGAGAAACAGGGCCTGTTGGAAGCTGATTCTGTTGGCCCACCCCTTCTTTCACCACTCCCAACAGGATGCCCAAATGCCTCTTTATTTCTCCTTTCCTTAAGCCCTGACCAGCCTCTACCCTGACCACCTGCCTAACCAGACCAGATGCACTGCTTGTCATGTGCCTCTGCCTGAGAGTGGGAGTCCCCAACTGACTGGCCAAGAGAGTGGAGGTGGCAGCATAGGGCAGCAGTGAGCCGAGGCACAAATTCTGCTCCAGTGGTCCACAGGAAGATGTGTGCTTGAACTTCTCCTTCCCAGCCAGCCAGTATGACATGCCATTCATTCAAGAGCAGAGCACTGAGGCTGCTTCACTTCTGCCTCCAAGGTGGCCCAGCCAGAGCCAGATGAGCCACTGTCAACACTAAGGACCATTGCAGACTCTGATTTGCCTTTGGCCACATGCATGTAGGGCACACTGAAATAAGTGGGTGCACTGGCTCAGACTGCAGAAGTGCCTTGTCTTGAAAATCAGGGCAGTGAAAGGATGTGGGGTAAGAACAGCCTTTTGGGATGGGCATTGCCTGAGGCTGTGATCCAGATAGTTTCCACACTTTCCTCCTCCTCCTTCAGTCAGAGGCAGCTGCTCCAAGGGCCCTCCTTGCCTTTCTCTTCCCCTCTAGAACAGAAAAAGTTTGGGAAGAAGAGGAGGAAGGAGAGGGATCAGGGTCTCCAAGGCCTCATTCCCACTACATTTGGATTTGAAGTGTGAAGCGGGCTATACCACCCTCGTTCACACTCGAATCGATTTACAATCCTCATCGGATCGATCAGTGGAGGAAAGGACCGGGTTAAAAACAAATAACCCGGGCTTTCCTGACACTAGTTTTAAAGTGGTCTTTTTTGGAAAACGCGATTCTGAAGCGTTTCCAGTAAATGGGAACGCTGGTCAGAATTGCTTTTTAAAAAAAAATTGGGTGAGGGCATTGATTGCAAATGCAATCTTGTGCACTTGTGAAAGATTGCATTTGCGATCACTGTAAAGGAAAAAAAACCCCACACACTAATACCCAGTTCCTTTGGGGGGGGGGAAGGAATCCTTCCTTCCTTCCTCCCTCCCTCCCTTCTCTTCTTTTTTGGGGGGGGGTGGGGTATTGATCGCAAATGCGATCACTGAAAAGGAAAAAAACTCTCTCTCTCTCTCTCTCTCACACACACTCATTCCCTATTCCTTGGGGGGGGGGGGATCCTTCCTTCCCTCTTCCTCCCTCCCTTCCTTCCTTCCCTTCCCCCTTCCTTCCTTCCCTTCCTCTTCCTTCCTTCCCTCTGCTGCTGCTGCTGCTGCTGCTGCTGCTGCTCCTCCTCCTCCTCTGCTGGGCCCATCCTGCTGCTCCCATCAGCCCCGGGAGGAGCACCCAGCAGAGGAGGAGGAGGAAGGAGGAGGAAGAGGAGGAGGAGGATGCGCTGCTGCCGGACTCGCAGCAGCCACGAGGGAGGCAGGCAGCAGCAGCAGCAGCAGCAGCAGAGGGAAGGAAGAGAAAGGGAGGGGGGAAGAGGAAAGGAAGGAAGAGAAAGGGAGGGGGGAAGGAAGGGAGGAAGGAAGAGAAAGGGAGGGGGGAAGGAAGGGAGGAAGGAAGAAAGGAAGGAAGGGGGAAGGAAGGAAGGAAGAGGGAAGGAAGGATCCCCCCCCCAAGGAATAGGGAATTATTGTGTGTGTGAGAGATAGAGTTTTTTTTCCTTTTCAGTGATCGCATTTGCGATCAATACCCCACCACCCACAAAAAAAAGAGAGAGAGAGAGAGAGAGAGAGAGAGAAGAAAAGGGAGGGAGGGAGGGAGGAGTTGGAAGGAAGAGGAAGGAAGGAAGGAAGGAAGGAAGGGGGGAAGGATTCCTCCCCCCAAAAAAGGTGTGTGGTTTTTTTTTCTCTTTACAGTGATCACAAATGCAATCTTTCACAAGTGCACAAGATTGTATTTGCGATCAATGCCCTCACCCCTCCCCTCCCCCCCCCCCCCCAAAAAAAAGATTGGGGGTAATGGGCTGTCATCCTTCCCTGTCAGTCCCAGTGGGAACGACAAGCGTTCCAGGCTGAGAAAGCGATTCCAAACCAGGCCCCTTTTCCTAGTGTAAACGAGGGGCCTTTTGGAATCGCTTTCCTAAGCGGAGCACAGCCTGGTCCCAATACGGATTTTTCCACAAGTGGGAATGGGCCCTAAGTTTTGTGCCTAAGTTTTGTGCCTCCCCTTGAGCAGCTCTCATGTCCCACCAGAGGTCCTGCCTCTCCATTTGAGAACCACCAAGTTAGCACATTATAAGAGCTCTCAAGAGAGCTCCTTAAGTTTAACTTTGTTAATTTCATACTGTACAGAAAATTTCTCTACCACTGACAGTTAAATTAAATTTTAATTATTTTTTGGTGATTTGTTGAATGAAAATGATGAATCGACTATGGAAATGAACATGTGTATTTTAAAACCCCAAATACTCACTGAAATTTCAACAGTATGAAATTCGTCACAACGGGATCCCAAGTCAGCAGGTTCCAGCAGCTTATCAACACCATAAGCAATGCCTACATTAAATTCCATATACCTCTGTACAATTCTTGCATTGCCATTGTCCACTAAAATGTCTCCCTGCAAGACATGCCAGAAAACAAACACGTGTTTAGGTTTGTTTAAATTAAACATTCAGCTCAGCCACCCAGTTGTTCTTGATCCTTATTCACATTTTGCACTTGCCTGATGATTACCATGGGGCTAAACAGGCAAAAAAAGGTGCTTTCAGGCTGGCTTGAAGGTGTGGCATTTAGATGACACATGCCTTGAAGCCAGCAGGGAAGTGCCCTCTATGCACCTTATGTAGAGAAAAGCCATTTCAAAAAGAAGCAGCTTTTTTCTGCTTCTTCCTGGCTTGAAGCCATGCCATGTGGTCACGACATGAGCACTCCAGCTGCCTTGGGAGTCGGCAGTGCAGTTAGTGGGGTTTCAATGTGGCTTTAAAAAAGGCAGCTTCAAGCCATTTTTTCGTGCCCATCTGTTTCGCCCCCACTATTACTGGTATTATTTGTTGAATGACCTATTTCGGGGGCTCTAAGTAAATAAAACACACAAGAATTAAACAAAAACATTATACAACATAAAGCAATACTTCCTGACCTCCCAAACGTATTCTAAAGATAATGCTGATAAACTAGCCAATCATGTCCCATCAAATGTCTGGAAGTAGAGAAATGTTTTAATTTGGTGCCAAAGAGATACAAAACTTGGGGGCCTCCCTGGGGAGAATATTCCACTGAATATTCCCACCAGTCCATCTGCCTTGGTCCAGGCCTCAGAGGGAGAGATGAACTGCTAGACCTGATCCCCTTCCCCACCACCATTTCCTTCTCCTTTTGTGCCATGTCTCCTTTTGTGCCATGTCTTTTTAGATTGTAAGTATGAGGGTAGGGAACCGTCTAATTAACAAGATTTTATGTACAGTGCTGTGTAAATTTACAGCACTATATAAATAAAGGCTAATAATAATAATAATAATAATAATAAACCACATCCTTAAAAATTGTCACCAAAAATCAACCACCAAAATTCTGTTCTAAAAGGTTCTGTTCTAAACATGAATGAGCATTCATATAGAATCAGAGTTGGAAGAGAACACAAGGGTCATCCAGTCCAATCTCCTGCCATGCAGGAACACACAATCAAAGCACTCCCACCAGATGACCATCCAGCCTCTGTTCAAAAACCTCCAAAAAAGGAGACTTCATCACACTCTAAGGGAGTGTATTCCGCTGTCAAACAGCAATGACTGTCAGGAAGTTCTTTCTAATGCTTACAAGGAAGCTCTCTTCCTGTAGCTGGATTCCATTGCTCCATGTCCTAGTCTCTGGAGCAGCAGAAAGCAAGGTTGATTTTCAGTATGACTTCCTCCAAGATCTAGATGATTGATCTTTCGACCTTTATGCCCGATGACTCCCAAACCCACCATCTTTTGCTCTAATTTGCTCATTACTTTCTTTCAATATGGCACAGCTTCTTGTATCCAGTTCTGCTTCCTGAATTTCATTCCTTTCATTCCTTTCATGAATTATTTCTTTAGGACAAGCTTTCTGTTCCATAGCTTGGCCTTTGGCATCAGTTCAGCCAATCTGTTTCAGAGGCCTTATCAACACAAAACCATACTATACAGATAGAGGTGGGCAAAGTGCAGATCACAGGTCACACATGACCAAGAAAGCTGTTATTGTGTCCCCTTGGTCCCCGCAGCTTTAAAAAAAATCACCCCACAATACCCCCTACCTCCTCTAGAAGTAATTTTGCCATATTCCACCTACCAGCCATCTTAGGGCCAGGATACACTTTATTCTCAACAGTAAGTGACCTAGGAATTGACCTTCCAGCCAGTTTCCATTGACAAAAAGGTCTTTCCTGAACCAAAAACAGCTGGGTGGGTGGGAACATTGCAAGACTGTTCAAATCCCCCAGGGTAGCAATATATGTATTTCAATGCAGGAAAGTGAGGTGGCAGAAGGATGGTGGCCTCTCAAAGTCCACTCACGTCATCATATTTGTGCATTCATTCCATTTTATATACTGTATAAATTCAAATATAAGTCTACAATTTCAGTCAAAAAATTGATCCCAAAAACCTTGGTTGATTTATCCACAGGCCACTGTAAGTACTGTACTTTAACTCTTCTAAAAAAAAATGAACCATCTCCTGCTCTGAATAGACTGCAAAAGGTGAGAGTTAGCCCATAATGGGAAAACCTAAAAGAAATACTGATCCCCTCTATGAGGGGGTATCGTAAAGTTTTAATGATCACCTTTTTAAAAAATTGACAGAAAGTTTGTTTTGATTTGTAGTTGTTAACTTATCTCTATGTAGTCACTATCTAGATTTATACATTTTTCCCAGTGTATCGTGACCCTCCAAATACCTGATATTGTAGAAGTCTGCAGATTGCACCTTACGAGGGGATATTGTAAAGTAATAATTATCACCCGGAACTTATTATGGCATATTGATGAAATTTTATCAGTGCCATCCTTGGTCCCTAAGTGCACGTTGCTGAGAAAATCAACTCATTGTGTCTTTTATTTTTGTGACTGGCTCTGCCAGAAATGACTAAAATGTAAAATCCTTGTCAGGTGCAATCTGCAGATTTCTAAAAGAATGGTATTTGGAGGATCACGAAATGCTGAGGAAAATGTGTAAATCTGGATGGTGACTACATAGAGATAAGGGACTCTTTCAAACGGGGAGGAATTTCTCCCAACTCCGAATGGAGCCAATGCGGATTCATGTAAATTCGCTTGTTTAGCGAATTTACATGAACCCCTGCTCCATTCGGAATTACTTCCCATTACCCGAAATTAACCCCCTCCTGCCCGAATTTGCATGCGAAGCTTTAATTCGCAATAAGGTAAAACCCATGATTGCATTCGAATTGGCTTCCCTCCTGCCCGAATTTGCATGTGAAGAGTTAATTTGCAATAACATAAAACCCATGATTGCATTCGAATTGACCTTAAATTATACTTCCAATTTAGCCTTGTATGAAAGAGTCCAAGTTAACAACTACAAATCAAAACAAATTTTCTGCCAATTTTTTTTTAAAGGTGATAATTAAGACTTTATGATACCTCCTCGTACTTTCTCCTCCCTGATACTACTATTGACCTGTTTGAATGCCTGAACAGTGGCAGCTCTTTGGCATCATGTTAAAGGAATGCTGAGAGGAATTAGGCTTTGAAGAATTTGAATGCAGTTATCACATTAAAATTAAAGGCTATAATCACTGCTAATATTGTCGCCATTTTCTTTGCTTTCCCCTTTTATCCTTTTTAACAAGTGTATGTTTTCTTAAACCCACTTTGGCCTGGCCGCCTTACCCACACATTGTACAGCCACAATTTACCATCATTCCTTCCTGAACCACCCAAAGTTTAGAATGAGCACAAATAGTTATGCCTTCCAGACTTTTTGTAAGTCCTCTGGCATTGTTTCCCTTTGCTTCATCCTTTTCATCCTTTGTTACATGCCCCTAAATTTTACCCTCAGTTTATCCATGGATCATATCACAATCCATAATTTTGACCCTAAAATCTGCCCTTGATTTATACCTGAGGTCAACTTATTTGGTAGATCCAGTATATCCAGTCTTTTACTGAAGAAGGTATTTCCCACTTCCACCCCCCAGAAAAATGTTTACTTACTGCATTTGTTTTGCTGCAGCCAAATGAGATTGTTGAGCCATGAAGAGTCCTCAAAGGAGGCGATTCTGTTAGTCTGGAAGCTAATGCCTAACATTACACAAACATGAAACAGTATTCAGATAGGTTAAAAATTTATACTCTAACTGGAATGATTCTAGATTTGTATCAGATAAAGCTGGGATGGAGCTTTATGTTATGCTCTCACAAACATAAAAAATGAAATTATAAATAGGTGCATGTAAGGGAAGGTGTGATAACTTGCCCTTGCACCTTTGATTCTGCACCAAATAAATAAATAAATAAATAAATCCTGTGAACATGGGGCATTTTAATATCTTGCAATACACTGCAGTGCTTTTTGTCATCAGAAAAGGTATTCAGTGGAAGTTTTTTGTTATTATTTTCAATATGCGTAGATGAAGGACAAATCAAATATAGCTGGGGATCTATGAATGGTATAATGTCCATCCAAGGCAACTCTTCTATTACTTTGATACAGGCAGTGCGCTGATTTGAGGTATAGTTTGGAAAATTTAAGACACAGATATGTAAACAGCGTGTTTATAAAGCATAAAATACAAAGCCGAGAGCTCCTTGTATTGTGGAATATGTGTTCTGTCACCAAGGGCCTAGTTCCAGGCATGAAGCCAACCTAACTATCAACAATATGCTACTATGAGAGCAGTGAATTGATCTATAATGAACACAAGACAGGTGCCATGTTAAAAAGTAGCCACTGGTGCAATTAAATGCCTGATGTAATCTGATGAAAAGCAGGCAAGAGCCAAGTGTACTTTTATGTGTTACATCATCTCTAAGGAGGAGACTGAAAAGCTTATTCTTGGCATTTTAAATCGGCTTCAGCCTCCCGAGCTGAAGCCGGGATGGGGGATGGAGCCAGGGATTATAGCACACTAAATTGCTGCCAAATCACCAGCCTCCATCAGCCCAGGTCTAAGTCGCGCTCCACCAATACTTTTTAGAAGCTGGAAAAGTGCTGGCGGAGTATGGCTTGACCCAGGATGATGGCATCTGGTGATTCAGTGGCAATTTAGTTTGCGATAATCCCTGTCTCCATTCTGCATCCTCTCTGTCTGGATTTTACTGTTGGTCACAAGTTGGACAGAATGGGGAACCATGCCTGTTTCAAGATTTCCTATAAAATAGACTATTGGGGGGGGGGGGGGGATTAAAAGACAGTTATAAAAAATCCCCACTTCCAAGGCTCTGTTTACCCGCATATCCCTGATCATGTGTCCTTTAAGATAAGCAACCAGCTTGCTGTGGTGTTCTTTATGATACAGCCATTTTTGCATATTGGTAGGAAGGGAATTAAATGCAGTATCAGTAGGCCACAACATGGTGAAGGGCTGATGAAAGGTGTTGTTCACCACATTAAGGAGTCCTGTTTCCTGTACAGAAAGATACAATAAATGTGAATGAGCAGATAAAACCACAGCAAAATGCCACAATTACTCTCACATTCTATCTCAATCATAAATCAGTTACGCACACCTGGCCTGGAATAGGAAAAACAAGAATGTCATATTTAAAATATAAGAAACTTTCAATACAATCCTATCTGTTTTCACTGAATCCCATGGTATTCAATGTGACTTATTTCAGAAATATAATACAGTTGGCCCTCCTTATCCACAGATTTTTTTATACATGGATTTGAGCATACATGGCTTGAAAATACTCCTAAAAGGTATAAATTCCAAATAGCAAAAATTGATTTTCCATTTTATGTATGAGACACCATTTTGTTATGCCATTATATTTAATGGGACTTGAGCATCCACGGATTTTGTTATCCACGGAGGGTCCTGGAACAAAACCCCAGTGGATAACAAAGGCCCACTGTAAGTATATTTAATACTGAAGCCTGAGTCATGTATTGCATGCCTCCAAAGATCTAGGCTCTGCCATCTGCTTTGAAGGCCACATGAGTGAAAGGATTCAAATTTTATTTCAACTTTAAAAAAAAAGCAGCACTGCAGCTGAAAAAAAATGTAATTTACCGTTAGAAGCTTACTGTACATTTTGTATCCATAAGCCTCTGCAACCTCTGTGATGGATTTCTGGAAACAAAAGAGCAACCATTAGAAACAAAGAACTTCTATTACTTTTGAAAAAGAAAGCCAAATGCATAGTCCTGCCCAAGTGGTCTTTTTAGGTCTACTACACTCACAAGATTCCAAGAATACAATGTGTCTACCCTAGCTGGCATTAGCATCTGGAACAATCTGGTTGGGACAACTCAATTCTGAGCATATCTAGTCAGTGGAAAGGCCAATCGAGACTTGTTCATTAAGTCTTCATTAAGACTTGTGCTAAAGTAAGAGTGGATAAAATTCAAACTGTAACTGATCCCCTATCCTATTTATGAGCACTGTACAATAAAGACAAAACAAAAACAAAAAACAAAAACAAACAAACAAAAAACAAAACAATGCACTGATTCTGGAGCTTAGCGCACTGCAAAATAAAGCGACTTACCGCTCCTGAATTCAAGGAGTTATTGGATGGCTTTTGCCCCCAAAACTGCCATCCAGGTACAGCCCAGCTCCAATACTGGTCCCTGAACCTGCTTCGGCAACCATTTTTCAAAGTCAGAAATGGCTGCTGAAGCGAGTTCAGGGACCAGTATTGGAGTCGGGCTGTATGGTGGTTTTGTAGGCAAAAGCCCTGCAATAACACCAGGGGGGCAGCCCCAATTTGGCTTGAATTCAGGAGCAGTAAGTCGCTTTATTTTGCTGTGTGCTAAGCTCCTCTGTTGCCTTTCCTGTCCTCTCTCTAAGCTTCAACACACATATGCAATTTGAGAGAGAGATGCAATCTACATAAGTAGGCACCATTTTAAATGATGGATTCTAAAACAAGAGTGTCTTATCAGCTAGGACAATTAGCTGGCTATTAGTGGTTCATGAATCCAATTCATAATGGAGCATAAAAGTCAATGAGCCATTAAAAAAACTTTATTAGTTTAGGCTTACCTCTGATAAATTGGATGAAATGCTGTAATTCTGTAGGTCATATGGCATTAAGAACTTGTCTATAAAATGTATAACACCATTTGTTCCAGTAATGTCACTTTCAATTATCTTTGCGTCATCATTTAGATACATACTGTTCTAAGAAAGAAGGGATAGAATACACAGTCCTTATGAGATGCACTTTCTGAGAAACATGATATTTTATATTATATGGAAGGCCTTTTTATTTTTGAATTACCAACATTTCTGGTTTTTATTCTTGACTATTTTTGGCTGTTTGTTTGTTTTTTAATTGTGGTGGAAAGGATTTTAAAATGGGGTTTGGAGATTTCCTTTTCAGTGTTGAGAGTGATTTTTATCCACCAAAATAGTTGGGAGAGTATGAAGCTTGGAGTAACATTCAAGAACCTGAGAGGGTCACATGTGGCTAATGGGCTCCTGTTATCCCACTAATGGTTAGTTGGTTAGTGACCTTTACATAATTATAATACCAGCTATATGAGATATCCTCTCCATTGAGGCCCCCTTGTCGTGAGGAAGAGGCTTGCGTACCCTAATGAAGCTGTGAGCTATGCTGGCAGTGGCATAACAGACACTGGTAGGGCCTCCCATGCCAGACAGGTCACAACCGAAGGGTCTGACCAAGAGCGTCAAAGGGCAGGATGGGCTCTTTAACCTTATGGCAACCATCCTAGGAGAAGGAAAACTCCAATCCCAAACCCAGGCAGATTGTGCTCGTCTAACCCTGTAAGGTAAACCATCTAAGAGAAGGAAACTCTAATCAAACCTACGACTCAAGGATCTCACTGCCACTGTCCTTGCTCGCTTGGCCCTGGCAGATGGACCTCTGGTTTAAAGGGTGAGGCCAGTTCTGTGCACGCTGCTCTCCACCAGAAAAATCCACTGCACAGGCTCAAAGGATACATCCGATCCCCCCCCCCCCCCCCGTAGCAATAGGTGAGGGACAAAATGGCAGGTGAAAGATACACTGGAAGCCGCAGATCCAACCCTACATGCAGGCGGTTTAGGAATTTGGTTGCTTGAGGCTGACCGGGAGATGACAGTCTTGTTTGGCAGCATCCTGAATTACCAAGCAGCCTTTTTAAAGGAGAGCACTGCTTGCTCCATACGGAAAGGGGCTTAGAAAAGGTGGCCTAACGAATGTTCATCTCCATCACCAGGTTGGCTAGCCACGGCCAATGGGCATCTTCTGATGCGGTCAAACAAAAACAAAGATACAAAGGCACACACCAGCCTCCAAAGGTGCAAACAGACTGACGCTTGCATGCTGGAACATCAGAACCATGCAAGATTCTGCAGATAGTGGATGTCCTGAGCATTGTTCTGCTCTAATAGCCCATGAACTATCACAATTTAATTTTGACATCACTGCTCTTAGTGAAGTTCATCTCCATGAGGAAGGCAGCCTTAAAGAACACAGTGCTGGCTATAAAGCGTGGGATGAGTCCTTCCTGAATCTTTGTTAGTGAAGAAAAGCCAGACAGATATAAGATATATTACACACAAACATACCTGGAACAATTTTAAAATATTTTCATTTACATTTTTATTTTCGCATAAATTTCCTATGAGAAGCATTTTAGTCCATTGTGGCAAAAACAACAAAAAGAGGGATCATAACACTAACAGGTTTATGCTGGCATATGATTTTGTGGACTAAAGCCTACATCCATGTATCCATGCTGAAGTAAACTAACTTATGACAAATAAAAGTTGCTCATCTTTAAAATGCCCTAAGATTCCTTGAGGGCCTAAATACTGCAAAGGAAGCACATCCTGTCCTAACTTGGAAGTAAAGCAGGGTCAGCCCTGCCTAGTACTTGGATAGGAGACCACCAATGAATATAATAATAATTATTATTATTATTTTATTTCTAGTCCACCCCTCTGAACAAAGCAATCGGGACAGATTACAACAAAAATTACAAACATAACAGTTAAAATATTTCAATCCATCCCCACCTCTCCCCTTAAAAAAGAATTAAATCAGCTATAGATTAAAAACATATACAATAAAAACGTGTGCAGTAGATCAGGACAAAAGATGCCTGAACAAGAGTTCCCAACTCTAGATAGGAAGAAGCGTGAGGGAGGGGACTGGGGAAGTCTTATAACCCTAGTTGGAGCCGGGGTATTAGTCAGTTTCTGGAAAGGCCTGCCAGAAGACATGCATCTTTAAGGCTTTTTTAAAGCCATCAATAGAAGTTATGAGACACATCTCATCCGGCAGGTCATTCCACAACTTGGGGGCAACAGCAGAAAAGGCCCTCCAGGTGTTGTAAACTATATTTCAGAGGAATGCAATTGCAAAACCACCTCTGAGCATTCCTTGCCTAAGGAAACCCTATGAAATTCAAGGGGTTACCATAAATAGACAGGTGACTTTAAGGGGGACACACATAATTCATTGTCAGGTTTAGTATGGTAAAGAAAATGAGTGCATGCCCATCTATTTACATAGGCCATGTAGTTTTTAGGAAAGAAATGCATAATACCTAATACTAATTTGATGTCAATGTCACTGTTTCAAAGACTTTTTCTTAGGAGTTTTTGTTGTTGTTGTTGCTAAAAACCTACGTTTGGATACTATACCCTTTGCAGAAGTTATGAGAAACATTTAGTGAGGGTTTTTAAAGGAGCAAATAAAAACCTTTCACCTCTGATGCAGGGTTGAGGTTAATGTCACTAAAGCCATGTAGGAGAAATCAATCCCATAGTTTTGCCGAAATAAATAAATAAAATCTTAACAAAGTTTAGGAAATAATCCATTAAAATTAACTCACTGCTCCCATTGTGTCAAAACTGTTAACACTGATGTTAAAATTCATTATTTTATTTGTTAAAATGCCACTAACATCACTTTTTTGACTAATGATTAACATTTCAGATTCATTTAATGTGTTACTATTGGGGAAATGATCATTTTGGGTTTTTTAAAATTTATTTCTTTAAAAAATTTCTATACAAACCCCTAATGTATTAATAACACATTAATAATATCAATCTATGAATTAATTTTGCTAGTTTTCCTCAACAATTTGGTATGGATGACTTAGTTAGCTAGTGTTAACATGTCAATCAGGACTAATGTTTGCAAGCTCTTGTAGATATCCAAACCTTGGTTTGTTCTGCTTTCTTTGCCAAGAAATATATGACCAAATTCAGTGAGTCTAGGGGCCAAAAATGGTGGTGGGGTGGTGGGAAGAAAAGAATCCTGAGTGGGCTGGATGACAGATTTCCGGGAGGGTGTCTGCAGCCTATTTGAAAGACAAACAGACTTTTTGAATGACTCCTGTAGCAATTCATCTTTTTGTTGCTGGGAAAAAAAACGGAAAGGGCAGGGTGCCTGAAGGCCAAAGACTTGTAAAGATGGCTCTGGGAGACTGTGTGTGGCCTCCAGGTTGCATTTTGGGTTAGAGACAGATAAAAGGATTTGGAGCCTGGTGGCAATTGGCAGCTACATGGAGGGGGTACAGAATGCGAAACTAAAGTAGGAGATATAGGGGTACATACCTCTTTCATAGAAACCTTTATTGTGTGTCCTGATAAAGCAGTAATTGAATTTTGTGACTCCAGGTCATAAGATTGTAGAAGCTGGCAGGAGACTACATGATAACGAAGCAAATCTTTGATGGTGCCTTTCCTCTTCCATTCTGAAAGCTGTAGACAATATGGCTGAATAAGTCAGATGGAAGTTCATCTCTTTCCCACTGCACTAAAACCAGGTCAGAAGCCATAATAAAATATTATTTTGACACTTCAGCCTATATCCAATTGTTGTTCTCAGCTTTAAGTAAATCCCACTGATTCCATATGCTCATGAAACCTGGTACTTGGAAGAAGAAGAAGAAGAAGGAGGAGGAGGAGGAGGAGGAGGAGGAGGAGGAGGAGGAGGAGGAGGAAAGGAAGGAAGGAAGGAAGGAAGGAAGGAAGGAAGGAAGGAAAGAAAGAAAGAAAGAAAGAAAGAAAGAAAGAATGAATCAAGGGGGTGTTTGACATGAAAGAAAATGTAGACAGAAAATGTAGAATCCTAGAGTAGGAAAGAACCTTGAAGATGATCTAGTCCAACTCTCTGGTCAATTCAAATTGTGCAGTGCAGCCTTTGGCTTTAGCACCTCTCATAGATGGATATTAAACTCCTGTTTACTTATTTCTAGTGAGATATTTCAAAAATTGAAAAAAGTAGTATCAGCGCTAACGAATTGCACTAGTCATCACATCATCACCACCACCACCACCAATTGAAGGAAACTGAGCCAAAGCTATATGGCAAAAATACAGATGCATATAAATTATGCTCAAATGTACTCAAGAAGCAAACACAGGGCAGTTTGTGCTTAAAGGAAGGTATGGGTTTATTTTGATCCCCTCAAACTCCTCTTTTTAGTAAACCAACTCTAAAGAAGATAAGAGATCATCATTACATGGTCTCACTAGCTGAGGAAGTCTCAGAAGGGCTGCTTACTGTGGTGCTGTTCTGTAGGTAGTCAGCATGGGGGACAAAAACAGTGTATGGTCCAGATCCCATCACCTCAGTAATACCATGGATCTATGCCGCAAAGAAATGATTAGAAATATTAGAACACACACAAACATAATTTCTGTTTAAAACAAGAAAACTAATACACCAGCTAATGTACTCAGAGAGACTCCAAGAGAGCCTTCAATAACGTGGAAAGATTTTACTTCCCCGACTACTGCAGAATGGTGTAGAATCTGTAGCAAGAGATGGGGAGGGAAATCAGCAAGAGCCATAGGCCCTCCTTCATGTAAGTGGAAGCGGAAAAGATGTTCCTCTGAATCTCAACCTGGCTAGTTTTTTGTTTCATTTCATTATGATTTTGTATAGAGAACAGCTACCATGTTTCATACTTACCCGCATATATGGAAAGAATTTTGATGCACCTTCTCTCGCAACAAGTTCCTAAGGAAAGAACAAAAATCTAACATTAATGGCAAAGGATAAAGGTTATTTATAGCCTATTTTGTTGTTATGATGTACTTGGTTTTACTTCTGATTTTCTGTCTACCAACTCTGAAGCAAACAAACTATCAGTAAAACATTCCAGCTTTTCCATACTTCCTTGAATCACCAGCTTTCTGCTTTTTTTGCCCTTCAAGTACCTTAAAATATGTTTGAGTACAGACCAGTCACTCACCTTTGGATCAGAAGCCTTTCTGCTTAAAACACCAACATATTTCTCATGTTGGAATTTTTAGACATAGCAATTGTCTGTCTATCTATCTATCTATCTTACCTGCCAGACAGTCCTTGTACATGTAAATCCATCTCCACTACCCCATAAACAGATGCAGGTTCGATTTCCAGCACGAGTTTTAAGACAGATAGCCAGTGGACTGCAGCCTCCATTGTCCTATCAAGAAGAACCAAGAACACAGTAGTCTTAGCATTGCAACTGCTTCCCCCTTCCCTCTCTGCTTCTTGGACCCCCAAAATATTTATCTTGGAAAAGTGACAGCAAGAAGTTGGGTGTGAGATCCTACAAACCATCTCTTCAAGATGGACTGAAAATGTTTTGCGATGGGATTGTAAGGATTAAGGAGTCAGCATGGTGCAGTGGACTAGGACTCTATGACACCAGATTCAAGTCCCTGTTTAGCCATGGAAACCCACGAGATGAATTTGGGTAAATCATGTGCCTTTGGCTCCAGAGGAAGGCAATGGCATACCCTCTTCTGAATAAGTCTTCTTCCCCAAAAAACCATGATAAATTCACTTTAGGGTTGCCATAAATCGGAAATGACTTGAAGGCACTACAGTCCCATAATCCTAAACAGGGGATTATTGGCTTGAATCTTTTCATTAGTCCAAAGTACAGCAGACCCTCTGAACCAATGGGATATACCGACAAGTTGATTCACCATTTAAAAACTGATTCAATGTTTGGACTAACCAGTAAGGTTCAAGTTTAAGCTTGGGGCTGAGTAGCTTTTCTAAGGCTAAGGGTGCCACTGAGGAGATCCTCAAAGTGAAAGCATTTCAAAACTCTGAGACCTAACCTGTCACCACACACACACACACACACACACAAAAGCAAGTCTGATGATAACTGCAGTTTCACAAGATATAGCTGTACTCAACATTATCTGGCAATGGTTTGTATAGAAAGTATACTATAAAGTAAAATTCAGAGACATAGCTGGATTAGTTTGGAATATCCATATGCAAATAGATCTTGCAGCACCTTTGATACAAACTGTGTGAAGTTGTAGCATGAGCTTTCATAGACTTGGTGTCCATGCAACTGAAGAAGTAGACTGAGAGACATATCACACTGCAAACAATTCCCTCTCTGGCTTTTCTTCGCTAACGAAGATTCAGGAAGGACTTATCCCACGCTTATTACAAGTGTGTTGATGACTAAAAAGGCCGATCCGAGATAAGCAAGTCCGGTTACAGAAAGCACAGCAGAAAGTCTCCTTGGGTGATGTTTCCAAGTTGTGGTTCTTTCTGCGTTGTCGTTTCTCTTCGAGACTCATTTGGCGTGAGTTCTTAAAAGAGCCTGCAGCATTGTGGATAGTGCGTCTCCATGCCTCCCAATGTGAGGCCAGGGCAGACCATTGTTGGTGATCAATTTGGCCAAGCTTGAGATGTTGTTTCAGGGAGTCCTTGTATCTCTTCTTTGGGGCGCCCCTCTTTCGCTGACCCATGGCGAGTTCACCGTAGAGTACTATTTTAGGGAGGCGGTGGTCCTCCATCCTGGAAACATGCCCTGCCCAGCGCAGCTGCGTTTTCAGTAGCATGGCCTCAATGCTGGTGATCTCTGCTTGCTCCAGGACAGCAACATTCGTCACATAGGCAGTCCAGTGTATGTTTAGGATTGTGCATAGACATCGCTGATGAAAGGGTTCAAGGAGTCGTAGATGTTGGCGATAGGTGACCCATGATTCAGACCCATAGAGGAGAAATGACAGTACAATGGCTCTGTACACACTGATTTTTGTGCTTCGCCTCAGGTGTTTGTTACTCCAGACTCTTTTGTGAAGCCTTCTGAATGCACCATATGCCTTTGCTAATCTGTGATCGATCTCTTTATCAATCTTGGCATCTGAGGAGATGATACTTCCCAGGTAGGTGAACTCCTGTACGGACTTAAGTACAGATTTGCCTATGGTGACATGGGGGTGATAGTGCTCTTCCTGTGGTGCAGGCTGGTAGAGGACTTCCGTTTTCTTCAGGCTGACTTCCAGCCCAAACAGCTCTGCAGCCATTGCAAAGCAGGATGTTAGGCGCTGCAGAGCTGCTTCTGTATGGGCAAACAATTCCAGCAGGCAGCAAAAGAGCATTTTTTTCTCTTTCTGTCTCTGCATGACTTCAATGCACATTCATTTTCTTCTGGTCATAAAAGCATGGGAGAGAGTTGTAAAAGTGTCCCTTTTGCCAAACGGATTTTTCCAGCTTAGCAAAAGGGATGCTTTTATGACCTCCTTTTATGAACAGAAGAGAACAAATATGCAGAGACAGAAATAGAAAAACACTTCTATTCTGCTGCCAGTTGCATTTGTTTGTAATACAATAAGTCTCTCAGTCTACTTCTTTACTTGAATGGACACCAAGTCTGTGAAATGCTACAACTTCTTTTGCACACTTAGTCTCAAAGGTACTGCAAGGGTCTTTTGAATATAAAGCAGATTGTTAGTGATCTAAGAGGTGCATCAGATCAATGGTAACAAACCTCCTTGCAAGGATTAATGGGTTCACACTCTGTACCATTGCCACTGTATTTGGGAAGGCAGTTACAGGAAACCTGTTTCAGATAATAAAATAGTAAAAATAACACAGAAATAGTCAACACAGGTACAGACAGGAGCAACAGATTCTCTACCCCAAAATAAAACCAAAATAAATTATAAAGTTAAAACATTTAACAAATTATAACATTGCACCACAATTAAGTTAAAAACAGATCTTCTGATTTAAAACAGCAAATAAAAATGGAGTGCCAGACGTTTCCTTAGGAGCTAGCCAGTTGCCGCCCACCTGCCTGTCTGCATAGAAAAGTCTTTGCTTACCAAGAGAAAGACAACAGGGCCAGTCTGACCTCCCTTTGAAGGGAGTTTCAGAATTTGAGAAGAGACATTGAGAAAATCCTCACTTGTATCCTCACCAGAGATGAGTCTCAAGACCAAGTGAATGTCCCCCTTGAAGATCTCAGAGCATGTGTGCATTAATGAATATGCATGTACACATCCCATTACTTCTTAAGGAAAATAAGTGGTGTTTCTCACAAAGGAGATCTGTTGTTGTGATTAGGTTTTTCTCTGTTTGGGGCTGAAATCTATGGATATGCACAAGATTCCTCCCAGTTTTTCCATTCCTGTTATCTTCTTTCCAGTAAGAGGAGGGGCAGAGGGATGCCTTCTGTGTGCAAGAGAGAGGAAGGAGTGGACTAATTCACAGGAGGGAATTCTTGTGTTTGTGCTAAGAAAGCATTTCCACATGGCTCCTTTCCTCTTTCCTCTTGGGGAAATAAGTAATGAGTAAACTGAGTAAACTGAAGCAAACTTACGAGGGGGTATCCAAAAGTTTTAATGATCACCTTTTAAAAAAATTGACAGAAAGTTTGTTTTGATTTTTAGTTGTTAACTTATTTCTATGTAGTCACTATCTAGATGTATACATTTTCCCCAGTGTATCTTGATCCTCTGAATACCCGATATTGTAGAAGCCTGCAGATTGCGCCTGATGAGGAATTTGCACTTCAGTCACTTCTGGCATACCCAGTCACAAAAATAAAGGACGCAATGAGCCGATTTTCTCAGCAACGTGCACATAGGGACCAATTATGACACTGACAAAATTTCATCAATATGCCATAATAAGTTCTGGGTGATAATTATTACTTTAAGATACTCCCTTGTAAGGCGCAATATAATCAGTCTATTAAGGCATTGCATAGCTTGAACATCATGACAATTTGGGGGCAAAGGGGTGGACAACATCAATAATGGCACAATCACGGCATCATCTCACAGTCCCTAATCAGACTTACATAAATAGAACCAAAGCAATTGCAACCACATGTAAAAATCAGAGGCCATATGTGACAGGAATGAAAAGAACTCTTCCAGTAATTGGTATGAATTGCTACAACAGCTTAACATGACTCTAGAACAGCACAAATTAAGAAAATAAGAACATTCACAAGCAAGAGAAGTATATGTTTATGACTCAACCACTATTAATCTGTAATCACCTAGGTTGATAAGCCAGTATGCCTCTGTCCCACTCTTATTTGAAGCAGAGCAATGAATATAACCTTGCAGCAATGTGGCCTCACTTGTGGGGCAGACTGGGAGATAACCTTTCAAACCCTACATATTTGCACTTGCAGTGATGCCACTGATTGTAAGTACAGTCCTTTACCCACTAACTATTCCAACTGAACTTGATGAAATAGTTATATTTCTAAGTGATTGTGTTCAAGCTTACAGTATGAGAGTCACAACTGCTATCATAGGAGTATAAAGAAAAGCCAGGGGGAATGCACATTTACTTTTACCCTCTTTTCTCTCATAAGTTACTTGACTCCCTGCACTGTATGTATATAATAAACTTTAAAATATTCTTAATCTAGAAGGAGGAGGAAGACCTTCTGTGCTTCTCTGTGTGCCTTTTGATTGGGTAAGACCTTAAAATTTGAATTTGTGAGCCATTTCATTGGTTCATTGGGGAGGAGGAAAGAGAAATCTCATTTTATATAACTGCTAGGAGAGGCTTCTGGCCATACCTTCCTCAAGGTAAACCTGTGCTTCTCTGTGTGCCTTTTGATTGGGTAAGACCTTAAAATTTGAATTTGTGAGCCATTTCATTGGTTCATTGGGGAGGAGGAAAGAGAAATCTCATTTTATATAACTGCTAGGAGAGGCTTCTGGCCATACCTTCCTCAAGGTAAACCTGTGCTTCTCTGTGTGCCTTTTGATTGGGTAAGACCTTAAAATTTGAATTTGTGAGCCATTTCATTGGTTCATTGGGGAGGAGGAAAGAGAAATCTCATTTTAGGAGAGGAATTTTTTCTTTTCATACTCATTTTTATATTTGATAGCCAAGGCAGGGGGGAAGTACAGAGGAGAAGGTAGCCTGAACACAGTGAGGACAAACTCATTCAATATTTATACTTTTCTTCCCACTATTCCCTTAAGGGGCTGTGGGGATTCAGAGGAAGTGAATCAGGGACTTGCCTCTAGAAGGAGCTAGCAGCCAGGAACTTTCTAGATACCTATAGGCCCAGTTGATTGAGCTCACTAACAGAGCTTGGGGACAAAGGCTAGCCACACAGGGATTTTTTTACACTGGTGTTTTACAGGAGAAGCCCACAGTCTTGTTTCATTGCCTCCTTAAGACTTCTCACTATGGACACTGAGGGACCTGCAGCAGTCACCTGCAACACCTGTGGGATGTTTGTCTTCTTGCCTATAGATGTGGGGAACTTCACCTGCACCAAGTGCAAGTTGGTAGCCCTCTTAGAAGGAAGAGTTCAGCAGTTGGAGGCCCAGGTGTCAACACTTCAGCATCACAGAGAGCAGGAGGTTCTCTTGAACAGAAAGGACCAGATGGTCCTGGACAGGAAACACACAGAGAAAGTTGCTGAGGAAGAAGAGGTCACTTCACACACAAAAGAAGGAGATGGTTGGAGGAAAGTTACACGCAGAAGTAGGGAAACCACGGTTCGTTCTGTGAGCTTGCAGCTACAGAATCACTTTGAATCTCTCTCTGTTATCAGAGATGATGAGGAAAAGCAGCAGGGACAGACATCAGGGACAGAGCAGGGGAGACTGAGAGTACCACGAAAGGGAACAGCCGCTGCTAAGCCTCGGAGGAGGCGTGTGGTGGTTGTGGGGGACTCCTTGCTGAGGGGTACAGAAGCAGTGGTTTGTGGGCCTGACAAGATGTCTCGGGAGGTGTGTTGTCTCCCTGGGGCAAAGATCCATCATGTAACTGAGAGGCTGACAAGACTTGTCAAGCCTACTGATCAACACCCCTTTCTTCTGGTTCATGTGGGAACCAATGATACTGCAAGGCACAGCCTTCAGAATATCATAAGGGATTATGAGGCTCTAGGAAGGAAGCTGAAAGAGATGGATGCACAGGTTGTCATATCATCTCTTCTCCCAGTAGAAAGGCATGGTCCAGGAAGGGAGAAGAAAATAGCAGAGGTGAATAACTGGCTCCGTAGATGGTGCCGCCAAGAACAGTTTGGATTCTTGGATCATGGGCTGCGGTTCCATGAGGAGGGACTTCTGGCAAGGGATGGGCTGCATCTCACACCAGTTGGCAAAAACATTTTTGCCAAAAGTCTCAAAAATCTGATCAGGAGGGCTTTAAACTGAGTTATATGGGGGAGGGAGACATTATTTTGGAAGGCAAAAGGGCTGGAGAAAATAATCAAACTGACATAGAGGGAACAAGGCAAACAGTGCAAGGACCCAACAGTGGGAAGCAAAAAAATTTGCACAGGCAGCAAGTAAAGGGAACACATGTTCTTAGATGTCTCTACACTAATGCACAGAGTATGGGAAATAAACAGGATGAACTCGAACTCCTAGCACAACAGAGCAAATATGATATAATAGGCATCACTGAAACCTGGTGGGATGAGTCTCATGACTGGAATGTAGAAATAGAGGGATATAACCTTTTTAAGAGAAACAGGCCAAACAGGAAAGGAGGAGGAATAGCATTATATGTCAGGGATATTTACACCAGTGAAGAGATCCAGGAAGTCAATACTGGAAGCCAGGTGGAGAGCATCTGGATAAACATTAAAGGAGAGGGAAACAACAGGGATGTTACTGTGGGAGTCTACTACAGACCCCCGACTCAGGCAGAGGAATTGGATGATGCCTTTCTAGAACAGATGAGCACACACTCAGAAAGGAGAGATGTAGTAGTGATGGGGGACTTCAACTATCCGGATATTTGCTGGAAGTCAAACTCAGCCAAATCCTCAAGGTCTAGCAAATTCCTCACTTGCCTGGAAGACAATTTCATTGTCCAAAAGGTGGAAGAGACAACAAGGGGATCAACTATTTTAGATCTGATCTTAACCAACAGGGATGACCTAGTCAATGGGGTGCAAGTGGTTGGATCCTTAGGGGGAAGCGACCATGTTCTCCTGGAGTTTGTTATACAGCGGAAAGGGGAAGCCAGGCATAGTCAGACACGCATTCTAGACTTTAGGAGAGCTGATTTCAATAAACTTAGAGAAATACTGGGGGAGATCCCATGGTCAAGAAAACTAAAAGAGAAGGGAGTTCAAGACGGATGGGAGTTTCTCAAAAAGGAGATACTGAAGGCGCAATTTCAAACAGTTCCAATGAGGAAGAAAAATGGGAGGTGTCTCAAGAAGCCAGGATGGATGACTAAGGAACTTTCAACTGAGATAAGCCTTAAACAGAACATGTATAAGAAATGGAAAAATGGGGAAATCACGAAAGAGGAATTCAAACAAATAGCCAGCACATGTAGGGGTAAAGTCAGAAAAGCTAAAGCACAGAATGAACTCAGGCTGGCTAGAGAGGTTAAGAACAACAAAAAGGGCTTTTTTGGGTATGTCCGAAGCAAAAGGAAGAAGAAGGAAACAGTAGGGCCACTGCGTGCAGAAGATGGCAAAATGCTCAAAGATGACAAAGAAAAGGCAGAATTACTCAACACCTTCTTTGCTTCAGTCTTCTCAGAAAAGGCAAAGGGTGGTCAACCTAAGGATAATGGAGCAGAAGACAGAATAGGGGAATCTCAGCACAGAATAAGTAAAGAGATAGTACAGGAATACCTGGTTAACCTAAATGAATATAAATCTCCAGGACCAGATGAACTACATCCTAGAGTATTAAAAGAACTGGCGAATGTAATATCGGAACCATTGGCAATAATCTTTGAGAACTCCTGGAGAACAGGAGAAGTCCCAGCAGACTGGAGGAGGGCAAACGTTGTGCCCATCTTCAAAAAGGGGAAAAAAGAGGATCCCAACAATTATCGTCCAGTTAGTCTGACATCAATTCCAGGAAAGATTCTAGAGCAGATCATTAAGCAGAGAGTCTGTGAACATTTAGAGGCCAATGCCATAATCACAAAAAGCCAACATGGGTTTCAGAGAAACAAGTCTTGCCAGACAAATCTGATCTCTTTTTTTGATAAAATTACCAGTTTGGTAGATGAAGGGAATGCTGTGGATATAGTATATCTTGATTTCAGTAAGGCCTTTGACAAGGTTCCCCATGACATTCTTGCAAACAAGCTCGTAAAATGTGGGCTAGACAAGGTAACCATTACATGGATTTGTAACTGGTTGACTGACCGAACTCAAAGGGTGCTCAACAATGGCTCCCTTTCATCCTGGAGAGAAGTGACCAGTGGGGTCCCACAGGGTTCTGTCCTGGGCCCAGTGCTATTCAATATCTTTATTAATGACTTGGATGACAGAATTGGGGGCATACTTATCAAATTTGCAGATGACACCAAATTAGGAGGAGTAGCCAATACTCCAGAAGACAGGATTGAAATTCAGAATGACCTGAATAGACTAGAAAGCTGGGCCAACGCTAACAAAATGAAATTCAATGCGGAGAAATGTAAGGTTCTGCACCTAGGGAGGAAAAATGAAATGCACAGATATAGGATGGGGGAGATCTGGCTGAATGAAACTATGTGTGAAAGGGATCTAGGAGTCCAAGTAGACCATAAGTTGAACATGAGTCAGCAGTGTGATGCAGCAGCTAAAAAGGCCAATGCTATTTTAGGTTGCATCAATAGAAGTATAGTGTCTAGATCAAAGGAAGTAATAGTGCCTCTCTATTCTGCTTTGGTGAGGCCCCATCTGGAATACTGTGTCCAGTTCTGGGCACCACAATTCAAAAAGGATGTGGAGAAACTGGAGCGGGTCCAAAGGAGGGCAACTAAGATGGTGAAGGGTCTGGAAACCATGCCCTATGAGGAACGACTTAGAGAGCTGGGGATGTTTAGCCTGGAGAAGAGAAGGTTAAGAGGTGATATGATAGCCCTGTTCAAATATTTGAAGGGATGTCATATTGAGGAGGGAGCAGGCTTGTTTTCTGCTGCTCCAGAGACCAGAACGCGGAGCAATGGATGCAAGCTGCAGGAAAAGAGATTCCACCTCAACATTAGGAGGAACTTCCTGACAGTAAGGGCTGTTCGACAGTGGAACACACTCCCTCGGAGTGTGGTGGAGTCTCCATCCTTGGAGGTCTTTAAGCAGAGGCTGGATAGCCATCTGTCGGGGATGCTTTGACTGGGAGTTCCTGCATGGCAGGGGGTTGGACTGGATGGCCCTTGTGGTCTCTTCCAACTCTATGATTCTATGATTCTATGACAATTAGCAGCTGTAAAGGTGCAGTCATTATGGCTGTAGTAATCATTAACAGCTCAAACCGTGAAGAGGTCTACCTCAAGTTCGTTTTATAGCAAATTCAGGCTGCATCTTTTACTATCATTTTTCAATTTTACTATTAGTTTCCCTATATTTCAAATGGAGAGTCTATCACTGTATATACTACGCTATAAGTAAAAAAAAATTATGCCAAAAATTGACTCCAAAATCCTGGGTCCACTTATATGTGGATCAATGCGAAAATACTGCTCAGAAAAATGGTGGTGACAGCTATTTAGGTTTTTATAGAGTCATAGAGTTGGAAGAGACCCCAAAAGTCATCCAGTCCAACCTTATTCTGCCATGCAGGAAGACACAATCAAAGCAGCTCATAACAGCCTCTGTTTAAAAACCTCCAAAGAAAGACGCCACTACATGCTGAGGCAGCGTATTCCACTGAACAGCTCTTACTTTCATTTCTCTGCCATGGTGAGGATAGCAGAAGGTGTTGTAAAAGAAGTGCAACCTCACTCTCCCTACCTTGCCAGTGAAATCCAAAACAGCCATTGCTGAGGCAGAGAGAATGGGTGGGTGGGGAGTGATTGTTGCTTCTTCTACTGTCAAATTTATGAAAAGTTATAAAGTTATAGGCATCTTTGCTATCATTTTACTTTGCTTGGTCTTTTCAACCTTTGTTACATGCCCCCAAATTGTACCCTCAATTTATCTACAGGTCATATCAAAATTCTTAATTTTGGCTCTAAAACTTTCCCTCAACTGATACATGAAATTGACTAATACACAAGTATATACAGTACATAAAGCAAACATGGCAAGCTGAAGAAAAGAAAGAAAACTCAGTACCAACGTGTACCCATCAGGATAACTGTGTACTGGAAAACCTTTTTAGCCAAGCACCTCAAGGAAGTCTAATATGCTCATCAGATATTAAGATGGAGTTAAGAAGTATATTTGTATGACAAACTGTGGATTTTCAAACCCTGGATATATGGACAATTGAGATAAGATGGGAAGTCCTACTTTTACCCTTATACAGATGTAGTGATTGAGTCCCAAAAGAAAATATGGAAACAATTTGCTTACCAAACCTGGACCCGTTTTAACACATTCTGCATATCGATGACATCCTCCATTATTCTCTAGACACCGATCAATTTCTGTATGTAGATAGGAAATAAACATTGCCAAGATACCATATAATTATATTTATCAGGGTGTTTCCATCAAAATGTATTTGCTTTAAAAAACAACAACAGATAGTTGGAAACAAGGTCAGTGAACAAGAGTGAATCAAGAGAAGTGTGAAGTTTTACAAAGAAGATTTTTGCTGCTAAACCTACACCCATTTCATGCCAAAATGTTTCCACTAAGAATTAGATTCAGTCTTGCTACTGATTGGTACATCTCTATAGAAGTAACCTTTATGATCTCTATTGGAACAGGATTTACCTTCTAGAATGTTATATCTGGTACAAGCAATTTATGGCCTTGTGGATGAGAGAGCCAGTGTGGCATAGTGGTTTGAGTGTTAGACTAAGGACCATATCAGACGGGAGGAATTTCTCTTTATTGCTAATGGAGCCAATTGGAGCCAATTCGAGTTCACATGAATTTGCTAGTTTAGCGAATTTACATGAATTCGTATTGCGTTTGGAATGCGTTCAGAATGACTTCCCATTACCTGAAAATGACACCTCATTGCCTGAAATTGCGTGAGATGCTTTAATTCACAATAACGTAAAACCCATGTTTGCATTCGGAATGACTTCCCTTTTGCCCGAAATTGCATGAGATATTTAATATGCAATAACATGAAACCCCATGATTGCATTTGGATTGCAATTGGATTATACTCCCAATTTCCGTTGTCTGATAAGGTCCTGTGACTCTAAAGACGAGGGTTCAATTCCCAGCTTGACCATGAAACCCACTGTGTGACCTAGGGCAAGTCACATGCTTTCATCCTCAGGTAAAGGCAATGGCAAACTTTCTCTGAACAAACATTGTAACAAAACCCCATGAAAGGTTCATTTTAGGGTTCAAAATGACTTGCAGGCACTCAACAACAACACAAGATGTTGCTGAACTACTAGCCCTGGTCAGCCCAGTCTATGGTGAGAGGAGCTTCAGCCCAACAAAATCTGGAGAACTAGAAGTTGCCAAATCCTGTGTTACACAATATTTAAATAAGCCTAACATCTAAGAGACAAAAATTGAAATAATTCCAATTGCAAACCCTGATAGGCAACCTCATCCACTGCATAGCAATTACAATCACTTACTCTGCCCCTCACCCCGACATAGATGTGAAAGAGCAGTCAATTGCTCAGGAGAACTGGTGTGGTGCAGTATGAACAGAATCAGAGCTTGGTGAAGCAACTTTTTAATAACATAATTCCTAGAATCCCCAAGCTTTCTGTCTGCCTGTATCCAAAATGGGACACGGGGGGGGGGGGGGGGGGATAAAAGGGTGTGAAATACCAGGCCTGCAAGTGGCTCAGGGACACTTACTGATTTCATTTACAGTATTATCATTATTCTGTTTTGAACACCTTCTAATGCATCCTCTTATGTGTCTGCATATATCTTGGCCTTTGCAGTTAAAATCAGAGCTATCCACTATTTCAGGTCCTTCAAAAAGCATGATGCTCACCTCGGCACACAGTCCCATCTCCAGCATAGCCATCTTGACAAGTGCAGGTTCTTTCTCCAGGCCCAACTTTATTACAGTTAGCATATGCAGAGCAGCCACCATTACCCACGACACAGGGATCTATTTCTGTTTTGCAGAATGAAAGAAATCAGGTTATTTTACTCAATGGCACCACACATATATAGCACAAAAACTTCAAAAACATATTCCAGTCCAAGACTATGGCTTGCATACTAAATTTCATTTTATGACTGGAACACTCACAGAGCATTTGCCCCTAGAAATCAGGGCCCCCTGGGAAATGGTGTGAAATATAGTGCAGGAGGCTGAAAAAGGAGATGGAGACTGAGAGAAACCCCACACTCACATAAATACGGGGTCAGTCAAGATTCCAGCCAATGTTTTGCTCATGCAGCAATGTTTTGCCAACAACTCTTTATTAAACCCATACTTTAGAAGCTGGAACTGCTCTTCCTTGTGGAAGGTAGACAGCAATGCTATATCTAGACTTTCAGCCTGTGTTCTGACCATCTGACCAGCATTTCCTTTCTCTGGGACAAGTTGATATGACTCCCCTCCTTAATTCAGAACAAACACATTAAAATAATCCTTTCCAGTTAATAAAAAGAAAACCTATTAGCTTACAGGACTTTTGAATATTAGATCAACTACTGAACATCATCAAAGCATCTAACAATCATGCTTGGTATGTCACTAAATCTTATGGCTGTATCAGGTATCACTGCAAATATCAGTGAGACAATCCTTTTGTTTGGCCATGGGCAAGTGTATGTGCACTATGTAACTGAGCCTCCTTAGAGGAAGCTGAGTCCAATCTGGGCACCTTGGCTTCATTTGCCTCCAGGGGCAGCTGTGGCTTCTATGTTACTTGGGTGGTGAATCTGCTCCAGGTTTTACCTGTAGTAGTCTGAACATTAAAGGTGTTGTCCATAGTGCCTGGACCTTACTTCCAAAACAAGTTCAGCCCCTTAGATAGCTCCTTCAAATGTCAGATCAAAATCCAGAGCAGACTCAACCACTCACTGAAACAGAAGCCTCCAGCTACCATTATGTGGCTTCAGTTTCATCAGCCTGTTTTAGCAGCAAGCTTCAATGATCTGAGCAAGTCAGCATATTTTTTATATAAGTTGAGTCTCCCTTATCTGAAATGTTTGGAACCAGAACTGTTTTGGATTAAAAAAAAAAAACTTTGGAATACTGTAGTTGCATATATGTACATACCATATACACTCATCTATAAGTAAAAAAACAATTATGCCCAAAAATTGACCCCCAAAAACCCAGGTCAACTTATTTATGGGTCAGTATGGTTATGTGATAGAAGCTCTTTCAGATTTCCCCATGCAGTCAGGAGAGCAGTTTCCTTCTCTCTTGAGCCAAGCAAAAAGAGTCCCGCACTGCTGCTGTTTGGGGAGTGAAGGCTGAAATGAAGGTTGCGATGCTGAAGCAAAAAGCCTCAGTTAGAGTCCCTTTTGCCACACACACACACACATATACACACACTGAATTAGCCTCCAGGTCTTACCCTCAACTTATCCACAGGTCAGGGCAAAATGAATAATTTTGGCCCCAAAACCTGCCCTCGACTTATAGGTCAACTTATAGTTTAATATATATGGTAATGAGATATCTTAGAGATGGAACCCAAGTTTAAATACAAAATCCATTTATGTTCTATATACAACTTATACACATAGCCTGAAGGTAATTTTATACAATATTTTTTAATAATTTTGTGCATGAAACACAGTTTGTGTACACTGAGCCATCAGAAAGCAAAGGTATCACTATCTCCGCCACCTATGTAAAAGGTTTTGGGTTTGGGAATATTTCAGATTTTGGAATTCAGGATAAAGGAAACTCAATGTGTATTAGTTTTGTTACACTAAATTCCTGTTACAAAAATATTTAGGTAGTGTGACTATGCAGATACTTAACAAAATTTTCCTCAGGCTGAAATTCTAGTTAGGCTTCATAACCTGAATCTGTTCATCTTCTGGTTGAGTGCTTTCAAACACCAATTTTATGCAAAACAAGAATGTCTGATTAAAATAGGCTTGTCTCATTTATTCTGATAATTAGAAAAGATTCTAAAGAGAATGATAACTGAAGAGGAGCTATTTCAGCTGTTCTGCATCAAGATGGCATAATAATTTGATCAGCTTGGCACTAACTATTTGAAATACGTGCTATTTGCATAATTACCAATCATGACTGGAAGGGGAATCAAGAGGGTAGATGAAAAGCAGAGTTGTTTTGTTGTATCCTTACTCTGATTTTGGTCTTTTAGTTTGTCAGTGAATTTGTATTTGGAGTTTATCCTCTGCAATGCAGAGATCATTTTAATCTCTGTTGTGAAGGTGTCAATATGACATAAATAATGTATCTATACTACACAGCATTTCTTAAGAAACAGAAAGGAGGACATTATGTTTAATGGAAGTATCTATATTCCAGGACTTACTGTGGCATTATTTTACCATGAATGATTCATACATGGAAAGCATTAGCCAGCAATACCTGTACAATAGGTTCCATTCCCAGTATATCCCGCTGAACAGAAGCAAGTGGGTTGGGAAAAAGTAGAGTCATTGATGCAACTGAAATGAAGTAAGGAACAGTTGAGACCAAAGATGATACCAAATTCATTCAGTAAGATGTGAATGTGATAAAAAGGCCAATACTATTCCTCAGAGACTTGGAAGGCATTATTAACTATTTTGGGGGCAACATTAGGCTTTTTTAGAATACCTACCAAAAATTTAGGTAACAAATCTCCTGCTATCAATACAGTGGTAGTTGTTAGGGTCAACATCAAAGACTGCTGAGGTGAAGTCAGTATCAAGGAAACAATAGCAAGAGAAAAGGAATAGCAAGTACATTTCTATACCATTTTTCAATGAACTAAGCCCTCTCTAAGTGGTTTACAATGTGCAAGCTAATTGCCTCCAACAAGATGAGTACTCATTTTAGTGACCTCGGAAGGATTCCAGGCTGTCAACCCTGAGCCCCTGGATGGTATTGAACTCACAACCTTTTCACTGCAGTACAGGCATTTACCCACTGTGCCACAAGGGCTCAATTGATGCCAATGGCGCTGTTGGATCCATAGTTGGTTTTGAGACTGGTGTCAGTATCAACATCAATGTTGGTAACCAATAATATGGATGCTGGCCATGAAAGCCTTTGACTTCACATTGAGGAGGTTGTTTTTGGTATAAAAGCTGCTGCAGATGTCTGATGGGAAGTGGGGTCCTTATGAGATTTTCAAGGTTTGGAAACAATTGGAGTAGAAAAAAGTGGCTTCTTGGTAGCAGCCAGGTCCGTGACATGGGACTCTTTCAGACGTGGGAAATTGGAAGTATAACCCAAGGGCAATCCAAACGCAATCATGGGGTTTCACGTTTTTGCGAATTAGAGCTTCTCACGCAATTTCGGGCAAAAGGGAAGTCACTCCGAATGCAATCATGGGTTTCATGTTATTGCGAATTAAAGCTTCTCACGCAATTTTGGGCAAGGGGGGGTTATTTTTGGGTAATGGGAAGTCATTCCGAATGCCTTCTGAACACAATGGGGATTCATGTGAATTTGCATTGGCTCCATTCGAAGTTGGGAGAAATTCCTCCCGTGTGAAAGAGTCCATGAAGTGAGTGCTCCAAGCAATTAGGTTTAAGTCACAAATCTTGATTATTTAAAGCCTGAGAAGTGAAGCTTCTACAAATAGAGCACTGTTGCACCAGGTGTCCTCTGCCAAGGCAATAAAGACACTCAGAATGTCCATCAGACAAGGAAACCTTTCACCCACAGGTGGAACAAAGCTTAAAGAGAGAGATTTAGGCCATAAAAAGAAGTAATGAGCTCAGCCCCAAAATAAAGAGAAATAGTTTTTAAGGTGGTAGAATAAGGGGAAAGAAAGAATAAGAAATAACAATAAGTAGATAAAGTGGAAAGGGAGAAAGCTACTCAACCATGCAGGGGAACATGGTGCAAGAAATCATTCTTTCTGTGGATGAAGTGAAACTGAGGGGACAGAAGTTTGGCAGAGAGGAGAGCAGTGCCCAGCAAGTAACTCAGCTCTATAATATTCTATTTGTGTTTCTGCACAGACAGGATAACTCATTTGTATGAGGTACAAGGATCAAAAAGAAGAAGCCATCTTTCTAAATTTTTTTGCATTTGAATATTATTATTATTATTATTATTATTATTATTACCTGCTCTTTTCCCAGAGAGCGGCTCACAACATTAAAATAACATACAGTTAAAAACATAGAAAAGTGATATATTAAAACAGAATTAAATTGTTACAATACTAAAATAAATTATTTATTAAAAGAATAAAAAATACAGTTAAAAAGACAAAATTTTAAAACACTTAAAATGATACACCACCCTAAGCTGGTCCTTTAAGAACATTCTGCTTTTAAAAGCCTGCCTGCATAAGAAGGTTTTAACCTGCCGGCAGAAGGCCAATAAGGAGGGGGCCATTCTGGCCTCCCTGGGAAATGAGTTCCATAGTCTAGGGGCAGCCTCGGAAAAAGCCCTCTCTCCTGTCGCCACCAACCGTGTTTGTGATGGTGGTGGAATGGAGAGAAGGGCCTCTCCTGAGGATCTTAGAGCCTGGGCTGGTTCATACATGGAGATACAGTCTGCCAAATAGCCAGGACCTGAGCCATATAGGGCTTTATAGGTCATAACCAGCATTTTGAATTGTGCCTGGAAACAAACAGGCAACCAGTCAATAAGGGCATTGTGTGGCTGTGTTCACACTGGAGAAATAAACCGGTTTAATTGCCATTTCTCCAGTGTGAACACAGCCTGTGATCTCTAGAACCTGCCCCTGTTAACAGCCTGGCTGCAGCAGTTTGAACCAGCTGAAGTTTCCAAACACTCTTCAAAGGCAGCCCCAAATAGAGCATGTTACAGTAGTCCAAACGGGATGTAACCAAGGCATATACCACTGAGGCCAGATCTGGTATCTTATACACAAACTATGTGTGAGAGCATTTTGGTAGGTTGCAAAGTGACTTTAAAAAAGGGAACAATTAAAAATATGAAGGCCAGTTCCCACCTTTCCCTATCTTTAAAAAATAAATTATGTACATACGATCTCAAAAATGTTTTATTGGTGCCCTGAAATTGTACTTACTTGGCATGCTCATCACACATGTGATTACAGAGATCACTTCCAATTTCTGCAAGAGAGCATTTTGTATTATTATTTTCTCAACAAAAATCTGTTGCAGACCATTGTTAGTCTACTTATGGTATATTTAGAAATTAGAATAAAATTAGGGATTTAAGCACTGTCAAAACACCTGTACCGTATCACAGAATGAACTTAAGCATATGTTTGTGTGTTGTCTGCTTGTGTGTGTGTGTGTGTGTGTGTGTGTAAAACAGATTGTGTGCATGGGCTGCAAAACATGGGCACAATGCAAGAGGACAACATCTTTGCATTTTTCTCTAATTTTGTAATAATAATAAAAAAAAAAACGGCAAAAATCAGCAGCGACAACAGCAAGAACCTTGACCTTGAACTATAAATGCACTAAGCCAGATCTTTGTAAGCAGCAAAGCCTATATTCTAATTTTAACTTCAGGTATTCTATCTGAATCATAATCAAACTACATGGCAAATTTAGGGCATTTTTTTGAAGAGGTGCTAGCTCAAGTGGTGAAAGATAGCTTTTTAAAAACATGTTTGAGCTTAATTTCCAAGTCTGACCACTGAGGAAATCCCATTACAAGAGGAAAAAAATATGTTTATGGTAGCGACTATGCATTCCTTTAATTCAGGAGTGACAATTGTGTGGCCCTCCAGAGGTTGTTGAACTGTACTTCCCAGCATTCCTTGCCATTGGCTATGCTGGTTAGGACTTCTGGGACTGCACTTTAACAACATCTGAAGGGCCAAGCAATTCCTATCCCTGCCTGAATGTATAGTTTGACTCAGAAACTGCTTCAATATTATTCATTGTGATATTATGTGATTGATTTGTTGTTTGGATGTTGTATTTATATGTATAATCAATAAAGGTAATAAGTAAAAAAAAGAAACTGCTTCAATGTGAGATCCAAAATCCAAATAAAAGTCATGATTGCTAAGGAAACAAAGGGGCTTTCTAGATTGGCTGCATGAAACTCTAGCCTTTAGATGAGAAAGAGGGAAAGTGTGCCATGAAAATGCTTTTTTTGCGTTTTAGGGGAGAAAAAGCGCCTTTAAAAAGGTGCTGGTTTTCCCAGCTTCTTTTTTAAAAACTGCTGAACAACGCAGCTCCATCTAAAGGCTGTTGTGCAGCTGCTACGCATTAAGGAAAAGGCAACTTCATGTCACACTTTCCTGCCAATCTAGAAAGCCCCAAAGTTTTTTTAAAAAGCCTATATGCTCACTATATGCTCACTATAGCTCACTAATTCACTGGCTTTTGAATTTTCTAATATTCTTCTCTGACAGTGAACACTGAATGAACTCTGAGATATAATGAGAATCCATTATAGAAATGAATGGAAATGAACTGAACAGAAAAGACAAACATTGAAGCTATTGAGATAGCATTACTACTAATAATACTTAGTCTAGTTTTTTGGTACTTAAAACATATGAATGTTCAGAATAGTGAGGCAATATATGATATAAAACAAACACAAATAATAGGGATAACAATTGGCCTAAGTTAATTTAAAATTTAACAATTTAAAATTTGGCCAGTCACTTACCATGAAATGCCTGAGATCAGACAAATGCCGTAGCATAGCACCAAAATGTGAATGTGAGGGCCATGTAACTTTCTGGAGTCTGGCCCTAAAACTGAAAAGACCTTTTCCTAGTCACCATCCAATAAGACTCTCTCAGTGCAAGTTCATGGAGGAAAGCCTCAAGTCTTGATCTCAGTGTATATGCAGGGTCATAGTAAAAGTGTTCCGTCAAATATAGGGCACTAAATCTGTGTAAGGCTTTATAGATGAAAACATGGTATCCAGCTATGTGTGAACTGGGCCTGACTGTTCCAAACCTGGGATACCTTGAAAAGTAGTTCTTACAACACAGGCTTAATCCTAGACTTGATACAAACAATCCTAGACTTGATACAAACAGTAATACATAAACAACTGCTTAGTTTGTGCCCTGTACCTGCCTTTTGTACTTGTGAAATATTTTGTTATATTTTGGTAATCTGGTTTATCCTCTAGGATATCTCACCACAAATGTGCATAATCCTCCTATTTTGTCATCCTATTTGATTTTTCCCAAATAAATCAAGAACTGGCTGGGAACTACCTTGGTAGCTATTCTGGTAGCTGTGTATATTAAAATGTTAAAATGTATATTAAAAAGTTAAATGTGTCGAAGGACCAATTTTCCCTCCCTGAAAGCCACTGCAGTCTATTGTACCCATAAAAAATTAAATTGAAATCCCCTTCTTATTTTTAAACAAAACAAGTTGTTGGGAGGGGAGTGCTTTAAAGGAAAATTGTACATTCTGGGAGATTCCAGAAATGCATTTCTCCTTAAACAAATAGGATAGGATAGGATAGGATAGGGTTTTGAAGGCTCTGGAGAAGTTCAAAATCAGTCAGTGTGGTGGTGAATGTAGCCCGCTTGTCACAAGTTGCTGACCCCTAGTTTCTAGTTACCACAGGATTTGTTTTTGTTTCTCTGTGCATCTAATTTGGTGCAACAACAACATGATAGCATGACATGGCTGCTCTTCTATAATATGTATATTAACTTTTTAGACTTCACTCTGCTTTGGCAACATGATAATTTCATATCCACAAAGACTGTCAGCTCTGTACACCCAACATATTAATTCACTCACCTTGATCACAATGGGCTCCCTTAAAGCCATGATCGCATATGCAGCTTCCATTGCCCAGCAACCCATCGTTGCATTTCCCATGCTTGCAGGTGCATTCTGTGAAAAAAGAAACATTCTGTCATCTGTCAGACCTGTGGATACAAGGCTAAGCTCAAGGCATCCTGAATTTTCCCCAGCAGAGCCCCTTTCTAGCTAAAGGTGACAACTTATTTCCTATAGGACTTAAGGGAATAACAGAGATAGTTATTTCACAAAACATTTGCAACAACGAATAGTATTCCAGCTACAAAAACAATACAGAATTTCATTGCAAGAATACAGCCATCCTTACCTAATGTGCAGTTAGCTCCATATCTCCCTGGCTGACACATCTCACAGGCAGTGCCATGGTAACCTTCTTGGCACTGGCATTCTCCATTTCCATCAAGCCCATCCTGACACACTCCACTTCCTGAACACCAGTTGCCCGGTTCTCCTGGACACATCTCACACATATGTCCATAGTAGCCGGGGCAGCAGACAGAGATCTTGGGAAATAAACAGACTATAGTCAGACCCCGTGAGACTAGGAAAATGCAGATTGCTATACAGCCTAGAAACAATTTTTAAAATTGCATTCCAAATGTTTTCAAGATGGCACTATACTTGCATGACACTGCTTAGTATGGTGACAGCATTTGGACACATTTGTTAAATGTATAACGGTATGTGGTGGGTGCAGGGTACCATTAGATCAACACAGTGACAGAATGAGCAATGTTATTCTTATAAAGATAGTGCATACTTATGAGCTTATCGCACAGCTTTAAAAACTCACTTACTGCTTCCGAATTGAATTCTAATTCGGGCTGCATCCACATCGTATTGCATGGATTTTTGCTACTGATTCCACCAGGTGAGTGCAGCCTGTGTAACTTTCAGATAGAATCCAAGTTCAGCCGGCCGATTTGCGAAGCCAGGAGTTTCCCAGTTTTGCAAATTGGCCAGCTGAACTCGGATTCTATCTGGAAGTTACAGAATAACTTGGGGTTTATTCACACTGTAAAAATAATCCAGGATGAATTGGGTTTAAATTTCCATTGTTCACATGCCTCCTGAATGCACTCAATTAAGTTGGGAGTGGGGCTGTCGAAGCAAAACAAAACAATTAATCAAGTATAATTGGATTTTCCTCCAAGGTTTTTTGAAAAAGATCTGCATCGTCGGTAGTGTGAATAACCAATGCAAATAATCCCGAACAGACCCAGGATAAACGTGCTGCCTTGAACGTGTTCCGAATGCATGTGCATCATCAACTCCATCTTTATCCAAATGCTTGCACATGTGAACAAGTGAAGTTGCAGAGATGTGCATTGATGAGGTTCCATAATGTGAAAAAAAAAACTCCAGAATGTGTGAGATGATTTGCACTGTTGTGCTAAAAACAACATCTGAATGACCCCTTAATGTGTATCCACACTGCAAAATTAAAGCCATATGATATCCCTTTAATTGCCATGACTCTATCCTACAGAATCCAGGGATTTGTAGTTTGGTGAGGCACCAAAGCTCTCTGACAGTCCCCGCTAAATATCTCACCAAACTATAAATCCCAGAATTCTGGTAGTTAAATTGGTGTCGAACTGCTTTAATTATGCAGTGTAGAATCACCTTTAATTAGAGAAAATCCATTCATCACATACTTGCCTGTAGAAATTGGCTTTCATTGCTCAAATGCAAGGAAAGGAACAGTTTGAGGCCAGTCACAATAAAATGAATATGAATTTCACAAATGGTTATGCATATAGTCATCAAGTATTTATATACATATACAATAAAGCTTGCTTGCTTGCTTACTAATGAAACTTTGATGCAAGTGAAGTGACAGCCAACTAATTTCATGGTTCCAGACTTGTACTGACAGTGAGGAAGAGTACCTTTCCCTGGTGTTTCCTGTCAGTTAAAAAAAGATTATTGAACTCAATCAGTGCATAAACAGATACATATTCCCCATTGGAATAATAAAAAAGCACTCAATTTTTCAGAACAAACATATTTTATTCACACTCCTATGAAGACCCAGGTTGGCACTTGCTACCAGTCCTTTTCCAGGAAAAAAAAAATCAAAGTGCTAGTTATGATCTCTAAAGCTCTATTCAGCTTCAGCCTAGGCTATCTGAAAGGCAGAATCCTCCCATACAAAAAAAGACCCTTCTCTCCTCTCACATGCAGAGATGTCTTTGGTGAGGACATGAAAGAAGACTTGGTGGCTGCTCCCCAGCTGTGGAACTCCTTTCCAAGGGAGGCTAGATTGGTTCTCTCCCTGCTGACCTTCCAAAAGCAGGCATATATCTTTTTATTAATGTGTTTAAACTTTTTTTTACACCCAATTGCATTTTAATATGTGAAGTTATTTTCTGCTTTAATCTAAATGTTTATTAGTCTTGCTGAGAGCTGTCTGGACTCACATTCTGGAACAAAGATAGATAGATAGATAGATAGATAGATAGATAGTTTTTGATCTGCCTCCCAGGAAAACCACTAGAGGCCAAAGAACTTGTACCTTCAAACAAAGCCTCCTTGTGGCTTGGCCAACATGTGGGCAGCAAATCTGACCTTGATTTTACTGCTGCTCCACTCACAGGTTCTCTGAGTTGATGGGAGGTCAGCCTGTAAGTCCAGTACCAGCAGACCCCCTATTCAGCTTGAGTAGCTGCAGATGGAGGTGGTGTAACCCAGAGATAGTCAAGGAAAGGGTTAGGTTTTTGTAAAAGCCTGGAGAAAATCCTTTGGTAATCTCCATGGTGTCTTTGTTGAGGATGAGAGGAGTGAGAGGGTTTCCCCCCTTTTGAAAAATAACTGCATTTTTGAAAACAAAAAAACTGGTCAAACCAATTAACATGTTTTCAGTTTCCATTATCTTGTGAAGTGAGAGCTCTGAAGCAAAGCAAAACTTACTGCAAGCACTGATCCTGCTGGGCACTTGATCTTTCTGTCACACTTAGCACACCTTGACTAGAACACAGGGGGGAAAGAGAGGGGGAAAGAATCAATGCATGTGTCAGAATATGTAAAAAAGTCAGTATGATAAGAAGAGACAAGGGAGATTATCGCACTGCCTTTCTGCCCAGCCTCAGCACGGGCTGAAACTTTTGATTTTTTTTATAAGAATGGGTGTTATTGCACATCTCCATGCCCAGTCCGTAGGCATCACATATCTGATCTTGGCCATCACATACCCAATTCGTACATCTCCCGTACTCTGCTAAGAATGGGTAACTTTGGGGGAAAAAATTCAAACGTTTCAGTCTGCACTGAGGCTGGGCGGAAAGGCAGTGCGATAATCTGTAAAGTCTCAGATTGCTGAAAAAGTTGATTTTATTCTTGCTATTAGCCCACTGTATAGTCTCAATGTCATTGTCCATATTTTTACACTGTAGTGTATATACACCCGTTTTTCCTGCTCTGTTCCCTGTACAAAGAATTACAATTCTGTCCCTCACAAGCTTCTTCCATCCATATGTGCTAATTCCTCTTCACTCAAACATTTTTAAAAGGATGTGAAAATCACTCACTTTCCATTTTGTCCCAATTTTAGAAACCCTCTCCGAATTCTTCTCCTATTCTTATTTTAGATTTTTTTTTACTTGCAGAGAATTCAAAGTATGCTTTTTGTAAACGTTTTAAAAAGTGTGCATTTATGAACTAGAGTAGGCATCACTTCCATCTCCCTAATGCCACCTAGCCACACTGTATACAATTTTCATAGTTAATTAAAATATGTGTGCACACATTTTTCAAATATGTGCTTTATTTGTCATTCATCTCTTTAAAATGTATGTGTTGAATATTTTATTTTAGTGGAATGGACCATAAATATTGGAAATGTGTGAATTTTGGAACCAGGATGTACTTTTCTTACAATGAGATGTATGAAATGCAAATTTTGCAAGAAATATAAACCCAATGAAATTCTTCCCCATGCCAAAAGATAGAGACCCTGATAGAGACAAAAACTGCTTCCCAAGTTTGTGCTGTGTTCAATTTGCAGACACGAGAACCAATGTGGAAAGACCAATACAGGTATTCTGAAAAAGCTTTGTAATAATGATGGAATTATGCAATATTATGAGATATTGATAATCATCAAAAGAGAAGAAGATGGAGTAATTTCAATAATCAATATGTAGTTTAACTATCCATATTATAAATGTAGAAAATAGATGCTAATTGGCCACATGAAAAGGTTTCTGGGAGCTTGAAGCCCGAGAAGGGATGAAATGCTGACAAGCCTTTTACAGTAGGAATGTTTAGATTCAGCTGCCCTTTCCAAGGATTAGACTACAGAGGGTGCAAGGAGTCATAATAAATCACAGATTGAGAGCAGGACTCTCTACAAAGGGGCCTCCTGGTACCATCTTCCTCTGATAAGGAACCTTTGGAATGTGGGCCAGATGTACCTTAAATATTATAATGTATTCTGATCCCTGTGTTTTCATTGCTTGAGATACTATTTGCTTAAAGTTTGCAATACCCAATGAGATGCAAGAGATGAGCTTCTTTGTTTGAAGGTGTACAAATGTAGCCATTTTCTTCTGTTCAGGGTCTCAAATCCTTTGGAATGCTAATTTCGTTTGGGCCAGCCAGCTAAATAAACAACCTGTGTTTGCTACTGACCTGAGTCTCCCTCCTTCAGTCTTTTCTGTGGCATCCATTGTTTAGCAATGTATGGATCTCTAGATCCCTAAAGAATACCCAAGTTTGCACATATAAGAATATTCACTGTTGAATACCACAGAATATCTGTGATCAACAGTAATAGGCTGATTCCCAATGAATAGGTTGAAAGGCCACAATTTGGGGTTCTCAGCTATCCTGTTTTGTACAGGACATTCCCTATCTGGGATCTAAAATCTCATCCCATATCAGGCTTATAGAGGATAGCTCAAATCCTGGAGGTGCCAGCCACACTCCTACCAGACTGGCCCCCAGCAATTTAGTATGCGTGCAGCAATCAGGCCTTAAATATCAAATGTCAGAGCTCTGTTTACTGCAATTATGGCTGGCATGGCACCACTCTTCTTCCTCTCCAGCCAGCTGTGCGGATGTTGAGCAGCTCATAATGGCTGGCCTACCATGATGAGATTTGCGTGGGTTTTGCGGCTTCTGTGTGATTTGAAATCACTTGGGAGACCTGAAATCTCATGAAAGACACTCCTCTCAAGTGACCTGCTTCACAAACTTACTAACATTTCAAGAGTGTAAACTGAGGTTTAGCCACAAGGAATAAAGTATGTAATACTGTAATACCAGTAAGCTTAGAACAAAGAAGAAATGACAGATTTCTAATGCTTTACCTTTTGTATTGTTGTGGTATTTGTATTACAACGATTTTTCTGAATTTTGAGAACTTGAGAAATGCTAATCAAAATCCCATTTCTTGTTTCAAAAAACTGGCCACTCAAGAGGACCTTGTTTACATATGCCTGCAAGAAGAAGGGACAACAAGCAACAAGGCCTACATAAAACACGAAGAAAGAATAATGGCTCCAGCATTGTTGGACACATAAGACACAAAGAAAGAACTGTTTGCATTAATGCACCAGCATTAGAAAACATGGAAGAATATCATTCTACAATCAACAAGATAATTCACAATCATATACCAAATTCCAGTGGGCTACAACCAATGTAACTGGAAGCACTGACATTTTTGCATTTGTAGTTGCCAACATATTAAATATTAGAGACTACGGTAGTTCTCCAATTGATTTCACACAATTTGACCCGATTGTTGAAGAGTAAGTGGTTAAATGTTTATGGTGGTAGTCTACAAGAAACATCATGAAAAATGGTGTCAGTCTTCTATTACCACTTTAGTTCTTTGTCTGATTACACATTGTGCAATGGAAGCATAATTTGTCAGTCGTTCTTACCTCAGTTGTGTTCTTGTAAAACATCAGCCAGTAGGACATTCCCAACATGGTGGGTTTGTGAACTCCACTTTTCAGATTTTGGGGTAACAGTTTCTCTCCAAGTATGATATGATACTGTATGGTCTCATTATCCTGGAAATCAAGGCCCATAGTAAACAAAATATTAATTCATTTGTTTTAAAAAGATCAAGATCAAAGAGACAACAATAGCAGATATGGACAAAAAGTAGTAGGTGTCCTACTGATAAGCAGTAATTCTTACGGATAATCAAACCAGATTCTAGCTGTATTTAAATAAATGGCTCTTGGGTCATTGCTTTGCCCAAACACATCTTTTATAAGGGTCTTTTTACTAATTATTTTTGTTTATAATTATAATACAAAAAGAATTATAGGTTTCAGCACAATCTCATTACAATCACAAGATGTAAAAAATGTACTCCCATTTAACAAGTTGTGGTATATAGTGAGAAACACAATGCATTTCTTCATCTATCCCTGTAAATTTCTGGTGTAGGGATTTGCAGCTCACATTGGTCAACACACACTGGCTAGACTATATGGATGCTCATAGAATGCCAGAATATATGAAAAGATAATTCTAAGGCTCTCCTTCAGCTATATATGAAGGTAATGTTTTGTAAATGACTGGGGAACAGTGAGATATTAATATATATTAAAATATTAAAATTAACATTTGGGGCTCAGTACAATTTCAACTATTTGTTCCATAAAATGTACACAGTTACTGGCTGCATGTGGCTGGAAAGGGAGCATTTGTTCCCCCGCCCCAAAAAAGATGTGCTTCCCAATTGTTTTTGTTGTTGTTGTTGTTTTAGCTAAAAATTTATTTTGGGGCTCAGTACAATTTATCCCTCAGCACAAAATGCAGTCTAAGTGTATGTGTTTTTTTTTTTCCTGAGGAAGGGCAAAACTTACCAGTTGTGTAATATTAGAAGCCTGGCAATATTTCTCAATTGTACTATTTCCTGGGACAAAAATAGTATATTTTTCAGATGACTCAATCTGTCCAATCAATTGGTATTGCTGAAAGTTTCAAAAATTACCATTAATAAGCAAATGTGGTCAGTAAAGTTTACAGAGTAAGCAAAAACAAAAGCCTAGCAAAAAAAACACTTACAAAAATTTAGAAACATGTAGAGCATTTTAAAAGAAAATGATTCAGTCTGAAAAGCATCTATGTGCCTTGCTATACCCTCCAACGTTTCACAGAGGAAACCTGTGACACACGTGGCCAAGCAAAATCACAGTGTGGTCATAAGGGCAAAAATTATTAATTATTAATTATCAATGCACAAGCTAAGAAGGACTGCAGCAGTTTGCTTTTGTCTGAGCCTACAGGAAATGGCAAGATTCTGCCCCCTCCTGTCTTTTCCCCTGAATTAATGAAATGGAAAGTACATTTGGACTTTGAACGCCACTTGCAGCAACTGAAGTAAGCCAGTGACAAAAGGGGGAAAGTGGGAGAAGTAAGGAGAAACTGGCATATTTTAAAATCAGCTGAAAAGGTGGGACAACAGTGGATTAATCAGGACTGGCCCTGCCAATCTGGGACAGTTGGAGGCTATTAAAATAATGTTTCACGGTATCCTTAAGTGCGGTTTTAGAAATATCCACATTTTGTAGATAAATAGAAACTTTTTTTTTAAAGCCAGGCATAAGAAACCTCTGTCCCTTGAGATATTTCAGACGACAACTCCACAATCTCTCCTATTATCAGAATTGGGGGGGGGGGGGGGGGAACTGGTGGGAGAAGTAAGAAAAAACATTACGAGGGCCATTTCTTTTCTAAGCCTAGCAAACATGACACGGGCAGATGTTGAAAACTCTTTTTAACAAAGCACTATCAAACCATTGCTTTCCCAATGTAAATAACAATTAGAATTATAAAGGATGTCACAAACATTTTTGCTCTTTTGGTGTGTACTTTGGTATTTTTGTTCATATTACTGGGAGTAGCACATAACTGTGGATGTGTGGGGAAAGATATTTTCCTCCTCATTTCTCCGAGACACATGGAAGTCCTCCCCTGCTCTCTGTTCTAAAGAAGAAAATATGGGAAGTAGGAATACCCTTTCCCATTTTACATTCCTTTAGTTAATTCTTTGCAGGACAGTTTTATTCCTGCCTGGATCTGTTAAGTTCAGTTTATGAACCCCACAGCCCCTTTCATTTTCTTTCTTGTTTCATTTCAAAACCTGGGGCTTGCTCCTGGTGCTTCTATACGCCTTCCCTTCCCCATAGGAACCAACCCAGTGCCCTAAAAAAATAACAAACCACAGAGCAGCTTTACTCCCAAAGTGCATTAAAGGATTTGTCTTTTCTCTGCACTTTTAACTCATAACATCTTTAAAAGGAAAGAAAACCCTAACCTTTTCTCATTAAAGGAAGATGTGTCTCAAAACTGACTTCATTACAGACTGGCAAATGAATGGAATGTGATGCCTTCTGAAGCCTCCATGAAAAATCACCACATGCAACCAAGAAAGGATGCTATAAAAGCTTTATCTGGAATTGTCTTGAGAGACTTCCAGGTTTTACTTTGGAGGATCTGTCTAAAAATGTTATCTTTATTCCTTGAATTTATCCAGACAGACTTGTACAACAGATAGTAAGTTCAAATTATTTAAAAGATACATTTATATTTCATCTAGAGGAAGTCTTTACCTCTAGTAGCTCTTTGAACCTACTGAAGGAAGGTACCGTGCTAAGTTGCTGCTGTAGACTAGGAGCACTTGGTGGGATGTCAACCGACGGTAATAAAACCTGAATACAGGAAAATGGGAAAACCAAGTTCAGGCTATTGCTGCTTTGTGTGCCATCACTGGAAATGTTGGAAGTAAAGAAGCTTCAGTGCATATATAAAATGGTTAGTGGGAGAGGGAAGCTTAGATAATGCCTGTTATTTGTTTCACATCTTCTGGACTATATATTCAACTTTTTTGCTTCCTCCTTACCTGTTGAGGTCACTCTCCTTTTCCTCAAGAGGTTAGTCACTCTTTTTGTTCCTTTTTCTTGGAAAAGAGAAGCCATGGGGCCCCAATCCTAATAATAGGCGCTGATTAACACCGCCTCCCTCCGGTGGAACACATTACAGCCAGCTTTTAAGGAATTCTTGTCAGAAAGTATAAGTCAATGTCTTTTGTCAATCTCCTTTTCTATCTCAAGATGGATTTACTAAGACAATAAATCTTTGCTTTCTTTTTACTTTTTCTTTCTTTAAAAAGAGCACTTTAATTACTTGGTCTTTAGAAGCCAAGGAATGGATTCCTCTCCACAACTTGTTGGGATTGTTGCCCTCTCTGCTTAACAAAGATCTCTCTGAACAATGCTCAATGTCAATATCATCTTTCGGCCAAAACAGATTTTCCAAACCCTACACAACTCTCAGCCACCAGAACAGAACGGAACATACATCTAATGCACTCTAATCAATGTACCTTATCAATGATATAAATGGTGCTGTTGATAGCAGGGATGTCACCCCATATAATGCTTGCATTCTGAATTGTGATACCCTGGAAAGCAAACAGAATTAAAGTTGATAATTCTCTATTAGCCTGACAAGAATTAAATTATCCTTTTTGAAGTGTACATAAAAATGTCTTGGTAGACATGAATCTTTAAATTGCACAACATCTTCTACTTCACAATGTAGACTCTTCTACTTCACAATGTATACATAATGCCAAGATAGCTTTTTCTTTAGCCAAACTTTTATACTCAATTACCATGAAGCTTCCTGTCCCCCTTGCAGAAAAACAACCCAAACCCCATTTTCCTACACAGCTGATTTTCTAGAGGTTCACTTACATAAATTGCTACCAATGAACCACTGGGAGGAAAGATGTCAGTACAGATACACTTTATCAAAAGTCTTTCTAACCTCTCCAGCACAAAGGCTTCAGAGTAGTGGTGGTGAGGATTTCCACATAACTGTATCAGAACCTGACATCTGGCATTCTGCCTGTTCGGAAGCATAAACAAAGGACACAAACAGGCAGACAGCTTCCCTATTGCATTCCCTATTGATTGGCTGTATCCATCATATTGTGGGATCAGCACTTAAGATGTGTCATTAGAAGGTGAATCTAATAAGCTTATGGCTTTGATCAGGTAAACATCACAGCCTTGAAAAGTTACTTTTGGGGGCCTATTAGCTTTATCAACATTGCCACTAACTCATGGATGCTGGCTACTCTAGCTTGGGCTTCAGGGAGTTGTAGTCGAAAGCAGTAACTTCCCCAATGTCTGCTAAATATTCTGTTTTTATTTTTGACCCACTACTTGCTTGCTCTCATGTTACAATTCAGAGAAAAGTAATGCATAGAGAAGAGATATCTGTATGTAGGGTGACTAGATTTGCTTGTACACCTGACCAGGTTGACTGTATTTTAACTCTTCTAGTTTCTCCAGTTTTTACTTGTATTGTGTATGTACTTAAAAGCCGTTTTTGAACTGATGCCCAATATAAACATAATAATATTATTAGTATTATTCTTTTAAAATCTCTCTTACCCCACTGCTGTTGTTTATCATCCACTTGATCCGTGGATTAAGAGTAGATAGTTTCTGGCCCACATAATTCTTGAGTTTCTCAGTAGCGAAAGAGCCCTGGAGGAAGTGGGATCTACAATAAAGTAAGGACATACTGTTTAAATGCTTCTGCAGTTACATTTCTAGACCTTTGCTTTCCATCTAACCCAGACCTGAAGTTCTCAGTTCTCCAATGAGTCCAGTAACTCAATGAATGCATCTGCTCCTCCATCAAGGACTGACAGATAGTGGTTATAAAGAAAGACTGGACTTTTTTGTACTAAGAGCATTTCCCACAATGTGCAACAACTTTTGCTGTATGCATAACTGCATTTTCTGCAATAAACATGTCAGGATAGCATTCTTATCCACGTATGCATCTGGGTATTCTGGCTCAGTCATGATTCCCAGGCATATATGTTTTCTGTGCTTTCATCTGCAATAAATGACAATGTAGCACTAGTAAATAGGCAATGATTTTGTATATTATACAGTTTACATGCAGTGTACATACATTTTCATGCTAGAGAGTGCTGCATTATATTGGGTCAGACCAAAAGTCCACCCAGTTCAATGTTGTCTATATGCCTTTGCAGCAACTCCCTAGGCTTTCAGTCCAATCTGGAGATACTAGGGAGCTTTGGCATGCAAAGACACCCTAACCAGCCTAATCCTTAATAATTAAAATGGGTGAGGGTAAATCTGCAGGCCAGATTCCAACCCTCCACAGGCTGGAAGAGGTATGTGTGTCAAAGCTTCTCCATCTCATTCTATAAGCTCTTCTTTTCCTTACATTTCTACTTGCCTTCCTTTCTCATTGGCCTCAAACAGACAGGGCAAAAGGAGTGGCCAGGGACCATTCCCGCTCCAACTGGCCCAGGACTGCGGTGACTGCAAACACTTGGCCATGATCCAGGTGACCACCATGGTCTCAAATGGGATGCTGGCAAAGAGTTGACTTTGTCTGCTCCTTTTGCAGCTGGATTTTCCTAGTTGGGGACACTCTCTGCATGGCTTCCAATCCCTCTATGGGTGTGCATCATCTAAAGGTCATGCCCCTAGAGCAGCTGGAGGTCACACTTTACTGCCCATCTGTTTCAGGACCTAGTAAGTTTTTATCAAAGGTCTGTAGTCCACATAAAACAAGGAGTCGAAATTTCAGGTAGTAGGCTGCTAACAGCAGCCAGGACTGTGGGAAGCTACAGGTATACCACATGTAACAAAACCTCTGATAAGGAAACTCTTTTTAACAAAGTCTTTTTACACCTGCCCAATCCCCTCTGTTTAACTGGGATGCGTATCGGCAGTGGGAAGATAGTGAAGGGGGGCTGGAGTATAACAGACTTTGTTTAAGGTCATGGCAGTGTGTCTGCAGTAAACCATGCAATACAGTTTAAGTTGGGAAAGAATGAGTTTCTGCTGCAGCTAGTCCTACTGTAGTTGTGTGGGCCTGCCTACAACAGGCAAGCTGCTGTCTCCAGAATCCCTTACTGAGCAGGTGTGAACAGAAACACTGAAAGAAAAGGTGAAAGTAGATAAGCCTACCTCACTAGCTTCCCTCTGCATGTTAAAAACAGAGTTCTACACATATCACCACCAAAAAGGAAACCATAAGGAAAATGGAGACTGGTGAAAGAAAAAGAATCCTTGGAAACATTTTGGAAAAAAAAACTGTCAACTGGTCTCTTGGAGATTTAAAATATTTTTGTTTCTTTATACAAGGCTTCTCCAGCCAGGTTGTCTCAGTTCACACATATTGTTAGTTTTGAATAACAATTTGTTGGAAAATTCAAGAATTTTCTCCCCTCTTTGCTGTTACAGCAATGCGTTTAGAGAGGAAAGTATTTCCTGCATGTAAAATTCTCCTATTCATTATTCTTATCTAAGCCTTCTCATTTGCTCTTAGTATCCTTTGAAATGCATGGTCATAAATACCTTTTGTAACCAAGAAACTAGACCATGTGATGTCAGGACACTTCTTTGGGCTATAGATCATAAAAAGAATCACTCTTTCTTAGTCCCTCTCTCTCTTGAGATACTCTCTGGTACTCCAGATCTTCTGTATTCTAATTTTTTCCTCACCTAGGAGTTATCTACACAAGTGAAAAAAATACTCACTTTGTTTACAGTTCTGCAGAAACACAATAATGTGTTTCACAGTGATATTGCTTCTCTTAGGCATCAATAAGAATTTTAAATACTCGTTTTTTTACTCCACAATTTTAGGGAAAAAACAGAATTTTTACACATGTGTCAGATTTGGGGTAGGTGTGCTCATTGGAGGGTAGGAATAGTCTGGCAAGCTTGGTGTGTGCCATCATTTTTTTCATGTTCAGGATAGTAACTGAAGACTAGCAGGGCTTCTGAAATGGAAGCACATTTAGTATTTTATGAACATTAAGTATTTCAAAAATATCAAATCATCCCTTTGTATTTGCAGGGACTGGGGTACCTGACTATGTGTGGGCTCCCTCACATGTTTGCTCATTCACTCGCTCAGGTGGGTGGAAGAGAGAAGATAACCTGATCTTCTATTAACTATGATACATTATGGGGAATAAAGTTGCTCATCTCCTTCACTGTGATTGCCAGCAATGGAATACTTTACCCTGGTTGCTGTCACTCCCTCCTCAGCCCAGCCATGAGATGGAGGTAATGCTACCCATCACTATTGTTTGGCTTCAGAGCAACTTCACTAGTGGGTCTCTGCTGGTGAGAGGGTGGCAAGAACTGGGGTGAAGCACTCAATTGCTGGGAATCGCAGAGAAGGAGATAGCAGCTTCTATCCTCTCTCCCCCCTTCTCTCTGTGTATCAAAAGACATTAAAAATACACTTAAAAATAAATGAATAGATTAGTTGGGGGAGAGTATGAGATTTCCCACCTTTACTCACTATCACTTACTAAGAAGAGAAAAGGTAAGTGGATTGGATGATGGAAGCTGGCAAGATTTGTCAGGTAAACAATAACACTATTGGTTAATACTTTTGGCATGCTGGGAAGGCATCCCTTTTGTACCAATTTGAATTTGGGCATATGAAATCTGTGGCAATCAGTACAACTTGAGTCTACTGTGAACTTGAAGGCGTTCATGGCCAGCATCCATAGTTTTTTGGACTGTGTGGCTGGAAGAGTTTATTCAGATGTTTCACCTGAATCTGTGGCTGGCATCTCCGGAAAATGATGGCATGGAGGTGTGTGAGGGATACTGTGTGACGGTTGGAGGGAAGTGATTTACATGTTAATCTGTGTCCTATGTGAAGGACAGTAGAGACCCTCTCATGGCTGCAGGAGTTTATCACATACACAGCTGCAGACAGGTCTACATAGGCCCGTTTTAGACGTGCAAAAGGGGCGTTTTAAGGGCTAAAAAGCCTGTCTTTAGGGTTAGGGAGGGCGTGGCGTTTACACCCTCCCTAACCCTAAAGCGCATGGACGCCGCCATTTAAAGATGGCGCCGTCCATACGGTGGCGCCGCAAAGGCGTCATCACGTGCGCAGCGTTTTGACGCGCTGCGCACGTTATGACGATTTTGCGGTGCGGGAGGGCGCCAATCGCGCCCTTCCCGCGCCGCAAAAAAAGAGCTCCATCTCGGAGCTCTTTTCTTGCAGCGGGTCTTTGCTGCGGCCTTTAAATGGCTGCGGCCAAGACCCAGGGAGAAAGAGGCTGCGGCGGCGGCCCCTTCCTCCCTTCAGCCCCGCTGAGGGAAGCGGGGTGCAGCGGGTCTTTAAATGGCCGGGGCAAAGACCCAGGGAGAAAGGGGCCGCGGCGGCGGCCCCTTCCTCCCTTCAGCCCTGCCGAGGGAAGCGGGGTGCAGCGGGTGCCCAGAGCACCTGCTGCACCCCGCTTGGAGGTCGTGGGGAGCCTGCAGTTTGCCGGTTCCCCGCGGCCTCCAAAAGCGGCGGGATGAGGCCTTTGGGGCTGCCCGTGCGGCAGCCTCGGCGTCATCTCGCTGCCAGAAGGGGCGACAATGGACCGCCCCTTTTGGGCGGTCTAAAAAGCCCCATAGAGACCACTATACACAGTGTTCAAACACGAATCAAGGAACACAAGAGACACTGCACACTTGGTCAGCCAGAAAAATCAGCAGAACACATTATAAACCATCCTGGGCATAAAGTGCTATTTGAAAACACTGAAATTCTGGACCATGCCAACCACTATCAGGTCAGAATGCACAGGGAAGCCATTGAAACCCACAAACACCTGGACAACTTTAACAGGAAAGAAGAAACCCTGAAAGTAAACAAAGTTTGACTACCAGTCCTGAAAAAACACTAAAATCAAGACTCAGCAAATGAACATCACCTAGGGTCAGGGGGGTTTCCCAGCAGACAATGGATCACTAATTAAATAGGCACAAAGCCTTCTAGCATATTCCTCCCACCCTGAGGCCTGGCAATTCACCAACAGGCCAACACAGATTAACATGTAAATCACTTCCCCCCAACCAAGGGTCACACAGTATATATACTCCATACACCTCCATGCCATTATTTTCTGGAGATGCCAGCCACAGATGCAGGTGAAATGTCGGGAATAAACTCTTCCAGGATACAGCCACATAATTCAGAAAATCCACAAAAAAACTTGAGTCTAGTTCACTGCAGACCAGGAAAATATGAAGTCAAGCTGTTTTTCATCAGTGTAGACAACCACCTAATCTCCAGCCATACTTAACTCTTCCATTAACCTTTAAAAAATACACCTTCAAGAGCAGTGGAATCTTGCTCTTGTGAAATTGTGGTTCTTTGTAACCAAAGGAATGTACTAAAATTGCTCTGTTCCATTCTGAAACACCTTCACAGCAAATCCATGACTATGATATTTTGTAAGCATATTGGGTGAAGAGAATATTCACACACATAACACAAAATGTCTGAGAAGTAAGCAGTGAGCCGATGGTACCTGACTAGAGATGGTAGCATTTCGGGTTTTAGCCAGAAATCTTTTTCAGCCTTGCTCAGATTTTGGATGGCTTCTTTCAGTGGCACTAGAACAGTGAGATTGCCTCCTTCTGGGATGCTAAAGAGGGATTTCTTTTGTATATATATATATATATAAAGACAACAGAAATATGCATTAATGTTTGTTGAACATCTTTCACAACTTATATGAAAAAGTAAATGATGGATTATTACTGCATTTATCACCATGATGATGATAATAATTAATAATAATAATAATAATAATAATAATATTTTTAATGATGATTCTATCTTGCAGAGCTTGATATTTCCTGGAGGCCCACCCCAGTTACATATTTTAATAGTAAAACAGACTATAAACCATCTTTAAGATGATCATGCAAATTTCAGTATCGAGGCCATAAAACTGAAGCACCAGTTGTGTCAAACTGAAAACATAATCACTTCAAACATTAACAGATGAGTTTAAAACTTATGACAGACAGATTTCAGTTCTGCAACACCACAGATCAAAGGAGAATTAGCAAAACTGTGGTTGAAGACAATGCTTATCCACAAGGCTGTGCTGAGAGAAATCTCAACAGTCTATGCACATGGCATTGTGTGATATAAGCATTTCAGGCAGCAGATGTTGGGATACTGCAAAAGATGTTGGAGAAGAGACCTCTGTGCAGAGAGACCTGTTTATACTACATAAGGCTTAAGCCCCTTGTATTTGGTGTGTATGTGTGCCTTCAAGTTGCCTGTCGACTTATGGTGATCCCATGGATTTCATAGGGTTTTTTAACGGCAAGGAATACTCTGACATGGTTTTGCCAGTTTCTTCTTCTGAAACATAGGGCCAATACAGACCAGCCCTTTGCAGCACCCTCATCACGTGCTAGGGTTGCCTAGGGGTGGAGCGCATAGATGCCTTGCAACCCTAGCATGTAATGAGGGCATCCAGATGGCGGCACCCTGTCTACATGGGCACCGCCATAATTATGTAAGCGCTGTGCGGTGTCCACACGGCACCGTGTGGCACTTATGTAATGAGTGCACCAATGGCATACTCTTTACGCCGCTGCCATGCGCCACAGTAGCTTTAAAAGAACCCGCTGTTCATGGGTTCTTTTTCCATCGGCGGGAAGCAACACAGTTTGGCTGCTGTGGCTTCCCTCTGGTGGAAAAACAGGTGCCGGGAGGCTCGCCCTTTTGGGACAGTCTGTAAAGCCCTATAGTCTACAGCACCTGGTATTTGGTGGTAGTCTCCCATCAAAGCACTAACCAGGGCTGACCCTGGTTAGTGCAGTCCAAAAACCAGTACCTTGAAGCTCTTGAAGAGAAACAGCAAACCCAGGGCATAAGAAGGAATTATCAAAATAGTTGTGTCATAAATACCAATATCCTATCTGTGCAAATTTGAGCATGTTAGTATTCCGGAGAAGGAGGCACCAATAAACCAAATTTGAATATCCTTTAACATGAAAACTCAATGATGGCACAATACAAAATGTAGCAAGAAATAGCTTCCAATATCAGTCAGGATCTGGTACCTTTAGGGCAGTGGTTCTCAAATGGTGGGGTGGACCCCCTCCCCCCCGGGGATATGAGACTTGGAGGCTCTGATCCCCCCACCTCTTCCTCTTCCCATTTTTTTTATTCTTTTAAATTTTTAATATTCCATTATAAAAGACATAAACATACAAATCTACAAGACCTGCCATATCGACATAAAACAAATTGACATATAACATATATACACATGGTTAGACACACATAAAAATTTCTTAGAGATATATATTTCCGAATCATCCAAAACCAGTTTAAATCTTCCCAATTTTTTATGTGTAAAATTGACACACACATTGAATTAAATATTGAATTTACTGAATTTACTGTTTTAATTTGAACAATGTTATTTCCTTATAAAATGTTAACATATCAATATACATGAATGTGAGAATAAAAATACGCACACTACATAAACAAAATATTTTTATTGATATACTACATCAAGCAAGAGGGGCAATATCTGCATGTAGATGTAATGGGGGGGGGGGGGAGAATCCTAAGAGTAAAAAGTTTGAGTATGATTGCTTTAGGGTATTTAAGTCCCTTGAGCCCCTTGTTGTTGTTGTCTTTTCCAGCAAACCTATCATGGTGTTTTCTTGGCAAGATTTGTTCAGAGGATGTTTGCCATTGCCTTCCTCTGAGGCTGAGGGCATGTGATTTTCCCAAGGTTATCCATTGGGTTTAATGGCCATGCTGGGAATCCAACCGTGTTCTAAAGAGTCATAGTCCAACACTCAAACCACTAAACAACAATGGCTTTCCTTAAGTCCCTCACATTTCTTAATTTTAGTCTGTGTCATAATTTTGCTTACATCAAAACAAAAGAAAAGGAAAAAGAAGATCAATTACTCTGAATGCAACACTCCTCACCTGAATCCACTCCAAGAATGTAGAAAAGTGGTAGTTCCTTGCTAACTCCTGGAAAGAGTAAAACAACAGATTTATAAAGCAGTACAAAGACATCAAGTGTCTTTAAACAAAAATATATAGAAAAATGTGGAAAATTTGCAGTTGTGAAAAATGTGTAATTTCCCCAAGCTCTGCTTCTGACAGACCTGTCCAAGAAAGTGATGTTGAATACTTTTAAAAACAAAAGCCATTTATGCTAATGGTTGTCATTACTAACCTGGAGCAAGTGAATTCCAAAGGACATCGAATTACCATAGAATTTCCCAAATTTCCATGCTTTTTTCTTCAAGCCAAGCCCATTGTTAAAAAATTCATTTAAACTTGCCAAACATTTAAAATGTTTCTACTCTGGTAATATGACTTAGAGTGCATCCACACTTTAGAAATGATGCAATTTGACACAACTTTAACTGTCTATCTTACAGAATCCTGGGATTTGTAGTTTTGTGAGGCAGCAGCACTCTTTGACAGAGAAGGCTAAAATACTTTGTAAAACTACAAATTCCATGATTCCATAGGATGGAGCTACAACACTGAAAGTGGTGTCAAACTGTATTATTTCAACAGTGTGAATGCACCCTAAGATAAATCTCACAAAACTGCAACACGCATAGTGGACTGCAGTGGACTGAGGACTGCAGTGGACTGAGCAAGTAGGATAAAAGGAGTGCTCTTACTATTTTCTACCATATTTCTATTTCTCCTTTTCTATTTCCTTTTGAATAAATTTCCTTTCCTCTTCTTTTCTCTTTCCTCAATTGCCCTCTTCCTTCTCCATTATAATTACACACTTCTATCTCCATAATAACATCTTCTCTTTACTATAATCATTCTTCAAGCTAGGCAGGTTTTCATGAGACTTTCATTTATGTTTAGACTATGCACTAAAAAACTTTGGTTATTGTGTAATCTAAAGGAAAACAAATAATCCATAAATGGAAGCATACAATAATTGGTAAGTGTACAGCACATTAAAAATATAAAGTAAAGTAGGTGCTGAACTGTAAGCTACTCTGTGACTATGCTTGCTTATTAGCTGCTGGCTATCAGCTGTGTAGCCATCAGCCCTTGACTGGCCACCCAGACTGTGTCTGGGAGAGTATGACAGCAAGGTCCTATGATTCTTTAAGAAGCCTCTTATGGTAAATCATCAATGCCCATGCAAAATCACAGTTGCTGTGGTTTTCCAGGTTGGGATGAGAAAGGCAAGGGAAAGTGGCTGTATTTCTTCCTTTCAATGGGGAACCTATTGGTAACCTCTTTTTTTCCTTATCAAAATGTTCCTTGTAAAATTTCTGCTTTCTCCTTTTCTTTTATTGACAGAAATTATAAGAAAACCAGAACAGAATACTGTTTAGGAATGGAGAAGCTCTATTACTGCTATGCAGCATAGGAACCTAGCTCAATTGCTGTCTCAGTGAGTGGCAGCAGCTCTTCAAGGTTTCTGACAGGAACCTTTCCTAGTGATTAAAACATCTACATGCAAAGCATGTGCTCTCTAAAACTGTGCCATAGTCCTTCCTCTTCATGAAATTAGCTTACTTCCATAGAAATAAGACTTTTTACCTTCATTATATCACCATAACAGAGAATTCCATCTCCCATATATCCTTCAGAGCACTGGCAAACCTTCTCTCCAGTACTGAGAATCTGACACACAGCCTGTTGGGAATCAAATCAAATCAAAATTAAGAACAGCAGCAGCATAAAAACTTAGCAGAGCACAGCTCCGAGTAGTCCATGTGGGATGCTTGTACCTAAGGAATTATCTAAACACTGGACTTTGATGCTAATAACTGTTGGATTCTAATCAATGATTTTCTGGCATCTCTACTGGAATAGTTGGTTCTCTAACTCTCTCTCTTTCTTCAAATACATTTTGTAGCATTTTTAAGGCAGAGGTGGTTTTGCCTGCTCCTTCCTCTGTAATGTTGTCTACAGTGCCTGGGATTCCTTAACCGTCTTCCATCCAAGTACTAACCAGAGCTTACCCTGTTTAGCTTCCAAGTTCAGATGGAATCTGGTACCTTTAGGATATTAAGGTCTCTATATACAAGCTAAATTGTCTAAACTTGTTTCCTGTCACCAAACTGTAAGCCCAAGGACAAAAGATAAGTGAAGCATCTGTCTCTGTCAGACGCCACAGGCATAGCATAAATCACTATGCATGTTGAAAAACAAAAGAAAAGTGAGATATGCTGATCTTGGAAATGTTCCAGTGGCAATGCAGGTTGAGGGAATTCTGGCAGCTTCATCCTTTACCATGAAAACTCTATGATGGCACAATCCAAAATAAAGCAAGAAATAGTGCTGGAAGATGAGACTCCCAGGTTGGAAAATGGTTAACCAGTTACTGGGGTAAAGCAAGGAATGTCTATGAGTAGTGTGTGTCTGAAGACACAAGCTGAAAGCACATTCAAGCTGTTGACATGCTCAGAGGTTTAAGGAAAGTCTGAAACTGTACATATTATAGGAACATGGAAAATAAAAAGCATGTATCAGGGGCAGCTGAACACAGTAAAACAAGAAATGGAAAGTGTAAACATTGCGATTCTCAGGGTTAGTGAGCTAAAGGGGATAGAACTGGAACTTTTCATTCCAATAACTGCACTGTGTTTTACTCAGAAAATGAAAATCTAAGAAGAGATGGAGTGATATTAATCGTGAGAAGAGATGTAGAAAAAGCAATCAAAGGATATAATGCAAAGTCTGATTGAACAATATCAATGACAATATCAATAAGGAAAACTCATCTGTACAACTATAATCCACAAGTTTATGTTCCAACTACAGAGGTAGAAAAAGAAGAAAATGAAAGATTGCATGCTGGAATCCAGGAGGAAATTGATCACACACCCAAACAGGACTTTGCTAATGACAGGCAGTTGGAATGCAAAAGCAGGCAACATAGCAGAATCAAAGACTGTATGAGAATTTGGCCTAGGATCAAGAAATAAGCAGAAGATTAAATGACTGATTTTGCAAGGCTAACAGTTTGTTCATCACAAACACATTCGTCAAGCAACCAAAGAGGTGATTGTATACACGAACTGATGGCCAGTACAGAAATCAAATATACAGAATTGGAAGCAGAAGATAGAGAAGTTCCATTCTCTGTGCAAAATCAAGACCAGGGTGGATTGTGGCACAGATCATGAACTGCTGCTATCAAAAATTAGAGTAAAGCTAAAAAACACTAAACTGACTATTGTGCTAAATCCACTCTGAAGAACATCCTTATAGAATTTAATGCTAATGTAAAAATAGTTTTGGAGTATTAAGCTGAATTGATTAGGAACCAGAAGAACCAGGGACATTGTCAGCAGGAATGCAAAAAGGAACTACCTACAGTCAAAAAAAGAAAGAGAAGCCTCAATGGATGACAGATGAAACTCTTCAAGCACTTAAGGGCAGATGAGAAGCAAAAGTAAAAAGAGACAGAAATTGGAGGAAGGAACATTAACCATTTAAGACATGCAGATGACACCATACCACAAGCAGAAAATAGCAAAGAGTTGGAACAATTACTGAAGAAAGTCAAGGGAATTGCAAAAGTGGGTTTTCAGCATTAACATTAAGAATACAAAAAGAATGACCACAGATTATTTACACAATTTTTATCCTGACAATGAAGACATTGAAACAGTTCAAGGTTTTCCATACCTCATTAATGAGAATGGAGACTACAGTCAAGAAATCAGAAATCTAGAATTTGGAAGGCCAGCTATGAAGGAACTAGACAATAGTTTTTGGTGTATTTTTCAGGCTATGAGACTATGTTCTAGAAGAGTTCATTTGTGATGTTTTGCCAGCAGTTGTGGCTAGACAATATTTTGATGTTTAAAATTTAAATATATAATGAAGATAGGCCATGCTACCGTATTTCCAATTTTTATGCATTGTTATGAAAACTGAACAGTGAGGAAAGCTTATAGGAAGAAAATCAACTGATTTGAAAAGTTGTGTTGGAGAAGAATGCTACAGATATGGTGGACTGCTAAAAAGACAAATAAATGGATCCTAAAGTATATCAAATCTGAACTGTCCCTAGAAGCCAAGATCACTAAATTGAGATTGCCATACTTTGGACATATCATGAGAAAATGTGTGTGTGTGTTGTGCCTTCAAGTTGTTTCCAACTTATGACAACCCTAAAGTGAACCTATCATGGGGTTTTCTTGGCAAGATTTCTTCAGAGGAGGTTTGCCTTCTCATGAGGTTGAGAGACTGTGACTTGATCAAAGTCACCTAGTAGATTTTATGGCCCAGCAGGAATTGAACTCTGGTTTCCAGAGTCGTAGTCCAACACTCAGTAGAAAAGACAGTAAGGCAAGGTAGAAGGTGGCAGAAAAAGAACAAGACACAGTCCAAATGGATAGACTCAATCAAGAAAGCCATAGTCCTGAGTCTCTGCAAGATTTGAGCATGACTGCTGATAAGGTGACCTGGAGATCTCTCATTCATTGGATCACCATAAATTCAATGACACTTACAACCAGCCTACTTCCCCAAAAGCGATCACTTTGTATATAGCTTAAATAAAATCCCTGGTACAGAGATGTAAATATTTTACTATTTCATCCTTGAATGAGAGGAAGAATAATTTCTGTAGTCTTCTCCTTGCTATGGGAATATGTCTATATCTCTATGTATCTCCCATTCTTGCCTAGTATATACACATCCCAAAGTACTTTGAGAGATTAGTCTATGCAGAAATATATGTCAGGATTTTAGCATGAAACTCTTGGGGGGGGGGTGTTGTGTGGAATGCATATTTTCTGAGCAAATAAACTGTTTCCAGAGATCCACAAAAACCCAAAGAAAACATGTGGCCATTTTGAAACTTTTTTTAAAAATGAGAAATCTCTATTTCATGCAAAACCAGTTTTTGTGCACAAACCAGAGTTTCCAGCTGCATGGGTTTTGTTGTTGTTGCAAAATAGCAATTTTTTACACAAAACCCAGTAAATGTGGCTATCTTGAAACATTACTTTTGCTACAAAAACCATGATTTTCATGCAAAAAACAAAACATAACCCACACATATTTCTGTGCAGAATAATTTCCTGAACCACTTAAGCATCTGTGAATACTGGGTACTCCACAAAATCTGCTCCACTGTTATTCTTCCTGACTGAGTTTCCCAAGAATGAAGAAACATTTTTTTTTGTCCAGGAAACAAATAACAGCAAATGTTCTTTCCATCCATAATTTGGCATGAGTCACTGGAACTAATCTGCTAAAGATGGAGTACTGCCACAACCTGTATTCACTCATTTACATTAGATTGAAGTCAGATAATAGTTTTTTTTTCAGAAAGCTGAAAGATGTTAGATGGACAGTTCACTGTCTGTGCTGTGAAGTCAACCCACTTTCATGTCTGGTCTAATATTATTAACCATAAACATAATAGGAGAAGGAGTAGTAGTAGTAGTAGTAGTGGTATTGTTTCTGAAACTTGCAAAAAATAGTTGACCAGAAGAAGCACCAGGAAAAAGAAATCATACAGTGACTATTTTTGTTCTCAAAAACTTCCAACTTTCTGAAGCGCACCCAGGTTGTACAGAATGGTGGTCCATCTCCAATAGGTAACATCTTGTTTTCACAAGGCAGCACGTCCTTGACACCTCAATTTTCTTACCAATTCATGGCAGCCACCATTGTTCATCGTGCAAGGATCAAAGGGGTCACAGGTGTAGCCATCCCCCACATAACCTCTCTTGCATATACAACTGCTCTGAAAGTAGAAACAGCAGGAACTATGGTTATTAGTTTATTGAAAACTTCTTTCCCTAAATGCCATTCTAATGTTTCCTCATTTAATGCCCTAAAATTGTTTTGCAATGTCTCCTTGAAATTTGAAAGCAAAAACTTGAAAGTTTTGAGTACTGGAACATTTGTTTTTGCAATACTGAATTTAATGAGGGTGGGCAGACACTGTTTGTCAAATGCAACTTGAAAGTGCAGTGACACCATGGCTGCATGAAGGGGGCAATAGTGATGAAGAGAGACAGGGCCACCTGAGCATTCCCTTTTTAAATTCTGTGTGATCTGCGTCCTCTTGACTTGAATTAATATCCTAAGGATAACTTCACTTCCTCCTTCCTCAGTTCCACCTTCTCTCTTTGACACTAGTAGATAGCAGTAACATCTCAAGCTTACCTCCCCATTTCTTGTTGTAGCTGTGTGCCTTCAAGTCATTTCCAACTAATGGTGACCCTAAGCCAAGCCTACCATAGGATTTTCTTGGCAGGTTTCTTCAGAAGAGCTTTGTCATTACCATCCTCTGAGGCTGAGAGTGTGACTTGCCCATGGTCACCCAGTGGATTTCCATGGACAAACCAGGATTTGAACCCTGATCTCCCAGTGTCTTAGTGCAATGCTGAAACCATTACACCACTCTGGCCCTCATATTCCCTATCTCTAGACACTACTAAATATACACTGTGAAATTTTAATTCTGAGCTTTAATTTCATGCAGAGGCTGAAAACTACATGTAATAGTAGCAGAACCCCTGCATGAAAATGGTGGTTACCGAGGTCAGGGGTGAGGACAGAGGTAGGACCCTGCAGCCATTCTAAACATGTAATGCCCCATCATATAAGCACTGTGTGAAGGAGGTTTATAGCAAAGCCTCTTCATTGTGCCAATTGCCAAAGTTTCCATAGATACTTTTCAACAAGATATGAGAGATTAATAACAATACCTGTCCGGGCCCAATATAGTTACAGTCAGCATTCATGTGGCAGCCTCCCCTGGTCTCCAGTAGGCAGTAATCTATGGCAACACATGCCTTTCCATCCCCACTCCAACCTCTGTTACACTGGCAAGTTGCTGTGCCAGGACCTGTACTGGTACAAATGGCCTGGCAAGAAACAGAAAGCAAGCAAATTAAATAGGGAGGGCAATAACCTTTATAAACAGAGAACAAGAAAATAAATTCCTCCTCATTGTAAGATAAAATACAGGTTGAGTCTCTGGAGATAAACACACAGATGGGATAGGAAAGGAATCACTCTCTCATCCTTATCCCATCATTAACCTGTCCATGCCTGCAATAGCGCTAAAGGCTTTCAAATCATAGAGTCGAGCCCGCCATTAACTCATCATTAAAGCGGCATTGTAATAATGCAAACTTCCATTAATGCAAAATGCTCTTTAATAACAGGTTACTGAAGGGCTAATGATGGGATCTGTACAACGTCATCTGAAAGTCTTTTGTGAGATCACAGTCAATCGAGTTTTTTGGACAGGTTAATTACAGGATCTGTGTGACATCATCTGAAAGTCCTTCCTGAGATCCGTTGGGAAAGATTGGACAGGAATGGGACAAGGACAGGATAACCCCCGTGTGATAATCTCCTCCCTTATCCAAAATGCTTGGGACCAGAAGTGTTTTGGATTTAGGAGTTTTCCAGATTTTCTGAATATTTACATATACATAATAAGATTATTTTGAGATGGGACCCAAGTCTAAACAAGAAATTCAATCATGTTTATACCTTATACACATAGCTTGAAAGTAATTTTATACACAATATTTTAAAAATAATTTTGTGCATGAAATGAAGTTTGTATACATTGAACCATCAGAAAGCACAGGTGTCACTATCTCAGCCATCTATGTGCAAAATTTTGGGTTTTGAAATATTTGGGATATCAGAATTCTAGATAAGAGAGACTCAACGAGTATAACTTTTTATATTACCTGGAACACCATTTTTATTCAGTAGAACCAGAGTGTGGTTGTTTTTAATTCTGTTATTTTTCCTTAAGGCTCAAAAATAAAATTATACAAATCATTCATTCAATCAAACAATAATATTTTCTGTACAGAAAAATGCAGTTTACTGTGCAAAACAGCCCTGTGCAAAATGAGCACATTATAAGTGCAACTATATAGCATTTTCTGTGCCAGAAACATCATGTACTGAGCAGATAATATTTCTATGCAGTAATAACTTTTAAATTCTGCATCATAAATAGATTGACATTGAAGTCACCATCCTTTGGAATATAATATCAAGAATCTCCAAGTCAGAACGACCAACAGCTGTGCAGGTTTGGGATTCTGGAAACTATCACCCAAAAAAGTTTTTCCTCCCCAAACTGAGCAGTAAGATCCAATCTAGATAAAGGCCCAGATTATCCTTTTCGTCAGATGTAGCCACTAGTGGTTCATCCCCCTGCCCCCAATAAACCCCTGAGAAGAAGCAGGTTAGAAACAATCAGGGTCAAACTAGATGTTAAGGAGCACTACTATTCCTTCCAATTAATCAATTTGCATCTCAGAAAGAGGTTTCCTTGGAGGTACATGTTTCAGAAGTAAGACTTGCAAATTATGGGGCTGTACAGACCGCCTGAAAAAGGTGGTCTGCAGACATCCCAGCAGCAACCAGACGGAGCTGTGCCACTGTGCAGCCCTTACGACATCACTTCTGTGCAACACTGCTGTGTGGGCATGACGTGACATCATGCATCTGGGCGCCCAGACCTTTTTTGCCCTGAACTCGCCACCAGGACGTCACATCCTGGTGATGTGAACAGGGCCTAAGTATTGTCAAAATTCCAAGGATCATCACAAACTACAGCAAGCTGCATGCAAGATACATAGTTGAGGAAAAGCATGCACCATGAGAAACAGGTATCTTTCACCATTTGAAGGAACATGACTTCTAAAAGCATGCTAAATGTAGTATCTTGTTTGACTACCAACCAACAGACAGTGAAAACATGCTTTAGACACATACATTTTCTGAACAGCCTCCCCGTTCTGGCTTGCTGCAGGCATCAATGGGCTTGCAGGAAAACCCATCTCCTTCATATCCATCAGCACAAATGCACCTTGGAGATGAACAGAGAGACCTGTTAATCCACAAAACAGGAAACAAATCTGCAAAGCAGGATCCTTCTGCCCACCACCACCTCCACTAATACTTCTTTGTCATTGGGTTTAAGAAATCATTCTTCAGGGTTCAGAGGGATTTGTGCACACACACACACACACACACACAGAAGACAACAGTATGCATCCAGACATACTGTGTATGTGTGTCTAGTTTTTGCACCATCAACCAATTTACATACACGTGTTGCTCTGTTATATTCCTCTCCTTTTCAGTCTGTCCCAAAACCGATTTTCCAAGGACAGAAGAAAGGAATAGCTGTTTATTACATTTTCACATCATAAAAACTCCAGAATCTTCTTTCCATGAAAAGAGATCAAGATCTGGTCAGTTATGGCCACAAAACAGGATAGGCCCTACCAACAGGCAAAGTTACATAGCTGCCTAAGACAGCAGGTGTGTAGTGTTCAGAAAGGGCAGCAAACTGAGAGTTATTTAATCTATTTTATTGCTGGCAGGGGAGGTGCTTGTGAAATTTTCAGTCTCACATGGCTTGATTTGGTTGAGTTGGAAAGGGTTTGTGTGTGTTGGTTGCTGTTCTGTTACAACAAGCACCAAACTGTCCGGGGGCAAGCCATGCAACAGAAAGACCTACAATAGTGAAAGGGCAACTCACCTTGCAGTATCATTCAGGCTGCAGACTGCATTCACATGACAGGACAAGGAGACACCAGATGCATCACAGTTCAGATTGCTCCTGTCACAGAACTCCCCTGTGTATCCAGCCTTACATGTCCCAGTCTGACACACTCCTTTGCTTCCTGGTCTGTTGTCACAAATTCCATGGACACAGCCACAATCTGCCAAGCAGTTAGAGAAGAAATAATAAGCTAAAGTAATATGAAAAAAAAAATGCTTTCATTTATTCCACCACATAATGAGATAGAAGATCAAGAGGGTATAATTCCCTTTGACTTTCAACCCAAGCAGATTGTTGCTCAGGGCAACCAAGGCTGTTTCAGTAGTCCACCTGGGCCTGAAACTAGACTCCAGATAATCTGTTTCTGTTGGGAGATTTATGCATTCTCTTCCCCCTCCTTAGACAGATAGGGATTTATGCAAACGCCTCTTTCTCTGTGAAGTAGAAGGCTTTCATGGCCACCATCCATAGTTTTTTGTGGGTTTTGGGGCTATGTGGCTATGTTCTAGAAGAATTTCTTCCTGATGTTTAGCTAGCATCTGTGGCTGACATCTTCAGAGAATGAATTCTCTGAAGATGCCAGCCACAAATGCTGGTGAAATGTCGGGAAGAAATTCCTCTTTCTCTCTTCCTCTCTCATTCAAACTAACCATGTAACAGATCTTTCGTTATTCAAAAAATAGCTGCTCCGCGAATGCTTTGACAATGGAAGAGAAGCGGAACAACTCAATGATGTTTAAGAAACGTGATGGACAATCATAACTTTGCGCTTCAGAAACACTTCAGGAACGTTTTGCTATGGTAAGGCTCTGTGTGATAAGATCCTTAGACTCTGAAGACCAGGGTTCGAATCCCCACTTGGCCATGGAAATCCACTAAGTACCCTTGGGCAAACCACACTCTCTCGGCCTTAGAAGAAGGCAATGGCAAATCTCCTCTGAACAAAACCTTGCCAGGAAAACTCTGTGATAGGGTCACCCTGGGGTTGCCATAAGTCAAAATCACCGTGAAGGCACATATTGTAATGATTCCTTCTAACATCATTTGTAATACCCGTCATTTGGACCCTAATCCTTTTTTTAAAAGCCCCAATTATCATCTTAACTCTACTCAACACTAATTTATCTTGCCTGGAAGTTCCTTCCTATTAAATCAGGACTGTAGATTCAGTTACACACCTTCATCACAATTCTCTCCATGCTTGTTTGGGTTTGTACAGATGTGACAGGCAACTCCTTTAAAATTCTCGGAGCAGAGACACTGGCCATTCCCTTGAATCCCATCAGAACACTGAAAAAGAAGGAAGAGCATTTAACACAAGAAATGGAAAATTATGCCTAAGGCAAAATTCAAAATGTTTCAACAGAAAAACAATAAAGAATGGGCAGCCTACAGCCTTTCTTATGTTGCTGAAGTCCACCTCCCAGCAGCCACAGTAGCATGGCTAATTGTCAGGGATGATAGGTGATGTAGCCCAACATCACAAGGAAGGCAACTAATCCCCACACCTGATCTACAGGTGTAACTTTATTTTTCCTATCCATGATGGCGTTTCCAACTCGCTAGCTACATGCTGAACTCATTTCGGTGTTCACTTCCAAAGTAATGACTGCAAAGCCCATTAGTCATATTGAGCACCATTAGGTCACAGGAGAAAAAAGACCATTCTGGACAGTATGCTAAGAGATAATTTTGATAATGGTCTAGTCCAGTGATTCCCAGTCTTTGGTCCTCCAGGTGTTTTGGACTTCACGTCTCAAAAGCCCCAGCCAACTTGACCAACAATTAGGAATTCTCAGGTATGAAGTACAAAACATCTGGCGGGTCAAAGTTTGGGAACCACTGGTCTAGTCATTTTGGAGAAAATTTGAATATTACTGGCCTATACAGTCCGTCCTTGATATCCGTGGGGATCTGTTTCAGACACCCCCCCACCAGATGAAGAAAAATATGGGACCTCGAGTCCCACTGATTTCAGTGGCGGGCATGACATGCACCCCCATTGAAGGCAATGGGGCTTGCTATCCACAGATGGTTAAATCCGCAGTTGGAAAGCCCGTGGATATCAAGAGCCCACTGTATACACAGTCAGCTCTCCATATCCTTGAATTCTTTATCCATGGATTCCACTATCCCCAGCTTGAAAATATTCCAAAATTATGAAAGTTCCAAAAAGCAAACCTTTATTTTACTATTTTCTATAAGGGGACACCATTTTACTATGCCATTTTATATACTGGGACTTGAGAACATCCATGGATTTTAGTATCCATGGGGGAGAGGTGTCCTGGAACCAAACCCCAGCAGATACCAAGGATCCACTGTATATTCCATGACTGTTCAGCCCTACAAAAATGAAGACTTCTTGTTTTAAACCAAATGTGACTCTTAGTTCACTTCTCTTTCCTTGGGAAACTTTAGCCCAACATATCTCTAACTTTAATTTCGTGTGGCAATTCAGTAACACTGCTACTTAATCAAAATACACCAAAAGTATTGCTCAAATATACATCCCTTTGCAAAAATATTTAGGCTGTGTCATTAGTAAGGTATGTGCTCTGCATTTAAAATGAATGCTTTCACATTTTCCTCCTAAGTGTCAACAGGTTTTTTGCCACTTACGTTTCCTCTGCCATAGCACGGATTGGTAAATCCACCAGGACATGGAGTGCAGGAGAGACCAAAAAAGCCTTTGCAGCAACCAGGCATCTAAAAAGACATTATATTATTTGGGATAACATCATCAGCTTTTATACTTAAACAAGGTATCCTATCCCTCCACATCACTGCATCTTCAGTGTTTCACCCCTTGTTTTATTTTAATGTTAGAGAGGTATCATGAAGCTCCTTTGTCAATTCATTTTTTTTAATCTGTAGGGATTCTTTTATAGCAGTGGTTTTCAACCTGTGGGTCGTGATCCCTTTGGGGGCTTGCCTAAGAGCATCGGAAAACACATATTTCCAATGGCCTTAGAAGCGATGAAAATAATTTTATAGTTGGAGGTCACAACAACATGAGGAACTATATTAAAGGATTGTGGCATTAGGAAAGTTGAGAACCACTGTTCTACAGGCAACAGGGACTAGGAAAAGGAAGGCTTTCCCTAGTACTAGTCCCTGTTCTTCAAAGAGTCTCACTTTTCGTGCCATTCGTCTTGAGATGCCATTCTTTATCTCTACCCTTACAGACATAGTTTGCACCTCCACTGCAGAATTAATGCAGTTTAACACCTCTTCAACTGCCATTGCTCAATGGCATGGAATTCTGGGATTTGTATTGGCTCTGGCACCAGAGTTCTGTGAGAGAGCAGGGTAAATGTCTCACAGAACCACACACCCCAGAATTCCATAGCACTGAGCCATGGCAGTGTCAAACTATATTAATTCTGCAGCGTGGAAGCAGCCATAGGACTCAGAAAGGTCACTTATTTAGACTAGCATTCAAAGCATTGTAGTCACTAGCTATGTTAGCTAGGGATTCTGGGAGCTGTAGTCCAAACAAATAACTTTTCCAAGTGCTTGGTGAAAAAAAAAAAAAAGACCCATAGTCACAGATAGAGAGATGGCTAGATAACACTGCAGATGTCTCAAAAGTACTAGCTCTCCCTCCATGATAGGGAAGGAGAGAAAGCACTCTTGGCTTTTGCCTTTGTTTATTGTCTCATAAAGAGGCCTGTGTCCCTTGTCAAATGGATGCATAAATGATGAAGGGAAATCTTTGTCTGGGTCACAGCACAGAGCACAGCACGCAAGAAAACATCATGTGCAGTGCCCACAAAGTACTCTCTGATGCACATTGCATCTGTGGACTGGCGTCAGCCATCGTTAACATAACTGGCAAAATGCAAGGCACCTTTCCCAGTCTCCTTGGCACTGTCTTATAATAGAATTGGAGGCCTTCCTGGAATGTTACAACAACTCTCTGTTGTTATGTATTTTTGCTATCAAATCCGTTTCCAAGTACATGTGGGCATTTGTTTCAAAGGAGCTCAAATTCCAATTGTGTGTGTATGTCCCTACAGATGTTGTTGGGCTATGTAACTCAGCATTCCTTATCACCACTGGCTATACTTGTTAGATGAGAGCTGTGGTCCAACATCAGAAAGAGGGCCATGTTATATTTAATATATGCCATATACTAACAGTAAACTCATTCTTCAAGGGTGGAGCCTTAATATAATGATAAAAGTTGTGAAATATGCAACTAGCAAAATGAAAATTATACCTTTAAATTACAGTATCATACACATAGTCTCTAAATGTATTTACATGTACATAGTTTCATGTGGTTAAAAGTCAAAATTTGGTAAGATGTGATGTTTCAAAAGAAAAAAAATTAAAATAATTAAAATATTTAATTTTTTAATTTTTAATTTTAAAAAGACAGATGTTTGGGGAGTAGTGGTGCAGCCTTCCTACACCCTGCACACTGTGACATTTCATTACAGGACCCATTTGTAAACAGTATAATGAATAATGCATAACATCCCCAGGAAGATAGCCATATTAGTTTGTTCCCACGAGAACAACAATAAGTCTTGTTGCTCTTTAAAAGACTTGATACATTTTATTTGGCAGAAGCTTTCATAGAGTGCCACCCATTTTCTCAGGTAACAATTTCTGCACTGATCAACATCGGCTGATTATCTTTTTAGCATTAAGCAGTGACCTGAACACACCAAATTGACAAGACCTCCTGCCTTGGCCAGGCTCATTGGTATGTCTTTCTCACATCTTTAACCATTCTTCTAAATGGAAACCAGATGGTTTACAGACATCAAGGACCATCATACAGCTGGGTTAGGCAATGTTTTTGCCAAGGATCTGTGTCACCAGAGCCAATTTTCCATGGTCTCAGTTATATCCACAGTTCCACACCGGCAGTGTTTACCAGCTGCTGCAAGAAATCTCACTGCCTCAGAGTTCCAGCTCACAGAGTAAGTTCTCCTAAAAGCTGATACAGTTGACAGGAACCTGGGAATTGTTTTTCAGGTGAGGGTGAGGGCTCAAGGTTGACAAGCAGAAGACTATAGAAATTTGCATACTTGAATATATGCTTACAAAAAAAGAATGATGACGACAACAACAAAAATAAAACTGACTACATCTGTTATCAATGTGACTACTATGAAGACAATGTGAAAAAATGAAATATTATAAAATTGTTTAATGCATAAAATTAATATATCAAGAAATGGGGAAAATATATAAGACAATTTTTAAGCAAACACCAAGATGGCTGTAAACTTGTGACTAATAAACTATCCTGATCTTTGGTGGGGGGCTCAGCCCCCTGCCTCAATTACAGGATCCATGACAGCTGAGAAGGCTAGGTAGGAAATTCACCCTAGGGAAACTATTCTCACTTTAAACTGTTTTGAGTGACAAGGATTGCATCATGCTGAGTAGCACCAGGTGATGACTCTTAGCCATCTCTGTATATGAGTGCACTGAGAGTCAAGGCACCTATGGTGGACTGTTGGTGGACTGTTATTAGTGGTTTGGAGTTAGTGAGTTGGTTGTATTGTTGCTGAGTTGGTCAGATGGCATATGTTGATGGGAGTCAGGAGGAGAATTTGTAAATATCTGTACATATTGCAACTGATGACAAAGTACCTTCAAGGACTTGGAAGATATCAACAAGTGTCTATGAGTTTATTCAAGTAGTTAATGCATTGCCAATACTTAAACTGAACTAGTGCTTCCATACTCTGCAACCGTTAGCTTCTGAGAGTGTTTACCTCAGACAGTAAGTTGGCATCTCTGGACTGGACCTAGAGTTTTTGTTTTTGTTACTGCACATCAGCAGGACATAGAAGAGAGCCAATAAGTACTGCCTAAACAAGATTTCCATTGTTGTTATGCCTTTGAGTACTTTCCGACTTATGACAACCCTATCATGCATTTTCTTGGCAAGTTTTGTTCAGAAAGGGTTTGTCTTTGCCTTTCTTGGAGATGAGAAATTGTGACTTGCCCAAGGCCAAGGTCACCCAGTGGGTTTCCATCCCTGAGTCAGAATACAACATTCAAATGAATACACTGGATTTTTTTTTAATATGCCCTGTTTTCCCGAAAATAAGACCTAGTAGAGGTTTTGCTGAATTGCTAAATATAAGGCCTCCCCTGAAAGTAAGACCTAGCAAAGTTTTTTTTTCATATAAATACATATACAGTATATAATAAATGTTCAATTTTTTTGGTTCAACAATAAATGTGAATTCTTCTTCATGGAAAACATAAGACATTCCCTGAAAATAAGGCCTACCACATCTTTGGGAGCAAAAATTAATGTAAGACACTGTCTTATTTTCGGGGAAACATGGTATATGTAGTTTACATATATATAGTGAATGTTCAGCAAAAGTGTGTTTGTCCAAGGACACATTTCAGAAAAACCTCATGGTGGATCTGTCAGATGCTCATGGGATCAAAAATAAGATGTCCAAACAAATACCATAGTTGGAAGTACCTTATACTTACCACAATAGTTTGGTTGCATTTCTTGTTGCAACCTTTCTTCATCAAGTTCAGACCTAAGGGATCGTGGATGTAAACACAGTCCCCTGAAAAGACCTCATGACCCTTTGGAAAGAAAATAGTTTGTGAGTACAAAAAGAAGTTCTCACAGAACATCCTAAGTATGTCCATAATATCTTGCTAGCCAGAGCTAGCTCTCCTGAAAAGCTGAAGAAGACTGAGCTGTTAACACGCCATTTAGGAAGCACGTCTGTCAAGAAAAGCCACCAACCTTCTCTTCCCCTCTCAATGGTCAATAATACAGATGCTCTTCATTTTCACCTCGCAAAAAAGCAGAGCAATGAAAATGTAGCAGAGACAGTGGAGATTATCACACGGAGGCTTACTGTCTTTAAAATGTGGCTAAATCCCTAAAGCGCAAGGGTGTGATTGCCAGTTGCACTTGTCTCCTGTGAAGAAATTGTCATGGAGGCATCCCATTAGTAAAGCGTTTGTGGAGCTGCCATTTTTCTGCATGATGGGAACTTCCATTATGCAGAGAAATGGCGGCTCTGTGAATGCTTTAATAATGTGACACCCCCATGACAATTTTATCACAGGAGACAAGCATGACTGGCAATCACACCCTTGCGCTTTAGGGATGATCTAGCCACATTTTAAGGACAGTAAGCCTCTGTGTGATAATCTCCTATGCCACAAACATGTGGCAGCAGTTAGAAAGAGAAGAGCTAAAACTAAATATGTAAGCAGCTTTTCATGAGCTTTGGGGAACCAATTCCATGATGCCCAATGGTCAAGACTTCATCTATTGTGGCAAGACCAGTCAAGACTTTGAAACATTTTGATGGCCATACTTTTTAAAATTCCTGTGAAGTATGAATGTGCCTTTTGTTTTTATGTGTATTCCCAACAGTCTCTTTCTAACAGAGAGGACTCCAACCAAGCATCCACTAAGACTGGTTCTCTGGCATAAGCCTGGAACAACCAGCATTCTTAACAAATCTGCCCTCTCACTTCAACCTTCTCAGCTCCCATTCCACAAACACCTGAGAGGCTACAGTTGTAAAGTAAAACTATGTGTGTATATATGTATGCAGAGAAAGATAGAAAGAAAGACTAAGAAGCCACTGTCTCAATTATTTTAGTCAATCTGCAATTTTACAAATTAAAAGAGAAATTCATGGAAAAATTGTCAAGGAGGCAGAACCCAGAGAGAGTTCTGAAATGTAACACAAGCTATAAGCTAGGCTTGTTTCAGTGTCAGTGGCGCAACACCGCTTTCAGATATGCTCCAAGTAGTTTTATTTACTCCACTCTGCTACAGCCAATGTGGACTCAACTGGTGAGCCTATAGTTGTATTCCATTAATGTCAGCACCTCAGTTTCCAATGCATAGATGGGCATAAAATTTTGATTCTGCCCATTATCAGTTTAGGGGGCCTGAATTTCTATTTATTTATTGTGGAACCTCTGATGAACTTCCATTTTCCATTAGATTTTAGATTCTAGAGGCCTGGTTTTAGGACCAAAGTAGACAAAATTCTTTACAGGGATAGCCAGCTGCTATGTTTTGTCCTTCTCCATCATGGAGCCTTCAAGATTCTGTTGAACTCCCAGTTGCACCACGAAATGGACAAAAAAATTTATGGAAATATGTGTTTACTGTATATACTCATGTATAAGTCTAGAAATTTAGGTCAAAAAATTGACCCCCAAAAACTGACTCAACATCCATGAGTCAATATAAATACTGTATCTTAACTCTTATTTAAAAGAAGGAACCATCTCCTGGTGAAAAGCAAGAGTATAATATGGGAAGCACCAACCTCCTTTACAAGAGTAGAGTTATGTCTGCTGGAATTTTATAAGTTCTTTGACATTGTTTTGCTTTGCTTCATCCTTTAGATCCTTTGCTATATGCCCCTAAATTTGACCAACTTATCCATTGGTCATAGCAAAATCCATAATTTTGGCCCCAAAACTTGCCCTCAACTTATAGATGAGGTCGACTTATATTCAAGTATATACGGTATGTGACTGAAAACATTTTTCATTCAAATCTTCCATTCATTTTGCAAAGAAAATTTGACTTTCCACAAACCACCAAAACAAATAAACAAACAAAACAGAATTAATCACCATAACTTGGCTCTGGGGTGGGCAAACACTAGTATTAAGAGCATCACAGTCCACACAAGATCCCTGAAATAATAATAAAAAAAGAATAAAAAATTTATTCCATTAAAACTTGTGTTGTGAAACATACACAATTCCAAAGTTCATTGTCATCACAGGTACCTGATTAAGGAGAAATACTATGCAAACTATGAGGCTAAAACTTTGCCATTTTAACAAATTAAATATTTTGACAAGAGTAAGAGGATTGCATTAATTTTTCTCCTGCATTACCTGTATTGCTAAAGGAAACCAATATATTACTCAGTAGACCCACACTACCTGTCCCATTCACTGGTGAACACTTGGAGACTCAGCACTTCAAGAAATACCCCCTCTCCTTCTCCATCACCACTATGGCAAGCTTTGTCTCTGCTTTGTCATGGGCTGCTGTAATGAAAAAATCTATGAGGTTTTTGTGTTTCAAATTTGAGTTTGTGTCTACATATATTGATAACAAAAGCATTTCTGGACTTAATTTTACTTCTTGTTGGTAATCAATGAAATTTGTTCAAGTACCGATTGCCAAAATGTGTTTATTTTGGGGTAGTCTAGCCACATGTGTAAAAATGTGCCATTATCATTACAATCATGCCAACATTTGGAGGAAACATTTTTAACCATTCTGGCTAGCTTCACTGGAGTCAAATACCACTTGTGTATAATTTTCAAGATGTTTTCTCTAATCAATGCTGATCTGGATTTAAAAGGGGTGGAAGACTAAACTGTAGTCCATTTTGAAATTGGAATTGAAAGATTCAAATTCATTTCCCAAGTTAGTTCTATGCCACGGATATTTTGGTAAGAGTGGTCAAACAGTTGTAGATTAAAGATGTTAGTCCTTTGGTGCTTTGGGAGGGAGGAAAACATTGTGCCTCAAATAAGGTAAATGATTTAGGTGGTCCTCCTATTTCCTTATTACTATTACTATTTTTTAAAGGAGGGTTTTACGTACGCATCAGGAATGGCATAAACATCACACTTAGAGCTAACCCAAGACAACTGGCTGTTTGAAGTAGATTGGCAAATGCCATTCCTCCTCTTCTCAGTAAACACCATAACACTCAACAGTGGTCAAGTTATGTATGTATGTGAGGAGAAAATTCCACAAATGCCTTACAAGCAAATATAACATTAACAGTAAAGTAGATAACTAATGCTATGCTGCCCTTTCATGACATACAACACCAGCTGCCTAAAACAGCTGCTTCACACTGCTTCATAGCAGGCCTGATATAAAAAGCTTTCCCACTGTTTCTGGATATGAGGTTGGCTGTCTACTACAGGTTGATCTCTATAAGCTGACTTGACCAAAACAACTGCTGAGGAGCAAAACAAGTCAAAATTGGCCCTTTAGAGAGAATGGGGTAGTATTTTGAGGGCTTAACACCAATTTAACATCAATTTATTTTAATTTTATCACTATGTTTTAGCTGATTTTGTTCTGTTGTTTATGAACCACCTTGGGTTCCACACTAGGAGAAAAGTGGCATACAATACAATCAATCAAATATATTTTTTTTTGTTGTGTTACAGTTAGGGAGGAAATGTTTCTCTTCTCAAATGTTTCTCTCCTCAAGATTAAAGACTGCTCAGGATTTCTCAAAGGATAATGTATGTGCCTTCCCACAGTCTATTCTCTCTCTAGAAAGTAACTTGTCATTTTACAACTTGATGGCACTGTAGCAGTAGTAGCAGAAACAGTAGTATTTATTTATTATAAGTTTATATTCCACCTTCTTTTCCCAATGAACTCAGTTTCCTCTTCCATTCTTCACCTTATCTCCAGACTTATGCTGTGAGATAAACTAGGTAACTAGTTCAAGGTTACCCATTGATTTTTAAAGGTGATTTGAACCTGGATTTTCCAGGTCCAGTCCAATGCTCTAATAACTTTGCCGTATGGTGGTGACAACAATAACTGATGCTATCGTGTCCCTAATAAGCATAATTATGTGTAATGTCACCATTTCTCTGTGCTGCCATAATAGTAGCAAATGTCTGTGAAAATCTACTCTCCCTGTGGAGGTTGTATACAAAGCAAGAGGAGAACTTCCCAAATGGATTTGATATTGAAATAAATAAAATGCTCATGTTAAGAAGCCCATTTTGAAGCATCTGCTTGCATACGTAACTGCTATGACAATAACAGTGACCAGTTAATCTCTGTGTAGAGAAGTTCTGTCTGCCTCTCCATCTAAGCAACAGGAAGCAGATGTTCACACTGAGGTGATGAAACAGCTCCAGACCAATTGGCAGGGGCTGCATCAACAGGAAGGGCCAGCTCTCCAAAGAATTGCAATAGTGTGGCCTCTGAAGAGCCAAACTGTCTTTCTGACTCATATATATGGGTATAATGTGGAAGCATAAAAATTGCACGCACAACCAAAAATGTGACTCTTAGAGTCATGTCAAAAAAGAGGAATTCACTGGGGAAAATAGTTGACTTAGCAGAAAAGCTGTCCTGAGGAAATGGTCAACCACAAGACAATCACTCTCTGTTGGAGTTCTTATTGAGAGGATGCAGCGTGTTTTCCCATCAGAACAGGATTTTCCTACAACAGAGGAGAATAACATGTCAGGAAAAGGAGAGAGACTGGAGAGACTTAACTGACCTCTACAATTTTGTAACTTTGTTCGTTGCACCGGTGTGGCAAAATAGGGACTATCGATGGTGGAATGAATATGCCATCCAAGGTGTGAATGATACCATTTGAGGCCAAGATGTTCCTTTTATTTATTGCAACCTCTGAGTCACCCATCAGAATTCTTCCCTGAAGTTAAAAAAAAAAAATCATCAGAGTTGTGTTAATTGACACAGCCAAAGAACTGTGTAAGGCAGTGCTATGGATAAACAGACTTTGGCCAATTTACCTCTTTGATGTAAAAGCTGAAACATTCATTCATTGTTGAATTCACACATTTTGAAAGCTATGTATGAAAAATCAACATTTTGTTTTGCATAAATATGCTTTAATGCCAGCCAAGGTTAGATCAAACATTTCCCTAGGTTTTTCAGCCAAATGTGCTAGACATTCTGTTAATTTCATTTGGAGGAACAACAGAACAAGGAACTTACATCCTCACTGACACTGATTTTCAGGATCTGATTTGCCATTGTCAGAATACGAGGCATCCCTATCAGCATTTCCACTGGCACCTGGAAAACAGAGTGTGCATTGCATTGTTATAGCCAGGAGATGAAATCCTGAACCAACATTTTCTGCTTATGAGCCACTTTTGTTTAGCACCCATAACCCTTGGCTTTCTGGACAGACATAGCTATCATCTACCTATGGGTGTTTCCAGTTCCATGCTGGAGAAAGGTAAGCTAAAAACAGAATAGAATAGAATAAGAACATCTTTTATTTTGTAACTGCCCTGCTTGCCATTGCCTAACATTTATATCCTTTTTGCGTTTTCTTAACATTTATTTCAAATTTTTTTCTTGCCACAAACTTCATTAAGGAAACAAAGCTGGAATAATTGTAGAACTCCTTTTCCCTGGTAGATCTAGGAACTGTCTGCCTAGAACACCCCAAGCTTTAAAGCTGATAGCAAGATGGGGATAAGAAAGTGAGAGGAAGCTTCTACCCTTCTAGGCAGGATCCTATAGTGACAAATCTCTTACATAATGGTTTGTTACATAATGGATTGACACTACATATTCATGCAGGGCGGCTGTGGTTGCAAAAAGGAAAGGAGCAAAAAGAGGAGGCAGTTCCTCCTGTTCTACACCAACTATTTCTTGAATGCCTGGCTTAAGGGTCCTCGAAGCCAAAGTACTATGGGAGAGACCAATTATAAAACTGAATTCTTTCCCACACTGTAGCTATCACTTCTACTACTAAGAACATCTGAAAACAAAGGGTTTGTAATCTTCTCCATCAACAGAAGGTAAGGGATGACAAGTTGCTAGAGTAATACTTTCACACCATCCAAAAAGCCAAAAGGCTCCAAAACATTCTGATGTTACCAGAATATTTTGAACATGGGATATTTGTATATTTCTCTTCAGTTTCAAAAATGAGATTTATATCCCCATCACAAATGGCTGAGGTGCTTTTAAATTAGCTTGAAGGGTGAAATTTGATGCAGTTCAGTATAGCAAGAATGAAGACTGAAATATTCTGTAAGCAATACAATTGGGCAATTGGCAAGCATGCAGGAAGACCAGATGCCATAACTGCAAAGGAGGACAAGGCACCGGGAAATGTAGGGCATTCAATAAAAATGCAGGATATTACAAAATAAAAGCCGAACATAATAAAAACACTAACATAAATTCATTTTATATGGTTTATTTACAGCTATATTACATATACTGTATTTTATTCAACCATATTTTTCTGATGAAATCATCTTTGCTAAAATGCCTAGTTAGCTTGCAATATACTTACAGAACTATGAGCTAGACAGATGCTTAAAATGGTACTTTACTAGCTACAAACCCTTGACTGAATCTACATTTAAATTATTCTTTTCATTTGTTCATTGTGCTGAAATTAAGGAATAAACCCATTCAACATTTACAATGTGTCCTCAAGCAGCCCATTGCCTAACATGTTTGCTGCCCCTTTTCCCTCCGCGAAACAAACATGCCCTGATTTCTGCGGGTAAGTCTTGTATGCTGCTGCTCCTAGGAAAAAATAATTTTAGATCCATCCTGTTCCCCTATTTGCAGTGAAGACAGGCTTCCAAGTAGATGAATTTATCAAAGGCAAATAGCAAACATGGTTCTACTCAATGTGTTTCTTGGTCATGCTCAAAATGGAGGACATTTTGGAATCCCTCCTGGACAGAAGGTTGAAATGTAGGACATGTCCTGGAAAAGGAAGATGCCTGGTCACCTACAAGTATATCACTGCTTAGGATAAACATCCATGTTTCTATTTAAAACCACTGGATTGAGTTCCAGGACCAGGTGTTGCTAGGTCCTAGCAACAACTAAAGTCTTCCCTAAACCAAACTGAAGGCAGGTACTTCCTTGATTTCCTTAGTTCCTTAATGGAATATAGTTCTTTAAGAACTAAGAACCAAGTCCTCCAGCTGCAGTTTCTAATTGCTCTGTTGATCTTTGTAAAAACACCTGTTTCCAAAAACCATTTTTTTAAAAAGAGAGAAGACTCTCCTATATCCACATGTTGAGGTTCTTCTTGCTTGGTATTATTGTTTTGTAAACTGTCAATTTGCAAGATCATAGCTCTTAATTTTTAATTTTTTCCCGATCATTGATAGAACCATGTCAACAAAAAGTGTGGAATTTTCAAGTGTAAGCAGCAGGGAGCAGCCTGAGTTTTACAGGGAACAGCTGGAGTTTACCATGAAAGTCCATTAATAATCACAGGTCCTAGGTCCAAAGTGATATGGAAAACCTTGTAGGAAGATGCCAGGTAAAAGAACAATAATTTAAACTAATACTATTACCCCTAGTGAATTGTTTCTTATTGACTAGATAGTCCCCTGATTGTCAGTCAGGAACAACTCAGAGAACAGATGTGCAATTCATTGTCTTCCTTTTGAGTATGACAGAGTATGACTTGCCCAAGGTCACCCAGTGGGTTTCTATGGCCAAATGGAGACCCCCAAGTGGGGTCTCTTGAAATACTAATTTAACACTGCAACCATTACAGTCAGCCCTCTATATCCATGAATTTTTAATCCACAGATTCAAGAATCCATGTTTGATTTTTTAAATATAGGAATTCCAAAGACTAAACCTTGATTTTACCATTTTATATAAGGGATGTCATTTTACTATACCATTGCATATAATGGGACTTAGGTATCCATGGATTTTGGTATCCATGGGAAGTCTTGGAACCAAACCCAAGCAGATACCAAGGGCCTAATGTACAATAAGCTGCCCCATTATTAATCGGGCAAAGTTCCAAATAAGTATGTGCTCAGTGGGAAATTACATGCAAACATACATAGGAACTGAGTACAATATGACTATAGCTCCATTCCAACAGATCACTGCATACAGTGGTGGTTTTGCATTAGTGATCTGGAAACATCCAGTAGATGGGTGAGCACTACAAGTCCCTTTTAAGATCAAGATATTAAAGGACTTTTGTGGTTTTAAAAGAAAAATTGCATGTAAGTGATGGCAGGAATAACCACTTCAATTATTTATTTTTAAAATTGTAAATCACTGTTTAGCTGATATGTATTAAAATGCTTTTTTGCTTCTCCTGTTGTTGTATTTTCATTGTGCTAGCCAAACAGAGACCTAAAGGATCTGAAGACATTTCAGGCAAACCAATCCATTTATCTTCTTTGATACCCAAAAAGTTTTTAATAAGGTGCAGATTGTTTGCAAATGTGTTGAAATGAAGCAGGAAAAAAGAGGTGGAAATGCTGGTGCCTTACCTCTGCTGTTGAGTAGATATGGTGTTTCACAAGTTCCTGAAGCTTGTTTATTCCCTGGAGCAGGAAGAAAGCAATTAGATCATTCCAGACACATTTTGCATAACTACAATAATGAGTGCTGATTGCTAATATAAATGCCAAATGCTTGAGTATGCAAATTATACCTCAAATGGGTTATTTCAAAATCAGAATTCCTTCCTGAAGTATCAAAGGAAGGACAACATAGTTTGTACAAATGTGCTGAGAATATTTTTTGCAGCCTAAGAAGTTCAACTTTTATATACCAGGAAACATAATGTTTGTGTATTTATCAGTGTTCTAAGCAGATACTCTTTTAACAACACACTTGTATGTGCAAAATCAGAGTATTCAGAAAGGTTACAGTATCAAAGGGCCTGGAAGGAAGGTGCTGGTCAGCAAAGGAAAAAGGACAGGATGTCACTCGAGGAGAGAAGGAAATGTGTTGGACACAGAAGATTTACTCCTTGACCTCTGAACATCTTGCCTGTATAAGCATTTCTCGAGAGCCAGGCAAGCTAGAACCAGGCTTTCTGGTTAAATAAACTAAAAAAGGGAAACAGAAAGCCATATTTGGTGCTAATTTTCATATTCTAGTCTACATGTCATAATGCTAGCTGGACTTTGGGACTACAGAGTGGAAGAGTTTACCTGTTTGGACTACAACCCCCAGAATTACATACACTGTGCTAGTCAGAAGGTTAGGGAGCTGTTGCTCAAATCATGAGCCTCAAGCAGAGCTTGGAAAAGCTAAGTCTCTTTCATATTACATAAGTGCAGCACTTCAGTGTTGCTTAACTGCCATGAACCCATCTATGGAATCCTGGGATTTGCAGTTTCATTAGATGGGCCAAGCTTCAGATGCTGCAAATCTGTAGGATGTAGCCATGGGAACAGTATCAATATCCAATAACTGTGTAGTGTGAAAAAGAACTAAGGAGTTTATCACACAGTAAATAATGCGACTTATCCCCAATGAGATACAGTCACTTTTGGGGTTAACAGTGGTTATTATTGGACGTGAAATTGCCACCACTGCTGCCGGGCAACTGCAAGCTGGGTCCCAGCTGCGCTCAGCTGATTGCTTTGCAAAAATGGCAGCCTTCCGTTTATTCAAAGCAGTTGGCTGGGCATGGCAGCAGCAGCGACTTTACATGCAATAATGCCCACGTTTAACCCCAAGTGTGACTGTATCCCATCAGGGATAAGTCGCTTTATTCAGAGTGCAATAAACTCCTAAGACGATCAGGGAATGCTTATTACTTTTATTTCAGATAGTCTACACCCTGCCCTTTTCTGTTCGTCTGTCTGTCTGTCCATCCATCCGATCATCCAATTTACACTTGACCAAGATGCCACATAATATGTTAACATGTGAATTCCTTGCAAAGTACTGTGTTGTATTAATGTGAATAATTGTAGAGGTGGAGTGCATGTAGCAAAAATAAACAAAATTAAAAAACATGTGTGTTGAATTATGACTTATATAACCTTTGTGTGAAGCTGACTCCTATGAGGAGGTGACCTCTCTAGACAATTTGTAGATTGTGACTGTCAAGGAGTCATTCCTATGATATTCATCTTTATAATTTATTATGTTCCTTGTGAATCATCTGAAGGTGGTTCAGGCAAGAACAATAGGCTACATCAACCTTCCCCAGCTTGGTGCCCTCTAGATAAGTTGGATGGCTATGGTGGTCAGGCATAATAGTCCAACACATCTGGTGAGCACCATAGTGGAGGAAGCTTGAGTAATCAGACCAGCCATTAATCTGATTAAAGTGACAAATCGTATATCCTTGAGGTAATTGTAAAGCTACAACATTGTTTTGAGATCAGTAATGCAAACAGTCTCACCTCTGTGAAGAGATAAATTAGCCTTCCATCTCTCAGTTTATCCACAGCTTCATTACTTGGTACAAATACAGTGAAAGGTCCAGGGCCATCTAAAATTGAGGGCAGACCACAATTCTGCAAAATATTAGGAATCATCACCATGGATATTACAGTAGAAAATGATTAGCAAATCAATTGCTTTCAGTGTATACTGTAATGAACTGGCTCACAGAAGTGAGTAACAGATTATGACAATTTTCCCCCAGGATTTTGCTAAGTGTGTGTGTTCATGTGCCTTCACATTGCCTTCTGATTTATGGCAAACACAGTTCATAGAGTTCTTAGGCAAGAATTACTTGGAGGTGGTTTGCCTTCCTCTGAAATATAGCCTACAGAACTTGGTATTCCCTGACAGTCTCTCATTGAAACACTATTTTAAATATTAATATTCAGTTGTAATCCATATATAACTCCTAATCTGACTAAAGTCCTATTGAGATGAACAAATTAGCTATAGTTAATTTAAGACCAATTGATTCCAACAGGATTTTCTGAGACTATTTCATTGGATAAGAACCAATGTATGTAAGAGAAAAGTTACATGCCTTCAGATGGTCCCTAAATAGACAAAAGGATAAAATGACTTGACATCTGAAGACTGGAAACTCATCTCTTGAAATTATTTCAGTAATTCATCAGAAAGAGGAATTAGGCAATGCTGGAGAGCATTTAAACCATTATTATTATTATTATTATTATTATTAATTATTATTATTATTATTATCCTTTCTATAGTGCTGTAAATTTATACAGCGCTGAACATTGTTTTTGTTGTTGTTGTTGCCTGTATGAAAAGCGTGGGTGGATTCCATGCAGACATCAAAATTATAGCTCTGTAATCTGGTCAAAAATCCATACAATCAACTGGGTTGGGGAAGTGGAGTGGGAGCATCTAAGGCCTGAAACAGATGGGTCAAAAGAAATGGCTTCCAGCTGCTTTGGAGGCATGGTGTTCAGAAGTCGCATATCCCTAAAGTGGCCAGAAGCCTCTCCGAAGCGTCTTTGAGGCGGCAGGTGCCAGACTTTTCAGGATCAGATTTAATCCACTCCTGCTGGCAGTCCATTGTGGATCATGGCAGTGGCCTGCTTTGGGAGCGGGCTGTGTGGTAGCCATGGTCCTAGCCCAATTGGGGCCGTCTGCTTCAACCCTAAATTACATTATACACAATACACAAGAAAGGTCATGTGCCTAAACTTCATAAAGTGATTCTATTATCCCTGAGGGAAATATATTTCTATGTAAGGGATATGGCCCTATTGCCACACACACATTATGCTACACAATTGTTTTTAATTGCTGTAAGTCCAACTTTGACTTATGGTGACCCTATGAATAAGACACCTCCAAGTCAATCTGTTGTCAGAAGCCCAAATCAGGTCTTGCAAACTCATTTTACAAAATGCATGTCACAAAAAAAATTACATCTGATAGTTTGAAAATATTAGTTGATTTCATGGAGGAATTTCTTAAAATAGTTAATTTCATTTTCATCCTACATCTTTTCAATACATCTTGGAACATCCCAACACAAGGATAACTCTGCTGAAATCAACAGGTCTTAAATAAGCTTAACTTTCTACAGGATTATAGCCCTACTCTGTCTGTCTAGGTGAAACTACACATTGGGGTGGTGGTGGTGCATATTCCCTGTGATTACCATTCTCTTTCCACAACTGCATTTCACCAGAAATATAATAATAAATAATAATAAATATAACTTTTATTTTATACCCCCTTTTTGCCGTAGCAATCAAAGCAGCTTACAGAATTTAAAATGATACAACATTACATTATTCAGTAATTAAAACTAAAAATAAATCCAATGTTTATTTTCCAATGATGAGTCACAAAAAAGAAACCTAATGTAAGCTGTGTAGGTGAGGAAAGGCAAGTGATATGATAAACAAACATCTTCCGCAATTTGAAGATGCATGTGTTTTAAATAACTGCTAATCTAGTTTGATGCTTCTAGAGACAGATTCCAAAAAGATTATTCTGGAAAGAAAAATATACTGAAATTTCATAATCCAGACCAACAGCTATATTACCAAAATGCCTTCTGTGACTCTCCTTGATAAGAATAAGCTCCTGAGTCTTACTTTTTTTTTAATTGAGAACTCCATTAGCTCTCTCTCTTTTTTTCTTATTAATCAAGAACTCTTTTCTAGCCTCTAAATTAAAACATTCATATAAAAATTAAAAATATATATTTCTAAGAAAATACTACAACAACCCAGTGCTTATTTTACTGACTGTAAGGTGCATAGATGAGGAAGATAGCCTTACTTCCAATATAGTTTGAAATCGGCTGGCAATCTCCATTGAAGCTAGAATCTCTGTAACTGTTTTCTGGGGGGGAAGGAAAGAGAAAAGACACAAGATAAAGAATCCTTGGATAGAAAGGGCTGACTGTAGCTGAAAAGACCAGGAGGCCACCAAGTTGGGGAAACTGGATGGTGTTATTTGAAATATGTTAATCATATGTATCTTTCAAGTAACATTCGGAGTAGGTATAATGCCATGTCTGCTATATTGTGTCACAAGGGAGCAAATGCAAAGGATGTAGTTACAATGGAACAAATACGGCATGTAAAATATTGTAATGCCCCACGGTATGTTGCCAGCTTGTAAATATCTCTGGATTTACATCCAACAAAATTTACTTCTAGTAAATTGAAATACTGTAAATAGTATTTTTTGGATGAGATGCTGCTCCCAAGCTGTGGACTTCCCATTCATGGTAAGCTAGCTTTGGTTTTTCTCTGTTCTCTTTTTACCAGCAGGCAAAGACTTTTTTTTTTATTTAGACAGGCCTTTGGCAATAAGCTGGTTGTTTCACATAGATCTTTAATGCTGTGTATGTGTGTACTATACTTGCATTTTTCTTACTTTGTTTTAAATGCTTTTTGATTATTAAATTTGATTGCTTAATTAAAAAAACTTTTATACAAACATTAGACATTATGCTTTATCAAATATAATCAGAAAGTCCTTCAAGAGTTCCTCCAACTAAGATTAAGGCAGATTGCTCCATGTCTAAAGAGATTTTGGGAGAGACAAGGTGAGGAGTGTATTTAAATTAGGACTCAGAAAAAAGTGATTCTAAGTTTCCTAAGTTTTTCATAGAAAATGTGATTCTAATGAAATTTAGGAGATTATCGCAAGAACCTATCCCCGATGGGACAGATGCATGTTTAACCCATCAGTGATGGATCTTACTGTATTCCCCTATGGCAGCCCATATGCAACCTGAACTTATTCCACAGCTTTTCAAAAACAGGATTTTCCAATTCTTGAAAACCCACGGGATGAGAAAAGACTGCATATGGGCTGTCAACTGGGAATGCAGTAAGAGCCATCACTGATGGGTTAAATGCACGTCTATCCCATCTGGGATAGGAGTGTGTGATAATCTCCATTGAATCAATTTTTTCTGAGTCCTGCTTTATATATAGTGCTCTATAGCTTTTTCCTGAGTCCTACTCTATATACTTGACTATAAGCTGACCTCATGCACAAATTGAGGGTGAGTTTGGGGGCTACAACTGTGGATTTTGATATGACCAGTGGATAAGTTGAGGGCAAAACTTAGGGACATGTAATAAAAGATCTAATGGATGAAGCAAAGGAAAACAATGCCAAAGAATTTACAAAATCCCAACAGGCATAACTGTTTACATTCATGCTAAAGGCTGGATTGGTGGGGACAGGGGGAGTAAGTGCTTCCAGAACAGATTACACTCTTGCCTTTCACCATGGGGTAGTTCCTTTTTAAAATAAGAGTTAAAAGCACAGTGCTTACATTGACCAGTGGATAAGCTGACTCAAGTTTTTTGGGTCAACTTTTTCACTAAAGTTCTAGACTTATACATTAGTATATACAGTAATTTAAATATAGTACTATACAGCTTATTTACAACTGTAACTGTAGGGATATGAAGGGAACGTTTTATTTTATTACAATTTCTTTCTAGGTGCACCTTTACATTTATATATCAGGATTTGTAGAGAACATGAACCATGTTGTCAAATCACTCTTAGAAAATGTCTGGGGCTTCACTAAATACTGTTAATGGTAGAACTGACCAGTGTACTCTGAAGAAGAAATCTATAAGATACTTTGGAGCTTATCGCACAGCCCTTTGGTGTGCTCCCAGTGTAGAACGAAAGGGGGCGGGTTGGGAACAGAATGGGGAAATCACCAATTTTATCACACACTGGAACGCTGCTGATGCCCCTGGGAGTTTCCATATCATTCCCAATCTGTCTCACAGGAAGCAATTTTCAGGAACGCTTCTGAACAATTCCTGAAAATCACCTCCCGTGGGATGGATCGGGAATGGAACGGGAACTTCTGGCAGCATCAGCAACGTTCCGGTATGAGATAAAATGGATGATTTCCCCCATTCTGTTCCCATCCCATCCCCTTTCATACCATGCTGGGTGCATACCAAGGGGCTGTGTGATAAGCTCCTCTGTCACAATCCCCATCATCTGCCAATCATCTGCCCTCCTCTCATTTTCAACAAGTAAAAAGGAGTATTTCAAATACCTCTGAGTTTCCAAGCTCCTCCATGGGTTTTTTCCTTAAGGTATTGACAATATGTATAATGCCATTAGCAGCTGGAATGTCTGGCCTTTTGATGGTATACAACTCTCCTGGGATATCTGAATATCTGAAAGTGCTGAATCCAGTGGATCGTAACCTCTGGTGGGGGGAAAGGATTATTCTGAGATGAAAACGCAAGTACAGTAGATAACTGACAGAATGAGACACCTGTCCTTATTGGCCAAGATGTGAGTTTTGTTTCCACCACACCACACCATTTCCTTATTCTTCTTGAAAGTACCTTTCTTAGTTTTGACTTTGCTGGAATCTTCCAGTAACTACATTAATCAAAACCCACTGTTTTCTCCACATGTCTCTTCCCCTCATATATCTCAGCATCTAACCCAGTTGTTGTTTTTAGGCCTAGTTTCCACTTTATTGTTCACTTTATTAGTTACATTTATATCCTGCTTCTTCTCCAATAAGCTCACGCTTGTATACATGGTTCTTCTCCTCTTCACTTTATCCTTGCAACAACTCTTTGAGAGAAAGTGACCACCCAAGATCATCCAGAGAGTTTCATGGCTCAGTGTGGGACTGAAACTGCATCTACCAACTCCCATTCCAGTGCATTGTTCTGTGTCTCTACATGTTGGGCGATAACTGAATTGACCCCACTGAAAAACATATTGCCTGAGGTGATCTGAGATTACACTGAAGCTCAAAATGTAGTAGCATACATTCCCACATCAAAGTCATCAATATTGAACCTGGAACGGCGAATCGGCTTGAGTTGAACTAATTATTTTTAGTATAGAATTCTGGCCAAAATGCACACTCTCAGAGAGAGGGAGGGAGAGAGAGTAGGAGCAGGAAGACAAAAACAAAAATATGTAGGAATCATTGGTTTATGGTGGGAGGGAAATTAAGTATGATACATCTGTATTTCAAAATGAATGAAAAGTCCAAGTAATAATAAAATGTTTTGAGCTAAATCTATTGCAAGTGAAATCCATAAGAAATGGCAACAATACTGAGCAGAATATACAACTAAATCAGGAGAATTTGGGAGAAAAGCATTGGACAACTCTTTGTATCTTATTCAAAACTAAGCATGGGACTTAAGAGTACAGTGAAAGTGGAGAATCAGTGAAAAAAGAGCTGAAACTGATTCAAAGTAGATTTATCTCCCCATTTTAAGTCTCTCAAGACAAGTATAGTATATAGAAATAAAATAATTATTTTACCTCATCATTGAAGATTACTTTATGTCCAGACAATGTCCACAGCTCCTTGGGTTTGATCTTATCATTCAACAAATGCTGTCCAGGTATTATATGCATTTTGCATAAATTCTGTGCATATGTAACCTTTCCAGAGAGAAAATATGATATCAGTGACCAGAAATCTTACTATATTTTCTGCACAATGTTTTTATAATAGTATTTCTAATTCAACAGTACAAACATTTGCTCATATAGTGATATATCAGCTTGGATAATTTAAGGTATTATTAAAATTAGGAATCAGTTTTAATTTTACAGGAGTAAGAACTGAAACAGCTTATGTTTTTGTTTACAAACTGGGTTGCTTCCACACTAACTAATTTCTCTGGTATTGCCACCTTTTGATTCTCTAACTGTTTAACAAAACTATCAGATCGATCAGATTTAACAGGACTATCCACTTCTGAACTTTCTTCAGGGATTGAACATCACACTACATCATGTCTTTCCATTATCTTAGCAAGAATGCTACATCACCACCCTAAATTTAATATGGCAAAGGCAGAACTACTCATTTCCCCCCAAAAACCTTCATTACATTATACATTTTACATCACTATCAATAATGTTCCCATCCACCTTGTGAAGGAAGCACAGAGTCCTGGCTTTGTCTGACTCTTCTTTGTCCTTTTTACCTCCTCCTGTTGAGCCTGAAGCAAAGTCATGTCAATTTTTCCTTTATAACGTCACTAAAATTAGATCTTTCCTCTTTGTTTCCTCAGCCAAAACTTTAATCCATGCTTTAACACTTTGTTTCCTCAGCCAAAACTTTAATCCATACTTTAACACTCATTTCTCATCTCAGTTACTGTAATCTTATTTTGACTGGTCTTCTGTTATCTTATCTTAGTCCATTGGTTTCCATTCTTCATTCTGCTGCTAAGATTATCTTTTTGGCCCATTATTTTGGCCCATCATTCTTCATGTTACCCCACTTTTGATATACTCTCACTGGCTATCTATTTCCTCTAAGATTCAGTATAAATTGCTTGTTCTGACATTCAAAGCCCTGCATATCATAGTTCCTCTTTATCTTGCAGCTCTTATCTCCTCTTACCAGTCTGTTAGAAATCTGTGCTCTGGGAATACTGGGCTTCTCACAGAGCCAATAGTTTCTTCTTCCTTGGCTCAGCTTCATCCTTTTTCTCTTACCACCCTCTATTCCTGGAATCACCTCCCTGTAAACTTGTGGTCTGCTCCTTCTCTTGCTTTTGTAAAATCCAAATTGAAAACTTTTTTGTTTTCTAAAACTTTTGGAATCTCAGATTGTTTTATATTTTTACTATAATTGATTACCTGTTTTCTTCTGTGTTTGTGTTTGTAGCTTTTTGGCATTGCTGTTTACTATTGTATTTTACTATTGTATCCTAGTATTGTAGTTCAGTATTTTATATTACTGAAATAGTTCTAAATGTTTTATTCTGTTGCAAAGCACCTTCTACATTGACAGTGTTATATAACTAAAAAATAACCAGATGATAACAAATAAACTATCAATAAACTATCAATATGGTATGGGACTTGGAAAGGCAACTATGAAGGAACTAGACAAGAACCCGAAGTGTCAACATATATCATCATATATATAGTATTCAGTGATACATGTTGATACTTCAGGTTCCTGTCAATTTGTATGTATGGTTGTGAAAGCTGGACAATGAAGAAAGTGGATAGGATAATTTAAAACGTGGTGCTGGAGAAGAGTTCTACAGATACTATAGATTTCTAAAAAGACAAATATCTTGAGCAAAGCAAGCCTGAATTTTCCTTAGAAGCTAAGATGACTAAACAGACTGTTGTGCTTTGGACATGTCACCAGAAGATATGACTCACTAGAAAAGACACTAATGCTTGGCAAGGTAGGAAAAGAAAAGGACCACATTCCAGATGGATAGACTCAATCAAGGAAGCCACAATCCTGAGTCTGCAAGAACTGAGCAGGGCTATTGAAGTCTCTCATTCATAGAGTTGCCATAAGTCTAAGTTGACTTGATGGCAGTTAACAACAACAAATTGTATGGACAGAGTGTTACTAAGAAAGCAAACCTGTATATGTCCCCTTAGTAATAGATCTTACTGGGTTCCATGGCACTTACTCTCATGTATATAGCACTACAAACCATAGGATTTTAAAGGTTCCATGACTTTAATTAAATATTTTTGCACGTTTGCTTTCTAATGATACAGATACGAGGGCAGAAATAAATAGTTAATTAATTATCTCAGTGCTGCGTTATGATATATCTTATGTGTCAAGGGCCTGAAACTAATGGCCCAAAAGTGCCACTATCAGACCAATCCAGGAGCAGGGTCTGCGCATGATACACATTCCAAGATAGTGCAGAGGCTGTGCTGGGGCCCCTAAGGCAGCCCAATCCTGGCCGCAAAAGGAGTAGTACGAAACTGGTCCTTTGCCGCAGCCCGTTCAGGACCAGAGATCGCTCCAAGTCGGTCATCTGCATGATCCCATTATTAGTTTAATATTGAAAATAACATGGTTTATAGCATGAAATTAATTACAAGTGTGATTGATTTGATCAAACAAGGGGAAAATTAAACTGACAATTATTTGTATTGACAAAGAAAGCATCTGAGTGAAGTGGTTGTATCAGGTCTATATTATAGATCAACTACAGTTTGGTCCAAATTTTAAACAATGTAAATATAAGAGCGGGCAGATTTCAGGCTTGTCAAATCTACTACTATTTCTTAGATCTATCAACCAGAGCCATGGTACTTTTGAATACATTGTTTTCTAGATCAAAACTGAATTGAGCTGACAGTCCTTTCACACAAATGCTTAGTTACCTTAAGCTTTCTCCATTTCTGCAGACTGATTCAGGTGGAAAACAATATTATTATTGCAAGTGAAAAGAATTTGAAGACAAAGCATTTGTCAATCTAGTGGAAACCAATCGGTTAACACAGACTACTTTAGCCCACCAACAATGATGTGGGTTTCTAGAAAAAGCAGGACTGGAAAATACTATAAATATTATCTGATTTTGCACACTTGATTTAAATGTAATATGCAAACACATTCAAAATTTTATGTGGACATTATTTTATTAGATTATTTGTAACGTAAAGAGAATAGCATATCTTTTCCTTAAATATAATAAAAATGAAAACATCTCAAAGATTGTTTTTTTTTAGGACACATACTTAAAAAGAGCTAAACTTGATATATCTTATATCAGCAGCAGTATAGCTGTAGTATTTTCAACCTCACTTACTCTGCACTGCTTATTGGTTCCATTTCAAGTTGAGAAAAAATTGCTTCAGTGCAACTAGTTGAACTTTCTGTTTTACTCAAGGATTGATTGAAGTACAATAGCCCAGACAGCTATGAAAAAATGCACAGGCAGAGAGAGAGAGAGAGACAGAGAGAGGCAGAGACAGAGACAGAGACAGAGAAGAGACAGAAACTGAGACAGATGATGCGAAAAATTTCCATGGAAATATATAGCATCAGAAATATTTTTGGAAAATTTTGTGTCCGACATCTGTGACTGTACGGAGAGGGGAAACATTTAGCATTTGTGACTGACTGCTGAATGAGACTTAATTTTAAATAAACATTAAAGGAGGATTTGAGGCAGGAGAGAAAAATACACTGCATTAAGTGTCTGTACCCAACTTCTGTTTCACTTCTACTCCAATGTGGAAAACAAAGATATTTTACATTAAGGAGCTCTAGTGAGGAAGCAACTATTATTCCTTTCTGGAGAACAGTGGATATGTTCAAATGATTCCCCTTTGCCACTATTTCCTATTCTTCCTCTTATATATTACCAACTACCTATGGAGTTGCTAATATATAAAATAATAATAATAATAATAATAATAATAATATAAAATAAAGGGGTTCATGACAGATCTTCATAACTGCACACTTCACGTGTGATGTACCTGCGCAACTGCGCAGTTCACAGCTGGCAATACAATTGCCTGTATGATGTACCGGTGCAACTGCGCAGTTCACAGCTGGCAACAAAAAAAAATATTAAAGGTTCAGTGTGGCCAAAAGCCCCGTTCATTGCCATCCGTGCAGCTGCTCAGCCTGTGTTTCTAGCATCCTGACAGCTTCCAATGTAGTTGCTGAGCAACAGAAAAGACTTCAGATAAATCATCCCCACACCTCCTCAGTGTAGCTGCCCTATGCCTTTTTATTACACACCTGGGCCTTGCAGTGCAGCTGCTAAGTATTCAGGAAAAGGTAACTTCATGTCGGCCTTTCCTGCCAATCTAGAAAGCCTCATTGAGTCAATGCGAAATTTTAAGTTCTACTGACTCAATCAGTTGATTATAGTTGGGCTAAGAGTTGAACTGAAGCGACTGTTCTTCCTTTTCCACTTTCCCACAATGCAAATTTCAGAAACAGGAAGTTACCAGGAGTGTTTACACGGTATACTAAGAATACTTACATTGAAATTGATTTTATTTTCAAAACGAAGAAGGGATGGCACAAACACTGTAAAAGGTCCATATTTTTCCAGAAATACTGAACAACCCAACTCTATTGAAAGACAAGGGAAAATTCAATGAACACATAGATAATGATACATTTGATGAAATCTATTACTGTCCTTTGCAATAACTTTGCAATATCTACTGTCCTGTCTTCAGGTAGAAGGAAATAATTAAACTTTTTTTTTGGCAGTCAAAAAGAGACATTTGACTGTGGACCTCTTCATATTTATATCCTTTTAAAAATGTAGCTAACTCTGCTGCTTTCCTAAACTATACTATGTAGGTTAATTCTTTCCTTTGTGCTATTTCCCTGATTTAAGTTTTGTTTGTATTTATTTTATCCCCTCATCCCTAGTGTTCAAGGCACAATATATGTATTAGAAATGAAATAAAGATGAATTTCTTATCTATATGAATGTACTGGTATTTCCATATTTTCCTTAGCAGAGCAAATAAAAGCAGAACAGGAAATTTAATATAAAGAAATTATGTGTGGTAGAGGGTTAAATGGTTCCCTCAAATCAATATGGCCCTGATCCAGTTCAGAGATTTCTAAAACAAGGGTGAAGATGAAGCACTAAGACTGCATGTAGGACTCAAGAACTGGCTACTCCATCTCGTGTCACTAGAGTTTTGTTGTGGAGGAACAGCTCAAGCTGAGCTGTGTATGAATGTGTTTCTAGGTGGGAGTTGAAGGGGGAGTGTGAGCTGAAGTGTGAGAGCTAATTTGTCAGTAGAGAAAAATTGTTGATAAAATAATAATGATAATGATAATAATAATAATAATAATAATTTCTAGCCTGCCCCTCTGTCCAAGCAATCTATTAATATGAATAATGAAGCTTCCACCATCTTCGTGATGCTGGTTGGCATGAAGCAACTTCGTTCCTATGAAGAAGGCAGAGGTTGACACAATTATTCATTATTCACATAAATGATTGTTAGCATTTGTTTCATCACATTTATAGCCTGTATTATATTTAACTGTATCCTCCTGATTTTCTTCCAAGGTTAGGTGCTGTTACCAAAAATTTTAAGGTCCCAGATGGGTACCCACAAATTCTATTAAATGGGGAAATTTAGCTCAATAGGGAGCAGTGTCAGGGCCAGGCTAACTCTTGCCAGGACTTTCAGCCCATGTCTATAGGTTCCAAGCCCAAAGAACTACAGAAGCAGGCTCCAAATTATTTTAGTTTATTCATAAAAGGGGGAATATAAAACATTCTTTCTCATGCACATGGACTAAAATATATAAAAAGATGTTAGCAGATAGCAATTTAGAAGGATTGCAATGAGCAATGTGTGAGACTTATTTCTGAATCAGTTCTTGCGTGTTTGAGTACTCCTTTGGACATTTCTAAATAAAAACATGTTATTTATTCAGAACTAGAGTTTCTTGTGATTTGTAGTACTGGTATAAATAAGTGTAAAGGATCCTAGGAAGTTACCCATTCTTGTATGCTTCCTTTTGAGCTAATTAATTCTCCAACATTCAATAGAGACATTGACACAGATGGTGGGGACCCCAGATCCCCCACTACCTTTTTGGGTAACAATGCCAAGACTGTTGTATTTTGGGCATACAATGAGAAGACATAAACTAGAATAATGCTTGGTAAAATAAAACACAGTACGATAAAAGGAAGACCTGCTTCTAGAAGGATGGACTCAACCAAGGAATTCATGGCCCTGAGTGCAGGATTTGAGGAGAGCTGTTGATGATAGAATGACTTAAAGATCTCTCACTCACTGGGTTGCCATATGTCAAAATCAACTTGACAGCAATTAATAACATACAGCAGGTGCCTAATCAAACAAACTCTGAAGAATGTTACCAAACATGCTCTTTGCACTTTTCAGTGTCCCAAAAAGTGGTCCTCGTGTGTCCAACTGAGTGATTTGCTTCAAGATGGTTCCAAAACAAGAGGTGCCATCTCCAATCTCTCCATCTTGACAGATGCATCTGAATAATAAAAGAGGAGAATGAGAATTATTTTTGAAAACTCTTTGTTGAGATAACAACTGGGTTTGCTCAGGAAGCAACAGGCTCTAAGCTGGCAAAAGTTACCCTTTGGACTACACCTTCCACGAACCGTGCAGAACATTATTTATTTATTTATTTATTTATAGTCTGCCCCTCTGAACTGGCAATCGAGGCGGGGTACAACATAGTTAAAAGCAGCACAAATTAAAATACAATAATCCCATTCCCCTCACCCACCCCTTAAAATAGAATTAAATAGCTAAAAATTAAAAACATAGTGCAAATAAAACATATAAAAGTAACTGCCCAAAGCTGTGTGAAACAATTTCGAAGGGGGGAAGAGGAACTAGGAGAAGGAGTCAACAGTGGGTATGGAGCCGGGAAATTAAATGTTATCCGGGAAGGCCTGCCGGAAGAGATGCGTCTTTAAGGCTTTTCTAAAGCCGTCAACAGATGTAATAAGATGCATCTCATCCGGCAAGTCATTCCATAGCTTTGGGGCTATGGCTGAAAAGGCCCTCTGGGAGGTTTGTGTCAATCTCGTCTTCAAAGGCTGTAACAGATTCCTCCCAGAGGACCGGAGTGTGCGGGGGGGATCATATGGGGAGAGGCGGTCCCGGAGATAGGATGGACCCAAGCCATGAAGGGCTTTAAAGGTTAAAACCAACACCTTGTACTGGGCCCGGAAACTAATTGGCAGCCAGTGGAGAGCTTTAAGCATCGGTGTTATGTGCTCTCTCCTGGATGTTCCAGTTATTAACCTGGCTGCCATGTTTTGGACTAACTGCAGTTTCCGAGTTAGGCACAAGGGTAGCCCCAAGTAGAGTACATTACAGTAGTCCAGGCAAGAGGTTACCAGAGCATGTACCACAGTTTCTAGGTCCCTCGTTTCCAGGAAAGGGTGCATCTAGCGTATCAGCTGAAGCTGATAACAGGCACTCCTGACCATTGCATTCACCTGACTCATCATGTGAAGTGACAAGTCGAGGAGTACCCCCAGACTGCGAACAGAGTCCTTCGAGGAGAGTGTGACTCCATCGAGGACTGGAAGTTGTATTCCCAAACCTGACTTCAGTCCTGAGACAGTGAGTACCTCTGTTTATCCGGATTGAGCTTCAGTTTGTTTTCCCTCATCCAGTCCATTACCACCGCAAGACAGTCATTGAGAGGGGAGACACCATCTGAGGTCTGGGCCGATGATCTGGTCATGGAGGGGTATATCTGAGTGTCATCAGCATACTGAAGACACTGAGCTCCATGCCTCCGAATGATCTTACCCAGCGGCTTCATATAAATGTTGAATAGCATCGGGGACAGGATGGTGCCCTGAGGGACACCACAATTAAGCTCGATTTTAGGCGAGCAACTGTCCCCGAGCCTCACCCTTTGAGATCTTCCAGAGAGGAAGGATCGGAACCATCGAAGAGCGGTGCCTCCGATCCCTAACTCACTCAGTCGATCTAAAAAGAAGGAATGATCTATAGTGTCAAAGGCCGCTGAGAGATCCAAGAGCACCAGCAGGGTCACACTACCCCTGTCGATACTCAAACGGAGGTCGCCGGTCAGAGCAACTATGGCTGTCTCAACTCCATATCCTACTACTAATAATAATATAGCGCTGTAAATTTACACAGCACTGTACATACAATCTTTTTAATTAGATGGTTTCCTGCCCCCCGGCTTACAATCTAAAAAGACATGACACAAAAGGAGAAGGGAATGGTGGAGGGAAGGGGATCAGGTCCTGTACTTTATCTCTTCCTTTGAGAGCTGGAAGCTGTAGTCCAAAAAGTAGACTTTTCAACTTTCTGGTGTAGATTAGTAAAAAACAAAACATAGTCACAGTTCCACAAATGCCAGAGATTCACATGTCATGAGACAGACACCAGGAAATGTGATGTGAAGTTATTTAATTAAAATATTTCTACTCATTGAAAAATATTTCACTCTTCAGTTCTCATCATGATGAATTTATGTGATATACAAAAATAAATCAGAAACAGGTAACTATCAAACATAACCACCAGCAGAGGGATTAATCACTCTCAAAGTAGTGGCTAAAATGCTGTCCCAAGTACAAATCTCACTTCTGTCAAAAAGTTACTTGGTGATCTTAGACAAATTTCTTTCTCCCTTTCAGCTTCAGTTCCTCCACCTGCAAAATGGGGGAATAATAATACTGATTTATCTATCTGAAGAACTACAATAAGATAGTGATGCAGCATTCTGAAAACTTGAAAATGCTTTACAAAGGCTAGGCCAAAATATTACAAAATGCTTCAGAGGGCCAAATAGCTTTTGTGTGTGTGCCTTCAAATTGCCTGTCAACTTATGGTGACCCCATGACTTTCATAGAGGTTTTTGGGGCAAGGAAAACTCATCAGTGGATTTGTCAGTTCCAAAATATATACTTAAACATTTGTATTTCTTGGTGGTTTCCCATCCAAATTCTAACCAGAACTGACCTTGCATGGCTTCTAAGAGCAGGTGGGATCTGGTGCCTTCAGGCATTTGGCATCTGTCTAAAATTTTCCAAGATGGTAGTGAATTATCTTTGCTGAGAAAGTCATCCATATGATTTCTGCTTTTTAATTTCTCCCCCCAAGGACAGTATACGACTTATATTATACAGGAATAACACATGCCATAGGGTTCTAAGAGGCTGAAATGCTGCTCTAATGGCCAAAATGGATGCAAGATGGGAGATGTGGGCTCACAAATCTTCTGTTGCTGTTTTATTTCAAACTCTCAGGCTTCTGTGAAAGGCTGATCATTCAATCAGGGAATCAGTGCTGAGGGAAAAGGTCATTTAATAATTTACTCCCACAATACTTCTTGGGTGTAAGTCCTGTTCACTTGACCCACTAAGTAACTGCATTTAGCATTGTGGGGTTCTCTTCTGTCTTCCCTGTCTGATTTGAATTTCTTGGAAGAACTATAAGAGTTTTAAAAGAGCAACAATCAGTTATAGAAAGTGTTACTGAAATGGTTACATTTAGGACAAGCAAATTTAAATAAAACTGGTACTGATCCCACATCCCCGTGATCAGTTCTGGATCCAGTGCCATGGCAAAAGATATACTGTATGTACAGAACTCTGCTTACCCCACAATTTTAATTAATTGAGACATTTCTGAGCAGCTTACCTGGGCATCCCATCAGGGCCTATTTCACATGTGGAAGATCTGTGACAGTAGAGCATTTGGCATCCATTGGATGAGCAACCCATTCCTCTTTCCAATTCCATTCTCTTCCTAGACATCCCAGGTTTACACTCACACTGTACCTACAAAAATGGAAATCAGATTAGCAGTGCTCTGCCTGCACAATAGCTTTTAGGCTGAGACTGGAAAAGCTATCTTTTGGGACTACAGCTCACAGAATCTATTAACAGTGGCCCATGTAGGCAGTGTAGTCCAGTTGTAGAGGAAAACTTATTAATCACCCAGACATTATATAGCTGCTATCTTGCCCCTTGCCCACTGAAAATAAACAGCATAAGGATGATCAGTTCCATTTGGTTGGGTGAAAGTATAATAACTAAAATTCATTTTATTCAATTGTTGTACTGCAACAGTATGTCAATCAGTTAATAGTTAATCATTTATCGTAATCTATTAGGCAATTTCAACAAAACTTTAGCTGCTCTTTGAAACAAGTTGCTTATGATTAACCCCTGCTTAAAGTAGTGGGATACACAGCTAATTGTGTACCTCAATGATAATGCAAACATAGTTTTTTGTGGAGCTTTCGGGCTATGTGGCCATGTTCTGGAAGAGTTCCTTTCTGACGTTTCGCCAGCATCTGCGGCTGGCATCTTCAGAGAATGATAGCCTGGAAAAGGATGGAGATATAGCCTGTATATCTCCATCCTTTTCCAGGCTATCATTCTCTGAAAATGCCAGCCACAGATGCTGGCAAAATATCAGAAAGGAACTCTTCCAGAACATGGCCACATAGCCCGAAAGCTCCACAAAAAACTATGGATGCCGGCCATGAAAGCCTTCGACTCCATAATGTAAACAAGTCAACACTGCTTGGATGCTTTTACACAAAAATGATTACGATGTTCTTATTTATGGCAAATTTATGGGTAAAAGCCTATCTTTATAAATACCAACAATGGCAACAATAAAAGCATGAAATCAGACAGATTTGAATTTTTAAAAGAAATACACCCAGAAGTGTTCTCTAATCTTAACTCCACCTTCCCCTGAAGTTTGGACATTATCTATAACCCTGAATTGAGATGTATCATTTTAGGATACCAAAATGCACATCTTGGTCACAGATAATAATTTAATCCAGAGGAAATCCATGATCTTATATTGTTTGTTGATAATATACATTTCAATGTTTCTATGCTTATTCATCTTAGCAGTGGTAGATGGTGGCTTCTATCCCCCACCCTTCCAGTAAGGGCCCTCTAGAGACATGTGAAATGCCTTCTGGGAAACAGCATACAGGGAAACCTTTTTTAAAGAGAGAACAATGTAGCTGAGCCTGTGATGTCCAGATATGGCCAAAATATCTAGCTGTTGCATGTGTAATGTGGACATTATGAGCAAAGCATACTGCAGTTCACGTGCTTACCTTTCCTATACTTTCAAACCTACATATAGTGGAATTTGCAGGGCAGCCTCCATTATCAATGAAACAGGGATTAATGGCTTGGCACACTCTCCCATCTCCATGGTACCCGTTCATGCAAGTACATTCATATTTGGTTGGTCCAAGAGTCTTGCAAACAGCCAATGGGGAGCACGGGGAGGAGCTGCAAGGATTCTGGGCTGGAAACAAAATAAAGGACAAATATTAGGAGATGTGTAGCCTAGAGACCTGAACATAATGATTGTGCGGTAAAATTATCAACGATAAATGCAATAAAGGGTGAAGGAACTCTGCTAAATTTTGATGTAGTTCTAAAGCTGAAAGCTTAAAACTGAACATTAATTTTAACGGTGGTTTTCCTAGCATCCTGCACCTAGAGCGGGGATGGGGAATTAGTTTGGGGTACCATGCTGGTACCATCCCTCTGACAACTCATGCCTCAGAAGATGTCAGAAGGCATAAACATCACCCTGACAGTGTTGCAGTTATTTGCCATTCAGTCAGTTTCAACTTATGGTGACATTATGAATGAGAGGCCACCAAGATCCCCAGTCATCAAGATCTCTTGCAAATTCAGCATTGTGATTTCCTTGGTTAAATCAGTCCTTCAATAATGTGGTCTTCCTCTTTTCCTCTTGCCTTCCACTTTACCAAGCATTATCATCTTTTCTAATGAGTCATGTTATCTCATGATGTATCCAAAGTAGAACAGCCTTATTTTAGTAATTTTGGGTTCTATAGAAAGTTCACGCTTGAATTATTTTTGAGCCCATTTACTGGTCTTTTAAATCTCTCCTACAGCACCACATTGCAAATGGATTTTGGCTCTGACATTGGGATAAATCAGTCTGTGTTCATCAAGTCTGTAGAAAAAACATTGTTAGAGTAATATGCCTTTAAATATTTTGATTGACAGATTACACATATTCTGTGAGACAGCCACTGACTGGTGAGTCATGAGAGCACAGCATGATGCAAGGTTGCTACAGGATAGCAACATGCTACAGTATGTGGCACTGAATGATGTACTGGTCACACAGTATGAATGATGCACTGGTCACATACAGTATGTGGCACTGGTCACATCCAACACTCTATATAAATTGGCCAGGAGACTGGTCACATATTTTGTTGTCAGCTGTAAGTTGAGAGTTATTATTAAAGCAGCAGGCTGTTGCTGTGAGCTAGTGTGGATCAGTTTGCAGCTGGAGACCAGACATTGGAGTTGATTGGAAGTCAGGGAGGAGTGTGTATATATGTACTGTATAATATTGTACACTTTGCAACCTGAAGGTAAAACCCTCCAGAACTTTGGATGAATCAACTGACTGTGAGTTTTTCTTTTAAGTGTGAAAAGTAGTCAATGCACTGTCAATACCAATAGCTGTGGGGTTTTGTTTTTGTAGGTAAAAGCCTCCAGAACTCTAGAATTCCAGTGATATCAGAGCTGAGTGTGGTTAGCCTGTTGAGGCAGGAGGGTGTTTTAGAACTGCCAGAAGGTGCAAGGAATAGGAGTTCAGCTGGATGGGATTCAGACTCCCAGTTCAGTGAAAGGAATGTTTACAGGACAAGAGAAGTCCAATATATTAAGTGTATTAAAGAAATATGTTCTGTTTGAACTAAGTCAGCAAGGGAACGTAAACGTAGTAAATTTATAACAGCTGAAGTAATTTGCATACTGTAACAACAAGCTTAAGAACGAAACATCAGAAACAAACTCTTCTAGAACATGGCCTTCTTGCCCAAAAAGCCCACAAAAAACTATGGATGCCAGCCATGAAAGCCTTTGACTTCACAAGCTTGAGAACCATCCACTAAGAAAGATACAACCACAAATTCTTAATGCAAATAAAAGTTATATTCTTAGTGTTCACCAAGGAGTGGTATGAAGTAATTTTCCAGTTAACCGCAAACATGCTACCAATAATAATAAAAATTAAAATTAAAATTAAAGACCTTTTGGTTAGTGAGCAAGTTGTCATCACAGCCACATTGTGTTTTGATCTAGAATCAAGCATAACCTCCTTTGTGGTCCTCTGTAAATTTTGGGAGGAACAATGTAAAGTTCACTCAACCCAAGCTCCCATGGTCTTTTTTGAGAGCATCAGTTGAGAGAAAGTAGGATTACTCCCTTTGTGCTTTTTCCGCATGACAAAAGGGAGGGGGTGATTTGCTCTCAGTTAGCATTTGCAAGCGCTGTCTGAGTCCTGGATTGCAATTACACAAAAAAGTTAGCAATAGAAAACAAAAATCCAGATGCTTGAAAACATAAAGAGCAACATAGAATGAAGATGGTATAAATAATATGATAATGTAAGTTTAAAAAAATAAATATACTGCATATATAGTTAACAAAAATAACACAAAGCAAATGCAAAGAAAATGAAAATAAGAAAATATTACAAGAAAGCATTAAAATACACACGATGTATAATAACATGAAATATGTGACCAAAATGAAAATGGATAACAATATTGATTCTTGGACTATTCCCAGTTATCTTTCACAAGAGATAGGCAATAAACACCAGGGAGTTCCTTGAAAGCACCACTGTTATCTCTGACAGGAGATAGTCCTATGTACTAAGCAGGGACTCCTCTCTCTCCCTCTGGAAAGGGCAGCACTGCTAGGCAACTTCCTAAGACTAAATTACAACCCTTGGTGGCTGAATTAGATCTGTGAACTAGAGGAAGGCTGAGGAGCCTGGGGCCTGCCTCCTGTGATTCTCCAGGTGTTCTTGGACCTCAGCTCCCATCATTTCTGACATTTGCTGTGCTGACTGGGTCTGATGGGTTTGGCAGTCCAGCACTATCTCGATGATTACTGGTCCCCACCCATGTACTAGAGCAAGAATTTAAAACTACCATCAATGGTTTAGCCAATGCTTCCTGCACTGATCCCCTCATCCCCCTCCCTCCAACTTGAGGCTCATTTGTTCACATCTGACATTTGTAGATGCTTTCTCTGGAACCATTCAGTGTTTACATGGAGAGACTGTACTAGTTTTGTGCTGGATATACAGGGAACATTGTGAGAGTCAGATCTGCATCAAAATTGTTGAGCTTTATGAGCAACAGTGCTACTTCCTTTGAAGTCCTTTTAGGAAATTCCTTCAAGTCTTAATGATTTATTTTACTGAGAATTCTCTGTTTCTGTCTCTCTCACTGTATTCCTTCATCCTTAGATGGATAAACAATCTATGAAGCCGAAAAAGCTAAAAGAATGCTCGTCTCCCTTCCTTGACCAAATCCTGTGGTCTTCCCTCTAGTTTAACATAGCATTTTCACACACAGCAGTCTATTTACTTTGGCCATTCATTAGCTCTCAGTTATGCATGAATAAGGAGTCAAGGAAAATCTTCAGGCACTGGGCCCACACATGTGGAAGTACAAACAAGTAGAGCCCATGCTGCAGTGTGACTTCAAAAGACCATTCCAGGGTCACTCGCACATCTTGAGGTTCAGTTCATCATACAAGGAGGAGGGTAGGAAAGGTGTTTTACAAGTTTTCATTTTCTGATTCTAAAAACATCCAGCGGATGCTAGTTAGCCTGCTTTGGGATTGCACATTCCTATGGCTCCAGGGATGGATGCTCAGAACATGGAAACTTTTATAGTTGTACTACAGGACTACAGGAGTCAAGGTCCAAAGAAAACAATTTTTCTAAGTCCTGTGTATGACCTACACCACAAGACAGACAAGAGGAGGGTGACCTGGTTAATTCTCTTGGCCCTCTCACTGGTTTTCGGTCCCCTTGAACATTTTGGGTTGCCTGGACTGATCAAATGATTGAGACACTGTACATCACTTTTAATATCTACATGAAATTGCTGAAAGAGACTGTCTAGATATTTAAGAATGCCATCCAGTTCTACATTCCCCCCTATCCAAAGAATAGGTAAGGCTGTAGAAATTCTGAACAAGAGCCTCTCTCATTTCAGACAAGAAGGGGATGTTTACCATAGCCTAACTGGTGTCACAGGAGTTTATCATACAACGGAATTTGGGGGTATAATGCAATGGCAATCCGAACGAAATCATGGGGTTTCACGTTATTGCGTATGAGTGTATCTCACGCAATTTCGGGCAATGCAAAGTCATTCCAAATGCAATCATGGGGTTTCACGTAATTGTGTATTACAGTATCTCCTGCAATTTCGGGCAATGGGGGGGGGTGTCATTTTTCGGGAAATGGAAAGTCATTCTGAAAGCATTCCGAACGCAATTAGAATTCATGTAAATTTGCTAAACTAGCAAATTTATGTCAATTTGAATGGTCTCCATTTGAAATTGAGAGAAATTCCTCCCATGTGATAAACTCCACATTCTTTGTTCTTGTCCTAAAAGGTCAGGTACATTGTTTGGGAGTGCTGTTTGATCTGGCTTTGCATTTGCATACACAGGTAGGTGGCGCTCATAACAAAATGATCTCTTATCCTCAGGTTTAGAGGTGAGAGCAAGAGTGTATGTAGCAAAAAATCATGCATCATCTGTGCAAAAGAGGGAGATATCATCAGGCTCTGGAAGACAAGGTCAAGCACAGGAAACTCCTGAAACAGCCTAATCACATGCTATGAGCAGAGAATGCTGACTGAATGTTGGGAAAGAGTGAAGGAAGGAGAGGAATGGGAAACTGGATTATACAGGAAATAGACTGGAGTATGAGAGTGGATGTGATGCAGTGGTTTGAGCACTGGACTATAACCCTGGAGATCCGGGTTTGGTTCCCTGCTCAGCCATGGAAACCCACTGGATGAGCTTGGGCAAGTCACACACTATCAGCCCCCCAAAACCCTGTGATGGGTTCACCTTAGGGTCACTATACATTGGAAACAATTTGAAGGCACACAACAACAACATTTCCAGAGACCGGTATAGCTGACTGAGAGCATGTCTAGATTGACTGAAAAAAACAGAAAGTTCCACATTTTGTTCCTGTCCTTCCAAATTTTAGTTTATTGTAACAGAAACACTAAACAAATTTGTTGCAATTTATGGTAAAAAAGAAACAGGAGTAATGGATGTGCATGCTCACAGGAAAGTGATAGGGAAAAAAAAACTTTCTTGCACTGTCTCAAGAAGTCCAGTGAAGTATAACACACGAGATAAACAAAAGAATTACATACATGGTTACAGGAACCCCTACAGCTGTTTGCTATGCATGGAGGCAGGCTGTCAATCATCATGGTAGATAGGAATCCATAGACCTGCCTCTTCATCCAACAAAAGGGAATAAAGAGGCTGAAGGTTTTATCACATGAGACTCGAAAAGCAGCGTTTTAATAAGATAAAAGTGTCTTTGGCTGGTACTTATTACACAAAATTATGTCTGTTCTGCTGCTTTTTGCATTCTATTCATTACTGCTGTGTACCTTTTCATTGACAGGCAAAACCTGTCAATAGGCTCTTAACCTTGCTCTTATTCAATTACTGCCTTTGTGTGGTAGGTCCCCTCTGCTGCAGTTCTGCAGTTACATGGTGTGAGTGAGCATGATTCTGCTCCTCTCTCACTCACAGCAATTGTGCTGCGAACAGCTTGCCAACAGCATTCACACAGCAGCTACCCTGTTTCCCCGAAAATAAGACATCCCCATAAAATAAGACCTAGTAGAGGTTTTACTGAATTGCTAAATATAAGGCCTCCCCTGAAAGAAAGACCTAGCAAAGGTTTTGTATATAAATATATATATACAGTATAATAATAAATGTTCATTTTTTTGCTTCAACAATAAATGTGAATTCTTCTTCATGGAAAAATAAGACATCTCCTGAAAATAAGACCTAGTGCATCTTTGGGAGCAAAATGCTATGTGTTTCCTCTCACCTTGACAGTGAGGCCCAATTTTCCTGTAGCCTGGCATACATTCACACCTTGCCTGCCCATCCTTTACTACACAAAGGGAGTTGGCTTCACAGCTTTCACCTCCACAATCAAGAAGTTCTGAAACCATAAAACAGGAAGTTTAGGTTAAATATCCAAATAAAATATGAAAAACAGAGGCATACATTTACTTAAGAGTAAGTCCCACTGTTTGCTAGAGCTTACCCTCAGTTATTGTCCCAAGATCCTTGTCTTTAATTGTTTCAATTGTTTCCTTGTGGCTTGTTCAGTTCAAACATATTTTCCCCCACCCCTAGACTTGAATCTTTTAAAAAGAATGTGAAATATGTATGCACAAATACAATAACTCTGAAGCAGTCTGATAAAGAAGAGAACGGGAGCAAGGTGCTGATGTTTTATTAGCAAGAGTACTCAGTGAAAGGGGACAATATGTGCTTCACCCTCCATATCATAGAAGAAACTGATGATACCTATAATGAGTGAATGGGCATGGACCATCCCAGAAATAAAATAAAGTAAGAAAAGATTCTGATAGTGATGAAAGAAGCAGATAAATAACAATGTTGTAAGTTTGACCTAAATCCTCTTGTTACTCCTGGCTGAAATAGTAAACCCATTTCATCAATTGGATTTACCTTATCATTCCATAATTGATTCAGCAGGTCTAATCTACTTTGAACTGGCAAGATTTCACCCCATATCTTAGTATAACATCACTCCGCTCCGCTCTGGGCCCCACAACAAACTACAATTCCCAGAATTTCACAGCATTGAGCCGTGGCACTTAAACCGGTTTATTTCTCCAGTGTGAACGCAGCCCCAGATGGGGAACACTGCCCCAGCTATAGCAGAAACTACAGTAGCTATTCCTGGGACATATGCCTTGAAAACAAGTTGTTAGTGGAATCTGAAGCGAAGGGAAACCCTGGAAGTATCTATACCCTGGTCGCACTTTGGTCCAGTGTAGTTGGGCAAGCAAGTACAGCTTCCATCCCCAGAGGGTCCATGGTTGCAGATTCCATGCTGGCACTCACATTCTGGGGCAGAGAAAAGAGGACAAAATCCATACATTTCAGTGGTTCCCAAACTTTTTACTCTTTTGACCCCCTTTAGATCTACATTCAGACTTCTCACCTTCCCGCTTGATATAATATATGAATAAAAATATTTTGTTTGTTTAGTGTGCATACTTTCATTCACACATTTGTGTATAGACATATTTTAACATCTTATAAAGAAGCAGCTGTCCTCCTCCTTCTCCTCCTCCCTCAGGAAGAGGCTCCAAACACCCTTCTTCCTTTTTCTTCTCCTCCAGGTCAGAAAAGGTTTGGGAAGAGGAGGAGGAGGAGGAGGAGGAGGAGGAGGAGGAGGAGGAAGGATCAAGGCCTCCATGTTGCCCCCTTGAGCAACTCTTGTGTCTCCCCCCCTCCAGTCCCCCCTTTCAGTTTGAGAACCACTTGATACATTTGTTTTTGTTTTAGTAAACCATTTCTTACCTACATTGGTGTTTTTGGCCCAATTCTCCTTGGAGTTTAAACACATTACTTTTTGTAACACAATTTCCCAAATCCCCAGCCACATTTGACAACTGAGAACTGCTCTTCTATTACAGTTCAATGATTTAACTTCAATAACAAGCTTTCCCTGAGAAGCTTACCAGATTGACAATCAGGCCCAAAATGATTCTCATCTCGGCATTCTTGGCATGCGTAGCCACCATAGTTACTCTAAAGTAATAGAAAAAGGGACAACTTTTTAAACAGTTGTATCTCTGTTTTCCATACAATGTAATTTGCCTCTTTTGCCACCTAAATGTGATGAGTTAAAGTTATTTTGGAATCAATATGCAACATGAAAAATGAATGAGAGATTCTATCCAAACACATCATCAGTCACCTGCTTGTGGCATATATCTGGTTTTTCCAAAGGATGTACTATTATTAATAAGTTTTTCTTGGGTGTGTGACAGGCAGTTGAGTCTAACTAGAAGCAGAGCAGACTGATTTACCTCAAAGCAATGTAAATAATGAACAAACTGATATAAATCATTAAGTTAAACTAGGTTTTCTGTTAGAGAGCCAGTGTAGTGTAATGGTCTGAGCATTGGAATACAATTCTGGAGAGTGGAGACCAGGGTTCAAATTCTCACTCAGCCATGAAAACCCACTAGTGCTTTGAACAAGTCACCTTTTCTCAGTCTTAGTGGAAGGCAAAAGCAAACCCCTTCTGAACAAATCTTGCCATGAAAACCCTGTGATAAGTCAGAAACATTTGGAAGGCACATAACAACAACAAGCTTTCTGTTTCTGTGCCAAAGATTAAATGTACCAAAGTACAAAAATACACATAGTTCAATATGGCCATTAACATTTATTGAGATATGCAACAAAGTAGAGTCTTTCTAGTATACACAAGTAGTCAGCTATATTTCTTTGATTTTTTTTATTAAAAAATACAAATTGGATTTTTGATTTCAAAGTATGCCCTTCTATTGTTCTCACAATATATGGTTCCAGATAAGCAGACACTGGACTTTAAGGCTGCTTTAGATAACACTGTCTTTCATTGCCCTTCCTTGTTTTTCCCTCACTTCCTCCATTTTTAATTGGGGAAAATTTGTGACAGAGAAAAAGAAAGAATAGCAGTACTGTGCCTTCTAACTGCTAGTATAAGAAGCCCTCCATCTGGAATCATCCCCTGTATACTAAAGATGGGGAATATGTATCCCATTTTGGAAGAAAGGCAGGATATAAATCCAAGAAATAAATAAAGGTGCCCTCTATATGTTAATGGACACCAGTTCCCACTGGCTTTAGCCAGCCCAGCACAGACAAGATGAGAGATGATGCAATTTTGATCTCACAACACCTGGAGGGCCAAATTTTCCCCATCCCTGCCAGGTACACATGTTAAATAATTGGCTAACTCAGATACAGTAATTTACTTTTCTAGAGGAAAAGTGATGAATTACTGGTCAGAACAGTGAGTTTTCATGTAATAGGAATTAAAAGATCTGGAAAACATGCCCTATGAGGAACAGCTTAGGGAGCTAGCTATGCTTAACTGGAGGAAGAGAAGAGAAGAGAAGGTTAAGAGTTGACATGATAGTTATGTTTAAATATTTGAAGGGATGTCATTGAGGATGGAGGAAGTTTGTTTTCTGCTGCTCTGGAGAGTAGGATACAGAGCAATGGATTCAGGAAAAGAAATTCCACCTAAACATTAGGAAGCATTTCCTGACAGTAAGAGCTGTTCGACAGTGGAATATGCTGCCTTGGAGTGCAATGGAGTCTCCTTCTTTGGAGGTTTTCAAATGGAGGCTGTTTAACTTGTATTGTTTTAAATATGTTAGCTGCCTTGGGTTGCATTATCAGGAGAAAGGAAGGATATAAATATTTAAAATAAATAAATAAAATAAATTTAGTCTTCATGGTTTCTAAATGTTGTTGAATATGTTATGACTATTATGTTAGGTAAGAGTTATATTATGATTTTACTTTAAACTGAGATTTTTTTAAAAAAACAAAAAACAAAAAACATAAATATCTGACCAATATATATATTTTTGAAAAGTTAGTTACATCTATTATTTTTATCTTCCCTGAGAGAATTATTTTATGAACAAACCAGCATCTCCAAGACTCCAGCTTCAACTTGGTTATTCATTGAATGGGATTTTTTAAAATAAATAAATAAATAAATAAATAAACCTCTTGTCTTTTTAGTCTCTCTGCTGTTTCTGTGATATTGAGAATTGCCATGAGCAATTATGGAACAGCGGTATGAAAATATTTTAAACAAATAAATAAATACAAATTAACATGGGGGAGTTAAAAAGGCAAATCTTGTCTAGGAAACTAGTGTTTCTCCCGAAGCAAGCAGAAATAGATACCTTATGCTCTTCTAGAAGGAAGTACATTTTTGTTTCCACATAAATAAAGCATGATTCATACACTCCATTTTGGGGTTGTTTTCATATTTAACATTTCCACTCTGAAATGATTTCTTGCTCACATACAATATCCATCAACACCATCCTTGAACTCCTGGCTTACCATGTTGATCAGTCAACAAATTTATACATAGTATAGGTGAGGAGAAAAATAAGTCTGATTTTAAAGGAAGTCCAAGGGCAGATTATTTTAAACTATTCTTCTTTGGGCTGTGAATATGCGGTGACCTGTGTATCTGTCATGTGAACATTATATGGCCATGCTTTTCAAATACTGCTAGAATGCTGTATCACTAAAATCGAAGACAAACTGTTTCCTTTTGCCAGTAATTGATTTCATTATTAATATACATATGAGATTACACTTAATAATAATAATAATAATAATAATAATAATATTAACGTATTTGTATTTCCCGCCTCTCCTTACGGATCGAGTTTAACAAGTTCAAACAGTACAACCAATCATAAAATCACAATATACATCAAAATTACAGTTAAAATTAATTAAAAATAATTAAACATTCTATACATTATTACGTGGAGTAGCTAGTTACCCAGTATTGAATGAGCAAAATTGTGCATATCACAATAGTGTCAGGAGGAAGGTTCAGTGGGTGATTCATACAAGATCTGGTGGGTAGGCTCGCTGGAAGAGATCCATCTTAAGCGCCTTCTTAAAGGCTTCCAAAGTGGGGATAAGGCGGATCTCTTCCGGCAAGTCACTCTACAGTTTAGGGGCCACGGCTGAGAATCCACTACAGGAAGTCAACATTAATCTCGTGTGGGTATAGTCCAACAGATTCTTCCCTGATGTTCTGAGGTTGCGGGGTGGATTATGTAGGGAGAGGCGTTCCCGCAGGTAACCTGGGCCCAAGCCATGTAGGGTTTTAAAGGTAATGACCAACATCGGCACCCAGTGTAAAGATTTTAGAATGGGGGTGATGTGATCTATCCTGGAGGTCCCTGTAATCAATCTGGCTGCTACTTTCTGAATCAATTGAAGCTTCCGAACCTTTCCTAACTCTGTTATCCATTGGAAAATTACATATAAGGTTCTTTAAGTGGACTTATGGAATGTGTGGCCTTCTGTATTTGGTTGGACTGCAGTTCCCATTATTGTTCACCAGTGCCTAGAGCTGAAACAAGCTGAGTGACTTACACTTGGTTGTTCTGTGGTCTGGAGTGGGAACATAAATTCTTTTAGCTGCCAACTTGGTGCCAGCTGACCCTCCTTCTCACCAGGATGCTGAGCATTTTTGTGGCCCCAGATCTGGCAGGATGCATTAGCCAATCAATTCAAATTATAGTTTGGGCCCCGTTGGCTGATTGACCTGCCTCGACCCTCCTGGAGTTCCTAGATGTTGTTCCCACTTCAGTTGCGGGGATGGATTTATGCTGGCTGCTCTTCTCCAGCCAACCAGTTTTTCCTTACGCATTGCTTGACCCTCCCACCCTGTGTTCTAATTATTCATAGTATTGCATATGTTTTGTACTTGGTTTTCCTACTTATGCTTTTTTGTGTATTATTATTATTAATTCATTTGTATCCCACTCTTCTTCCAGAACTGGGACCCAGAGTGGCACACAATATTAAAAGAACTGTACAATTAAAAACATAGAAAAGTGGTATGTTAAAATACAATAAAATTGTTGCAATATCAAAATAGATTGCTTGTTAAAGGAATAAAATACAGTTTAAAAAGATAAAACTGTTCAAAACCCTTTAAAACAATACAACACTCCAGCCTGTTCTTTAAAAACATTCTGTTTTAAAAGCTTGTCTGCATAAGAAGGTTTTAAACTTTTGGTAGAAGGACAACAAGGAAGGGGCCATTCTGACCTCCCTGGAAAGGATTTCCAGAGTCTAGGGGCAGCCAATGAGAAGGCCCTCTATCCTGTTTTGTCACAACTATTGGTAGTTGGCATGGGTAGTAGATGTGGAATGTTTTTTGCTGTCCCTTTCTGGCAAGGTCAACACATGGGGGATTTCCTTAGGGAGGTTCAGGGAATGTAGATATGGGAAACCGGTAGGGTTAAGGTGGAGTAAACACATCTCTGGTACCCCCTGAGGGGCAGGGGGGATTATGTGGGGCCTTGGACCCAGTGGATCCTCTTCTGTTTTCTATCCAGAAGTCCTGGTGGCACAGTGGTTAAATGCCTGTACTGCAGCCACTCACTCACAGATGACATGGTTGTGAGTTTAATACCAGTAAGGGGCTCAGGGTCAACTCAGCCTGGCATCCTTCTGAGGTGGTTAAAATAAATACCCAGCTTACACAATTAGCTTACACATTGTAAACCACTTAGGGAGTGCTTAAGTGCACTGATAAGCAGTATAGAAATGTACTTGCTATTGCTATTGCTATAGCTATCACTATCCAGCTCCAGTGTGAGCCAGAGGGTTGGGCTCATGGATCAGCAAGTGGGCTGATTGATGCCTGAATCCACTCCCATGTATGTGCCAACCGATTGACTGCTGTAATCAAAAACAGTGGTAGCCCATTTCTTCCATCTAATTTGTTGTGGGTTTTTTTCCTACATAGAGAGTCACTTGCCTCTGAACATGGAAACAGTTCTGTTACTATGTTCCTCATGCCTGCAGTAAAGCAGCCACAGAAGCTGTGGAATGGAGTAATCACAGATCTTAAAGGAAATTTTAAGAGACTAGGCATACTTCAGGGATTACTTCATTCAAATGAATGTCATCATGCTTCAGTTGTTGGAAAAGATAAAATGCATCACCTACTACAGCATTAGACTCATAAACTGATCTGAGAGGCAAGCAAAGTTCTCTGTAACATGAACAGCCCACTATCATCAACATGCAATTTGGGATGGCAACTTTTGCTGGACTATAGCGCCAGTGGCCATGGCCCACTGTTAGGGACTTGGGAGTCTGTAGCTCAAATATGGAAACCACTGGCCTAGAGCACATTAATAATAATAATTATTATTATTATTATTATGTATTTATTTATATCCCGCCCCTCTGGGTGAGCAATTGGGGCGGGGTACAACATATAAAATACAGATACAATTAAAATATAGCAACCCAATCCCTCCTCCCACTCCTTAAGATAGAATTAAACTGAGGTAAGATTAAAAACGTGAAAGTGATGCCAGTATTTCTCCAAAACTGTATTCACCCATGTCATAATATATGCATGAAATTGAATTGTGAACATATTGTTAGACACAGACCATGTTTCTGCTGCATGAAAGTATCTTTTTAAAAGGTGTGTGTGTGTGTGTGGAGGGGGACATAAAGAAGGAATCAGGGCCCACATTTTGAATTTACACTGTTCTTTCTTACAGTTTCTTCTTTTTAGAAGAAGAAGAAGAAGAAACAACTTACATTACGCAAAAAAAACTCTCTACCCCTTCCATCCCCATTATATTTGGACCATCCTTATTGGCATAATGATCTATCAGATCTAGTTAGTGTGCTTTGACACTTCCTTTCTCAAAGGCAACTTTTTTAGCTGAATAACAGGAAGGAAATGCAGCCTAGCTGTGAGGAAGTCAAATGTCCAATAAAGGCAATATTGAACTGCTGTGCTCTTGCAGGGATTCTAAGCAGCTGTAATGTTTATTTGATGGAGACATCCCCCCCCCCCCCGGAGGACCAGCAACTGATGGTCTGCAATGAAGACAGTGCCTTTAAAATCAGGAAGGCCTGGCAAATTTAAGGAGAGCCTTTATCTTTGCAGCTTTGCATCTTTGCCGAAATGTCCATTACTTGTCAGGTGAAGCCCTTTGAAGTACATTCTTATATTTGCCTTAGCTTTGTTCTTTTCTACTTTGTGAAGTCAACAGTGCAGGGTCTTATACAGAAGACCTTTATGAGTTTACAGCAATATTGCACGGCAGGATGCAAGACCTGGATTGTCAGTAAGCCTCCTTACCTCACAGATGCAAGTTCCGTTCTGTGTCATGCCATCTAAACACACCCCATGACCATTGCATACATTTTGAGATCCACCAGGGCATTCTGCCAACAGAGAAAGAAAGAGGAAGAAAAATAATTCACAGGTATCTAGAAGAATAAAATCAATAGCAATATTTCTTGTCATCCTTTCTTTTTAAATTTGCTATATAAGCTCTCTTGTTCCTGTTAAAGCAACTGACTCTTAAATCAATGGTTTTGCATACTTTAATTTACACAAACATTGTGGACTCATTTCTCCTTTGTGCACTGGAATAGTGAGCATCCATGACTCAGGTTAGGGAAAAGTTATAACAGAACCTCTGAGAAAGTTTGTGGGGCTAGTGCTTGGGAGTCATCCAAGCAACTGCCTACAAAACAAAACAAGGCAGAAAATGCTTATTCTTCAAAACTACTTGTGGCCATGGGCAGCAATATCAAAACTGAGTCTGAACAGGAGAAGACAAGTAGGAAGCTCGGGAAGAAGGAGAAGCAAGGCCATACTAAGATCTGTTGGGACTATAAAGCATATCAAGTTGAAGATGCCTCAAAGAGTTATCCTCATACCAAATACTCTGTGTGTGTGTGTATGGTGATAGTGCCTGAGACTATTTATAATTTTAGGCCAGGGATGGACAAATTACATCCCATAAGTTGCATGTGGACCTCATGTCTGCCTTAGGACCCCTGGGCACCCCAGGGGTCCTAACTGAAGTGTCCAAAAATAATTTCTAGGGTATATAGAAGGCATTTCCATCATATTTGGAGCCCCCTGGACTTCCGTACAGGTCAAAAGAAAATTCTGCTATCTATATATCTATATATGCCTCCAAATGGCCTTTAGGGGCCTAAGAAACCTTCCCCCATTTGCCCTAGAGACTGTTTTGGAACACCACAGTTGTGTGTGTGTGTTTTGTGGGAGCAGGTTCAGTTGGGGTGCAGCCTTCCAAGGTCTCCTGGAGGACTAATGCAATCTTCCACAGCTGACTCCCACAGTTTTTGTGCCACTTGCTGCCACTCAAAGGGGCCGATGTTTTATACTTCTCTTTCATCCTGTGCTTAGTAAGTACTGCAACATATCCACTAACGGTCCTGATCTGGCAGGGACAATCCTGGTTAGTCTTCTGTTGTCCTACTTTTTCAGGTGCTTTTAAAATGTGCCAATTTCTCTCTTCCCCACCTTAACACTCTTCTTCTGCACGGGATTTACAACTTACCATAGCATTCAAAACCCCAGAATCCAGGACAGCATTGTTTCTCTTCAGTTTCTTTTGTACACACACGAGTGCAACCTTCTAGTGACATGATATGGTCGTCCAGTTTTACTGTGTATCTGAAATTTTTAAAATCATACCTTAGGTCAATGATAATAAAAAGCAACAATCTACTCCAACCTAGGGCTTGGAAAAGTTAATTTTCTTTTGTTAATACAATTTAAAGGATCTCTCAGAGACTGGTTCTATTGGATGAGTGGGGCTGTTAGGGAGTTATAATCAAAAAAGCAACTTTCCCAAGTTCTGCTAAAGTTCTGCTAAAATGTGACCTGGAAATTATTAAATATTGAGTATCCCTTGGGACCAGCAGTATTTGGGATTTCAGATTTTTTCTGATTTTTGGAATATTTGCATATACATAATGAAATATTGTAGAGCTGGAATCCAAGCCTAAACATGACATCATTTATGTGTTATATACACTTTATACACATAGCCTAAAGGTAATTTTATACACAACATTCTAAAGAATTTTTTGCATGAAACAAAGTTTATATACTTTGAGCCATCAGAAAGCAAAGGTATTCCTATCTCAGCCACACATTTTGGATTTTGGACTATTTCAGATTTTGGAATTCCACATAAGGGAGACTCAACCTTACACTGTCACCATCAGCAACTTTCAGCTGGAGCCCAGTGGGAATGGTGGCACTGAATTGTGTTAGGATACCAGAACTCTCTGACAGGGAAGGCTAACAGAGAAGGCTCACAAAACTGCAAACCCCAGAATTCCATAGCATCAAGTCATGGCAGTTAAAGTAGTGTCAAATTGCTTTTATTCTCATAGAATCATAAAATCATAGGGTTGGCAATATTATAGTGTGGCAAGAGCCCTAGAGACTTATTTGTAGAATGAATAGACAGGGCCAGTTAGGAAGAAGGGGATGGCAGAGATCTAAACAGGGTTTGGGGATGTGGAGAATGTGGAGAGAGTTCAAGGAAAAGTGTTACAGGTATTTTGTTTGAAGCTGAAGTGTTACTATTTATGGTGTAGGGAATCAGGAAAACATTTTATCTTACATGATAAATCTTTCTTCTTCTTCTTCTTCTTCTTCTTCTTCTTCTTCTTCTTCTTCTTAATTATTATTATGCTTTATTTATATAGTGCTGTAAATTTACACAGTGCTGTACATACAATCTTATATTTAGATGGTTCCCTGCCCTCAGGCTTACAGTCTAAAAGAGACAACACAAAAGGAGAAGGGAAAGGTGGTGGGAAAGGGGATGAGGTCCAGTGGTTCTTCTCTCTCTAGTGCCTGGACCAAGGCAGATGGACTCTATTAGGATGTTTTGACAAGGTTCCCCATGACGTTCTTGCAAACAAGCTTGTAAAATGTGGGCTAGACAAGGTAACCATTACATGGATTTGTAATTGGTTGACTGGCCGCACCCAAAGGGTGCTTAACAATGGCTCCTTTTCAACCTGGAAATAAGTGACAAGTGGGGTCTCACAGGGCTCTGTCCTGGGCCCGGTCCTATTTAACATCTTTATTAACGACTTGGATGACAGTATTGGGGGCCTAGTTATCAAATTTGCAGATGACACCAAACTAGGAGAAGGAGCTAATACTCCAGAGGACAGGATCAAAATTCAAAATGACCTGAATAGACTAGAAAGCTGGGCCAAAGCTAACAAAATGAAATTCAACACAGAGAAATGTAAGGTACTGCACTTAGGACGCAAAAATGAAATGCACAGATATAGGATGGGGGACACCTCGCTTAAGGAGACCACATGTGAAAGGGATCTAGGAGTCCAAGTAGACCACAAGTTGAACATGAGTCAACAGTGCAATGCAGCAGCTAAAAGGGCCAATGCAATTTTAGGCTGCATCAATAGAAGTATAGTGTCTAGATCAAGGGAAGTAATAGTGCCACTCTATTCTGCGTTGGTCAGGCCCCACCAGGAATACTGTATCCAGTTCTGGGCACCACAATTCAAAAAGGATGTGGAGAAACTGGAGCGTGTCCAAAGGAAGGCGACTAAGATGGTGAAGGGTCTGGAAACCATGCCCTATGAGGAACGCCTTAGGGAACTGGGGATGTTTAGCCTCGAGAAGAGAAGGTTAACAGGTGATATGATAGCCCTGTTTAAATACTTGAAGGGATGTCACATTGAGGAGGGAGCAAGCTTGTTTTCTGCTGCTGCAGAGACTAGGACCTGGAATAATGGATGCAAGCTCCAGGAAAAGAGATTCCACCTCAACATTAGGAGGAACTTTCTGACAGTGAGGGCTATTCAACAGTGGAACACACTTCCTCAGAGTGTGGTGGAGTCTCCTTCCTTAGGGGTCTTTAAGCAGAGGCTAGATGGCCCTCTGTCAGGGATGCTTTGATCAAGAGTTCCTGCATGACAGGAGGTTGGACTGAATGGCCCTTGTGGTCTCTTCCAACTCTATGATTTAAAAATTAACAAGGAAAATTGATCACTCTTTCCTATACTGACTCCACTGATCAACACAGCCACTTGTTCAGTGTAGTGGTTTCCTTGAAGCCTGAGATCCATGGAAGGATCTTAAGGGTAACAGGGCAAGGTGAGAGAGAGGAACACAAGGGTTGGAACTGTGGGGCCATCCTGAACAGGGGACCAGTCACAATCTGCAATTAACATGCAATTGACACAGCAAAAAATATTAAAAATGAATACAGGAATTTAAAAATATAAATAATCAAGATTAAACTTAAACATCATTAGATTTGTTATGATGTTGCTGTATTTTAGTGATTTTGAGTGTTTTTTTAAGATACATTATTAAATTCACTATTTACAGATGCACAGAGCTTGGCCACTGCATGGTCTAGGCCTCACTGAAAAACATGTGCATGTACTCATAGCATCTTACACCTAGAAGGGACCACAGGGACCATCTATTTTAGCCCCGCTGCCTTGCAGGAATAAACAATGAAAGTGCAGCAGAAAGATGCCCATTCAACTTCAAAAGACCTCCAAAAATGGAGAGTCCAGCACCCTCCGAGGCATTCTATTCCACTTTTGAACACCTTTCATAGTAAAAAAGTTCTTCATAATGTTTAGGTGGAATCTCTTTTCATGTAATTTCTTGTAATCTATTGGTTTGTGCTCTAGTCTCTAGAGGAGCAGAAAACAAACTTGCTCCATGCTCTCTACATAACATCCATTCAGATATTTAAAGATGGCTATTATGTCACCATAAGCCAGCATGGTATAGAGGTTTGAGTGCTGGACTAGGACTCTGGAGACCAGGGTTTGATTCCCAGCTTGGCCATGAAACCTACTACATGACCTTGAGCAAATCACATGCTCTCAGACTCAAGAGAAGGCAATGGCAACTCTCCTGTGAACAAATCTTGCCAAGAAAACCCCATGAAAGGTTCAACTTAGGGTCGCCATACTGTATGTCAGAAATGACTTGAAAGCACACAATAACAACAACAAATCATGCCACCTCTCTGTCTTGTTTTTTTTCAAGATAAACATAGCCTGCTCCCTAAATTGTTCCTCATAAGGGTTGATTTCCAGATCTTTGATAATCTTGGTTGCCCTTCTTTGACCATGTACCTGCTTGCCAATATCCTTCTTGAACTGTGGTGCCCAGAAGTGGACACAGTATTCCAGGTGAGGTCTGAATACAATGGCACCATTACTTCGCTTGATCTGAACACTATAATCCTGTTGCTGCAACCCAGAGTTGCACTGGGTTTTTGGGCTGCTGCATCACACTGTAAACATGAATTTAGCTTGTGGTCTGCTTAAACCCCCTACACACGTACTGCTTTCAAGCCAGGTTGTCACACATCCTATATTTGTGCATTTCATTTTTCCTCTCAGATGTAGTACCATACATTTATACTTGTTGAAATTCATTTTTAGTTTTGGCCCAGCTACCCAATCTTTCAAGGGCATTATGAATTCTGCTCCTGTCCCTCTGAGGTATTCACTACTCCCCTACCCTTCAATTTGGTGTTTTATAGAAGTCTCATTGTAACCGGCTTCGATCCATAGGGAGAAGTGGGATATTTATTATTATTATTATTATTATTATTATTATTATTAATAATCTGTAAATTTAATGAACATGTTTTCTTTTCCATTATCTAAACCTGAACTTCAAGGCTCTACATTAATCTCTGCAGGATGAAGAGCTACCATTGGCAAGTATGCTTTGAATTTGATCTCCCTAACTATAACACTGTCTAGTTCACAGTCACCAGCTTGCCTATTAGAATATCATGGGGGACCTTGTAAAGCCTTATTGTCACCAAGATATGCTACACCCACAGCATTCCCCTGATCTACCAGGTTTATAACTTCCGGGGTGTGGTGTGTGGGAGAGAGATGAGGTTTAGCTTTACTTGTTTTTTAGAAACCCATGCCTGCTCTTCATAATCACAACATACCTTCCTAAGTGTGCATGGACTGACTGTTTATTGATCTGTTTTAGAAGCTTGCTTGTTATCAACTTGCCAACATAAAACTGATTGATCAGTAATTGCTCAGGTCCTCTTTTTTGCTCTTTTGGAAGTTGGGGACCTTTGGCCTCCTCCATTCTACTGGGACTTCTCCTGTTCTGCAAGAATTCTCAAAGATTATTGACAATGGCTCTGAGGAGTTTATCACACGGCAGGAATTTCTCTCAATTTCGAAAGAAATGGAAGTGAGGCCAGTTCGGAATTGAGTAAATTTGCTAGTTCAGCGAATTTACTTGATTGCGTATTGGCACTGCATTGCGTTCAGAACTGCCCAAAATAGCCCCCCCAGTGCCCGAAATTGCACGTGATAATTTCTCACGCAATCACACAAAACCCCATGATTGCGTTCGGAAGGACTTCCCTTTGCCCGAAAATGTGTGTGATCAGCTTTCACGCAATCACGCGAAACCCCATGATTGCATTCAGATTGCTATTGGATTATGCTTCCAATTCCCTTCGTGTGATAAACTGCAGTGATTACATATGCAAGTTCTTTTAGTACTCTAAAGCCCTAGAGACTTCAATTCACTTAGGGTAGCCACCAGGATATTCCTTTACTACCTCTGTACCTTATTCTGTGCTTGTGAACTAACCATGCTGGTAGTTATAGTTCAAAAATGTAGCTTTTCCAAGCTCCAGAGATGCCTGGAGAAGACTGGACCACTCAGAGGCAGGAATAAATGTCCCTCCCCCTGCCCCACAGTACAGCCAAATGAAATATTTCATGCTTTCCTATATTAATGTCCCTCCACTGCCTACACTGGAGGAAAGAATAGAATACACTAGGGGGATTATCACACAAAGTTTACCGTACTTAAATCATTGGCAAAATGCTCCAGCAGCACGTAGTTGTGATAGTCATGCTTCTGAAGTGTCATTGAGGTGTCCCGCTCCTCTCTCATTGACAAAGCGTTTGCAGAGCAGCCATTTCTTGAATAACGGAAGTTCCCGTGTGCCTCCATGTGATAATCCCCTAAGTGCTACCTTCATCTTGATATATTTAGCCATTTAGGTACTAGTCCCCCTTCCTTATCTGTACAAACCTACCCAATGTTCTTTTTTTCAGTCCTAAAGCTGAAAGTGTCAACATTTCAACCTGAAATGGGTGTGGGGACCCTATTATCAAAGAAGAAGAAGAAGCATACCTGCACTTCTCTTTTAACTGGAGTGGTTTTTGCCAGCCAATCGGGCATGGCACCCTGTCCGCTAACATGCAGGAGGTACAAAGTGTATTCTGCATAAGCTTAACTTTCCGGTCACATCGCATAGACTTTATCTAGAAAACAGAAAGGAAATACATGTTGGTGCAATTCATTCCATGATAAAAAGAAAGCAATTAGACTCACCTGGTTTTTGACCACTGTGCTAAATTTCTATCCCCAATCCAGAAGTTAAGCAAAATGGGGGATATACTGAATCAGTGACATCTATAGTAAGGAACCACTCATGATTTCATGTAGACAAATTTCCTGCTAAAGCTTTTGTTTTGAATTTATAAAAAGTGGTCAGAAAGACAGATACAGGCATCCTGCTCTATCCCAGTACATTCTAAGTGAAACCACTATGCCATTCTGTGTCGTTTCACATCCCCAGGACTCAGGCTATGATGCTGATGCACAGGGGTAAGATGAGGCAGAGGGGCAAAAGAGTGAGACAGTATGCCATGCTAGTAAAGCAGATGGGCAGAAAGGCATGGCAGTTTCTGAACAGCAAGACATAGAGTTAACAGCTAGCAGAGCTTCCATGGGAGAACAAAGTAGAGAAAAGGAGGAGCTGCAGAGACTGGAAGGCATACAACACACCCACTCACAAACCAGTTCTTAACCAAGTAATGAGAGCAATTGGTGTTCTTTTTGTTATGTGCCTTCAAGTTGTTTTTGGCTTATGGCAAACCTAAGGTGAACCTATTACAGGGTTTTCTAGGGATGAGACCCAGTGACCCAGTGAGTTTCCATAACCGAATTGGGAAATCAAATCCTGGTCTCCAGAGTTGTAATCCAATGTTTAAACCACTATATCATGCTGGCTAATCTAAGGAAGTGTACAAAGGAATCTCTCTCTCTCTCATTCTCTCTCTGTCTGTGTGTGTGTGTGTGTGTAAGAAGCTAGTGGCATCTTTAGGACTAGTTGATTTATTTTACCATGACTTCAATCCACTTCTTCAAATGTATTAATAGAAGCAATTTGATGCCAGTGGATTGATTCAAGTGGATTGTAATCCACAAAGGTTCATCCTAAAATAAACCTGTTAGTCTTAAAAGTGCCTTAACCCTCCCCCCCACCCCATTTTTATAGTGGAATTTATGGAAGGTCCTTCCAGATTGTCTAAAAGAAGTCTCTGTTCTTGCTCAATTTTGCTGGGTTTTGTAAACTTTGGGCATGGCTTGCTAAGATGATACTATTGCTGAAAGACAAATGTTCTTTTCTGATTGAAAGCATTATAGCTTTATAATACAAAAGTGGATGTATTATAACTAAAAAAATTAAAGAGAGAAAGGAGAAAAAAAAAGGATATTCTTTTATTCTGGAGGGGAAAAGGAGAATACTTTTATGTTCTCATAGTAAAAAAACAACCCACATGGGAATAAAATGTTTTTGCAAGAGCTGAAAACTTCTATAAAATTGTCCAACAGAAACATCAGTAGGTTGTTTTTAAAAAAGCCTGAGAAATACAGCAACAAATACTACTACCACTAGACAAATTCACCTTGAATGGAGGATGCTTACTACACCTATTTATCAGAATAGTCATTTATTTATTTATATGCTGTCTTTCTCCTGCAAAGGGACCCAAGGCAGCTCACAGATAAAAACAGTTATAAACTTTACAATAAAAAAAACCAAATCATTTCAATAAAACAATATAAAATTACATAAAATACAGAAGTTTAAAAACATGAATAAAACACCCATCCCATATAAAAGCCTCCCTGACATTGATTATATATTAAAAGCCTGCTTGAACAAAATGTTTCTTCTTGCCGACCAAAGAAAACCAGGGAGGGATTCAGCCTAGTTTTCTGTGGAAGGGATTTCCAAAGGGTGGGAGCAACCACCAAGAAGGCTCTCTCTCTCATGTTTTCACTGTGTCAGGAAAGCACATCGGAGAACATGAACATTGTTTTACCAGTTCAGCACTGGATCCATAATCCTATTCAAGTATTATTTTAAAGAAGTATTTAGAAGGAACCAGGGACCTGTGCTGTAGCCTCACTGTCCTCCACTCTCAACCTTTCCTTTGTTGATGGGAAGGTTTGGAAAGGAGCTCTAACTGCATTTGGAGGAAAGAAGTTGCAGAACTCCATGTGACTGGAAGGACTGATAAGGCTCCTTAGTGGCACAGAGTTTTATAACTGTGTTATAAGGTGCAAGATCGAGGTCAGATCTTTGTATTTCATTTGATATGAGCCTATCCTTATTTATTTATTGCCTTTATATGCTGCCTTTCCCCCTAGTGTGGGAGAAAGGTGGTTCACAAGACCCAGGGCAAGTCTTTGGATTTCATTTGATAGGGCCTGTCCATATTTATCATTGATTTATTGCATTTATATGCTGCCTTTCTCCTGGTGTAGGAGAAAGGTAGTTCCCAAACCCAAGGTGGTTCACAAACAATACAGCAAAATTAGTTAAAAACATAACAAAATTAAAACAAAATTACAAATCATTAAATTAAAACTACTTCTTTAGTTATAATTTAATGATTTGTAATTTTGTTTTAATTTTGTTATATTTTTAACTAATTTTGTTGTATTGTTTGTGAACCACCTTGGGTTTGGGAACCACCTTTTCCTACACCAGGAGAAAGGCAGCATATAAATGCAATAAATCAATGATAAATATACATTAAACAGTATAAAATAATTGTAAAGATAGAAAAGTTAAAACTAGAGTACCACCTACTCCCCAAAGAAGTCTTCCTGCAAGAAATTATTCATTAAAAGCTTGCTTCAACAAGGTCTTTGCTAGTAAAAGAAGAGCAGAGAGGGGACCACCCTAGCCTCCCAGGGAAGGGAATTCCAGGTGTAGATTTATCCGAAATGCTTGGGACCATAATTTTGTTCATGGAGCAAAGTGGGTGTACATTGAACTGTCAGAAAGCAAAGGTGTCACTATCTCATCCAGCCACATGGATTATTTTGGACTATTTCAGATTTTGGAATTCTGCGTAAAAGATACTCAACCTGTAGGAGAAGCAGCCACTGAGAAGGCTGTTTCCTGTGCCCACATCAATTGGACCTGGGATGGTGGCAGGATTATGAGAAAGCCTTCTCCTGCAGATCTTAAGACTAGCAGGTTCATGTAGGGAAATACAGTCTTTCATGCAGTCTTTCATACAAACCTGCCCAGCTCATGAGGAGAGGCCCTTCTCTAAGTCCCATCAACTTCACAGACGTGGTTGGTAAGGACACAACAGGACCTTCACTTCCCTAGACTTTGCAATGACCTTCCTAGAGACTTAATGCGGCCCCTTTCTTGCTGCTCGTTTGCAGGAGGGTAAAGACTTGTTTTTTTTATTATAGAATCATAGAAATTTAGAGTTGGAAGAGACCAGAAGGGCCATCCAGTCCAACCCCCTGCCATGCAGGAACTCCCAATCAAAGCATACCCGACAGATGGCCATCCAGCCTCTGCTTAAAAACCTCCAAGGAAGGAGACTCCACTTATTATTCAGACAGGCTTTTAGAATGGAAGGCTTTTACGTACGTGGCTGTAAGAGCTGTATTATTTTAAACGGTATTGTTTACCTTTTAAAAATTGACTTTTACTCAGGCAAGCTTTTCGAATGGAATGATTTTAAGTACATGGCTGTAGGCAATGTATTGTTTTAAATGGTATTGTTTACCTTTTAAAAATATTTAAGAAATGTCTGTTTTTAAAATGATTAATAATTTAATTTCTTGTATGTTTTTAATTGTAATCTTTAAAAAATGTTTTAAAATGGGCTTTATATTCCATCTTTTAAAATGGGATTCAGGGCAGCTTGAAACAAGGCATATTTAGGAGAAATTGCTATATTTGTTTATATCCCACCTTTTCTCCAAGACGGGAGTATTGGGGGAAAGTGGGATATAAATAAATATAGTAATTACTATAAAAATCACTTTAAATATGGTAAATGGGATATCTAGAGATCACAAACATAGGATCCCAATGAAATAAAAATATGGTCAGAATCTAAACTCCATGAGTGGAATTTGTGATTTTCCTCTTGTTATGTTGCTCAACTTGGTGCCTAAAAACTTGCTCCAGAACTATTTTGGGGGTGCCCAAGAGAGTGTGGGAGAATTGTCCCTTCTTAGCTCCACCAACAGACTTCCACTGTTGAATCCTGCCCTATAGACATATAGCACATATACACAAACCTCCACTATATCAATCAGATTCATGTATCTCCCCTTCCTAGTTCTGCCATTATCCAAATATTTAATACAGACGTGAAGACATAAAAAAGCATACAGTAGGTGGCAGAAGCTTAGTCTGGATCTAGTGATTTGCAGTAAATTGGCAAACCAATTTTTAAAAATATGGTAGCAACAAAAGGACTCCCTCCACCCCCAAATCATATTTCAGAAAAGAAAAAAACCTTGGGATAAGCAAGACTGAGGTTTTGTTATGGATGGCCTATATGCTCCCTTCGTTTCTGGTACTCAACACACATTACTGGCTTCTGAATTCTTTCATTCTAAAAGCATGTCTTTTGCACTAAGCTCCTGTTGGTAGAACTCAGGACTCTTGTTTTCCTTAAAAGAGAGTCTGCTAGCTTTAAGTCTGCCTATCCTCAATGAGTGATGTAGATGTGTGGCATCACACACCATTGGCAAAGAACCTTCTCTCCAATGAATGGGGAAGAGATGCCTCTTCTAAAACAGTGCTACCTTGAGACTCCGTTATTAGGAATTCTGAAATCCAAAATACTCCAAAATCCAAAATTATCCACATGCATGACTGAGATAATGATAACTTTGCTATCTGATGGTTCAGTGTACACAAACTTTTGTTTTATGCATAAAAGTATTTTAAAAATGTTGTACATAAAGTTACTTTTAGGCTATGTGCATATGGTGTATATGAAACATAAACTAAACTCATGTTTAGACTTGGGCCCCATCTCATTACGTATATGCAAATACATTCAGCCCTCCACATCCACAGATTCCTTATCAACAGATTCAATCATCCACAGCTTGAAAATATTCAAAAAAGTATAAATTCTAAAAAGTAAACTATTTTGTACAAAAGATATTTTTATTTGGAATATAAATTCCAAAAAGCAAACCATTTTATACAATTTTATGCAAATGTAGTAAAAATCACTTTATTTCACTAATCTATTTAATGGGGTTTGAGCATGCATGGATTTTATATCCATGAGTGAATATCGGCCCAGCTGGTTCCAAGGGCCTACTGTATTCCAAAATCAAATAAATAAATAAATAAATAAATAAATCTGAAATCCAAAACACTTCTAGTTTCAAGCCTTTCAGATATGGGAGATTCAGTCTATACAACCCCACCCCCCAAATATTTTAAACAAATTGTCAACAGGATGGGGCACTTTTCAGATCAAAACTACATAATTGATTGATTTTATCCATTGAGTAAACACTGCAGTCCTAAACATCCACAATACGTCCCCCGTTAGACAACATCCATAAAACCTGATTAATCATCCTCATGTTATTGTTTTCAAAACTCAAATAAAATCCCACAGTGGCCTAATAGCTACAGTATTTGAAACATGCTGATTTTATTTAACATGCAGGCCAATACCATGCTCATTGAGAAGAAAGTAAACTTCTCCAGTGAGTTCAATGGAGCATACTTCCAAGTTTCCTGTATATATATATATATATATATATATGTACCGTTTCATATATCACTGCGGCTTTCAACACTCAAGAAAACTGTCCTGCTTACCTGTTGGCTTTCAGCTGGAGACATGAAGTATGCTACTAAGATGAAAAATTGTAAGCCATGAGCTCTCATTGTCATGCGCCTCTGCTGAGGAGACATCTCAGCTTAAAGAGATGTGAAGGATGCAGATACTGTTTATGTAAGATAACACCGCCTACTAAGAACCAGTTCCAAGAACCTCAGAAGTGAAACCAAGACAGAGAAAAAAGCATATTGCATGCTGTGAATTTCTTATTCCAAAGTATGCAAAAGCAGGCTTACTTTGACTAAGCCTGAACTGTCAGCAGATCCGTTAAAAGGAAAAAGCAGAGAGGTAATAAAAATGACCCGCAGAAAGAAAAGTGTGTGTGCGGAGGGGTTACTCAAAACAGGAACATCGACAGATTTCCTCTCTCGTATCAGTTCAAAACAGATGGAAGGAAATCCTTCATTTTTCACTGGCATGGTATTTTAATCATATATATTTAACTGTGAAGTAAAGCTGGTGGGTGAACTGGAGTTGATATTGACCCAGATGGGAAATTCATACAGTGTCATTAAATTGTTTAAGGGGATTGCTGTGGTGGTTCTTTTTCTTTTTCTTTCTGGCATTTACTTGTGGTTTTAGTATGGGTTAACAGTCGCTCACTGTTTGAACTATAAGAAGAGCAAACTGCACACAATATTTCAAAAGTGGTTATTTCATTGAGATGTGAAGAAATCCTTATTAAAAATAATTATTTTCAGGATATGCAAGTGGCATGCCAGTGATCCCTCCCTCCCAATGCTCTCTCTGGTATAATAAAAATGTTACTCTTGGGCCCACTTTGCTACAGACTTTGTGACCAAAAGCACCACAAATGCACACATAACAATCCATGTACAGCACTGTGTTACACCGCTACATAAATAAAGCATAATAATAATAATAATAATAATAATAATAATACCCTTCAAAATACCATAAAATTTATTGGTATTTCATATCTTTCAACAAGTGATCAGATTGTTTCATCGTAGAAGAAAAATTCTGCAATTATATTTTTAGAAAACAACTTATAAGTAAAATAATAGTATGTTTAAACTGTCCAGGCAGAGGTACACATCGTGAATATAACAGGAAAGAATAACCCCACCTCCTCTCCGAACTTCCATAGATGATTTTGAATGAACACATTTCTTTTTGAACAATAGCACTTGCATCCTGAATGATTTTTGAAATTACAGTGTGGACTTCAGAATCAGTTTATGGTATAAACACGTGGGCCTGTTGTTCACAGAAATAATGAAAAACCATGATGGTGTTTTTTTTCCTATATTCCCTCCACTGTAGCACTCAAGCAATACAGCAAGCAACAAATTCTCACAGGTTTTGTTTCGGCGGGGAAAATGGGACTTAGTTCATAAGCATCTGGTGGGCCAGATTTCTCAGCCAAATTTCATGGACTGTAAATATGATATAGAAATATTCCTATGGATAGATATGGAGCCTCAAAGGTTCTTCAGATTCTACGGATCATAGTTGGACAATCTGTCCAGATCACTAAAGCACATTTGTATGGCAAGCCAGTATTGCTATGTAGAGCCAGCATCACAAGAAATAGTTATCAGTATCAAGTCGAAGGTTTTCACATAGTTTTTTGTTGGTTTTTTGGGCTATGTGATCATGCTCTGGAAGAGTTTATTCCTGACCTTCCGCTTGCATCTGTGGCTGGCATCTTCTCTGATGCACAGATGCAGGCAAAACGTTGGAAACAAACTCTTCCAAAACACAGCCTCATAGCCCAAAACCCCCACAAAAAACAATAGCTATCAGTGTTACTACATGCTTTGGTTTAGGTATTGGACAGTAGACATTAACATACGATTTTGCATTACTTGGGCAATGTTTTACCAAAGTCCTAATCCTTCACCGTGCTTATGTAGTTCCATTAATTTATTTCTAATTGTTCTCTACCAAGCAGACCAGGTCCAAGGCAGATAGATATTGAGGTCTCCAGAAAATATAGAAGAGCCAACATTTCACTTTGCATACACAACTGGAGAGTCATTTGCTAATGCTGCCACAAACCCCAGTCAAAGAGACAAGCTGCTTTTCAGTTAATAGTGGTTTTTTCTTTAGCAGTAGAAACTGTTGTAGCAAAATAATAAAAATAAAAATAAATAAAAATAAAATGCAAAACTCTGGCTTCACATGCATTTCTCCCCCACGCTTGCATATAAATTTCTGTTGGATCCCGAAACTCTCTTTCCTCCACATAAAATCTCCTTTATTTTTCAAATGCATGGTGAAAGTGCTGAGCCACATGGCAATTCTTTTATGAAGCATTTACAATCCTCATTCAGCTTAGGCAGTTTCCTGCAATTGAAATCTTGTGTTTATGCAGCCTTGAAAACAAAAAAAAAAACAAAAAAAAAAAAAAAAAAAACCTGCCAAGACTTATGGTATACTGTAAAATATAAATTATTCTTTGTGGGTTTTCCGAGGTCTACAAATTCCAAGGGACAATTAAAAAAAGAAAGAAAAACATCCCAATTTGAAATCTCAGAAAGAAACATATTTATCTATTTTGTTCATTAAGTTGGTTGCCTAAGTTATCTGAGGCAGAAGGGCATAATTAAGAACAATGAAGAAACAAAATTATAGCTCAACCCCGTTAAGTTTTTTAAAAAGCCTTCTTGAGAAAGAGATTTCCTTGTTTTGCATTGTGTGCTACTGCACGTGATTTTTTTCAGTTCTTGAGCCAGTAAACATCTAAAATGTGCTTAGGACAGCAAAAGAGTCAAATTTTTGCTTAAGAGAAGACTTTCAATTGACCACATCCAGAACAGTTCTCCATTCTTTGTTACTTTGGGAGAGAAGTGATCCTTTCAACTAGTTGCAAATCACTGAAGACAATAAATCTACTGCAGCCAAATTCTGTTTGTAGCCAATAACAATAAAAAAAATTCCCTATACAAGTATGTGTATTAACAGTTATTCCAAATTAACATAACATTTCAGAACTGCCAAGTAATTAAGCATCCTATTAAACATAGCCCTTGCTACTAATGCCTACAAAACTACCCTATAATTATCTATACTAACAAGAAACCATCTCTCATTTTGAAATCATCAGACTGACCCAAAATTCTTTTGAAATAAAAAGGAAACCTAATATTACATGAATAATATATGGAAATTGTAGTGCCCAGTCTCTTCAATTTGTATTATGACATATAAGGTGATTATCTACCAGTTTTTTTAAAAAATGAAGACATTTGCCCTAGGTAAAAGAGGAAGCTACTGTGGTTTAATGTCAATATACCAGATTTAGGAAGGATGAGCTCTTCATTTATCCAAATCTCTACTGAAATCCTATTGAAAACTATTTTGCAGGTCAGATATATGATCTACAGAACATATACATCCCAACATGACATTGCTAGGAAAAGTGAGCAATAAAACTATTGAGAAAAAGCTACTGTGTAATACAAGCAGTATTCACCAATACTTTCTTTCACAGCACTCCTGACTTTGAGCAAACTGACCCAGGACTACCCTGAAACTGGATTTCATTATGGATATTCCTATTTTTCCTTGCTCACAATGTCTCAGTCTTTGAGACTAGGGTGTACATAGTGAGGGATTCTACCATAATTTGCACTGGAGTAGAAATATTTGTTTTAGAATAATTTGCTTATGATTGAAAACTGTAAGAAACAATCAGCCAGGTCTCAAGTATTTGGAACTGAAGAGTTGAATTTCCCATTCTAGTTACAGTAGCCCCTTGGAATCTGCTGGGGTTTGGTTCCAAGACCCCCCCCCTTCCCCCATGGATACGAAAATCCATGGATGCTCAAATCCCATTAAAAACAATGGCATAGTAAAAATGTGTCCCTTATATAAGATGACAAAGTCGAGGTTTGCTCTTGGGAATTTATATATTGAAAAAATATTTTCAAGCCATGGAGGGTTGAATCCTATGGATAAAGAATCAGCTGATACAGAGGGCAGTTGTTCTTATATTCAGTGATAATGATTCAAGACTTTAATAATTTGACACAATGTTTTCTTTAGCATTTTAAAACTATCCCTTGAAGTCCTACACAAAGCTGATGATTTGTGACAAAGAAACTTATCATGGGCCTGCACTGGGATTGGAGGGCATGCACTAAAAAACAACCAGAGCCAGTAATATAATCGTGTCAAATTTCAGTTTATTTGTATTAAGATGGCAACAGAAACACAGTGCTCTGAACTACAAGTGTTCCATCATCAGCTGGCAACAGGGTAGTTATCAATCCAGGATGAGCTTTATGTCTGCAATAGTGAATAGAAATTGGTTAACTTGCTGAAACCATTGTATATGTCCACTGATGTAAAAGCAGCTTTTGGTTATAGGTGAATTTTGCTATCATGTTCATGATCTGCAAAAAAATAAATAAATCTGACACATCATAAAAAGACAATGTAAAATTATCAGAAGAATAATTAAATAATTATCAGCATAGGCAATAAAATACATCTTGTACAAATAATACTGCACTTGAACGTAGCACAAGCAGCTTTTGTTACCATTATGTACACATAGTTTGTATAGAATTGCAAGACTGATATATATAATTTATACATATATATATATACATACAGACATACAACACAGTGGAAAATAACAGCCCTAAATTAAAGTATACCAAGTTGACTCCTTTTGTTCCATACAGTTGCCTTGGATGCGTAATTGGGAATTCTGAATATGTACGGTTACATAAAAATAGAGTTTAGAAAATTCCAGTTCATCATTTTAGCAGAGTATGTTGTACTATTAAAACCTCTCCACTGCACAAGAAATGGTAGTGGTAACATAGAAGCAAGCTTCAATGTCCTGCGAAGAGTGTGTCTTTCCCTGTTTTTATTCAGTTGATACTGTGCTTTAATTCATCATCTTCAGCCTGATTTCTTGGTCTGCAATAACTAAAATATTTGATTTTTTAAAAAAAATGTAAATAAACTACCCAGTGAGCTCTAAAGGCAGCTCTCGGCCACATAAAATCTCCCACTGCCTAGCAAGCAAGGAGATCAGTTTCTCACGACTGTCTGGACTTGGGATAAAGACACACCACAGGACTTCTCGACTGCCGTTGCCCTCGATGGTAACCTGCCCTTTAGGGAAACTGAGAACATTGCCAAAGTGATCAAGGGTCATATTCTGCATGAGGTCTTGATTCTGAATATCATCAAACACAAATGTGAGAGCCTGGGGGTATGTCTGGTAGCCCATAAGTACTCGGTCTAAGTCTCGGATCCTTCTTCCATCTGCAAGTTGATATTTGTCTTTCTTTGGTGGTTCCTTAGCAAATTCAGGTAGCGGGTAACTGATGTAATCTTCATTGAACAGAAACAGATCTGAACTGGTTAAGATAAGTGTTTTAGGTTGAAGTGAACTGTTTGACTGAGCAGTCCCTTCTGCAGGATTCACTTGAAATGCCAACACATAGAGGAGTATATTCAGAGACTGGATGTTAAACACACTGTTCATCTTCTCTGCTACTAGAAAAGCAAGATCCCCAATTTCTTCTTCACTGGGATATATAAACTTCACTCGGCTAGAGTGAATCATTTCATAATTCTCCATTTTTCCTGCAAGCATAAATATGTATAATTTAAACTTTGCATTTGCTATGTAAAACATTTCTAATGAAGGAGCAACTAAAATCAGGACTAAGACACTAAGACATATTTTTACCTGAAAATTAAGATGAAACTCTTTACTGGACAAGCCAAAAGGAGGACTATCAAATTAACTCTTTACCTGATAAACATAAAACAAAACTGACAGAGCACTGCATAAACTAAACTATGAACTGGAAGTCACTACTTCAAATCTCACTTCTGCCATAAACCTGTTAGGAGGCCTTACACAAGTCATTTGCTCTTAGAGCACTCCACCCTATTCCACCCTCCAAATATGTGGATGATCTTGTAAGGCAAGTCAGTGTTAAATTAGGGTTTGCTGAAATACAGTGTGCCCTTCCTTTATGTGGGGGCTCCGTTCTGGACCCACTCCCCGTGTAAAGGAAAAAATGCATATGCTCAAGCCCCATTTAAACCAATGGGGCTTGTGCTTGCAGTGGCAGGCAGTGAGCGCGCCCCATTACTCCTTCCGGCGCCCAGCACCTTCTCTTCCGGCACGGCTTCCAGCATATGCTGGAAGCCGCATATGGTATGATGCGGGCACACTGTAATATACACAAAGCACTTTGAAAAGTCTTCATCACATTTAGTACATTATCCCAAAGAATTTAGGCTGGGAAACATAACTGTCCCTCTAAATATTTTACAGAAACTGAACTGTCTCTGTGCAAACACAGACTTTATATTGCCTTCTGGTGTATGTTTTATAGGTCATGTTATACCAATCTTATATTGGCTTTCAATATGCTTCCCAGTTCAATTCAAGGTACTGGTCCTTATCTACAAAGCTCAAAAGTTTTGAGGCCAGAATATTTGAAAAATATCTGATATGAACTTGTTCACAGTTTAAAATTTTCTTCAGATCTGCTGTTATATGTTCCATCATGAAGATAATTTATGCGGTGGAAATGCAGGACAGTCTCTTTTTTCTGGCAGCAGCGTGATCATGGAAGTCCCTACCTATGGGAAGCTAGACTGGTCCACTCTTAGGTGAGCAGTGCAAACATTTCTGCTCCTTTCAAAGTTTTAAATGATTCTATCCTCTGGCTGTTTATGGTAAGCTATTGTGCACACTGCCTTAGGGGCCCAAAAAGGGAATAAATTTGGTTTATAAATATTTACATAAATATGTTAAGCCTGTGAAGGAGCCTACACTAAGACAGTAGTTGGCCCAAATCATCTAATGAGTTTCATAACCAAGCAGGGATTTGAATTAGGGTAGTCCCAAGCCTAATCAAAACGTAGTCAAAAATTCTTTTGTTCTGTTCTTCTGTACAACTACAAAATTGGGGAGTAGACAGGAGGAGAGCAAGAATTTTTTTTTTAAAAAAACATGCATACATGTAATAAAGAAATAAAATGTCTGAAATGTTTCTAAATTGTTTTACCTGTATTTTTCTTTCCAAATTCAGAGTAGAAGTCCTTATCCACTGGCTCTGGTGATGGTGTCCTTGCCAGTAGTGAGAGCACTGCCATGAGGTGCTGGATAAAGTCATGAGTACTGTAACTATCTCTGGTGAGGCAAGTTAATATATGTTCAGCTGAACGACCTGAAAAAGAGACAGAACCAAAGTTGCTTTTAGTCCTACTGTAACATTACCGTGGACTTTCTGATAGATCTAATTTATTAATAACTTTTTGTGCAAGGTTTACATCACAAGTAATGTTCCATAAAAAATCTCGAATTGGCAACAAAACAAAACCTAGAGCAAAAGGTTATAATGACTAAAATAACATCCAAAGTAAAGTTAATATTTCTACTTAAAACATAATATATTTATCAGATTCCAGATCTGAGGCTATGTCTGTTTTACAGAAAATTGAAGTAGAATTTTGAAAACTTGTAGTAGGGAACAACAATTGGATTTAGTGTCCAGTATTATAAAAAAATATATAAAGCACTATCAGTGTATATTTTACTTAACTCTATAAGCAGAGATGAATAAATAAATTGATCCAAGACGTAATGATGTTAGGAAGGAAACAGATGACAGAAAAGGAGGGGGAAAGTAACACATATTTACTTACCAGCAAGTCGAAAATATTGATCAAAAAGTCCAATGTTTACTGAGTGCAGATCATTCAATTTTAGAACTAAGCAGCAAGAGAGGTAGAAAGAACTGAATTCACAGTCCAAGAGACCTTTATTCCAAATACCTATTGAATGGAGAATACCGTACTTGCATAAAATTATTTTCTTCAAGATATCTGAGAGCTGTTTTCAGATCTCAGAAAGTCACAATTCATCAGCACATTCTATCACTTGATTCAAAAGCTCCTGCTAAAGGCAGAACAAGTTATATGTTAATCTAGCTGATATGTGCTCTTAAGCCTCTATTTGCAGAGATAAAACTTTACTAGAGAGATGATTCTGTATGGGGAGAATCAGCAGGAAAGAGGTAAAGATGACCCATTTGCAATCCCCACTGTCTTTCCAAAACCTGTTTCCACTTATTTCTGTTTTTTAGAGCTGGGGGGGGGGGTGTTTGGTCAGCCATATGGGAAGGATTATGTGAGAATTAAGAACTCTGCCCTTATATGCCAATCATCCCTTGGATGTGCCTTCTCATTCTTGTGTTAATGTTGCAATGGAGTTTATCAGACAATGGAAATTGGAAGTATATTCCAATGGCAATCCAAACACAATCATGGGGTTTCACGTTGTTGCGTATTAAAGTATCTCACGCAATTTCGGGCAAAAGGAAAGTCATTCCAAACACAATCATGGGTTTTATGTTATTTTGTATTAAAGCATCTTATGCAATTTCGGGCGATGGGCAGTCATTTTCGGGCAATGGGAAGTCATTCTGAAAGCATTCCGAACGCAATCTGAATTCACGTAAATTCGCTTAAACTAGTGAATTCACGTGAATTCGAATTGGCTACAATTGGCTCCATTCGAAATAAAGAGAAATTCCTCCCGTCTGATAAACTCCAATGAAAATGTAAGGTTCCCAATTCCTGCTGCCACATAGTAGCAGTGGTTCTGCTATAAAAATGATATTAATTAATAATCTATTCAACAATGAAACAGGTAATCACTGCCTTTTAAAATCTTCTGCACCAGTACCATTTTCTGTGCTTCCACAAATTCATAATACACATCAGAAGTGATTTGTTCTAGTGAGCACTGTTCATTATCTTAATAAATGTGGATCTTTATACAATGGATGAGGACATACATTCTAGGCTAGGAATATAAACTGTGGAGGAGGAAAGACCCCCCCCACACCGTTCTGAGCAAAACCCATCTTTATCAGACCTCACAAATTTTATTAAAAGCCATGAATCAACCTATTCTCATCTTACCTAACTGATGCTCATTAGAGTGACTCATAGACTCATCCAACAAGAAGTAAATAGCTTTAGTTGAAAGTAGCACACAAGCTGTCACTTCCATATCGGGTGCTTTATAAAACAGAACAGATGACCACATGAGATATCTCAGCTCTTCATTCTCCACCTATAATATAGACAATGGAATTAATCAGCTATTTAAGCATAGCCTTAGTTTTCTCCCTCACCTGTGGCTTGCCCCTGTTATAATGCAGAATCATAGAATAGTAGAGTTGGAAGAGACCACAAAGTCTATCCAGTCCAACCCCCTGCCATGCAGGACCTCACAATCAAAGCATCGCGAACAGATGGCCATCCAGCCTCTGTTTAAAGACCTCCAAAGAAGGAGACCCCACCACACTCTGAGGGAGTGCGTTCCACTACCAAACAGCTCTTACTGTCAGGAAGTTCCTTCCTAAATTTACTCCCCACATTTTTACATAACTGTGTCCCATATTTAGATTCTTCATGTAATCAGGAGCATTTGTATCACAGAGTTCATCTCTCCTTAATCATAAAATCATAGAATTGGAAGTGAACACAAGGTCCATCCAGTCCAACGCCCTGCCATGCAGGAACTCTCAATCAAAGCATTCCCAACAGATGACCATCCAGCCTCTATTCAACAAGCCTCTAAAGAAGGAGACATTGAAAATACTGTTGTTTCTGTGATCCTTAAAGTGTCCCTATCTATGTATCTATTCTAGTAATTATATGAGTATACACAGCTGCTGAGCTTTACTAGTTCTTAAAAAAACTCAATAGTAAATATCATAATTTTTTCTCAACAAGGGCATTTTTCATTTACCTGTCCTATAATTTTTGGCCAACTAAAAACAGTGTAGTGCAGTTTCACCCTTTAGTACTAATAATAGCAAAATATGAAATCAGCCTATTTTTTTCCCTTTTCCCCTCTCAAAAACTGTTAGGTAAGATGGCATTAAGAGGGGGGAGGGAACATATCTTGAACCTATATTGCCTAAGAAAGTTCATACATTTGCTTTAATGTTGGACAGGATGAAATATACATTTTGCTTAAAATAAATAAGCATGCTACTTTTCTGGAATCATGGGCATCGGGAAAATCTCATCCTATTTATTATACAATACCTCAGCAATGCTGTTATGAAAAAATTCCATAATGGATTTTCCCTTTAGCCCAGCCACATATTGGAGACATGAGGAAAATGGAAGGTGCACAGGTATCTGGTTCTCTTCAGTGATTTTCTTCAGCAAAAAGTCAGATGGATACAGAGATGAGAAGGGCAAATGAGGCTTACAAAAGCTGGAAAAGAGATGAATTCCTATTGTCAGCAGGAAACACAAACGAAACATAAGTGAAAGCCACACAGGAAATAACCAGCACCTGTATTTCATTCAAGCTTTGTTAACTCATTTTTGCACACACACACACACACACACACACACACACACATATATATATGTGTGTGTGTGTGTGTGTTGTTTAAGTTGTTTCTGACTTATTGTGATCCTAAGGTGATGGGGTTTTCTTGGCAAGATTTGTTCAGAGGTTTGCCATTGCCTTCTCCTGAGGCTAAGAGCATATGGGTTTCATGGCTGATCTGGAAATCAAACTCTAGTCTCCAGAGTAGTAGTCCAATACTTGAACTACTAGGCCATGCTGACTCTCACATATTTCTATAAATGACTCATATTATCTTTACATTCTCATAAATCTTAACTGAGATATTTTTGAGCAGAGCCTGTTCCTGTAGTTACAGTTTACTTATTAAGATGGAACAGCATGATACAAGGAAAGCAAAGGCATTAAGCTCAAAATTTATAGACTATGCTGTTGCTCTGTTCTCAGTTCACCAAAAGCACCTGTCACCTATAAGAAGCATTCACTGTCACTGCATGCTTTCACAAGTTAGCTTTTAAAAAAAATCCATATCCTCACCTTGAAGTCTGGCTGTGCCTTGTGGAGGCTATGAGAGAATTTCTTGTTGGTTCTATATTTGTGGAAGCTTTGAAAATAATGATGGTTTTGATGTCTTGCAGAAGTGTCCTCAGAAGACTATAGACTCTTAGAAAATGGAATTTCTCATGAGGTAGGACAAATACTGCTGTGACCGATCTATGACCAATGAGCAATTCCAGCACATGCCCATCTGAAAACGAACCCTCCTGTTGAACAGAATGACTGGTGGGGTGCAAAAGAACTGAAGCCAGTGGAATCCTGCTCAGTTTGAAAATGCTCTGTGCATTTTCAGAGTCAATGTATTTTCCTGGTAGTACACTAAAATCAACTTGAACTATATGTAGGTGCTGAGGTGTTAGAAATATCCAACAGGGATGGAACATGCAGTGGGTCTCACTACCAAACTTATGAAACACAGAATAAAGTGCAGAACCTGCATTATGTTTAGAACAAATTTTGTCATTACTGGCCAAGTCTGGCTGGCACAAGACTTTCTGAGCATCAGTTTTATTGTGGCAGAAAATATATGCTGGAAAACAACCTTTTATTTCTGTGTTTTCAGACGAAATGTGATAAAATCCCATCAGCTGGTAAACAAATTCCTGCAAACTTGCTTTACCACAATAGAGTAGAGAACTTGCTAAAGTGGGTCTGCAGCACTGAGAGCAAGACCTATGTAAACAGGAATAGAAATCTTGCAGGTTCTGAGAGTCCGAGACAACAAACAAACTTGTGTCACTGTTATTTACCTTGAGTGTCAAACATATTTCTGGTATCAAGAATCCAAATTCTGTAAGATCAGAATATGGAAAACACTGCACTAGCTTCAGAGCAGAAAGAATATGTTGGCAGTTCCCTTTTGAATCTTGGGGAATTTCAAATACAGCTACCACACTACTAGCCAAAACCAAACAGGAAGCAAATTGCCTGAGTCCTTTATGAACCTGAATACAAAAACTCCACAGGACTTTGATTATGTCATCTTGCTCTGTTTTTGTGCTATCCAAAGTTGCTGGCACAATGTCTGGAGTAGGGATGAACTCAAACACATGGTCTCCTTCATGAAGTCCCATTTCAAAATAGCCGTCTTCTGTATCTGCAGGTCTGGAATCACTCAAAAGGTTCCCTGCATTTTGAGTCTGAGTTTCCATTGAAAAAGGAGGTACATTTTCCACAGATTCTGCTATCAATGCAGAGAGACATTGCACAAAATCCTGATTTGTGGCAGTGTACGACATACAAATGAAAGGTAGGATCACAGTATTAAGGTGGTTATGCAAGGCATCAGGTTCCTCATCAGAACGGTTCAAACTTAGAAAAGAAAAAAGAAAGAAAAAAAAGAAAGGAGGATTATGCTAACCCAGGTTAAAAATAAAGATCCTTATTTCAAAGCCTCATACTGGTATCACTTTGTACTTCTGCACCTGGGATACATAGCCACCTTCATACAGTGGTCCCCCGGGTTACGAAATTAATTCGTTCCGGCCCCTTTTTCGTAAGCCGAAAATTTCGTAACCCGGGGCCTATTTCCAATAGGAAATAGGTAATCCGTTCCGGCCGGCCGGAGGGGAAGGGAAATCCCTTCCCCTCCGAAGCCTGGCCTGGCGGGGGCCTCCTGGCTGAGGAAAGGAAGGTCCGATCCGGTGGATCGGGCCTTCCATTCGTCACCCGCGGAGGCCCAGGCTGGCTGGGGAACGTTCGCTTCCCCAGCCAGCCAGGCTTGAGTCCCTTCTCCTCCGAGGCCAGGCTTCGGAGGAGAAGGGGCGGCCTTGGGTCCCTTCTCCTCCGAAGCTAGGCTTCGGAGGACAAGGGGCGGCCTTGGGTCCCTTCTCCTCCGAAGCCTAGCTTCGGAGAAGAAGGGGCGGCCTTGGGTCCCTTCTCCTCCGAAGCTAGGCTTCGGAGGACAAGGGGCGGCCTTGGGTCCCTTCTCCTCCGAAGCTAGGCTTCGGAGGACAAGGGGCGGCCCAGGCTGGCTGCGGAACGTTCGCTTCCCCAGCCAGCCAGGCCTGGGCCTCCGCGCCTATCGAAAGGAAGGCACGATCCCATGGATTGTGGCTTCCTTTCGTTAGGCTTGCCCCCCAAGCCCGGCTAGAGAAGGGAATCCTCCCTTCTCTAGCCGTGCTTGGGGGGCAAGCCCGGCTAGAGAAGGGAAGCTTCCCTTCTCTAGCCGGGCTTGGCCCCCAAGCCTAACGAAAGGAAGCCACGATCCCATGGATCGTGGCTTCCTTTCGTTAGGCTTGCCCCCCAAGCCCGGCTAGAGAAGGGAAGCTTCCCTTCTCTAGCCGGGCTTGGCCCCCAAGCCTAACGAAAGGAAGCCACGATCCCATGGATCGTGGCTTCCTTTCGTTAGGCTTGCCCCCCAAGCCCAGCTAGAGAAGGGAATCCTTCCTAAATTTACTCCCCACATTTTTACATAACTGTGTCCCATATTTAGATTCTTCATGTAATCAGGAGCATTTGTATCACAGAGTTCATCTCTCCTTAATCATAAAATCATAGAATTGGAAGTGAACACAAGGTCCATCCAGTCCAACGCCCTGCCATGCAGGAACTCTCAATCAAAGCATTCCCAACAGATGACCATCCAGCCTCTATTCAACAAGCCTCTAAAGAAGGAGACATTGAAAATACTGTTGTTTCTGTGATCCTTAAAGTGTCCCTATCTATGTATCTATTCTAGTAATTATATGAGTATACACAGCTGCTGAGCTTTACTAGTTCTTAAAAAAACTCAATAGTAAATATCATAATTTTTTCTCAACAAGGGCATTTTTCATTTACCTGTCCTATAATTTTTGGCCAACTAAAAACAGTGTAGTGCAGTTTCACCCATCGCGGGGCCGTCCCTTCTTCTCCGAGGCCGCCGGCGGAGGAGAAGGGACGGCCATCGTGGGGCCGTCCCTTGTTCTCCGAGGCCGCCGGCCTTTTTTCGTATCCCGGGGATACGATCGTAAGCCGGGGCCATTTTTCCGGCCCCGGCTCTTTCGTATCCCGGGATTTTCGTAGCCCGGGGGATTCGTATCCCGGGGGACCACTGTATTAGGTATTTAGACCATATGTCTAAATTCAATGCAGATCACTGAAATGAATGCCCATAAGCCTGCCTATCTGTGCACTGGAATTTTATTTTAAACATCTGACCTAAAGGTATCTATCTGTGTATCTATTCAGCTCATAAGGCTTTTACAATCAAAGCACATCCTGCACTGAGCATATCCTAATCCCTATTTGCGCTACTTTTTTGGTGGCATTTGTTTCCTGAACTTCCTGATGAACACAGAACAAGTAGCAGGAAGCACAGAGAGGCCCCTAACCAGATATCCATCTTAGTCATCACACATGCTTAAACAAAATTCGCTCTCCTCTTTAAAGAACCAAACACTAAACATCTCTGGCAGCTACGTGGTTTAAATAAATGTCTCTTTATCAGGTAAAAAAGGTATATCAAAATAAAACATCTCTCTCACCACATATGAAGGGCATCATCATATTCACCAGACAACTCCAATTGTGAAGCAGGTACCTTGAAAAGAAAAGAATCTCACGATAGAGAAGTCTCAACAGGCTTGACTAGAACTTGGAGAATTACTTTTTAAAAGTAATTCATTCCTTTTAGTCATTCCACTATCTCAAACGTAAACCAATTCCATTACTCATTGGAATGTTAGAAAAGTAATTCACTTGTTATGCTGTTACTTGTCCATTGTTTTCCATTATTTTTTAACAGAATATCAAAACATGGATGGCATAAAGTCTGAGAAAATCCTGACAAAGTATCTCCATTTTAATGCCTTTAAAAATAACATAGTCATTTCAAGCACTCAATGGTTACCTTTAATGATTATTCTGTGCCTTTAAATATCATGTATAGGTTTGATTCAGTTGTTGATGCATAACTGTAAAGAGATGCAGCCCCCAACAGCTTCCATTAGTAATGGAGTGGATAAATTTCATGGTTTACATATCATATAGGCTATATTTCAGAGGAAAGAACTCTCTGAAACCATCTCTGAGTATTCCTTGACTAAGAAAACCCTATGAAATTCATTTGGTCACCCTAAGTCAAAGGCGACATGAAGGTGCATGTTTGCATGCACACACACACCACCCAGCACTCTGGCTTGTTTCTCCCCAAGCAGGACAGAGTAATAATACAATGTTTCATTTTATCAATGGTTTCTTTCTCTTGCATTTTGGGTAGTTAAACAAATAGAATGCTGATTAGACCCAACAAGCCAGGGCTCCTGCAGTTTCCTGGCTTATTACTATGCTTAAACATGACTGGTAAATTCAGTTTGGGATTAAGACATGGCAGTAAAATGAAGAACATGATTATTTTTTAATTAATTATTGTAGACCTTTCCTCATGCCATCCCTGGATTCATGTTTTTCCCTTACATACAATATGGCAAATTCAGTACATCTGAAATGTCACCCAATTTGTGAAAAGATTTATTAAATTTCCCTACTTACTCAAGATATTCTTTGGAAATTTCACCCCACTCTCCACTGAACTAGCATTCAGTGAATGTTTGATGCAGCTTCAAACTAAACTGGTTCATGATACTCACAAAATCCATCCTAAAAACCATAGTCAGATGACCATTCAATTGAAATATATTACCTGATTTCTACTTCTTGGATCTGATGTCTCAGAGCATCTTTGGGTAACTGTATGGCTTTTAGGAGTCGAACTACTTGATGAAAAACTGCTGGCTAGGGCTGTTTTCCTACAAGTTATTTCTAGAACAGACAGAAACAGTTCTTGAACACCACTGATGTAAAACCAAACAAATATAACTTAAATTGTATCTAATGTGAATAGTGACTAGCGTACACATATGTAAATAAATGGGACTTTAAGGTGCCATACATTTTATTGCATCTATTATATTCTAGAACAAGCATTTAGCCCCTAGTAAGCAGTGTTACCTTTCAAACAGTCCAAGGAAACGATAAATTAGAGACTGCAGCATAATTTCAGTTTTATCTTGTCCATCCTATGTTTACGTTACTTGCAATATGTAGTAAATAGTACCCAAATTAGTTGTGATTCTCTTAACATTAAGTCTAAACATTATTTTTTAGTTTATTTACCATCATTTCAAGGTAAATGAAACTGTCTGTGAAACTGTCAAAGCAAAAAAAATAATAATGTGCAAATATGTTACTGAGTTGGATTTTAATGAAGGAGTGTGAAACTACACAAGGAAAAACAAAAAGCAGCCGTTTGATAACTCTGTAATAGGAGGGAAGGGTCTCTGCAGGAGAGAGTCTGATAAGATATCAGATGGTGACAGTTGAAAGAGACTGTATGGAGTGGACGTGTGTGTCTGATGCTGAGTGAACGAAGGGAAGGAGGTCTGATAATTCCTGACTTGAACTCTGTTATCTTTTTGGAACTACACAACAGAACTGCTTAAAGCATCAAATACTCTGCATCATTTAATAAACAAAACAGAACTGTTTGATAATCTAGAAAATATGTAGGGGTAGCTGTGTTGGCCATTTAGCAATTTTTTGTTTGTGTGTGATACTCTGTTAATCCGTTTTCAGACTGGCTTCCTTCACCCCAAGTCTAGGGCTGGTCACACTTACCATTAAAGAAATTGGAAGCCTAGGACCCAAATCCAAAAAAGGGTTTTGGAAGGGAAGGGTGAGAGTGGCAAGCTATCAAGGCTAGGAACTATGGGCTCAGTCTTGGAAAGGACAATGTGACAATAATTTTGATGCTAAGTGGTGGGATCTGATTGAAAAGGATCTGAATTTGTGAGGATATATGAGAAGAATATAGACTGAGTGATCCTGTAAGAAGACTCATTTGGTTGAGGAAAAGGGGGGAAAAAAAGGAGAAAAAGCCTCATCGGTGTGTGGACAGCTGGAGGAACTGGACCAGAAAGGAACAGGTATTTATGGTACTCATAAGGTGAGAAGTTACCAAGAAACCTCTAGGCTCTGATTTAAAGGCTACCTTTTGAGAAAAGTTACAGAAACTGGCAGTCCTCAGATAATGGGGTACCAGAGATAACAGTTTGCAAACTTTGGCTAATAATAGGTCCTAGAGAAGTGAAGAAATATCTAATGCAATCTCAAATCCCAGAATAACAATGGAAAGCAAAAGTTGTTTTAAGTGTGAGTGTGTGGGACGTTTTCAGTATAACTGCCCAGATCCAAACAAGAGAAGTATGTATGTTCCAGAGCCCTGTGCAGTTCACACTGAGGCCCCAGGATGCCTCCTTTTAACTATGTATTAAAAAGCCGTGCCCTCCCTCCAGTCCATCTGCCTTGGTCCAGGCCCCAGAGGGAGAGAAGAACCACTGGACCTCATCCCCTTCCCATGAGCTTATATACTATGTAATGAGCAGCCTAAATTTTGCCTGTTGCTTGCTTTAGGTTGAGACCTGAGTGCAGATTCTGAACAGAAAATGGAGATAGCAGACATGGGCTTTGAAATATGTAAGAGAGATGTACTCAGCTGGATATGAACTTGACATGAACATGATGATGATTATGAAAAATGACTCCTTGTCTGCTTATTTTCCTCCAAATTCTAGTTGAATGTTTTAATGTTTTTATTGCTTTTATACAATGTCTGTTTAATCCTGTTTTAGCATTGGGAATGGCGGATGGTTATTCCTAATTGCCCCATTATGCCTCACTGTTGGGGAGCAACAGTGGGGGCAAAAAGGTATATCGCCACACTGGGAAAAACTCAGTGGGTAAATATCCTGCTCCCATCCTTCACACATTGAAGGCTGTAGAATCCATAGCTAAACAACGACATGGGATTATGCTTCATAACAAGAGATTAAAAATAGGCCTCTTCTGATCACGTTTACTCAGGAACAGTAGGATTTGGTAGACTCACAATGGCAGACTGCACAATCATATGCATTTTCACTTGGAAACAAATCCCACTTTATTCAGCAGGGCTTATTTTCTAGGAAGCACATTTAGAATTGCACTGATAAAGTCTTGCACATTACTGCATATATAATTTGGCTCTGGATTTAAAAAAAATATTCTGCTATTAACATGCAGCTAAAATAGGTATTTAATTTTTAAAGGTCTTGAAAATGTATAATCATGATGCATTGGTAATCCTTCAACAGAAGTAGCTTGTAACTTCTCACAGCCTGCTGAAAGTTAACTGAGGAAGTTGGAAGAATTATTTGTACTTCCTATTTCTTTTAAAAATATAAAAATCTTCCCATTAAAAAATGTCCAGTGGCATTTGATATGATTAATATTTTATGGACCCAGATGGTACAATTTAAAAAACCTAGTTCTTTATGAAAATAAAATATAATTCATGTCCCATTTTCAGTCATTTCAGGCTCTGAAAGTGTAGTATATATGTGTTTTTAGGCTTAAGTTAGATAAGGTTCTGAAGAACTTTTTTTTTAAAAAAATTCACTGCCCTCTCTTCTTACTCATCTGAAGAAAACCTGAAAGACAATTTCTATAAAGCTGATTGCAGAATATGGAAAAATTATTATTTGGGATAAGACAAATTTCAGAAATCCCTAGCCATTATGGACAGTGGCCATGCTGGCCAAGGGATCCTGGGCATTATATTTCAAAAAACCAAGTTTCCAAGCCCTATTTCCACGCAGCAGTTTTGCCCACAGGTTAGAACCCATAAAGCTGCCTTACACCAGCTCAGACATGCCCATGTAAACTAGCAGTGTCCCCTCTCACAGTGGCTTTTCAGGAGTTTAGACACAAAGTATTCTCACGGCTTGTTGCTATGCTAACTAAAAGGAGACAACAGGAACATGGGACTCTACACACATAACATGCATGGGCTCTGCCTCTGAAATACATTCCCTTTCAAATGTTAAAAGATTTATGTTTCCATTTCTGCAATAATCAACATGGCCTTGAATTTTGGCCGTACCAGTATTTGGGAACTGCCTGTAAAAGCTAACCACCTTAAAAAGCAAAAGCATTTAATTTAGGGAGAATATTATTTTGCTGGTAAATGACAGAACGCAAAGAATAAAAAGTGAGAAGTAGTAACTGAAAGAGCAAAAAGCTCAGCTTTCCATATGAAATGTCTTTTGCAAATAATCAACATCTGAACAATCTTTTCCAAACAAAATGAAAAGCAACAACTTGAGCTTTGGTGCAAGAGATTACAACTTCTTGCTTCCCAAATAAAGATCACATATTCTAGATAGTTCCAACTGTCTTATGACAATCTTCACAGTGTTTTGAAAAAGAGAACAGAAATCTAATTAAAATATTCCAATCCGTTTACAATACCCTATCTCACCTATCTCATAGACACTGGGGGGTGGGAGGAGGGCAGGGAATTATGCAGACTGTATGAAGTACTGAGACAGAGGTCCAATGTGGCCCTTGTGAACCCCACTAACATCTCCAAGCCCCCAGAACTCCCCCAATTTTTTCTGTTTTTCAAGTTTAAAAATCTCACAACTGCCAAAACAACAACAACAACAACAACAACACACTTTACAATCAACATGAAGGCTAGCCAAGAGTGAAACAATCATAGAATCATAGAGTTGGAAGAGACCACAAGGGCCATCCAGTCCAACCCCTGCCATGCAGGAACTCCCAGTCAAAGCATCCCCGACAAATGGCCATCCAGCCTCTGCTTAAAGACCTCCAAGGACGGAGACAATGTTGTTTTTGTTCACTCCAAATGGCTACCACAAAGTTGCTCTGTAGCCTTGACAGTTCTGCATGTACTGAAAATCAGGTGGCACAGTCATCTGGGCTCAGGAGAGCACTGACCTCTGGCACACAACAATCCTCATATAAGGGACAAAACTGACATCCATGAGCTGATTTTTTTTTAAATGGACTGGCATATTAGCAATGCAGATTCCCACCACTTAAACCCACATAAGACACAGATAGGTGTTATTCTTTTTACATTTTAGTTTTTTAACTCCTTTCCTGTAGGTATTACTTAACATCATATTATTGTTTCAAATTCTATTTTTTAGACAAGATCCATATACACAGTCAACTTAGGAAATATACTTAATAAGCATAGTGTGGTAAATCTTTATTTAAAAAATGGGAAGGGAATGGGGCTCACTCCCATTTGGAAGCAAAAGGCTTTCTCAGGAGGACGCCCTCCAGTATTTCATGAACAGCATGAATATACAGAATAATTTTACCACAAATCTATACATACAAGTATCTGCTTGTATAGAGAGCTACATGCTGGTGTAAAAAAAAAAAAAAAAGAAAGAAAAAAAGAACCCAATCATTTCCCTCTGTGCTTCCAAGAAAGTTGCTAAACCCCATTTCCACGTAGAGAAGTTCATGTATATCAATGCAGCCTACAAGGGCAGAACCAAAAGGCCCAGCCCAGCAGCATGATACATACATGATTACCTTGACTGGAGCTGACAGGACGAGGCAGAGAAGGAGAGGAAGGATGTACAGAAAGAGAAGAACAGTTTGATTTTGAACTGGCAGCAGAGAGCTTGGAATCTTCAGTGATCTGGGAAATAAAAACGGAAAGGCTAGGAACAAAGGTCACAAAGCATCTCTATCCTGAATGGAAACAAGGAGATTTATTTTCAAAAAGGGAGTTGTCTGTACACTAGTATAGGGGTTGTTTTGAAATTCTCTAGTGTCTTGTTATACAACTTATTTTGAAGAGATAAAATACTGACAATATTGCATAGCTTGTGCTTAAGAAAAGTATCAAATATCAAATATATGAATCAATATTTTAATTGATGTCAGTATAAAAAAGAAGATACCTGGAAAACATTTTCACAATAAAATAAAGGCCAAATTAAAAATTACATAATTGATCAATCTGTGTGTCCATTATTCAACAAAAGTTGCAAAGATGTATGTTGACCATATTTTACTATGCTGTTAGCTGTATTTTCATATTCCTGAATCAGATGTAATGCAAGAACTATTTGATAGTGGAATGCGCTCCCTCAGAGTGAGATGGAGTCTTCTTCTCTGGAGTTTTTTAAACAGAGGCTGGATGGCCATCTGTCAGGGGTGCTTTGACTGTGAGTTCCTGCAGGGCAGAATGGGTTTGGACTGGATGGCCCTTGTAGTCTCTTCCAATGCTATGATTTATAATTATAATCTTAACTCATACTTTACTTGAGAGTTAGTCTGCACACTAGGCTTCCACATTTCCCCTCACCCCATCCTCTGATGTTTGAAAATATTTTTAAATTAGCCACCGCTTCCAGTGATATCTATATCTGGACAAATTGATTTCAATCTTTTTTTTTTTTTTTGGAGCATTGAAATATTATTCTTATTTTTCTTCTACTCAGTGAATCCCACAGCATTCTGTCAACTTTCAGAATCTCCCAAAATGTATCACTTCCATGTTTTCTTTAGTATTTGCTTACATGGCATGCTAAACTTGTTTACTTTAAAACAGAAGCTGCCAGACATCTTACAGTGGCACCTCATTAGGAGAAAGGAGTGTGCAAACACAAGGTGAGGCTAGAAAATTAAACCATGCCTCAGGGTTACACTTGAATGAAGCCAGATGAAGTTAAAGTGTGAAAATTACTTTGTCTAAATGGGCATTTTCACAGACACTACACCCAGTGAGCCTAAACTTTCCTCATGGGCAAACATAACCTACTGAAGTGGTCTTAGACATTTATCTCCTTGTTCACTTAAGTTTTCACCTTCTTGTCAGAGTTATTCATTTTGTACTTCACATCCTTTGCTTTTTGTATAGCCTTCAGCACTTCCACAGTGTCTAGTTCTTTTTCAGTAGTTACAGTATTATCCAAACAGACCTGAAAAACAGCAAGAAATCCACCAAAATTAATCCTGAAGAGAACAAAGCAGAATCTCATCAACTCAACCAGAAAATATTAGGTCAATGCAAGAACCAAAACGATGCAGTAATTAAAGATTAACCATGTATTTATAACTTACACAAAAAGGCATGTCAACTTACTGTATATACTTGGGTATAGGTTGACCCCATGTTTAATTTGAGTGCAGGTTTTGGGGTAAAAATTATAGATTTTGCTATGACCCATGGATAAACCAAAGGAAAACATTAGGGACATGTAACAGGGTAAAAAAGAAGGGGGTGGGTGCTGTTACTGCCGCCACCACTGTGTTCCTCCTGTCCTGAAGAGGGAATCCAAGTTACCTCCAACATAGGCAATTAATAGCTGTGCCAGAGGGTGGGAGACAAGAATATGTGTGGAGGGGAGGCAGAATGCAATTTGGATGGCTTGGTGAGTATCTGTTCCCCTCCTTAAGGAGAGTCCTTCTCCTTTGAGTGTGGACCAGACACAGATATGAACTGTTTCACAGACCTTGTACAGTAGAATGACTAAAGGGTGCCTTTGAACATATGCAGAATGTTCCTGGTCTCCCCTGGTTCTGGTTTCTCTACAGTGAGGATTAGATGCAAGCAGGCAGCCTGAAGGGGGTAAACCTGCCAGAACCATGGCCAGAAATAGAGAGCCATGTGGGAGGAGACCTATTTTAATCCCCCACTTAAATGGTCACTCATGCTCAGTTTGCTGCTGCTCCTGCCACTGCCGCTACTGCCTCAGCCCAGCTCAAGCAGTGACTCGCTGCTAAGGAAACCGCAGAGGGGGTAGGCTGGGAGGAGGGTATGGAGAGAGACCACAGGGCATTCTGCACATGTTCAAAGATATCCTCTAGTAATTCTACTGGCCAAGGCCTCAAAAGCCCTAGGAACAAGGTTGGTTCCTTGATCTATGAAACAGGACGTATCTACATCTGGTCCACACCCCAAATAAGAAAGGCTCCCTGTGAAGAGAAAAGCAGGTACTCATCAAATCATCCCAATCCATAGTCCATCTCCCCCCCCCCCCCGCCTTCTCTGTGGGTTGACCCATGAATAAGTCGACCCAGGTTTTGGGGGTCAATTTCTTGTCTGAAACTTCTTGACTTTTACATATGGTAAAATTAATGTTTGCCAAGTGAATCAATATATACTGACAAAATAGTTTTTATACAAACATAGCTGCACTTTGTAGAATCAGAGCAAAAACATGGGGTCTACCACTAAGCTAAGGCCCCATCCATTTTAACTACACTGTTTCCAAGAAACCTACTCTATTGACACAGTGTGTTATACAAAGAAGTGAAATGCTACAACATAAATAGGTATCAAATACGCATCTAATCTTTACCTCTGAGGCTCTATCACCAAACTGAGCTAGCACTTTGGTCCTATAATCAGGAATAATACTCAAAGGATTGTTGGATAAGACAACCTTTTCCAAGCAGGGCAGGCCTCCAATATTTCTTATTTCATCAATCTGAAAAACACAGGCATACATCGATGATCAGTCTCAAAGAAGAAAATGTACCAATATACCATGGTGGGTCATGCACGTCACTTGGTACTACCACTCAAAGATGCTCTAGAGTTCTGTATTAAAACCTCTGTTCTGCAGTAAGAAAACACACACTGTATAATACAAATCAGAAAAATTGTTTTTCTGCATCTCCTAATCCTCTTTTAGACACCTTACCACTTCCAAATTAGTATAAATTACTAACCACACAAAAGATATGGGGGGAAAGTAGGACTGAAGTTTCCATTCAGACAAATTGAGCTTTTGGGAGATATGGATGTGTTTTTAACCAAACAACAGCACATAATTAGCAACCCCAAAGGGAATCCAAAATAGTCAAAAGCCTAAGGGAATGAACAGAAACCAGATTATATGATCAGCAGTATTAAGGCCATGCTGATTTTCAACGTTTGATCCTAAGCACACCTTTTTCTAAGCATATTGAGTAAAGTTGATTTTCTTTTTCATTTACAAATACAAAGGTTGAACTCTAAAATGAACACACTGAAATATACTTCTAAGTAACAGAATTGTACTATATAATACCTGGTCTATTTTGTTGTTGCTAAGATCGAGGTTAACTAATGAGTAGAGTTTGTTGAGGCCACAAAGCTTTTCCAAATGATTCCCTGCTAAATTCAGAGTTTTGATGTTCCCAATTTTTGTATGAATGCCTTCCAATGTTGCAAGTTTATTGTAGGACAGATCCAGATGAATTAGGTTGTAAAGATGCTACAATGGAATAGAGATCAAATTATTAAGCAATACACATACCATGCATCTTACTGACACTTTTTAAAGTTGCCTTTCTCTAGATAGTGAAAAAAAGCTGATAGGAAGAAAATTAACTCATTTAAAATGTGCTGGAGAAGAGTTCTATTATTTATTTAGTTATTGGATTTATCCTGCTTTTTCCCCAAAATGAGATTCAAGGTGGCTTACAATACTGTTAAAAGAATACAACTAAAACAATCATTACAAAAGTTAAAATAGGAATTCAATACTAGTATTGGAACAGCTAAAAACACAACATAGTTAAAACAATTTCAATAACAACAATAATATTAAAGCATTAAAAACAGCACTCCAATTACACAGCATTTCAGATGGATAGAGTCAATCAAGGAAGCCATGGCCCTGAGTCTGCAGGATATAAGTAGGGCTGTTGATGATAGGGTGACTAGAAGGTCTCTCATTCATGGGGTTGCCATAAATCAAAGTTAACTTGATGGTAATTAACAACAACAACTACCTTTGTCTCCATAATTTAAACATTGCTTTTATGCAACACATATTTCAAACTTCTCCTCTCAAAAACTCTTTATGACAGGCACTGCACATTAAAGGCAAGAACTGGTGAACAACAGGCAACATTTTTTAAAATCATGTTGAATTTAACCCTTTTCTCCTCTGAACTAATACAGTGAAAGAATAGTTTTGAGTCACTATACAGACCAAAATTGCTTAATGAACTGTTGGCAATGAAAGATACCGCATTATAGTCTCAGACAATGTAATAAGGCAAAAAGACAATGCAGGTAACTGAAAGAGACTCTGCCTTATCATTTTTAGAGACCATCAAGCCAATTACTGCTAGTGACAATAGCAAGAGAAAAGGTCTTAAAACCTGGGTCCTTTTCCAAGTTAATAACAACAGTAATACAACAGTAAAACATAAGTAATACGTTTAAGAGGATAGCCCTCTTAAACCCCTCTTAAATGTTTAAGAGGATGGACTGGATGGCCCTTGTGGTCTCTTCCAACTCTATGATTCTATGATTCTATAGAAATGTACAGACAATTCCATCAACCAATAAGCAAAGCAAACCTGTAAATTCTCCACTAGAGGTACATCATTGTGGCTTAAATCCAGAAATTCAATCTTCGGCATTAATCTCTAAAACAGAGGAAGAGTAATTGATTAGTCTAACCCAACAGACTGGTCATAATTCAATCTATTATGTGATTAATACTGTAAAGTAGTCTGAGAGTTGTACATTTCATATAGGAGGCCAGAGGCCTGCAATGCAAACCTGTTCTGAAAAATCTTCAGATATAATCATTAGCAGAGATGTTCAAAATACTTGATATGTACATAGAATGCTAGCATCAGTAACTAACATAAATACCCCATCCCAATTCAAAACCTGTTTTAAGGCATTTTTATGAGATCTTACCACAGAGTCATCAATTCGAGCTATACTATTGTGACTCATATCTAAGGTTGTTAAAGTTCTCCATGTTGGAATAACTGCTGTCACGGGACAACTTGAAGGTGCACCCTCTGGCTCCCATTGGTCAAATTCATAAGCCTCAGGCACCAGGACCTCCTGTTCAAACCATACACAGGAAAATGGTGAGATTATCTTTTCCCTCTCCCCACATAAGTTTTCAGTTTCTAAACCTCTTGTCCTAAAGAATTATTATATACGGAAATAAGTTTAGTAACTAATATCAGCTAAGTCCCATTAACTCCCAAGCATCATCACACTCTTCCTGGGCTTGCACCAGTCCCCATCTCCCCTACAATAGGCTTAACTGGCATAGAGCTCATTTTAAGAGTCTCACTGAAATATGGTAAGAGAGGTACCAAACAAACAAACAAATGAAATCTATCTCTTCAAGAGATCAAACAATAGATCAAGGAGATTAATATTTGAGAGCAAAAATCATAATGGTTACTTTTTAGTAACTCCAATTTGGAAAATGTATGCAGTATTTTTTTGTCTTCAAATTCTTAATGTCAATATAGATATTAAATATTTAAGTAATATCTAGGCCTAAATCTGGTAGTACCTAGGCATAAATCCAACTAGAGCAGACCCAGTGATCCAGTGGAGGACCATCTGCCCCTTTGGGAGCCACCCAGCAGCCCAGCTGTTTTCTCGGGTGGGGAGGAAGAGTGGCGTCTATTTAGCCTGGCTCCCCAATGCCCAGGATGGAGGACCATCTGCCCCATTGGGAGCCACCCAGCAGCCCAGCTGTTTTCTTGGGTGGGGAGGGAGAGCGGTGTCTGCTTAACTCGGCTTCCCAATGCCCAGGAAGGAGGACCATCTGCCCCTTTGAGGACCCAGCAGCCCAGCTGTTTTCTTGGGCAGGGTGGGAGAGTCCATCAATGACCGAGACTTATTCTGTATTGCTTGATTTGCTATGCTACTGCTATGTATTTTATATTGTATTTGATTTCTAATTGAATTGCGTTTTTCCCTTGCTTTTGTTATGTAATTTTTATTGTGATAGATGCATCGTATATTATATGATCTTGTATTGCTATTTTTCTTTTTAATGCAATTGTTATTGCTATGTACTTCTCTTATTTGTTATAACCCACCCAGATTCCAAGTGATTGGGCGGGATATAAATAAATTGTTACATATATAAATCGTTATATATATTCAGTGGGAACTGGGTAAACCAACACTTAGGAAAATTCCACTGATTCAACAGGTGTACGTTAACTGAAGCAACTAGATTTAGGGCCTATTTGTTAAAATAAAAGGACAGAACACCTATAAAAGTTGACAAACTAAATATGTAATGCAGTGGTTCTCAACTTGTTTCACCTCTGAGACCTTCTTTACATTTACATGTGGATGTTGTTCCCCCCCCCACTGCTCAATGAAGTATATGAATAAAAATATTTTGTTTGTTTAGTATACATATTTTCACTTGTATATTCATGTATATTGACATTTTAACATGTTATAAGGAAATAATATCATCCAAATTTGACCAGTTCTATTTAAATAAATTCAAGACTTAACACGTGTAAATTTTAAACCTACTGTCTCACACATAGCCACACTCACGTAAGCCAATGCTTATAGATATGTACACATTCAGTCATGCTCTCTTTCTTTCTTTCATTCATTCATTCACACACGCTCATTCACTCTCTCAAACACTGTAAAACACAAACATTCATTCTATTGTGTATATAAGTATACAGAGATGAAGAATGGGACTGAGTGTGTGTGTGTGTGTGTGTGTGAGAGAGAGAAAGACAGAATTTGGATGAGATACTGTGTGTGAATAGATGTATTTTAGGGAGTCAGAAAAAGTGCATTACTGAATGCATGTGAGAATTAGTGTGTGAAAGAAAGTCAATCACACACCTAGAGAAGTACCAAGGATGCATGAGAGAATGTATTCAGTCTGCAGCAGCATTTTATTTGGAGAACTGGGGCAGTGATGGGATGGGTGGGGGAAGAAGCAACAGCAGCTTGGGATGTCCCCACCAAAGGCCACAATCTTGCAAACTTCTCCGCTCTCCTCCTCCTCCTCCCTCAGGCAAAAGCAGCTGCTCCAAACATCATCCTTGTTTTTCTCTTCCCCTTAAGGACAGAAAGATTTTTTGGGGGTGGGGAGGACAAGAGGAGGGGGAATCAGGGCCTCCAAGTCTCACATCCCCTTTGAGCAACTCTCATGCCCCCGCAGAGGGACCTGGCTGTTTGAGAAGCACTGCTGTAATGAGTATCTGTATGCTCTTAATTTTGATAAGTGACTCTTGTGTGCATGACCCTTTAAGTTATCTATTGATGTACAGTGGTCCTCCGGGTTACAAAGGTAATCCGTTCCGGATTACCTTTCGTAACCCGGAAGCTTTCGTTTCCCGGGGGACCGCTTTAGCGAATGGACCGCGCGGCCATTTAAAGAGGTCGCGCGGCTTTTTTTCGTTCGGATCCCGGGGGATACAATGCCGGTCCCGCCGCCTTCAGATCCCGGGGTTTTCATAACCCGGGGGATTCGTAAGGCGGGGGACCACTGTATGGTGCCCCCATAAATTTTGAAAGGTTTTCTTAGGAAAAGAGTACTCAGAGGTCATTCTTGTGAAAAATGACATACAGAAGCTGGTTCTCTTTGATGGTCCTCCATCCAAGCACTAGCCAGGCCTATTACTGCTCAGCTTCCAGGATCTGCTAGAATCTGGTGCCTTTAGGGTGAGTCTTAATATTTTTCCCTAGATTTTAAATTTTATTTATTTAGTTTTAGAGTTTAACTTTTTTAAATGAGTAATAATTTTAAATTCTGTCTTTATTTTCTAATTGTATTCTACAGTTTGTATTAGCTATAATTCCATCAAGTCTATCCCAAACTTCCCCCCGGCCACAATAATAACAATAATAATAATAATTTTTATTTATAGCACACCCCTCTGAACAAACAATCAGGGCAGGTTACCACAGAGTTAAAACAGTACAAAATTAAAAACAATCCCATCCCAACTCCCACCCCTTAAAATAAGATTAAATTAGCTATGAATTAAAACACAATACCAAAATATAAAACAATTCCTTAAAAACAAAATTCCTGGGGCTGTATGGGCAAGATTAAATGTGAAAAGAAAAGAGCTGGATGAAAAACTAAAACATAAGATTTGGAGCCGGGGAAATTAAGCAACGTCTAGGAAGGCCTGCCGGAAGAGATGCATCGTTTTAAGGCTTTTTAAAAACCTTCAATGGATGTTATGAGAGGTACTTCCCCCTTTTCCCTATTGACTCTTGCTCCCAACAGCTCATGTCCTTCCTCCCATCCTTGCTCTCAAAACCCTTCCATGCTGGGTAGAATCAAATAACTGTAAACCAGCTTATGGAGCCGGTACATACCAGATCACATTTCAGCATGACAAAGAGCTGTATGAACTACCTTTCTTATATACTTTCATCATTTATTACCATCTTTACACAACTCAGGTAATTATTGTCTGGCATACTTGCAAATAATTAACATTTCAATCTTACCATCATGGATGTTGCTGAGAACTGAACACTCAATGTGGCTAAAGTGTGCTTTGAAGATGTCAGCCCTTTAATAAGCTTTGCACCACAGTGATTTATCTGTTTTGAAGAAGTAACATAAACTAAAATGAGCAGCAATACTGGAAAGCATAATTTTTATTTAGAACCCATCCTGGCAGATGACAGAACTACGGTTACAAGATAGGCAATTTTAAAGACTTGTCAGGTAATGAATTGAGAAAAAATATCCCTGAATTTCAGGTACCTGTCATACACTTTTTTACAACTGACAAAAAACTCAAGCCAAAAACTGTCCCAGCAGTTCTTTTACATTTGTTTGGCTGCTCTTTTTTTCACTGGCACACAAGGAGAGCTGACAGTTACTCAGTACAAATTTGCTATGTCATGCAATTGTCTTTTCTGCTTTTAGATATTTATGTATTGTGAAATACCATTGCTCTTGCACCCATAAACACGCCTGTGAACATGAAGCATTTTTATATTACATCGTAATACAGTGGGATTTTCATTGGCATATGAAAATACTCCAGATTAAGGAACTTGATGGAATTTTTTAAAAAAATCTTCCTGGATGAGGTTAATATAACTAGTGCCACACTATTCTCCCAGGATAATGTCTTTGTAACATTTCAGTAAAATCTCCTTCTGTGAAATATTATACCTAGAAAGAACATGCAATAAATATCATTACAAGCAACAGCATCATATGAAATATGAGACAAAGTCAAAGCTGAAGTATAATTTATGAAGTGGGTAATATTTTTTTAAAAAATCCTCAAGTTCTTGGAAAACATACAAAGATGATTTTAATTCCAACAGAAGGGTTTGTTCTCTTCATGAAAGGGTGTCCTCTCTAATTGGGAGGAAAATCCTTCCCCAACTTTTCCATAGAATCTCCCAAGCCTCAGCTTTTTAAAGGGCTGAAGTAGAAAGGGGAATTACCTGGTTATTACCTATAAAGCCCTATATGGCTTGGGTCCAGGGTACCTGAAGGACCGTCTCTCCCCATACAATCCGCCCCGCACACTTAGGTCATCTGGTCAGCGGTTACTGAGAGTTCCGGAGACTAGATTGGCAAGTACGACGAAGAGGGCATATTCCATCTCTGCCCCCTGTCTCTGGAACTCTCTACCTATCGATCTCCGCTTGTCCCCCTCCCTTGCTCAATTTAAAAAGGACTTAAAGACCTATTTATTTAACCAGGCTTACCGCTGAATGGACTTTTATTTATCTGCCTGTTGTAATGCCGCCCACTGTTCTGCTGCTGCATATGCACTAGCACTTATATTGAGAATTGTGATTTTATTGTGATTTTATTGTCTTACTGGTTTTACTGCTTTTATTGTTTTATTGTTACCGGCTTGTTTTAATGGTTTTTATGTCCTACTGTTTTTTATATGCTGTACACCGCCCTGATCTATGGAAGGGCGGTATAGAAATAAATCATATTATTATTATTATTATTATTAATTAACAAAGATCTCCTCCCTACATTTCCATCCACAGGGACATCCCACTCACTGTCAGCCTGGATGCAAGGTGAAGTGATGTGCAATTCAGTGTGCATTTTCAAGTGTTTATTTTTTAAAGTTATAATGCTTTAAAAGTAGTGCTTTAATTGCACATCTGGTTTAATGCTTTTTAACCCCCACATTATTTTAGATGTTCTGTGTTTGTTTATATAATAAGTCATTTTGAGTCCCATTTGGGTGGGATATAAATCATATAAACAAATAAACAGATAGACATACAGATAGACAGACATATAACAATTGTGCTTTCAAAGATAATAAAATGGGAACTACAGCTGCATTAAAAATCACGTGAAAAGCTCCAGGCTCAATCACTAACACATCTAGTTAAAAGAATCTCAGGAAGAAAGCTGAAAAAGACCACAGCTAGAGTTCTTGGAGAGCTCCTGTAACCACAGTAGACACTGACTACTGTAATACATCAGGGTCTGTGGATCACAATGTCCTACATGTATAGCTCCATGCTTCTCTTTCCCCCAGAAGATAGCTTTCATGCCTTGATGACTCTGTCATACCTCTATTCCACCAACTCACTTGAGATCTGGGACAACAATTTCAAATCACTTCTTCCAGCAGCAGAACTGTGGTAAGGACAGTGGCTACCTGCTCCCCACCTCCTCACCCCAGCTAGTAAATGACTGTATGAACAACCTTGAGGCTTGCCTTGTATGTTATTTGAATATTGAATAGAAGGTACTGAATACCTCTTTGCTCAACATCAAGAAAAAAGATATGCACACAACCTTGAGTTATGCATGCAGGCCATCAACAGGATTCTAGACAATGAGGAATTGGAAAGAGCACTATGGCAACTTTATATAATCATATGATATTGGAAATATATGCTAAGTAGAAAGCAAAATATTTGTAGTATCTGTACTGGAATAATTTATAGGGGCGATCTAGACCGCCCCTTTAAGTGGCGAGATGCCTCCATGGCCCCATCTTGCCGCTTCTGGAGGCCGCGGGGAAGCGGCAAATTCCCGCTTCCCCGCGGCCTGCAAGCAGGGTTCAGCAGGCGCCCTGGGTACCCACTGCACCCCGCTTCCGGAGACGGGGCTGAAGGGAGGACCCTTTCTCCCAGGGTCTTTGCTGCGGCCATCTAAAAGCCACGACAAAGACCCGCCGTCAAAAAGGAGCTCTGTTCAGAGCTCCTTTTTTGCGCTGTGGAAAGGGCACGATTGGCGCCCTCCCGTGGCGCAAAAGCATCATCATGTGTGCAGTGTGTCTAAACGCTGCACACGTGATGACACTACTGTAGCGCATTCGTATTTAAAAATGGTGGCGCCCATACGCTTTAGGGCTATAGAGGGTCTAAAAGCTGCGGCCTCCCTAACCCTAAAGGTGCTCTTTTGAGCCCTTATCGCGCCGCAAGCTGCCCGTCTAGAACAGGCCATAGAAAACTATATGCAAAATTCTTCTTCAAATATACCTGTATCTGATGAAGAGACTTAAATATTGATAGGTCAAAAGGTAAAAGATGTTCCTGAATGTTACTGGTTCCAAAAGGTCCACGTGTGCCAGTTACCTGAGAACAAACATTAAGGAAGCACTAAATACACAGGAGTGCTAAATGCCATCTATTTAGCAACTAAACATATTATCCCATTAAGATCCAGATGAGGTTAGAATTGCTTTACTGGCAAATAAAAAAGCAGACTCTTTTTTACTACTTACAGTAGCTACTGGTATACACAATGTAATACAGAGCTTGAGAGCACAGTTGTAAAGATGAAGTTCATATAAGCAACTAAACTGAGGCTGCCACCTTGTGCATATATATTGAATCACAGGGCATTAAGGAAGATTTTAAAAGCTGTCAGTTTTTATTAAATTTTGATCTATCTTGAGGCATACAGATAGTACATAATTATTCCACAAATTCATAAATGAGCTGAATAAAAAAGGCTTCTTTAGGATTTTGTTGGTAAATGGAGATTTTAAATCCACTAATCCTAAAAGCCAACTCTTATGTATGATAATCCTCCTGGTACCACTTATATGTAATTCATGTCTCTGGTGAGGTGAGTGTTTTCCAGCAAATGTCTCCACATGTATCAATTAAAGCAGAATATTTGGATTTGGTCCTGCAGGTTCAACTACACTGAAGCATACAAGCATCTAAAACATCAGAAATAAACTAAATAAGAGCCTCTGTTAGCAGAAAGGAAAGAACCATGTGGGACATTTATATAACCTCTTGGAAAAACAAGAGAGACAGTTCTTTCAATAAATAGCCCTTTAACAAAAATCTTTTAATCACCAGGCTACAGTTGAAAAGATGAAGAAGGGATGAATGGAAGTCATTAACATAGGAAAGAAAACAGTGAGAGGAAGAGTTCTCAATAATAACAACATACCAAGTCATTTTGAATTATAATACTCTTCTTAAAAGGCAACTAAGCCTATCTTTTCCAGTGATAGCTAAAACAATCTTCTGTACTAGACTAGAGAAGAGAATGACATGTCTTGCTTACTACATCTTCCTAACTTTACTCATCACTGGCTATTCTGGCTAGGATTTCAGAAGTTCCAGTTCAACCACATAATGATTCTTCATTCCTAGAATTCCTCTGAATGTACTGACCTTAAATATTTTTCTTAAGGTATCTTTGACGCTTCCCTCTTCTTTCCTCCCTAGTACTAACAACTAAAATACGGTATTTACATTAAAGAATGTTACCTTTAAATATTTGAGTCGACATGCAAAATCAAGAATGTGTCCAAGATCACTTTTGGCATCTCCATTTGCACATGTTGGCTTTCCCTGATGCAGCTGCTGAGTAACTGCATATAGTTGCAAAGGTCTAATGTTGAAGACCTCACCAGCCATAAGCAACTGCTCTCCTGAAAAACAAGCAGTACAGATTTGGCAAGCATTCACCAATAGTACTGAGAGAAAACTAAACAGAGAAGTCAGTGCTGAGGTTTATACATAACTGAAATATTAAGACAAACAACATTCTAAGAGTGAAGTCAAAAGCTTTCATGAATGGCATCCATAGTTTTTTGTGGGTTTTTCGGGCTGCCATGTTCTAGAAGAGTTTCCTCCTGTCGTTTCTCTGAAGATGCCAGCCACAGATGCTGGCAAAACGTCAGGAAGAAACTCTTCTAGAACATGGCCACACAGCCCATAAAATCTACAAAAAAATTCTAAGAATTTGAGAAGTTGAACTAGGAAGTTTGACTAGCATTTCCTTCATATCTGCCTATCTACCTACTGCACTAGGGATGTACTTTTAGGCAAAATTCAACAAACATTTCAAGTTATCCTCTTGAAAATCTTCTGTAACTGTTATAACCAACAAAGTCCCACCATCCCTTTATCAGAGCTGCTCCCAACAATGCACTTCAGATCAATTAATATGCTATGTGATGTGCATACTGCCAAATATTGAGCATCACTGAATATATCAAAGGATATATTTGATTTAATTAGCTACATCTCTAACAACATACATTAATTCTATACCTGCCTACTCAGAAGTAAGCCACAATTAATTCAACAGAACTGATTACCAGGCTAGTGTAGGACTGCATCTTGAACTCCTTACAGATTTGTGGAAAACTGTTACAGATACTAAGAATCCAATCCCACCCATCTTGCAGTAGCAGCCCTTCCAGAACCAGGTAGGGTACAAGGAGACACATGAAGAGATAGGACTGAGGTGCTGCTCTATCAATTCTGCTCAGAAGCCATTGTCAACAAACTTCTCCTTTCCCACAACTTTTAACTCAAGCTGGTCATTGTTAGGCCTCTGTAACTTCATGTACTGAAGCCTGAGTTTGCTCCCCCACCTTTCTTGATTATCACTTTTCCCTTTTGTGATTTGTCTCTTGGACTGTAAGTTTGTGAGCAGGGACTGTCATGTGTGTTACTGGTCTCACATAAAGGTATCTGTAGGGGCATAGCAACATCAATAATGGAGTGGGGAGGCAAGACTTCTTGGGCACCAGCTTATCAGAGTTGCTGGATACCACTGTCCCTGACCCTCCACAGAAGACAGAACAGGCAAGAATGACGATCTTTAGCAGCTCTCAGGTGTTGAAGAAGAAAAAGGTGCAGAGCCCAGCTATTTTATTTAATACTTGCTGGGGCATGGTGGGAGAGGCAACCAGAAAAACTGCCTATGCTGCAGAGAAGGTGATTTTCCTAACTCCTTACTCCCACGACTGGTTAGTTCCAGCAAGCATTTTTTTAAAATAGTAGGGTTCTGCATTATCCTACCCCCTTCACTCATGGGAAGGTGCAGGTAGGGTTGCTTGAGCTGTTGCTACCATCACACTTCTTCCCATTCTCCTTCTTCCCTGGAAGTAAGGGAGCATGGGCAGGTAGATGTGCACACACTGGAAGGGGATACCAGTACTGAAGAGCAGCCATAACAGCTTCTCCTTTTCCTCATGAGGTGGTAATGCAACCAGCAAGTGGAGGGCCCATTTCTGCCTCTTGGCCTTTGGCCACTGACTTGTAACCTACATAGCTGGGTATATTTTCAACTGAACAGCACAGCACAATAAAAATGCATCAAATAAAAGTAAAAAGCATGGGATGTTTGCAGGCATCTCATTACCTTTATGAAAGAGTTCTTCAGCCAATGCAGCTGTGATTCCAATGATTTCCTGCAAACAAGGCACAGGAACAAAAATTTCTATACAACTGCTTTTTCAAGATATAAAACAATATTCAATATCACATTTTGAATAAGAATTCAATCTCAACAAAATTAAACAGTGCCAAAATACAGAAAGTACAGAGTTGGGGGGAGAGATGATGGTAATTCCTTTTGATGTGCTGTTCATCTGCTATGTAGAATTATTGGTGAATTTTGACCAAATGCTGAGATTTCCCCCAGTTTTGAGGTGATCTATCCCACTTGGTCTAGTCAAAACCAATTTTAGAGACCTCTGAATAGGCTGGGCCCTGAATAACATGAAATGGGAACTCTACCTGTGTTTCTGGAATGGTAATTAAAAGAAGAACAAAGTCTACACAAGAACTCTAGATGTTCACGTATATTTTAGGATACTTGCACATGAAGGCTGAATTTCTCTTGTCTAAAACAATGGGTATACCACCACAGATGGTGAGCACCCAAGACCTCAATACCTTGTGTGATTTGCAGAAAGCGACCCAGGAAGGGAATCCAGAAAACTGCATCCTAAGGCACACAAATTGATGCCTAAAAATGTCTGGCTTCTGATGTAGGGAAGGACCACTCTGAAGTCTGGTATTGTTTGCTTCTATCTCCCAGTCCATAAATTTTGCCAAGTCTGCCTTATCCCTATGACTGTGAACCTGAAAATATTACGGTAATTTTGCCCCAAGCCACTGCCCTAAGTATTATGATAAAACTTATTTATAATCTGTTGGACGGTTTAAGAACACAGGTCAGTTTATCAGATGATCTACCAATGAGCAAAATGAATTTGAAATTATTTCCCAATAAAAATGAAGGCACTGTAGTAAATTAGTGTCCTTTTTCTTCTAATTTTCTTTTTAACAAACCAGGGTTAGAAAAACAAGCAGAACCATTGGGTTTTTAAATTATTTTTGTTGCAATTATGCTTACACAATAAGAGTTTTGCCTTTCACTGGTACTGCCTTTGATACTACAGTAATGAAGCAGAACTGAATGAAGCATGTGTTCTACTGGAAAGAACAAATTGATTCCAAAAGAAAAAGGTCAATAGTTCCTTCAACTTTTCCTCTACAGTATAGGCAGAAGGAGAGAGGAAGCTGAGCAACTACATTTCCATTGCTCCATTGGAAAATCCTCCTTAGAATTTGTCATGTCTGAGTCTCCACGTTATAAGAAAATGATGTAACAGATTAAACCCCTCAAGAAGGCTATATGGTTATTAAACATCAAAATATGCTTCAAATTTATATGAAATGTTTATTTTATATACAAAACATATAACTTAATCAGTTAGCATCCATCCATTAAGAAGGACACTTTACTCAGAAAGCTTAAATAGTATGTTGTCTTTAAAAAACACACCTTTGTTGCAGAATGTTTACCTCATTTAACAAAGCATACCAGAAATGTAGTGTAAAAAAGAAGAGACATTACTGTACACTGATTTTTTTGGGGGGGAGGGAGGGGGGAATTCATGAAACTCAGGCTACACAAAGAAACATATAAATGGCAACGACTTAGGGAGCAGGGTATGTTTAGCCTGCAGAAGAGATGGTTTAGGGATGATATGATAGCCCTGTTTAATTCTTTGATAGGATGTCATATTGAAGATGGAGCAAGCTTGTTTTCTGCTGCTCCAGAGACTAGGACATGGAACAATGGATGCAAACTACAGGAAAAGAGATTCCAGCTCAACATTAGGAGGAACTTACTGACAGTAAGTGCTGTTCAACAGTAGAACATACTCCCTTGGAGAGTGAAGGAGTCTTCTTCCTTGTAGGTCTTTAAAGAAAGGCTAGTTGGCCATCTGTCGGGGGCGGGGGGTGCTTTGATTGGGAGTTCCTGCATGGCAGAATGAGGTTGGACTGGATGGCCCTTGTGGTCTCTTCCAACTCTGTGATTCTATGTCTTAAGCTTAAACTATCAGTGATCTTGTATGCCACTCTGAACATCATTTCTTAGAAAAACCGCAAGACTCTTTAATTCAATTCCATGTAAGGATATTGAGAAAGCCCTTGGTTCAATCCTGGACAAGCCAAACTGAAATAGTTGAATATGAGTCACGTACACAACTGGGAATAGGAAACAACATCAATAGAAAGCCCTGTGAGGAAGTTATAATGCCCATAAAGCAGATGGCTATATACATATGATGTACTCAAAACTAAGATTAGACACAAGACATGTCTATCCAATTATTTCAACAATTGGGTATAAAATATGGAGGACTCCATATGGCAGCCCCCCCTCCCCGCCAACATTATATTGTCAGGGATTCTTTTTTCCAAACACCCTTACTTTTCAAGAGAACCTTAGTACCAAAACCAAGGGAATAAGGGAGGCTGCAAGATGCAAATTCTGTCCATGCAGAGAACTTGCAACACTGCATTTAGGCACTCAACTGAGCACCAGCGGCAATGCATGACAAGTAACTGCTTTATCACACTAGGGGGCAAACAGGATTTAAACGAGAGTTAAATGAGAGTTAAACAGGAAATGCTCCATGTTTATCACAGGACATTTCCTGTTTAACTCTCATTTAACTCTCATTTAAATTCTGTTTGTGCCCTAGTGTGATAAAGCAGTAAGTGGGGACTGATGGTGAGACAGAAAAAGCTATTCCTTCTTCCCTAACTTATTCAATTTTTGTGCAGGCAGCAGACAGAACAATCAGCTTTCCCACTCTATGGACTGTACAGAAGGACACTAGGTTGGTGATGTGAGGAAGCTGGCCCAACTTTGTTAGTACCATTTTCCTCTATGACTGATATGTAGGAGGTGGCATTGTTTCCAGCACATTCAAGTGAAAGAACAGGTGATGCTTTATGGCTCCTCCACAAAGCATTACTAAGCTATTTTTTTACCTTTTTGTACATGCATGCATTTTACTCAAAAGCCTCCTTCCTCCTTAGTAAGCGAAAAGCAGGTAATTAATTTTCTTTTTAAACAGGGTTCTGACTCTGGATGGTGTAGTGGGTTTGGCTTCTGCAACTAGGCAAAAGGGTTCTGGAGCTGCCCAGTGGTATAGAAAGAGTTAATTTGTATGAATGACTTGCTAGGTAATTTTTATATTACCTTGGCAATTTGAGGCTGTGAAAAAAAGGGGAGACTAAGAAATGACTGGGAAAATGAATTTTCCTCGTTACTAACCTGATTGCACAGTTATCACAACTTTCAGCTGGGGGCGGGCACATTTGTACACTTTGATTTTCTTTGTTTGCTTTTGTACTATATAACCCTTAGTACTCCATCTTCCAATAGTCTCTCCCTTAGGGGAGATGCACCCGAACTAATGGGCTTCCCATAGTGAGCCACTGTCAGTCAGTCTATGTGCTGTTTAGGGGTCCAAATCTACCGTTGGCTAAAAGGATATGCTGGATCCCATCAGCAAAATGTGCTGGAATGCTCTGCCATATGCTCCATCACCTATCGCCAAATAAAGCTTATATTATAGCAGTAATGTGTCTTGGACTCTGGTACCAAACAATCTTGGAGAGGTTCTGGCTCAGAACACAACTGATTTAAGGTTTCACCATCAATCCATACAAACTAAGAAGCACTAGTAGATAAACTAGATTTTGAAGAATTCTGCTAATCATTATTTATATTTGTATAAAGGAATCCATGGTAAGCTTATGGGAACTATAGGATTCTAATGGAACAGTTTTGAAAACCAATGCCTTTGAATACCACCCAATCAAAAAAATGTTATTGCCATATTTTATTTCCAAGGATTAATATCTGATTTAATAAAATTGCTGGTCAGTGTGGGAAAGAGAATCCAAGTGCTACGTAAAAGGGTTATTTAACTGAAACACAAAATGGAAAATTTAACCTGAAACTGCAAATTGTTTCAAATGCATTTCTCCAGGGGCAGGAAGAAAATTCCTCATTTGACCTACTGGAAGCAGTAATGGCCAAGAGCCCTTCAACAATAGTCAGGTTTGACAGTTTTCAAAGAAAAGCTGGTTTTTTAAGATGAATTATTAACATTACATTTTAATGATTAAAAAAATGAAAACAGAAAAAAACCCCTTGAAAATGCATCACCTTCACCAAAGATGAACGGTACAGTGGGCCCCAGGTATCTGCTGTGGTTTGGTTCCTGGGCTCCTATGGATACCAAAATCCACGGATGCTCAAGTCCCATTATATACAGCAGCACAGTAAAATAGGGTCCCTTATATAAAATGGCAAAATTAAAGTTTGCTTTTTTGTAATTTTTGTTTTTATTTTCAAGCCATGGATTGTTGAATCCGTGTATATAGACTCCATGGGTATGGGGGGCTGACTGTATATATCAGTCTCTCCAGTGAATAAAGCAACACAGGACAATTATTTTCAAAATTTTGAGATGACCATTCAAAAAATGAAATGGAAACTTGGACCACAAATGCGCAGTTGTCACAGCTTAGCTTCATTGATTTCCGCACAACCTAACTATGTATAACTAAGCACTGGGTGTGGCCTTGTTTTTGCAAATACCCAGAAACTGATATCAGTTTCTGAATGTTACGAGGCTATTTGGGCAGGGGGACCAGATGTCATAACTGCAAAGGAGGACAAGGCACTTCAAAATGTAAGACATTCAAGAAAAATGCAGGACATTACAAAATAAAAGCTGAAAACACTATATACATATAAATCCTGATGTGATTCATGCTTCGTAGTCATGCTCAAAAGGGAGGACATTCTGAACTTCCTCCTGGATGAAATGTAGGACATGCCCCAGAAAAGGAGGATGGTCACCCTATACTTGGGACATGGAGAGCTTCAGTAAAACTGAGGTCAGCCTTTGTAGCTTTCAAAAACAGATGTTCTTTTGTTAACATGAACTTTCATGAATATAAATGCAGGACAGAAATGGATTTATATCCACAAGAGATCATGTTAAAATAAAAACAAGTTGGTCTTCCCCTCCCTCCTTTTTATGCTGCAAGAGACTAACAAGGCTACTTCTTTGGAAACTAGTTTTTCTGTATTAGCACAACCAAGGGCACAGTCCAGAGTATGGTTATGCACCGTAAGGAAATCAGCTGGGTTTAACTGTTCCTACCATCTGGGTTTTTTTTTTTAGTTATGAGACTCAAATGCTGCATGATGGGGTGAGCTCCTATCACTAGTCCCAGCTTCTGCTGACCTAGCAATTTGAAAGATTGCAAATCCAAGTAGATAAATAGGTACCACTTGGGTGGGAAGGTAACAGTGTTCCATGGAGTCATGCTAGCCACATGACCACTGGCTCTTTGCCTTAATAATGGAGATGAGTACCACCCTCTACAGTAGGTTATGCCTAGACATTCATGTCAAGGGAAAACCTTTACCTTTAAGAACATATGCACCACTATGCTGGATCAGACCAAAAGCAATAATATTCTATTGCTAGAGAAGCCAAGTTTGACTCTCTTCACAGAATTAAGAAATATCTTGTATGATGTTTTGAAAATACTGAATTTAAAAACTAAAAGCATCGCAGAATTATGCTAGGAGGAGGAGTGTAACTACAAAGGAAAAACTTGTGGGCAGTCAAGAGAAATAATCCACCATTCCATTTAATTAAAAAACAAAACAAAAATGGAAACAGCCATGAAATCAAAATGCCTGAAAATTGCACCACGGTACTATTAAATATACTTACATACAAGTGAAAGTGTAAAAACTGAGACAACACTTTGGGTGCAGCTAAGGGAAATGTGACAAGGAGAGTCTGTAGGTATACTTCCAAGTCCTTTTGTCTTTTTTCCACCAAGCTTTTGGAATTTTTGCCAATAATCTTCTTAGGAGGCAGTAGATTTTTATCTATTTTCTTCTCTGAAACAAGCTGTAAAAGACAAATATGAGTCCATGACTGAACCAAAGTGTTAACTTTTGTGAAAACACTCAAACACACTGAATTACCTTCCAAAAATTGGAGGCAATTTAGTTTTTCAATTTATGAAAATATCTCTGTACAGTCTAACCAGCAGGTCTTGCTTTCTGAGTGTTATGGACTTCTTCACATATACAAAAACCAACTAGATAAAATTGTAGAAAATGTAAGTGCTATGTTTTATAGTATGTGTTTCTAGCATCATATCTAATTTGCCTTCAAGGCAGAATTGTTCTGGGTAATAGTCTGAAGACTTCTCAACCTGAATCAGATGAGGAATTTACTTAACAAGCATCCTGTAGTTTGTTTGCTTGTTTTTTTAATTACATGAAGCATGCCAAACATTTGGGTCCCTCCATGTTAATTGTCATCCTTTGGCCTGTGAGGGAGTGAACAGGCAGGCCCAGCTCCATCAGGTCTGGCCTGAAAAAGTTGAACCCTCCCTCCATGCCATCTGCCTTGGTCCAGGCCTCAGAGGGAGAGAACAATCACTGGACCTCATCCCCTTTCCCACCACCTTCTCCTTTTGTGCTGTGTCTTTTTAGATTGAAAGCCTGCAGGCAGGGAACTGCCTAATTAAAAATTGTAAGCTGCTCTGATAGCCTTTAGGACTGAAGAGTAGGGCATAAATACTAGAAAGAAAGAAAGAAAGAAAGAAAGAAAGAAAGAACATGCACTACAACAGAACTATCCAAATGATTACCATTCAGCCAAAGTTTTAAGATGTTCATTTTAGGGAAATTTACCTTTTCATGCAGGTCATGGAAGTCACTGTATCGATGTTTGACTATCCACTGATGACTCCCAACACTCACTTGAATTATATATACCTAAATGAAAACACAACTCTTTAACTGATCAAGAAACCCAACATGGTCATTTTGTGCAAACCCACAGGAAAATAAAAGTTCTCTTCAATGTTCAGGACACTGTACAAATTAAACGAAATCTACCAAAACTACTAATGTAAGTTTTGTATTATTATTAATGCACATGATATCTAAATTTACACTTCTGAGGTTGACAGAAGCACAGAATGACAAAATGACAAGCACAAACAACACCAAGGCCAGTTTCTAGTTATACTTAGCCACCACTTCTTGTCATTATTTGAATTATGCATTTTCTTTCTCTTGCTGTTTGAAGCCCATAGTCATCCAGCCAACAACACAATAACACTCCAATATTAAACCAGTGCAGAAGTAACTATGACATTCCAAAATTGTACACACATAAAAGGGGAGTGGAGAGTAGAACAACATATCTACACCTTCTAGCAAGATTCTGTATCATGAAATAAATGGTTTGCTACATATATATTTAATTTTTCTCACATCTTTTCCCTGGACAGGTCAAGGCAACATTCATTTGCCCATTTGAAACCTCATGAAACCAACAAGCATACTACAACAGCTGCACTAACAATAAACTGTATATCATTGCTGCTTAACTGCAGCACACTGACAACCTGAGACAATACTGCAACTCTTAAACAGGTTTGGCTGGACATGTGGGAATTCATACTATTTAGTCCCAGCATAATCCTTCCATGTGCATGAAGGTACCTCATTCTATCCATTGGAGGCAGCAGGGGGTGTGATTTTTGCCAACTGACCTATCCTTGCAGTCCCTTAAGAAAACCGTAAATCTTCTCTCCAGGGGTTGGGAGAGCCTTTGGGCTATGCTATCCGAGGCATGGTGCTGAACTGCTGAAAACCTACCAGTAGTTTCTTGCTTGGATGGGTATCCTGAGAAAAATTCTACTTAAGAGACTGATTCCACTGGAGGAGAGACAGTTGAATCAAATTCATTATGTCAGAGAGAATCTGTCTCTCAGAAAAGGTTTATCCTAGATATAATACTGATGCAGTCCCTTTTTGATTCAAGTGCAATCGGAGGTAAATTGACGCATATACCACAGTAGGTCAAGCAAGTCAGAGATATGGAAAACACACCGGATGTTCAGGGCAATACCAGCTTCCCCTAGGTATCTTAAGATGATAACATGCCCACTATCCTAATGCATCCCACACTTTCTTTTATTACCCATCTTTAAAAACTACTGAGAACAATCAAAGCTGGATTTCTCAGAGAAGAGGGCAAATTATTATAACAATATTTTAAAGAAACAGATAAAGAGGCTACCCTGCAACAAAAGAACTAAAATTTCCCTGAGTTAAGCTTCTAAAACCAAAATATATTATTCATATTGTGAATCTTTCATGAGGCAAAACAGCTTTTGGAAAGAGATCAAGTCATCTGACATAGAGGAAATTGCAAAAAGTCATAGGGCATGTGACCCTAATAATTGGTTACACTGTGATACTATGGTATTTCCAGCTTAGGCCTCATTGGTCTGACACACATGTCAGAGTAAAAGCCTGTATTTATCACTAGCCATGAGATACATCAATCCCACAGAACAGGAATCAGTAGGAAAGCGAGGCAAAGCTTTTAGGATGGGGGGGGGGGGGAAGGGAATCATATCCACAATGCCTGAGGCAAGATTTTAAATTATACAAAACTCTTCTTCAGAGTGAATGGTCAGAACACAAGTCAAGGTTTTAATACCACTTTTAAAGATTATTTCAGTGTCTTATACACTGCCATGGCGATACATAAAATTGGAGTATACTGGCAGACCTCAACTAGCAAAGCCTCTGACACAGACACCCTTTTTTTTACAAAGTGTTTTAATGGCCATCCAACCCGGGCGACTTGGGGGCATGGTGTTGAGATGCCACATGCCCTGGAGCTGACGAAAAACCAGTGTCAGAGGCCTTTTTCAGCCCCAAATAGGAGTGGATTTTGTCCGCTCCTTTTTTGGGGCGGAAGCTGGCTGGATTGGGGCCAAGTGTCTGTTTGCCACAGTCCCAATCCAGCCTAAATGGGGCAGTTCCAAGCTGCCCCATGGGGGCCATCTATTTTGCCCCATTCATCCCTGGGTTGCAGTCCCACATGAGTAATAAACAAAGCAATAAAACTTTATCTGAGAAAGAATGGGATTCTAATTTAGCCAAACCTACTTCAGTTGCGCATGCCTATCTGCAAAAGGCAAGAGAAACAGCAGCTACCTTACTGAGCATATGTGAAGAGCACAGAAGAGGAAAGAGAAGACCAGATAAGCCAGTCTCACCAACTACCATAAACATGTTTTAAAAGCATATATCTGTAAGCTGGCACCAAAATGAAAATCATAAAAAAGTGGAGGATAATGAAAGAATAAAATAATCCCTGGATGCTTTGGAAGAAACCCACAAGTGGTTCCCAGAAGGTTCTTTTCTCCTTATTATGTGAAGCTTACTTCTTCTTCTTCTTCTTACTTATTTTATTTATATAGCGCTGTAAATTTACACAGTGCTGTACATACAATCTTATAATTAGACAGATCCTGGTTGTTTCATTTCACCTGGGCATATTGTTAATTTTGAATAAAAAGTGTGCATGAAACATGAAAGGAAAGATTCTGGAGCAGATCATTAAACAGAGAGTCTGTGAATATCTAGAAGGCAATTCCATAATCACAAGAAGTCAACATGGGTTTCAGAGAAACAAGTCATGCCAGACAAATCTGATCTCTCTCTCTCTCTTTTTTTTGGGATAAAATTACCAGCTTGGTAGATGAAGGAAATGCTGTGGATGTAGTATATCTTGATTTCAGTAAGGTCTTTGACAAGGTTCCCATGACATTCTTGCAAACAAGCTTGTAAAATGTGGACTAGACAAGGTAACTGTTACTTGGATTTGTAATTGGTTGATTGGCCGCACCCAAAGGGTGCTCAACAATTGTTCCTTTTCATCCTGGAGAGAAGTGACCAGTGGGGTCTCACAGGTCTCTGTCCTGGGCCCAGTGCTATTCAATATCTTGATTAATGACTTGGATGAAATTATTGAGGGCCTAGTTATCAAATTTTCAGATGACACCAAATTGGGAGGAGTAGCTAATACCTCAAATAGGATCAAAATTCAAAATGACCTGAATACACTAGAAATTTGGGCCAAAGCTAACAAAATGAAATTCAACACAGAGAAATGGAAGGTTCTGCACTTAGGACCGAAAAATGAAATACACAGATATAGGATGGGGGACACTTGGCTGAAAGAGACCACATGTGAAAGGGATCTATGAGTCCAAGTAGACCACAAGTTGAACATGAGTCAGCAGTGCGATGCAGCAGCTAAAAAGGCCAATGCAATTTTAGGCTGCATCAATAGAAGTATAGTGTCTAGATCAAGGGAAGTAATATTGCCACTCTATACTGCGTTGGTCAGGCCCCACCTGGAATATTGTGTCCAGTTCTGGGCACCACAATTTAACTAGGATGTGGAGAAACTGGAGCATGTCCAAAGGAGGGCAACTAAAATGATGACGGGTCTTGAAACCATGCCCTATGAGGAACGCCTTAGGGAGCTGTGTATGTTTAGTATGGAGAAGCGATATGATAGCCTTGTTTAAATACTTGAAGGGATGTCATATTGAGGAGGGATTGTTTTCTGCTGCTCCAGTGATTAGAACATGGAACAATGATAGGAAGAGATTCCACCTCAACATCAGGAGGAACTTCCTGACAGTAAGGGCTGTTCAACAGTAAAACACACACCCTCAGAGTGTGGTGGAGTCTCATTCCTTGGAGGTCTTTAAACAGAGGTTGGATGGCCATCTGTCGGGGAGTTTTGATTGAGAGTTTCTGCACAGCAGGGGGTTGGACTGGATGGCCCTTGTGGTCTCTTCTATCTCTATGATTCTATGTTGAATACCATCACAGAGTCGTGCCCAAATTTGTAACTCATAATCTATGAATAGTGCTGCAAACACACATGCACACAAACTGATTTCTCTTACAAGCAATGTATACCATGGGTGCAGAGGTTCAGCAGACAACTATTGAGGTAATGGCCACAACAACATCTCTGTTCCTCTTTCTATTCATGTAAAGCACGAATGCATGGCCATTCTCATCTACAATGAAACTTACACAAACCTTCCTACTGAATTCTTTTAATTTACCTTTACAATGACATTGTCAAATGGCTACATAATGTTGCATCTTCATCATTTTCATAATATGATCCATGATTGGCTAGGACACAGCAGCCAGGCAGAAGGAATGCATGCAAGTCGTTTCTGACTTGTGGTGACCCTAAGATGAACCTAATGCTTTCTTACCAAGTCTTGTTCAGAGGGGTTTTGCCTGTGCCTTCCTATAAGGCTGAGAGTGTATGACTTGCCCAAGATCTTGCAGTGGGTTTCCGTGGCTCAGCAGGGATTCGAATCCTGGTCTCTAGAGTCACAGTCCAATGTTCAAACTACTACATGATGCTGGCTCTCTTTTACATGTTACTTGGAGAAATTCTAGAGATGTATCCCATTGAACAGACACAAGTGTTGCTTTTGAATGTACATGTATAGCACAGCACTTGTGTTCATATATAACTATTGCTCCAAATATTTCACTGCAACAATTTTAACTTACACAGTTAACAGATATATAGAATGGAAAAGCATGGGTAGGGCATGTGTTTGCTTCTGCTACCAGAAGTACATTCCATTCTGCACTTATTTCGAAGGAATCATAGTAATAAAAAATTATCAGTAACACAGACGTAGATAGTAGCTGCAGTCTACAGATGCTGTACATGGGCAGTGGTGTGTGTGTGTGTGTGTGTGTGTGTATACACAGCTGGAAGCTTCTTTGAAGTTTTCACTGCAGCAGCTTCATCTACCATTGAAGCGGCAAGCTGTTTTGCAAACAGAGCACCAAGAAAGAGATATTGCAATAATGACTTCAAAAGAAAGCACAGGCTATACACTCAGTTTTCTCCTTGGACTGTGACCCCTAGCATCACTGTCATAATCTATACTTCCTACTGAAATACAAAAATTTAGACTTTTTAAACACTTCACATTGAAAAAAATTGTTTCTAACTCTGAAACTTCATAGTACGTGCACTGTCACCAGAAGTGACACACCTATCTTGCTTTTGCTTTGTATGACTTGATTATAATGGGAATATCTTAGAAAGGTTAATGTTTACAATCCATATTGCCAGGCAAGTTGTTTTGTAGGTTTTATCAGAGGCACAGCTGAAAGGATAAGTCCTAAATACATCAGAACAGAGAAGCATCTGCAACACCCCTTACAGAACAAACCAGGTTCAAAAGTAAGTTAAAGACTATATTGTTTAGGGAAGCATTCCCAGGATTGTGCCATCTGCCCCAGGATCCCTCCTCTTAAATATATATTAAGAACCCGTGCCCTCTCTCCAGTCCATCTGCCTTGGTCCAGGCCCCAGAGGGAGAGAAGAACCACTGGACTCATCCCCTTCCCACCACCTTCCCCTTTTCCTTTTGTGTTGTGTTGTCTAACTATAAGATTGTATGTACAGCACTGTGTAAACTTACAGCGCTATATAAATAAAATTAATAATAATAATAATAATAATAAATTCATATGTTCTTTTATTGCTGTTGTGTGCCTTCACATTGTTTCCAACCCTAAGAAGAACTTATGACAGTGTGTTTCTAGGCATGGTTTGTTCAAAGGGGGTTTGCCACTGCCTTCCTCTGAGGCTGAGACAGTGACACTTTTGTAAGGTCACCTAGTGGATCATCATGGCTGAATGGGGACTCAAACCCTGGTCTCCAAAGTTGTAGACTAGCTCTCAAACCACTGGCTCTCTTTTACTATTATGCATAAATATAATGGATTGGATTATAAACAATATGAGCAGAGCAACTTTCCAAAGGGAAAGTTGTCCAAAACTGGTAATTTCTGCTTCTTTTAATGAACTGTATTGTTGTGAATGCAAACAGATTAAGGTGGAGATAATACCTGCTGGACAACAGTGTCTCTCTTAGGCAGGGGAAAACAGTGCTATTCTTTTATAGCTCACTACAGGAAAGGGGTATTTAGGAGATGCCACAAGATAAACGCATGCAAGTTTCTGTGGAGCTCTTACCTTTCCTTTTATCACATGCACCTCAGCAGAAGCAAGAAGATAAAACTGACTCACATTCCTTTAAAGATAAAAGCTGTATCTACACACAATAACTCAAAGAATCCTGTGAACAACCTACATATTCACTCACACAGCTTGATCATTCTTGCTTGGACCCTCAAACCAATGAGAGCATCTAAATTAGGCAGGACTTTAATGTTTACCATATTGCATGAACCACAGCTCCTGGCTTGAGTTGCTCTTTGCAACAGGAACTGCAAACCACATTTTGTTCTTGTTTTACCAAGCCTGGCTTGTTTGGGGTCCCCAGCTTGTTTCTCTCATTTAATGCAATACACTGAACTTTAAGCGTGGAGGCTTTTCAGTTCAGTCATTCCCATCTGCAAAAGAAGCCAAGCAAGAATAAATGGGTCACACGCACCAGCATGGAACTTATCAATAGGTCAGTTTTTCCCATACTTTTGGACATATTGTTGCTTGCAATGACAGTCAATCAATGGAGCATATAAATACTGGAATAGTGCAAGTCCATGATTTTACAAATATTGAGGCTTGCATTCTTATGCTATAAACCCTGGGTGTGAAATTCCATATACAGTATCAGAGTGAGGAGTGTGCATTAGCCTGTTCTGTAAACATACCGTGTAACTATTGTTTTCCTTTTCTTAAAATTCTGCTTTAGTAGGCAGCCTCTTCATTTATCTATTTTACGCTGACTGGAACCAGCAGTGTTGTAACCATGTTGTGGTAATACCTTTCTTGGGGCAACTCAAAAGGCAGAAAATTTGGTGCCTGCAAATCTCAATAGGCACAACGTTTGTAAAAAACTAGGAGGAGAGAAAAGAAGGGGGGAGGGGAAAGCTGACATTAAAAATAATAAACTCTGTATGTTATCTCTAGGATGGAATATGGAGAAAGTCTGCAAACATAGACTTTGAAACTATAGTATGATATTTTGACCACAGTTATTCAGTAACTATGGGAATGGAGAAAAGGCAACTGGATGGATAACTGAATTTTTCTTCAGTGGGACAATATCCTCTACCTAGTCTAAAGGAAGAAGGACAGATTTATAAATCTGTCCTCCCGTTTGGCTCCTGCATTGTAATATCATTACCTACTTGCACGTAGATCAAGAAGTCAAAATCTGAAACCAACGCATTTCAATTACTTGCTTTTCTTCTCTTTTCTGTTACCTACATTACATACTCAAAGCCGGGAAACGTTTCCCAAAATCATCAAACTGCATTTCTATCTAAGTGTCTCACAAATAATCCTAACATTCTGTAAAGCATTTTCAAGGCATTCTGATTTTCGACACTATACACACAAACCTCACTAAAATCAATGTCAAGGTAAAAAATTGTAAAAAAACACATTTAAATGGATGTGCTACAGCCCTTCATACTTTAAAAAAATAATCAGAATAAACACTAGAAGCATGTATCAATTCATTACATTCACTGTAGAAAATGGCTTAGGTAACTGAGAAACTGGAAAACGCATCCATCTTCTGTTATGTAACAGTTGTTTGAGATGTTTAAATTCTGAGCGTGTGGGTATGCTCACTCCTGAAAAAGGGAGTGTTGGGTTACTAATATACTGGAACAGATACATAATTCTGTATAAAATTACAGAAGAAACATATAACTGCTGTTCTTCCAATCAAAGCATTTTGTTTTCCTCCCTTGTCCCCATTCAAAAAGATTTGGTATCTGAGGGTATTTCAACAGTTGTGCCAGTGGTTCATAGACTGAATTTGATCCAGGATGAAAAAGGTCACCAGCCCACATTTTTTATTTAACAGAACTACACATACCCAAACATATCACATGCTTGCTAATTTTTCAATCTACTTTGCTCTATATTATGGATGGAAAGGCAAGGGCTACCTTGAGGGTGTTTTCAGCATGTCAGAATCACAATTTGGGGATCTGAGAATTGAAATGACCGTCTCATCATAGGTCAAATATTCAGAATATAAACCCTGAATGGAACAAGGCCTGCACACACTCTCAGAAGGATGTCAATTTTCTCTCTGGGGATTCCCGGTCTCCTGCTTGGAGGGGCATCTCCAGCCCAAGGAAGGGCTCCCTGGAACTAGGAAACCCCAAGGAGACAGGAACAGCCAAGGAGCTGTCATTGAAGTACCAAAGGAGGAAACTCTTCCATGGTTGGGCATGGTTATGTCTGATCAGTTGATCCTAGTAAATCAATCTATCTACGGTTGGCAGGCACCTCTAGATCAGTGGTTCCCAAACTGTGGGTCGCAACCCCTTTGGGGTCGAATGACCCTTTCACAGGGGTTGCCTGAGACCATTGGAAAACACATTATTATTCCTGATGTCCTTAGGAACCAAGGGACCACTCCTCTGTTGTTGGGGGTCACCACCACAACATGAGGAAGTGTATTAAAGGATGCAGCCAGCCATCAGGAAGGTGGAGACTGAACCACTGCTCTGGAGGGTCTTCAAAAGCAACCCCCTCCAGGGGGTTACTATATTGGCCCTATATTGCCACCACCTTCTGTCCATTAAAAATTATTCCAGTGTCCTCCATTCTGAGACTCATTAAGGCTGCCAGAAATAACCCAGTTTGACACTGCTTTAACTGCCCTGGAAATTGTGGGAACTGAGGCTTGGCGTTTCTATGGCTGCATCCACACTGGAGAGATAACCCGGTTTGGGAGCGCTTTAACTCTTTCTGTGGCTCAAGGCTATGGAATTCTGGGAGTTGGAGTTTGTTGTGGGCCCTTCGGGCCCACAACAAACTCCAACTCCCAGAATTCCATAGCAAGTGAGTCAGACAAAGAGTTAAAGCGCTTCCAAACCGGGTTATCTCTCCAGTGTGGACGCAGCAGCCTATGAGTGACCCAAACTGGCCTCACCGTGTAGCTCTCCACCAGCTCGGAGCCGAGGACGTGGACCTCTTTCGGGGGGTCCTCCTCGCCTTCTTCCCCGCCGACCTCCATGGCGCTCACTTCTAGGCCTCCTTCCTCACTCTCAGAGCTGTTGTTGTTATTGTGGCCCTAAAAGCTGCCACCTCCTCAGTCGGCGCCGCCGCCATCTTAGATTCCTCCCCTCAGCCTCGTCCAGTGGGCGGGGACAACGCTAGCCCCGCCCACCGCCGCCATCTTATTCCGAACAGGGGGAGGTTAGATTCACCACCTCGGCCTCCTGTGGGCGGAGACAAGGTTAGCCCCGCCCACCGCCGCCATCTTATTCCGAATAGGAGGCGTTGGGGCGGGGCTTAGGACTAGAGGCATTAGGTAGGGATGGGTGGACTGTACCATTGCAACTGAAAGTGGGGGGGGGGGAGATGTTGCTGCTGTACTTTTCATGCTTCCCCCCCCATGGATAAGTGGATGGGACCTTCCCCTTAAATAAGGCCTTTGCTCTCTTTCAGATTCATTTGTGTTTTGTGTAGTCCCTCAGGGGAAAGGTGCCAGGCAGCCCTTTTGTTTATTTGTTCATTTATTTATTTCACTTTTTATTTAGGCAGACATTCCTTCCAGAAAGGGACCCAAGGCGGCTTACAAGATTATTATTTTTTAAAAAAATCCACACAATTTTTTTGCAGTTATTTGAAATTATCACAAATAAACGTTATTGCAATGATTGCAAAAGAAATGTGTTCTTTTGCAATTATCAGAAATAAAAGAAACGTTAACACACTTACAAATTGTACATATATACATACACACACACATATATGTATACATAAGCACACGCATTTCTTGTAATGTGGGTATGATTTTGTATGCACAGTGCTGTGTAAATTTACAGCACTTTATAAATAATAATTATCATTATTAATAGGGTTAGACAATACAGTTAGATTATTTATTATTATTATTATTATTAGGGTTAGACTCAGAAGAAGGTGGAGTGAAGACAGGAGGAAGGAATATCAATAATCTTAGTTATACAGATGACACCATATTACTAGAGGAAAACATCATGGCCTTGGAACAGTTGTTAAGGAAAATCAAGGAAAAAAGTGCAAAGGCAAGCTTATTACTGAATATAAAGTAAACAAAAACAGTGACTATGGAACATCTACATAAATCCAGTCTACATAATGGGGAAATAATTTGAAATCGTAAAATAATTCCTTGGTGTAGTGAGCAGGCTGTGGAAACAGCCAATCAAAGAGCTCCAGGAGTCCAGCCAATGAGAAGCTGGCTGGGCAGGGCTATAAAAGAGCCTGAGCAAACAGTGAAAGGGGGTTTATTTTGTTGGAGTTTTGGGGGAAGAGATATCTTTGGAGGGAGGGTGTGCTCTTGGGGTTCCTGTGGGAACATTTATAGCATAGTTATGGGCCAGGGAAAGGTCTGAGAAGTCCAGTAGGGACTAGAGAGGCTTGAGGGAGTCTGAGAAAGAGAGGCTCAGAATAATCCTGGAGGTTAAGGAAGCTTTTGGCTTTAATATTGGAGAAGGTTGCCTGAGTGGCTGTGGTATTCTTTTTAAGGAACTTTTGTAACTAAGGACTAAGACAAAGAAAGCTTTAAGTATCTTTCAATAATTGTTTCTTTATTTTATAAATAAACTTTATTCATGTTTTGAAGTACTGCTTGGCCTCTGTTAAACTATTGAAACATGCTGCCAAAGATAACAGTGCCTCAGTAGGAGATAGGTGGTGGGTGAACAAGAAAGTGTTCACTACACTTGGACCAAACGTTGTTCAGATTGGAGACTGCAGTCAAGAAATCAGAAGAAGACTAGAAGTGGAAAGGGCAGCCAGGAAAGAGCTAGAAAAGATTCTAAAGAACAAAGATAGACAACTGAGCTCAAAAGTTAGAATCGTACAAGCCACTGTATTCCCCATCACCATGTACAGATTTGAGAGCTGGACAATCAAGAAAGCGGATAAGAAGAAAATGAACTCATTTGGGATGTGGTGCTGGAGAAGAGTGCTGAGGATAGCATGGGCTGCTAAAAAAGCAAACAAATGTTTTGGGTCCTTGATCAGATCAATCCTCAACTCTCCCTGGAAGCCAAGATGATAAAATTGAGGCTGTCATACTTTGGCCACATCATGAGAAAGCATGGCTCGTTAGGAAAGACAATAATACTAGGAAAAGTAGACCACACACTACATGGATAGACTCAATTAGGGAGGTCTCAAGAATGAATTTGCAGGACCTGAGCAGAGCAGTGGAAAACAGGGGGTCTTTTTGTGTCATCCACAGGGCTGCCATGGGTCAACTTGAGGGCAGTTAACAACACGGTACAGTAAAAAAAAGAAAGAAAGCTGAAATGTGGAACCCATTTTTTTCTATTTCCTCTTTGATAGTACTGGAACCTAAACTGTAAAATACACAAAGGACAGCCAGAAATTCATATTCTTTGTGCCTTAGGTCATAGCACCTATGAAAAGTCCCACTACAGCTGCCCAAAGGCCTCCCTGGTGCTGCACCATCCTGTGCCTTCTAGTCAGTGACCTGATGCTGCCCACCACATTCAGCCCACAAACAGGATGGAGAGGGGCACCCTCCTGTTCATGTTCCCCAACTGCAATCCCTGTGTAGAGGAACTTGCTGTGTCAGGTGCTGGGAGTAATAGGTATTATCCTACATAATCAGGATCCTCTATGAATATATCCTTGTGATCTCCGCTTGGGTGGATTTTGATTCATGGAGACCCTACAACCTGAGGAATCTTATACCCCCAACAGTCTTGATTTGGCAGGGCCAATCACTATTAGCTCTCTGTTGTCCCATTTGTCAACTGCTTTTAAAATGTCCCTGTGTCTCATCTCATTTTCCTCCTTCGTCCTCAGCTTATTTCAGTTGCTGGAAACCAGTGTGAAATTGAGGCTGGAGTGATCTTCTTTTCTGCTGCTCCAGAGAATAGAACCCAGAACAATGGATACAAGCTACAGGAAAAGAGATTCCACCTAAACATTAGGAGGAACTTCCTGACAGTGAGAGCTATTCAAGAGTGGAACACACTCCCTCGGAGAGTGGTGGAGTCTCCTTCTTTGGAGGTCTTTAAACAGAGGCTGGATGGTCATCATTTGGGGATGCTTTGATTGAGAGTTCCTGCATGCCAGGGGTTAGACTGGATAGCCCTTGTGGTCTCTTCCAACTCTGTGATTCTATGATTCTATACTTCAAATCTCAAGTCGAGTTTCAAGTCCTTGCATGATACTTTCAGCTCAAGTCTCAACTCGAGTCTGAAGTCTAGGAGCCAACTTTAACAGATAAATGGAGATGGTGATGTGGTTTGGGGGTGGGATGAAGTCTCAATAACTAAAAAGTCAAGAAGATATATACAAAGTTACTGGTAGGTTTAAAAAAAATTAAGTTATCATAGGTAATTTATGAAGATTGCATTTTAAAAAATGAGACCTATTCAGCAACCTGTCCCTGCTGCACATCTGAAAACCTTTCTAAAGCTTTTCTGAGGAGTAGCAGGCAAGAAGGGGAGAGGAGTGGGTGGAATCCTGTCCTTCCCAATAAATCCAGCCAAAGCAAACTGCTGTAACCTCGTCTATCTTCTCCATTCTTCCTTCCTCATTAATAACTTTTGCCATCTTGACCACATGCTGATGTTGCTTGATGGCACCTGTCCTCCTTTTCATCTGAAATGTTGACTGCACAGCACCCCGACAAGATCTGGAGTACTCCCAAATGGGTGGACAGGAAGGATATTTAGGAACACAGCAGGGGATAAAAGAGAATCCACTCTGTTGGCAAGAACTCATCTTTTAATATATTTTTTTGTGAGAAATACAGAGCATGTGCATGTTGGGGTGCATCCTTTAACAAGCCCTTTCACCTTTTGCTTTCAGCCTTCCATCCATCTGAGGTCTACTGATCATATTTACAATACAATTGGCCTTCTACGGATTCTTTGTCCATGGATTCAACCATCTACAGTTTGAAAATATTCAAACAATATATATATATATATATATATATATTAAAAAGCTTGATTTTGCTATTTTATATAAGGGACACCATTTTACTATGTCATTGTATTTAATGGGGCTTCAGCATCCACGGATTTTGGTATCCACGGGGTGTGTTTGCGTGTGTATCGTGGAACCAAATTCCAGTGGATACCAAGGGCCCACTGTACTACCTTTTCTGGTGTTTTGTAGGTCAGCACAGCCTCTGCAACCCATGGTCTCCAGCAGTGTGACATCAGTATATAGCTGGATCATGGGGATATCGGGGCACTTACAGCTGCCAGCTCTATAATATGGTGTTACTTCATTTCATGCAAGGGAGGTACACAGAGTGCTCACTGTTTTCATCTGGCTGTAAAGCCAAAGGTGTAAATTTTCTTAGTACTTCCAACAAGAGTAAACACTTTGAATCAATGGCACTGATTCACCAGGCAACAATGGATTCAGTAGGTCTACTCGGTTTGGGACTATAGTATTCACTTTTGATGGAGATGTTTTGAGCTTTACTTACTTATTGAAAGTATTATTAAAGACTTGTTGCAACTCTGATGCATTGCTCAAAAAAGAAAGCATATCTGAACCGAGCTGCTCCTTGACCCGATAGACTCCACCACTCTAAACAGGTACTAGTTGGTGGCGCAGAGGCTATGAGGGAGCACTATGCTGATTCACTGCCATCTTCCTGTATGATTCTCCCCAAACCCTGAAATACTTGAGTGGGTGGGGCTTCTGTCTGTTCGATGGTTTTCACAGATGCGGTTGGTGGGGACGCAAAGTAAGGATTTCTCAGTGCCTGTCCCTCGACTCTGGAACTACCTCCTTATGAAGGCTAGAATGGCCCCCTCCTTACCATCCTTCCAGTAATGGGCAAAGACTTCCAACAGGCTTTTGAAACTGAAGGCTTTTAAGGAAAAGGCTTGCCAGAAAGTTCTGTATTGTTTTAAGCTGCTTTTTCATCCTTTTTATGGGCATGTTTTACATTATTTTATTATTGTTAATATTTAATCCTATTTTAATGTTGACTTTTTAAAATATGTTTTTAACTATATTGTAACCATTTTAATTTTTAAACCACTTTGACTCCCAGTCTTGGGGAAAAGGCTCTATTCCAGCATTGCAATGAGGCCCACTGAAATCCTAGCTGAGGCACCAGGCATAGTTCATTATCCTTTTTTGCTACTCCAAATTGTGGTCCCATTGTTATTTCTGCATCTGATGCTGCTATATTCCAGCTTTGTGTGACAAATGATGTTTACTCTCCCTTCCCTCATTGGCAGCATTTAGGTTGAGTGCTTCTGCTGCAGATTTTGCAGGAGAGTCTTTATCCATAGGATTTTAGCAATATGGGTGGTTTTGTGGGTCTCATGGGTTGAGACAGTTTAAGAATGTTCTCATTCTCATAGAATCACACCTGTGGCACTGTTGGCTCTAGAGTTCCCTGTGATAATCTGCTCACACAGAGCAGAAAGGGAGAGTCCTTTCTCTGACATTGCTAGATCAATACAAGCAAACAGTAAGCTATGTGCCATCTAGAATGGCAACTGATGTCACTAGTAACCTAGAATGGGCAGGAGTCCCACACAGACTGGCTCTCCATCTGGGTGGCTTATGGCATGGCAAATTTGCTCTAGATTTTAGACTGAACCTTAAAGGATCTATCTAAGGTGCTGGACACTACCTCCAAACCTAAACCAAATACCGCCTACTGACATGAAAGCCACAAGTGGCCACTACTCTTCATCATAAGGTGTATCATAAACTTGCCTTGCTTCTGCTCCTGTTGCTATGCAGAACCATCATCTGCCCAAGAGGACACACTGCAGTTCTCCTGGACCATTAGCTCTTGCTTCTTGTGTACAGTGTTTTGTTGCCACAGGGAAGAAGCTTCTGCTGTTGTTATCCAGGGTTTTAAAAAATCCTGGATAATAGATCTGCTCTAGCATTAATATGCTCCTGTACCTCTTCTGTATCATCTTTGAGCTATATAGGTCATTCTGCAGCACTGCTGCTTATGCTGCACCAGTCTGCTGCTCTAATCTACTGGTGATGTTTAAACAGAAAAGAGCATACTACTGCTATGCTGCCTGTCATGTGATTTCCCCTCTCATAATACAGAATTATGGGCTCTTAGAATATGAAACATCAGAGTATTTTAATTGGATTATCCTGCCCAAAAATTAAGAAAATAATTGGAGGGAGTAAGTGAAAAGATACTAAGAAAAACCATGGTGGAGCCCTTGATTTATTTATGTGCTGAGAAAGAAGAATTTAGAATACCACCTCTTCTCTGTCACATTGAAAGCATAAAGAGAGGGAAAACTTCCTTCCAGCTGAAAGAGAGTTAACATTTGTTAATGATTTATTATTGTTCTTGAAGATCTTAGGTTAGTCACCCTGGTTGAAGAGTAGGATAGAATTAGTCAATATAAATAAGGGGAAACAAATCAATGGAGAGTGCTGGCTAGAAAATTCTTGGAGCTGCCCAAACCAAGTAATTTTTCTGATCTCTGGCATGCACATGTGCTCATTTTAAAGACATACACAAATTCGACACATAAATACCTTTCTGGATGATTTGTTTTAATTTGGCAAGCTTTCCCATGTTGTGTGCAACTCATCTGGACAGAGGAGGGAGCTCTGAATCAATGAAGGGAGAAATGTTCTTTTGTAACGTGGAACATACTTTGAGTACGAAACCCTCTCACAGAATGATGCAAAAGTGTATGACAATTCACATTGTTTTGTTAAAGACAGGAATTTAGCCAGCTCACAATGATGCTTGCAGAAAAAATTGTTGTTGTTGTTGTTGTTGTTGTTGTTTATATAGCTCCATAAATTTGCATGGAAGCATCATCAGAACAGCATATAACCTGCCAAAGGCGTAAAATCTAAAAGTCATAAAATATAAACTATACAAAATTATGCAAGTTATGCAGTTAAAATACAAAGTGTAAAAACAACTAATACATATAATCAAATACAAAATTATAAAAAATATTAAAATACAGTTCCTGATGCTTTAGAGAACTAGAAAGTCTTTAATTCAGATTTAAAACTAGCAAAAGAAGAGATAGTCTGCAGATGTTCAGGGAGGCAGTTCCAGGAGTACAGTGCAGCAAGTGAAAAAGGACGAAGCCAAGCCAAAGAAGAAGAAACCCTTGGCTGGGTAAGAAGCCCTGAGCTCATGGACTGCAAATCTTGAACAGGATGGTGAAATGAAATAAGAACTGACAGATAAGGGGGAACTAGGTTATGTAAAGCTTTAAATGTTAAGAGAATAAGCTTGTACTGAATCCTAAAAGGAATGGGTAGCCAGTGAAGAGATGCCGGAAGTGGGGTGACATGATCAAAGTGATGAGCTAAAAAGATAATCTTATTAGGAGAACGATGAATGGAAACCAGAGGACTAAGGTGGGAGAATGGGAGCCCTGTCAATAGAAGATTGCAGGAGTCAAAGTGGGAGATAACTAGGGCATGAACTAAGGCTTTAGCAGAAAAGCTGAAGAAAAGGTCTAATTTTAGCAATATTATAAATAAAAAATCATCATGTCCTGGCTACAGTCTGAATCTCAGAAGTGAAGCACAAAGAATAATAAAAAATAAAGCCAAGGCTACGTGCTTCCTTCACAAGATGAATGGGAACATTATTGACTGTGATAGAAAATGTATACTGTATTGTAAAGTAGGTTTTGGAGGAAAGATGAGTAGACATGGTAAGAATAAATTCAGACATTTCGATAATCAGAGGTTACAGCCCTCCATATGAAGACATAATTTCAAAATGAATGCATCTCACTCCCAGTGAGATGCTGAGTTCAACAAACAACCCTCTAAAAGAAGCCTGAGGTAACTGTATTGCCTGGAGGATTGTGCCATAAATCTGCCTCTGCTGCTTCAGTGGAAATTATCACACAGGGTAAGGAAGGATGGCTCCCATTTTTACCCTGTCCTGAAGTCATCCTTATCGCATCCATGCTTGTCCTGTCCTTTTCCCATCAGTGGCGCCCATCATTGTATTAAACAGGAGTTCTATTAATACAAAGTGACAGGGCCATGCCACTTCAGTGATGGGAGAAAAATTGGATAAATGCAACATCATCTGAAAATCTTATCGAGATTGTGCAATAAGGATGACTTCAGGACAGGATAATGACAGACGTCATCTGAAAATCTTCACACAATCACACCATGAGGATGGGGTAAGGACAGGAGTGTTCCCTCCTTTACCAGGTGTGATAATCTCCAGTGTGCATGGACAAAGTGACTAGGGGGCTTTCCAGACTGCCCAAAAAGGGTGGTCTGGAGCCACATTTTTTTGCTGCGGAGCTTCACCACAGCAGCTAGATGCAATGGTGAAGCTGCGCAACAAAAAAGGAGTGGGAAAATCCAGCTCCTTTTTTGTTCTGCACATGCAGCACAATTAAAGGAAAAGGCACCATTTGGCGCCTTTCCGCCGCCGCAACTGCACAGCTCCGTCTAGAAGCTGTGCAGTTGCTTCGGCGTGCACATGCATGCCAACTAAAAGCTTTTAAGTGATGATGCTTGCGTCATCACCTGCTAGGGTTTGTGAGCTTGCAAACGCTGCACGCTCACGAACCCTAATCGCGCCCTTTGGGGGCCCATCTAGGTCAGGCCTAGATGTCTTCCTTTTCCATGACATGTCCTACATTTCAACCTTTTGTCCAGGAGGAATTTCAAAATGTCCTCCATCTTGAGCGTTACTAAGAAGCATGAATTTACATTTACATGAGTATTTTTAGCTTTCATTTGTTCACGTTGAACATTTTTCTTGAATGTCCTACATTTTGTGGTACTTTATCGTCCTTCATGGTTATGACATCTGGACACTCTGTGCATTGCTTCAAGTGTAGGCCCAGGTTCCTGTCTTTGTAAACATGGGCAATCTTGGGAAGTGTTCCTTTAAAATGGATGGTTCTTCCAGCATGACATTTTGAAATTTCTGTTAGTCAAAAATCAGCTGTGCATACTACACCACATACACTGGTTTTGTTATCATTCCTCTCAATCATGTGGATGGATGATGGGAAAAGCAGAACTCAAGCCCACAGGCAGCAGATGTAGCCCATAAGATCCAACATTTTACCCATGTGCCATCTGATACCTGAAATAAGCACCAATGTAGTAAGGATCAGGTTCTCCTTCAGATCTGCATCCACTGAAGTAAAAACAAAACAAAGCTATCAGTGGAATCAGGATCTGGCTTTAGAAATGTCAGCCGTAACAAACTTGGCATACCTCCCCTTAAGACAGGGTGAAGAGTCATGCTTGGAATGGATAGCATGGCCTTTTGTGGGTGTCTGTAAGCTGTGCTGAGTGGTGATCAGCCTTTCCTGATGGACACATTTAGGGCTGACAGCCTGCTATATAAGTAGAGATTCCAGGGAGAAAAAGCTGTCAGAGGTTGGGAATTTGTCTGCACAGTTTGTTATCTAAGCCCAGCTCCAGAATCTCCCTGACCAACAATAATTAAACATGGATGATATTTATAAAGCAGCAGTAAGTACAATTTTCATGTATAATGATATAAACCTGAGTCTGGGACTTCCTTCTAACTCTATTAACAAGGGGCAGTGAGTGTTAATATTCTGATGCCACAGATTTTGTGTAGTGATGATAATATTATTAATGCTTGTTAAATGTAATAACAATCTTTGATGCTTTTTTATTTGGTGCAGATATTTCTTATAAAGCATAGGTCCCCCTTTGAAGCAATTTCTTTTATAAATGTGTCACATTATTTTATTGAAGTCCTACTAGTTTGTGTGTTTTTCCTGAAAGTTCAGGTCTGTACTATTGCTCAGTCCTGTACAGTGACAGATGTGTTTAATCTTATTGTTGCGAAGGGCTTAAGACTGCTTTCTTATGTATTGGATTTAGCTCTTAAAATATAATTTAAAATCTATATTGCATTTGTATTATTGTAGCCAATACAGCTATTCATTCATTAACTATTGATAATGCACAATTTTTCAAAGGTTCCCTTGAGGAGGTAAAAAAAAAAGGCATCTGCAATTTAATCTTTCCCTAATTTCAATTAACAACCACCAAAGAGACAGTACCATTGTTGTGTACCCATGGGTTTTCAATCACTATTATTTTGTTTAAAAAATCAATTATAAAGTAAAAAATACAGTATGTTATAAAGTTACACATTCATACATTTATATTGAAAAGGAAAGGACCATTAATTTCAGTTGCCACTCTTCAGGAGGTCTAGACCAAACTGAGTTAAGTTTAGAAAGGAGGGAAAAGGCATCATTGGATAAATATATGGTAGTAATAGACACCCCTAATTTAATTATGGAAGGAAGAACAATACAAGCTTTTCAATTTTACATTCTCCTGTTGTCATGTCTTTTATTGAGAAACCTTAGTAAGACAGATGGGAGAAAGATGATTCCTATATATGAGTATAAAGTCTCGGGTCCCAGAAGTAGGTTTAAACAACTGGTAAACAGGCCCTAAAGGCACAGGATCCCATCTGATTTTGGAAGCTAAGCAGGGTCAGCCCTTGTTAACACTTTGATGGGAGACCACCAATGAATGACAAAATCACCTCTGTGTATTCCTTGTCTAAGAAAACCCTATGAAATTCATGGGGTTACTATAAGTCTACAGGTGATTTGAAAGCACATATACAAACATACATGTGTTTTAAATAATCCACCAAAGAAACGTAATATTTGGGCTGTGGACACACAATGGTTTCAATAATAGAAGATTTTTAAAATAAATAAATAAATAAAGGAATATTGAAGACAGTCCTTTAACACTCAGTGGTATGATTCTCTTTGTTTTCATTTGCATACCCTGAGAAGAAGATTCTTCTTCTTCTTCAAGATCCCACAATGGCAGGGGGGCAAATTTCGGGGTTAGATAATGGAATAAGATTATAAACCTGCATCCCCTACTTGCATGCATTTGCCCCAATTCATAACAGGCTGTTGTTTGCTGACTTGCAAATAAAAATATGACTTTGGTCTGGGCTACCTTGAAGGATGTTTCCTTTGGTTCTTCCTGTGTTTCAAAGACACAACTGTTGGGGATGTGAGAGAGGGGCATTTTTGTGGTCATGCCTAGTCTGTGGAACTCCTTTCTAAAGGAGGCTAGTCTAATCAGCTCTCTGTTATTCCCCTTTCCCCAAGCAAAATACTTTATTATTCAGGTGGACTTTGAGCATGTCATTGCTTGCTAGAGAAAGAACATTTAGCTGATCGGACATGTACTTCTTATTGATTTTTTTCTAAAAACTTCTAAATTGTGTTCTAGCACAATCTGTTTATTTAATATCACAACTTTTGTGTTTTTATTACAACATTATGTATTTCATTATAACTTATTTGGAGCTCCCTTGAGTCTCAATTTTGGGAGAAGCCAAATAAATAAGCAAAACTTCCTTATAGTCTGCGTATGTAATGCAACATCTTTAATCGTAAAATGGTGGCTATAGTATTGCAGTCTCTATTTTGAAGGGAAGCATTATTGTTGTTATTTTATTTTCTTGTATCCCGCCTTTCTCCCAATATAGGGACTCTAGGCGGCGTAACTTTACTAAGGATAGGCTCATAAATACTTTGAGGGAAATTACAGTATGTTTTAAGAAACAGTTACATGTAAAATGTATTTATACTTCTTGTCATTCCAATATTTATGTGTGTGTGTGTGTGTGTGTGTGTGTACACATGTGTGCATCTTCATGTTGGCTGTCCAATTATGGCAACCCCATTAACCTCCTAGGGTTTTCTTTGACAAGAAATACTCAGAGGTGATTTTGCCAGTTCCTTTCTCTGAAATATAGGCTACAGAACCCAGTATTTCTTGGTGATCTCCCACCCAAGTACTAACCAGAGCCAACCCTGCTTAGCTTCCAAGATCAGATGTGATCTGGTGCCTTTAGGGTATTTCATCCATTCTTCCAATATTACAGGATGAGAATTGAAGCCATGAAGTTAATTTAATTCTTTCCAGTGATAGCAGAAGCACAATTCTTGCATTGTCTGTTTTGGGCTTCTCTTGGTACACAATTTAAGTCCTGAAGAGGTGGCTCCTATGTGGCCCCAGATTTCACTTTTGTGGCCCCAAAGCCCTCTTCCAGACCCCCAAATTTTAAATAATTTTATATTATTTTATGTGAATTTTGGCTGAAAAATACATCAAACCTCCAAATTTGCAAAAACACACAGCACTCTCCCACACAAGCAGGTCCTCAAGGGCCTCTGCAATATCTCCTTTTCTGGCAGTTTCCCAGCCAAAATGGCAGCTAGAAGGTGTGTAAAGCAAGCATGCCTACTTGGCCCAGGATAAGGCTGACAAAGAAGGTATGGGGTGGATGTCAGAGGGAACTTGGCCCCTGACCCACTCACAGTTTCCCACCATCACATGGTTTGCCCTAGCCTTGAGTGAAGCCTAATACATTTTAAATTATTTTGCAATGTTTGTATTCCATTCTTTCCCCAAAGAGCTGAGATTATCTCCTTCATTTGACCTTCACAACAGTCTTGTCAGCTAGGCCAGGCTGACTGATGTGGCTTGGTGAAGATCACCCAATGAGGTTCGTGGCTGAAGGAGGATTTCAAACCAGGGCTCTCCTTTCTGAGGATAATAGACTTGTCAAAGACTCTAAATTAAAAGGCAGTAATCAGAGAGCTTGGCCGGAGGAAGGAGGAACGTTATGTTATGCATTCCTTTTTATTGCAAAGTTGATTACACATTGAAATGTGTACTGAATGGCATATCCAAGCATTTCTACAGTGAATTTCTCACCTTGCCCACTCACATCTTTGACACAGCGCTAAGTTTAGAACAGTTTCCAGATGCTAGTGAACAGTACAGAGAGAAAATTGCCAGGGATGTGTGTCTAGATAAAAGTCTCCAGGGATAAATACCATGTCACTCACAGTTTGGGGAACAATCAGGTGTGCTGTCTTTCTTTCCAGCACTCCAGCCACTCACTAGTGCATAAAAATAGCCAGCATGCCAAAATAGTCAAGTTATGTGGGACACATGCAGAAGTGACAAGAGGCATTTGTTCACTGCCTTCAGAGTCTCCAGCTATCCTGGATTATTGCTGTTTTGTTTTTCTTTTTTGCTATTACAATGAAAGAGCATCTCACAGCTGCTCCACTTCCATCACAGTGGCTTAGATAAATGGATTTGGATTTCACTACAAAATTTTGCACAGAGGTTTTGCTGCTATTGTTATCTGTTTCCAATATAGACAAGCCCTCTCCACTACTTCTGTCATTATTTTCTGAAGCCTTCCAGTTCTCTTGAAATGGATTACTAGCATGCTAGCATAATTATCTCCATAATACTTTTCTGGCTCCACAAACAACTTGAGAGAGGCAAAAGATTTCACACACGTTATCTGCAAGTGTGAGCTTATTCTGAAGGCTGGTCAGAAGCAAACACCCACAAGTGTTTCTGCTGATCAGATATAAGGGACAATGCGGTCATAAAACTTTTTCTTTCCAGTAGCAGGAAAACTGCTAATGCTAGAGACACTATTTCTAGTAATTCGAGTCAGCCACATGGAAGGGATTGTACAAAATACAGTACAGAGCTGTATGGTCATTTTCCACACATTGAACGATTCAGATCAACATATGTTTAGATGAAGTGCATACCTTCCAACTGTCCTAGTTTGACAGGGACAAGCCCAGTTAATCCTCTAAGAAAGTCCAGTTTTCTCAGCTGCTTAAAAAATGTCCCAGTAACTCTCTCTGCCACCCACTTTCCCACTTTGTCCTGATCTCACTTCAACTGCTGCAAACTGATTTTGGAGTGCAAATGTAATTTCCCCTTAATTAACTCATCAGTAGGAAGAAAAAAAGGGGTTGAATCTTGCCCTTCTTAAATTCACTATGTTAATTCGAGTGTTTCTCTTCTTAAAATAGTTGTTTTACATGTTCTTCCTCTTTTACCCTGTTCACACCCTTCTGACCACACTCTGATGTGGCTCAGCCACACATCCCTCTGTGAAATGTTGGATGGTATTGAAGAGTCAGGTGCAATGGATCAATGCAAAAGCTAAAGTTAGGTTTGTTTCAGAAATAGGTAATGATGAAAGACATTGGAGATTGTCACACACAAAATCTGTGCCAGAATAGACGCGGGTTGTAATTGTGAGCAACGGATCTTATTGCATTGCCTAGTGCCTGGGTAGTATGTAGGCAGCCCATATCCAACCTGGGATTCTCCAGCAACTTTTCATGAATGCTGCTGGAGAAGCCTGGATTGGATATTGACTGCCTATTGCCTGGGCATGGGGCAATGTGGTAAGATCCATAACTCATGGTTGCAACCTGTGGTTATCCCAGTACAGATTTCATGTGTGATAATCTCCTCAGAGAAAAAAATAGAAATATTATACTAAGCAGAAAAAAATGGATATTTTGAGCACAGAGCACAGCAGAGGTAAGGTGCTAGAAAAGGAAACAAGAGAAGGGGAAAATGTAACCAAGAGACAATAAGTTACAGTAGCCCCTCCATATTTTCGAACTTGCCACCTGCGGATTTCAGCATCCATGGATGGAAAGCCCACATGGGAGGGGGGAGAGAGGAGGAAAAGGAAGAGGAACAAAAGGAGGCAGAAGCAGAGGTGGTGGCAGGAAGATGAGGAAGAAGAGGGAGGAGGAGGAGTTGGCAGCGGCAGGAAAAAGGAGGAGGAAGGAGGGAGGGAAGAGGTGGTGGCGGCAGCAGGAAGAGGAAGAGAAAGAGGAAAAAGAAGAGGCTGCATCACCATTTAGGACGATGGCACTTGGGCATCTGTAGACTTTGGTATCTGTGGGGGGATCCAGAACAGATCCCCCACAGATACCAAGGGCCAACTGTATTAACATTTGAGAACCAGAATGTAGGAATGTACAGTACAAGAAAAAAAGGGAAAACTTTGCTGGGCCAGACAAAGGCCCATCTTATCTGGCACCATTTTCCCTCCTAGCAGCCAACCAGAGGCCTCTGGAAAGTCCCCAAGCAGAGTATGAAGGCAACAGTACTTACCCATTACTCCCCAGCGTGTTGGGAGTACAGTCCTCTCGTGCCAACCGTGGACATCTCATCTGTGGTTTGAGCTTCTGTGGATGGCAAGCACCAGCTTTTTCAATGGGTGTGTGCACACACAGCGGTGCAAGCAGGAGCATGCACCCAACGAAAAGGAGTTAAGATTTTTTTCTATCTGTATGAGGTTCTGGAATGGATCCCCCAAGGATAGTAAGGGCACACTGTATTGCCTTTCAGTCTGGAAGTTTTGCATTATCTGTCATGGCTAACTACCACTACAGAACTGGCTTTTCCCATTGGGCAGAGTGCTGGGTGGTGTGTGTGAAGAAAGCATGGCAGCCTGCTGGGTATTCTTCCTGAGTTCCCCAAACGTTGTTCTCTGTTAGGAGACAGTGGTGAATGTGTTAGTGCCCTGCCTTGTATTTTCTATTCTAGCAAGTTGCCCTCAGGTGTAATGGTACATATTGTCCTGTTGCCTTGAATCAATCTCTAACATGGACAATTTCTGTTGTGTAAGGGGAAGAAACGCTATCATTTGCTTTAGCCAGCACAAGCTGGTGACAGATTTATATTTCCTATGCATTTGTCTAATCCTCTTTTGAAATCATCTACATTGGTGGCCAATGGCCATCTCCATGTCTTGTGGCATCAAATCTCATCAATAACTCTGGTGCATGCAGAAGTACTGTATTTTACCTCTCTTTACCTCTACAATTAATAAATTTCATTGGATGCAATGGCCCCACTAGGGTTGGCATCACCCAGTATGGTAATTCCTGGTGGCACTTCCCCTGGCATCCTCCCATACCACACCACACAGTATCTGAAAGAAAGAAAGAAAGAAAGAAAGAAAGAAAGAAAGTTCAAAAGAGGAAGGTGAAGAGCAGAAGAGTGAATGCCCTATCACACTTCATTGTTACTGTGCTTTATTCCACTTTTACTGCCATGGCAACATCCTCTGGAATTCTGGGGGTTGGAGTTTAGTGAGAACCAAGGGCTCTCTGGCTGAGAAGTCTAAGTAAGTGCTTCTTCAAAATGCAAATCCCAGGATTCCATAGGATGTTGCCGTGGCAGTTAAAGTGGAATATAGCGCTTTAATAGCATAGTGTGATAGGGCACAGAATCCCGAAGATACTGGTGTGGATCCTAAAGAAGAGGAAGCCTTATGTCTCCATCCAAATATATTACAGGGTGACCAGATGCCCTCTTTTTCCTACATTTCAACCTTCTGTCCAGAAGGAATTGGAAAAATGTCCTCCATTATGAGCATGACTGAGAAGCCTGAATTTACATCTATATTAGTGTTTTCTGCTTTTAATTTTTTATTGCCCTACATTTTTCTTGGATGCCGTACATTTTGTGGTGCCTTGTCCTCCTTTGCATTTATGACATCGGATCACCCTGCCTGGTTACCAATGAGGAGCAGGGTGCTATGCAGGACTAGGGGATGGGTGAGAAATTGAGTTCATATTTTTATACAGCTTACACAGTTTCACCCATTGGAATATAATTTGTGGTTAGAATTTGAATATAATTTGTGGTTAGAAACCAATAGATTTTTGAGATTGTGATATAATTTGTGCAAAACAGATAAATAAACAGCAAATCAGAAATTAGGTTATATGGTTACTAACAGAAAACTGCTTCAGTTCAAATCATTGGCAGAAGAAAACAGGGGATGACATGTAAAGCATCATCTCCAATTATTTGAGAAGCCTGCTGTTTTATAGCTGCATTATCAAATTTTTAAGAAAAATATCTTAAGGAGAATTCTAAATCAGGAACAGATGAAAACTCTTCTAACTCCTGCAATTGGCTAGGGCTTCTAAAGTCCAAAAGATCAGGAGGCCAAACTTTCCCTACCCAGCTGTAAATAATGAAATGAAGATTCTCTACCATAATTTCACCACAATTAATCTGGCAAGATTCACAAATGAATAGAAGTGTCTTTGTTCATTTGTTTGGCTATTCTTTAATGCCAAAAAATAAAAAAAAATAAAAAATAAAATCCTAATTTCTTAAAAAAAATTCTTATAGTCATTTTAAATTCAATTGTAGCCTCATTTCCAGCCTTAAAAACATAGGACAAGGAGGGCTTAAGATCTAAAAATATCAGGTTGCAACCATTTGGCACTTGTTGATATCTATATGAGTTGCCTTTGTAAGAAATTCACAGTTCTTATTAATAGATAGATGTTATTAAATTTCACAACTCTGAAACATCCAAAATTACAAACTCTACCAATTATTTTTAAAGCGTGTAATTCACGTCTAGCACACAGCCAATAAATGGTATGAAGCAGCTTTTGATATCATTATAAGAGATTATGACAAAATATCACTGTGGGACTGAATAATATGATGCTAAGCTATAATATGCATACTGTTTGATGAATCAATACTAAACTGGACTTTTATTTTAATAACAGGTTGAGCAATTGACAGAAGAACAGAAAAATGGTGCGTAAATGTCATACCATCCCACTTATTTCACAAAGGGACAATCTTTGAAAATGTTATGTCGTGAAAGAAGAGCCATTGGAAAACTTCTGAATCAATATATACAATAGAATAATTTTATGTCAGTAAAAATGTATGCCATGCTTTCCTTTATAAAATAAGTTCAAGACTGGTAACGTGTATAAAACACAGTGAAACTGTTGAAATTGTTAAATTCAATTTCATACCCAGCAATTTAGCATAAAAACAAGAAGTAAAATGTTAACCTATGCTTAAAATGCTGGTGAAATCAAAAGGCTTGGGTAACTCCCCTGCAGGTTAAGAGAGAGATAATCAAATGGATCTTTCTATGGAACAAGTTCTGTAATGTAGGGGTCACAACAGAAAAGGGTATTTTTGTGCTGTAACTTATTGTGTTTCTCAGAAAGGTGGGATGTTCAACAGGGTCTTCAATGAATACTGACTTGTCAGTCCTTTAAAGGAAAAGATTTAAGGTTGGAATCTTTGTCTGACTGTTGGATTATCTTGCTCACTTCATAAGGCCAACATCATGTTTTGTTTTGTTAAATAGATAATTTTGAGCCTTTGGGATGCATCTTCACTGTATTCAATTTTTCACACCACTTTAGGTGGTGTAGCTCCAACCTATGAAATCCTGGGATCTTTAGTTTTATGAGATCTTTTGCCTTCTCTGCCAAAAAGTGCTTGTGCCTCAGAAAACAAATTCCAGCATTCTTTAGAATAGAGCTGTGCCAGTTAAAGTGGTGTCAAACTGCATTCTTTCTACAGTGTAGATGCACCCTGTCTTTCCTCCATACCCAGAGATATAGCATTCTAGGTAGAGGAGAAGGCACAAATATTGACAGCTAATGATCTGCCGTATTTATCAGTGGCATAAGGACAAACATCCCTTTATCATACCTAATATATTATTTAGAAAACAATCAATGAGGTGAACATTATCCAGAACCATTACAATAATCAAACATGTCACAGTTGCTGTTGGTAGGGTATGGACTGTATTAAAAGTTTGAAAAAATATTTCAATTTCTCTTTAGTTATGTTCAACTACACTAAAGTACCAAACAAAGCTAACATTGTTACAGGTAGGGACATTGGTAAGGACACTGGGTTGGGAAAAGTTATTTATCAGTGCAATGGATCACTTTGGAAGATGGTGTATTCTCCTTTGTTTGAAGTTTTTGAACAGAGATTAGGTGGGCATTTCTCAAGGATGTTTGTCCTGGGTTCTTCAACTGCCAGGAGTTTCACTTCCAACTCTTTGATTCAGATATAAAGCAAATCCTGTATATATTCAATCCCCATTTGAGGTTTGTAGTGCTGAGACATTATAGAAGCACAGAAGTTGTAAATCTTGGAAAATCTCAGCACTTTTAGACAACAAGTTCCAGAATCCCACTGTAATCCCATGCCAGATGGTAGAGTTTGAAAACTGTTGTCCAAACAGCTCTAGAAAATATTTGGCTATTAAGTTTCCACTGCCCCAAATTAGGTCAACCATTCATAAAATGATAGTAACCAATGTTTTGTTTAAAGCCATTCTGCAAAACATGTTCATTTAGTCTTCTGTGCTTGGCTGGTCCCAATTATAGCTGACAGACAATCAATTTGACATCATCTGAATAAAAAATTAGAAGGGTGCTGGATCTTTTTGGTGAATTGTGCTTGGAATCTATAGGGAGTTTATCACACGAAGGGAATTGGAAGTATAATCTAATGGCAATCTGAATGCAATCATGGGGTTTTGCGTTATTGCGTGAAAGCTGATCACCCAAATTTTTGGGCAAAGGGAAGTACTTCCGAACGCAATTGTGGGGTTTCGCATGATTGTGTGAGAAACTATCACACACAGTTTCGGGCACTGGGAGGCAATTTCAGGCAGTTCTGAACGCAATGCAGTGTCAATACGCAATCACATAAATTAGCTGAACTAGCGAATTTACTCAATTCCGAACTGGCCTCACTTCCATTCCTTTCGAAATTGAGAGAAATTCCTCCCGTGTGATAAACTCCTAGGTCACTATAGCTCAACTTTCAAGCTTTTTCACTGTTAAATTTAACACCATAAATCACTGGTTTCCTTTCCCCCCTTTCTTCAGAATTCAAGGCTGCTTTTGATATCTTTGTCCTGGGTGCAGAGGATGGATGTATCAGCACAAAAGAGCTGGGGAAGGTGATGAGAATGCTGGGGCAGAATCCTACTCCTGAGGAGCTACAGGAAATGATTGATGAAGTAGATGAAGATGGTGAGGGTTATCAACAATTTGGGAAGAATGGTGATACATTTTGTATGTATGAAAGGAGTGCGAAGGAGGAATGGGGAAGGGGAATCGAACGTGATCTCCTTATACACATTTCTAATTCTTGATTCCTTGAATGCCTCCATTCAAGCGGTGAACAAAATACTATTTGCCTGAACAGGAAGGTCTTGGTTGGGTGCCTGAACAGGATTGAACTAGATCTCCTTACACACATTTCTAATTCTTGGTTCGCTGAATATGTACATTCAAGGGGTGAATGAAACTATCTGCCTGAACAAGAAGGCCTGGGTTAGGAGCTTTTTATCCACCCTTTGTATGAGCTTCTCAATGCCAGCAAAGGTCCCATCACAGCATAGAATGAGGATTTTGAGGTGGTTGGCTCACATTTAAAGCAGATCTGGTGCAGTACAAAAGACAGCAAAATGTTAGTTATTTCATTTGTTATTTTGTTGCCAAGGATGGAAAAGGGTGTTTGTGGGATTTTCTGATTCATGTGCCAAAATAACACAAAAGCTCTGAGTTCTCTGCACATTGTGAACTCATGATGGCTAACAGAGCATACAAATGCATTCCAGAAAAAATAGCATTTGCTTTATACTCTACAGCAAAGCATTTGACTGCATAGATCATGAAAAACTATGGATGTTTCTTAAGGACATGGGAGTGCCACTACACCTAGTCCTGATGAGAAATCTGTACTTAGGACAAGAGGCTATGGTTAGAACAGAAAGAAATAGTTCCCAATTGGCAAACAGGTCAGGCAAGGCTGTATTCTATCATCCTATTTGTTCAAATTGTATGCAGAAAATATCATATGAAGAGCAGGCTTAGACTCAGAAAAAGGAGGAATAAAGATAGGAGGAAGGAATATCAACAATCTAAGATATGCAGATGACACCATACTACTAGTAGTAAACATGACAAACTTGGAACAATTATTAAAGGTCAAAGAAAAAAGTGCAAAGGCAGGTTTAATGCCGAACATAAAGAAAACTAAAATAATAACCATGGAGGACCTACATACATTCAATATAGACAATGAGGAAATCAAAATAGTAAGAGTTCCCATACCTTGAATCAAATATTGCTCAGAATGGAGACTGCAGTCAGGAAATCAGAAGAAAACTAGGAGTGGGAAGGAAAGCCATGAAAGAGCTAGAAAAGATCCTAGAGAATAAAGATACACAACTGAGCACTAAAGTTAGAATAATTCAGACTATTGAATTCCTTATTACCATGTATGGATGCAAAAGCTGGACAGTGAAGAAAGTGAATAAGAAGAAAATCAATGCTTCTGAGATGTGGTGCTGGAGAAGAGTGCCGAGGATACCATGGACAGCCAAAAAAGACAGACAAATGGGGTCCTTCAGCGAATCAGGTCACAAATACCTCTTGAGGCAAGGATGATTAAACTGAGACTGGCCATATCATGAGAAGGCATGACTGTGGGGGTAATTTAAGTTTCCTAAGGTTTCAGCCTTTGCTAAGGAAACAAAAATTGAATATCAAAAATGTCAAAGCCAAACTTGTTAGGGTCTAACTTTAAATTAGCAGAGTAGCATAAATGTCCAACTATGCTTTCCTAAGAACCGAGACTGACTCCAAAAACCAACAAACATATCGTTTGTAGTTTAAAACAATGGCTTTAATATATATTTACATAGAAGCTATATCCTAATCTAGCTAGTAAATAGGTACAGTAAAAGAAATATTTATCTTACTATCTTTCCAAAGAAAGTTGAGAGATCAGGAAGATGGAAACACAACAGCTCAGGTGAAAATATTTTGAGAGAATGTCTGTTAGTCCCAAAGGGGGAGTGTCCTAAGTCACATGGTTAGTTTGAATGAAGGAAAGAGGATTATTTGCATGCAGGAACTCCCTATCTATCTAAGAAGGAGGAAAGAGAATGCAAAAAAATCTTCCAATAATGACTCATTAGAAAAGACAATAATGCTAGGAAAGACAGAGGGAAGTAGAAAGAGAGAAAGACTGCACACTAGATGGATAGACTCTATTAGGGAGGTCACGGGTATGAATTTACAGGACCTAAGCAGAACAGTGAAGGATAGGGGGACATGGAGATGTCTCATCCACAGGGTTAACATAAGTCAAGATTAGAGGGAAGGTGGTTAAAAACAACACCTATCCACCCAGCTGAGTAAGAATTGCCATTTATTGCTCTACCTTAGACGCCAAAACATTTTCAGATGGCTTTAGCCAGGGGCTAACATTAGTGGCTGATAACAATCTGTATACAGAAGGGCCTCAATATCTGCAGGCTTGCCATCTGTGGATTTAGGCATCTGAGGGTGGCAAGCCCCATTGTCCCCAGTGGCAGTGCTTGCATGCAACCACACTAGTAGGCATGTACACATCATGTCCCACGTTTTTTGGTACCTGCGGGGTGGGGGGGGGGTGGGGGCAGGAGAACGGATCCTCCTTGGATACCAAGGTCCAGTTGTAATTGTCCTTTGGATACAGGGCAGAATAGAGAAATTTTAATAAACAATATAAATTATGAGGCAAATCCTAACTTCATATCAGCTACTTCAGCATCTTGCAATGTTGCAAGTGGTTTTCATTTTAAAGTCTAAAAGCAATGTTTATGAGAAATTGTTCAAGCTGACAGATAATTTACCTTGGCTGTTTCCCTTCCTCCCCCACATAGGCAGTGGCACTGTAGATTTTGATGAGTTCTTAGTTATGATGGTTCGGTGTATGAAAGATGACAGCAAAGGAAAATCCGAAGAAGAACTTTCAGATCTCTTCAGAATGTTTGATAAGTAAGTGACTTGCATTTGCCACATATGTGGAATAGGAGTAAAGCGCTCCAGAGGTTCTTTAACTGCAAAGTCCATGATCCCTCCCCATTAGCTATATTGGCTAGGTCTTATGGAGTTGCAGTCTAACAACATTGGGGTGTTATCACATTGAGCAAACATCCCATGCCAATCTCTTGTCCTGTGATGACTAGCAAAGTATTAACCAAGAAAAGGGTAAAAGCTTCTTCACATATGACATATAATTACATCCAGGTAGAGAAGTGATAAGGGTCAACATGGTACAGTGGTCCCCCAGGTTACGAAAGTAATCCGTTCCGGATTACCTTTCGTAACACGGAAATATTCGTAACCCGGGGGACCGCTTTTTTTGCCGGACCGCGTGGCAAATTTAAAGGGGCCGCGCGGGGTTTTTTTCCAGAACCTGGGGTTTTATTCGCAAGCCAGGGCTGTTTTCGCGGCCCCGGCTCTTTCGTTCCCCGGGGTTTTCGTACCCCGGGGGATTCGTAACCCAGGGGACCACTGTATAGTGGATTGAATATTAGGCTAGAGTTCCAGAGGCTAGGGCTCAAAGTCCTGCTTGACCATGGAAACTCACTGGGTGGCTTTAGGCAGATCACACTCTCTCATCCTCAGAGGAAGACAGGGGCAAACCCCCTCTCCCATCATGTGTGTTCTTCCTCATTAATAGTATTTGCCATCTTGACCATATGCTAATGTTATGTAGCCACACGTGTCTCAGTTTTCATCTGAAATGCTGGAGGGTATGAGTCAGAGGTGTAGCCACATGGAGGACGGGAGCTAAATGAGGGCATTCCCCATTATAAGCATCCTGGCCCTTCAAGGAAATTTCCATCAGTAATACTGAGGTAACATAACACTTCACTTAAGCATTTAGAAATACAGTTTAGGCTTCCAAACAAAAGGGGCGGGCACATTTATCAAGGGAATGAGAACACAGCAAATGTAAAAGTTCTATGAGTGAATTACTGTCCATAGTTCATTTTTCACAGTGCAGAAGGAAAAAATTCATTTGCAGGAGCAAAATTCCTATTGCTCTCATCTTGCCCACCCCCCCCCCCCAGCTACTGGGAATAAATCATGACCCACAAAATGTTGCTAGACTGCAATTCTCATTATCCTTAGCCACCACAACCAATGGTGAGGGATAATATGAATTGCAGACCAAAACCATCTGATAGACAACATGTTGTTCAGCTGTCCTGGTAGAACTAATAAATCTTACATGCCTTTGGGAAATTGACTTATCTTCTTCTGACTCAGGTTCCTGTCCAAGATCTGTTAGGCAGATTAGCATATTTAAGGAAAAATTATGCCTTTTGGTTAAATTTCATGATGTACCACAGGGAATGTTATGTTTGATTAGAAACTTTACTGTGATACATGTGCCCTTCTTAGCATTTGGATTCAAGTACCAGAAGCATAACTAATGATAAGGGATTTATTGGAGCCATTTTCCAAAATGTCTGGAGGGTTATCAGTTGCCCACGCTGTTGTAACACAAGCCTTGGTCAGAATTTCCTACATAATTCCTGTGAACACAATTTTTCCCTTTTTTGAACTCTTCCATATTTTCACAGAAATGCAGATGGATACATTGACTTGGATGAATTAAAACTCATGTTAAAGGCTACAGGAGAAACCATAACCGAAGATGACATTGAGGAACTAATGAAGGATGGAGACAAAAATAATGATGGCAAAATTGACTATGATGGTAAATGGCTACGGTGTATGGGTTGTCCTACATAAAGAGCACAGTATATTTTTAATATAGTTGTAAACTACAAAACATCAAAAGCCACATAATCTTAAAGATTAAAAAATATCCCTTCCAGTTAAATAAGATCTTAAGTTGTGCAACCCACATGCACAGGATTCTCCATTAAAACACAGGCTTTGTGCATGGCTACTACCTTTCTGTGTCAATTTCCAATGGTTCATATTTAATCTGTTGATGCAATTTTCCATTTATGCAATTACCATCCGATGATCCTTCCAGAAAGAAGAACAAAAACAGTTGGCCAAACCCAATGCTAGTCCCAATTAAAGTTGTCACAGTGAAATGAATAGGACTTATTAGTACATCTTATATAAGTCCAATTGTTCTCGCTAGTTCTGTTCTAGTTGAAACTAACTTTAGATTGAGCTTATCACATACCATATCAGTAAAGTTGCAATCTAAGAAACTGCTATTCATGCTTTTGTTTAATGACATCAATGGAGCCAAGTCTGCTTAACTCTATATTGGGCTTTAGTTTTCTTGAGAATTTGACTTTAGGAATGATAATAGGAAAAGCATTAGTTGTACAGGAGTAAAGGCATAATAAGACTAATTCTACATATGAACCCTGGCAAGAGTAGACCCTTTAAATCAATTACAGATATGAAAGGCAACACTACTGCAAATCCCACTGATTCAAGTCCCAAATACTGTAGATAATTTGAATCAGTGGGATTTGCAGTAGTGTTGCCTTTCATATCTGTAATTGATTTAAAGGGTCTACTCTTGCCAGGGTTCATATGTAGAATTAGTCTTATTATGCCTTTACTCCTGTACAACTAATGCTTTTCCTATTATCATTCCTAAAGTCAAATTCTCAAGAAAACTAAAGCCCAATATAGAGTTAAGCAGACTTGGCTCCATTGATGTCATTAAACAAAAGCAAAGACAGGATAGGGAAGGGAGTGGCAAGAACTGAATTATCCTCTCTTCTTCCAATGTTATTTCATGGTATTAATATCTTTGATTTTCTTTCTTTGGCAGAATTCTTGGAGTTTATGAAAGGTGTTGAGTAAACCTGTGACTTTTGGAAGAGCAGTCTCAAAAGTGAACAGCTCCAGTTGTTGCGCCATTTTCATCAGTTCTGTTTCCCTTACTACATATGAAGTCTTGTACTGAACATGGTATACATCAGGAAAATATAATCCATCTCTTAAGTGCCTCATAATGGTCATCTTATGGCTATTTATTGAGCTGGGTTGCTGTAATCATTTTATTGATATTAGCGGCATTGTTTATAAAGTGTTCCTTAATGTGTAAGAATTATGATTGTTTGAGACATTTAAGAATTCACTCAGAATTCTGATCTGTGGAGTATGATATCCCTTCCTGTATCTCATCCCCAGCCATTGTCAATGATATGTAAAAATAGAGAGTGTACCAATAAGAAATATTTGTTTTTGAGATGCTAATAAAATTACTGTATTTGGAAAACCACAATGCTTGTCATGATTTTGCAGAGGCCAACTGTCTAAGAGCTACCATTCATGCTTATAAAAATAAACTCATTTCAAATTTAGATGTATGCTAGAACCTACTCATGAGGGTCTTATGATATACAAAACTGCATTCCTGAGGCAGTTTTGTGACATCTCTGTTTAAGTGCAGTTAATGGAAGTAGTATAATCTGGCAGCATTTGCTTGGATTTTCAGGATGCTGAGTTCCTTATCCTGTCTATAGAAATCTATTTTGTTTCAAACAAAAATAATAAGCACAGATTTAGAAAATATAAAGTTGAAATGTCTCTACTAAACAAGAACAGTTCTTTAGTTGCAAAGACAAACAAACAAACAAACCACTATTATTTATTTAATTAATTAATTTTATGCCACCATTCTCCCAGAAAGGGGCCCAGGGGCTACTGAATGGAACCTTGTGGAAGAACACAGTTTAGAAATCATGATCCTATGCCAATGCAGAGTAACTCAATTCATACTTTCCTGTGCATAATCTTCAGTGATGGAAAGTAATTAAATTAAATTTAATTTATCAATTAAGTTCATTTTCTAACAAATTGGCAACTTAAAGTTATTTTTGACCTGGAGTGCATATACACTGTAGATGAAATAATGAAATTGGACACCAGTTTAACTACCATAGTTCCATCCTACGGAAACTTGGGATTTTTAGTTTAGTGAGGCACCAGCATCTTTCGGCAGAGGAGGCTATAGACCTTGTAAATCTACAAATCTCAGGATTCCATTGGCTGGAATTACAGCACTTAAAGGGGATGTAAAAGTGCATTATTTTTACAGTATAGATACACCCACAATTGATGGAATCAATCTGAAATGTATTTCAAAAAAATAAAATTTCAATTACTTATTAATTAAACTCACATTTCCTAGCTGGCTCTTTAATCAATACAAATGACTATATAGATCTTTATTTATTCTTGTTCATGATTAAAATATATTAGTTTAGTTTATTCCAAGGATAAAAGATTTTAAATTGAAAAGTGCTAAGGGCAGTTTAGAAGGAATGGTTCCCTCTTTTTGCATCCATGTAATCTTTCTATATTCTGCTCTAGATACCACACTGAGGCTCTTCATCGGTCCCAGTAAACTGACTTTTGAAGCATTTAATTCTGGGATGTTTGATGGGATCCACCGTGAGAATCAGTAAATTAAAGAAAAGGAGAGGTTAAAGATACAGTATGAGATTAAAGGGGAGGGAGAAAAAGAAACAAAAGCACTTTGGGTAGAGTAGATGAGAAATGGGATTTTCAAAAACGCATGCGGTTATGCTCTTCTTTCCTATGTCTGGGAGAGAAACAAAGAAGCAGTGGTGATGCGCAGAGTAAAAGCATGGATGGATTTTTTTTACTCTCATTCTGATAAGGCTTGTCATGAAATTCAACACAAATGTAACAGTTAATTTTTTCCTCCTTGTAACATAAATGTAATTGAAGTGGATTTTTCATCTTATTAATTATTAATATTAATCTTTTCTACTACAGTAACTTTCTTATTTTTGAGATTACATGATTATGCTTTTTATACACAATTCATATATAATTGAGGTTTCCACCCATCAGCTTCTCTCCCAGCCCTCAAATATAATTTTGTTCAGCATTGTATCTTCTTTCAACACAAAAGTTAGGAGAAAAAGAAGACAGACTGAAAGGTTGCTGTATACCACCTATTTCCATGTCTCCAAGAAGGCTGCATAACATGATTATCCAAGCACTAAGACTCTCACTGACTTCAAATGAACTCACAGTTATTCATCAGTATTAGACGCTAGGTCCTAAATGACACAGAATGCTAAAGATTAGATTCCCATTTATGCTACATTGCCAGAGAGGTTTGATGAATAAAAACAAACCTGTTCCCAGAGCGATCACACATATGTCTTTATTCCTTGAGCCTCAAGGCTTTTAAATTTATTACACCTTGCTTTTCTATGAATAAAACTAGATGCAAATGATAAAGATAACATATTACAGTATCTGTTGAACAGTGTCTTTTGTAAGAGGCATAATAGGAGAATTATGAGAGATTATTATCCTTTCAACAGATGTCACTTCATGCAAACAAAATGGAATGATGAATCATTCTCTGTTTTCTTCCAATACTTCAATCTTCTCTGGGCCCAATGCAACACATAATTCCATTACCTGCTTGGATCAGGCCAGTGAGAAGAAATACAAGTTTATTCTGGGAGTGTTAATGATTTTTGGCATGCTCCTTGGCATCTGGTTCAATGGCATCATCATTATACTAACAATCAGACACAAATTTCTGAGGATTCCTATTAATTATGCTATGGTGAACCTGTCAGTTGCAGACATGTTCAGCATAGTCATTGGACTCTGTCCTACCATGGATGCTAATCTGAAAGGATATTACTTCCACAGCAAGTCATTCTGCACCTTCCAAGGCTTCTGTATTACTCTATTTGGTAAGTGTTTCCCCATCTTGATCTAGATTTCTGTGTCGTGTTGATAATATTTGTGCTGCCAGTTAATATGTGTAGGTACATTTCCAAATGTAACCTCCCTTCCATTGCGTGTATGTGGAGAAATCAACATACCAGACATGTGTAAGCCAATCTATATGTACCTATAATGATGTACAGCCAGGATTAAAGCAATTGCTCATATTCTTAGTGCAAATGAACAATGGCTAAAACAGTTTACTAGCCTTTATTCCAACTACAGGATTGCTATCAATCTCAATTTTAACATCTGAGACTCAAAGCTAGAATTCCCAGAATGTATATGCAGGTTGATATTTCCCTTATCAGAATTCCAAAATCCAAAATACTCCAAAATCCAAAATTGATCACATGGTTGGCTGAGATAGTAACACATTTGCTTTCTCATGGTTCACTGTACACACACTTTGTTTCATGCACAAAATTATTAAGAAAATATTATGTGTAAAATTACCTTCGGGCTATGTGTATAAGATGTATAATTTCATATTTAGACTTGGGTCGCATCTCCAAGATTTCTTGTTATGTAAATGCAAATATTCCAAAATATAATAATAATAATAATAATAATAATAACAACAACAACAATAATAATTCCAAAATCCAAAACACTTTTGATCCCAAGAAGAATAAGGGAGACTCAACCTGTAATTCTTTTGCTAAGAACTAATATTTTCTGGGTTATTTGAACTTAGCTCCCATGATCCATGATCCATGAACAGCTATCTCCTGAATATCTCTGCTATTATCGGTATGTAGTCTATGGCCAGTTCGGCAATTGAAAAATCCTCCATTGATAGCATAGAATGGAAAAGAATAGTGAATTTCATCCACTGAGTAGATAGTCTCAGACCCAGTAAAATATTTCTGGGGATGGGGTAGGGATAAGGCTGGCTTCTAATGTGAGAGTGGTAGGAATCCACTCTGTTTTTAGTTCAAACTTTAAAGAAGCTATCCAAAGTGCTGAACTCCCCCCATAAATTCAGTACCCTGGAGAGCTCCTTTCACCCTAAATCCCACTGCCTTGCTAACCACCTGCTGCCACAGGAGTAAGTGGCAGAGTGGGCTGATCCAGTGACCAGTCAATTGATCTGCAAAGGCATGTTAGAAGGGCTTGAGTTTAATATCTCCCCACCAAGCCTTGAGCAAACTGACATTCAGCACCAACCCTCATTCATCTATGCCACTGAATGTGGTTATTATTAACCACTGAATGTGGTTCACTCACTTGGCTCCAATAGGCATTACACCTAGTATAGTGCAGCTAAAATATTGTCCTGGAATAAAGACATCTGTCACTACTGAGATCTCATCTCTGCCATCAGCCTTTTTAGGCAGATCATATAAATGTGGATGGACCATTGTTCCAAATATTTCTCACCACTGGCTCTGCTATCTGGGGACACTGGGAACTGCAATGCAATTCCATTGGTAGGCGACATGATTTTTACCCATGACTTAGGCAAACCTCCTTTTCTCAGCAACTTTTGTGCAGTACCCACCTCGGATCTGCAAGCATCTTCCTTTTATGAAGGACAACAGCAATAATACAGTGAAGCCATCTGTAACTGAGCCATGGCAGGATGACAATATAGGTCTCACCCTATGTTTCATCCTAGTACTTCTTTCAGTTACATATAACTTCAGCATGTTACTATAGCCATTTTCATTAAAAGTAATTAGAGGAGAGAGGGAGCAATATATAACCCTGTATCCAAATTATGTCAGTTAATTGCCTTTTCTTTTATTACTTCATTGGGCCATCATAACTGGGGTTCTAGTTAAACTTTACCATAAGAACAATATGTCTGACTTCTTCCCCTTCCTATTGTAGGGCTGGTGGCCCTTTGGTCGGTTGTGGTGTGTGCTGTGGAGAGGTACCTGGTGGTGTGCAGGCCATTCAAAGCTCTCCACTTTGGGAAGAGACATGCTGTGCTGGCCCTCCTGTTTATCTGGCTGTGGTCTGTGATGTGGACTATCCCACCTCTTTTTGGCTGGAGTAGCTACGATGTGGAAAGTATTGCCTCAAACTGTGCCCTGGCATGGCACAGGAAAGATTGGAAGAGCCGCAGTTACCACTTGTCTCTCTTCTTTTGCTCTTTTCTGGTTCCCTTTATCCTTATTTCCTTATCTTATGGCAAGCTCATCTTCACCCTCAGAAAGGTAAGTCTATTTTGTATCAAATACAATATCCATCTAATTCCCTTAAGAACAATTTCTGATCCTCTAGAAGTTGCTGAATTGCAAATCCCAAGGGCCACTGTGGTTAAACCTGATGGGATTTTTGAGCCAGACACACCAGCAAAGCCACAACTTACCCAGTCCTGTCCTAAGAGTTTGGAGTATACTTTCCAAGAGGATTATTGCAGTTGATTTCCCAAATGGCTAAACTGAGGCCTACAAGTAAACAAGAAATTATTAAGATGATAAATGCAATTTAGAACACCAGGCTAGTCCTTGTGATTTTTCATTTGCCTTTCACACTGAATTCAGTGATGCAAAGGCCTAGTGAAATTCTGTTTTGTATATACCCCAGCACTTGATAACTTCTGGAAATGAAGGGGAAAAATGTGTTTATAATATAGTCACGTGTTATTCCCAAACAGAAGCACCTAAAACAGCTCATGGCAAGAGATAAATGATATGTAAAAGGTTAAGCCATAAAATCCAAGTCCAGCATTAAATCCACCAGTGAAGGATTTTTTTAAAAAAACCCTACATTAGCATGACTCATAGTAGCCTGAGAAATCCCACAAATCTTAAAACTCTGTAAATGTGATAAGATTTGTAGATCGTGAGGGCTGCATCCACACAGTAGAAATAATCCAGTTTGTCACCACTTTGAATGAGTGACTTCACAAGGATTGGTGTCACCCGGTGCAGTGGTGTCACCTCCCCCCCCCCCCAGTTTACTTCCTCCCATTTTACACTATATAGAATCCTTAGTAATGCTTTTTTGCACTAATGTTACTTGTAAATTTAAAAATTTCATTTAAAAATGGTATTTTTGCAGCGGTTTCACTGGGAGGATGGCAAAGTAAGGCAGGCAAAGGACAAACATTTGGTATAAGAAAAACAGCTGCCTTCAGAAGCATACAATTATTATTATTATTATTATTATTGCGCTGTAAATTTACACAGTGCTGTACATACAATCTCATAATTAGATGGATCCCTGCCCTCAGGCTTAAAATCTAAAAGAGACAACACAAAAGGAAAAGGGGAAGGTGGTGGGGAGGGGATGAGGTCCAGTGGTTCTTCTCTGCCTCTGGGGCCTGGACCAAGGCAGATGGACTGGAAGAAGGGCTTGGCTTCTTAATACATAGTTAAAAGGAGGCATCCTGGGGCAGATGGCACAATCCTGGGAATGTTTCCCTAAACAATATAGTCTTTAACTTAATTTTGAATCTGGTTAGAGAAGTGATGAGGCACACATGTGGGGGAAGAAGGTTCCAGGAGTGCGGGGCAGCAAGTGAGAAGGGACGAATTTGGGACAGGGCTGTGGAGATCCTCGGTTGGGACAGGAGACCTTGACTACCAGAACGGAGGGTACGAGAAGTGTGAGGAGAAGTTTAGACAAGTAAGGAGGGGTCAGTCCATGGAGGGCTTTGAAAGTCAACAACGAAAGCTTGTATTGAATGCGGAAGGGGAAGGGGAGCCAGTGAAGGGAGGATAAGAGGGGAGAAACATAGTCAAAGCAGCGAGAGGAAATGATAATACGTGTAGTTGAGTTCCAGGACCAGATGAACTACATCCAAGGGTACTAAAAGAACTGGCAAATGTAATATCGGAACCATTGGCAATAATCTTTGAGAATTCTTAGAGAACAGGAGAAGTCCCAGCAGACTGGAGAAGGGCAAAAGTTGTCCCCATCTTCAAAAAGGGGAAAAAAGAGGATCCCAACAATTATCGTCCAATTAGTCTGACATCAATTCCAGGAAAGATTCTGGAGCAGATCATTAAACAGAGAGTCTGTGAATATCTAGAAGATAATTCCATAATCACAAAAAGTCAACATGGGTTTCAGAGAAACAAGTCATGCCAGACAAATCTGATCTCTTTTTTGGATAAAATTACCAGCTTGGTAGATGAAGGGAATGCTGTGGATATAGTATATCTTGATTTCAGTAAGGCCTTTGACAAGGTTCCCCATGACATTCTTTCAAACAAGCTTGTAAAATGTGGACTAGACAAGGTAACTGTTACATAGATTTGTAATTGGTTGACTGGCCGCACCCAAAGGGTGCTCAACAATGGTTCCTTTTCATCCTGGAGAAAAGTGACCAGTGGGGTCCCACAGGGTTCTGTCCTGGGCCCAGTGCTATTCAACATCTTTATTAATGACTTGGATGACAGTATTGGGGGGGCCTAGTTATCAAATTTGCAGATGACACCAAATTAGGAGGAGTAGCTAATACCCCAGAGGATAGGATCAAAATTCAAAATGACCTGAATAGACTAGAAAGCTGGGCCAATGCTAACAAAATGAAATTCAACATGGAGAAATGTAAGGTCTTGCACTTAGGGAGGGAAAATGAAATGCACAGATACAAAATGGGGGACACCTGGCTGAATGAGACCACATGTGAAAGGGATCTAGGAGTTCAAGTAGACCATAAGTTGAACATGAGTCAGCAGTGCGATGTAGCAGCTAAAAAGGCCAATGCAATTTTAGGCTGCATCAATAGAAGTATAGTGTCTAGATCAAGAGAAGTAATAGTGCCACTCTATACTGCTTTGGTTAGGCCCCACCTGGAAAATTGTGTCCAGTTCTGGGCACCACAATTTAACTAGGATGAGGAGAAATTGGAGCGTGTCCAAAGGAGGACGACTAAAATGGTGAAGGGTCTGGAAACCATGCCCTATGAGGAATGCCTTAGGGAGCCGGGGATATTTAGCCTGGAGGAGAGACAGTTAAAGGGTGATATGATAGTCCTGTTGAGTATTTGAAGAGGTGTCACACCGAGGATGGAGCAAGCTTGTTTTCTGCTGCTCCAGAGACTAGAACACGGAACAATGGATGCAAACTGCAGGAAAAGAGATTCCACCTCAACATTAGGAGAAACTTCCTGACAGTAAGGGCTGTTCGACAGTGGAACACACTCCTTCGGAACCTTAGAGAGGAAAGGAAGAAGAGAGATCGGACAATAGCCAGACAAAGAAGAGGGGTCGAGAGAGGGCATATGTGTAAAGATGAAAACAGGGGGAGGGAGGGAAAGCAGATTAGTGTACTTCACCAGCTGCCCTGGCATGTTGACAAACTATAGATTGACAAGTTTTGCCACCAGCACTGCTACCATACTGCAGAATTAATCCAGCTTCACATCACTTTAACTGTCATGTCTCCATCTTATGGGATCCTGGGATATGTAGGTTGTTGTGGTACCAGAGCTCTCTTATAGAGAAGGCTAAATATCTCACAAAATTACAAATCCCATAGCACTGAGCCATGCTGTCAGATTGCATTAATTCTACAGCATAGATGCAGCCCAAAACAGAAATCATAAGAAAAGTGGAGGCAGTTTAAAGGAGGGAAATCAACCTAAGGTACATTATGGAAGAAGCTTTCAAGTAGCAACTAGAAGATTCAAAATCTTTTTATTTATTTATGCAAGGCTTACTTGACCTGGTTATTTCATTTCACATGTGCGTAATATCAGTTTTGAATAAAAACTTTGCTAAGACATACTGAATTCCTCTCCCTTTCTTTCTTTCTTTCTTTCTTTCTTTTTGTGGTGTAGGGGTCTGCCCCTTTTCTTTCTATGATATTTCTACCTCTGTTACCAAAATTTCTGTTGAAGATGTAATGTTCAGGAACACATCTACCTAGTTAATTGAGGTATATCAGAACCTGTTTCTAGGCTGCATTTCGGCTGCATTTCATGATTTTTCTGGCTGAAGTTTAACCAAAGAAAGGAGGAAAAAATTAGCCAAAGACTAAGCACCAACTATGCAGCCTTGGAGTGCTGAAATATTCCTAGGCGACAGAGACAACTGTCTGATCATAATTAAAACATTTGAGAGAGATGTGTCATCTACAGGACTGTGGCTTGCAGCTATTTATAGGCATATTATTGCAGGGGATCCTGGGAATACTTGGGTGCAGCTGCCATTGTCCTAGCAGCTGTCACAAGCATCCATCCTTTGTTGTTGCCCTCTGAGTTCCTCCTCTGACTCATTTGCATCCAGAGCACACTGTCATAGTTTAAATTGAAACACTTGTAAATGGGGGTGAGGAACAGTCATGCTGTTAGAACAGTCACAAAAGACAAGAAAGCAATATACAGTCACCCCTACATTTCCACTGATTTTTTTATCCATGGATTCAAGCATCCACGCCTTGAAAATATTAAAAAAAAGAAATGATTTCACTAGATCATTGAATTTAATGAGATTTGAGCATCCATGAATTTTGGGTATCCACAGGGGATCCTGGAACCAAACCTCAGCGGATATCAAGGGTCCACTGTATCAGTTTTCAAGTCATTTTGAACATCCACAATCTTGAGATACAAACAATAAAGTTGTTTTCCAGAAGCTGAAAAGAAAGGAGCTTTCACTAGTACATCCCAAACTGTGGCCCTAGGTAATTTACATAAAGGAAACTCCCAATTTAAATTGCCTCCATTTATTTCTTGAGAAATTCTAGATTTGGCATTAGTGGACTGAATGTCACAATGCATCTCAGTGCTAAGTTGCATCTGAAGGTGACAGAGCTATGTATAATAAAGTGTGAATTCAGATGGATTTAAAAGGTCATAGCAGTGTGATGTAGTGGTTTGAGCGTTGGACTATTACTCTGGAGAGCAGAGTTCAAATCCCCACTTGGCCGCGAAAAGCCAATGGGTGTCCTTGGCCAAGTCACATACTCTCAGCCTCAGGGGAAGGCTATGACAAACCTCCTCTGAAGAAACTTGCCAAAATAACCCTATGATCAACCTTTAGAGTCTGGAGTCAATATAGAACTTTAGGGTCACCATAGGTCAGAAATGACTTGAAGGCAAACAACACACACATACAGTTATGAGTGGCGTTATGCTGAGTCCTCTTTCCAAGAGCTGCAGATATTATCCATTCAAAGACCTCCCAAGATTTTTTCTCCCTCAGCTTGGCTTTGGTATGACAAATGAATCCAAGTAGGAAAATATCATTGGAGAATGGTTTTGGCTGTATTGATTATATAAAGTGAAAGGTGGCAGAGAAATAATATATAGAGTGAAAGGTGGCAGAGAAAGAAAGAAACAACTGTGCACCTATGGGATTCTGGAGGAAAACCTAGCTCCACTTAAATCACATATCTCTTCTGGACATCATCAAGGCAGTTGTATGGGGTGCCTCTTTCACATGACAACTACAGATGTTCTCCATATTTTGGGCCTAAATCAAGCACCACTCACATTTTCTTATTCCATCTGGCAACTTTATGTTCAGGAGAAAAGTGTCAGGATTATGGCATCTGATGATGTATAGAGGGTCAGCCTTCACTAAAAACAAAGAAAACCTAGCCTCATGCCATGGGTCTAGTTTTAGGAAGCAAGTAGGAGGAGGCTCACAAGGCAGCCAACTGACTTGGCCAAGGTCAGTTCAAGGAGATCATTTATTTTCCATTATAGTACTACTGTATTTGTTTTAATATCTTGTACCTTGAGTCCCAGTATCGTAGAAAAGGTGTGATATATATGACACCCCCCCCCCCCCCGCAAACAGAATGGCCATTCACTCACAAACCACAGGGTTGTGAGTTCAATACCAGGCAGGGGCCTTGGGTCGACTCAGCCTGGTATCCTTCTGTAGATCGCTAAAATTAGTATCCAGCTTGTTGCAGGCAATTAGCTTACACTTTGTAAACCGCTTAGAATGTTGGAAAGCGGTATAGAAATGTACTGCCTATTTCTGTATGAAGGAGAAAACTTGTTCGCACATTTTCAAATAGTATAGGAGGAGCCTGGAGAGATGAGGCAGCTGCATTGGACAACTGACATTCAATATCACGAAAGGGCTTGCAATTGTTAATTTTAAAAGCATGTTATTCTTAAAATTTGAGGATTTGCTGCCAGAAAGGGGGAGAAGTGCTTGTGGAATTTTATAACCTGCAGACTGCCAATAAATATCAGACACTATAGGTGCTATATATTTCAGAGGAAGGAACTGGAAAAACCACCCCTGAATATTCCTTGCCTAAGAAAAACCTATGAAACTCATGGGGATCCCATAAGTAGGCAGGCACCTTGAAGGCAGATAGAAATACACAAAAAAAGGTTAGCTGGCATTTCCGCATTGAGTACAGTCGTCCCCCGGGTTATGAAGGTAATCCGTTCCGGATTACCTTTCATAACCCGGAAGCATTCCTTTCCCGGGGGACCGCTATTTTGAACGGATCGCGCGGCCGATTTAAAGGGGCCGTGCGGTTTTTTCTTTCGTATCCCGGGGGATCTTTCGAATCCCGGGGGATATGTTAGCGGTCCCGCCAGTTTCGTACTCCGGGGTTTTTGTACCCCGGGGGATTCGTAAACTGGGGGACCACTGTATTATAACTGGCTGGTGGTGAATGTCATTTGTTCCCTCCTTCAAGTAGAAAAAGAGTATTTGGTTGGCCAGGTATATACAGCAGATCAACATTAAAAAGTCCTATCTCTTACCTGCAACCAGAGGTGATATAGTCCATTCTAACACCTCAGTATTGTACCTCCTGCATATGCAGATACACAGCCTGAGTCGTAAGGCAGCCATTTCTGAGAGTGGAAATGGGTGGTAAAGCATTTCTTCAATGCCTTATGGATGAAAATAAAGCACCTTCCTTACACAGATCAAGATGGATCAATATCTTGATCTTTACACTGATTGCTAGCAGTTCTGCAAGTTCATGTGCAGAATTTTTTTGCCAGCTCTCCACTTGCCTCAGACCTTTTTATTTACAGGTGCCAGAGAATGAATCTGGAGCTGTCAGCTTGCAAAGCCTATGATCTGCTAACTGAGCTCCACCATCTCCTTAAGAATACTGTCATGAAAAAGAAAACTCATGGTAATCAGCATGGAGGTTTCAACTGATTTAAGCATGCTGTGGGTAAAGGTCAAAGTCACTGCCCTTGAAATAAGCAGAGAAACCAGGAAAGAATAACTCACATTCTTTTGTGACTGATTTTCTTGTCTCTTTTTAGGTGGCCAAAAGTGGCTTGGTCCAAAGTAATTCAACTCAGAGGGCAGAGTCCCAGGTGACCAAGACAGCTGTCATTATGATCCTAGCCTTTCTTCTTAGCTGGATGCCTTATGCGGCCTTTGCTCTGACCAATGTGATGAAACCAGAAGCAACTATGGACCCCAAAATTCAGAGCATTCCTCTGTTCATGGCTAAAACAGGAACCATATACAACCCAGTGATTTATGTCTGTCTGAACAAACAGGTAAATGTCCTCTTGGTTGTCCTGGGGTATTTAATTCTTCTTTGGTTTTGGCATGTGGGCTTTCCCATTCACTCAAGAAGAACAGACACTGATCTCATCTGCCAAACTGAGGGCCCACATTTCAGCCAACAGGAGACCAGAGATAATATCTCACTGTATAACTTGGGAGAGTGAAATAATTTGATTCGGAAAAGTGCATGTTTCTCAGAGGCTTCTGAAAGCAGAAATCAATAAGAAGTTGATTTTCAGTTTGTGTTCTAACTTCCTGAGTTAGCGTTCTGTATTATTGTTCTGTATTAAAGAAGAGGTAGCAAAGCCTCAGAGAATGACAAAGGCAAACCCTCTCTGAAGAAACTTGCCAAGAATACTGCATGATAGGTTTACCTTAGGGTCTCCATAAATTAGCAATGATTTGAAGGCACCCAATAATAACAAGCATTGCTATGGAAACTCAATGACTTCAAGGTTTTTATTTTTATTCTGTCACATTCTTTATCTGTCCCCTAAAAGGTGATCTCAGATGCCATCATGAAAGTTTAAGCAATCTTGGTGGGTCTTACTGTATAGGTCAGCTATTGAGACAAGGTGTGTTACTTCTCTAGGAACATTTAGAAAGAATTTAGAGGTTACCCTGAGGGAAATTTTAAATCTGTCCCAGTGACAGGACCTGTTAATGGGATGGCCCATTTTTTCAAACATGGCTATGAACACTACTCAATTGTTTATTTGCATATAACTAAAACACTAACATATGCAAAGAAACAACACAAGCCTATGTTCCCTGCCACTGGGAAAGATAGTAGCCTTGAGTAATCTGTACATATCATGATCACTGGGTAGGGCAAGGTGGGAAAATGTTGGCGCTCACAAAAACCTCAGCCAGCAAGATTGCAAGTGTTGAACTCCAAAAGATCTGGATAGTCAAAGATTCCTCAACCAACACAGTGTAAACTAATAATACTTTAGCAAATCAAAATGTCCCTGTGTTGCCCCTTGAACTGCAGCATATGTATCTAAGGCTCCCTTTGTTTCTTCTCCCTACTTTTCAGTATCGAGAACAAGTTGCAGCCTCCTTGGGATGCCTACAGAAATGTTGGATCATGCCCAGTAGGCACCAGGGGCCAAATGCTTTGACTCTTGCTCTGAAGAGACTACAAAATAAACAGCTCAGCTCCAATACAAACAGAGTAGCCCCTCGGAACGAGTTGAACATCAGCAAGAACCTCCTCTTACCAAACATGAACTACTCTGATGATGAATCATCCTCGCAATAATACAGAATGCTACAGTTGTTAACATCTGGCTCTCTTCACTGATCCACAGCAAAATGGGTACCGCATACAGAGAATACTCACTCTCCAGCAGTGGGTGCAGCTGGTGAATTACTACCAAGAGGAAAGATGACCAATCACACTTGCATCTGATGGAGTAGACTCAGTCTAGGAAGGCTTATGCTACAACCTTCTCTCTCAACCCCAGACTCAAAGACTAATGTGGCTATATCTTTTAATTCAACCACACTTATGGACAACTTATGCATATCACTGCATAATATTAATATGGGATATTATGTATAGCATACATTATGCATATTTTGATGTAGGGATAAATCATACTTATGGATTCCATACCTACTAATAAGAGGAAATGGCAGCAATTAAAACCTTCATTTTGCTGTACTTGCCTGGATGTTTGGAATGTGACAACGGGGAGATATAAAACCGCTGTTCAGTCTTAGATTGGGGTGTGTGCCTGTATTTGGCTCATATACATCAGAGTAACTAGCATAGTGCCCTTGATTCAAAGGGAATTAAAATGCTGTTCTCATGCCAAGGCTATTTCTATGACGTTGAGGCAAACCTGATACCTTTTTCCACCCAAAGCTAGCCAGCCCCCACCTCTTCTCACACAACGAATCCCTGGCTTTAGAGTGCATTATTCCATCTTGCATTGTGTCACTTGGGGCTATTTCGAGCTGGAAGCTCCCGAAGCCATATTTGGAAAACTCTTGCATGGGCAGATAGTGCTGAAGGTCAATGATGACAAAAGGCTTTGAACAAAGGTAGAATTTCCCAGTTACCCCTGGGAAGCGAGGACACAAAAGCAATTGCATTTCACTATACATTTTCGAGGTTCTTCTTTCTTCAGGCAAAGAGCCCACTCTGGTTTAATTTAAAATTCTGTCAGAAATGTTCAAGTGGAGGAAAAAGAAGGACTGAACCTTCATGTGTGTTTTGCTCACATTAATGGTAAGATTGCTGATGTCCATCTTGAATTCAATCCAAGCAAACTCACTCCTTATCTTTTTTACACCAGCAGTATATTTTTTAGCACAGGGTGTATCTGGCCTAGGATGCATCTCAATGAGGATGTCAAGGAACAGATTTGAAAGCACAGGCATGTCATTTTAGACTGAGGGATTTCCAATGTACACAGTAATGGTACTACCAGTGGAGGATTGCACAATATTAGTACCTGTGTTAGAATGGAATGTGCAGCACAAAAGTACTAGTAGCAGCCAGTGGACATAATCATATAACCGTGCCTGAAAATTGAAATCCTTAGCAAAGGGCTTACTTTGCACCCACCACTCTGAGAGATTAGAGTGAAGATTACATACAACAGAGCTTTTTCTGTTGTGGCACCTCATCTGTTCTATTAATGGCACTACCTTTCCATGGTGCTGGGATTGTATGCGCCTGGGAGGCAAGAGGCCATACTGATGGCAACAGTGCTGCTGGTAGGACAGGTTTTTACTGAAGAGCCAGATAAAATGTGCCAAGCAGTTACTCAGCAGCAGCAATAGTGAGAGTGGGGTGGGGTGACACTGGCAGAGGAGCTCTAAAAAACAATAGCAGTGGCACCATAGAGAACACTTGTTAGTACTGTGCAGAAGGAGGCATGGCAAACCCCCTTTGAATGTATTTTACCATGAAGACTCTATGATCAGGCAGTCCAAAATTAAATAAGAGATAGTGCCAGAAGATGATACCCCCAGGTCAGATAGCACTCAGTGAGATAGTGGGGTAGAGCAGAGAACAAATATGAGTAGCTCTGTAGCTAATGACACAGATGGACTCAAGCCAAAAGGACTTTCAAATGTTGATGTGGTGAAAGGAAAGGTCCAAAGCTGCACAACACTATTATAGGAAGATGGAATGTGAGAAGAATGAATCAGGGGAAGCTAAATATAGGGGTTTTTTTAAAGGAAGTTTTAAACATTGCAGTATTTGGGATGAGTGATCTAAAGTAGACAGGAATAGGACATTTTGATTCACAGAATCATATGGTGTTTTATTCAGGAAATGAAAATCTTAGAAGAAATGGGGTAGCATTAATAGTGAGGAATGATGCAGCAAAAGCAGTCAAAGGATATAATGCAAAATCTGACTGAATAATATCAATAAGATTATGGGGATCAATATAAACATAATCCAAGTTTATGCTCCAGCTACTGAGGCAGAAGAAGAAATAGAAAGATTTTGTGCTGGAGTCCAGGAGGAAAGTGATCACACACCAAAAACCAGGACTTTTTGTTAATTGCAAGTGAATGGAATACAAAAGTAGGAAACAGAGCAGAATTAAATTGTAGAATTTTTTTTGCCTAGTACCAAGAAATGAAACAGGAGAGTGATTGACTGAATTTTTTGAGGCCATCAGTTTATTGCAAACACATTCTTCCAATAATGAAAGAGGTGACAGTATATATAGATATCACCTGATGGCCAATATAGAGATCAAATAGACTACATAATCTGAAGCAGAAGACAGAAGAGCATTGTTTTCTCTGCAAAAACAAGACTAGAAGCAGATTGTGGTACAAACCACAAATTGCTAATATCAGGAATTACAGTAAAGGTAAAGAAGAACTCTAAACCAACCATTGCACCAAAATACAATCTGAAGAACATCCCCATAGAATGTAAAGATAATGTAAAAAACAGAATTGTGCCTTAAACCTTATTGATTGGGAGGCAAAAGAACTCTGGACTGAAGCCAGGAACAATATGAGGGAAGAATGCAAAAAATGCAATATCAGCAGCCAAGAGAAAGTGAGTGACTTATGAAACTCTTCAAGCTATAAAACAGATGAGAAGCAAAAGTGTTGGGTGACAGAAATAGGGTGAAAACCCTGAATGGAACTATTTAGCAACTTATGCACAGGGACAAAGAGAATTACTATAATAATCATTGCAGGAAAAAAGGACAAGAAAAAAGGAAGAACAAGGTACCTCATCCACAAGATCCGAGAAATCCAGGGTGTTACAATATATGCTTTTAATAAAATTTTGGGGGAACATGTGGACTGTACTATGACCCCTGCTTGACCTTTCCAAGGACCCGCCATAAGCCTGCCTCTGGTTCAATCTTGCCAAGAAAATCATGATAGGTTCACCTTGGTTTGTTGCATTAGGGTTCTTGTATATTTGTTTGTTCTAGACTGTTGCTCTTGAAAGCCTTATCTGGTATAGCTAATGGTGAGCAGTACTGGAGTTGGAACACTATACTGAAGGGTCACTGTAAGTCAGAACAACCTGTAGGTACACGACACATTACACATGCATGGTGTGAATGGGGGTTAACAGAGATTTCTCCAGTACCTAATCAGCCAAGGTATCCACATGATATCTGCATATTCAGAATCAGTATTCTTTCTGAACACTAGTGCTTGAAACCAATAGAATGACGTTTCAGTTGTCAAAGCTTGCTTATGAGCTTCCCGGGAAAAAAACCTGACTGGTCATTTCTTGGAAACAGAATGTTAAATTAGATGTATCAATGGTTTTCTGCAATAGGGTTCTTGTATATTTCTTTGTTCTATTCTCTGCATATTATTTGACTGCTACTCTTGCAAGCCTTTCTTGATATAGCTAATGGTGAGCAATACTGGGGTTGAAATGCAACATCTGAAATATCTCTGATCTGTAAGCATCTAAGAATTTATATTCTTAGAATTTATATTCTTCTTTTTCATACTGCACAATTCCAACAACTTGATATCAGTTTTTTGTGGGTTTTTCGGGTTATGTGGCCATGTTCTGCAAGAGTTTATTCCAGAAGACGCCAGCTATAGATGCTGGCAAAGCATCAGGAATAAACCCTTGGGAGTTAAAGTGGAAACAAAGTGCTATAATTGTGTGAAAGAAACATGTATTGTAATCTTAAAATTGTTCCTTAAGATTTCCACCAGAAATTCTCATCCATTAGCAGAACAGCACTGTTAGTTAATGTGCAGAAGACACCACCTTCAGGGCAAATGAGATTATAACACACACTGTAAGTATTGTTCACGGCCCTACAGAACACTGGGAAATCTTCGAATATAAAAGGAAACTGCTTTAAATGAAATTGCTTTAATAGGAACAAACACATCTTGCTAGCATTTTCTTCTAGGTGACCTACTAGTGAAAGAACATGCCGACAAGTATTAACACTGCATCTTTTTATTGTTATGTACTGCATGACTTTGGAGTTGCTGTGTCCCTTCATCCTGTCATGGGATCTTCTTGGCAGAATATGTTCAGAGGAGAATTGCCACTGCTTTCCCGAGGCTCAGAGTGTGACTTGCCCAAGGTAACCCAGTGAGCTTCATGGCCAAGCTAGGAACCGAACCCTGGTTTTCAGAGTTGTAGTCCAACACTCAAACCACTACATCACGCTGGCTTTCAAACCAGGGTTCAAATTCCCTCAGGCATGGAAACCCTCTGGATGACTTTGGACAAGTCACACTCTCTCAACCCAAGGGAGGCAAAGGCAAAACCTTGCCAACTCCTCCCACGCCAAGTCAGGACCAACTTGAAAGTACAGTACACAACAAAACTTGGGAAGATAATTAAGAAACCAGAAGGCAGAACTATTAGAAGTTCTTTTTAGTATTAATAATTACGCCCCCCCCCCCCAAAAGAAAGAAAAAGAGAGAGGTCTGAACAGAGTTTTGGGGTAAAGTGACATTTAAGTCTCAAGATACTAGAGAGTGCAACAGATTTGTTGTATAAATGTTTATGAAGTTATCACATACATGAACTATCATCCTTCGTTCGCAGAGGTATGTATGCAGATATATGTGCAAAGGCTGAAATCCAACAAAGTTGTGCGGTGCAGTTACACTAACATAACTGTTCCATGGCTTTGCTATCCCACCTGTATAATTCCGTAATCAACCATGCAACTTGGATTCTGCTATACTGCTATCATGGAATGTTTCATTGGCCCTAAGTCAAAGTGCACTAGGATCCCACACAGCTTTAAAAATGGAACTGCTTGTGCAATGGTTACACTAGGGAACTTGGCTTGCTTGAACATAATCAGGATATGACTCTTATAGTGTCCATTTATGACCACTGTTTTTTATACACATATATACAACCTCACCTAGCATCTTACTTAGAGCAATAGTTTATAAGAAATCTTTGGATTGTCAGGCCAACAAAGTGACTTAATCCAACACCTTTCCTCCTATATTCTGGGCGATGTGTCCTCCAGAACCTGTGCTACTTTTATTCTTGCAAACATTTCTCACCTGCTGTGCTGGGCTTGTCTCTCAACAGCTCTACAGGACTGAGGCTTTTCATTTCCCCAAAACATATAATACTTACCTGGGCTCCAAACCTTGAGGATTTCTCCTTTTTATCTCCTTTGCTCTTCTGCATCACCTTGGCTGCTCCTGTACCCACAGTGTACCACAGTCTACCTCATATTAAGTAGCAGCATCTGCCCCTATGTAAACCCTTGGTCAATTTTACTGTGGAATGAGTAAGTGTGACACTGTCACACTTACTCATCCCATGATAGTAGAAATTGACAAACAGAACTGACAAGAGTAGCTTCACTGCCACAACAGACCTGGAGTCTGAAAGTCTTTGGCTTCCAATCCATGACCAGAGCTTGAGAAACAATGCTTTATACATTTCAAGACAATAATTCACATCATTCCTTACCACACTAAGGCTCATGAAACTTGTAGATTCAAAACAGAGAACATGACATTTACATCTGTACATCACACTCAGTTTATTTAAACAAAATGCTTTGAGTGAAAATGCAGAGAAAGAGTAAAAACTGCTGATCCACGTTTCTAGCAAGTCAGTCCCTTTTGCTGTTCAAAAATGAGTTGGTTACTTGGCATTTTTAGCATTATTGGCTCGCATTTTTTTCAGCCCCTTCTTGTTGTGTTTCTTTGCAAAGCGCATGTTCCTCAAGAACTTGGGATCAACCTAAAAGGAGGAATACATTAAAAATCACTTGTTTGGCAATTCACCTATTTGGCTGCAGGTCATTAACTATTTGTAACAGTGAGGAAATAATGGGATGGGCTCTGTAATTTTACAAGGTGAAGCCTAGCTCTTCAACAAAAGCCTTTGGCTACAATAAGTGATGCAACCCGCTCATGCTGGTTCACCAAAATGGTTTCCTTTCTCCTGATTTTTCCCATTGTGGCCTTCAACCCTTCCCATCCCACTCTGCTTTTATGTTTTGAATATATGTTGAGGGACTGGGAATGTATATTATACTATACTATATTTGATTGTTACTGTATTTTCTTTGATTGCTAGTGGATTATATTGTTTATTATGTTTGTTGTTTATGCATTGGTTAGGGATTGTAATGGGTTGACTTATATTTATTGTACTTTTGTATTTTATTTTTTATTGTTGTAAGCCGCCCAGATTCCCTGTTGTTTGGGCGGGGTAAAAATAAATCTTTTATTATTATTTTATTAATTATTATTAATGAAGTAAATGTAAACATACAAAGTGCAAGTTATGTTCTGCAGCATCCATATGTGACTCTTTAGTCTCTGTGATGCCGGATGTTAGGCTCTGAGGCCTTGCATTCCTGACTATAGCTACGTCATCATTTCAAACACCTGCACATGAATAAAGCTAAATAAATAATAATACTTTTATTTATATCCCTTTTTTGTCTGGACAGTGAAAGTGGCATACAAGTTAAAATAGAGAACAATATATATCTAGTATACCCCCCTTAAAGAGGAATTAAACAAATTAGAATTAAAATACATAAAAACCTTAAAAAGATAAAACATGCAAGGCCTCCCTAAACCAGCTGTCAAGGAGAAAAAAAAATACATACCCCTTTTAGAGATTCGTATCTGTGTGACCTGGGCTTCTTAATGCCATTTCTGTGCCACTTGCGAGCTGTTTGGAGTTAACAACATTAATAAATTTAGAATAAAGATTGTGGACAACTACACATGGACACTTATCAACCAACCAACCATCCCCAAAAGCACCATGTATTTTCACTATACTCTTTCAGATTTTCAAAGCATTGTGAGTTTGTCTCCTGTTAAATCATGAATTTGTAAAGAACCTTCTAGATGGCCAGAGGGAAACCATGTCATTGTCTTTGTAAGGGCACCATGTACCTGCAGGGTCCATAGTTCTGCTCATGGCTCAGCACAGGGACCCCCTTGCTTTGGTGAGGATGACAAGGCAGTTTCCCCATCTTCCCATTCTTGGTGCTTGGAGCTGCAAGGCCCTCAGTTATGCCCTATCTGGCACTAGCCAGTGGTGGGCATGACCCTGTGCTTCCTCTCTTCCTAGCACTTTGGCTGCTATCCTCCACTAGCTCCACAATCAAAAGGAGGAAAGGGCATCTTTGAAGTGGTCCTTTGCTTCACAGAGTGCTTTCATACTGCAAAATACAGACAATCTCCTACTCTTCTCCTGTGTTTGTAGAAGCCATAATCCTTGACTTTCCTTTGTGCTTTAGATGTGCATTTCTCTCCAATGCTCACTACAACAAAGATCTTATTTCCCCAGAGCACTTGCAATATACACTTTAACTACTGGTTAAAGGAAATCAAAGGTAATGAACTCCTGACATGAACACCAACAGAAACGCTATTGTTGTGAATAACTGAAAAACTCCTACTTTTCCTCCGTATCTCATCCACCATACAGATACATTAGAAAATACATGGGGAATGCCCATATTTATTCAGCCACCCCCTCATTTGCCACCTGTACCTGTGAATCCTACCAGCACTCTGATGGGTGCGAACGCATCTTGTTCTTTAGTACCTGTATTGGCTGCTATATTATAGCCAACTCAATATACTGTAATACTTTTTAAGCATGTCTGCTGATTTCTCATTGTTCAGGGTTACATCCTACAAGTGAACTCCTTTTACCACTCCTGACCAGTTTTATAGGGAACAAAATTTATTTAATGTATTTATATACCCCTTTTCATCCAGTATGGGATTCAATGTAGCTATATATAGCCATATAGCATGTGTTCCCCTGCCTCAAACCCAGATTTGACAATGCTAGCACAGATGCATTCCTGTTGCATCCTTCCATGCAACCTTATGCAAAATGGATTTCATGTAATTTAGCCCAATGCTATTTGGAAGTCATGTCTGCATGTTGCTGCTGAAGAGACCCTATTGCACTCCAGAGATGGTTTCTCTTGTTGCCTCCTTTCAACTTGATTCCAACACAGGCTGACATTAAGATGAACCTATCATGAGGTTTTCTTAGTAACATTTATTCAGAGGGTGGGTTGCCTTTGCCTTCTTCTGTGGCTGAGAGTATGGCTTGCTCAAGATCACCCAGTGTTTTTTTTTCGTGGCCAAACAGAAATTTCAACCTTGGTCTCCCAGTCCCATGGCTTTTTCACACTAGGGGGCAAACAGGACTTAAACTAGAGTTAAATGAGAGTTAAACAGGAAATGTCCTGTAATGAACATAGGGCATTTCCTGTTTTACTCTCATTTACTCGCATTTAAATCCTGTTTGCCCCCTAGTGTGATAAAGCAGCTAAGGCCTGAAATGCAATCGCCATGGTTATGTTATGGTCAGCATAAAAATTTCAGGAATAGTACACTTCAATGTTTACACCAGCTTGAATCTCATTTTAGGAGAAAGATGGGATATAAATCCAACCATCCAATCAGTTAATCTATGTCTCCTACAAAGTCAGAAAGACCTTTCCTCCCCGTCTGCCTTTAATGTGTGTACGCAAACATTATTGTGATGATACCAATTCTCCCAACTACAGACACAGAAAAGCATAGCATAGGGATGCCCAGTCATCTGGAATTGTTGGTAAAGATTTCCTGGACAGAGGATAAATTATTATTGTTCTTACTTGAAGGAATTCTGCACACTGAAATTCAGAATGTGTTGGGAACAATGAAATGGATTTTGACAACAATTTGCAAAAGAAATCCAAACTGACCAATATTCAGTTGCCAACCCTCGTACACACTTACACTGATTATGTGTGGTGTGGTTCTTGGACTTGGCCATGGCTTCAACCTGCTGAAAGAAAGAGCAATCAGAAGCATCCGTCACAAACACAAAACAATCCCAGCAGGATCCGGTTACAGAACTCCACAGTAATTTCTCATCTCACATCTCCAAATACCACTTGAAGGACTTTACAAACTGAACTGGATCAGAGGTCCCCTAATTTAAGAGGTAAGTTCTGATGAACTCAGTGGGAGTCATTCCCAAGTACAAATGGACAGGACTGCAGTGTCAGGGGTCCAGGACTTGTGGTGACGGTGGGTCCCTTAACATTCAACCTGTGGCCAACAGCTGCTTTTGCAGGCTAACCCCCAGATTTCTGAGCAAGCTTTTCTACAAATCATACAGAACTGACCAGTGGTTTTGTGCTCTGAGTGTTGGACTGTGACTCACACATCAACAGGGGAGCAAGTGCTGACAAAAAGCCCCATAATAAACCGTGCGTATTACCTCTCCTCCAAAACGTCTATTGCACAGGGACTTTCAGTGAGCAAGGCCCCAGGCGGGTGCAGGGGTTTGGGCTGTGGCTTTGGAGACCAGGGTTTGAGTCCCAGCTCAGCCAGGAAAGCCTCTGGGTCACACTCTCTCAGCCTCACGGGAAAGAAGGGCAACCCTCTTCTGGAGCAACTTGCCCAGAAAACCCCCGCTTCCGACTCAAGGCAGGATTTGTTCAGAGGAGGTCTGCCGTTCTCCCCCCCCCCCCCCAAAAAGGCTGAGAGGATGTGACTTCTTGGCCAAGGGCTGCCTTAGGGCTGCCATAAACCCCTCCTGGAGATGGGGCAACAGCAGCAGTCAGTGCCAGCCCCACAGAGGCCACAGAAAAGGCCATTCCCTGCCAGGCTCAGTGCTGGGCAGGGGCTCCTTCATGCCAGGCCAAAAGGACAGACTCTTTCATTTGTTCATTCACGAGCTCTCTGGGAGGGAAGGCAGAAACTGCCACAAATCCAGCCCCGGCCCTGCTCTCAGGAGGGATCATGATGATGATTAGTGTGTTGATTCTGCCGAGGCCCCAGTCCCCCCAGGGCCACCCCCAGCCCCCCTTCCCTCCCTTCCCCCGGAAAAGGCCTCCAGCCCAGGCCCCAAATGGCGGCCCCCCTCCTTCGGCCTGAGCCCCCTCTTCCCCCTCCAGCAGCCCCCGGCCCCAAGGGGGCTCTCCTCGGGAGGATGGAGACGGATTCCAAAAGGGAGGGAGACCACTCACCAGTCTCGATGGCTCTGGGGCCCAACCGGAAGAGAAATATTCCAGGCAGGAACCTAGAGGCCGGGGAGGACCTAAAAAGAGAGAGCACTTGGGTCCGTCCCCCTTCAGCGTCCGGCCGGAAACACGAGCTGCTGTCGAAAAGGTTCCGCCTTTGCCCTATCTATCTATCTATCTATCTATCTATCTCCTGATATGGGGCTGTTTCTTTTAATTCCAATTTCATTTTTTTACTACTTTTAATTGTTATAATTGTAATCTGCCTTGATTCCCTCAGGAAAGGGCAGAATATATTATTATTATTATACATAAAAATACAGGAAAATGTTCAATAAAATATTATTATTTTATATTATATAATAATATTTATATTATATATATTATAATATATAATAATACAATATAATAATATAATAATATTTTATTGAACACTTTCCTGTATTATTATGTAATGTGTTATTATTTTTATACTATATAATAACATATTATAAACATTATAATAATATAAAAATAAAAATATTTTATTGAACACTTTCCTGTATTATGTATTGTATTATAATTTTTAAATTATATAATATTTATATTATATATTTTATTTTAAATAATAATAATATAAAACTAATATTTTATTGAACCCTTTCCTGTATTATTTATTATTTATATGTATTATGCCCCTCCCTCATTTGGCTCACGGAGCTGCTCCTGTTGGCTTCTTCGACCACTTACATTGTGCCTGCAGAATGTACATGGCGCTGTACAAAAACCAATAAAATCAAGAGTATATAAAAAGCCTACCTATGGCGTACAATCTAGAGGTTAAAATAACACGTTAACAACATCATAAGAAAACAAATTAAAACAGCAGATATCAAAGATTGCATCAAAACTACCAGGTCACAATCGCAAACTCCCTGAGAGTGCTTCCCTAAACAATATGGTCTTTAACTCAGTTTTAAAGCTGGTTAGAGACGTGTCGAGCTGTACTTGTAAGGGAAGGAGGTTCCAGGAGTGAGGGGCAGCAAGCGAGAAGGGACGAATCAGGGACGGGGCAGTGGAGATCCCCGGCTGGGACAGGAGACCTTGGCTACCAGAACGGAGCGAATGGGTGGGAATGTAGGGGGAAAGAAGTTCAGAAAGATAGGGAGGAGCCAGCCCGTGCAGGGCTTTGAAAGTGAGCAAGAGAAGCTTGTACTGAATGCGGAAGGGATCCAGCCCCAACTTAATCTCCACTGACACACTAATATTTGGTATCGTATTTTAAGTGTTCAAATGGAGGCCAGGTTGTATTACAAACACTAATAAAAGTTTATTTATAAAATATAAAAAAATAACTATAAATTAATTTCAAAGATGTTACTATTCTCTTGTTGCTAAGTTATAAAAGGTTCTTTTAAACTATTAATATCAAAACAGCCACTCAGGCAATCCCATCTCCAGTACGAAGACCAAAATGTTTCTTAAAACCACTGGCTTGTTCTGAACCTCTCTCTATTAGACTCCCCCAAGCCTACACAGTCCCTCTCTGGACTCTTATGACCCTTCGTTGGTCATCAATTCAACCTAAAATGTTCCCTCAGGAACCCTAATAGCACAGCCTCCGTTCGATGTGACTCTTTTCCTCAACACCCAAAACTAAAACCCCCCTTTAACTCTCTACCAAGTCTCTTTTATAGCCCTGCCCAGCCAGCTTCTCATTTGATGGTCTCATGTTGCTCTGTGACTGGCTGATTGATCGGCCTGTTCACTACAATAATCACTTGTTAAGACAGTGCAGTTGGCCCTCCTTATCCATGGATTTGAGCATACACAGCTTGAAAAAATTCCCCCAAAATATAAATTCCAAATAGCAAACCTTGATTTTCCATTTTATATATGGGACACCATTTTCTTGTGCCATTATATTTAATGGGGCTTGAGCATACACGGATTTTGTTATCCATGGAGGGTCCTGGAACCAAACCCCAGCAGATAACAAGGGCACACTGTATATTTCTTTTTTTGGTGGTTGCAGAAGGAAGTATCTAGTAGCATTAGTATTCAGCAATAGCATTTACATTTCTGTACTGCTTAATAGTGAACTCAGCACTCTCTAAGCAGTTTACAAGTGTAAGCCAATTGCCCTCAACAAGCTGGGTACTCATTTTACCAACGAAAGGCTGAGTCAACCTTGGAGCCCTGGGATCGAACTCACAACCTAGTGGCTGCAGTACCGTCCCTCTCCCTGTGTTCGACCCCACTTTGGTCCCCAACTCCATCCTGCATTGAACTGCATCGGCCCCATCCTTCTTTTTGACAAACAAAATACTTAACTATGGGCAGACAACTGACAGTCTATGTCCAGAAGGGATTCTCACTATTCTAGGTCCAAAACACACTGCAGAAATAATCCAGTTTGAGACTGCTTTAACTGCCCTGGCTCAATGCTAGGGAATTCTGGGAATTGTAGTTTTGTGAGACATTAACCCTTCTTTGTCAGAGCTCTGGTGCCACAATAAACTACAATTTCCAGGATTCCCCAGCACTGGTCAGAGCAGTTATAACAGTCTCAGACTGGATTATTTCTGCCGTGTGTTTTGAATCTAGAATAGTGAGAATCCCTTCTGGACATAGACTGTCAGTTGTCTGCCCATAGTTAAGTATTTTGTTTGTCAAAAAGAAGGATGGGGCCGATGCAGTGACATCCAGCTTTCATTCACCATAGTTCCACCACTGCTCCCAAATATTTATTTAAGCTCTTAAAATTTAAAGCTCCTCTCAGTAGTTAATACTGTTGCTCTACTTCGCAGGCAGTAAGCAGAGCTTCCCCTTAATATTTAATCTAGTGGCTCCTGTCCAAGTTAAGCCCATTGCTTGCTGCCCTTTCTTCTGTAGCAAACAATGGTACAGGAATTTCCCTTCCTCTCTCAGAGTCTTTAGGAATGTGAATGTTCTTCTTATGTCTCACCTTAATTTTCTCCTGCCCCCCAACACACTTCTCCACTGAACTTAATGTGTATTTTATCTTGGAGAGTGGTGGAGTCTTCTTCGAAGGTCTTTAAACAGAGGCTGGATGGCCATCTGTCAGAGGTGCTTTGATTGTGTCTTTCTGCATGGCAGGTAGATGGCCCTTGGGGTCTCTTCCAGCTCTATGAGTCAATTATTTTAACATGTTGAAGCAACACAAGATGAAGGAAGAAAAAATTATTGGTGAAGTGAAACTTGTGTTTTAAGATATACTAAATTATTGTAGCGAGTCCTTTGTTTTTATCACAAACTCTGTGAGACACAGAGAGCTCAATCCTGTTTTTCATTTACACTGGCTCTTGCACTGGAAGATCCTGAAGGTGCATTGGAGAAGGGGATCTAAGCTAATATAACCCCTTGTTTACTCAGGTTTAAAATTCTGCCATGTAAATGCTAACAATAGTGGTAAAGACCTGCCAGGGTGAGGGCTAAAGATGGGTACCACCAAAGAGTGGTATGGACAGGTGCGCACAATGATGGCGCCCAGGTGCCAACAGTAGGGCTGGGTATGTGTGGATGCCCAGCCATACGTAATCCTAATTTTGGCTCCAGGCTGGCACAACATGCCAGTCTGTACCAGGTCTCTGTTAGGTGCTGCCGGTAGTTTGAGATGTCATTTGTTGTTTGGCCTCAGGCAGCAAAATGTCTTCAGTTGTCCCTGCTCAACAGAAAGTCTCAAACCATCTCATTTCCCATTTCCTATCCATCTCCATGACTGAATGTGCAACAGACAATAGGATTTTGATCCATTCTGCAGATGAGAGTCCTCCACCGCACCCTTCTCCTTTTAATTCAGCTATTTAAGATGGAACTCTCAAGAGGAGTAAAGCCTTTGAGAGTCTCCACTTTTAAACCACACCAGGGCTCAGCATCTGCACAGTACCCACTTTCTGTTTATTTGACCTCCATCAAATGAAAAAGGGAGGATTTCTGATTCTTCATTCTTCCTTGGCTGCTGCTGGTGTGATCAGTCAGGTCATTGATTGGTCCATGTGCAACCCTCTCTGCTTAACTTTGGCACAGAAATCTTTTTTTAGGTGGGCTTGGATTGGTGGGCTTTTCAGAACTCTTCCTGATAGCTGGCTCCATATCGGTCAAAGCTGAAAGAAAACAGATTATGAGAACAAAAAGAAACATACTACTAAAGCGTCCTGACTATTTCCAGTAATCACTCTCTCCCTCCTTTCAGGAGTATTGCTTGCTTTGTTTGAGTTATACGGATTTTTGCTACTTAAGGTTAATCACAGGCTATTATCTGTTATACGTGATTTCATAACCATCTGTCTGCATTTCTTTGCCTGACATGCGCCTAGACTTCTGTCTTAGACCCTTCCTTAGCAGTTTGCAATCATCTATATTATTCTTTAATTACAGCAATTTGCAGGCTTCGCAATTGTATAATTTATATACATATATTAAAAAAATCCCTCTGTCCTTGGAGAGTTACACTCTCAGTAAATATTACATAAAGCCAAGCTGTTGAACAGATTTATTCTCAGCTGCATTTTGCAAATAATAGCTATAAACAGAGAGAAAGATGTCACATTAGATTTTTTTTTTAAAAAAATTAACACACTGGACACACACATACATCTTAGAATGCTTTAATATCTAACAAGGCTGTTGGCCTCCTAAATCTCCTATCAGCCTTAGCTAGTATTAGCATAGCTAATGGTGAACAATAGTGGGAGTTTCAGTTCAACAACATCTGGAAGGGTGCATGACTCTCAATCCTGATTTATAGCCTCTTTCTACTGTCTTTTAGACATTTAAAAATAGTGCAGGCAAGGTTCTAGCACATAGTTTGTATAATAGTATGGCAAAACAATAGGCACAATCCTAGATTGAACCCTAATCTACCAGCTTCAGAGAGCAGGGTTCAAGCAACATGTCAGTGTACTGTGTGATGTGCCTGTGGCAGACCTGAGAGCTGAAACTAGTAGCTCAAGATAGAATAAATTCTGCCTGAGCCATCTCTTATGGAGCTGGAAAACACTTGGTTCAACGTGGTACAGAGAGATACTTTGTTCTGCAGGTTTTATAGTAGCTGGCACCCTCTTGGTGTCTTATATGTGCATAAATTCCCTTCAGAAGTTACTGGACTTTTTATGCCATAGATGTGTTCAGGTCAAGGTTGTGGAAGTGAAGTTGCACATAGGGTGTCATTGTACCTAGATGCACAGTGCTCATTGTGAATGGATGGATATGCACATTTGGTGTTCCAGTTTACTAATGAGGTAGTGTGGGGTAAATCTCTCAGCATAAATTTATGCTCCATCTCCTCAATGCAGGATATCAGCTGTTCATTTCAATAATTAATTTAGGTTTCTATACCCTATTATAAAGGACTTATCACTCATTTACACCCAACGTAGTCTCCACTGAGGCACTAATATTTGGTAGCATATTTTAATATTCACACGGAGGCCAAGTTGTATTCCAAAACATGAACAAGAGTTTATTTGTAAAATACAAAAATAAGCTATATGGAATACTTAAAGCTGTTAATCATCTTGTTGCTTAGTTACAAAAGGTTCCTTAAAGTATTAATATCAAAACAGCCACTCAGGCAATCTATTCTCCAATACCAAGACCAAAATCATTCTTAAAACCAATGGCTTGTTCTGAGCCTCTCTCTTCTAGACTCCCTCAAGCCTATCCTGTTCCTCTCTGGATTCTTCAGATCCTTTCCTGATCTCCAAACCAACCTAAAATGTTCCCTCAGGAATCCTAAGAGTACACCCTCCCTTTGATGTGACATATCACACTCTTCTCTTCTTTCCACAAGTTTAGCATACCATAACTCTAAGCTATATCACTTGGTTAATTTTTTTTCTTCAACAACACTTTATTGCAAATTCAGATCTTTTATATGCTCTTCCTAAATTCAATATCAAATATCATAAACTCCCATCATATTAATGGCAGATAACAATACATTGGTTTTCCAATCTATTAACACATTTACACCATTGTCCTTTTCTTGGGTTTTCACTGGATCACTTCTTGTAACCACCAACATATTTCTTTTTACTGGATGAAGACTTAACATCTCATCTGGTAAAAAGTCTTTTATTTCTTTCTGTCTCACTGGACCAGATGTTTTGAGTGCATTGAGCAGCCTTTGAATCTTCTCTCGCACCTTTCAAAATGTCTCTTACAGATGTCATCATGTTCTTCATACTGATGAACACAATCTCCGGTCCCGTCTCTCCGTTGGGTCTTTTCTCTAAGGGAACTGATGTCTTCTGTTGAGCAACCTCAGATGGTCAATCTTTTCGTTATCATCATCATGTTTGACAGCAAAGTTCACAGATACCACCATGTCCATTCTTTTAAATTTTGCTTTTTTAAGAAGCAAAGGAACCCTAAGAGCACACCCTCCCTTTGATGTGACCCATTTCTTCAAAACTCAGTCAAACTAACTTACGTTTCACTCTTGCAAGGCCCTTTTATAGCACTGCCCAGCTGGCTTCCCATTGGGTGGTTTCATGTTGCTCTGTGATTGCCTGCTAGATCAGCCTGTTCACTACACCTATATTTTTATATCCACTCATAAGAAATATTATTTTATGAGATTTGTACCTCATTGTGTGGTGTAGTGATTTGAACATTAGACTACGATTCTGGAGAACAGGGTTCAAATTCCTGACATGCCATGGGAACCCGGTGGGCAATCTTGGGCAAGTCACACACTCTCAGTCTCAGAGGAAAGCAACACCTCTCTGAACACATCTTGCCAAGAAAACCCCATTATAGGTATGTCTTAGGGTTGCCAAAAGTCAGAAACAATGTGGAAGACACACAACAACAACAACTATCCTCCAAGTGGTACTAAGTGCCAGAGAAAGAGTTCCTCCTCCTCATTTTTTATCATCACAACAACAGATAGGGTAATTGAGAGGTCATGACTGGCCCAAGATCACTAAACGAATTTCATGACTGAGTGGTGGTTTGTCTCTAAGATCTAGTCTAACACAGTAACCATCACACTAAATTGGTGTAATATTGCATGGTATGATAGCAATAAAAACATAGTATCAGCTTTAAAACCAGACTAAACCATATTTTTAAAGGGCAGAGAAACTGAAAAGGTCATTGACTGGTGTCAAAAGCTTTACTGTAGATTTGGATATGTTTATCATGGAGTGACAGCCATACAGAATCTTAATTTGGATGGTTCTTGGTAATGCTGTACCATTCAGGGAGGGAGCCCTGGGGGTGCTGTGGTTAAATGCCTGTACTGCAGGCAACAAGGTTGTGAGTTCAATCCCAGGAGCTCCAAGGTCCATTCAGCATTCCATCCTTCCATAGGTCACTAAAATGAGTACCCAGCTTGTTGGGAGCGATTGGCTTACATGTTGTAAACTACTTAGGGAATGCTTAGTTCACTGAAAAGCAGTATAGAAATGTACTTGCTATTGCTATTCAGCTGTCCATTCTTGATGTTTTCATCACAGAACAATGAACCCATAGATGGACCATGTTGTCAAGGGCCATGTTGTTTTAAACCAGGGGTGGGTATTATACTATTGGTTACCACTGTTTTTTCTTCCAAAAAACCTCTCCAGGGACTACCAGCCAATGGCTCAGGGACCAGCACTGGTCCATGTACATTTTCCTGTAGTACTGTTCTAGGGTTTTCTGGTGGTATTTTGGGTGATGTTGGTGATGATGGCATAAGAAGAAATAGTCTGAAAGATCTTTTTCTTTACAAAGGTAATATCAACCACAGTAAAAATTGTTTTTCCCCAAGAGGTCATAGGAATGCATGGCCAGCTGAACAAACACTGTCCCAAGTCATGCCCATCCTAATTGTTTCAGTTCCAGCAAAATTTCAACCTATAGTAAGCCTGCTGGATTTCAGTTTCTTGGTTCTATGGGAAAAGTACCTGGTCATTGTGCTCTTACTTGTATTTTTGATCCCTAGACCTACTGTGTGCATGTTCATCTGATTTTTCAGCATCATCTTTGTGGTGCTGGCTGCATGCAACAGTTATGAGGATCCACATTTCAACAAATCTAATATGGCATTCTGAAGTGTGATGACCTACAGATGTGTTGCATTACAACTTCCAGAATCCATTGACTGGCTGGGGATTTTGAGAACTGTACTACAACACATATAGTGAGCACCAGGCTCAGGAAGAATCATCTGGTGGAAATCCATAATTTCAGCATGGGATACTCTGCAGGCTCAAAACAGACACAGTACACTGACATGTTGCAAAATCCAACAAAAGACAAAACAAACAAACAAAATAGAACAACAAAAAGACCAAAAAGAAAAACAACACACATAGACACATAGCAGTCAATCAAAGCAAGTCTTGATAGGTTAAGTAGCTACAGAAACTGCCACTAGGAGGAGTTCTTGTATAGTGGATATGAAAATGTTTGAATATTTGGAGAAACCCAGTGGAATCTCCCCCCCCCCCCAACCCATATGTTTTCCTAGTGTTTTTACTGTACATTGCTTCAGGCACTCTTTTGTAGTGGAGAGATAACTCATAAATACAACACATGGATTTAAGAGATCTGTCATATACATTTGATTTCCCAAGGAAAAGGAAGTCTGTACAGTTGCTTTACAGGAGTTGCTGACAAGACAGAAATATCTAAAATGTTTGTTTATCACTTCTTAATTTATCAATTTACTAATTATCAGGGAAACTTACCCAAATGTGCTCATCTTTTACAATGGCAGTGACTGCATTTGGGAGGCGCATCTTATTTGGAATGTTTCCTCTTTATTTTTGCATTTTCACAGATTCTCAGATTGTCACATTCTCCAGGGGCAGCCCACAGTATTCTGGCCAGTATAGACCCATAAGAGGCGCCTCACCTTTACCACTCATATATGGCAGGTAGTTACAATATGTTTCTCTCCATACAAGGAACAGTTGCATCTACTGACTTTATCTAGTACAGATTGATGGAATTTTGCATTTCAGCTAATTTTGGAAGAATTTATCAAACTTCACAAATGACATGTTCTAAATAGTTAAGGTTTCAATAAATGTGACTTTTTTATTCTGAGTACAAATCATGAATGAATACATGTTCAGAAATTCTCACAAACATGTGAACGTGGACACAAGTATGGCACTAGTCTGGGAAGTTTAGTATGTTCACAGTTTGCAGAGGGAAAGTCAAATCTGTGTCCATTCTGTATGAAACACTGTATACAAACAGCTCTCTGTGTGGTTCATCGACACCAAATGAAGGGAGCTTATGTCAGAGCAGTTTTGAATTCTACCCAAATAGTTCTGAAGTCTTGCTCAGTCTCTGACCTTTTAGTACCATTGGCTGACTACTCAAAAGCTGAAGCAATCCTGGCAATTCATCTGGCCCAAATTGATTGGATCAGTTACTTTTTGGACTGCAACTCCCAGAATTTCCCAACATGGTCATCAGTAATTTTTCTACTATGGCCAATGGTACAGCTATATTGGCTAGGGGATTCTGGGAGCTATAGTCCAAATTAACTTTCCAAACTCTGAGCTCACCCAAAGGCCACTTCCTGAGTTCAGGAGTAAGGCCAGATTTGGTAGATTAATGCACTAGGTAAGATACAGTGGAAACAGAGGTAAGATACAGTGGGAACAGATCTAAGGTACAGTGGGCCCTTAGTATCTACTGGGGTTTGGTTCCAGCACCTCTTGTGGATGCTAAAATCTGTGGATGCTCAAGTCCCATTATATACAGTGGTGTAGTAAAATGGTGTCCCTTATATAAAATGACAAAATCAAGGTTTGCTTTTTTGGATTAAAAAAAAATTGAATCAGTAAATGGTTGAATCCATTCCAAGGACACAGAATCTGTGGATATGGAGGGCTGACTGTATGGACTCCTGGATATGTCTTATAGAAGGATCATTGTACTTTGCCCTTATTTGTATAAATGTAGTCAATAGCTGCAAATCCAAATATGCTCTGAACTGAAGTACCTCCCACTGAAATTTATAAATAAGTTTATCACTTCTAAGCTTGCAATGCCAGCTGCTTTTTCCAGGATCACATAAAACGGGTGTAAGAGGGCTCACGCAGAGACATAATCTAATGTCTCCCAAGTTTCTGCCTTCATCTATAAAACCATTCTTGTTGCCTTTTCACTGTCAAACACACCCTGCCTGAAAGCCCCTCTTGAAGGCCCCCGACAAATTGTAGTCTGTTGATCTTGGGGAAATCTGGAAAGAATTCATTGCAAAAGAATGTATCACCATCAAAGGGGACCAATGCTCAGACTGGATCTTTGTTTGCCAAGACTTCTAAGAACAATCCCTTACTTAGGCAGCCCTTTCCTGACCTCTCAAACAGCTGCAGAAGAGATTCCAAAGGACAACCATTGACCACAGCAGGAAATGTCCAGAAAAGAAGCAATAGAAAAATCCTAGATTACTAGGTTTAGCAGCTTAGTTGCCACCCACAGACCTCTGTGTATCATGACCAACCCATATATGTACCAACAGTTCTGAATTGCTTGTAGTTGGAGGAAAGGTGGTAGAAAACCATAAGAGAAAAATAACATATATTCTTGTTGTGAGTCTTCAAGTTATGGTAACTCTACCACAGGGTTTTATTGCCAAGAGTTATACACAGGAGACTTGCCATTACCTTGTCTTTGGCTGAGAGAGTGTGATTTGCCAAAGGTCGCCCACTGAGTTTCCATGGCTGATCAGGTATTTGAGTCCTGGTTTCCTGAAGTCCTAGTCCAATACACAAGTGACTACACTATACTGGCTTTCTCTAAACATTTAGGACTCTAGAGATTTAGTATCTCATGAACTCTCACCAACTAATAAAGAAGTGGCCTGCTGATTATGTGGGGCTATTATCCTCTTTAGACATGTTAGAAATATTATCAGGTTTTCAGAGAAGATGCCCCAGGACATTGTTACGATCATGATAACCTGAAACTAAGTTTAGAATTTTGGCAGCCCAAAGATAGGACTGGAAACTGTGCTTCTCCAGTATTTGCATTTGGATCACACTTCCCTGTAGTGTCTAAATTTGGCATCATCAGTGGCAGCATGCTCTGTGAGCAGCAGGGCTGATTGCTTGCAGTTTAATTTATGATAAGGAGCTGTGTTCAGGATGGCTTTCAGGTTTTACCTTTCAAGGCTGACAGTACCTCACATTCTGGGCTGTCCTTCTTGCCCGTCTGCACGCCTGGGTGCTTCAGCTGTCTGGCGATGGGATTTGAGAGCCTCTGCTGCAGTGCTGCTGCACGTGGCAGACTTTGAGTTCCTCTCATCATTATCTCCTTTTGGGCAGGTGCCAAATGCAGATTGAGGCTCTGCGGTATAGGTTTTTCAAGGATAAACCTCCTGTGTGTGCCCGAGCGTACAGAGAAGTTCCTTTGGTTTTTGTGCAGTTATCTGGCTGGAAGTAAACCAAGCCTCATGTAGACTGTCTCTTTGGAACTGATGCTCTTGTGTGTGTGTGTGTGTGTGTGTAAGCTCTGCACCAATTCCTCAGCTTTAGGTTACAATATATTACCAGCCACCTTCAGCTGATCACACTGTTGTTTGGCATTGACATACATGCTTGGCTTCTGTGTTTTTCATGTCCTTGTGTCCCAATATTAGCTGTCCTGACTTGGGGCCCTTTTACACAACACAATTATAGTGCTATGATCCTACTTTAAATGCCATGGGATCTGTAATTTAGGGAAGGGTATTTAGGATTCTCAACCAGGATTCTAGTTTGCCTCTGAGCTGAGATTTCATAGGTTGTTGCCATGACAATTAAAGTGGAATCAGAACAAAACTGTGGGATGTCAAAGCGCTCTGGCTAAGGTTTCAGGATCTCACAGAGAACAGATGTTCAGACCCAGTTCATGTGCCTGACCATTCCTTTAGACTGACCACATAGATGTGTGTGTGTGTGTGCGTGTGTACTGAATTCCCTCTGACATCTCCCAATACCTTCCTTCTCAACCTGCCATGAGGTATATATGTGGCTGACCTGGTGTTGCGGGGCCACAAGGGACTCCCCCCACTCCATGCTTCTTGGAGGTATCCATTATGACAGAAGAAAGTGTAGACCACTCCAGATGGATGCTTTGTAACTTTTAATTAACTCAAAATATATTCACAAAACAATTCCCAAGAGAGGAGAGAGATGTTCCTTCACACTCTCCCTTTTGGCTCTCAGCCTTTTACTGCTCTTCTCTTTACAGTTCCTCCTTCCCAGCTTCGTCTTCACCAGACCAGCCACGACCTTGAAGGTTCCAATATAAAGCCCCTTGAGACCAATAGCTCACAGCCTCCTTTGGCTCTAGGTTTGCCAGAGGCGAGTACAGCTCGGCCAGAAGCCCTTCCTCTGGGCTGAGCCTGCCAGAGTTAATTACCTCCCCTTCTGTCAGGGCCTCTCTCTCAGCGAGAGCTGCAAACTTTCTTGTGTTTTCTACTCTTTCCCTTTCAGCGTCCGCCTCACCGACCTTTCTTCCGCGTTTCTCCCTCTCCTCGAACGCCTCACCCTTTTCCCTTTTATCCACGGGCCCCTCCCTCCTTAGGCCCTCCCTCTTGGGCATTGCCTCTCTTTCTTCTTTCCCAGGGGCTGCTGGAACTTGTAGTTCCCATCTCGGTTTCTCTTCTTTCTTCTTCATTGGCCCTTTCTTTCCAGAGCAACCCTCTTCAATGGGCCACCCATCCTTTGCTTTGCCACATAACCCCCCCGACAAGAGGGTTGTCTCGGCCTCACAAGCCCACGGGCCCTGTCGAGAGAAAAAATCAACATTACTATGATGTCTCCCAGCCCTATGTTGTATCTGAAAGGCATAGGGTTGCAGAGCCAAATACCACCGTGTCAGTCGAGGATTAGCATCCTTCATGGTATGCAACCATTGTAAAGGGGCATGATCCGTGACCAAAGTAAACCGACCTCCCCACAAATAATAACGGAGGGCCAAAATAGCCCACTTAACCGCCAGAGCCTCCCGCTCAATGGCCGCATACTTTCTCTCACCCGGCTTCAGCTTCCGACTCAAATAAAGAACAGGATGTTCCCCGTCCTCCCACTGTTGAGCCAAAACGGCCCCAAGCCCTCTCTCGGAAGCATCCGTCTGGAGAATGAATGGTTTATCAAAATCTGGAGCTCGCAGAACCGGTCGACTACACAACAGTTGTTTCAGTGTGACAAAGGACTCCTCCTCTCGGACACCCCACCAGTGTCTCCTATTGCGAGATTTCCGTGTTAAATCAGTCAAGGGACCCGCAATACTGGCAAAATGAGGGATAAACTTTCTATAATACCCGGCCAGTCCCAAAAATTGCCGCACCTGTTTCTTGTTCATAGGCCGTGGCCAATCACTAATACGGTTGACCTTGTCTTCCATGGGTCGTAGCTGGCCCCTTCCGACCCAGTATCCCAAATACTTAACTTCTTGTCGCGCCACAGCACACTTTGTGGGATTCGCCGTTAAGCCGGCCTCCCTTAACCTCTGCAGCACCTGTCTAAGATGTTTAACATGTTCTGGCCAAGAGTTGCTAAAGATAATGATGTCATCAATATAAGAGGCAGCGCAATGCTCCAGAGGAGCTAGGACATGATCCATCAACCTTTGGAAAGTCGCCGCTGCTCCATGAAGCCCAAAGGGCATTCGTACAAAATGAAATAAACCCTTAGGCGTTGCAAAAGCAGTCTTTTCCCGGTCCCCTTCTGGTAAGGGAATCTGCCAGTAGCCTTTTGTTAAATCTAAAGACGACAAGAACTTGGCCTTACCTAACTTCTCTAGCAACTGCGTAGCCCCCGGCATGGGATATGCATCAAATTGGGACACCTCGTTAAGCCTCCTAAAATCTATACAGAACCGAATAGACCCATCAGGTTTTGGGACCAGTACGGGTTGACTTCGCCAGGGACTATTTGAGGGTTCTATGATCCCCAAAGCTAACATTTTGTCCACCTCGTCATTGATATCTTTCTGTAACCTCCATGGCCAAGGTCTTGCTGGAACTCTTACCACCACCCCGGGTTTCGTAACTATCCGGTGACAAATCATGGATGTGAAGCCTGGGTCCCTAGAGAAGACATCTGTAAAGTCCCGTCTCACCTGATGGATGTGTCTGAGCTGCTCTCTAGAGAGATTAGAACAGATGGGTAGATCATCAGGGCCTTCCTCGTGTCCAGCCTGTGGACCTAACTCTTCCTCTCCCTCTTCCTCCGGTCCTACTTGAGCCCAAAAGGCTTCTCGCTCTTTCCATTCCTTAAGGAGATTAACATGAAAAACCTGTAACCGAGGACGAGCCCCCATCACCTCCACCTCATAGTCAACGGGTCCCACCTGCCTTTTGACTTCAAATGGACCTTGCCACTGAGCAAACAACTTTGCTTTCTCTGAGGGCAATAATACTAACACCTTTTGTCCCACCTTCAAAGACCTAGGCCTGACATGTCGATCATAGGCCCCCTTCTGTTTTTCTTGAGCTTCCGCCAGATTCTGTCTAGCTACTTGCCCAATCTCCTTCAAATGAGCCCTCATCTGCAGCACTCTTTGTAACGCCGTAGGCCCTTCTTTATCCTCCTCCTCCCACCCTTCTCTAACCAAGTCAAGCACTCCTCTAGGACGCCTTCCGTACAACAACTCAAAAGGTGAGAACCCCAAGGATGTTTGTGGGACCTCTCGATATGCAAACAAGAGAGGTCCTATCAACAAATGCCACTGTGTGCCATGTTCGGCTACAAACTTTCTAAGCATGGCCTTTAGGGTCCCGTTAAAACGTTCCACCAACCCATTGGCCTGAGGATGATAAACGGAAGTCCTTAGGGGTTTGACTTTGAGAACAGACCACATCTTTTGAAGGATCCTACTCATGAAAGAGGTGCCCTGATCTGTAATAATCTCCCTGGGGAACCCCACTCTTGCAAAAATTCCCAACAACTCCTGAGCCACCCTACTCGCTTGCATGGATCGTAAAGGGACTGCCTCTGGATAACGGGTGGCGTAATCCACCATCACCAAAATAAACCGATGGCCTGCAGCTGACTTCCCCAGCGGTCCTATAAAATCAATGCCAACTCTTGTAAAGGGTTCATCTATAATGGGCATAGGAATCAAAGGTCCAGCGGGAGCTCCCCTTCTTTGGGTCACCTGACAGCGTGGACAAGAGGCACACCAGTCCTTAACCTCCTTCCACACCCCAGGCCAATAAAACCTCTGCAAAATGCGACTAGTAGTTTTATCCACCCCTAGGTGTCCAGACAGTGGAATGTCATGAGCCAAGGAAAACACTGCATGACGGAGTGGTCTAGGCACCAATATTTGCCATCGTGCTGCCTCCCCTTCCTTCATCTGTTGGACCCTATACAGTAAATTATTTTTAAAAACAAAGTAGGGTCCCTTCTTTCCAACCTCCTCCGCTGGAACCGCTTGCTTAAACGCCTCCTGTAGGGTTGCATCATTTTGCTGCCAAAAGACCACCTGCTCTCTGTTAACTCTGGCAATATCTACCCCTTCCGCCCTGACCTCCGCCCCGGCGTAACATTCCTCCTTCTGGATTAATTCCTTCCATGTGGGCCAATCCCGCCCTAAGAGCATTTCTCTACCCATTGAGGGCACCACACCCACCCTCATCTCTCGCTCTACCTTCCCAACTCTCACCCTCACACTGGTAGTAAAATAGGTTTTCACATCCCCATGAATACACTTCACCGCCATCTGGGGACCATCCCCCTTCCCTGGTACCTTCCTTATCAAAGTGCGGCTACAGCCGGAGTCAACTAGCGCCTGAACCTTCCGTCCGTTGACCCAGGCCGGGACCACCCAGGCACCCTTACCTGTCGCATCCCTACTCACCTGTGCGGCCTCCCAGGCATCTCCCCATGCACACTCCATGAGAGGGCAGTCCTTCTTGATGTGCCCCTCCATACCACAGGTGAAGCAGTTGATTGGACGCCGGGGACCTTCCTGGGCTCCCATCAGCAACGGTCGCCGGGCAAGGTTAGCCGGTTTGCCTCCTTCTACTCCTCCTTTCAAACCTTTGCCCTCTACCCCGTTGGTTCCGAGTCCATCTCCCTGCGCCACTCCCCGTCTTTCTGGTGGTCTGCCCCCGGTGACTCGAGTCCCTCGGGGTGGAGTTGCTTCCAGCGGTCGCCGCGGTTTTCCTATTTCGGCTTTCTCAGCCCCTGCAAAAGCTTCCATCAAGGCAACAGCCTCTTCTAGCTTGGAGGGTTTGTGACAGCGCACCCAACTACGAGCAGCCAGTGGTAATGCATTGATAAATTGCTCGACCATCACCATTTCGGCCACCTCCTGCGCAGATCGCACCGCCGGCTTCAGCCATCTCGAGCAGCTGGCTCTAACTTTTTGACCTAGGGCGCGTGGATGCATGCCTATAGTCCACTTCAGCTCCCGTAGTCTGCGTCTATAAGTCTCCTCAGAGATGTTGAGAGTAGTCAAGATGGCCTCCTTAACTTTCTCATATGAAGAGGCTTCCTCCGGTGTCAAGGTATCGACTACCTCCTGTGCAGGTCCTGTAAGACATGGGGTTATTATAAGAGCCCATTGTTCCTCAGGCCACTTGGCAGCTGTGGCCACCCTCTCAAAAGCATTTAAAAATGCCTCTGGGTCATCATTTGGTCCCATCTTGACCAGTCTCAGTGGGGTTGGGGCCCCTACCAGTGACTCCAAAGTAGGCCTTGCCCCCTCTCTTGGGTTCTTCATCGCCTCTGCCATCTGAGTTAGCAACTGTTGCTGCGACACCTGCTGGGCTGCAAACATTTGCTCCATTAACTGTAATTGTTGAGCGGTCACACTACGCAACAACTTTTCCTGTTGGTCGGCCAACCATGCAAACCATGTCTCACTGGGCCCTGTAGCCCCGCTTTGCACAGGAGATCCCACTTCTGACACCAATGTTGCGGGGCCACAAGGGACTCCCCCCACTCCATGCTTCTTGGAGGTATCCATTATGACAGAAGAAAGTGTAGACCACTCCAGATGGATGCTTTGTAACTTTTAATTAACTCAAAATATATTCACAAAACAATTCCCAAGAGAGGAGAGAGATGTTCCTTCACACTCTCCCTTTTGGCTCTCAGCCTTTTACTGCTCTTCTCTTTACAGTTCCTCCTTCCCAGCTTCGTCTTCACCAGACCAGCCACGACCTTGAAGGTTCCAATATAAAGCCCCTTGAGACCAATAGCTCACAGCTTCCTTTGGCTCTAGGTTTGCCAGAGGCGAGTACAGCTCGGCCAGAAGCCCTTCCTCTGGGCTGAGCCTGCCAGAGTTAATTACCTCCCCTTCTGTCAGGGCCTCTCTCTCAGCGAGAGCTGCAAACTTTCTTGTGTTTTCTACTCTTTCCCTTTCAGCGTCCGCCTCACCGACCTTTCTTCCGCGTTTCTCCCTCTCCTCGAACGCCTCACCCTTTTCCCTTTTATCCACGGGCCCCTCCCTCCTTAGGCCCTCCCTCTTGGGCATTGCCTCTCTTTCTTCTTTCCCAGGGGCTGCTGGAACTTGTAGTTCCCATCTCGGTTTCTCTTCTTTCTTCTTCATTGGCCCTTTCTTTCCAGAGCAACCCTCTTCAATGGGCCACCCATCCTTTGCTTTGCCACACCTGGATTGGGGTTATATGGAAAAGAGAGCTTAATTCTTGGCCCATGAACCAAATCCCAAGTTTAGATCACCATGCCAATGTGTTAGTCTGGGGGAGGGGAGTGTATAGGTTCCACCTGTATCACTTCTCTTTTGCAGCTTTCAGCAGCTCTGGGGGATTTGATGTGATTTGATGTGATACAGTGTGGGCTGAACTACTCTTTCCTTCTTCCAACTTGCAGCCCTGATCTAAATCAGTTCTTTTTTGCAGGTGAAAATGACACTGGGGATTCTAAGCATGGAATAGCAATAGCAATAGTAATAGCAAGTACATTTCTATACTGTTTATCAGTGCACTTAAGCACTCCCTAAGTGGTTTACAATGTATAAGCTAATTGCCTCCAACAAGCTGGGTGCTCATTTTAGTGACCTCAGAAGAATGCCAGGCTGAGTTGACCCTGAGCCCCTGACTGGTATTGAATTCATCACAATCTTGTAGTTTAGTAACTGCAGTACTGGCATTTAACCACTGCACCACCAGGACTCCTGGATTTCTAGGATTCTGTGCAGCTTGCGCTTTACATAAAGGACTTGATGTGCTGACTCACATTCTTCCAGATTTCTGCAATGCCTGTATCCCTATGTCACCTTATCCCCAAGTTTATATTTTCTGAATGTTATAATCCCCTTAATATTTGCATTTCAAATAAATTTTTCTATCGTATTTTTTTCTTATAAAAGACACAAAAGATTGCACTGAAACAATAGAAAAAAAATCCCAACAGTAAGAAGTGCTCAGCAGTGGAACAGATTATCGTGGAAGATGGTAGAATCTCCTTTGGTGATCTTGAAACAGGTTGGATGGCCATTTCTCAGGACTGCTTTAGTTTCAGCTCTATGATTCTATGATCCAATACACATTTATTCATTTTACTTATGTACTCATTTTTTCCTATATGGGAATCAAGGTGATTCACAACACAGATAAAGCAAAATGCATCTGAAAAGCAATCATAATAGAAAACAAAGAAAGATTTAAAACCCATTAATTTGCTGTCCTGTTGTCTTAGCATCTTATTCTTATTTTTCCACCCAACAATTTCAGTCGCAACCTTTTGTTGGAAGTCATTCTTGTTCTTATTTAAAAAAATATGGACTGAAGATGAAAAGGTCAAATTTGTCAAATGGACATATTCAACGGCAAGTTCTCCTTTTTTCATCCATGGAGGCCAGACTTGAGATTTAAAGAGATTGCAGTAATAATTGACAATAAAGCTATGCAGCTCTCTGATTTCCCCACCCCCTCAAAACCATTCAACCATTCATGCTAAAACCCTCAAAGGATTCCATGGCATTTATAATTTTTTTTTAAAAAATAAATTGATCGAAGATCTTCTATGAATTTTATTTTTTAAAAAACACTGCAACCATAGGTCACACCACAAGCACAAAGGCAGCGCTGAGAGGGGGGGATGGTGGATCTACCAAAAATTGAGGAGGGATGTTAAACACCCCTCTGCCATTTGTCCCCCCACCTCCAGAATGATGCATTTCAGATCCGTTGTTCCCACTTGTTGAACACGCTCCAGAATTGATTCTTTGCAAAAGAACCACCAAAGAACTAGTGTCAGGAAAGATCGGGGGTTTTGCATTTGCCTCACTTCATCACTATTGAAACTGATCACACTAGGATCAGAACCGGTTTCAAGTGAGAATAACAGTCATATAAACCAATCAGCAATTTGCTTTAAATCATAGTGGGAAGTTGTACAAAGTGTGCCATGCATTTTTAAGTACAATAAATCACACACACACTTTTTATGGCAGCATTTTCCCTCTGAGATTTCTTCCTTATGCCCTGAGTATCAGTGAAAAGGGTACTGAGAGTAAGAGCCAGGCCTGAGATCTACATAGTAAACCTAGTTATGCTATGCAAAAGCAAACGCCTACCCAGGTCTTTCCGGTTTCACGAGGAAAATCCAAAATCCATTTTGCTAGCCAAATCTAAAATCAGCTGATTTTCAGCTGTTCTCAGTGAAACTAGGCAAAACAGTTTTAGCTCTCATGTACTTAGGGTACCTTACAAGGTGGCTTTACACCAAAACAAAACCTTTCCAAATTCTTCTTCCATTGTTCCCTGATCAATGACCATACAATATTAAAACTTAGAGGGGGAGACTGTATATTATCATAGTTCATAGGAATATTCATATCATCATATTGAATGGTTACAGATGAAGCTGTTTGTTTTGTTTGTTTGTTTAAGGGGGAATGAACCAAAAGATAGCCATGTTAGACTGAAGAATCAGTATGTAAAGAGATCTTGTAGCAGCTTTGGGACTAACTGAAAGAAAGAAATTGAGCGTTCATAGACTTCAGTCTACTTCTTCAGATGCATCTCTCTACTTTGTACAACTGTGATTGATGCTTACATTTTCATATTTAGTAACATCACTAGGAGCTGCCCCTTGTGACATCGCCTTGCAACATCACCAGAGCCAACCCCTCTATTAGATGGGCCTTCCTGGTTGCCAGATTTGGCTGTGAAACTCAGGACTTGGGGTGAACCTGACCTAGCAAACCTATTGATAATACTCATACTGTCTATGCAAAATTACATATAGTTTGTGGCAGGCATGCTGTATGTTTTTAGTGCTCCCCATTCAAAGCAACCTGTCCTGGTAAAGGCTGCCCTGAACACCCTGCTACTCCAATGGGAAATCTCAAGCAACCTGATTCTACAGGAACATGTGCCACAATGTGGCAAGCAGAGAAAAGTTTCCAGGGTGACAGGGCTTACTTGGAAGGTCATCACTGGAAATTTGCTGTTGTTGAATGCTTACTTTTAATTTAAAATTATACAGGTTGAGCTGATCACAGATTAAGCATCCTATCAGTTAGCCAGAGTCCTTTGTTCCGGCCTTAAGACTCTGGGTGACAGCCAACACCAAAACATTCAGTTAGCTTACCAAGTTCTCCATAGTCAGATGCTTGACCCTGATGTAAAGCTCAAATTAAAAGCTTCTTTTGTTTCCATTTACAGTCACACTTAGGGCCATTTCACAATATAAAGCTATGATTCCACTTTAGCTGCTGTGGTTCCATCCTATGGAATCCTGGGATTTGCGGCTTAAGAAAGAACATTTGGAATTCTCAGCCAGAGAGTTCCTCTGGGTCTTAGCAAACTACAAGCAAAGATTCCATAGGTTTTTGTCATGGTGGTTACATGTCAAGAACTATCCCCCCTCCCCAAGTTCAGAGAACCAGCCATCTGTATTTCAATCAACAAGAAATTTATTCCAGTAACCATAGGTATCAGAAGATGTTTGGATCTGGAACTGCCAGCACTCACAGACATTGGCATAAAATTAACACTGTCCTATTCTAACATTTTGCAGACTTTAATTTGTTTACAAATTTAAACATACCTGTTGTCTCCAACCATATTTTCCCAGTCCACCTGGTCCTTCATAACTTTCAGTCTTGCCTCTGTTTCTCCTTTCCCCTGAGAAAGTTCTGATGAAAGGAAATTTCCCCATAAATTCTAATGCCAGGCAACAATCTTTCCTTGGCAGCATAAGGTGTTGTCTAAACCTGCACCATGCCTCTCATCATTCCCCCAACAACAAAAGTTATGCACACTAAAACTTTCAAACTCCTACATCAACCGGTACAACAACTGCTATATCAACCAGTACAATAAATTAATACATACATACATACAATTTATGACAGCTTTGGTTAGATTCATATAACTTATGACAGATTTGGCTAAATACTGACATTACAGTGGGATCATAGTGTTATAATTATGCAATGTGAAAGGCATCTTTTGCTGGGAGTGGCAGGTCAGTGGCTAGGGTGAAGGACATAAAAGCATGCCCTTGTTTAGTTGTTTCTTATTTGGAATGTTCCCTCATATGATCCCACATGAGAAAAACAACAACTGGTTAATTACTGGCAAGAGATTCCCAGCAGTATCCCTAACAAAGATTGGGCTTGACCATACCTGGCCAGCAGGTCCAGCCATTAACTTTTTAACACTCAGACCTCAAATCATACAGTACAGGGTTGTTCTTAAGGGCACAGGTGACTTGTGGGCCTTGGCAGTGTAATTATTAACCACCCCCTCCCCCCGATGTATAAAATCTGCCCCTGGCAATAATGAAAAGAGTTAAAGTCATTTTTCAAATGCTAGTTTGAGACACACACACACACACACATTCAAGCCTTACTTCAGTGGAGGAGGGATAAAATTCATTATTTGCCTTGTAAAGAGATTGGAACATCTTGAGGGGAAAATATATAGCTGAAAAGCAGGATTGTGAACATCCAGGAAATGACCGTAAATAAATGGGACTGTGCTGTCATTTCTAAAATTGTTTTTCCAGCTGAAGCCAGAAGAAGGTAATAACATCTGCAATCTTTCCTGTTGCCTTTCCCTGTTGCACCAATTGTTTTTAGGGTCCTCCAGGCTCCCCTCTCCCTTGCTAATCATTGTTCACTCACTAGAAAACTACCAGTGATGATTACTCCGGTTAGTCCCTTTCTTGTCCTGATGTCTCCCCTTCTGCATAGGATTTCTGGATCATCCATGTACACTACAAATTATGTTTGCTTTTAATTATGTCTGGAAAATTCAATTAAACACATTCTTGGGGAGGGGTGTTTGAAATTTGAGCTGAAGGGTGAGTGAAATTTGAGATGTATAATTGCAATTAATTGTCATTAGGGGAGGGGTTGTATTGTTTTTCTGAGGTGCTTCAAACAAAACTTTGTTACCAAATATATTGTTCTTCTTATAGCAAATATCCATCCATCTCTCACTTTATTTGAACCCTGTCTTTTGCCCAAACTGGAACTAAATATTCCAGTGAAAGATGCTTTCTCAGCTAAGCAGCCTTGCAAAAACTTGCCCCTTCTCTGTTCCTTCCCCCCTCGTTCATAGAAGGTCATTACAGCTTGTTATGTTGACATCCACACTGAGGAGCCCTTCTGCTGCACAACATATAATACTGTCTGTATGTCTCAAGACAGAGAGGCAGCTTTCCCCACTCCAGTGAAATTAACTGATGAAAGTACATCCAAAAGTGGCCAAGGAAAGCATAAATAGTGCATTGTTTTCTCTCCCATTGCTACAATGGAGTACATGTGTGTGCATGCAGACACACATGTCAGAATGTACTCCCTGGTTTGACCCACCATGGACAATTTGTGTGTCATTAGACTGTACTCTTCTTAACAGATACACAGAAGTGACTTCTCTTGGGAAAGCAATCATGATTTCAAACAAACAAACCTCCTGACTCCTGATCCTTGTGTCTTTATCACACTTTCCCTTTGTTGTAGCCAATTTGGTGAAAGGCTTGTCTTTCCTCTCCTTTGGGAGAGTAGAGTTAGTTTCATACACAGCACAAAGAATCGAATTGTGCTTTGCTGCAGACTGCTGGACTTTTCATTTAAGTCATCCGGTTCCTGTTCACTGTCTGTTCCTTAGCTGCTGCATTGTCCTCCAGTCAACTACTAAGGCCACAGAATCATAGAGTTGGAAGTATTCCAGGTGAGGCCTGACCAAAGTGGAATAGAGTGGCACTATTACTTCCCCCTAGACCCTATACTTCTATTGATGCATCCTAGAATCACTTTGGCCATCACACTGTTGACTCATAGGACCTTATCAGATGTTGAAAATTGGAAGTATATCTGAATGCAATCATGGGGTTTCATGTTATTGTGAATTAAAGTATCTCATGCAATTTTGGGCAAAAGGGAAGTCATTCCGAACACAATCATGGATTTTACGTTATTGCGAATTAAAGCATCTCACACAATTTTGGGCAATGGGGGGTCATTTTTGGGCAATGGGAAGTCATTCTGAATGCATTCCGAATGCAATTTGAATTCACGTAAATTTGCTAAACTAGCAAATTCATGTGAATTCCAATTGGCTCCAATTGGCTCCATTTGCAATAAAGAGAAATTCCTCCCATCTGATAAGGTCCATATTCAACTTGTGGTCTACTAGGACTCCTAGATCCCTTTCTCATGTAATCTCATTAAGCCAGGTGTCTCCTATCCTATATCTATGCATTTTATTTTTTATTTTTTTGCCCTAAGTGCAGTACCTTACATTTCTTTGTGCTGAAATGATGGGGATGTTTATGATGTGTAATGTTAAATCCTGCCTAAGACTGGGAGGAGCATCAGGGCTTTGTTCCCCTCTTTTCTCCAGCCCTCTGCAGCATTGAAAAACTTCTCTAGATGGTTTCCCACATTCTTAGGATGTTATGAAGGAGGCAGCTGTAGGACAGAGGGTTGTTCTCACTCAGTTTCACTAAGAGAGATGGCTCCTGCCAGTGGAATAACAGTGTTGGATACTGCCCATAAAATTTAGTTATGAAATAGGCTGAACAGGAAACCATTCTATTGCTTTCTTTTTCAAGGCTGACCCTACCTATTTTGCTAATTCTCATCCCTAGGACTCAAGGCAGCTTACACAGTTAATAATAATAATAATAATAATAATAATAATAATAATCTTTATTTCTAGCCCGCTCCTCTGTGAGTACAATCGGAGCGGGGTACAACAAGATTAAAACATACAAATTAAAACACTTCATTGACCCATTCCCAGCCACCCACCCCTTAAAAATAAATTAAATTAGCAATAATTTAAAATCAACAACATTAAAAACATGATTCATCCTCCATAGTTCTTACATTGAGGAAAAGATAACACCAGGCAAGGGGTCAATTTATAGGTCCCATTCGGAGCTGGGATCTAAGAGGTGTCAGGGAAGGCCTGCCGGAAGAGATGCGTCTTCAGAGCTTTTTTAAAGCAATCAAGAGATGTTATAAGGCGCATCTCATCCGGCAGACCATTCCAAAGTTTGGGAGCGGTCGCGGTTAAAAAAGATACAGAAAATTTCTCATAATTAAAAACATACAAAAGTTAATATGTAACCATGCTTTCCAACAATCCTGATCTGGCAGGAACAGTCCCGATTAATCCTCCGTCACCCCACTTTCCCAGCTGTTTTAAAAATGTCCCAGTTTCTCTCTCCACCTCCCACTTTCCCCCCTTTGTCCTTAGCTTACTTCATTTGGTGGAAATTGAGTTCAAAGTGATATCTTGCCTTTCCAAGTAGACAAAAGCAAACTTTGCCTGCCTCTCCTAACTTGTTTTTTTATTCCTCATTAATAGCTTTTGCCTTCCTGACCATGCTCTCTGTTGTTGCTTTGCCAGTTGTGTCCCAGTTTTCACCTGGGAGATGTTGGAGAACATGTGTAATTAATCTGTAAATGGAATTAAAAGCAATTTAAAAGCATACCCATCAAAACTAAACAACAAATACAGACAATACAACACATTATCACAGTACACCACTGTGTTCCCCAACAGCAGTCAGTTTCCACAAGGTCTTTGCCTGCTGGTGGAAACACACAATGGAGGGCACCAGTCTAGCCTCCCTAGGAAGAAAGGTACAGAACTTGGGAGATCCTTTCATATGTTCCCACAGATTTACCTGCAAGAGTGGTAGGATGAAAAAAAAAGCCTCCCCTGAAGATATCAAAGCCTGGGCAGGTTCATTTGGGAGAATAACAGTACTTCAGATAACCTGGACCCAAGCTTGCTAAATCATCACTAGTGCTTGGAATTGTGAGCTTTCACAGACTTGTAGCCAAAACAGCTATTGCAGCAAGGGACTATTATGTGGGCAGAATGGTGGAGCTGGCTTTGTCAGATTTTGGATATGACAAAAAAGGGTTTAATTACTTAGTTTATTGTTGTTATTATTAATTTTACTGATGAAAATGGATAGGAATGCTGAGGGATTTTCTGTTTCCTATGCCAAACTAATTTGACTGGCTTGGGATAATATACACCTTGAGTGGGTTGAGTGGGATGACACTATTTGCTATTCTTCCTCAGGCAGAAAAATATCTTGGTATGGCTCTGCTCCATTCTCTACTCAGAGCTTTGTTTAAATCAGCCACAGCTTAGAATACAGTGCTTCTGTCTCAGAGCCAGCTCTGTTATTAGGCAGAAGCAGCTACCTGAGCTTGGAGAAGGAAGTTGTATCAGATTATTGAAGGACATAATTATGTATGGTATGCAACCTGCTTTGCACCCCCTAAGCTATCCTACCTTTCTCACATGCAGCAGAAAATGCTGCCTCATTGGCATTGTAGAAATTGAATTTAACTGCCAGTTCAGTCAACTCATGTGCATAGAATGGGGATGTGGCACCATCTTTCTCTTCACTTTAGGCATCAAAATGTCTTGTTCTGGACATGTTCTGACTGCATCTTATAGCAAAGGTGTTGACCAAAATATCTAATTACATCTGGGACGCTGTTTCTCATTAGGAGAGAGGAGCACTGGTGCCTGAGTATGGAGATATTTAAAATGCACATTGCCTGCCAAGTTTAAGCAGTAGTATCACCCAGGTCCTTTCTATCAGGGTAGCTGTGAAACATGAACTTAGTTAAAGAGTAGAAGACACATGGCTATATGTGAAAGGAGAGAGAAGCCAAAGTGCAGCATATCAGTCTGAAAAGAGCAGGCTCCAGAATATGAACCAGTTCAAGGCTCTATGCCCTTTAATATGAATCCAATGAAAACGTGAAATCACATATGTGGCTGACTGGTAGTCTGCTGTTATAAAGCATAAGCTGTTTACTGGCACATACACTTCTGATGTAGCCACAAAGATGTAACTGAGTTTTAATTTTAAGTACGTACATAGTCTGTATCAGCATTTTGCCTGAGTTGGCGGTGTGAGAGATAGCAGTAGAGAAGTATTTAAAAATTTATGTCCTTAATATAGGACTGTTTGTGGAATTTCCTTTTTCCTGGAGCCATGATATTAACCAGGCTTCTAAGACAGACAGTCTTAATTTACAGTTACTCCTACAGTATTTTTGATGTATACAGACATGGAGCTGCATTAGTGGTTTTGACAAGGGTATGATGGCTTAATTAATGTGACCTTTTGAAAAGTTTCTGGTGGGAAAAAAAGTCCTAGAAGTCAACACTGTGCTCCCTTTTTGTAAAACCCAGAAAAACAATGGGATGTGATTCTGTCTCATTTATCAAATTGCCTACTATAGAGACCATAGGAGTACATAAAAACTGAAGAATTAGTATAGAATGTGGCCATGTTCTAGAAGAGTTTATTCCTGATGTTCGCCAGCATCTGTTGCTGACATCTTCAGAGAATGCTGGCATGGGAGTGAGTGGGGTATGTATAGCTTGAAAATATTTTTAAAATATATATATTTCAAAACACAAACCTTGATTTTACCATTTTATAAAAGGGATACTTTACTATCGTATATAATGAGACTTGAGCACCCACAGATTTTGGTATCCACATAGGGTCCTGGAACCAAAAGGCCCACTCTTCTATGTTATCTTAAAGGTACTTTTAAATTACTTTAAAAACCACTTAACAATAGAAAAATGAACACAAAACCTATAAAATGACCCTCCACAAGCATCTTTTTAGAAGCAATAGGTATGCCTTTAAAAATTGTTGTGTTGCTTGTTGAAAAATGAAAGAAATGAAGCCCCTGTTCAAACTCTGGATGAGTTTGCAATTTTGCTGTTTGAAGAAGGTCAGACATGAGTTTTGTCTTCTGCTGTCATGCTGCTGCTGTGATTAAGCCAAATGCATAAGCAAGTTTTTGTGGGAATCAACTAGGGACAAAAATATTCATCCTAGCTTATAAAATCAGTGAAATCAGTGGCACACATCCGAAGACAGACAATCATATGACATTATTAATGATGGAGGAAAGTATCGGAAATTAGTTTCTTGGCTGTGTTAGGTAACCTTGGAGATGAGTGGGACACCAAAGTCATGGCAACAAGCTACCTGCTTACATACCTGTTTGAGAAATGTTTACAGAGGGGATATTGAACATAGTTGCTCCTGCCCAGATATAACCTCTATTTGGGCATTATTATCAAGGACGGTCAATCACAACCAAAGTAAACAAGTGAGCTAATTTTATAAAATGGGACACTGACCACAAGCAAGGCCCTAGTTTGCTCAAAGGGCTTTCTTACTGGTTTCTGAAATTTTAAATATGTGTGTGAAGACTGTACATCACAGCCTGCCTTCATTACCGTGGTAAAGAGAATTATATCAGCTTTGCTTAAGCTGAATTGTGTTTGTTCTGCATTTACTGGAAGCTGAGTGATATCATATGATCATTATTTTAATGGAAATTTAAATTTTAGAGCTTTATGAGGTAATTAAAGAGGCTTTCCCAACAGCACTTTTGCTTCTAATACTGCGTTTGTGGTTGAGAAGCAGCCTGAAATATTCTGTGGCATCTTCTGCACTACAGCTTGGGATAACTAGGTGCATGGAACAGCACCATTTCTGTTTCTTTTCTCTCCCACTACCTTTTGTAATGATGATTTTGTTTCCTTTTGTTGCTAAATGTGTTCAACTCACCAACACATTTACATGTGGTGCAATATAATGCTTAGAATTTGGAGGCTAAAATGCTAAAATGTAATTTTTCTGAGGTAATTCCGTTGATCACCATAATACTTCATGGTGAAAGTGGTTCAGAAGAAGGAAAACTATCACCATCTTGCTTCTCTTGTTACTAACGTGGCTGCAGTTTGATTTTTCTTGACACCACAAAATTTATAGATGAGCAATAAATACAGTCATCTCTCATATCCATGGAAATGGAAGATAATTTTACTTGTTGAGATAAGTAAAGACTTTGGATCGGATAAAATCTGAATAACCCAGATTTAAGGGTACCTGGATTCAAGTTCTGAATAAAAACTTGCTTGTTCTGTGGAGAATTGTTTTGATGCTATAACTTAATTGTTCAGAAAAATGGAAAACATAGCGGAAGGAGGTATTAGTCATAACCCAGAGGGAAGTATGGAATGCATGAGCCAGCTGAGAGCAATAAAACTGATCTGAACAAGTTTGCATATCTCTTATTCATATTCAGATATAAGGTGTGTGTGTGTATGTGTGGATGCCTTCATGTCACCTGCTGACGTATGGTGACTCCATTAATTTAATAGGGTTTTCTTTGGCAATTTTGCCAGTTCCTTCCTCTGAAATGTACCCTACTGCACCTAGTATTCATTCAAGTATTAAGCAGAGCTGACCTTGCTTAGCTTCTAATATCAGGCAGGATGTGGTGCTTTTAGGGTATTTATTCATTTAGAGTATTTTGACCCCACTCTTCAGCCACAAAGCCTGTAACAACAGCTTCCAAATTGTTAATTTGACAGTTCCTTGCCCTCAGATTTACAATTTAAATAAGACACACAAGGAAAAGGGGATGGCAGTGAGGGTGAGGATTAAGTCCAGCCTCGTTGTCCCTCTCTCTCCAAGGCCAGGGCAATGGCCATTGGGATGGCATCTGCTTCTGGGCCAAGGCATAATGGAACTGTAGACCCCCAGATATAAGGGCTGCCCTTTAAAAGTGTTACAAACCAGCTACACAACATGAAGTGGCCTGAGTGTTCTCTGGACCCACTTTCCAGAGCTTGTTACTCCAACATTATGTCATTTTCATTATATACCTCCCATAGCCATAGGGCTGCCAATACCTGAAATGCCCCCCATCTTCTCTAGTTTTCAGGCAAGGGAGAAGAATCTCAGGGCAAGAATACTTCTGTGAAAGTATGTGTGTGTGTATATGTATGTATGCATGTGTGTGTATTTCACATTTGTTAAACTTGGGCTGGCATCCTGTTAGTACATTACAAAAGTTTAAGTTCCATTCATGCCTTTGCAACTCACTGTTTTGATTGTTGGAGGCTGCAGTGGAGGATGGATTTCTATACTGGCTGCAATAACCAACCCCCCACCATTTCCTCTAAAATTCCTTTTAAAAGTAAATTTCCTAGTCTACCTTCATTATCCTGAACCATTAAAAAAATACTAATGTCCTTTTGTCAAATTTCACACTATGGATAGGTTTTGCTTTTCTATCTGCAGTCATCAGACAGCAATCTCAGAAGAGTTGCAAAAAAAGCCCTTACATTCATGCAAAGAGCAAACGCTTATTAAAGGAGATGGCAATTAGACTAGAAAAAGACTTCTTCTTCCTCCCTGCTCAAAGTACTGATCATGTATACCAATAAAAGTTACTTGGTTAGGAGGATTCAAAGGAGAAAAACATCTCTCGTACCAGATGGACTGCTTCTTTCCCAAAAAGAAGAGATTGCTTTGCTTTGCTTCCCCTTCATCCAGTCAAAAGTACATGCTACCAAAGCCATACCCCTTCAATTAGGATGAAAGCAGGTTTGCAGAATGACAGGGAACCTACAATTCACTCTGAGAGCCAAAGATGTTGGTTCTGAACATTGTTTTGATGTAGCCTCTTTGCAAACTGGATGTAGGTCCAGCAGTGCCTGGTAGGGAATTAAAAAAGCCTGGTTTGAAAATTACCTGTTGTTGTTGTTGTTGTTGTTGTTATTGTTATTGTGTCACCTCAAATTCAGAAGGAATTTTCTTCATGTTAGTCATTTTAGTTTTTTGTCCATGCCCTTCCATTCTATAGCTTAGGATGTGTTATGGTGTAGTTACAGAGCTTTGGAAAGTTGCTTTTTGGGCTGCAGTTCCCAAATCCCCTGTTGCTTGGGATTTATGGGACTTGCTATCCCCAAAGTAAAATTTCCAAGCTCTGTATAAAAATGTTCCTACATATACACCAATATGCTAAAAGCAAAATAGACCCTAAAAGCCAGGAGCCCTTGATTCTTAACCCTAGCTGTGTGTTTGTGGGTATATGCCTTCAAGTCTCCTGTCGACTTACAGTGACCCCATGAATTTCATAGGGCTTTTTTAGGCACAAAATATTCAAAGGTGGTTTTGTCAGTTCTTTCCTTGGGAATAAAGCCCACAGCACCTGGCATTCATTGACAGTTTCCCATTCAAGTCCTTACCAGGGCTGACCCTGCTTAGCTTCCAAGATCCGACAGTGCTTTTAGGATGCCTTTAGGGTAAATGAAAAAAGCCTTACAAAGTCCACAGCATGAAAAATGTTCATGCTTCAGTTTTATTGAATCCCTGGGGCTAGGGAATTCCACAGTTGTTAGGCAGCCACCAAGGATGCCTTTCTGTCTATTGTCATAGTTCTCTGGATTTGACGCATGGAAAGAATAATCAAAAGGACAGAATAATTCATTGATCTATATGCATAGCTGCTCTTAGATACCTCGGTAACACTGTGTACTCTTAACTGCACCTGGCTAGCAGTTGCACCACCATTTAAAATCCAAGGAACATGCTTTGAATGTAGGCGGCTTTTGATTTTTTCAAAAGGGAAATCTCTTGCTGGTTTCTGTATTTGTGAATCATTCAGTTCTCTTTCTTTATATAGATGTTCCCACATAAGGCCCAGTGCAGGAAAGAAAATCCTGTTAGAATCTGCTTCAGTTTTGGACCACTTCAGACTTTGGACCTATTTACACTAGCAAAATAACTAACCCTTGCCTTACAGTATTGCATCAACCCCCCTCCCCCTGCCAGATATAATCTGAACGCACTTTGGTTTTGGGTCACACATTTCCTTCTCCCAAAGTCATGCTGGAAGAAAAGGGTGCCCCCTAATTTGTCAATATGATCACAATATGTGATTATTGTCTGCAGCAATTGTCTGCAGATTATTGTCTCCCCCTCCCTTTCCAGAATGCATGATACCTATCAAGCAATAGCCTTTTTTGTTTTCCTGTCAATTTTGCCAACCATGTTGCACTCTCATTGGATGGTTCCCCCATCCAATCACCTTTCTTCCTTCACACCCCACTGAGTAAGTGAGGGAACTTTTAATGTCTGCTGACACAGGCAGTCCCCAGGAGAAAGAGAAAGAAAAAATAAAATGTATCTTCCCTTGCTCCCCTTTCACCGAATTCAATTAAGATCAATGTTTAAAGCTCCTTCTTCTCACTGTTTTGTGTGATGTTTGGCTGAACTGCAATGAAGTCCCCTGCCACCCCTTTCCAAGTGGTTCCCTTGGCCAGGACTTTTCAGAAGCAAGGAAAGCAACTCCTGGGTTTCGATATGAGACAGAAACAAACAATTTATCAAGCCTCTCTCCCCATTCGGCCATCAATGAAGGAGACACTCTTGACAAGTAGGAATCACAGTCAGGATGGACACAATATCATATCACCACACCTCACAACAGTGATAATGTCCACTGAATGTTAAAAATAAAATGGCGACAAAATGCCATCCACCAACTTTGCTGCCTCAAGGACACCCCAATCTGTCAGGACACATGTGGCACCCCCCAAAACACAACCCCCCCAAAAAACTACAGGGTAAAAAGTGAGTTTTTCTAAATTGCATCAAAACCTAAAAGAAGCACTTTCATTGTGGAAATGGTTGTACATCATGTCTTCCAACAGTACTGGAATCAAGGTGGGTACAGATTGTTTTTGCTAGCATGGATGTAGCCAAGATCAGATCTAAAGAAAAGCCCCTCTTTGGTTAACTGAAGCACTGGATTTTTCCATGGGCCATTATAGGGAAATAAACAAAGGCTTGTAATTGTTTTATTGTTTGGTAGAATTAGATGAAATAGGTGTACACTGTAGCTCCCTCTGAGATGAAAAGGCCTGCCAAAGTTCATAGAGATAAATGCAGGACTTCTTTGTGCCTTAATTTTTGGGGGGATCAATCTGGCTACATTGAGTCTCCTGCAGCTTGAGTTTTGCCATCCTAATGGACTGGATGGCACTTTTTACTGAAATTTGGGTGTGTAATGTAATGCATGTAGACCCTTTAACAATGTGTGTGTATTAAAACAAGACAGTGTTTGAAAGCTGCATGTAATTAATTCAGTTTCTCAACAATTAAGTTACAGCTATATCACATCGCAATGGTAACATAATGAGCAATAGCTTTTCATATGTTTTATGTTTTATGTTTCTAGTATATCTAGAACTTTAAAGCTACTTTTGTAGTTACAAGGATGAGGCCTCCTAAATGGTAGAGGACAAATAACACATAGCTCAGTGCTGGCTCGTATTATGCCTCTCCTTTGTACCTCTCTTTTTGGTGTTGAAGATAACAGATGCATGAAAATCTTAATTGCCTTAAGTTTTTGTGAATCCCACCAGCATTTCCCCTGTATCTTTGTTTCACATCAGGTGCTGCAGCTCTATGCAGCTCCACCAGAAATCACACCATTTGCACAGCCAGGTGGCTTCTTCTAGTGCTATAAACCTGTTGGAGAGTCTATAGTTCTCATGTGCAGCTTCAGGTTTGGTTTAAAGAAAAAACTAAGAAGTTTTAAGAGCAATAAAAGGGGTGGTAATGGGGTGGGTGGGTGAATGCACCCTGTAATGAGTTAGCAGTGGAACTCCTGCAAAAGGGATCTAGGACGCTGAACATCAGTCAGGCTGAACATCAGTCAGCAATGTCATGTGGCAGTTAAGAAAGCCGATGCAATTCTAGGCTGCATTAATAGGATTATAGTGTCTTGATTGAGGGAAATAACGGTACTACTGTATTCTGCTTTGATCAGACTTCACCTGGAATATTGAGTCCAGTTCTGGGCACCACAATTCGAGAAGGATATTAACAAGATGGACAGCAACCAAAATGGTGAAAGGTCTGGAAACCATGCCCTATGAGGATCAGCTTAGAGAGCTGGGTATGTTTAGACAAGAGAAGGTTAAAGGGGTGACATGATAGCCCTGTTTAAATAGTTGAAGGGATGTAATATTGGGGATGGATCAAGCTTGTTTTCTGCTGCTCCAGAGACTATGTCATGGAGCAATAGAATACTATGTCATAGAGCAATCTATTTTTCTTTGAAATAGATCCCACCTCAACATTAAGAAGAACTTCCTGACTGTAAGAGCTGTTTGACAGTGGAACACATTCCCTGGGAGAGTGATGAAGTCTCCTTCTTTGAAGGTTTTTAAACAGAGGCTGGCTGGCCATCTGTCAGGGGTGCTTTGATTGTGAATTCCTGCATGGCAGGGGTTTGGACTGGATGCCCCTGGTGGTCTGTCTTCCAAAGCTATGATTCTATGATTCTTTGATCCCTGGGCCTTGTTCTGTTACTTGATTGGTAGGGAGTGACAGTGATTGCTGAAAGTAATTTGCTTTAAGTAATTAATTACATTGTACTATACTAGTTCCATGCTCTGCTAAAGTAGCTTCGGTAGTTACTATTATGAAATAAAAAAGGAAACAATTTTTTTTATAAAGGTAAAGGTTTCCCCCTTTGACAAGATTGTCAAGTCATGTCCTACTGTAGGAGGTGGTGCTCATCTCCATTACTAAGCTGAGGGGAGCCAGCATTGTTAAAGACTACTCTGTGGTCATGTGGCCAACATGACCACACAGAATCCTGTTATCTTCCCACCAAAGTGTTACTTATTTAACTCCTGGAACTTTAACATGCTTTTGAACTGCTGGGTTGGCAGAAACTGGGACTTGTGATGGGAGCTCAACCCAAAATGCAGCACCTGGGTCTCAAACTGCCAACTTGCCAATCTTGCAGTCAACAGAGTCAGCATCTTAACTACTAAGCCACTGCTTGCCACTAAAATAGTAACTATTTTCTAAAATTAGTGTGGTGTAGTGGTTTGAGTATTGGACTATGACTCTGGAGACCTTGGTCTGATTCCCTGCTCAGCCATGGAAACTTTGGGCAAGTCACACGCTCTCAGCTTTAAGAGAAAGACAAAGTCAAAACTCGCTCTGAACAAAGCTTGCCAAGAAAACCATGTGATAGGTTCACCTTGGGGTTGTCATAATTCATAAATGACTTAAAGGCATACAACAACATCAATTTTCTGGGCCATTCTACAACAAATATAACTAATTACATTTGCAGTTTAGCTTTCTGAGCACTGTGTTAGGATAGTTTCAGATGGATGGCTCCTAACACTAACAATGAAAAGGAATTGTGCAATCACTGTATTTTTCTTTCAGATTGTATGGGGGGAGGGAGTAGAAAAAGACATAAGAAGCAGTGAGATAAAATGGAAGAGTTACAAATTCGCAGTCTCTTCTCAAATAACTGTGGTGATTGTAGAATGAAAGACACATCTGGAAGTATCCTTATTTAACAAACCTAGTAGCGATAATTCAAAGAGACAGCCGCGTTAGTCTGAAAGATCAATATGCAAAAGGATGTTGTAGCAGTACTTTTGAGACTAACTGAAAGAAAGAAGTTGGTAGCATGACCTTTCATCGACTTTAGCCTACTTCCTCAGATATATGTTAGGAAGCAGCAGGAGTAAAGGTGAGAATTAGGATGCAAACTATTCAGTTTTAGGAAAATGTTTGCTTTGGCTTGGGATAAGAAGATCACATAAGTGAACCATAGCCATCATCAGGTGCACAAACATTTAACATTTTTGTTCCTAGAAGTGACAATTTCCCTGCCAAAAAGCTAAAAAAAATACTAAAATAATTTCTGAAATGCACTGAGATTGGAGAGCTCTGGTAAAGTCATTTTGTGACTGGGTGCAAAGATGTAGTCATGAAGCAACACCCCCTCCTTTTCCTCCACTTTTCCCATAATTTTTTTAAATGAACGGATTGAGGGAGGTTCAGAAAGCATCAATTGGCCAGAAGGAAACAACCCTTTGAAGCTTCAGAACCAACCTGCTTCTCTTTTGAAAATGACTTGCTTTTCTTAAGAGGAAGCTACAGTAATGGTGCAGTATTTACGTACAGTTTGGGAAGTACAATAGTCAGGTTTCATCCAAAGCTAATACTCACTTGCTACTCCATTTTATACTTTCTCCTGTGTGAAAGCCTCCTATTTACGCATTACATCATACCCTCCAAAATTTCATAGATGAAAACTTGGATAGATATGTCCAGGCAATATCAAAGTATGATTAAATGCCAAGACTAATGTCCTAATCTTCAGACATGCCAAGGATCTGCATCATCGCCTTTGGTATTCACGCTTCTCCTGACAGGGTGCCTTTCTTTTACCAGGCTCTTCCCAATATCATGCACTGCGGTTCGCCATTTTGGTTCAGTCAACAAGTGTCAGAAAGTGCCACTCTTGCTCACATTCACTCATTTTATCACACAGTGCTTCTTATCCTTTTGATGTGAATGTGAAAAAAAAAGCTGTGATCCCCTCTCTCCCAGAAAAAGACACAGAATACAAGCAATTTTGCATACTATTTATTTTATTGCATTACAAATTGGCTAGTCTGGCATGAAAAAAAATTACAGTTAATGTTCGAAAAGACTAAATTTTTACCTTGGCATTCATTATTAATAAGGAAACATGAAAAGTAACATGAAGGAAATTAAAGGGGGATTATTTTTTTCTTCATATCCTTTGGCAGATTATAATATAAATTAGTTATAAAGTGCTTGAAACAAGGTGGGGATGGAATGGCTTAGTGGTTAAGATGGCATTTCTGATGATCGGAAGGTTGGCAGTTTGATGCCCAAGTACTGCATGATGGAGGGCCAGCTTCTGCCAACCTAGGAGTTCGAAAGCATGCAAATGGAAGTAGATAAATAGGTGCCACTTCGGTGGGAATGTAACAGCGTTCAGTACTGTCATGATGGATGCATGACCACTGGAATAGTCCTCAGACAATGCTGGCTCTTTAGCTTAGTTATGGAAATGAGCACTGCCCCATACAGTTGCTTAGGGCTAGACGTTCATGTCAAGGGACTACCTTTACCTTTACCTACCTTTTAAAACAAGGTAGAATACAAAGTTAAAATAATTAAATAAACAGTTATATCAAAAAGCACTCATCTACAACAATTTAAACATTTAAAGCATAAAGATGACAATAAAAGATACAGCACACCGGGGGGCCATTAAGGGGCTGCAGACCATGCCAGGTGACACCTTAAGGGTCTCACCACCGCTCCCCAAACATCTGTCTTTGGATAGAAACAGGCAGTGGAGTTTGTCTGTGCCCTTTTAAAAGGCGGAAGAGATGGTGTGAATGGCGCAGGGGTCGGTGGGGTGGGAAAGTAGAGACCCCAGGTTTTTTTTCAATTAATTTTTTTTCACCAATTATTATTTTAAACTTCTTTAAAAATATCAAATTTTACCAATTTTTCACTTTAAGCACTTGAAATTGTGTATATGTAAATATAATTAGGCTGTGTGTCTGATATTGTCATTTAAAGGTATAATTTTGATTTTGCCAGTTAGGTAAAAATTACTGCCATTACATTCAGTAATATACAGGAATTATAATTTATGAGTAATATTAGTGCAAAAAAACACTACTAAGGATCCTGTATGGTGTGATATGAGAGTAGGTGAATGGTGTGTGTGTGATGCCATGAGTTACCACACTGGGTGACGTTAATAATAATGATGCCACTGCAGCACACCCCAGTTAAAAGGCCTTCTGCAGAAGTCAATTAACAGCCAAAAAAAAACTAGGTAAACAAAGAAACAAACAAAGGTCTTTGTCTGTATGAGAGAAGTCCAACCTAGCCTCCCACAGGAGTGAATTTCGCAGCCTAGAGCTCCCACTGAGTAGGCTCTCTCCTGTGTCCTCCCCAAATGTCCCTGTGATACTGGGGGAACTGAGGCCTCATCTGTACTGCAGAAATAATGCAGATTGACACCACTTTTAGTTTTGTAAGATATCTATTCTTCTTTCTCAGAAAGCTCTGGTGCCACAAGCAATCTCAGAATACCATAGCATTGAGTCATGGCAGCTGAAGTGGTGTCAAACGGCTTCATTTCTGCAGTGAAGATGCAGCCTGAGAGAAAGCCCTCTTCTGGGGATCTTAAAACTCAGTTTCTGGGTGCATCTATACTGTAGAAATAATATAGTTTGACATTACTTTAAGTGTTGTGGCTCCATCCTACAGAATCCTGTGATTTGCAGTTTTGTGAGGCACCAGCACTCTGGCAGAGAAGACTGAAACCTAATAAAACTACAAATCTATTTCTACTACTGCATTTTGTATGAAAAGGGAATAAATATTTATTTATTTAATTTTACTGTCACTGAAAATTGACTATGTTGCTGAGAGATACTTGTAGGATTATTTTAAACTCATGTGCCAAGCAAAAGTCTTGGGGGCATTTGTTCTGCATAATGTCTTGGGCTGATTCTGCAGGGTGAAAAGTGCTTAAGGTCCCCATACCCTCCAACTGTTACAATTTGGCAGAAGGGATCTAATTAATCGTCGGCCATCCCACCTTTTCTGCTGCTTTTAAAATGTCCCCGTTTATCTCTCCTCCTCCCACTTTTTCCTTTGTCTGTAGCTTACTTCAGTTGCTGAAAACTGAATTCAAAGTGAAAAGGCTGTTTGTTGTTGTTGTTGTTATGTTTTATTTATAGCACTGTAAATTTATACAGCACTGTACATACAATCTTTTTAATTAGATGGTTCCCTGCCCTCATGGTTACAGTCTAAAAAGACATGACACAAAAAGAGAAGGGAATGGTGAAGAGGAAGGGGATAAGGTTCAGCACTTCACCTCTCCCTCTGAGGTCTGGACCAAGGCAGAAGGATGGCAGGAGTGGAGGGGGCCGAATCTTGCCATTCCCAGTAGGCACAGGCAAAAGCATCTCCTAGTTTTTGTTCTCCCCCATTAATAATTTTTGCTTCTTTGACCACATTCTGATGTTGCTTGACCAAATGTTGGAAGGTATGGGTCACAAAAGCTCATTACAATAAGGCAGGTGTTTGCAAAGTCTTCATGTCTATTGGCTTCTCTTCTTCCATCTTTCCTCCCTCCCTCCCACTCTGCCTGGTGCTGATCTAATATTTAGAGCTTCTGACAGCTCAGGCGTGGGGCCTGTTGGATGAGAAAACACTGAAAATCCAACATAGCATGGACCCCCTGCCAGTACCTGTGGGGAATATTGGAAGAGGCAGAGGGAAGGCTGAAACACTTTTATGCTAGTGGAAGCCTGCCCTGCATCAAGGAGGTAGTAAAGATACCATATTGACCTGGAAACTAAAGGCTTGTCACTACTTATCAGAACTATGAATTTGCCTAGGTCAGTGGTTACAGCTCTCTAACTATGAGTGTATCATCCTTGAGCTTGCTGAAGCATAAGATGCAGACAATGTGTGGAGAGAGTGAGGAGGCAATGGGGAGAGAGGAGAAAGAGAAAGAAAGGGAGATCATACACAAAGGCTGCCTTGCATCTCATGATCTATATCCTTTTAAAAATATATTTTCCAGGCCTTTTGTGAGTCTCCTCTTAAAAGGTTGTCATAGCAACAGCTGTGCACACTTGTGAGGCTCACGTTTTTTCTGAGCACAGGCAGCATGAACGCCTTAGTACAGACAAAACAACTGTTTGGGGATTTCAAGCTGAAGGATCTCCTGAATGCAGGCTATGTGGCTGTGGCCTCATGGACCCCCAACCTTTTGAGCATTTCGCTGCTCTCCTTTTAAACAACATGTCTCCAATCCATATTTCAGAACTCTAAAAGGAGACAGAACCAATGTTGTTTGTAGGATTGCCATAGTGAAAACTGGAGCTAGCTCCTGTACTTTTAATGGTTGTGTAGGAGAGAGGACTTCAGCAGGTGTTGCTTGTTACTTGGTAGCATGACAACTGACACCTGCTGAAATGGCCTCTTCAACACAACATTAACGATGCAAGAACCATCCAGATAGTTGTCCAATGTTGAACTAGGACTCTAGAGACCAGGGTTCAAATCCCTGTTCCACCATGGAAAACCACTGGATGGTCCTTGGAAGAGGCATTCTTTTAACCTTAGAGGAAGGCAGTGACAAGCCTGTTCTGAAGAATCCTATGATAGTGTTGTCATAAGTTGGAGTCAACTAGAAGGCACACAACAGCACCTGGCTCTCTTGTTACAACTTGTTACAAATTTGTTCTAATGCTAAAATCTTCCAGACGTGCTCTCTTGAGAGAATATTATTACATGTGGAGGCCCACCTCAACATGTGATAATACATGGGAGAATTATATGGGAGAGAGACTTCTTTGGTGTCGCTTCCAGACTTTGCTGAATTCTGCACAGTTCCCATTCTTTCTGTTATAAGGAAAGGTGTAAGACAGAGCTTGGAAAACTTTTTGGATTACAGAGCCCAGAATCTCCTAGTCAGCACTATCTGTGGCCATGTTACCAAAAGGATTCTGGGAGCTTCAGTCCAAAAGGTAATTTTTCCAAGATCTAATGGGATTATACTATCTGGGAAAGCTGCCAAGACCCACTCACACAGCTGATAAGGGAGTATCTGGTGAAAGATACACACCAAGATGTCAAAGCAGTTCCTCTAGCAACACAGCCAAACAAAGTCCAAAGAGAGTAAGCTTGAAACAGTCCGAAGTTCAGGGTTAATGAGAGCAACACTATCAGTCCAGTCCGAGGTCAGAAAAGCCGGAAGGGTGGTCAGTGAGTCCGATACGAGGTCTAGGAGTCCAAATCAGTCAAAGGTCTAGGAGTCAGATAACAGCAGCCTTCTCTTAAAGAGAACAAATAGTCTCTGATGAGAGTCCTCAGTATGTGCCAGGTGTTTTATATCTAACTCCCTGATCACAGCTGCTGTGTGCCGAATGAGCGTTTCTCTGCAAGTCTCTTTGACTGTCTCAAGCGCTGCTTTTCTGCGTTTCTCTGATTAAAGGCAGGGACCTGAATGCTCTGCTCTATGTCCTCCACATCTTGCACTACTACTGGTGCCAGGCTAGGCTGCTGAGCCCCAGACTCCACTGGAGCTGAAAGAGCAGAGCTGGGTCCTGGTTGGGTCCTCCTTGTCATCCTCCGAGTCCTCCTCACGGCTTGCCATGATAGATACAGATTTTCAATCTGGCCTCTAAACTGTTTATAATAATTTAAATGGTGTTTACTGTTTATGTTTTATTTTTGTTCCCTGTTAACCAGTTTGAGTTCTTATTTGTGGTGGAAAAATAGGACAAAAATATAATAATGATGAGGATGAGGATAAGAAAAAGAGGAGGAAGAAGAGGAAAAAGAAGGGGAAGAAGAAGAAGAGTAAGAGGAGATGAAAGAGGAAGAGGAAGAGGAAGGAGAAAAGAAGGGCAGCAGGAGTACTACTATGACTTCTTGTTTCATCAAATAGTCCTGGCAGTAAAAATACATACAAAACGTGTATATATATATATATAGTGGGCCCTTCATATCAGCAAGCTGATGGTCTGCTGCTTTGACCATCAATGGAGTGCCACTCCCCATATTATTTAGTGGTAGCGTGTCCATGAAGATGTCCTGATAAACAATGCATACACATTGCCACTGTTAAATAATATGAGATCATCTGCAATTTTTGCCATCTCCAAAGGGCAGGGGGCGGAATCGAACCCTCATGGATGGGAGAGTCCACTTGAGGCAAAGGGGTGCCTCTTAAGGAATATATTACGCTAAAAACTTACTACTTATTTACTAAAGTCTGATATGCTTGGAACAGCAATCATGTATTAGGCAAAATTGCTTGCAATTTGTAATATGTGCAGTATATTAGAAACCTTGAGGCAAACTTTTAAAAAATATAGCAAAGGGATGCAAAAATGAAATGAGATGAAATGGACTTAGGTTTCTGGGAAAACTGAGTAATGGAGAGAAACCAAAGTTGACAAATCATCTCTATTTATCACTGTTTATCTCTCCATTTCTCTCAACCCTGCCTTTTATCTCTAGATTTACCCTTTCTGCTGCTACTTCCTTCAGTCACCCTTTCCTCCTCCTGCTGCTGCCTACTGATGTGAGAGAGAGACACTAGTATAGAATCTCAAGCTGTATGGAAATACTTCTACTCCACAAATTAGCCTGCTGCCATGCACACAAGGGGAAGGAAAGCAGCTATTGGGCTTTTCTTGCATATGTTTGATATCTTTTCCAAAAGTCTCTCCTCCAAACTGTCAACAACACCCACTACACATGGCTTGAATAAAAAAACACAGCCTTTGCCATATGGTGTGCAGGACACACTTGCTGTCTCCAGCTACAATAATAATGTTCCCATTGCATCATGATTAAGAGCTCCTAAATATTTTTAAAAGGCTGTTTACCACTCCTGAACTATATAAGGCCTGGTACAGACAGCTGAATTGCGCCGTCATGGAGCCAGTTCTACGGTTCAGAAGCGTACACCAACCGCACGCTTCCGAACCCTAGAGCATGCTGGTGCCAGTGTCATGGTGGCCTCCCATCCACACAGGGGCTGCCATCTTGATGTAAATGATGCACAACATATGGACATTGCTGCACATCACTTACGTAACTGATGTGCCACAGTGTGCCAATAGTGCACTCATGATGTTTGCACAGTGTCCCAAGAAGAACCTGGTTTTCTGGGTAATTTTTGGGATGCAGGGAGGCTGCGCTGTTTGGCTACAGTGGTCTCCCTCGGCAGCAGAAACAGGCACCTCCAGCTTGCCCTTTTCAGGCAGTCTGTTGAGCCCTTAGGTTATCCAGAACTTGGAAAAGTTACTTTGGGGGAGTTCTCAGAGTGAGAGACTGGGTAACTAGCTGCTTCAGGGAGGCCCTTCTCATCTTCCCTGGCCACTCTCTACCTCACTGTTTAGAGCAACAGGAGAGCAAAAGGCAGTGTGTGGGTCTTCAGAGTGTCTGTTATGCTACCTCACTGAGGCAGTGGGAGAAGGACTCCCAGCACTTTATGTCTCTCTCTGTGTGTGTGTGAACAATTCAACACTCCTTTAATTCTACTGCTGGAATATGTTGGGGATGATGGGAGGTGATGCACATTACCCAGGCTCAGGTCCTCACCATCTGTTCAAACTGGGCTGATCAGAACTGATCAATGGTGTGATGTGTTGCAGGTAGCAGAGTTGCCCATGAAGCGGCTCAGGAACAAAACATCTTCAGCTCTGGAACTTCTGGAATCACTGTTGCTGCTTCCCCTTCATGCAGTCAACAAACCACGCGAGCTGTGCACTAAACTATCTTTATTGACTACTTGAATAATACAAACTCTATAGTAAAAACAATAAACATCTTTGCAACACATTTCTTGCTCTTGCTAAACACACTCTGGCTATGCTAATCAAGCTATATACATACTCATCTCCTCCTGCACAAAAGCTTAGTTACAAGTTCAGATTCACCTTCTAGTTCACATTGTTGATGGTGTGGAGGATGGTGCAGTGCTGGGGTGCAGAGAACAATGGCTCACCGGAACAATACTGAAATAGTTCAACTTTTGTTACCACCCACTGGGTGTGCACTGGGTGTGTCCTGGGTGTGTACAATCAATACTATTGGTTATTTCCACACTTTCCCATACTATAGTCCAACCTCTTACTATGACCTAAACCCTCATGTGATGTTTTCAATGATGTCGTTGTTTACCTTTTCCATGACCTTCCTTTCCGGAACTTGTGTTGCTATTCTGTGTGTGTTATGGCTATATCCACATCTGTTGTTATTGTGTACATGTCTCACTACACTATCTCACCTTGTGCTGGAAATTTACAGACTTTGGTTCTCACATACAGCTTTGCATTTCTATGACTATAATTCCCATGCTCCTTGCCTTAACAGAATATTCCTGCTGTCTGAGGTTAGGGTTGCCATGACCCCCATTTGACTGGGTTTTACCTGGATTCTAGGCATGCCACCCAGTGCCCATTTGGACTGTCATTTCGTCTAGATTCTAAGCTTTTTTTCTTTTTTAAAAGAGGAAGAGCTGAGATATGTGGCAAAAGATGTGAAACCATTATGTGAGCAGCAGGTTTCAGATAAGGAAGACTGAATGGTGTGAGCAGCAGAATTCAAGATGCAAGGAAGGCACATTGCAAGGGTGCAAGGTGAAGTGAGAGAGGGAGCAGGAGGGAAGGGAGAGTACTGTATATTTTGTTGTTGTTGCTGTTGTTGTTGTTATTAACCTTTATTTATATAGTGCTGTAAATTTACACAGCACTGAACATACAATCTTTTAATTAGATGGTTCCCTGCCCTCAGGTTGCGTGTTTTCAAGTCATTTCTGACTTATGGGGACCCTAAAGTGAACCTATCATGGGGTTTGTTTGGCAAGTTTCTTCAGAGTGTGTTTTCCTTTGCCATCATCTGAGGCTGAGAGAGTGTGCTGAAAGTCACCCAGTGGGTTTCAGGGCTGAGCTGGGATTCAAACTTTGGTCTCCAGAGTCCTAGTCCAACATCCAAACCACGACGCCACATTGACTCTGAGTACTGTATATACTACACTCATGTATAAGTCTATAAATTTTAGTGTAATAATTGACCTAAAAAAACTGAGTTGATTTATTCATGGATCAACATAAGTAGTGTACTTTAACTCTTATTTAAAAAGGAACCATCCCCTGGTGAATGGCACAAATGTAATCATTCCAGGAAGCACTAATCCTCTAAATTCTCACCCATCCAGCCTTTAGGGTGAGTGCAAACAATTATGTCTGCTGGAATTTTGTAACTTCTTTGGCTTTGTTTCCCTTTGCATCATCCGTTAAATCCTTTGTGCCATGCTCCTAAGTTTTACCCTCAACTTATCCACAAGTCATATTAAAGTTCATAATACTGGTCTCAAAGCTTTCCCTCAATTTATACATAAGGTCAACTTATAGTCAAGTATATACAGTAAGTGGTGCAGGTAGCAGAGTACAAGAAACAAAGGGCCTACTAAGCAGCTTTTCTGAGAGACAGTCATGGCCTAAAGTCACAAGGTAAATTCTATGACCAAAACAGGTTTGAAATTGGGTGTCTCTATTCCAAGTCCAAGTCCATCACTTCAAACATTATTCTATATTGATTGTCTCAGATCAGCTGTAACTGAAGGAAATGGTATGAAGATGGAAACATAGTGGACCAATTAATATGCCTAATCTGCATAATTCAAAAGCAATAATTCAAAAGCAAACTAGACTATTAACATAATTCACATAATTATGATGTGCCCAGATTTGTGGAAGTAGAATATTGCAACTTTAGCTAAGATCGGACAATTTATCTTGCATCATGGGACTTCTGGTCCTGACACAACTGCATCCTTATTTGCAGTGCAGCCTGATTCTCTGAGCTGTATTGTACTTTGTAACTTGAAAGTATTCATTATGCTTTCTCATCCCAGCTTCCTCCCACCTCATGAATTGCACTGCAACTGCCATCACCTGGCTGGGAATGATGGGAGTTGTAGTCCAACACATCTGGAGGGTTGGAATTCAGAAATGGCTAGTACGTTATTAAGCTAACCAAAGTCAATTCAGTTAAAACAGCCACACTAATTCATTTCAATTTCAAGAAAGGCCAGTAGTTCAGAGGAAAAGCAAAGTAAAGATGTGTCATTTGACATCCTACAATTCATACTGTTTTGTTATGTGAAGTTACTTCATATTTTATGTCCATAAAGAAAGCTGGTTGCAAGAAAGTTGAAATCACAAGTGCATTGTTGTATTTAAAAGCATGCTTTTCTCAGGACATATATCATGTGTGTATTGTGCAGACTCTAGCAATGCCAGCAAGACTGGCATGTTTCCTGAATTCTCATGTTCCCTCTTTATTTAGCAGTTACTCAAGGCAAGGGTTTTCAGTGTCAGAAATTTGCTGTCATAAAAGTAAGAGCCGATGTGGAGTTCTCAAACATCAAAACAAGTTTTGTTCCCAAGCGAATACCCCTTCAGATTTCACAAGGTAGCACCTAGCCGTAAGCACTCTCTCACATCTGTGTTTCTTTTTGCACAGACTTCTTTGATTTAAACATTTTTGACTATAAATATCAAAATAGGCTGGGGAAGGATCATTGCCACTTGGATCTTAATAGAAGAGTTACAAACCTAGCCAGGAAGAAGTTTCAGGGCAATAGTACGTCCTTTAAAGAGAGAAACAGTGTTTTTGATCGTTTAGCACAATATCCTAGCAAAGTGGCACCAGAGGGTTGAACAGATAAGCAAGAGTGCAAGGAGCAGGAGAATAAAGGAATCGATGCCCTTGTGTGGAAGGCAAGGGGACCTTAGGGGCCATGGGGTTCAGCAAAAGCAGCCTCTCCAAAATTTTCTTCACCCCCATCTATTTTCACTTCTCATTAATTTAAGAAGGAGGCCCAGCAGCTCTTCTGCTGGTTATCAGTTCAGTGTTTTCCATCCCTTTGGTATGAAATTTTCAAGCACCCTGTTATTCATATTATATTTTATTTATATTCTGCCTTTCTCTTTGTACAGGATCCAAGCTGGCTTACAAGAAATTAAAAAACAGGAAACGGCTAAAGAAATGTTTGTACAAATGTTAAACAAATAAACAATAGTTTGGTTAAAAACATAAAGTTAAGACAATATAAACCATAACATTAAGACAATATAGACAATATAAGCCATAATGAAAACATACCCTGTTAAGAGCCATATCTGCCTCATGAGATATAAGCCAAAGGCCTATCTGAATAAATATGTCTTTACAAAAACAAAAACAAAACAAAACAAAAAACCGAAGAGAGAACTAAATGGGAGGAGGGGGGAGGAATTAACCTGGGAATTAAACCACCAAAGGAATCAAACCTGTCAAATTTGATAGACAAAGGAAAAGTAGTCTCTATTTTAAAAACATGGAAGCACAGCCCAAGGACTTAGTTTATCACACATATTTTTAAACCGCAATTTTAACAGAAAAATGGTGCATTTGGTAGTACTTTTCACACAATGTCACCTCTGATCCATTGTTGCTGTGCCTCTAAAGTGTTGTTAGAGACCAGAGTGATCAGAGGTCCTCCTTTCTCAGGATATGTCCTACATTCCAGCCTTCTGTCCAGGAAGAATTCCAAAATGTCCTCCATTATGAGCATGACTAAGAAGCGTGAATTTCTGGCTTACATTTTGCAGTGCCTTGTCCTCCTTTGCGGACATCTGGTCACCCTGTTAGAGGGCAAATTTTCATTGATGGGAAAACATCGATAAGCAGCCAATCACGCTGCAACCCCATTAATCCATAGGTGCGATAGTAACAGTCTGCAGCAGTCCCAATATTAGACAGTCATATGGTGTGAGTCTTCCTTTCCTCCACTTTAGTATTTTCTTTTCTCCCGCCCCCTTTCCCCCCACATATTTACTTCCTCCCTTTCTTTTAACTTTTTTGCTTTCCCATAACTCTTGAATCGCATTACCAATAAAAAGAAAAAGAAAAAAGAAAGCCATGCTGGGTAGGGCATAGGCTAGGGAGCCAGGGTTGAAGAAGAATGAGGAAGAGGATGTGCAGCGGCTGTCAATGGCACAAAAAGCCCCCATTACACTATTGAAGAGAGGTGTGGTAATAAAAGCTCCAAAACTTGTATATTTTTGTTCTCTTTTAATGATGTCATTGCAAGACTGAGGCTCGTGTGATAAAGTCCTAAGTCTTATTTAAATCAACTGGCATGTGTGTATTTGAAAATTTGCAAGAATAAACAACAGGTCACACCTAGGCTCTTGAACAAATCAGCAGCCTTTGAAAGGGCACAAGAGGGAGCAGGAAATGTGGCCTTATATTTTAGATGCTAGATACACCCACCCCATTCACCCAACAAGCTGAAGAATATCTCAGAACCACTTAGTAACTATTTATTTATTTGTTAGATTTGCTTCCACATATTATTTAAAATCTCTGTCTTCAATAGACATGATAATAAAAACAATTCAAAACAAAACAACAACAAAAGATAGAAAAAGCACCATGCTAAAGAGGAACATAAAAGCAATTAAACTTATGGATTATCTAAGTAACTTAATTCAAAATTTATTCAATTAATTTACTGGTTTTTTTTAACAAAGTAGTTGTCTTTATTTTAATACACATCATGTGGGCTTAAATCTTATTGTTAATGCTAACTAGAGTAGATCCTTTGAATCAAGCAAATTTACCTATGTGTTGATTCACTAATTCACATTTAATTCAGTGGGTTTACTCTAGTTGAGAGTAAGCCACAGGATATGGGCTATGCTTATACCTTATTATTATTATTTTTTTTAAAAAAAAGCATTCCTCAAAAGGCAAAACAAGATCAAAATAGGGAAGATGACTTGCAAGGGAGAAGGAGAGAAAAATATCAACTGTCTTTAGTAAGTACAACAGTGTTGTTCTGGATGGTCATTAGTTCTTGAAATGACTGCTTGGCTTCCAGTTATTTTGAAGGAGTATGTTTAGTGTTTTTGTCTATGTATTATTTTAAATGTTTTATTCACTGTGTATCACCTTGGGAGCCTTGGGGGCCCTGGTGGGCTGAGAGGTGATACACAAGTGTCTAAAATATGCAAACACATTAACAAGCAAGCAAATAAATTGATATTCTTTACTGTTCTCTAGTTCAGTCTTCCTAAAATGGAAGTCCTTCACATGTATTGGTCTGCTCTCCCATTATCCCCAACCAGTGTTTATATTGCTCAGAAATAACAGATGCTGACCCAGATAACTAGATGTGATGTGACACATCTTGAGAGCACCAGATTAGAGATGGATGCTGTATTTATTCCTGATTTCCCAGGCACAAATAAGAGGAAAATGGCAGGTTCAGCTCCTATTATTCATTCTTCTTTTTTTGCCACATCCAACCTGAAGTTACCCCAGCGAAATATGTCTCACGCCCCTTGGAAAAGTCTCATTTAAGTTAGGGTACACTGTGCTTCTGATCCACCAGTGCTGTTTACAGGAAGTTCCATCTGAAAGCATGGAATTAGAATGACCACAAGGAAGTGAGAGATTATGTACTGGAGATTAAAGGAAAGAGAAAAACCACAAGATAAATCAGTCAGGTTGAGGGAACAGTAGTGGTTATTTTTGATTTGCAGATGCTGGCACTTGCACTCCACTGTGTGTTGCAAGAGGAAAGGAATTTGACATTTATTCTGCTCCTCGGTGCATTGCTACTGGATCCAGTGCTGCAGAGAGCACAGCATTTCTTCTGACAATGTCCTTCTGTATGGACTTCGTTATTTTCCTGCTGAAATGCCAGGACCTGGAAATAAAGAAAAACGAATGTGTTTGTATACTCACGGAACAAGTTGCTCTGCTTCCCTGTTTCAGCTGTGTTTGGTATAACTTTTGTAAATTTCCTTGAGTCCCAAACTGGAAAAAAAGCAGGCTATAAACAACACCATTGATATTCACTTCATTTTATAGATTTCTAGCCCACCTCTCAAATTTTGTAAACCAGCTTACACAGCCAGAAGTGTCCAGTGGCAGTAAGCAAAAACCATTAAGCAAATGTTGCAACATTGGTTGACTGTGCTGTTGCCTCCTTGTACCCATCAGGGGCCCTGCTGCCATCAGAGCTAATGGGTACATTTAGAACTGTTACTCTGGTGCATGTCATGGAAGAGTTGGCCATCTTTTGTTTAAATGGGTGAGTTGCATGGAGCTGGATGATTTCCTGATATTTCTTCTGCAGTAGGTATATAGAGACAGCATGGCATAGTGGTCTGAGTGTTGGACTATGACTGTGCAGATCAGGGTTCAAATCCCAGCTCGGCCATGTAAACCCACTGGATGATCTTGGACAAGTCACACTCTCTCAGCCTCAGAGGAGGGAAATGACAAACCTCCCCTGAACAAATCTTGACAAGAAAAACCCATGCCAAGTTCACCTTAGGGTTGCCCCAAGTCAGAAATGATCTAAAGGCACATAGCAGCAACAAAAAGGGTGAAGAATTGGAGGCCTTATAGATGGTACGGGAGTGCAACTCCCACTAGTCATCACTAGCTTAACCAATAGTGAAGGTCGAGGGATGTTGCAGTCCAGAAATACTAGAAAATGCCAAAGTAGTCCATCCCCTATTCTTTGAGAACAAATGGATAGATATTTTCCTGAAAGGCAATGTATCTGCAGTGTACAGTCTAATAAGGGCTAGTCTACATGTTTAAAATACTCCTCATTCCTGTCAAATAAAATATGATCTGGTCACACGCAATTTGTAGGAGTCTGGGCTTTTTGTAGGCCCTCCCCTGAAAAACTCTTTATAATAAGGTTTATTTATAGCCCGCTCCTCTGACCAATCGGAGCGGTGTCTTTAAAAAAACAACAACTCCAGGGTTTTTATCAGAGTATCCATGGAAATCTGCAGCAATTTGCATAACACACTTACCTGTAGACTAGTCCTAAGACTGCTGGGTGGTGGGGTGAGGGAGAAAAAAAGTTATCCTGGAAGATACAAAAGATGGGGGAGTTTTCCATGGGTTTGGCTGAATGGTACAAACTGGTTTCAATACTAGTGCTAGGTTAGGAAAAGCTAGCTCAAGCTATACCAGGGATTGGCCCCAAATGCAGTGAGAGATGGAGTTGGATGACTAGGAAAAGGAGGAGCTCACCTAGGGACAACTTGCTATGTTCTGCTAGGGACGGAAGGGTCTGTCCATTTCACCTTCTTCCATATTTGGATTTCCTTAATCCAAATCTATGAATATTTTTTTGAAAAAATTGTGATTTCTTAAATTCTCACTTGTTCCTAGTTTTGATTCATTACATCTGGGGAAAAAAACAGGGCAGTTAATCAAGGGCCAACTAGAAGTCACATTAAATATGTCATACAAAGTTTTACTTTCCCCCCTTAATTAATATCAGAAATCCCCCCCCCCCATTTTTATTGGGAACTTTGTATGCACAGCAGGTAATCTCTGACCCTTTTCTTCCCCAAAAGCCTCTCCCCAAATTGTGGGGAAGGAATGGGTTAGATCCTCCATCTTCATCTTCTGTCCAAAGTATATGAGCTCATTTTAATGACAAAATGATAAAAATCAGGAAATAAAAAGTTGGTGATATGATGATTTTTTCTTTTGTTAAAAGGATGAACATAGCTCTAAGTCCCCCCCCCCCCATCAACCATGTATGGTAATTTTTCTTTTATTAATGGCATGGAAATTCTGCATCTGTCTGGCAGAAGCAAAAGAGGAGGGGCCTATGAAAAGCTGCAACAGGGAGATGCAATTGATGTATTGTAAGAAGGAGTCAATGTGGAATGCCCCCTGGTCCTGGAGAGAGCTTTCTGTTCCAATTCCTGGCCAGATCTTTTCAGATACACTTAATATCAATATCTATAGACTGGGGGAGCTGGCTATTAGTGCCTGTCCCATTCACATGCTCTGAAAAAAATATAAAAAGAAAGGAGAGATTCTCCAGCTGGTGGTGTTGAGGCTGACCTGAATTTAATCTATTGTTTTCTTGATTCCTGCATAATGAATGGGGGAAGTGAAGGAAGGTCACATGATTCCTTGCAGCAGGAAAGTTCTGGGAATGATTCCTAACCTCATTATGTGAGCAAGCAAGGTTGTTCAGCTGCAGACAACTTGGCTTAACCAAAACTGGGCCAAACTAGTCCAACCTTGCAGAGTTTTTCATTTAAACTGCAGGTATGAGGTGTGATTAGAAGTATGAAATTTCAGTTCATTGAGTCTAGATAGGAATAGGATAATACCTAATTTATTATTTCCTTAATATCTTCCTCAACCAAAAGAAGGTTTCACTTAAATAGTGGGATGACGATTAATGATATTTTAAAACAAACACCCGATACCTGGTCGAGTATATATAGATGTGTTTAGTAATCAAGTTAGTTCCCTGCCAGACAGTTTGTATTGTTCCCTCTTTTTTTCCCTGCCTGACAACAGAGCATACCAATTTCTATAACCCTCTTTAGGAATTTTCTTGATACACAGTAAGAGACTTGTGGGAATATGTGCAGCTAAACCTGTCTCTGTGATAATGCACACAGGTCATCATGTTCCACCTGGTTAGGCATGCTTGACTTATTCTGATAGGAGACAGCCTCTATATACAAAGGGGCAGGGACCCAGATTTACTGGGGGACAGCCATATGTTGGCTGTGGCATATAGCTGACACACATGCTTTTGGGGAGATGGAGTTCAACTTTGGTATCCATGTATACCAAACATGTGAAGAGAACTTGTTCCATAGGAAACATAATGTTCTGGCAATGGACTATGAATTTACAAATAGTCTCTGAACCTGGAAAAGCACTACATAGGTGAACCTAAATACAGTTCTCATTCCCAAATGGAGAACACCCAATTAATAATTATTTGTTGAATAGCAAATCAATCCTTATGTTCCTTTATTGGGTCTATTCCATTTGGAACTAGCAATTATTTCCAATTGTTTTGTGTATTTACGTTTTTTGTTTATTTGTTTCATTTTGGTGTTGCTCTTTAATATACCCTTTGGCCCAATCTAGACAGGCAAAAAGCGGCACGATTAGGGCTCAAAAGGCTGCCTTTAGGCTTAGGGAGGGCGCAGCGTTTGCACTCTCCCTAACCCTAAAGCGTATGGGCACCGCCATTTAAAAATGGTGGTGTCCATACAAGTGCACTATGATGTTGTCATGGCGCATGCAGCATTTAGAAATGCTGCCTGTGCCATGACAACATTGCGCCGCGGGAGGGCGCCAAGCACACCCTTCCTGCAGCGCAAAAAAGGAGCTTGAAAGCCAAGCTCCTTTTTTGTGCCGGGTCCTTGGTGTGGCCTTTAAATGGCCGCACCAAAGACCCAGGGGGGAAAGGGGCCGCAGCATCAGCCCCTTTCTCCTCTCACCAGTGCCGAAGGAAGCAGGGTTCAGCGGGCGCCCAGGGCACCTGCTGCACCCCGTTTTGAGGCCACGGGGAAGCGGAAGTTTGCCGCTTCCCCGCGGCCTTTGGAAGCAGCGGGATGGGGCCTATGAGGTTGCTGGTGCGGCAGCCTTGGCCCCATCTCCCCACTTAAAGGGGCGAGAACAGACCGCCCCTTTTGGGTGGTCTGTACCACCCTTTATGTCTCATCCGCACTACCTTTCTCCCTTGGTTTGGCAAACAAGCTGATAGGTTTTGGTTCTGTAAGAAGGCTGATTTACCATTGTTTCTTAATTCCATTGTATCTCAGTTAATCAAGGAGCTGGTGCCAGTTCATGGTGACTGAAGCCATACCGTAGTGTGAACCAAAGCACCCTCAAATAAAAGGAGAAAACATTTCTCACCTCTGTCTAGGTCTTTGGTCCTGGTTCAGTGCAGACAACATACAAGGACTTGGATTCATCTCCAGTTAAAGGACTGAGAAAGAACCCTTCCTGAGAGTTGCACTAGACAGTACTGGTATTAAATGAGGTGAACTAGATAATCTTAACCACTGCCAGACAGTGTAACTCATATTGCAGGTGGCATTTGATCTCCAGAGGGAATTCATCACCCCACTGACTTGACACCAACCCTCACTAGCACATTTATGGGAGGGCAAGATGCAGCCCTCTGACCCCATGCAGCCTGTGAGAATGTTTTTGTGGTCCTTTACATCTCCAGAACAACAACAACAACAACAACAACAACAACAACAGCTTTATTTTTACCCCACTTCTCTGTCAGAGAAAATTGAATCCCCAGACTGGTAACAAAATAAGGTAAATTGTTCCTTCTGGAAGCTGTTGGCCCTCTGTATTTGTGGCTTTGACTTTTCCAGATCTGATTATTTATGGATTTGATTAATGTGTTCTCTCCAGGAATTTCTAGACCCTGCAGCATGATTCCATGGTCAACTTCAGCCAAAAGTCACACTGGAGATTCCTGGAGAGAACACTTCTCAAGGCATTTGTAGGTCCTCCAGTGCAATGTCATGGTCACCTTCTGGCAGATCATGACCATAGAATTGCCCTGGGGGAACCAAGAGATTCCTAGGACATTATCACATTAGGGCCAATGCAACAGCAGTCATGGTAATGAAAAGAAAAAGAAACAGTAGTACTATAATGCTCTATATTGTCACACTGTAGTGCTCTATATTTTCACAATTTCATGCTTTCGAGTGAATACGCAAGTCAAAAGCCCTACAATTATGCAATTGCTTTCTGGACATATCAGTGATTGAATTGATGTAACATAGAAAATGATCATTTTAAGCATGCACCATTTCCATTTTAAATTTCCCGGTCTGGCCAGTGAGAAGCCATTTAAATTGTAAATAGCAGTGGCTGCTGCCCACAGCTGCTTGTAAATAAATTTAAAAAAAGTTCCCTGACTGATCCTCTAGCCATTTAAACTGTAAATATCCCTGGTTGCTGTCTACAGCTGCTTGTAAATCCTGGCTGGTCCTGTAGCCATTTAAAGTTTAGCTCTGACCTTCAAAATGCCCCAATTGCTTCCCCATTACCATGAATGAAAGATGATTGACTTTCACACACTTGCAATCGTTCTTCAATTGCAGTATTGCCAAAGCTATTCATGGGCTATCCCATGAATGGTTTGTTCCTCTTCAGTTGCTGGTTCTTCTCGGGAGAAGTCCAGATTTTATGCGACGTTGTGTGAAAATCTTCCCTGCTATTGAGCAGGTTGTGAGAGCACAGTAGAAACACTAATACAGCATAATTTGGACAGGATATTAGGAATGTGATGGCATTAGGGCTGCAGTTTAATGGATGTCTTTTGCTACTTAACATTTTTGTACTGTGTGTGAAATTAAAAATAAATATCACATCTTCTTAATCCACAGTATGATAAATGGTGGAAAAAGTATTTTTTTTGTTGGCTTAGTAAAAACGTTAAGAAGTTACAGTTTGGTACTTGTATTCACTGGCAACCAGCTTTAAAATGTGGGGTTGTTTTTTTTTTTTTTTAAACAACCTCTGATCTTTACCACCTGAATGGCACAATTCTAGGTGGGAAAGTGGTTGAAGTGTTTTAACTACAATCCAATATGGCCCTAAGCACATGTAAGCTAATGGAGGTTAATAAGCTTAAATATGTTTCAATTTGCTTTGGCTTCTTGCCTTTATATATAAGCTTTGTGTATAACGTTATTGACCTGCCCCCCAACAATACCCTTGAATTTTACACAAAGCAGGGTTCACATTTATGGAATTTCTTTCTTAGAAGAATTAACCTTTGCTATCAGGTAAATGGCTGCACATTAATGTGCAGCTTTTGGGCTCCACATTATGTAGATCTAGTTTTGCTTTTTGTGTAGGCTCACCACTGTTATTTTCTGGATGAATTTTTTAACAGAACAATTCTCTGTTCATGCATTAGCCATACACAGAAGCCTTGGGGTGGGCTGAGTCTATATTTATTGCTACAGCAAGAGATGGCAGCCAGAAAAAAAATACAGTATGGTGGAGTTCTCTTGCTTCAAAAGGCACCTGTCTTGCTATACAAGCAAGCATGGGATGGCACAGAGCTGTTACATTGCAAGACCATAAGAGGAGCTTAAAACATGAATTATAGTATATTTCATTATTTTCTGTAAGGTTAAGTTATGGAGGAAGACACCCTGAATAGCATAGACATGTACTGGTATGTGATTTGTCCATAGTGTTCCCAGTTCAGGTTCATTTGACTCTGAGGTTTCCTGGCCAAAGCCTAACACTTAAGGACTTCTAAAAATGCTGGTGGAGCACAACTGCGAGTCTGCTTGGACCCAGGCTGATGGTGGCTGGTGGTTTGGTGGCCATTTAGTGAGCAATAATCGCAACTTCCATCCTGTGTCCCAGCTCCAGCCCAGAAGGCTGGAGCCAGTTTAAAAAGGTGAGCAATAAACTCCTAACTTATCATTGAACAATTGATTCAGTGGGACTACTTCATAGTACCGGATGACAATTCATCTAGTTGACTAACCAGATTCTGTCCATAGATTCTGCTACAGTCCTCTTAGTAGCAGGGGAATGATGTCATGAAGGATGTTTTCAAACCATGCAGTTAAAACTACCCAGCTCCTTCCTTTAAAGGAATCATCCATCTATCAGCTCATCTCTCCCTGCCACCTCCATTTTATTTACATCCAAAAGACTGTAGATTCAGTCTTCACTGCTGTCCTTTCCTCTTCAAGGTCTCACAGGAGCATCAGCCACCCACTCCCAATTAACTTGGATGGACAACTCAGAAAGCATGGCTCACCTCAATTTACCTTGGCTGCCAACCACACAACCTACTTCCACATTATAACATCATGGCAAGGATGACCAAACCTATAATTGCCGAGAACAGGAAATACATGGAGAAAGCACTCACTCAGAAATAACTACAGTACTTAACTAAAGAGCTGAAACAATGGAAGATGGTATTGGGTCATAGGCTTGGAAGCTGTAAAATACCTATTAGGAAAGACTGGACTGTCACCTTGTTTGCTATATCCCAGGGCTGAATGAGATTCAAGGTTTCAAACTGATTAATCATCTGGCTTTGAATAACTATATTTGCATATAGTTAAAACCTGACAATATGTTGTTATATCCTTTCAAGTAATTTCCAACTTATGGTGATCCTTAAGCAAGTATATCATGGGATTTCTTTTGGCCAGATTTGTTCAGAAGGGGTTTGCCACTGTCTTTCTGAGAGGCTGAGAGAGTGTGACTTGCCCAAGGCCAACCAGTGGCTTTCCATGGCACAGTGGGCATTCAAAGCCTGGTGTCTCACCTTGGAAGGAGGTGAGTTTTATTATTCCCATGATGCAGATGGTAGCTGGGGCCAGGACAGAGAAGAAAAGATAAGGCACTGGCTTGGTAGAGAACATGCTATTTTTTTTTGGGGGGGGGGGGGGGATACAGCTCTGTTGGAAATAACAGGAGTGATGTTATTTTGCAAGTAGTTGAATGTATGGCCCTTTAAGGAAGCTGTCACATCTCAGAAGAGAGGTGGCCTATAGAGAGAGAGCTCAGCTGAAATGATAATGCAGCAGAAAAGTAAGGGATGCTCATTAAACCAGAGAGAAAATATGAATGGGAAGAATAGTTGAATGAAGGAAGAAAGCTATGAATGAATGACTGAATGAATGAATATTACATTGATTCATTTCTATTAAACTCAGGCTCACATTTTACATCCTATGTGAAACAGATGAAGGGGACACACATTTGACAGAAATACAATACTGGGAAATATTAGACTATGAATTATAGTGCCAGACTGCCTATGCTGTTCTTTCTTTTGCAAGGAGATTTTTTTAAAAACAAAACAAAAACAAAAAGCAACAACACAAAAACAAACCAGGGCTTCAATTAAAAATAAAACACCTCTGTAAATATCCTATTAATCAAGTTTCTGTTACACTGGGGCTTGCTACAGTGCCAGGTACTTTGTAATTTCCATGGCAACTGCCTCTCTCATCCATCACCAGACTTTGCTTAACCTCTGCCACTTAACCTGTCACATCAATTCATCATTCAACAGCTATGTAGTGTGATCCCTAGTGGTGCTACTTGGGGTTAAATGCTTACCAACAAGAAATGTTTTTTTTTTTTAAAAAAAGAAAAGAAAACAGACATAGGTCTCGATCTAAAGAGGCCCTCTGAATTCAGTGGGTGTCCTTCCAGATGTTGGGTGTGGAAAACAACAATGGGAAATGGCAATAGATGGTTCTGTAATAGCCACCTGCAGCAGAAGCATGGGCTGCAAATGTATTTTTCTTTCAAGGCACGCCCACACAGTTCTAATTTAGGGGCTTGGATGTACACTTTTAGTGCATCGGATCCTTCCAGGCAGCTTCATGCTGTTTCCCTGCTTGTTCACGTGGAAAAGGCCTGCACAACTTGTGATGCATCAAGCTGGGGGCAGCCTGCTTTTCATGACTTCTGCCTGCTTGAAACTCCCCTAATTTCTCTAGCCAAAGACAGGCCATGAGGCTGCTGAGTCCTTGGTGGGTCACCATTCTTACAGATCCTCCAGAGATTGGAAAGTGACTTTTTTAAAAAAGTAATCCATTATGGAATTCAATATAAAGTTTCCCCATAGTTATGTGTTGTTGTTGTTGTTGTTGTTGTTATGTGCCTTCAAGTCAACTCTGACATGAGGTGATTCTATCCTAGGGTTTTCTTGGCAAGATGTATTCAGGAGAGGTTTGCCATGGCTTTCTTCTAAGAATGAGTTTTTCACACGTGAGAAATTTCTCTCAATTTCGAATGGAGCCAATTTGAATTCACATAAATTCACTAGTTTAGCGAATTTACATGAATTCTAATTGCATTTGGAAAGCGTTCAGAATGACTTCCCATTTCCCGAAAATGACCCCATTGCCCGAAATTGCGTGAGATACTCTAATACACAATTATGTGAAACCCCATGATTGTGTTTGGATTGCCATCGCATTATACCCCCAAATTCCATCATATGATAAACTCCTGAGAGAGTGTGACTTGGCCACCCCAGTAGCTTTCCATAGCTGAACAGCCATTTGAACCCCAGTGTCCTAGAATTGTCCAACACTCAAAAAACTGTGCCATGTTGTCTTGTCTTTAAAGTTACTATTTTTTTAAAAAAAATAAATTGTTGCCTTATTTATTATTTTTTCTTTGGGGGGAAAAAGAGTGATAAGAGCAAGGCATAAACCTTGAAAATGTCTCTAAAAATGACCTTAACATTACTTGGAAATATTACTTAAAAGTTGCTTGCTGCCATGTCATTCTCACTTACCATGGTGCTTTTGAAGTGTAACTGTGTCACATAGTAGTTTGAGTGTTAGACTAGGAGACCAGAGTTCAAATTCCTATTCTGCCATGGAAACCCACTGGGTAAGCTTGGGCAAGTCACACTCTCTCAGCCTCAGAGGAAGGCAAAGGCAAAACTCCTCTGGACAAATCTTGCCAAGGAAACCTCATGATAGGTTCACCTTAGGGTCACCATAACAGGGAAACAAGGCACACAAAAACAGTAGCCTTTATTATTCCTGGTAGGTTTCAACCTCAACCTCTGTCTTAATATTTTTTAATGCTTGATCATGTAGCACACTTCTGACTGATTATGTATGAGGAAGCTCAGCTCCCTAGGAGTATTATGGTCCAATTTTGCCAGGGGTGCTTAGGAGCCCTCTTGTCTATTCCTAGGGAATTTGATCCTCCCCTGTTCTAGGGACTATCACATCCAGAGGGATTGTTTTGCTTTAGCAAACCCAGAAAGAAAGATTCACGCAAAGAGATGTAGGCTCCATAAATATGGGAGATGTGTGTCCTGGTATGACTTGCTCTTCTCTATGTTCAGTCACTTTGTCACATTGGTTAGAGAGGTAAGAAAGCACCCAAACTCTATGGAGTCTGGTACTGAGACTCTCCAGTTGTTTGTGATCAATCTCAGGTGGTATTTTTTAATTTTTTTAAAAGAGAAGAGCAAGGTTCCCCCTTTCATATTTGCTGTTTAACCAAATTATCATTGACCCTAGAGTCCTTAATAATGGCTTAGTTTCCATGCACCAGAACTGTATTGTCCAAATTATCTTTCTGCCTCCGCCCCCCACCCCAATAACTCATTCCTCAAAGGTGCCACAGGCCATTCCCCTGACAGTGTATTGATAATTCAGTCTGCCAACACCTATTTACAGCAACTCTAAATAGTCTGATGGACTGGAGAAGCATTCTGGCTAAGAATTCTAAGTACCCCTCTCTATCCCAGGGTCCCATAGAATGGAGCCATGGCGGTTAAAGCATAATCATAGTGCTCTAATTTTGTAGTATGAAAGGGCTCTTCACTACTTTGCCTCTTATGATGGAGTTGGGAGATGGAAGATGAGGCTCAGGTAGGCGTCTTCTTGCATTCTGACCCACAGATGTTGCGTTATATGAGCTTCTCTTTCCCAGTGACTCATGCAACACCAGCCCTCCCACTTTGCTGTGGTTTTGCTTTTTTGGAACTTGGGTCTCAGCTTCTTCAGCCCACGCATATGCTATTTCAAAAACTTAAAAAGCACATCTTGGTTTCTGCTGCAATTCATTCTCTGCTTTGACCCTCAGTTCAGTGTTCTCCCTGCATTTCCACTGTGTTCTTCCTCCTAGTCAGCCAAAAGAATCTGGGTGGGTAGCAGTTTTGAGACATAAAGCAGCAGAGACCATAGATGCATAGTCAATGGGGATCTTACGGCAGGCTTGTTTCTGGGACTTGCCTTTTCATGATCTTCTGGAGGCAGGACGCTAAAAGCAAACAATCTCTCCAACCTGTTATTTCTTGGTCCTTCTCCTGTTATAACATGCCACATGTTTCTTATTAATTTCGATTAGCTCTCATTGCTATTCATTAAAATTGCTCTACCATAAAGCTAATTCTGGGAACGGCTCTCCTTTCATTATTTACATCAGTGGAAAAGTTATTTTTTCGACTACAACCCCCAGAATCCCCTAGCCAGCATGACCAATGTTCACATTTGAACATGTAGATGTGTCTAGTGCGCTCTGACTTTGTTCACAAATAACTTGGGCATTACTCATGTATTAAGTGATCGACCAAGACATGGAGACCTGAACTCGGGGGAATTAAAGCCAATCTGGATCAGACAGCGACAGACTCAAAAACAGTATATGCCTGTTTTCTTTTCTTTTCTTTTAAAATTAAAACCAGCTTTAGGAAGAAACAACTATAAGTGAAAAAGAGATAAGGGGTGGGGTTGCTTTGCTCTTCTCCTTCTAGTTGTGACACCCAGTAAGGAGGTGTGTGTTGGATTTTTAGACCTAGAGATGGAAATGGGTTTCATGAAGACCAACTGAACCTTAATCAAGACCAGACAGTTGTGCTACTGGTCAGAAATTAAAAAGAAATCTATGTGGCCCTTTCAGTCCCTTCCAAGCCTATGATTCTGTGAATCATATTTTAAAAAATGTGTCATTGTCCATTATTCCTTTAAACAGCCCAATTTTTATGTTCCACACAAGGCCATGGTCTAAATCTAGTAAAACCATGCATTTGTACAAAGTCCCTTTATCTCTTTCCAACTTAGTTCTATTTCTAGTTTAGCTGTCAACAACAAGATTGATGTTAAGTCTTAATTTGATAAAATTTACTTGGAACCTCAAATATCAATAAAAGAGCAGTTCTTTATGTGAGTCTGTTATTTGGTTAGGTATTTCACTTATATGTTTATTCACTCCCTCCCAAACTTTTTTAAACATTAAACATTCAGTCTACATGGGTACATAAGAACCTACCTGGCCTTCTGCAACATGTTTTCCCTGCTTCACCTGTTATTAAAAATAGTTTAGTTGGTGTGGGATAGCACCTGTATAAGATTTGAAGGGCTGTTTCCTTATGTTTAATTGATACTGATTTATAAGACAATTTTGATCCTAACATTCCCCATCATGAATCATAATTTTGTCTCCTTTGTCATTTTCCCATTTTAGCTTTAGATCTGTAGTCCCATCATAGACCTCCAGTTTCTATCTCTGTCCATGAAGTGCTTCCATTTTCTTTCCACAATCAAAACTGGAATCCTGTATGGGAGTTCCAGCTTCATAAGTGGACTTATATATGAGGGGACTGGAATTAGTCAATTTTGTAATACAGTAGAGGGCTGCTGTAGCAGTGTTGGCAATGTACCCAATACTTATAGTCCACCAATTCACACCACACTGTGCACCACTGTACACCGCTGTTATGTACTGGCCCACTTCAGTTCCGAGACATAAGCTTCAGTAAAACAGAAAGCTTTACTCGAGAAACTAAAGTTGTTCGCTACATGGCGTTATAGTAGACTGCTGGCGAGTAAAGCCAAAACAATGATTTGGGTAGTGACCAATCTGTTTTACTGAAACTTGTGTCTGTGAACATGATATTAAGTCAGGACATCTCTTACAGGCCTGAATTGATGCAGAAATGTATTTGGAAAAGGGCTGTCTAACCAGAGAATTGGAAATGGAGGAGGAACAGGCACAGGTTGAGTTGGAAGCCATGTTCTCCGCTGAATATGGGACTGAAGAGTCCAACATAGGTACTGTTCCTTGAAGGGAGGAGTGGGATTGCATACTGGAGGCAGTCGCCTCCACCAGCTGCTGGTGGAGGTGGGCTGCTCCTATTGCCCCACACCCTTTCCAACAAAAACCGGCATTTGTATGTGATATCTCTAACTTGAATAGTATGTATATAATAGATTAAAAGTATGACCACTGTGTGTACTCTGGCATCCCTTTAAAAAGATATTATCTATTTTAGATTTTATATAGATTTTATCTGTCATATCTATTTATTCTGGCTATCTTGTACATAGCCTTCTTGAAAGCATTACCAAACTATATGTATTATATATGTGTTTATATATAGGTCATTGACTGTTTATGTGGATTTATTAGAAATTGGCCTTTTAAATTTATTTATAATATATACGTATAACACTTTATTCATTTCCTGACTCTGTTGGTTTGTTACTTAGCTGTCATTTGTCTCTGCAACTCCCTTGCATAGATAGCTTCACTGGCTACTGGTTTGTTTCCAGACACAATTCAAAGTGCTGGTCAGGATCTATAAAGTCCAATAAGGGTTAGATCTGGACAATCTGAAAGACCAGAAGTCCTCCTATAAATCTGTCTGAGTTTTAAGATCCTTTGAAGAGGTCTTTTTCTCACTCCCACAACCTTGTCAGGTACATTTGATGAGGACATGTGAGAGGGCTTTCTCAGTGGCTGCTCCCAGACTGTGAAATTCCCTCCCATGGGAGACTAGACTGCCTCCCTGTAACTCTCTTCAGCCAGCACCTGAAGACCTTTTTATTGGAACAAGGATTTTGGTTGACTAACTGGCTATTCAATAAAGTATTCTCATAGGATGTCTATGCTGTACTTTTCTTGCAACTGTCATGTTTTCAAATTATGCCTGTTGTTGTTGTTGTTAACTGCCCTAGAGTCAACTTCAACTCATGTCAAACATGTGGGTGAGACCCCTGCAAGCCCTCTCCCCTATCCTCAACTGGTCTGCTTAGATCTTGCAGGCTCATGGCCATGGCCTTCTTGATTGAATGTATCCATCAAATATGTGGCCTTCATCTCTACTGCTCTCCACTTTGCCAAGCATTATTGTCTTTTCCATGGGAGTCATGTCTTCTCGTGGTGTAGCCAAGGTATGACTGCCTCAGTTTGGTCAATATGGCCTCTAGGGAAAGCTCAGGCCTGATAGTTTTTTGTGGGGCTTTCGGGCTATGTGGCCATGTTCTAGAAGAGTTCCTTTCTGACGTTTCGCCAGCATCTGTGGCTGGCATCCTCTAGAACATGGCCACATAACCTGAAAGCCCCACAAAAAACTATGGATGCTGGCCATGAAAGCCTTCGACTCCACTCAGGCCTGATCTCTCTTGTACCCATTTGTTTGACTTTCTGGCTGTAACAATGATGTTACATTGTTTCAAACATGGCTGCTTATTTAATTGAACTTTTAACTTTTTTGTCATTAGGTTTTTCAGATGTACCTTGTTTTAATTCATAACATGAGCCACCTTAGGTTCCTTGTCAGGAGAAAGCTGGGATATAGTTAAATAAATTGTGAGCTTTTGTCTACCCACACAGTTTCCTTTCCTGCCCCCAAGAAGAAGCAACCCTCTTTTTCAGACTAAAACCCAGGGCAGACTCACCATACCATTGAGAGGGGAGCTACCAGTCTTCACTGCTCTTCACTGTAATGCCCAGTGATGGTCTGAGGGAGGCATACAGTAAATTATGCAAACTTTTATTATTTTGTTTTATGTTATTTACTTTTTAAAAAGTCAAAGGCTTTTACAGCCTGCATCCATACTTTTTTATGGGTTTTGGGGGCTATGTGGTTATTTTCTGGTCCTGGAAGAATTTATCCTGACATTTCATTTGCATCTGTGGCTGGCCACTTCAGATACTTTTAAAAAGTATTGGGAGGTAGCCACTGGGGGGGGGGGGGGAAACCAAAGAATGGTGTTCAAATACCAATTGCTACTGTTGTTGGGTGCCTTCAAGGAGATTAGCACATGGGAAAACAGGAGCAGGTTACATGTAATTCATTTTCCCCATTATTGAAGAGCTGTGGGAGAAGTCCAGGTTGCATACAGGCTGCCTGCTGCCCAGGCACGGGGCACTGTTGGAGACAGATACACACTGCATCTAACCTATGCCTGATTTCCCATGTGATAATTTCTAATGTCACTTCCAATTTATGGCAGCTCTAAGGCCAACCTATCATGGGATTTTCTTGGCAAGATTTGTTTGGAGTGGGTTTGCCTTTGCTTTCCTCTGAGGCTGAGAATGTGTGACTTGCCCAAGGTCACCCAATGGGTTTCCATGGCTGAGTGGGGATTCAAACCCTGATCACCAAAATTGTAATCCAATGCTTAAACAACTATTCCATACTACCAAAGACTACCAAAATGGCAAATAAATAACTCTGAGAGTAAAACTGAACTCTCCTTAGAAGCTTAATAACTACACTAGCCTTATTATACTCTGGAATACTATGAGATTGCATGACTATTGGAAAACACAATAATATACAATAGATCTGTTGACCTGTTGACAAATAATAATTGGTCATTAGGAAACATGGAAATGCTTGCTAGTTAATAAAAAAAAGATGAGGATGAGATGTGATTTAATCATGAGGCAATGATTATGGGGTCTAGCCACTACAGGAACATTTTAGTCATGCAGCAGAAAAGAAAGGTCTCTGTGTATTTGTATTTGCATTTGCAGGGGGTGGTGGGGAGAGAACCTATGATCTGCTTAATTTTATTGCACAATGGCCCATTAGAAACAATAACTAAACTCTGTCTCACAGGTCGCAGTGATTAGTAATGAGATTAACATGAGCTTTCATAAGCTCCCTGCTTCCTCTTTCCCACCTAGGATGCCAGCACTTCTCACAAACCCAAATCAAAGGACAATAATGGAAAGCCACTCAAAAATGCAGCACAGCCCATCTGTTTTACCCTTTGACCCTCAAGGAAATGGTTATTGGGTTGAGTGCCAGGCCAGCAGAATGGGTTGAGTGCCAGACTTCGCCTTCCATGATTAAGAGCCAACTTCTGTTTTGAATGTAGAAAATGTTTGCTAGCAGACCATTTCTGGTGGACGGGTGGGTGAGGGGGATAAATGATAAACAACTTAGGGCCACCTGCCCCAACCTGGGATCCTCCAGATGCATTGGCCCTGCTGGTTGTGATGATGATAGAATCACAGAATCATAGGAGATTATTACACACCCAAATAAACTGTCCATTCTCCGATGGGATAAGGTCGCCTTATGGGTTGCTATGGAGTGTTATCGTACACCAAAATGCTGCCAATGCCGCCAGGCGACTGCAACCCACAGACAGCCCATTCCCCAGTCACGCTTAGCCCACCAATTTTGAAGTACAGAAGCTTTCCATACTTCAAAATCGACAGGCTAAGCATGGCTGGGGGATGGGTTGTAGTTGCTTGGCAGCATAGGCAACATTTTGGTGTGCAATAACACCCGATAGCAATCTATAAGGTGACCTAATCTTGTCGGGGAAAGGGCAGTTTATTTGGGCATGCGATAATCTCCATAGAGTTGGAAGAGACATCAACGGCCATCAAGTCCAATACCTTGACATGCAGGAATACACAATCAAGCACTCTTGACAGATGGTCATACAGCCTCTTTTTAAAAACCTCCAAAGAGGCAGAAATCACTACACTTGGAAGATGACACTTGCCAAGAAAACCCTGTGATAGGGTTGTCTCAAGGTCACCATAAATGGGAAATGACATAAAAGCACAGAACAACAACATAAGATGTATTATATGAATACATGTACATAAGATGTATGAATCTTATATGAATACATGTACATAAGATGTATTATATGAATTTTTATTGGCTAGCACATGGGAAAAAATGGAATGGGAAAAAATGAAAAAATGGAATTGTGAATGAGAAAATTATGAGACCAAATTCTCATCTTTTCCAAAGGTAAAAGCAAACAAACAAACATGGCCCAGTCATTTTATTGGGGGGTATAATTTCACCTTTCTAAGATGAATAAGACAAATCAAAAGAAGCAGCTGTGCATGCATTGTATGATTCCTTATATTCTCTTATAAAAAAGGTAATTACAATAAAAATCAAAACAATTATCATTAAAGCTCTACAGAACAATGAACATGAACCCAGCATTTAATCATACTGGAGTTCTGCATGGATCTCGTTATACTTAGAAATATTTCCAGTAATAAGGAATAAGATTCTCTGCTAATCTGTACCTTACCTCATGTATACAAGAGCGAGATTCACTTTGCACAGTGTGCAATTCAATGTACAATGGATAGAACAATGTACAAGATAAGGGAGAATAAAATGGTTGGCCACTTAGAGGCTTTCTGGACCTCCTGGTATATCTTTCATCTTTTTTAAGAAAGGAAAAATTAAACTCTTGCTTATGCACAAATTCTCCTAGTCTTCTATGCATAATCCAATGGCAGCTGCATTGACAGTAAAAGACATGTTCTTGGGTCTTCCTGTAGTCATGTGTCTGCTGAATGGGCAAAGAGGAGCAGAGATGAAGTGCAGTAATTCCCAATGGATTTAAGAAGGCTTTGTCCCCATTCCAGTTCACAACATTAATACAATAACCTGCAGGGAAATCAATGCGAGGAGGTATTTGCAGGACACAAAATAATTGCAATTAATGTGTTAAGTTATCAAGTGAGTGTTCCACATGTTGTTGTTAATGCCCGTGCCTATGCTCATTACAATTGCATAAAAATAGAGAAAAAATAGGCATCTGTATAAAAAAAATAGTGAAAAAATAGGCATCTGTATAAAAAAAAAATAGTGAAAAAATAGGCATCTGCATAAAAGCCAGTTAAGGGTAAATTCTATAATTAAGTACACTAGTAATAATTTTAAAAACAGTTATGATTTCATTTGATATTAATTGGGTTAATAAAGAATTCCATGCCAGCAATGCAGTTCAGAATCATTAATACACAGGTAATTCAAGATTGTTATTTCATCATAGATGAAATCCAGAAAAAGAAAAATACAGCCTAGAAATAATGCTAAAACATCTTGTTGGAAACACAACTCTGGCCCGGGACAGATGGGCAGGAAACGCCATCCTCGAGCCAATTCTAGGGTTCCAGAGCATGCAGCAACCACATGCTCCGGAACCCTAGGATGTGTGGGCGCTGGCACCATTGTGATGTAAGCAACACACAGCATACAGACATTGCTGTGTGTCACTTACATCCCCTGTGTTCTTCTTACTGTGGAGGGACGCTGCACGGAAGAAAAACGGGTGCCTCCAGCCCGCCGTTTCGGGGCAGTTTGTTTTGCCCCTCTGAGTCCAGGACCCAAGATCTCATGCTTGGTGGTACCATCAAACCTCTGAGTGATGGAAGCAGTAATTAGCAATAGCTCAGCCCATGCTACACATTTGCTTTCTCTGTTTTATTGAAGGTTGAGGTTTATTTGATATGTCTTTCAACCTGTGAAGTGAAGGCACTCTTGACAGCTTAAAATAACTTTTTCTCCATTACACATTTCTGCCAGGATGAAAGTTATATATGTGTCATTTCTAACTGTAATATCACAGCTAAAGGCCCAGGAACCATGCCACAGAAATAGGTGGTAATCTATGCTGGGTCAAGAGTCAAGTTCACTGCCCATGGCAGCAGGGGGTGAGAGCTGGCAGTGAAGGAAACTGCCAATAGATGTCTAGTTTAAAAAACAAAACAAAACAATATTTTGAAAACACTATGGAGCTGTCAAAACCATGAATAAACCATTCCTGTTAAAGCAAAGAAACCATTCTGAGCCCTCCATTTCCAATAGCAGGATATAACTGCCAATGGCAGGAATGGAGAGCCATTCACCTCTGCTATGAAAATAAAAGCACTTTCATAAAACAAGAGCATTCAGTTTTGTGGATTTTTATTTTTTGCCTCGGCAGGATCAGAGAGATTTTGTCATGAATTTTGATTAAACTTTCATAAATTAGCAATAACATTTTCTCCAAAGTTTATTGCCAGCTAACTGTGTTGTTGAGCAAAGGAAATTGAACTCATTTTGGAAACAAAGCCCACTCCAACCTGCTTGCCAACCCAAACCTTTCCAGCCCAGTAAACTTTCTCTGTTAATAAGGACAAAAGTTCCAATGGCACAATATGCATACTGTCTATTACAATCCACTCTCTTACTGTTTTCCACTGAGCTGTTTTGTCTTTCTTTCTTTCTCACACACACACTCTTTAGAATTTCCTTGCAAATTATTATCTGTACTCTTCCAAACTTGTGGCTCTCTGGAGCAAGTAGATCCTTCTCTCGTGTGTGCAGAAAGTGGCATTTGGGTCCCATTAGGATCCCACACTCATTTTACAGTACACAATTATCGCACTGTGGCTCCACTTGAACTCCCTCTGGTATACCAGGGTTTGCAGTTTTGCGAAGTGCTGGAAATCTCTGGCTGACAAGTTTAAATCTAAACTGAAAACCCCGGGATTCCATAGCAAGGGACTATGGCAGTTAAAGTGAAATGTAGTGCTATAATTGTGTAGTGTGAAAGGGCCCTCAGAGCATTGAGTTTACTATCAGTATATACGAGGAATGATAGGGTTTTTACAGGATTGCATGTTCCTCCACTACAGTGAAGACAGGCCAATATCACAGGAAACTTATCCCCTTATGTTCACTCCTGTCTATTGAATGGATATTACATTCTTATTTCACAGAGCTCAAAAATTTGATTAGTCAACCCCACAACCCTTGTGAATGCCATATTCAAGCTGAGAAAGAATCTAGAGTTGAATTTTCCTTGCTCATATGCCCGGCGAGTTATCTGTTGAGCTGCATTGGCTCCCAGCACCTTCTTTCTAATAACCTTTGTTTTCCAAGCACAACACAAATCACTTCATAACATACTGCCTAATAAGTGTAGGCCTCAGTTGGTGCTTGAATGTATTACATTTCTCTGTAGTGAATTAGGATGACAGTGCTAATACAGATTGATGATTTATGAGCTGGTACTGATTTGTTAGTATATCTATATCCCATCTTTCCTCCAGTGAGTTCAAGGTATGTGACACAGGTATCCTACCCTCCAAGCTTACTCAGTGAATTAGGGCAGGCTGGCAGAGAGTGAGAGCGAGGGAGAGAGAGAGAGAGAGTAACTGGGACAAACTTACCCACTGTGTTTCAGGACTCAATGGGGACTTGAACCAGGATCTCCTAAGTCCCAGTTTAATACTCTTGCTACAATACTGCTTGTTCTGTTCACGAATACTGAGCTTTTAGTTATATCTGATTCCACTTAGAAAAGAAAAACTGCCCACGTAAGTTACTTCAAGGAATGAGATGGCTTTTCACAAGGATAAAAACAAAGACCAGCTGAATCGTTGTGCCTGATGATGTTAAAATGATTCACCAAAGCCAATAGATAAGTGCAAAAGTGAGCAGAAGTTAAAATTGGCTTTACTCTACTTGTAGATCTTTGGGAGACTTGGCAAGGATTTTTGACAGAAACAAAATTCAGCCCTCCATATGTTCTGAAACTGCAAGTCCCAAGCATTCCTCACCACTTGCTGCAGTGGCTAAGGGTGCTGAGAGTTGCAGTCCAATGACATTTGGAGGACCACATGTTTCTGATCCCTGCCCTGAAGTGTCCTGTTGAAATGAAGGAAGCTGAAGGTAACCAGAGAGTATTTTTGTGTGGGAAATGCTGTTAGCTCCATTAATTTCTGATACTCAAATTCCTGGCCTCAAAATTCTCAAATTTTAAGTAGGTTTCTTTTTTGCACTAGGCTCTAGATAATGGTTTTTGGGATTGTAATAAAAAACTAGATTTCATAAGCCTGATCTCCCCTCCCCTCCTCTCCCCCAGTACCATACCACCACTCTTTGCAGCCATTCAGAATAAGCTTCACCCTAGCAATCCAATCTAGCTAAATTTGTTAACAGTTCATCCACACTTTTTAAGACTAACAAGAGGCACTTTCCATTTCAGAGAATTCTTTGCCTAACTCATTCCTCATCTCCCCTCACTTTGGTTGGCTTCAGATGGTATGAAGCCATCTCAAGTCTACTAACCTAGAATCCATCTGGTATGGTTTCTATGCAGTTTAATCAGTGCTCAGATCACCTAATCAAGTATCTGCTTCATATTTATGCTTTGATATCGTACACATTTGTACTAGATCACTTCCATGTGGTAGCGGGGAACTGTAGACTTCCAATAGGTTTTATTATTATTTTTCAATTGTCCTTAGAAGATGTCAATGGGAGAGATTCCTGTTAGCATCATTTATGAGATATACATACTATAGTTGTTGAAATACGGAAGGGTAAAACTACCATTGCAGCAGAGTTGGAGTACAAATGAATTGTAGCAGTATGTTCCAGGCTCTGGATTTGCAAGATTTTAGTGGCTTCTTTCTTTCCTTTTCTTTCTTTCCTTCTTTCTTTCTGGTGCAGTATTCCTTCCAAATGATTTTTTTTTAGTTTCAGGGAAAGGGGAGGAGAGGGATTACTAGCAAATCAGAAGACAGACTAGCTGAAAGAAACATTTCAGATATGTTGGCCGGTAGCCTCGCTGAAGTTGCCAAGCATGAAGCAACTGGTCTGCTCAGAGTGACTCTCCCCTCCATTAATAGATACTTGAACCAGAAAGCAAAATCAATTTATGATTCTGATTTTGTTTTGTGGCTTTTTATTCATTCCACACATGTCCCCTTAACATGGATTAATTTAACAGATCTGTCATCTTGCTTCATGTGTCAAGATTTGTGCTTTTGGGTTGATGAACAGAGCCATATAGTTCCTAAGCGTTTGTTGTTGTGTGCTTTCAAGCTGTTTTCAATTTATGATGACCCTGATGTGATTCTATTATGGGGTCTTCTAGGCAAGATTTGTTTGAAGTATGTGTATGTGCATGCCTTTGCCTTCCTCTGACACTGAGCATGTATGACATGCCCAAAGTTACCCAGTGGGTTTTCATGGCTGAGCGGCAATTCAAGTCCTGGTCTCCAGAGTCGTAGTCTAACACTCAAACCACTATAATCTACTATGTTCAAAATAGTTCCCCATGTTGCAATCCTAGATGTGTTTACTCAAAAGTAAAATTAATGGAATATAGATGATACAAGGGATGAAAACACCTGTGCAAAACCATAACACCTCCATTTAATGGTCATGCTCATGGACAAAGTGCAAATCTATACCAAAAGTATGTGACAGAATTAATTCTTTTCCTTTTGACCCCAGTGCAGCATTTAGGAAATTCCTTTTAAGAAGAATGAAATTCCTTTTAAGAAGCCAACCATAACTGATTAGAGGCAAGACAGTGTTCTGATTCCCAACGCACCATCCTACTACTAATCAACTATGGATGGCTTTAGTATGTTGTTATATTCATTCTTAAGAGGAGCTTTCCAAGGTCTGGTACAGATTTTCATCTTCATAGATTACATTTTTTTTTAGTTTCAGGGAAAGGGGAGGAGAGGGATTACTAGCAAATCAGAAGACAGACTAGCTGAAAGAAACATTTCAGATATGTTGGCCGGTAGCCTCGCTCAAGTTGCCAAGCATGAGAATGGACTGACACTTGAAGTACTTACACCTATTTTATAAGGCACCTGCAATATTTTGGAAAAAGGCAAAAGTAGGATAAAAGGACATTGATATATCTGACATTAGTAAGAGATAGTTGAGGCTGTCCTTAGAATTGGAGTGTATGCATTGTGAACATGGCTAGGACTGCGCTGTGACAAAATGGAGCAGGTGTTTTATTTGATGTTTTTAAATTATGGGCTTTGGTTTACTGGTGAAGACTTTGGTGCCAACTTGAATGCAATGTTCTAACATTATTCCTCACTGAATCCATGGCAAAGTTCCCATTCATTTTAGTGGAACTGTATCACATCAATAGGTTTTAAAGACTACTGCTAAACTGAATCTTCACCAAAATTCAGTTCCCTGAAACTGATTATATGTGATGTGGACTTCTACCAGAAGGTCATTGCAGAATACCCACCCACAAACACCCTGAGATCTAATCTTCCCTTTTCTGTAGTGAAGAGGATGCTGGTGCAACCAACCCTGGAGAATAACATCTACATCTGCAGTGGGAAAAGGGAGACTTGCCAGATGCGAAGACTGCAAATCTCAATGTTCATTGGCTGTATTGGCAACATCTGATTGGAACTGCAATCCAACATCACCTGGAGGACCTCACTTGACCCATCTTTGGTCCAGTTTCAGTTCTTAATCCCACTCTGATTAAACTATTAATCTGTGGTATCCTGAATTCTTTCTTTCTCATATTCAAGACATTGTCCTTATACAATATTAAAAAATCCAGGAGACTCTACAGAGTTAAAGGGGGTGGTGGTGGTGGTGTTAGTAAATAAGGGTCAGTAGGTTGCAAAGTCTTCATATTTTTTAATTCCCCCTTCCCTGGAAGGACCTTGTGTTCCAGGCCAGGCCTGGACTTAGCTGGATAATATACAACAAACCCCTTGGTGTGCAACATCCCCTAAGGACAAAGCAGCCATTGGGATCCTGATGGGATATTTATTGAAAATAACTGTGGGAAAGGGATAAACGTATTAATTGCTGACCCAGAAGCAGAATCCCCCTTACACACAAGAAAATGTTTCACCTTACCATAGCAGATTTGAATGAGTGCAAAGATTTCCCATTAGAGCAAACAAGATAATCAGCCTGAGGTTTATGCCCTTGTGGAAGCAGAAAGCTTTTAAGAGCCATTAACACTTTAATTCACACTTCCTTATCCTCCATATAAGCTTTGATTAATTACTCAATCCACCTTGATCCTCCTGGGAAATGGCAGTTCAGTAGAATGAGGCCTAGCTTCAGCTTGAGAAGGCTTTCCTCTGAAATGTTGCACTGCAGAGGTAACTATTTAGGAGACCAGGCCTGCCCAAATTCTGACCTACCTAGCCAAATCACAGCCCACCAGCAAGGGTTCTTTGCCCCAAACTACAAAGATTAGGCTGTTTAGTACCTAGCACAATATCATGTGATATGTCTTTCTCTGCATCTTTCTCTATAGGGACCTTATCAGACAGGAGGAATTTCTCTTTATTGTGATTGGAGCCAATTCAAATTCACGTGAATTCACTAATTTAGCGAATTTACGTGAATTCCAATTGCATTCGGAATGCGTTCAGAATGACTTCCCATTGCCCGAAATTGAGTGAGATGCTTTAATTCACAATAACGTAAAACCTATGATTGCGTTCGGAATGACTTCTCTTTTGCCCAAAATTGCGTGAGATACTTTAATTCGCAATAACATGAAACCCCATGATTGCATTCGGATTGCCATTAGATTATACTTCCAATTTCCAACGTCTGATAAGGTCCTAGGACAAGAAGGGGAAAATGCATTGCCCTCAAGACACCATTAGATGGCAGCTTTCACAATCTCTCACCATTGGCTGGACTGGCCAAGACTTAAGGCTTAGAGTACAATAGGTATGAAAATTAATTTGATAATGCTGTACATTAGAAAGTGGGAAATCAGTTTCATTATCATCAACACTAATTACTGCATTTGTTTAATTGGTTAGATAATCATTAATTAACCAGCTACTGAAAAAATTAGTTTAGATCCTAGGAGCATATTTCATTAGTGACACCTATAAAATGCTTTTTTTCTCCCTTTAAAGTAGGCTTCTTCAAAAGGGAGGAGGGAAATTTTTACTTTGTGTGATACACAATAGTATACTAAAAAACACCTCCCCCCCCCAAAACCCCCCAAAACTCAGAATAGAATCTATAGAGAAACAGAACTGAACAAGTACTTTACTATCTAAAAAGACAGGCCAGGGGAAGGGAAGGAGGGAGGGCAGGGCAGGGAGGGAGACACCAGCCATTCAAGACTAAAGAGCCTGACACTCTTCAAGTACCAGAACTACTTTGAAGGCTAAGCAAACACATCAGTCCCTGCCCTCACAATTCCATTCATACTGATTACTAAAGAACTGCTTCCCATTTATTTCTTTGCTGATGTTTTCCAGAACTTTAGCTATCTCACTATTCAAAACATCAATGATACAACAAACAGGGTTGCCCACCTAGCAGCAGACCCATGTTATGCATTTTCTCAAATCTCAATCATCTTTTTCTATTGCCTGTGTTTGAAAGATCACGCCTAAAAATAAAACCTGTCATTTTTCATCTTGATTGCTACAGTAGTAATTACTGGCCCTCCACATCTGTGGCTTTGACTTTTGCAGATTTGATTATTCATGGATCCGATTAATACGTTTTCTCTAGAAATCTCTAGCATGACCCTGCAAGATGTTGACCATAGAGTCACATTGGAGGACCTTAGCAATTCAAAGGGAAAACACTTCTCTAGGCATTTGTAAGTCCTTCACCACTATTCTATGGTCAGCCTCTGGCAGATGTTTAATATAGTTGTGCTGAAAAAACTAGAGATACCTAAAAAAGTGTTTTGTCAAGTAAAAAAAAAAAGGTGGGTTTTTTTAAATTTGTGAGTTTCCCACTTTCATGGGGGTCCTGCACCTCTAACCCCAGTGAATGCGGAAGGCCCACTGTGCTTCTCTTTGTTTTTATTCCACCCTACTGAATGTTCCTTCCTTGGCTACCTTAACAATTAAGTTACCTTTACTTTTGAGCAGGGATTTCAGCCCTCCTCGTCTTTTATTGTGGATTCTGGACAATTCCACAGTTCTCATGCCACAACCTGTTAACTATATAAAGCATGGATCTATAAAAAGCATAGTGGCCTTCTCTCTCCCCCCCCCACCCCTTTTTGATTTTGTTTTGTTTTTGCATTGATGAGTGCAACGAATTTTTAAAAGTGTAAAGTGCATTTGTATGAAACTGAGGAGCTTATCGCTTGACGTTTTAAATCAGCTCCAGCCTCCTGGGCTGCAGCTCGGACGTGGGATGGAGGCAGGGATTATTGCACACTAAATCACCAGCTGCCATCAGCCTGGATCCCAGAGGGGGCCAAGCCATGCTCCATCAGAACTTTTTAGAAGTTGGAAACCTTCCTAACTTCTAAAAAGTGCTGATGGATTATATATTATTATTATTTTGTATATATGTGTATGTAAATTTTGTAATATTTGTTTGTATATGTACATTTGAAATGAGAATAAACTTAAAAAAAACAAAGTGCTGGTGGGGCATGGTTTGGACCCGGGCTGATGGCGGCCAGCAATTTGGCAGTGATTTAGTGTGCAATAATCCCCGCTTCTATCCCGCAAAGCTCCTGAAGGCTGTGGTAGCGGATCAGACCCTCCAGCATTAGAGAGATGAAAACTGGGGCCAAATCAGTGGTCACTCATCCCCCCCCCCCATGACATAGCTATGGCTCCTGCCTCCAAAGCTAAAGAAAGAATTCCTGTTACAGATAGCTGGACTCCCCCTTCTCCAATCCTGATTTACCAGGCATCAACTTTTGTGAGCGATGAGGCTCTGTTCTGTTGATCAGGATACGGCAGACTCCCCCCCCCCCCAATCTTGTGAGTGATCTTTGGTTTTACAGCCAGAAGCAGGATCTCTAATTCCTCCTTGCACCAGAGATCACTTGTGGGAACAGGGGTGGGAATGTCAGTCGATTCCATCCCAATCAACAGCCCCCACTTGCAGTGGTTCCTCCCCAGCAAATCAAGTCAGGTCAGTGTTGGGACTGTAAAAAACACACACAACATTTACAATCTTTATGTATGCCCTACCTTATTGAATATGTAGGGGTCATGAATATGAATAAGTTATGAATGTATAGCTCTGGGTTACATATTTGTAAGTGCAATCATGATTCCAATCATGATTCCAAACAACGTCAACAGAAAATGCTTTAGGACATTTATAGAAACCTATCTCCCTGTATTCATGGGGTACCTAAACATTGTGAGATATACTGCAGAGAGACAGAAATAGTAATTTCCAATAGCTGCTTTTGGCCCAGTCCTCCTTCCAGAAAAGGAGGTGGATTTTTCTGCAGGCCTGCTGTTATTCTCTTCTCAGGAGTGATGTCAGACATCCTTCTGGCCACCTTCCTGAGCAATTACTTCTGAATTAGAACAACCCTCCTGCCTCCCTGCCAGGGTCACAAAGCAATATTAAAAACAAACAAGACATATGGCTAGGCTTCCTCTGCCCCCCCCTTTTTTATTTTAGAAATTAACACTACTTTTAAATGTCCTTGTAATTTTATTGAACATAATGTGGTTTCTACCATGTCAAAGCACAACATCACCACCCCTGTATTTAAAAATACTTTAAATATTCTCTACACTAATAAAAGAAAAATGAGAAGTTGCTACTCAAGATAGATTGTATATGTTTTTATTGTAGCTTGGGACTCCAAAATACATTAAACTATAGCGTACATTTATTTATTTATTTATTTATTTATTTATACCTCGCTCTTCAGCCCTAAAGGCTATCAGAGCGGCTTACAATTATTATTTTTAATTAGACAGTTCCCTGCCCTCAGGCTTACAATCTAAAAAGACACGACACAAAAGGAGAAGGGAATGGTGGTGGGGAAGGGGAATTACATTCCTTTCTCTTCTATATCAAACAAACAAACAAACAAACAGTATCATTTGCAGAGTGATGCTGCAACAGAAGCACACATCCAAATATAGTGGACCCTTGGTATCTGCTGCAGTTTGGTTCCGTACCCCTGCCCCATGGATACCAAAATCTGTGGATGCTCAAGTTCCATTAAATATTGGAAACAATATTTAGCTATTGTTTTTCTTCATTCGAGTCTCAATCTATTAGACTCTTTTCTCCTTTGTAGCTTCGGGTTGCTGTCATTTATTGCCCTCCTGGTTCTGCTAATCAATTCCTTTCGGACTTTGAGTCATGGCTAGCCTTTTTTCTCTCAGACTCAGTTCCCTCTCTAATTTTAGGTGACTTTAATATCCACCTTGATGTTCCTAAGAATCCTTCAATCCTAGTGTGATTCACGTTTATTACACTAGGGGGCAAACAGGATTTAAACAGGAATTAAACAGGAAATGTCCTATGTTAAACATAAGGCATTTCCTGTTTAATTCCTGTTTAACTCTCGTTTAAATCCTGTTTGCCCTCCTTGTGTGATAAACCTATGATAAAATAAATGTCTCGCTTTAGATCCCTCTTAGCTTCTTTTGATCTTCAACCTCATTCCAACTCTTCATCCCATTCTTCTGGTTATTGTCTTGACCTAGTTCTTGCTAATAAGTGTGTCATTTCTGACTACTTGGCATCTGACTATCCATTGTCAGACCATCACCTAATTTCTTTTACTCTTACTTATATCCCATCTCCTCATCATGTTGTTCAACGCACTTGTTGGAATCTTCAATCTGCTAATTCTGATAATCTCAGTCAGACCTTGGATGCTTCTCTCTCTTCTCTAAATCTTGAGAACTCTGCCGACACAGCAATGCCTTTATTCAACTCCACTCTTTCTTTAACCCTTGACAGCTTTGCCCCTGTATCTGTACACATGTCCTCCTCTATGTCTAGGCCTCAGCTCTGGCTCTCTCCCATAGTTAGGTTTCTCCGGTCCTGCTCTCAAGCAGCCGAACGCCTTTGGAAAAAGTCCAGGGACTGGGCCGATTTCATTCACTATAAATTTGTTCTTTTATCCTTCTCACGTGCCTTGTCTATGGCAAAACAGAATTAGTATAAATCATTGATCTGCGCCAACGAGAGGCGCCTACAGCATTTGTTCTCCTGCTTCAATACACTGCTAAAACCTTCCTCTCCCCCTGTCTTATCATTATTTTTCCCCAACTGACTTTGCCAACTACTTCCTCACAAAAGTCACTACTCTTCGATTCGAAATTGTTCCTTCTGATTTGCCCCCTACCACCAATCTCCTGGTATCTTCTACTAATAAACTCTCTATGTTTCCACCTGTTTCTCTGGATGAACTCTCTATGCTGCTAACTTCTTCCAAACCTTCTCTTCATCCTATCCCCTCCCATCTTCCAATCTCTATAACCCCTTCTTTTCTGCCCTTGCTCCTTTATATCTTTAATCTCTCTCTCTAATCGGGTTCCTTCCCTTTGGATTTCAAACATGCTCTCGTTTCCCTAATTCTGAAGAAACCATCTCTCGACCCCTCTTCTTTGTCTAGCTACTGTCTGATCTCTCTTCTTCCTTTTCTCTCTAAGATTCTGGAATGGGTAGTTTATTCTTGCTGTCTTGAGTTTCTCGAAGCCAACTCCATCCTGGACCCTTTTCTGTCTGGTTTCCGCCCATGGCACTCTGCAGAGACGGCCTTCACCAAAATCTCAAATGATCTCTTGCAGGCCAAGGCGAATGGCCTCTACTCTATTCTCATTCTTCTAGACTTGTCTGCAGCCTTCGACACCGTGGATCACTGTCTCCTGGTTGATTTACTTTCTAACATCAGGTTCTCCGACTCTGTTCTCAACTGGTTTAAATCTTACTTGTCAGACAGATCTTTTGTGTGGTCACAGGTGGTCAGACTTCCTCCTCTGTTCCCTTATCTGTTGGAGTTCCTCAGGGTTCTGTCCTGGGTCCCCTTTTATTCTCTCTATACACATTTTCCCTTGGTAAACTCATCAGTTCTTTTGGTTTCTCCTATCATCTGTACGCCGATGACACTCAGCTGTATCTTTCCACCCCTGACCTTTCACTGGGGCTTGAACAGCAAATTTCATCTTGTCTGGCTGCCATCTCTCAGTGGATGTGCATCGGCGCTAGAAATTCAACATGTCTAAGACAGAGCTTCTTGTCTTCCCACTGAGCCCACCCTCCAATACTCCTTTTCTGTTTCTGTTGACGACGCTTCTATTCAACCAGTTCAGCAAGCCCACAATCTTGGTTTCATTTTTGATTCCTCTCTGTCATTTACTCCCCAGATTCAGGCCACTGCCAAGACCTGTAGATTCTCTCTTTACAACATTGCTAAAATCTGTCCATTCCTCTCAGCCTCCACTGCCAAGACTCTGGTCCATGCCCTGGTGGTCTCACGACTAGATTATTGTAACCTTCTTCTGACAGGGCTTCCTCTCTCTCACCTCCATCCAGAACTGAGCTGCACGTATTATCACATCTGCTCACCGCTTTGACCATGTTTCTCCTCTTTTATCCTCCCTTCACTGGCTCCCCTTCCCCTTCCGCATCCAGTACAAGCTTTTGTTATTGACTTTCAAAGTCCTCCATGGACTAGCCCCTCCATACTTGTCTGAACTTCTTTCTCCTCACACTCCTTCTCGTATCCTCCGCTTTGGTAGTCAAGGTCTCCTGTCCCAGCCAAGGATTTCCACTGCCCTGTCCCAGATTCATCCCTTCTCACTTGCTGCCCCTCACTCCTGGAACCTTCTTCCCCCACATGCGTGCCTCATCACTTCTCTAACCAGTTTCAAAACTGAGTTAAAGACTATATTGTTTAGGGAAGCATTCCCAGAATTGTGCCATCTGCCCCAGGATGCCTCCTTTTAACTATGTATTAAGAACCCTAGCCCTCCCTGCTGTCATCTACCTTGATCCAGGCCCCAGAGGGAGGGAAGAACCACTGGACCTCATCCCCTTTCCCACCACTTTTCCCTTCTCTTTTTGTGTTGTCTCTCTTAGATTGTAAGCCTGAGGGCAGGGAACTGCCTAATTTATAAGATTGTATGTACAGCACTGTGTAAATTTACAGCGCTATATAAATAAAGGTTAATAATAAATACAATGGTGCAGTAAAATGGTGTGTCTTATATAAAATGACAAAATCAAGGTTTGCTTTTTGGAATATATATATATATATATATATATATATATATATTCAGGCCGTGGATGCTTGAATCCATGGATAAAGCTTCTGGAGTTTATCACATTGGTTTTTCTCCCGCGATAAACATGGGACGTAACTTTCAGAAAGCGGATCTTACTGCATTTTGCCATTGATGGGGAGTACTCAGTCCATTTATAACCTAGGCTTCTCTGGGCTCCTCCCATATCTTTCCAAGAATGGGATTTTCCCATTTTTGGAAAGATGCAGAAGAACCTTTGGTTGCAAACAGGCTGCATATTCCCTGGCAACTGGGAAATGCAATAAGATCCACTTTCTTAAAGGTAGTTCATGCGTCTATCATGGGAGCAAAACCAATGTGATAAACTCCTCAATGGATACAGAGGGCAGACTATATTGCTGAAGAATGAAGGTAGCACAGCAGCCCAGCCATCTCAGGCATCAGCATACCATTGTCTGCCCTCCTTAGTCTCTGACTTTGTAGGAATTCTCTCAATGGGCTTTTAAATCTCTGTTATTGCTAAAGATGCCAAGTCAGCAATGTCTCCTTTCCTGGAATTTCTGGCCCAAAACCTTAGGCCAGGAGTCAGGTGCCCCTAAAGGCACAAGACACAGGGCAGGCAAGGGATTGGAAAGGATTTTGGAACAGCTATTGGGCCAGCTAGAAATGGGGAGAATCCACATGAACAGGCCCAGGATTTGGAAAAACTTAGCTATCCTGGTCTTATGGCAAACTAAGGGAGGGGAAGAACAATTGTGACACCTGGCAACAACATGGGTGTTATTCTGGCACTGTCAAAAATTGCCTTTTTATTAAAACCTACCAGGCCTAACTGATTTTACCCAGTTTGCATATACCATGTTTCCCTGAAAATAAGACAGTGTCTTATATTAATTTTTGCTCCCAAAGATATTCTAGGTCTTATTTTTAGGGGATGTCTTATTTTTCCCTGAAAAAGAATTCACATTTATTGTTGAACAAAAAATAGAACATTTATTATATACTGTATATATATTTATATACAAAAACTTTGCTAGGTCTTACTTTTGGGGGAGGCCTTATATTTAGCAATTCGGCAAAACCTCTACTAGGTTTTATTTTCAGGGGATGTCTTATTTTGGGGAAAACAGGGTATGCTATGGTCAGCATGATAAATTGTTTCAACTTGTTTTGAATGGTTTCGTTTTAAGTGATAAATGATCTCATGTAGTTTTAGTCTTTTAAAATAGTTATTGGCCCAGTACAGACAGCCCAAAAGGGCCGTCCCTGCAGCGTAAATAGGGCTGGGGAGCACGCAGCATCCGCACACTCCCCACCCCTAGCACGTATGGATAGCAACATTTTTAAATTGCACTGTCCATACGTGCGTGTGTCGATGACATCATGGCGTGTGCCGCATCCAGATGGACCAGCGCGTGCCTGACAGCATTCCGCCACTTGAAGACACCTAGCTCTCCCTTTCAGAGGCGCAGACAGGATTTCCAAAATGAAGCTCCTTTCCAGAGAGCATTTTGTTGCTGCAGCAACCAGATTGCCACAGCAACGAAGGCAGGGAAAAGGGGCCCAGGAGTCCACTTTTTCCCTTGGCTTCACTGGTCAGGCTGTCCTTGGAGCATGAAGCCCCAAAGACAGCCTTTTCCAGGCCATAGAGAAGGGATGTTTTGCCCTTTCTCCGTGGCCTGGAAAAGCGGCAGATTTGGGCCTCTAGGGCTGCCAGTGAGGCTGCCCTGGCCCCAATCCGAACTTTAAAAGAGCATCCACAGACCACCCTTTTTGGGCGGTCTGTAAGCCCCATTATTGTTATTTATTGTCCTAAATTGAACTTATTTTATGCTACCCTGAAATCCTTGGATACAGGACAGGAGATATATATTTTAATAAAATAAAATAAAAGCAGCAGCTTCTACAGTTGCCACCAGTCCCAGTGGGGCTAGCATGTTGCGTGGCCCTATCGACAGCATAAATAACTTTACAATGTTGCTTATGAATTGCAGGGTTCTCCCTTACTTCCTTGTTCCAAATGAAGGATCCATGTCCATGCACTCTCTGGCATTACTCCCTATCACTTTTCCTCACTCCTCTTTTGTGGTATGCCAATCTTGTGCCAATACAACTTTCAGTATTGAGGCAATAAATCCTGCCAACAGGTGGGGATATGTGGAGATGAATGCTAAGGTTTCAAAGCCACTTTACACAGAAAAATCAAGGCTCCTGCTCTTCTTCCACCACCACCACCACCATCACCACCAGTGTGACTGTCCTTGAGAACTGTTTCCTCTATCAAACTGTAACAATGCTCTGAGACTTCATCTTGCACTCTTAACCTGGCAACCCTGTTTCCATCCCTCTGGTGTTCTTTCTCTCCCAGCATTTCAGTTCTTAGAGAGAGATCTTTCCATGAAGACTCTTCTGTACAGTTATGGTGGCAACAGGAGGTGGGTTGGATGCTGTGAATCTTTGTAGAGAAACATGAGATACACAAAGATAAGATTGATAAACAGACTAAGAAGGAATGTGGCAGTGCCCTGTGGGGTTGTTATATGGACGGAGGATTAAACGTATTAAAAGATCAAGGGAAGTAACAGTGCCACTCTATTCTGCTTTGGTTAGGCCCTACCTGGAATACTGTGTCCAGTTCTGGGCATCACAATTCACAATTCTGGGCACCACAATTCAAAAAGGATGTTGACAAGCTGGAGTATATCCAGAGGAGGGTTACCAAAATGGTGAAGGGTCTGAAAAACATGCCTTATGAGGGACTTAGGGAGCTTGGTATGTTTAGCCTGGAGTAGAGAAGGTTAAGAGGTGATATGATAGCCCTGTTTAACTATTTGTCAAATTGAGGATGAGGCAGGCTTGTTTTCTGCTGCTCAAGAGAATATGACCCAGAGTATTGGATTCATGCCACAGGAAAAGAGATTTCACCTCAACATTAGAAAGAACTTCCTGACTATAAGAGCTGTTCAACAATGGAACACACTCCCTTGGAGAATGGTGGAATCTCCTTCTTTGGAGGTCTTTAAACAGAGGCTGGATGGCCTTCTGTCACAGGTGATGCTTTAATTATGAGTTTCTGCATAGCAGGGGGTTGGATTGGATGGCCTTTGTGGTCTCTTCTAACTTTATGATTCTATGATTTTATGAGAAAGGGTTGCCTGGCAGCCAGTGTCCCATTAACTATTATCTGTTTTAAGGATTAGTGCCTGCACTGGCATGGCTTCTTGGAAAATACATGCAAATTCTCTAATTCCCTAGCATGGATGGCTTTCCTTTTGTCAGCAGATGAAGGCCTTTCTGTTGAAGCAGGCTTTTACTACTTTGTTTATTTATTTTGTTTAACTTTTATATCCTTTAAAAAAATCTGTACTGTTTTAAATGAGGTTATTTTAATTGCTTTTTGCTATGATTTCCTTTGTGAGCTGCCTTGAGGCCCACTCCAGGGGAAGGCAGCCTATATAATTAATGAATTAATGCATAATAGTAAATAATAATAATAATAATAATAATAATAATAATACCCCTTGCCATCTCAAACAATCTCATCCCATTCCAATGCATTCTCTGTGCCACTGTTTGAAGAAGCCACCTGCCACTTACTGCATTCCCACTTACTCTTTCTCTTTTGGCATTAGCAGCAATTTATTTCATTTGAACAGAATGGAGAAAGGCAGAAAAGCCAAGTTTAAAAAACCAACAACACTCAACTAACCTGATTCTCTTGTGAACCTCATGTTTTCACTGTGCCTCCTCCTCTCTTGGTCCCTTCCTCCCTTGCTGCAGAAGACCTCATCAAGAAGTAGCCACCCATTGAGCCCATGTGTTAACCTGAAACTGCAGGTTAGCTACAGGCTGGAAGCCTGTAGTTTGCATGTGACACAACATGATGTGAAAAATTGTGACATCTTTTTTCTGCTTTAGCGATTGATGTCTCTGTACTTCCTGAAAGCAATATGAAAGTAGAACCAATCAACATGATTCTTGGGGCCTAGATTTTTATAGCCCTGTTCTCGAGTGCTCTATTAGATATGCAACTATGATCAAGATTGATTGATTGATTTGAGACCTAAGATAAACTCAACTTCCAAAGGTCTTCTTCTGTATCTACTTCCTACAGAACTGTGACATTATTTCTTTTCTCCTACCACTGCAGTTCAAAACCTCCTCCAACCTTCCCAGAGCAAGTTGTAGGGTACATGGGAGAGGTTGCTCCAGTGTGGAAAGGGATTACTGGCTCTGGGGAAGATTGTGGAAACGGTCTGGTGAATGTTGGAAACAAAGTGTGTGTGTGTATGTGTATATGTGTGGAAGGGGGGGACTTACTTGGTTGTAGCTTTAAAGAATTACAATCTCTCCACTGGCATTTGCCACCTAATGCCTTTTCAGCTGCACATAGAAATCTTATTCTGTGAGACTCTTTTTTTAAAAGATAGATTTTGTAGCATTCTTTTATTTTTGTTTTGCATTCATAAATATGAAAGACCTGGGGGGATGTTATTTTGAAGGGATGTGTGCAAAGTCATTAAATAAATAAAATAAATGAGTCAGAGAATTGATGGCAGCCAACTGTGCTGCAAGTGTCTTGTGAACTGGCCCCAAGTGTCTCTGTTTAATGACGGTTATTATCTCCCCAAATAAATGGCACTATTTGGCTGCTGACAGGAGATTAGCTGGGTAAGCAACAAGAATTGTACAGGTACAGTGCATTGTCCCTTGGAGCAAATAATTGATTTCTTTTAGAAGATAACAGTGTTGCATAAACTATTGGGGTGGGGGAAATTCCTAGCTAAGCAATCAGACTTACTGCTGAGATCCTTCCTTGGGGAATTTCATCAAAAGAGCAGCCTGTTCTTCTGTCATTGCCATTTAAACAGATAATTGCTGGAAATGTTGCTTTGTAGAGACTCAAACACATATGTGCAACCATCTCTGTTCATAATTGGTTTTGTGCAGTTATCTGTCACTGGGCGAAAGGGCTTTTTCTCCCAAGTAAATCTGCAGAGTTGTAATTCCTTGTTCTTTTGGAACTCATGGAAGCCTACAAATCATTCCATAGCATCTGAAACCAAGGATTTAAAATTGAACAGTCATATTCTCCTATACAGGTTGGTTCAGAAATAAGTCCTTTACTTCTGAACAGAGGTTTACTTCTGAACAGAGATAGCAATAGCAGCAACATTTCTATACCACTTCATACTGAACTATGCAGTCTCTAAGCAGTTAATAACATGTAAGCTAATTGCTCACAACAAGCTGGATATTCATTTTAGCGATCTTGGAAGGATGTCAGGCTGGATTGAATAGAACTCACAACCTTGTGGCTGTAAGTGACTGCAGTACTGGCATTTAACCTCTCCACCACTAGGGCTCCCTGGTTGATAGAAATAGCAATAGCATTTACATTTCTATGGACCTTATCAGACGTTGGAAATTGGAAGTATACTCTAATGGCAATCTGAATGCAATCATGGGGTTTCACGTTATTGCGAATTAAAGTATCTCATGCAATTTTGGGCAAAAGGGAAGTCATTCCGCATGCAATCATGGGTTTTACGTTATTGTGAATTAAAGCATCTCACACAGTTTCGGGCAATGGGTGGTCATTTTCAGGTAATGGGAAGTCATTCTGAATGCATTCCGAACGCAATAGGAATTCATGTAAATTTGCTAAACTAGCGAATTCAAGTGAATTCGAATTGGCTCCAATTGGCTCCATTCACAATAAAGAGAAATTCCTCCCATCTGATAAGGTCCCTCAACACTTCCTACTGAACTGAGCACTCAATCTGTAAGCCAATTGCACCAAACAAGTTGGGTACTCCTTTTACTGACCTATGAAAGGATGGAAGGCTGAAGAGATTATCACACTTCATTTTTAGCCCGGTCCAGGCACAGGCGGTGAATGGGCTTGAACAGGTGAAAATGGATGTTATTGCACAGCAAAATGCTGCTGATGACACTGGGAGACTATAAGCTGTCCCCTAGCTGTCCTTAGCTTGCCAATTTTGAAGTGCAGAAGCTTTCCATCCTTGTAAAATTGGCGGGCTAAGCATGGCTGGGAAATGGCTTGTAGTCTCCTGGCGGCATTGGCAGCATTTTGCTGTGTAATAACACCCGTTTTCACCCTTTCAAGCCACTTCCCAATCTGTGCCCGGATTGGGAGAAAAATGAAGTAAATGAAGTGCTATAATTTCCTGAGTCAACCTTGGAGCCCTGGGATCAAACTCACAATGTTGTGGCTGCAGTACCCGCATCTAACCACTGCACCATCAGGGCTCCTTGGTACCCTGTTGCTCCTGAATAGAAATGTATAAGATTGGTTTTTAGGTACACTAATGAATAACCATCATAAAATCATTATTTTTGATCAGGAAGTGGTTAATATAAGAGCCAGGAGATCTGCAGTATATGCTAATATTGAATGTGTGCCCCCTGTTCTGCTAGACTACAACTCTCATCAGCATTCACGTAATAGTTATATTGACTGCAGCTGATGGTCACTGCAGTCCAGTAAATATCTTGAGTGCTGTGCATTCCACATCCCTGGAATGTAGTACCTGGGTGGGTGATACAGGCAAACCCTACACTAACCCCAAAGAACTTAAAGTCTAAAATGGATCACGGAGGAAAATAACCAAGGGACAAGATAAGAGGGAGAGAAAAAACTGGAGAGAAGGACAGTAGGATTTGTAGGACTATTAAGCACAGAAAAGAGGCTTTGGGGAATGTTCAGACGGGTGCAATTAATTGATTATTCTCTCCTATGCATGCCCAATGCAACGAAGCAGTGGGCAAAATAAACAGGGAGAGGCTGAGAAATAAATGGGTGAAAGAAACGGCTGCTTTCAAAACAGTAAGTGTTTGGAGAAGATGTCTAGGCAGGAGACTTGGTAATAGCAGCTCCATGAAGGAGAATAGGAAGGAGTGAGTTTAGCTTAAAGAAGCCTCTGGTTTCCAGAAACATTAGCAGAAACAATTTTTAAAGAACTGAAGTGACCGCATAGTGTCTATGCCAGCTTGGCTTATGATCAGGAGTGGTCTGAAAAAGCAGAAAGGAAAGTATTTCAATACCTTAAGATGCTACAGGTGAGGAACACATTTTAACACAAATAAAAAGAAAAACTTGATTTTTTTTATTGTTACAAAATGTAAGGCACTGATATGAGTACTAAGTGACCAGATGCAAGACTCCTCTGTCTTGAATGGTTTTACAGAAAAGAGAATTCTGTGAGGCTTCACTTGTCAAAAAGTTAGGGCCAGCACCCTTTCTATGGGCAGACCAGAAATTTAGCTGTAGGAGCCTTGGTGGCCCAGTAGTTGAATGAATGCACTGCAGCCACTCATTCACAAATAATAAGGTTGTGAGTTCTATCCCAGCCAAGGGCTCAGGATCAACTCAGGCTTGAATCCTTCTGAGGTCACTAAAATTAGTACTCAGCTTGTTGGGGGCAATTAGCTTACAGTTATAAACCACTTAGAGACTGCTTACTGTGGTATGAAGTGGTATATAAATGAAGCTGCTATTGCTATCTTCCTTTATTTCCATTTTAATTCAAGTCATTTCTAGACATTTGTTCCATGTATAGAAGAGTGCCTGTGTATATTGTGGGTTGAGCCTTGCACTCCCATGTGGAATGAACACCCCCCCCCAAAAAAAGGGGGGTTCAGCATTGTTGTTCTTCAGACTTCACTAAATTCCTATGACTAAAGCCTTTGTTTAAAATTATAAATGTTATAGGCAGGGATTTAGCCAAAAATCATGAAGTGGAGAGATCCATTTGGTAGGATGCTACAGGTATTGGAGGATATTATTATGAAAATGCCTGGATTACAAATTGCCCATCTGGTTTCTTATTAAAAGCCTAATTAGGTTGGCTGTTTCTCCACACATTTTGAACTGAATGTGACTAAGAACCGTCATATACTTCTCAGTGGAACTTCCCTGAGTGATACTTGGTCATGTTGAATATGAGTAGTTAGGCTCAGTGTCACAAAGTAATATTTGGGGTTATATCCTTCACAGCATTTTATTTTAATTGACTATTATATCCCGTGGTATTATGTAGATGTATGGTCAGAGCCAGGTGTTTTCTTTAGGGATGCAAAGAAACATCTGTGAGGTGTGGTTTTGGCGATTTATGAAAATAATGTCGAAAGGTTTAGAAATGTTTGTCCATTGTCAAATTACACATCATTACCCAGTATTTTCTTCCACTGAGTACTGAGGTCAGTAAACCAACATCAGCCCAAATCTTTGGATGGTTTATTTTTTAAAACACATAACAACTCCCACTGCAAGTTATTTGGGCATAGGCAGGCAACGAGAGACTCAACTATATACTCGACTATAAGTATATATAAGTCAGGGTGGGTTTTAGGCCCAAAATTCTGGATTTTGATATGACCCATGGATAAGTGAAGGTTAAGACTTAGGAGCATATAACTAAAGATCTAAAGAAAAGGAAAACAATGTCAAAGAACTTACAAAATTCCAACATTCTCCAGTCACGCTGGCACCTAGGGAAATGAGGCAACCGCTTTAATGTTTAGAGGCCTAATTATGAAATTTTCGGAAATTGTTCTCTGCTAAGAATTAGATGAACTGTTACCTCAGGAGGTCACTTTGAAGCTGGGCTAGAATGATATTTAAAGCAAAAAATCAAACACATTTTAAAAAAAGAATAATTGCTTAAAAACATGAATGTCCTGAGCGAGCTGGTTCTTCTGATGTTAGATATAACATCTTCCATCTTTCAGGGGCCATTTGCTAAGATTGCTTGTTGATCTGAGAGTTGTCACAAAATCTATTTAGGTGCCAGGCCCAAACCATCCATTGAGAAATACCAAGCAGAAGCTTAGCGGGACTGTATACAACCTCTCCACACTTTTCTAGAACAACCATCTGGGTCTCATTATGGTAAAGAGACTATTTTAGGTTAATCCAGTGGTTCTCAAACTTTTTACCCTTGTGACCCCACATTCTATCTACATGTAGATGTTGTGCACCCTCTCCACTCAAGGTAATATGTGAATAAAAATACTTCATTTAGTGTGTGTATTTTCATTTGCACATTCATGCAAATTCATATTTTAACATTTTATAATAAAATAAAATCATTCAAATTAGAACAGTTTTATTTAAATAAACCCAATACCTAACTCAACATGTGTACATTTCACGTGTATTGTCTCACACCCACCCACACTTACATATGCAAATGCTCACAGATATGTACACACTCAGTCATTCTTTCTTTCATTCTTTCTTTAACTCACAAACATACTCATCTATTTTCATATGCGTCATCACACAGAAACATTCATTTCCTTGTGCGTATGCAAGTGTACACAAGTGGATATACAAGCATGTAAAAAAAGAAGAACACTGTGTCTGTGTCTGATAGTGGAGATTATCAGATGGGGGGGGGGTAATGACCAGAGAAGGACGGGAGCATTACGCTTTGCGATTACGCAAAGATTATCAAACAGCATCATGAATATCCCATGATTATCCCATCAATGAAGAGGAATTATCTCATCATTTACTTCCAGTTCTTAATAATGGGATAATCTGTTAATACTGAAGTGACAGGACAATTCCTCTTCATTGATGGGATAATCACGGGATAAGTGCCATGAGTCTGATAATCTTTGCATGATCATGCAAGAAGGATGGGAACAAGGCACTTCGCTCCTTGCCTTCTCCTGATAATCTCGTCTGTGTGTGTGTGTGTGTGTGTGTGTGAAAGAAAAGTTGTGTGTGAGACAGTGTATCAATGAAAAGCACCCTGCTCATCTTTGTCTTCTGCTCCAGGATGGAAAAAATTGGAAAGAGGAGGAAGAGGAGGAGGAGGTAGTAGTAGTAGTGAGGGAATCATGGCCTCCAAGTCTTCTGCCCTCTTCTGCCACTCTCACAACCCCCTGGGAATGCCTCCCCAGAATACATTGCCTTCCCATGTTAACTCTGCTCCCCAAATGAAATGTCCTTAATTCCCCAAATTTCTAGCATTCCAGTAACTTAAAACTTAATTTGAGCATTTAGAAATACAGTTTTGGAATTAAAAAAAAAGAAAAAAGAAAAAAAAAGGGGGGGGGGGAAGACAGGAAAAGTTACCAAGCGAATGTGAATCCAGCAAATATAAGAGCTCTGGATGTGATGAGAGCAATAGCAATAGCATTTATATTCCTATACAATCAATGAATTTAGCACTCTTTAAGTAGTTTACAATCTGTATATTTATGCCCTGCCACCTCCTGTCAAGGGATAGTATCTTTTCTCTCCTGCTTTCCTTCAGGTCTCATGACTCAGAAGAGCGTGCAGATAAGTTTCAACCCCATCCCTTCCTCAGCCCCAGGTCCCAGAACCCAGGGCCTTCGGTGCTCTGTAATTCTGAGTATTATTTTTCCTTTGTTACCTCCCTATCCTGATCATATATTTAAGGTGGTCTTGCCAATTATCCCCATAGGTATAAGGTAGGGTAAATAAATAAATTCCATCCCGGTCCTCTCTTTTTCTAGTGCTGCAAACCTGAGCAAATGCTGCTTAAAATTCCTGCTTATCTTCAGCAACATCAGACTTGCACTGATCAGTAAGGAGTGAAGTTTGGTGGGTGCTTTAAGGATGAAGATGCTGATTGGGATGGGATGGGAGTCCATTTCCCCTAATACCAGCCTGAGTCTTGTTTTTCTTAGCTAAACCCTGCTGAATGGAAGTTAGTCATTGTTCTGTCCTTAGCCCTGTAAATGTATTTGTTTCTTAGCCACTTTCTGACCCAGGTTTTGAGCTACTGGGCTGCATATATGCCTGCATCACACCATATGAAATTTTGGATGTTGAAGCTGTATACTATCTTCATTTGATAACTTCCTATGACTATCATTAACTGTTTATCCATAGTGACAACCTTGATTAGTAAAAATATTGCATGTCCTCCAACTGTCCCAATTTGGAGGGAGATTATCGCATGCCAAATCCACACCGGGAAAGATGTGGCTTGTAACCATCACCAATGGATCTTATTGCACTGTCCAGGCAGTAGGCAGCCTGTATCCAACCCAGGCTTTTCCCACAGCTTTTCATGAATGGGAAAATCTTGTTCCTTCACAGCCAGTTATTGTCTATCCTGGCATGGATTTGGCGTGTGATAATCTTCACCGATAATCCTTTATCTTCCCACTTTTTCAGCTGCTTTTAAAATAGCCCAGACTTTTTCTCCTCTTTCCACTTTCTCCCTTTGTTCCTGATTTACTTCAATTATTGTAAACTCAGGCGTGAAACAGAATGCAGAAATAATCTATTTTGAAACTGCTTTAACTGCCCCGGCTCAATGCTAGAGAATTTTGGGAACAGTAGTTTTGTGAGACATTTTAGCCTTTCTGTTAGAGAGCTCTGATGCTACAACAAACAACAATTCCCAAAATTCCCTAGACTGAACTGGGGCAGTTAAAGTGGTTTCAAGTTGGATGATTTCTGGTCTTTTTTGGCCCTTTGTTCCAAGTGTGAAAGTAATTTGCATTGAATTAACTCAGCAGTAGGGAGAAGAGATGAAGGGGCAGATTCTTTCCTGAAGGATCATGTGAAAGCAAATTGCTTTATCCTTTCCAAGCTTGTCTGTTTTTCCTCAATAACTTTTGCCACCTTGACCACACTCTTAAGTTGCTTGGCTACGTCTCTTCTGGTTTTCATCTGTGCAACGTAGGAGGGCATATCATGGCACAGCAACATTGGTAAGAATACCTTATGGGGTGACTTTGTCTCTTTGATAGTTCAGCATCAAAGTGAACAACCAAAGATGAGAACTATATTTATTATTTTGAAGGAGGCCAGTGACACTTAGGCCCCAGATGTGTTGAGAGTGACATACCGTGAAACATTTTGCAAAGATCTTCCAGTGAATAGGGAAATACGGTCTTGTTGTTGAGAAATGTGAGCGATAGTACTGGATCTCTTAATCAGAGTAATGAAATTTGCAATAGCAGAGTAATCAAATTGATGAAACAGAAGCTGAACAACAACAGGTGCAATGTCCACCCACACACAGGCTCTAGCAGATAAAAGAAACATGTTGAGTCTGCTTGGTAAAACAGATAAGGCACCCCTATTTACAAATTAATTTTGCATAATTGAATATATAACCTAATAAAAGAGAAAGTGAGAAATAATGGTGGCAGATTAAAGTGAAGGAGGAAGAGAGTAGGTGTGGTTAAAAAAAAAAAAGCAAACAAGAAGCCACCATAATGCGAACTAGCAATTAGAGAGTGTAGACATTATTATTATTATTATTATTATTATTATTATTATTATTAAGCTTTATTTATGTAGCGCTGTAAACTTACACAGAGCTGTACATACAATCAGTTAAAATAGACGGTTCCCTGCCCTCAGGCTCACAATCTACAAAGACATGACACAGGAGGAAAAGGGAATGGTGCAGGGAAAGGTATCAAGTCCAGTGGTTCTTCACTCCCTCTGAGGCCTGGACCATGGAAGATGGACTAGAGGAAGGGCCCTTTTTCTTCCTCTGGCTAGGCCTGATGGCATTGGGCCTGTCTTTTCACTCCCTCTGAAACCGGACATGAAAAAAAGGATGCTAATACTAACGTATGAAAACATTCTTGATTGAGAATAGCCATTAAATTTGGACACTTGCTGAGATGAAAGCTGCTTTGTATCATTTGCTAATGAAGTTGGGGTCATAATGAACCCTAAAGCCAGATCAGTAAATTTTACATACAATGATAAACATGGTGATGGGTAATAGTTCTGTTATGGAAGATTCAAAGTTGAGCACATATAGGTTTCAAAAAGTTTTTGGTAAACCTATAGAGTGCCGTAGATCCCTGATCTACAGAGAACCAGTGTATCATATTAGTTTGAGCATTGACTCTGGGGACCAGGTTTCAATTCCCACTTGGCCACGAAACCTGCTGGGTAATCACATGTTCTCAGCCTCAGGGGAAGGCAATGGCAAATGTCCTCTGAACAAATCTTGCTAGGGAAACCCTGTGATAGATTCACCTTAGTATTGCCATAAGTCAGAAATGACTTGAGGGCATACAGCAGACACAAGACATAGATCTCTGATGCTGTTGTAATAGTGTTAAGGGAACTGATTTTTTTCTTTAATGAAAATGGACTAAACATTCCTCTCCCCCCAGCCATGCTCCTTTTCCACAAGAGATGGAAAGAACAGGTTCTGGGCTAAGTATCTGCATACAGGATTTGCAAACATTAACAGTACTTTGACACCTAGCACCTTCTGTGCATTTTTTTTTTTTATTTCTCACTCGTTCCAAGAGGAACTGACCCACCTTCAAGTAAAGCCATATTTTCCCCACTAAATTAAGGAGTGGTTGTGCTGAAATACTACCTGTAATTCACAGCTCATCACACTCGAGCATTCAGTGGAACTTGATGTTGTGGAAAACTGCCACTACTATCCAGGGTATGTTTGATTCCCCCCCCCCCCCCCGATCCATCTGTTAACAGGGTGTTGAGACTAGATTAAAAGATTATATTAATGTTGTGGATGCAGTTATCCTATGAAAGCCAATTTGTCTGAAAAATCCACCATGAAGTGGCTGTCCTCATCATTGGCTCCTGAGGTGAGCCCTGTAAAACACCAACATTGGCTAAGTAGCAAATCCCCATTGACTCCTTTCTTCACTTCTGTTATGTTTTCTGATCCGATCCATCTCCGTGATGTTTTTGTACAGCTCTAGAAGAGACGTGGAGGCTGCATGGAAAGACTATGAAGATGGATCTGTTCATTGATTCCAGCTGCTCACACAGGAAACTTTTGGAGTTGCTATAAAATCAAGGGAGTGCCTGCTGGCATTTTGGGAGGACTGGCATTTTCAAGATCGGAAAGAGAGGGATCACTTTCTACACTTCTGGCTTTGTGTGAACACAAATAACTGGCTTTGAAATTGTAACTTAAAGGTGCAAACCAAACCCAGTAACTTGAGAGTGGACTTTGAACAGCCGGAAAAGGAATCAGTTACAGTTACTTGCTGTATCAGCTGTGGTAATTCTGAACATACAAAGTAACTTTTACATGAATTAAATAGTTAATTACTGTTATTTTTACATTAACTACTAAACTTTTCTATTATGCAAAAGTCATGAAATAGTTACTTAACATTACTTTAAAAAAACCCAAAACACTGGCATACTTATCCAGGGATAACCGTATTGGCCATGTGGCAAAGTATAATAACATCCAAAAACAAAACAAAACAAAACCACTGGAATGCTGTGAGACATTAGTCTGTCTTGCAAACACACCTAGGTGGTGAGGCCACAAACTCCTGTAACTAGAAAAACAACTAAAGCTACTTACCGCACAAAAGGAGTGAGGTTATTCATTTATTTTATTAATTTATGTTCCATCTTTTTCCCAAAAATGGAATTCAAAACAGTTTACAGCTTTTTCAAAACAATACAGACAAAAACTATACGATATACAATAAAATATACAAATCTGAGATATTTAAAAAAATATTTAAACAATTTATAAAATTAAAAATCATTAAAATTCATTAAAAGACTGTATACAAATCAAGAGGATAGTAGAGTGCACCATTAAAAGCTCACTCTAGTCCGTTTCTACGTAAAAACCTGACAGCATAAGTTTTGACTTTCTGGTGGAAGGAGAGCAATGAAGGAGTCATGGAAGCTCCAAAGTCTGGGAGCTGGCACCAAGAAGTCCTTATCTTTTGTTCTTACCAAACAAACCTGAGAAAATGGTGAGACAGAGAGAAAGGCCTCTTCAGAACATTTTGGCACTCTAATGAGCTCATAAGGGAAGATACAGTACTTCAAATAGCCCCGACCTAAGTCGTATAGAGTTTTATAGATTATCCTTCCTTGCATCACAACAACATAACCCACATGTACAGGAAGGAAGGAAGGAAGGAAGGAAGGAAAATACAGACAACTCAACATTTGTAATTAATTACTCAGCAAGAGGGTAAGGGTAAAACTACATGTAAAATGCACACATTTTAAGAAAATGGGAATTGCACCAGGCTAGGTTTTTGTTACTTTGAGACTACACCTGCTTTTGTGTGTGTGTGTTTAAATCTTCCCTGTTGTGGCTGCTCTTGTAAGGCCAAATTAAATTGTCTCACTTGCACTTGAGCATGGATTTTCTTTGTTGTTTTTAGCAGGAGCACATGGCAGGCAATTTTAGTTGGGTTGGCAAGTGGAATAAGGGACTGGGCTTTTATCCCTTTAATGGTTGTGTAGTAGAGCAAATCTCAGCAGGTGGTGTTTGCCTGACAACGACATCTGCTGAAATTCCTTGAATGAATGGGGAGAGGTGAAGCAGAATATGAATGCTTGCTTGCCTACATGGCTCTGTATATATGTGTGAATTCTTGCTATACTTTCTACCTGACTGACCCCCTCCCTTTAGGGATGGAAAGAATATTTATTTCCTCGTCCAAAAAAGGGGTTCCTGACACTCAGAAAGCCCCGTCTGGAAAAATAATACAGTAGTAAACATTTTCCAGTTTTCATTTGGTATTTGCACAATCCAAAGTATTCTGCGCAGAAATATAGGTGTGTGTGTGTGTGTGTGTGTTTGCGTGCATGAGAGAATTATGAGATTTTATACAAAGCCCAGGAGCCAGTGTGGTGTTGTGGTCTGAGTGTTGGACTACAGCTCTGGAGACCAGGGTTCAAATTGCTGCTCAACCACAGAAACCCACTGGGTGACCCTGGAGAAGTAACAATCTCTTAGCCCAAAGACCACCCCAAACAAATCTTACCAAGAAAACCCAGTGATAGGTTCGCCTTAACATCACCATAAGTCAGAAACGCCTTCAAGGCACACAGCAACAACAACACAAAGTCTCTTCTGAATCTCTTTAAGTCAGGCTGCTTTGGCCTATTGGAATGAAGAAAGACTAGTACTGTACTAGCAACAAATTGCCAAGAAAACTCCATGATAGGTTCACATTAGGGTTGTCATAAGTTGGAAATGATTTGATGTTATGCGACAACAAATACCAAAGCCACTGTTTCCAGACAACTACATTTAGATTCTTTGGGGGGTGGCGAGGGGGTGGGCAGGATCCCTATTTTCTGTGCAAAACAGCAATAATACACAACAAAAATCTAATATGCTAAAAAAAATCTTATGCAAAAATAGCATTGCTGCACACACATACAAAATAGCCACATGGTTTTATCATCTCTGAATCTGCATGTGTGTTTATAGATGCCTATTTTCATCCCTGTTTCTTCCTGTCACCCTTGGCTCCAGTCATCCCTAGATGGCAAGTTGCATTGCATTGTTTCCAAATGAATCAATAAACAACAACAACAACAACAACAACAACAACAACAAAAGTTGCATTGCCTTATGCCTCACAACCTCAGTGAATACCATCCACCACTGATCTTGGTGTAAATCATCCCCTGAGTTTGCTATGAACTGTTAAAAAAAAAATCAGCTGCCAACAGTTTTTAGTTTCTGTCACAGATGCCAATATTTTGGGCTTGGAGTAGGTAGACTGGAGTAAGAAAATAGACCAAAAGAAAAATAAGCTAGCAATTTTTTATGGTGCCATTGTAGCAGTTACAGCTGATACCATAGACAAGGAAATAAATATCTGAAGTTGTCATTTACACCTGTAAAACTGATTCTGAAATGTGATTCATAACTTAATCATGAAAAAGTACTCTGCCAACGTAAGTACCAATTCTCAGACTGTCAGTGTTAATGTATTGCTGAATGCTGAACTATCAAGCATGAGGAGTGCTTTCATATCTCCTGCCATCAACCTGTGTCAGGGGAAGACATTACTGCATAAGCAGTATGTCAAAACTGTCATTTGGCTTATGCTGCTATGGTTTTGTTGGACAGCTCATGCAAAGTAGACATTTGCCATATTTGCAAGGCAGTTGCAAGTGCAAAAAATGCAAGGGCCCTTAGGAAAAGGTGGCTGAAATACTCTCAGAAAAATCCACTAGCCTATAAGACATTTCTCAAACCAGTTTTGCACTCTGCATTATCAATTAAATACCAGACTGTTTTTAAAAGGGAAAAACAGCAGCTCAGCTTTCATCCTTATTTGTACTCTTATTTTAGTTGTGTAAGATTGGCCCAAGATATTTTGTTGTTTCAAAGAGAGTGCAAACTTTGAAAATATCTTGCTATATCATTTAGACATCACCCTAGCCCCAGTGGTATCATGGCAGGGTCAGTTCTGAACTGGTAGGTGTACAATGCTTTGTAAATAATAATAATAATAATAATAATAATAATAATAATAATAATAAATGAGTCACTTTCATGGAAGCATAAACATTCTATAGTTGTGACCCAAACTGAATGGCCTGAGTCCTATTGGAGAGTCCCAACTAGATGGATTAATCTACTGGATCAATTTTGGCAGTCAACACATAGGTAACTCCCATTAACTCAATGGGACTATGCTAATTGAAAGCCACTTTAGTGTAGTGGTTGAATGTTGGACTAGGATTCTGGAAGACTAGGGTATATGTCATTCTTCTACTACTCTCCTTGCTGGATAAGAACACAAAGATTTTTTTAAAATATAATTTTTATTTATTTAAACATAGAATTTTTTAAATAAAATTCCCATATACATACATTTGTTCAAACTCAGTACTGACTGAATTGCATAGACACACATGTATTACATATTGGACAAATTCACATCCTAACAATCTCACAAAAGTAACATAAAATGACATAACATACATACCTGACATTACACCATAACAAAACATAACTTGACTACAATCACATCTGATTTTGCATCCATCCCCTTCCTGCCACTAAACTTAGAATGCCACTCTGGTTTTCTTTTCTCTGGGACCATATTAATCCTTAAATTAACTGTATTCCTTTTCATTATTATTTTATAACGTTATCTTTATAGTGAACCCTATTCCCTAAAATAAATCTTTGTCTATCACCTTGCAAATTTCCCAAATTACCAGTCATAACAATGCATTCTTTACATCATACTTGGCAAATTAAATCCCCCTTCTGACACAAGTAGTTTATAATTAAGCTCCAGTCTTCTAGATATTTGTCCGTCGTTTTGAATTCCAAGCTTCTTGCCAATTTGTCCTGTTCCAGGAGATCAAGTAGTTTAGTCCTCCACATTTCCACAGTTGGGCTGTCTTCCTTTTTCCAGACTTGTGCATACACAATTCTTGCAGCTGATAGTATAAAGAACATAATTTTACCATACTTTTCCCCCCTAGATTTTCATCTAACATGTTCAATAAGAAGACCTTTGGTCTAAAGATAATATTTTCTTTTATGATCACTTTAATTTCTTGATAAATTTGCTTCCAAAAATTATTTGCTTTTGCACAAGTCCACCACATATGGTACAGAGAGCCTTGTTGCTTATTACATTTCCACCAGTAAGGGTTATAGTTCTTACACATCCTACATAATCTTTGTGGAGATACCACCTATAAATGACTTTATAGTAGCTTTCCCTCAAACTCTGAGACTTAGAATATTTTAACCTCTTTTTCCAACATTGCTGTCACTGACACAAGTCTAGATTATAGTCAAAATTTTGGGACCATTTGATCATATTAGTTTTTACAGTTTTTTCTTGAATCTCCAGGAGACAACTGGAGAGTGGATGTTCTTTTTTTTGACAGTATTTCTTTTTCTAATCTAGTTCCACTATTTCCAATTCCTGTCAGTTTCTGTTACGAAACAGAACACAAAGATTTTTACACAAATCCTGATCCATGCTTTAGAGGTTGTTATGGAAATTATTTTGTGTGAAAGTGTAGGAAAATGTTTGTATATGCTTAATCGGTGTTTATGTTTATTTTTCCTTTGTGTAATATCTCTTTTTTTTCTTTTTTGTGGGTTTTTCGGGCTATGTGGCCATGTTCAAGAAGAATTGTTTCCTGATGTTTTGCCAGCATCTGTGATCCATTGCCACCCTGAGGCCTTGCCATTCAACAACAAAACAATATACAGATTAACATGGAAATCACTCCTCCCTACCTAGGGTCACCACCTTGAGGGAGAGAAAGGCAAGCCACCTCCAACAGGTCTTGCCTAAAAAGAAGAAGAGCCCTCCCTGGCTGAAGAGAGGGGTATAAATAAAAATTATACACACACACACACACATATATACATACACATACCCCACTCTCTTCCATGCCAGTATTCTCTGAAGATGCTAGTCACAGATGCCGGCCAAACATGAAATGGATGCCGGCAATGAAAGCCTTCATCTTTTTTCTTTGTTTTTTAAATGCTGTTACTAGATAACAATAATAGAAAGATTCCCAACTTGGTCCCCAAACTACTCTTTACTACTGTTACTGGAAATGAACCCACCAACACAGGTCTATGTTTTGCATTTCTTTTGCTATTTGTCAGCTATAGCAGGATAAGATAAAGCAATGGTGGCTTCCATATCAGAGGAGTGAGGAGACCATGTGGGGTTTAATCCAGACTTTTAAAGGAGCCCCTTATGGCATTCAACTTATTTCAGGGACAGCGGTTAGCATCTTGGACAGTTTCCTTAAAGTTCAGACAAAAGCAGGTTTACCAGTCTGTTGACCTGGTAGCTCCCAGCCAACACAAGGTTTTGTGTGGCACAACGTGGAGTGTTTCCTGGAGTGGGATATGGATCAGGCCTGTGATTTCAACCGAGCAAGACTTTTTAAATATAATTTTTGAAAATACTAATTAAGTTGGGAAACCTGGGTGAAGTGCGAGCATTTTAGACACTTGAAATACAAATAGTTCTATTTTCTAGTTATCACACTTGTTTTATTAATTTGTAACCCACATTACAACCTCATTACACCTTGTGATTTTACCAGAAAGAAAGCAGGCCATTTAAGATGCTTGGGTATATTATAAAGAATTCATAAGAAAGAAAACAATAGAAAGAATCAAGAGACGGAGAAATTGGTTCCTAGGTCCCACTAATGTGGATGTTTTGCAAACAAAAATAGCGAAGAAGGAAACATGCCCATTTGCTTTTATATATTTCTGAGGCGACTTTCTAAAAATTTAATGTGGTTTCTTTGTGAGTGCTACCAAATGAGGTCTGAAGGTCCCATGTCAGTGTCAGAGTTTGTGTTAACAAGGTTCTGTATAATGCCTGAGGGAAATGGTCATAAAAATAAAAACAAAACTACAGGCTAGAATTTCTGTAATTGTGCTAAAGAAAGGGTTATATTTTGATTTTTTAGGTTTTTTTTCCTTTCAGTTTATGAAAGTGTGTTCATGTGCCTTCAAGTCACCTGCTGACTTATGGTGACCCCATGAATTTCATAGGGTTTTCTTAGGCAATGACTACTCAGAGAATGTAATCTGTCCTGGAAGCACTGAACCCAACCCCCAAATCCATCCATCCTTTAATGTGAATACAAACAATTATGCCTGCTCGAATTTTGTACATTTTAAGGCATTGTTTTTCTTTTAAATCCTTTGTTACATGCCCCTAGGTTTTACCCTCGACTTATCCACAGATCATATTAAAATCCATAATTTTGGCTCCCAAACCTACCCTCAACTTATACATGAGGTCAACTTATAGTTGAGTATATACAGTAATTGCTCTACACTTGTGAGCATTGAGAACACATGAGTTTTATAGGAATAACACCAGCTTTTGGGAAGATGACTGTGGGGCAGAATGACAGTTTCTTGGACACTCCTTTATCATCACTTCCCTTATGGTCTCCACTGGGGCAGTGACATTGTGTTTTCTGCAAAGGAACCTATGATAGTAATACAAATGCCTACTTAACACAGTCTATTTCTGGTTTTGCTGATCACTCACACAGTGATCCGGATCATTGAGAGGCCAATGTGGATCCATTACACCCAGGTGGAAAAGAGCTCCTCACCACCAGAACTCTCTGGAGGGAATGGTGTAGGAGGTTCTGTCCTGGAATCCAGGTTTCTCAGAAGCAGCTGACAATACACCTCCAGAAGAATCTCCAGACCCAGCAGAAGGGCAACACATATCTGAATGGAAATAATCTTCCCTGTTTGAATTGAAGCTAAAATTGTCTCACAATGAGTCATCCTATATGCTTGTGTTTGTTTGTTTTTTAATGCTTTCTTGTGAGGTCTTCTGTCTATCTCAATATGTATTGATCTAAATTATTTCTGTATTGCCTCCAAGGACTCTTGTGGCAATGAACAAATAAAAAAAATTAAAACAATATAAAGATAAAAACATTTGAAAAGCACATTAAAACTTTCTTTAAAAACTTCCAAAAGCAGGAGTCTTCTCTGACGGTAATATGAATATAAATTTGAAAAATGTCAAATTGCTATTTGCAAATGAATGGATGAATGGAGATTCAGGCAAACTAAACTGCATACTTGGTTCATGCATTGGGCAAGGTGCAGACAGCTGCCTGTAGAAGTGAGGCCCAGTAGTGGGGAGCCCACAGTTTGCATATCAGGTGGAAGAAAGATAACCACAACTGCTCAAATCACTGTGGTGTGTAGCAGCCTCTAGTGTGGGTGGATTTTTCTGCTAAGAAAGGGATATAGATCCATACGGCCCCATAAGTGATGTGAGGAAAATAAGTCTTAGCCACTGATGAGCAGAATTTATAGCACTGCCAAAGGTCTTTTTTTCCTTTTTGGTTTTTTTTGGTCTATGTTGACCCATGTCTTCTCTACTTTTTTTGTCTTATCTGTATGCAGACACATATGATACTGAAGGCAGCATGAAATTAGACTCAAAGTTGTATTTGGTGGCCTCTGGGGCATAGGCTCCACAACCAAAATGTGGAGGTACCACCAGTTCATCCAGTGAGTGCTTTCTCAGAAATTCCAGTGAATTGCAAACCTGCTGACAGCCCTGTCCATCCCATAGGATGATTACATGTGGGTTGCTGGCAGCCAGAGTGAATCATACAGATTGCTCTCAAATGACCCCTTCTGGACCATCATCAGTCCCGAGTCCTTCAGAAACTTATTGGAAGAGCTCTTCATGGCTGGTGGTTGTCAGAATCAGCAAAATCATGAACCCCAAACTAAACAGTCAGAATATCAGAAATTACCAAGCATCCTGTTCTCTGTTTCTCTCTAAGGGAAATGGTCCAGATGAATAGACAAGCAAATAGACAATGGTGACAGCAAGGAGATTTCACCACTCACACAAGGATGAGCATTTTGACCAAGTGCCTTCTAAAGTGTGGAATTACAACAGGGCCCAAAGGATACCCAGGTATTACTTAAGCCTTGACTCTTACAACCATGGTTGTAAGGGACATCCTGCCAAGAAAACTCTGTAAAGGAACTCTGTATTTCTGTATTTCTTCCACATTGCACAATTATAGTACTTTAATACCCATGATCACATCCCATGGAATCCTAGAGTTTGTAGTCTGATGAGACACTAGAGGTTTCTGGTATTCTAAGTATCTTACAAAACTACAAAGCTCAGGTTTCCATAGGTTGGAGCCATGGCATTTAAAGTGGTATCAAAATGCTATAATTGTGTAGAGTGAAGGAGACTCTTTCTAAGTAGATTGGCATATTCGTACTATTTCCCATTATGTTATGTAAGCTATATATTCACATGTATATTTCCAAGTGAATGAAATAATCAATTATCGACACCTTTCTTGTCAAGAATCCCTTAGAGAATAATTGGCAGCTTTGGGGAAGGGACTGCAATTTAGCTTTGGTAAATGATAGCCTCTCTCTTTTCCAAAGCCACTTCAGAGCTGCAGCTATGTGAGAGCTAATTAGGTAGGCAAAACAAAATGGATTTTATTTATTTATTTATTTATTTATTTGATTTCTACCCCGCCTTTCTCCCAGCATGGGATTAAAGGAGCCTTACATTGTTTAAAAAGTAGTACAACTACAGAACTATAATCTAAAAGTTAAAACATAATTAAAACATATGTCTCTTTAAAAGACAAATTAAAAAAATGCAAATTGAAAACAATTTTTAAAAGACACATTTAAAAAATAATAAAATAAAAACACGACACTCTCCATTAAAACTTCCATCTGTCACAACATATTAAAAACAAAATACCTCCCCAAATAAAAAAGTCTTTCCCTGCCAAGAGAAAGACAACAGGGCAGGGCCAGCTGGATCTCCCAAGGAATAGACTTTGAGATGTTGGGAGCAGCCACTGCAAAGACACTGTCCCTTGTCTTCATCAAACTTGCCTGTGACGGTGATGAAGATAATGCCTTCTCCCACAGATCCTAATGCTATGGCAGGCTTATATGAATAAACAGACAAGCAAACAAATAGAAATAGCAGGTCTCCTACCCTTGTGTCTAGTTGGGTCCTTAGACGGAGAAGGGACCATGACAGCAAGGAAATGTAAGTCATATTTAGCCCTCTAGGTTTTCAAATGTTTGAGTAACTACAGACATGAATTTCATGCCATTAGATGTCAAACAGAAATTTAAAAACTGGCAGCCTCTGTCATGGTGGAAACCTTTTCTTGTGGCTTATGAAAAGCAGCATGTAAAGGGGATCTGAAGAATGAAGGTTCAAATAAGACTGATCTGTGAAGATGGTACATCAGCTTTTTAGAGATTGTTTTGAAGAACATGCCTTCCCCACCAGGCAGTGAATGAGTTGCTTAAATTTGTCAGATGTATAGATCTTTTCAATCTAATGGTTTACAGATGTTAGAATGGAGCCATCTGTAAGTATTCAGATGGCTCAGATGGCTGCCCTTTTGTATCTGGAGGTGTTGAGCATCAGGGGAAAAAAGATCTATAGAACACAGTGCAGAGCTGCTTTAGCACATCTGGAGATTCACAAGACAAATTTCCTCCCTTTGTGAAAAGGAGGATAGATAAATTTCAGATGACTGGGGATGACCATCCCACTCCATTTGAGCCCAGCACACACTGTTCACCTGTCATTCCCACCTGGATCGCTATGTGTAAAGATGACTACATGATGCAAGATGTAAGTTTATACACAAACACTAAAGTGTCAAGGAAGAAACTTTTGTTCGTATGTGCCCCAACATAAATAGGGTAATTTTTATGGGTGGACTTCCATGCTTTCATGTGGTGGAAGTTCAGTTTGCATGCCATTTGTAAACAATATTTGTCCTGTATTAAGGGCTCCTGTTTTACCCATGGATGACTTGGTGTTCGCCAACTAGGTAGGAATTCAGAGGCATGGAGAGCAGTGTCATCAGTACGCTGATGACACTCAGATATACTTCTCCATGACCAGATCATCAGCCCAGACTTCAGATGACATCTCTCCTCTTAATGATTGTCTTGCGGCGGTAATGGATTGGATGAGGAAAAACAGATTGAAGCTAAATTCAGACAAAACGGAGGTACTAACAGTCACAGGCCTGAAGCCAGGCTTGGGAATACAATCCCCAGTCCTAGATGGAATCACACTTTCCTCGAAGAACTCTGTTCACGGTCTGGAGGTACGTCTAGACTTGTCGCTTCACATGAGCAGTCAGGTGAATGCGACGGTCAGGAGTGCCTGTTATCAGCTTTGGCTGATACGCCAGTTGCGCCCTTTCCTGGATATGAGGGACCTGGGAACTGTGGTGCATGCTCTGGTAACCTCTTGCTTGGATTACTGCACTCTACATGGGGCTACCCTTGTGCTTAACCCAGAAACTTCAGTTGGTTCAAAATATGGCAGCCAGGCTTGTTACTGGCACATCCAGGAGAGAGCACATAACACCCATGCTTAAGTCCCTCCACTGGCTGCCAATCAGTTTCCGGGCACAGTACAAGGTATTGGTTTTTACCTTTAAAGTCCTACATGGCTTAGGTCCATCTTATCTCAGGGACCGCCTCTCCCTGTATGATCTCCCCCGCATGCCGGTCCTCTGGGAGGAACCTGCTACAGCCCATGAAGGCTAGGCTGTCGCAGACCTCTCAGAGGGCCTTTTCCGCCACCACTCCCAGGTTGTGGAATGGCCAGCTGGATGAGATACATCTTATTACGACTCTTGTTTGCTTTAAGAAAGCAATAAAGACGTATCTTTTCCGGCAGGCCTTCCCGGATAATGCCTAATTTCCCCCCTGGCTCCAAAGTTTTTGCTCAATGTTTTTGTCTGGAGTTTCCCAGCTCGTCCCCCTGCTGATGTAATGAAATGCTACCACCCTAGTTGTCCAATGAGAAACTGGTTAGCCTGTTTTTAATGTTGTTATTTTGTCTGCTTGTTTTAATTCTGCCTGAATTTAATCCTTTTTTAAGGGGTGGGAGGTAATAGTTTTAACTATATTTTGTTTTTATATTTTACTGTACCTCGCCCCGATTGCTTGTTCAGAGGAGAGGGTTATAAATAAAATTTATTATTATTATTATTATTATTATTATTACCATTTTTAAAGATATATCATGAATAGACCCAGATCCTAAATGCAACTCACAGCAAATTCAGATGTATCTTTAGTCAGGACTCAAAGGCTTGAGATTCCACTGGAGTTTGCGTAGCGAAAGGTTATTATGCTGGACTTCCATATTCTTGGCTGCTTGACAGTGTTGGGGTGCACCCCATGGCTATCTAGTAATGGAGGTGAGTAAAGAGGCACTTCTCTGTCTGACTGCAATTAGGCAGATGGAATAAAGGAAGAGCTGTCAGCCTCCCAGACATTCACACTTACACTATATACATTATATTGGAGGTCCAGGAGAACAACAGTTGCCTCTTTTCCCCATCTGCAACTGGATGGTGTTCAAGTGCCTCGCTAACCCCTTGACCACTGATTTATTGGATGTTTGCTAGTGCCATCAAGCTGTGTTGTGCTGGAGTGGGAGTTGGCTGGGGTAGGCCAGAATCCTGCATGGTAGCTATGAATGCATAACCTAGAGTTATGTATGCATGTGTGACTGCTAGGTATTCACAATCCCTATGTAGCCCCTAGTTTAGCGGCTATATAGAGACCATGACAGTTTCCCAGTTCCCCACTTACTGGGCAGCAGGCACTGGGATTGACGGGGGTCTGTTCCCCTGTCATTCAGGAAACTGCTAAATGCTGTTCCTATCGGCGTTGTGTGAATGATTTTTGTTGCAACAGGCAGAAACAGGACCCCTGCTGTAATTCCCCCTCGCACTCATCAGAAGAACAGATCCCTGTTGATCACACTGACTGTTGCCCAGCAAGTGGGGACTGGGGAAACTGGACCAGCAGTCATCATTTAGCACTGTAAGTATGGTGCCTATGCATAACTTCCATACAAAATTCTATTCATTGTCAATTTTACCTTACATGAATTGTCTTTCAATAAGGAAAGCACTGGGGCAAGATTTAATCAGATTATATATTCAAGATTAAACTATTAAAAAAGGCTTTTTAAAAAGTCTTTTGTCGCAATCATGACCAAATCCTGTATCAGACTACAGAAACAATCCAGCTTGAAACCCCTTTAACTGCCCTGGCTCAGTGCTAGGGAATCCTGGGAATTGGAGTTTATTGTGGCACCAGAGCTCTCCGGCAGAGAAAGCTAAACGTCTCATAAAACTACAATTCCCAGAATTACCTAGCATTGAGCCAGGGCAGTTAAAGTGGTCTCAAACTGGATTATTTTTGCAGTGTGTTTTGGACCATAGTTAACTATACTTAACTATGTAATTTTTCTGGACCTGACCCCCAAAACCTGATGGAAATGCCATGCATCTATGCTCTGGTTACTGGCAGAATGGACCTCCTTTTATTCATGCAGCTGATGCCTGGTAAATTAGATTGGTATGGGGGTGGGGGAATGATTGTGGTTATAGTGACAAAATTGTATTCCTTATTACCATGTATGGATGTGAGAGGTGGACAGTTAAGAAAGCAGATAGGAAGAAAATCAATTCATTTGAGATGTGGTGCCAGAGAAAAGTGTTGAGGATCCCATGGACAGCCAAAAAGACAAACAGTTGGGTCCTTGAACAGATCAAGCCTGAAGTCTCCCTGGAAGCCAAGAAGCTAAACTGAGACTGTTGCATCATGAGAAGACACAGCTCATTGGAAAAAACAATAATGCCAGGAAAGGTGGCGGGAAGTAGAAAGAGAAGAAGGCTGCATGCCAGTGCTCTTTAAAGTATTTTGGACTTCAGCTCCCAGAATCCCAGACTATTGGCCAACATGGCTGAGGCTTCTGGGAGCAGAAGTCCAAAATCTCTTAAAGGACACAGTTTGGGGACCAGTGTGCTAGATGGATGGACTCTGTTAAGGAGGTCACAGGCATGTATTGACAGGAACTACGCAGAACAATGGAAGATAGGGAATCTTGGAGATGCCTCATCCTACAGGGTTGCCATGTGTCAAGAGTGCAGTTAACAACAACAAAAGTGATAATGAATACAAAACAGTCACCTAGTATCACTCACCAGAGACTGAACCATTCATTCCCGCCAAGCACCTGCATCATCACCACCACCACCACCATCACCATCATCTCTACCAGATCACCATTTTTAATTTGTATGCAACTTTTCCACACCATGTGGCAGGGGGTTGGACTGGATGGCCCTTGTGGTCTCTTCCAACTCTATGATTCTATGATTCTATATGCTTCAAACAGCTCACAGCACAAGGACAGCAATACAGAAGCAAGATCAATATCTCATTGCAAGCACACTATATGACAATAACAACCTAAAGAATGCATTTTACTAATGCTAATATAATCATAATTTCAATTACAACATAGGTAATAGCAACCAGATATTGGCTGCAGTCCTGTTGCTCAGCCGCAACTAGAGTAAATCCATTTAGTCATTGAATTGTAAGTCAACACACAGGTAAAGGCTATAGATTTAATGTGTCTACTCTTGTTAGGACTAGCAACAGAGTTCAAACCATTGCTACTGCTTATTAATATGGAATTGGCAAGAGCCAAAGGCATTAATATACACATCCGTTGCAAACAGGCTTGTACCTTAGTGCCTTACTTAGGCCCGTTTAAGTAGTCATAATAATTCCTAGAGTGCATAAAAACAACTCACAACACAAGTTGTTTTTGTCAGAAATATCTTCTGAGGAACAGATACATGGTCCAAAACATAGCACCCATCCTACCAATGATGTATATGATGGCAATTAGGGACAGGGACATAGTATTTGCATAATAATGGCAGTGTCATGGAGCCAGGGCTTGCAGGGTCAAAGCTGTAGGACTTTCTGAATAGCAGGGACTATGATACTAACTGCGAGCCAGCATCCTTGGACTCCCCTGTTCCCTATTAGTATAACTACAACCCTCACTGTAGTTGGAGGAGGAATGGATTTTCCCTGTAGCCCTTATGAGTTTATACCTGTTGTAACCCAAAATATTGTGGGTTGGCTTTATGAAAGGCCTGTTCCTGCTACAGATGAGATGATAGAACTTGTTTTGGAGCAACACAGTTGCCAGCATTTTTATATTGTCAGGTGGGTGTTGCTTAGAGGCTGTCCTAGCGAGAGCATGTAGTTCAAGTTTGGCCATTACACCACTGTCTAGGACACTCATTGATCCCCAGGATTACCTTGCTTTGAAAACTGCACAGATTCCATTGGTCTTTTATGCTATTGGGATTGGACCACTATTTTCTGAAGCAACTTGTAGAGGACACAGATTGAATAATAAGAATAAAATCATTTGGGATTTATTCTTTTATATTTGTAATCTTTCACAGTGGTGCTCCCTAAGCTATATCATGTGGGGAGATGTTCATTCCACCTCCTATGTGTCAGGAATTTGTTCCATATTTGTGCCCATTGGCTGCAATTGTTTCTTTCTTGGAAATTCTCCAGTGACTGTCAGTTGATGGCTTATGGACTAACACCAAATTATGGACCTTCACTTTCAGTAGCACTATTTTAGAGGTCATGGCATAGCAGGGTGAATACATGGCAAGTGCATGAATACAAAATAATATTTATCAAGTTGGGATTTACAGTGATAATTATACACTGTGCAACTGACCATTTATACCATTTGCTCAAATATTCAAATACTGCTTGCTTGACCAGGGGTAGTTTTATGATAAAATCCTCCCCATCATGGGAGGAGATACCACAAGGATTATTTCCTCACTATAGTGAATTACCACTTGGTTAGTGGTTATCTAACCTTACCATTACAAAGCCAGCATGCTATAGTAGTTTGAGTGTTGAGTTAGGACTAGGGTTTGAATCTCTGCTCAAGCCATGGAAATTCATGGGATGACCTTGGGTGAATCATGCTCTCTCAGCTTCAGAGGAAGGCAATGGCAAAACTCTTTTGAATACTGTATATCTTGCCAAGAAAACCCCATGTACTGAACTTGAAGGTGCATAAAGCCAAAGCAAAAACCCTTACAACGAAAACCTTCAGCATTAGCAAATAGCTGAACTCATATTTTGTGTCATGAGGATGTACTGTGTAGAATGGTATATCAAAGCCTAAGCTTTGCTCTGCCTTTGCCTCTTCTTTGCCCCTCTATGATGTTATATATTTCCATCTTTTTAAATAGGAAAATATCTGATATTGTGGATATTGCAGAGGTGGGGGACTATAAAAGCAGATACAAATGTCAAGAAATTCTAGAGGTAATTTCATATCAGAGTATATTCATCTTATTTATCTCCTGTTGCCTGCTGAGAAAATAATTAAACATGATCTGAGTCTGATTTCAGTGGCATTAAATTTCATGTAAGGACACTTAGGATGGCTCCTAAGAAGCACTCTTTGATTATTGCTGTTTTGAGAAATCAATCTTTGATGGATGTTTTGAGTATTCCATTTAATTTTGTAGATAATGATCAGATCTTCAGAACAGCTTGTTCACATTCCCTCATTATCATGAACTGATGTGACAGAATATTTAATACACTTAAGCATTGTTTTCAGAGACAATGACTATTTGATGTGAGCAGAATCACTCAATTTTTACTTGGCCAATACAAATGAGTTTGCAGAATTTTTAGAAAAGCACTTTCTGTAAATTCATTTAAATGTGTGAACACACATATAAGTCCTATTCCAAGCAGTTGCAACATTGATAAGAGAAATATACACTCTCTAAAACTGTTACAAGTGAGAGCAGAGTTCATGTCTGATGAAGTACAAATCCTGATGACAAAAAAATTGAACACAAATGGTGTCAGTATTAGAGACTGCATGGACAATTGAGAAACTTGTGGGGGCACTAATATGGAGCTGTAAATGGCACATACATGAACACTGGCACACATATTTAGGCTTGGATTCAAGAGTAAAACTCAGGGCAACCCAGCTGGGAAGCTCTTTACAAACTAAGAAGAATAAAACTAAAGAATTCAGAGAATGGCTATGAAATGGTGGCATTGTGCCATTTCACTGTAATTTCTGCACAGCTTACAAATAAAAGACTTTTCCTTCCATTCACAGAGCTGCCTTCATTTTAATTACCTCCAGTCGTGTAATTAAGAGAGGAAAAGAGCAGCACTGCTTCTTAGATGTATCACTCCCAACTTTCTCCTGTGTCTTCCGATGAAGGATAATTTAATTTGGGATCAGTTGATTGCAATGATTGTGTGGATATTTCAGTGAGTGCTTCATTACCCTTTGGCATTTCTTCTGTGGCATTTCTCTGATGGGGTTCTGTTTATTGCCAAAGCAGAGTGACAGAGATAAGTTTAATGACCATTACGAGGTGCTGAAGCTAATTGCTTTTGTGGTCAAGATACTAGGGCCCCATTCCCACTACATTTTGATTCGAAGTGTGACACGGGCTATATGACCCTCGTTCACACTCGAATCGACTTCCAATCCTCATCGGATTGATTAGTGGAGGAAAGGACCGGGTTAAAAGCAAATAACCTGGGCTTTCCTGACACTAGTTTTAAAGTGGTCTTTTTTGGAAAACATGATTCTGAAGCATTTCGAGTAAGTGGGAATGCTGGTCAGAATCGGGGTTTTTTTGGGGGGGGAGGGGAGTATTGAGCGCAAAATCAATCTTGTGCACTTGTGATCTTGTGCACTTGTGATCTTGTGCATTTGCAATCTTGTGCATTTGCGATCTTGTGCATTTGTGATCAGTATAATGAAGAAAAACAAACACACACACACACACACACACACTTGCTCCTGGGGGGGGGTCCTTCCTTCCTTCCTTCCTTCCTTCCTTCCTTCCTTCCCCCCTTCCTTTTTTTCTCTTTTTCTTCATTATACTGATCATAAATGCACAAGATCGCAAATGCACAAGATCACAAATGCACAAGATTGATTTTGCGATCAATACCCCCCCCCCAATAAAAAAGAATCCCCTCTGGGAAGGGGATGGGGTGGTAACAACTGTCACTTTACATAGCAGCTCCAGTGGGAACGACAAGTGTTCCCGGCTAAGAAAGCGGTTCCAAACAAGGTCCCTTTTCATAGTGTGAATGAGGGGCCTTTTGGAATCGCTTTCATAAGCGGAGCACAGCCCGGTTCCAATACGGGTTTTTCCGCAAGTGGGAATGGGTCCTTGGTTTCTATGATCAACTTGATTTGCTTTAGAGAAGCATGCATAGGGGCCATTGTAGCCCAGTCTTAATTGGAATGGCTTGATAGTTCACATGATTTTGAACACTGGGCCACTATTTTGAGGTATTTGAATATCTGACAGATTTTACCCTCTCAAACAACTCAGCCTGACCTTCCTTTGCAGTACAAATGTCTTCTGAGAACTAAGCTCCATAGAGGCCGGTGAGACTTAGAATAATAGAATCATAGAGTTGGGAGAGACCACAAGGGCCATCCAGTCCAACCCCCTGCCATGCATGAAATCACAATCAAAGCACCCCTGAGAGATGGCCATACAGCCTCTGTTTAAAGACCTCCAAAGAAAGAGACTCCACCACTCTCCAAGGGAGTGTGTTCCACTGTTGTACACCCCTTACTGTCAGGAAGTTCCTCCTAGTGTTGAGGTGGAATATCATCCTATAGCTTGCATCCATTGTTTCGGGTCCTACTCTCTGGAGCAACAGAAAACAAGCTTGATCAATCTTCAATATGACATCCTTTCAAATATTTAAACAAGGCTACCATATCACTTCTTAACCTTCTCTTCCCCAGGCTAAACATACCCAGCTCCCTAAGGAGCTTATTCCATGGTTTAATAAATTGATTTACCTCTGCTCGGTTTAAATCTTAATTTGGGTGGCATCCTGATATTTTTGCCACCTAATTTGCTGCCCGAATACAGCCTGGGTCCATCCAATCTTCCAGGAGTGCTCTTCCCGGCTCCTTTCAGATCCGGGAGTCTTCTGAGTTAAGAAAATGGCCGCCCGAGTCCAGCAGCCCTTTCTGGGCGTGATACAAGGTGCTGGTTTTAACCTTTAAAGCCCTACATGGCTTGGGTCCTGACTACTTGCAGAAGTGCCTCCACACAATCCACCCCGCACACTCAGGCCCTCTGGGAAAAACCTGCTACAACTCAAGAAGACCAGACACTCAGTAGTGACCTAGAGGTCCTTCTCATCAACCACTCCCAGGCTCTTGAATGACCTGATGGATGAGATCCGTCATACTACCACCTTGGAAACCTTTAAGAAGGCTATTAAGATGGATTTCTTCCAGCAGCCTTTCCAGACTAGATTAGATCTATTGACTTGCCTTCGCCTCCCCCTTACCCTTACCCCTGCCATCGTTAGTGTCATGGAAATTGTTATTGATATGATTGTTCCCACCCTCCCCTTTCCTTCTCTCCTCCCCTTCAGAAAATGACCCATGTCTTGCCCAAGTCTTCCCGAAAAACTTTTTTACCTTATTTGTGTTGGAATGTTTTAAATCTTTTAATTGTTTAATAGCTTTTTAGGGGTTGATTAATGTTTTTATGATTGGGGAGAGGTTTTAGGGTTTTAATTGCATTTCTTAAATTGTATGCTATTTTATTGCTGTAATCCACTTTGATTCCATTGGGAAAAAGCGGAATATAAATAATAATAGTAATAATAATAATATGGAAATTACAATTTATAAATATATTAGTACAAAAACATTACTAAGGATTCTGTATGGCATGGTATGAGAGAAGGTCAGTGGTGACACTATGAGTTACTACACTGGGTGACACCAACCCTAGTGATGCCACTGCCCCTTTGTGATCCCTGGCTGAGCTCAAAAGGTAATTATCAAGGAGGTTGCAATCTCTCAGGGCTGCTTACTTCTAAGTAAATCTATGCTAGTTCTAATAATCTTTGATTAGGCCAGTCAATTGTCTCACAGATCTGTGCCTATGGTTGTCACCTTGGGTGTCATACCATAAAGACTGGCCTTAATTCGGATTAGTCTTTGCAGGTTCAAAGACACCACATAGAAATGGATGTAAAAAAATGTCAAATTCCTCTTTTCTTTGGGGGAAAAAGTAACAGTGGGGTTCTGACAACAGCTTGGCCAAGATTCCATTTTTCAGACTCCCTCTCTGTGAAGTTCCCCAAACCAATATAAATACTGCCTATGCTAATGGGAACACACTGGGAGTTGCAGTCAAAAAAAGAAAGCATTCCTGTGCTGCAACCCACTAAATGATGTGCAAATCTGGGGAAGAATTGCAGGAGATGCAGATGGACATAAACATACAAAATGCTTCCCAAACTCTAGAAATGGACCAAGAATTTCTCTGACAACCACATCCTTTCCCCTCTTTGGTCCTTGGGTCCCCAGGTCATCCTCCCTCTCTTTCTTGTAGTATATTTACCAGGCTTGAGATATACAGAAAAGGGGTGGGGTGGGGGGAACAGTTGAGGGAAAGTCAAATCTCCCTTTCTTTATCATTCCAACAACCTTAATATTAAGGCTCTTACAACAAAAAATGTACTTATACGACACCTCTATGTGTTCAGAATAACTTACTTCCAAGTAAACATATCTAGAAATAGCCATGTTGGCCATTTAGCAAAGTACAATAACATCCAAAATCTACAAAACAGTGATACATTTATAGGAACAATCAAAATGCACAAAATATGTGTTTCAAGCTTTTGAAGCCCCACTGGCTTTTTCATCAAGCAAACGTATTAAAAATCATACAGGAGGGGGAAACAACATTATGGCAATGTTAGTCACAAGCCTGCATTTTGTTAAGACCTAGCTGTTCTCAGTTCTGGTGGTGTGGAGGGACATTCATGGAGGCCAGCCTCTCCTCCCTCTGACCATATGGGTACTCCTGGAAATAAACTTTTAAGGGCTCATTCCCACTTGCGGTATAATCTGCGTTGGAACCTGGCTCCTCTCTGCTAAGTAAAGCGATCCCAAAAGGTCCCTTGTTCACAGTATGAAAAGGGATCTTGCTTGGAACCGCTTTTTAGCTGGAAACGTTTGTCATTCTCACTGGAGAAACCAGGGAAGGTGGTAGCCCTTCACCCCATCCCCACCACCAAATCGCTTCCCGAAATAATTAGAAATAATTGCAAAATCAATCTATTGCAAAAGCAAGTAGTTGCTTTTGCAATAGATTGCATTTGTGATCAATTCTATTGCAAAGAAAACAAATTCTTGCTTCCTCCTCCTCCTCCTCCTCCTCCTCCTCCTCCTCCTCCTCCTCAGCAGCGGCAGCTTTCACTGACAACACCTGGGAGGAGGAGGAGGAGGAGAGATTTTTTTTTTTTTGCAATAGAAGTGATCACAAAATCACTCTATTACAAAAGCAAGTACTAGTTGCTTTTGAAATATTTTGATTTTGTGATCAGTTCCATAGCAACCCCCCCCCCCCCAAAAAAACCCCATGATTCTTATCTGTCATCCCCACTTACTGGGCATGCTTCAGAATCAAGTTTTACCAAAACAAACAAACAAAAACAAAAAAAGAAAGAAAGAAAGGCAGAAAGAAAAAAAGAACCCTCTCTCAAACTAGTGTCAGGATACCCTGGAATATTTGTGTTTGCCCCGGACCTTTCAAATGAGGATCAGAAGTGAGTTCAAATGTGAACGAGGGTCATATAGCTCACATCGCGTTTCAGAGCAAACTATAGTGGGAATGATCCCTTGTACTATTACTGAGTATCGGAAGCGCGTTCAAATGTGAACGAGGGTCATATAGCCCACGTTGCGCTTCACAGCAAACTAGTGAGAATGACCCCTAAGTAGGCTCTTTGCCTAATAAAGGAGCTTGTAGCTAACCACAAAGGATGGAGGCAACTTGGATCTCAAGAGGAGCATCATTTTTTGGTCTGGGGTCCATGCCCTTAGCTTCAAGATTTGAACAGCCTGGTTTAATTTCAAAATGCCAAGAAACTGAAAGTGAGTATTAACCTTTTTTCTAAGAAAGTAAGATCATTTGAGTTATTAAGGTATGGCTTTCCATACGGGTTTGTGAATGCAGAACCTGGATTGTGGAATCTGATAGGTTGTTTAAGTGTTAAGTTGCTTCCAGACTAAGAATTCATGATCAAAAGGCATCATTTTGTCTGAATTTAAAACAGCATTGAAGACCAGTCTCTTCTGGCAGGCTTAGCCAAACAATCTTTAAATTGTGAATTTTAAATAATCAATTTTAAATGTGGATCATTTTAATATGTGTAGATGTTATTTGTCATTCTAAATTGAAGTGTATTTTAATTGCTATGTTGTAACTGATGTTTATCTGTTCATTGTTATTGGTCCCCACCTTGATACTACTACATCATCATCATCATCATCATCCACCTATTCCATATTTTTTGCCTTAGTGGATTCCCCACTCTTTTAAGAAAAAAGAGACAGAAGAAAAGGCAAAGAAAACGGGGGAGGCCTACAATTAAAGACAACATTATGTCGACCCCTCTCTCCCATCCACAAAAACAACAACACAAAGGAAGCAGTGTGGTGCCAAAATAAAAACTTGGTTTAGAAGCCCCCTCAGGCATTCCTCCTCTCTCCTTTGCCAACAGTTTTTTTGCTGCCAATGCCTTGCTGGGTGTTGCAAAGACACAACGTATCATTAACAGTCTTGACAGCAGGGAAAGTAGGCAGAGTTGTGCAACAGAAGGTAGGTGGAACTGGGCACAGAAACAAACAATAGTTACAAAGGAGTGCATCTGTTTCCTCCATTATAAATAACCTCTAAGGAGCAGCATTATCTATGGCTGACTACAAAATTTTACCTGAAGGAGGTGTTTTTTTTGTATTCATAAAATCATTTATAACATTTATCCATTTATATATGTACAAAAAGCCTTCCAGTGTTTCAGGACATCCATCAGGGGTGTGGGTACAGGATTTGGAAAATGACGGCAATCCCATGCCCCAGAAAGAACTCTGACGCTCAAATAAATTGTCCTTCATTCCCCAAACTTCTAGCACTACAGAGAGTGAAACACTGAAAATCATACACACCTAGAACTCTTCTGTTTGCTGGGTTCCCATTCCTTTGGTTACTTTGCTTGCCCTTTAATTTGGATCTCTCAACTGTATTTTTAAATGCTCAACTGAAGGTTTAAGTTTCCACAATGCTAGAAACTTGAGACTCAAAAAAAAAAAAAAAAAAAAAATTCATAGAGGGGGGCAGAATTCTCATGTGGGAGATCAATGTCCTCACTGTGTCCCCATGCTCCAACATTCATTTCTTTCTCATTCCGGGGTTGGCAAAGTGTGCGCCCCAGGGCCATTTTTGTGACTCCCAGGCTCCATAGGGCCAGAGTGACCAGAGGTCCTAACCACAAAGGAGGACAAAGCATTACAAAATGTAAAACCTTCAATAAAAATGTAGGACATGACAAAATATAAGCTAAAAAAACACTAAAAACATAAATTCATGCTTCTTAGTCATAGTCAACATTAAGGACAGTTTGAAATTCTGCTTAGACAGAAGGCTGAAATGTAGGACATGGTCCCGAAAAAGGAAAACATCTGGTCACCCTGCACAGGGCACAAAATTTGTTTTTCTTCTTCATTTGCTCTAAAATGCTCTCTAGAGGGTGTGGAGGGCATTTCCACCATGTTTGGAGACCACATGGGCTATCGGGGGAGAGGGGGTCAAAAACATTTAAAAAATTTCCTACACCCGTTGTTGTTGTTGTTGTTGTTGTTGCTCAAATGCCTTCTATGGGGGTGTGGGGATATTTCCTTCATATCTGGGGGGCACTCCTGGGCCAGTTTCATCCCAGAAGAAACCTTTTTAACACAGGAAGTGAAAAGTAAGGAGCTTATTGCATCGCTTGTAAAACCAGCTTACCTCTAGCCAGCTTAAATGTTTAAGAATGTATAGAAGTTTTAACAAATAATAAAAAAGAAAGTTCATAATGAATTCCAGAGAATTTTGTTTGGCCCATTCTTAGAAGAATACCCTCAAATTCATACATTTCTTCTTCTTAAAGAAGAAATAACTTGAGATCTGAAGAAGTTGAAATGTTTAAGAATGTATAGAGGTATTAACAAATAATAAAAAAGAAAGTTCATAATAAATTCCAGAGAATTTTGTTTGGCCCATTCTTATAAGAATATCCCCAAATTCATACATTGCTTCTTCTTAAAGAAGATGGAAATAACTTGAGAACTGAAGAAGAAGAAGAAGGGGGAGGAAGAGGAGGAGGAATAGAAATAATGTGACAGAATCTAAAACAGACAGATTTGTCCATCAAGTCAGAGGATTTTTGAGGCAGAGATGACAACTTTATAGGTTACAGCAGCTATGAGCCTTGGTTTACACATCAAGAACAGATTAAGCCACCACATGGCCCACGTGATACATTCCCCTCATGCTTGGTGAGATGACCAAAGCAGCATGAAATTCCAGTTGGGCACAAGCCACTACCTGGGTCCCATTGCTGTTTTGGGTTGAGGCTGGACCAATACTGCCCCCCAGCTGAGTGGATTATTGAAGGCCTTGAGCCCAACCCCTCCGAAGCAGATCCTCAAACATGGGGGAGATCTGTTCCCCCTAAAATGGATCCAACTCAGTGTTTCAATTACTGACAAAATTATGACAATGAGAAAGTGAGCCTAATGAGAAATCAGCCTAATGAGAAAATGATCCTAAAGCATCATGCAAAAAATGAACATACCATGGTTTTAATATAGGAACAATCCAGTGTGGTATAGTGGTTTGAGTGTTGGACTATGGAGTTTATCACATGGGAAGAATTTCTCTCAATTTCGAAAGAAATAGAAGTGAGGCCAGTTCGGAATTGAGTAAATTCGCAAGTTCAGTGAATTTACTTGATTGCGTATTGACACTGCATTGCATTTGGAACTGCCCAAAATTGCCTCCCAAAATTGCCTCTCATGCAATCATGCGAAACCCCACGATTGCATTCGGAAGGACTTCCCTTTGCCCGAAAATGTGTGTGATCAGCTTTCATGCAATCACGCAAAACCTCATGATTGCATTCAGATTGCCATTGGATTATACTTTCAATTCACTTCGTGTGATAAACTCCTATGACTCTGGAGAACAGGGTTCGAATCCCTGCTTGTGCTTCATGACCTTGGTCAAGTCATAATCTCTCAGATGCAGAGGAGAGCAATGACAAACCCCCTCTGAATGCACTCACCAAGAAAACCCATAAGTTGGAAATGAGTTGAAGACATACTGTACAACAACAACAGATACTACAACAACAACAACAACATAGGAACAATAAACTCGGAAGGGAAGGAAGGCAGAGAAGCAGACAACAAGTTGAATGCTGTAGCAGCTCACCAGTTTTATGTTTACCCAGTGCGTCGGGGAGAAGATTTCTTTTAATATCTGCCCCAAGGTCCACCTCCTGACTGAGCCAACAACCACTCTGATTGTCAGGGCTGGCTTTGAAGGAAAAAAGACTAGACATAGAGTGTGCCGACTTTTGCTGCCACTGCCACTGCCACAGAGCTGGGAGAAGAGGTTCTCCAGTTCTCTACTCACAGTAGGATACTTGCTCTGGGTTAAGCCTTCTTTCTATACTTCAGCCATCACACCAGTGGTGTCTGCAATATGCTTTCATAACACAAAAGTGAGGTGGGTTTCCATTACTAAAAGGTTTTTCTCCTTTAAAGTGAAGAACATTGTTACAGTCGTTTTCATAAAAGTGGGGATCTTTTATGAACAAGATGAATGTGACAAGGAGACATCTCTTTTGTGATTGTTGGATTATACCTGCAGCCATCTTATCAACAGTGGATAAAAATAGGTACCAGAATCTTCAAAGGAAGGGACACTTAATGGTCCCGTTGGCTGCTTGCTGAATAATGAATGATGCCTCATTTAACAGTGAAGTTCTAACTAAGGCCTTAAGAGAGAATCTCCTTTAGTAGTGAAAAAGCTGCTCTCCAGCACTAGGCCTTCGAATCAAGGCAATACATGCTGATCTGTGAAAATCAACATCATTAAAAAAATATATCTAGAGAGAAAAGCACTGGGATAAATTGGTGCACTGAATAAAGCAGGGGGAATGGTACTTGGCTTTAGAAGTTTGAGCACTTTGTTAAAAATGTAGTCTTGGTAAGATGCCTTTCTAAAATTAAGACCTTGGGTCAGATCCACTGGAGACTCAGCAGTGATGCAGAACTTGGGAAAAGTACTTTTTTGAACTACAACCTCTCTCCACTCCATGGTAATTTTTCTAAGCTCTACCCTTTTACATGGCAGAAACTTCATTTTTATTTACAGCTTGTTTGCTCTCTGTATTTTTGTTCTCTCTCCTGTGGTGCACATACATGCACATGCCAATTTGTTTGAGGGAGAAAAGAGGTTTATGCACACCCTCCATACTCCACCCAGACTTCCATGTTTGGCTTGGTTGAAGAACACAGAAGATATGGGGAGGATGGCACTATTAGAGGCATGGGCAAACTTACCATTCTCTTAACAGCCCAGAACAGTACTTGCATGCATCTTCTTGTGTAGGTCCTGTTGAGGAAAAGTGAGCATAGGGTTCTAGGACATGTGTGGCCAAGTAACATCAGAGTGTAGTCAAGATGACAAAAGTTATCACCATAATGAGGAAGAACACACAAGCTAGGAGTGATTGCAGCACTTTGCTTTTGCCTCAGCCTACAGAGAGAGTGACCAGTCATCCTTCTTTTCCAGGACATGTCTGACATTTCAACCTTCTGTCCAGGAAGAATTTCAAAATGTTCTCCATTTTAAGCCTTACTAGGAAGCATGAATTTACATATATATTAGTGTTTTGGCTTATATTTGATAATGTTCTACATTTTTCTTGAATGCCTGTATTTTGCAGTGCCTTATCCTCCTTTGCGATTATGAGATCTAGTCACTCTGCCTGCTGGGAATGGCATGACTCAATCCATACTGCTTTTGAACTCTGATGGGCACATTAGCCACTTTGGGTCCCAATATTGGGAGGAAAGCAGGATACAAATAAATAAATAAATAAATAATAAAATGTATTTCTATTTCCCGCCTCTCCATTGATCGAAGCGGGATTACAGCAGAGTAAAATACATAAAATACACATTCAGCTAAAACAACTCCATTAAATAAACTCACAATATAATTACTTATAATAATAAATTAAATTAAAACAGCCAAGTGCAGTTGTTCTGTGTCACAGTTGGTGGTCTACGCAAGTGCAGCCTTCGGCAGCATCTAATATAATATGTCTGATGGATAGGCCTGACGGAAGAGATCCGTCTTAAGTGCTTTCTTAAAAGCATCTAAGGTGGTAATAAGATGGATCTCCTCCGGCAGGTCATTCCATAGTTTTGGAGCAGCGGTTGAGAATACCTTATGTGAGGTTGACACCAGCCTCGTCTTTTTGACTTCAAGCAGATTCTTCCCTGTTGTTCTAAGAGTGCGGGGTGGATTATATAGAAAAAGGTGTTCCTTCAAGTAACTCAGGCCCAAGCCATATAGGGCTTTAAAGGTAACAACCAACACTTTGTACTGCGCCCGGAAGCTGATCGGCAGCCAGTGTAAGGATTTTAATACAGGGGTAATATGTTCCATTCTAGGAGTCCCCGTAAGCAATCTGGCTGCTGCGTTCTGGACTAATTGAAGCTTCTGGACTTGATACAAAGGTAGCCCCATGTAAAGAGCATTGCAGAAATCTAAACGAGAGATTACCAGCACATGTATCAATGTTTCAAGGTCCTCCTTTCCCAGATAGGGAAGCAGCTGGCATATCAGCCGAAGCTGGTACCACGCACTCCTGGTTGTCGCCTCCACCTGAGAAGTCAGGTGGAGAGACAAATCCAGGAGTACGCCCAAAATGCGAACTTTGTCCTTTAGGGGAAGTGTGACCCCATCAAGAACAAGTTGGTAAGCCTCCATCTCCGGGTCGGAGGAACCTATCACAAGTACCTCCATTTTCTCTGGATTCAGCTTGAGTCTATTTTCCCTCATCCAGCCCATTACTGACTCCAGGCAGGCATTCAGAGCCTCGATGCCATCCTTGGTCACTGCTTCAGTCGGAGACATGGAGAAATGTATTTGGGTGTCATCAGCATACTGATAACACCGCGCCCCATGTCTCCGGATGATCTCTCCCAGCAGCTTCATGTAAATGTTAAACAGCATGGGAGACAGGATGGCACCTTGGGGGATGCCAGATGTCAGCTCTCTTTTACGAGAGCAGCTGTCTCTTAGCTTCACCATCTGGAATCTGCCCGAGAGGTAGGAACGGAGCCACTGGAGTGCAGTGCCTCCAATTCCCAACTCCCTCAGGCGTTCCAGAAGGATACCATGGTCGATGGTATTGAATGCTGCTGAGATGTCCAAGAGCACCAACGGGGTCACACTTCCCCTATCGATGCCCAGACAGAGATCATCGGCCAAGGTGACCATGGCCGTCTCAACCCCGTAGACTGCTCTGAAGCCAGTTTGAAATGGGTCTAGAATATTGGCTTCATCCAAGATGGCTTGGAGTTGGATGGCGACTGCCCTCTCGATCACCTTGCTCAGGAATGGTAATAATGAGACCGGCCTGTAATTATTCCTTATTAAGGGATCCAGGGAGGGTTTTTTCAGCAGTGGTTTAACCATTGCATACTTAAGTTATGGTATCTGAGCTGCACCATTAAGATTGATAAACCGGCCTTGAAGGGGATGTTGAGGTCTCCCAGAACCAAAAGTCTGAGAGACTCCAGCACCAGCTCCGAGACCAGCTGTGTCAGCTCGGTTAGGGAGTCTGTTAGGCAACGGGGTGGACAGTAGACTAACAGAATCCCCAAACTGTCCCTAGCCTTCAGGGTCAGGTAAATGCACTCGATGTAGACAGTTTTCCGGATAGGTTTCCTGGTCAGGTTGATTGTTGTTTTATGGATCAAGGCCACTCCCCCCCTCACCCACTCTCTTTTACCTGCTCCTAAATGGTATACCCGGCTGGGAGGGCCTTGGCCCATGTTACATTACTATCATCCCCTAGCCATGTTTCTGTGATACAAGCCAGGTCGGCGTTCTCGTCCTCTGTAAGGTCATGTATGATGTATGATTTGTTTTTCACCGACCTGGCATTACAAAGGAGCATGGTAAGAGATTGTGGTACGGATGAGATGACCCCCGGTTCTCTCAGGTTAACAGGGGGCTTGGAAGACGAGATAGATTCCAACCATCTAAGTCGTCTTCCTTCTTGTCTTCTTGCCACCCTGTTAACGCCATATCTCCTATTGCCCTGTACCACTTGAATGGGGAGCCTGCAATTACCTGGTACTTCATCCATTCTTCCCTCATTCCTGTATTTATGGCATTCCATAGACAACAGTATAGTTCCAATACCAACTAGAACACTAAAAGACAGCATAATAGTAGTGAAGAATGAGTACTTGTCAGGTTGTTATTTCAGAGCAATAAAAATTCTCAAAACACTACTCTCACCAATGCCCAGCGTTGGTGTGGCTTGGGAAGGGTCTGGCAGGCCAGCTTTTTCAGAATGCCCGCTCCCACCGATGCCCCGCCCTCAGGGAGAGTCCTCCATTGCCGCTGCACGGCTGTTGGTAAGGCACTGGTGCAGCTTGGGAAGGGTCTGGTGGGCCGGCTTTTTCATGGCACCGTTCCCACCGACGCCCCGTCCTCCCCTCAGGGAGAATCCTCCATTGCCGCTGCACGGCTGTTGGTAAGGTGCTGGTGTGGCTCAGGAAGGCTCTGGCAGGCCGGCTTTTTCAGGGCGCCGCTCCCACCGACACCCCGCCCTCAGGGAGAGTCCTCCGTTGCCGCTGTACGGCTGTTGGTAAGGCGCTGGTGTGGCTTGGCAAGGGTCCGGCAGGCCAGCTTTTTCAGGGTGCCCGTTCCACCAATGCCCCGCCCTCAGGGAGAGTCCTCCATTGCCGCTGCACAGCTGTTGGTAAGGCACCGGTGCGGCTCGGGAAGGGTCCGGCAGGCCGGCTTTTTCAGGGCGCCGCTCCCACCGACGCCCCGCTCCCAGGGAGAGTCCTCCGTTGCCGCTGCACGGCTGTTAGTAAGGCGCTGGTGCGGCTCAGGAAGGGTCCGGCGGGTCGGCTTTTTCAGGGCGCCGCTCCCACCAACGCCCTGCCATCAGGGAGAGTCCTCAGTTGCCGCTGCATGGCTGTTGGTAAGGCGCTGGTGCGGCTCGGGAAGTTGCATACAGGAGTTTACACTCTTTGAACTTAGTTTGAAGCAACTCAAGTAAGCCAAGCACAAAGGGAGAGGAGGAGAAAGAAACTATGGCATTTAAAAAGCAGCTGAAAAAGTGTGGGATGACAGAAGATTAATTGGGACTATGCCTCCCAAGCTGGGACACTTGGATGGGATGAGGCTCCTTTAGGATCTTTCTATATGTGGGTGATGGGAACTAACCCAGCCCTAGTCCTCTGGTAATCACATTACAAAAAAATGCTTTTTATTCCCAACAGGATACAGTCAAGTTTCAGATTGCTAGCAGATATTATTGCACTCAAAAACACCTCAGCTGCAACCGGGTGACAGCAACCCACATGCAGCTCGGGTCCCAGCTGTGCTTGGCTAGCCAATTTTCCAGCTGTGCTTGGCCAGCCAAAGATGGAAGCCTCCTGTGTTTGAAAACTGGCCAGGCTGCATGCAGGTTGCAGTTGCCCAGCGGCAGCAACAGTGTTTTTGAGTGTGATAATATCTGCTTGCAGTCCAAAACATGACTGTATTCCGTTGGGAATAAGAAGAGTTTTTTTGTACTGTGATAATCTCTGTAAAGTAGCAGGTGCAGGTGTAAATTAGCTAATTCTGTTTTTCATCAGGCCACTATAGGGACAGAGTGGGTACCATGAGGAAAAGAAAGCAGGGGATAACAGAGATATTTGTCTTCTAGAAGGATGGTGGAGAATTGAATCTCTTACAGACTAGTACTCCCCGTCATCATGTTCCAAGGACTGTTACCACATTTGTGCCTGTTGGCTACCATTGTTTCTTTCTTTCCTAGAAACTGCCCAGGGACCAGCAGCAGCTCATGTTGCAGCACTGGGCTGATGGGCCACCACTTTGAACAGCACTGTCCCAGAGGACGATATTGCCTATCCAGTGCTTATGGAGCTTTTTTTTTTTTTTTTTTAGGGATCCTTTAGACCACCTCCTCCTTTAGAAATGTGATCATAAAGAGCTGGAAGGAGTTTTCACAGCTGTTCTGGGCTCAGAGCCAGGCTGGGGATTGAACTGCCATTGGGAAAAGAAACCAAAGGCTTGGTGTTTGTGGTCTGAGCCTGGGAGAATCATACCCACCCTGTAGATGGAAGGCATTGTAAGACATTAGAGCCTGGGAGTATCTTGTTGCAGATCCTGCAAACCCATTAACAAGATGCAGCCTGGTTTTAACCCCAGGACTGTTTCTCATCACCTCTTATTCCCTGGTCTCCATTCAGGAGAAGATTTCCCTCAGTGTTTACAGATGCCCATATTTATGTGAATATGTTATTCAAATTGTTATCCCAATTATTGGGGAGACTCAGTTTTCTAACCACTCAGTGAGGATTGGAATATCTCTCGCAGGCAATAAGAAGATATGATCCCACTCCCCTGCTAAAAAAGCCTGTTATTTGCAGCAGCTGTTGCTAAGCTGTGTCAGAAATGTTTAGACATTAACACTGTGGGATCATGACGGGAGATAAAATTGTTAACAGCTAGTTGTTGTGAACTGCATAGAGATTGTTATAATCTTTGATTTGTTTGAACACTAAAGGATAGGAGTAACTGTTTGCCTTTGCAGCAAAAATTGCAAGAATTCAACCATGTGACCATGGAAGCTGACCCAGCCCTACTGTTTAGCAGAATGAGGCAGTGGACAACATGAAAGCAAAGGAGTGACAATTTGATTTATTGTTACTGTCTTTTTACTGCTACGAAAGAGGGAAGTTCTACTTCAGGAGAGCAAATGGCCTTGGCGACATAGATTGAAGAGGAAAGGAGGTGGGAGTCCAGTGCCACTTGCTTTTATATTTAAATCAGGAAACTATTTGGGGAAATCCCTATTAGCCATGCTAATCTAGCAGTCCTCAGTAAAAACACTTTCATCATTCCTATCCCTGAAAAACACTGAGGTGGGAAGTCTCAACAAGAACTTGCTTCAGTTAGGGGAAATACAAGCAATTGATGCGAGGATAGTTTAATGCATCCTTTGCTTTGCTTTGTTGCTGCCTTGAGTCCCTGTACTGGGAGAAAGGTGGGATATAAGAAAATAACAACAACAACAACAATAGCTATCAACTTCCCATATCATAAGCAGATTTATGGAGATATCTAGAGGACAATACACTACACTCTACAAGCTTTGTGCAAAGTCCGGAAACCTGAAATTTACAGCGCTACATAAATAAAGCTTGATAATAATAATAATAATAATAATAATAATAATAATAATATAGAAATAGAACCTTGATGAATTTATAATTCATTGGTTCCCCTTCAGAAGTGAGTCTGGGTAATTCAGATCTCCAAAACTAGGGGAGAAATTTAGATGAGAAGAATTTTGGAAGTGTCCCTTCTTATATTCTGTTCTTATTGTTGTGTAACTTTAAGTTGTTTCTGACATTTGGTGACCAAAGGCAACCCTTTCATGGGATTTTCTTAGCAACAGTGGTTCAAAAGAGATTTGGCCTTGCCTTCCTCTGAGGCTGAGATAATGTGACTTGCCCAATGTCACCCAGTGAGTTTCATGGCTGAATGGGGATTTGAACCCTGGTCTCCAGAGTCCTAGTCCAACATTCAGACTACTATACCATGCTTGCGCTAGCCCTACTGTCACAGTATGCCATGCAGCAGAAAATATATGGAATTTATCACATCTCCCGCAAAAAGAAACTTACTCCTGGTGGGATCGAGTTGCTTAGCGGATGCAGTCAGGTATCATTGCATGGAAAATGACGCCAATGATGCCGGGCGACTGCATCCCAGTTAAATCCTGGCTCCCAACTTGGCAACTTTGCAAATCAGCCAGGTGAGTATGGCTGGGAGCCAGGATTTAGTTGGAATGCAGTCGCATTGGCAGCATTGGCAGCATTTTCCATGCGATGATACCCAACTGCATCCTGTAAACTACGCTCTTCTGCCAGTCACATGATAAATTATTGCACCAAATCGGTAACATTGTGTCATGCAGTGAAGACATTTTTAAAACCAAATATTCTCACTCAATGATCTAAATGGCAGTTGTGCAGGCCCTTCCTTGGGCAGTCTCCCTAGTGATAGCCCCATGCAACAACCAAAAATGTAGCCAGATGTATTGACTTAAAACAATTGATTGGTATTTTCATATCTACCAGAAGCAGGTCATTTGTAAAGCTCATGACCAAGCCATCCCCAAATGTAGGCCCATTTTAGATTGGCAAAAAGAGGTGTGTTGATGGCTGCATGAAAGCCCAGCCTTTAGATGAGAAAAAGGGAAAGTGTGCCATGAAAACACTATTTTGGAGTTTTAAGGGAGATGAAGCGCCTTTAAAAAGTAGCTTGATTTCCCCACTACTTTTTTAAAAAGGGCGCAACATTGCTATTGCATCTAAAGGCTAAGGTGTAGTTGCACGGTTAAATGGGGCTCTGTATCTTTAAAGCACCCATTTAAAGGCAGCGATACAGGTGTGGAGCATTATGGATCGTGGGTTGGGAGCATGCGTGGTGTGGACTTCACTTCTAATTAAAACGCTCAATGCCCTGCAGGTGTAAAAGCTGGGGTTTAACCACGAAGTTTTTTAAAGCTCCCAAACCCTAGCTCCACTCCTAACCCGAACCCTAGACATGCGCAGTAGGGACTCTGGGATGCCGTTGCTATTATTCTACTGTGGATAACATGTCAACTCATCCACAAAATAAAGGGGTTCATTCATGATGCACCAATGCAACGGCACAGTTTAAAAAGGCGGAGGAAATGCAATGATAATTTGACGGATCCTCATAAGTATACATTTGTCCTGCGCAACTGTGCAGGTTTGCCAGCTGCTGGCTGCGAACTGCGCAAATGCGTAGTTTGCAGCCGGCAATGATAATTTGACTGTATGGTGTAACTGCGTTTGCGCAGTTCGCAAACCTGCGCAGTTGCGCAGGACAAATGTATACTTATGAGGATCCGTCAAATTATCATTGCGTTTCCTCTGCCTTTTTAAACTGTGCCGTTGCACTGGTGCATCATGAATGAACCCCTTTATTTTGTGAATGAATCGACATGTTATCCACAGTAGAATAACAGTAACGGCATCCCAGAGTCCCTACTGCGCATGTCTAGGGTTTGGATTAGGGGTGGAGCTAGGGTTTGGGAGCTTTAAAAAACTTCGCGGTTAAACCCCAGCTTTTAAACCTGCAGGGCATTGAGGAATTGCGCAGTTCGTAGCCGGCAAGGAAAAAAAAAATTAAAGGTTCACCGCGGCTAAAAGCCGCGTTCATTGCCGCCCATGTAGCTGTTCCGCCTGTGTTTGTAGCGTTCTGACCGCTTCCCATGTAGCTGCTGAGCCACAGAAAAGACTTCAGATAAGTCGTTCCCAAACCCCTCAGTCTAGCTGCCCTGTACCTTTTAAATGTACACCTGGGGCTTGCAGTCTAGCTGCTAAGCATTAAGGAAAAGGCAACTTCATGTCACACTTTCCTGCCAATCTAAAAAGCCCCATTCTATATTTCAAGAGGGCTAGCAGTGATGTCACTAGGGGGTTCAAAGTGTGTGGCCTGCACGAAGAAGAAGAAGAGTGATAGCTAGTCAGTCCCACTTCCCACTGAGGGGTGAGAAGGGCCAAGCGGTCCTCTCCTGATTTCACTGCAGCTGTACCAGTCTCCTCATGAGGAGGCTAACGCTGCAGCATCAAAAGAGAGGGCCAAGCATGCCCTTTTGGCTGCCCACCCTGGCTGCCCCCTAGCAGCCCTCCTGGCAGTCTTTCCCCCGATACCAGGGATGCTCACAACAACATTGCTGCTTACAATAACATTGTTGGGAAAATTCATTTCAGCAACTGTGCAAATGGCAGTTAAACTCAGAAGGAATTGGGGAATCCCAGGGTGGTGGCAGATTATTTCATAGAGCTGGAAAAGACCTCAAAGGCCATCATAGCATAGTCCATGCTAATCAGAAAATCTTGGGACCACTCAACAGGATTAGATATTCTGTCTGTCTGTGTCTCTGTCTCTCTTTCTCTCTCTCTTTCTCTGGGGGAGGGGAAGAGGGAGGGAGGCAGGGAGAGAGAATTATGAGAATACTCTCTCTCCAGATACTTTTGATCCTCTGTTTTTGTTGTCTGCCTTCAAGTCATTTCCAAACCAACACAGGGTTTTCTGGGGCTTAGAGTGTATGACTTGCCCAAGGTCACGCAGCCAGTTTTCATGGCCAAGCGGGGAATCAGATCCTGATATCCAGGGTTGTAGTCCAGTGCTCAAACCACTGCAGTATGCTGACTCTAAACAAACAGAAATGCCATACCTTATTGTAGCATAGTATTTTCAGATGAGGTCAACCAGAAATTTTCTTGGAGTTCTTCAATTTCTCATGGCTCTCTGGTGTTTGTATTTTGCACTATTTCTATTGCTCCTTCAATATACCTCTTTATCTGGTTCCACATACAACTGTGAAAGTGTTTATTGCCAGTATGCTTTCAATGGAAATATGAACAATATGATTAATGATTTCTCCTGGCTTTCTTCTTTTGCTGTTCATAATTGGAGGTCCAGTTTGTCCCCTTTGAACATAGCCTCTCTCAATAACATTATTTCTTCCAAGTTAGCTTTCATTTAGGCTTCCAGCCTCCTCAGTGGTATGTCTTTCAATTTTTCAAATCTATTTTGCTTTTGTTATCACAATATCTGTTTTATTTCAGTTGCCTAATATGGTGAAATATTTTGATTTGTAATAATAGTTGATCCTGTCTCGTTGTTTTCTTATTTTGCCTTTCCAGCAACTGCTAATCGTTTCTTGGATGTTACTTAAGATACATTGGTTTCAATCTCATCTTAGTGATGCTTAGAATAGACTCATTGATTTCAGTTGGATTTCAGTTAGTCCCATTTGGGTGGGACTTCTGTGGCCCTCCAGATGTAGTTCAGCTACAACTTTCAATTGCCCTAGGAATGCTGCAAGTTGCCATTCAAAACATCTGGAGAGTTGCTCAGTTCCCACCACTAGGCTAAATACAGTTATCACTGTATATACTCATACATACGTCCAGAAATTTTAGTAAAAATTAACCCCCAAAAAACCTGGGTTGACTTATCCATGGGTCAGTGTAAGTGCAGTACCTTAACTCTTATCAAAAAAGGAGACACCTCTTTCTCTAAGTAGAGTGTTTAAAAGCTAAAGGTTAGTCCATTCAAGGAGGACCTAAAAGAAGCACTGACCACCTCTAATGTCTCTGCCACTTCTGACCTTTTTGAAAGCCCGGGAGGGAAAATGTTGGTGGTGGTGCTTCTCTGATGCTTCTCCTCAAATGAATGCTGAGAGGAATCAGACTTCGAATGATTTGAGGAAGACATTTGTGTATGTTTGTCAACTTTTCTGGATTAAAATTTCGGCAAAGTTATCTCATTAAAGTTACATTAGCTTTCTCTTTACATCATTTTTTTGACATGTGCATATTTTCTTAGCTGTGCCTGTGCTTAGTTGCTTTCTCCACACATCATAAAGTCACCATTTTCTGAGGTTCTTTCCTCATCCTCACTGCTGCCTTTAGAGTGGGCACAAACAGTTACACCTGCTAGAATTCTGTAAGTTCTTTGGTATCATTTTCCTTTGCTTAGTCCTTCATATCCTTTATTACATGGCCTAAGTTTTACCCTTAACTTATCCAAGGGTCTTAGCAAAATCCATAATTTTGTCCCCCCCCCAACCTGCCCTTGATTTATACATGAGGTTGACTTATACAATCAAATCTGATTATTTCTGCAGTATGGATGCAGCCTGGGAGAGTTTTTCCTCTAGAGCTGAAAGCACTGCAATAGCATTTCTATTGCCCTGGGGAACAGAGACCAAAAGTCCCAAAGCACCACATGATAGCTGGGAGCAGTTATTGCAGCATGGCCCACTTCCTGCTGCCTGTCAGAGCCAGATATATCAATTCCTACCCTATCTACTGGTTGGAGACTTCATTGCAATGTACCCTAATCACTGCTGCAAGATTTGTGGCAATACTCTTGAACACATCTCCTTTTTCAAACCTCCATACAGCAGGTCCTAAATGCTAGACACATTGCTGGACTAACTGTAAATCAGGATTGAAAAACAATGATTTCCTTTATCACCTTTGTATCTGAGGACAAGGTGGGAAACTCTGAAATAGTAGATATCTGTAATAGATTATATGTTTTACCTTTCAGTCTCTTGCTGGTTGTAAACTGGTATTGGTACTTAAATTTCCAGACTGGAGACGCAGCCTATTGGGCAAGCCAGAGTTTGAATAACCCTTAGAGACTGAAGCTGGTCCTGTGTATGACCAAATAATAACATATGTTCATAAATACACCCACCATGTTGTTTTTGTTATAAGAGGGTTTAGAAAGTTAGAGAAGTGGTGAAAGATTGAGGGTCCTCTCTGATCAGGATAATAGATAAACAATCATTATATATATATATATATATATATATATATACATACATACATATAGAGATCGATGGTATGGAAACTGATTGTATGAAATGCTGTGAATATTTGTCATGTATTTTTTAAAATCAATAAAACTTAATTTAAAAAAATAAACCCACTGTGATAGTAATTTTCTGAAAAGCAAGAAATGATGGCAAATAATGGCTCTATTGCACTGGAGAGGGGCTACAACTAAAAAGTCTCCATTTTTGGTTCCTACGTAGCCTCACATTCCTGAATGGAAGATATGAAGCTCTCCTTGTAATCTTTGAAAACACATGGACCAGTTTGGGGAGATGTGTTTCCCAAGGTATGCAAGGTTTAGATTATTCAGAGTGTGAGACCCAATATTTGGAAAGCTTGCAATGATGGGAAGGGACAGGAGGTGTGAATTTACAATTAAATATTCCTGAATTTGGAGGCCATCCATGACTTTTGTGGGCTCATTTCCTCACCCCTATGCAAAGGTTTGGCCAAAAGCCCAGTTGCTGTGACCTCACTTCATTTGCCACTGATTTTAATTAACAGGAATGGTCATATGCAGTTCTCCCAATAAATTAAGGACAAAATATTGGTCTCTGGCAGATTCTCCATCCTGCCAGAGGCACTATTTCTTCAGCTTCTTGATCTCTGTTTCCAGGAAATCTTTATGAAATGTAGACCATATTCCTGAGTGAGAAACAAATGCTTCAGTCAACGGAAGTTCTTTATCCAGCCTTTATTATTTTTGCAAAAGTTGAAGGGGAGGAGAATGAAATCTGAACTGCTGATGTTTTTCAATACCTTTAATAGGGGCTACAGCTGTGACTGCATTTAAAATAGATTTATTCTATTCTCCCACTTGAGATTTTAAATGTGCTCCCCACCCCCCACCATCCCCTTGAAATAAAAAGGGAGTCATGTTATAGCTTTTCTTGGATCAGCTTTTAGCTAGCATTCAAATGAGATGAACCTTTACTTCATGCACAACAGAGGGATAACAAAGGGCCAGAGTACATGTTACAAAAAAGAGAGCCTTATTTGAATTTTCCCTGGAATGATGAACAATTAAGGGACTAAGGATATAACTACCAAGGGGGTGGGGGAATGAGGGCCTCACCCCCAAACAATAATTCTGCCCCCTGATGAAATTTTCTTTCGGTCCCCAAATTTCTAACATTGAAGAGATTGAGATAGTGAAAATTGTTCACACTGACAAGTCTTACATTCCCACTCCCATGATCACTTTTTTGTTGTTAACTGCCCTTGAGTCAATCTTAACTCATGGCGAACCTATGAATGAGACATCTCCAAAAAACCCTGTCCTCCATTGCTCTGCTTAGTTCCTGCAACCCCATAAAACCCGTTACCTCCTTAATAGACTCCATCCATCCGGTATGTAGCCTTCCTCTCTTCCTACTTCCCACCACCTTTCCCAGCATTATTGTCTTTTCCAATGAGTCTTTCCTGATGTCTCTGAAGTATGACAACCTCACTTTGGTCATCTTGGCTTCCATGGAGGTTTCTGGCTTGATCTGCTCTAGGACCAATTTATTTGTCCTTTTGGCTGTCCATGAGATCCTCAACACTTTTTTCCAGCATCACATCTCAAATGAATTGATTTTCTTCCTATTATGTTTCGTAACTGTCCAGCTCCTGCTCCTTTTCTTTGGATGTGTCTAAACTATATTTTTAACTGATCAACCGAAATTTTAAGTTACTGCAAATTTGGGAAATGCATGAAATATTTCATTTGGGGTGGCTGAATTCTTATTTTTGGGGGGTGGGAGGGAATGCTCTCATTTTGCCCATTGGTAGCTACACCTGGCATGGTGTAACTCTTTGAATATTAGACTACAACTTTGGAGATCAGGGTCTGATTCCCAACTCAGCCATGGAAATCCACCGAGTGACCTTGGGTAAGTCACACAATCTCAGCCCCAGAAAACTCCACGATAAATTTGCCCTAGGGTCACCATAGGTTGGAAATGACTTGAAAGCACACAACAAGAACAACAAGAAGCTACACCCCTAAGAGGGAAGGGGTCTATGCCTATTAGTCCATCATGCACCCTGGCAGCCATGTTGCGGTTTCACACATTGAAAGGTATACACGTAAGCTGCCTTGGGTGCGGGGAAAAAGGATACAAATAAATATAATAATAATAATAATAATAATAATAATAATAATATTTTCTTAAGAGCTTGGGAGAGTTCTTTTTTCTTTACTACAACTCCAGAGGCATTGGGGAGATTCTCAGGGAACTGTGCCATGGAATTCTGGGAACTTCAGTTAACAAAAGTAAAATTTCTAAGCTCTAGTTTTATCTGCATGGGAAGTCTGTATGCCAGGCTCCCATCTTCAAGCATGTGCTGCTGCTCAGCTGTGGACAGCAGGGGGCAAGATTGCCATCAAAGTAACAGCAGAGGGGGAGTCAAGATAAGAAGGACAGGACTAGTGGATACTTGTATATCCCCACCATACCCTGTAATAAGCCTTCTGTTTATCACACATATGGCCAACTGGGAGTTATTCTTGGCCTTAATTTCTTGGGATGGGCAGATATGATTTTGAAATGTGTTTTTAAGTAAAAAGTTTGCAGCTGCTTCTATCTGCTTCCATTCATGTAGCTTTTAGTATTCAAACAGAAAATACATTTAATCAGCAGGGAATTACAGACTGCTCTAATAACTCTAATAATAATTAGAACAATTATAGTTAATAGGAGGTTGTACATGCACATTCTCGCTAATTAGGAGGATTAATGAATGTCACACAGCTACAATGATTACATGGAGAACTCTTCCAATCTGACTGTACATTATACATATATCTTCACCATATATTGCATTATACTTAGTTTATTATACTTAAAAGAGTTCCTGGAGCTTGGAAGAGTTACCTGTTTGGACTACAGCTTCTTCTCAGTCAGCATTGCTAGTAAGTGTGTTACCTGGGGGATTATGGGAGCTACAGTCTTAAAAAGTAACTTTCCCAAGCTTTGGGGGCTATTTACACCCAATAGATGGGCTTGTTGTTGTTGTTGTTGTTGTTGTTGTTGTGTATCTTTAAGTTGTTTCCAACTTATGGTGAATCTATCACTGAGTTTTCTGGGGCTGAGAGTGGCAATAGGACAGGCTTAAACTTGGCATTAGCATATTTGTGCTGATAATGTGGTGCTGTTTCACTGTAAATAGGCAACTGCTTAGCAGAACACCACCAGAACATGCAGTTAAGCTGGATTTCTTAAGATGAATCACAACAAAGTTATATGAAACTGCTACAACTCTGCAGTGGAGATACATTTCCACCCTTCTTTGCTTTTAAGATGCGTTCTGGGAGCCAGGCCACCTGAAGATACAAACAGGCACCAATTTAGGATAAGTGTGATTTTGGGTACTCCCTCTCTAAGTACACTGAGTGCATTCAGGGCAAGTGTAAACACTAAGGAAATAACCTGGGTTCAGCCTGGGCTATTTTTGTAGTGTGAATGGGTCCTAATAAACACAAACTTGGAGTAAAGGCTTACTAGGCAATTGAGTTACACAGAAGTGTGACTTGAGTGGTCCTTATGGTGAAAAGGGCAAACAGTGAAAAAGGGCATATGTTTCAATAACTTGGGCACCTGTTTGATACTATCCAATTTTAGAGCTATTATTCTAATTTAAATGCCATGGTTCCATCCTATGGAATCTTGGATATGATTTATTTTATTTTATTTTTATCCCACCTTTCTCCCATCATGGGATCCAAGGTGACATACAGCATCTAAAGAAAACTACCCACACAATTCTTAAACGTTCTTAACACAAAAATGTACTAAATTTGATGTTAAAAACACACGTTAAAACAGCATTAAGACATAAAAATAGCATTAAAACAGAATGAAATGAAAACCACTTTATACACCACCATCACCTTGCAATTACAGGCTCTATTTGTGATTAGCACACAGATAAAAATAACAACTTACTGTTACTGAATTCAATTCTAATTTGGGATGTATCCTGATATCATCACATGCATTTTACCACTGACACCGCCAGCCAGGTGCAGCCCAGGTAACTTCCAGCTAGAATATGGGCTCAGCTCCTTTCTGGTTCCCAGCCTGCGCACACCACAGTCCAAAACTCCCTCCACCATTGATATGGTCATCCACCCACCCTGGCTTTAAGCAACATCTTTCTCCTGCTTTGTCCCTCAACAACCATCCTTAAATCTGAACTTGTCACTTCATCACCATACGCATAGGTTTTGCATTTCTAAGGCTATTCATATAGTCTGATTATAAAGGTTTTTCCTGGGTTCATTCCATACATCTGAGTAATTAGACCAAGGCTATGATAGCTGAGGCTACAACTTATTTTGTACAGTCAGTCTCAATTGTGCAACAAAATCCCTTTGCAGTAAACTTGGATATTGTACACTGATATTAACATAAGTTCTACTAGAGGCTCTATTGAGGAGTATAGTCATAGTTGGGCAAAATGAGGGTATCCTCCCCCCTCCCCATAAGAATTCTTCCCTCCTCTGAAATTTTCCTTCATTCCTCAGATTTCTTGTATGACAGGTGTGAAAATCATCCATACCTAGAACTCTTCTATTTGCTATATTCACATTCCCTTGGTCATGTTGCCTGCTCTTTTGCTTTAGATTTCTAAGGCCCAAAATAGATGAGCCAAAAGCACAGCCTTTGGGTTGATTTAAGGCATGGCATTCAGATGATGCACACCCTTAGATCGGGCCCAAATCTGGCTGCAAAAGGAGTGCAAAAAAGTTCTCCCTGCCAGTGGTTTGTTGTGGACCGTGGTGGTGGCTGGCCTCAGGACTTTGGCATCTGGTTGTTGTGGTCCTGTGCCACTTGTGGTGCACTTGTGGTCACTGCAATGCTAGAAATGTGGAGGACTAAAGGAAAAACTCATGAGGGGCATAATTTTCTTTTGGAGGGGCAATGTCTTCATGTTGCTCTTTCCCTCTATAGCTACAACCCTAGGACTGCAACAGGCTGACTTTTTAATGGTTAGTCTAGTATTTTGGAATTCATTTCCCAAGAGTGAAGACTTTTCAAAGCAGCAACCACACAAAAGACTTCAAGTCAGAAAGGATTCATATGTAACATTTAATGAATGGACATCATAATAGAAAAAGACATCACACTAACAATATTTTGGTATGCAGTTTCCAAGGTGACCACTGAGGATTCAAATAGCCAAATTTGATGAACGGTTCCATAACAAATAACTAGATAAGGATGACTGGCATGTAATAATCACGCTCAAATTCAAAATAAATGAAATATTTTTTTTAAAAAACAGCCAAGATGCTTGTTTTTTAAAAATATCCAGGCAACCTTTAAAGATTGATTGTTAGGACAGATTTGAATTAGTTGGTCTATTTTGGCACTACTGTGATTGTATTAGATTTTTTTTTAATGTTCTGTTATAGCTGTAAATTATTTTGTTAGCTGCCTCAGGCATCTGTATGGAAACACAGACCATTTATTTGATAAATCAAGAGATGTGGTGTAGAATTAGGTGGGAGAAGATGGGAAGGGGCAGTGATGAGGGGACATTTTGTTTTCAGCTGCATAAATTTATCTTTGTTTTTATAATTTCACATCAAGTTGACTGTGATTTACACTGAACCTATGAATGAGAGACATCCAAGGTACCCTGTTATCAAGAAACCTGCCCAGGCCTTACAAGTCAGAGTTGTGGCTTCCATCATTGAGTCTATCTACCTGTAATACCATCTTCCTTTTTTTCTCTTGTCTTCTATATTACCAAGTATTATTGCTTTTTCTAATGGGTTTTGTCTTCTTATGCTATGTGCAAAGTACAGCAGTTTCAGCCATTATGGCTTTAAGGGAGAGCTCACATTTGATTTGTCTAGGAGCCATTTAATTGTGATTTTTGGCCCTCCATGAGACCTGTAAAACATTCTTCCAACACCACAGTTTAAGTATGGACCTTATCAGACGATGGAAATTGGAAGTATAATCTAATGGCAATCCGAACGCAATCATGGGGTTTCACGTTATTGCGAATTAAAGCATCTCACGCAATTTCGGGCAATGAGGGCTCATTTTTGGATAATGGGAAGTCATTCTGAATGCATTCCAAACACAATTGGAATTCACATAAATTCGCTAAACTAGCAAATACATGTGAATTTGAATTGGCTCCAATTGGCCCCATTCGCAATAAAGAATGTCCTATGTTGATTCTCCTCCTGTCAGGTTTCTTTGCTGTCCAGCTTTCAGGGCCACATATTTGTCATCCCTGGGGGCTTTTTTTTTCTTTTCTTTTTTCTTATGGTTGCAGATTGTGTCTTTTTACATTCTTCCCTCACAGAGATTGTATTTTCTCTCCCTTGCACTGTGGTAGACATCTAAAATTTACAACCACAGATGCACACTCCCTTTCATACAAGACAAAGCACAACAAGAGTGCTTTACTTTGGTAGCACTGGTGGATGTAATACTGTTAGTTGCAAGTGGTCCCACTTAGTAGCCAATGGGCCAGCAAAGGAGTGAGTGGGATTTACTGGCACTATAGCATTCCCTCTGGAGATCTAAAAATATAGGTTAGGGAGAGAGATGCCTGAATGGGTCAGATTGGATATATATACTAACAGCAGGCAAAGACCTTTTTGTTTAATGAGAAGTGTTTTTATATTGTTCTGGCTGTTGCAGAATGTCTTTTAATTGAGAGAGTGCACTGTATATTTTAATCACCATGATTTTAACTACTTTTAAAATTGTTAATTAATGTTTTTAATATACTTGTATATTTAATTCCTTTTTAGCTTTGTATTATGCCTTGTTTTTAACTCTATTCTGTTTTAACTTATCTCATAAACATCCTCAGGTCCCATACTGGGAAAAAAGGTGGAATATAAATTTAACAAAATATATTTTTTTTTAAAATTAAGAGTCCTGGAAATAATATAATTCTGTGGGGGTTTTTGCTTGTCCCCTCCCCTTGATTATATGCTAACTGATTTTGCATCAGTTTGAATTGTTCTGTTCCTCTGCCTCTTATTTTATCATTGCTGCACATTTGCTAAATTGTTTCTTTTAACATTATAAACTGCCTTGAAGTCTCAGTTGAACCATGTAGTGTGGCTATAAATGTTAAGTCTAAGTGAATGAAGGATTAAATATATTCAAAACACAAGGAACAGGAGTGATAGCCCAGACTGTGAGATGTATTTGTGCTAATTGTTTTCTTCCTAGAGGAGTGACTGGAGGCCCGAGTTCACTAATTCTTTTCAACCTTCCACACACTAATTTCTTCAGCTTTGTTGCTCCCAATTAAGTCCATCAGGCTAAACATCAGTTTGGCCTTAATGTGGCAAACTGCTGACTAGCTTTGGGGCAGGCTCTTGGCATTACTTCTCCTACAGATTGGATTCTGGTTCTTATGTTATCCTCACAGCAGACGAACTACTTCAGTGCTGCTCTTTCCTGAGCTAAGAACTAGACTCACATTCTGTTAGACTGTTAGGTTATAGAGCTCAGACTGCACCAGGGTAAGGTGATCACTTAATGACTGACTAAAAAGAAGATGCTGTACCGAAAAGAATGTGCTTATATGTTTAATTATACAGTATATAGAGATCTATGGTTATCAGTGATTTAGTCGAAACAGGGCATGCTCTGGGGCCTTTTCATTAGCAGGGATGAAAATCTCATCTACCATCACCATCACAGTGTTCCTCTTCACTTTGAATTTGGCCAAAGTCATCACAATCTCTGGAATTGACATGGCAACACTATATTGTTGTGAGTTATACCTGTTGCTATACAATGTATGGGAGGGACAGCTGTCGAATGACAATTAAGATCCATGAGCTTAAAAAAAAGAGAGAGAAACCTCCTTCTAGTAGAGATGAAGAGTGCTAGAAGATAGCACTTTCATTGCTTTGAGGTATCATTGGATGTATGAAGTTGCATAGTAATTATTTAAATAACTAATAAATAGAACTGGTTTGTTAACATGGATCAACAGAGCTACCTCCATTTGTAGATTTCCCCAGGGGACATGGCTATGGGGTCCCTCTCATTGCTTTTCACACTGTGTCTCACCAGCAGGACAGAGGCAGTTGTGCTCAACTCTCCAGTGTCTTGGGATGCCTTTGGTTGGAGTGGCTGCCTAGCTCCTAATGTGGGTCTGGAAGCGGGGTTGGATCAGGAGATGCAGCTACAGCAATGGAGCTACTTCAGTGTAGATATGCAAAGGGATCTCGTAGCACTTTGAGACTAAATAAAAAAAGAAGATGGTAGCATGAGCTGTCATATAATTGAGCCTATTTCCTCAGATGCATGGGGTGGGGACTGAGGAAGCAGGCATCTTGAGGAAGTAGGCTCAAGTCTATGAAAGCTCATACTACCAGCTTCTTTCCTTCAGTTAGTCCCAAAGGTGCTACAAGATCTCTTTGCATACTGATTTTCTGGACTAACATGGCTGTGTCTTTGAATTCGTCATTGATATGTCTAACAATGTATAATCTCACCCAAATTATATTCCCATAGATGGATTTTGTTCCTGGTCAACCTGTGGCCCAAAGCAGGCCACCATTCAAATAAAACCCATATTACTGTCTTTTGCAGGACCCATCTCTGACACATCTCAGATACATCAGAGAAAGGAGACTGGGCCTATGAAACTTTATGCTATAATATCTTTCACTCAAGAGCCCTTTGCATACAAGACCCACATGGTGATTCTAAACCTGCCAATTTAGCTAACTTTTGTTACTCTGATTAGAAGAACAGGACTGAGCTAGAGGTCATTATCAGCTCCTATAACCTTTTACCTAAGATTCCTTTAACTGAATGCTTGGGATTGAACCAGTGCCATACAAGATATGCTCTTTCTTGACTTGGAACTCTGCTCCACCAGCAGATTAATGTGAGTTGAATATTCAGGGTCTCATGGGAGAAGGAAGAGCTATAGTGGTGACAAAATGAAGACACTTCTCACTTCAAATATGAATTCTGTTCCTGCCCCCCCCCCCATGACATTTTCTTTGATTCACAAAATTTCTATTCTTGCAGGAGCATAAAGTTTCAGTGAAGCATTTGCATCTATAGAAAAGAAGCAGGCAAAGTTATCAAGGAAATGTGAATGCAACAATTATAAGATTTAGACGGAAACAATTTTCAGTTTCCCAATCTCTGCAGTTTTCGAAATTTTGGGAAATTTGGAGCTACAAAAATCTGTTGTTCCTCTTCTGGTCACTATCTTGGGTGCTGGGGAGCAAAACTAGCCCTGCCTTGAAGGAAAGTAAAACAGATTGCTTCAAGTGACAGAATTTAGAGAGACAAATGAAAGCAGAAATCAGTGTTTGAAATCTGCCAGATGCAGAGAGAGCAAGGTTAGGTGAGCCTTAGCAACTAGCAGGCAAAGGACACCACTTGGCCTATACTGTTGGACAAGGAAAGAGTTGTAATATGGATTCCCTCTGGAGTGTCACACAGTGCTTTATTTTGTTATTACCTCTATGTGCCTTTAAGTCAACTCTGACCTATGGCAACTCTGTTCTGTGGTGTTCTTGGTAAGAATGATTCAGAGGAGGTTTCCATCACCATTGCTTTCCTCCTCTTAAACTGAGGACTATATCACACTGGAAAAATTGGGGGTTTAAACAGGCATTTTCCAGAAACAGTCACGTGATCATAGCAAAGATTTTCACACGATGTCACAATTAGAGAGGACTTATCCCGGGAAGAACCAGGAATGCTCCAGCAACAAATCATTCACGGGGAAATCCTATCAGAGAATATGACTTGCCTAAGATCACCCAGTGGGTTTCCCTGGTCTCCTGGACTCCTAATATAGCATTCAAAGTACACCACCACACAAGCTCTTTACATTGTGCTGTTGTATTCATATTACTGAGAGCCAGTGTGGTATAGTAGCTTGAGTGCTGGACTACAGCCCTGGAGAGCAGGGTTTAAATCCCTGCTCAGCCATGAAAAAACACTGGGAAACCTTGGACAAGTTGCATTCTCTCAGCCTCAAAGGAAAACAAGTGCAAACCCTCTCTCAACAAATCTTGCCAAGAAAACCTTGTGATAGAATCACCATAAATTAAAAAAAAAACTACTTAAAGACAGACAACAACATTTGTTAATCCCCCCTTCCTTCCCCACATTTCTTTTGTTCTGCTTCCAGCAGCCCAGTTGCATGTGCCTGAATGATGATCCAACTGAAGTCAATATCATTTTTGAAAAAAAGGTGATGTGCTTTTAGCCATGATAGTGATAAATGGATTTGGAAAACCACAAAGCATATGGGGGGCTGGGGGCTCATTGTTTAAATTGGGCAATTCCTACCTAATAAGCTTGTTTTGGGAATCTCAGAGGGTTTTAGAAGAACTCCTACCAGAGTATACTACAGAAAATTACATGGGAGTGATGAAGTGGTTACCGAAAGACAAAACCATGTTGCAGAACCAAGAAAATGTAAATGGAGGGGAGGTGTGGGAAGCTTGTTATCTGTCTCCTCCTGAGCAACTATACAAGCCAAATTCCATTGAAAATGGATGATCAGTTCTGAATGGCTCCCATGGACACAGAGAGACTTGAAATAAGGCCCTTGACAGCAATAAAATGGAAAGGAAATACGTCAGACCGAGACCTCTTCTCATTGTGACATTCCTCTTTAGTTGCAGTCAGCATTATAATTTTGGAAGTTAATACCTACTAAAGAATTTTATAAAAATAGCAGGAATCCCCTGCGAGATGCTAAGCATGGAAAAGAGCTGGAACAGCATGAGGCTTTAATTAGTGCCAAGTGAGGTTCAGAACATGCAGGAGGAAGGGCTTATCTTCCCTGGAAGCCCAAAGGCAGCAGAGCTTGGAGCTGAACCCATAGGTACACATTGCTGGTGAGCAAAACCACTTGGTAGTCCCAGCTGAGGGCACCCCAGTGACGACAGAGACAGTTCAAGAGTGCAGTTTACACGTCTTTGTGTGTGCCATGCAAGATAAAATTCAGAGTCTGAACTAAGAATCAGCAACCAGGCACTGTTTTGGAATTAAGTAAATAAAATCTACTTCTGTGAGTGTGCAAAATTTACCTTCAGACTAATGAAAATATACTGAATGCATACTGTACAAATATGTGACATTATATTGTGAGTAGAAGATTTTAATTGTTTTGAATTTGATTGAGGTTTTAAAAATGTTTTTACCTTGGGTCCCTCCAGTGAGAAAGGCGGCATTCAAATGAAATTAATTAATTAATTAATTAATATATTTACAAGCTGTGCTAATACAGAATTTGAATTCACATCAAAATTTAGGTTCCAATGAGGTTCAGTAACACTCTTCCCTTCCCAGCTGGAAATATATTTATTGATGGGCTGGTACTCTGGTACTATGCTGGAGTGGGGTGGGGGAACCCCAGCTATCATTCAAACCTAATATATACTTGGTTCATTTGAGTTCTTACCCTATGAGCCCTTCGATCATTTGAGTTGGCCCTATGAATATGACCAATTTTGATCTCATATTCTGGAAGCTCAAAACCAAAACAATTCTTTCTACAATTTCTCTGTAGCATGTGACATTAACATTTTCAGTTCTTGATGGCAGAGGTGGCTTGGCCACTGTTCACCAATACATGTTGGCTGCTTGAAATGAGCCTGCTTGGAGGAGACAGGTTTATAAGCCAAAATGATTGTCTCTGCTATATTATGGCAAACTGGTGCAAATATCAGGGTGGTGTACTCAGAGATAAGAAACGACTGGGCAAAGACTGACATGAAAGACAATTTGAAACTATTACGAAGCAGTGGCAGGACAGCTATGATATCCAAGGTTGGCTAAATTACTCTGGGTGGAAGGTAGAATATCCCATAAACACTGTATCTTTGATAGGGATTCAGTGGCTTAGTGGTTAAGATGCCAACTCTGACGATCAGAAAATTGGAAGGTTGGTAGTTCAAGGTCTGAGTGCTGCATGATGGGGTGAGCTCCTATCACTAGTAACAGCTTCTGCCAACGTAGCAGTTCCAAAGAATGCCAATGCAAGTATATAAATAGGTACCACTTTGTTGGGAAAGTAACAGCATTCGGTGCAGTCATACTTGCTGCATGACCACCAGAGCAGTCCTCAGGCAACGCTGGCTCTTTGGCTTAGTAATGGAGATAAGCACTGCCCCCTAAAGTTGGTTACAACTAGACAGTCATGTCAAAGGATTACCTTTACCTTTACTTACTAAAAATATAATCACTTCATTACAAAAATCTGCTGCTCCTATTGGTTGTTGTGTGCCTCAAACTTGTTTTTGACTTACAGTGACCCTAAGGTGAACCTATCATGGGGGTTTCTTGGCAAGCTTTGTTCAGATGGGATTGCCCTTGGCTTTCTCTGAGGCTGGGAGAGTGTGATTTGGTCAAGGTCAACCAGTAGGTTTTCACAGTCAAGCAGGAATTCAAATCCTGGCCTCCCGTCGTAGTTCAATGATCAAACCATTATACTACATTGGAGACTACACTCTTAAAGCATTGCTATTCCACTTTAACTGCTCTGGCTACATCCTGTTGCATTCTGGGATTTCCAGTTTAGGAAGGGGCATTTAGAATATTCAGCCAGAGAGGTCTTAGGCCTCACTGAACTACAAACTCCAGAATACAACAGGAAGCAGTCAGAGCAGTTAAAATAGAATAGCAATGCTTTAAGAGTGTAGTGCATTAATCTTCACTTGATTCTATGCTGGCCTTGCATGATAAGGACATCAGAGAGAGACAGGGCAGGGCAAGGGGCATGCACCATTCTGTCACAAACACAAACACACACACACACACACACACACCTCTTCCTGCCTCCTGTATCTGCTGCTTGAGGAGACTAATTTAGGAGATTATCGCAGCTGCAAATCCTGGTGGAATAGATAGGAGACTGAAAAGTCAAAAACAGGTGTTATTGCACACATATTGACCCTTGTGATCGTTGTGGGCAACAAATGCATCCCAAAACTTTGGGGGCTGCAATTTGTCCCCTCAACCTGTACCCTACCTATCTGTCTCACAAACATCTGATTTTTTTCCCTCCAGAATTTAGTAGCATGCTACAAGTGAAGATACTTGTAAGGCATTTCTTTTTGTGACAACAAGAACACCACAAGGTTCAAATTTTGTTGTTTATGCTAACATGTTTCAGGGTATAATGAGTAATGGCTACTTGTTTTTAAATGAAAATAAATTCAAAAATAATGTGTAAGTAACATTTTACTAATGTGTTGCCCCCTCCAGTTGTGACGAATGTGAACAAATATGAAATGTTTACAGTAACAGCTAATGTTAATGTGTTAGTAGGAATTTTCCACCAATGCTTCAATTGCTCTGCTCAGCAGGAAGTGTATTCTAGTTTCTGAAGTGATGGTTCCCTCTGTCAAAATGCTTGAAAAATATCTCAAAGCATCAGCTGATTTGCTCCCAGCTGTTTCTCTTCCATGATACATCATCTGACCATTTGGCCTGATATAGGTATTGTTAGCCACTGGCATGATGCTATTAATGGAGAATTCAGAGACATAGCCATATTAGTCCGGAATATCAGTATGCAAAGGGATCTTGTAGCACCTTTGGAACTAACTGCATGAAAGATACTGTAGCACAAGCTTTCTCAGACTTGGTCTACTTCCTCAGATGCATGGAATGTAGCCCAGGAAGCAGCTTTATAATCAGACTCTACGAATAGCTATACAAATGCAAAATTTGTAGATATGGTGATGCAATGGCAACTTTCAGTTTTAACTATGGTTGTTGAAGAGAAAGGCCGGAGGAAAGATGTTGCCTAAAACTGAGGTAAGTACTCAAGGACAATGGAGGGAATTATTGGGATGCGGTGTGTGCAGGCTGGGCTCCGGAAAGGAGATATGATGATAGTGTCCTAGTGAGGTTGGGGTTAACCAGTATTATGTGTAGTGTGTCAGGAAGCCATTGCCTCTGTTCAACCTAGTGGATACATTCTACTAATATTCTATTAATGGGGTAATAACAAGAATAAGTGTACATTTTTAGAAATTCTGACATGGCAAAGAGAATGCAGGGAAGAGGGTACAGTCTGCTAGATGGAATGGCTATATACTACCTCCAGTATCAGAGGCAGAATATCAGTTGCTGGGGAGTGTGAGGTGTTGCACTCAGGTCCTGCTTGTGGGCTTGCCACAGGCAACTGATTGGCCAGTGTAGAAACAGAATGCTGGACTAGGAGAGCCTTTGGCTTGAGCTAAAAAGGTTCTTCTTCTGTTAGTTTATTTGATCTGCTTTATACTCTATCCTTCTGCATAAGCGCTGTTATGTTCTTAAGATCAAAGGTGCTGGGATGGTATATAGACCCCATATTTTCTGCCCAGAAAAGCTTCTTCTAGCAGTGTGCATAAATGATACCACTAGATATCTAGATTTTGTCCTTTTTCCCCCTGGAAAGGCTAGGAGCATGCTTTTTAAACCCTATGAAACCTGTGATTGTTCTGATGTGTTGTATTCATCAGATCACACTAATGCCTATATCATGGAATATGCACAAGCCTGATTTCTTTTCTGAGGCCATCAACCTTCCTCTTATTTCATTTAATTTAATTATGTAATTTAATTTAATTTCCCCAATACTAGGATTCAAGATGGAACAAAGTATGATTAAAAACAGATACAACTAAAAAGCACAGTAAGCGATAGCATTAAAAATGAGGAAACAGGTTGTAAAAAGGAGGGAAGAGGGAAAGAATGTGGCAGCACCTTTGAGACTAACTGGCTTTTATTTTTACAGATTGAAGTTTTATTTAATTTTGTTATTGCTTTAACACAAAGTAAATCAGTGGAATGGGCAGAGATATACAGCACCTTCCATTAAAAAGCTCCTGAGGGTCCATTCATACTACCTAATTATAGCATGTTGATTCCACTTTTGTGGCTATTCTGTCCTGGGATTTGAAGTTTGGATTGTTTTTGTGTGCCTTCAAGTCATTTCCAACTTATAGCAATCCTAAAGCAAACCTGTCATGAGATTTTCTTGGGAGGTTTGTTCAGAGGGTAGTTGGCCTTTGCCTTCCACTGAAGCTGAGAGTGTGACTTGCCCAGGTCATACAGTGGATTTCCATGGCTAAGCGGGGATTTGAACCCTAGTCTCCAGAGCCATAGTCTAATGCTGAAACCATGATAGCATTTAGCATTTACATTTCTATACTGCTTCACAGTGAACTAAACACTCTCTAAACAGTCTTTAAGCCAGTTGCCCCCAACAAGCTTGGTACTCATTTTAATGACCTATGAAAGGATGGAAGGCTGAGTCAGCCTGGAGCCCTCTGGAACTGAACTCATAACATTGTGGCAGTAGTACCATGCTGACTCTCAGTTGAGGGTTAGGAAGAGACATTTAGAAGTCTCTGAAAGAGCCTCCAGTAATTCACCAACTGCAAGCCCTAGGATTCCATAGAATGTAGCCATGGCCATTGAAGTGAAACCATAGTGCTATAATCGTACAGTGTGAAAGGGCCCTGCCAGTTTGCCAAAGCTTGAATACAAAAGCTGAACAAAGATGGTCTTTCCCTTTGGCAGAAGGATAACTGAAAGGATGTCAGCCGGGCCTTCTTTGGGCTCATAGCTTGGAAGCAGCCACTGAGAAAATTGTGTCACATTCTTCACACTGATTTTATTGTGCCTCCTTAATTTTTTAAAGATCCTGGCAGTGATCATATACACCCTTGTCCAGGACCAATGCTCTGTTGCTTCTGGAAAACTCCAGTAATTTATACTGGAGCATATATAAAAGCTAGCAGTGGATGCAGATATATTGTGTATGTAGCTTATATCTGTATTAGAAAAGTATCGCTAATCTATGGCTGGAACACTGGAGCCTCCTGTGCACTTTCTAGAAATTACTCACCCCAGCAGTCACGAACTTAATCAAAGATGAGGCTTAACAAGAATCAAGAAATAAATCAATGTCTGCGGGAAACTCTTTTATTGCTTCAGTTTTATGGGGAGAATATGCCTATAGATGGATATTTTCAGTCTCTAAAAACCGGGCAGATGTTAATGAAAGCATTTAAAATCTGAATTTGCATGCTGATGTACATGCTGTTTTGCAAAGGTCCTGCCTGTCAGCTGAGATAAAGAATCTATTAAGCAGTTCAAAAGCCACTGGTATGTGTGTGTTGATATCTGCATGCAGGGATGTGCATGCCTGCACCTATATTTCTGATTATTTATCTGTAGAGGCATAAGAGTTAGGGACATCCTATGCAGTTCATTTACAAAAAATAAACATGGGGATTCAATGCATCACGGCAGCAGTCTTGACGGCATTGCCACTGTTCCCACATAGCACTGAAACAGAGAGAGCATATGCTTTGTACATGAAACAAGGGGAACATGAATGTCTTTGTTTTGTTAAAGACCATCAGAACAATGACTGCCCTAAGTGGCCAAGTATCCAAGTGCAGTCCACCGGGAGTCCAGACAGAGCAGAGAAGCAGATCTTCCTGGATTAAAAGGATCTTATTTCATAATCCAGTATAGTCAGCTCCATGACAGGGGTTGGCAAAGTGCAGTACATGGGCAACATATAGCGGCTGAAAGCCATGTTTGAGGCCAGAAGGCACCCAATTTTTTTTGGGGGGGGAACTGAACTTTTAAAAACTAAAATTATTATTTTTGGGTTACGTCCTGCTTTAAAATAGGCGATTACTGGGCTTAAAACACCAGGGAGGGGAATTGCCCCCATATCACCTAGAAGGCATATGAACATTTTGATTTCCCCCCCCCCCCCCCAATTAAAAGGGGCCTAAAAAGGGGGAATGCCCTCAGAGGGGGGCAACACATTCCCCAATCTCTGTCAGTTTTCCACCTGTTCCCTTTGGGAAGCTGAAGAACTCAAAGAGGGGAAATAATCCTTTCAGATCTTGGACCTAAAATCAACTCCTAGTGCTAGTTTTTAATTTTTTAAAAAATTCTCTACATATTTGAGGCTAACTTCCTTTTCACCCCCCTCAGATGATTCAGTTGTGCTCAAGAACAGCAAAAAAGTCATCTGGCTCAGATCACCCTGGCCACTGACTGGCCACTTTTTATTTATTTATTTATTTATTTGCTGGTAATGGCTTAGGCCCCATAGAAATAAATACATTCCATCTCTGGGGTTTTCTTTTTGTCATCACATGGATAGTGAAGGGACAAGACCAACCACATCTAATGCAGGGACACCAAGGGGTCTCTTTCACTGTTTGAAAACACTGAAATTCTGGACCATGCCAACAACTATCAGGTCAGAATGCACAAGGAAGCCACTGAAATGCTCAAACACCTGGACAACTTCAACAGAAAAGAAGAACTCATTTTTTGTGGGTTTTTTTGAGCTATGTGGCCATGTTCTGGAAGAGTTTATTCCTGTTTTGCCTGCATCTGTGGCTGGCATCTTCAGAGAATGGTGGCATGGAGGCCCTGAGGCCTGGTCATTCACGAACAAGCCAACACAGAGATTAAAATGTAAATCACTTTCTCTCAACCAAGGTTTACACAGTGTATATACCCCCCACACACCTCCATGCCACCATTCTCTGAAGATGCCAACCACAGATGCAGGGAAAACATCAGGAATAAATTCCTCCAGAACATGGCTACATAATCCAAAAACTATAGGTATAATGTTGTTAAATAGCCTCTCAAACAAAAAAGAAATTTGTGATCTTTGGTGTACCCAAAAAGTATAAGAAATTACAAGCCAATGTGCCAGTTTTGCAGTGTGCTTTTGCACTGTAATGTGCTGCAGTGCAGTGCCAAAGCTAAAAAATCTATTACTCTACAGCAACTGGGTATTCTTTTGCAAGAAGAAATATTGCTCCAAAGTATTTTATGTGTGCAGTTTTAACAGTAGAATGCCCAGTGGGAAACTGATGGCATTTAAGACAGACTGGAATGAATGGGCAAATTACAGAGGAGGACAAAGTGTCCAGCTAGACAACACCTGACTTCCAATTTAGATTCTTTTGTCCTCACTCAGCCCCCCTCCCTAATTTGGAGACTTTAAAAGGTGCAGCAGAATAGCATTTAAATCAACAGTGTATGACAGCTCATTTTGCAACCCCTGAATTCCTCTAAAACTCCTAGACCCTGAAAATGCTGAAACAGCTTTAAAATGGATACACAACATGTAACCCAACCCATACAGCTTAAAAACCCTCTCACTCTGCTGAAAATTGTCAAAAAAAAAAAAAAAAAAAAAAAAGGAAAGAAAAAAAAGAAAGAAAGAGTGGTAACATGAAATCATTTCTGATTACATTAGACACACTGTTGGAGCCCCGGAATGTGTTCTCTATAGTTGTCCACCCTCATTTCAATGGTGAAATGCGCAAACCTGGAGAGATAATTCTCTATTTGTAGCCCAGAATTCTCTTCCAGCATGAGCTGGGGGGTTTAGGGGCTATCTGTGTACAAATCACCCCCAATGGGCTGTACAATCCCACACCAATAATGGCATGTTCACAAGTGTCACAGTGAGGTACATTTGAATCATTTTCTAGACGTGCAGCTAACTGCTCGCAAAGGTCTAGACTCCCAGTTCTTGTTGGGGGTGATCCTCCATAAGGGAACTAGCTATTCTGCTTTGCCTGCAATCAGCTCTGATTTCAAATCATTTTTTTAAATCAAAGACTGAATTGATCTTCATGCTCCTGTCACACTGAGCTTCCAATGATTTGCTCTTCCAGGAGGTGCTTTCTAAGCCTTGGTTCTTTATCTCACCCTTTACATCTGGCTCACAGTCTGTTTGAGGGTGCAGATCATTTGCCCCAACTTATAACATTTGTTCATCACCCCAGCTTTAAAACAGGTTCTATGGAAAAAATGATTAAATGTGAACAGGATCTAGTAAAACACATTACCATTTGGAGGTGTTGTGTTAAATGGCCCTTAAAAGTTTATAGGCTAAAGCAGGAGGAAGAATAATATGGTCCTCCAGAGCTTTTCAACTGCAAGTCTCAGCAGCCCTGGCCAGTATAGACAATGGTGAGGAATGCTGGAAGCTACAGTCTAACAACATATGGGGGGCTGTATGAGTCTTATCCTGGTCTAAAAACGAGCTAGAAGATCACTACTCATGGAAGATCCGACTGCAAAATGTATAGAAATTTTACAAATCAATTTTTGAACATATAAATTTAAACAATATTTGGTGAAAAATATTCAGTGGTTTGGAATTTGGTGGTTTTCCTTCTTTTTCTGACATGGCAGCATACTGTCTTGATGTTATGGCTAAAAGCATCTTATATTTCTACATGTGCTCATTTTAGCTTCCTTGTGATGATTTCTCAATAGTAAGAAATAAAATGTAGCTCTCTAAATGCAGCAAAAGACTGACCGGGGGGGGGGGGGGGGGGGGAAGGGATCCAACAAGTTTGCACATTGCTTTCCAGTTTCATTTTTCTCTCTCTATTCCAGAAGTAAGACTTTGCCAAAATACTTTGGTCTTCTCACCTCCTCCATCTCTACACTGATTCCCCCAACCTGCTTTTTTCCCAAGAAGCCTTAGCTATATACAACAAGTCACATCAACTCAAAACCCCACTTCCTTTAAAAGATCAGCATACAGTTCCTAAACCCCCCCCCCATCTTTTTTTGTGAAATTCATTGCTCACTTCAGTACAGTACAGTGCTGAACATGCAGCCACATCATAGACAGAGGATATTAAAGAGAGTATTTTAGTGTTGTTTGGTGTATATTACATTGGAAGCACACCTAGAAAGAGAGCATGCAAGGTACCGTAATGTGGAGTCGAAGGCTTTCATGGCTGGCATCCAAAGTTTTTTGTGGGGTTTTCGGGCTATGTGGCCATGTTCTAGAAGAGTTTCTTCCTGATGTTTCGCCAACATCTGTGGCTGACATCTTCAGAGAATGCTTGCCTGGAAAAGGATTGGGTATATATATCCTGTGAGACCCTGGGAAGGGAGGAGTGATTTGCATGTGTATCGTTCTGTTGCTAATGGAAGGCCTCAGGGTGGGAGGATATGCAAAGGAGGATTAGTGTCTGCTTGATTAGTGTTCATTGTCTGCTGGAAAACCCCTGACCCTGGGAGATTTCTCATTTGCATTTTTTTAGTCTTGATCTTGCTGTTCTTCAGGACATGTAGCCAAGGTTCTAGAACATGGCCACATAACCCAAAAGCCCACAAAAAACTAAGGCACAGTAATGTTTTCTAATTTAGAGGTATGCACTTCCCCACAAAGCAATGAACTGAAAGCAATTTTTTTTTTCAGAGATGGAGGAAGGGGAAAGTGGTGAGGGCACAGTTTTTGGACTGACAATAAAGAGGTGGGAAGTATCAGGAGTTGCCATAAAAGATCCAGCCCTCCCCCCAAACAACAAAATTAAAAGCAAATGATTGCTGGAGGTTGTGAATTGTTGATAGTTAATTGACGGAGGGTGTAAACTGTCGATAGAGGTATCGAGAACATTTGGGAGAAGGTAATCTCAAGGCGAAAAGCAGGATGAAATGTTATGAAATGTGGGGATATAGGATAGATATTAGAACTATGTGAAGTTAAGTATCCAATCTTGAATCCTTGGTTGAATGTTGGGATGAAACACACAAAAGATCATTAAACAAACAAACAAACAAACAAAAAACATAGTAACCAGATGCAGACATAGATGTGTGATTTATTGGGATGTCTTTTCCATGGCCCAGTTGCATTAATACAAATTAGTTTTGTGTCTGTTTTATTGATGTTAAAAAAAAACAAAAAACAAACACCTGATGACTACCAGATCATCATCTGTTGTTGCTATTGGTTATTGATGATATCCAGATTGATACCAATCATTGGTTCTTTATAAATTCCAAGAGAAGAATGTTTCCATTTGAATCAACAGTGCTGTTTCCCTGGTGGCTAGGGTTTCATTTTAAACTTTCTTTTTTCCTTCTTCAGCTGAAACCAGTCTTGATATTTTTTAAGCAGTCTTGAGTGACAGAAATTTAACAGCATACTAAAAGGAAACTGAAGGTAGCATATAGCACCTTGTTGTATGTTGTCTCATCCTTTGACCTTTCATGAATAAAGAGGAATGAAATTTTCAGGGCCTTAGAGGTAATAATCATAATCATAATAATATTTATTTATATCCTGCCCCTCTACGAAATGCAATCGGGGCAGCTTACAACATTAAAATATACATTCTCAAACCATCATTCCCATCCCCCCTTAAAATAAAATTAAACAGATTAAAATTAAAACATATTTAAAATTCACAAATAATGATAAACAATGGCTATATTGAAGTCAGGTCAGAAGCTAGATTTCCTTTCTTTTGGTGGCCGGGAATTTATTCAGGAAAGGCCTGCTGGAAGAGATCCATCTTAATGGTTTTTTTTGAAGCTGTTTAGGGTGGTAATATGATGAATCTCATCCGGCAGGCCATTCCATAATCTGGGAGTGATAGCCAAAAAGGTCCTCTGAGCCGTCATAGACACTTTCATTTTTAGAGGCTGTAACAGATTCCTCCCAGAGGACCTGAGTGCATGGGGAGGAGTATATGGAAGGAGGGAGTCCTGAAGATAGGCTGGACCCAAGCCATTTAGGGCTTTATAGATAATAACCAACACCTTGTACTGGGCCCGGAAACTAATGGGCAGCCAATGAAGTGATCTTAAGATCGGTGTTATATGATCTCTTCTTGATGTGCCTGAGACCAGTCTGGCTGCCATATTCTGTACTAGTTGAAGTTTCCGGGACAAGCACATGTAGAGTGCATTATAGAAACCCAGACAGGAGGTTACCAAAGCATGTATCATGGTCTCAAGGTCCCTGACTTCCAGTAAAGGGCACAGCTGGCGTTATCAGCCGGAGCTGATAACAGGCACTCCTGACTGTCACATTTACCTGATTTGTCATCAGGATGATGAGTCCAGGAGCACCCCCAGCCTGTGAACACAGTCCTTGGAGGAAAGTGTGACCCTATCCAGGACTGGCGGTTGTGTCCCAATACCTGGGTTTGGGGCCGCTACTGTGAGTACCTCCGTTTTGTCTGGATTCAGCTTCAATTTGTTTTCCCTCATCCAGTCCATTACCACTTTAAGACAATCACTGAGAGGAGAGACGGCATCTGAAGCCAAAGCTGTAGACCAAGACATGGAGAAATATATCTGGGTTTCATCAGTGTACGGATAACACCCTATCTCATGTGTAGAAGTCTTTATGCCCCAAACTGAACAATACAGGGAATTGTTTTACAGAAAGGAAATAGCTATGTTGCAGTATAATCCTGTACCATTTAACCAGTGGCAGCTGGTAGCTTCCAACTCAGTGGGATGGTGAAATTGTTCCAATCTTTATAGGAACTATATGTTTTAGTTTTTATAGGACTAAAGTTCCTATAGAGGAACTATAGAACCAAACCCCAAAATTAAATGCAGAAGAGGTTCACCACCCTAGTGATATGAGAAAGACCTATTGAGCTCAATGGGACTTCTAATTGTATATGGATAGGGCTTTGCTCCAAAGACATGGCTTCCTCAACTGTGGATCTGTGTCAGAGTACATGAGAAGAGGAAGTAGGAGCCACTTTAAAAACAGAAACAGAAAAAACTAGGAAACCTGTCATCAGGGCAGTTGTGTTGTCACAACTAGGGCCAATTAATCAGGTACTCCTCATTTTGCAGCTACTGTATTAGAAATTATAACAGTTGTTACACCAATCTGATCAAATATTACCTATCATTGTGTAATATGTAAAGGAGCACATGGTGCCCAAAAATGTGATTGCAAATGTCAGTGAGAGAAATTGTTTTATTACCTTAAAATACCATTCATGAAACTCTGTTGTTCATGGAGAAGAATGTGGCTTTGTAGAAATGTCAATAAGTGCTGCAGGCCACTTCCTGCTTCTCACACTGTGAAGGAACTCTGTCATATAGATTGCTTCCTTGCACAGTCTGTATTTCAATCATCATTGCCTAGAGAGACTGATAGTATCTGTTTCAAGAGCCCCCAAGGGCATGGGAAGTACTCATCATCACCTTACCGGAGGTTCAAGCAGCTCATGGATGTTAGCATTCTATGACCTCTTTCTACACCTCAGTTTCCTGATGTATAAAACAGGGTACTGTGCTACCAGCTGTGGCATGTGAGAAAATTCATTCTAAAATGACTGGACTAACAAAATATCTGCTGTGTTGATTATGTATGGTCTTATTTGTTCTTTTCCATTGATGTATGTGTTTTAACAGGTTAATGTGTTGTTAACTGATGTTATGCTTTTGATAGATGTTTCTCTGTTTTGTGTTGATCTGTTGTTGTTCCTTGCCTCAAACCATGGTGGGAGGCAGATAAGAAATAATAATAATAATAATAGTAATAATAATAATAATAATAATACAAGACATCATTGGTGTCATAGTTTATAGAGCTGACCAAAGAGAGTCTTCTTTATTTCATATTTAGCCCAATTCATAAGATATGTGACCACTGTATCCCAATTGTTGTGGTTGCTATATCTCTTGGAGATACAATAAGAACAATATCAGTGGCTTGTAGACCTGGAAGGCTGGGTCAGGATGAAGAGAAATGAACACCACTGGCAGTTCTTAACATTTCACTTTGCTCTGTTAGAGAAGGGTTGAGGGAGCCAGATGAGTAATGGGGATACAGACGGGTGGCTCCAAGCTGCCCATCTTTGCCCCTCATTGGTGCCATACGGTGCGGCACTGACAAACCGCCTGATGCTGCTGCTTCTGGTGAGCGATGTTTGGGTGTGCGGATGCCCATGCGTCACTGTTGCATGACCCATGTGGACAGGGCTGCAGCAAGATGGCACTGGGGTGCTGATTTTAGGGCTGGGCTGGCCCTTAAATTGGCCCCAGGCCAACGCAAAGAACCAGTCTATATTGGGCCTAATGTTGCCAGATAAACTCTCAGAGCACATATTCAAGGTCATACATGTTCTGAGTAGGTATATTTAAAGAAGTTTCAAACCCTGGCAGTAATGCTTCTCAGGAAGATTGGACCTGATCAACTGTGTCTGCACAGAGCTACAGTGGGGAGAACTTTTTTAAAATTCAAAATATACAGTGATTGCATTAAAGGAATAGAACACATTATGATAGGAGTTTATTACTGCCAAACAATAAGAGAATAATGCAAACACAAATAATAAAGCACAATTGCATCAGAATGGGAAAATATTACCCCAAATGAGAAAACTCACTAAGGTGTGATGATTTTATTGTCATTGTTAATGACACCTTCAGGCTGGGGATGCTTGGCGGGGGAGGGATTTAAATTATTGGAGGTGGCAGAGATTAAGGCTAAAAAAAATTGAATTGTAAAGTTGCTAAGGAAGGAAGGAAGGTTGGTTGGTTGGTTGGCTTAAAAGTGTGATGGGAGCAATAAAAATCTTTCTTTAATCACACTCACAAACTGAGCACCATAGTGTTATAATCACAAGAGCTGGAAAAGATTTAGTTTACCTTAAAAAGAACAAGTGGAGATAATTAGGCCAGCTATATTGATTTACAGTTAGCTATCTTGCTCTGTTGGTTTCCAGACTTTGACTTGTTCTTTGGAATATTATCTTTAGTTACTCTAAGACTGGCATTGGACCTTACTTAGATAGCCTTTCGTTCTTAGAACCTGGATTGCTTCAACCATACTTTTGCTCTTGCTTACTCTCTGCGTATGACCTTAGAAGATTATTGCACCTGCAAATACTGCCAGGATAGCCGCGGGATTGAAAAATCAAAACCTGGTGTTATTACACGCATCCGAGGCTGGGCAAGTGTAACCCATCTGCAGCCCAGACCCCAGCCATGCTTATTCAGTAGCTTTTCAAAATCTGGAGCTTGCCATTTTTGAAAAGCTCCAGGATAAGCATGACTGCGGTCTGGTTGCAGATGGGTTGCATTCACCTGGACTTGGCTGCATGCGATAACACCTGTCTTTGACTGTTCATTCTTGCATCTATCCCAGCAGGATTTGCAGGTGCGATAATCTCCATAGACTAGTTTGGTCCTTTAGGCTTTGTCTAGACTATAGATGTACTCATTTGGGCACTTGCTCTTTCTAAATAGGTCACCAGGCACTTGATTTAATGGAAAGATAATAATGTCTGAGACAAGCACTCACTTGAGAGACACAGTACAGAATACTTGACCTGACAGTCACCATGTCAGTATGGCTGTTGCCCAGATACAACATGTCCAGCTGTACGTAAATAACTTTGCTTACGAAATGTTCATTCTTGGGTTTTTTTACTCCCTATATCCTGACATTGCAACATTGAATAATTACTATTGTTTAGGAGTTATATTTGTGTCATTTCCCCTTAAAGACTAGAGAGGGAGGGAGAAAGGGAGAGAAACATCTCTTAATCTCTGGTTTAACTCCCCCTTATCTGTGCCAGACAAGATTTTAATTTAACCCACATCTTAGCAGATATTTCTGCAGATATGATGTACAGGAAATTTGGAATCTTCAGTTGGCCCTCCACATTTGCAGCTTTGACTTTTAAGGATTTGATTATTTGCAGTTTTGATTAATATGTTTTGTTTAGGAATCTCTAGGTCTTTCAGTACAACTCTGCCCAAAGGTGACCACAGAATCGTGCTGGAGAACTTAGACATTTCTGGAGAAAAACACTTCTCTAGGCATTTGTAGGTCCTTCAGCATGATTCTATGATCAACCTCTGACAGATGTTAACCATAGAGTTGCACTGGAGGACCTGGATATTCCTAGAGAGGTGGAAAGAATAGTGTCTTTATTTGCAGGTTTCCAAATTCACAGGGGTCCTTCAACCCTAATCCCAGCAAATGTGGAGAGAACTAGGGGTGCACGGGGGCTGAGCATTTACACGCTCAGCAACCCTGCCGTGTACCCTGGGTGCCATTTTGGTGTTCCCCCATACAGACAGGGCACGCCACGATGACATCCGCACGGTGCAGCACCCAAACAGCACTGCGCCACACAGATGTCATTATGGCACATAAAGCATGCCAATGGCACCCCGTGCATGGCCTAAAAAGAATCCGCCAGGAGTGGCGTTTGGTTGCTGCGGCATCCATCTGGGGCAGAAAGGGGCAGCATCTTGCCACCCCTTTCTGCCTATCTGTCCAGTCCCTTAGTCTAGTGAGAAATCACTGCCCTTTCTGAATCTTTTTTTTTAAGTTAGTCTGCTTTGACCCATTGGAATGAAGAAAGACTAATGTTAGCATTGAGGGTTAGTATTTTTTTGGGGGGGGGGGTCTATTAATTTTGATTTTACTCTCTTGATTATTTCATTGTCATATTGACCACATCCTATATTTGTTGCATTGATATTTTTTATTTAAATGCATTAATGGTTTGCAAAATATATTTTTCCTCTTTTACCCTGAGTGATATGTATTTTTGCCAAGTAAAGTTTGTTCTGAGCTGCTTGGGGCACCACTGGCTGTTGAAAATTGACTTATAAACATATAAACTAACTAAACAACCAATTAACCAACTGATTAACCAACTATTTATGGCTTGGTTCTCATTCATAATCCTAAGTAAAATAGACCAATTGACTCTATGGAATTCATATCGACATTGATTCACTACTCAACAAATAATTGGACCCACTTTAGATGGGGCAATTCATACGATCCAAATCAATATCTGCTTCTCATGCTCCTCCAGTAAGGTGTAGCATATGGTGATTGGGGACATGACTGATGTAGTACTGTATTTCCTTACAGCATAGCATTCAGATATGTTACGGATTGGTAAAAAGCTCTAGTCAAGCATTCACTTGCATGTGGACACAACTAATTCATAATGGGGACACAGGCACAAATGTAAGCCCCACCCTAAACCTCCCTATGTTCCCATCAGTGTCTTAGACCAGAGATACTCAAATGGTGGTCTATGGACCAGTGCTGGTCCATAAGAAAACAGCTGTTGGTTCCTGGAAATTTTTCAGGAAGCAGAAATAGTTGTAGCCAGTGGGCACAAAAATGGTATCATTCCCTAGCATATGGTGGAAGGAATTGCTGGTCCTTCACATTAGATTAGTGCTTAAAAAGCTCTATCCTAAATCTTCATGTATTGGTCTGAAAAGCTCTCAGCAATCAAGTTTGGATGCAGCCACACCAAGTCTCCTGATTTATCAGGACTCCTAGGGTGTGTCTACACTGCAGAAATAAAGCAGTTTGACACCACTTCAACTGCCATGGCTCAGTGCTATAGAATTCTGGGATTTGCAGTTTTGTGAGAAATTTAACCTTCCCTGTCAGAGAGCTCTGCTGCCACACCAAACTTCAAATCTCTGAAGCCCATAATATTGAACCATGGAAGTTAAAGTGATGTCAAACTGCTTTATTTCTGCAGTTTGGCAGCATTATAGAAACTGAAACCACTTTCAGCCAAGTGTGACTATGGAGATTATTTCACACAAATATCCTTGATGAGATAGATGCATGTTTAACCATTCCCACTGGATCTTACTGCACTGCCCTGTGGTCGGCCCATAGGCAGCCAGTATGCAACCTGGGCTTGCCCCGCAGCTTTTCAAGAACAGGGATTTTCCTGTTCTTGAAAAGCTATGGGACAAACCCAGGTTGCATACGGGCTGCCTATGGCCTGACTACAGGGCAGTGCAGTAAGATCTGGCAGGGGATGGTTAAACACATGTCTACCCTGTCAGGGATATTTGCAGAAAATGTAAGATCTTGAACACATCCAGCCAGCCTGACATAGGTTTGTTCTCCACTGCTAGATTCAAGAATGGAAAGATGGTACATAAAACTTTTAATTAATATATACCTGTAATAATAAATCTAGATGGTTTTGGTGGAATCCTGTAACACTTCTAGGCCTTTCTTTTCAGAATCCCCCCAAAAAACTCTGTGGAAAAGCTGAAGAGACACTTTTCCAAGGCACACTTTATGAGAGAAGCAGGAAGGCAGCCAAAGCTGAAAAGAGTAGTTTTAAGCATTCTGTATGATGGCAATTTGAAGTAACTATCTTACTGAGCCCACTCAATTTATTATGGTTATTTAAAGGCTTGTTTTCATTTATCAGCTTTCATTGCCAAGGCCAACATAAATGGGTATAGAGATTAAATTTCAGAGAGCCCCACAGAGCACTGATATGATTTCAGTGCCTTCAAACATACAAAGGCAAGCCTTTAAAGCAGAAGATGAAGTGTGGAAGGATATATATTCTTCCACACTAAAGGCTCAGTAGTAGCAATGGTGGTTTATATTTAAGCTTGTGATTGCAAACCAATAGGGGGTACAGGGAGTGCAGACTGCACCAGGTGACACAGCAGAAGAATAGTGACACCCGGTTGGGCCCTCCTCCAACTGATGGGTGAGAAGGGGCAATTGCATCCTTTCTGGCTTCACCACAGTGGTGGTGGCTCCCTTCTGAAGATGAAGATGTTATAGCAGCAGAGGAGACAGAAGAGTGGGCTCTTTTAGGCCTTGATGCTGCGGTGGCTCTCTCCTCAAGTGGAACCTGAAGCTGCAGTGAAGGAGAAGCTTGAGCACACTTCTTTAGTCTTGATCACTGTGGAAGCTCTCTCCTCATGAGGTGGCCACTACTGCAATGAAGGGTGAGCATGCTCCTCCAGGCTTTGCTACTGCAGTGTTTCCCTCCTTAGGAGGCAGCTGCTGCCATAGCAAAGGAGAAGGGCAAGTGCACCCCTTCTGTCCCCTCTTGTTGCCCATCGTTGTCCCCAACAGCCGCCCACCCCTGCAACAGGTGACATCAGGCCTGGGGACACCACTGATTGCAAGAGAAAGGAGAAGAGACATTTGATTATGGTATTTGATTGATCTAAGGAGTGGTTTTAGTTGTACTCAGAGCCCAGGATCCAAGTGGGATTGCATCAACTATCAAGTACTTTTTCTGAGGGTAAATGAAGGGTAGCAATGCCTACCATTTGGTGCTGCCTTGTGTTTTTTTGATAAGGATGGAGAGAGAAAAGGGTCATTATTTTCTTCTTGCATACCTGGCAGCATTAATTCGATGATAAAAATGGGTACCTGTATTTTATATTGCTCCAAATCCAATTGTTATTTCCAAATAGAGTAGTCCCACTGATTCAATGGTAACTTGATGAGTCAACACACTAATATTAGATCCATTATTTTTGTGGGTTTTTCAGGCTATGTGACCATGTTCTAGATAACTCTTGCAGAATGTGGTCACATAGCTAGAAAAACCCACACAAAACTGTGGATGCTCGCCATAAAAGCCTTCGACTTCACATTAGATCCATTGATTGGGACTTACAGTAAGATTTGGGGCTTTTTACCAAAGTAGGGAATAAATGTGTTTCTTTGTGCCTTTGGCACAGTGGTTAAATGCCTGTACTGCAGCCACTCACTCAAAACCATAAGGTTGCGAGTTCAAGACCAGCAAAAGGGCTCAAGATCGACTCAGGCTTGCATCCTTCTGAGGTTGCTAAAATGAGTACCCAGATTGTTGGGGGCAAGTATATAAATGAAGCTGTTTTGTGTGTGTGTGTGCATGTGTGTGTGTGTGTGTGTGTGTATGTTGGGTATTCTTGCCTCCCCACTCTCTCCACTGCACAACTCTAATTCAAAATGTACATCTGCCTACTTCAAATATGACATAAAGTGAAAGTTTACTTTCCATCACATTTACATGTCTTGCTCCAAGTTTGGATCAGATTTAGAAGTGGGGTGAGAGGAAATGGTGTCACTGCAGCTACTGAAAACTTCCAGAATTTAGGGTGGAGATCACTATATCTTATTCCCAAATAGTATATTCTTAATATCTATATTTTTTGCATCTATTCCTGGGATTAAAAAACAGCTAGGATGGCTTTTTTCATAGTCAGGCAAGTACATTTGAGATAGAAGATAGGCACAAGTAAGCAATTGGTGCACATCATGGTGGTGGTGGTGGTGGTGGTGGGGAATGAATTCTTAAATAGTACGCAGCATGTTATTTAGCTCTCATTCTCAATAGCTTTAAACTCCAAGCAGTTTCTAACCAATAATGTTAGATCTTGCTATTTTTTTCTGGCCAGTGGGAATCTTTGAAAATCTTCGACTCCCTTCTCTGAATCACCTTCCTCCATGCCACTGCTGCCTCTCTTGCATTTCAAACTCATGTAGGTGTTCTAATGCCACATGAGTGCACACACACCCTTTATCTTGGCTGTGAAGTTTCCCAAAGAATACATGAAGCTGAGACACAGCACATTATTTCCAGTTAAAGCAGCTAGGCTTTACTGATTAATTCCATATTTTGTGGGAACAGCCACAAGAACAGAACTTGGAAATAATTCATCTGAAAGTAATTTCTAGTCCCTAGTCAGGAGTGTCACTAGGGGTGTGTGAACTGTGCCTGGTAACACCTCAGAGGGAGTGTCACCAGGTGATCTGGTGGGAAGGGGTTGCTTTTTTGGGGTGGAATGTATTGCTTCTCTATAGGTAGACCAAGACTCCTGAAGACAGAAGGTCCTGGGAAGGACCTGGTCCACCCTCCCAGAGATGGCAAGAAAGCCAACTGGGATGCTGTTGGCATGGCTGGAGATCCCTTCAATCTCTGAATGGCATGTGCACCCCTTTTGGGGGTGCAAAAAAAGCAGGTAGGCTGGAATGGCCTGGAACACAGACAATCCTTTGGAGTAACCATTGGAATCATTGGAAGGGCGGTATATAAATAAAGATTTTATTATTATTATTAACCTGGTACACCAGCTCTTGGCAGCAAGTAGACCAGAATCTTTCTCTTCCACAGTCGACTGATCTACTCCTGAGGGACCTTTGGCTTGACTGGGGTGTGTGCCAGGCAGCCTGGGGATGACAGAATAAGTTACCACACTGGGGTAACACCAACCATAGTGACACCACTGTCCCTAGTTAGTTACGTTTTTCAACAATGATTTTAAAATATATTATGTTCTCACTCCACACTACAATTAAGGCAAGTAGGTTCCTAAATCAGGGAATGTTGACATGATCTAGCCAGCCACAATCAACATTCTGACCATCCATTTTATATAGCTGTCTATTCTCTGCCATACCTGACAGTTTGTTGTCTGACCTACTTTCAGACATCTGCAGTGATAAATATCCCCCACCTTCTATAACAAAGAGGGGAAACCTTCAGACTCTGGGCCAAATTTTCCCTGCTAGGCCAATTTATTTTGCTCATGGGGCCTTGAAATGAAGCCTCTTTCCTCCCTGACATCCTGCACTTCAAAAGTCAGGGGTGGGGGAGAAATACTGATTCACAGCCTGAAGTTTGTGGTTCAGTCACTTCACTGCTCCCTCTTTTTCCTCATGTTGGAAAGGTGAGCAAGATGCACAGATGGTTGTCCACTCTGTGTCAAGGATGGCATCTCAGCCAAGGTCTCAATAATGTGAGTGATGTGATCTCACCCTGATGTCATCTCATGCATGTGAGGTGCCCAGGAAGGAAATTTGCCCCCTCCCCTGCAAAGTTTGTCTCCACTTTTGCTCTATACAGCAATTAGTATCAAGCTAAAAATGTTTGTTACTGATAACAACTATTATTTAAATTGCAGCAGGAGCAGCATGGAATGTTCACAAACATTCTGATCAGCTCTAAAAGCCTGTGTGCAGAGGTCTATGTAACCTAGAATTTGTGTGCAGAATGAAGGGTCTTAGTGCTACTGAAAGGAAGGGGATGTACGGATGCAAAATATTTGGAAGTGTGAAGAGGTTCCCTACAATAGTTACTCGAAGATCAGTTCTGATGAAATCTGTGGCATTTACTTCCAAATAGATACATTTAGAAGTAGAATCAGACAGAAAATCAGATGACTGTTGTTTGAAAAAGTTTCTACAGCAAAGGCAGATATGTATGGAGCAGACATACATAAGCTCTATCGAGAACTATAAAACAAGGCAAGGATTAGAGTTTTCCACACTCCCACGTTACATTACTGGAACCGGATAGGAGGGGGATAAAAACCACAGGCTCCAAAATAATTCAGACTGGGATGATTCAAGAGCCACAAAAAACGTGCTATAATAGAGTTGTGTGGTTCTGCAGGCTGGCAGTGCATAGATTTGCTGAAAACATAGACAATAAGAATTTAAACCTCAGACACATTATCTGCAACCATTATGGGAAGGGAAGGAGGGAGGGAGGGAAGAAGAGTGAGCCAGCCATAGAATCCATACCATCTCTACTAAGAGAGTTCACAATGGTCGAGCTACATCTATCTTTTCTTAGGCCAGGAACCATAGATGGGATTCTGCATATCCTCCAACATTTCACTGATGATGACAGAGACACATGTGGGCCAACAACACTGGAGTGTGTGGAAAAAGTTATTGATGAGAAAGAACATACAAGCTGGCTGAAGCTGCTTGCTTTTGCCAAGGCCTACTGGAAAGGGTTGTTTTTTTTTTTTTTTTGCTCCCTTTCCTTCTCTCCCTTGTGCTGAATTGACTGAGTACAAATTCGATTTTGCATTTTGAACTCAGTTAGGAGCAACTGAAGCAAGCTGAGGACAAAAAGGGAAAGTGGGAAGAGAAGAGAGAAACTGGGATGTAGCTTTTAAAAAGTGGGACAATAGAGGATTAATTGGGAATGTTCCTGCCAAATAGGGACATTTGAAGGGTATGCTTCAGGGCAGTTATGAACTTGTTACAAAGAAAGAGAGTACCTCCCCTTTATTTCCTTCTTGTCATTCTGAAATTTATGTTAAACTATATTTTTCTAGGAAGAGAATCCATCAGATTCTCAAAAGGTTGATTACCTTTAATCCATCTTTTCCCTATCTTCAAATAGGAGTAGAAAAGAATGCTATCCCAAACCCTGGAGAACCATTGCCAATCCAATGTGACAATACTGGGCTAGACAGACAAATGATCAGACTTGGTCATAGCCAGGTTTGTATGTTTTGTAAGAACTGTAGCCTTACACAACTGGAGAGTAACAGGCAGGCCTAGGTTGTAATCATTCAGGGAATGGTTGCTTCTGAACTTCTGACAATAGAAAAAAGAGAATTTACATTTGTTTCAGTTACATTCTGTGCACCTTTTATTCTGATAATAAAAGGAATGTATACCATTCCACCTCTGAACAGAAAATGCCACTGTGCAACATTAATCGTGGATATTTTACTATGGTACTAAAATATAGTGCTTGCATTTTGGATACATGTACGTAGTGCAAAGAGAACAGGAAGTACAAAGAGAATAGGAAGTCTAAGGAACTCACTCTTCCTTCTTTTAAATTATCGAGAGCAATAGGAGATTCTAGAAGCAGGCTTGACAGGGTCAGTTTCTTTGTGGTGGAAAAGTATTGCAAAATGATTTTTTAAATTTGTTTGTCACAAATAAATAAAATAAAAAGGGGAAAGAAGGCAAGTAGCTCATTGTGAAAGAGATCCACTCTCCCTGAAATCCACTTCTTATCATCCAGCCATAAAAATGACCCTTCATTTACCTGGCCCTATTCAAAGAGCCCAACTATTTCGTCACATATTAACTGCAGCTACTGTATTCCTGTGATCTCTGACCTTAGTAAGGACTAGAGTAGCACTTCCATTAGTAAAAAGAATGTGTGAAAGGTATCACCATTCAACAATTGATTCAATGGATCTACTCTAGTTGGGGTTAAACAATAGAATTCAGGCCATGCTGTTTTATAAAGGACTAATAATTGGTTAACCTGTATGTTGCAAATCTTATATAGTGAAAGCCAGTTTTATCTTATTCTTACATTTAAATTGTTCTAATCATTTTTGGAAGCATTCTGCCCACTCTGTGAAAATCTCTGGTTGCAATATGACACAACCACCCGCAACACACACACTCAGCTATGTCCACCATGCAAATGATGTTTGTGTGCCTACTGGCAACATTCACCACAGATGGGTGATAGGCCCCTTGCAAAATCCTGAAAGGTATTATCTGGATCAAGACTAGCAATTTGTTGTTGTTGAAGACAAGTTGGCTTTGACTTTATGAATGAGAGAACTCCAAGAGCTCCACTCATCAACACTCTTGCTCAGGTTTTGCAAACTTAGAGCCTGATCAGGTGTTGCACAGTTCCTTGATCAAATAATCCATCTTCAATGTAATCTTTCTCTTTTTCCTCTTGCTTTCCACTCCACTGAGATTATCACATGGGCTTTATTCTGTTGTTTTCCCAATGGAATAAACTTTAAAGATGGGTCTTATTGCATTTTCCTGTTTGCAGCCTGTATGTAACCCGTGCTTGTCCCATGGCTTTTCAAGCACAGGATTAAGCCCGTGCGATAATCTCCATTGTCTCATGATGTGTCCAAAATATGACAGCTTCAATTTAGTCATTTAGTGAGAGTTAAAACTTGATTTGTTGTTGAATTTTCTGTCTTTTAGAGGTCCATGGTATCTACAAAGCTCTCCTCAAGCACCACATTTCAGATGAGTTGATTTTCTTTCTGTCAAGCTTCCTTTACTGTCCAGGTTTCACAACCATACACACAAATTGAAAATAATATGGTATGAATCATTTTGACTTTGATACTTAACAATAAGGCTTTATACTTAAGAATCTTAATTATTTCCTTCATATCTGCCTTCCCAAGTCTTAACCTTCTTCTGATTTTCTGACTACAGTCTCCATGTTGATCAATGACTGGGCCAAGCTATGGACCAGCAATACACCAAGGAATAATCTCACTATACTGTAGAAGGCCTTGGTGGCCATAAATACAATGATCTTGTCTAGATCATTCTGATCTGGATGGAGGATCAGCACTTGAGGGAGTGTTTCTAATTGTGACAGCTCAAGCATGGAGAGCTTCCATTGCATATCATGTCTCCAGAGGCATCAAGCCTAAATGCTTTCCCTGTTGCTGTTAGAAGCATGAAGACAATGCAGTAGCAGCATATGCAAACATCCCCTGTAAGAATTAAAGTTCCACTGACCAATCCTCTTTATGTTTTCTCATGTCATTTCACATAACTCCAGGTCAAATGTCAGCTTGCTTAATGTGTCCAAGATAGCCTATATTCTGAACAGCTTATCATATTGCAACCAAGCTGAGTTCATGTGGGCACAATAAGCACTACTGCTAAATCTTTTCTATAAACCCCATATCTAAACATCCATGTGTGAGCTTGCTTCCTCTGTTTTCCAACATATTGTAGTGGGTAGGCTTTCCAAAAAGCAGTCTTACTCACCACGTCCTTTAATTTCTCACAGTTTAGCCAAGATAGAGGTCTTATGGCACAGACCCCTGATGGCACAGTGGTTAAATGCCTGTATTGCAGCCACTCACTCACAAACTGCAAGGAACTCACAACTGCAAGTTTGTGAGTTCAGTACCAGCCAAGGGCTCAAGCTCGACTCAGGCTTCCATCCTTCCAAGGTCGCTAAAATGAGTACCAAGTTTGTTGGGGGCAATTAGCTTACACATTCTAAACTGCTTAGGGAGTGCTTAAGTGCACTGATAAGTGGTATAGAAATGTACTTGCTCTTATGGGACTGAGTCTTGTAAACTACCATCCTATAGAAGATCACGTGATTGCCCAACCCATTGTTCCAATTATGCTCTTTCTAACCTTCTTTAGTGCCATTAGAAGAGTCTACAATACCATGTTTTTAACCAAAGACTTAGGATCAGGTTCCCTGAAGAATAGAGGTCAGCATACTCCACTAGTAGCTAGCAGCGGGTAACCCCCAGGGACAAGGTGACACCACCACATAAATTGTGTTAGGCTATGAAGATCTCACCCAAGCACTGACCACTGCTGATTATACCCCCCTCCAAATCCAGACTTCCGTCAACCGTATAGAAAATGCCAGAGACACCTAGGTCTAAAAGGCAGCATAACTTTCCTGTGCTACCAGATCAGCCTGACCAGTATTACACCCTTTGTCAGCAGACCTTAAATAGACTCACAGCCAAAACTGAGAAACACTGAAACTACAGCTCACGAGATTTCTGGCTATGAAATCTCTCAACATCTAACACTGTGAAATCTGGGGGGAAAGCTGCAATATCAGCAGGAGCTGCTCTGTCCCTTCTGCTTCCAGTTAAACCAGAGAGGGAACTCCCCTGTTGGGTATCAGGAGAATCAAAAAACTGTAAAGTGGCAGTCAAAAGTGGCAGTAAAAAGTGTTATCATGGGAAACAATCATGACTGGCTAGCATGATGGGAACACTGAACAGGAACACTTCAGTATGAAATAAATAAGGACAGGATAATGGATGGTACAGTCTGTGCAATTGCTACAGCTCCTCATTGGACAGGGGCCCAGTGCTGAAGGAAAGTGGTGTCTTATTTCCTCTTCTTTCTCTAGTTGCTTTCCAGATGTTTCTCCTGAACATCTCCTGATGTTTTTCTTCTAATCCTAATCTGGATGTTACTTGAGCATTTCAGTAACAAATGCACAGGGTTTAGGATGTTAGACTCATCCAAGTTACAAGCTGAAAACAGGTTCAAGTGTGAAAAGTTTTATGCTGCTTTCTCTTCTGCTGTGCAATAGATATTTTGCTTATTTAACTTCTTTCTTCACCACCCACCATGTGGCATAAAGAAGGCTCAGTTTTTGGAACTGCTCCAGGACAGCAACCACTTAAACCCAGCCTTTGTTGCTGGCTCCACATTGTCTATTGACCAAACTCATTTCTATCCTGCTTTTCTGTCTCAATAAGAAGCAGCCTGTGACGCGATGAAACCAAAATGAAAAGCATAACTCAGTACAACATACAAACTAATAACTAATCCCTTCCCAAGCTAAAAGATAGGTGATTCTATCAACAAAGTAGCAGCACATGAACCTGGGAGAATACTCAGGAATCATTTTAGCTACACTGATGCCACTGGTTCCTACAAAGTAACTTTGAGCACTCTAATTGAAAGCAATCCCAATTTAATTCAGAAGCAAGATTTCTCTGCTGCCAACTCCATTGTTTTCCTTTAGTTGTGTCAGTGAACAGAACCCAGTTTTCTATGCCTCTTTTCTTTCTTCCTTTTTGAAAGGAGGCCTCAACAGCACTCCTTGTTGTTCCAGTAGGAACAGTTGTGAAGCGAGCCCTTGAGCCCTTCATCTGACCTCTGCTCTGCTCCCAGGCCTTTTGTGTGTGTCTGTCAAGCATTTGTGCTCTGTTCCCGCCGAGTCTCTGATTGAAGGAAACACGGCTGGAGTCTGGACTTACTGCTGCTTGCCACTGTGAATGGTGGTGTCCCCTGGTGCCATCATTGTTTCAAGGTGTTTGAGCGCAATGCTCTGCTATAATTGTGAGATGTGGAGAGGGGGGCGCAATCTTTTGCTATGGGCCAGCTCTGCATGGAGGAAGCAAATCTTCAGGTGCCTGCATTTATCTTCCAACTGAATTTATTCATTTCATACCAATCCCAGATTACTCCTTGTAGCCAAAAGAAAAGCCCCAAGAATAAAGACACAGTTGTCTACATTCTCAGCCTTTCACCAGGCTCCTGGTGGTGTCTTTGGTAGGTGATTCAGTTTCCCGCTCTCTTTGTAAATGGTAGACGGATTCTCTTTAAATCCAAAGGAAAAGAAAAGATGAGCTTTCATAATTTCTGTCACTGGGAGGCAAAAGAGGATTTGCTAGTTACATAGTAAAATTATGCATTACTACTGCTAAATCTTCCCTACAGACCCCAGATCCTAACATCCATGTATGACCTTCCTTCCTCTGTTTTCCCACATAGTGTGGTGGGCAGGTTTTCCAAAAAGCAATCCTACTCACCACCTTCTTTAATCAATCACAGTCTCTGTAGAAGAGAAGAAGGAGCTTTTTGAATAGTCACTAATTAAACACTTCAGCAGAATAGTAGATAATAAATGGAAATTTAAAGAATGGAGAGACAACAAGAGTCCATCTGGTCCCAGTATGAAAAAGATTAGGAACTGGATCTGTTATATATTACATGTTAGTTTATTGTGTGAATTTGGTATATTACTTGGTGAGTTTTGTTTATTATATTTAAATTTAAATATATAAATTCAGTATATTTAGATTATTATTATAAGTATTGTTACTATTATCATAATTATTAACATGATGATTAGTATTATTATCATTGTTATTGTGATTATGTTACTTAGCTGTTTGTAAGTTATGAGTTGTTTGTAGAAAAATTGTTTGCATGAAAGTTCATTTGAGATTTGTAATAACTATGTGATCGATAGTAAAATAAAAATAATTCAGAAACAAACAAACAAACAAACACCAAAAAGCAATCTTACAGGGCAGATTTCCAAGTGTAGGTTTTGTTGTTGTTCACTTGCTTTTATAATAAGACAAGAGTGGCTCTTCAAGGTGCTTTCACTCACCAATCCCACACAGACTTACTGAGGACAATGGAAAGATTTCAGCTGATGGCAAAGGACACAAGGTAGGCCACCTGGTTCACCTAAGCCAGGAACAGAACATAGATGCTGCTGCTTGTGCACTATATTCAGAGCTCAGAAAAGTTACTTTATGAAAGTAGTGCATTTTATGATCTGTTATATACTTTACCAGTAATGTGTGGATGTTGGTTGTTACAGTGCTTAAAAATGACTTGTTGCATTACTTGCTGCTTTTAGTGATGGCTGCTGATTCCCATGTCAGTGGAGCAGTAAATCCAGTCCAGATTTTTATCCAGAGGGTACAGTTGCTGTCCAAGGTGCTGAACATAGTACAGGGATAAGGTTCAACAGCTTGGATATCTCTTAAAACCAGAGTGGATTCATAGCCAAGCTGCTAGTGGTTATGTGTTAGTTTTCATTATTATTGACCACAACAACCAAGCTGAGCATGGGGCGGGGGGGGGGACCTTGATAAATTCCTGTCAAAGTGCCACTATAAATGCTGTCTACTTTTATAAATATCAAGAGAAAGTACACTGTTGACAATTAAAGGAGAGGGAAACAACAGGGATGTTACTGTGGGAGTCTACTACAGACCCCCAAGTCAGACAGAGGAATTGAATGATACCTTTCTAGAACAGATAATCACACACACAGATAGGAGAGATGTAGTAGTGACAATGTAGCATGATAGCAGCTGAGTGCATCTCCAGGATCAATTAGTGGCTGAAGATAGTTTCCCCAGGCATCATCTGACTGCAGTTGCACAGCCTGGAAAAAGGATGTCTTTGTCATCCTCATGGGCCTCCATGATATCCTGAAGTGAGGTTGCATGGGGGAGAGGGAGGTGTTGTTGCACAAGGAGATATGGGATACCTCATTCCTCAAGTGCTTACACTTGTGGAATGGCAGATCATCAACAGGATTCCAGGCCTAGAAACAAGAACAGGAGTCTGCCTAGAAAAAGCCCTAGGGCTGCTCAGCATTTTGTAAAGCTAAAGGAACTATCTGCGTGTAGAGTGTGTACTGTGATGTATCACAATGCTCACCCAAACCTTGCTGAAGTGGCCCCATGTATATTTTGTTAGGAATGAGTATGGCACCTAGGTCTATAGTGCTATGTGTAGCATAACTGCAGTTGGGCCATTACTTGAGGGTATGAGGATACAGGGTTGTTGCTTTTTCTTTCATTTTTCACCCTGGCCATCCTGGTCAAACAAATTGTTGTTAGTTGCTATCAAGCTGGCTTTGACTTACAGCAGCCTCTATGAAGGAGAGAACTCTTGAGAACTCTAAGGCTACAGAAGGCAGTGCAGAGGGATTCCAGTCCATTTCCTTTAAGAAAGGAGAAGGAGGAGGAGTCTCTAGTCCATGTGCTTGGGTGAGATCTAATCTTAACTAATTTATACTAGAGCCATTGCATTCTGGGAGTCACTGCTGGGAGAAACCAGAACTCTAAGGCTTCAGAAGGCTTGCAGAGGTGCGTGCCGGAATTTTAATTTTTCTTATCTAGTCAAGGAGGTTTTTGGAGAATAGAAGAGAAACTGGCCTGAAACACCAGAGGAAGTGAGTCAGAGACTTGCCTTTGGAGGGAGCTAGTAGCCAGGAGCTCTTTACATAACTATAGGCCCCGTGACTTGAACCCAGTGTCAGAGCTTGGGGACAAAGGCCATGTGTAGCAAGGGAAGCCCACAGTCTTGATTCAGTGCCTCCTTAAGACTTCTCAGTATGGACACTGAAGGCCCTGTTGCAGACACCTGCAACACTTGTGGGATGTTTGTCTTCTTGCCTACAGATGTGGGGAATTACACCTGGACCAAGTGCAAGTTGGTAGCCCTCTTGGAAGAGAAAGTACAGCAGTTGGAGGCCCAGGTATCTGCACTTCAGCATCATAGAGAGCAGGAGATTCTCCTGAACAGAACAGACCAGAATGCCTTGGATGGGAAACACACAGAGGAGGTTGCTGGGGTGGAGGACACTCCACATACAACAGAGGTAGATACTTGGAGGAAGGTCACACACAGAAGTAAGGAAATCAGGGAACATTTTGTGAGCAGCTTGCAGCTACAGAATCACTTTGAATCTCTCTCTGTTGTCAGAGATTATGAGGAAAAGCAGCAGGAACAGATGTCAGGGACAGAGCAGGAGAGCCTGAGAGTATCACGAAAAGGAACAGCCACTGCTAAGCCTCGGAGGAGGCGTGTGGTGGTGGTGGGGGACTCCTTGCTGAGGGGTACCGAAGCAGTGGTTTGTGGGCCTGACAAGATGTCTCGGGAGGTGTGTTGTCTCCCTGGGGCAAAGACCCATGATGTGACGGAGAGGCTGACAAGACTTGTCAAGCCTACTGATCAATACCCCTTTATTTTGGTTCATGTGGGAACCAATGATACTGCAAGGCACAATCTTCAGAATATCAGAAGTGATTATGAGGCTCTGGGAAGGAAGCTGAAAGAGATGGATGCACAGGTTGTCATCTCTTCTCCCAGCAGAAGGGCATGGTCCATGAAGGGAGAGGAAAATAGCAGAGGTGAATAACTGGCTCTGTAGATGGTGCCACCAAGAACGGTTTGGATTCTTGGATCATGGGCTGCGGTTCCATGAGGAGTGACTTCTGGCAAGGGATGGGCTGCATCCCACACCATTTGGCAAAAACGTTTTTGCCATCAGTTTGAAGAATCTGATCAGGAGAGCTTTAAACTGAGTTATGTGGGGAAGAGAGACAGCATTCTGGAAGGCAAAAGGGCTGGAAAGAATAGTCTAACTGGTATAGAGGGAATAGGGAAAACAGTGCAAGGACCCAACAGTAGGAGGCAAAAAAAAACGTGCACAGGCAGCAAGTGAAGGGGACACATAGTCTTAGATGTCTCTACACTAATGTATAGAGCATGGGAAATAAGCAGGATTAACTTGAACTCCTAGCACAGCAAGGGAAATATGATATAATAGGCATCACTGAAACCTGGTGGGATGAATCTCATGATTGGAATGTAGAAATAGAGGGATACAACCTCTTTAGGATAAATAGGCCAAACAGGAAAGGAGGAGGAATAGCATTATATGTCAGGGATATCTACAGCAGTGAAGAGATCCAGAACATCAGTACTGGAAGCAAAGTGGAGTGCATCTGGATAAAAATTAAAGGAGAGGGAAACAACAGGGATGTTACTGTGGGAGTCTACTACAGACCCCCAAGTCAGACAGAGGAATTGAATGATGCCTTTCTAGAACAGATAATCACACACACAGATAGGAGAGATGTAGTAGTGGTGGGTGACTTCAGCTATCCTGATATTTGCTGGAAGTCAAACTCAGCCAAATCCTCAAGGTGTAGTAAATTCCTCACTTGCCTGGAAGACAATTTCATTGTCCAAAAGGTGGAAGAGGCAACAAGGGGATCAGCCATTTTAGATCTTATCTTAACCAACAGGGAAGACCTAGTTGATGGGGTGCAAGTGGTGGGATCCTTAGGTGGAAGTGACCATGTTGTCCTGGAGTTTATTATACAGTGGAAGGGAGAAGCTAGGCATAGTCAGACATGCACTCTAGACTTTAGGAGACCTGATTTCAATAAACTTAGAGAAATACTGGGGGTGATCCCATGGTCAGGAATACTAAAAGAGAAGGGAGTTCAAGATGGATGGGAGTTTCTCAAAAAGGAGATACTGAAGGTGCAATTTCAAACAGTTCCAATGAGGAAGAAAAATGGAAGATGTCTTAAAAAGCCAGGATGGATGACTAAGGAACTTTCAACTGAGCTAAGTTTTAAATGGAACATGTATAAGAAAAGGAAAAATGAGGAAATCACCAAAGAGGAATTCAAACAAATAGGAAGCATGTGTAGGGATAAGGTCAGAAAAGCTAAAGCTCAGAATGAACTCAGGCTTGCTAGAGAGGTTAAGAACAATAAAAAGGGATTTTTTGGATATGTCCACAGCAAAAGGAAGAAGAAGGAAACGGTTGGGCCACTGCATGCAGAAGATGGCAAAATGCTAACAGGGGACAGATAAAATGCAGAATTACTCAACACCTTCTTTGCTTCAGTATTCTCAGAAAAGGCAAAGGGTGCTCAACCTAAGGATAATGGAGCAGACGACAGAATAAGTAAAGAGATAGTACAGGAATACCTGGTTAACCTAAATGAATATAAGTCTCCAGGACCAGATGAACTACATCCAAGGGTATTAAAAGAACTGGCAAATGTAATATCAGAACCACTGGCAATAATCTTTGAGAACTCCTGGAGAACAGGAGAAGTCCCAGCAGACTGGAGGAGGGCATCTTCAAAAAGAGGAAAAAAGAGGATCCAAACAATTATTGTCGAGTTAATCTGACATCAATACCAGGAAAGATTCTAGAGCAGATCATTAAACAGAGAGTCTGTGAACATTTAGAAGCCAATGCCATAATAAAAAAAATCAACATGGGTTTCAGAGAAACAAGTCATGCCAAACGAACCTGATCTCTTTTTTTGATAAAACTACCAGATTGATAGATGGAGGGAATGCTGTGGATATAGTATACCTCGATTTCAGTAAGGCCTTTGACAAGGTCCCCCATCACATTCTTGCAAAAAAGCTTGTAAAATGTGGGCTAGACAAGTTCACTGTTACATGGATTTGTAAGTGGTTGACTGGACGAACCCAAAGGATGCTCAACAATGGCTCCTTTTCAACTAGGAAAGAAGTGACCAGTGGGGTCCCACAGGGCTCTGTCCTGGGCCCAGTGCTATTCAACATCTTTATTAATGATTTGGATGACAGAATTGGGGGCATACTTATCAAATTTGCAGATGACACCAAACTAGGAGGAGTAGCTATTACCCCAGAAGACAGGATCAAAATTCAAAATGACCTGAATAGACTAGAAAGCTGGGCCAATGCTAACAAAATGAAATTCAACACGGAGAAATGTAAGGTACTGCTCTTAGGGCGGAAAAATGAAATGCACAGATATGAAATGGGGGACACCCGGCTGAATGAAACTACGTGTGAAAAGGATCTAGGAATCCAAGTAGACCATAAGCTGAACATGAGTCAACAGTGCGATGCGGCAGCTAAAAAGACCAATGCTATTTTAGGCTGCATCAATAGAAGTATAGTGTCTAGATCAAGGGAAGTAATAGTGCCACTCTATTCTGCTTTGGCCAGGCCCCACCTGGAATACTGTGTCCAGTTCTGGGCACCACAATTCAAAAAGGATGTGGAGAAACTGGAGCATGTCCAAAGGAGGGCAACTAAGATGGTGAAGGGTCTGGAAACCATGCCCTATGAGGACCGCCTTAGGGAACTGGGGATGTTTAGCCTGGAGAAGAAAAGGTTAAGAGGAAATATGATAGCCCTGTTTAAATATTTGAAAAGCTGTCATATTGAGGAGGGAGCAAGCTTGTTTTCTGCTGCTCCAGAGACTAGGACACAGAACAATGGATGCAAGCTCCAGGAAAAGAGATTCCACCTCAATATTAGGAGGAACTTCCTGACAGTAAGGGCTGTTTGACAGTGGGACACACTCCCTCGGAGTGTGGTGGAGTCAGGGATGCTTTGACTGGGAGTTCCTGCATGGCAGGGGGTTGGACTGGATGTCCCTTGTGGTCTCTTCCAACTCTATGATTCTATGAAAACATTCTGCCATGAACAGCCCTGCTCAGTTCTCATGGCTATGGCTTCCAGAGATTAGAAATGGAAATGCACAAAAACTAGTTGCAGAACATTTCAGTCTTTCTGGGCATTCCATCTCAGACCTGTGAACATTAGTCTTTGGGGGGAAAAAAGAAATAATAATAATAAAAAAGATTGGAAAGAGAATCAGCAGAATTGAAATATATGCACAAATTCCAATCCATCATCAGTGGCTTGAACAGAGACAATGGTTTTCTGGCACAATTCACAGACAATACAACTTAACAACCCAGCCTCATGAGGGCTGTCTTGGCCAATTTATCACATCACCTTTCTGGTTCCCAACCAGCATCATACTACATTCCAATAATTCACTCCACCATCTCTATGGTTACTACTCATCTTGGTTTTAGGCAACATCTTTCCTCCCTTGTTTGTCCTCCAATGACCATAATTAAAACTGAACTTGTCACCTCATCATCATACCCACATGTTTTGCATTTCTGTTGCCAATCACACATACAACCAGCTCATTCATAGCTATAAAGGTCTGTTCCTAGGAACTTCACACCATGCATCTAATGAAGAAGACTTAAGGAGATTATCACATGTCATTTTCCACCTGATCCTGGCAAGGGCTTGAATTGATGAGAATGGGCAAAGGATAGCTGGGGGATGGCTTGTAGTCTCCTGGTGGCATTGGTGGCATTTTCCTGTGCGATAATACCCATTCTCACCCAAGCCTGTTCCCAGCCCATGCTCGGATCAGGTGAAAAATGACATATGATAATCTCCTAATCTAGGAAAGCATACACTACCGACTTCTTACTTTCTCCTCCTTAGTCTCTTAGTGCTACAAGATCCTTTTGTATACTGATCCAGGCCATTTTATTCCAACTTTAACATTTTTTATGGTTTGAACACAAAACTTCCAAATATTATGCTGCCATGTTCTGCAAGATCCTTTCAAATGCAGGCATTCTGCTATCTGCCAAACCATGCTAAAAATAACAGCATTGTTTCTGTTTCCAATGGAGTGATTATCTTTTTATAAAGATGGTATGTCAATTTGAGAAATGTTGTAGTATCTTTTAAATCGTTTATCCACATTTCATGAGTGATACAATCCTCATTCACCTAGAGATAAGTGATTAACTTTTGAAGAGAACATTGCTATGCAGGAAAATGTATACACCATCTTATGCAACTTAGTATAAAGATATTTTGCTATTAATGAATAATAGAATAAATGAAACAGACTTCTTTTTTTCAGCTTTGTATGCCCCACTTCCTGCAAAAAGAACTCAGTGGGATTTATAAACCCTGTTAGGGCCAAATTACATAAGATGCAAGACTTCCAACCACATCAAGACTCTCTCTCTCTCTCTCTCAATCTCTCTCTCAGTCTCTCTCTCTCTCTGTCTCTCTCTGTGCATGTGTGCTTGCACATACATTTACCAGGTGTGGATGGTGAGTAATGGTGGATTTACTTGGGGGGGGGGGAAGCCCCCCTAGGCCTAAAGAGCCCTGTGGTGCAATGGTTAAATGCCTGTCGTGCAGCCACTCACTCACAAACCATAATGTTGCAAGTTCAATGCTAGCCAAGGGCTCAGGCTCGACTCAGGCCTACATCCTTCCAAGGTCGCTAAAATGAGTACCCAGCTTGTTGGGGGCAATTAGCTTACAATTAGCTTACAATTGTAAACCACTTATGAAGCGGTATATAAATGAAGCTGCTATTGCATGCCAAAAATGACATGAAATGCTCAGTTGTGCTCCTGGGGAGTACAACTGGCATTTTTCCAGAGGCAAAAATAACTTTTTAGAACTGGATGGATGCGACCCCAAAGGCCTTGGAGTCACCTGTGGCTGAAGTTCGCCAATCGCTGAATTAATAATACCACACCCTTGCAAAACTAACTAAACTAAGGGTTACAATTAGCAGGTAAATCATTATCTTCAGTTAGTTATTTTCAAATTGTGTCTTAGGGCTTTGTGCTCCTGGAGTGGAAAACCTTTCAGACTTCCACTGCCCAGTCCCTCAACTGGTGTGTGCCAAAGTTGCTATTTTCCACTGCACCTAGTGAATTCAAAATATCACATTTTAGTCATGGATCTCTTTTAACAGTAATTTGGCACTTAAAACCATTCTCTTTCATTTCTTCTTTTTTGTCACCTGAGTTGGTCTAGGAGGAGAAAAGGAGAGCCACACAAGGGTTTTACACAATGAACATATGCAGTAATAATGATTTAGCAACTTGGGCAGTTGTTTGACAAAGACAGATATATTGACTCAATGTGTACATGTGTGCCCCTGTTAAATATATACAGTACAGAATCCATCCCACTACTAAGGAGCTTATCACACTGGGGAAAATGTAGAGTTTAAACAGTGATTAACTTTTTTTGACTCCTTTTTCAATTGGGAACCATTCTGTTTCTCCATATTCTGTTCTGACAGTAGCCTCTTGTCCTGAGTTCCTCATCAGATGTGTTGGCACTCCCACGTCTTTAAGGGCATTCCATAGTCCTTCATGATCTATGCAGTCAAAGGCATTGCACATGCTGATTTTCTTTTGAAATTCCCTGTTGTACTCCATTAACCATCATATGTTTGCATTGTGGTCCCTTGTGCCTCTTCCTTTCCTGAACCCTGCTTGGACCTTTAGTATTTCTCTCTCCATGTATGGTTGGAGTCTATGTTATAGAATTTTGAACATAATTTTGCTTGCATGGGATACTAGTGCAAGTCTTATAGTTGCTTCTTCACAGGACAATAGTGCTTTGAACACAACGTCATGTGAAAACCATTAGCACAATAAATTAAGAGAATGTTAGATTTAATGTGATGGCCTATATCCTTTTTCAAACAGATAGAGCATATGGCTCTGCCCACACAATTCCCTGTCTGTCACTATATTTTTCTATGGATGAAGCACAAAGGGATAGCCGCTATCTTTTGTGTCCCATCCAAAACTTTTAAGACCTCAGAGGATCTGCTGCTGCTGCTTCTTTTTCTTCTTACCGGTGGGGAGGGTAGGAAGTGACAAGTCAGACAGGGAAGAAACAGCTTGTCTTGACTCAGAGGGGGAAGGAAATGGGAGCATGCTCACAGATAAAGTGCACTCTCCAATTCTGTTCCTTCAGAGTTATATTGTCTGAACTGCACCTGCTTCCTCATCTTCTCATTTGAGAAAACCTTATAAAGATCAGCAGATACTTCTGGTGCTTGACTGCTATGGCACGGTGTGGAGTGAGGTTTGGGAAGTTGCTACAAATAAGCACTTTATGCTTCATCCAAAAAGAGACATACTTGTGGCACATTTATGCACATGTGTGTCACTCACAGGAATCTGGCTACTGACTCCAATTTGTATGTGGTGTGTTCCTTTTAAATATGCACACTTCAGAAACCATCCATACACTTCACCATTGGTAACAAAACATTGGTTTTGATAAAGGTTTCCCTCGCTTCAGGCAACTGGACAATGAGGAGATCAAAGCCTGCTCTACAGGGTTGGCAGGTTTGTTGTTGTAAATGCCAAGGTCATGGGGAAAATATGCTTTATCATTCATGATCTTTGCAACTCATGTTGGTGATTAGAATAACTAATCTTCTCATCAGCTGCTGAACAATCATGGTTTTGTTTCCTACCTTGTTGAACAAGTACATCTACATGGCACATAATTCACCTCCAGCACATAAATAAGTGATAATGATTTTGCAGTTCATGGTTTTATTGCCACTAAAAATGAGCATCTTCTGAAGTTAGTTGAGTCATGAAGCAGGACAGAGTCTTCTATTGTTGTAGCCCAGATCTGATCATATATAGAGGTTTGTTTCAAAATGTCCATGGACAAGATTTTAACAGTTTTAATCTTTTGAACTGGTGTTAACTTGCTGAAATTTTTAATATGCTTTTAGTACTGCAAAAAATTCACTGGCCTCTAATGTGCCCCCAAGCTCAGTTAAAAGTGCTGGTGTTGACCTACATAGCCCTAAACAACTTGGGATAAGGCTATCTAAAAGACTGCTCTATCCCATATGAATTGGCAAAAATTTGACATCTTCAGAAGAGGTCCTGCTGTGTGTCCCAACACCTCATAAAATTACGCTTGTGGGTTCGCATAACAGGGCCTTCTCTGTAGCAGTACCTCAACTGTGGACATCCTTACCCAAGGAACCTAGGATGCCTCCATCTCTTTAAACTTCTGGTGGGCAGCCAAAACAGTGCTATTCAATATGACATTCAGTGTTTGAAATGGCTGTTTCAACTGTTTCAGAACTGGATTCTAGGATTGTTTTTAGACTGCTTTTAGAGTTTTTAGAGTATGTATGTGGGTGTATGGGTGGGGGGGGGGGGAGAGTGGCTGCAAGCACATAAGTAATAGAAGGAATGTGTGTGTTGTCAATGTAAGCAGAGTACAAAAACACAAGAGACACTTGTGTGGAAATACACTTTTAAAAATAGCTTCAAAAAAAGAAAAAGAGTAAAAAAGGATTGGAAAGAGTTAGCTCTTATAGAAGGGGGGCAGGGGAAAGGGAGTGCCTCAGAAACAAACAGGCCTATGTAATCTTATCAAGGGCAACAAATGAGACCAAAGCTAGCTGTGATGTCTCAGAACCCTTTCACATAACACAATTAGAGTATTATGATTTCATGTTAATTGCCATATCTACATCCTATGGAATCCTGGGGTTTTTAGCTTGATGATGCAGTAGAGGAGCTCTTTAGTTAATCATTCTAAATTCACCTCCTAAAACTGTCAATCCCATGATTCCATAGGATGAAACCATATCAGCTGAAGTGGACTCCTAGTTCTATAATTGTGTAGTGTGCAAAGACTCTCAGACTGATTGTCAAATGTACTGTCAGTGCAAGACAGGCTATCAGCAGCTTAGAACTATCAGAAATAGAAAAGAAATTTTGGGATGGGGACTGCCACTTCCAGAATGTCACAGCCAAAAAGTAACTTTTCCAAACTCTGGACATAAGAGATTGCAAAATGCTTATAAAGAACAAAACTCTCTCCTTTTCACCCTTCCCTGCAAGTACAAAGTAATTGGAACAATGCATTTCACAATTAGATACTGATTATGTCCGGAAGTAATATTCCATTTTGAGCAATCAGAGAGCAGGCATGCTGTCCCTGCTTCTATTAAACACATCTCCACTGCTGCACTTTCACGCTTCATTATCACTGTTATTTTAAAATCTGGTTTGCAGTGTGTCTGATTTTCACAGAAAATTAAGCTTGAGCCCCAAAGGGAGGTTATTACATTGCCCTTGGTTGTAGCTGCCCTGTTATTAGAGTTTAGTACTAGTAATCATCCCATACCTTCCTTGTGTGGGGATCAAAGAGCTTTATTTTATGCATAAAGCATCATGAATAAGTTTTCAAGGGCTGCTAATTGGAGCCCATTGCCTTCTGTCAGCATAGTAATGAGTAACCACAACCAGCCACTTAGGTCACTTCCACACCTAAGGCATTTAGTGCTTGCTGAGCCCTTACTTTTCTACAATCAACTGAAAGTAAAATTAAAGCAGTGGTTCTGTATAGGGCTTTATATGGCGCCATATTTATTCAGTAAAGGTCAAGATCTTTTAATAACAATGTACTCAACAGATAAATCTTGTTCATCAATGGCCCCCTGCCACATCAATTAAAAAGTTCCTCCTTGGCATTTTCTTTTCTGATAACAGTTACTAATACATTGCTCACTTAAGTCAGTTCCATAAAGGAGAAAGAGCTCAAATTGCTAGCTTTCTTGCAATACTTTCCCACTTTTTATCACAAAATGGTTATATACAGATTGAATCTCCCTTCTCCAGAATTCTGAAATCTGAAATATTGCATAATCCAAAACTTTTTTCATGGGTGGCTGAGATAATAACACCTTTGCTTTCTGATGGTTCAACACACCCAAACTCTGTTTCATGTACAACATTATTTTAAAATATTGTGTATAAAATTACCTCCGAGCTATGTCTATAAGTTATATATGAAACACAAATGAATTTCATTTCTAGACTTGGGTCCCATCTCCATGATATCTCATTATGTACATATATGCAAATACAGGCATTCCAAAATAAAACACACATGCACACACCAAAAATCTAAACACCTCTGGTCCCAAGCATTTTAGATAAGTGAGACTCAGCCTGTATTGTAAAATACTAATACAGAAACAGTAATGCAGTTGTAATACAATGTGGGATAAGTCGCTCCTTTTCTGGTATAACTGCATTTTTAAAAAATATTTTAGCTGTTGAAGCTGTTGAAGATATTGGAGGATGAATGCAAGTTCTGAAGAAAGGTGGTTTAGCCTCCCTAATCTCCACTTCTACCAGTGGAGCGAAATCACATTTTACCTGCACTGGGTATATGGAGGGGAAGCTTAAAGGTAATTTGTGGTTTTCATATCAAAGGATAATGAATTCATATCACATTTTACAGTGGTCCCCTCACATTTGCTAGGGTTAGGGGTGAAGACACCCATGAATGTGGAAAAACTGCAAATAAAAAATACACTATTATTTTTATCTGGGAGAAAATCTCTCTAGGAATCTCCAGGTCCTTCAGTGCAGCTCTATGGTCAACATCTGCCAGAAAATGATCATAGGACCTTTTCATATGAGGGACTTACTGCACTCAAATTGTGGCCCAAAAAGCGCTGGGATGTGATCATCTGTCGTGCTTCTAAAATGTAATTCAGGCATTTCCCTGTTCTTCCGTAGTCAATTTGTTCACGGAGAAGCCATTTTTGTAATAATGGAAGATCCTGTTATTACAAAAATGGCTTCTCCATGAACAATTCATTGATGGAAGAACACCAAGAGCGCTTCAGTGATGTTTCAGGAGCACAATGGATGATCCCACCTCCACGCTTCTGGAGCGTTTGGGAAATGTTTGGGCCATGATTTGAGTGTGGTAAGTCCATTGTGTGAAAAGATCCATAGAATCATGCTGGAGGATCTACAAATACCTAGAGAAGTGTTTTCTCTAGGAACTTCTAGGTTCTCCAGCACAATTCTATGATTAAAGTCTGGTAGAGGAGCTAGTGATTCCTAGAGATAACATATTAATCAAAAACACAGATAATCAAATCCACAAGAGTCAAATTTGCAAATATGGAGGATTAACTGTAGTTTGAACATTAAAAGAGCTATCCAAGATGCTGAAACTAAGACTGTGAAAGTGGGATTGGGAGTTGCTTTGTCTTCAGGCAAACAATACATCCTATGCCTATTTACACAGGAGTAAGCACCACTGAACACAATGACAGCTATGTCTGAGTAGACTCATATAGGATTGCACTGTTTCTAGCCATTTAAACATACATTACCTTTATGTCAAAGACTGGGACTGAAATATCATTTTAAAACAAGATAATTCAGTAGGATTTTCATAAACATTTGGGGGTGAAAATAAGTTACGAGAAATCTAAATTATTTTCCATCACAACCTTAAAAGCAGAGTGGAAGCAAATCCAATCTATTTCAGATTCTTTTTAAATAACAACCCTAGCCAAACTCTTAATTGCTATTCTTATTCTTATATTAATTCTTACCTACCTTTCCCCATGGATCATGTTTTTCCACATCCAGCACATTACTTCCTCCAGGCATTAATTCAGAGAAGACATACTACCTTAGCTGAAGCTGTATGTGAACGCATAGAGAAATATATTTGGTTGTATATCAGGTATACAGGTGTGCTACTAACAAAAAAAATCCTCTCTAGGATTTCTATCCAGGTATACTTACATGGAAAACTAAAGCTGAAATAATGTTCTGAGTGCAAGCTTTAATCACTAGGCAAAGCCATAGTGGTGAAAGCTTAGATTTTTAGCTATGTTTATGAGGCAAGTACTGATTTGGTTCAGGAATGAACATAATATTTGATTTGTCATGACAACAAATCTATTGACTCTTTTACTAATTGATGTGGAAACATTTTTCTGCCACAAGATGCTTCTGGAACCTTGTGTAAGTGTTTCAAACAAGCAACATTAGCTATTCATTGAAACACCATAGTGTTTTTGTATCTAAAGTTCATCTTGCAATGATGGCCAACCATCACCAGTCCAATCAGAAGGTAAAAGCATATAATACTGGCTTTTGAAGTCCACACACCCTTCATGAAGCTTTTTCATTCATTCTTTATCTTCAAAGAGGATTTTTAAAAAAAGGATGCAAGGAAAGGAAAGTGATGATGATGGACTCCCAGCACCTACATTTTTGCTTTTAGAAGAAGTGTCTACTTAATGGACTCTATCACACAGAGAGCAAGTGTCATGAAAACATAATTAAAACATGGTAAAAGCACGATTGGGGAGAAGATTATTATAACGCCACACGCTTCTCTCATTTGTGTCTCATGAGTAAACTGTAATGGACATGTCTTTGGCCAATGACAGAAACTCCCATTATTACCCAAAGACGTGTCCATTGTAGTTTATGTACAGAACAATGTTTTGAGTTTTTTTATGTCTTTTTTATTACTCCATAAGAGCCAGCTTTGTGAAGTGGTTTGATAGTTGGACTAAAAGTCTGGAGTTGTTGTTGTTGTGTAGCTTCAAGTCACATTGGACTTATGGTGACCCTAAGGCATTGCCCTATCAAGTTTCTTGGCAAGTTTCATCAGAGGGGATTTGCCATTGCCAAGTCTGGAGATCAGGGTTCAATTCTCAGTCATGCTCAGTCATGGAAACCCACTGAGTGATTTTAGGTGAGTCACACATTATCTGCCCCAGCAAAACCCTGATAGGTTTGCCTTAGAGTTGCTGTAAGTCAGAAATGACTTGAGGATGCAAAACATCAAAACAACAGCTCCATAAAAAAGAGGGAAAAAACCCCAAAGGCCTCAAATAGAATTAAAAGAAAATCAGTAAAAAAAAAGAAAAAAGAAAAAAGAAAAAAGATTGCCAATTGGGGCACAGTATAATGTACTATCAAAAGATGTGTAGAGAAACACAACAATGGTTGGAAAAGTAACTTTGCACATTTTTCATAAAAGAAGATTTAACATCTTCCCCCTCCCTCTCCACCCCTTAGTTGAGTTGCTGGGCTATTATCCATAACCCGTCAACATTACAGACATATTACACTTTTCCAGGAAATGGAAAAAGAAAGAAAGAAAGGCAAACTCTGTGGTATAATAAGCTGTAATGAGTTCTTGCTCACAGATGTAAAAGATCTGAAACACCCACAGGACAGAGAGAGGAGGTACTTCTGGGATACATTGGCTAAAATACAGCATAGGCTTGTTTAATGTCCAAGGGAACAGCATGTACCCTGGGGTCTTACAGTGGGCAGGGCTATACATTCTCTTTCATAAGAATGCCTGGACACTAGGTTTGAATTTTGTCTGTAGAATTGCATAATGTCTTTTCCATTTTTAGTTGGCTGATTCTAGGTTTGTGGAGCGGTCTGGAGACCACATATTTTACTGTGAAAACTTTGGCTCATATAACATTGCAAAACCTTATTTCCTGCCGCAATACTGTATTTTAACAGATGGGGAGGGGAGCTGCTTTTTTTAAAAAAGAAAAAAATTAATTCCTTTTTCATTTTTCCATATATTCTCCCAAACTGGCACTTTAACCCCCTCAAAGAACAGTGGAATGTTCATTTACGGGAAGGCCCTGTGAATCAGGAGCACTCTATAAATCCTTTTCAAAAGTAATGTGAAAGCTGGTTAAACAATAATACCAAGGGACCTGACACCCCCCAACTCCCCCACTCCCATTCAGCTATGGAATGTATTCTTGGATTCTTAATCCATACAGAGCAAATGAAAATATTTAACACATAACCTGATCATAAAACAAAGATTCCCTTTTGCTGTGACCTTAGGCTCCAGCTGGAACAGATCAAATGAAAGCCAATTTTGAGGCCTAATTTAAGAAATAGTGGAAGCACTAAATTGGAATTTCAGAAGTTTATGGGGATCATCAAGGTATGATAGGATGGATAAGTGACTTGTTCCTCAATGGACCTGGGTTCTATTCATGTAATACACACAGATTTCCAGAGCAGTACTGGCCTTAGTTGAAAATTGTTACTACATCATGGTTTCTGTTATGAATGTTACACAGATAAAATCCATAGATGATTTCAGCCCTCTGCTGGGCATGGCTGACCCTACCATTAGGCAAAGTGAATACTTCATATAACAGATTGTTGTTGCTGTTGTTGTTGTTGTTGTTGTGTGCAACAACAAAAGTTGTTACTGATTTATGGCAACCCCAAGGCAGTTATCATGGGGTTTTCCTAAGTGTCTTGAAACCTGAAAACATCAAGGAGATAAGTTCCATGTGCTCTGAGATGGGTCATTTTTTTTAAAAAGCCCACTCATTTCAGTCTATATGAGAAACCAATACAAAAATAAATATATTATGGGTATTAAAAAGACAGGACAACATATCCACATAGGAATACATTTTTCCCTTATCAGAAACATACATACCCTTCAAAAGCAATCACTGGAGTTAAGAACACTCTCCAAAACACAGTACCATTGAATATAAAAAGAACAAGTCTACAGTATTTTGTTATATTTACATATTCCAGATAGTCCTTGAAAAGGAATAGCCAGTGATCATTCCTATTGCATTTAAATTAAGCACTGTAGGTCCAGCTATTTATTCATACCCAAAGGCACCAGAGGTTTCAATTTTAGAATCCATACCACTTCTTTTTTCTTCAGAATATATTCTTTGTTATTACAAAATCTTTCTATTACCTAAAAGCAGATCAGATTTTCAGTTTTGAGTAATAGAGCTCACATCCTTCTGTTCTTCAAACTGGAGAGATGTTCTCCTGTTCTTCATTTAATGGGTCTGAAAATCCTTCCCACATAAAGTTTCTTCTGATATGAAAAATAATGTGTTCCTATGATGTTTTATGGAGTATAATTAATTTAGTGTTGTCCTAGCTTTTTAATACCTGTGTTTGAATTTGTGTTTGCTTCTCGTCCCTGAAGAAGACCTTTTCCCTTATAGGCCAAAGTGTGCTGGGCTTTTTTTAAACAAAGAAATAAACAGTTGACCATCCAAGACCAGTAGTGTCACTAGTGTTGGTGTCATCTGGTGTGGTAACTCAAGGTGAAATTGCCCCCTACCCAGACTATACTGAGTCCTAAGTAATGTTTTTTGTACCATTGTTACTCATAAATTGTAATTCCTGTATATCACTGAATGTGATTGGCAATAGTTGTGACATAAAACAACTAGCAAAAATAAAATCATACCTTTGAATTACAATATCACATGCACAGCCTAAATGTATTTACATGTACATAGTTTCATGTGTTTAAAGTGAACATGTAAGTAAGATGTGATTTTTTTAAAGAAAAATTAAACAGAATACATTTTTTAAAATGTGGAGCTTGTCTTCTTACTGTTTTCTGTCACAAGAAGCCAACATTTTTAATATATATATATATATTAGATTCAAATTTATTTATTTTTTAAAAAAATCTGGGCCTCTCCTTTGTCCTCCCACTGAAACTTGCCCCACTGACACCATCTGTTCAGTGTTGTAATGGGACGCAGGTGTCCTCCACAGCCCATTTCTGCCCAAAGGCAGATGTTTGGGAACAGTAGTGTCACTCCCCTTCTTAGGGTGTCACCTGATGATCTCACACCCCCTAATGACCCCACTGTCTCAGATTGTGTGGAGCTTGTCTTCTTACTGTTTTCTGTCACAAGAAGCCAACAAATTCCATGGAAAGGGACTTATGGTATCTTTTTGTCTTGCATGTCAAAATAATTTGGCCAGTGTTGGTTACTATGGCTAATATCCAACTCTGAGATTCTGCTAGCTCAAAGAACAATGCAGTAACAGACCCTTTATTCCAGATTATGCACAAAAGGAGGCAATTCTGAGCAGTTTCCAGTTGCAGAAGCAGTTCTGCAATCTGATGCTAAAGTTCATAAAATGTGCAAATTGTGCAAGCTTTCAAGTTCCCCAAAAATCTCCATCAAAGTAAATGCATACCCTCCAACATTCCACAGATGAAAACTGGGATACATGTGGCCAAACAACATTGGTAGTCAAGAAGATGGCATGAGGTATTTATGAGGAAGAATATGCTCAATAGGAACTGTTTGCTTTTGCCAGAGCCTACTAAGAAGATATGAGATTTTGTCCCATCCTGTCTTTCCCCATTCCCTGCTGCATTAACAGTGCAAACTACTATTGTACTTTCAGTTCACTATTCAGCAATTGAAAAAAGCTGAGGACAAAGGAGAAATGTGGAGTAGGAGAAAGAAATTGGGACAACTTAAAAGTAGCTGTTGCAGCAGAGGTGGGTGTGCCCCAAGAAGGACATGAAGCAATGATTTTGCAAGAAACAAGGCCACAACTTTATTAACAGCACTACAAGGTAGGGTTGGCCCACAAGCATGAGGTCTGGATCTGCACATCACCAGTACTGAGATTTACTGAGGTGAGGTTGCTTGTACGCCAAGCATCGGGATGACTTTGAGGCATCACAACGCCCTTGCGTAATTACTCAATTATGCAGCTATCAGAGGAAAGCCTCTATCCACCGGGATACCTCCATGTGACCCACTGTTGGCCACATCGCACCTGATGTCTTCCGGGTCCAAAGGACTCCCGATCCAGTGCTACCTAGCCCTGGAAACCAGCCTACCAGATCCAGTACCTGTGCTGCCACTCCAACAAGTTGTGACAAGCAACACCAATCCCAGGGAAGGAGGGTGGGGAGCCAAGCAAGAACCAAAAAGGCACAGTGTGGACCACATGCCAGCCTTAAGTAGGCCTACGCAGGGAGGAGGAGGTGGGAGTAGAGGGCCAATGAGCACCACACTCACCCAGGCAATCTGGGGAGCCCGGGAGGTGGGCAAGCGCGCACCTGGGAGCACACATAGCGCAAACTTCCTGCCAGCGGGAAGTGGCCGTGGCAAGCTTCCCGCCGGCAGTAAGTGCTGGAGCATGCCACTCCCAGGGCTTCCCGTCCCCATGGCAACTGCACCTGCCCATGCAGGGCAGGAGGCACTATAAAAAGTGGTCTGATAGAGAATCAATCAGGACTGTCCCTGTCAAATTGTGATAGGTGAAGACTATGCAAGTGGTAAAAAAGGGGAGGTGGAAGTACACTTTATTATCTAACCTGATGAAGTGTTCTGGGGAACCTTGCACAATTTGTAACTTTATAGTTACAAAGTTATACAAACATATTGCTCATCTGTGTGTTTAGAGTAAGCATGGGCAACTGCATGGGGGGGGGTGTCAATGACCCCTAGCCCCCCCCAGCTGGCTGTATTCCCTTGCAAGCCACCAAACCTCCACGTTCCTCTGCAGTCTTTCTCAAAATAGTGACAGGAAGTGATATTTCTCCACTCTCCATGCCATTTTGTGAAAATCTGCAGAAGAACAATTAATTTTTCATGGGGTAGTAAGATGTTCTAGGCTACTTGTGGCCATGGGGTAGGGTATATTTTTTCTGTTTTCATCCTTGTTTCCCCCCCCCCCCCGTATTGTTTTGGAGCAGAAATCACCAAAACATTGGCCAATTTTTTAAAAAATGGGGGTTGGGAGATTGGTATGGGGCTTCAGGTGTCACAAAGGTGGGGCCCAAAAGGCTGCATGCACCTCCCAAGATACAATTTGTCTAACACTGGTTTAGTAACACTTTAAACAGATGGGAGTCCATTGAGTCAGCAAATCCTCCATGCCCACTTCTAGCAATCTTCTGCCACATAACGACTGAGCTCAAGATCAAAGACAAGACCTAACATTCTCTTATTGTAATGTTGATCATGCCTTTATTTCAAGGGGTTGTGGATATTCCTGTCCTGCCCCATTCACTACGCTTGGATTTCTGATGAATTCTGACATATCCAACTGGAAAAGAGACATCTGTCCCTTTGTTGTCGTTAGCATCAACTTCTCTTCTGCTTTGTCTTCATTTTTAGCTGTTGCCAATATATACAAACATGTTTTAGGAGATGATAAAATTCATGCAGCACCTAGTCATCCATCTGCTTGGGCTGATGTAATTTTCTCCCTCTACACTTTGGCAAGCATGAAGTAAACATACCCAGGGCATGGTGAAATGCACTGCCATTTAGCCACCATAGTTCTTTTCTTCTTCTGTCTGATCACATCTGAAATAGCTTTCTCCTTGTCTCTTTTGGAAGAATCCAACACTTCTTCCCAGCCTTGCCTTTCTATGGAACTTTACAAAGAGACATTAGAAATGTAAAGAAGTAGGAAGTCAAGAGGTCAAAGCAATGATACCTTTCATGATTGATGGGCTGTTCTGAGGTAACAATTGCAGAAGGTAAGAGTGTCATATGATGCACAAGCAGGAAACTCTAAGTCTGAGGCTGATCCCATCCCACCATTGTCCTGTCATCTCTATAGAACCTCTCATTGAAAACTGCTCTAACAGTACTTTGAACTGAATAAACCTAGACTGGAAGCATTTAAGGCTAATTTGGACTTTCTAGGATGGTGTTTCATTATAGGTCTCAAAATACTCCAGTCTCTGGAACTTGCAGTGGCAGCTATAGCCTGCCAAGCCAGTTGGTGGTGAAGCTGCTCTGTATTTTATTCTGAACTTTAAAGGCACTTTATGATGTATCTGTGGAAGAGATATGGTTCAGGGGATTCACCACCTTACTAATCCAAGAGCCATAAATTGCCACTATGCTTCCAGGTGATGTGGATGCTGTTGTCTTCAGTGTGTAGTCTCCCATATGTTTCCTGTTTGAGTCTTTCTTATTTTCTTTGTGGCTGTTGTGTGCCTTCCAGCCATTTCCAGTTTATGGTGACCCAAAGATAACCCTATCATGGGGTTTTCTTTGGCTGAGAGTGTGTGACACAGCCATTGGGTTTCTATGGCCAAGCAGGGAATTGAACCCTGATCTCCAGAGTTGTCATCCAACACTCAAACCATCAGAAGAAAATCCATGATAGAAAGAATACAGACCAGGTGTATAATGCTATCTAACACTGAGTGATAAGAATCCTCATTCTAGGAGGCATCTGAGAAAGTTGTGTGCACTTAAAGGATTTGAGGAGCATTTGCAGGTACCTTAAAATTGCTCTATTACAAGAAAATGTTAAATATATTTCATCTGAAAACCAAAATAATTCAAAATGTGAGAAACAGATTGCATAAATTTGAGAGATTTAAAAAACTGAGCTACATGTACTAGCTTCATGCCAAATTTTGCCTCTGCTTGAGTGTGATAGAGAGAGATTTATGGAAGGAAATCAGGTGCTGCATGTCACACTCCCAGTTTCGACTGGGGTATGCTGTATTTTATTTTGCTGTATGGCCAGTATGGCCATAGATTTAGCCACAACAGGGGAATCCTAAAGAAGAAAGAAGTAACGACTGGAACTTAACTCTTTGATGTTTCTACCTCCAACAATGATAAATTATTTATTTTTTATTTTTACTATACTTTTCTGATTTTTACACACACAGCACATTACCTAATTTATTTTCCAGATGCAGCAGTATAGAGGCCTCTTGAGAAATTCAGTTTTCTCTGCCCAAGAAAGTGGCCTGTGGCTTAACAAAAGGCAGAGACACCCTGAATCCCAAGCGGAGGGATTTTACTGTCTTTTGTCTTGGTCCCCACAACTTTTGCCTGATGAAGAGGACAGTGGGGCTTCAAAAGCTTGCCTGATGTGTTTTGTGCTTTTGGCTGGTTAATAAAAGAATTGCTTTTTTGTGGATTTGGCATTTTGTTTTATTTTGCTATATGACCAGAAAGGCTACTCTTGAATATATTTCTATGCAATCCATGAATTTCCATATATACTAACTGGAAGCTTTCACTTTGGATACCTTTTCTCTGATAAGGCAATCTGTGAAAAGTAGAACTTTAATGAGAGGGGAAAAAAAACTTGATGAGGACTTTTGTTTGAACCAGGCCTACTGGAATATTTTAAGATTTAATTACATCTAATGAGAATATATTTCAAAGTGCCAAAGCTCTTTTTGGCACTTAATAATGCATGCGGGGAAATCCAAAAAATCCAGGGTGTGCTTTGGGAGAAAATTTGAATTGCAAAGGCAAAGGGAGAGGGATCCAGCAGGTTAAAGGTCCGAGAAGAAGCCAGGTACTACATAGTCATTTCTCTCTCTCCTACTGTTATTAAAATATAATCCCACTTTTCCAGGTCCTCAGGTTTGTACCAGAAATACCACTGTTTGGGGGAAGGTAAAAATCTACCTCCAATGCATGCTCTAAAGAGTACTATCATTATATCCAACCAACCCGAGAGGGGGTCTTTATGAGTAGAGTGAAAAAGATGAAATGTGTTCTGAGGAGGGTAATCCACCTCTATGGTCTTCAGGGTGAGGGTGAGGTACCTCAGGGTAAGATTACTGTCTTGAAAAGTATGCATACATATAGATTACAATTTTAGACTTATATTTTATTTGAATGCTATACTTGTAACTAAAATTGATGCTTGATGTACTATTACTTGATCACATCACAAGGGGCCATCTCTACATCTCACATTTTGGCCCTGAGATTTCAGGACCTGCTATAGTCCTGATCTGGCAACCCCAACCATGTATAAGAATATACATACCACATTTTTGTGTATACAGTACAATAAAGAGCATGCAGAGGTATTTAGTATCTGATAAATCATGAATAATGCCAATTATTGTTTCAAGCTGCCAGTTGATGAAATTTTATACTGAAATAATCAAGGAATGCCAACAAGTCTAAAAACATTTGAATTCTAAGTTTGAAATTCCACATTCAAAATGCAGATTTGCCTTTTGCATTGAAATGTGTTTATTGTCAATTTAAATTTGACAATACATCTGGAAATTTCAAATGTGTGCAGAATTTCAGGTGCCTGCAGGTTTTGATTTCAGCTGTCCTTTTCAGGTGCTGTTCTACTCAAGATTGGCTGTGACCATTTTCTGTGTTGCTGGGCTCTTTTCACCAGTCACAAGATTCTCATCATTTGGTATAAAATTCTATCCATGAAGTGGAGGTGGAGATGCATACTTGGCTGAATGGTATCACATGTGATTACAAAGCCTGCTTCACCAACTGGCTACTGATAACTTGCCAATAGCCTGCTGAACTAAGTAGGGAGAGGCGGGAATTATAAATAAAAATTATTATTATTCAGTAGTCTCTAAAAAGTTTACAGTGTCTTGCCCCCAACAAGCTGCGTACTCATTTTAGAGACCTATGGAAGGATGCAAGGCTAAGTCAACCCTGGAGCCTTGAGATCAAACTCACAACCTTGTGGCTACAGTACTGACATTTAACCATTGCACTATCAAGGCTCCATAATATAATATATTTATTAAGAACTGAGCATCAGTTGCTTCAAGGCATCTTTGTAACTTGTTTTGAAAGCATTTCCTATTGGAATATTACCATTGGGTTTTTTCCCTCCTGAACATGACAAAGAAATGGATCTTACGAAATACATCGTTTTGCAATATAGACTTATTATTAATTCTGTCTGCAGAGTCTCTAAATCTTTCTGTAAGTCAGAGGCAAACACTTCCAGCTCTACCATTAGTCAAAATGGATATTTGGACTTTGACATGTGCATGTTTGCGTGTGTGCATGTGCATGTGCGCGCATGTTTGCAAAAGTATGTATGTATGTGTGCATTTGTGCATGTAAAAGAGTCATTCCTATTCCATCTCAGAATAGCCTGAATATTCAAGGCACCAGATCCTGTCTCATCTTGTAAGCTATTTTTCAGAAGAAGATATTCACAAAACCTGCTCTGAGTATTTCTTGCCTAAGAAATCCCTTGCATAAGAAAACCTAAGAAAACCCATGAAATCCATGGGCTTACCATAACAGGCGACTTTAAGGCACATATGCACATAGAATCATAGAATCATAGAATCATAGAATCGTAGAGTTGGAAGAGACCACTAGGGCCATCCAGTCCAACCCCCTGCTATGCAGGAAATCCAAATCAAAGCACCCCTGACAGATGGCCATCCAGCCTCTGTTTAAAGACCTCCAAGGAAGGAGACTCTATCACCTTCCGAGGAAGTGCATTCCACTGTCGAACAGCCCTTACTGTAAGGAAGTTCTTCCTAATGTTCAGGTGGAATCTCTTTTCCTGTATCTTGCATCCATTGTTCCGGGTCCTGTTCTCTGGAGCAGCAGAAAACAAGCTTGCTCCCTCCTCAACATGACATCCCTTCAAATATTTAAACAGGGCTATCATATCACCTCTTAACCTTCTTTTCTCCAGGCTAAACATCCCCAGCTCCCTAAGTCGTTCCTCATAGGGCATGGTTTCCAGACCCTTCACCATTTTTGTCGCCCTCCTTTGGACACACTCCAGTTTCTCAATGTCCAATGACTTTGGCCAGCCCTAGAGAGAAAGAAATTCTGTAGTATTCATAATGGTCCCTCTTGATGCCTTTTTGAAGCAACCAAATAGACAAACAAACAAAAAACATAAAAAACATGACAAAAACAATGATGATGATGATGATGATGATTTATATAGCGCTGTAAATTTACACAGTGCTGTACATAAAATCTTATAATTAGACGGATCCCTGCCCTCAGGCTTACAGTCTAAAAGAGACAACACAAAAGGAAAAGGGGAAGGTGATGGGAAGGGGATGAGGTCCAGTACTTCTTCTCTCCCTCTGGGGCCTGGACCAAGGCAGATGGACTGGAGGGAGGGCACGGCTTCTTAATATATAGTTAAAAGGAGGCATCCTGGGGCAGATGGCACAATTCTGGGAACGCTTCCCTAAACATCAGAACTTTCAGCTCGGATTCTATTTAGACTTGCTTGTCCCACTACAATCAGTAGACCTTTTCTTACATTTATATCTTATATTTATATTGAACCTCAAAATCAGCAATTCCACCTATATCAGAAGCTGCTTATGAGGTGGCATTTTGTAATTATTGTACCAGGTTTTATACTCAAGCCACAACCGTTTCTAGGAACACTGTCTTCTTAAATAACCCTGGAACAACCTCTTTCTACAATGGCTTGCCTTGATTTAAAGCACATCATTGGAAACCTGGAACAGATTGAATTGTTTATGATCTTTTCTTAAAGCAAAAACTAGGTGATTTGCTGGGAGCTATACAATAAGCAAATAATTTTTAGGAGAGCATACTCTCTTGACACCATCTGTTACTTAGGTCCATGACCATCAGCAAGAGCTAATGCACTTTATTGAAGAGTTGCAGTTGTTTGCCAGAAAGACAAAATTAGTTATTAAAATATAATAAATCACTTTTTCAAAGGCATATTATCTGTAATGCAGCACTTTCGTTCTAGCAGCTTCACTGCTAGGACAGTTCTAACCAAACTAAAAGAAAAATAATACCTATAAAGATCCTACTTGGATACAGTTTTTGTTTTTTTAAATTGTAAGGTTAGTGCTAAGCCACAATTTTGCAATTTTTTTTTGATCCTGTATGAAATCCTGCCCCAAGTGTGGGTTTGTTCCCCCCCCATTCTTTTATAAGACTGTGACCATGTCCCTGTTTCCACTCTATTTCTTTATTCAGCTATGTATAAGGGACTAGTTAAGGGAATAGTATGCAGTGATGCACATTCACATCCAAATGAAAGTAATGCTGTATGAATGCATAGGCATCCTGATGGACGTCTGAGTTCATAATGTCATCCACACAGAATTTATTATTCAGATGCTGCAATTATCTTCTTACAGATACAGCAGGCTCTCTGTATCTGCGGACTTGCCACCTGCGATTTCAAGCATCCGCAGATGGCAAGCCCGTTTGGGGGGGGGGGAGAGAAGGGGAGGAGGAGGAGGAAGGGATGAGGGTGATGGTGAGAGAAAGAAGATGAGGAGGAAGATGAAGAGGCGGAGGCAGCGAAAGGAAGAGGAGAAAAAGACAGGAGGAGAAGGAGAAAGAGGTGGATGAGAAGGTGGTGGCAGGAACAGGAGGAAGACAAGGCAGGAGGAAGAGGCAGTGGGGGAGTCTCCAAAGTGCCATTGTCTCCAATGGTGGTGCAGCCACATGAGTACATCACCATTGAGGTCAATGGGAATTGAGCATCCACAGATTTCGGCATCTGCGGGAGGATCCAGAATGGATACCCTGCAGATACTAAGGACCTGTTGTAATTACATGTGTTATATCATGATTGTAATTTAATGAGAAATAATTTCACTCATTTTGCAATGTAACATAGGGTGGGATTCTGTTAGTGACATGGGTGCATGTAAGTGTGGGTTACACATATGTTTGCCCCATTTTGGATGTAGAATTCAAAGACAGTTATGTTAGTTTGGAAAATCAGTATGCAAAGGGATCTTGTAGCACCTTTAAGACTAGGGTCCAGAGAAGATGGGCAGGAAAAAGCGGCTTGATCTGCTGTTCCCTGTCAAAACCTGGCTGCCTGCATGGCCCACTCCCAAGGCACGCCAAATACCCATGGACAGACTGTTGCCTCCTTATCATACATGTGCACCATTGCACAAACAGATCACCTGTGACCACCAAGTACCTCCCACCTTCACCCAGATACCATCCCATTGCATGGCTGCCCTTTGCTCAGCCACAGTCTCACGTGTGATGTTCTGCCTGTACAGTGAATTGGTGCATCAGTGGGCAAGTGATATATTGGCAAAGCACACTTGTGGAAGCCCCCTCCCTTCATGCATGCCCCCCTGTTGGACTGTCTGGTTTGTGTATAATATAATTACACCCATTTGAGTTGTTACACTTTTACACTCATCCCTCCATATTTGCAGCTTTGATTGCAGATTTTATTATTCACGGAGTTGATTAATATGATCTCTCTAGGAATATCTAGGTCCTCCAGTGCAACTCTATGGTCAACTTTAACTAAAGGTTGCACTGAAAGCTCTAGAGATTCCTAGAGAGAATACTCTACTAGGCCTTTTAGCGCCTCCAGTGCAGTTCTATAATCAGTATCTGTTGGACATTGACCACAGAGTTGCACTGGAGGACCTAGAGATTCCTAGAGAGGTATCCTGTTTTTGTTATTTGTGGTTTTTCCATATTCACGGGAGTCTTGTGCCCCTAACCCGAGTGAATATGGAGGGACAAGTGTATTTCTTTGCTTTGCTGCAACCCTGCACACCTCATGAAGATGTGCATTTTCCACTTTGAGTCGGACTAGCTTCTTTTGCCCTGGTTTTTAGCCCCAGAGCATGGCTTCTGTCTGGTTTCCAGACACTCATCTAAATGTCCCACTTTCAAAGCAGTTGTAAACCACTTATTTTGACCATGTGTTTTGGCCCTAACTGAAAGAAACTCACTGAAAGAAAGAAGCTGGTAGCATGAGCTTATATAGATTTGAACCTACTTCCTCAGATTCATCTTTGGAATTGAGAGTCCAGAGACAGACCTATATAAACTGGTTGTGTATGAGAATGTTAATTCAAATTCAAAACCTTGTGGATATAGAGGTGAGGTGACAAGTTCAGTTTTAATTTTAATTTGAATTGTCATTCTCTCACACAACTTGCTTACAAAGGTCTGTCTCTGGGCTCTCCAATCCAAACATGCATCTCAGGAAGTAGGCTCAAGTCTACGAAAGCTCATTCTACCAGTTAGTCCCAAAGGTGCTATAAGATTCCTTTGCATACCTTTTTAGGATGGTTATTCTCTAGCTCTTGGTTCCCCATCAAAAACCTATCCCTGCAACTGTTAAGCCCCAGAAGGGGCTCCTACTGTAGCTACTGGTGAGGAGATAACAGAGGGTATAAGCAATTCAGATGGTGAAGCAACAGCTGGTCTCATCTTTGAGGGGAAGCAAAAGAAGGTGGACACATCCTTGCATTTTCCCCTCTAAGCTGAGACCAGTTGCTGCTTCATAATCTCAATTGCAGTCTTCTTCTGTCCTTATCCATCAGTAAGCAACAATAGGGGTCCCTCTGGGGCTCTTGACAACTGTCAGGGGGTGGGAGGACATGGAATATATGATGGAGCATTACACTCTGCCTTCTGGTTATTCAAGAAATGGCTGCTCCGCAAACGCTTTGATAAGAGAGAAGCAGGATGCCTCAATGACAATTTAGAAGCATAACTTGCTAATATCACATCTTCGCGCTTCAGGGACGCTTCAGAAACATTTTGCCATTGGTAAGCTTCCATGTCCTTGCATTTTTTTTACAAGTAATATGACATCATTTACATATCTTAAATTGTTGATGTTCCTTAACCCAATTTTCACATCTCCTTTCTTTGATTCTAATCCTCCCAGCAAACATCCAAAATGCAAACAACATGTGTATGAAAGCCACCAGAGTTTGGAAGTAACACCACAGATTGAAAGTCCATAAGAAACAGGACTCAGAGGGCTTGACAAGTTGTGAAACATTTCTTTTGAAATGTGTGGGATTACTTCCCCTGCCTCCTTGACATCTTTCTCTCCACTACTATTTAAAACTGTTCAGTAAACCTTCAAGTTAAGGGAAAGGAACTATAAAATCTCCTCCCATGGTAGCATTCAAAGAAATGCTAAATAATGTATGTGCTTGGAGGAATGTTGGGAGGAAGGACTAGACTAAATGACTCATACATTCCCATTTGTTTTGATCCTTTAAAGAGACCATATCAAGAGATGAATCCAAAAGCATCAGCTTTGACAGATGCAAGCAACGATAACAAATTCCCACAAACTGTGTGTGTGTGTGTGTCCTTTGTATGAATCACTCCATCGTCTGTTTTAATTCCATTGTATAACAGAGATAGTTTTGGGGGATGGTTTGCATAATGATCAGCACTAAGTCACTGACAGACCCAAATACATATATTAAAAAATTATAACTATTAGTTTGTTCCTTAAAATCCTTGTAGTTGTGTGCATACCCTATTTACCTATGACATATTAAAAGATTAAAAACCATACCTAGCTCAACTTTGAATAGTTCATTTTAAACACAAATTTCAATTACAGAAATCACAACCTCTTTACAATTTGTTTAAATTAATAAAACCATGAACAATAGCAAGGAACCAATTGTCCTTATACTGAAATATTAATATTTGTTTTGTAGCATATGCTTCATGATATGGCTCCCAAGTGAAGGTACTAGAAAAGATTTCCAGATAGTTACGGTACATTTTCCAGCCAACTAAAGTATTTTATAGCCTTTCATATTTCTGACAGTTTCATTCAGATAATCTGACCCAAGGCATTCTGTATTTCATAACGGCTGCTTTCTCAATTATATTTCCAATAAAACACGTGATCACTCTCCAGAATAACATTATTTTGGGACTGTGCTTTAAAATATATGGTAGAGGATTTCTTGTCCACATTCTATTAAGACCCTGGTTGGATCTTCTTTCATTTTACATAATCTTCTTTAGTCGTAGAGACTTCCAAAAAATTTAATCTGCTGTGGGTTTTGATCCAAACTTTAAAGAAGCTATCCAGCTTTCTGAACCCAACAGATTCAGCAACAGGGAATGGCCTTGATCTGCCAAGCTCTGCAGAAGGAATGGCCATTTAAAAATGGCAAATATTAATTTACATCTGCCACTTTCCCATATCATATATTTGTTTAATGCTCATATTTCCCTGCAAACAGAAGTGTACACAATCTTTTCTGTGAAAAATAATGGCAATCAATTTAGAGATGAAACTCCACTAATCATAGAATCATAGAATCTGAGAGTTGGAAGGAACTACAAGGGACATCTCATCCAACCACATGTCATAAAAGAAGACACAATTAAATAGTTTTTGAAAAAATGCCTATCCAACCTTTGTTGAAAGACCTCCAAAGCAGTCCATTCTAATGTCGAACAGCTTTTACCATTAGAAAGTTCTTCTTAATGTTTAGGTGGAATCTCTTTTCATGTAATTTGATTCATGGTTCATGTCTCTTTAGCAACAGAAAACAAGCTCGCAGCATTTTCTACTTGACATCCCTTCAAATATTCAAAGATAGCCATCATAGCCATAATGATAACTCTTATTCCTGTTGCACAAACAGATGATTCTGGTGATAACTCTTTTAATAGTAATAATAATAATAATAATAATAAGAAGTTTTATTTATAGCCCGCAGGGTATAAGTTGAAAGAAAGTTACATTAAATGACATGGCTATAATGACATGTGGTAAGGCATGGAGAAAGCCGCTACTCTCCGGACCTGTTTCAGCTTTGTTTTCTGGTGTGATAAGGCTCCTACTTAGCACGTACATTTCATACCACTTTTGTCAATGAATTGTGTGGTTTGTTTGCTACCATCTTTGGGCCCCTATTTTTTTTTTTTTTTTTTTTGGCCATTTTTAATAGATACCTAGCAATTTAAGTTGCAGATCCACCATCAATGAAATCAGGGCTCTTCAGGCAGTTTGTCAGGTGAAATTTCTCCAAAATCTGGCTGTCCCTAAATTGTACTTCAATATCCTACCAAAAGCAGGGGTTTAAGCCCTCCATCTGATCAGTTAGTATTGGCATTTGTATGCTTGGAGAGCAAATGGTGTCCAGCATTTCTGTTGTTCCACTGTGGACATTAAAATCTTCCTAAGAACAGATGACTTGATAAATAATCCATAGCGAGAGAGACTATGAGATGTTAACAGATGCAGCTTCACCTAAAAAGGCAGGACGGAGTGGTATTTTCTTTGTTAGGGCTCCAATCTGCAATTTGGAAAATATTCCACATTAGAAGCATGGTAGGTTTCATGGTATGTTTTCTGCAGATAGCCTTTCGCTTGATGGAATTGGCAGATGTGTGGTCTGATGTAGTCTCTTCTAATTACACCTAGATTAATAAAAGGCAAACCATCCAGTTATGGATCTCTGAAATGAAAACAAATCAGACCCCAATGCATAAGCTGCCAGAAGACCTGGAACCTACAGTTTCTCTTCCTATCTGAGTCATTAAGCACACAGCCCTCACCTCCACCACACTGTATTATTTCTTTTTGTTCAGTCAGCTGACAAATACCAACTTCTGGATGCTTGGCCTCAGCCACAACAGCAGTCTGAATACTGGAGCCGAGACTTTCTGCTAAATGTGGCCAGGAGATATAATTAAAACCATATGGGATAGGAAGTTTCTGGGATCCTGCCTGCCAATTTGCTTGAATAGCCCATAGTGTAATAAGGTCCCCCTCTCCTTGGTGGGAGGCAATGCCAAAAATAGCAAACCAGGAATTTGATTGTGTTATTTCTAGGATTATACCATGGAGCGAGTGACAGCAGAAGAGCAGAGAGAAACAAAAGAGGCCAACCCTGGTGGATTGGATGGGTGGTGAAGTTCCAAACTTTGCATTACATGTTCTTTTATAATAGTCCAACACAGCTGCAAAATGAAAAGAGATTTTTTATCATCATCATCATCATCATCATCTCATTTCAGATGAAAACACAAAAGTGATAAAAGATATTTCCAGGAGAACCAATCCTGTCTCTTTCCAGCAATGGGAACAGAGCTGTTCAGGTATTTCCCAGAGTACCCTGGTAGATGCAAATGTGTACTCAAAACAGTTGGAGATTAAGGTGAACTATGATCACTTATTCAAGGCTCTTGGAGTTGCTTTTAAAAAAAATCTCAATACTTTAAATGTTATAAATTGTACAACCACAAAAGAAGGGCTTTTTGGGGACCTTTACTAATGGAGTTTATCACACGAGGGAGTTTGGGGGTATACCCCAAAGGCAATCCGAATGCAATCATGGGGTTTCCCATTATTTGTCTTTGCATATGATGAGTTATCACGTAATGGCGTTTATTTCCGAATTGACCTCACTTTCTTTTCTTTCGAAATTGAGAGACATTCCATCCTGTGTGATAAGGTCCTAATGTATCTTGGTAAATTCTGACATTTGCCAGTAAATTTTGAAAATGATAGCATTTGACCATACAGAGTGTATCTGTGCTTGCTTGTTTAGCATTTAGCAGTTATGTGGGGCCATGCCATCACTTAATGATATTTGAAGATTATATTTAATCATTAGCTGAAGGCTAGACTCAGAAATGGAAATTGCCGTCTTCAGTGAGCCTTACCCTCGGTTAAATGTGCACAGGATTGTGCCCTTAGTTAGCACTGACACCTAGCATTAGATGTCACAATCCTTTGCATTTCCCTGCTAACCTCCTTAGCCTAATGTTAAGAATTAATGAACATTACAAAGTTTTCTGGCTTTTCACATATAAATGTGTGTGAACAGAAAAGCAGTGGCAAACAAACTATACATTTATCCTTATATAAACTCTTTGCCGACAGTGGGCAGGATGAGCACACAAAGTGGCAACAATTTTTGAAATCTGCAGTGAGCCATGTGACTAGTTCCTATGCTTTACAAACAGTGGGGGTAAAAAAAAAAATCCTGTGTGTTTTTAATTTTAAAAAATGAAGACTTGACATTGTGCCATTCACAGTAGAAAAATTTGCTGAATCCTAAACTACGATTCTAATCCAGAAATGCAAGTGTTAGTTTTAACTAAAGACTGGATCAGAGAACTCATCACTCAATACAATTGAGGGGGTAGCAAAGAGCTAGAAGAGGCCCAACAATATGGTGAAGGGATGTACAAAAATGACTGCTATTAGAAACCACTCATGGATAGTTGTCAGCTACTAAGCTGCCTGGTAAAGCTTCCTTGCTTGAGGTGCTGTACCTTTTCCTGAGCAAATGGTATTAGGAATTCATATCCTGCTGATTTTATGACCCAACAGTCTTTCATTTAATGGTTCTGTTGCTATGACCCTCCTGGCAAACTTTTATATGCTTATGTGAAGTTGAACACTTTCATGGCCAGCATCCGTAGTTTTTTGTGGGGTTTTCAAGCTATGTGGCCATGTTCTAAAAGAGTTTGTTCCTGGCATTCACCAGCATCTGTGGCTGGCATCTCCAGAGAATGCTGCCATGGAAGTGAGTGAGGTGTGTGTATACACACACACACACACACACACACACACTGTGTGGTGATTTCCATATTAATCTGTTTATTATAGAATCATAGAATCATAGAGTTGGAAGAGACCACAAGGGCCATCCAGTCCAACCCCCTGCCATGCAGGAACTCCCAATCATAGCATCCCCGACAGATGGCCATCCAGCCTCTGCTTAAAGACCTCCAAGGATGGAGACTCCACTACACTTCGAGGGAGTGTGTTCCACTGTCGAACAGCCCTTACTGTCAGGAAGTTCCTCCTAATGTTGAGGTGGAATCTCTTTTCCTGCAGCTTGCATCCATTGTTCCGTGTTCTAGTCTCTGCAGCAGCAGAAAACAAGCTTGCTCCCTCTTCAATATGACATCCCTTCAAATATTTGAACAGGGCTATTGTTCTGTTGTTGAATGGCAAGGCCTCAGGCCTCATTTATCTCCTTATTTATTTGTGCAAATGCAAAGCAAATGGCTAAAACTGGGCAGAAATCCTAGGTATTAGAACTGGAAAAAAAGAGAAGTGTGTAAATATCACCATGGTGATCACTCTGGATAAATATTCCATATCCTTCAAATTGCTTTTCCTGCTTAGGCTAGGCTGCTTATGTCTAAAGACATAATTCTGTGTCCTCTTCTTTAAGAGCAACTTGCCATACTAATCAGGCTATTCTTCTTTTCTAAATCATTTAATCACAAGGGATGCATGAAAACAAGCTAACTTCAAAGTACATGGAGAGAACAGATGGCCACCTGATAGCTACCACAAGGGTAAAATCAGTCGAATTAGACTTTGGTAAGAGTGGCAATTATAACCAGATGTGAATAGCTGCAAATAATACCCAGGAAATCTTGGCAGAAGGAAGGTGCACTGTGTCATCATACTAAAGTTAAAGTGTCCTCATCAGGGCCAAGCTGTAAATATTTCATTCCAGGAGGATGCAAACAAGTGATGTATTGCCAGAATTTGTATTTATCCTGCATGATCCTGTGTGTGTGTGTTTGCTGAACTGATTCAGCCATCAGGTAAGCAGAAGTGGACTTAATTAAATTCAAGGCTTCTGTAAGGCCTGAAAGACCTTGAAACAGTCATTCTTAAACTTTCTGGAGTCATGGGGCACTATGAGATTCTAATTAGAATTATCGAACCCATAGTTCCAGAAAAAGCAATACCAGGAAGGAAATTGAAGGGAACATCTTTTTGTGCTCAGTTAATGACCCCCACAAAGCCCATCCTTGTTTCCCTAGAGTTGAAAATCCCTGGAGGAGTCCATGGACCACATATTAAGAACCTCTGCCTTAAAAAAAAATTGAAGAGTGATAGAATCATGTGTAGAAAGGGTGGTTGATTTGTTAAATGCCTTAGAAGCAATTGTGTCTGTTCTTCCATCTGGTTCGTCATCTAGCCCACAGATTCCTGACTGTGCTTCTGATGTTACATCAGCTCATAAAACACTGTGATCTTGTGTCGTGATTTCCATTTCATTGTGGGTTAATAAAATGACCAGGTTTATATTGCTTAAACAGTTGGGGAGGATGGAGGAATCAATCTAACCAGATAACTTGAAGTACAGCAGCAGCATTTGAGTACAGTAATGGGATGGGAGGAGGAATAGATTATACATTTACCATAGTGTTTGCTAGTCAGACTGAAGGTGAGTAGGTGGGTGAGGTGAAAAGAATTCCATTGTGATTAACAGATCTCCATCTTAGAAGGCTTAACGATTTTAGAGGACTGATAATCTTAGCAGAAATGGGAAACACATTGTAGTAGCTTCCCACTAGAGATAGCTGGAGACGGAATGCTCTGTCAGGTTTTTCAGTCACTAGAACTGGCAGTCTTGCAAAAACTCTGGCTGATATGTGAAAAGGGAGAGATGACCCAGGCAGCTGACATGGTCTATTATTATTATTATTATTATTATTATTAGCTTTCTTTATAAAGTGCCGTAAGTGTACACGGCGCTGTACAAAACCCAAATAAAATCAGGAATATGTAAAAAGCCTACCTATGGCGTACAATCTAGAGTCCTTAATACAACTCCTTGATACAACTCCTTAATATCTTCTCTTGAGATGTAGATCATAGACTCTTTGGCTTTCTGAGATGCATTCAGCAGTCAAGTGCCTGAGCAGACAATTAGAGCCACACTGGAAAAAAAACACAGGCTGAATACAAGCAAATGTGCATCAGTATTCATTTTAAGGTCCACCCCATGGCAGTGAGGGCTACTCTGCCTTCCTTGCATGAGCATAGTGTTAGTTGTCCATTGGAATTGTTTTGGATGATGCTGTTATTTTACTGAAGAGCAGCCTTTCAAAAACTGCTGTAACATATTGCAAAATACTTCATTGCTCAATTGTCTCTCATCTGCTCAGATTTAAAGATGTCACAAGTAAGGCAAATATGACAGCAAGACTCTTTCATTTTGTAGGCCACATTATTGGTCCTGGCTTCTGGTTCTGTGTCTGTACAATTCAAGATGACCTTGAAAGCTACAAAGCCTTAAATGGCTTGGAGACAGGATTTCTGAAGGACTGTCTCCATCCATATGCACTTGCATGAAATTTGCAGTAACCAGCAGACCTTCTGTTCTGTTTCACAATCGTCAATGGATACTCAAGACAGGGCAGCAGAATGTCCCAATCGAGGTGAGACTGCTCTTTCATTACTTTCCTTTAGAAAGACAGTAAACATGGTTTTGTTCTATTGGAGTTTTAATGCAGGTTAGAAACACAGGAGCAAAAACATATCACGCAAAAAAAAAAGTTCACAGCAATGTTAAAATTTAAGAGTCAAATAAGACAATGGACTCTATCACACAGAGGAGGCAAGCATCATTAAGACATGATTAAAATGTGGTAATAGTACAATTGGGGGAAGATTATCACACTCCCACATGCCTCTCCCATTTGTATCCCATGTGTAAACTGTAATGGACATGTCATCGGGTAATAACGGGAGTTTCTGTGACGTGTCCATTACAGTTTATGCATGGGACATGAACGGGAGAAGCACATGGAAGTGTGATAATCTTCCCCCGATCATATTATTACCATGTTTTAATCACATATTATCTATGCTTGCTCCCATGCGATAGAGTCCATTGTCTTGACTCTTAAATTTTAACATTGCTGTGAGCTCTTTTTTTTTTTTTTGGACATGATATGTTTTCGCTCCTGTGTTCCTTGTTTTTATGTTAATGTTTTATGATATTTTTATTGTATTTCAAGCCTGGTGCCTGGTAGTCAGTGTGTCACTAGAGAGATGTTCAAAGTAAAATAAACAGACAAACAAATGTGTTGATTTTTTTCCACTAGAGAAAATAAAATTATGGGTTGATATCAGGGCAATTAGTTTCAAGTCTAATGAAGGGATAGTTTTTCCTGTTCTAGAAGGATGCTGTATAAATTAGACTGTTATTGTCCACACAGTAATAGTTCTGTGGGGAAAGAAGAGGGTTTGTGCATTCGAGAGTTCTCAGTCTGTGTCTTTCCAATGACACTAAACTCTCTTTGAAGCTTTAAAAAATGATGATGAAGATGAAAATATTTACCCACAGGATGAATTATAACTCAGAAAAGACTCTATGAGAGATAATGTTTTTCAGTCATTCCTTGGCTCATTTTATACTAGATGTTTTAATGTGGACATACTTTGTTTGACTTACTATTTTCCATCTATTGTCAGTATTTTACAGCTCCTAAATAAATATGTTTACACTGAGGGAATTTCAGTCTTTTTAGATTGGCAGCTGCCATCCTCCTCTCTTCCAAACTGTATTACATTTTATTGTTTGTTGTTGTTGTTTTTTTGATCGAGTGACTTTATGATTAGTTTACTGATGACACTGTTGTTCCCTGTCTGAGTCTGAAAAGTGCATTTGAATGTCTCTGAGAAAACAATTTTAAGAGAGCCCTTCTAGAGCAGATTTATTGGCACGACAAACGGGCTGCATCAAAAATATATTCAGGAGAACAACCTATCAATTCTTCTTGTTCACTATGGGGCTTTTTACATTGGCAAGAAAGTGTGACCTGAAGTCGCCTTTATCTTAATGCTTAGCAGCTACATAGCAAGCCCCAGGTGTGCATTAAAAAAGTGCAGAGCTGCTACACTGAGGGGTGTGGGAACAACTTATCTGAGGTCTTTTTTGTGGCTCAGCAGTTACATGGGAAGCTGTCAGAACGCTACAAATACAGGCGGAGCTGCTACATGGGCAGCAATAAACGTGGCTTTAAACTGCGATTTTAATTTTTTTTTTCCTTGCCGGCTGCGAATTGCGCTGTTGCGCTGTTCGTGCCGCCGCGAACAGCGCTATTGCGATGGTCGAGGCTTGAACTGCGCTATTGCGAGGGTCGAGGCTTGAACTGCGCTATTGCGATGGTCGAGGCTTGAACTGCGCTATTGCGCTGTTTGCGGCTGCGAATTGCGCAGTTTTAAATGATTTAAAGGGGGTTTGGGAGCTTTAAAAAACTGCGCGGTTAAACCCCAGCTTTTACACCTGGAGGGCATAGAACGTTTTAATTAGGAGTGAAGTCCACACCACGCATGCTCCCAACCCACGATCCATTCTGATTCGCACCTGCAGCGCAGCCTTTAAATGGGCGCCTTAAGGAAACAGAGCCCCATTTAACTGCGCAATGGCATCTTAGCGTTTTGATGTACTAGCGCTATAACGCACTTTTTAAAAAAGTAGTGGGGCAACCGAACTACTTTTTAAAGGCGCGTTTTTTCCCTTAAAACGCCAAAATGGCGTTTTCATGGCACACTTTCCCATTTTCTAATGTAAAAGCTGGGTTTTCAAGCAGCCTTCATGACACCTCTTTTTGCCAATGTAAAACGGACCTATAGTATCTTAACATGGGACCATCACTTCATCTGCCTTAGAAAATTCTTTTTGATTGATCATACTGTTTCCTTTGATTTGTTGACCTGAGTGGCGTTCCTTTGATTTGTTGACCTTAGTGGCAAACACCTATTCATTTTTCAACTTGTCTTCTGCTTGCCTACTCTTTGCATAATACTGTCAGTGATGGCTGGATCCAAACAGCACATTTTGATTTTAATATTTTATATAAGGGTCGCCATTTTACTCTGCCACTGTATTTAATGGGATTTGAGCATCCATGGATTTTGGTTCCACAGGGAGTCCTGGAACAAAACCTCAGTGGATACCAAAAGCCCACTGTATTTGAAAGAAACTACAAGTGGCAGATTCTTTTGTCCCCCCCCCCCCCTGTATGAATTATATGAAAATAAACACACACAATTCAAAACATGTATAATTGGAAAATGCACAGAAATATACACTGATCAACGGGGAAATTTCATACAAAATGCATACACAGAGGGGCCAGTCACACTTACATTTTTTGCATGGAGAGATTCACATCTGTGAATCGATTCAAATTGATTCATCATTCCCACTACGTTTTAAGGCAGTGAATCTCTCAGTGGCATTTAAATCTGGTCTGGAGTTCCAATTCGAAACCGCTTCAGATCAAAATGAAGCCTCCTCCATTTTCTGAATGGTGGCTGTGCAATCCAAATTGATCGAATAGCTTACTCACACTATCAGAGATGCAAATTGTTACAGTTCTAAAAAAAGAAAGAAAGAAAGAAAGAAAGAGAAAGAAAGAAAGAAAGAAAGAAAGAAAGAATTGCTGCATTGGTTTAAATGGACTTTTTGGTCCCCCCTCAAAAAAAACTTCACCAAGTAGAATCAGTGCAAGTATTAACTACAAGGAAATAACGTGGCTTCCAAACTGGGTTATCTTGTAGTATGAATGGGGCCTAAGCCAATGAGTTAGAATGTTTATATGAAGAAAAGTTCACAACAAAATATGCAAACATTTCCATGTGGACACCCCTTCACCCCGATAATGATACAAAACAAAAAAACAAAATGCTGACTGTATTTGGTGAAATGTAACATGGAGCTAAGCAACTAGAAAAAGAACTAGACTAGAAAAAGAAAGTAGAAAAAGAACCAAGAGTTACAAAACAGAACATCACTACAATCATTTACGGTGGAAAGGTGGATAAGACAATCCAAATGCCTGGTAAAATGAAATGTTTACCTGTCAGCAAAAAAGAAAGCATTTTCCAATTTCTTTATTATTTTCTTTCTTTATTTAATTTGATAGGTAAAGGAACAGAGACTGAGGCCACAAATGATAATCATAAAAGAAAGCAGACTTTATATGAGTAAAGCTAGACTTCAAAATAAACTTCGAAATAAATTTGACCCCCAAACCATTTAGGGCTATATGTGTAAACACATGCACTTTATCTTGCATTGTGCTTGGAAACAAAGAGAAAGCTAGTATGCATAACTGCAGAATGAGATCCTGGTTGCCTCACTACCTGAGTTTCCAAACACATTTCAAGGGCAATCCCAGGCAGAGTGAATTGCAGTAGTCCTGGATGTCCCAAGGCAAGTATGACTGAAACTAGATCTGCTTTTTCAAGGAAATGTTTCAAGAGATACAGTGGCTGACACTGCACAACGGCACTTCTAGCCATAGCAGCAAGCTTTGTATCCAGGAGAAAAGTCAGGCCTTGGTACAGCCCCAGACTACAGACCTGATCCTCCAAAGGAAATTAAGTCCTACTCAGACTGTACTGTATGTCTGTTTAGCTTCATGGGGAACACATTTTTGTTTTGTCCAGACTGAACTTCAATGTTTTATTTTGCACACATCCATTCCACAATGGAGTACAAGCAAGCATGCTAGACTACCATAGTTTCTCTGGCACTAGATGAAAAGAGGAGATTGAGCTGGATTTCATCATTTTAGTGGAAGTAAACCTGGCATCCCTGGATATTGTCTCACATATATTTTGTATAGGGCTTTTGCCCACATTGGATTGAATTTTAATGACATTAAGCCACCATTTAATGATTATGATTAGTTAAACATAAACCATTCGAGTTTTTGAGTGTACAGTACTGTGATTTTTTTTTTACATGTGAGCAAGGGCTAGCCTGCATATAAGTGTGATATATGGGCTGGTGTGCATTTTTGCACATTTGCATTGATGGTTAATTGTCTTCACTTTTCTGCACAAATCTGCATCTATTCACATTTGTTCAACTTCCCTCCACCCAAAATACACAGTCATCTGAATGCATACAAAACAGATGGACAGCCACATGTGCAATAATGCATATTTCTGCAAATTTCAGCAGATACTTTGGTAAAAACTGCAAAGCCTTTTCATCCAGAGTTTATGGAGTTTTTCAGGTGAGGGCACAAAAAGCCTGAACTCCTGTGAATTGCATGTGGCTGGATCACATTTATTCAACTGAAATGAGGAGTATTTTAAATGTGTATACTAGCCTCAAGATTTGGACACTGGAATATGGACTGTCTTATTAAGAGTTAAACCCCTATTTCTAAATGGATTTATTTGGTGAGCAAGTATTATTTTGTTCCTTTGAGAACAGGCTTTACAAAAGTCATCAGACTCACAGTGCCTTCCTTCTTTACTTCTGCCTCAGTCTTTGTAGATATAGTCTGGATCTTTTTACCAAATGCTGAAATTTCTCAGGTTCCATCCACATAGGTGTAACTGAGCATGTGGAATAAAGCCAGCACATCCATTAACATTCTCTTGGAAAACCAATTCATGTGCATGGCTCATGAACACCACTTCTACCTTTACAAGAAGTCAATGCACATGAAAGTAATCAGGGGGCTTAATTATTACAAGACATAGCTTTGGAAAGGTATGATTCCACTGAATTTTAGATACACTGCATGCTTTTAGTGATCTTATCTATGCTATTTTATTCTCTCTTGCCATCAAAATGGTTCTATATTGGAATTGGTTAACGTTGTGGACTGTTCTGTGATTATTATGGTTTGTACATTCCGTCATTTATTAATTGCATCACTATCAAAGCCAGATGCCCTAACTGAAATTAAACAGACCACAACCTATTTCAAAAAACCCATAATACAATATAAAGGTGAGAAGGAGAATGTAGCACCTTGGCTAGCATGGTATGAACCATCTAAGAATTTAAGACCTACAGATAAAGGATTATTGGCAGTTCTGCCAATGTGTATGGCTCTATTAAAGATTTTATTTTATTATTTAGTATAAGACTGTGAGCCTTTCAGGATCTGGCTCTGCATTAGGGAACTATCGTCCTTTCCACCTTACATACTTTCGTAAAGGGTTGAAGACCTTCCTCTTTGATTCACTGAATTGAGTTACTGGGTGTGTCTGAGTGGCCAAGATGTGACAGATGAGGATTTTGTTTTTAGTATATTATTTTAGTGTTTTAGCATTTGATAATGTTGTCTTTTATTATTTGTTTTGATTATATAAATCTGACATTTCTCCCTTTGGTGGAAAGGGTGTTATAGGGGCTTTAAAAACTGCCCCTTCAGGGGTGAATTTGTGTCGCCCCTTTTTGTGGAGGATTGGGGCTAGAGCAACAGCAGCGACAGCCCAGAGGCCCCAATCCACCACTTTTCCAGGCTGTGGGGAAGTGGCAAAACGTGGTATTTTTCCACTTCCCTGCCGTCTGGAAAGTGGTGTCCTTGGAGCTCCATGCCCCAAGGACACCCAGACAGCCACTGCCAGTGGAGCAATTCTCCCTCACTTTATTCCCGTGGCCATTTGGTTGCCATGGGAACAAAGCGCCTGGGTGCCAAATGCAGCAAAAAGGAGTTGCCTAGACCAGCTCCTTTCTTGCTACGGTGCTTACAGGAAGCTGCACTGTTACAGCGCCACTTCCTAGGAACCCTGTTTGGGTGCCCAGCAATGATGTCAGCATCATGGCAGCCCTCATGTGGGCGGGAGGCCACCTTGATGCTGGAGCCATGCCGTGCTAGGGTTAGGGAGCGTGTAGTTGCTGTGTGTTCCTCTATATAGGACCATAAATAAACATGGTTGTTGTTGTTGTTGTTGTTGTTGGGGTTGTTATCTATATGTGGTCTAGCTGCCCTTGGCTGTTCCCCTTTAACACTGGATCAACCTACCACTGGCTTCAGCTTGAGACAAATTTTGCCAGATTATGGGAGATGCAAGGGGTGCCATCTCTCTGTTACTCAAGTCTATAAGGGAACCTTGCAGAGGGTCCTCCATTCTCCTGCACCCATGTCCCCCAGCCCCACAAGCAGACAATCCCCACAGGTAGTCCCAGGAGAAAGTAAAAATGTCCCATAATGACAGACAAAATGCCTTCCTTTTCCATCCCCGTCAGGTCACAAGCAAATACCTAGGAAAGCCTGGAAAGAAGTGGAGGCAGGTGGGTGCTGGGTAACTGCCAGCAAAAGAGGCAGGGCAGCTCAGTGAAGACCTGTTTAGAGGTCATTTGAGAGCCTGCAAGTTGTGGACCTTTTGCAGGGTTTCCAAGTTTCGGGAGACTAAAACATCTTGCAAGAATGGCACCCACTGAGATTTTGCAATGGCTGTAGTTTGCAACCATTGTGATACTGACCACAACCCTACAGGTTTGACCAATCAGGCAGTTTAGCCAAAGGCAGGTTGCAGGTAAGGTTTGCTGCAACAGGCACCCCTCACATAGGTTTATCCAGTATATGTTACCAACTTATTAGTTTCATGGGCCAGTGGGGACTAGAAACTAGATTTCTCAAACCCAGTTCCACATGTTGATGATTATACCCCACTGCTGTTTTAAAATGTCACATTGCCCATAATCTAGCCAAAGGAGTTGCAACAGATTTGTTTGTCTTTCTGACTGACTGACTGACTGAAGGCATTTGACTAGCACTGTTCAACCACTCTGGGCCACCAAAGTGGTATGCAGCAGTAAGTTGATAAACAAAGAGTTTTGTGGCACCTCAAAGAGAAACACATTTATTATGGCATACATATTCCTGGACTAGACTCTGCTTCATGAAATGTGTGAACTTTTATCCACATTTGGCAAGTCAATATACATGAAGACAATGGTATATGCCTCCCTAGACATTTGCCACTCATCTTAAAGCTGCCACAGTCCACGAGAGAAATTTCAAAGGGAATTGTTTGAATTGGAACTAGCAACAAAGTTTTGTGTCTGTTCCTTTGGTTCTGAATGAGAGATAGTTGGGCTTTACAGACCGCCCAAAAAGGGCAGTCTAAAGCCTCCTTTTTTGCTGCAGAACTTCGCTGCAGCAGCTAGACACTGCAGCGAAGGTGCGCAGCAGAAAAGGAGCAGGGAAACCCCGCTTCTTTTTAGTGTCGCAGTTGCGATGCAATAAATGGAAAAGGTTCCATTGGTCGCCTTTACACTGTCGCAACTGCGCAGCTCCATCTATGTGCAACATAATGATGCCTGTGTCATTACATGCTAGGGCTTGGAAGTGTGCAAATGCTGCGTGCTCCCCAGCCCTAATCACGGCAGGGGGATGGCCATTTTGGGCCGTCTGTACCACACCAATGTCGCACTCCAGATGTTAACTCACTTGGCCATGCTAAGATGATTATCTGTCCTTGCACCCATGATTGCTCTTGAGAATGGTCACTGTGCTGGTAACAGATTGTACTTTTTGCATTCCCATTGACATTTTTATCCCAGCTGTTTCCATTCTTTCCTCTACACTTTTTGGTGCTTGCCAGCTAAGGATAACATTTTGTGCATTTGATTAAAGAAAAGAAAAGAAATTCCAACAAAATGTTAGGAAACCCCTCTTTACTATAAGAAATGTTAGACAGTGGAATAGACTCCTCTGAGTGTGGGGGATTCTGCATCACCAAAGGTGTATTCATCTTTGGAGGTCTTTAAACAGTTTGGATGGATGCTATTCAAGAGTGCTTTAGTTGTGTATTGCTGGCATGGCAGGGGGTTGGATAAGATGGGCCTTGTAGAGCCTTCTAAGAGTCTGTGGTTCTATGAAATTCACGTAGTGTGAACACTTATGCCACAATATATTGGTTAGCCTTTCAGACTAAACAGATTACCGTAATATATTTTTTGGAAAAACCCTAAACAGTCAGAAGTTCCTCTTGTAGTGTCTGTGGAGCATTAGCAGGATGAATAGTACTGGGGCAAAAGAGTAAGTAGGCTCTGGCAATGCCTTTAGTTCTCTTTATTTACACCTACAAACAGTCTCAGACAATGAGCTCTGAAGCACTATTTTCTGGAATGACAAATAGTAAGTAATGGGAAGTGATCTATTCTATAATGGGAAGCTGTTTATTCTTGTCATCAAAATTTACAGGATTCATCCTGGGGTTTCTGTTTTGTTTTGTGCTTAAATAAGCCTACCAGCTGGAACACCGAATCCAGTCATCAATTTCAGTGTTGAGAACATTGAGAACATTTGTCTTGACTTAAAGTGTGGAGAGGGGAAGCAAAAGAGCTCCAGTTCAGGAAAAGAAAAACATCACAAGCAGAAACACATGGAAAATATTTAAACACAAACGCGTGCACACACACACCAGGCAACCAAGTACACAATAAATTTTAAAGCCAACAACTTGGTTACTAACCCCTAGAAACCTCTGAGTAAGCTATTCAATTTCAAGACCATGTAAGTACTTTAGCAATTGTGATGTCCATTGTATAACTTGTTGCATTACCAATTAGTGCTTGACTATGTAAATGCAACATTAGTATTTCTGCCTTCCATCCACTCAGCCCACACTCCTGCTCCTCAAGACAGGACAAGAAATGACTCTAAGAATGACTATGGCAGGCATGCAGACTTCTAGGGAAGCTTTAAGGTATGGTGGACAGTGATGGAGGATTCAAGGGTCATAGTTCTCATACCACCCCTTCCAACACCTATGGACTGCTCCTAATGGTTTCCCAAGGAACAGAGAGTAGGTTTTTGGCCCCAAACAAGTGCAATGGGCAATTTATTTTATACTGGAACTAAGCCCCACCAGGAGCCAATGGTTCTGGATGCATGAATCTCCTATATGGATACTTTAAAATTCTTATTCTTATTAATTGGCTTGCTGGTTTGGTGTGGAGGGGTCACTGGATGAGTCTAGGAGGCATTCAGAGCAGAGATGGCCCTACGAATCCCCATGCTGCCCAAGGGCTGCACAATTCCCAACACTGTTCTTTATTCAAAGAAACATGCTTAGAAGCCCACATGCAGCGAGCCACCATCAAGGAGACATTCTCTTTCTCCTATATCAAGAATGATATGAAGTGTATTTTGCAACCTTAGGTGGCACTTTCAACATACCTTGTGATTATTGGCCGTAGTAGTAGTAGTAGTAGTAGTAGTAGTAGTAGAATCCCAGTGCTGGGAGGACTTTACCAAAGCACGACACTCAAGGCATTTCTCATGAGTTAAATTAAGTGGATGATAATATTAGGAATGGACAAAGCAGTCTGTTCCTTGTCTGTGAGCATTTCTCATGTAGTTAGTGATTACATACCCTCCAACTGTCCAGTATGGCAGGGCCAGTCCCAGTCAATTCCATGTCCTCCCACTTTTTCAGCTGCTTTTAAAATACCACATTTTCCTCTCTCATCCTCCCCCTTTCCCCTTTTCTTTTCACCTTACTTCAATTGCTGTAAACTGAGTTCAAGGTACAAAAATAATTTGTACTCAACTCAGTAAGGGGAGAGGAGAGGAGGAGGAGAGGAGGGCGAATCTTACTCCTCCTAGTCTTGGGCAAAATCAAACTGCTGCAGCCTGTCTGATCTGTGTCTTCTTTTTATTCTCATTAATATGTTGTGCCATCTGGACCACACTCTGATGTTGTTTGGACCCATGTGTTCTGGTTTTCTTCTGTGAAATGTCAGAGGGCATGCGATTGGAGTATTCTGTTCAATTTCCTCATGAAACTGCAAGTATTTTTTTTTCTGTAAAAACGTTTTCAATTCCCCCTAACCTTCCATATGCATATTTTTTTTTTAAAAAAAAATCTTTTTCAACCTTTTCCAGTTTGTAACTTTTCTGAGCAGAGAACTCTCCCACCCAAAGTTAGGGTGGTACCCAATCTGAAGAATAAAGTGATCTCCATGCTACGTTTGGAAGTGCAGATTAAATTGCTTCACTTAAAAGACCAGACCAAAGTATTGTCCCTCCATTTCTGGGTAATTTATACATTTCAAACAGTAGTTCAAAGAGAAAAAGCAGACAGTAAAGTTTGCTTGTCATGAATGGCTGTTTTTAAAATTATGCATTTTCAAAGCAGCCTTCCTTTGAAGGCCCACCAAGGTACCTCAGTGGCTCAAAGGGGTACACACACACGTGTGTGTATGTGTGTACTGGGGATTTATTTGTGCTCTGTTGCTTTCTTGTATATCTCTGTGCTCTTGTCATGTGGACTTCAGGTATTAATATCGACTGCAGAATTTGGCCATATGATTTCCCCATTATAGTAAATCCCTCACTTCCTTTGACAAAAGTCATAAAAAGCCAGACAAGGAAACTTCTTGGGCTCTGCTATTTAGCCCATTAACTTTCCAATGTCCTCCCCATCCATCTCCCAAGTGTACTCTCTCCAGTGTTTTGCTAAGACCTGTGTTAAATTACTGAAGCAATAGATTTTCCATCCCCCTTTTCAGAAAGGCAAGTAAAAACCATTTGGCTTCTCTTTCTAGGGTATCACTCTTACATTCAATCCACATTGTTGTGCCAATTCACTTCAGTTTTCCTACCTTAGAGATATTTTCCAAATAATTACCTTTATTCGTCTGTTCACATAACACATAGCCAACATAGATTTATATAATCTTCAAATTTCACTGTGAGGGTCAAACTGAATGTTACATTAAAGATATGACATGCAATTTTCCCCTACTTTCTCTTTGTTGTCGTTATGTACATTTGTGTTATTTCTGACTTATGGCACCGCCAAGGCAGCCCTAACATAGGATTTCCTTGGAAAGTTTCTTTAAAGGGGCTTTTTCATTGAGGATGAGAGAGTGTAACTTGCCCAATGTCTTCCAGTGAGTTTCCATGGCTAAGCCAGGATTTGAATCTGGTATCCCAGTGAGTCCAGTGCTCAGACCTCTACACCACAGTGACCTTTTCCCTTACTTACAAGTAAACAATGGTACCTCTGGATGGGGATGACAGGGCAGCAAGGTTTAAATTCCCTTCCCAGTTCCTTCTTGATAATCTGCTTCATGGTCATTTTTTTTAAAGGACCACACAGCTGGCCCTCCAGATTCATGGCTTTTTTATCCATGGATTCAACCAGCCACGGCTTGAAAATATTTCCCCCAGAAAGTACTTGATTTTGCCATTTTATCTAAAGGAAACAATTGCACTATGCCATTGTATCTGATGGGAGTTGAGCAACCACGGGTTTTGATATCCATGGGGTGGTGGTGGCCCTGTAACTAAAACCCAGGAAGTACCAAGGGCCCACTGTATTTACCATAAAGGAACGTGCCTCAGTTTTTAGATCTTCAGAAGGCTGTGTTTTCCTTGAAATTCCTGCAGAGAGGATAGGAATAAAATAAAATCCTTTGTTAGTCTGTGACTATGTACAGTGGTACCTACCAGGGTCAGGATCTTGCACAGTCATTTATGAATAGATAGATAAAAATATTCTGTGTATTTAGCATATAATGCATTATTGTTCCTTTGAACAACTTCTTGTGAGTGGTTATGACTTACAAAAAGGTGTAATCATATTCTAGGTATTGATTCCTGAAGTTTATCCAGACTTACTAAATTAGGGTGGGCTCTTTTATGTAGGGACCTGTTTGGGCTCTCAAGCACCTAGTGTGGGCTGCACTCCTTCAAAATTATGATACACACAGTTGGCCCTTCAGAAAGACATACAAAGTGACTAGAAGACTACTTCTGGTTTATAAGAAAAGAAAATAATTTAGTATTTCAGTAAAATGAAGCCATATCAGATTTCTGAGAGCTGAAATTCAATGTCTAAATTTAACTGTCAGCCCCAAACTAGAGTAAACCCACTGAATCAGTAGGGCTTACATGCTTGTTGATTTAAGTACCTAGTTATTCAATGAGTCCATTTTGTTAAGGCTAAGTATTGCATTTAAGCTTTCCAGAAATATCTCTTCCAAGAGCATGGATCTATTCACCCTACATAATTATAATACTATATTTTTCTTTAATTCTCATGGCTACATCCTGTAGCCATGCATTTGTAGTTTGGGGAGTCACAAGAGGTCTGTGGCTGAGAATTATAAATAGCCCTCTCTAATCCGTGTAGTGAGACCCAGCATGATGTAGTGGTTTGAGCACTGGACTATGGAGAGTATCACATTACTTTTGCTCCCAGCATAAATGAGGGATGTAATCTTAAGAAGATGGATCTTATCACATTAACCCAATGCCAGGCATCAGGCAGCCTGTATGCAAGCCCAGCTTCTTTGGGCTTATCCCACATCTTTGCATGAATGGGATGTTCCTATTCTTGAAAAGCTGCAGCAGAAGCCCAATGATGGGTGAATGCAATAAGAGCTGTCTTTTTAAAGAGACATCCCACATCTATGTTGGGAGCAAAGGTAATGCGATAATATCCTAAGGCTCTGAAGATCAGGGATCATTCCCTGCTTGGCTGTGGAAAAGCCATTGGGTGAACTTGGTTGAGTCACACATTCCAACCCCCAGAAAATCCTGTGATAGGTTCACCTTAGGGTCATTGTATGTTGGAAATGATTTGAAGGCACACCACCACCACCACCACCACAACAACAACAACAACAAACTGCAAATTCCATGATTCCATTGAATGTTTCTATGGACCTTATCAGACAGGAGGAATTTCTCTTTATTGTGAAGGGAGCCAATTTGAATTCACATTAATTTGCTAGTTTAGCTAATTTATGTGAATTCCAATTGCATTTGGATTGTGTTCAGAATGACTTCCCATTACCCAAATATGACCCCCCCCAATTGCCTGAAATTGCGTGAGATGCTTTAATTCGCGATAACATAAAACCCATGATTGCATTATGAATGACTTCCCTTTTGCCCAAAATTGTGTAAGATACTTTAATTTGCAATAACGTGAAACCCCATGATTGCATTCGGATTGCCATTAGATTATACTTCCAATTTCCGATGTCTGATAAGGTCCTATGAAAGTTAAAGTCAAATATAGTACTATATTTGCATAGTGAGAATGGCTCCTCAGTTGTGTTTATATTGTTGCTTATATACATAAGCATAAAGAATCCATGGTCAGAATGTCTACTTAAAGTCTTGTTTACAGCAGCCCATGTTTTCTTGCCAAAACATGGTAAGAAGAGTCTGCAGCAAAGCCTTCTTTCTTCTGCCCATTGTCAAGAGCTTGGTTTGTTTATTTCTGCCTAAGAGAGGCCACCCAATGGATGTGATGATGTTGACGACGATGACGATTATATTTATTATATTTATTTATATTCTGCTCTTTTCCCAGAACTGGGACTTAGAGTGGCTTCACAACATTAAAAATAGTACAATTAAAAACATAGAAAAAAAGTACACTAAAAAGAAATTAAAAATGGCCAAGAGCTTGGTTTGATTATTTCTGCCTAAAAGAGGCCACCCAATGAAATTTATTTATTTATTTATTTATTTATTTGTATCCCACTCTTTTCCCAGAACTGGGACTCAGAGTGGCTTCACAACATTAAAATAGTACAATTAAAAACATAGAAAAAAGTACATTAAAAAGGAAATTATCTGGTTGTTCATCTTATCGAGGGGATCCAGCATTAGATTCAGTCCAGGTCTGCCCATGCAATGTACTTCACCACTCACATAGGTTTAGAGAGGCTACTTCAGTTTTTCTATAGCTGCTGAAATCCTAGCCTCTTTGCTAAGACTATTATCCCAGCTGCCAATTAGTAGCTAATGCACACTCAAGTCCACCGGGAATTATAATGAGTCCATTATCGTTGTTTGGATTACAGTGAATTTGAAAAGCTCAAGAGTAAATAAGAGTTGGCTGTGCTAGGCAGGCACTGCATGGGCAAGTCATAACAAGACAGAGGGGCTCATCCTTGAGTTAGAGCTATAAAGTAGGAAGAAGCACTGGAAGATGCTTGAATTAGTCCATCCTGCCTCATATGAGCTAATGTTCTACTGCTGATATCCCCTACTGGGGCAAGGCACTTGAGTGTATAGAGCTGGTCAACTTGAGCCATTCTTGAAGAAAAGAGATTTTTTGAACCTTTTTTATTCTGTTTTAGGTCATGGTACTGAAACAGCCTTAGTCACCCTGTCTGACAAGCTGCTCCAGGGGGGATGCTACACTGTTGATCTTCCTGGATATCTCAGCAGCTTTTGATACCACTGACTACAGCATCTTCCTGGATGAACCCAATGACATGGGAGTAGTTCTGCTCTTATCTGTGGGATCAATTCCAGAGAGTAGCATTGGGAAACTTCTTTGCAGCTCCACAGCATAACAGATTTGGGATTCCACAGGGCCCTATCTTATTTCCCTTGATGATCAATATCTTATGAAGTTATTGAATGAAGTCATTAGGCATTTAAAGACTGAGCACCATCAGTAGGCTGGTGATGTTCAGCTCTATTTCTCTTTGCCATTGTTGCTAGCTGGGCTGTGAAGATGCTGTACCAGTGCCTGGAACCTGTAATGAACTGGATAAGGGGAAATAAACTGAAGGTGAATGCTGATAAAAAGCAGGCTCTGTGGATTAGTAGTTCCTGGGTCCATGGAATTGCACCCGTTCACCCCACCCCTGTCCCCCCAAAAACCCAGGTATATAGTATGGAAGTACTCCTAGATCCATCACTGGAGACTTAGATGGACTGTATGGCCCGATCTAGACGGGCATCTTGAGGTGCCTTGGTGGTACGAATAGGGTTTGGGAGGGTGCAGCATTTAGTCCCTCCCAAACCCTAACACATATGGTTGCCACCATTATTAAATGGTGGCGTCCATACGGACATGCCATGACAGCGCCATGATGGCGTCGTGACACATGCACCGTTTAGAAACGCTGCACATGTCATTACGCCATTGCGCTGTGGGAGAGCACCAAGTGCGCCCTTTCCACGGCGCAAAAAGGAGCTCCGAAACAGAGCTCCTTTTTCGCGGCGGGTCTTTGCCATGGCCTTTGTGGCCGACAATGTGTCCAGGGGAATGAGAGAAAATGGTTTTATGAATGAGGCAGAACACCACCAGTATGGAAAAGGAACAAAAGGAGTGGGCACAGCAAAACATACACCCCAAATATGTGACAGTTGCTGCTTCCAATTTGAAGTGTTTCTTTTGTTGGACAAAGACAAAGCAGATGCTGATAGCATTGGACCATGGGAATGATAACCAATGATTTTAAATAAGAATGTGCATTATGTGAATTGCAAATTTAAATGCAGGAACACCAGGGCCCTATCATGTACAGATACAGTAACTTTGGACCTATTTGGATTTCCCCATAGCCTGAGTTTGGCTATGCATTCAGTCAGGGTCATTTTTTGATGCTGAGGCAAGGTCACCACCTCCCTCATCTCCAGTTCTTTATAGAAACAAATGTACCTCTTGCATTTGGCTCATGAATATAGGTTGTGATTTTGCTGAGATCATATTTTCATAAGAACTTATTGGAAATCAACAGATTTCTTTGAAAAGGGAATGGAAGGCACACAAGTTTTTAAAAATTCAAAGGCAGGAGAGAGCACATCTGACAGTTTCATACATCCACTTGTAAGACAGATTCATCTGTCCCTTGAACCAACCCCCTAAAAAGGAAGTGCCAGATTTATGAACAGACACAGACATTCCACAGCCTTCATGATGAACCATGCAAACAGTCTCCAAAGGGGAGGACTGATATAAAAATACACTAAGGTTTCCAAACCCAAACTGCTTAGCCATTCATTGCTTAAGGTTGGAACACATGTTTTGTAGCTCATGGAGAGAACTAGGACTGCCTCACCAGCACACCTTTGGCAGTAAAGGCTTCGACAGCAAGAAAGGGAGTTGGTGTTCCTGTTCTTTGTCAGGTGTCTAACTCCTCTTCAAGCCTTCTATCCAAATGAACACTACTTTTGAGTTTCCATCAATGAGTTTGAGCTCATTCTAGGATATTCAGATCAGGAATCTCAAGATGGTGGTCTAACCTGGCGGAGTTCAAATATCAGAATGAAGCTGCTGGAGCAGCTTACGTTGTCCATGTTAGGATAGCCACTGTGACAATCATGGGGTTATCCTAAAATGCTCCTGGCTGAGCAAGGATGGCAGGATCCCTCTGCAGCTGGTTTTCTCATCTAGGCAGATATATAGTGCTCTCACAGTGCAAGACATTGCTCTAGTCCAGGAGTTCTCAACCTGTGGGTCACAACCCCTTTGGGGGTCGAACAACCCTTCCACAGGGGTCGCCCAAGACCATTGGAAAACACATATTTCTGATGGCCTTAGGGACTGAGATGAAAATAATTTTATGGTTGGGGGTCACCACAACATGAGGAACTGTATTAAAGGGTTGCGGCATTGGGCAGGTTGAGAACCACTGCTCTGGTCCATTGTTATAATTGGGTTTTCTCTTCCCGAGGTTAGGAGTGTGTAAACATGGTTGGGGAACTAAATGCCCTAAAGACACCAGATTTGGTCTGGTCTTTGAAGCTAAGCAGGTCTAGCTCTGGTTAGTACTTGGATGGGAGACCGCTAACAAATCCCAAGTATTGTGGTCTATATTTTAGAGAAGGAACTGACAAAACCACCTTTGAGGATTCCTTGTCTAAGAAAGCCTTAAGAAATTATTGGGGTTACCATAAGTCAATAGACGTCTTATGGTAACTGGGTTGCCTGTGGTATGTCATGTGCCAAGAGAAAGGCAGGGTGTTGTAACCATCTGATCCCCTTGGACTTTGCAACTGTTTTCTATACCACTGACCATGGTATTCCTCAGGGTTTGGCATCCAGTGGGAATTAGAGGCACTATTTTAATGATGGTTCAATTCTTACCTGAATGATTCATTCCACCAGGTGGTGCTAGGGACCACTGCTTGACTAATTGGCAATTTACACTATAGTGTCTCATGGTGTTCAGTCTAGTTCTTACACTTTAACTTCTACATCAGCACTACTAAAATTGGTGGTCCATTGGTTGCCAGTCCTTGGTAAGTTTCCAGAAAACAAAGAAACAATTTTAGCCAAGGAAGACAAAATATGGTGGTACCAGTTCCTGGCATAGTGAAAGGGAAAAAAAAAAAAACCTTGGTCCTCCACATCAGATAGCCTGAGATACTCTGGTCTACATAAAAAATCCTGAATGAGGTTCAGTTGGACCTTTGTGGTGGGACTCTAGCCCTGCGTGGGTGATATACAGCTTTATTTCTGTTTTTCATCTCATTAGGTTAAGCAGTAGAACCTATAAGAAGCAAAATAATGGACTACGCAAGTGTACAGAATAATCTGATGGCCCATCCAGATATGATGGAGATGCTGATAATATGTAGATGGTTCACTTGTATTATGATAATAGGTACACAGTTCACCCAGACAGGTGAATTATATTCCTCTTCTTTTGGATATACTTTCCATGATGGAACAGGACCAAAGTTTTTGTTGTTGCTGCTGCTGTTGTTGTTTTTGCATGGTCCAGAGTGGATGCCAGCTGCATTCATAACAGACCAACAACCAAATGCACTCAAATTGCTTACCAAATAAAGTATCTTTCGGTTGTAATTATGGCTTGTTTTGTGAAATATAATTTTAAAAACCTGCAAAAATTCATAAACGGGGGGGGGGGGGATTTTTAAATTGCTCATTCTCGCATCCCACATTGTCATGAAATAATACCTTCTAACATTTCACAGATTAAAACTGGAATTGAGTGCAGACTCTTTTTTCACTTTTAATTCATTTTCATCAATTGATAAACAAAGGGGGAAAATGAGAGGAAGAGGGAGAAGCAGGGATATTTTAAAAGCATATGGAAAAGTGGGGTGACAAAGGATTGATGGGGGCTGCCCCTGCTAAATCTGAAAAGTTGGAAAGTATGTGTCTTTCCTCCCAATGCAAGGACTCTAGCAAATGAAAGCAAACACAAAATAGCTAAAAGCCTCCCCTTTTAAGTATTTGACAGCTGATGGAATAACAACAAGGAGGGGGGGGGGCATTCTCATCTCACTAGAGAAAAAGTTCCAGGGCCTAGGAGCAGTGATCACAAAAGCCCTGTCATGTGCCCCCATCAGATGTACTTGTGATTTGTGAACATTATGGTTTCAGACAGGTTGAATAGCATATGGGGTGGGGGGGTGGGGAGTCTAAAGGATTCCAAAGACCAACATTCAAGAAGTGGAACAGCAGTCCTGTAGCATCACCTCCATCATGAGTTGCCCCCTCCAAGAAGGAAAAGAGCCACTGCAAAAAAGTGCCTCCAAATCTCATCCCAGTCAAGCAGCCTAGAGATATTAGCACAGGCAGATCCACCAATTGCCTCTTTTCCTGGATATAGTGATAGCCTGACTTCAGAGATCTGCATTCTGGCAACCAGATTAGGATGCTGTAATGTTTTTATGAGAGCCAGCATGGTGCAGTGGCTTGAGAACTGGTCTATTACTCTGGACACCAGGGCTATAAATAAAAATTATTATATTATTATTAAAATATTATTAATAATAATAATAATAATAATCATCTCTGGCAATTCATACTCTTTAAGCCTCAGAAGATGGCAAAAGTAAACCTCCTCTGAACAAATCTTGTCAAGAAAACCCAATTATAGATGTACCTTGGAGTTGCCATAAATTGGAAATGACTTGAAGGCACACTACAACAAGAACAACAGCAACCATGGATTTGTTTTGCAATGCCCAAAGCTGATTTCTCCATTAGCTAATGAACTTCAACCAATCTTCAACTTTGTGATGAGATAAGCATTCCAAGTGGTGGACTGGAAATATTGTTAAAGACATTGTTCTTTTTTTGTTTGTTATTGTTGAGTATCTTCAAGTTGTTTCCAACTTATGGCATCCATAAGGTGAACCTATCATGTAGTCCTCTGAGGCTGAGAGAGTGTGACTTTCCCAAGGTCACCCAGTCGCTTTCCATGACCAAGCTGGGATTCAAATCCTGGTCTCAAGTGTTGTAGTCCAATGTTCATTTGCTACATCAAAGTTACAATTTGATAGACCCAGTAAATAAAATGGTGGATGCACTGTAATGTCCCATCCATCTACAATCGACATGAGAAGCTACATGTGATCACTGTGGTCTAGAGCACATTCTGTAGGCTATAAGCCATATGTTATGCTAGGTTTATCACATATATCAGTAGCTTCAAAGATTGACTTTTGTGTTATGAAGTCAAGTCTTTATCATATACCCCGCTAACAGGCCCTCTTCTGCATAATGAATGAAAAGAAGATTTACAGTCATTCTTGGTCCTGTGCAGCTGTTTATCCACTTGCAAAGCAAATGTGTGGTGGGCATAATGGGAGGAGAAAAAAAATCCCTTGGGCCCTCCTCTGATGTCATGCACTGTGGTGGACAGAACATGTCTATATTAAGCATGGGTGTGTGTGAGGGGGAGGCTCACCCAGAGATTAAGTTTTTAAGAGTATGGATTTCCATGAGATGTGGAACCTCAGTCATGCAGGCTTCCCCATCACCCTGAAGCCTATGCCTGTAAGCATTGTACACATGTATGCTTCTTCTGTGTGAGGCTATATGTGGCCACTGAGAGGCAGGTGGAGCTAGAAGGAATAAACTGGTATCCTGTTGGTTACCATATATACTTGAATATATGTTGACCTCATGTATAAGTTGAGGGCAAATTTTGGGGCCAAAATTATGGATTTTGATCTGACCCATGGATAAGTCGAGGGTAAAATTTAGTGGCATGTAACAAAGGATCTAAAGAATGAAGCAAAGGAAAACAACTTACAAAATTACAGCAGGCATCACTGTTTGTGATCACATTAAAGGCCGAATGGATGAGAGAATAGAAGGGGGTCAGTGAATCCAGGACAGATTATGCTCTTTCCTTTCATCAGGGGATGGTTCCCTTTTTAATAGGCATTAAAGTACAGGACTTTGACCCATGGATAAGTTGATCCAGGTTTTTGGAGTCAATTTTTTGACTAAAATTTCTAGACTCATTGCTGATTTAATTTTATTTTAAGGGGTGGGAGGTGGGGATGGGATTGTTCTATTTTAATTGTTTTTGTTTTAATCTTGTTGTACCCCACCCCGATTGCCTGTTCAGAGGGGCGGACTAGAAATAACAACAACAACAACAACTTATACATTTTGGAAAACTATGGGAGTAGCCATGTTGACCATAAAACAAAACCCAAAATCTACATTGGTGGTACCTTTATTAGACTAACCAGTTTGTCTGTTGCTGGTTGAATTGTAATTTTTAAATAGCTACTTTCGTCCTGCCCCTCTGTCTCACTTCTTGATTTACCCAATGTTTTGGCTGTCCTCCTTTGCTCTCCTCTCCTTATATGTACTCCTGCCTCTCTTCAGGGGCTTGTCTGCTCTAAATGTCACATTTGTGTCTTTGTTCTTCCCCCAAATTCTATGCTCCTCCCTTCATTTTGATTTCCACAACACCACTGGAGCTGATATTAGGCTACAGATAAAGAAGGAATCACATTGTTCCACTTCCTGTGCATCTATGAATACCTTCTCTCCACTCTTTCCCTATGAAGAAAAGAATTAGCATCACTGTCCTGTGTAGTTAGTTCCTGTTGAACCTTGCCACCATTTCAGTGCACATAGTTATGCAAATGACTTTCACTGGAGAGTTCTTCAAAATGCTGTTCCCTTATATTAGAGATTAAAAAAAAAATGTTGTTGTTGTTATTGTCGTGTGCCTCCAAGTCATTTTTGATTTATGGCAACCCTTAGGTGAACATATCATGGGGTTTAAAGTATTTAGGTGTCAGAAAATTCTTCTGCAGGGCTGTTAAGACAGTCTTAAAGGACTCAAACATTAAAACCCATTGCCTTAAAGGAGCATGACCGATTAGTTTGGGATTATGCTCATAGACTCAGCACTGGAATTATGTCCTCTCAATTGGCCTTCAGAGCCATCCCAAGAAATGTTGCAGCCTGAAGCAAAGCATAAGATAGTGCAGTTGTATGGACTGGTACCTGAATTTTACTTTGGTGATGGTAATGGGATGGGATGTTGCCCATCACAGCTGAAGATGTAGGCAAGCTTATAGAGAGCACTGTATAGGCTGAGTAGACCAAAAGACCTCTCTTTCAACACTTTGCTGCCACCTACCAGCATTTGCTGCCTTAGGCTGCCTCAATCTGCCTAATGGCATATTGGTTCTGTTAGATTTGTTATGAGAGCTTCATAACAATTACCTAAATAATTGGAAATGAAGTCCAAATGCAGGAAAATAGCATATGAGTTTGGGGTGCGTGTCCATATTACTTCCCAAAGTGGGTTATTGTGGGAGGGGGGGAGGGGGTGCTGGATGGTTATTGTGGGGGCATTTTTCTATTGTTCAATATTGTTTTTTAAATAAATTGAAAAGTGACACATTAGAAACATGTACCTGATAAAGTAATGCACAGCAAGGCCAGCACATTATTTTGAAAGTAATGCTAATACAAATTTCTAGCTGTCCAGATGCTGTTGGCTTTCAGCTCCCATTGGCCCCAGCCAGCATATCCAATGGTGAAGACTCAATAGGAATTGCAGCTCACTACAGTCAGCCGGCACATTGCCCAGCCCTGTGTGAACATGTAAGCTGTTTTAAAAGAATGTTCCAGCCTCTGAAGAAGTGCTAGTAAAACCATGATGGCTTTACACAAAGATATTTCCTATTCCCTGATCCCTAGGTCATCACATTCCACTGGAAATGCAATAGAAGACCGAAACTAAAAGTGTCAAAGTACAGCCAGTTTTCTTAGACTCATGTTCATTGATACTCTACTGCTGTAGGAAGGCATATGGAAAATTTAATAAAGTTCATCCCCCCCCCCCCCGATATAGCTTTAAAAGCCCCACAAATATTATAAGAAAGCAGCTATAATAATCAGATGCAATCATGTCCTATTTGGAAGCTCCTTTTCCCTTTAGCCTAGGGAATTTTCTGGAGGCCCCCATTGCTATTCTGCTAAAGTTAAGAGAACCAGCCCTTGAACACTGTGGGAGACTGCCCAAAAATCTTATGTAAAGTCTTTAGGTAGATGGAACAGTTTCCTACTGTAATGGGTCACATAATCCTGCAATAGCCACCTCGAACTATTAGAGAGGCACAGCTGTTGCCAGATTAGGAGAGATGTGTGGCAGATTTGCACAGAAAATAGGCTGCTACACCACTTGCTAGGAAGAGGCTCTTTCTCTTCTGACAAATCTCTCCACTGCTGTTTGTGGTACTTACAATTCATGCTCTTCTTCCATCACTGAATTATTTATCAGTCCCTTTCACACACTGCACAGTTATAGAACTATGGTTCCATTGCAATTACCATGGTTCTATTTTATGGAATTCTGGGATTGGCAGTGTAGGGAGAATTCTCATACGGAGAGCTCTAGTGCTTCCCCAAGATACAAACCCCAGGATTTCATAGGAGGCAGCCATTACAGTTCAAGTAATATCCTAACTGATTTATATTTGCTCCTCCTTAAGTATATGATGCTGGCTGATTTTGCCAGCATCATATGCTTATCTCAAAGATTAAGCCACACATATCCAACTACAGACAAAAAGATTCTATAAGATATTGTAATTACCCTAAAAGTAGAATTATAGTGCTATAATTGTACAGGATGAAAGGGTCACCAGATACATATTTTGTTACTGATAAGTCACATTATAAAATGTCTTCTTGTCTTCTTAGGTAGCTCTGTATTGTAGACATTTTTTTTTTAAAAAAAATGTTTCTCTGCTCCTCCATTTCTGAAAACCTCCTCCTCCTCCTGAATGATGGTGACCCTAAGCAAACCTATCACAGGTTTCCTTGACAAGATTTGTTCAGAGGAGGTGTGTCTTAATCTTCCTCTGAGGTTGAGAGAGTGTGACTTGACCAAGGTCACCCAGTCAGTTTTCATGGCCAAGCAAAGCTTTGAATCCTGGTCTTCCAGAGTCCTAGTCCAACACCTAAACTGCTATATCACAGTGACTCTGAGATCATGCATTCAGATAAACAGTTCAGAGAACCATAACTTCAGAATTAATGGAGTTTGCCTCTCTGTGAATATTCAAGACCATGGATCTCAAGTCTGCAAGGGGTGGGGGGGGGGGGACTGTATACTCAAGCAGAAACAAACTGGTGCAGTGTCTCCTAGCTTGTGTGATCTTTCTCATTAATACCCTTTGCCAATTTGATCATACTCTGATGTTGCTTGGGCACACATGTCCTGGGTTTGGTCTGTGAAATGTTGGAGAGCATGTGGAGAGCACATTTCCAGCCTTGATTATTTTTTACCTTTCTTTTTTGTGATATCAGAAGTATATAAAATTACATCTACAAACTTCCCTGGTAACATCACAGCAGCTTTCTGGAGACAAACATCATTCTAAGCTGATCCAACAGTGAGTGACCAGTGGTGAATGCCAGGGCCCCTCACAGCTTTCATTGGACCTATCTTGTTCTCCAGACAGATTACACAGCAGTAGCCCCATTATTTTTGATGGAAGCAAGATTGATTGACTATTATAGTATTAGTTCTGGAAGGGGGGGGGGGTTTGGCTAATCACTAGCTAGGAATAATTCCTTGTTCTTCCCTAAACTACAACTTATCCTTTTGTTCTTTGGGCTGCTACAGCATCTGGAAGTGACACAATGTTCCCTGATTGAAGTAGTGAATGTTGATTGTGTGCATTTTGCCCTCCTGTCAAAACGGGTCATTGTTCTTCTGATCACTTTCTTTTAGAAGCAGTAGGTGGAACACAATAATGAAACTGCCTTGGTTGAATAGCCCTTCTGTGTGAGCACTCTCTACAGTGGGCAGCCATTAATCATGGACTACTCTAGACTGCTATTGTGTTCGTAACATGTTATTATGCACAGGAAAAAAGGAGGGAGCTCTGCAATGTTTTGGATTACAGAGGGGTTGTTTTTCATGGATCGAGCCTTGCAGAGATACATTAAGCTGCAATCATTTACACATTTACCTGGGAGTAAGTCCAATTGAACTCCATGGGATTTATTTCTGAACAGAGCAAGGACAAAATTGCATTGTTACATGTATATACAAATGATACAAAGAAGTCCTTAACATATATTAATTAAGAGCAATCTCATTTTCTAACCTGATCTGAGGTCTCTGAAGTCCAACCCTTTCATAGAAAGGGCATGATGGTCATTTAGGGGACAGATATTAGGTGGTATGCAGAATAACGTATGCAGAATAACAACAGTGGAAACCCTTGTCTGTTTTTCTGTGTTGGATAACAGACCATTGTGTTCCAGAAAGTGTGAGAAAATTAGTCTTCTAAATAAAAACTTAAAATACTCGAACCAGGATGGGAGTGGCAGGCTACACAACAGCCCCTGTCCTTTCAGACCTAGTTTCAGGCCCATCATAGTTGCCTCCACAGAGGCCATGAAGTAAAACAAGAAGATATTATCAGCTCATGTGATATGGATTCCTTAGTAGCAGATAACTAAACCATGTAGTCTTGTTGACTGAAATGAGCCAATGTGCTGCCTCTGGATATCATTGCAACCCATGAAAATTTGAGATGGTGACACAGCAGCAATGCCATGTTCAGTAGGGCCAACAACATAAAGATTCTCCACCAGTGCCACTTTGAGGAAAAGAAATAGCAGAACTAAACCAGAAATTTTAGGGGCACACTGAACAATGTATTTATTATATACCCCCTCAAATAGTGGAATATGTCTATTCACATTCAGCTGGGGATGTCATGTTAGTCTGTTGCAGCAAAACCAACAATCTCATGGCACTCAGGACCAAAACTTGAGACCTGGGGATGACCCCTGGTGATGTTATAAAAGAAAGCTCTGGTGATGTCATTGAGCATGATACATTAAGCATTAACTACAGTTGCACAGAGCATGCCATTCAAATAAAAAGCACCAAGTCTAATCAATGAGGAAGTATAGATCCACACACTTTTCTGGGCTGTGCACTCACTCAGACAGCCTTCCCCCTCACCCTGAGAACTAAAGAGGAGGAGCTGGGTCCTGTAATCTGGGACCCCTAATGATTGAAACTTAAATGTCCAGGCTAATAAAAGTATTAAAATCAATTTCCAGCAATTAAAGCTAAAATCCTTTTCCTATAGCAACCCAATCAAACCAATTTAGAAGAAAGTCATTAAACAAATGCATCTTTAAGGTAATTATCTTTAAACATGTCCTGCTTTAGAGGAGACAGGCTTCTATTTAGAGGGCCAAGTCTTCTCTACTATAGTGAGATGTACAATGCATTTTCATTTCCAATAGAGCAATCATTTCTAAATGTTATAATTATAATATCTATTATAGTTATGATATCAATTAGCACAGGAAGGTGTTATGCAAATCAGTGTTCTCTTTTGTCCTTTATCAGAGTGGTGATGTGTAAGTAGTTACTCTGCTTTAAAGCAAATTAAGTCTGGCATTCTTATGCACACATGCACACCCAAGAATGGTGGTGTGTTCACAGACATAGGTCAATTCTTCAAAAGACCAGTACTGGAAAAGACCAACTAGTACTGGAAAAAAAAAAACCAAAACTCTGAGTACCTTTGAAAAAGTCCCACATACATGTTGTCCTCTAATCCATGCTACTACTAAACATGCTTAAAAAGACAGGTCACATGCTAGAGGTTAATTGCCAAGGCAATTTGAAAGTCCGCTTTTTGAACAAGGCACAGTTGTCATTACAAGCCAGTTTCATGGCAGCTGAAGCAGGCTTGTGTGTTCCTGCATGGCAGGGAGTAGGATTGGTTGACTTTTATGGTCTCTTCCAACTCTATGATTCTGTGATTCCTTTAAAGTTGGCTATCCTCCTTTGTACAGTATAGGTTTTGTGTATACCTGGATTTTAAAGAGCTGCTCAAAGTAAAAGTGTAAACAGTACTAATATCAAATGTGAAGTCAAAGGCTTTCATGGCTGGGATCCATAGTTCAGGCTATGAGACCGTGTTCTAGAAGAGTTTCACAGCCACAGGAGTTTACCACATACCTTGCAGCTGCAGACAAGTCTATGTCCATATACCTAGCTGTGCAGCAGATGAGCAAAGAATTGCAAAGATGCATAACAAGACACAGGTGAGAATGTTCTGATGTGCATCAGGCTTTACCAGTGCACACTGGCACTCCCTAGTTGGTGTCCTGATGCACATCAGTCACAATAAACATTAGTCCCAAACTCCCAGTGCGCATTGGTCACTTTATTGGCTCCCCAATGTAGTAACCTAACAACAGCCTCTTACTGGATATGGATGTTACATATCTACCCAATTCTAATTCCTGCAGCCGTAAATCCACTTATGAAGATATAAGCTGTACACTGGATTCTGGCCAATATCTTTAAATAAAACAATGTTTTTGGTACAATCTACCATTTATAAAAATGACAAGCCCCAACGCTTTCCATGCCTCCAGATATGGAGAATAGCCCATGTTTACCAAGTCAGTCAACTGTGGTGAGTAGAGCATTGGACTAGGTCTTGGGAGATCCAGGTTCAAATCTCCACTGAGCCTTGAAACTCACTCAGCCTTGGGCTTATCATTTACTCTCAACCTGGGTACCAATCACATCACACAGTTTTAATGTTATGATTCCACTTTAACTGCCATGGTTTTGTCCTATTGTATCCCTTGTGTTGCAGGTTAGGGTGGGCCATCAAAAGAAAGAAACACTTGAAGGCAGTTAATATAGGCTTAAATTCAGGATATATATATATATATATATATGCATGTATGTGTGTATATAAAAGGTGCAAAAAACCTGAATGTGCATTTGTTTATGTATTGATAAGTTTGTTATATGCAAGATGCACATGGTAATATGGATTATTGTACTTCTCAACCTAAATGCTGTATTTTAAACCAACAGTTAAAAAAAGTATTCTCTGCCAGAGATCTTCTTCAATATCTCTCCAAGCTACAAACCCCAAGATTCCATAGGATGTTGTCAAAGCAGTTGCACCACCTTCTACTCACTGGAGGAAAGTTGAGATATGAAATTAATAACTAATGACAGATATTCTCCTGGAGCATTAATGGCCAGACATGAACATGATTTCAAACTGACTGCAAATGCATGGACTATGGAAAGACAATGCCTTCCATGTGCTTTAGTACATTTATTTAGTAATTGCACTTAAACTCTATCTTTCCCACAAGGAGTTCAAGACACAGCCAATCCTGTGGCAAGCCACCTTTCCCACAAAATGTCTCATGCCACAGCCCTCCTCCCAATATGCACTTGTAGTCTATTCCACTGAGAATAGCATGAGGTCTCTCAACCAAGTCTCTCAATCAGAGTTTGAAAAGATTATTTCTGAAGTTAATATTTTAGTGTTTTTCTTTTTCTTTTAGAAAGGCAGTTGCTGTTTTCTTCATGTAAAAGGTAATACCACTGCATGATTCTTTAATATGTTGCTAACACATTGAGAGCCAGTGTGGTGTAGTGGTTGGAACATTGGGCTACAACACTGGAGACAAGGGTTTGAATTCTCACCCAGCCATGGAAACCCAAGGTCAGTGGGGCAGTGTGGCAGTGAATCTTCTTTAGATTTTAATCCAAACTTTAAAAACACTATTGAAGGTGCAAGTCTATTTTGTGTACAGTTGCTGCTGCCCTGAATGTCATATAGTTGCCAGTAACATTACTCACACTATTAACACAGATGATGATGTAATGTTATCAGCCTGGGCATGTCCTGCTCCAAAATGTTACAAATAACTTCGTTGAATGTATTATTTCCAAATCTGTCTGGAATAAGGCTCATGGAATATTATTTTAAAATTATTACTTGCCATAAGGAGTGGGCTAAAGTAGATGTAGCCACATAGTCTTTTTTGCAATTTCCTTTATAAGACTTGTCTGCCTTCCTTCTTCAATTCCATTATGTTACATTTTTAAAAAAATAAAAAGAAGATAGAGCATTACATCCCTGTTTGCAATAATGGAAGAATCTGAAGCTGTAGCTTGGGTGGTCATGCCGGCATTGTTCCTACAATCCCTCTAGACCACAACTATTCACCCAAAGTCATCTCTGTATATTATCTTCATTCCACAGTGTGTGAGAAATTTAAGTGTCAAGGCTCTCAGAATTTTCCGATATGTTACAAGCACCTGACTTGTCTCGGACACTCCATTAACTGTGTTACACATTAGGAAATTGCTGTCCCAGTTCTGATGTGGCCTGGAGACAAAACTTTTTTTTTTTAAATGGAAAGCTGCTGATAAAAAGCAGATTTGTGTATGAGTACATATGAATCAGAACTGTTGACACTATTGTGTAGCGGTAGACTAAAGGTGAATACAGGACAGGAGTCATCCATTTTGGAAGATGAGTAGGCAGGAATACATGGCTTTTCCTTATCCCTGAAGCAAGGTTGGAGGTGAATAGGGATGTGCTTGTTTAAATTATGCATTCATGCAGAGGAGAATGAGTAATTTAAACAATTTTCTGCCCACTGCATGAACACGTTCAAAAACTCTGCAGTTTTGGAAGACATTTTACAGGCAGGAAAGTAGTCTTTGAGCCTATTCAAGGACGGAAGGGAAATGAGAAAGGGGCTTGAGAAGTATTCTCCTCAAAAAGGTTTCTAGATGGGATGCCCCTTTCTTGCCCTCCAACATGATTCTTCTGATAGCCTTTCTGTCACTCTTAAAGGCTTGCCAGCCAGGGCTTCTTCAGAAAGAGACATGGCTGAACATCAATGGAAACAGCACTTGGGGCCTGCCCTGTGTGGAAGAGGGTTTAGCTAACCCATTACCAATTCCCTTGTTTACGTGTAAGGGTTCAACTTCCTTGAAATGTTGCCCAGACAGCGTTTTACTTACCAAGGCATCTTGCCTCCAAAGGAATATCTATTTGTCTATTGACTAATACAGATATAACATTACAAAAAAGAAATGATCAGTTCTCTCCTCACCACTGCAGGTCCTCTATATAGTACTAAAGCCCCATATGTGACAATTCATTACACCTCTCATTCGCATGAGCCCCAGAGTTTGTTTTTCCTCTAATCTGCACAATCCAGGTAGTCTGGTTATAGTGGACTACAAACTAGGAGTGGGGAATATGTTTTCAACCTACAGCTCTTATGTCCTTCACCTCTGGCTATGCAGGTTGGGACTCGTGGGAGTTGTAGCCCAATAGCATCTGGAGGTCCATCTCTCCCATCAAAGATCCTAACTCACAGCTAAATACAAGGTCAGGGTTTTTGTTTGGGTATAGGTCTTTATTAAGAAAAAGAAAATATTCAAAGGGGGAAATTAATCATTAGTAACAAGGAGTAGAAACGTTACATTTCATGCAATTTAAAACAAATGAGTAAATTACATTAGTGGTGTAAAATGTACATTTATTTTCCTTTTCAGAGACAGCATGATTTGAGTATTGGACCATAACTCTTCAGATCAAGGTTCGATTCTCTGGCTCAGCCATGGAAACCCTTTGGATGATTTTGGGCAAGTCACATGCTCTCAGCCCCAGAAAACCTGTGATAAGTTCACCTTAAGGTCACTATAAGTCAGACACAACTTGAATGCATAAAACAACAACAATCTTACTTTCCAGTAGTTTAACAGACATCTGGATTTCTCTTGGGTAGCTTAGATTTTATTAGTTCCCCCTTTCCCCTACTCCAGGACTGAAAGAGAACAAGTCTAGATAGTGCAATGACAAAATTTTCAACCAGAGTCCAATGCAAGAGTTATAGGGGGGAAAATATAGTTCAACAGTTGTCATAGGAGTGTGCACACGCCAGCCTGTTTACATGTACATTTTGGGGCCATTACTTTGGGAGAAAGTGCCTCCGTTTAAAAAAAATTCCTTACTAGAGCTATGTAGGAGGATCCCTTTAACATGTGGAATGTTTACTGCATACCAAAAGCAAAAGATTCTGCAGACATGGGGATACCCCCCCTTCTTTTTAAAAAGCACCAACTATTTCTCAACCACATATGGTGTGTGTGGGGGGGTTCCTTGTGCCAGTTCACATGGCAACACACAAACATACACAACACTTGGCTGGTTTGCTAGCAAATGTACAGCCTCTCAGAGTGGAAAAGAAAGGTCTTTTTACTGCTTTTGTCAATCACATATGGCTGGAGTGGCTGCTGTGAAGAGTTGCTGCCTTTGGCTTGGAGAAGGCTGCTGGCTGGGACAGCATGCCAGGGCTTATGAGTCATTACCATCTTCTGCCGCCCCTCTAGCTTTCCAGGAAGACAAGTTTCAAATTTAGAAACTTGAAGAACATTGTAGGGAAATGATGAAGGGGTTTATGAAAGGTTATCAGCTTCTTCAAGTTCTGGAGTTTTTTACTGGGGAAGCTGCCAAGCACACTGGCATGGAAGACCAAGCCTACTGCATTACATCAAGGGCAGCAGGGCCAAGGTGAACCAAGATCAGGATGACCAGGCATCCTCCTTTTCCAGGACATGTCATACATTTCAGCCTTCTGTTCAAGAGGAATTTCAAAATGTCCTCCATTTTGAGTGTGGCTGAAAAGCATGAATTTAAATTTATGTGACTGTTTTGAGGTTTTATTTTGTCATGTCCTACATTTTCTTGAATGCCCTACATTTTTTGGTGCCTTATCCTCCTTTGCAGTTATGTCATCTGGTCACCCTGGCCAAGAAAGTGCTATTAAGGCAAAATGGGCTGATGAAGGACAAGTTATGATGGTAGGATGCAGAAGGGCAGGTCTGGAGGAATTAATTGGCTCTGAACCAGTAAAGGCACAGAATTACATGTGAAGGTGAGCTACTGTTTCATACAGAAGAAATAACTTGTTTTCTACATAATTTAGTTAGGTTGAGCATTGTTTTTTGTAAATGCACAAGATATGCCCTCCCATCTCCTCAGCTCTGCAAGACCTCAGAAGCCACTGTTTTTGAATTGCATCTCATTATGGTTGCTCTTTGGGATTCCATATTGTTAACACATGTAGGGATAAAGTCAGAAAAGCTAAAGCGCAAAATGAACTCAGGCTTGCTAGAGACGTTAAGAACAATAAAAAGGGCTTTTTTGGGTATGTCCACAGCAAAAGGAAGAGGAAGGAAATGGTAGGGCCACTGCGTGGAGAAGATGGCAAAATGCTCACAGGAGACAGAGAAAAGGCAGAACTGCTCAACACCTTCTTTGCTTCAGTCTTCTCAGGAAAGGCAAAGGGTGCCCAACCTAAGGATGACGGGGCAGAGGACAGAATAGGGGAATTTCAGCACAGAATAAATAGAGACAGTACAGGAATACTTGGTTAACCTAAATGAATATAAGTCTCCAGGACCAGATGAACTACATCCTAGGGTATTAAAAGAACTGGCAAATGTAATATTGGAACCAATGGCAATCATCTTTGAGAACTCCTGGAGAACAGAAGAAGTTCCTGCAGACTGGAGGAGGGCAAATGTTGTCCCAATCTTCAAAAAGGGGAAAAAAGAGGATCCCAACAATTATCGTCCGGTTAGTCTGACATCAATACCAGGAAAGATTCTGGAGCAGATCATTAAGCAGAGAGTCTGTGAATATCTGGAAGATAATTTCATAATCACAAAAAGCCAACATGGGTTTCAGAGAAACAAGTCATGCCAGACAAATCTGATATCTTTTTTTGATAAAATTACCAGCTTGGTAGATGAAGGGAATGCTGTGGATATAGTATATCTTGACTTCAGTAAGGCATTTGACAAGGTTCCCCATGACATCCTTGCAAACAAGCTTGTAAAATGTGGACTAGACAAGGTAACCGTTACATGGATTTGTAACTGGTTGACTGACCGAACCCAAAGGGTGCTCAACAATGGTTCCTTTTCATCCTGGAAAGAAGTAACAAGTGGGGTGCCACAGGGTTCTGTCCTGGGCCCAGTGCTATTCAACAGCTTTATTAATGACTTGGATGACAGTATTGAGAGCCTAGTTATCAAATTTGCAGATGACACCAAATTGGAAGGAGTAGCTAATACCCCAAAGGACAGGATCAAAATTCAAAATGACCTGAATAGACTAGAAAGCTGGGCCAAAGCTAACAAAATGAAATTTAACACAGAGAAATGTAAGGTCCTACACGTAGGGCGGAAAAATGAAATGCACAGATATAGGATGGGGGACACCTGGCTGAATGAGACAACATGTGAAAGGGATCTAGGAGTCCAAGTAGACCACAAGTTGAACATGAGTCAACAATGTGATGCAGCAGCTAAAAAGGCCAATGCAATTTTAGTTTGCATCAATAGAAGTATAGTGTCTAGATCAAGGGAAGTAATAGTGCCACTCTATTCTGCATTGGTCAGGCCCCACCTGGAATACTGTGTCCAGTTCTGGGCACCACAATTCAAAAAGGATGTGGAGAAACTGGAGCATGTCCAAAGGAGGGCAACTAAGATGGTGAAGGGACTGGAAAGCATGCCCTATGAGGAACGACTTAGAGAGCTGGGGATGTTTAGCCTGGAGAAGAGAAGGTTAAGAGGTGATATGATCGCCCTGTTTAAATACTTGAAGGGATGTCACATTGAGGAGGGAGCAAGCTTGTTTTCTGCTGCTCCAGAGAACAGGACTCGGAACAATGGATGCAAACTGCAGGAAAAAAGATTCCACCTCAACATTAGGAGGAACTTCCTGACAGTAAGGGCGGCTCGACAGTGGAACACTCTCCCTCGGAGAGTGGTGGAGTCGCCTTCCTTGGAGGTTTTTAAGCAGAGGCTGGATGGCCATCTGTCGGGGATGCTTTGATTGGGAGTTCCTGCATGGCAGGGGGTTGGACTGGATGGCCCTTGTGGTCTCTTCCAACTCTAAATTTCTATGATTCTATGATTCTAAGATTCTAATTTACAGATGGACACAGTTTATACAAAAGTTGCACTGGCTTTTAAAAAAGATGCTATAAAATAGATTAGAATTTGATCCTAAAGATGAAGTGATTGTCATAAATGTGTCTATGAATGCTACTATATAATCTTTGAGACTAACTGAAAGATTAGTTTCAAGGGTCTTCCAATTAGTCTCAAAGGTGCTACAAGATCTCTCTACATGCTGATTCTACAGCCTAACATGGCTAAATCTTTGAATTCTACCACAAGATAATCTTGTGAGCCTCTCCCAGGTTTCAGCCACATAACAACACATTGTTCTGGAGTTAAATGTCTGGGCTGCTGTAGTAAAAATAGCTCTAAACTACATTATACAATGGAAGTGGGCAAGTGCCAGGGACTGAGGGCTACACTGTCCCCAGGACACTGTACACACACACACACACACACACCCTTGTGTCTCACAATTCCTTTTTTTTTTAAGCAAGGGCTTTCAGTATACAATAAGCTGTAGACTCAGGCTTCACTTGCAGATGTTCATTGGCATGCACTGCAAGTCCAACATACTGTAATTGCTATAGTGCACTGGCTCATCACCCTGATGTCAATGTCTGTCTTGCACATATTTACCCTTACATTTGGTAGTTTTAAAATGAGTGACATAATTTTTTTATATTGACCTTCATCCAAGTTGATGTGACATTTTGGCCTCCCAAGGTCCCATTTTGTTGCAGAATTCACACTGAACTAGACCTAAGATAGCATTTTATGGCCCCTTCACGTGAAGAGGTGGGAAAAGTGTCACACACTTTCAGCCACTTGACATGTACAGGGAAGTGTGTGTGTGCAATTAAAACAATAGTATTTTTTTAAGAAAGAGATTCAGTTGCTTACAGTGTATTAAAAAATAAGAGCACCAACAGTTATTCAAAACAAAAGTAGTGCCTCCAGGAGACGTAGTTTGTTTGGTTCTGTATATTTGGACACTCTGTGGAATAACCTTGTTTCTGCACCTACAAATGCAGAAAGTAACATACAATACAGTATACTATACAATACACTAGAACATATGTGGTAAAAGAAGACCCCAGCTTAATTCATTTAATGTGTTTTTTGTTTGTGAAGTTAGAGGCTTTCATGGCAGGCATCCATAGATTTTTGTGGGTTTTTCCCAGGAATAAATTCTTCTAGAACATGGTCACATAGCCCGAAAAACCCACAAATATCTTTTGTTGTTGTTGTTGTTGTTTGCTTATCTGGATAAAGGTTTAAAAAGTTTTGACAAGTATAAAATTTGAAGTTTGTCAAGCAATATTTGTTTACTAATCTACAGACAAGTCATGCTGTTGTGATGGTTAACCAACAGTGTAAAAAAACGTCACTGGATGTTAATATATGGAGTCTTTTTCAACGATTGCTATTGAACCGGAAGCAAAATAGATCAATACTTTTCTTGTGTAATACTGACATGGTTCTGTATTCCATAACACATTGCCACTAAACCATTTGACATCTGTATTTCAATATGTACTGCAGAATGTTATTAAACACAAAGTGATTTTACAAGACAACACGAGATGTTTTTAAAGTATTTCTAAACATTGCATGAGATTTCTAAGGTAATAGCATTTCTCCTGAAACCATCTGCCTCCTCTCTATTTTTTATTTTAACACCAACAACAACAATCTACAAAGTCTCCAAGACTTTTTTTCTTGTCAAACTATGCAGGACACATTTCTCCCTAGTTCAATGCTACACCTGAATCACTCCCATTTTTCTCTTGGATACACTGTGCAATTGCCCAGGGTATATCCTCTTTCAATGACTTATTCATCTATATTCAGTCTGATAAAAACCACTGCCATGGATTGCCTGGTATATAGTTTAGTGCCCAGTACCAGACAATTATCAAGATTCTCAGATAAAACTCCAGCTCTAAATCTGAGAAATGTAGGGCTGAAAGAAAGAAAAGCAACACACTGCTTGGGTCTACAGTTTTGTTCTGTTGTGCATGAGCAAATTCACCTGTTTCTATAATCAGAAAGCTGCTTTCTGTCTCTCTTCAGGATATAAACAGAGTGGAACAGATTCAGAGGTGAGCAAATAGATGATAAAGGGCTGACATTATATTCAGCTAAGCTGAAGAACTCAGCCTGTTTTGCTTGCAGGAAAAGATATGAGGATTGTGAGAGTGCAATGAAGGGTTTTCAAGAAGGGAATGCATTTTCACATTACTTAAGACTACTAATGAACAACAAGAAAGAGTCATGTTGTTCAACACACTTTTTGAAATCTTCAGTCTGTTAATTCTGATCATCTCAGTCAGACCTTGGATTCTTCTCTCTCTTCCCTAAATCTTGGGGACTCTGCTGACTCAGCAATGTCTTTATTCAACTCCACTCTTTTTTCAACCTTTGACAGCTTTGCCCTTGTATCTGTTTGCACGTCCCCCTCTATGTCTAGGCCTCAGCCCTGGCTCTCTCCCACAGTTAGGTTTCTTGGGTCCTGTTCTCGAGCAGCCGAACATCTTTGGAAAAAGTCCAGGGACTGGGCCGATTTTATTCATTATAAATTTGTTCTTTTATCCTTCTCACACGCCTTGTCTATGGCAAAACAGAATTACTATAAATCATTGATCTGCGCCAATGAGAGGCGCCTGCAGCATTTGTTCTCCTGCTTCAATACACTGCTAAAACCTTCCTCTCCCCCTGTCTTCTCATCATTTTCCCCAACTGACTTCGCCAACTACTTCCTCACAAAAGTCACTACTATTCGATCCGAAATTGTTCCTCCTGATTTGCCCCCTACCACTAATCTCCTGGTCCCTTCTACTAATAAACTCTAAATTTCAAATAGTTCCAATGAGGAAGAAAAATGGGAGATGTCTCAAGAAACCAGGATGGATGACCAAGGAACTTTCAACTGAACTAAGTTTTAAATGGTACAGGTATAAGAAATGGAAAATTGGGATAATCACCAAAGAGGAATTCAAACAAATAGCAAGCACCTGTAGGGATAAAGTCAGAAAAGCTAAAGTGCAGAATGAAGCCAGGCTTGATAGAGAGGTTAAGAACAATAAAAAGGGCTTTTTGGGGTATGTCTGCAGCAAAAGGAAGAAGAAGGAAATGGTAGGGCTATTGTGTGGTGAAGATTGCAAAATGCTAACAGGGGACAGAGAAAAGGCAGAATTACTCAACACTTTATTTGCTTCAGTCCTCTCAGAAAAGGCAAAGGGTGCTCAACCTAAGGATAATGGAGTAGAAGACAGAATAGGGGAATTTCAGCACAGAATAAGTAAAGAGATAGTACAGGAATAAGTGGTTAATCTAAACGAATATAAGTCTCCAGGACCAGATGAACTACATCCAAGGGTACTAAAAGAACTGGCAAATGTAATATCGGAACTATTGGTAATAATCTTTGAGAATTCCTGGAGAACAGGAGAAGTCCGAGCAGACTGGAGGAGGGCAAAAAGGGGAAAAAAGAGGATCCCAACAGTTATTGTCCAGTTATTAGGAAATATTCTGGAGCAGATCATTAAACAGAGAGTCTGTGAATATCTAGGAGATAATTCCATAATCACAAAAAGTCAACAAGGGTTTCAGAGAAACAAGTCATGTCAGACAAATCTGATCTCTTTTTTTGATAAAATCACCAGCTTGGTAGATGAAAAGAATGCTGTGGATATAGTATATCTTGATTTAGGTAAGGCCTTTGACAAGGTTCCCCATGACATTCTTTCAAACAAGCTTATAAAATGTGGACTAGACAAGAGTTATTATTACATGGATTTCTAATTGCTTGACTAGCCACACCCAAAGGGTGCTCAACAATGGTTCCTTTTCATCCTGGAGAGAAGTGACCAGTGGGTCCCACAGGGTTGTGTCCTGGGCCCAGTGCTATTCAACATCTTTATTAAACAAAACAAACTGCTTCATTTATATACTGCTTCATACCCTTAAGGAGTGTCTAAGCAGTTTACAATTGTAAGCTATTTGCCCCCCAACAATCTGGTTACTCATTTTAGCGACCTCAGAAGGATGCAAGCCTGAGTCGAGCTTCAGCCCTTTGCTGGTCTTGAACTTGCCACCTTATGGTTTTGAGTGAGTGGCTGCAGTACAGGCATTTAACCACTGCGCCACCATGCCTTGGATGACAGTATTGGGGGCATACTTATCAAATTTGCAAATGACATCAAATTAGGAGGAGTAGCTAGTACCCCAGAGGACACGATCAAAATTCAAAATGACCTGAATAAACTAGAAAGCTGGCCCAAAGCTAACAAAATGAAATTCAACAAGGAGAAAGGTAAGGTACTGCACTTAGGACAGAAAAATGAAACACACAGATATAAGATGGGGGACACCTGGTTGAATGAGACCACATGTGAAAGGGTTCTAGGAGTTCAATAGACCAAAAGTTGAACATGAGTCAACAGTGCGATGCAGCAGCTAAAAAGACCAATGTAATTTTAGGCTGAATCAATAGAAGTATGGTGTCTAGATCAAGAGAAGTAACAGCGCCACTCCATACTGCTTTGGTCAGGCCCCACCTGGAATATTGCATCCAGTTCTGGGCACCACAATTTAAAAAGGATGTGGAGAAACTGGAGCGTGTCCAAAGGAGGGCAACTAAAATGGTTAAGTGTCTGGAAACCATGCCCTATGAGGAACGACTTAGGGAGCTGGGAATGTTTAGTATGGAGAAGAAAAGGTTAAGAGGTGATATGATAGCCTTGTTTAAATATTTGAAGGGATGTCATATTGAGGAGGGAGCAAACTTGTTTTCTGCTGTTCCAGAGAGTAGGACCTGGAACAATGGATGCAAGCTCCAGGAAAAGAGATTCCACCTCAACATTAGGAGGAACTTCCTGACAGTAAGGGCTGTTCAACAGTGGAAGACACTCCCTCAGAGAGTGATGGAGTCTTCTTCTTTGGAGGTCTTTAAGCAGAGGCTGGATGGCCATCTGTTGGGGATGCTTTGATTGGGAGTTCCTGCATGGCAGGGGGGTTGGACTGGATGTCCCTTGTGGTCTCTTCCAGCTCTAGGATTCTATGATTCTATGATTCAATACACTTAGGCAAAAGCAAAATTGTAGTAGTGTCAGTCATCCACACTGCATTGTAGACTGAATTGCAAACTGGTTTAAATGTGTGCTCTCCCTCATTAGTAACTTTTATCATCTTGACCACACACTGAAGATGTTGCTTCACTGCACACATCCCAGTTTTTATCTGCAAAATGTAGTAGGGTAAATAGTCTCCTATTCTTAAGCAGACTCAAGCATACGTAGCTTCCAGAATCAGATGAGATAGGGTATGTTCAGAACTTCAGCCTGATCCCACAGGTCTATATGCAACCTGGTGCCTGTTTCCCCTCCCTATTTCCTCCTAGTTTCCTACAGATTTTTCTTGGACCACAAGTCCCAGAATCCCCAGAAAGCATGGGCTCATCAAAATAATTTCCCCCAAGCTCTTTGCTTTCTTTGATGTTCCTAGCAGTGTGGAAAGAACTGCCTGTATCAGGGTTGTTTAAAGAGGGTGTGGGGAAAGAGTTCCACTGGGACCTATGTGTATGTGTGGACACATGGGTAATATATGTGTCTGTATGTGCTTGTACAGTCCCTGACTCCAAGCCAGTATCACAGGTTAATAAGGGCCAATGCGTGGAAGACAACTGTGGCAAAATGTTGGGCAGAGGGTCTGGTTGAGCAAAACCCCCTAAGTGAAAGGTAGCCTCCAATATTTTTGATCAGACCAGAGCCTGTAGCAAGCCTGGGTTTCCCTCGAGGTACCTTCTAATGGACTTTGTTTCTTGCTTGATGGCCATGAGCTTCATTTGACTCTCCAGCTGATTTAATTTTGTTTCACATTATTTGAGTGAAGGGCAGTCCCCCTCCCCACAAACCAAAAGAAATTCATTTGAAAAAAGATTCCTTCTAGTCCCAGTTTCAATATGTTTATAATGCTGACAGGCTTAAAATATGCAAACATCTCCCTTCTCTTTCCTATTGTTTATTGACAACCCATTCAACCTGTCCTCAGTCCTTCCACTTGTGTTTACAAGGTACCCTCAGAAATTGTATTTGGTACAGGCGGCTGAAGAGAGCACACCATCATATGCCAGCATTTACTGTCACCATAACAGCGAGGAGTAGCAAATGAACTAAGTCACAGCAAATGCATGATTAATTAAGTGAGACCCTGGAGATAAGAGCATACTAATCTGTTTTTAGATAAGAGTTCTCCTTCTGCCAAGATGATGAATCCATACCCCAAATAGGTGGCATAGTTTCAGAGATTGCTAAATTTTAAAAAGCCCGGATTAATCACTTATGTATCAGCACAGTCCTGCCCTATATTAGCATATCTTGGCCTGCTCTGAGCTATGTTTATATCAGAAAAATACTCTTCCAAAGGCAATCTTGATCAATGGCAGCTGCCCATATCTGCAGGAGCAGAAGTGGAGATATGGTGAGATATTTAAACCAAGAATGTAATTTTTCAATAAGCTTTGTCTAAAAGGTAGCAATGAGTAATTTCAGCAGTTTTCTTCCTGATGCAAGGTCTTTGAAAAATACTCAGTTTTTGAAGGCTACTTACAATTCAGAATGTATTCCTTGCACATGGTTGTTTTGTGCAGAAAACAGCATTTTCTGCATGGAAAAAAAATTCCATGTAGAAATATTAATTCCTATGCAGAAATGTTGTTTTCTGTGCAGAAAAAAATCTACACCCTGTAGTTGGATATTTGTTCTGCACAAAATTCACACATGGTTGATTTGCATAGGAAACAGCATTTTCTATGTGGAAAATAATATTTCAACATAGAAACATTAATTCCTGCATAGACAATACTATTTTCTGCCCAAAACAACCATGTGCATTATTTTTTCAGTATTTTTGGAGGATCTGGGCTAGAGACTGAAAACTGGTGTCCAGACTCACTGTAGTTGCACACCCCTGAGTTGGAATCTGGTTTCACCTGGAAAGTGATAGCATATGGCAGGTGTCATCAATATACAGCATATACCCCACTCTATGTATACTTTTTACTATAGTCTAATGATGCAGTGCAGGTACTAAATCAGTGCTTCACCAAAGAAGTGGACTGAATGAAATCCCATAAACTGAAACTCAGTCTATACAAAACAGAGGAATTGTGGATAAATAGTACTAGTATTCATCTTACGCTAGACATCTTATGTAGCACAGGATACAACTGGCTGCTTGCCTGTCAGTTTGGTTCTTCAGGTGATCATCTGTGAAATCACACCTGTGGGAGTCAGATTTGCTTGAATCTTCCAGAGTTGAGCAATCTTTTGTGTAGTAGACTTGCCCTGTCCAAAGTGTGCCTATCTAAGGAGTTTATCACACGAAGGGAATTGAAAATATAATCCAATGGCAATCTGAATGCAATCATGGGGGTTTCGTGTGATTGCGCGAAAGCTGATCACACACATTTTCGGGCAAAGGGAAGTCCTTCTGAACCCAATTGTGGGGTTTTGCGTGATTGCGTGAGAAACTATCACATGCAATTTCGGGCACTGGGAGGCAATTTCGAGCAGTTCTGAATGCAATGCAGTGTCAATACACAATCAAGTAAATTATCTGAACTAGCAAATTTACTCAATTCCAAACTGGCTTCAGTTCCATTTTTTTCGAAATTGAGATAAATTCCTCCTGTGTGATAAACTCCTAAATTTCTTTCTTTCTTTCTTTCTTTCTTTCTTTCTTTCTTTTTTCATTTATATGCTGCCTTAAGCAGCACAGGGATCAGAATACTGGAGCTACAGATAAACAACTCCTCCTCCTTCTCTTTCTTATTCTCAGTGACTCATACATATGGAAGACTATAAACTACTCTCCAGAGAAAGAAGAGCCATCGTGCAATCAATGATATCCACACACAAATACACACACACACACACACACACACTGCCACTAAAGGTGACATTTTCTCTTCTAGCATCCAGTGCACATGGAAGGTGCTGCTCAACCTGATCAGGGTACCTAGAAAAGCAACACTCTTAAAGAAAGTTGTATAGGCAGACACAAACTACAATTTGGCTTTAATTTCTATAGGAAGTGGCCTGTTGACCATTTGATCAGCCTGAGTAATTGCAGTTGTTACCCACCAGGAGAACTTCTGAGAGAAGATGCAGAAAGCAGTGGTGCAACTAATGTTGGAAGCCAGAGATCTTTGGATATCACTACCAATCCTGCCATGTGTGCTACCCAGCCCAATAATTAAGCATCTGAAGTGATTACAAGTAGTTGTCTTGGAACCCAAAAATCTAAATTGTGTGTAGTGTTTGCAGGATTCACTCACCATGTAAGCAAACACTGAACTTACTGAGGAACATTCAGAGGCTTGCTGAAGCTTTCAGGACAGTGCTGCATATGCCTCTTGCCCCCAAATGGTGTGACTGACATAGGAGCTTATCACACGGGAGGAATTTCCCTCAATTTTGAAAGAAATGAAAGTGGGGCCAGTTCGGAATTTAGTGAATTCGCTAGTTCAGCGAATTTATGTGATTGCGTATTGACACCACATCGCATTCGGAACTTCCCGAAATTGCCTCCCAGTGCCCGAAATTGCACGTGATAATTTCTCATGCAATAACATGAAACCCCATGATTGTATTCGGAAGGACTTCCTGTTGCCCAAAAATGTGTGTGATTGGCTTTCACACAATAACGCGAAACCCCACGATTGCATTCAGATTGCCATTAGATTATACTTCCAATTCCCATCATGTTATGAACTCCATAGTCAGTGACATGAATTCCAGAGTACTGGGTTGCCTGCAGATTTGACTTTTTTTTCTTTCTTTTCTTTCTTTCCTTTTCTTTTTTGCATTTTCCCTAATCCTACATTGTCTAGAAAGGACAGATTTATACAAAGGCCTTGGATAATAGCTTTAGAAGGAGCCACAACTAGCCAGTTATTCATGTAAGGATACACATCTGGCTTAAGTCTTCAGGCATGTTGCCACCACCACCATGTGAATATTCTGAGGGCCACAGAAAACACTAATAGAAAAAGTGGATACAAACTGGCAATACTCACTTTGTTCATCAAATTGAAGACAGTACTGGCATGACTATTACATGAAAGAAGGTGTCCATCAAGTTTTTAGTGGAAAACCAATTCCCCATCCCAAGGATTGGAATTGGTAGGATTGAAGAAAGAGTGATCATTTTAACTTCTTCATTGTGATACAAATATGAGCTTCTCAGAAGGTGTGTGTGGGGAGAATATATATGTGTGTGTCTCAAAGAGAATACACATATATGTGGCTGCCCAGAATCCTAGCCAACGGGTTCCAAACCTAGTATACCCCTATATTAGAATAACATCAAGGAACTTTATGAGGCAATATTTATCTTGTCTGTGGTTAGCTGCAGATGAGTTAACAAGCAGAACCAAGATATACTCCAAAGAGAGGAGACAGTCGGAGAACAGAAGCCATTCTTCTGGAATTGGCATCATATCATTACAAGTAATTGCAGCTCAACTAGTTAAAAGGATTAACAAGATAAAATGCCCATGGCTAATTACAGAACAAGCTTTAATTCAGACAAACACAAGTGATGTTTAACAGGTCATTGCACTCTTTTGTACCCATGTATGCGGCTTCTAGAATTATGCCCTCAGTAACTATATAGTAATTATTTTAGGTTATACAATGTGGTTTTCTTTGAAAAGAGAGGCTATAGATGTCATTATAGTTGCCTTTGCTTTTCTGTTTGTACAGCTACAATCTCTGGGCAGGTAGGTCTAAATATAGTTTGACCATAATGAAATAGAGTGTTGAAACTGTTTTGTATTGTTTTCATATACACATTACATAAATAAATAGTCTAGTTATTTGCTAGTTGAGAACTTCATCTGATGAAGTATATAATAAAGGTTGATATTTGCTAAAATGTTGGTAGCATTCACAGAGGTCACAATAAAATTATATTGTTGATTTACTCTAGATTTACAAAGAGATCATCAAAACACACTGAAGACAACATGAAGAAAATTGCCAGTGTCCTCTAAGTAACAAATCATTACCTTCTAGAGCAAAGTGGGGAGGAGAATGAAATTACTGTGGCAAAGATTGTATACCTCTTCTTGAGAGAGTAAGGCAGTGAGGGAGAGAATGAATAGGCAGGGCTGTCCCTACTATTAAGGAAAATGAGATGGCTACTTGAGACATCAGTTTGCCAGTGTGATGAAAAGGCAGCAAATTGTTAGTTGTAAACTTGCTATGCTTTTAATTCTATTTTACCAAACCTTGACTGGGAGGACACCACTTGCTGTTCTGCTTCAGGCAGCAAAACATCTTGGGCCAGCCCTGTGAATGTATATATTCAGGTACCCCCATAGTTGTATAGCTTACATACAAAGCATAAGGACATAAATAATTCCAGGTCATGTGAAGGAAGGCGAGCCTCTCCAGACATATATAATGAAAAGTTTTCACTTCTTGTTTAACAACCAAGGTCTGGAGGGGAGTTCTACCAACCATGAAACAGTGCTGGGATTTCCCAATATGTTCATAATCCTGCCCACCAGTTTGCAGCTACTTCAACTTCATGTTGGGCATTTTTGAAATCTATAACTTAGGCCAAGGCAATTGATATAATAACCAGTCTGTGGAAAGCAGAAGTAAATTTGGATCTCAAATGAGGGATCATTAAGAGATGTGTTGTCAAAAAAAGATCTTCATTCTGGTGCATGTGGTAGACATACATGATGATTACATTTTCTAACATTGGGTTTCAGATGCTGAATATGGGCTTCTGTTGGTTAAATGGATGAATCATGGCCATGAAACAAACACCAGCTTTATATGGAAAAGGAGGAAACAAGATCTTTCTTCTTTTCCTATCTCCTCAGTCACATGGTTTCACCACCAGCAGGTGCCAAATACAAACTGATAGCTGTGTGATATGAGTGTTGGGAATCTATATGTACTTTTAGAACAAAAACATTTGAGTAGACAATATACAATAGTATTGGATAATGTAAGAAATCTGATGTAATGGTGTCCAGATATACATATACTGTAATATTTTTCTAACTTAAAAGACTTGTTTTCTTTTAAAGAAAAAACTCCCAAATGTGTAGTTTTTTCCAATATAAGTTTGCTAAATTGTTTATTGTAATAATTTTTTTTTATTTTGATTGCACTAAAATTAGATCTACAAGGGAAGGCATATCCTCTTTCCCATTGATTATGATATCTGAAAGTGTAGGGTCCAAATCCAGTTGTTAGTTCTAACCAGGGTAGGTCCACTAAATCAGTGATCCTCAAACTTTATTCCTCCAGGTGTTCTGGACATCTGCTACCAGAAGCCCTAGCCACCTTGGCCAATAGTCAGGAATCCTGGGAGCTGAAGTCCAAAACATCTGGAAGATCAAAGTTCGGGAATCATGTACTAGATCAATGGCAACTTAGAAAATCAACACCTATGTAAATTCCAATAATTCAGGGGCTGTACTCTTCTTGGGACTATTAATGATAGCTATTTGTATAGCAGGAGTGGTCAGAATCCAATGTTTTTATGGTGAAGGCCACATTCCTTGAGAAATGGACTTTGGGATTTTACCTATCAGGGATAGGTGAAGCCAGAGTCAACAGTGGGTGGGATGAAAGCCAGAGGTAGACAGAATCAGAGGTGGCACTAGTTATGACAGCTCTTTCTTTCTGTCCCCTGCTGTTCTCTCTTCCACTTACTTCTCTTTTTCTTCTTCTCCACTTATCGTTATTCTTTATGCAATCATTGGGCTTAAGAAAAATGAAACCCTGTTCCCTGAGTCTAAATATATGGAGATTAGTGGAAAGTAGCAATTTACAAGGAGCTTTAACTTTTCACTCCTCATTTACCCTCTCATGTAAAATTTCTCTTCCATTTATACAGATGGGACCTTTTCTTGAGAAGATCTAACTGTTGCATGGTGCAGTCATGTATAAGAAAGGAAGGCCATGGGCTGCACTCAAAGTTGTCACAAGCCAGGCCAGTGGATTCTTTGCATCGACACAGCTGGCCTGTTCCCTGAACTGCCAACACCACTTCTGTAACTTCAGGAGCTCTATGGACTGGCTGCCCAGCATCCTGCCGATTCTCCTTAGGCCGTGCTTGCCTGTGTAATCGGTGAGAAGAAAGAGTAGAGCGATCCCCCCCATCCCATGGTTGGGGTTTCCAAAGGCCTCTGATTTGGGTGTGATCTAGCTGTTCACACATCACAAAACCCTACACATATGCCAAGGTCGGGGTTTTCTCTGACTTTGCCAACTCTGGGGCAAAGTCGTGTTAATCAATAAAGGCCACAGTATTCTTCTGGAAGTTGCAGTGCATCATGCGAACATGTGGCAGTAGCCTTGAGGTGAGGATGGGTATTTTTGTCCATGCAGAACAGAGACAGTATATGTTAATCATAAAACTGCTCATCAGGAAACAGACTATGGAATCAGGGCTAGGGATCATGTGACCTGCTGGATGTTTTTTCACTGCAAGTCTCAGTAGCCATAGCTAGCATTGTCAATGGTGAGGACTACTGGGAGTTGCAGTCCAACAGCATATGGAAAGCTGCATGATTTCCATCCCTGAGAGAAATCCAAGTAGAATAGACCCATTGAATGATGGGACATACATACATTTTCTGTCACCTAATGAACATGTCATATAAGTGTTAACTTCCTATTGATTCTACACAGGGACTAATAATTGGATTTAGGCCACTGGAGTCACATATGTGTACAGACTGCTGTTTTGAATATTATCCTTTTTCTGTTGGGTAGCCTTTCTTTTTACTGTACAATTTATTGAAATTTCACAGTGAACCCTCAGGGCAACATAATCTTGGGGAAACATGAAAAATGGGAAACATGCTATCTTATGATAACTTATGAGAAATGGAAAATTCTGGAAACTTTTGAAATGAGGCTACTATTATTTCTTTTCTTTTTAAACATTTAACATTTGACAGATCTGGTACAGATTATTAGCAATCCAATCATCACTGAAGTCTTCTGAGAAATAGACCTGTGACATTTCAGGCAAGCTAGGAATGATGCTTCCAATTGACACAACTAATTCCATCAAAGAAAAGGGCTGGAAACAGGCTACTTGGTCCTTTATATAATGTATTATATTGTGAGCTCAAGCACTGTGTTGCTTCCCTCTTATGACTGGTCTCTGCAATGCATCTGAACACAAATGGTTCCATCTGAATGTATTTTCACCTAGGCTTTGAAAAGAACCTGCTTTGAAATATATAAGGATTGAACTCTTGAAAATAGCCACCAAAGAGAATTCCTTGTCAAAGTGCTTTAGCATTTATATCCATGATCCACCTCCAAGGTAGGGAACTTACACATGCTTTACCCAATACTGAATTCTGTTTGTATCCATATCCTCCAACTGTCCTGATTTTGCAGGGACAGTTCCACATAATCTGTCATTCTATCCCCCCCTCCAAAAAAACATGCTTTTAAAATATCCCACCTTCTGAATTATCAATTCAGTCGCTACAAAGTGAATTCAAAGTGCAAAGGTAGCGGACTCAGTTAATCAGATTGCACTCACATATTTCTAAATAAAAATCTTTATTCATTAAACTTGGTGTCCTCCCACAGTTAGTACTGTTATACACATGTGGAAACAGTTCCTTAGATTAACCAACTTTTCGCAGGCCTCCTCTGAGCCAAGCAATTTCCCCAATGTTTAAAGAGATGCTGACATAGTTGGTGGGTATTCCCAATCCCCCAACATTTTGAGTAATAGAGGAAGGGGTAGAATCCTGCCCTTCCCAGTAGATTCAGGCAAAAGCAAACTGATGCATCCTCTCCTAGTCTGAGTACTCTTCCCCATTAATAACCTTTGACATCTTGGCCTCACTTTAATGTTGTTTGGACACACATGCCCCAGTTTTCATCTGTGAAATGTTGGCGGGTATGCTGTATCATAGGAGATTATGGCATTGCATTTAAAGTGACTTATCCTTGACAGTATGCAGTTGCATTTAATTTTAAAACCAGGTGTTACTGCACGTAGTCATGGTAAGGAGAGTGCAACCTGTATGCAGCCCAGGTCCCAACCATGTTTATCCAGTGGCTTTTCAAAAATGGTAGCTTGCCATTTTTGAAAAGCTACAGGATAAGCACAGCTGGGATCCAGGCTGCATATGGGTTGCACTCACCCGGCTGCAGCTGTGTGCAATAACATCTGGTTTTAATGACTGTTGGAGATAAGTCGGTTTAAATACAATGCAAGGTAAACAGCATTCAGTGCAGTCATGCTGGCCACTTGACCACCAGATCAGTCCTCAGACAACGCTGGCTCTTTGGCTTAGAAATGGAGATGAGCACTGTCCCCTACAGTCAGTTACGACTAGACATTCATGTCAAGGGACTACCTTTACCTTTTAATAAGCTCCTTATATAGGCACATTCTCAGTTGATGCTTGTCTGAAGAGTTACACTTACTACAGGATCTTAGTCACAACTCTAGGAAGACTCTAAGTAGTCCAACTCAGATTATTTTAGCTTTCCCTTCTTTTGGTGGTTTCCTCTAGTCCTATGCTAACACTACACATGTATTACTTATTACTTTAATTGAGAGCACACAGTCAACACCCAGCTTTCATGAGATTCCCATATCACCCTTCTGTGGTCCACTGCTGCATTTTTCTGAATGCTAGAGTGCTTTATCCTTCTCTGTGGCTTAAGTTATATCCTCCTTTGCCACTGTTAGAATATCTAGATTTTATTAAAATTTTAGAATGTGGAGTTCCCTCCATAATCCCAAGCTGACCCACTGAAAGGGTCCATCATTAAGGCCAGGCAAAGGGGGTCAGGTAGCCAGCCCTGCTATTATGACATCAGCCTCACAAGAACCCTGTAAAACAACACTTTGGAAATTCCCCACAGAAGGGTCTGGGAGTTGCTAAATGGGAAGACAGTCACCCCCACAGCTAACACAATGCTGGCTGTTTGTTTTCAGCATCACACCTGATGGGCCACAAATCAAATCAGTGACCCAAATCCTCTTTGTTAAATTCAGTTGCTACAAAGTGAGTTCAAAGAGCAAAAATAGTGGACTCAGCTAACTCAGATTGCACTCACATATTTCTAAATAAAAATCTTTATTCATTAAACTTGGTGTCCTCCCACCCATCACTTTGTTTGTCCTACCCGATTGTGTCAAAAGCCAAGACCCAACTGCATTGACCTAGCTTTTCTTCACCTCAGCTTAACAAAGTCCCAGTAATTAAGTGCCTTTGGTCCGTTTTACATTGGCAAAAAGAGGTGTGTTGAAGGCTGCATGAAAGCCCAGCCTTTAGATGAGAAAAAGGGAAAGTGTGCCATGAAAACACTATTTTGGAGTTTTAAGGGAGAAGAAGTGCTTTAAAAAGGAGCTGGCCCATTTTACATTGGCAAAAAGAGGTGTGTTGAAGGCTGCATGAAAACCCAGCCTTTAGATGAGAAAAATGGAAAGTGTGCCATGAAAACACTATTTTGGAGTTTTAAGGGAGAAGAAGTGCCTTTAAAAAGTAGTTTGATTTCCCCACTACTTTTTTAAAAAGGGTGCAGCATTGCTGGCCCGTTTTACACGGGCAAAAAAAGGCGCTTTTAGGGCTAAAAAGCCCGCATTTAGGGTTAGGGAGGGCGTAGCCTTTACACCCTCCCTAAGCCTAAAACGCATGGACGCCACCATTTAAAGATGGCGGCGTCTACACGGTGGCGCCGTACAAGCGTCATCACGTGCGCAGCATTTTGACACGCTGCACACGTTTTGACGCTCTGGCGGCGCGGGAGGGCGCCAATCGCGCCCTTCCCACGCCGCAAAAAAAGAGCTCGATCCTGGAGCTCTTTTTTGCGGCGGGTCGTTGCGGCGGGATGAGGCCTCTGGGGCTGCCCGTGTGGCAGCCTAGGCCTCATCTCGCCGCTAGAAGGGGCGAGTTTGGACCGCCCCTTTTAGCCAATGTAAAAAGCACCCCTATTGCATCTAAAGGCTAAGGTGTAGTTGAACGGTTAAATGGGGCTCTGTATCTTTAAAGCACCCATTTAAAGGCAGCGATACAAGTGCGGAGGGAGGGAAGGTGCCAAGACAAGAAGAGACCTTCAGAGCCCGGCCAGAGTGCGCCTGCACCTTCCTTCACCTCCTCCCTTTGGTTGAGAGAGTGTGACTTCTAGGGAGACAGCAGGGCACTGGAGGCGCTCAGCCAGACCAGGGCAAGCTGGCAAGAGGAGGAGGAGAAGGGGAGGGACCTGGAGCACCTCCGCTGCCCTGCTTCCCTGCAAGTCACACTCTCTCAGCCAAAGGGAGGAGGAAGGCAGCGGGGAAGGAGGGAGGAAGGAAGGAGCCAGGAAGAGACCCCCAGAGCCTGGCCAGAGCACGCCTGGCCCTCCTGCTTCCTCTTCAAAAAGAAGGCTGGAAAAGTAGGACGTGTCCTGGCAAAGGAGGACGTGCCTGGTCAACTTGGAAAAGGGGGGCCTCTGCTCAAGAATGGAGGACATATGGGAATCCCTCCTGGACAGAGGGCTGAAACCTCAAGACAACTCAATATAATGCTCTGACAGAACACAGACTACAACTCCCATGAGCCTTTGCTACCATTTCCCAAGATGCCTTAATTTGCAACAGAAAGCCGACCAGTATGTTCACATGTGATGAATTCTTTCGTATTGACTCTGCATTTTCTTTTTGTGTAGATGCTCTCTTGTTTTGTGTGTGATGAGCTTGTGCGTAATCATGTGCATTTCCGAACTGACCTCACTTTCTCCCTCTTTCGGAATGGTCCTGTACTCCCCCATGTGATAAGCTCCGACTGTATGATGTACCTGCGCAATTGCGCAATTCGCAGCCAGCAAGGGAAAAAAATGTTTAAAGCGCGGCTAAAAGCCACGTTCCTTGCCGCCCATGTAGCTGCTCTGCCTGTGTTTGTAGCGTTTTGACAGCTTCCCATGTAGTTGCTGAGCCACAGAAAAAACCTCAGTCTAGCTGCCCTGTACCTTTTAAATGCACACCTGGGGCTTGCTGTCTAGCTGCTAAGCATTAAGGAAAGTGCAACTTCATGTCACACTTTCTTGCCAATGTAAAAAGCCCCTTTGTCTCGGCTCCTGCCGCACCATTAAGCTCACTGCTAGAGGCTAGATTTTGCCTATAAGAACACTTAGTTTTGACCACTCTTTTGCTATTACCAAAATACAGCCCAGTCCACACCAGACTGAACTCTGATCTTAGCTCCCTTGGCCATGATTTCCCCATGTTTCAGCAGCCATGCTCCTTCCATCATCCACATCTTTATTGGACCCTTGGAGAAGCCTTCGGAGGTATGTATCTCCCATAGTGGTGTCTCTCTGAATCTATCGCCATATTTCCCTCCTTTGCCTTCTTCCAGCATTGAGTATGTTTGTGTGTGTGTGTAGCCCCTTTTATTGTGTGTCTTTCCCCCTTTTAATAAACATTTAGACTTTAATTGAAGAAGGCTGTTTCTGCCTCATCTCTTAAGGGATTATTTGATCCTTTGGTATACATGAAAGGACATAGATGCCTTCTATGCTCAGGGAAGGTTAGAAAAAGGGAGGTTTAATCTTCACCTCCACTAAATCTTACCACCACCTGAGATCCTGATGAAAATCTCTCCATCTCCTATTGTGCCATTAAGAACATAAAAAACTTCATACATTTTGGCTGGGGAGAGATAATACCCAATAGCCACACAAGCAACACAGAGTTGCCAAGGATATTAACAATGGCAAAACAGTTGCTTGGATTTTTGTTTAAATTATAATTTATTTAATTGTAATCAATTATAACTATAATTAATCTGATCTATTGTTCAGATTATAAATACTTATAATATATATGTGAAAGTAATATTGACAACAGTGACTGAAACAATATCACCACCACCACAAACATACAATATCACCATATAAAATTCCACATTGAGATCATTGGAGGAAAATCAGGACAGAGGTTCAATAAGTCAATAAATTAATATGAAAATCCTTCCCACAAGATGCTTAGTGACAGCTGGCCTGGGACCAGAGAGAAAGGTCCTTTGAGGTTTTCTTTGTCCCCTCCTATTTTCCCCCCGATCCTTCCCTCAGGATATACTCCAAAGGCAATAACTCTCTCTATGGGTGTGGCACCCACAACCTGCACCTTGTGGTCCATCCACAATGACTGACACCACTGTATGTGTGTGTGTGTAAGAGGAGATGTTTGCCTCTGTGTATTACCCTGTGTGAGAACACTTGCCCTAGGGAAGAAGCTGTATGTGTTCTAAATTAATAAATATAACATTAACTACATTTAATTATGCATCTTTTGTCTTACACATGAATCCACAATTGACAGATTTCTGTGAACTTAGAAAGGTAGAGTTCCTGAAATGTCCTCTCCGATTTCTCCCATCCTAGTTCTGCATTCCCAGCTGAGCCATGGAAACCCACTTGGGCAAGTTAAATGGTCTCAGACTCAGGAGCTTAGCACACTTACATTTAACCCAACTGCACCCTAACAGGACGCAGCTGGGATGCGGGATGCAAGAGGGAATTATAACACGTAATTTGCCACCAGTTCCACTGGCCGAATACAACCTGGCTGTATCCTGGCTCCCAGGCACTCTTTGGCAGCTGCTTTTCCAAGTTGGAAAGCTCCCAGCTTTGAAAAGCGGCTTCCGAAGTGTGCCTGTGAGCCGGGACGCAGCCGAGCTGTATTTGACTGGCAGAATTGGCAGCGAATTACGTGCGATAATTCCCACCTACATCCCTCATCCTGACCGCATCCCATTAGGGTGCAGTTGGATTAAATGTACGTGCGATAAGCTCTGCAAGGGAAGGCAATGGCAAGCCTCCTTTGAACAAATCTTGCCAAGAAAACCCCATGATAGATTTACCTTAGGGTCACCATAAATTGGAAATGATGTGAAGTCACACAACAACAACAACAACAACAACAGCAACATTCAGGAAAGCAACTGGACAAATGCTTGTTTGCAGCTGATGCCCAAAGGGCTCCCTTGCCTGTTTAGTATTCAGGATATTTCACAAGTCAAAAGGGAGATGCACAAAGTCAAGCCATGCTAAATTATACACATCATTGCACCAGCAACCTTTTACACTCAGCCCTCTCCTACCTAGAATTCAGAGGAGTCAAAGGAAATCTGTCTTTGTTTCTGCCATGCTTATGCTTTGAAATAAATCAATAGGCTCCCTAATATCTTAATATTTTAGCAGCACCATCTTTGCATCATTCACAGGCTGAAGAGTCATGATGAATGAAGTCTCTTAAGGCTTGCCAGGCTGCTCTGAGGCAAGGAAGCCATTTCTTGGTACTGCGTATCTTATCTGTCATTCATTCAACCTGTGAATGGGGATCAGTCCCTCATTCATATGAAACTAGATCTTGTTTTCTTGAATAAAAAGGAGGGAGGGAGGGAGGGAAGGAAGGGGGAACTCCCTTGACTGTGCCTCTTCAGCAATTTGTCATTCCAGTCTGTGCCTGAAGAATCAATGGGTGACTCTTCTCCTCTGGATTTGCTGTATTTTTATGAGTATGGGGAGGGGAATTCTTTCTTGTTTAAAAAAGAAGGCAGGGATATATAGCTCATTAAAAGAGAGCACAGGTGAGAGAGAGAGAGAGAGAGAGAGAGAGAGAGAGAGAAGGAGAGTGCATAGCTAGGCTGAATCACAACAACAACTGTAAAATGAAGCCATCTTTTGCAAAGAGATCAGATCTTGATTATGGTAAACTACATTTCAGACCAACATGGGCTGCGGTTTATACCAAAGAGTGCTGAGTTGAATAATGGCTTTCATACTTCATGACAAAGGCAAGGGAAGGAGGTTAAAATGAGGGCAAGATATGGGGGAAAAAACACTTTTCAGCTTAAAGAGGGGGAAAGAAACCCTCAGTCATGGATTTCCTTTTTCCTAGATTGGGAAATACATGGGTTACTATATATACATATATAACATTTAAAGATATAACCATGTTAGTTTAAAAATTTAGAATGGAAAGGGATCTTGTAGCACCTTTGAGACTAAGGAGTTTTTCGCACAGCTAAAAAACCAGGCTTACCTTTCCCGGTTTGAATCCTCTGCCGGAATGCAGCTAGGTATTATCACTTGCATTTTGTCTCTGACACTGCCTCCTGTCTAAAACCCAGTTCCTACCTGTGCTCAGCTGGCCAATTTGCAAAGCCGGGAAGCTCCTGACTTTGCAAATCAGCCAGCTAAGTATGGTTGGGAGCCAGGATTTAGGCAGGTTTCAGGCAGGAGGCGGCATTGGTGGCAAAATGCGAGCAGTAATACCTGGCTGCATCCCGGAAGAGAATTCAAACTTTGAAAGGTAATCCAGGTTTTTAGCTGTGCAAAAAACTCCTAACTGTCTCAACTAGCAGTTAGTCTCAAAAGTGCTACAAGGTCCCTTTGCATACATATATAGCATGTTTTTCTGACCAGATCTGTAAATGTTAAATAATACAAGTTGTGCTCACTGTGAAGCATTTTTGTTCTGATGAAGTTACTGACTTAGAGTATGCATAAGCAAACATATCCCACCTGGAACCCCATTTTGAAGGAAAGGTGGGATATAAATTCAATAATAAATAAACAAATAAACATGGTATTGCTAAATAAATAAATAATGGCTGCATGTGCTATTTGTACATGCAGAGCTTTCTTTATGCATAAATTTGCAAGATGGCTGAAAATCAGTGTTTGTTTTATGAATTTTATGTCTGCATTTTAATTGTTAGATTTCAAATAAAACGTCAATTATTAGACTCAGAATCCACAAGTGAGATTTCCAAAATAATTCAGAATAAGGATGGAAAGAATATTTGTTGTTATTCATTCCTGGATAGAAAAACAGTTTTTCTAACTGTTGGAAAATCCCATGGGAACAACTAATAGAGGAGTGAAAACCTCACAGATTTTTCTGTATATTCATGGTTAAATTTTGCCGCTGTTATCCTGATTACTTGACTGTGGCATTTGGGGTGGTTGGTGTTGTTTTTGTCCTTGGCTAATTCATTGTTATGAGTTTCTTTTATGGTTTGTATAAAATGGCTTTTACGGTTTGTATAAAATGCCTTGCATTAGAAATCCACAATTGCTTCATATCCAGTAAGAAAACACCACATCGACTTACTGTAAGACTATGTAAGTGACCCCCAGCCCGCCTCAACTACAAGCAGCCACATTGGGCAAAGGAGGGATGTTTCCACCCCTCTGCTTCTAGTAAGTGAAGCAATGGCAATGACTTGTGACAGTTTCCTGTTTCTGATTGTCATAGTCTTGCTCACTGGTGAGATAGGAATGGAAACATCCTCCTCTTGTAACCTGATCACCAGCTGGTCAGCCTCCTTTGTCCAATGAGTCAACTGGCTAATATGGTTGGGTGAGGTCAGGTCAGGGGACTACTTAAGACTAGTCTTCACATAAGTACAGTCGCCCCTCCTTTCTCACAGACTTGAGATCCATGTTCTTGCTTATACATGGAGGGGTGACCTCTGTTAATCCCAATGGGGCTGGGTAGTGTGCACACACACACACCCTGTGCGCTTGTGGGGGCGTGTCCCATTCAAGCCTATGGGGCTTTAATACATGCGAGTTTCCGTTTTCATGGGGGTCCGGAACAGATCCCCCGCAAAAACAGAGGATCGACTGTATACTACACAAATTGGTGCACATTTTTGCATGTTTACATTGATGGGTAATTGTCTTCACTTCCTACATTTCTACATATTTCAGCAGATACTTCAGTAAGAACTGGAAAGCCTTTGCCTGTAGAGTTTAAGGAGTACCCCCCCCCCCGGGAAGGGGGAAAAAAAAAAGCCTGAACGCCTGTGAATCACATGTGGTTGGATCACATTCTATTCAACTGGAATGAGGAGTATTTTAAATGTGTAAACTAACTCCTAGTTTTGCATATGTACCTAAGTAGCCAATGTAGAATATCAGTGATCTATTGTTCTTATTCTTGCTGTTATTTTCAAGTTACTGGCCCTTTTCACTGTAGAAAGAATAATCATAGAATCAAGAATTGAATTAGGCTGGTTGACATTAGTTGTACAACAGCTCAAGAGTTTACTAAAATTTCTTACAGTTGATATTTTTTATGTTTACCCAAAGATAAGTTCAGCTTAGTTCAACTTGCTTATGGCCAAGAAATTATGCAAAGGGTTTCAACCCAAGTCGCTAATAAAACAACAACAACAACAAAACCCTGAAGGTTCTGAATCTGTAACTGCAATATAGAATGCCAAATAATAACAACAACAATATAGAAGGCAGCAGGTGAGACTGTGAACAGGCCAAATTATTATTATATTCAATCATTGTTCTTGTAGTGAAATTACTAACATGAAAAACACAGAATAATTTACCCTTAGTTCAGTTCTTACCTCCAAATAGTTTTTCAAGGTTAAAATTAATGATTGATTACATTTTTATTAGACTCCCTGTATACAGCTAGATTCTTAGAAGAAGAGTATGAAAGCAGAGTTTCTCCTTCAAAAGAGACTCTTAGCATCTTCTTGCCACAGCTGCCTCCTTTCCATAAACGTCAGCTGCCTCTAAACAGACAGTGGGGGCTCAGCTGGTACTTCCAGAAGGTTGTAGTTGTCCCTGTAGCCTTCAGTTGCCTTCACATCTTAGAATACTTTAATTTCATTTGTGATTTGCTCCAACTCAGACTATGGAGTTCCTGATGAGAAACAAAATGAATTTCGTTTCTGTCCCCTTAGTTTTTGGACTGCATAAGGGGTGTTGTTGGGGCAGATTATAAAGGTTTCAGTGAATTTGGGTCATAAGGAGATGTGGTGACTTTGAGTATGAGTTATCGAAATGAAGTGAGGTATATATTTCTGCAACAGATTCAACAGTAGTTATAGGTATATTTATTTCATTTGTATGCTGGCATTTCCCCAGAGTGGAACCCAAGGCACCTTTCAGAAAGAATCAACTAAAACACCTTCACAATAAAAGATTAAAAGCAATTCACCACCAAAAAAATAAATAAATAAATAAATAAATAAAAAATAAAAATCATGTAAAAGATAAAGAAAACATCCCAATAATAAGAAGTCCTCTGATTATCCATTTAAAGCTTGGTTAAACAAAGAGATCTTTGCCTGCCAGTGAAAGGAAAGCAGGGAGGGGGACAGTTTAGCTTCTCATGGAAGGGAATTTTAGGGAGTGGGAACAGCCACTGAAAAGTAATAACTCCTGTAACTACGGTTTAACTGCCACATAGAATGGTATAGGTTATTTATCTAAATGGGGAAAGGAAGGATATACTGTATAACTGTTAAAATGTTGATGTTAAATGAAATTATTAAACTGATGAATAAAAAGTAACAATAAGAAAAAGAATGGTATATATTGACAATTTTGATAAACATACAGATTTTCAAAAAGTGTCAACAATAATATGGGGCCTGGTGATCTTAGAATTCACAGCCAGTGACTTACCACAGAGTGCAGGAAAAATTGAGTTTTACCAAAGAAGACCTTTTGGATAGTTCTTAAATAGTGTATAAGAACTCTGTCACCAGATTTCTGGCATCAGCAACTTGGCGAGGAACAATGCTTGCTGGGAGATGTCAAGTATACCCAGAGAACCATTTAAACACCTGTGTTACCATAGATTTTAACTTACATCTCATGTGGAAAGAAAATTAATATGTCTCCCACTTAAGAAGCTGATGCTCCCAGGATTGTTTGGTTGTGTCAGCTCCAAATCAGAAAGTTGAGGAAACTACAAGGAAAAACTAATAAATGAACTTAGAGGGCAGTCCATAAAAATAGCCAAACCCTGATAGCTGGCAGTGTGTTGAAAGAGAAATTGCTACTTGTACCATGAACCCATCTCTCTTTTGCTCCAGTAAACTGATTCATTCTTTCTTTCTTTCTTTCTTTTTTGCAGTTGCATGCTTTAAAACCTACTTCCCAAACCAGTGAAACCTGTTTCATCAAAGGAAAAAAATGCAACAAAATAAAACCACATGGATACATGGAAACTAATGCCGCTCTAAAACCGATTTCAGTTCTCTTCCAAACTATTTTCTTTTTTTTTAAAAAAAGACTTTATTAAAATTTAAAAAAAAACAACAACACATCCCAACATAGAAAAAGGCCTATTGCATAGAAATTTGGAATGCCAGTAAATATAGTTACATAAATAAGTTATACAATTTTGAAGAGACAGGTATATCTTAGCTACATACATATGTTATAGCAAATATCCTTCTTCATATGTAATCATATATACATGATCTCCGGGGGGGGGGGGGGCGGTATTCTTTACATCCAGTCTTATAGGGAGATTCACCTACCTGGGAAGTATCATCTCTTCAGACGCCAAGATTGATAAAGAGATCAATCACAGATTAGCAAAGGCATATAGTGCATTCGGAAGGCTTCACAAAAGAGTCTGGAGTAACAAACACCTGAGGCGAAGCACAAAAATCAGTGTGTACAGAGCCATTGTACTGTCCATTCTCCTCTATGGGTCTGAATCATGGGTCACCTATCACCAACATCTACGACTCTTTGAACGCTTTCATCAGCGCTGTCTACTCACAATCCTAAATGTACACTGGACTGACTATGTGATGAATGTTGCTGTCCTGGAGCAAGCAGAGATCATCAGCATTGAGGCCATGCTATTGAAAATGCAGCTGCGCTGGGCAGGGCATGTTTCTAGGATGGAGGACCACTGCCTCCCCAAAATAGTACTCTACGGTGAACTCGCCACGGGTCATCGTAAGAGGGGCACCCCAAAGAAGAGATACAAGGACTCCCTGAAAAAACATCTCAAGCTTGGTCATATTGATCACCAACAATGGTCTGCCCTGGCCTCACATCGGGAGGCATGGAGATGCACTATCCAAAATGCTGCAGCCTCATTCGAGAACTCATGCCGAACGAGTCTCGAAGAGAAACGACAACACAGAAAGAACCACAACTTGGAAACATCACCCAAGGAGACTTTCTGCTGTGCTTTCTGTAACTGGACTTGCTTATCTTGGATCGGCCTCTTTAGTCATCAATGCGCTTGTAGTAAGCGTGGGATAAGTCCTTCCTGAATCTTCATTAGCGAAGAAAAGCCGAGAGAGAGAGATAGGGAGATACCAGTCAACTCTCTTTATCTTCAAACTTTCCTTTTACAAGCTCTTTCCTTCTCCTTTTCTCCTTCACCCCCTAGGGCTCTATCTTCTCCTCTTCATTCTCTTTACCTTCTTTTTCTACCTTACTTGACCTTCACCTTCTTACTCCTTTTCTATGTTCTCACCCCTTCATCCATTATTCCTACATATGCATACCTTCTTCTACTTACTTACTCCTTCCATACTTCTTACTTCCCTAAATCATTCATTCTTCTCACACATTCTTGACTTCTCACTCCTGTTTATAAAGTTTCTTTATTATTTATATATTAAACATTCTTTGTATTCTCTTTGCCAAGTTTTTTATGTAATGTCTGCTATTAATTGGCTATTCACCTGTGTTAATTATTTGATTTATTATTCTTTTATGTTGTCTTTTGCGATCTTTGCTGCTTTACTAATTATATTACCATAAATCACAGTTTTTCTCTATTATTGTTTAAATATTTGTTGTAACTTCTTAATTGATTCAATCTAACTCTTTATTTTGAAGTTGTCTTTCCCTCCTACCTCCTCCTTATATCCAATTTACTTGTATTTATTTACATATCTACATATCCTTGTACTATTTTATTTCTTTCCTTAATCAAAACTTATATTGGCTGCCTCTCCCCATTCTTTTTTTAAACATTCTAAAATTCTACTCCATTCCTTGTTGCTAGCTTTTATTGTTTGATTCCTCAGGAGAGTTGTTAGCTCATCCATTTTAATAGCGTCATATATTTTAATCATCCATTCTTTAAGATTTGGTACTCTTTTGCTTTTCCATTTCTGGACTAATGTTACTCTTGCTGTCGAGATCAGGTAATACAATATCTACCCATGATTTCTATCCAGCTCTTCTTCCCACATATTTAAAATAAAGGTTTCCGGGCAAAATTTCATCTAGAAGAACCAGCTGCAACAGATGTGGTCGAGAAAAAGCCAAGATGATGAAAGCCGGAGGGACTGAGATAGGGAAGACACTTGCTGAAAAGAGCCGAGGTCTCTTCAGTGCTAATGACTGGCAGTGCAAAACATGTGGTAATGTTAATTGGGCCAGGAGATCAGAATGCAATATGTGCAACACTCCAAAATATGCCAAACTGGAGGAAAGAACAGGATATGGTGGAGGCTTCAATGAAAGAGAGAATGTTGAGGTTATAGAACGTGAAGAATCAGATGGGGAATTTGATGAGTTTGGCCATAAAAAGAAAAAGTACAGAGGGAAGCCGTTGGTCCTGCATCTATCCTGAAGGAGGTTGAAGATAAGGAATCTGAAGGGGAAGAAGAGGAGGATGAGGATGGAGATCTGTCTAAATATAAATTGGATGAGGATGAGGATGAAGATGATGCTGATCTCTCAAAATATAATCTTGATACTAGTGAAGAGTAAGATTCTTCCAAGAAGAAGAAATCTACAACTAGGCGTAGTCGTTCCAAGTCTCAATTTTCTCATTCTCGATCTTCATCTCACTCATCCTCCCATTCAAGCTCAAGGTCTAGGTCCAGGTCAAGAAGCTCCTCCACCTCAAGGTCAAGATCTCATTCCAGTTATAGAGAACATTCTAGATCCCATGGATCGAAATCAAGATCCAGCTCCAGGTCCATCAGGGGTTCTTCAACCCCAAGAAAAAGATCTTACTCGAGCTGTCATTCGTCATCTTCCCTTGAGAGAAACAAAAAGAGAAGCCGAACTAGATCGTCATCTGGTGATCACAAAAAAAGACGAATGAGATCACGGTCACCTGAAAGAAATCGCAGGTCATCATCTGGACCTTCTCATTCTGGATCTCGTACAAGTTCTAAAAAGAAATAATAGATTCAAACTCAAAACACACAAAAAACATAGTTCGGTGCATGAGACATTTTAAAGAAGTTGGCGTCTTACTTGGTCAGAAGTGCTAAATCCTGCCAGTAGAGGTGCATGTTTTATGGAAAACTGCAGCTATTTTAATTCATGAAATAAAATAGTGAAATATTTTAAGCCATAAATTGACCCCTGAAAGCTGAGTAGTATGACTTTGTTTTGCTTTTCCTGCAAAATTTGTGCCTCTGCCCCCGTCCTGATTTGACTGGCTTTAAAATGTGAAGGCTGTCTGAGGTCTTGGCCAAGAACTTCATATGTCAGGTGCATCCCTGATTTGTCACTTAGACTTCACCTCTGCTCATTGCAAAACTGTTCAGGGGATAGTGTGATTGATGTTAATACAGAGAGGTCTAGTTCACTTTCCTTGTACCCTCTGCAAAAGTAGGAAATTATTCCTAGATACAGTACGTCTGAGTTGCAATAGCAGAAGATACTTCAAAGGGAGAGCCATCTTCTTCTGCTAAGTGCTGTGAGAAAAAATGCCTTCTCACACAAATGGGGAAATAAATCTCTATATATTAGACATTATATTACTTTTTGGGTAGTTGGCAAAGGAAAAAAAAAAAGCTTCCCTGTATCCTGTTATGCTGAATGTATATTTTCCTGGTGACATATAACTTCTAAGGTTTCTAGTTTGTGCTTCCTAAATTTTTGGTAATTGATAGTTGGTTCTTTCCTAAATAAAATGTTAGCAGGTAAAATGTTGTAACAAAGTACAATAAAGCATTAAGAACCAGTCCATTCAGGATTTTTGAAACCTTTTACAAAGGAATGGGAATGTAACATTGAAATGCATTTCCATAAGTCATTTAAACTGAAATCAGACTGAGAAACCTTTTATTTCAGGTTTACTCTTGCAGAAACTTCCATGACTCTTCTTCACCCACAAATCATTGTAAATAATTTTTTTGGACTAGTGTAAATTTATGGCTTAAAATGCTTCAAAAATTTGTGTTACTAGCAAATATTTGTTAAATACTGACCATTCTTAAGTTCCTTTTGCTTGAGAGAAAAATGTGTTATCTTCAGTGACATCCCAAGGTAAGTATGTTAAGGGAGATTAATTGTGCAAGGAAACAAGCAGTATGCCATCACTTACTTGTATGTAACATCTGATTTGTAAAGCAAACTGCAAAGAATAATAAATGGAATAGAACTTTATTTTATTTTTCTTTCTTTTATGAACATCTTAAATTTCTTTTGGACTGATCAAAGACAAAGCAAAATGTTTTTGCTGTAGAACTATTTTGGATAAACTCTGCATTAATAATGCCATGCAATCCTGTATTGCTTTCTCTTAGATATAATTTTCTTTTGCTAAATGTAGCATAGATTGCACAAGAACAGTTAGTCTCTGCCAAACTATTTTCTTCACAACTCAGTATCTGTCAGTTTTGTTTTTATAGGTTTTCTCAGAGTCCTACTGGCATTCTTGTCCTATTTCTATATTGGGTCACAGAATGTTTTCTCCCTCCTGAGATTTTTGTAACTGACCACTCTGGGTGCTGGGCATTTTTTGTAGTATGGTTGATTATATGCACATTTTCCTTTTGATGAAATGCAGTAGCATCACTAGGGGGATGCAGGGGGTGGGGACCACACCAGCTGACACCACTGAAGGGGTTGACACCACAGAAGGGGGGATGGCACCCAGTGAGTGTCCCCACCTGCCTGCCACATGCTACAGTGCATGGCAGGGAAGGAGAGAGTCTAGTGTCCCCAGTTCCTGTCCTACACAATTTTATTTCAAAGTAATGCCATGTGCAGCAGGGAGGGAGAGGGCCCAGTGACCCCCAGTCCCTGTCCCGCAGCTTTACCCATCCCCTGAAGGCCCGCTCCCTATACTGGGTGACACCCTGGTGCAGGATGCTGCTGGTGAAATGCAAGTCTCAGAAATATATAATTTTCCCAGGTGCTTCACTGCCTTATGAATCTTAGAGATGCAAAATAGGATATATATGTGTGTTTGTGTGTGTGTGTGTGTGTGTATGTGTGTATGTATTGTAAGGGAATGAGAATGAAGTAAATTTCCTTACTATCCCTACAATCTGTCTAATGTCAAATTGGTAGGTAAGAGTGGAATACATGGCAAAAGACAAATGCAATTAGAGTTGGCATTTGAGTGAAATGAGATAAACTGCAGTATAGGTAGGCCCTTGTTGCCTTCAAAAAGATACTGTTCTAACTTTCAGTTGAGATAAAATGGTTCTTCCAATTATGGTGAAAGCCTTTCAGCTTCAGTTTCCATAATAACAACCCATAATAGTCACTGAAATGTCCCAGATTTATTATTTTCTTTCACCTTGCCTTGGTGTCCTCTCTGAAACCAAGATCTGGTGATTACCTATTATAAATTACTAATGAAGTTATTCCTGACAGTCATCACCCCACCACCACCACATGCCCCCAATCTCTCCCTCTCTCCAGACCCAAACAACAAGACAATCTGTGAGGCAGACATCATTCAATCATCAGAGCAGAAGCACTTTGAAGAAAAGTACAACAAATTGCAGACAATTTGCTCTGTGCTTTTAAAATGTTATGTAGTGGGGGAGGGAGATATTTCAAGCACAGAAAGGCTGCAGGGCAGATGCTGGTGCTTCTGTTCAAAAGATGCATTACAGACAACACTCTCTGCAGAGGCAATTCAAAGAAGAGTGCTTCTGTCTGATGACTCCATAGGTGCTCCCCAAACAAACAGCAGCTTTGTTGTTGTACTCTTTTCCCTGTCTCCTTCAAAATTACCATAGGGATTGTTTTGCTATCATAATAGCCATAATTCCACATGAGCCTGCTGAAATATTAGGATTTTTGGAGGACATTTGGTAAGTGTATAGGAGAGGCATGCCCTCCAACTGTCCCAGTTTGGAAAGGTAGGAGACTATCAGATGGTGGGAAATAGGGGAAGAAAAGGCATGCAAAGTCTCACAACCATGCTGAAGATTTTCAGACAATGAGTGGGTTTTTTTGCATTTGCCTCACTTTGCCTCAGCAAAAATCTTTGCTGAAGATTTTCAGACACATTGTACTTATCCAGGACTTAATCCATGAAGAGCCAGGAATGCTCCAGCAACAAACCATTCCTGGAATTTCCCCATGGAACATTCCTGGATCTTCATGGATTAAGTCTTGGATAAGTACAATGTGTTTGAAAATCTTCAGCACCATTGTGCAACTTTGCCGGGAGTATGCCTTTTACTCTCAGCTTTCTGGCCCCCCCCATCTGATAATCTCCAAGGTCAGAATAAAAACTGAAGACAGTGATGGTGTAGCAGAGGAGATTTCAACATGTGTTATCCCATTGCATGAAAAGGAGCACCTGCTGAAATTCCTTCTTTTCAGTTGCTTTAAAAATGTCCCGGTTTCTCTTTCCTTTCCCCACCTTCTCTCTTGTTCCTCAACCTGCTGCAAAGTAAGTCCTAAGCACAAATGAAGTTAACATTCCATTAACTCAGCAGGGAGGACAGGAAAAGGGGGAGCCAGAATCTTGCCTTTTCCAGTAAGTTCAGGCAAAGGCAAATCATTGCAGCTTCTCCTAGCTTTTCTGTTCTTCCTCATGAATAACTTTTGCCATCTTGAACACACTCTGGTATTACTTGGTCACACATGTCCTGTTTTTCACCTGTGAAAATACTGGAGGGTATGGAGAGAGCCTTTGCAATGGCACCTCTGACGTTGTGGAATTCCCTCTCATGGGAGGTTCAGCCAGCCTCCTCTCTGTTCTCTTTTCACCATCAGGCAAAGACTTTTATTTAGACAAGCTTTTGGTTCTTAACTTATGTGACAGAAGGGTTTTACGCTGCTCTCCCACTATGATTTAAAGCAAATTACTGATCGAGTTATATGCCCATAATTCCCATTTGAAACTAGTTCCGATCCTGTTATGATTGGTTTCAATCATGATGAAGTGAGGCAAATGCAAAAAACCCACTCTTTCTTGACACTAGCTCTTTGGTGGTTCTTTTTGAAAAGAATAGATTCTGAAGCGTGTTCAACAAGTAGAAATGACAGATCTGAATTGCATCATTCTGCAGAGGAAGGACTAGTGGCAGAGGGGTGTTTACCATCCCTCCTCAGTTTTTGATAGATGCACAAGCCCCCCCCCCCACTTCAGCACTGCCTTTGTGCTTGTAGTGTGAACTATGGGTGCATAATTTTTTTTAAAAAAAATAAATAATTGATAAAGATTTGATTCATTGGTTTTGGAGCTACTTGCAATCAGTGAGACAAGTAGTTGCAAAACCAATGAATCAAATCCTCTATCAATTTTTTTTTTAAAAAAATAAAGTTCCCAAGCCAGGCTGCTTAGGCTGCTGCTTATGTCACTGATGATGCATAGATGATTGACATGCATTTTTAAGCAGCATAAACTAGTGGGGATGACATTTATGCAAAAAAAAAAAAGCAATTACAAGGAGTTAATGAAAAGATCCACTTTCATAGTTGGAATGATGGACCTTTTGGAATTGATTCACTGGCAAAGGCGAATCGCAAACTAGTTTAAATGTAAGTGAGAATGAGCCCTTAATAGGGTGAGCTGTGCTTTTATCTTTTTAAATGTTTTAAATGAATAATGGGTTAAATATTTTGCTGTGAGATGATAGCCACATTACTGTTTCCTTTTGAAACAGAGCTGGCCAAATGTGCCCAGTATGGACTGCAGATCTTCTCGCCTTTCTCCACTGCCTATGTTACCTAGGGGTGAGGGGAACTGTAGGCCAACAACATCTGAAGGATTACATTTGTGTACCCTCCAACAATTTCAGGGCTTGGTGAGCTACCTGCATACCCCTCGCCATCCTTGCTGTCCACAGGATGAGGAAGATGGGGGGCTGCCCATCACTGCTGCTGCAACATGAAGCCATGTACCTCTTTTAGTGGTGGATACTTTGGTCTCTCAAGGAGATCTTCAGAGGGAGCAATGCCTGCCTGCCTGCCTGCCTGCCTGCCCTCCCTCCTTTCTTTTCTTTTGTAGGATGCCTGCCACCAAGAGAGGGACCTAGCTTCATGCAGCCATCCTCTGACACCTCCCTCAGCCAAGAAGCATGAGCAGGAGGTGGTGGTGAGCTGGACACAGCCTAGGCAGATGCTGCTGGCTGGTTGGCTTCATAAAGTGTGTATGGAGGGGTAGCAATGAGGGGGAAGCCCCCCCCCCATCTTCCTCATCCCATGACAGGTGAGGATGGAGAGGGGCGTGCAGGGAGCCAGCAAAGCCACAAAGAAAGAGCCTGTAGGCTCAGGCGAAAGGACATTGCTGCTGTGTGTTCAAACTTGTGTATTCCTCTTCATGAATAACTTTTGCCTACTTGACCATAATCTGGTGTTGCCTGGCTAGATGTGTCTTGGTTTCTGGGAAATGTTGGATAGTGTGCATTTGCCTTAATAGAACCTGACCACTCCACACAGGACTGTGTTGCAAACCTATTCCTGTTGACCTGTACATAACCAACAACCTGTACATAGCTGAAGACGTCTCTGTTGCAGAAAAGGGAGTGGGAATTTGATGAGACCCTGAAAAGCATCTTTGCCAGGTAAACACTGGCATTTCTTGTTTGCTTATTTAGTATCCCACCCCCAAATAATTGCATTAATAACAAGTGTCTAAATCCTATTGGCACACCTGACTAAAGCAAACCCCACTGACGCAATTGCTACGTGGCTACAATTCATGGCTATAGCTGTTCATCCTTTAGGTGGAGCTTATGGACAGATGCCATACACATAATAGGCACTGCATGTATGATCTGGGGTCCTTCAACAGAAGCAAGAAGAAAGAGGAACTAGTTAGGAAGATTTATATAATTACTAGCATTTAGAAATGACTGCCAACTCTAGTGAGTTTCTCATAGTCCAGCTTTCTCAACCTGATATCCTCCAGACCCTCCAATTTCCAGACCCTCCTGCAGACCCTCTACCCTCCAGTCATTGCCATGCTATCTGTGGATGATGGGAATTGTAGTCCAACATGGTTACAGAAATGCAGGTGGGAAAGACTTTAGACACCTTAATTTTTTCTAGTCTGATATGTGCTCATGGGGTGGTTGATTTGTCTGAGGTTGCTTATCTTTACCCATGTCCTTCAATTACTTTTTAAAAACCATCAGTCAAGTAGAGGAGACATGGGCTTTATTGCCGACCCTGGGACAGTGACTTCACCTCAGTCACTGGTGAACACTGCTTTGGGTTGCACCAATCAAAATAATGATAAGCGGGCCTTATTTCATGTGCCTATGTCCCCATTACAGAGATGGGCTTGTGGCATTCAAGGATTCTGCTGCAGTGATTCATGGGCTCCCACTTATAATCCCCTCATGAACAGTAAATGAAAGCCAAGAATAATAACCCATTTAATAGCTCTGTGTCCTGTTCTTTTCAAAAACCCCAAAGAATATTTAGTTTCCTCCTGCTTGACTGTCTCGGTGCTTTAAATGATAGTGCAAACATTTCAAAAATAGGGAAAACAAAGTGAGTTAGGGAATGTAACTTCTACAATTTCATGTCACTACCTACAGTTTAGCAAATTAAGGCCAGGCTTTCAGAAACATCTAGAGAGGCATCTCCACCTCCCTGGTTTACCACACTGTTCCCAACAGGGCTGGTTTTCTTTTCTTTACTTCAGTTTATTCTCTTCCTTTTTTTAACTTAATAAATTGCTATGGACATTATCACAAAGGAGAAATTTCCCTCAATTTCGAAAGAAATTAATGTGGTGCCAGTTTGGAATTGAGTGAATTTGCTAGTTCAATGAATTTACATGATTGCATATTGATGTTGCATCGCGTTCAGAACTGGCCGAAATTGCCTCCCAGTGCCCAAAATTGTGTGTGATAGTTTCTCACGCAATAACGTGAAACCCCACGATTGCATTCGGAAAGACTTCCCATTGCCCCAAAATGTGTGTGATCAGCTTTTACGTAATAATGTAAAACCCCATGATTGTGTTCAGATTGCCATTGGATTATACTTCCAATTCCCGTCGTGTGATAAACTCATATGACTGTCAATTGGAGGGGGAAAAAACCCAAAAGGCATGCTGGGAAAGGCATAGGGCAGCAAAGTAGGTTTATGATTCATGAAGGCCAATGTGCAAATGACAAGAGTTTGAATTATAGCAGCTCCATTGCATTTTTGAAGAACTGTGGGAAAATGACTGTCCCCAAACCAATATACAGTATTTACATTTCCTACACTAATGCAATTGTGGGGTCTTAGCAGCCTAGTGTGATAAAGTCCAGAACCATAGTAGTTAAAATGGATAAATAGTGCTATAATTCTGTAGTGTGAATTCTGGGTGCCTAATGCTGAGTCTTCAGAAGCCCATCACTGTCCAGTATTGAGAACTTTCCTATTCCAGGCATAGTTGTTGACATTTGTTTTGTATAGATTTTATGGTACCTATTGAATATACAAATTGAAAGCCTTGTAAAAAAATAATTCAGTGGTTTCTTGTTTTTAGAAAACAGTGACTGCATTTGCACTGCCGAAATAACACAGCTTGACCCTGCTTTAATTGCCATAGTGCTATCCTGTGCAATCCTGGGATCTGTAGTTTGGTCAGACACCAGAATAGAAAAAGCTAAATAGCTCACAAAACTAGAAATCCCTGAGTTCCATAGCATTGACATGGTAGTTAAAGTGGTGTCAAACTGCATTATTGCTGCAGTGCAGATGCAGCCACAGACTGATATGGATGGAAATGAAATGAAGTAACACTGGCAAGCATGAACAGTAGCTTATCTGCAAAATTTCAGCTATACCTCTCAGATAGCCACAATGTTGACAACCATGACTGGAACTGTGGTCCTAGAAGAATACACAGGAATGCCAAGAACAGAAAAGGGAGAAGTTGATATGAAACAAGTAATAATTACAAATGTAAAAATCCCAAACCTTTTTAAGGTTTGAAAGGGAGCGTGGGGGGCGGAGTGTGTTTTTCAGAAAGAAACTGCAAGGCAAATATAATATTAGCACCCTTTATAGTTTGAAAGTCACTTGGCTACTTTAGGAACTTAAAATGCACTATGTATAACTTGGCTTGCCATAGGAGTATCATGCTTGATATAATAAAGGTGTAGTTTATTTAAGATATAATTACATATTGAGCTTAGGACTTTATCAGACTGACAAAAAAGAAAGGAGCATAGCAGTATGCTCCCATCAATATCACACAATAATGTGATGATTATCACATGAAGTTGCACAATATTGCTATCCTGCGATTGCTGCAACGTTGTGTGATAATTATCGCCAGTCTGATAAAGTCCTTAGTTTTTGAAAATATAATTATTCTGAACTGTTAAAAAAAAAAAAAAAGCAAAAAAGCAAACCAAAAAACAAACTAACACTTGAACTATAAGGAACCTCTTTGCTCTGGCCAATTTGAGAGGACTTGGCTAAATAAATAAATTATATATATATATATATATATATATATGAGAGAGAGAGAGAGAGAGACCATAAACATTCATAAAAGAAAGAAAATTACTTTGCTTCCTCTGTGCCTCCATAGAGCCAAACAGTCATAAAGCATTCCTTCCCATAAAAAGAACCGAGAAAAGGAAACCAAGACCAGGAATTATGAGGTAACATACTATACATAAGTCTTATATAAATGTCTATCTGCTATATAGATTTTAGAAATAATACGAGGGGAGTAGATATATGAACACCTTTTCTACCATATTTTATTCATCATTATAAAAGAAAAAAATCCACACTCCATTTTCCCCAATTTTCCCAGCGGGGGAGGAAACAGGGGTGGAAAAGAAAACAAGTTTTTCTTGAATTTTTCTAGTACAGTATGAAGATGGGTTTCAGAAAAGTACCAAAAATCATGAACCAATAAAATAAAATAAAATAAAAATCTTTACTTGAATATTACTGAGAATTTAAACTCTTAATAGAAACATCATCTAGATAGTTAAATAAATTAGGCCAAGGCTGTATGAAAAAGAATTTGGGGCTCATTTTAACTCTCCGTACCAGATGTCCAAATGAAAGCCTGCTATGGTAGGATGAGGCTGTTCGACTTGAAACTGAATTTTAAAAAATTGTAAGGAAATACTAAAATGAAGATCCCCACATATGAGAAGAAAACCAAAAACCCTTTATTCATAAAGCATGCATGCCCACAGCATGAGACAATCATTGAGACTGCCCCAAGGGATCTTCTGGCAGGATTAAAAACAAAACAAAAACAATATTAGTAATGGTCACATCATGAGTTATTTGAGAATTCAGCATTTGATCTTATAATTAGTTTCAGTTTAGAACTTATCTAAGCAAGATGGTGGGATATGAAATCACTAGGTGATTTTAAGGAAGCCATTGTGTCTCTAGTTTGTTCGTCTGTCTGGGGATAGTAACGTGAATTTGTCTTGCAGTATTGCAGTCTCATGACATCTTTAGATTGCTTCAAAAAAGCTCTAAAGATGCATCTCTTCCGGCAGGCCTTCCCCTGAAATTCCCTATCCCCGGCTTCGGTCCCAGACTTTGATTTCCTGCCTACTCCCATGTCTCTGATCCCCACTTATGACGTGGCCGCATAAGGAAGGGTTAGGATGTTGTTATATGTTTTTAAATAATTACTGTTTTAATCACTGCCGGTTTAATCTATTTTTAAGGGGTGGGAGGTTTGGAAACGGGTCATGGGATTGTTTTAATCTATGTTTTTTTACTTGTACCCCGCTCCGAGTGTATGTACAGAGGAGCAGGCTATAAATAAACTATTATTATTATTATTATTATTATTATTATTGCTGGCAAGGTTAGGAACAATAATTGCTTTGAATATTAGAAAGTACTGCAGAATGGCTCAGTGGGACAAGATAATATGGGATAGACAGCCTTCCCTCAAGCTGGTCCTCACCAGATGCATTAGACCACATTCCCAAATGGTCATGCTGGCTGGGGATGATGGGAATTGTCCAAAACTTTGGGAGGGCACCAGCTTGGTGGGGCATTGCCACACAATATAAATGAAATGGAGATGTCCAAATTTAAAAAGAAAGAGGAGGAGGAGGAGGAGGAGGAGGCAACTGAATGTGCTCTGCAGAAATAATACAGTCTGACACTGCTTTACCTACCATGGCTCCATCCTATGGAATGTTGTGATTTGTAGTTTGTTGTGGCACCAGAGCTCTCTGACAGGAAAGGCTAAATATCTCGCAAAACTACAAATCTCAAAATTCCATAGAATTGGGCCTTGGCCATTAAAGCAGTGTTAAGCTGCTTTATTTCTGCAGTGAAAATTCAACCTATATGATAACTGTAGCCCTTTGTACCTTAGTGTTCTAGTTTGTTCTGGCCCGTAAGACAGAAGAGTGACTTATCTGGTGGCTCCTTTTACATTCTACAGTTGTCACCCCCAGTGCTTTCAGCATTCTGTAGCAGAAGCAGAAACCCAGCTAAATGAAGCTTTATCTCTAGAGCTGTACAACAGCATCTGAATCTGGTGTTGCATTTCTGCTTGCTACCTACAGGAGCCAGCATGGTGGACTATGATTCTGTAGACCAGGGTTCAAATCTTGGCTCAGCCACCACTTGGAGACCTTGGGCAAGTCACACTATCTTAGCCTCAGAGGATAGTAATGGCAACCCCTCTCTGATGAAACTTGCCAAGAAAACCCCATGATAGGTTCACTTTAGGGTTGTCATAGGTTGGAAACAATTTGAAGACACACAACAACAATCTAGTTATTAAAGTAATGCTAATCCTCCTGAAAAGGGTAATAATAATACAGTACAAAGCCACAGCTTCAATGACCATTTGATTACATATACAAAATAAATAACATATTGCCTAGAGCACTGAGACACTGAGATCCTCTCTCTCTCTCTCTCTCTCTCTCTCTCTCTCTCTCTCTCTCTGTGTGTGTGTGTGTGTGTACATAAAAGAGTGAAAGAGAAAACCATTCTGAGAATGAGTACTGTAAGTATCATGATGTAAGCTATGCATCAGAACAGAACCATGTCTAAAGAACTAACCCATTTTAATGGTTCATCTCTTTCTTTGGCCAGGTCCTCAAGGTCTTTTTTCCTACCCACTTCTGCTGCTTCTATTAATGATTCCACAAAAGTATCCTATGCATTTCTATGGAAATGATCCAACTTTGGAAAGATTAATTTCTTCAGTGCAGAACTTGGAAAAATCCTTTTTAGAAAGAATGAATATAATAAGATGTTGAAGATATCTATAACTGAGCAGGAGTAGTAGGCAAATGCCCTGGGACCTATCCCACCCTTGTTTAGTTATGAATGGCTTCATTCTTCTTAAAAACATCTTTCCAAACGCTCCCTTAGTGTCTGGGGCACATAAAGAATGTGGAAGCCAAAGAGGAAAAGAACAACTTATGACTAATGACTTGGGACGTTGTCTACTGAGCTCTTGAGATATGTACCTTGTTAACATTCCATCTAAACTAACTCATTGCTCTACCCTTCCATCATCTTCTCCCCCTCCCTCCTGTTTACTTTCCAGTTGTAGATATGCACACACATATTATACATTCCTTCTCTGACACAGTGTACACAAGGTCTCCTCCCAGACTGAACAAAACAAACCCACCCCACATGCAAACAACCCTGTCAGAATGTCAGCAGGAACTATAGAACTAAATAAAGGCTTGTAAGGGAATGCTTGGATGTAGGCCACTTCACCTCATTTAAGAGGCTTGTCAGGAGTCAGAAGGAATCAGTTTATCTTGATCCTTTTCCTCCTTGAACTCTCAACACAGTCAACACAGAAAGAGATGCCAGGCCTCGTTCCTTCTGCTTAGTATGATGAGCCAATGAATTCTTGATTGCAGTCCACAACTACTACAAGCAGCCTACTAAATGGTGATCTAATATTGTCTGTTTGTCCTAGTGATTGGTCATTCAATTGAGCTTGATTAGGGATTACCAAGAGTTTGGATAAATTACCTTTTTGTGGTCATTGGTCCTTCTGTCTGGGCATTCTTGAAAAGTGTAGTCCAAAAAGGTTTCTTTTGCAAGTTCTGGGCATCTTCTGATCTAGTCCAAAGCAACAAGTACTTCCAGAAGAAGATACTACGGAAGAGAAAGAGTTATAACAGACACATGGACTCAGTAAAAAGTTTTAGAGAAGTCATTTACTGCATCTATTTATTTAAAAGAAAGGAGATTTTCACTGCTCATTAGGAAGAACTTCCTGACTGTATGAGCCATTAGGCAGTACAACTGGTAGTCTCAGAAGGTGAGTTTATTTTGATACAGGTTCTCATGAAGAGGCTGGATGGGTAATCTCTCAGGGATGCTGTAGCAGTGCATTTCCTGAATCAATATGGAGTTGACTAAGGACGTTATCACACGGGAGGAATTTCTCTCAATTTCGAAAGAAATGAAAGTGGGGCCAATTCGGAATTGTGTGAATTTGCTAGTTCAGCAAATTTATGTGATTGCGTATTGATGCTGCATTGTGTTCAGTACTGCCCAAAATTGCCTCCCAGTGCCCGAAACTGTGTGTGATAGTTTCTCACACAATAACGTGAAACCCCATGACTGCGTTCAGATTGCCATTGGATTATACTTCCAATTCCCGTTGTGTGATAAACTCCATAGAGGACCTTTGAGTACCTTTCCAAATCTATGATTCAATTTGTCGCATTGCAGGAATTTATACCACAACCTTCAACAAGTTCCCAGGTAGTGTGCTGATCAAATTTTCAGTATAATTCAGTATAAATAATAATTTATTTATAACCCGCCCCTCTGAGGATTTTCTTAGGGAATGAATCCTCAGAGATGGTTTTGCCAGGTCCTTCCTCTGAAATATAGTCTCCAACATCTGGCATTAGTTGGTGGTCTTCCATCCAAGGACTAACCAGACATGACCTTCCTTAACTTCCAAGATCAGACAGGACATGGTGAGTTTAGGATATTTAGGCTCTATGACATGGAGGTAGGTACCAAATATTGCAGATGTCCCTGGTGGAAGATTAGAATGTGAGTCCATACCATAGTCAAAGATATACCACTAACAAGTGCATTGTCCTGGTAACCATCTGATATAACACATAAAAGGCAGGGACAAAAAGTAGGAAAAGTTAATTTTCTGGACCACAGTTCCAAGAGCCTTTCAGTAATCATGGGCAGTGGTGATGCTGGTTGGGCTGTTATTGGAGCTGTAATCCCCCAAAATGACTTTGTCAAGCTGTACTCAAGAGATTATAAGACCTTTATCATTTTGAGTTGGAGGATATCCTTGTACTGGGCATGGACAACTGCAGAGATGAAACTGCAAAGGTGAAGAAACTATATTGACATCCAAACTAGAGATGGCAAAAATATTAGTTTTTAATTTGATTCCATGCTGGGAAGATCAATGTAGCAGTGAGATTTCTATGTAGTTTATCATAGAATTCATGCTTTGAAATGTGTTTTGGGGAATTATGCTTTAAGAAGTAGGCATGTTTTTGCACACACACACAAAATACACTGTTTTCTCTGCATAAAAAAGAAAATGCTCTGATCAGAAAAAGTGTTTACTGTTTGAAGAAAAACCATGTGTATGTTTGTGTAGACAATTCCCTGGAATGCTTCCCAAAGTGCAAATACCAGAAGAGGATTGCACAGAAATCTTAATTCTCTCCCACACTAGCGGAGAAACAATTGGAATTATTTGTCCTTTCAAGAGAGGAAGCTACAGGCAAAGATGTATTTTCCTACTCCAAACACAACACACAACCATCAGGAAGTTACATTTTGGTGGCATCTACTTGAATACAGAACTGCATTTACATACGATTTCACACAACCCAAGCACTATGGCTCTAGATGATGAGAATTTCTTCTTCCTCCAGCTAATGTAGTTTGGTTTCCTTTATTGATATATAACTCTTTTTTAAATGGCTGATTTTATGTTGCAGAAACAAATGTTCAAATTCATATTGAATGACTTGTTTGGCATTTAAAGAGAAATCCACTTTGTTCAATGTGTTTTATTATATAGCAATTTAACTTCCTGATTGAGATCTCGGCAAGGTGCTGGTCAAAATAGAAAGAGTTTCCTGGAGGAACATTAAATAGTGTTGTAAACACAATCCCTGGTGAATCAAAATTTCTCTCTCTCCATCCCTCGGCTTCTGAAAATTGAATATGAGCAAAGAGAGAACAATCTGCTGTTTGCCAGAAAGCGTACAAAGAGGACTCTCACTTGAGAAGGTGACCCTGATTGCTTAAAAACTAGAATTGTCTCTGTGTATGCTTACTTGCCATTTGCTGACTATATATAATTCAAAAAGTTACACAGTTGTCTCCTCTTATCACACTGATATCACCCTGGTTGGTAGTTCATGCCTACATCCAGGTCAAAGTATTGTTTTTGATTCTCCAAAACCCTTCATGGCTTGGATCCAGCACAGCTGAAGAATCTTCTGTTTCCCTGTGCACCTTTATTAAAAGTTAAGGTCTTGGGCTTGTTCCTCTATATAAAGATAGGGAGAGTACCATCTGTGGGCCACAAGGGCCCGCAAACCCATAAGTTTATTGCATTGCAGGCCAGGAACGTTCTCAGAACATAGTTTTTTGTGGAGCTTTCGGGCTATGTGGCCATGTTCTGGAAGAGTTCCTTTCTGACATTTCGCCAGTTCCTTTCTGACGTTTCTCTGAATGGTACAAAACAGGAGCAGCCATTTCTGTTCCCATCCACTCCCATTTTGTACTGTTCTGAGAACATTCTGAGAACATTACTGGTCTGCCATGTGGTAATCTATTATCTTTTGCAGCTGCCAAAGAGTCTTCTGAAGCCCCCATAACTCCAGATTTGTAATTTTTCTTCTCATGTGCTTTTCAGGCAATTTTGTGCCCCAAACTCTCCCAAATGCACCAAACTGCACACAGATATTGCATATTTCTCCAACCCTTCAAATTCTTTGTTTTGGTAGAAAATCTCCAAAAAAGGGCAATCAGAAGTGATGTGAGATTACACCTGGTGTGCTGCAACATGTCAGTGTGGCCCCTAGGTGCAAAGGAAGTAAAACTTTCCTCATCCATGCAGTCTGTTGTTGTTAACTGCCTTTGAGTCAGTCTTGACCCATGGCAACCCTGTGATGAGACATTTCCAAGACTCTCTGTCTCTACTGCTCTGTTTAGTTCTTGTAAACTCATACTCCTAGCACACCTATAATGTAAGACATAGCCTTGTATACTTACCACTAATGTAGAACAGAGTTTGCCCAGCTCACCAAAGGGGGAAGATGTGAAAGCTCAATTTTTGTTGTGACTCATAAGAATAAGAGGAGGTAAAACACAGGAGACTATCACATGGGGAAAATCAGGGGATTAAAAAGGAATTTTCCTGGAAAGTCATGAGATTGCAAGGCTTACAAATACAATAAAACATACAAAATTCAGATTAAAAATTAAAACAGTATTAAATAATCACAGAATTAATGAAGTATTAAAATAAAAACATAATGAAAATCCATCAAAATGTTACTTTAAAGCAGATGAGAACATGGCTTCCATAGCGATTATTGGGCAGATGAAGGTGAGGAGCAGGAATGTGATGAGAAACCCACCAGTTTGCAGTGCCTTCCACCTTTTTGTCTCTTCCACTTACTGTACTTAGAAGAAAATTCCCTCTCACCAATTCACAAATTCAATGAGATGCCAAATAGTTAAAAAAGGTCTAGGCTAGTGCAGGAAAAGGGCCTGATTATTGACCTCTTGGGAGAACAAAGGGGTTTTGTGTCCAAGATTACCGTCAGCCCACCGTGACCCCAGAATGTCCTGTCTGGGGGCTTACCACTGGTGGAAACTTTGCTGGTAGTAGATCTGTGCCCATATAGATTTCTCTAAGGGGTTATTCAGGTGGTGAAAATAATCCCTGTAGAATGTGGGTTGAATCTTTGTTGTTGACATGCATTTCAAAAACAAAACCTTCTTGATTCAGGATAATTTATTTCTGTTTTTGTTTTGTTTTGTTTTTTTAGTTTTCCTAAAAGATTCACATTGTTGGCTGTGTGAATAATCAATGCAAATAGACCTGGGATAATCCAGGATAAAACTCTGCATGCCTTGAATGTGTTTCAAATACATCTGCATCATTGATTCCATCTTTATTTGATTGCTGACACGTGTGAGCAACAGAACTCACAGAGATGTGCATAGCTCCCATTCTGATTTTTTTTAAAAAATAGTATGATCAACAAATATGGAATGTGTCAGTGAGATTATTTAGGTAGTAGCACTAAAAACCCAATGTCTGAATAACTCCGAAGAGGCATGAGAGTGGACATGTCCCTTGCTGGAGAAATCTCTTCTTCCTAGTGGGACACTTCTGTCCCATCCTAATTCAAACCAGCCAGTGGATCTGATGGTTAGGTTTGTGCTGTGTTACTTTCTAGCTAAGAATGAAGTTTTAAAAAGAGGATTACACAAACAAAAGAAGAAATATGCAATGCAAAAAGAGCTGATGTAGACATTTTGAATTTATAAAAACATTGTTCTTGTCTTTATTCTCAACAATATCTTCAGAAGCAGAGCACGTATCTAGTTATTTAAAACCCACCAGAGACACAGATGAGTTTACACATATCACATCCACAAAGCAAATTGCAAATGGCCTCCCTCGGAAAGCATGGTAAACTCATATTACAGGTGTAGGAAATTTGGGGCCCTCCCAATGTTGGATGCAACTTGCAGTCCAAAACCTTCTGGAGGGTCACTAATATCCCCACTTCTTTCTTAACAAGTTGCTAGCCTAATACACATCATGTATCTTTTCCCAACCAGGCCTACTTTGAGAATGTATGCTGTTTGCTGACAATTAGAAGAGGGCAAGAGATAAGTGATGCAAGACAGTCAGTTCTTCTAAATGTTAAGCAGAGCCAAATGGTACAGCCAAATACCAGATGAATCAAAATATTATTGGAATGAATGTAACATGTTCAACTTGTGACTAAATTCTTTCCATTTGAATTGAGATGTAAGTAGACCTGTCTCTAGATTACAACATTGGAAAGAACCCTCACTTTCTGATGCTGTATCTTTTCCCCTATAGTCCATCTAGACATATTGAAGTGCACAGTCTGCATGCCAACAGTGAGGGAAGTTCAGTGTTCAGCATATTAATTATTGTTATTGTTATTTATTTTTATCCCACCTTTCCTTCAATAATGAGACTGACTAATAATGTTCTGGAACTAAGCTTCTGGGGTTCTTTCTCTATTCTTTCAGTGCTTACTGGCACTAGCTTCCAAATGGCTGAGAATTATGAGGAAACATGTTTGCTTAATCTAAGTCCAAAGAGAACAAGAGTCTCTTTCAGGGCTTCTTTTTCCTGCTGTACTTTAGGATGAGACTGACAGGCAATGTAACCTGAATCTGTGGAATGTAAAGCGGGACAGACATTTTCAAGCTTATAGAAAGGATGTTCTGTCTTCCATCCAAAAACTGAGAGACGCACCAGAGCGGAGTTCTGCTTATCTTGACAGGTGCCTTTCAGTCAAAGGAGCGGCCAGATAGACCACGCTTTTCATTCCACTTCCTTGTTCAGCAAAGGCTAAGCCCAAATTTCTCCCAATAATAAATATGCCCTTTACAGCTGACAACCCTAATGGCAACAGTAATGACTTCCATTTACTGTGCACTTCATTGTGAAGGATGATGAAGCACTTTGCTGTCTATTTGTACATCTGTAATTATTTTCTATATCATATGCATGGCCTGTACTACTAGAGATGGCAGAAGGATTTCAAGTCAAGGGTGCATTAGATGGGCAGGGGGTGGGGAGCAAAATGAATTGATGGCATTTTAATTTGGGGTGTGTGTTGTTTTTAGCTTTGTGCAAAAGGTTAATATGCCTCTCTGCTTAGAGCCTGTTTTTCTAGCACCAAAAATCAGTGGAGTAGAAACTTTACCCTTACGTTAAAAGGCCATTTTGATCGATAATAACACCAATAATAATGGAAAATAAATTCCCAAAAGATTTGAGAGGATTGTTAGATAAGGATTTAAGGGAAAATAAAATAGACAGAATAGAAGACTGGATAGATATAAAGGTAGAGAAAGGTAATATAAAAGAGAAACAATTATTATTATTATTATTATTATTATTATTATTATTATTAGGATAAAAATTTTTTGGTTCCATTGTATGCAAATAGAACAATGGATGAAAAATTGGAAGAAAAGGAATGTAGAAAGGAAAAAGTATACACAATTTGAGCAAATAATTCAGAAAGGAAGAGAAATGGAAGAAAATGAGAATATAAAAGGAATGATTAGTAAAATTTATAAAATACTGATGGAGAATAAAAGAGGGAAAATAAAGGGAAATATTTTGAAAGGAAGGTGGGAAGAAGAATTAGGGTGTAAAATAAGTGATAAGGAATGGGATAAAATTTGGGAGCAAAGACATTTGAAGAATTTATCTGTATGGATTAAAGAAAATTATTATAAATTGATATGGAAATGGCATTTGACACTGGTGAGATTATATAATATTGATAAGTAAATTCAAAAAAAATTGTTGGAGAGGTTGTCAAGAAGTAGGGTTATATATGCACATGTGGTGGCACTGTAAATATGTACAAATTTTGAGGGGGAAAGTGTTATTAGAAATAGAAAGTGTTATGAATATAAAAACAGATAGAAAACCAAATATAGTTTTGTTATCATTATATAATATAGATAACTGGAAAAAAGAAGAAAAAGATTTAGTAACAATTTTGCTTACAGTAGCGAGATTAATTATAGCAAGATGTTGGAAAACGAAAATAAATATGGAGTTGGAGGACTGATATAAAGAAGTATGGAAGCTAGCAATTAATGATAAATTGGCATGTAAAATAAAAATTAAAAAAGAACTATGGAAAAGAAATGACTTTGGTGGGATTTGGAAAGCATTTATTGAGAAAGTATTGAGAAAAGAAGATGGATGATTACCTCCACGAGAAGAATTGGAATTTTGTATGGAATATAAGGACAGAAATGGCTCCAGGGAAGGGGAACACTGAGCTGGAATATAAAAATATTTAGCTAAATGTAATAGAATGTAGGAATGTGTGTGTGTGTGTGTGTGTGTGTGTGTACAGACAGACAGAAAGACACACACACACACATATATACGAGGGGCTATCCAAAAGTTTTAATGATCACCTTTGACAGAAAATTTGTTTTGATTTGTAGTTGTTAACTTATCTCTATGTAGTCACTATCTAGATTTATTACTTTACGATACCCCCTTGTAAGGCGCAATCTGCAGACTTCTACAATATCAGGTATTTGGAGGGTCAAGATACACTGGGAAAAATGTATAAATCTAGATAGTGACAACATAGAGATAAGTTAACAACTACAAATCAAAACAAACTTTCTGTCATTTTTTTTAATTATTAAAACTGTTGGATACCCCCTAAGATATATATATATGAATATGTATATTTTAAGAATAATAAAATATTTTTTTTTAAAAAAAAAGGCCATTTTGACTCTGAGAAAGAGAAACTACATCTCCATTAATTCATAGTGGCAATGTAGAGTACAAATAATTGGAAACTATAGTTTTTTGTGGAGCTTTCGGGCTATGTGGCCATGATGCCAGCCACAGATGCAGGCAAAACGTCAGAAAGGAACTCTTCTAGAACATGGCCACATAGCCTGAAAACTCCACAAAAAACTATGGATGCCGGCCATGAAAGACTTCGACTCCAAATTGGAAACTATATTTGTACATTTTCCATCAAATAAAGGGGAAATACATTTGAGTGAAGCTGAAGGGTAGGATGGATGGGCACCTTGGAGGGATTTGCTGATGGCCAAGAGATCTTCCTATAAGTGGAAAAGCCATAGAAACAAAGGATAACTTTTATGAGCAGCTAAATGGGCAAAAGGGAGTCTAATTAACTCCCTGAAATCAAATAAGTTATGTATTTTTCCATGTTCCCAGGCACTGCCTCACTGTAAACCAGAGCTTAGAAAAGTACCCAGAGTTCTTCAGTCATGCTGGTCAGGGGATTCTAGGAGCTGTGATTAAAAAAGAGCAACTTTCCTCAACTTTGCTTTGAACCTTTTTCTTTCACCTTAACCAGTACATCTCCTGTAGTTCTAATGAAGGATCAGGACAAGGACCAGGACAAGAAAAGATGCTAACTTCTACACTATTCCCTATAAACATACACAGCTTAGTTCTTGATCTGCATGTTTATGAATGAATACATTTACTTAAAATATGCATGCACCATTTATGTTTTCTTTCTTCTTATATTTTTTTATATTTAATAATAATAATAAATTATTATTTATTTATAGCCCGCTTCTCTGTCTCCAATCAGAGCGGGTAACATCAATTAAAACATACAAGATAAAATATTCATGGACCATACCCCACCTCCCACCCCTTAAAATTGAATTAAACTAACATCAATTAAAACGACATAATAAAAATTACAATATTAATCAGCAACCAAGGCCATCAAGATTGAAAATTGATGGCATGGCCATCAAGGCATGGCCATCAAGATCGAAAATTTGATGAATTGAAGGGAGAGCTTGACCCGGACAGAGCCGGGAGTTAAGGGTTTTCTGGGAAGGCCTGCCAGAAGAGATGTGTCTTTAAAGCTTTTTTAAAGCAATCAGAAGATGTAATAAGATGCATCTCGTCTGGCAGTTCATTCCATAGCCTGGGAGCGACAGCCGAAAAGGCCCTCTTTGAGGTCTGTGCCAACCTAGTTTTCATAGGCTGCAACAGGTTCCTCCTAGAAGACCGAAGCGTGCGGTGGGGGGGGGGTCCCTAAGATAAGATGGACCCAAGCCATGTAGGGCTTTAAAGGTTAAAACCAACACCTTGTACTGCGCTCGGAAACTAATCGGCAGCTAGTGGAGAGACTTGAGCACTGGTGTTATGTGCTCTCTCCTCGATGTTCCCGTGACAAGCCTGGCTGCCATATTCTGAACTAATTGAAGTTTCCGAGTTAAGCACAAGGGTAGCCCCATGTAGAGCGCATTACAGAAATCCAATCATGAGATTACCAAAGCGTGTACCACTGACTCCAGGTCTTTTCTTCTGGACCATGCCAACAACTATCAGGTCAGAATGCACAGGGAAGCCATTGAAATCCACAAATAACTGGACAACTTCAAGAGGAAAGAAGAAACCCTTAAAGTGAACAAAGTTTGGCTACCAGTCCTGAAAAACAGCAAAATCAGGACTCAGCAAATGCAAATGGGAAACCACCCAGGGTCAGGGGCTTTCCCAGCAGACAATGATCACTAATTAAACAGACACAAATCCTCTTTGCATATCATCCCGCTCTGAGGCTTTGCCATCAACAACAAAACAATACACAGATTAACATGGAAATGACTCCTCTCTATCCAGGTCACACAGTATATATACATACCCAACTCTCTTCCATGCCAGCATTCTCTGAAAATGCCAGTCACAGATGCTGGTGAAACATCAGGAATAAACTCTTCTAGAATATGGTCACATAGCCCGAAAACCCACAAAAAACTATATTTTCTTTTATTTCTACTCCTACCCACTCTTCAATGACAATACCACTAGATTGAAGCTATGTCATGACACAACATTTTTCCTAGTGACCCAGTGGAGCTGGAGGATCTACATTAGCAGGGAATCCATTGTTGGGTTTACAGCCACTCCTCCCTTAGCTGTGGCAAGTTGAATGGAAGGTCTCCTGGTGCTAGACTCTAACCCAATAGAGCTTCAGCAGTTGCAGACTACAACTCAGAATGCTTGCTAGAGGAACAGCCATAATGAATTCACTGTTCCTGCAGCAATGGATTTACCAATTGTACCTGGGTTGGATATAAACCCTGCTGGTGTCAACAATGATATCAAACTAGAGCTGCCTGGGGCATTTTACTGCCCAAAGCAAGGATGATGCTTTCTCCTTTCCCATTTTGTGTACAGAAATTCCACACATATTACTGACTGTGTAATAAACCAGTTTCCCAAAATATAGAAAGTGTGCAGTCCTCCAGGTACTGTTGGACTGCAGGTTCCATAATTCTTCATCTTTGGCTATGCTGGCTAGAGTTGCTGAGAATATTAGTCAGACAACATTTTTATTCATATCATATCGTATATCATATTCTAACTATGAAGGCTCAGCATTGTCTGAAAGAGAGATTGGTATTTTTTAGAGGTCTGAATGGACCTAAGAACAGGAGGAGGAGTAGAAAGCAGAGGATCATTATTTATACCCATTGTTCTCCCCAAGATTGGATAGGATCACCAATTAAAATGGTTAGAATAAAGTTACAAACCTACAAAAAGTCAACATTAAAATAGAATTAAATCACTGACAGTATCAAAACAATTTTAAGTAAAATGCTTAAAATGATAAAAGCAGTTTTGAAAAAGCCCCACAGTCCAATGTACTGTTTACAATTGACAATTTACAGATACATTAAAGGAATACGTTATAACTGCTTGTGGTTTTCTATTTGGGAAAAAAAATTAAGAAAGTAAGGCTACCTAATCCTTATGCTACACCCACTATTATTAAAAAAAACAACAACATTTGTTTGAAAATGTATGTGTCCATATGTTTCAGCATCTGATTTAAAAATCAAATTAAATAGAACAGATCCACCATTACCGTCACTGTCACCACCACCTGTCATTAAAGGAGGTTACTCCTCTTCACCATAAAGAAAAGAAAAACAAGGCTCCCTTTCTCATTCATTCTACTTTTCAGTTTGACAAGCTACTGAAACAGAATGAGGACTGCTGCTGGAGTGAATGGGAGCTATTTCCATTGCTCTGCATAAATAATCATCTGTACACAGCCACTGTGATTAAAGAAAAGAATGCTGCATGAGGCTCTTTTTGACTTGGCCATGGGTTTTAGATAAGATGCATTCAAATTCATATTTGCTGCATCTGAAATATAAATGAGGCAGAGGCTTTTCCTCAGAGGGTTTCTGTGGAATTATTGACTAGACGTATTTATGTTCTGATCTAAAACTCACCAAAACTCCATAGGTTTCTAATAGACTGTGATCAACAGCCATAATTCTGGAAGTCTCTTTGCTTCAGTAATGTGACCCTAGAACATTATCACTGAGAAAGATCACTGGGTCCAGAATCACCAAACAAACAAACAGATTTATAACCAGCACTATGCAACCCCCATGCAGAATTACAATATTGTACAACACATGACAATTACTGGGTGTCATTGTGTAATGGTCAATGTGTGGTGTGCAACTGCACTGCGCAATGCACAGTCACAATGTACAATGCACAACTGTACCACATAAATGTACAGAAGATTCAGTAGAGATTCAGTCTCCCTTATCCAAAATACCCAGTACCAGAAGTGTTTTATATTTTGGATTTTAAATTTTTTTGGAATATTTGCATATAATGAGATGCTCTGAAGATGGGACCCAAGTGTAAATATGAAATTAATGTATGTTTCATATAAAGCTTATGCAGATAGACTGGAGGTAATTTTAAACATAATATTTTTAATTTTGTTCATGAAATAAAGCTTTATCAGAAAGCAAAGCACTATCTCAGCTACCCATGTGGGCAATTTTTAATTCTGGAGTATTATGGGTTTCCAAATTCTGGATAAGTGAGAATCAACCTGTATCTCACTGTGCTTTTGTGAGTGTTCCATCTATTGCTTTTGACACTTCAGCTGCTGGTGTCAATGGTGGTGAACCCTGTTAAAAAGAAGTGCTCCAACGTTTGATTGCTTATTTTCAAACATGGCCTTTTAGATTTAGACATAAGCTTGACTGAGCGCATGAAGCAAATGCATTTTTAAAACCTCTCAGAATTGTGGTTTAAAAATGGCTTTTAGTGCTCACAGACATCTGGGAAGATAAGCCAAATTATTATTTTTATTTTTTAATAGCAAAATAGTGCTCTTTGGAGAATAGATAATGGCAGAACAGCGTGCACTGTATACTCTTTAACAGGTGGCAGGGTCAACCCTATCTTCAAGCAAAAGGAAGCAGCCACTACAGGCAGCCAAAGCTGTGTGGCTGGGAGGTACAGTGAGGTGTTGAAAGAGAGAGCTATACATGTGCTTGGTCTGCCTGCATCTGCTAAGTTAGCCTCCTACTCTTAGGTAAGGTGGAGGACACTGCCCCATTGCCGTGCTGGAGTCATTCAACATGCATTGCAGTCAGTTTCTGTAAATGGAGGGGATTTTGTCTTTTGGCTGAGGTAGCAAAATGTCTTCAATGGTCGAGGTGTGCATAGATAATGCAGTGCATCTCTCACCAGTCATAGGTATCAGCTAACTTATCCACTATAGTAAGCTGCATAATAACACTTAAACTATGGCAAATGGGTGATTCGCCTATTTAACACTTGGTAGACTGCCAAAATGATCAATAAAGGAGTCCAAGAATGGCTCAAGCCTGAACTTTCCCTAGAAGCAAAATGATCAAACTGAGGCTATCATAGTTTGGCCATATTACGGGAGGACATGGTTCACTAGGAAAGACAATATTGTTTGGTAAGGTAGAAGGCAGTGAGAAAAGAGGAAAATCATATTCAAGGAAGCCGTGCTTAGTGAAATGGGAGGAAGCAGGAAAAGAGGAAGATAGCAACACAAGTGGAGTCCATCAAGGACGTAACAGCCCCAGTTTTGCAAGACCTGAGCAGGGCTGTTAATGACAGGGTGTCCTGGAGGTCATTCATAACATTGCCATATGTTGAAGCTGATTTGATGACAATTAACATAAACAAGACTGGTATGAAGCAAAATGAATGCAATGGAGATTTTTCTCAAACAAATCCAGCATCTATTAAATCGGTAAATGCCAAAACTGAGATCCAATCAGATAGATTCTTCTTGTCTCTTCCTTTATTTAGCACAGGGCAAAAGAAAATTGCTGTTTCAAAGGTTAACTCTCATATCTGGTCCATGGGGTTTGGTCAATGCATAGCATAGCCATCTGTTCTGAGAACACTAGTTTAAAGCAATTCTTAAAGAATAGGTTCATTGACAGTATAAGCAATTACTGGAGAAAATATGATACAGTTGCTCTTCCTGTTTTTCAGTGATCTTTTGGACACATGGGCCTCAATTGCATGGATTCTCTCATCATATTGAAGGCACAGGAAGGCTGTTCAGGACAGCTGCTTCCACATATATATTTAACATGCATATGTACAAGGGAAGGGCATGTATGGAAGCAAGCAAGGGAGAAGCAGCACTGTACCTACCAGGCACAAGCTTTATCAAGGATATCCATGAGTCCCCTTCCTCCACCCCCTTGCATTGTACAAAACAATGGCCGGTGGACTTCCATCAGTAACAGTTTTAGACACGTTGCCAAGGCCCTGAAGTGTCAGAATGAATGGCCTGATCTGGAGCATCAGCTGAGAGTCCAAAGTGCCAGAAAGGCAGACAATGCTGGAAACAGAAATTAGAAATTACTCCCTGAAACGGAAATGTGCAAAAGTCACAAGAGGAGGTTTATGCACTTCTTGACATTCATGATATGTTCATCAATTTTAGATGCTAGAAAAACTGGTCTGAACTAGAATGCGAAGAATAGTCCAATGACGCCGAGTTTAAAATTATCTGAATACAAGTTGTTTGAGTCCTTTGTACAAAGTTGTCCATTTGCAAAATTGTGCCTGTCATCTCTCTCTGGATGAATACAATATTTGTTATTATTTTCCCCAGTCTCCCACACTTTGTTCATATCGCCACAGGCAATAATATTTCGGATCCACACTGATGTTATTTTTGTCAAGATGTAATTGGTCAGTTTTTGCATTGCCAAAAAGGGGTGGGGGAGAGAGAGAGAAAAGAAAAAGGAAAGAGAAAGTGGAAGTGAAAAATCCAGCGCTTCCTTAAATTTTGTTTTCTTACTTGAAGCACAAACATCCACGTTGTGGGGTGGGGAAGTGATGACATTGTTTAAGATCTTCCTTTTCCTCCTCCTCCTCCTTTGAAAAACATTACATTGCTAGAAAAACATAACACCATTAAGCACACATAGGACAGGATACACATATTCCTATACACCACAGCAATCTCAGTACTGTGTATGTTTACTCATTATTTGTTCCTTAATTCATTAATTCATTTTATGTGTGACCTTTCTCCCAAATTGGACCCAAGATGACTCACAAAAGATGCTTTAAAACAACAACAAAGTAGTACAATTTTAAAACACTATTAAGACACCACATTAATATAAATCACAAATGTAAAATCCTTTTAAAAACTAGAAGGGAATGCCATAATCACAAAAAGTCAACATAGGTTTCTGAGAAACAAGTCATGCCAGGTTAATCTGATTTCTTTTTTCTCCTTTCCTTTCCTTTCCTTTCCTCTTTCTTTTCTTTTCTTTTCTTTTCTTTTTTTTTTTTTTTTTTTTTGGATAAAATTACCATTTGGTACATGAAGGGAATGCTGTGGATATTGCATACCTTGATTTCAGTAAGGCCTTTGACAAGGCCCCCTCATGGCATTCTTGCAAATAAGCTAGTAAAATATGGATTAGACAATGCAACCATTAAATGGATTTGTAATTGGCTGGCTAGCTGAACCCAAAGAGTCTGAGTGATGGCTCCTCTTCATCTTGGACAGAAGTGACTAGTGAGGTGCCACAGGGTTCTGTCCTGGGCGCCGTGCTTTCAACATCTTTATCAATGACTTAGAAGAAAGAATAGGGGCATGCTTATCAAATTTGCAGATGACACCAAAGTAGGAGAATTAGCTAATACCCTAGAGGACAGGAGCAAAATTCAAAAATTACCTTAATAGATTATAAAGCTGGGCCAAAGCTAACAAAATGAATTTCAACACAGAGAATTTCTACTGCACTTAGGGCAAAAATTGAAATGTATAGATACAGGATGGGGGGCAGCTGGCTTAAAGAGACTACAGTGGGCCCTTGTTATATGGTGGTGTTTGGTTCCAGGACCCTCCGTGGATAACAAAATCTGTGGATGCTCAAATCCCATTAAATATAATGGCAAAACAAAGTGGTGTCTCATATATAAAATGGAAAATCAAGGTTTGCTATATGGAATTTATACTTTTTGGGAATATTTTCAAGCCGTGTATGCTCAAATCCGTGGATAAAAAATTTGTGGATAAGGAGGGCCAACTGTGAAATGGATCTAGGAATTCTAGTAGACCACAAGTTGAACTTGAGTCAACAGTGTGATGCAGCAGCCAAACAGGCCAATGTGGTTCTAGGCTGCATATATGGAAGTATAGTGTCTAGATCAAGGGAAGTAATAGTGCCACTCTGCTTTGGTCAAGCCTCAACTGGTATACTGTATCCAGTTCTGGGCACCATAATTCAAAAAGGATGTTGAGAAGCTGGAGTGTGTCCAGAGGAGGGTGACCAAAATGGTGAAGGGTCTGGAAACCTCCCTATGAGGAGAGACTTAGGCAGCTAGGTATCTTTAGCCTGGAGAAGAGAAGGTTAAGAGGTTATATGATAGCCTTGTTTAAATATTTGAAGGGATGTCATATTGAGGATGGAGCAAGCTTGTTTTCTGCTGCTCCAAAGAATAGGACTCAGATCAATGGATGCAAGCTACAGGAAAAGAGATTCCACGTCCATATTAGGAAGAACTTCCTGACAGTAAAACGTGTTCCTTGGAGAGTGGTGAAGTCTTCTTCTTTGGAGGTTTTAAAACAGAGGCTGGATGGCTATCTGTTGGGGGTGCTTTGATTGTGAATTCCTGCATTGCAGGGGGATGGACTGGATGGCCCTTGCGGTCTCTTCCATGATTTCTATATAATATCATTTCCATGATTCTATATAATATGTAACAGTATAATTTTAGATACTGTATATACTCGACAATTAATCTAACTCATGTATAAGTCGAGTACAGGTTTGGGGAGGCAACATTATTAATTTTGGCATGACCCTTGTATAAATCCAGGGTAAATATTGGGGGCATGTAACAAAGGAAGCATAGTAAAATGATACCAAAGAATTTACAAAATTCGAGCAGGCATACCTGCGCTCACACGAAAGGCTGAATAGATGAAAGAATAGAATGGGTCAGTGCTTTCAGGACAGATTACACTCTTACCTTTCACTAAGGAATAGTTTCCTTTTAAAAAAATAAGAGTTAAAACACAGGTACGTTCAATGGATAAGTCAACTCAGGGTTTTGGGGTCAATTTTTTGGACTAAGATTTCTAGACTTATACATGTGTATATACAGTATATCATATGCATGTGTACGTGTAAACATACTTTAGAGCACTGGTAGCATAAAAGTGCTCTCTCTGAAATTTTGTATGTATAATCAACTCCTAATGGGCTATTATGCTTGCTTCCTATATTATCGAGAGAGAGAGAAGAGCAATTTTTATATTTTTCTACAATGGTCGATGAGAAGCATGGATCTTTGGATTTCCAAATCTACACTTGAATTTTGATACTCTAACTGAAGCTGATCATATCTTAGTACCAACTCAGAAATTGTCACTTTTCTGAAGCAGCAACCTGGGGCCGAACCAATAAATGGGGTGGTCTGTGCACAATCCAACTTTGTAGGGGCCCAACTCAGTATTTCAAAAGTCTAAGCAGACAAAAACTGCAGACCTTTACAGAGCTTTAGTTATGCCTAAGCAAGCTGAAAAAGCTCTCATCCCAGACTTACCAGGTCAGGCTTTTTTTGCCAGCCTGAGGGGCACTGAAGCATGGAAGGGAGTTGTGTTCCTCCTTCCTCATGTTAGTCTCCTTTCCAGAGGCCAATTAGGTAGCTAGCAGGTATATGAGGGCAGGACATCCCCTAGGAGATGCAGGGTCCTCTTAGGTCTGTCCTTAAGATACAAAAAGGAATCTCGTTTTGACTGCCACTCATCCTCAGCTCTGTTCTTGTTAATGTCTATTTTTATTTGCTTTTCCCTTTCACAACTTTGGCACCTTTTGGCTGGATCCAGATTGGGGAAAACAGGTTTTATTGCACACAAAATTGCTGCTGCAGTGCTGCCCGATCATCACCCATCCCTCAGCTGTGTTCTGCTGGCCAATTTTGGTGGTACAGAAAGCTTCCATACCATCAAAATCTCCAGGAGAAGCACAGCTGGGGGGTGGGGGATGCTTGTGTGGCACCGCAGTAGCAATTTTTTTGTGCAATGATGAAACCCATTTTTCCCCTTTCCAACCCAATGTGCTCTCCTGTGCTCAGATCGGGCTGAAAAGTGCATGCAATAAACTCCAAGATCTCTCTCCTTGCTAGTACATGACAAGAAGTGAATTCCAAGATATGTGCACAGCAGAGTCCCTGTTCTGTAAAGATCCCCTCAAAATTCATTACCTTTTATTCTCCATGCAGAAATGGTGCCGCCCGAATTACTGGGCCGGTGCTGTTGCTGCACGCGGGAAAGGCCTCAAGCCTTCCTGCGCTGCGAGCTGATCTCCCGGCAGCCACTGCGAGCACGGGCTCGCTCCTCACTGGGCCACCGGGAGAGAGCAGGAAACGCGCCCACCATTTTCCTCACTGCGACTACACGTCCCAGGCTCCTCTGGGGCCTGGCGTGTGGTCTCCGGTGGGAGGGGGCGGCGCTGCGTGTCCTCCTACTGGTGGAGGGAGCCTGGAGAGGCGGTGCCTCCATCCTCCAGGCTCCCTCATTGGTCCTTCAGGCCTACGTAAGGCCTCGACAGGCGTGATTGGAGGAATTTGCCATTTTGGGCTCTCCCACCCTCCCTCCCTGCTTGGGAGTTGTCACAACTTTTGCTTGGGTGGCAGCTTCATAGGCCTGGATCTGGGATAGGGGTTTCTAGGGCCTTCTGGCACTGATCGGGAGTCCGTGTGACCCGGGTATGGGCGATTGCTGTGGCCAGTGCGGGGGCCACAGTCGATTATCACCCGGTGACTAGGATGCCTGGCAATTCGATTTGAAGCTGCGCAGTTGGGTAACTGCGCATGAGGGCAGAGCTTGGCACCTACGTCATCCTGATTTTGCCCCTGCTACCAAGCGTACATCAACCAACCGGGGTGTTCCTGATGTCCAGATCTAGACCTTATGCTTGGGGACAACCCTATGGAGTGTTACTCTTATGTGTTCTTTCAATAAAGTTGTGGCCTTTTTTCCTCCAGTCTGTTTCCTGTTTTTTCCTTGGGGCCTGACCTGCGCGGCAAATGTCCATCTCTAGCTGAAATTTCACTTTAGGCTACACTCACTGACAACTCTGTCCTGATTGATAATACATATACAATAACACATATTTAGTTAATACATAGTTCTTCATGACTGCTATCACCTGCAACTACAAAATACCAGGTCAGAGGGATTTCATGCTGAATTTCCACACTCCAAACAAGTAGAGTGTGAGTGTGGGAGTTTCCAGTAATCCACCAAGCCTGATAGCTACCAGTATTACCTGATCACAGCAAAGTAGCAACGGTATGCCTAAACGTAATTTCAATAATATACCATCCACTCATAAATCAATGGTAAATAACAGGGTTCAAATAAGAATCTAAAGAAAAAATCCATCAAAAAAGAAAACAAATAAAGGATGTCTGCATTCCAATTGTGATGAATATTATCCAGACACCTAAAATCAACATGAAATGAAACAACAAATCCATCCCTGAAGGGAAAGAGAAGAAAAGACATTTATTCTCTACAGGTTTCCAAGCCATGTAAAAATAAATTTGTTTTTGGTTTTATTGAAATTTTGAGGTTTTTCCTGTTGTGTTAAGTTGCTCAAAAGACATTTGTGGTGAGAAATAGCCTCCATTCATATATCTGGTTTCACTCCATATTTGAGCCAAATTCCTGCATTAGTGATAGGTCTTTCATAATTCTAATTAAATGCAAAGGAAAATGTGTTGACTGCTGTGAATGATTCTTATTCTCTTTATCTTTGAAACAACTTTTGGATATACATAAAAACATATTCAAAGAGTTTCAAGCTTCCAGTTAACTTTATGGGCTGGTCAGAATCTTCTGTTTCATATATATATATATATATATATATATTTACACCCCACTCTTCAGCCCTAAAGGCTATCAGAGCGGTTTACAATTATTATTTTTAATTAGATGGTTCCCTGCCCTCAGGCTTACAATCTAAGAAGACATGACACAAAAGGAGAAGGGAATGGGGGGGGGGAGGGATCAGGTCCAACAGTTTTTCTTTCCTCCCCCTCTCTTTTATTTTATTTATTTTATTTTTGCTTTGCTTTCACTATATCCCTGGTTAGCCTGATGGATAAAACTAGACCACCTGAATCTCTGGTACTTCTCCATTAAGTGAAGCCAAGATAACACCACTGCATAACTGGAAAGACAGAGCAGTCCTGCTCAGCTGCACTTTTCAGTTTCATAAAGGAAACTGGTTCTCACTGATTTCTATGGCAGATGCTTTCTGTGCTAGAAACACTGGTGAGATGGTGATAAATGTATATTTCTATCAAGTATTGTGGGGTGGAGGTGGGGAGGCAGAAGCAGCCCCACTTCCAGTTCAGTCATTTGCTCCTTCTCAATTCAACTCAATGGGTGAGAAATGCTTGGCAGAAGCTGGTTGCCACTTTGCTTTATTCTGAAGTAGACCTCCTTGGACCAAGAAATATGTGAGAACTATGATCCCATTGCTAATATCTCCTTTTTCTTCACATTTTTGGAAGAAACAGATTATCTGGATTCACTTACATCTAGTTTCAGACCAACATGCACAAAATAGCTTTGGTTTCCCTGATCAATGACCTACTCTTGGTGAAAGGGCAGAGGCTATCCTATTGATATTAATGGATCTACACATAGCTTTGGATGCCATTGATCATGGTACTGAACTTGACCAGCTCTGTGAAATGGGACTAAAAGGACTGTGTATTTCTGGTTCTGATTTTCTGTAGGGCTGGTTCCATAAAGTGGAACTGGGGGATTTATGTTCAGTTCAATAGTAACTATGAGCAGTGTCTGGATACTGTATCAGGTTGGATGAGGGCCAATATAATGAATCTGAATCCTGATAAGAAGAACGTCTATAGATTGGTGTATTCCAGGAGCTGCTAAGCAACTAGCACTGGGAGGAGTTGCGTTCCTATTGAAAAAGCAGGTCTGTAATTTATGTACTTCTGTTAGTCCCAAATAGAGTAGACCTACTGATTCAGTGGGATTTATCTGTATGTTGACTTACCATTCAGCAATTGATTAAATGGGCATACCATAGTTGGGACTAACCAATAGAACCTGGGTCCTAGATCCATCTCTGTCACTGGTGGACTTATGGTTCAGGTGGATACATGTGGGGTTACAGGCCTGGGTCTAGCTTTGATCAATTCACCAGCTACAACCCTTCTGTGACAGGGATAACATGACCACAGTATTTTGTGCACTAGAAACTTCCTAATTAGACTACTGCAATACATTCTAGAATCATAGAATCATAGAATCACAGAGTTGGAAGAGACCACAAGGGCCATCCAGTCCAACCCCCTGCCATGCAAGAACTCTCCATCAAAGCATCCTCGACAGATGGCCATCCAGCCTCTGCTTAAAGACCTCTAAGGAAGGAGACTCCACCACCCTCCGAGGAAGTGTGTTCCACTGTCGAACAGCCCTTACTGTCAAGAAGTTCCTCCTAATGTTGAGGTGGAATCTCTTTTCCTGGAGCTTGCATCCATTGTTCCGGGTCCTGTTCTCTGGAGCAGCAGAAAACAAGCTTGCTCCCTCCTCAATGTGACATCCTTTCAAATATTTGAACAGGGCTATCATATCACCTCTTAACCTTCTCTTCTCCAGGCTAAACATCCCCAGCTCCCTAAGGCGTTCCTCATAGGGTATGGTTTCCAGACCCTTCACCATTTTAGTCGCCCTCCTCTGGACCCGCTCCAGTTTCTCCACATCCTTTTTGAATTGTGGTGCCCAGAACTGGACACAGTATTCCAGGTGGGGCCTGACCAAAGCAGAATAGAGTGGCACTATTACTTCCCTTGATTGAGACACTATACTTCTATTGATGCAGCCTAAAATTGCATTGGCCTTTTTAGCTGCTGCATCACACTGTTGACTCATGTTCAACTTGTGGTCTACTTGGACTCCTAGATCCTTTTCACATGTTGTCTCATTCAGCCAGGTATCCCCCATCCTATATCTGTGCATTTCATTTTTCCTCCCTAAGTGCAGAACCTTACATTTGTCTCTGTTGAATTTCATTTTCTTAGCTTTGGCCCAGCTTTCTAGTCTATTCAGGTCATTTTGAATTTTGATCCTGTCTTCTGGGGTATTAGCTACTCCTCCTAATTTGGTGTCATCTGCAAATTTGATAAGTATGCCCACAATTCTGTCATCCAAGTCATTAATAAAGATATTGAATAACACTGGGCCCAGGGCAGAACCCTGTGGGACCCCACTCCTCACTTCTCTCCAGGATGAAAAGGGACCATTGTTGAGTACCCTTTGGGTTTGGTCAGTCTTTGCAAATAACTCTATAAAATGTTTCTAGTGGCAAGTTATCATAGAAACCATATGACATCAGCTTTGATGGATTTGCGGTAGTTGCCAATAATTTTTTAAATCTGAATTTCAAAAGTTAGTGATGACACTTAAAGCCTGGGATCTTGATATTTGAAGGATCACCTTTACCTCTCTCTATGTATTTGCCTGACTATGGATTGAGATCTGCTGGGGCCATTTTATTCTTCTTCTTTTTGTGTGTCTTCAAATCATTTATGATTTATGACTATTCTATGGTGAACCTACTATGGGTTTTTCTGCAGCTGAAAACCTGGGACTCGCACAAGATCACTCAGTGGGTTTCCATAGCCAAGCACGGAATCAAATCCTGACCTTCAGAGTTGTAGTTAAACACTCAAACCACTACACTATGTTTTCTCTCTACATCCTACTTTTACACCTGCATCAATTGGAGCAATACATGGTGAGAAAACATGTCAGAGGATTTTCTCGGTTATGACACCCCAATTGTGGAATGCCATCTCCTTGGAGGCTTGATAGGAATCCACACTGAATTTGTGTGAAGTTCAAACATGGCTTTTTATTAAACTCTTTAGGATCTAGTGATTTTTTCCAATTTGTACAGGTGCATGGCTTGTTTTGATTCGTTTAATGTGCTTGCAACCTTTTTAGGTTATTCCTTATTGTTTTCAGTTTTCAAATAGTTTTAAATAGCTCTGAACAGGACAGAATGTAAATTATCCAGCTCAAGCTTCACATACTAATTACATGGCTAGACTACTAGTTACAAAATATAGGTTGAAATACATAATTCAAGTGCACGTCTGCATGTGTGATCCATGTGCCACTTTTAAATTGTAATGGCATTTTCCTTTCTTATGTGCATCCTCATCTACATTTTGCTTCAGCTAGTCAAGTAGGCACAATTGAACTAGTTAGGGTTCAGCCAACCCCATTAAGGACAGGTTTTCTTTCCCCCTGCAGTTGTCTGCATATATTTTTCTACCTTTTTGCCAAAGGATTGAAAAAAATCATCTTTTATGCAGGGCAAATGGGTTTGCAAAATGCTGTGTCATTTTGTTTTTGCTCTATTGACAATCCCAGGTTTACCTCATTCACAGTCCATCCATGATTTAAAATTTACAATGCAAAGATATCAGGAGATTAGGAAACATTTGAGTCTAAGATTTCTTTGTCACATGGAATCTCTGCACTTTCCTTGCTGATAGGCATATTCAATAAACTCTCAACACAGTGTGACAGTTGATACTGCCATTTAACCTGCTCTGTAACCCCAGTACTGTGACTTTCTTCCTCTAGAAATCCCAGCCCCAGTGAGAATTGTGACAGCACAGTTAACCTCTTTTGAAAGCTTCCTTCCTCTTGCACACACTATCTCCAACCACACCATCATTTAGTTTTATTTGAATTGGGCACATGTCCCTGGCATTGCTGAGCTATCTTCCACCAAAGTGACGTCAACAGAAATGGTCAAATCCTCTTCAGGTAGAATGACTAGTTCCAAAAACATGGAATCCAATGTATCTTAGGAAATGGAAAAATCTCCCAAGATTTCTTTGGCTTATATTATAATAACAACCAAAATATATGCTATAGTACTAGAAACCAAAGGCATGTCCCCAAGACTCTCATGTACATATTTGTCCTACATTTGCTTTTGGGAGGTTTTTATAAAAAAACTTCAACTCACATTGTTTTTTAACCATTTGCTTTTTAATATTTTTGTTTAAAATGCCCCAAATCTCTTTCATTCTAATTCCATCTACTTTTTCTACCCAAGCATCATTTGCCCTGCTGTAGAATTCTAGGAAATGGAGCCCTATAGGGAAGGCTAAAAAATTTTAACATATAATTCTCAGCAGTCTCACCAAATTGTAAAAACCTTTAAAGAAAATCCAGACAATAATGGAGACAAAGCTTTACATCAGTGGTAGGGTAATATAGCCCTTCAGAGGTTGCTAGGCTGCAGTTCCTAACCAGTGTAGCCAGTGTTAAAGGATGATGGCAGATAGAGTTGAAATGCATGAGCAGGTCATATGTTTGTAACTCCATGCACTATCTCAGGCTTTCACTAAATGATTGCTAGACTAAAATTTAAAATTGAGTTGATACTATGGAGATACTTTGATTTGGCAACACATAAGAGAACTAGAGGCAGGCATGCTGCCATCTGAGCTTTTTATAATCTTGCTTTTTATAATTTTTTCTGTTATCTCACTGCCTGGGATATGTGGAACCGAAAAATCTAGAACATTTGCGTCAGTTCAGTCATGATCTACTCTGTATTAAAGGTGGGCAAAATATGATCTGTATTGATTGTGTGGTTCCCATGGCTATTTTTCCAGTCTGTGACACATATCCCAAAATTTGAAGGGGCAATTCTTTTGTTCCAAAATGGCAAATAGGGCCTCCAAGGTTCTGGGGGCCACTGCTAGCCATTTTGCCATGTTTTGAAATGCTTTTGTGGCCTGCTCACAATGTTTAGGCTTCTATAAGGTTTCCTTTCACTTTTCTTCAAACCAGGAAATGATCAGACTTATTGCTCTGGCCACGTCCTGTTTTGAAGAAAGTTTTGTGTAGGCTGAAGGTGCCTAAAAAAGTGAAGGAGGGGGCAAAATAATGAGATGGACAAGAATGCACCTTGTAAGGACTTGGGCAGGTGCTCTTTAATATTTAGGTGCAATAATAAATAAATAAATAAATATTAATAGAATTTATACAACATAGAATATTCCTGAACCAGAGTGCTGATGACTTAAGAGATGAGGTTTTTGCTATGAGCAATAGAAAAGTATGATGGGGAATGTACGACAAAGATCTCAGTAGTGTCCATTACATTCTTGGATAGGAGCAATCTACCTGAAAAGGGACAGAAGTGAACTGAACTAAAATAACAGCATATTCTTTGGGGAGCTGCTATGTAAGAAAACCAAAGTAAAATAAAATAATACAATAAAATGAAACATTACCAAGGGCAGCAATCAGACATGACCTGGTAGTTAAGACTGATTCCATTTCTTAGCTTTGCTTTTATTCCCTGATCCCCATCTCATTCCATTCTCTGTCTAATTTAAATGTCTTGAAGGAAAACAGCCTGTGTTTCTCCCTATAAATCCACACAGTACCTAAAATGGTGGGTTATACTGCCTGTAGGAGCTGCTGTAACACAAACAATTCTTAATCTTGTGAATGACAAATGGAGAAAGTGCAGTGAGGATGGATTATGAGGTGATTTGTTTTCCCTAGTTTGCCATCCTGCCATCCACATAACTGTTCAGACTGTGCCCTCTCTCTGAGAGAAAGGGAAAGAGAGTGGGAGGGAGAGAACATGGGGAAAGAAGGAGAAACAATTTAAGATTTGCTGCCCCAATACATGCCAAATAGCAAACACTTTGGATTCCTGTCTGATCTGGCTACCAGCCCAAATGGAAGTCATTCCTTGTAGACACTGATGTCCTGCCAGCTCCATAATCTCACAGCAGGAAAACATGCTGTGTCTAAAGAAAACTAGTGGGTTAGCGCTTATACTAGCAAAAAGCTTCATTTCAGAAGAATGGCTCTGAAGAATCCTATGCCATGGCCCGGACTTTGGTCTACATCAGTCCACAAAAGGAAGTGACATTGATTATGGCCATTGAGGGCCTTCATTCTTGGTGTGCCTCCTTGTGTTTGTATACTGCTCGGCTTTGTTTAAGGAGCATGACCAAACAAGGTGTGCCTTCAGTCAGCAAAGAACAGCCTAAGAGAGGTCAAGTGTGCCCTGCTTGTGTTGCCACCTGAAAGCCAACTCATGGTGCCTTGTGCCTGACTTTTAACCCTCACACTGCTGACTTCCACTTCACTCATTCATCTGCCATCTAGCATTAGATGAACTACCTGTGGAAATCAATGAGCTGTTATGATGGACAGTGACAGATGCATTCAGGTGCACAGCAGAAATGTTCCACCCAGAGTTTGCAGCAAAGGCACGATTTGTTTCGAAGGGTGAACACTTGAGGAATTTATCATACAGGCGAGAAAGGCTTTGTAACTTTTATTACAGCACAAACAACAGAGATGACTTGCTCCAAAGAGTCAGTATTGATGAGCAAACATTACGCACCCATTCTTTATTTGAATTGTGGCCCAACAGCTACCGTGCCCAGATGACTTTTGCTCTGTTGGAGGCACAGGCATGGGTGGGACATAATAAGAACATGATTTCTTACTAAACAGAATGCAATATTTTGGGGGGGGGGGGAGTCTTGTCCAGCATGTAAAGAAACATTTTCTTTCCTATTAAATAGGAACTCATTTTTCAAGATGAAAGCTTATTCCAGAGCACACTGTCTAAGGCAGTTGATCCTACCACTAGTGAAGGCAAGGCTATCTCTAGTGGCAGATCTTGCAAGATGCTGTGGGAAAGAATGATGTGATAAACAGGCTGTCCTGAGCCCCCTAAGAAAGCATCACCTTTGATGACAAAACACAGATGCAGATAGTGATGGATGGACAAGACCATGCCAGTCACCACCATGCTACTCAACCACAGGATGGTGAATGTAGTAGCAACAACAGCAAAATGTTGCTCTTGTTGCTGCCACTACCATCTTCTAGATGAACAGTTTGATGGTTTGATGGTGATTGGCATGGTCAAATTTGTTGGCATCTGACCACAGCCTTGTTGCCTGTTCTTGAAGGCTGAGCCCAGGAGACATCCAACACACACACACACACCTCAGAACTAAGTGGCGATGGTTGAAGAACGATTTAACTGCTATTCCACTTGACATTTCTGCATGGAACAGGAAGGAGTCAGCGTACGGGAGTGTATGTGTGTTTAGTTCAGACATTAAAATGATTGAGCTTGGAGGCAATTGGTTATTTTGTGGGGTCAACAAGATAATACCGGTAAAGATGCTATTTTTTAAAAAAACAAAACAAAACACCATAGCCACATCATTACTCTTTTTTGTGTAGTGGGTAACATTTATTCATTGCTCCTGAAACACTGCTTTGGGGTGACATCGTGGGAGATTTGGCACCAGTCTTGTATTTTTAAGAATAATTTTTAAAGCAACACAAAACCAAACCTTAGTAATACATCAGTAATGTGTAACTTTTTAAATAATGAATGTGAATATTTTAAACATTTTTAAAAGAAGAGCACCAAGTAGTGAATTACCTTTTAAAAATATGGTCCCAGGCTCTAGGATGGCCATGGCTTCTATCACTTGATAAAAGAAAACTAACAACATTTCTCTGATGTTATGTCAACAGAGAATTAGAATTGATTATATGAATAAAGGGAGTTCTGCTTCCCCCCCCCCCCCAAATAAAAGTGGCTGCTTGAGACAACCTGTATATTGATCCTAAATCTATGGTAATGGATAAATAATTAGACATGCAAACCCCACCACTACCCATTTAATTCAAAAAGTCATAAAGGCCAGATTAAGAGTCACTGGAAACCACATTTTCAGAATTTGCATGAGAGACTAACTTTCAATAGATTTTCATTAGAAGTATTGCACTACTCCTCTATGTCAATATCAGGAAGTATTTTCATGTGCCATTGGCACCAACATCTTGCAGTAGTTCCAATAGCAAGAGGAAGTAAGTTACATGCAGCCTTGAAATGTGGCATTGATTTTGTTTTACAACAGAATCTTCAGGATTAGCTGATGGATCAGAAGTTGCAGGGGTGGCAAATCCAGGCTTATTTTTTTTTTTGGGGGGGGGTTGCTCCTCCCTCAGCTACTCTGTGTCAAATGGCATCTCTGTGGGTGCTGAAACAGGATATACTGACCTTCCCTGAAAATCTTAGGCCTAGGTGTTATAAGAATGGCCATGTTCAGACTAGAACCCATCTCTCTGAATTGTTTTTGTCCATTGACAAACACCTTGCTCAGAGCCATTCTGTAGGCAACAAGTGGGGCACCTGCAACATGTGTGTATTGATGTGTGCGAAGTGGTGCTGGGGAGCTTGCAATGCTTTCTCAGGCTGGAGGTTTCCCACAGTTTGTGAATGAGTGGGTGACTTTATAGATGTCTCTCACTCTCTCCATCCCCCTTTCCTAGCATTCTGTATCAGGGCTTCTCAGGCTGTTTGTTTTGAGACACCAGCAATAATCCACCACCACCCCTCATTGTGCCAGGGATCAGCACCATATTTCTGCCCACTGGCTACAGTTGATTCTTTCTTTCCTGGAAACTTGCCATGATCAGTAACCAATAAATCAATACAAGTGTAGTGTCTAGATCAAGGAAGTAATTCTGCTTTGGTGAGACCTCACCTGGAATAGCATGTTTAGTGCTGAACACCACAATTCAAGAAGGATGTTGACAAGCTGGAGCATGTCCAGAGGAGGGCAACCAACAGGGTGAAGTCTCTGGAAACCATGCCCTATGAGCAGCAACATTGTTTACCCTGGAGAAGAGAAGATTAAGGAGTGACATGATAGCCATGTTACAATATATGAAGGGGTGTCATATTGAAGATGGAGCAAGCTTGTTTCTGCTGCCCTAGAGTCTAGAGACTAGGACATGGGGCAATGGATACAAACTAGAGGAAAAGAGATTCCACCTCAACATTAGGAGGACCTTCCTGACAGTAAGAACTGCACGACAATGGAATATACTGCCCCAGAGAATGGTGGACTCTCCATCTTTGGAGGTTTTAAACAGAGGCTGGATGGCCATCTTGTTGGAGGTGCTTTGATTGTTTATTCCTGCATGGCAAGAGGTTGGACCTAATGGACCTTGAAGGCTTTTCAACTTTATGATTCTATGACCAGCACTGATTTATGGACCACCAATTTGAGTAGCCCTGCTCTATAGTTCTTTCCCTTTCTTATTGAATTTTCCATTTTCCCCTCAATCAGCATTTCATGGGTGCTGAATACACTCGTTCCTCATTTGCCAATGAAATTCAAAACATCTTCAAAACATCATCACCTGCCTCTCAGCACTCTAGAGTCAACTCACCCCATATTTAGAGGTAAGGATATAAACTGGCACTAGTTTCATTCCCAAAGGAAGTGGTTTTGTTCTCCAATGAAATTCCTCCAACAGCTGCTGTGAGTTGAAGGGGATCTCTGTTGCTGCTAAACTAGGATCCACTGAGCATACCTGGGAGTAATGCAAATAATTTGCATGCTGCTATGATCAAGTCTTTTAAATTTTGCAATTTTCAAAAACTATTTGCAGTTTGTTTTCTACACACACACACACACACACACACAATCCATGGGCATTTCTTTGGAAAAATGTTCCAACTTGCAAAGATTCTCAATGTAGAGGAATTCTATTCTCCAGGGTTTTATGATAACACGAGAAATCTCTTTTTTAAGATCTGAGCAATAGGATGAAATGAGCCCCAACAGCGACTTTGTTCTTCTAGCAGAAATTGTTCAAAGTTTAACAAGGCCCCAAGTCATGGATCCTTGAACAGGTTAAGCTTGAACTCTCCCTGGAAGCCAAGATGATCAAACTGAGGCTATTGTACTTTGGCCACATCATAAGAAGGCATGGCTCACTAGAAAAGGCAATAATGGTAGGAAATGTAGAAGGCAATAGAAAGAGAGCAAGACTGCATGCCACATGGTCAGATTCAATCAGAGAGGGCACAGGCCTGAATTTGTAGGATCTGAGCAAAGCAGTAGAGGACAGGGCATCAGGGCAGTTAACAATACCAACTCAAGGGCAGTTAACAACACCAACAAACAACTTTTCCCAGCATGAAAAGTACCATACTGTACTTGCATGCCATACAGTTATTAAAGATGAGCCTCTCAGAAAAAGAGAGGGAGAGGGAGAGGGAGGGAGGGGAGGAAGGAAGGAAGGAAGGAAGGAAGGGGAGAGAGAGAGAGAAATAAAGGAAGAAAGAAAGCCAAGTTAGCCCATTTGTACAGAAAAGGTAAATGGGAGCTTAGTCTACAGCAGGTTAGTGATGTGTGGAACAGTCCATTAATAACAGCCGGTTGATTTCAGCTGTTTACAAAATGAGATTACAACAGGCTTTTTGTAAATAAATGTATGCACGGTACACTGAAAACAAGTAAATGTTTTGCTGTCTCTCGGTGTGCACCGCAAAAGCCACGGCAGCACTTCCTTGCCTCTTTATAAATAAGGCTTCTCATGGACATAGTGTTCTAGCAAAGCAATTAAGGACAGTCAGATGTCATTGAAGCAAACCTAAACAGCCCTACCTGGTGGGTAAGATGACCACAAGAAGCCAAACATGCTTCTTTGTATATTAGTCCCTCAGCTTTAAATGAACATCCTCACTTCCATTATTGGTAACATTCCCCACTAACAGAGAATACACACACACACACACACACCTACCTCTAATGTAGGAGAGTGTTGCAACATCATGGCTGCAAGCTTCCAGATAAGCCTGTAAATCTGAACTGACCTCTCAATTCATACACCAACCTTAGACATCAGCCCTGGTGGCGCAGTGGTTAAATGCCTGTACTGCAGCCACTCACTCAAAACCAGAAGGTGGCGAGTTCAAGACCAGCAAAGGGCTGAAGCTCGACTCAGGCTTGCATCCTTCCGAGGTCGCTAAAATGAGTACCCAGATTGTTGGGGGGCAAATAGCTTACAATTGTAAACCGCTTAGACACTCCTTAAGGGTATGAAGCGGTATATAAATGAAGCTGTTTGTTTTTGTTTTAGACTTAATGGTATCTCTCAGCCATAGTTCTCACTGTTTAAAGTGGAATAGTGTGGTGGAGCAAAGGCTTACAGGGTCAAAATGGTACTTTTTGATTAGCAGGATGAAGATAGCATTTAGTAATAGCATATACAGCTTCATAGTGAGCACTCTCTAAGCAGTTTACAATCTGTAAGCCAATTGCCCTAAACAAGCTGGGTACTCATTTTACCAACCGTGAACCTTGGAGCCCTGAAATTGAACTCACAACCTTATGGCTGAAGTACGAGCATTTAACCATTGCGTCATCAGGGCTCTCATGTAGATAGCAATATAGCAAGTACATTTCTATACTGCTTATCATGCACTTAAGCATTTCCTAAGCAGGAGTATAAGCTAATTGTCCCTGACAAGCTAAAAACTCATTTTAGTGACCTTGGAGGGAAGCCAGGCTGTCGACCCTGAGCCCCTAACTGGTATTGAACTCACAATCTTCCAACTGTGAGTGAGTGGCTGCAGTACCAGTATTTAATCACTGTGCCACCAGGGCTCCTAATCTCTCATGAAGATGTCATCCAACCCCTCAGTTCCCTGTTGCCTCTGATCTTAGTAGTACACACAGTCGCTGGGAATGGGATGGACTTTTTCTGCAACAGTGTGGCTATCACTGCTAACACTTTTGTAATCCAGTTTATTTGGGATGGTTTGGCCTTCAACAGGTAATCAAGAACCATTAATTTTACAAATGAATCGTTCCTGCTGGAAGCCTGATGGGTAATATGCCACTGATAAGGATCAAGACAGCTGCCTGCCTTTTTTGGGACTCTGAGGTCATAGCTGTGGGGCTTATCTTGATGAATACCTGCAGTCTCAAATTTATCACTATAGCACTGGTAATATATCCTAGCCTACTTTATAAGGCAGATATCCTAAAGGCACCAAATCCCTTCAGATCTTGGAAGCTAAGCATGGTTAGCCCTGGTTAGGATTTGGATGGAGATCTCCAACAAATACCAGGTCTGTAGACTATATTTCAGAGAAGGTACTGGCAAAAAAACAAACAAACAAACAAACTTTGAGTATTCCATGCCTAAGAAAATCTTGTGAAATTTATGGGGTCACCATAAGTCAACAGATCACTTGAAGGTGTGTGGGTGCATGCACACACACACATACACACCATCCCCATGAGAACAAAGAACACTTTCCCCGCACTTTTAAAAACAATTTTTGTTTCAAAAGACTTGTATGAAGTGTCTAGTATTTAGGGGGGAAAACAATCTAGTGCTGACAAGTGAGTATACGAAAGATTTGTGTAATTTAATGGAGATAGCATTTGAAGCACAGTTAAGTAGACAAGAAAAATGCACAGTGTCTATTATTTAAGAAAAGAACTGACAGGAAAACGCAAGCTGTTCTAAACTGACTTCTGATGACCACCAGGCCCCAGTCTGTATAAAAGAACTTCTACCAGTCTATCTTCATAAACCAGTCTGTTGACATCCATGGCTACAAAACTTTGCTGGAGAGAATATTTTTCCTCTCCTTTTAAAGTCAGATTGCCTTGTGTTGGTCTTTCCTGTATTTACATTTTACTGCAAGAGAGTTTTCATTTGTGGTCACTTAATTATGTTATAGAATCCCCATCAAGATTCCTTGCGGGTCTTTCTGTTGTTTCAGAATCAGAGCTGAGATTCCTCACAGCAAACATCTGGGCAGATGCTAGTGCTTCTTATAACACCAGGTAACCCTTGTTGTCTAAGCTATAGGATCAAATGTCTTGGGTGACCTTTAGAGCCTCCAGTTGACCCTTGGCTCATATTACCTGGGATCTAAGCCAGGCAAACTGATCTCTGTTTCTGCAAGGAGGCCATTCAGGAATGGCACAATAAAAACAGTCATGCATGGCCTCAATGAGAGCTTCTCTCACCCCTTTTGTCTTTTCATGTAGTAAATTATGAAGAATGACAGCAGTTCCACATGCATTTAATGGGAACATCCCCATTAAAGCCAAGGTGTAAGAATGGTAGCCTACTGCTTTTTATTGTCATGATAGGAGATGGGTTCAGTATAAGGCTGTCCATATATTTCATAATAAGTGCTACCAAGTATATTTTCTCTGCATGTAGTGCAGTCAAACAGCATATATGGTGAATCCCCAATTTAGTTATCTTGACTGCTACATTGCCTCTCATCTCAACCTCGATTTCCTATGCTTTCTGGTAGGAGGAAGAGCTGCTGTCTTCCTTCTCTTTTCAGAGCATAGGCCAGCACTTCAACTCATTACATTTTTGGACCATAATTCCCAGAATCCTCCAGGCTAGTGGAAACTATAGCTCAAAAAATTAACATGACCCAGTTTTGGAATTGACACAGTTGGTTATTATCAGCAAGACTTAAATTATTCTTTGTATCACTACAGGAAGCCTCCACTTACCAATGAGTTAGAGGCTGCAGCACTGTCAGAAACTGGAACTGTCAGAAAGGTGTGGGGAACATGAGGGAATTATGGTGGCTTGCTTAAAACTGTGCCTGTACTTGTGCCTGTGTGTCCTTGCACCCACACTGCTTGCAAATTTTCTCAGGCACCTTGGTGCCTTTCCCTCCTTCCCTACTCACTCACTCCATTCACACCATCTCTATCTACTTCTCATATTGCACCCCCAATATCAGATGGGGGAGTGGAGGCAAAAATCTATCTACAGCAATAGGGAAGAGGGATCTGAGGTCAGATCTTCCCTTCTGCTATTTAAAGATTGTGCTGTGAAGTACTCGTGACCACACTGCCGAGGAAAGATGTCACAAACTGCATAATTCAAGCTATGACCACCATCACCACCCACCACCATTGAATCATAGAATTGCTATATTGGGCAGAACTCCACGACTAGTCCAGTGCAAGCACCAGCCAAAGCAGAAAATCCACTACTAAAGCATGCCTGGCTATCCAACCTCTGTTTAAAAACAAATAAATTTCCATCACCCTCTGGGATAGTCTGTTCTACTGATGAATAGCTCTTGCCATCAGGATGTGATTTCTAATGGAGTCAATCTTCTTTCCTGTAATGTGAATTTCTTGGCTAGGGCCCTATTCTCTGGAGCAGCGCAAAGCAAACTCATTTTATTTTCCACATGGTAGGTCTTCACATACCTGAAGACATATCAGCTATGATTTTCCCCTTTCCAACTAAACACATCCTGCTCCCTTATCCATTCCTCAAACATCTCAGTTGATAAATTCTAGCTTGTCAATATCTTTCTTAATCTGTGATAGACTTGACAGAGTGCTCTAAGCAGAGTGCTCCAAAAACAGTATACATGGTACTATTATTTCCTGTGATCCAGACAGCATACATCTGTTCATGCACTTTTGAATTGAATCTGCTACATCACACTGTTGCCTCACATTTGGCTGGTGTCCATCCTAACCTGAGATCCTTTTCATATGTACTATTGCATGCTACCAAGCTAAGTTTCATTTGCTGATGATGACAGTGACAACAACGACAACACTTTTCAACAAAGCACCAAAAACAACATTCAATTAAATATATGTTCAATAGAAAAAAATTTGGAAATCAAATCAGATAGCATAATTAAAGCCAGAGCACTGAAATAAGTTACTTTGGGTGAATATTCAGTTCCCAGAATCCACTCAACCCACGTGGCTGCTTATCTTTTTAATAGCTGTATTTTTTTATAATTGCTCATAGTTCAAAAGAGAGTTTAATTGTTTTTTAACAATAACTTTTTGTATGTTTTTACCAATGTGTGTATTTATCTATATCTTTTTCACTGTTTGGAAGCTGCCTTGAGTCTCAGTTCTTGAAGAAATCTGATATACAGTGGTCCCCCGGCTTACAAATCCCCCAGGTTGCGAAAACCCCAGGATCCGAAAGCGGCGGGACCACTATTGTATCCCCCGGGATCCGAAAGATCCCCCGGGATATGAAGAAAAAAAACCACGCGGCCCCTTTAAATCGGCCGCGTGGTCCGTTGGCGAAAGCGGTCCCCCAGGAAACAAAAGCTTCCTAATCCCGGAACGGATTACCTTCGTAACCCGGGGGACCACTGTATAGCAAGTTTCACTGATCCAGCTGGTCTCTTCTAACTAGGCCTAACAGTTGAACTTAGAACCATTAAGTTTACTGCATTGTGTTCTCAGTACGTTCTCAGAACACAATGCAGTAAACTTACATGTTTCTCAGGTAAGCCATACGTAGCCTATCATGTGATTCTCTCATCCTCTTGGCCTAGAGCACACCACATTGCTGAAAGAGTTTAAGGCTGTAATTCTCAATACAGTTTACTAAGAAGGAAGTCACACTGAGTATAATGGAACACACTTTTGCATAAACCTATGTAGGGTTGTACTGTATAAGACTAGCATTTGTCTCTCTTGTAATCCCATAGTCTTCCTCCACAAATTGACCAACATATCTTTTCAGTGCTCCACTTAACTTATAGTGATGAGTGACAGAATAAGAAAGTCTAGGGAAAGAAATGCATCATAAGATGGCTCAAAATAAAAGAATGGGTGGGTTAAAATATTGCCAATTTATAGGCAAACAGGGATCCTAGGATCTGTGTGCAGAGCTCAGATGTAAGATAAAACAATATTCAAACCAGTCAATAAAAAAGCAGATGTTGCCAATATGTACTAGGCTAAGAAACCTTGGAACCTTATTTTGCTGTGGTACATCGAGGTTACAGTCTATATTGGACAACTAACTACTTACCTTCACTGGATGTGCCCACTCATTTTGCTATTCCTTCTATGCTGTTACAATAGCATCTCTTGACCACTGAAGAAGACCCAGTGTCGAAATGTGTTTGGTCATTTTTTGCCTCTTTCTTATTTATAATGGGCTTGTACTATTATCCCTCCCATTTGTATCTCTGGAGTTGTTGAATACTTTACCTTATCTGTATCTTGTATGTCCAACATTTCCCTTCACTTTGCCTATTCGTTGGGATTATAGTTTCTTAGCCTAATACATATTGGCAACATCCGCTTTTTTATCGACTGCTTTGAATATTATTTTATCTTACATCCAGCCTCTGTACACAGATCTTAGGAACCCTGTTTGCCTATAGATTGACAAAAATTTTAACCCACCCATTTTTTTATTTTGTTCCCAATGAAATTAAGCCATCTTATGATGCATTTCTTTTCCTAGACTTTTTTGTTCTACCAGACTCCATTCAGGTTTAGGGTTACACTTCTGTGTTTTTTGACAGAATAAGAAAACAAAGATCCATGTGCTCCAGAACATTCAACTGTTTCTTTCTCTCTCTCTCTTAATGTAATGTTAAAATAGTAAACATCCATTTGGGAGCATTTTTAGATTAAAAAAAAACTTAAACAATAAAACTAAGTTTATGTGCACTTCATCTTAAAAAGAAATTCAAACCCTCTCATCCAACAAGGAATCCAAACAGAACAAGCCCGAGGCAGGATTATATTGATGTTACTTAACCCTGACAGATATGACTCAGAGCTGACTCAGCATGTGGCAGATAACAGGCACATTTAGAAACAGATTCCAAAGGTTTAAAAACTTTCAAAACCTCCTACTGGGTGGATTCAAGGAAAAGCAGATGGTTGTTGTCAGAGTTCTCATCAGCAAAGAACAGACTAGGAAATGTTGGATTCTAGACAGAATGCAAAAATATTATTAAGAGCGTTGTATATGCACATGTTGTATATGTGCATTCACCCACCCACTCGCCCACCTACACCTCTGTCCATATGGCATTACATCTGTGCTGCCTTATGAGATGAATGAAGAAGTATGTTTGGGTGTGATGTCTATGAATGACAACTCCAGGGTCAGGTTGTGCTATGTGACTCAAACAGCAAAGTCTCATGCAGTCGTTATTTAGCATACCTTCCAACTGTCCTGATTTGGCAAGGACAGTCCTGATTAATCCTCTATAATTTCACTTTTTGAGCTACTTTTAAAATGTCTTAGGGGCTGTGCAGACTGCCCCTAAGTGGTGGCCTGCAGTCACCTTCAGCTGTGCTGGATCGGGGCTGCAGCAACTGCACACCTTGGCCCCAATCTGGTCTTTCCAGGGTGCAAAAAGGAGCCGCAAAAAGTGGCTCCTTTTTGCCTCGTGGAAAGGGGGTGATAGCCATGGGGCTGTGGCTTTAAGGTGCTCCTTTGGTGCTGCATCATGTGGACACAGTGCCAGAGGAGCACCGTGATGCCATGTGCTGTGTGGAGCAGCATGTGGCATCACACTGCTCTGGGAGTGGAGTCAGGGCATGCATTATGCGGATGCCACACCTGGCTCTGCCCCCAGGCCAGCCTTCATGGCTGGTCTGCACAGCCACTTAATTTCTCTGACCTCCTCCCACTTTACTCCTTTGTCCTTAGCTTATTTCAGTTGTTTCAAACTGAGTTCAAACTGAAATTTACATAAATTTAAAGCAGACAATGAAGACATTAAAATACCTCAAATTGTCCATACCTTGGCTTAGTCATTAATCAGAATGGAGATTGAAGTCAAGAAGTCACAAAATAGACTAGGACTTGGCAGGGCAGCTATGAAGGTACTAGACAAGATCTTGAAGCACAAAGGTATATAATTGAATTCTAAAGTTAGGATTTTACATGCTATCATTATCTCCAGTTTATGCATATGGTTGTGAAAGCTGGACAGTGAAAAAAGCTGATAGGAAGAAAATCAGTTTCATTTGAAATGTGGTGCTGGAGATGGATACTATGGACTACTAAGAGGACAAATGAATGGGTCCTGGAGCAAATCAATCCTGAACTCATTCTAGAAGCCAAGATGACTAAACTGAGGCTGTCGTACTTTGGGCAGATCATAAGAAGACACGAGTCACTAGGAAAGACAATAATGCTTGGTAAGGTAGAAGGCAGTAGGAAAAGAGGAAAATCATATTCCAGAGGGATAGACTTAGTCAAGGAAGCCAAGGGTGTTGGTGATAGGGCGACTGGTGGTCTCGCTTTCATGAGGCCACCATAAATCAAAGTCTATGTGATGACAATTAATAACAATGATTCAGGTGTGCTCTATTAACATACGAAGTGGGCTGCACACAAGTGTTCTGCTCCCAGTTCTGTTGTTCTCCCAATATTGAGAACACTGAGCCTGAAGAAGAGAGTTTCCTTAAGCATGGATGCTATCTCCATGCAATTGGACACTGATGATGATGATGATGATGATGATGATGATTTATTTATAGCCCACCCAATCACGAAGAATCCAGGAGGATTACAACAGTAAAGAAAATACATAGCAAATAACAATAACAATAAAAATAATATAAGAAATCACAATAGCAATAAATAGGAAAAAGAATACATAGCAAGTAACAACAGCAATAAAAATAACAATGAAAACTGCATAGAAATTAACATAGCAGATTAATAAAGTACAAAATTAATCCCCTTCTTAACCCCCATCCCAATCCTAAAATAAAAGGATGTTAAGATACACAATCTTAAACTTTACAATCTAAACCCACTCAGATTTGCAAATTTTTTTTGCTGTTGTAGTTGCTGCTGTTGTTCTTGTTATCATTATTGTTGTTATTTGTTCTTGGTTGTCAGGGAGATCATCCACATGGAGGAAAAGCTCTACCATTCTCAGACTCTTCACTGTCTGTTTGAAGACTAGGAAAAGAGAATAGTGGGGCTAGCCTGCTTCTTTCTTTCTTTGTTGACTGAATGTACTTAAAATAGTGATTGAATAGGGCTCACTTAATGTGAGCATGAAGTAATATTATGACTGCAAAGAAATACTAAAACACTGATATCTATCGGAAATGAGCATCTAGCTCTAGGACAAGTCCAACAGTACCCAGTCAAAAAGTGGTCTTCAAGCCTGGGTATGTTTTTGTGACTCAGACCAATGTGACTCAACAGGAATCTATGAATTCATTCAAAATCAGGGCAGGGAGGGGGATTCAAATCCTTGAGAAGGCAAAAGACCACTTGACTGAGTGAGTAACGACTGAGTTTCATGATATGACCTGCCTACAGCAGTTTATCATCACTGCTGAAAGTTGCCATCAAAATGGACAGCTTTAAAAAAGGATCAGGCAAATTCACAGAGATTGTGGGTTATCTGTTACATATTGTTAGTATCAGAAAGCAGTACATCTCTCCATATTGTCTATTGAGAAAAGTGAGATGGAGGGTCCTGTTGTACTCATGTCCTCCTTATCAGTTTCACATAGATTGCCATGGTCGAAAGACGATGCCAGATGAGAGCAGCCTTTGGTTTAATCCATCAAGGCTGTTATGTTCTTGTAATGAAAAGCAAGAGCAGTTATTTGGCAACTGAAGCTTTGGAACTGAGGATGCCACTCAACATTTACATGGTAGTAACTCCACTTTTTCTAGTAGGACTTGCTTTGACGTAATCGTGCCAAGTGCTGTTTATATTCCAGTGCATGGAGATTAAAGCTTCAGGCTTCCTTAAAATTTGAATACACATAACGTTTTGCAGTATCCATTTTAGCTTAATCCCACATCCACTAACGATGAAGGTCACTTCGCATATTAGTAAAATTCCAGTGATTTTGTAGATTGAAGGTAATTTCATGGGGGTGGAGGCCAATTTCTCTCCACATTCCCCCCATGGGCTGTCCCCCCCCCCCCATAAGCCCAAATACCTTTGTTTTCTTATGTAGTCCTTCCTAAATAGTGACTGGAAGTGATGTTAGCACATTACATAGAGTCACTATCTTTAGGAGAACAGAACAAAATTGAGGTTTGGGGGTAAAATGTGCCATGTGGTCCGGGTGTCTGTGCATATTTTCACACATTCAGGGATTTTCTTCACAGTCTTCAAGGGAAATTGACCCAAAGTCTTGCCCATTTTTATAAAAAATATCTGAATGCTGTACTCTGACTAACAGGACAACAGACCTTTGTCACTCTCAGTTGTTGCTGCTTGGTAAAACAGGATTGGGAAGGTTAGGCAGGAAACATTACTTAGTTAAGAATACTAATTACTTTATCTAAGATCTCACATTTATTTTGTATATTTTTACTCAATTTGAATATGATTTGGTTTCCACTATGTGTTATGTGTTACATGCTTGGTATGTGCACATGCTCTATGCCTCATTCTTTGCTCCCTTTGAAGTGACAAAATTACATGCATATATTGCATATATATCATGTTATATATTTCATCATAGCTTGCCTGTGTACAACTATACTCTGCTCTATGCATAGCATTTCTAGTTTCATCAACATGTGAAACAAGTATGTGCAGAAAATGTACAAAACTCTAAATTTTATAATAATGACACAGCTATTAGTTGAGCAATCTCTTAGTAGAGGGGTTGTCTTCCTTTTCACATAATGCAGAAACTCTTCCAGGACTGAATGGACAAAGAATGGCTCTACTATAGCATAGCAGATGCTACCAGTCACTCCAATTCCCTGGAGTATATTTATTCTGTCAGTTTTAATGACATTTGGCTTGTTGATGGATCTTCAAATAGGCAATCTTAGCAGTGTGAGACTGCAGACATACTATCATTAATGTGAATGAAGTCTACTTTCCTTGTTAAGACTTTATTTCATCCTTTGTGCAAAATGAATGAAACAAGTTGAATTTAATTTTAGCGATGCAACTCATATTATGGTCCCAAAACTAGCGTTCATGTTTAGTCCCAAATTTTACCAATTCAGCATTTAGAAAAACTGAAACAATTGTGAACTGATGGAGATTTTTTTAAAATCCACATCTTGCTCTTCCACCTATGTCTTGATTTTTTTAAAAAAATGTTTTTAATCATGAAAATAACCCCTGCAATCTTACATGAGTCACTCTCTTTGCTCCCCATTTTTAGACATGACTGTGCTCAGATTGCAGTTTTCCTGCTGTGGAATTGCAGACACACCAGAGGCACTGAATTAAACCCTTAAAAAGCAAGAATGAGAACACCTAACTGATCTTGAAACTGATGCAAGTTCAGCTTCTGAACCCATCAACCTAATTTCAGTGTCTTCTTCAGAACAACTTCATCACCTGGCAGAAGACCACTAAACTGAGCTTCCAAAAGTTTACACAAATAGCTGGGCCCTCAGTTTTTTCTTTGTCCAATGGCATGACCAGAAGGGTAGCCCTGCATAATTTCCAACTAGTGCTCTGTATCATTTGCAAGTGAACTGCTTGTCATCTAACCAGACACCAGCCTAGCTTAGGGCCCTGAACAAATGCCTTGCCCTGTAGGGAGCAACACAACATATTTTGGAGTTCAGAAGGTGGGGGCACCCTAATTCTTCTCCTGTCCTCCACCAATTTGGTTCATGGGCCATAATTTCACATAAGTAATGTTGACACTATGGGAAATGTAATGATAACTTCCATACTGAGACGAGGGAAAAACTGAAACCATTGTGCCATGCTGCAGGCAAAGTGAGAGTAGCAAAACATGGACAAACCACTTGAGTCTCTCTGATCTGAAGAGCACTGCTCCTGCTGTCCCTCATTCTTCCAGGGACCTTATCAGACACACTTTTGCCCCCAATGTGGGCACGGGTGAGGAAGATGCATGGGTGAGTGAAAAAGCATTTTATCACATGCCATACTGTCCTCAAGGCCCTAAGCCATCCCCGATCAGGGCTCAGGTGCGTGAATTTTGAAAAACAGAAACTTTCCAGTGGAGAAAAATCATGTTGCTGAGCCCTGATCAGGGATGGCTTAGGGCCAGGCGATGGCATGGTGCTGCCTTGAGGACAGTGCAGCATGCAATAAAATGTGTTTTCACTTGACCATGCGTGTCCCCTGTCCGTGCCCAGATCGGAGGCAAAAGCTTGTGCAATAAGGTCCCAGGTTTGCCCTCTTTTCTTCAATTCAGATCATTTGCATTTGCTGCCTGCTCTGCTCCCAGAGGCCTAACTCCCACCCTGCAATTGCACTGGAAGGCCAACTCAATATGGCCTCTGATCTGCTGCAGGATAACATGGCAAGTCCTCTTTTGCAGTAATGCTCTGTGTAACATGGTTGTATCTGAAGCTTTTTAGTCTGCAGGTGTAAGTGTGTGACTTTATGCAAGGTATGCAGAAATTGGACCAGGAGACAATTTTGTCCAAATAATACCAAAACATGGGTTCATCCTATGAAGCTGAATGGTGGGAGGTTCGTGAAAGATAAAGAGAAGTAATTTTCCACACAACAAATAAGTGAACTACAGAATTCACTGTCACAAGATACAATGATGGCTGACAACTTGTATGAATTTAAAAGGTGCCTGGATAAATTCAGGTTTATCCAGTCAATGGCTGTTACAGGTATACTTCAGCTAGTAAAACCTCTGACAAAGCAATTTCTTTTTACATACTTTTTTACAACTACCCAACTCCTTCCCCATTTCCTTCTCATGCTCTGTCTAGCTGGAAGTGTTTTTGTTTTGTTTTTTGCAGCACTGGCATTTTGAGGCTAGTGAAGGACTGGAGAAAAAGATTTTTATTGTTGAGTCGTGGTTGCATGTCCACAGGAATAAATGTAATGTAGCTTAAGCTGGGAGAAAATAGGATTCTACTCTAGCTGCTCCTACTGCCTGCCTACAAGAGGCAAGACAAGGAGCAGCTGCCTCCAGAATACCTTACTGAACATGGATGAGCAGCAGGGAGAGGGAGAGGGAGAGGGACGGAGGGAGGGATCAGATTTGCTTGCCTCAACAGCTACCCCCAGCATGATGAAAAAGTATTGATCTAAAAATCTGGCCACAAAAATGGGAATAATAAGAAAAGTGGAGGTGAAAAAAAATCATTGCTGGATACATTTTGGAAGAAGTTTTCAAATGTCCAGAAAGTTGAAAATGTTTTTATTTACTCATGTCAAATCTGCCTGGCCTGATTGTTTCATTTCACACTTACATATTGTTAGTGCTGGATATAAAGTTTGCTGAAACATATTGAACTGCTCTTCTTTCTCTTCTTTTTTGTAATGTAGGACCTTATCACTTTTCAAGTTATTTCCTCCTCCTGCTGTCTTCCATCCCTCCTAAATTGAAAGTCAAGTTGTCTGATCTTTTAAGTCATTAATTAGAAGATCCGCCTTCTTTCTTTCTTTCTTTCTTTCTTTCTTTCTTTCTTCCTTCCTTCCTTCCTTCCTTCCTTCCTTTTTTTGCACCATAAATTCATTCTCATCAGTACACAGATCTTTTGGTACCAATTTTTGTGTTAAAGACATCAAGCCCAGGAATATATCTATTTCATGAACTTAGGTATTTTATGGTCAGGATAGCTATATATCAACCCCAATTGATAATCAAGGTTGAGAGAACACACCTAACAGAAGGGACAGTTACACATAGATCATGCCTGTGGGTTTCTCATTGGCAACTGATTGACCACCATGGGAATGGAATGATGGGCTAAGGACTTTTCTCAACATCCAGTAGGGTGGCTCTTAGGTTCTTATGCTGCTGTTTCAAAGGGACTTGGGGAAGGAGGCGAGCTCCATTTTAAGAACCACCTAATCCTGTAGTTTCATGTGACTGCCTTCTAGGCACTGGAATGTTTTGAGAGAAAGATAGGCTCCTCCTCCTCCTCTCTTCCATCCCTCCTAAATTGAAACTCAAGCTGTCTGATCTTTTAAGACATTAATTAAAAGATCTGCACTTTTTTTTGCACCATAAATTCATTCTCACTAGTCCACAGATCTTTTGCTGCATGTTGTACACACAGTTCTATATACACAAACCAATACTAGATCAGATCACATATGGGAACAAAATGTGAGCTCCAGCTACATACACAGAGAGAGAGATTGAGAGAGAGAGAGAGAGAGAGAGAGAGAGAGAGAGAGAGAGAGAAGCTTTGATGTTTTGCCTCCATCTGTCCAGGATTTTGTGCACGCGCTTATGGAAACAAGCTCAGAAAGAGAAATATCTGTGGTGTGAGTAATGTACAGTGGGTCCTTGGTATCCACTGGGGTTTGGTTCCATGACTGCCCATGGACACCAAAATCCATAGATGCTGAAGTCCCATTATATACAGTGGCACTGTAAAAGGATGTCCCTTACATAAAATGGCAAAATCAAGGTTTGTTTTTTGGATTCTTTTGTGTCTGAAAATTTTTGAAGTGTGGATGGTTGAAACTATAGATGCAGAACCTGTGGATATGGAGGGCTGACTGCATAAGCATCCTTCAGCACTTAAATAGGAATTAGAATTGTTTACTTCCACCCTGGAGAAATCTCAAATTCAGAACTGAATTATACTTTGTTGAGATATGTGTGTCCCAGTCAAAGTGGGAGTTCTCCAAATTAGAGTGACCAGAACATTCCTGGACCTGCTGGATGTCAAACTCAGCCAAATCCTCAAGGTCTAGCAAATTCCTCACTTGCCTGGAAGACAATTTCATTGTCCAACAGGTGGAAGAAGCAACAAGGGGATCAGCCATCTTAGATCTTATCTTAACCAACTGGGAAGACCTAGTTGATGGGGTGCAAGTGGTGGGATCCTTAGGTGGAAGTGACCATGTTCTCCTGGAGTTTGTTATACAAGGGAAGGGAGAAGTCAGGCATAGTCAGACACGCACTCTAAACTGATTTCAATAAACTTAGAAAAATACTGGGGGTGATCCCATGGTCAGGAATACTAAAAGAGAAGGGAGTTCAAGACGGATGGGAGTTTCTCAAAAAGGAGATACTGAAGGCGCAATTTCAAACAGTTCCAATGAGGAAGAAAAATGGGAGATGTCTCAAGAAGCCAGGATGGATGACTAAGGAACTTTCAACTGAGCTAAGTTTTAAACGGAACATGTATAAGAAATGGAAAAATGGGGAAATCATCAAAGATGAATTCAAACAAATAGCAAGCATGTGTAGGGATAAAGTCAGAAAAGCTAAAGCGCATAATGAACTCAGGCTTGCTAGAGAAGTTAAGAACAATAAAAAGGGCTTTTTTGGATATGTCCGCAGCAAAAGGAAGAAGAAGGAAATGGTAGGACCGCTGCGTGCAGAAGATGGCAAAATGCTAACAGGGGACAGAGAAAAGGCAGAATTACTCAACACCTTCTTTGCTTCAGTCTTCTCAGAAAAGGCAAAAGGTGCTCAACCTAAGGACAATGGGGAAGAAGACGGAATAGGGGAATTTCAACACAGAATAAGTAAAGAGATAGTACAGGAATACTTGGTTAACCTAAATGAATATAAGTCTCCAGGACCAGATGAACTACATCCAAGGGTATTAAAAGAACTGGCAAATGTAATATCGGAACCAATGGCTATAATCTTTGAGAAATCCTGGAGAACAGGAGAAGTCCCAGCAGACTGGAGGAGGGCAAACGTTGTTCCCATCTTCAAAAAGGGAAAAAAAGAGGATCCCAACAATTATCGTCCAGTTAATTTGACATCAATTTCAGGAAAGATTCTAGAGCAGATAATTAAACAGAGAGTCTGTGAACATTTAGAAGGGAATGCCATAATCACAAAAAGCCAACATGGGTTTCAGAGAAACAAGTCTTGCCAGACAAATCTGATCTCTTTTTTTGATAAAATTACCAGTTTGGTAGATGAGGGGAATGCTGTGGATATAGTTTATCTTGATTTCAGTAAGGCCTTTGACAAGGTTCCCCATGACATTCTTGCAAACAAGCTTGTAAAATGTGGGCTAGACAAGGTAACTGTTACATGGATTTGTAACTGGTCGACTGGCCGAACTCAAAGGGTGCTCAACAATGGCTCCTTTTCATCCTGGAGAGAAGTGACAAGTGGGGTCCCACAGGGTTCTGTCCTGGGCCCAGTGCTATTAAATATCTTTATTAATGACTTGGATGACAGAATTGGGGGCATACCTATCAAATTTGCAGATGACACCAAATTAGGAGGAGTAGCCAATACTCCAGAAGACAGGATTGAAATTCAGAATGACCTGAATAGACTAGAAAGCTGGGCCAACGCTAACAAAATGAAATTCAATGCGGAGAAATGTAAGGTACTGCACTTAGGACGAAAAAATGAAATGCACAGATATATGATGGGGGACATCTGGCTGAATGAAACTATGTGTGAAAGGGATCTAGGAGTCCAAGTAGACCACAAGCTGAACATGAGTCAACAGTGCGATGCGGCAGCTAAAAAGGCCAATGCAATTTTAGGCTGAGTCCATAGAAGTATAGTGTCTAGATCAAGGGAAGTAATAGTGCCACTCTATTCTGCTTTGGTCAGGCCCCACCTGGAATACTGTGTCCAGTTCTGGGCACCACAATTCAAAAAGGATGTGGAGAAACTGGAGCGGGTCCAAAGGAGGGCAACTAAGATGGTGAAGGGACTGGAATCCATGCCCTATGAGGAACGCCTTAGGGAAGTGGGGATGTTCAGCCTGGAGAAGAGAAGGTTAAGAGGTGATATGATAGCCCTGTTTAAATATTTGAAGGGATGTCATATTGAGGAGGGAGCAAGCTTGTTTTCTGCTGCTGCAGAGACTAGGACACGGAACAATGGATATAAATTGCAGGAAAATAGATTCCACCTCAACATTAGGAGGAACTTCCTGACAGTAAGGGCTGTTCGACAGTGGAACACACTCCCTCGGAGCGTAGTGGAATCTCCTTCCTTGGAGGTCTTTAAGCAGAGGCTGGATGGCCATCTGTCAGGGATGCGTTGATTTGGAGTTCCTGCATGGCAGGGGGTTGGACTAGATGGCCCTTGTGGTCTCTTCCAACTCTATGATTCTATGATTCTATGATTCTATGACCTGTCAGGGGAAAGACAAAGATACAGACAGTATGCCTCGAAAAATTGATAACATTTTCCCTCCAACTCTCCTTGCTCAGAAAACACAAAATCATGGAATAGGGTTGTCAGTCTCTGCTTATTTTCATCTTGATTGAAAAAATGAATAGTTTCAATTTTTTTTTCTCTGCTGGCCAAAGTCATTAGATTTTCATGATGATTTTTCACCATAGGAGTTTTTGTGTGTGTGTGTGAAAAGTTTACACAAAACCTGGGAGGACTGGACAAAGTCTAGGTTTCTGGACAGAAAAAAATTATACAAAATATATTGGCTTTTATGCACAAAATATTGCTTTTTTCCACAAAAACCTTTTTTGACCCAAGCACAGTTTTCTACACAATAACCAACAAAAATTCCTCAACTGTTAAACATTTCATGGCCATGGACTATTTTCCTCAATAGAAATGCTCGATATATCCAGACACATTTTTTCATCAAGAACAAAATTATCTGAGAGCAGTCTTGACATCCCTAGTGGGGAGATGAGGAAAGAAGAGCAAAGGATGCAGTTTTATAACTGGCAGCTCTAGCTTGTAAATGGTTTAATCAGGGCTCTCCATCCCAGTGTTGTGTCTAGGGGCTGGGACAGTAAAGCAATGTAGCAGAGAAACAAAAGCACAACCTTCTAGTAAGGACACAGGTCAAGATCTGTACAGAAATTTTGGCATATAGCTTGCAACACCAGAACTTTATGAAGGGGAGTAGATTATTGGTTTGTTCACTATGTTTCTTGGTATGGAATGCATATTGAACCAAGGTGGGAGTAGGGGTGGGAGAGAGAATGATGTTTTGTACATGCCCATGCTTTGGTCAGTAAAGTGGAGAGGCCCTCTGTGAAGGGGTATTTAACTGTCGGTGATGTATGACGTGAGAAAATATTTAGGCAAGGAAAATGGCTGGTACAACCAACTGACTACACTTCATTTTTATTTGGCCAGTGCTTTTCCAGTCCATAGACTCCTAGAGCCTTATCACATTAAACAAATCCCACCCAGAAACGGAATTTTAGAAGTAGAGAAAACCCACAAATGCGGGATGATTTTCAGATGCGTTTCTCCCAAAAAGAAATAACGCAAAAATAAAGGAATGGAAAGTGGACCCAAATGACACCTTTTTACTTTTGGGACATTCCCAAAAACATGTCAGGTTTGTCCACTTTCTGTTTGCTATATTTTCTCATTATTTCTGTTTGGGAAAATGTTGTCTGAAAAACCTCCTGCATTTGCGGGTTTTTTTCTACTTTTAAATCCTGTTTCTGAGCGGGATTCATCTAGTGTGATAAGGTCCATAGAACACTTGTTTACCAATCACCAGCTGACTGTAGTCTGAGCAGGGGTGGCCTCATCTGAGACACTCTGGAATGATATGTTCCTTTCTCAAACTATAAACTGTCTCTGCTGTAGACCTGACAAGTGTCTCTCTGTCCTACATAAATTGTGCATTTCTTAACTCAAGTGTGTGCTGGCTATGATGACTGGGAAGGGGTTGAGTTGTGGGAAATCTGAAAAATAACTTTTGCAAGAACTGAATTCATTTATTAAACATCTGTTTCTCCACTATTGCCAGTAGCTGATGATTCTTCATAGGGGAATATTTTTATAATACAGGCCCTCAACCTTCCCCCTCTTCCTGCACCCTCTCATTGCCAGATGAGTGGCAGGTGAGCAGCAAACATCCATTTCCATAAAACCTTCACCATCAACATCTATGTACTATTAAAAAAATGACAATCCAAATGTCACAGGAGAAGAATCTTCACTGAATCATTGTGCCCAATCGTGTGTATGTCAATGAAATTATCTGCTCCAGTAGGCCAATCCTTTCTGATGGATTGAATAAGGTAAGCCACAAATACAAGCTCTCCTCACTTCACTGAACAGGCTTGCAAATGAGCTCAGCTGCCACAACAGTGGGCCTTCCATGAGCTGGAAGTACCACTGACAATTCTTCCTTCCATGGTCACAGTGGTTACACAGATGATAACCAGCGATTTAATTTACACCCAGATGGGCATTGCCAGTATGTTCAGATTTTGACAAACCAGTGTACTTTTAAAAAATAATTTTAAAAATGCTTATACTTTGCAGAGGCTGCGATACAGCAGCCACCCATCCAACACTGAGTAATTTCACTGATTTCAATGCAATTAAATATCCACCCAGCTGCTACCATATTTTTATAGTAGTGTGGCACCACCACCACCCCAGCATTTGCCTGTTAAAACAAAGTGTGTAGGGCGTGTGTGTCTTCTTTACAAACTGATTAGTAGTTGCAAGAGGCTTCCAGGAGGGTGAATTACACTTGTCCCTCCATATTTGCTAGGTTTAGGGGCACAAGACCCCCATGAATATGGAAAAACCACAAATAACAAAAATACCATGTTTTTACCTGAGAGGACACCTCTCTAGGAATCTCTAGGTCCTCCAGTGCAACTCTGTGGTCAACGTCCAACAGACACTGACCATAGAACTGCACTGCAGGAGCTCAAATGCCTAGTAGAGTATTCTCTCTAGGAATCTCTAGGTCTTTCAGTGCAACTTATAGTTAAAGTTGACCATAGAGTTGCACTGGAGGACCTAGATTTTCCTAGAAAGATATTAATCAAATCTGTGAATAATCAGATCCGCAAATATCAAAACCACAAATATGGAGGGATGAGTTTACTTGTATTTAGGGAAATACTTCCCCCACACTGCTGCCAGCACTGCCAAATGACAGGGGGGTGGGGTGTTGATGCATGATCAAGTGCGTTGATGCACAACCAAGTGGGAGCATACGTCACACCACATTTTGGTGTCCTTGGTTGCTATGCATTGTGGCCACCAATTTGGCCACCACTCAGTAGTTCACGAGTGAGATAGTTTTTCCAATTTTTATGATAACATCTTGGTTCAGTACAAATCTCATGAGCATGAGCAAGTGATATTTGTACTTTCATGGCATTTTATTCTCATCAAACTGGAAATCTATTAAATCCATGTCCTCCAGAGTTCAAGTGTCTTCTGCTCTACAGTATTCTTCAACTGCTAGTTGCACAAAGCCTTCTCCATTCTGCTACAGTCCAGCAATCTGCTCCAGGACCAAGCTACCCATCAATTGTCTTTTTCATTTACTTGGACAGATAAAAATTTGTAAAGACCTTTCCTCTGAATGTGTCATTCATTCATCTTGTTCCAGTATGACCAGCCTAATGGCCTGGACTTCAGATCACAGTAAGATCCACCCCATCTCATAGTTTTGTCCTTGAACAAATTGCATGAATGACCCATTCTGGTATTACATTGCTATGTGTATACTTCTAACGGAATCGTTCCAAACACTGTCTGGTTGATGTAGAATGTTGCACTTGAAATGGTTCCCAGACTGATTTTGGCTCACCCCTCCAAGCCCTTTCAACAGGCAGTGGGCTGTTTGTGTTTTTGGCCATTGATGTTTCTGGCAACCCTGACCCTGTTGAGACTAAAAGGCTGGGCACCAGTCCTGCAAAGGTTATTCACATCCCAACCAGTTGAGCTATAGTTTGTGTAGACAGATAAAGCATGTACAAAGATTTCAGGTTTAAAAGAGAGCTTGAAATAAATTACTTTTTGATTACAAATTTCCAGAATCCAAAGCCAGCATCACCACCTTGCCAAAGTAATGCTTTTAAACTCTGATTTATAGCAAATCATACTGGAACCTACTATTTTCATAGGTATCTCTATGTGATTTGCCTAGCAGGCATCAATACAAAAATGGCTATACTGAAGATAAGTTTTTATCCCAATTCTCAAACAGTAATGAGAACCACTGTAAGATTATATATTGACAGAATGATATTGGTGGCATGATTTAGAAATCCTTTCCCAGACTTTCTGTGAAACACAATGGAGGCTGATCTCTCACCTAAAAAACAGTATTCCTTTTAATTTATCAGTTTTCCCCTTAACCTGTCTCTTTCTCTTTCTCACCTCCATGCTGTGTTTGACATACATTTCTCTGATAGGCTACAAATGCTCTAGAAAGCCTCCAGGAAGCTCTTCAAAAGTACTAATTATGTAATTCCTAATGTGTTTTATACAGATATAGCTGTAGAACGTCTTAGAACGTCTTAGAACTATAGCACAAGAGGGTTCGAGAACGTACTATAGGGTGCTATAGAGCACTCTTGAGCCATAGCTCTCTGAAAGGACCATGGAGAAATCAAATCATTAGCATTTCCAGGAGGTTTCCCAGAGCACTTGAAGGCTTTCAGAGAAGGCACATACATGCACATGGATTGAATCTGGGTTAAAGAGAAATAAATAAAAGATAAACTATGCTTCAATGGAAGGTTAGTTTGAAGAGAGAATCTGGGCAATCTTAGGTAGAGCCTGCAATCACAGCTCATCAAATGCTATGGGGGGTTGGGGGGCTGCTGGAAATGCAATCTGAAAACTGGAGGCTTGTCTGTAAAAGGGTTAAATAGGCCTGTTGAGAAATAGAGTCTAGGTTGTTGTTGTTAACCACCTTCAAGTCAATCCTGACTTATGAGGACCTTATGAATGAGGTACCTTCAAGACTTCCTATCCTTCACTTCTTTGCTTAGGTGCTGTAAATTCATGCCCATGATTTCCCTAATACAGTTTATCCATCTAGTGTGTGGTCTTCTTCTCTTTCTACATCCCTCCACCTTTCCCAGAATTACTGTCTTTTCTAGTGACTCATGCCTTCTCATGATGTGGCTAAAGTACAACAGCCTCAGTTTGATCATCTTGACTTCCAGGAAGATTTCAGGCTTAATCAGTTCAAGGACCCATTTGTTCATCTTTTTGGCTGTTCATGGTATCCTCACCACTCCTCTCCCAACTCCTGAATCATCTCAAATGAATTGATTTTCTTCTTAACCACTTTCTTCACTGTCCAGTTCTCACATGTATTCATACTGATGGGTATACAATGGCTTGTACAATTCTGACTTTATTGCTCAGTTGTATATCTTCCCATCCCCAGTCTTCTTCTGATTTCTTGACTGCAGTTCCTATTCTGATTGATGTTTGATCCAACATACAGGAATTCTTTTACTGTTTTTAATTTTCTCATTGTCTAGGTCTAGGTACAAACAGATAATAGATAAGCCCAGTTAGGGAGAAGGGAATGAATGAGGTCTGAATAGGGTTTCTGGGAGCTAAGAGTGTCAAAAAAGTTCAAGGAGAAAGTTTTCTTTGTTTGAGACTGAGATTTGATAGCATGTTATGTGTGGGGCCAGCAATTAAGGATATGTGTTTATTAAATAAATCTTTACTGTTTTATATTTTACAACCCTGCTGCATTTTTTCATACCCTTCAACATTCCACAGGTGCTAACTGGGACAAATGTGGCCAAACATCATCAGAGTATGGTTCAAATACCAAAAATTATTAATGAAAATGAAGCTAAGAGTTGCTACTAGGAAAGGCAAGATTCTGCCTCCTCCTCTTTCCTCACTGGTGAGTTAACTGAGTGGTGGTGGTGGGGGGGGGATGAGAATGGTGAAGGATCTGTAAGAGACAATGGAAGTGGCACCATGTACTGTGCAGCCAACAAAGAGGCATACCATATATGGAGAGAGAACTGCCAGATGTACAAGCTGCATTCAGGAAAGGTAGAGGCACTAGGGATCATATTGCAAACATATGTTGGACAATGGAACACACAGAAAATTTTCAGAAAAAAATCACTTGAAAAAATAATATTTCTTGTTAAGGTAGAAGACAGTAGGAAAAGAAGAAGACCATATTAAAGGTGGATAGACTCATTCAAAGAAGCCACAGCCCTGAATCTGCAAGACCTGAGCAAAGCTGTAGATGACAGAGTGACTTGGAGGTCTCTCATTCATAGGGTCACCATAAGTCAAAATCAATGTGGCAACAGTTAACAACAACAACAACAACAACTGGTCATGCTTTATCATACTAAACCTAACTACCAACACATTCACTTGTCCAGTACAGTGGTTATGCTTAGGCCTGAGACTCAAATCCATAGAGGGTTCTTAAGAGTAAAGAGGAAGATGAATAATAGGAGCCCAAAGGTGGGACTTGCAGGGCCTGGATAACAGATCTGTCACAGTTAGTTTTCAGGAGTATGTCCTGTTTGTCATTGCATGGGAGATATATGAAGTCTTGGTACTTTTGTGAGAAAAAGAACCATGTTGTACTCTTACTTTTCATTAAAGTACTGTGTTGCAGGTAATATTACATGTAATGTGGTATTTCCAGGCTTTAGTAGAATTAGCTTGGAATTTATTTCAGAAAGCCAATACATTTATAGCTATTAAATGAGACAAAGTATCCACTATTAAAACTGAATACTGAAAGTATGGGAAATATCTTGAAAATGGTACTGCCAACAAAATATGTTTAAATAATAGAATAGAAGAAGACGGTAATTAGTCCAGTAATTGAAAACTTTGGTTTCTCTTCAGATCATATATATCTATTTTAAATGTGTGAATCAGAAACAGAATTTGGATACTGATTAATAGAATATTGATTGATTGATTGAATTTACATCCTGCCTTTCTCCCAAAATGTGGTTCAAAGCAGCTATAAAATAAGATAAATTAACAAATTTACATTGAGGTCAGATGGGCTTCCTTTGTACCAAGTTTGGAAACTTCAGTTAGTTCAAAACATAGCACCCAGATTGATTGCTGGTACATCTAGAAGTGTTGATATCACACCTTTATTAAAATCACCCCACTCGCTGCCAGTTAGTTTCCAGGCAAAGCTGGTTAGCAAACCCTACATGGTTTGGGTCCAGGTTACCTATGGGATCACCTCTTCCCACCTAATCCACCTCATATGCTCAAGTCCTCTGTGGAACATCTACTTCAAGCGGTCAAGACTAGATTGGCAATTGTCACTCAGAAGACATTTTCTTTGACTCTCCCTGGACTATGGAATGGTCTGCTGAGAGAGATTCAACAGCTAAATATGCTGCCTGCATTTAGAAGAGTATTAAAAGACCTATCTCTTCAGGTTTTTAAATTTTGAATTTTAAATTAGGATATTTTAATTTATATTGGATGAATTTAAGGTATCTTATTTTTATGTATTTTAACAATATTTTAACAGTATTTTTGCAGTATTTAAAGGATTTTATTTGTTTTAATCTATGTTGTACTTTATATCAAGCCTTGGGGAGAGGCAGGTAAGAAATAATTTACTATTATTATTATCATTATTATCAATAGGTGGTATTTAAAGTCTAGATACATTTTACAAATACAATGGAATGAATATTTTGGTAGTATTTATACAGTACTGTAGTGAGGTTTTTTTTTCTAAAGTATTGATAACTTGGTAATATCACCCAATTTATTTACCAGTCTTATTAAGTATTATTGGGTTTACAAAACATATATCCTATTGATACAATTATTTTCACCACCACCTGCATCAATACTTGTGCAGTATTTCTTTACTTGTACACTTGTACACTAATTTCTTGTGCACTTGTGCACTACTTGTGCACTATTTTCTTTGTGCAAGTTTCTTTGAAAGAAATGAGACTGTAAAATGAGTAACATGTATTTGTATTTTGGAATGTTTATTTTTTTACAGGAAGGAAAAAAGAGAAGTTTTATTCATGATTTTGAACAGCTATGGTACAGAAATCACAAATGATTCATCAAGGAAGTGATTTTTCTCTACACTGTATTAAAAGTGTCATCTGAAGCTTCAATTTCAGGAAGACAACCTATTTCTTTTTTCTTCACACTTGGACTTTCCCAGTCATTTCTCACAGAAGAATGATCTGTCTAACAGAGTATGGTAAAGACTGATTCAAGATTTCAAAAGCCGAGGAGAGCTGAGCACAAACAGAACCTTTGAAACACATGAGTGGCACTTAAGGATGACACAGCTTTAGACAAACATGGGTGTGTTGTAAAGAAGAGTCACCACTCTGCCTCTGTGGAGGAGTATTTCCTAGAATTTTTGTGAACTGAATAACTCTCACATGGAAAAAAAAGACCTGCTCCCAGTACAGCCCATCTGTGCTATGTTGACAATAATATAATAAAATTTAAAAGCCATTGATTTTATCTCACCTTTCACCCAGTACTAGGACTCAAAGTCAGTGATATGTATTTGTTCATCACTCTGTGAGTGCATGTGTGGGGGAGAGAGTAAATGAGGTGTTCACACAAATTGGAACTGTCGAAAGAAGACTGGATGACATATAGTTTTATTTAGTCAACATAAAATTTGAAGCAAAATTTTGGAATGTGAAAATGCTCTTAAGCCAGAAGACCTATTTACATGTAGGAACTCTTCTGTGGCTCTGTTCATAAGTTATTCCCCCATGTCTCCAAAGGATTGTGGAGTGGAAGAGGGGCTACACTTGACAGTCATACTCTGCATAACCCCATCTCCAATCACTCCTTTGTTGCCTTTCACATGTTGGGTGGAATGACCTGGTCTTTGCTTTGAATTCCCTAGGAATCCTTATCACATAGAGGATTCTGAGCACATATAGCTGAATGCATGAAAAGTTCTCCAGCACATCTGTCCAGGGGTGAAGATTATGGGGATACTGAGAGTGAGGACAGCACACAGCACAGCTCCGCTTTTTCCCATTCATTCTTTGAACAGGAAAGTAGGAAGGAATACAAGTGCCCCAGATTTTCGATGGTCTGCTTTTCAATGAACTGCTCTTTCTGCCTTTTTTATTTATAAACAGGACCCATACTTGCAATTTATTTCATCAAGTTTCCACAACCCTCCAAATGCTTTTACAGGTGAGATAGTGTGTTACTTACATTTTTGTGTTATGTATTTACATTATATAGTGTGTTATTTATGTTTTTCAACAGCCAAATGGCATTTCCAAACTAAAACAAGACTGGTTTTCAACGGTGCATTAGGATCTGCCTTATGTTATACCCTCGATCTGATTGGCTATGGCTTCCCATTGTCTCAAGAAAAAAATCTTTCCTAGTTCTACATGCAAATCTCTTGTATTTACTGGTCATCTCCCTTCCAAGTACTAATCAGATCTGACTCTACTTAGCTCTTTAAACCAGATGAAGTTGGTTGAGTTCAGGGTGCTGTGATGGAGAAATAAATTTAGAAATGGTCTTGTATAAGCATAGAAACAGCTTCATGGCAGAAACCAAAGATAAGTAACTAAGACAGAAGTTATCCAGATTTTCCTTGGTTTCCCTTGTTCTTTAAAGGCCACAAAATTTACCCGCAAGGCTCCAGAAGCATCAAAGACTGGAAGATCACACTACAAACTACAAATGCATCATGTGAGATACATGAGGGGTCTATTAATCATTGAGGATGGTCATAAATCAGGACCCAGTCTTTGAACTGACTCATCAATAAAAGACTGTGAAATTAGGTTTGGATGCACACCAAGCCACATACACACAAAATATTCATTAGACCTACTCATGACTAAGAGCAGATGTAGAGAAAGGATGAAGAGATGCACCATTTCTAAATGAGCAGAGCATACAGGCTGAGGGTCTGGATTTGTGCCTGTGGTTGAGAAGCAGAATAAGCAACCATATGGTCTGTGAGTTCAGTATGGCATTTCTCTACATATCAGCAGCAGAAGACCTCTAAATTAACCAAGATGCTTTTATTTACTCAGGAAGCCAAAAAAGCCTTAAGACTACTTCCTCTCATCAAGTGGTATACCACTGCCTTGAGGACTTTCAAGTTTTATATCTGTGTTTACTAGGGCTGGACATTGAGGACAAAGGCCCTTTACAGACTAACCTGAAAGGCCGGCCTGGGGACAGAGTCGGGGCATACTCCATCCCCCAGGGTGCTGATGCCACGCATCACTCCACACGTGTGCCACATCTTGACACACCTCTGGCACTGCATCCATACAATGCAGTGCCAAAGGAGTGCCATATAGCCATTCCACTGTGGCTATAGTGCCCTTTTGAGTGCACAAAAAGGAGCTGCTTTTGCGGCTCCTTTTTGCACCCTCAAAAGGTCAGATCAGGGCTGCAGTGTGAGGTTGCTGCAGCCCCAATACAGCTAGGAAAGGGGTGGCTGCAGTCCACCCCTTCCAGGTAGTCTGTCAAGCCCAAAGTTCTCATAGTGCCACAGGGCACAGCCACAGAAATCCTTTGTGTCAGTCCACTATAATAGAACCAGTGGGCACTCCCATATTTCTAGCCCATTATCCCCATTCAGAGGAAGCAGTAAAATAATTGGAGTGGACCAAAGGCTAGACCACAGCCTCGAGAGATTGATTATTTCTCCATCTGGGAGCACAATGGAGGAAATTGTATCAGGTGGGGCTTCTGAACATGGACTCTCTCTCTACCCTTTCACCATGGAGTAGCTATCTTAGTGTAGAAGGTGAACAGAGACAGGGAAGAATTAATCCGAAGAATTTAAGAAGAGCTTTGCACAATCAGGTAAAAGGCTTATCTCAGCAGCCAAACTAAGGGGCTGGTGGCCCAGAGGCAAAAAGTAGAAATGCTTCCCCTCCCCTGCTGTCACTGCTGCTCTGGAGGGAAGGGATGTTCTCTTATAAAGAACAGTCACCAGACTGGTACACACTGAATTTGTGAATGTGCAGACCTACCTCAGCACCTCAGGTCTCATAGGAGGAGGAGCAGGGGAAGACAATGGAGTGAGGTCCTTCTCTCTTGGTGTGTGAAGGCCACTAGAGCCATTGGAACTGGATTCAGTGTGTTCACCTTTCATTCTCCCATGACAAAGAGGACAGTGGGGACAAAGAGCTTTGGTGGTCCTCACTGGCTGGCAGCCCAGGAGGCTCACCTTCGCCAGTTCGGTTCATTTTTGTGTCTGGCCTATCAATTTCATGATCTTGTTTCTCACGGTAGCTAGTTAATAAGACCTCAAGCAACAGCACAAATAATAATATAATAATAATAAATTTTATTTATACCCCGCTCTTCAGCCAAAGCTATCAGAGCGGCTTACAATTTGTTAATTATACAATTAACTCCCCTCAAGATGGTGGTTGAAGGGAGGTCTCTTCTTGCTTGCAGCAGGAGGTGGCCTGCCTTTCTCTCCCCTCAAGATGGTGGTTGAAGGGAGGGCTCTTCTTGCTTCCAGCAGGAGGTGGTCTGCATCTCTCTCCCCTCAAGATGGTGGTTGAAGGGAGGGCTCTTTTTGCTTCCAGCAGGAGGTGGCCTGCCTTTCTCTCCCTTCAAGATGGTGGTTGAAGGGAGGGCTCTTCTTGCTTCCAGCAGGAGGTGGCCTGCCTTTCTCTCCCCTCAAGATGGTGGTTGAAGGGAGGGCTCTTCTTGCTTCCAGCAGGAGGTGGTCTGCATCTCTCTCCCCTCAAGATGGTGGTTGAAGGGAGGGCTCTTCTTGCTTCCAGCAGGAGGTGGCCTGCATCTCTCTCCCCTCAAGATGGTGGTTGAAGGGAGGGCTCTTCTTGCTTGCAGCAGGAGGTGGCCTGCCTTTCTCTCCCCTCAAGATGGTGGTTGAAGGGAGGGCTCTTCTTGCTTCCAGCAGGAGGTGGCCTGCCTTTCTCTCCCCTCAAGATGGTGGTTGAAGGGAGGGCTCTTCTTGCTTCCAGCAGGAGGTGGCCTGCATCTCTCTCCCCTCAAGATGGTGGTTGAAGGGAGGGCTCTTCTTGCTTCCAGCAGGAGGTGGTCTGCATCTCTCTCCCCTCAAGATGGTGGTTGAAGGGAGGGCTCTTCTTGCTTCCAGCAGGAGGTGGCCTGCCTTTCTCTCCCCTCAAGATGGTGGTTGAAGGGAGGGCTCTTCTTGCTTCCAGCAGGAGGTGGCCTGCATCTCTCTCCCCTCAAGATGGTGGTTGAAGGGAGGGCTCTTCTTGCTTCCAGCAGGAGGTGGCCTGCCTTTCTCTCCCCTCAAGATGGTGGTTGAAGGGAGGGCTCTTCTTGCTTCCAGCAGGAGGTGGTCTGCATCTCTCTCCCCTCAAGATGGTGGTTGAAGGGAGGGCTCTTCTTGCTTCCAGCAGGAGGTGGCCTGCCTTTCTCTCCCCTCAAGATGGTGGTTGAAGGGAGGGCTCTTCTTGCTTGCAGCAGGAGGTGGTCTGCATCTCTCTCCCCTCAAGATGGTGGTTGAAGGGAGGGCTCTTCTTGCTTCCAGCAGGAGGTGGCCTGCCTTTCTCTCCCCTCAAGATGGTGGTTGAAGGGAGGGCTCTTCTTGCTTCCAGCAGGAGGTGGCCTGCCTTTCTCTCCCTTCAAGATGGTGGTTGAAGGGAGGGCTCAATGGTACATTGCTTCACAGTGCGGATGGGTAGATCTGTCAAGTCCATTTTCACAGAGCTCCTAATTTCCAACTTCAAGTGCATTTTGTGAACGTTCATTGCAGATCAAAACACATACACAGAAGTATACCTCAGTTAGTGAAGTAGATGTTTTCCTGGGCATTACTGTATTTCTTTAATAGAAAATTTGGTACCATATCACCCCCCCCACCAAAAAATAAAATAAAATAAAATAAAATAAAATAAAATGGAGGGAGGAAGAGCAGTTTAATGTGTTTCAGCAAACTTTGCATCAAGAACTAACAATATGCAGATGTGAAATGACACTAGCCTTGAGTAAAGAAAAACCTTTTGAAACCTTGAGAGACCACTTGAAAATGTCTTCCAAAATGCATCCAACAATAATTTGTTTTCTTTCATTAGCCTCCCCTTCTTATGATTTTTATTTTGTTGGCCAAACATATATAGTTCTATGCTTCTTAAAACTGATGGGGCAACTGGCAAGACAGGCTTATCTGCTTTCCTCTTTTCTCTCTCTCTCTTGGTTTTCATCATGCTCCATAAGGGACTCTGGAATTGCCATTTGCTTTGTCTGTTGTAGGCAAGCACACACAGCTACAAGAGGATCATCTAAAGCAGAATCCCATTGTTATCCAGCTTTTATCATATTGTTTACTGCAAATACATTCCTGCAACCTGACACTAAAAGTCTGTATTTCTTCATCCTCTCAATGCCAATGCTATTAAAAACCAAGAGACATCAAAAGCCTTTTCTAGAAAGGTTCTTCTTTGTCAGAGGCTTTGTTAATGGAGGCATGCCTTTATATTGAGCATAAAAACATATGGTTGTCCAATTTTTTCACATGAATCCATTACAATGTACTTGTGAACTCTTTAGAAATATACTCAATGCCTTTTTTTTCATTTTCTCATATGTGAGCATGCTGTTGAACATATTTTTTCCCTTTCTTTCCTCTCTCTCCCCCTTTCCCTCTGTCTCTTTCTCTTCTTTGCTAAGAATGCCCTGCAAGTCTAGAAAGGTATGGTCCATATATGGCATATAGTTCTACACTGAGTGCAGTCTAGGAGGTTGTATAGAAATTTAATGGAAATATTTTTTGACACAGCCTATTCCCCACCAGCTGGTACTGATTGGCAAGCTGTCTCTTAATCTGAGAATCCTGTTTAACCATTGTAACTCATACTATTGTTTGTTGTTCTTTATTGTTATTTGCCATCAACTCAGCTTCAATTTATGGCAACCCTATGAATGAGACCTCAGGTCTTTCAACACGTTCAAGATAATGGGATCATGCCCTCCACTTTAGGAAATACAGTTTGCTCACCCCCAACTGTGGGCTTGCCCTCCACAGATCTGAGCATCTGCAGATAGCAATAGCAATAGTATTTATATTTCTATACCTCTTCATTGTGAACTAAGCACTCTAAGCAGTTTACGGTATGTAAACCAATTGCCCCCAACAAGCTGTACACTCATTTTAGTGACCTACAAAAGGATGGAACCTGGAGCCTTCTGGGACTGAACTCACAACATGTGGCTGCTGTACCATGGCTTAACCAATGTGCCACCAGAACAGATGACAAGCCCCAGTGGCACTAATGGCAGTGTGTGCATGTGGCCATGGCAGCACAGCCTTGTGAACATGCACCACCATTAAAAACCATGGGACTTGAAGTCCTGCAGTTTTTGGCATCTGCAACAGGGTCTGGAATGGCACCAGTGCATGTACTAAGGGCTGACTGTATTATTATCATTTCCAATAAGTCATGCAGTTTCATGGGATGTCCAAATTAAGATATCCTAATTTTAATCATTTTGGCTTCTAGTAAGAATTCAAGTTTGATTTGATCTCAGACTCCATTACTGGTCTTTTGGCAGTCCTGGTATCCACAGAACTTACAGCACTACATTTCAAATTAATTAATTTTCTTCCTGTCAACTTTCTTCATTGTCCTGCTTTCACAACCATTCATAGAAATCAGAAAGACTGATCAGAAAGTGAAACCAGAAAGAATGATTATGACTTTGGAATGTAACAATACTGTACATGTTTACGCTTGATGATCTTATGTAGTTCCTTCATAGCTGTCTTTCCAAGTCTGAGGGCTTTTCTACATGGGCCAAATAAAACAGTCTCACCTTGTCTTTACAGGCAGCTGTCCATGAGACATATGGGATGATTCAGACTGAATCTGGGCCTTTTCAGCACGTCAGAGGAAAAAAATTGGGGATTTGAGTGGAAAATGTGGATATCCATGTGTGTGTGTTTGGGTGTGTATGGACTGCACTCCATAATGTCACTAGTATGGGGCTGGGGCGGAAGGAGTTTGGTGGGACCGCTAGAGCTCTCTGACAAAGAAGGCAAAATATCTCATAAATTACAAGTCCCAGAATTCCAGAACATTAAGCCATGGAAGTTAGAGAGGTGTCAAACTGCATTATATCTGTACTGCAGATTAGGGATATGTGCACAAGATTCAGGAAAAACTTTAGAAACTCATAGAAACTGTTTTTCTCTCCTTGAAAGGTGTACTTTTAGGGTACCCCCCCCATGGTAGTTTTTTATTTGTGTTTTTCCCATGACAATGAGAGCCAACCTAGAATATGACTATGATTAATGGAACTCCATAGTTGCCATAGAGCCAGAGAAAGCTGCTTTATACAGAGTGAAGCACCAGTTCTTCTACCTTTGTCTTGTTTACACTGACTGGCAGGGACTCTCTGCGGCTTCAGAGCAGAGAGGAGATGCCAGATACTGAACCAGAGACCTTTTCCACAGAAAGCATGCAGCTCACTGCTGAAATGTGGCTCTGCCTCAATTCCATCTCCTCCTGTTTTCCTCTATATGTCTCACTGTTGTATTTAGTTCTCATTCTCTTCATTATCCCCATCTTTCCTTTTCTTCAAAGTTGCTCCTTAATCATTTGTTACTGAAGGATGCAATTGTAGGGGGCAGAGCTTTGAAAAGTTACTTTCTGAACTATGACATGCCAAAATCTGTAAATTATAATCTGGCAATTGGTTAGAATATAGGGAGTTATTATTGAATTTGCTTTTATGAAACAGTAAGAGGCTATTTTTTTCTTGTTTGTTTATTATAGCATTAAATAAAATCTTGATAGCTAGCATGGTGTAGTGGTTTAAGTGTTGGACTAGGACTCTGGAGGCTAGGGTTCAAATTCACACTCATCATGAAAACCCTGGGTGACCTTGAGCAAGTCACACTGTCTCATCCTCAGAAGAAGGCTAAGGCAAAAAATGAGGGGAAAAAAACTCTGAACAAATCTTGCTAAGCCTGGGTTTCCTCAAGGTCACTATGAGCTGGAAACAACTTGAAGGCAACAACAACAAGCATGAAAATCTTACTTTTTTCATACTAATAACACTAACCAAACTTTGGTGTCTAAACAAATGTAATGTGTAAAGTGGCCAGCCACTCTATGTTAACAGAAAGTACATTTAATTATGCAAAACACAACAAGATGAGAAAAGGAAATGAAATGTAAGACCTGACACACAGGACTGACAATCATCAAGCCAACAAAGAGCCTCAATATACCAGCCATAAAGGCCAGCATCAGGGCGGAGTGGAGGTGTGGCATCCACATGACGCATGCTTTGATTCTGCCCCCATGCCGGTGTGAGGCTGCTCTCCCCACCACATGGCAGGTGGCATCACAGTGCTCCTCTGGTGCTGTATCCAGATGATGCAGTGCTAAAGGAGCACTGAAAAGCCATGGCACTGGTGGCTATGGCACCCTTTCTGCAGCACAAAAAGGCCAGACCAGGGCCACGGCATGTACTTGCCGTGGCCCCAATCCAATGCTGAAAGGGGTGGCTGCAGGCTACCTCTTAGGGGCAGTCTGTTCAGCCCCAAAGTAAATACCATAAATAAAACTTCTATAAATATATTTAAAAGATCTGCTTACAACAAAGCAAAACAGAGATCAATGATGTATATACCATATATACTTGACTATAAATTGACCTCATGTATAAGTCGAGGACAACTTTTGGGGCCAAAATTGCTGATTTTCATACAACCCGTGGAAAAGTCAAGGGGCAGACTTAAGGAAGCATTCTACCTGGGAAGATGCACAGGGGATGATTTCCCCACATCTTCCCACCAGGGCTGTCCCTTCCATGGGCAACCCAGCTGGGAAGAGGCTTCAGGGGTGATGGATTTCTTTTCCTACCTTTTCCCAGCTAGCTTGACTACTCCAGAGACAACTCAGCTGGGAAGAGACTCAGAGGGTGGTGGATCACCTTCCCTGCCTTTTCCCAGCTAGGATGTCCCCTTCAGAGGCAACCCAACCAGGAAGAGGCTGTGGGAGGAAATGATCACCTTCTTGGCCTCTCCCCAGCTGGGTTGTCCCCTCTGGAGGCAGCCCGGCTGGGAACTGGCTTGAGGGACACATCTATTGACCTGTGTATATGTTGATCCAGGGTTTTTTTTGTCAAATTTTGACCTAAATTTTTAAACTTATACACGAGTATATATGGTAGTTGTAGATTTCTAACGTGGCTCTGTTATAAACTGATCTTTCAAATTTATTTACGATATATTTAGATAAATTTTCCTTTTTAACTTCTTGACTATTGGTTTACTGAATGCTATTAAATGGTGTACCGATATTTAGAAATGGGCATCTTAGCAAAGACTTAAGAACAGGTTATCTGAAGGTCCCCTTCCACCCATATGAACATGCATGTGTGTATGTTCTCTATGAAATTCATAGGATTTTCTTAGCCAAGGAATACTCAAAGGTGGTTTTGTCAATCCGTCTCTCTGAAATTGTTATTTCTTGGTGGGATCCCATCAAAGTACTAACGAGGGCTGACCCTGCTTACCTATGAAGATCAGACAAGATCTTTAGGGCATTTCATATGAACATACCTGATATCAAATATCAGCAACAGAGGCCTTATTCTCAATCATCATTAGCTGAAGTTGTAAGAAGGAACCAGGGACAGGGACAGAGGGGGGGAATTCTCCTAGATGCTTTTCACCATCCCTAGTTTCTCCCCCTGTTCTCTCTTCCACACCTCCCTTTAATAACCTTTTTGTCCCATTTGGCTTTAAATGACTGGTATTTTTATTAGCTTCTAAACCAGTTGCCTTAAGGTTGGTGTGTTAAATTGTTTGTTACAGGTTCAGTTGCATGATACTATACATTTTTAAATTGTCATTCTTTGTGTTTGATTGTGTGTGTGTTTCTGTGTGTGTACTGCCCCAGGAAAAGAAATAATATTTTTAAAAGTGGTAGTGGTGGGCCATGTGTGTTACAATGTAATGAAAAAAATAAGTAACTAAGGTATTCAGCTTATCAGTGAATTTCTTTTTGTGTGATAAAATATCTAGCTGTCTATACTGATCGTAGTCAGTTTTGAAGGGAGTCCATGTTGCTGGCCATTCTAATTTTAGTGATACTGTTGGTGGTTTTGCCAGTTCCTTCCTCTGAAATACAGCCTGCATTTGGGGTTTCCCATCCAAGTACTAACCAAAGCTGACCCTTCTTAGCTTCCAAGATTCAATAGTAACTTGTGCCTCTGGTTTATTTTGGCCCCATAAATAAATAAATAAATAAATAAAATCTTGAAATCAGCCTTGGCACAGATGACAGGTAGCTATTGAATTTCATTTGGAGTTCTGTTTGAAAACAATAAGCCCTCTCCCTGGCCCAAATTAACTCATTTCCTCCTTACAGCTCAATGAGGCAGGAGAGATCAGATATGAAAAAAGAAAGATTAATTAGAATGGACCCAGCACATGTCTTGAGCCTCTCTCCCTGTGTGTTTGGTCACACATGCCACGTTAGAACAACATCAGTTGTTTTCCTTGCTCAGGTTAATGCATTTTGGACTACTCTGGCTCTCTCTAATGGGAGTTTCCATAACCTGAAGGTAACTGCTAGAGAAATGAGTCACATTCCCCCTTCCTCCTTTCCTCCATCCTTGACGCCCTTCTCTGTGTCAGTTTGCTGAGGGCTTTCTTTGGATAATGAGCCTATGAGTTGGTTGAATGATTCATGGAACCTGCACTAACCAGCTCAGCCTTGGCAGCCTCTTGTCTTTCCACTTTTAGAATGGCAGGTTAATGTTTGATCAGGCAGTAGAATGGATTAGGCTTTAACTCTGTGCTTCCTTTTTTAAAAAAAATGGTCCTGAAAATATTTTTTTTAGATTTGGCTGAGATCAGTTTCAATTGGCGCACCAACTACAGACTGAGGCCTATACAGACTGGCACTTTGTGCCGCCCTGTGGGTGGGGATAGGGCGCAGCGTCTACCCCTAGGGTGCCATTTTGGCATGCACCAGTCTACATGGAATGCACCATCATGACGCCCCTCCATTGCTGCAGCCACATGATGCAGCACTGAAGGGGTGTCATAAAGCCGTGCTGCCGCAGCTATGGCACCCCTTGGAGGGCGAAAAAAGGAGCCACTTTTTGTGGCTTCTTTTTGTAATCCCCAAAAGCTAGATTGCGGCCATGAGGTGAGGTTACCATGGCCCCAATCCAGCCAGTAAAGGAGCGGCTGCATGCCACCAATCTGTACAGCCCTTGAGTCTGCCTTATCCAGAATGTTGAAATCCAAAATTTTCCAAAATCCAAAATTATCTACATGGGTTGTTGAGATAGTGACACCTTTGCTTTTTGATGGTTCAGTGTACACAAACTTTGTTTCATGCACAAAATTATTTAAAATATTGTGCTTAAAATTACCTTCAGGCTATCTGTACAAGGTGTATAGACAACATAAATGAATTTCATATTTAGACCTGGGTCTCATCTCCAAGATATCTCCTTATGTGTCATAAATATTCCAAAATGTGGGGAAACCCCCCAGAAATCCTAGGCAATTCTTGTCCCAAACATTTCGGCTAAGGGACACAATCTGTATAGCCTTTTCTGGACACAAGATCTTAGTCACAGTAATCCACATAATGTTTTAATATCTTAAAGGCACCAGATACCATCTGATCTTGAAAGTGAAGCAGGATCAGCCCTAGTTAATACTTGAATGGGAGACTGCCAGTGAACATAAGGTGCTGTAGGCTGTATTTGAGAGAAGGAACTGGCAAAACCACCTCTGAGCATTCCTTGCCTAGGAAAACCCAATGAAATGCATGGAGTCACTGTAAGTTGAAGGCAGAAACACACGCATTGCTCTCTACATAGGGATGCCCTCAAATATGACCCAGAAGCTACCACTAGTGCAAAACGCAGCACCAAAATTGCTGACCAGAATGCCATTTATAGACAACGCATAACACTGATATATGAGAGATACTGGCTACCAGTATGCTACTGGTCTGGATTCAAGGTGCTGGTGTGCACTTTCCAAGCCCTAAATATCTTGAGACCTTACTACCTGAAGAAGGTCTCTCCCTACATATACCTATCCAAGGCCTCCTGTGTGCAGGAGGGGCCCTCCTTTGCTGTGTCCCATCAGCATGGGCAATATGGTGTGGATGACATGGGAAAGGGCCTTTCCAGTTGTTGTGTCCGAGTTGTGAAATGCCTTCCTCTTTGAGATCTGATTGGCTTCTTTTCACCACCAAGTCAAGATGGCATTTTATTTGAGACTCAATTTGCTTTTTATTGTATATGGTTTTGGTTTTGTTATTATTGTTGTTGCTGTTGTATGCCTTCAAGTTTTTGTGACTCTGAACACTGATAGCTTTTCCATGAATGTCATTGGTTCTGTGGTGTTCTGAAATAAGGCTCGAACACTACCTTCTGTGTCACCGTGACATTTTAATATCAGCGATGTGTTCCACTAAAATAGCAGCCTTCTGGTAGTCATCTGGACACTATTTTCATACCAATGCTCTTTTACCAGTTTTGTAATAAGGAGAGAGAGGGGAAAAATCCAAATCCACAAATCACATTCTTTCCTTCATCTTAGTGCAAACCTGTTCCCTGATTACATATTTTGGTTAAGCAGCAAACTACATCTTTTCTGCAAACACAAAACCATCAGGTAAATAGAAATAATTGGGTTTAGTTCACTTTTCTAGTGATGGGGAGAATTTACTTTACTGATTCCTTGACTAGTTTTGCAATTTTCCCCCTGGCTGTGCATACTTCTGATTAGCTGTAGGCCACTGAACACAATTCCTGCTATGATTTACAATTTTTTTGTTTAGTTTTTTAAGGCATTAAATGTTTGTGTGATTATCTATAAATTTGAATGGCTCTGGAGAGAGCTGTTGTCAGCCAATTGACTTTATCCACAGTCAACTGTGCTGCAGAACCCTCTAAACAAGTTTTTGCTGTGCCAGTTCATCAGTCATCAGTGCAGTGAATATGCTTTCAAACAGCACAGCAATGCCTGTTGCTCCTCTTCAGTTACATGGCATCCAAAAGCTTTTGCAGTGGGATCCTATGCATATTTACTTAGAATCAAACTTCATTTAGTTCAATAGGTAAATGTGGATAGGATTTCAGCCTGGCTTTAAGAAAGAAACAAAGAAAGAGGAAAGAAAGAAAGAAAGAAAGAAAGAAAGAAAGAAGTCAACATCCCATATTTGAAGACCCACAAAATACCTTCATTCAAGAACTATGAAAGGTAACTATGGGGCTGTGCAGACCGGCACTTTGGGCCAGCTTGGGGGTGGAGTTGGGGCGTAGCGTCTACATGATGCATGCCCTGATTCTGCCCCAGGATGGCATGACACCGCGTGCCACACTGCATGGAGTGCTGAGTCATGGTGCTGCTCTGGCGCTGTGTACAGACAATGCAGTGCTGAAGGCATGCCACCATGCCATGGCAACACACCTATTGCGCCCTGCAAAGGCCAGATCTAGCTGTAACAAGGCCTCAATCTAGCTGTAACAGCCCCCCCCCCTGGTTCTGTGTGCACAGCCCCTGTGTTATTCCACACATTACTGTTTTAGAGAATGACTAGATCCATTCACTTCAAATGATGAGGCATCATTAGTCCAGAGGTGAAAGCCATGCAGATAAGTTGTACTATCTATATCCAAATCTACAGTTTGTGCACATTTCCACCATGATTTCTCATTTATGTGAGCCTCTTGTTCAAACAAGAGAGAAGTGATGAACATTTGGCTTATTGGCACCCTCTGAGTATAGTAGGCCCTTAATATCTGCTGAGGATACCAAAATCTCTGGATGCTCAAGTCCCAATAAATACAATGGATAGTAAAAAAGTGTCCCTTGTATAAAATGGCAAATAATCAAAGTTTGCTTTTTGGAATTTATATATTTTTTGAAAATTTTCAAGCCATGTATGGTTGAATCCATGGATACAGAAGGCCAACTGTATTACACCTTCAGTAAGACTGTGCTAAACAAGGAGGGGAACAAGACAAAGAAGGCAGCCCATACATATGCACATAAAACACATATGTGAGCTGTACATATGCTTCTGGCATCTTCTTCTCACCTTCAGGTATAAGAAGGTGGGTTGCATTTCAAGGTTTTGACATTGAATGAATAGTGGGTCAACTAAAAACTATCTGTAGGTCACATCACACCCAACTTGTCTTATTGGCCTAAAAAGACTGTGGCCCTGCTTACCCTCACCAATAATGTATGTGTTTATTTGTTATCTACCTATTTAAAGCATATATATCCTGTCTTTCCATTTCAAGTTCAGGTCTGCTTTCCCATTCCAATGGTGGGAACATCAGCAATCAATTAAAACATCCATATTATAAAAGCAATTACACCGAGACAGACAGAAGCAGCAGATAAAATCAGCTTCATGATAGAGCCAAGTAACAAGTTCAAGCACTTGTCAGACTGAAGGCCTGTCAGAACAATAACAACAATAAACTTTGTAGCTGGTAATCAGAACTTGAAGGAAAAGATATTTTGGGCATGATGGCCAAGGTATTCTGGGTACTATAATAATAAAAAATAAATAGCTAGCTCTACAAGTAGGGCTCAGATAGAGTTTTTGGGATAGGGAGTTCCATTGCCCAGGTGGTAGAACAAATAAGCACCCAGATATTCTTTCAGATGTGATTCACCATCATTATTTCCAGTCATCACGCTTTTTCACTGGAAGATAGAAAGATAGCCAACCCATGTACAATCATATACAAATGTTCATGTTTGAGCCTCTTACTATCTGACTAGGAACCGTGAAAAATAGATTCCCTAACTGCACAGACTAAACATGATGCACATATAAGCCCTATTTCATTGTTCCATTGTTTTTGCACCTTGCAAAATCTTTGGGTGAATTATTTTATGCAAAAAAACTGTGTTTGTTTGTTTTAGGTGTTTTTCCCCCCATAAAACCTCTTTTTATGTGTGCAGAAAACTGCCATCTGTGTAAACCAGGTCTCTTGCACGCACGCACGCACGCACGCACACACACACAAATATCTTCAGTGCAGAAAGATTGAGAGAGAGAGAGAGAGAGAGAGCACAGACTTTTTTTGCAAAAAGTGTGTTTAGGAAAAATATGTATTTTTGTGCAGAAAGTTTTTTTGTGCAGAAACATTTCTTAAATTTACTGCTGCTATTTTATTTTTGTAGGGGCTTTTGAGCTCTCAGAAAACAGTAACAAGTATTTATTTTTCTGTCCCTATTGTTCACACACGAGCTTTGGGTTGGATGAACCAATAAAGACATTAAGACTGAGACAAGGGATAGCATCATCTCACACACACCCACTCCATGCATCAAAAGCATGCGAGAAATTTGTAGAAAATGGGTGATATGCTACATACATGTTGTGCCTTTTCTCTAATAATGGAAAATAGTATAAAAGTGTAATCTATCTGACAAATTCAGTGACCTTTGAGTGAACTGCCAGGAGGGTTATTTTCTCTCTTGTGCTTTTGATAAGGGCATCATAACTGTGAAGATAAGGTCTGTTCCCATGACGATGACTAGAACAGAAGTGTGTTAATCACAATTCCTAGAGCTGCTTCTTGTGGCATATTTTGTCATTAGATTCTGATGTCAAATCCCAGGACGTGATCTGCATGATAACACGTGTAAGACTTTTGGTCTTCAGAACTTCATTTCACCAATAGAGCCTATTAACTTTGGGAGATTTTTGGAGATTCAGTAATGGGGCGGGGAAAGCACTGAAATGGAGTTGCTGGCATCAAATACCCACTGTGCCAGATGCATCACTCTCTCCCCTCAAATTTCAGATACAAAAGGAAGGATGAGACCATCTGGAGTTAGTCCTCAGGAATATCCTGGTGGTATACCTATGTTCTTTGCACTATTAACCCAGCCTGCTTTCAAAAGAATATATATATGTAGTAAATAAATATTATATATTGCTCACATTTTATTCAGTCTGAGACTCAAGGCAGCAAATACTCTAAATTTTAAGATAACAAATATTCTAAGAAAATAAAACGAGAAGATTCCCCACCACCACTTCACTGTCTTTCCCTTCAAATTTTTTCCAAATCAGAAGCTTTGGAATTTGAAAAAAAATGGCCACCAAAGCAACTTACAGAGCCCAAATTCAACATAGGAGGCAGTGGGAAGCTGCTTGGAGGGGAAAGTCTATGTGATAAAATCAATGAAACTTCTGAATTTGGCGAGGTAAGTCAGGCACCAGAGGTGGTGTGATAAAGTCCTAGCTTTCAGTTTGAGTCTTGAGTAGGGTTCCTCTTTTTTTGAGGGGCTTTTTGTCAGCTTGATTTATTAACATGTGCACACACATGGATATGAATCTAATTAAAAAGAGCAAAAGATGGTGAAATGCTTGGTGGACAGAGGATCTCACCCACTAATCTATGCCATCTCCAACTATCCCACTCCCTGTGCCACACCAATGTGGCAGGACACAGGATGCAAAAAAAAAAACAGAAAAAATGTTTTTTCCCTGAAAACTGTGAACTAGAAAGTGAGCTTTTCTAAGATGTATTAAAGTCTAAAAGAAGTGCTTTCACTGTGAAAACAGTTGTACTTCATGTGTTCCATGGATGTTTTTGCTAGTGAAGACCCATCAAAAGACAAATTACCAAGGTAATGTCAAGACAGCAAATAAAACAGTTCTAGGTATGAACAGTTTTCAGTGCCTCACTCTGCAATGCTAGAAATCTGGGGACTGAAGGAAAATTTTCTTCAAGGAAATTCTTATTTGGGGGGCAATATCCTCATTTCCTCAAAGTTACAATGTTGTTTAGATTAATGACAGGGCTAGTCCTCTCCCCATTTTCTTACTCATTTAGGTGGATTTTGGCCCCCCTCCCCAAAAGGGATGGGAATTTAACAGTAAAGCAATAGATATTACAATAAAGGATGAAGCTGATTATCTTGAAATTTTTGGAATGTTAAGAAAAATGAGTTACCTGTTGGGACTCTTCAACAAGTTACATAATGAATTATTTTTTAAAAGACAATGGTGGGAAGCGGGTGTGTTTTGTACCACGGCCCAGTGGCTTCTAACATATTCAGACTTTTTTTAAAGTAAGAGTAACAATTTTATCTTCATTTGAGCTGTGTCAAAACAAAAGAGTTACTTTTAAAGCACAATAATTACAAAGGTAATTAATAAATGTTTGGGTCTTCATACTATAATGGTAAGTAATAATTTTTTTAAAATTAGCTCTTCATGTTCCCAGTTGGGCCACAGTACTGAGATATGATGCTCTTTACAATATTTGTCTTGTACTGTCAACAATATTAGTCTTGATCCATTTATTTATTGTTTTGTTGTTTAAATAATAGGAACAGAAGCAGCAGCAGAGGCAGCAGTGTATTGATAGACAGCCATTTCTATCTATCTGTCTATTTCTGTCCATTTCTGTCCTTGTTGAAATCTATTTCTGAGGTACGAAGATGTTCTCATCAAAACTGAGTAGTAGGTGGGTCCTTGATCAAGAAATCAGGGTAGGCAGATTGCATCAAGATGTATTCTCACCTTTGGTGAGGTCCCAGGAAAAAAAGATGCCATTTCCATATTAGTAGACACACCTCTGTTTGTCTGTATATGAACTGTAAAAACACATTTCCATGGGTTGCCCATGAATTGCTGAATTGAACAGATATGTGAATAAATGTCATGGAGACTGTCAAAATGTATGAACCAGCTGTGCATTTTGGGAGCCATCTGTGAGGATGGCAAAGATAGAAAGAACAGCTGGTTAACGGCCAAAAGCAAGCCTTTGAATTGAAAAGGTACAGATTCTCTTTCATTGTTTATTGCCATCCCTGTATGAAAAGGAAATTGGTGTTTTTAGAACACACTGGTCTCATCATGCCATGTTCCATATCTTTGTCCAGAAGAACATCTTATTTACTTCAAGGCTGCAATATAATAATGTCTTTGGCTAGGGAGCCCATGGCCTAATAATGCTTTAAAACTGGATAGAATTGCCCATAAGTTACTATCACATAAATGCTTCACCTCACAATTAAGATAAGTTGCTAAGCACCACCAGCACTGCAAACCATAAAGGAAAACAGAAGAAAATGGCAGGTTTGTAAGTACCAGTGGTGTCAAAAGGGGGGTAACACCACTGCTCCTCAAACACCTATATTTTGGCAGAAACAGATTGTGGCATTTATCTGCTTCCCTTTAAAATGCTTTAAGAGATGGTGGGAGTTGGGGGGGGGAAGCTCAGTGGGAGGAGAAAGGAGTGGTCCCAGAATTTTTTAAAATTAAAATTTCAAATGTCAAAATTTTATTTTTTTTAAAAAAAATTGAAATTTTGACATTTTTATTCTTTTTAAATTTTCTTTAACAACATCACATTTTAACCACATCTTCACTGTGTATACATAAATACATTTAGGTTGTTCGTATGATATTGTAATTTGAAGGTATAATTTTAATTTTGCTAGTTATTTATGTCAGAACTATTAGCATTACATTCAGTGGTATATAGGAATTACGATTTACAAGTAACATTAGTACAAAAAAGTATTACTAAGGATTCTTTTTTATATATAATTTTGTTGTTTACAAAAGGTAAAACACAATTACAACACCATTCTACTTTAAAAACCACAAGCCAAAATACAGATGTATAAAACTGAGGTCTCATTCAAAACTCCAAACCAAAATCTCCTGTGGTGCTCTGGTGGAACATAAGCATGAGAAATGGACTTAATATATTCTATAACAGGTAACCACTTTTCCTTGAACTTCCTACATCCCTTTTGCATGTACTGTCTTCAAGCCAGGTGTCACCCATTCCTATATCTGTTCATTTAATTTTTATTGCACAAGTGTAGTAGCCTATATTTCTCCCTATTAAATTCATTTTATTAGTTACACCTGTTTAGTAGTATGTTCAGTAAAGGTTAAAAACTAACAGGTTTCTTCCTTGAGTCAGCTGTTTAAGCATAACAACCAAGACCTATTTATATGGGAGCTACTGAATAGCTCAAGTGAACTATTTTATAAAGTAGAAAATATCTTCAAACGGATATGCGTTGTAATTCACTATCAGGATTTCATTGTGTTTCTGCCACATAGCTACAGATATACAGATATACAAAATATAGAGTGTGATATATGAACTCAGCCATTGATGCTGTTGTTATTGTTATTGTTATTGTTACTTTTACTTTGTATCCTACCTTTTCTCCAGGCCTGGGACTCAAGGTTGCCTTTCTTTCTTTCTTTCTTTCTTTCTTTCTTTCTAGTATTTTTGTTTCACCTCCCATAAGGGTTCCCAAGGTGATGAACAAATAAAACACAATTAATACAGCACAAAGATGAAAACATTTTTAAAAACACATTTTTAAAAATACTCTTTAAAAACACCTGAAAGTAGTCTAAGAACAATTCCAGAAACCACTTTTAAAACAGTAATTTCAAACACTGAATGCCATGATTTGCAGCACTGATTTGGCTTCCTGCCAGAGGCTTAAGAGAGATGAGGCCTTGGGTAAGGAGTTCCACAGTTGAAGCACTGCTACAAAGCCCTATTAATTGTACCCACCAACCTAACTTCATGTGTTGGAACATGAGACAGGGCCTCCTCTGAAGATCTCCAATTTCTGACAGGTTCATATGGGAGGAAGAAGTCTTGCAGATATTCTAGCCCTAAGTTGCTTTGAACATTGTAGGTGAACGCTAAGGTATGAACCATTCTGGCCAGATCTGCCTTCCCCAAGAATGTTAAAATAATATAGCTAAAAGTGCATATCAGGTATAAATTAAAATATAATTAAACTCTCAATATAATTAAAAGCAATTAAAAACATGCCCATTAAAAATGAAAAACATATATACAGAGGCCCTTTCTTCTGAGTAAATAGTCCTGAGTAGGAGATGTGAACTGTTGAAAGAAAAAATCTTCACTGGTTTACAGCGGGACACCATGGAGAGCACCTGTCTACCCTCTCTAGGAAGGGAGTTCCAGAGCATTGGAGCAGCCACCAAGAAAACCCTCTCCTGTGTTCCCACCAGATTTACCTGTGAAGGTGGTGGTAAACAGAGAAATTGTATGATTTAAGAAATTATGGGTGGGGTTTAAAGAAAAAGAGAGAGTTTTAAAGACCTCCCATAGGGGGAAATGGTTTATTTGTTCCATGTGGAAAAGTGGATTTATTAGAAGGGGTGGGGCATGCTATTTAAGAAAAAATAATTGAGACAACAATAGACAACCTTGCCAAATTTTTGAAACCCACTCTGGGGTCACTCTCTACCCATCTCTCTCAGATTGATTTTACCTAACCAAAGGGTGGGGGAGAGCAAGACAGAACTATAACTAATCAATCAACCAAATGAAATTAGATTGGGAAATTAACAGCCATTTGGGGGGGTTCAATTTATGCTTAACGTTTGTGCTCCTTCTTCTGTAAAATATAATATCACTAAGGCCCTGGCTGCACCTTTTTCATGCAGATGGAAATGTAATTGCTATTCTAATCTTCAAATATTATTCACTCCTACACGGGTGCCCCTTCCATTACTGGGGGTAATTTTCTTGTCCAGATTGCAAATCAGAGAAATATATGTAGGGCTAGTTGTGATCTTTATTCTGTTTCCTTCTGTTTCTCTCCCACAAACTCTTTCTGGTGGCTGGGCTGTTTCTTTCTTTCTTTCTTTCTTTCTTTTAAGAAACAAAAATCACCCTAACGTGACATATCTGAAATATTTATAGTGCCAGCTGAAGTTCCAATTTGGATCTTACAAGGTTGTGTGGGAGAACATTTCCTAGCAAAGTTGTGCTAAAGCAATTTGCAACTCTGGCACTGCATCCAAAATGAGCAGTCCGTAGCAGGAAGACCATTAAAGAAGCCATAGAAATGTGTGTATCTGAGATTTGTTTACAGCATGCAGCTCAAGAGGGTGGCCACCTCCCCTCTGTTCATGCTTCCTACGTTTACATATTTCTCAGTCTCTCCAATTGTCAGCTTGGATTAGAAAAAAGGGGGAGGAAACACTTCACACTAGGATGCATTGTTTGAAAGGATTGCATAGAGTTTGATGGAGCCAGTTTATGGCTAGTTTCAGATTTCATGTGGCAGCAAAACTTGTACCAGGGCTGTCTGTAGGCTATGATTTTGTGGGAGTGTAGAACGTGATTTGGACAGTCAGGAGGAACAATCATATTCATTTCAAATCATTTCAGATTTTTATATTTTTAGAAGGGATAAGTTTCTAGCCCTTATGGTTGTGGGCAATGAGGCTGCAATTTCAAAAGCTGGAAAGATAGCCAGACAGGATTGCACTGGGCTCTAGGAGGAGGAGGGTGGTTTAGTGTGCTACCTGCCTTCTTGCACCTCCTCAGTGCTATTAAACAATCAGAATAGATGATACCAAACAATAAAAACTGGCAGAATCAGTCATGCAAAATATTATGAAAGCATTCATTATTTTTAAAACACCCATACATAAAAATACAGGTAGAAATCAAAGTGCCTTCACACAGAATGTCCAGTTTTTTAGAATGTCAGATCAGAGCCTTAAGATGTTCCTTTTTTGGGCTATGACTCCCAAAATTATTCTGGACAGCAGTGAATGGAGGGATCATCCATACTGAAAAAAAAACACATGATGCAGTTTTATGATCCATGTGAGATCTTTCCACCACTGGTTATTGGGAGCAACCTGAGCTCGTTTGGTTATCATTTCTGAGGCAAGGAAGACTTGCAAAGCTAATTTGACTGCCTCAATATAAATAAAGGGTCGTCCAAGATTTCATGACTAGCTCTTTGGAATCAGTGGTTTGCAGCAATTCAGCCCTGGAAATTTAATTGCTTCCTGCTTCCTAACCATTCTGTGCTGTTACTATGTGCCTTCACATTGACTTATAGCAATTTGCAGGATATGGATTATTTTTAAACATTGATGGAGAGCAGGTGTGGGAATCCTGCAGCCTTCCAGATATAATAGTTTTTTGTAGGTTTTTCAGACTATGTGGCCATGTTCTAGAAGAGTTTATTCCTGACGTTTCGCCAGCATCTGTGGCTGGCATCTTCAGAGAATGCCACATAACCCGAAAAACCCATGAAAGCCTTCGACTTCCAGATATTGTCAGTCTCCAACCCTGTGAGCCATAACTAGCCTAACCAGTGGTAAGGAATGCTAGGAGATGCAGTCCAAGAAAATCTGATGGGCATACTATTCCCATCTCAGTTTAGGGCAAGGAGATACAACATGTGCCCAAGGAATGTATCTTTCCCCCGTGGCCATTTCTATGTACACTCTCCCCCCTCCCAATTTGCCACCTTTATTATACGCTGTACAGATCATGTCCACATTATGTGGAGGACTATATTCTTCCATATGAACCTACTTGTCCTTTGAGATCTACTGAGGAATCTCTTCTTTCTGTCCCACCATCTTCACAGGTACATTCAGTGGGAACACAATGGGAATCTTTACAGGTATGTTTAGGAACTTCTTAATAGATGCTCCCAGGCTGGCACCCTCCTTGCTGTTCTTCTGTATGTAAGTGAAAACCTCTTTGTTTTGGCAGATATTTGAGGGCTGACTGCTCTAGGAGAAAAGGCCTGTGCTGTATTATTTATATTTATTTTTTTCTTGTAATGCTCATGCTTTTAACTGCTTTTAATTGTATGGATAGTTAGCATACAGTGGGCTCTTGGCATCCACTGGATTGGTTCCAGGACTCCCCATGGATACCAAAATCAATGGATGTTCAAGTTTATTAAATACAGTGACATAGTAAAATGGTGTTCTTTATATAAAATGGCAATATGATGTGAATTTTTTAAAAGTTGCATCTGTTTTAGCTAACATAAGGTGTCTTGTGTTCTCAACTGGTAAAAAGGTTGGATATTCTCAATCATCATAATAATCATCGAGGGTTTAGCTGGTAGGTGGGAGCAAAATGAGGGTATCCCTTCTGAATGATTTTTTTCATTGGAGGATTTTCTACAAATATGGAGACTGAAAGAAAATTGACCTCTTGGCAGCCAAACTCCTGTGTATAACTTTTTTTTTAAACATACCAGTATTTAACTGCCCTTCATCCTTTCAGATACCAGGGTAGTATACCAAGGGCATTGCCAAAGTAATCATTCCAAAAATAAAATAAAACCAGAACTATGCAGTGAAACAAATTTCAAAACAGTTGCAGTTTCAAATCAGCTGGACGGTGTGTAATTTAATGTTTCAGTTCCTCTCTGACTCAAGTATTAAATTGTTTCACACAGGAATAGACTCCATCAGTGGAGCAAGTCTTGCATATGTAGTCACCAACCTTTAGATTACAATTTCCTTTATTTAAAAGAAAAGTTGTAACCACTTCAGTGTCTGTGGCAAGGACCATTATGGGTCTGACAGAACTGCAGCATGACCTTCAACATTTCACAGCTGAAAACTGGAACACTTGTGGCCAAGTAACATCACAATATGGTTAAGATGGCAAACGTTATAAATGAGGAAGAAGACACACACAGGCAAACTCTTGTCTGGTCCTACTCCCCCCTCCCCCAGTTAATTGAATGCAAAGTAATTTTTCATTTTTTTCTCAGTTTGCAGCAACTGAAGTAAAATTAGTACAAAAGGGGAAAGTGGGAGGACAAAGTGGGACAACCGAGGATTAATCAGGACTGTGCCTTCTAATCTGGGACAGCTGGAGGGCATGCCACTAGAAGTGGTGTAGTGCGACCACTGCTTGCAAGATGGACTTTTGACTTGAGATATTATGATATTATTTGCTGCCATTCCTTTGGATTCTCTTCTTCCCCCTGTGTTTAGCTGTTATCCCCACTGAAGCTGGAAGGGAAATGGATTTTCATAGCAATGATGGAACATTGTGAGTTAACCCTGTTGCAATTCAAAGTATTGGGGCACTGCTCCTGGGAGAGATGGAAGCAGATCAACACAGCCATCTAAACTTTGAGACTCTCCAGGGAGATGCTGCTGTAGGTAGAGGAGGGTCTGCACATCAAGATTTACTACAATACTAGTAACTGCATATGTTGTTTCAACCTAACAGAACTGACTTAAAGGATGTGGTGGGAGGTTGTGAAGAGCTCTTTCTCCTACTCTCACACCCCCTCAATTTCTTGGCTGGTCTGCTCACCCGTTGTTGACATCTCTTTGAGCAATACTAAAACCCACTTACCACATTAAGGAGGAATGGAAGAGAGGATGAGTACCAATTCTGACAAATGATTTGTGCAACCTCCTGGTGCTTCTTGTTAAAAGCTTAAGGTTAAGTCAAGTTCTCAGGGTTGCAACGAGGTAAGACTCACCCTACAGCCTCAGCATTGATGAATGACTCCCAGACCGCTGCCATGCTTTCTCTAAGAAGATTACTACAGTCAGCTTTTAAAATGCAATTACAATCAGAAAATAGCACCTTTGATGATAATTATTGCACAGCATTGCATCCAACCTGTAACTGCTGTGTCTCCAAACATGGTTGTCCCTTTTCACTGACAGGGGAAGCCTGTCAATAAGCTCACAATTGTGTTTCTTTTTTTCTTTTTTCTTTTTTACCCTACAGATGAAAAAAGTCCATGTTTTTGTATTTTCATATCTGGAGCTAGCATGCTCTTAAGAGGTCATGATGACTTTTGGAACACCAGGAAGATTTTCCTTGAGAAAGGAGTGCAGACTCAAAGACATGTGTAAGACCCAGTTAATGCTGCAAAGAGAGCTAAATGGGTATACCAATTGCTCCTTCCTCCTGCAGGCCCTCTGCATTTCCTCTTGCAGTGATAGACAAAGGAAGTCTCATTCACTGAAGCATTAAGACAATGCTTTCTATCTACCCCCTGCCATGTTCCCATCCAACTTCTCTATCCCTTCACCCTCGTGTCGCCCTAATCCAATTACTGTTTTTGCTACCCTAAAGAAAAAAAACCCATCAACCAATCCAGAGTCCCATTGTCAATGCCTGAGAAGACCATCAGATCTTTGTTACTTTGCAAGATAGCACACCCCTTGGGGCTATGATCTCAGATATAAATGCTGGTCCCAAAACCTAGCCTTTCTGACCACAGTGAACACTGTTTGCACAGAGAGATTCTGCCACATCCTGTGACTCCTTCAGACCCCCGTCCAAGCCACTCTCATTTTCTGTATTCTACTCTTTTGACAGGTAATTTTCACCCTTCTGCACCCCTCAAACTCCACTATCCAATTTACATAATTCTATTTTGGTTAGCTCTGAATGCTGTGTCTGTCTGAATTACTATCATGCATTTGATTGAATCTTTGAGTATGTCTAAATAAAACCTTCTAATTCACCCTACCCTGGAGTTCTTTCACATTGGTACTGGTATAGAGAGGTGCAAACAACTCTAAAGATACCCAGCCTCTTGCAAAGCTTAAGCTAGTTTCCCCTACATTTAAAGTGAAGCTGTCACAGTTAGTGGGGACACCTCAGTCCCCCCACCTTTCTTTGTGTACCACTGTCCCCTTTCCCTTCTTATTCCCAAGCAAGCTTATTTTTTCTATTTCTTTTTCTATTTCTTTTCTTTTCTTTCTCTATTTCTATTCTTTTTTTTAACATAAATTGCATTAACATAATTCCAAAATTACATTAAAAAGTAAAAAAAAATGAAAATAAAAACCTAGAAGGCATGCTGCATAGGGCATGGGCAGAGAGGCAGGGTTAAGGGGGAATGCCAAAAAAAGCAAAATGGCAGAAACATCCCCAATTGTGTATTATAAAGAGGTGTAGTAACAGATGCTCTCAAACTGATATGTTTCCAATTTTATTAATTAAGGAAATTGTGGTGAGAATTGTGGAGGTTATGTGGTACTGTCTTAAGTACAGCTGAGTACAGAGCTTGGGAAAGGTACTGTTTCTTCCTGCACTGTACCTCCTGAAAGCAATGGCCATGCTGGCTGTGAAAGTTGTAGTCCTAGCCAGCTGGTGTTTTCCATGTTTTCAGGGCAGTGAATCTATTCTGGGTTTTTCAGTCTAAACTTTAAAGACCTACCCAAGACTCTGTTCTGTGGATACAGTTCAGCAACTTGTATATCTCCCATGAAGTTAAAATTAAAGCCCAGATTTACCTCCCTATTGGGTGGTTTGGAAGGAAGTCACCAGAAAACACTGGTTGCCATTCATTCAGAAATGGCATGAAGAATCATCCACATCCACCCAAGGAAGGAAAGTAGGTAGGGATAGGTAAATAGCTGAGATGTAGCTTGATAATAAAAGTGGCTGGGAAGGACAAGAGTTGAACGGAATTAACAGAGGAGGAAAAAAGGTTGACTCCTGCAGACCTGATTGGCAAATGAGGCTCAGAACCCTCTCTTCTGCTCTTTCATAGAATCATAGAATCATGGAATCATAGAGTTGGAAGAGACCACAGGGGCCATCCAGTCCAACCCCTCGCCATGCAGGAATTCCCAATCAAAGCATCCCTGACAGATGGCCATCTAGCCTCTGTTTAAAGACCTCCAAGGAAGGAGACTCCACTACACTCTGAGAGAGTGTTCCTCTGTTGAACAGCCCTTACTGTCAGGAAGTTCCTCTTAATGTTGAGGTGGTATCTCTTTTCCTGAAGCTTGCATCTATTGTTGCACTTTCTAGTCTCTGGATCAGCAGAAAACAAGCTTGCTCCCTCCTCAATATAACATCCGTTCAAATATTTAAACAGGGCTATCATATCACCTCTTAACTTTTTCTCCAGGGTAAACATCCCCAGCTCCCTAAGGCATTCCTCATAGGGCATGGTTTCCAGTCCCTTCAGCATCTTAGTTGCCCTCCTTTGCACATGCTCTAGTTTCTCCACATCCTTTTTTAATTGTGGTGCCCAGAACTGCATACAGTATTCCAGGTGAGGCCTAACCAACGCAGAATAGAGTGGCACGATTACTTCCCTTGATCTAGACACTTCTATGGATGCAGCCTAAAATTGCATTGGCCTTTCTAGCTGCCACATCGCACTGTTGACTCATGTTCAACTTCTGGTCTACTTGGACTCCCATATCCCTTTCAAATGTAGTCTCATTCAGCCAGGTGCCCCCCATCCTATATCTATGCATTTCATTTTTGAACCCTAAATGCAGTACCTTAACATTTCTCCGTGTTGAATTTCATTTCTTCTTCCCTCCACCTTTCCTAACATTATGGTCTTTTCTAATGAGTCATGTCTTCTCATGATGTGGCCAAAGTATGATAGCCTGTTTAATAATCTTGGCTTCCAGGGAGATCTCAGGCCCCTCCACAGTAACCTCAGCACTCTTCTCCAGCACTACATCCCAAATGAATTTATGTTCTTTGTGTCCAATCTCTTAATTGTCCAGCTCTTGCATCCATACATGGCAATGGGGAACACAATTGTTTGGGCAATTCTGACTTTTTAGCAATACTGGAGCTTATATAGTTCCATATATGACAGGACCTTTTCAGTAACAGCTCAATGGCCTTTATCACACGGCTGTTTTGGGAGTATAATCCAGTGGAATTCTGAATGTAATCATGGAGTTTCACATTATATCGTGAGAGGTTATCTCATGCAATCGCTGGCAGTGGGGACACAGTCTGAACGCAATCATGGGGTTTCACATAATTGCATGATAGGTTATCACATGCAATCACTGGCAGTGGGGACGCGGTCCGAACGCAGTCTGAACGCAATCCGAATGTAAGCAAATTTGATGAACTAGCAGATTAGGAAATCCTATTCTTTTTCCAGGCTATCTTTTCTTTCGAAATTGAGCAGACCCCCCTCCCATGGAATAACCTTTCACGTAATTGCATTCATTTCTGAATTGTCCTTGCTATCTTTTATTTTCAAATTGAGGGGAATCCCTGCCATGTGATAAGGTCCTTAGGCTCTGGAATTGCCTGTAATGGCTGTCTGTCTCCTCTTGTTCCATCAGCAAGCAAAGACAGTCTTTCAAAAACTAAATGATTTTAAATAAAGGGATTTTAATAGGGTGCTGTATTGCTTTTAGAAAGCCACCATGGTGTAATGGTTTGAGAGTTGGACTAGGACCCTGGAAGACCAGGGCTTAAATCTCTGCTCACAGAAATCCACTGGGTAACCTTGGGCAAGTCACACTTGTTGGGCCTCAGAGGAGGGCCATGGGAAGCCTCCTCTGAAAAAACTTGTCAAGAAAACCCCATGGTAGGTTCACCTCAGGCTTCAAGGCAGACAACAACAATTGCTTCCAACTGTACTATTTTTAACTTGCTTTTTATTATTTTTAACTATATGCTTAAAATTGTGTGCTTCAAATGATATTTGCATGTCGTTCTTGGCAAGGGCCATGCTAATCTTCTCTGTATCATTCTAATTTTAGTATGTGTGCCGCTGAAGCAATTTAATGCCATTTTCATATTAACATTTTGTATCCTTTTAATATGTAAGCCATGTTAAATCAAGATGGGGGAGAAAACCAGATATAGATAAAGTTAAGAACAACAATATACAAAATGATCCTTTCTGCCCTCTCACAATTAAATGGCTGGCTGACAAGGCATCCATTCTAGAGAGAAATATTCCCATGCAATCCTTTGAAATAAATACATTTCATGAAAGAGAATGTCCTTCTAAATTAGGACAAAATGTCAATTTTGTTTTTTTCACTATAGACAGGATCACTAAAAATGAGCAGTATTACAGAGGAAAGATTTTGGAATTTGTATTTCATGTTCCATAATAATAACCATCAGATTGCTTAAGTCAAAATAAATGAATGAACTGTTTCCCTGATATTTCATTTCCCCCTCCTTCCACCATCACTCTCACACACATTTTCCAATTTTCATTCCAGTTTGGAGATATAACAGTAATTCTATTTTCAGAGACATTCTTTGTTGCATTTAAAGCTCACAGACCACTTAACATTTACAAGTAATGTTATTGTTCCACTGTTGGTATCAGCACCATCTGCAGTGCTAAAAATACAGTGCCTTCTTAGATGTGTAATCAGAAGAAAGCCTAATACAAGGAGCTGTCTTGTACTGAAGAAGACCAGTGGCCTATTAAGTAATGTCTACTGGTGCCAAACACAACCCTACAGAACCTTGGGGAAATGGCCTTCCTCTACTTGATATACTTTGATCAGAGATGTCAAAGCCAAAATGTTAAACACCACCCAGAGGGGTGACCTACTTAGCAAGGTGCCCAAAATACAAATAAACCTGAAAAACGGAGGGCTTTGTGGTCCTTACTTGTATACAGATGGAATGAATGGGCCAGAGGAAAAAGTCTGAACCATAGAGTTGGGAGGATTTCAGGGATCATGTAGTCCAATCCCTTGCCTCACTGATAGGTAGCCACCCAGCCACTCTTTGCTTAAGAGCCACTAACAAAGGGAACTCTACTATCATCCAGTGATGTATTCAAGTCTTTTGCTAAGTTTCAAATCAAGTCTCAGGTCTCTACCTTCAACTATCAAGACAAGTCTCAAGTCCTTGCAAGATACTCAAGTCAAGTGTCAAGTCTGGGAGCCAACATTAACAGAAAAAAGGAGGTGGTGGCGGTATGTGTGTGCATGTGGTGGGGTGGAGTTTCAATATCTAGAAAACCAAGAGGATGTGTACAAACTTAAGTAAAAAATAAGTCTCAGAGAGGAACAGTAAATGGGCTCGGGGCTGAAGGAGTCTTCTACAGCTTATCAAAATATTTGGAAAACTCCTCCAATGGGTAGCAGGGACAGGGTGCTCAACTCCCCATTTAAGCCCATCACCTAACACATTTGCTGTTTCTGGATGAAGTTAGACCAGCAATTCAGGGATGAAGCAGACAGGCATGAAGGAGCAGCTTCTGGCTGCTCCACCTGCAACTGCACGGCTCACTCACCATGGTGGTCCCAAAAGTTTTGGTGGGAGGAGCGTTTTTTCTGTATCCTTTCTCTAGTGGCTTTGGGCTACCTTATGTGGTTTCAGAGTGACTTTTGGCCACTCCAGGGGCATGTGTCTTCTGCACGCCATGCCTCCAAAGTGTCTGGAAGCTGCTCCTTTTGGCCTATCTGTTTCAGGCCTCTGTCACTAAAAATATACAAGTCTTGAGTAGAATAGAATTGAGCCGAGTCAGTGTGTCATTCTTTGGTGGATCAAGTCCAAGTTGAGTCATTGAAGCAACTTGACGGCAAGTCAAGTCAAAGTCAATTGACTCAAGCCTGCATCACTTCCACCTTCTATTCCCTTGTCTAACTAAACTAACTTGAAAAACTTAAATGAAGAACTTTACATTTACCTGCAGTAATTTCCATCCTGTCTGTTTTTGCCCAGTTCTCTACCCTGCCAATATCACTATGAATCCTGATTCTCTTTTTTAAGGTTTTAAAAGATGTCACTTTTCTCAGGATTAACAAGGAGCCACTGACGAGACCTCCTTCAGTGTGGTCCATCACTTAAAAGCAGCCTTGTCTCTCCTGTTGGCTCTTTTCTTCTTTCCTGACTGTGCTCAGCTTCAGCATAATATCTGCACAGAACCTCCACCTTTCTACCTGCACAAGGCACATTGTGGCTTACAACAAAATGCAGCTAAAAAAATCTATTAATACATTTTTTAAAAAATTAAGCAAACAGTCCTCTTAAAAACAAAAAATAAATAAATAAAACAGTTTAAAATAATATAAAGCATAAAGGAAAAAAAGATAACATCTCAGCACATCATATTACAAATAACTTTCCATTACATAAATTAAGAGCCAAAGACCTGCCTAAATAAAGAGCATTTTATAGTTCTTATATGTGTGTAAATCCTATGCAAATGGTATGCTAAACGCATGCAAGTGAGAGGTGGGATCTAGCAAGCATGATGTTTCCCCCTCCACATACCTGATACATTAAATACAAGTAACATCTAAAGGAAGTAGCATCTTCGCTATGAATTTCTAAACACAAGTAACACCTTCAGTATCTTTACATCATTCAGCACTGCAAACCCAAGAAGTGCTTGGAGTGAAATACCAACATTCTGGGTTACAAATAAGACCAAACTGGATAATGAATGAGCACAACAGCTAAATTCTTTCTCATTGATATTTAGCCTTGAGTCGCTTCTTTGACATCATTACTCAGTACTGGCATATGTGGCAGAGGTTTAGTGCTGTTTGTTTTGCTATAGGCAACAATCTGTCTGATGCTACTCACCCGGTCAGATAACAACAACAACAACAACAACAACAACAACAAAATGTATTTCTAGCCTGCCCAATCACAAAGAATCTGGGCAGCTTACAACAATAAAATACACCAAAGTTACAATAAAATCAAACCCTAAACCTCCCCCACCCCCCAATCCCAGTACTAAAATGGAAATTAAACAGTAATAGTATAAAATATTAAAAGCATTAAAAACATAAAGACATTAAAAACATCCCACAAAGGCAGAGAAGCAAGTGGGGAAGAATAGGCAGATGAGGGGGCAGATGTCTCTATATCTGCGTAGGGTAGCTAAGTTGGAAAGGCCTGCCGGAAGAGATCCGTCTTGAGTGCTTTCTTAAAAGCTGTCAGAGTGGAGATGTGATGAATCTCCTCCGGCAGTAGTAGAGAAGGCCCTCTGGGAAAGTGATGTTAGCCTAGACTTTTTTGGCTGTAATAAATTTCTTCCTGAGGACCTTAGAGTGCGGGACGGTCAATAGGGAAGAGGCGTTTCCTCAAGTATTTTGGGCCCAAGCCATGTATAGTTTGTCATAGCAGAATTTCCATTTGAAGGGTTTGAGTCTAACTTCAGGGATGGGAGGAGCTGCCTTGTAAGCCATGCAATTACTCCAACTTGGTGATCGGCATGAGCTGAGACTTGCTTTGGGAGTGGAAACAAAATGAGTTTCATGATTCTTTGGGCAGAAAGATCAAGAGAGGCCTTATGCTTTGCATTATTCTGTCTGCAACTATGCCTGCTTTCAAAATCAAAATAGCAGACAGATAACAAAAACCTAAGGGCATTTGAAGGATCTTGGTTGTATATATATATATATTTCTAGGCATGTTATCATCAAACAGCTGCCCTTCTTTTTTCATCCTTAAGTAAAGGGATATCTGCTTTGGACATGCATATCCAGCATGCAAGCTATTTCTTATAGACATAGAACCATTGAGTAGACCAGGAAGATACATGATCCTGAAAACATGTGATCTCAAATACACGTGCCTATGGTGGCCCTTCCTAAATGGTTCCACCTAAATTGGAGGTACCAGACATTTAGAAACTGTCCCATTCCCGCATACATCAGACCTACAGTATGCACCAAACAGTTCAAGATATATTCCCACACTTGGAATGCATGCAGTGCTTGGAAACATTAGTCTGAAAGCTGATTTGTTAGTATTAGGACTAATGTCGAAATTAAATCATTAATGTTTAAACATTTGGTGAAGAATTATTGTTGTTGCATTAATTATTAATATGTTAGCAGCACATTCATTTAACATTTTAAGATCATCAGTTAAAATGGCCCAAAATGACTAGCCTCAAAAAATTATTTACCAAACATTATATATTAATGTGAAATATTAATCATTATTCACTCCATTACTAAATTAATATTTTTGTAATTGCCAACTGTCCCAATTAATTCTCTGTCATCTCACTTTTCCAGCTGCTTTTAAAATGTCCCAGTTTCTCCTCCTGCCACTTTTCTCCCTTCATCCTGGCTTCTTCAGATCCTGCAAAGTGAGTTCAAAGTTCAAAAGCAACAAACAGAGGAAAGGACAGGAGGGGATAGAGTCCTGCCTTCCCTAGAAGGCTCAGGCAAAAGCAAACTGCTGCAGCCTCTCCTAGGACTTTATCACATGCACTTTTAAAACCATTTTGGGAATGGGGATGGGACTCGCAGGGGCGAGCGTGGATAGATTTTACCGCACACACAAGCGTCCACAAAAAGGTCCTGTTCCGGCACCTGTCCCTGTCCAGTGCCGAGAAGCGTTAAATGTTCTGGTTGGAAGACTTCCATCTGGCCAAAATCGCGCCCGCCAGCACTGAACAGGGACGGCTTGGGTATAGGTGCTGGAACTGGACCTTTTTGTGGATGCTTGCATGTGCAGTAAAATCTGTTCACGCTTGCCCCCACGAGTCCCGTCCCCGTCCCCCAAATGGTTTTAAAAGTGCATGCGATAAAGTCCCTAGCTTGTGTGATCTTCCTCATAAATAATTTTTGCTATCTTGACCACAATCTGATGTTGCCTGGCTATACATGTACCCCTTCCAGTACACATGTTCCAGTTTTCAACTTGGAAATGTTGGAGCCCATGTAGTTTAAATAATTACTATAAAGACTTCCAAAATGTAAATGAGTTAGGGTTAGAAAATTCGTTTTAACACATTATTTCCAAGCTCTGAACCAAAGTAGCCATTTACTCACACAAATAAAGAATTCTCCCGACCCAAGCAGGATATTATTATCAAACATTGATAATGAGGGAGTAGATGAAAAGGAGTGACAAAAGACAACAACCATCTAGTCCTACGGTACCAAGGTCATCTGGATGCAAGCTCTCCTCCTTTTGTTCTTTCCAATAGTTTTTACTCAATTACAAATCTCTTTGATCCTCTGCTGCTGCTTCCTTCTGCTAATGACTATTTTTAAGTTCCTATGATATCACGCTTCCCCTCCATCCCCAAAAATGGAAAGCATAAACTCTACGCTTTATAATGTTGTATGGTGGTATTTGTGTTGAGGAGGAAAACACCCTCAGGTTTATATTAACAATATTCCAATAGTCAGCAAACATATAACGCCATAGGGGCCATGGACCTGTTGTCTGCATATTCTCATTGCTGTGTAGGTTTTCCCAGTCAGGAGAATTCAAGACCCAACCTGGATGCCTAGGGATTACCCCTTGTGGGCCCTCATGGTGTTTCAAGGGGCAGCCTGTCAGGATGGCCTTAAGCCTGATACCTTGTTGACCAAAGTTTCACAGAATACGCCATTCAAAATTTTATATCACCAGGACTAATAAATGAGGAAAACACACACAATTTTAAAGGCAGTGTTCTTGCCCTGAGATTCCTGCCCCTCTCTGACTACTAGAGAAGAGGGGCCAGACCCTGAGATTTGGCAATTCTATTTGTTACAAGTGGTGTAGAATGAAGTTAGGGGTTTTTTTTTAATCTACTTTTGTTACCTTTCCCACTGGAAAGCCCAAGACCTCTTGCTGACAGAGTCAGAGTAGGAAATGGTGGTTCACTAACCCAAGTTAACATATCCAAATCAGGGGCATTTCTAGGGTGGTGGTTGGGATGCAGACTGCACTGGGTGACAGACAGCTCAGAGAGATGTCTGCCTTGCAATATGGAGTATACCGCTACACCTCTCTACAGGTAGATTGGGACTCCTGGAGACCAAACATCCTGGAAAAGACTGGGTCCACCCACCCAAAGGCACAGCATGATGGCCAGCTGAGAGGCTGCCTGCACTCCACAGTGAACTCCTGAAGGCAAATGGCACCTGGACCTCTTTGGGACTTGTGAACAAGGTGGGTAGACTGGGACAACCCAGGTGACAGAGTCCCTTCAGCTGCCTCAATCCACCAGCTGTTAGCAGCAAGCAGACTGGAGCCTTTCTCTTCCATAGCAGCCTGATCTACTCCTGCAGGATCATTGGCCTGGCTGCTCCAAGCCTGGGGATGACAGCATGAGTTAGTGCAGCGGAGAGAGACACCACCACTCCTAGTGATGCCATTGACCCAAGCCAGACACTTTCTTTCTTTCTTTCTTTCTTTCTTTCAGCAGAGAATCCCCCTATCATCCTTCTGTATTTCTAGCCATACAAATACAATAATGACAAATGGAATAACAAGTAATTTGCGGCCCTTTTGTGAAATCCAAATCTGTTATCTGACACCACTGCCTCACTCTAATTAATGGTACAGCCAGCCCTGCCTGGTGAAAAACTGATCAAAGAACAGGGTGCACAACTTCCTTAAGTTCAAGAAAAGTGTGAAGCAATTTAGAGCCATATGTTTGTTGTCTGAGAAGGAATGAGGTTGCTTGCAGCTAAATATTCCCACAAGTGGAAATCTGGTACCCATAGAGACAGACCTTGAAAATTTTATTTTTTTGGACTAAAATCCCCAGAAACCCCCTGAGAGCATGCCATAGTACAACTTCCCCAGAATGTTCACTCCCCCCCCCCCCATTTCCTTATTCCATTGTACTTTCTCAAGTGTAGCAGCAAAGACTAAGGTTTAGATTCAGGACAGACAACATGGGGGATAGAGCAAAAAGGGGGCAAACAGCCTCACTCCTTAAAGTTGTACAGAGCAGAGAATAAACTGGACAGCCTCTGCAAGTCATGGAAGGGATGCTTTGTCATTATGTGGCCTCACGTATTCCAACTTATCAAGTTTTCTTGGCAAGATTTATTTCAGGGGAGGCTTGCTATTGCCTTCCTTTGAGACTGAGAAAGTGTGACTTTCCCAAAGTCCTCCTGTGGGCTTGCACAGCTGAGTGGGAATTTGAACTCAGGCCTCCCAGAGTCCTAGTCCAATACTTTGACCATTACACCATGCAGGTTCACATCCCTTATCACCACCACACAGACACATAGTGTGCTTTGTGAGATCATGACTGCACAGAGATGGGGAAAGTTTGCCTCACCCATTGTGTGTAAAAAAAACTGCTCTAAATTAAACAGGCCTTTGGTCTAAAACAGCATGAGGTGTGTCCAAATGACTACTTTCAAAAGGTAGGGACACTGCCTCCCGTACAGGCTACACAGATAGGCACTGATGGCATGTCCTGGAGATACATAAAACGAGATTCACAGGCAGTATTAACACATAAGGACTCTTTTGAGTCACATCTTTTCCATATCTTTCCCCCTTGGCATTTAGCCTGACAAAAGTACAGCTGCTTGTTGTCACACAATATTTTTTCTTACTCCCGATGGAACCATGTAAGACATACCTAGTCGCTATAGAAGCCAGTTAGTGATTTGCACTAATGATTGACTATTTAGGTAATCATTATCCATGAGCTGCAGAAATAAAGTCTAATCAGTGACTGACTGCGGAAGTGACCTTGTCTGATCTATGGTGCAAGAAAGGAAATGGCAAAGAAATAACCTTTTCACAACTGACTTCCAATGAAAGACAGAAATGAATGAATCAGCACTTTGGATTAAGGGAAAGACTGTGCACCAGACATGAACCAGGCTCCAAAAACTGCTATATTTTGTCAGGGCGTCTGAAGAAGTAGATTTGTGATCCCTGAAAGCTTTGCTAAAATAGATCTGTTAATCTTAAAGGTGCTGCTAGATTTCTCTTTCCCCCATTCCCATAGTTTCTTTTTAAAAAAAAAAAAAACAGAGAATTATTCATTTAATGGTTGTATAGTAGTATATTCTAACTGTAGGTTTCTGTGTCTTTTAGTGTGTTTTGTATTGTAACATGCATTTCCAGCATTCTAAATGTGTGTTATTCCATATATTCACTTAATAATTCAATGACTATATAGCAGAGAAGTGAAATTGGGTTTTTTGAAAGGCATATTTAGCCCCCCCCCCTGTTTATTATAACTATCTTGGATAGCTCTCTGGGTGTTCTAAATGGGTATGTTGACAATTTTAAATCCTAGAGTTCTCTATCCCTACTCAATCCACCCCGAACCTTTTGTTGCTGGTGTGGTTCCCCATATCTTCCATGACTCCATATAGCCATTTCAATGACTAGAAATTATGAATAGACCTGTCTTCCCTAAAACTGTCTATTTTTGTTTTAAAATTATTGAAGCAGATGGTCATCAACACGTCTTGTGATAGTAAATTCCATAAATAAGCACTATCCCTCACACTTAAGGATACTCATCGTTTCTCCTCTCAGATCTTTTAACTCCTCCCCTTGAATTCCTTTTTTTGTGAAAAATATTTTAACTAGGATGATCTTTTTCTCTGATTTTTTATAAAAAGTAGTCTTTTTCAGGCATCAGCTCCACACAGTTTGAAAACAAATATGTCACTAGCAAAACAAAATAATGATTGACTAGGAAAAACTAGCAAAACCTAAAGCTAAAGTGGAATCCTTCTCTCTCTTTGGGTAATCATGTATGTATATATTGTACATTGCCAAAAAGCCTAGAATAGTAAAGGCTTGAGTGTGTGTGTGTGTGTGTGTGTGTGTGTGTTTAGGACCCAGAGGTTTTGTGTGTCTCTGTGTGTCTTCTTTTTGTTTCTTTGGTAGTTCACCAATTAATATATATCAGTTTTTTAAAATACCTACAATTATGCAGTAATGAATGAATGAATGAATTTATTATGGCTCCAGGCCAGAGTAATAAATGGCTGCCACTGAAATGCATCATAAAGAAGAAAACAATGTAAAGTGTGTGTGCAGGCCAGGAGAAGCAAGAGAGAGAATTATTCTTATCTCTAAGGTGTAAGCTTGATGCCCAGCTTCTTGAATTTGGTCTGTAATCCTGATGGTAGAGTGCAGAAATTTGCCACGTTCAAATCTACTACAGGTTTAAGGTAAGTTAAAGATTTATTTATTTATTTATTTATTTATAGGCCACCTTCCTCCCCAATCAGACCCAATGCAGCTCACAGATCAGCCTTGCCACTGCCAACATCTGTTCATTTAACATGGTCTGTTGTAAAGATCATGATCACCTTTGCCCACTTTTCAGGGAAGGAAGGTTCAAGAGCTAGTTTAAGTATTTTGATTGAGTGCAGCAGTCGTGTGTGTGTGTGTGTGTGTGTACTAAATGTTGGCCACACTTCTGTCCCTGCACTCCCATTCAGAGGCCATGTTCCAGTATTCCATTCAGATAGCAACTACACTCCCCACCCCTCAGCCATTGGCCAGATTTCTAACATCCAATGGGTGGTACAGACAGTACAGTCTTCATTCTGACATCATTCTGATGTTTTTCTGACATCATGTAGCTACATAGCATTGTGACATCACTACATCCACAATTCAATTGTAGATGGTGCTTCCAAATGAAGGATTGTCCTAACGCTACCAATCATCTGCCAAAATGAGCTACAAATGGAATTGCTGTAGACCCAGCCAGCATGGTGTAGTGGTTTGAGTATTGGACTACAACTCTGGAGATCAGGGTTCCATTCCCTGCTTGAGCATAAAAACAGCACTAGGTGACCATAGGCAAATCACACTCTCTCAGCCTCAGAGGATGACAATGGCAAACCCTCTCTGAAGAAACAACCTAAGAAAACCCTATGATAGGATCCCCTTTGTTGTTGTTGGTAGCTGTCCTTGAGTTGGTTCTGACTCATGGTAACCCTGTGCATAAGACATCTTCAAGAATCACTATTCATCATAAATAAAAAAATGACTTGGAGGTACACAACAATTCCATACTGTTTGGAAAAATTACAATTAAATGCCATTCTCTTCTGTCCACACCAGTATTTGGAGCCAGATCCAGGACCACTCAACAATTAAAATTCAAGGATGACCTTGGTCCAGTCATTCTCTCTCAGTTTCACTACTTCACATGGCTGTTGTGAGGATAAAGTGTGCCTGAAGAGGAGGAGAGCCACATATGCCACCTTGAGCTCTCTGGACACACAGAAGGACATAAATCTAACACAAAATAAAATAATACAGGCCTCCCACAAGCATTGCTTTTATGTTGACAGTGTTTCTGTGCAAAAATTCAGTGTATCACTAGTGTTCTCAAAAGCTGTTATCATCCTACCAAATAAGATATAGCAGACATTTTTCCTCAAGTGATGAAAGACATCTGTTTGTCATAAAATGTACTTTTCTTCACTGTGTACATATTGCATTTAGTGTAGTTTGTTTTGTGATTTGTCATTGAAAGGTAAATGAGCATTTAATTTGACGGTATGGTAGCTGAAGCATATATCTCAGAGGAACTTGTGAGTGTGGAAACAGATTAATCACAGATGATCCACATGCCTTTAAGCATGTAGCTTGACCCTCAATCTGAGTATTCTAGGTCTGACCTAACATTTTGTGCTGCTCTGTGTCTGATAATACCTCATTGCCATTCTTCTTACACTGCCAGGTATAACGGTCACAGTTTGTTGACATGCAACCGGATAGGCTGAAGACATTGTCTAATTTCCAAAGGGATGCAATAGTTATCCTTTAAGTGAGGATTAGCTTAATGACATGCTTGCTTTATGTCAGGACTTGTAAGAAGCAGTGACTAATCCTTGCTCTTGGCAATTAACAATGTTTGTTGAATATCTGCCAAACCTTTCAATTGTATCGTGTCTTACACACAAGACTTATACTGAAGCAATTGTTTTATTGTTGGTAGATGCTGTTTACCAAGCACAGGGAGAAGGACCATTTTTTTTTCTTTTGCATCTCCTCTTCCTTGAGAATAATCTTTACAGCAAAACACAGGAAATTTACTAGATGTCACTTATATTTACAAATGTACAGGCGACACTGGTATTGGGGGTGTACACAGAAACAGGCAGATTTTTGCATGAGCTCATTTCTTCACTTTTGTTACAAGCATGGTCCAAAGCCCTATCAGTGGGGTATTTGCTGTAGAATGCCTTAGAAGAAGGAAGGAGGATGCATCCACACTAGAATAATAAAACAGTCTGACACCACTTTAACTGTCATGACTCAATGCTATGGAATTCTGGGATTTGCAGTTTTTTGAGCTAATTTAGCCTTCCCTATCAGAGAGCTCTGGTGCCCCACCAGACTACAAATGCCTAAATTCTATAGCATTGCACCATGGAAGTTAAAATAGTATTTCTGTAGTGTGGCTGCAGCCGGAGTCTTGTGATCCTTAATTTATTTCAGCATACATTTTCATGAATTTCAGCCCACCACTGGAGTCACCAAACAGTTGATGCTAAAACAAATAAGGTAGTCTTACTAGGTCCACAAGATTCCTTCTTTCTTTTTATACAGAAACAGACTACTGTTATACAGAAACACTACTATCTCTCTTTAAAAAATCCCAGTTGCATCTGTCAAGTGTTGGGATGTTTGAGAAACATTGAATGGGAAGGGCTATAGCTTAGCAGAAGAGCATATACTTTGCATGTAGAGCAGCGGTTCTCAACCTGTGGGTTGCGACCCCTTTGGAGGTCAAATGACCCTTTCACAGGGATCACATAAGACCATTGGAAAACACATATTTCCAATGGTCTTAGGAACCAAGACCATCGATTGGAGATCACCACAATATGAGGAACTGTATTAAAGGGTTGCAGAAAGGTTGAGAACTACTGATGTAGAAGGTGTCAGGTCCTATAGTTAGAATTTCTCCTATGAGGAAGAGGTTATGGCTGAGAAAGACCTGAGGTCCAAGCTCTTGAAAACTGATGTTCTTTCAGTATTTCTGTCAAATATTTGTATGTTGTGGCCTGTATTGGTTTGCATATTGTATGAGTCAGTTCTACCCATTGATGCAGACTAATCAGTGGACCATTGGTTGAAGTGTGTACTCTTGTTTTATTATTCCGAATTGTTTTATCTTTTACCTTTTCTGCTGAAAACTACAAATGATGGATTTTTTTTAAAAGAGCATAGGGTATGTCAGAGATGGACAGCCTGTGGCCCTAGGTTCTGGCCTAATTTTGTACTGCTCTCAGTTTAATTTCAAATGCCTTCAGAAAGCAATAAGGTCAGCCATCTGGCAAGAGTTATTTGTCTTTTCCAAGACAAGTGACTTCCCAGGAAATGTAGGGGCAGTGGGGTGAGAGAAAGGGGTGGGAAAAGAAGAAAGAGAAAAATGTGTGGCATGCCTACTTTTGGTCTCTGTCCCTCCTGCAAAGCCCTTTCAAGGTGAGCCTTGCCTTTTGCCAAGACAGACCTTGATATGTATTCTTTTGACGTAGGAAAATAACTATTACAGATGAATGAGCAATCACAGCTTTTTATTAGCTTTTAAAACAATGTTCCACACAGTGCAACCTTGACCTCATACCAATTTCACAGCAGAAATCAGATTATCATGCAAAGGTGCATTTGCATTTGCCCTGGACAACTACAGAGCTTCCAGAGTGTTTTCATTTCTAGAAGTGTTAAAGGTGGATGATCCCAGGCTAGTGGAGGTACCAGGCTAATCAAATGTGTGGCTAACTGGGGCAGAAAGGGAAGCAGCTCTTGGTTCTGTTACCTCTTGTTAACTTGTGAGATTTTTGCCCTAGGAAATAAAGGCAGATTAAAGATTGCTGTGAAAGTAGAGCTTCTCAATAAAATATGCTCTGAGAAATACATGAATTTCTTTCTAATAGGGAGAAAAATGGAAAGCACACAGATCTCCTTCTGACTTTCTCAGGGCTGTACAGCAAAAACTACATAAATTTAAGCTTTGACTCCTCATGCTGAATTTATGTAGGTTCTGTGTATGCAGGTTCGGTGCAGAAGGCCCGTATCTTTGAACTGTCCCAGTTTAGCAGGTATAATCCCAATTAATCACCTGTCCTCCCATTTTTGTAGTTGCTTCTGACAAGTCCTAGTTTGTCATGCCTCCTCCTCCCAAATTTCCCTTTCACCTTCAGTTTACTTCAGTTGCTTCAAACTGAGTTCAAGGTGCAAAAGCGGTTTGTATTCAATTAACACAGATGAGGGAATCTTGACTTGAAAAAGTGGCAGGCAGGACAGCTGAGACAGGATAGTTGAATCTTCTGAGCCACCTAGATTGGCTCGGGTCACTTTCTTCTCAGAAAATGAAACATTAGTGGGAAAGAGTTAACATGTTCTTCTTTCTTAATACACTAAATATACTTAATATACTAAAAAAAAAGTGTAAATTGATGACATATTTAATGATAAATTAAAAAGGGAAGCATTTAAAATGATACGTCAATTTTAAATTGGCACTTAAATCTGGCGAGAAGGAAACGGCCTCATGAATTTTTCAAAACCCCATTTCTCTTCAACACCATGTGCTTTTGCTTGCTTCCCCTTTCTCCTTCTCTTATAATCTCATATCTTTACCCCAAGCCATTTTTAACTTACTGATTTCCAGGTGGGTTCCAGCAAAATATCAGGGCTAAGGCATTAGAATTTAGTTTCCTGGGAGAGATGAGAAGCCTCTAGGCTATGTCCAGTGCAGAATGCAAAAGGAACATTTGAGTGAAAAAGGGCCAAGTCCCCTTCCAAACTACTCTTGCTATTTCGGATCCAAAGAGTGTAATTCCCTATCCTGAAGTCAGAAATTGTTTTACAAAAATCAAAGGAAACTAGGTTTTGGGTAAACAAACCAAACGGCTCTTTAGTACTGTGGCTGTTTTGATTAGTTAATAACTGAATTCTAAATAAACAATACTGAAATTTTGAGAACTAGATACCTTTTATTTTTAAAAAGGTTGCCTTTACCTTGACAAATTTTCAACTTAATTCATCATTTAATTGATTTTAATTTTTTTTGTTCCTATCTCTTTTCCTGCCCCACTGCCCCAAATGGGGGAGGAGAAGAACTCAGGATAATCTAGGGAGAGGCTAGGATGATTCAGTCACCTCTGTTATTCATGCATACAGAATCTGAGACAACACATTGCTTAAGAGTACACTATGAGCAAGTAGGTGGGCTGCATGTTGTTTGGGACTTAGAGCAGGGAGTTCACTTTAGTCAATGTCCACTTCTCATCTTAACCCACCTCTCAGGCTTCTTGCGACACAGGACTTTATTACACAAGGCAGTAATTTGTAATTGGAGCAGAATAATCATGTATTTGGCTGGAGATTATCACATGACATAGGCCCTCTTCATTATTCTTCAGGTGACAGACCATTTGGAAAACGTTTATTTTCATTAATGCAAAAACTTGGTTAATGGCCCCCTTTCTTGCTACAATTGTGCCTCATAATGTAACAGTTTAATTCTGCTTTAATGCCAATCATAGGTGGTAAGGGGATGATCAGTGGGTGTGCTTTGGGTGTAACAAACAAGCTTATCACAGGAAATTTAAAACCATCTGAAACTTCCCAGGCTGCAGCTGGGATGCAGGATGGAGGCAGGGATTATTGCATGCTAAATCACCACCTAATCACCACCCACCATCAGCACGCGTCCCAGACGCACTACGCCAGTACTTTTTAGAAGCTGGAAAGCTTCCGACTTCAAAAAAGTGCTGGTGGAGTGTGACTGGGACCTGGCTTGGACCCGAGCTGATGGCAGGTGGTGATTAGACAGCGATTTAACATGCAATAATTCTCGCCTCCATCCCACATCCCGGCTGCAGCCCGGGAGGCTTGAGATGGTTTTAAAGCTCATACGATAAGCTCCTTAGGTGCTCCAGTGATAAGATGAGAAAGAGAAAAGATTGAAGTCAAAACTTTGCTTGCCACCCACATACTCCTTTTTCCATGTGTGTGCATCTCAATCTCTCTCTCTCTCTCTCTCTCTCTCTCTCTCTCTCTCTCACACACACACACACACACACACACAGAGGCTAGCTTCTATCCTTGAAGACAGAGAAAGCAGAGCACATAGAAAATCTTAAGAGATTAATTGATACACACATATCTGGTACTGTACTTGAAACTGTTTCTTCACTCTGCTGAATGGCTGGGCCAGGTGGACCTTAAATGTGTTGTTACATCTAGTGTGCAGATATTTTTAATGCAAATAGCATCAGCTCTGTGGATAGCTGAGGATCACAGCTGACATGGAGGGTAGACTGAAACTTCGGTTTTTTCCTAAATGCAATCTCTTTCTTTATGCAGCAAGTTCCATGGGGAGGAAATCTCCACTGAGCCAATATGGGAATTCACCACTTACCACCAAGACAAATATCCTTCCAGTACAGTATAATCTATGGTGACTCACATCAGGTCTCCAAGGCCTTAGACAAAGGCACTTTTCAGCCTGGAATATTTCAGCTAGAAGCACTCAGGACTGAATTTACTGTGTCATGGAATGAACAGTCTATATTTTGTTATTAAATATCCTTGACAGGTTTTGTTTTTCCTCATATTTTGTCTTCATATTGTGAATTGGAAGTTTTTTTTTAAGTAGATGATTGCTTGGTGTTGTTGTGAGCTTCATAAAACTTCTCAGAGAAAAGGCAGAGTATTCGTGGTGTGGGGCCGTAAGAAAGCATGGTGCAGGAACAAATCAAGCAGAGCTGATAAAAGGTGAGGAATCCAGGACAGATTCCAAAAGCTGGCCCTGAGCCCAGTCATGTTGCAGATATTGTTGTCTTTCTTGGACATACCATTGTTTTCTGCATCCATCTGGTGAATTTAAAAGAAAATAATACAGTAAATCTCTTTCTCTCTCTCTCTCTCTCTCTCTCTCTCTCTCTCTCTCTCTCCTCTCTCTCTCTCTCTGTGTATTTAGTCTTCCAGCAGCTCAAAATTTCAACCACATGTGCCAGGAAAGGGAGGTGAATTCCTTGGGAGTCACTCCCACTGTCACCAAGTAGACTGAGCAAAGAGGAAATCCACCTCCACCCTGAGCCAAACTCCAGGTTGTTCTGTTATGCCTGAACATGGAAATGTTACTTTGTAGTCTATAGATCCTCAAACCCCCTGCCACTAGTTCTGCTGGTAACCTGACAAGGAGATTCTGGAAGCTGTAATCCAAAAAATAAATTTCCAAGCTCTATTCAATTTGAAAAAGTCAGTTCTTTTTCAGAACCACACAGCCAGCATGAACTTGAAAATGGAAACCGTTTCAAAAACTGTAATGGGGGTGCGGTGGGAGGGGATATGTTTAGGCTCTGATTATTTATTTTTCTAATTTCCAAAATCTGAATACAGATAGGATCTCAGCACTGTGATCACTTCCAAATTGTTATTTTAAAAGTGGTGGCAGGGAGGATGTTAAAAGTGTGTATCAGAGGAACAAAAAACAGATGATGGAAAGAAGGGAAGGAAGCATGAGACAGATGGCACAAGAAGGATAAAGTACTATTTTGAGAAGAAACTGTTGAAACAGTATTTCCACTGTACATGAAAGAGCTCCTAATCAAATGCTATCTTGATAGAGATAGAACAGTCTGGATGCTTGCACATAGTTGGAGGGGAGGAATTGTAAACAATGAGGTCAAAGGTAAATGAAATGCAGAAGTACAGATTATGATAAGAATTATAATTATTCACAGGGGCCATTCACAAAAAGGGTTTTGGTGATTATTCAGGCATCCTGACAGTGGTGAGCTAAGGGGCATCTTGGCTGAGACGCTCCATGGATGGATCTGGAAGACTATTAAGCTCTCCCTGGCTCCGTTGCTACACTCTCTTCCCAGGCATGCCACCTACTTCTCACTATCTGGGCACTCACTCTCATGGCCATGTAAAAACTGGGGGAGGGTGGATGGCAGCCAGGCAGCATCCATCTGTGTTTCTGCAGCTACATGCATGAAGACAGCACCCTCCTGGAAGTCCCAGGAGTCCCCCAAAGTCCCTCAGACAGTCTAGGAGGATGCTTGCTTCTTTATGATTTTAACTGGAAGGACACAGCCAGACACTCTTTAGGTGGCAAAGGCTGCTGGTTTTTGTGGATTAAGGTATCACACATCTCCATTTGCTCTGTAAATTTGCAATTATTTCTCCATATATCACCAACAAGAGGCCTAAGTACCTGAGAAAACCCTGTGAAATTCATAGTGTTGGCATAAGGTGACAGGAAACCTGAAGGCACATACACACACACATACATGTCACCAGCAATACTCCAACCCATGTTTGTGTGTTTAGATACACAGAGGAAACTGGAGACATGGCTCAAGAAGACAATAACTAAATGGTTTATTTGACCTGTACAGTTGGCCCTCCTGATCCATGGATTTTTTATCCATGGATTTGAGCATCCACAGCTTGAAAATATTCCCAAAAATTATAAATTCCACATAGCAAAGCTTGATTTTCCATTTTATATATGGGACACCATTTTGTGTTGCCATTATATTTAATGGGACTTGAGCATCCATGGATTTTGTTATCCACGGAGGGTCCTGGAACCAAACCCCAGCGGATAACATGGGTCCACTATATATGCTCTCAAAGGCTTTCTTCAAAGGCTATTTAAAATTTAATTTCAGAAAATTTTGGAACTGAAACTCTCACACCAATTTACTGAACAAAAAGACAAAAAAGGTTTATAGATTTTATTTTTTTATATGTATCTCCATTTCTTCTGAGGATTTTATTGGGTGCTTCCCAGTTTTTGATTCCTCTGTGTTTATATAAAACCTTTATCTTGATTCAATCCACAAGTGATAGAAATTGAAATCTGTATGAATTTTAATTCAAAATTTTACATTGCAGTTTCCTCTTGAAGTACACCTATCTAAGGATATCTACCCTGAGCAGCTGCATAACTCAAGATCATAACTTCATTAATCTAATGAAGTGGATTTTATCCCATGAATACTTGTGTCATAATAAATGTTTTAATCTTTAAACTGCCACAAGATTTGGTTATATAAAATATTCTTCTAAGAAGTGCCATTGATTGTTTCAGGCCTTTTCATGGAATGAAGAACCACAAAGGAAAATCTAATGATTATACACAACAGTGTGAGATACACAGGAGACTCAGCAAGAGAGTGACTCAGTCTCCAGTTCCAGAGCATTCAGTAGTACTTGCTCATAAGTGGAAAAAGTAGCTGGCAGACAGGGCAAGAGCCTCACATTCTTTATGAGTCAGAGGTGTAGGTTTCTGAACTTCTCATCTTCTTGAAAATCTAAAATCCTTGTATCTGCGATTGGAACAGATAATTCAAAATATTGTAGAGTGACACTATTTGACCATGATATAATTCTGGTCCCTTGCTCTGGGGATCAACATTTCTTGGGTTTTAAATTAAGCAGTAGATTCAATGACTTGGCATGTTCTATCTGATGTTTGATCAATATGTAAATGCAGTATTTGGTGGTGGTGATTTTTAAAAATTGACTTTGCTGTACTTAACTATGGAGCTTATCGCTTGGCTTTTAAATTCATGTCACCTCTGTCAGTCTTAATTTGGGTGGCATCCTAATGTTATCAGAAGGTTTTTCCCACCAAATTTGCTGCCCAAATAGATCCAGGGTCCATCCCCGCTTCCAGGAGTGCTTCTTGTGGATCTTTTCAAATCCAGGAGTTTTCCATCTTAAGAAAATGATCGCAGGAGTACTCCTGGAAGCGGGGATGGACCCGGGCTGTATTCAGGCAGCAAATTTGGCAGCAAAAACCTTCTGATAACATCAGGATGCCACCCAAATTAAGCTTTAACCCATATATTAGTAAGTTGAATTTAAAAGCCAAGCAATATGGCCCTTGTGGTCTCTTCCAACTCTATGATTCTAGATTCACACAAGAACTTTAAGTTGGAACAAAATAGTTCCTGTGGGGAACATCCCTAAAAGAGAGGATAATGGAGCTCTCCCTTTTGTGTCGGGAAGGAGCTAATCACACCACCAGACAAGCATACACATTGTAGGGCATTTTTTCAATTTGCACTGGAATTGTAGAGGCACTCATTACAGAATTTCCTGTCACTACAATTAGGTCTAGTTCATTCTATAGACATACAGTAGGATGACCATACAGAGGGCTATCTATCAGCTCAAACCCAGCCTTGCACTACAACATGATAGGCATCTGACAAACCGTCCCCATATTTGTAGTCTGGGGCAGGTCACCCACACAAAGACAAAACTTGAGCTACCCTCAAGTCAACTTTGACTCATGAGGACCCTGTGGATGAGACATCTCCAAGACTCCCTGTTCTCTACTGTTTTGTGGCTTATGTGTGGTGAATTTCAACTTGGTGGCTTCCAAGCTGTGTAGGTCTGATCTTCCCAAAAGTAGGCATGCCTTGAAACCAGTGTGTTAGGTATGAACAGTAACAACTCAATATTCAGGGATAGTTGTAACACAAGGCAAAATCCTCCTCAAGTGGCAAATCATGAGGAGGAGACAGGAGAGGAGAGAGACTCAGGCTACCAAGCATTCTTCTTGAACTTCCTCACTATTCTCTTTTGTCCAAAGCCATAGGTCTGTGAGCCATAGGGTCTGTCTTGCACCCCCTAAGGCTGCATCTACACTGCAGAAGTAATGCAGCTTGACACCGTTTTAACTGCCATGGCCCAATGCTATGGAATCCTAGTTTTGTGGCATCAAAGCTCTCTGACAAAGAAGGCTAAATATATCACAAAACTACAAATCCCAGAATTCTGTAGCATTGAGCCATGGCAGTTAAAGTGGTGCCAAACTGCATTATTTTTGCAATGCAGATGAGACCTAAGTTAGTTTAAAACTCCATGATGTAACAGGTGGCAATGTCACAAGAGCACAGAGAGCTGCTTTATACTGAGTCACACCATTGGCCCAACATTGACATCTCTGACTGGCAGTAGCTATTCAGAGTTTCAGATCAGATTCTTTCCTAGACTTTCCTGGAGTATTCTCTGGTGGCCTTCCACCCAAGATCTAGCCAGGCCTAGTCTTGCTTAACTTGCAAAATCAGACAAGATCAGATATGATCAGGGTGGTATCATGCTGATACTGCCTTTACACCAACGTCATAGTAAAACTAAAATATCAATCTACTTCAATATTTGGAAGGTCAGAACTCCTTGGGCAGCAAAATACCTTGAATAGGCCTTTCAGTACTTGACAAGTACTTAGATCTATCACTCCACCATTTCACAGATGTTCCGAAGAGAGGAATCCTTGAAACTTCTTTTATAGTGAATTCATCCCCTAAAGGTAGAATTCAAAGATATTGCTATGTTAGGAGTTTATCACATGGGAGGAATTTCTCTCAATTTCGAAAGAAATTAAAGTGGGGCCAGTTCGGAAATGAGTGAATTCGCTAGTTCAGCAAATTTACATGGTTGTGTAGATGCTGCATCACATTTGGAATGACTTCCCATTGCCTGAAATTGCCTGAAATTGCGTGTGATAGTTTCTCATGCAATAACGTGAAATCCCACGATTGTGTTTGGAAGGACTTCCCATTGCCCGAAAATGCATGTGGTAGTCTCTCACGCAATAATGTGAAACCCTATGATTGCGTTCAGACTGCCATTGAATCATGCTTCCAATTTCTATCGTCTGATAAACTCCATAGTCTGTAGAATCAGTATATAGAGAGATCTTGTAGAATCTTTGAGACCAAGGAGATTATCACACCTTTTTCTTCTGAGCTCGGCATGGGCATAAACTGCTTAAAAATGGATGCTTTTGCACACCTCCATGCCCAGCTTGGAGGTACTGTGTACCTGATCCAGACTAAGCAAAGAACAGGATTTTCCCATTCTTTGTGAAGTCTAGAGAAGTCTGGACTGGGTACCTGATGCCTCTGACCTGGGCACAGAGGTGTGCAAAAACATCTGTTTTTAAGTGGTTTATGCCCATGCCCAGACGGTGCCCAGTTCAGGAGAAAAACATGTGCAATAATCTCCTAGCAGAAAGAAAGAAGTTGGCAGCAAGAACTTTCATAAACTTACTAGTAAGTCTACTTTCTCAGATACATTTGATCCAAATGCATCTGAGGAAGTAGACTTAAGTCTACAAAAGGTCATGCTGCCAAATACTTTCTTTCATTTACTCTCAAATGTGCTACAAGATCTCTGTACATACTCATTCCCTAAAATGTGGATCTTTATATATGGCATCTCTCTTTAAAGTCTACTCATAGGAAGGAAGTGTCAGGAGGCTTGGGGAGACCCCTAGGATTCACAGAAATACTGCCTTATTTTATTTTATTTTTATTTTACACAGAGTCACCTAACATTGCCCAGAAATGACTGAGAATTCTGAGCAGCCAGAGAAAGCTGGCTGACTGGAGACTAAAATGAATATGGGGTTGGAGGAAGAATGGAAAGGCATATTCTCAAGGGAGAGGTTTCTGACTGGCTAGAGTAACTGAAAAGGAACATTCTAGGTGGCAACATTATGCTGTTGGCCATCATCCTCATTTGTTAGTCTCAGAGGTTGGAAATTTAATTTTTTGGATCACAGCACCCAGTTTCCTCTAGCCAGCATGATTATTGGCTAGGCTGGCTGGCAGATTCTGGGAGTCATGGGTTTGTTTGGTTTTTTTTAAAGTAATATTCCACATTCTGTTTTGTCTTCACAGGGGAAAAAAAGAGATTTACAAGCCCTTTTCTATGGATTTTGCCCCAGAGGAATTCTACCATCATGTTTAACAATGATTAGGCTCTGAGCCCTAGTGCTGTTTACATGAGACGTGCTGGGTTGTGTTGCAACACTGGCTATGGTAACTCATTGGTTTAAAATTTGCTCTCATCCTTCCTCTCCTCCCATCCTCCAGAATTGCCCTGTTTGTGCTAACTCATATTTTTTTCATATTTTTAAAAAATGTCAATGCACACATGCATCACACATATAAATGATCAATGTTGTTGCCTGCTAACACAAGCAAGGAAGAAACTAACTTCCAGTGTGATAAGAGGGAAAGGTTATCTGCTTGACTGCCTGTGCTTGGTTACAAAGTCTAGGGTTACAAAGTTCTTTCAGACTTAGCCTTTTCCATTACATAACATAAAACAGGGCTAGAAGGTACACTGTCAACAGTTGGACTGACTTCTTCAAGGTGCTGTATGATCATTTGCAAAGTTTTCAGCTTGGAACATCAGGAACATTGAATCCTGTGGTATTGCTTAATTCTAGTTTTAACTTTGGCACTATGTGAACTTTTAATGGTATCTGTTTCAATTTTGTAAGCTGACCTGAGTCCTAGACTGGGAAGAAGGCAGATAAGAATAATAACAGCAGCAGCATCTGCCAATATTCTACACTTGGGCTACACAGTTACGAATGCATAACTAACTAATGTCTCCTGACCGGACACACACACTTCAGCCCATCTTTACAGCTAGCATCTAGTCTGAATGCTGGAAGTCTGTTCAGTATTTTTTATAAAGTTTATGTACCATCAGAAAGCCAAGGTGTCACTATTTCACTATCTCAGCCACTCATGAAAACAGTTTTGGGTTTTGGAATATCACGAATTTTGGAATTTCAGATAAAGGACACTCAACCTATATCACTTTGTGCTTTAAGGTACGAGCACCCTATTACTTAACATATGAGGTTGGACACTCTGGTACTGTCTAAAATGATTGGGCTGCTAATCCAAACTCCCCTCCCCACACTTTTTCAGCTTGGTAGAATCCTTAGACTGTAGTCCTGTGCAACTTTACTTCCAACACAATGGGACACACTTCTGAATAGACAACCAATGGGTTGTGCTGGTAATTGGTCATGAGTAAACTCAGTCTGCTCTCTTCCTTTTGCACAGAGGGATGGGCTGTTAGCTCAGTGGTGTAAGGTATACCTTGCCAGAAGAAGATCTCAAGTTCTCTGGGGTGGGCAAGTGTGTCAGGTCTGAAGCCCAGTTCTCTGACCTGGCACCCTCTGGGGACCACAAGGATTGCCAAAAATGGAACAGAAACAGAAACCATGGAAGTGGTCAAAAGCCAGAAGAGGTAAGTAATAGTGTAGTAGTTTGAGTGTTGGACTACAACTCTGAAGACCAGGGTTCAATTTGCTGCTCAGCTATGAAATCCATTGGATGACCTTGGGCAAGGCACATGCTCAGAAGAAGGGAAAGCTAAAACCTCTTCTGAAGAAAACCTGCCAAGCAAGGGTCGTCATAAGTCGGAAATGACTAGAAGGCACATGATAACAAATACTAGGTACTTTATCTTTTATCTGCAAAGCAAAAGTGTGGTAGTGGTAGGATAACTAGATACTGAGAAGAGTTTCATAACTAGGGTTGCCACCACAAGAAAGCTCTCCACTTTGAAAGTAAGTGAAGCCAGAGCCTGAAATTCTGTGGAGTTTGGGAGATTTCATTTTGGCACTGCTCTTTTTCTTTCTGAGTGCAAACCCACCCATTCCCCCCCCCCTCACTTCCACTAGAAGACAATATTTTGGCTCCTGTTTAACATTTTAAAAAGTAATAACTGTCCTTAGATCTTGGAAGGGAACGGAATGCCACTTTCCCCATTTGCAAACATAATATGTAAATTCATTGCAATAGATCCCCAACTATAAAACTAAATGGAAACTGTACAGCCCAATAGAGTGTGTGTGTGTGTGTGTGTGTGTGCGCGCGCATTCCATTTAGCTGTACTGTTTCTATTTAGATTTATTGTTGGGAATCTGTTTCAACAAACACACACACATATCTCAAAAAAGAAAGAAAGAAATTTATAATGAGTGTGCCCATTTGAAACAGACCAGGTGGCAACTTTATGCCTGGATTATGTCCCTTCTTATCAGGAGGGCCTCAATGGCATGGTGCAATTGGCACTCTTCCCTAGCACTTTGCCTCTTTCCCTTCATGTGCTGTTTGTTCAAGTCACTTTCTCAACACTCATACCAAGATGATAAAGGTCAGTGTAATGCAAAAGGCAGAAAGAAATCCCATAAAGCTGCTGTGCTTGGCAATGAAAGGCACGGGGTCTGCCAGGAAAAGTAATAATTGGGAATCTGTAATGCAGTTAATATGAAAAAAGAAGTGAGATTAACAGCTTGGGGCTATCTTCTGCTCTGTGTGGTTGGAGCAGGAAGGGAGCACACACGTCTCTGTGTGGCTGGCTCAACACAGTCAGCTGCTGTTTTGTTCTCCAGACAACTGCACAAGATCCAAAGAGCATTTATGCCAGCCAGGTCCTGCTGAAACATATCCTAGTTATGTTGGGCAAACCCAAACACAACAGCAAAGAGGGCATGGCTAGGGCTTAGCTTGAAAAGGTTACTCCCAGAACCCTTGGCCAGACTCAGCAATGGTGGTGTGAACCGGGGGAGTCTGGGAGGTGCAGTCCAAATGTTTCCAAGGAATGACAGAAAAGGAATGATAGAGCTGGTCGAAAAGGAATAATAAAGAGGCAGGCAAGGAAATGATAGAATGGTGGCCATGGAAGGGAATGATAGAAAGGGAACAGGGAAGAAAAGGAAAGAGAGATAGGCAGTGAAATAATAGAGAAGTGGATAGGGAAGGGAAGGATAGAGTTGCAACCAGTGGAATGATAGAGGAGTGAGCAATGGAATGATAGCAGAGAATGACAGAGAAGTGGACAGGGAAGATAATGCCAGAGAGGTGGACAATAGAATGATAAAGAGGTGGCAACAGAAGTGAAAGATAGAGAAGGGAGCAATGGAACAATAAAAAGGTGGCTAGAAAAGGAAATGACAGAGAGGTGGACAATGAAGTGATAGAGAGGGACAGGAAAAAGAATGATAGAGGGGTAGGCAATGGAAATGACAGATAGGTGGCCAGAGAAGGCAATGATAGAGAGGTGGAATGAAATGATAGAGAGGTGGCCACAGAAGGGAAAGATAGAGAAGTGGGCAGATAGTGCCTAACTGTAGTTGAGGTCTCCTGGAAAGACAACATTGTAACTTCATGAATGCCATTTGAAGCTGAGTTATTCTCCCTTGCCTACTCTAGCCTAACAACTTCTACTTGCGGTAGCTCTCCTAGGGTGAAGCAAGATCTTTCCAACTCAACCACCTCAAAACCTTTAACCAGAGACTTGGAAAATGAAATCAAAGGCTTTTATATTCCAAGTGAACTGAGCAAAGCTATGAGTCCTCCCCAAGTGCTGTTAATTTAATCCTGTATAAACATAACCTGAGGAAGACTGAACTATCTGTTTTGTAATTGTTGAGCCCCAGCTTCCTCCATAGCAGTCACAAACCAATTTAATTTTCCATAACACTATGCTGGATGTTTTGAGGCAGTGTGGGAAAATGATTTGGCTGCCTGCCCCTGAAAGGTAAGCTTGCACCTGAGGCCACAAAGCAAGTGGATTCTGCAGGGTTCAGGAGCAGCTGCTGGAGAGTCCAGGGCTTTGAGTACTATTTGCAGGTGTGCATTTTCTCTAGGATCCAACATTTTAGCAATTAAGCCAAGGATATCCATGTCACAACCCCTTTACATGTGGGATGAAATCCATAGAAGATGAATAATCATAACAGAGATTCAGTACTACTACTACAAATAATAATAATAATGATAATGATAATGATAATAGTATTTTGTTTGTTTTTGTTGTTATTGTGTGCCTTCAAGTTTATTTCTGACTTATGGCGATCCTAGGATGTTTTCTTGGAAAGATTTGTTCAGAGGTGCTTTGCCATTGCCTTCCACTGAGCTTGAGAGCTTGTGACTTGTCAAGTTCACGCAGTGGGTTTCATATCTGAGCTGGGAATCAAACCCTAGTCTCCAGAGTCCTAGTCCAACACTCAGTCCACACTGGGTACAACATGTTAAAATACAAGGCACAATTTAAAATTCATAAACCTACAGTTAAAATATAATACTAAAAAAATCATTAAAATATACTCATAAGAGTACTTCTACAGTTAAAAAAGTTATGATTTAAAATTGGCTGGGTAGGCCTGCTAGAAGAGATATGTATTTAATCCTCTCTTAAATGCAGTCAGCATTTTCAACTTTCATATCTCTTCTGCCTGGCCATTCCACAGTCTGGGGGCAGCAGACAAAAAGATTGTCTGGGAAATGGTGAACTGTACAGGAGATGATCCTGTTAAAATCTTCGGCATTTATATGTCATGACAAAGGCTATCTTTATATACCTAGTCTACAATAAATGACACCTTCATGGAAAAGAAGAGTTTGCCAAAATAGCCAAAGGTTTGCCAGTAGCAACTATAGAGTGTGGTCTTTTAGATACACATACCATACCTCACAACCGAAAATTGCTTGCTAGAGCTGCTAGGAATTACAATCCAACAACTCCTGGAGGATGATGCTCTTCGTGAGAGGTTTGATGTGTCAGAATAATTGTGCCAGGTCCCCCCCCCCATGTTTGTTCTTTAATGTGGTAGACTTTAGCACTGTACTCTGTTTTTAACTTGTCTCTCATTGTTAAACTTTGACTGACAACATGACAAGAGGAATTACTTGCTTTTTATAGCTGTAAGATTGGACCTATCAAGTCATTCATTCAAATAAAATATCCTGAACAGAGCTTTTTTTAAAAAAGTGAAGTACTTAATGAAAAACTTAATTGCTTCAGTTTATTACTTGGTTATCATAAAGATAAGCTCAATGTCAGGTTTACAGTCAAGACAAAAAAAAAAAAGCATTTGCCAAGGGAATAGTCCAGGGAGACTATGACACTAAGCATTCTAAGCCATTGCATCCAATCATAGAAATAAACATGGTTCAGAAATGTTACTGATGCTGACGTGGTATGGGTTATAACAACCAGATGGCAAAATTATGACCTCCCGCCCCCCGCCCCCCCCCCCAGTAAGAATTCAGTTTATCCAATGAAATTTGCCTTCAGTCCTCAAATTTCTAGCATTGTAAGAACTTAAAACTTCACTTTAGTAACATAGTTTAGACATCCAAAGAAAAGGGGCAGTCAAAGTTACTAAGGGAGTGTAGATGCAGCAAGTATGAATTCTAGGGTGTGAACTATATTTAATGTCCCACTCTTTGTAATGCTACAAATATGGAAACTGAAGGCAAATTTGGAGGGCAGAATTCTCATTTGGAGGAGCAATACCTTCATTTTGCCCCCCTCCCCCATAGCCACCTTGACTTGGGGTAGTAACAATGATACAGTACCATGTAAAAAGGACAAATGGACCCAGAGGCGCTAAGAAACCAACTCCATTCCTGATCACTTTTTGGCAGCGTAAAGACAAGGTGATTTTCTCTTGTGCATTTATGTCTCCATGGTCTGGTGGGAAACAATGTGCAGAACTCCCAGATACATACCATTGTACATACATTGAGTTGAAAATGAGGCCATTGTGGTCATGATCAGAAGAATAAGCCCAAGTCAATGCCTTGGTTAACTTGTATGGCCCTGCTTCTCCATGATGCATTTACTTCACAGGTGAAGGTGATTTCTGAAAAGGAATTAGGATTACCCCAAAAGGAATCTCATTCATCTTATACCATGGTGGTATCCATGCATGGAACCAAGCAGTTAGGTGCATACTGCGACAATGTCATACTTGGTAAATGACAGTATATACAGTATCTATTGTCCACATTTTCATACTATACTAAGAATGGTATGGAGGGATATCAAGTGAGGACTTGTTTTGAAGAAGGTGTTCTGTTTTCTTTCATCTTTGGTGGGGATATTTCCTGAACAGGCATAGTCCGTGAACAGGGTGGTGTCAACAATCAACCTTCTGCCAACATGTGGGTGGAGGAGCAAATGCAGTTGGACACCAGCTGCCAGGGAGATAGCTCTGCCTTTTTCAGCTGGCTTAGAAGATGTGGGATGGGGTGGGGTGGACTAGTCAGAAGACATGCTGCTTGCTTTGGGGTGGCTTCATCTCACTGTAGTTTTGTCTCGCTATTTGCCTGTCATCTCCCCCTTTTTCAGCAGGTCAGCAGGCATTACAGAAGGCACTGTTAAGTCTATTAGCAATTTCTCATCCCAGTGGAAGCAAAACCCTGCATCAGGGAAAGGTCTTCATTTGCCTTGCCCCTTCCCTGTTCAGCAGTTGATCTCTACTATAGTTTTTATTTACTGGCATTCTGGTCTGAAGATTCTGTGGCTTCTACCTTGGGGTAGGTACTAAGGCAAGATGTTTTGCCATTGTCTTTAGATTATAAGATCATGTATGCAGTTCCAAAATATATAGTTCTCTGTCATTATGTAACTAACCTCTCTATGGAAGTTGGAAATCTTATTTTTTAAACAACTACTCCTAGCCAGAGAGATTCCCAACCCAGCATGATCAGGGATTGGGGAGGTGCAGTCCACAAAAGTATGATTTCAAAGTCCAGTTTTATTATGCAGCATACAGAAACATAGAATCTTAGAGTTGGAAGGGGCCACAATGGACATCTAGTTCAATCCCATGAATATAAAAGTATAATACTCATGAAAGATGCCCACCCTAACTCTATTAAAAGACCTCCAGAGATGGAAAGTCCCCCCCATCCCCAAGACAGTCTACAGTAAACAGGTTCCTCCCAATGTTTAGGTAGAATATTTAGGTAATCTGAATCCCTTGGTTGATGTTCTAGAACAGCAGAAAACAAGCTTGCTCCATCTTCTACATGACATCCCTTTGGATATTTAAAGATGGCTACCACATAACACCTCAGTCTTCTCTTCTCTGAGCTAAACATACTCACTTCCCTAAGTTGTTCCTCATAACGCTTGGTTTCCAGACCTTTGAGCATCTTGGCCAACATTGGATATGTTCCAGCTTGCCGATATCCCTCTTGAATTGTGGTACCCAGAACTGGATGCTTTTCCAGGTGAGGTCTGACCAAAGCAGAATGGACTGGCACGGCTACTTCCATTGATCTGAATACTATACTCCTGTTGATGCAGCTCAGAATTATATTGGCTTTTTTGGCTACAGCGTCACACTGTTGATTCAAGTTTAGCTTATAGTTTACTAAAACCCTAGCTCCTAGATATATGTTCTTGGGTCTAATCTCCTGGTGATTGTGCCAGGTAGCCTAGCCATGAGAAGAGAGGTTTGGCACCGAAAATACAAACCATCAAACTGTTGTAATGTTCTTCAGTCTCTCTTTATAGACCAGCCAAGCAACTTCTAGGCATGTTGTACTACCATTCCCCTCATCTCCAGACCCCCTACTTGGAGAGAATTGGGTTGTAGCCCAACATACATGGAAAGTGGCCAGGTGTAGAAGGCTGTCTGATATATTTCTGTGGCTGATCTCCCTTAGAGCTACATTTTTTGACTGTGCAGATTGTCACTGCAATCAGCTTCCTGAAAACAGGTTGATTACACCGTGCCACTATCAATCCTGTGTGGAAATAGGTGGGACAGATTTATGGAGGGTATGTTAGCTCTATCTATGATTCACAGTCTGTTAAACTCTCCAATATGTTTTGCCCTGCGGAGATAAGATATCTTTTGGTAGATCATTGATAGGTCTTTGGCAGCTTCAATTTCCTGTGTCATACACAGTCAAACTGAAAGTGAATCTAACTCCTTAAAGCCCTGGTGTGACCACTTTTGACCCTTTGCCAACGTGGGAATTTTCAACAGGATAAGAATATGCTGATTGTTCCCCCCTCCCCACAAGATATTTATGTAATATTTAATTAATGACCCTCTTCCAAGGTTTTCCAGAAAGTGCTCAAAGCTACTCCTGTAAGGAGAAAAATCCTAGCCTTTATGTCCAGAGAAAAGGAAGTCTAAAAAAGAAGAAAAATTAATACAATATTCTGTATGTGTGAGCACATGCAGGTACAGCATGATTAATAATAAACATAATATTATGCCATATTCCTCTCCATTGATGCCCCCTTGTCGTGGGGGAAAGGCTTGCGTACCCTAATGAAGAAAAGAAGAGAACTGCTCATCAGGCACACCTTGCTCAGCCATCTTGCCATGTAAGAAAAGCAGCCTTCCATCTCACATGTAGTAAACTCCAAAAAAAAAAACACTCCAAGACATTCAGAACAAGCGGTGGATCAATTTAGCAGAAAAGACACAACGTTGTGCAGATCTGGGTGATTCCAGAGGATTCTATGAAGTTCTTAAAGCAGTGTTTGGACCTACTTATCAGGTCCAAAGCTCCTTATATAGTACAGATGGTCAAAGAAACACTAATCACAGACAAAGCCTCCATCCTGAATCAATGGGTTGAACATTTTCAAAGTCTTTTCAGTACCAACCAAGTAGTCCAAGGCTCAGCTATCCAACGTATGATACAACAACCGATGAAAAATGAACTGGATGTGGCTCCCACTTTGGACGAAACCATTAAGGCCATACAGCAGATGAAAAACGGCAAGGCAGCCAGGATTGATGGAATCCCACCTGAAGCTTGGAAACACGGAGGTCATGTACTCCATGCTAAATTCCACAAGTTCCTTGTGAGTTGCTGGGGAAAAGGTGAACTGCCATCAGATTTCTGAGATGCAGTTATAATCACCCTGTATAAGAAAAAAGGAGCATAATCTGATTGCTCAAACTATCAAGGTATAACATTGCTCTCCATTGCTAGAAAAATCCTTGCAAGGATACTCCTGAACAGAATAGTTCTTGCTATTGCAGAAGAACTTCTCCCTGAAAGCCAATGTGGCTTCAGAGCTAATAGGAGCACTACAGATATGGTATTTGCTTTTAGACAACTGCAAGAGAAATGAAGAGAGCAGAACAAAGGACTCTATGTAACATTTGTTGACCAAAGCCTTACCAAAGCCTTTGACACTGTGAGTAGAAAAAGTCTGTGACAGATTCTGGAACGACTAGGATGTCTCTCCAAATTCCTCAAAATGATTATCTTGCTACATGAGGGCCAGCACAGTCAAGTCAGATATGGCGATGCTCTCTCAGAGCCTTTTCTAATAACTAATGGTGTGAAACATGGTGTGTTCTCGCTCCAACTTTATTTATAATCTTCTTCATCATGATGCTCCAAAGGGCTACAGCAGATCTTGAAGAAGAATACGGCATCTATATATGTTACCGTACTGATGGTAGCTTGTTTAACTTAAGCCGTCTGAAGGCTTGCATGAAGACTCTAAACTATCTAGTGTATGAGCTGCTTTTCACTGATGATGCTGCCCTTCTTGCCCATACAGAAGCAGCTCTGCAGTGCCTAACATCCTTCTTTGCAATGGCTGTAGAGTTGTTTGGGCTGGAAGTCAGCCTGAGGAAAATGGAAGTTCTCTACCAGCCTGCACCACAGGAAGAGCACTATCACCCCCACGTCACCATAGGCAAATCTGTGCTTAAGTCCATCCAGCAGTTCACCTACCTGTGAATTATCATCTCCTCAGATGCCAAGATTGATAAAGAGATCGATCACAGATTAGCAAAGGCATATAGTGCATTTGGAAGGCTTCAAAAGAGTCTGGAGTAACAAACACCTGAGGCGAAGCACAAAAATCAGTGTACTGTCCATTGTACTGTCCATTCTCCTCTATGGGTCTGAAACATGGGTCACCTATCGCCAACATCTACGACTCCTCGCACGCTTTCATCAGCGCTGTATACACAGAATCCTACACAAATCCTTGAGCAAGTAGGGATCACCAGCATTGAGGCCATGCTATTGAAAATGCAGCTGCACTGGGCAGGGCACGTTTCTAGGATGGAGGACCACCGCCTCCCAAAAATAGTACTCTACAGTGTATTCGCCATAGGTCAACATAAGAGGGGTGCCCCAAAGAAGAGATACAAGGACTTCCTGAAACAACATCTCAAGCTCAGCCAAACTGATCACCAACAATGGTCTGCTCTGGCCTCACATTGGGAGGCATGGAGACGCACTATCCACAATGCTGCAGCCTCTTTCGAGAACTCACGCCGAACGAGTCTCGAAGAGAAACAACAATACAGAAAGAACCACAACTTGGAAACATCACCCAAGGAGACTTTCTGCTGTGCTTTCTGTAACCGGACTTGTTTATCTTGGATCGGCCTTTTTAGTCATCAACGCGCTTGTAGAAAGCATGGGATGAGTCCTTCCTGAATCTTCATTAGCGAAGAAAAGCCAGATGGGACTACTGACAAGGACTCACCGCATCATGCAGCACTCGGGCCTTGAACTGCCAATCTTCTGACCTTACAGTAATCAGAACTGGGGTCTTAACCACTAAGCCACAACGTAGCATACCATCCAACATTTCATAAATGAAAACCAGGACATGTGTGGCCAAGCAACACTAATATGTGGTCAGGATAACAGAAGTTATTAATGAGAAAGAAGACACAAGCTAGGGGAGGTTGCAATAGTTTGCTTTCATCTGAGCCTACTGGGACAGGCAAAATTCTGCCCCTCTTCTCTTTTCCCCTCCCCCACTGCCATTCCCTTCTCTTTTTGTGTGATGTCTTTTTAGACTGTAAACCTAAGGGCAAGAAATTGTCAAATTTACAATCTGCTCTGAGAGTCTTTGTGGCTGAAGAGCGGGGTATAAATACAAATTCAATCAATCAATCAATCAATCAATTCCTGCACCCATTGAATTATCTGGGTGCATGCTAATTTTGCATTTTGAACTCAGTTTACAGTCATTAAAATAAGGACAAAGGAAGGAAATGGGAGGAAGAGAGAGAATCTAGAATATTTTGAAATGAGCTTAAATGTGCGATAACAGAGGATTAATTAGGACTGTCCTGGCCAAACTAGAATAGTTGGAGGATATGTATGTAGTGCCATCTTTTCCTTGCCTTTCTTCAAAAAGACAAACCTGTATTGATTATGCACAGATATACTTTTATATAAGGTAAAGGTAAAGGTATTCCCCATTGACAAGGTTTTCAAGTTGTGTCTGACCATAGGGGGCAGTGCTCATCTCCATTACTAAGCCAAAGAGCCAGCATTGTCAGAGACTACTCTGTGATCATGTGGCCAGCATGACTGCACTGAGCACTGTTACCTTCCCACTGAAGTGGTGCCTATTTATCTACTTGCATTTGCATGCTTTTGAACTGCTAGGCTGGAAGAAGCTGGAACTAGTGACAGGAACTCACCCCACTAGGGCCTCGAACTGTCAACATTTCAATATTCTGATCATCAGAACTGGCGTCTTAACCACTTGACCATAGGTACCTCATCAAGAAGACAAAGTTTAATTTCTTTCTCTATGGCACCCTGTGAGTGGGTTGGCATAGTGAACTATTCTAAATATATTTAAATTGTTTTAAGTAATGCTTAAATGTTTTAAAATTAACATTGGTATTTAATTCTTTTTTTTAACTTTCATAGAACAGGATTTTTAATGTACCATAATAATGCTTTATATTTTTGTAAGATGGCTTGGACCCCATATTGCTAGAAAGGCAGGGTATACATTCAATAAATAAATGAACAGAAATAAAAGTGCTCATATTTTCCTTAGTGCATTAATTACTCTGCTTAAGAGAGTCACTAATATCTCTCATGTTTCCCAACATGAGTAACTTGGGGAGGGGTGACTTTGACCAGGGAAACAGCATGAGGTTACCACTCCTTCTCCACCACTGGACACCAGATGTCCAAAGACATTTCAACATTTATTTATTTATTCCAGACAGTTTTAATCTCCAGGGTGTTTATAAGTCATACCTTGATAATCCATCTACTTCCTTGAGAAATAGTTATGAATACAATTGTTTAAGGAACTGAGGTCTCTGACTAAGGCTAAGGAGTTTATCGCATTGGCTTTGCTCCTGTGATAGATGTGGGATGTAACTTTAAGAAAGTGGATCTTATCGCATTTCCCCATCTCCAGGGACTACACAGCCCGTTTGCAACCCGGATTTCTCTGGGTTTCTCCTGCATCTTTTCAAGGATGCAATTTTTTCCCCATTCTTGAAAAGATGCAGCAGAAGTCCAGGTTGCTAATAGGCTGCAGGGACAGGGAAATGCAATAAGATCTGCCTTCTTAAAGTTACATCTCACAACTATTGCAGGAGCAAAACTCCTTAATTCATCATTTCAAGAAACAGTGTGGGGATGGTTAAGCTGAAACTTCTTCCTAGAGCTTGGAAAAGTTACCTTTTTGGACTAGATTTTCCCAGAAACCTTTGCCAATATAGCTAGCAGTTACCATGCTGCCTTGGATGTGTTTGTGTGTGATTTGTAAACTAAAACATTGTTCAAAAATAAGATATCTTTCTTCCCACACTGCTGTAACAACAGAGTAGCAGCAACCACTACAACCCCCCAACCCCCCAATCTGGCCCTGGATGAATGAATGTACAGCATGGTTCCTCAAACTGAAACCGCCCACATAAAGCCCTCATTTTTATGTTCCCAGAACAGCTTCTGAATAAGCCACAAGGAAACATCTCTTCTATCTCACTCCTCATATATGTGAATCATATAAGATTAACCCTCATGACAAGAACAGTCTGTATTCCTGCTATCCAGGTTTTGGGCCATGTCTCCACAGGATTCCTATATTGCTGTGTATATACCCAACCAAAGGAAGCTAAAGCCAATTATGAAGCATCTCATATATTTTTAAAAAATGCCTTTTCCCTTAACTGGAATTCTGTTGGGGAGTTATGAATGTGTAACCATTGTTGCTAGACTGCTACACAGTGAATCCCTTCCTAATCTGCATAGTCCCCACTTACCAGGCAGTACCAGATGTGATCAATGGGGTTCTGTTCCCCTGTTGATCAGGAAGCAGCTGACTGACATACTCATTCCCTCCCATGACAAGCAGAATCATGACCCCTGCTGCAATTCCCCCTCAGGATGAAAATTGCTTCTGGGGGCAGCAGCATCACTAGGGGGCGAGGGGGTGCTGACCACATTGGGTGATACTTCCAAGGAGGTCTGACACTCAATCAGGCCCTCCTTCTGCTCCTCCTGCCTCCTCTGGTGCTGTGTCTCCCTTGGACAATGGAGCCAAGGCACTGGAGAAGGACGGGTGAGCAAGCAAGCAAGCATGTGCCATCCTGCCTTCTCCAGTGGGCACTGGAGGTGGACGGGAAGCACATGCCCCTTCCATCCTCTCCCACTACTTCACTTGCCTGCCCAGCAGCCAGTGGCATCACCAAGTTTGGTGTCACCCAGTGCGGTAACTCATTGTGTCACCCTCCCATCCCGTCCCATACAGAATCCTATGTAATGTTTTTTTTTTGTACTAATGTTACTCATACATTTTAATTCCCACATATCACTGAATGTAATGGTAATAGTTGTGATGTAAAGCAACTAGCACAATTAAAATTATACTCCACCCGTCTCACACCAACACTTCAGCATTTTAATGGGACACAGGTAAATTCCACAGCCTGTTTCTATCAAAAGGCAGATGTTTGAGGAACAGTGGTTTCATCCCCTCTTACGGTGTCACCTTGCACTTCCCTAATGATGCCACTACCAGCAGCCCTGGGTGGGCATCTGGACGGGTGGTGGCCAGGTGGCCAGGGAGTGGCGGCAGAAAAGCAAGGCAAGGGGAGGGGACGGGAGGGGGCATGGCAGGGCAGGGCAGGCTGCCTTTCCGGCAATCCCTTTTCATTAAGGACACCACTGAGTGGAGGTGGGTGGAAACAACCAGCTGCTTCCCAATCAATAGTGAAACAGTTCATGATCAATCACAGTGAGGACTGCCTGGTAAGTGGAGATTGGGGGACAGAAGGAGGAAGTGCCTTCTTTGTGGCCAAACACCCTGTGCATCCCCTAAACTAGCTATTTACAGATTGTGAATATGAAATGGTCAAGAGTGCATAAGTCTAAGTTACATGTTCATAACTGCCCAATGTAATTGCATTTACCCAAATGGATTTCAGCCATCCTTAGATTAATACATATTTTTGGTAATGTTATTGGGCCTCTCAAACTTGACATGGAGCCTCAGTATGACTGGCTTGTTAACTAGATTTTGTGTACTCTGCTGTGCATTTTTGCGATCTATCAGACGATCAGCTGTCATCCTGCAAAACCTCAATGTTCTCATGATTCTTCTGCCTTATGCAACAGAAGGAGGAAGTGCCTTCTGGCCTTCTGTGTGGCCAAACCCCCAAACAGGACATCGTTGTTCCAAGCTTTTCCAGGAACCATTTCCAATATTCCACATAACTCTAAGCACTATTAATCATCTTTGTTTTGTTACTATGCCTTATTCAACATGAGTCATATCCCTTTGTGTCTATGGACCCATCTTAAATTCACTTGTCTGTAAGTTCCTCTTGGTTCGAATCTCATTTTGAAACTGCTATTTAGTTTGTGACTGCAATTTGAGTGTAACACATCAGTTTCATTAATAAAAACCAACAAACCCCATGTTGTTAAAATGCTATTTCAGCATCTTGTAGCATGGGAGAGATTAAACTGTATTGCATTTGGATAAAATAAGATGTGACACAAAGCTCAAGATGAAGAAAATGAGAATTTTATTCCTTGTTTTCCAACTTTTTCTCAATAATGGGACTCAGGGTGGCTTACAACATAGGAGAAAACAATAAAGATTTGAAAATATTTTTAAAATAAATAAAAAATAAATTGAAAAGATTTTTAAAAAGAAAATTGAACAATTTTTGAAGTTAAATACATTAAAAGACTGGATGCAAGCCATAAAACAGAACAGTACACAATTGAAAGCATGTTCCAGTCCAGCTGGAATAAGAATGTTATAATTTGCTGGCAGAAGGAGAGCAAGAAGGGAGCCATTGTGGCTTCCATAGTGAAGGAGTTTAAAAGTCTGGGAGCAGCCACCAAGAAGGCCTTCTCCCTTGTTCCCAGCAATGAAGCCTGAGATATGACAGTCAGGTGCCAAACACTGGTTGGCTTCCTGTTAGAGACATTTGTATATACAAGATTCCCTTATGAATGCAAATGTCTTTGGGGAGATGTTGTGGTGGTCGTTATTTATTTCTTCCCTCTGTGGGCCCCAAAGCTTCCCCCCCCCCCCCAATTTATTGAGGAACCTCTGAAGATATCTCATATAGTTATTCCCTCCTTTCTGACAAGCAGGCAGGATTGCAGAAGAATCTAGCTGCAACCTCATAGCCAGACATGAAATGATGATATCAGCACTGAGATTTGCTGTAGTCTTCCTGGGATCTCAGCATGTAATCATTCTGTCTCTGGCTATGAGGATGCTGTAGTGTCAGATGCTTCTGCAAACCTGCTCACTCCCACAAAACAGGAAAAGCCTGTGCAGGAGAGCATTCAGGGGCATTTCAGTAAGTTTTAATTAGTTGTAAGTTTACTTAAGTCCTATACCAGGAGAAAGGTAATGTATAAATTAAATAAAGAATTAGAATCAGAGAAAGGAGGCATGAAGATAGGAGGAAGCAACATTAACAGCCTGTGATATGCAGAAAACACCATATTAGCAGGAGAGATTCAGGAATTGGAAGAGTTAATAAGGAAGGTCAAAGATGAAAGTGCAAATGCAGGTTTCTTTATGCTGAACATAAAGAAAACAAAAATAATGACCACAGAAGAAATACATAAATACATTCAATCTAAACAACAAAATTGAAATAGGTAAAGAATTCCCATATCTAGAACCAAACATTGACCAGAATGGAGACTGCAGTCAAGAAATAAGAAGAAGACTAGGAATAGGAAGGGCAGCTATGAATAAAACTGGAAAATAGTTTTTTGTGGAGCTTTCGGGCTATGTGGCCATGTTCTGGAAGAGTTCCTTTCTGACGTTTCACCAGCATCTTCAGAAGATGCCAGCCACAGATGCTGGCGAAACGTCAGAAAGGAACCTTTCCAGAACATGGCCACATAGCCCAAAAACTCCAAAAAAAAACAAAAAAAAACAAAAACCTATGGATGCTGGCCATGAAAGCCTTTGACTCCACAAAACTGGAAAAGATACAGAAGAGCAAAGACATACAACTGAGCACTAAAGTCAGAATCATTCAGGCCATTGCATTCCCAGTTGCCACATACGGATGTGAGAGGTGAACAGTGAAGGAAGCAGACAGACAGAAAATCAACACATTTGAAATGTGGTGGTGGAGAAGAGTACTTTGGATACCATGGGCAGCCAAGAAGACAAACAAATGGGTTCTTGAACAAATCAATCCAGGGCTCTCCTTGGAAGCAAAGAAAAATGCATTTTCTTTGGAATTCTCTGGTGCTCTCCATTATCCATCATATGTTTGCAATGTGATCTCTAGTTCTTATTCCTTTTATGAATCCAGCTTGCAACTCTGAGATATGGTAGGAGTCTTTGCTGCAAAATTTTGAGCATGACTTTGCTTGCATGGGAAATTAGTGTGGTGGTTCTGTAATTGATGCAATCTTTTGTGTGTCATTTCTTTGAGACACCTCCATATATTGATTACCTCCAGTTTTTGGTCCACAGTTTTGTTTTCCATACTTGTTGGCAGATTTTGGGTAGAACTGAACTTGATTCTATCTCTGTGGATTGTAGCAGTTCTGCCAGTATGTCATCTGTTCCTGGTAATTTATTTTCCCCAATTGCATTGAATGTGGCTTTCACTTTTAGGGAGTGCTGGTAGTGCAGTGGTTAAATGCCAGTACTGCAGCAACAAGGTTGTGAATTTGATCCTGAGAGTTCCAAGGTCGACTCAACCTTCTATATTTTTGTAGGTCAGTAAAATGAGTACCCAGTTTGTTGGGGGCAATTGGCTTACATGTTGTAAATCATTTAGAGACTGTTTAGTTCAGTATGAAGCATTATAGAAATGTAAATGCTATTGCTGTTGTTGTATAAGCCATGCTGCAACCACACAGAGAAACTTCTGGAGTACTGGAGAATGAGGCACTGGACAATGATGTCCATCCCTCTCCTGGTAGTGATATATGATGTAACAGACAGTGGTAGAGATACATGCTGGGTCCTGCCATAGCTGCATGTCTCAACATGCCCTGCTTTTGGGAGAGGGCTGGATTCATCCTTGCTCACTGTTCCTCTCTCCATCACCTCACTAATTCCTCTGTTGGAGTGTCTGTGCATGGCTTAAAATATTTTGGCATGGGGGGCACTTTTACCATAAAAGTGAATTTGTATAATTACAGTGTTGTAAATCAGGATTATGACATCATAATTCTTGGATGCCAGCCCTGGTTTTTGTCAAGTAAATGACAAATATTTGTATAACTTTGAGTTTTTGTAAGCTAACAAGACCCAAGGGGTCTTAGCTTGACATTTTATCATTGTGGCTGGTCTTTTCTTCATGTAAGCATGCCTCTTTGGGGATAAAGCAACTAGAACTGTATAAGGAATAAAATGAGGCAGGCTGGGGTCTTGAAATAGCAGTAACATTTGGAACAAGAGAAAAATCATAATAGGGAGCTTTTCCCAACTAGTGTTAAGAAACAAGAGCTCTCGCAACAGACCTTGATTTTTGCTAGCTATTGGGAGCAGTTGTGGTCTCCACATCCACTCACAGCCAAAACAATCCAGCAAGCTCTGTGAGGCCACTGCTCAGGCTATAAAATGTGAAGGGAAAAGGGAAGCAGTGATGACTGCCTGTCCTTCTCTTGTAGTTTGCAAGGGCAAGATAATGATATCCAGGGCCATTTACACCAGTTTCAACCTGCTCTCATATCACCCTGTCCACACAACACAGGGCCAAATCCTCATTGGACTATGGACTGTCTTCAAGAGAAAGAGCCAGTTCCACTTTTTTCCAGCCTAAAACGGCATTTTAAAAAAGCATCACAGTTCACTTCAGATCTTTCAGGAAAATCCAGAGCATTCCAGAGTAACAGCAGCAGCTGTTTATATGTGCATCCTGCTGTGCTGCTACTGGTGTGAGTAGGTCCTTCTGAGGTCACAATGAAGTGTCCAGCCAAATGATCGACACTGGGTGCCTAGTTTTCAACCTCGGAAGTGGTAGCAACCAGGTGGCACAACAGGATGTCTATGTAGACAGCCACCCAGCATTTCTCTAGAGTGCCCAGGTACTGGGGAGATTCAGGGCAGCTTCGAGGCCAGATTATTCCAGAAGCAGCACTGTCCAGTAGAGACCTGCCCCTATTCATTAACTTCAGGAGAGCATCCCTGTTGCCAATCGCTTCCTCCCACCACCACCACATAGATGCGAGGAAAAGGAATGACCAACCCATTAGGGACCATGATGTATCCCAGATTTTGTTTTTAAACCACTCTGGGTGGGATAAAATTTGGCTGCTGGTGCCAGGAATTGCCAGCAAATAGTCTGGGACAATAGAAACACCATGTGGTTACTTAAAACAAAACCCAGAACTATAGCTACAAAATACAGTAGCCTCCAATAACATTTGCCCTGTTTGGGAAGATTCCACAATGTCTGAGATTCACTGCAGAAGTTGTGGATTATCAAAGGGGGACAGTTGAATGTGTTGACCAAGGACACAGAATACATCCCATCCTGCATCTGATGACTGTGGGTGATACAAGGTGTGTTCACTTTTAGCAAACCCTTTGAAAGTTGCAGTCATGTAGCACTGCATACACTGGACTAAAAATGTCAAAAGCCCTTATCTGACACTTGTTAAGGGTGTGGGTATGTGTCCCATGGAATGCTGATATCCTCCATGGGTACAAGTGGTCGATGATAGGTTGGAATGCTAAGAACTACTGGAGGCCCCAGTACATTCCAGATCTTGGCCCTTTCCCCAAAGACCAGAGCTGCTCTGAGTCATATCTGAGCACCAACTCTTTTTCTAAGGAGCAGATAATAACTTCTAGGAATAAACAATCTCTTGGCAAGCTCAGGCTGTTCATGCATTGCTCCCAGAATATGTTGGTTTCATTCATCTTCATGTCCCTGTTCTTCTGTGGTTTTTGTGGGTCCATGGTAGAAGTTTGCTGATCAGATGTGCATGCTGATCATACACATAAGCACTAATCAGTTATGTAGCAATGCTGTCATCCTTACCATGTCTGTATATGCTACTGAAGTAAAGAGAAAAAACAAAATCAGAATAAAGGGTTCAATAATTTTAAGACTGGTGAGGAGAAAACCAATAAGATTGTTCAATTTTAATATACCATTTGAGTGCAGAAAGGCTCATTTAAGCTATAAAGGGGGTTGTTGCTGTATGCCTTCAAGTCATTTCTGGTGTATGAAGACTGTAAAGTGAACCTAGCATAGGGTTTTCCTGGCATGTTTCTTCAGAGAGGGTTTGCCACTGCCATCCTCTGAGGCTGAGAGAGTGTGATTTGCCCAAGGTCATCCAGTGGGTTTCCATGGCCAACCTTGGTCTCCAGAGTAATAGTCCGGTGCTCAAACCACTACACCACACTGGCCCACCATAAAGGGGAAAGACTTTGTTTATGCATACATACATACATTGTATTTGAATATTCCATGATATACAGTAATAAAATATTTAAGTGGTTTGCCCATGTAATTAAAAAGTTCAATACAGCACAGTTTTTAAAATACTATGTGCCCACATCATACGCGAGTGCACCTTATGCGTCTTCCAACATATGCTCCATTACTTCTAATGGGGCTCCAGCATACATGATATTTCTCTTACATGGGGGGGGGTCTGAAAAGGGTCCCCCATGTAAGGGAAGGGCCCACTGTACTAAAAAGATACTAAATATTTTGAACACTGTAGCAACATAAAAACAGAGCATTTATCATCAGCAGGTGCTTTCAACAAACACTGAAAGATGGCCACAGTCTCCATCTCTCTGACTATGTGGGGAAGTATACCTGAGTGCTGTGTCACTACTGAAAAGTCCCTGCCTTTATGATGTTATGCAATGGCATGCCATTCATTGTGGAACAACCAATAAGATCTTTGTGGAACCTCTCAAGGTTTAACTGGGCACTGGACAGGCAAAGTGCTTACTCTGCAAAGAACCTTTTTTTTCTTCAAGATTCACAAAAAGATGAGACTAAGAGATAAGGAGTAAAATAAAAATAAAAAATAAAAGCACGCTATTTATTTCCCTGAGAAGTAGGTGATTTTGGGGAGAGGCTTTTACTGCTAAATATGCTTAGGAGGAACCACTACTGCTTCCTCATTGTGCTAATATCTGTTTTTGTGTATGCAAGTTGAACACAGGCAGAAAGTGACCAGTGAGACCCACTGTCTTAGTTTTTAAAGTGGCATCTGTTTTCCCCAAATGAAAGAATTTACCCTTTGAACCCCACTTCTTGCCTTTCAGCTGCAAAACTCATGTCTTCTTCCAAAACAGGTCCTACCCAAGCCAATACACTCTACACTGTACGCTACTATCCAGCAGAATTATTGCTGTACTTAAATGGTTTTCATTTAAGCACAAATTTCATACTTTAAACAAAAATGAAGCACAAGCATGCAGTCACTAACTGTCTGAACTTGTTCTATCAGAGCTTGGGAAATGTTATTTTTTGGGAATCATGACTCTATGCTGGCTGGAGGATTCTGGGAGCTGTTGTCCAAAGCAAATATACCTTTTATGAACTCTGGTATTAATTATATAGGATGACTCAAAGTGGTGGCCCTAGATTGGCACCAGTCCCTGAGTCATTGGCTGCTGATCCCTGGTATGTTTTCAGGAAAGAATGAAATATTTGTACCTGATGGTCACAAATATGGTGCTGGCCCCTGGCACTTTGGAAAAAGGTAATTGCCAGTTCTCCACATCCATAGCCTGAGAAGCACTGCTGCACATCACCCCCACCCCATCCCCCCGACTAATGTACTGGGATTCGCCTCTACCATTCTGGTCTCCTTTATTTGAGTGTTATTCAAATGTATTATATGATGGAGCTGAAGCTGCTTCTGTACCTTGCTAGTTCTGAAATTCAATTTTTTAAGGTATGCTGTAAGCATGCTGAGCATCATAAAATGATTTTAACTTGCAACTATCTGGAATATTTAAAAGGAAAGAATGATAACATATGCCACTGAAATATCCATTGAAAATTAACAAAAGAAAAAGAAAATGCAAGATGTTTCAGAAGCCCACACTGACATTTTCCCATTAACAAGGAAGCACTGGTGCCTTGCAAATAAGCCATACAATTTACAAGGAAATCCTGAGTACTGCTGTGTTGCTTTTTTTAAAATCTTCATTAAGAGTTCAGTTTAATTATGCATGCTTTATCAAGAAATAAGATCCACTGAACACAGTGGGACTCCTCTCTGAGCAAATATGTATAGTGCATTGCAAATTTTGAAAAACTGATGATGGAGTGTTCCAATGAAGTCTGTACATTCCAGAGTCTTACAGTAAGCACATCATCCAGCAATAATACTTTATTCATCCCCAGTGTGTGAGCTGGGGACTTTGGGTACAGGGATAAGTGCTATAGAAATGTACTTGCTGTTGCTATTGCTAGCTTGGGATAACAACCTGAGACTGCAGCTCTTAAGCTTTGGATACTGCTGAGTCTTAGAATAAAGAATGCTTTCCTGATGTAAGCACAACTTTCATGGTGCATTGGGAAATTTCTAGAGCTGGCAATGGCCAGGGGTTGGAGAGCCACATTGTTCCCATATGGGACTCTGTATGGCCACACTCAAACCATGCACTGTTTAACCTCGACACACTTTTCTGGCTTTTATGGGCCCAAATGTCTCCTATAAGGTTGTCGGAATGAAATCTGAGGAAGGCTCCTGTACTTTAATGGCTGGGTACAAGAGGACATTTCAGCAGGTGTTGCTTGTTACCTGGTTGTGTGACCAGTCAGACCTGTTGAAATTCTCCTTTCTACACAATCTTTAAAAGTACAGAAGGTCTCTCCAGTTTTTACTCTAGCCCCTACCCAGTTGCAAATAATGCTCTTTCCTGGGCACAAGATAAACCAGGTGAGCTGCAAATGTGGCAACATTCCTCCCACTGTAATACTTAAAAAGTGAAATTGTTTCAGGTGGCTCTGTGATCCTCACATATGATCTTAGGGGACCACATGCAGCCACCTTTTATTCACCCACAGGAAGCATATCATCCAGTGATAAAAACTTAAAAGTTCAGTCCTTAAACAAAGAATTACCATTTCTAGTGACTTAGGGATTGGTCTGACAGATTGGATAGGGCTACTGTAAATTTAATGCATAAGATATTTTACAGCAGAACAAGATATCTTATAGCTTCATTAAGCGAAACAAAGGTACCCATATCCTCCAACATTTCACAGAAAAAAGCCAGGATACATATGGCCAAACAGCATCACAGAGGATGACAGAGGATTAACTGGCATTGTCCCTATCAAACTGGCTCAGTTGGAGGATATGAGGTACCTATCATCTCTCACAAGCCCCAGCTTTTAGCCACAGCAATCTTCTCCTTACACAGTAATTCCCCACCAGTGGAAAGCAGGGTGTGGAAGACTATCCAGCTCTGTTTTGTGGCCAGATAATCCTCTGTGCCACCCCATTCTCCTCTGGTGAGGCAATAGCAACATTGGGAGGGGATGGTTGCACCTCAAAGATGGGTTTGGGAAGTGAGAGCAGATAGGTTCCTTTGTCCCACTTGACAAAGCTTTATGGTACATCATCCTACCTGATGATTTGTTAAGGATTAAAGTTATAGGAGCCTTGTCACAGGTGCAGCCTGGCAACATGACTTAAAAGCAGGTCTGGCATTCAGACCTGGTGAAGCAAACATTGGTTCAGCACAGAACCAGTTGGATGTGGCACTTGGAGTATTGGCTTGCAACTGGGAGATGCTGGTTTGAGTCTCCACAGAGCCATGAAATTATTGTTATTATTGTTGTTGTTGTCATTGTTATAGTTTATTTCTATAGCGCTGTACATGTACTCAGCGCTTTATATACAAATAAATCAATAAAATATAAACAAAACCTGCCGAAGGTGTACAGTCTACTAAATGACACAAACACTCTCCCAGCCTGAACCACTACAAGGGCTGTTATGAGAATAAAGTAGGATAAAACAGTATGGATGAAGCAGCATGTATGCTGTATGGGACTCATTTCAAGAAAGGTAGAACATTAGAAAAATATAAATGAAAAATAGCAAATCACCAGAATCTTGTCTCCTCTTCATCCTCCTCTTCCTCTTCCTAAACTTGGAAAAACTAGGGCTAGAGGCATTCTGGGGAAATGAAGACAACTGCAGTCTTGTTCCATAATACCCTCCCCATAAGTACCAAAGGTTTTAAAAGAAAAGATATTTATGCCAGTCCCAGAATGCACTCTAAAACCTTCACACATGCAGAAATAAAAATCCTGGTACTAGTAGCAATATATTCAGTTTCCACAGTTTTGATCTGAATAACAGCACAGTCCTAGCCATATCTACAAACAAGCAGTCCCTTTACATTTCCTGAGATTAAACTGCCACATAAATGTATACATGACTGAGGGCAAAGTCTGATCACCCATGGTAGTTAAGAAATATAAATCCAAGAAGTCAAGAACTGCCAGAGATCAATGGACAATGTGTTTTGAGGGCAGGGGGCAGTGTTTCCTAGGGCAGTTTTATCATGATCCCTATAACCTTTGACTATGCAAGTTCCTTTCCTAAGAATTGGAAGAGGGAGATCTGTCTCAAGAAGAATTTAATTGCCCATAGTCACCAATAATGTGTCTGGACCAATGGTTTTTCAGAATAACTAGGTCATTATGTTTTCACAATAAGGCATATGCAGAATTGTAGCTAACATTTGATTTTTATGCGGCTGCTATTCTTTCATGCGGGTGCATGTTAGGGAGGGTAATTATCCCATAAAGTATCCCATAATGTTGCATCTTCATCAGTTGGTGCGTATTTGTAACCCACCTTGAATCCCATTGTGGTAGAAAGGTGGGATATAAATCCTTGAAATAAACAAATAAATAAATAGTTGGCAGAACATAGCCAATTATGGAGGGCAAAATACTGAGATCCATTGTTATCAGCATAAAGAAGAAATAATTTTTTAAAAAAATAATGTGATATAGTATATCTGACCTATATTTAAGATAACACTTTAATATTTTCTCAAAAGTATTAATGGTACTTGATCATAGCTTTGTCATACTTCCTTGCAAAAAGCTGAAAACACTTACCATACAAGGAAGCACACTTCCCCCAACAGAACCAGTATGGTTTCTAATATTTCTTTAAAGAAATTATATTTAAGTACAATTAAACACAAGGGTGAGATTCCCTCCCCCCCCCCCCCAGTCTAAACCACTACAACCCTTTTGAGATCCAGCAAAATAGAGAAATATAACAAATTCAAACTATTAATGTTAGGTATGGATGAAGTATTCCATCTTTACTGTACTTAAACCAAATGATATTATGTGACCAAATTACCATCTAGATATTTGTGGACTTTCTTCTTTCTCACATTATAATTCTTGGGGAGAAATTATATATCACATTAAGCATGGCATCTGGCTCTGTGTGTATGTATGGGTGTGTGTGTGTGTGTGTGTATCTTTAAGTCTAAAAGTGCAAGCACCTGATCAGGACTATAGAGTTTTCTTTAACCCTTTGTTCCCACACTACAATCCTAAACCAGGTTTGAGCAAAGTATGGCCACAAGCTGCGTTCAACACCTGGGCCCATCATTTGTAGCCCCTGAAACCCTCCACCTGGGCCCCAACTCACTTTAGAAAATATTTGCATGATTTTTGCACAATTTTGGCCCAAATCATACTGAAAGCCCTCCTAAATGCATGAAAACCCCACCTATCCCTACAAGCAACTTAAAGCTCATTACTACCCCCTATTACTTCTGTGTTTTTTTACTGAAATCAAAATGGTGACACAAAGTGACACACTACTCAAGTAACTGCTCAACATCATTTTGAGAGGGAAACAGAGATATCTGGACTTGATGCATGTGTGCAGAGATTTTTGGTCCACAAGGAATCTGGAGGCAGAAACTGGCCTCTAGCACAAGCCATGCACACTCAGAAGCATCAAGCATGTCAGCAAATGTATAGCAAGCTGCCATTTTCAGTTTTAATCAGAACTATGGTACAGGATGAAGGAAATTCAAAAAATCCAGACCACTTTTGCACCATGGTGCTAACCATGTTCAAGTCTGCTAGTGGTTAATGCAAGGTCAAACTACACATTTTAATAGAGTTACATTTTTTAAATTGACTTTAGGGAGACATTGAGACAAAAAATACACACTTGAATAACAAAATATTTTTAAAACCCAGTAGACACATATAGCATAATGATTTGGATCCATTTCCCATGGTCAGAAGGACTCCACCCAAGGTCAGTGTCCCCAACCAATTTTGGTTTCCTTTTTCTCCCTCTGCACAAAAGTTCACTCTTTTTTAAGAGGATGTTTTAGCACGCTGATTAGCATTTTCTGGGAGCTAGATGTGTTGCTGCAAGGAGGAGAGAGCTGGGAAGTCCACTTCTGCCCAGTCAAGTTACACGGTAAACCTACACCTGGATCCAACCTGATGTGTACATCAGAGCATGGCAGTCATTGATAGCAGTCTTCTAGCAATTTTAGCCTCAGGCTAAACATCTCAACTATTGTGAGTTCCTTTGGCTTCATGTAGGTGAAGTCTCTTTCTAATTGCTTCTGATCATAACATTGTGCAGGACTGAGGGTTTGATGGTTCAGGCTACGTATGGAAGAGCACAAGGTAACACTAAAACATTTGACTCCATGGCTGACACTTAGGAAAGATAGAAATAAGCCAAGGTTTCACCATGGTCTTTCAGAAAGGATTGCATCAGACTAGCAAATGCCACAGATTTCTACTAATTTCTGAGCAGAATCCAGAGACACATTTTTACTGCTTTATTAGCACTGAGTTCATGTTGATCCCATTTTTAAATTCCCTATTAATCATCTCTCACCACATTTATCCCAGGAGTAGTATATAAAGTGAGCTTATGTGGTATTTTCCATTGGTTCAATATCTGTTGTGGTTAACACACAAAGAATTTATATGGCTTCAGGGAACTTGACTTCCAACTAAACTAACTGAATAGAAATCATTACCTTACCTGTATTATCGGAGTTCCAATTGACTAAGTACGGGACCAGTGTAAAAGAGAAACGGGGCATGGAAGGATCGAGCAGCACCTTTGATACTGATATATTTCAGCATAAGCCTTCTGCATCTAATGAAGTAGAGTGGAGTCATTAAAGTATATCCTGAAATCTATCAGGTGAGGCCCTTTCACATCATACAGTTGTAGCAGTATCATCCCACTTTGCCAGATGTGGCTGCATTCTATGGAATTTTCACTTTAGGGAAGTTTACTTCAAATGCTCAGCCAGAGAGCTCTAGTGTCTCACCAAACTATCCTATAAACCTCAGGATTCCACAGGATGGAGCCATGGCAGCTGAAGAAGAATGATAGTGCTATCACTGTGTAGTGTGAAAGGGCCCTTAATTTCAAGGGTGCTAGTAGGTCCTGCCTCCTCACCCCCTTTCCTTCTTATGCTTAAACAGACTAAACACAGCTATCCATCTAGCAGTGATATAAACAGAGAGGGTGTCTGACAGAATTGACTAAGATCAATTCTCTCCATTCCTGCTACCCAAAGGAATAATATCAATACCTAGATGGAATGTACAGCCAGTGCATGTTTGAGCATTGTACTTTGGCAGGGAGGTTACACATAATGAACATGCTTCATGCTTTGAATGCAGCCTACAACAATTCTTGGCTGACACCAGATACATTACCTCTCCATTGCCAATCCAACACACACCTCACATGTTCACTGCATATTCTTTAGTTCTATCTACTGAGGTAAAGCAACAACAACTGCTGCATTGCCATCCTACTCTACTTTTTCTGCCTAGTATACCTGCTACACTGACCAATGCTGACCTACCCGGAGTCATCCTGCCCCATGATCCAAATGGATGGCTCTAGCTGACTACAAATTTCTTTTCTTCTAAACCTGACAAGAAGACATAAACATGGTGCTGCTGTTTGGTGCTATCTTATTCATTTGCCTGTTTCACATTAAAACACTTTGGCATAACTACCTTCTCACCGACTTGTCAAAACAAGACATAAGCTCTACCAGTCATCAATACTTCAGTTTTATCTGGATTCACCTTAAGTCAACTCACCTGTAGTCAGTCCCCAAACATGGATTAAGCTATATTTTGCTAAGACACATAGACAAATCATTAGCCTGGAATGGCAAGTTAGTGATTTTACGTAAATAATAACATGTGGTCTAGAGTAAAACCAAGCCCAAACTAGTGGTTTTAGGAGCTTTGATCTGGGTTAAAGGAGTTGTTTGATTCTGCAAGCCAAAGTAAATTCAAAGCTTTCTGAAACCACACAAAGACTAATAAAGCAAGCAGTGTGTGAGGAGTCTCACAAGCCAAAGTCACCTGGAAATAAGCATCAGTGCTGGGAATTCACATTTCAGTGTTCACAGACATGTTCAGAAGCAACAGTCTATTCTGGGTAACCTCAGTATGTAATAATTTGGCTGCAGCATCTCTTATTCCCTGTTCCAGTCTGTTTCAGTATCTGCTTTAAATGAAGAGCACAAAATGTTGGTATTTTGTATTAATTGGGAAGCAAAGATTATGGCAGAAAATAGAAGTAGAATCATCCCAGGAAAACATTCTGCCTTTCGACAGTTTTAGTCAAAATGTCAAACTTTAGACAGTTGTTGACAGTTGTCAAAAATTATACACAAATATGTTCATCAGCCACACAGCTTTCTAAAGTTTGACATCTCTTGGAGGAATCTGACTTTCTCCATAACTGACCTTTGAATGAATTTCCTCTAAAATCTCCACTTTTTGCTGTAAGTTTCAGGTTCTCTGGATTTGAAAAATAAGCTTAACTATATAAAATGATATCATTATGCAACCTAAATAGTCTTGAGATTTTCAATCTGTTGCAGAACAGTATTTTGAATTAACCTGGAGCACTAACAAGGGGCAATTACAGAATAAATTTAGATAAGTTGAAAGTAAATAAATTTGGCTCTCATAGTCTTCTATACAAAGTTTTATTGTACAATCACCTCTCATTCACAGAATTTTATAGTGGATCCAAATGTTGTCATCTTCCATTCTTCTCCCATGTTTACCCACGACTTATTACGTCATTCTACAGAAAACTTGTTAAGGAGAAAATGAGAGAAGTGGCTGCCAATTAGCTACTGAACCAGGTCCAAGGTCTAACTCTTTGTTTATAAGGCTCTAAACAATTCAGGAACATATTAACTAAGAGATTGCCTTCTTCCTTATAGACAGCCCAGTCTTTGTGGTGGCAGGTGGGGGGGCTGCTTTTTATACAGTCCTCCCTTGCCATATGCGGGGGATCCATTCTGGACCACCTTCAACCCGTGTAAGGCAAATTTCGTGTATGCTGGAGTCCCATTTAATTAAATGGTGATGTGCTAATTTGTCCCTCACCTCTCACCATCTGCATAAGCTGGAATCCGTGTATGGCAAGTGCGTGCATGCTGTATTGTGGCCCAATAAAGTTCATTTTTTTGTGATACAGAGGAGGGCTTTCTCTGTTGTGGCACCCACCATGTGGAACAACTTCCCCACTGACAGCAGGCCACCTCCAAGTGCTGGGTGTTTCTACTGCCAGGTGAACACTTGTTTGACTAGGCATTACTAACCCAAACAATCTGCACTGCAAAGATAATGCAGTTTGACACTGCTTTAATTGTGATGGCTCAATACTATGGCATTTTTGGATTTGTAGTTTTGTGAAATATGAGCGCTATGATGCCCCACCAAACTACAAACCCCAGCATCCCGTAGCTATTAGAGTGGTGTCAAAGTGCATTATTTCTGCAGGTTGGACCCAATGGATTTAATGATATATTTCATTATTTTATCACTTTATACTATTTATACTATTATAATTATTTTCCTTCACATACATACATTATGTGTGTGAGTGTGTGGCTATGTGTGTGCACATATATAACATGAAGATCACACACACACACACACACACACACACACACACATCTATTGGGGGGGGGCTTTAGTATTGTACTAAGGTAAATAGTGTTGGAATTTTTGAAATAAAAAGCAGTATAGAAAGGTCTAAATAAATAAATAGGTCAATAAAGAAAATGTATCTCAATTGGTTGAGTTAGGAACAACTTGGTTTTGATGCACCTGCATGTTTACTGGTTTCACTGACAAAAGGGACACTGTTTTGCAGAGATGTTGAACCTTCATTGGCACAGATGGAAATGCAGAGATGGGCCCTGTGATGGCAGGAGCAGAGCTATGTAGGTATGCTGCCCAGGGCCCAGTGAAATGTGGAGTCCATCGGTTCTGAGTGTGGATATCCTCTAAGATAGGATTGGGCAACTGTAGAGTGGACAAAAGCCAGTTTTTACCTCACCCATCCCTATCAGAGTACACCAAGACCCCATAGAAAAAATTAAAATTTCCTGGTAATTTTTTGCCCCATAACTTCCCCCAACTGCTGCAAAGGTTTTACTCCACCACCATCCCAAAGTATCTTAAGACCTGACTGAACTCCCCCAAGCTAGCTGGAAAGTGGCCAAACTTTGAAATGGGAAGTGAGGAATGTCACTTCCAATTTTGATTTTGGTGGATATTGCACTGGTTTTCAGCCACTGAGGTTGGAGGTGGGGTGCAAAATTGCCTAGAATATGCATGTACTTGTATATACAGTCAGCCCTCCATATCCATGGATTTTTAATCCACAGATTTAAGAATCCGTGGCTTGAAAATATTTTCAAACTATTCTTAAAAAAGAAACCTAAAAAATTCAAAAGAGCAAACCCTGATTTTGCCATTTTATACAAGGAGTGCCATTTTACTAAACAATTGTATTTAATGGAACTTGACCATCCATGGATTTTTGTGTCCATGGGTGGTCCTGGAAGCAAACCCTGATGGATCTCAAGGGACCACATCTGTGTGGGTGGGTGGGTGAGTGGTCTGGAAGCTCCAAAGGGATTCAGAGGCTTTAAGATATGCCTTTGGCCCTGGTTTACCAGAAGTTTTTTTTTTGCTGAAGCAAAGCGTTCCATATTTGGTTTAGTCATCTGAGCAAATTGTGAGCTTGGGTCCTAAAAGAACCAACACGCCTCCCTACTGACTGGGGAATCTCCGTGCCCCTTAAAAAGCTTTACCAATGTGGAATGGAAACTATTTGAGCTTCCTCACATTATCTTAGCATCCAAGACAGATTGGGGATAATAATCAAGAGCACCATCCTTGGCTCCTCAGAGAGGCTTTTCAGGGGGTACATGGGGGAGGGAACTTTCCTTCTTTGACCATTCCTTCCATGAGCTTCCTTCAGTTAACATAGGATCCAATCCATATGATCTGTTAGCCTAAATATTAAAGACCGAAAGAGCAGAAAACATAACCATCCCTTGCTGATCACTCTTTGGCTACTCTGAATACAAGAAATAGTTAGAGCACACAAAGTGGAACTGATCTAGGGATAATACTCTTGTGTTATGTGATGTTGGACATCCAGTTAGGATCATCTATAGCGGTGGTTCTCAACCTTCCTAATGTTGCAACCCTTTAATACAGTTCCTCATGTTGTGGTGACCCCCCAACCATAAAATTGGGCCCTAAGACTATTGAAAATATGTTTTCCAATGGCAACCCCTGTGAAAGGGTCATTCGACCCCCAAAGGGGTCACAACCCACAGGTTGAGAACCATTGGTCTATAGTTTAATTCAGACTGGCAGTATCTGCATCCAGGCTTTTCAGAGTTGCCACTGATTTACTCACTACAGAATGGTTCCCAGTTGGCAAAGAGGTCAGACAAGGCTATCATCCTATTTGTTCAATTTGTACACAGAGAATATCAAAACAACAGTGCGGTTAGACTCAGAAGAATGGGGAGTGAAGGCAGGAGAAAGGAACATCAGAAATCTAAGATATGCCGATGATACCATGCTACCAGCAGAAAACATCTTATATTTGGAACAATTACTAAAGAAGGTTCAGAAGAAAGTGCAAAGGCAGATTTAATGCTGAGCATAAAGAAAACAAAACTAATGACTATAGAGGAATCATATAAATTCAACCTAGACAATGAGGATATCAAAACAGATAAAGAATTCCCATACCTTGGATCAAACATTGAGCAGAATTTAGACGGTAGTCAAGAAATCAGAAGACTAGGAATGGGAAGGGCAGCCATGAAAGAACTAGACAAGACCCTAAAGGGCAAAGATATTCAACTGAACACTAAAGTTAGAATCATCCAATTCACTGTATTCCCTGTCACTGTGTATAGATGTGAAAGCTATACAGTGAAGAAGGCAGATATGAGAAAAATTAACTATTTTTAGATGTGGTGCTAGAGAAGAGTGCTGAGGATACAATGGACAGTGAAAAAGACAAACAAGCACCTATGGTTTTTTTAAATTATTATTAGTGTTTAATGTTTAATGATGGTTGTATTCTAGCAAGGGATGAGGGATTGAATTTTAGTTGTATATCTTATGTTTTATTTAGGTATTTTAAGTATTTTATTTGTTTGCTTATGAAAATTGTTTATGTGTTTTATGTAATTGTTTATGTAATTTTGTTTAATGATGGTTGTATTTTAGTTAAGGGATGAGGGATGGAAATTTAGTTTGTATACATTATGTACTGTTTAGGTATTTATTTGCTTATGTAAATCATTTATGTATTTTGTGTTTTTTATGTAATTTTGTAAACCACTTTGATCTTTTTGGAAAGGCGGTATATAAATAAATGATGATGATGATGATGATGATGATGATGATGATGATGATTAAGTGGGTTCTTGAGGAGATAAAGCCAGAAATTTCCCTGGAAGCCAATATGTTCAAATTAAGGCTATCTTACTTTGGCCACATCATGAGAAAGCATGACTCATTAGAAAAGATGATAATGCTAGGAAAGGTGGAGAGCAGTAGAAAGAAAGGGAGATGGCACACCAGGTGGATAGACTCAAATCAGGGAGGTCATGGACATGAACCTAGAAGACTTAAGCAGAGCAGTGGAGGACAAGGGGGCTTAGAGAGATTTCATCCACAGGATCACCATGAGTTGGAGATGACTCAAAGGCATAGGTTTTTGTGGGGCTTTCGGGCTATGTGGCCAATGTTCTAGAAAGAGTTCCTTTCTGACGTTTCGCCAGCATCTGTAGCTGGCATCTTCAGAGAATGATAGCCTGGAAAGGATTGGATATATATATCCTGTGTAACCCTGGGAAAGGAGGAGTGATTTCTCATTTGCATTGGTTGAGTCTTAATCTTGGTGTTCTTCAGGACTGGTAGCCAAGCCTTGTTTACCCTTAGTGTTTCCTCTTTCCTGTTGAAATTGTCCCGGTGTTTATGGATTTCAATGGCTTCCCCGTGCATTCTGACACGGTAGTTGTTGGCATGGTCCAGAGTTTCGGTGCTTTCAAACAGCATTTTATGCCCAGGATGGTTATTAGCATGTTCTGCTACTGCTGATTTTTCCGGCTGACCCAGTCTGCAGTGTGTCTCATGTTCCTTGATTCTTGTTTGCACACTGCGTTTGGTGGTCCCTATGTAGACCTCTCCGCAATTGCATGGAATGCGGTAGAGTCCTGTGGCTGTGAAAGGGTCTCTCTTGTCCTTGGCTGAGTGAAGCATTTGCTGGATTTTCTTCATCGGTTTGTAAACTATTTGCAGATTGTGTTTCCTAACCACTTTCCCTATTCTGTCTATGACTCCTTGGATGTATGGTAAAAATATCTTCCCTTTGGGTGGTTGTTTGTCTTCCCTCCTCTGGGTTTTTCTGGTCCTGGCAGCCCTTCTGATGTCTGCACTGGAGTAACCATTGGCCTGTAGAGCCCGGTCCAGGTATTTCAGTTCATCTTCCAAGAAGTGAGGTTCACAGATCAGTTTTGCCCGGTCTACCAGCGTTTTTATTGTGCTGCTTTTTTGTCCTGGGTGACAGTTGGAGTTCTTGTGCAGATATCTGTCCGTATGTGTAGGTTTTCTGTATACTGTGCGGCCCAAACGTTGGTTTGGTTCGCGAATGACTAGGACATCCAAGAATGGTAGCATTTCTTCCTTTTCTTTTTCCATTGGGAATTGGATGTTCAGGTGGATGCTGTTCAAATGGTTCAGAAATACAGCCAGATCTTCTTCTCCATGGCTCCAAATGATGAAAGTGTCATCCACATATCGGAACCATGTTGTGGGCTTTTTCGGTGCTTTTTCCAGGGCTTGTTTTTCAAAGTGCTCCATGTAAAAGTTTGCTATCACAGGGCTCAGAAGGCTCCCCATTGCTACCCCATCTCTCTGCTCATAGAATCCATTGTCCCACTGGAAATAGCTTGTGGTGAGGCAATGTTCGAACAGGGCTGTGATGTCTTCTGGAAATTTTTTTCCAGGCTATCATTCTCTGAAGATGCCAGCCACAGATGCTGACGAAACATCAGAAAGGAACTCTTCTAGAACATGGCCACATAGCCTGAAAGCCCCACAAAAAACTATGGATGCCAGCCATGAAAGCCTTAGACTCAAAGGCAGTTGGCAATAGCAACATCCTTAGCTTTCCTGCCTACTTTCTGTGGCAGCCATCTCATACCATCTCTCAATGACAGAAGCCTTATTCGGGTGTTTTTGAACAATGCTGCATAACTGGAGGAAACTGCCTCCCTTTATTGTTATTTCTATCATGTTCTTCACTCAGACAGCTCTGATCCAAAGCACACTTCAGAAATAATCCAGTTTGAGACTGCTTTAACTGCCCTGGCTCATTGCTAGGGAAATCTGGGAACTGCCGTTTTTTAAGACATTTTGCCTTCTCTGTCAGAAAGCTCTGGTTCCACAATAAATTAAACTAAAGTGGCCTTTAGTTCCAACTTGATCAGAAAGTGATCCATCCATGACAGTGCGGAGGTTTGAATTACCTCTGCCCATGGTTACTCCTGTTCAGTACTAAAAACCCCGTCGAGTGTATGACCTGCACAATGAGTGGGCCCGCTGACCAATTGGGAAAGGTTCATGCCTGTTATGGAATCCATGAACTCCTGAGTTGCTCCTGATAACTCAGATAAACTGGCCTCGAGAGGAATGTTGAAGTTGCCCAGAATCAAAAGTCTGGGCGACTCCAACAATAGCTCCGAGACCAGTTGGGTCAACTCAGTTAGGGAGTCTGCTAGGCAACGGGGTGGCCGATATACTAGCAGAATCCCCAAACTATCCCTGGTCTTCAGGCTTAGGTACATACACTCAACATGGGCTGTTTTCCAGACAGGCTTCCTGATCAAGGTCAGACTGGTCTTGTAGACTATGGCCTCACCACCCCCTCGCCCACTTTCCCTTATCTGCTCACTAACCGTGTAACCGGATGGGAGAGCTTGCGCCCACATGGCAGCACTGTCATCCCCCAGCCAGGTCTCGGTGAAGCATGCCAGGTCGGCCTGCTCATCCAGCAAGAGATCGTGGATGATGTGTGTTTTCCCCTTGGCCGACCTGACATTGCAAAAAAGCAGATTAAGGGATTGTGGTGCGATTGGGATGATCTCTATCCTATCCTGGGAAACAGAGTGGACTGAAGAAGGGATAGATATCAAACATCGATCCCTACTTCTTTTGTAACATTTCTCCACTCTGTTGCTGCCATACCTTCCCTGTCCCCACACAACTTCTATGTGAACATGGCCAGTGTTAAATGGGAAGGGGTTGCTTCCACTTGTCTTTGAAGCATTTCACAAAGTCCACACACTTTGTCATATACAGAAGTAGCTTGAATTTTTTTAAAAAAAAAAACCAAAACACCTGATGTTGGGGAAAGGAAACCTGACAGTAATGTACACTAACTTTGGCTACAGCCACAGTGCAGAAATAATCCTGTTTGACGCCACTTTAACTCCCATGGCTCCATGCTATGGAATTCTGGGATTTGCAGATTTGTAAGATATTTAGCCTTCTCTGACAGAGAGCTCTGGTGCTATGACAAATTACAAATCCCCATATTAGCCATGGCAGTTAAAGCAGTATCAATAATAATAATAATTATTATTATTATTTCTTACCCGCCCCTCTGTAAAACAATCGAGGCGGGGTACAACAAGGTTAAAAACAGATTGCAGATTAAAATAATTCAAGAATTCCATCCCAACCTCCCCCCCTTAAAACAGGATTAAATTAGTTAAGTTTAAAATTAAATTACTAACAATAAAAGTACAATAAAACATAGTACACAAAGCCGCAATGCTGGCCACAGCATGGGTAGCAATAAAATACAGAGGGGGGGGGATAAGGAGTTGAGAATTGGCTGAAAGATTTTAGGAGCCAGGTAGATTATACAGTTTCAGGGAAGGCCTGCCGGAAGAGATGCGTCTTTAAGGCTGTTTTAAAACAGTCTAGTGATGTAATGAGACGCATCTCGTCCGGCAGGCCATTCCATAGCCTGGGAGCAGAAGCAGAAAAGGCCCTCTGGGAGGTCTGCGCTAACCTAGTCCAGATTATTTCTGCAGAACAGATACTGTATAGCTTTTCTTGCTCTGATTTAATTGGGTTGATGAATCCACTCTTGCTTTTAGTTCAGACATTAAGGAACCTGTCATAGGGGCTGGACAGATTGGCAGAAAGGGGCAGACAACCACACGCCACAGGCTGCGCATGGCACAAAAAGAAGCCCCCAAAAGGGGCTTCTTTTAGCACCACAGAAGGGGCATCATTGGCACACTTGCCGGCCATGATGACACCCCTCATGTGCCATGCCATTTGGGCACTGTGCACAGCGGACATCATCATGGTGCACCTCGTATAAATAGGAGCATAGTAGGGTTTGGGTGCATGTGTATGCTCTGCACTTCTGCAGCCCTAGTTTGGGCCCAGACCAGAACAAAGTGCTGGTCTGTCCAGGCCCTAAATTGCTCAATCCTCTCTCAGAATAGATTCAGCACATTGGACACATCCTTTAAAATTCAGATTAAAGCCTGGAGTGGATTCTTTGTCACATGAACATTACTTACCATTAGTAATATAAGAATCCCTATTAAGAAACAAGTCTATTTTGATGGAAAGGTACCTGGGTGGCGCAGTGGTTAAATTCCTGTACTGCAGCCACTCACTCAAAACCATAAGGTTGCGAGTTCAAGACTAGCAAAAGGGCTCAAGCTTGACTCAGGCTTGCATCCTTCCCAGGTTGCTAAAATGAGTACCCAGATTGTTGGGGGCAAGTAGCTTACAGTTGTAAACCGCTTAGACATTCCTTAGGCGGCATGAAGCGGTATATAAATGAAGCTGTTTGTTTGTTTGTTTGTTTGGGTCGCTCACGACGTTTTTCGTTGCTTTAATCCTGCCCTGCAGCAGATGCCCTTTTCGAAGTTAATCTGAATCCTACTAGCAATAAAGTTGCAATAACCTGACAAAGCAGAAAGGCGCACAAAACAAGAGGGAGAAAGTGGCATGTGATAGGATGACTTTATTAAACATTTGTTCATAGGGAAACTTCCATTTGTTTCCATGGGGATGGTCAGGAAAATAAGGATTACTCACAGACACAGAGGGCTTTCAGGATCCATCTCTCCATTAGAGTTATTTCGAACAGCATGAGCTGAAAAACAGCATGATGTGTTCTGCTGAATAGTCAATCAAAAGGAACATTTAGCTTTTAATTTTTGTATTCATGCTGAAAGGGGTATCATTTTTGTCATTTTAAATGGCATTAGTCATCAAGGAGGTCACATTTGAGGCAGAAAAAGAGGATAGCAACATTTAGAATAGGTAAATGGCAAGTGGACTAAAATTTGAACGACAAATATTTGATAAAAGCAAGTCACCATCTTAAAGGGGGTATGACACTGTTTTGGTCCTATCACCAAACCTTGTTGTGTTGTTACTTGCCATCAAGCCAGTTTTAGCTTATGGCAATCATATGGATGAGAGACTTGCCAAGAAACCCAGTCATCAACTGCTCAGGTCTTGCAAACTCAGAATCATGGCTTCCTTTGATTGAATCAGTCAGTTATTGCATTATCCTTTCACCTCTGTGCAAAACTTACTCCCGTAAATCATGTATTGCAGAATTCCTCCATACTTCTTATCAGTTGTTCATCAAATAATCTGACAAAAATATCTCTGCATTTAACTGCAATTTGTCTTTCAGTATCACGATTATCTTAGTGTGAATTATCATTTGCACACAGTTATAACTCAAAATTTGTTTTGTTTCAGAACCAAATAGTTTTAAGTCCATTTTAAATTTTTCAAATAATGGTCTGAAAAAAATGTATCTTCAAACGCATTTGTTCCAGTTCTTCTAAGTTAATTTCATATTGGCTATCCTCTAGTTGCAAAAGACCTTTGTACGTAATCCATTTATCTAATCCCAACCAGCTCTTCTATTTCTCTCTCTCTCTCTATTTTTTTAAAAAGCATCATATGGTGAGATCCACATAAGTATTTTTGGGCAGCACCTTTCTTTGTATTTAGTCCAAATTCTAAATAGTGAACACCTTCTGAAACAATGTTTAAAATCTGCATTAGCTTTAACGTTGTCATACAACAAATGAAATCATGCCATGTCAATGAAATCTGAGATCAAATTCTTCTAATTATAAAAGTTTATCTTTACCAAAATAATCCACTTTTAGCCATTCTGAATAACATACAGCATAATGGAGGAGATCTAAACCTCTTCTCTGTCTTTTAGCTTGTAAAACTTTGAATCTAACTCTCAGTTTTTTACCTTGCCAAATAAATTTTGATCTATCTTTATTCCTTTGTTTAAAAGGAATAACATTTGTCAGAATAACTATTCCAGTTATTTCTGTAATAGAAATAACAGTTTAGGTAATATGTTCATTTTAATCACTAAAATTCTACCAAAAATTATAATCTTAATTTGCTCTATCTTTGTAAATATTGCTTAATATAATTCCAAATTCTGAAATACTTATTTTGAAATAGTTTTGAAATGTTTTTTGAGATACTAACTCCCAAATATTTTTTTTCTCAACTTTGAACCCAGGGTTTTTTTCATCAACATTTTTCCCTCATTCATTTATCATATTTTTCAGCAACATCACCTTCTTGGTTTTATTAACTTTAAAACCTGCCAGGTCACCGTGAATTTTTAAATGTTTATTTTTTTTTCCAGTGAGTCAAGGTGTCTTATGATATGCTCAAACTACAATAGCTTCACTTTAGCCATCTATTTTTAGTGGGCATTCAGACCTGATTTTATCTTGGACTCATTTGTCTTTTTGGTGGTCCATGGAGGAACAGAACTAACATTTCAAACAAGTTGATCTTCTTGTTGTCGACTTTCTTCACAACCAGCTTTCACAACAATATCACATTGATATTGCAAAGATTATTCTGACTTTGGTATTAATTATATTTCTTTAATCTTGAGGATCTTATCTTGTTCCTTCATAGCTACATTTCTAAATCTTAGCCATCTTCTGATTCCTTGACTACAGTCTCCATTTTGATTAATGAATAAGCCAAGATATAGAAAAACTTGACTGTTTCATCCCATTTAAAACTTATTTCTTTCTGAGTAAGTCAAGTAAATCTCTATTTTCTCCCCACCTCCCTCCTCCCTTCCTACTTTTTAATACTACCTAAAAATATAAAAACAAAAAGTAATAAAACATGGCATTGTAGATCTCTTGCATCCTTTCCAGACTGCAATTATCTAGGTAAATAGGCTTTATTTAAAAGCATATCATGTTCTTCATGATCAGAGACAAAGGTGAATTTTAAAAAGGCAATACTTTTCCTAACAGTAGTATGAACTCCTTTGTGGACTGAACATCACACATCTAATGTCTGTGGAGTGGCCAGTACAGGATTGTGCTTTCTCTGAAGATCATTAAGATAGCTGTCTTGCATGTGTGTGTGCACACACAGACACACACATACTAACAAGTCTCAAAAGTACATGGTCTTCTCGCTGCTGTCCTTTGATGTGGATACAATGAGAAGTTCTTCTTCCTCTCACACTTCACTCTAAAATAAGACTGTGGCCCATATCTCTTTCCTTTTCACCAAAGGTGAGAACTCAGAAAGGAAGAGAGAATATAAAAGCAGTCACCAGCACAAAGAGGCAGGAACTTTCTACACAGCGAAGGCAGTGGTAACAACTTGGGTCAGGACTTGGGGTAAATCCTTTTTTGGATCACAGCATCCAGACCTTTCACCAGCAGTAGCCACTCTGATCAATTAAAGAGTGGTATTGGCACAGAGATGTGGGTGTTTGGGGTTTGTTTTTGTTTTTTATTAATTTCAGCGTGATTTGTGAATGATGCCAGCAAGACCACCTGATTTGCTAAAACCGCAGCACTGAGACAGGAAGATTTGCTCATCAGGCATCAGGTATTTTAACTTCGAAAAGAAGAATGGATACTTGGAGTTATCATTCATTCCCTTGGGCTTAATTAGATCAGAATTTGGAAATGCTGCTTTTTGGACTACAACTCTCATAATCCTCGAACAAGAATGGCAACCAGGCAAAACTAGTGCTGGCTTAAATCAATGTGGATCAGTCACTTTTTAAAAAACCCTCTATTATACACTATAATCCAGTTTTTACAGAAATGGGGGTATTCTTGTGTTGTACTCATCTTTATAAAATATTGTATACATTTATTTATATTGGGTCTTCTCAAGATAGCATGCTCCCAAAGGATATATGTTTAAAATGAATAAAAGGACTGAAACAGAAGGGCTTCAAATAGAAACCTATCCTTATATGCCAGTGGCAACTTCATCCTTGTTATAAAAGTTACTAGTGCCCATTGCTACAGACCCAGTTTCCTTGTGTAGCTTTATTACAGAATGTAATGTGTCTTTCTCAGTTTTTTTAAAGACATAGGCACACCTTCTTCCTCTGTTCAGTTAGCCATGAGGGAAACCATAAAAGGTGAAGCACAGTGATATCATTGCTGGTGTAGCTTCATGTTTCATTCCACCACCTGTTTTGACTTGTGAAGAACTCCTTCCACCCCATCACCTCTGCCCCAGAGACAAACGTAAAGACAAAAGGGTGGTTCTGATGCTCACGGCATGGAGCGTTCACCTGGAGTACAGGTGTGGCACCACTTAACACAGACTCCAGGAGGCCTTTGGTAGAGCCAATCGGATAATTTGGAACATTAGCAAGAAGCCAATGTGTGAGAAGGTTGATGGATTCCCATTCATTGGTTACACAACTGCAGATAATAGTATTCATGGCAGGCAGCAGCCAAAGATGAAAGGGCTGGATGGCACCAGAGTGTCCTGGAAGGATGGGAAAGGAAATTAGAACAAAAGCAATTAACATAGCTGAGGTTTCATGGGGCAATTACTCACTGTTTACACGTGAGGTGGTTACAAAACAAAAACACAGCTTACAAACCAGAGCTGCTAGGTACGTGTCATATTCTAGACTTTCCTCCAGTTCTGTGGAAAAAATATGAGGTTGTTCTGCTCTGATTCATCCAGATGGGCTCCAGATGATCTACAGCTACAGTGGCATTACACCAGCAGAGTGGTTCCCAAGCTTTGGTCTTCCTGATATTTTGGAATACAGCTCTCATAATTATTGGCCAGGCTGGCTGGGGCTTCTGCCCTGTGTGCAGACCGGCCATTAATGCCAGGTTGGAGGAAGAATCAGGGCATGGCGTTCACATGACACAACTGTGACACCGTGCACCACTCCACATGGCATGAGGCATTACAGTGCTCCTCTGCTGCTGCATCTACACAATGTAGCACCAAAGGAGTGCCTTAAAGCTGAACCACTGTGGCTATCATGCCCTTTCCAGGGCACAAAAAGGAGCCACTTTTTGTGGCTCCTTTTTGCACCCTGGAAAGGCCAGACCGGGACTATGGCGTGTGGCTGCCACAGCCCCAGTCTTGCACAGCTAAAGGAGGCTGCAGGCCACTGCTTAGGGATGATTTGCATAGCCCCTTTATGTTCTTTTTTTCCTTTCAAGTGTAATTTTACAAGCTCTGACAAGCATATACAAATGCACAGAAACTCTATTCCAGGCAGAGACGTTCCATATCTCCCTTTAGTCTCAGAGTTGAGACTTGCAAAGCTTTAGGCCTAAATCAAAAGACATTGGAACTATGAACCAGGGACATCCAGACAAGTTCTTAGTGAAAGTGAAAAACAGACATTTACTTCCACACCATATTCAATGTGTAGTGATTAGAGAAGAGTGGATGTGAGAACTGTATTAATCCCACAAAGGTTATAACATCCTACAGGTCCTTTGTTACTCTGAGAATGCATTAAAACTCCTCTTAATTGGCAAATATTGTTTGTTAATTAATCAACAATGCATGTACCAAGGGGAAGGGATTATGCTCTCTTCATAACAGGAGGGCATGAAACAAGCCCCTTATTCTTTTTTGAATGCCATAAAGAAAAAATAATTACGCATAGCCTTTTTGCATCTACATCATAAAACTTGTTAGGCTGCCTGCTTAATTAAAAACAAGTTCAGCAAAAGAGCAAACATTTATTTTAAACCATTTATCTGGAAATGAAGATGGCAGAGTCTTTTCTCTGAATCCCAGGAATAGACTTGGCTGAGGCTGATAGGCTTTTCCAGTTTCAGCAAGAACAATATTGTAGACAAGTGTGCTATTCCCAGGGGCCCCACTATGGCATTGGAGCAGGACAGTGTGGCTGATCAGTGCCAGGAGTGTCCTCACAGAATGCATAGCCTCTCAGAGGAGTTTCAGAGTACAATGCACTTGAGAAGACATGAGCTTGCAAGGAAACCCTTAATATTGACCTGTATGATTAAAGAGACACCAGTGTGTTGGTGGGGGGTGGGTTGAGGGACAGTGACATATTTTGCTACTAGATTTCAGTCTGAAACTAAAGAGCAGGGAATCTTATATGGCTTCGGTCCTGGCTGACAAACTGTATGAACCTAGATTAAGAAGACGAGCCCTCCCTCCAGTCCATCTGCCTTGGTCCAGGCCTCAGAGGGAGAGAAGAACTGCTGGACCTGAACCCCTTCCCCAACACCATTCTCTTCTCCTTTTGTGTCGTGTCTTCTTAGATTGTAAGCCTGAAGGCAGGGAACTGTCTAATTAAAATAATAATTGTAAACCACTCTGATAGCCTATAGAGCTGAAGGGCGGGGTATAAATAAATAAATAAATAAATATAAAATAAATAAACCTGGCCTGGCCCAGAAATCTTCAGGAAGGCCCCTTCTTTCAGTCCCATCACTTTCAAAAGCACAGCTGGTGGGGACACAAGACCTTCTTGGTAGCTGTCCTTAGGCTTTGGAATTTAGATGAGATCTGGCACATTACCACCTTAAACAGCTTGGAAAAAGCTGTTAAGATGGATCTCTTATGGCAGGCCTTTCCCGAATAGATAACCGGCCACCAAATAAGTTGAACCTGTTATTCCCTGCTTTCTGCTACAGCCTTATTATTTTAAGGTATGTTTTCATCTGTAAACTGTTTAATTGTATTTTAGGGGGGTTATTGGGATAAGGGATTATATATTTTAACATGTAAGCTGCCCCAGTTCTGTAGCACAGAGAGGCAAGATGATGATGATGATGATGATGATGATGATGATGATGGAATTCCCTTCCTAGGGAAGGCTGAATGGCATGCCTACGTTGTCTTTCCATCATCCAGCAAAAACATTATTCTGACAGGCTTGTAGCATTCAAAGTTTTTAAAGAAATGGTTTTAAGAGGGTACTACATTGCTTTAATTGCACTGTTTTTAATTGCTTTTTTATTATTTTCAGCTGTCTGTCATAAATTGTTTTAATATTGTGAATAGTTTAATTCTATTTTAATGTTGCTTTTGTGCGTGTTTCAATCCTAGAAGGATGGAGTTGTTCTAATTTGTAACCTGCCTTGAGTCCCAGTTTTGTGGGAAAAGTGGGTTTAACTAAGAACAATAATAGTTATTGTTATTATTGTTGCTGTTGTTGTTGTGTGTCTGTTGCTTGCCTGTGCCATATAATACTTTGTAGGGTAGGGTTCACATTAAATTTTTGAATACTTCTCTCTGCACATACAAAACAAGCATGCAATGGGGACGGTAATTTGTTACCTGCATGGCAGTTTTGTTTCTGTTTTAAATGTGAGGGAAGGGGACAAACTAAAGCATATTTAGCTTTTAATTTAATATTTAATACTGCTGCTTCTCCATTGACTAAGACACAAACCAATGAATTCAAATTAAAAGAGAAAAGATCCACCTAGGAGGAAGTTCATAGTAGCACGAGTTGTCTGAGTATGCAGTTGGCTGCCTTAAAGTGACCTTTCTCTTTTTATTCAGGGTCTTTACAAAGAGGGTGGATGCTCATCTTTAGGAGTGCTGTAGCCATGGCAGGGAGCTGGATTAGATACCCCTTGTGGTCCTTTTCAACTCCATAATTTTGTTCTACAACACTCCCTCTCCAGTGTGTGGGTCTGTGTCCATGCTTGTATGTGTATTGATCAGTTCTCTTGTTTTAACTCAGGGAAGGAAAGCATTAGTGATTTCACATTAAGGTAAATGGAAAGTAGGCATAGGCAACTGCAGCCCAACAGATGTTTTTGTCCTGCGGTTCCCATCAGTCCTAGTCACCATAGCCAATGGTGAGGGATTATGGCACTTGCAGTACAAGAATCTCTTGAGGGTCACAGCTGTTCAACCCTGATTTAGAGGAAGTCTGGAACTTATATTCTTTTATCACTTACAGAGTGGGACCTGCGTGCCTTGTGTGATGGAATACAAAAAGAACACCAGACAAGACAGCAATCATATTCTCAAGAAGAGGAATTGAAATGAAATCAGTTACACCTGTCCGAGAACAGTGATGATCTACAAGGTTTCCAGATGCTTGTCTGGATACCTATCTACTACAAATATCTAGAGTTCACTTATTTTTAGTGATTGTCAAAAACTGCTGTTATTTATTACTTCAAGTTATTTATTGCTCCCCCACCTCCAACAAAGTCAAAACAGAGCCAAGGAACTAAAATTAAAGGATATTCAATACTTACTTTTGCCTACAGGCTGAAAGCACAAACGTTGCATACGTGACAAATGAATCACGCTTTGTTCAAACTTTCCCCTTTAGCCATTTTTCTTGGTAATCCAAGTTCTGTTATATACAGTTACACCTTCAGTAGTGTCATCAAAATACTTTTCTTACATAGCTGCTAACAATTAGGTAGAGTGCCTTCCTCTTGTTCACCCTAATGGTCTGAGTCTCCATCGGTTGGCAGAAAGAGAAATCAAAGCACTTAAATAGTCTCCAGATCCACTATGTATAATCTGCAGCTAGATGCCCACATCTTATTTTGCAAATTTAGCTTGATGATTGGACATTCTGCTGTCTTCTTGTCCTATATTATTCTTTCTTTGCTCTCTACTCAGTGTCTCACAGGAATTTTTGATATTCTTGAAACCTGTTACTATTTACAGACTGCTATAAATAAAGAAGTAAAACTAGCAGCCTATACTAATATGCACACCTAAACCATATTCAAGTCAAAGGGATTGTTTCAGAGCACAAGATTGCATTTTTTCAGGACGAGTATTTAAAACAGCCTAAGTTTGAGCATTGGACTATGATTCTGGAAACCAGGGTTCAAATCTCAGCTCAGCCATGCAAACCCACTGGGTGACCTTGGGCAAGTCATACTCTCTCAGCCTCAGAGGATGGCAAAGCCCCCCCCCCCAAGAAACTTGCCAAGAAAACCATGTGATACAGTTGCTGTTAGTTGGAAATAACTTAAAGACACACAACAACATGAATGTATCTTGGAGCTCAATACCCCAAAGGCACTAGATCTCATCTGATCTTGGAAGAGTAGGCAGCCCCCTCAAAATGTTACAGAGAAGGTTGGAGGACTCCACAGAAATAGTGTGAGCTGACATGTGGGGAATTTAAGGAGAAAATCCCTGAAAATTTGGTGGAAGTACTTCTGTAAGTGGGTTGCCAGAGACAAAACATCACTACCAGAATGTCCATGTCTCCTCATATCTTATTAAACACAAAGTGTGGGTGTGTGCATGCATGTGCATGCCAACTGTTTGCACATTTAGCTGTCACTCAACAGGTATAGAGAAGCCGAGTGATGCATGTGCATCAGTCAAATGAGACCAATGTTGATTTCTCTCATTCTGCTGGCTTTTGAGAAGTAGATCCCCTCTTGAGAAGTAGATCAACTCTCCATTTTAATACTGGGACAGGAATAAAGTATTGTTGTGTGCCTGAAAGTCATTTCCAGCCTATGGCAGTCCTAAGACAAACCTATCACAGGGTTTTCTGAGCAAGATTTGGGGTTTTGCCTTTGCCCTCCTCTGAGACTGAGAGTGTGTGACTTGCCTAAGGTCATCCAGTGGGTTTCCATGGCCAACGGAGAATTGAACCCTGGTCTCCAGAGTTGTACTCCAATGCTCAAACCACTATACCATGCTGGCTCTGTAGTAAATTGTTATCAGTATGCATTCAATAACACATAAGCCAATGTGTCATGCATTCAGACTCACCACTTGATCACCACTTGAAGGAGAACCAGATGGTAAAACATTTTAGACACAGAGGTGTGTAGTTTAAGTGAGAAATCGATCATTCTGAATTAAATAGCTATGTTCAAAGTCAGGTGATCTGTATCTCTCTCCCCAACACCCCACCTGTGCCCCTTAGCCACTGTCATTCACCATGTTAATCACTCAAGTCAAAAGAATTTCAAATCTCCCTGCCATAATAGCAACAATTTTTAGAGTAATTTTCCATAGACTAGACAAGTCTCATCTGTCTGAGTGAAAGCTTTTCTGAGTGCCAGCTCCAAACATTTCCAGAATCATTTTATCTGACACATCAAAGGAAAAGTTAGAGAAAAGCTATAATTCAGTCCCAGTGTCAACAGCAACATGGTGGGGAAATACAAGACTCCGGGACAAAGTTTTGAATTTTATTTTTGAACAGTAGTTAGCTGCACTTACTGTTCCAAGGTGCCTCCAAATGTAATTAGTTGCCTTCAGAATTACCATTTTTGTAATGTTTATTTTTCCATTTCTCAAAAACAGTTAAAATGGTATGATGTTAATTGATTGATTGATTGATTGATTTTAAAGAAGAGTGCTGGAAGCAGTGGTCTGAGGTATAAAGCAAACTTTGCTCATGCCCATGTCATCTTTGCCTCAGCACAAGACAGTATTTGACCCATACAGGAGTCCTTATCCACTGTTTAATGATTGCAAACAGCACCGTTAACTGTAAAAGAAACTATATGTTACAATTATACAGCAAAAATAGTAGTTATTTCATGTCAAGTTACAAATGCAATGTAACCCTTGATGTACATTGTTGGAAAAAAGAACTAATTATAAGTAACTAATTGTTTATAATTAGTTGTTTCTAATCTCTGGCGCATGGCCCAGAGAGCCTAATAAACCTAGTGCCTGTTTTTAATATGACCTCCTCCTTCCCCTTTTCAAGTATGATTGTCAGTACAAGGAAAAGTGCCAGGCAAGGAAGCTGGAGTCCCTGCCATTATGATATCTATTGGGGATAGAGATTCCTCCTCTGATATAAACTGATAGAAAATGCATATATGCAGCAGTTAACAATTTCTGACTAAGGAGCAAAGATATGAGTGGCTAAAGAAACAAGCTAAGGCTTTACTATAAGAACTGTGAGAAAATTCTTCCTAATATCTAGTTGTAATCTCTTTTCCTTTAGTTTGAATCCACTGCTCCATATTCTAGTCTCTGGAGCAGCAGAAAACAAGCTTGCTCCATCCTTAATTGGCATCCCTTCAAATACTGAAACATAGCTATAATGCAATGATGTAGACTCGAGTCAATTGACTCTTACTTAAGTCAGACTCAAGTTGCTTCAATAACTTGACTTGGACTTGACTTGGCAAAAATGACACACTACCTGAACTTGACTTGAGACTTGTATATTTTTTGTGATTGACTTACTGGTGCCATTCACTTCACGCAGCAAGGAAAACCAACCCACATAGTGGGGGGTGCACTTCTCAGAAGGGACCAGAAAATGCATTAGGCAATAGGCTTGAGATGGAAGAATCCTTTACTTCTCTGATATGCAGCAGGGACAGGCTGCCCAGCAGACCTCAATCACCCACCTCAAGCCCATTGCCTAATGCCTCCAAGAAACACACCTCACCACCTCTTTTCTGTTAAAAGTGGCTCCCAGACTTGAGACTTGACTTGAAAGCATCTTGGAAAGACATCAGACTCCTTGAGACTTGAAGATAGAGATATGAGACTTGACTTGAAAGCATTTAGCAAGAACATGAGACTTGACTTGAGACTTGAAGTTAGAGACTTGAGACTTGGAGTAAGAGACTTGAATACATCACTGCTATTATGTGACCTCTTCTCCAACCTAAACATACCCAGCTCCCTAAGACACTTCTCATAGAGCATGCTTTCATTACTACTTCATTTCTTCTTGTCATTTAAATGTATGTTCCATTAGCAGAACTCTGAAATTGCTTTTAAAACTGTGAAATATCCAATTGAAAATTCAGGTCAAAATGTTTTTGGATGAGTTGCAAGTAGGTGGACTTCTAAACAATCGTGACCCCAAATAACATCTGTCTTCAAGAATATGTCAGCAATGCTACTTTGTTTTCACTTAGACAGAAGAAAGTTGAAACTTCAGAATTATTCCGGAGGACTTTTCCTGACCAAAAGTGTGCCGGAATGTTACTGATTGTTTAGGAAGAAAGGAACAGCCTGAGACTGGAAGTACTGCTGTCTTGACTGCAACTCCCAGAATTCACCAGTCAGTAAATAATTTTTCTGAGCTGTGGTAAGAGCATGTTATATTGTTATATTGTTCATGATGAAAACAAAAGCTCCTTCTGGTTTGATTGACCATGATACTGTCACACATGTCTCTGTGGGATTTCTACAACTTTTGTGTGAGATATAGAGTTGGGAAAAGTTACTTCTTCGAAAGTAATTGTTTGCCATTATAGACCCACAGCAGGTTTAAAGTTGTATTAAAACTATGTCTCTATAGTTATGTCTCCTGATGGTCAATAGTTTTCATAATTTAAAAACCACATCTGAATACTAGCTTTACCAATTTTAGAAAACACAATCTCCTCCCATCTCCTTCATCATTGCTTCAAGACTCACAACAGAGCAAGAGGTACAGCATGATCTAGCACTTGAACCATATTATAATCCTCCTTCTCCATTTAGTGAAGCCACAGGATCCTAAGTATAAAAGTAACTGAATATTAATAGTTGCACTACTGACTCCCAAAAGGAGTCTCATTGCAATCATAACAAAACTTAGTTGTGCCTCCAGGCTTGGGGAAAGGAACCATTGTTACAGTTATTTGTAACTAGTTACTTCTAAATTCTGATGCAGCAACCAGATAAACAGACCTTGCTCTGTGGTGCGTGTAATAGTTAAATGACTGTACTGCAGCCACTCACTAACAAACCACAAGGTTGTTGGGGGCAATTGGCTTATATATTGTATACTGCTTAGGGAGTGCCTAAGTGGTATAGAACTGTACAGTATATACTCAACTATAAGTCAACCTCATGTATATGTCAAGGGCAGGTTTTGCCATGACCCATAAGTCGAGGATAAAACTTGGAGGCTCCTTCAGTGTGTGTATATGTGTATCCAGCAAGAGGGACTCTAGACTTTTTGCTTCAGTGTTTCAGCCTTCATTTCAGCCTTCACTCCCCAGACAGTGGCAGCTCTGTTTAACAGCAATCAGTCCCCCAGGACTCTTTCTGCTTTGCTCAAGAGAGAAAGAAACTGCTCTCCTGATTGCCTGGGAAATCCGAAAGAGGTGCTATCACATTACCATACTGACCCAAAAATAAGTTGAGCTGGGATTTTGTGGCAATTTTTGGGCATAATTTTTTTGATTTATAGTCGAGTAAATACAGTACTTGCTATTGCTCCAGTTAAGTCCAGAGCCTTAATCAATAAGACAATTGCCCAGCAGCTAATCAGGCAATTATCCAAGAGCATATGGCCAATCGGAGCGTATTCTGTTCTTCAGTGGAAATGAAGATCAGTGGAATTACACACTAGCAAAAAAGAGTTTCTGGAGAACAGCCTTTATGGCTTGCATGAAGAATATGACTATTACTTCAAATTTAAAAAAAAAAATCTAACCAGAACAAATCATTTCTTTGCAATTGGTTACTCAGTCACATGAAGAGCCCAACTGGGAGATATTGTGCCTGTGGAAATTATATTCTCTCTTTGCTGAAATCTCAGGCTTTGGCTCTACCAAAGCAGAATTTGTGGCTTCTCCATTAATGCTTCAACTTTCCCCCCTACAAGCTATGCCTCAGATCACAATCTTGTACCTTAGAGGAGAAGAGAATAATTTTCTCTCCCATTCTCACTGGATTCTCCCTTGAACACAAATGACACCTGATGAATTCTGCCAATTATTATCTGATCACAAAAGACTCCTTCCTATCTCTCCAATCTCCTAGATGCTTTGTTTGCTTTAATGCTTTCCTCTGCTTTGCAATTGCGATAAAACAGCTGGTTTTCATCAAGAACCAGACGGTGCCAGGGAGCAATTCCACCACAGGCTTCTAAGTTGCCCTGCTCAGATGCGGCTGCCACAGATTTTCTGAGTGTGGAAGAGAAATTTAATGAAGTGGTATCACCAGGTTAATTTATTGTTCCTGTTTGGCTTTCTCTCAGGAGGAAACAAGAGGACTAATGAGGAACCAAGTGTTGTGTCAGGCAACAGAGAACAGACAGTCTTCAGAAAGGAGAGGTGTGTATCCAGCATGCAAAGAATACTCATTGCTAGCTTCAATAGGTTGCAATTAATTAAAGGTTCCCTCAACAGACGTACAGTCTGGGACATTTTATGAAGATAATTAGCTGACATATATTTTAATAAATTGCTTAGCAATGTCTCAAAGCCATTACCCAGCCTGCGTCATATGAGGGATGAGTAATGAAGACAACTTAGGCTCCCAAAACATGTAAAATGCTAATCTTATTCAGGCTTATCAACAACAAGAGGCCAACACCCCAATGTACAAAATGATTAAATAAAAACAAACCAACCAACCTTCTGTTGGTACATATCCCAGCTGATTTCATCCTATATTCCAAATGTATTTGTGAACTCAGATTTTTTTTTTCAGAACAGAGACAATAACTTCAGCATTATCTTGCAGTGTTGGTGTTGGTTTTTTACCTGCATAAATTTGTATGACCCCAGAAATAATTTTGTCATTTTTTGTTGATTTGGAAACTTACAATGCCTTTTTTCTAATATATGTGTGTGTGTGTGTGTGTGTGTGTGTGTTTGTACATCTTTGCTATGTGTGTGCACACATATGTGCCTTCAAGTCACCTATGAAGTTACAGTGATCCCATGAATTTCATAGTTCTCAAAGACAAGGAATCCTCAGAGGTGATTTTGCCAGTGCCATCCTCTGAAACATAGCCTACAGTAGCTGGTATTCCTTGGTGGTCTCCCATCTGCTCCTTAACATCCAAGATCAGACAGGATCTGCTGCCTTTAGGGTACTTAATATAACCCCTGAAATAATTGCACCACACAAGCCACAGCCAAACTACCTTTACCAGTGATGCTTTATTAAACCTCGGTTATCATGACTATTTTTTTTGTAGAAGTGAGGCTGCCTCTGAGATTAACCTGAGCATGGTGAACTATATATTTGTTTATCCACTTTTGTAAACCGCTTTGATCTTTTTTGGAAAAGGCGGTATATAAATAAATAAATAAATTATTATTATTATTATTATTATTATTATTATTTAGCAATAACAAACCATATAACACTATGAATAGGTTTCACAATGGAGTGCTGAAGGCAACATGGTGGTGCAGAGTATTTCTTTCATGAGGTTAGATGGAGCTCAGTTGATCTTCTCTCTTCAAGGGGTGTCTCTTCACCTCCATTTATGTTCTGCTTATTAGCATTGGTAGCCTGGTGCTCCTAGTAAAGGGGATGTCTCATCTTGTGATGGTGGGATGAGATGCCCCATTTCTCTGGATGCCATTGGGTTATATGTTTTTAAATAAAGCAGTGTTTAAAAGGTTTCCAGTGCATCCTCATCCAAAGGAATTTAAACTCAAGTGGCTCTTTCCTTTAAACTTCACACAGTGACATTACTGGCAATCTCAAAATGGCTTACACATTAAAATGCTTAGATAGATACTATTAAACCAAGGAGAAATCAAAATGCCCCCCCCCCCCCACAAAAGAAGATGATGACAAAGAAGGAGGAGGAGGAGGAGGAGGAGGAGGAAGAAGAGGAGGAGGAGAAGGTAGTAGTTGTAGTAGAAGCAGCAGCAGCAGCAAGTACAGTAGGCCCTTGGTATCTTTTGGGCTTTGGTTCCAGGACCCCCCATGGAAACCAAATTCCATGGGGTTGCCTGTCTCATTAAATATAATAGGTTAGTAAAATGATGCCCTTTATACCAAATGGCAAAATCAAGGTTTAATTTTTGGAATGTAGGCATTTTTAAAATATTTCCAAGCTGTGGATGGTTGAATCTGTGGATAGAAAGGGCAAATTGTAAATAAAATAATAAGAAGAAAGGGAGAATAGTGGATGAATAGCATATATTTTAAGGAGCCAACATTGTGTAGTGCAGTGGTTTCTCAAACATTGGTCTTCTGGGTATTTTGGACTTCAGTTCTCAGAAGCCCCAGCCAGCTTGGCCAACTGTCAGGAATTCTGGGACCTGAAGTCTAAAATATCTGAAGGATCAAAGTTTGGGAATCACTGGTCTAGTCAGTGGTTCGAATGTTTGACCATAACTCCGGAGATCAGGATTCAGTTCCCCACTCAGCCATGGAGCCCCACTGGGTGAGGTTGAGTGAGTGCCACAGTCTCAGCCTCAGAAAACCCAAAATATTTTTGACATGAAGAATAAGCTTAATAGGGTATTTTAAAATGCTACATAGATCACTATCCTCATTGCTGTGATATGTGTACAGTCAACCCACCATATCCTTAGATTCTTTATCCACAGATTCAACCATGTATGGCTTGAAAATATTTTTAAAAATTATAAATCCCAATATGCAAACCTTAATTTTGCCATTTTATATATAATGTAATATAATACAATATACCCTTTAACATGGGACCATTTCCTAATTGTCTGTAGTAAATATATATTCTTTCACATTTTTGGGAAGGTGGAATACTTGTGGAGTAGTTGTTGAATAAATTAACATCAGGTGAATAGTTTTATGAAAACCTATGATATTACACTCTGTGGAGTTTTTCTGTCATTCTTGGATATGAACCCAAACTGGCCTCTTTTAGTTAGGCTGGGAGCCAACATATCTTGTGGGGAACTTCTATTCATAACATTACTGACATTGCTCCTCGCTGCTTCTAATGCAGTGCAAAAAGATATGATCAGAGAGGAGGAGGAGCAGAAGAAAAAGAAAGAAAACTTTGATATGTACACACAAAAATTTTATTTGAATCTTTAGTTAAACCACATTTCCACCAAAACTGGTGAAACACCCCAAAGAGCAACGATAATATGGAATTAAATTATTCACAATATTAAACCAATTTAAACCATACAACTAAAATTAATAGAAAGCAATTAAAGCAGTAGAATTAAAACAACATACTATCCCCTCCAACATTTCACAGATGAAAACAAGATACACATGAACATGCAACATGTGGTCAAGACAGCAAAAGCTATTAATGAAGAAGAACAGACAAGTTGGGGTATGCTGCAGCAGTTTGTTTTTGCCTAAGCCTCCTAGGAAAGGCAGGATTCTGCTTCCTTTGCTTCTCTCCCCACTTGAGTGCAAATACTTTTTCATGTTGAACTCTGTTTGCAGCAACTGCAGAGGACAAAGGGGGAAAGCAGGAAGACAGGAAAGCTTGGCCATTTTTAAAGTAGCTGAAAAGAATAGGATGGCAGCAGAGGATTAACAGGAATTGTCATTGCCCCTGTTAAATTGGAACAGTTGGAGAGTATCTTTGTTCCTTTTTACAATGACTAGCTGTAACTATCCAAGGTTTTCCCTCAGAGTGTGAAGTAGTCGCCTTCTTCAGAGGTTTTTAAACAGGCTGGAAGGCCATACGTTGGGGGTGCTTTGATTGTATATTCTTGTATAGCAGGCGCTTGGCCTGGATGGCCCTTGTGGTCTCTTCCAACTCTATGAGTATTATTCTATGATTTTATGATTCTGGCTGGGATTCAGACATGAGTCTTTCCTAGCCCATCCTGGGGATGTTGTGACTTGAACATTTCTGGAGTTGGCAATTTCTGAATGGATAGCATGTGCTTGATCACTGAGTTATGTCCTCCTCTTGTGTTCTTGGTCAGGTTTTTTTCTCCATAGAACTCACTTGTTCAGACATGGGATACAGGACAATATTCACCAAGATGTGCTATTAAAATAAATATAAGAAATGCTTTTACTCCCTTCCCAGAGAAGTTAGACTGGTACCCTCCCTACTTTCTGTTCGCAGATAAGCAGAGACTCTTCTATTCTAACACACGTTTGACAAGACATGATAGAAAATACATCTTATACCATACACTGGATATTGCTATTTGTTGTGCAGGTACCTCTGCAGGGACTGATTGGAATGGCCCACCCCAGGAGGTTGATGGATCTGGATGGATTCCTGTCATCTCAGCAGGCGATTCTGTTGAAGCTCTGGCTAATCTTTGGGATGGGGAAATGACCAGGGTGGTGGACACAATACCTCTTGAGCATTCTTTTTTATGGAGTTGAGCGAAACCAGCCCTCTGGCTATTGGTGTAGGTGGCTATTGAGCAAGTAAGATGGAGTTTGGTAGTTGGTGGCTATTAAGCAAGTAAGATGGAGACTAGAGCAACATTGGCGGAAGACTCAAAGCAAATCTGACCAAACACGGGCTACAGCCTATCCGAAGACCTACTCCGTGGCAGCACAGAAATTATTTTTTGCTTCCAACATCTGCACAGAGCCATGCAGCAAAGCTGTTCCAAGTGGTCAGGGGTCTCTTGTAGAAAACACAGATCACTTGGCAGCTTGCTGTGAAGAATTTGCACAGCACTTTGCAGATAAAGTTGCTCGGATCTGCTTCAACCTGGATGCTGTAGTTGATACAGTACCAATATCCTTGGCACCTGCCTCTCCAGTGTTAATGGATGTTTTTCAGTTTGTCCAACCTGATGATGTGGACAGGGTCCTTGGAGAGGTGAAAGCCACACCACATATGTTTTAAACTCTTGCCCATCTTGGCTTATTAAACAGGCCAGAGGGGAACTGGATGAGTGGGTGAAGGAGGTAGTCAGTGCCTCCCTACAACAAGGCAGATTTTCATCTTGCTTTAAGGAGGCAATCCTGAGGCCTTTGTTTTAAAAAAGCCATCCTTTTATCCTGCTATAATGAATAATTATCAGCCAGTGTCCAACCTACCATTTTTGGGCAAGGTAGTAGAATGTGTGATGGCTTCCCAACTCTGGATGAAATGGATTATCTAGATTATCTAGATCTGGTTATAGACCTGGCTATGGAACAGAGACACCCTTGGTTGCCTTAGTGGATGATCTACACAGGGAACTGGACAGGGGGAGGGTGTCCCTACTAGGTCTGCTGAACTTCTCAGTGGCTTTTGATATCATCAACCGTGGTATCCTTTTGGGCCTCTGGGATGGTTCCTACAGCTCCTGCCACAACTAATGCAAAGAACATTTCCTACACTAAAGCATAGTATAGGCTGAAAATGCAGGGAGAAACTCATTCAAGCAGTCCCGGCTGGTCATCACACTAACCAGGTCCCTAAGTTGCTCCTCATAGGACAGTGATGGGCAACGTTTTTAGCCTGGTGTGTCAAACTTCACCAAAAAAATCTGAGGATAACTCAGGTGGTGTGTCACTTTGAGGAAAAAACATTATTTCATGATATTTATAGTTTAAATCACTTATTTTTATAGTTTATATATTTATAGTTTAAATCACTTATCTCAGTAATGATGGATTAGAAATCCATGACACCCCAGAACAGTAGATAATGGTTGCTGTGGTTAACTGTTGGTTACTGGTAATGGCAGGGCTCCCAGAGATGCGTCCCCCACTGCATTCTGCTGCTCCCTGCTGTGCTGGTGGAAGGGAGGGCAAAGATCCCAGCTTAACCGGAAGTCCCAGAACTAGACGCTCTGTGATGGACTTCTGTTGTTTTGGCCTACAGACCTCTGGCACAGAGTGTCTAATAGGGGAGGATGAAACATTTGTGACTTGTTTCATCCTCAGGAGCAACTCACTTATATTTCAATTCACTTATAACAAATGAAAGCAAATACACGTTTCATCCTCCCCTATTAGACACTCTGTGCTGGAGGTCTGTAGGCCAAAACAACAGAAGTCCGTCACAGAGCATCAAGTTCTGAGACTTCCGGTTCAGCCGGGATCTTCGCCCTCACTTCCGCTGGCAGAGCAGGGAGCAGCAGAATGCAGCAGGGCCAAGTACAGTAGCCAAGGATGAAACATTTGCAACTAGAGTCTTATTCATCCTTGGCTACTGCGCTTGGCCATGCAGGAGCCAAGGATGAAACATTCTTCTCGACATGCAGCCGCCTCAGCAGCCGTGTGTTATCAGAAATGGCTACACGTGTCAGCGCTGACACGTGTGTCATAGGTTCTCCATCAGGGTCATAGGAGATCGTTTCCAGACCTTTCACTCTAGAGCTTTCTGGAAGAAAATTGTAAATAACCCTCCCTAAACTGCAAGTTTCAAGTTCCACAGGACTTTACCATGGCAGTTAAAGTGGAATCATGTATAATAGTGTAGTGTGAAAAAAAAAATCCTAGTGGCTAGGCTGTGTAAATTAATTTGCAGGGCCTCTTTTCTAAACAGTAATCAGAACTTTTGATATGCACTCCCACCTTCAGTAACCTGCAGGACCAAGGGAACATCAAACACTCATTTTTCTTCTAGCTTGAGAAGGTTGCATCTTTCATCTCTGGGTATCATAAGCCCACGAAGGTCACAGAGTACTCAGTGATGAATTAACAATGTCATTAACTTACCTAAGGATATCAATTAACATCCACAACCTCTGTGAGATGTTGGTATTATCTTAAATGAAAGCTAATGGGTTCCCCTAGGGGCTGCTGAGTACCTTCTACATCTCAAGCAAGTGCACCAGCAATCTGTCAGTTCATTATCGTGTCAGTGGTGGAGCTAACTTAATTTGATCTTTGCTTGAGGAACAACAGCAGAGCCCATCAGATGTAGAAAGCCTTGACAGGATGACAGCTTTTGAAGGCCTTTCTGGTGAACCTAAGCACCACTGAAGTCTTAGGAGACTTGTGATTTGCTTCCTTCACCAGAAATTAACACATTATAACTTCCCCTTCTAATAGGGCAGAGCCCAGCCAGCCCTACCGTTAGACAAAATGAGGAAGCTACCTCAAATGGGATATTTGGGGTGTTATGAAAAGGCAGGAAATTGTTAGTTATTTCATTATTTTACTGCCAGGGATAAGGAGATGTGCTTGTGGATTTTATGCCCCATGCACCAAAATATCTTGGCTGGCATTCAGTGCAATGTACTATGTATGCCTTGGATGGGTAAAGAATACCATTTGTTGCTCTGCCCAGTCAGCAAAATGTCTTGGCTCAGCCCTGAGACAGAAACAAGAGCAGGGAAAAAATTAAAATTGAAGTTTTTGCTACTGTTCTGGACACACAGGGTAGAGAAAGAGAACATTACTGAAGTGAATGGAGAGATCAGCAGTTTAAGTGCCCTATGTTTACACAGCATCTGACCATCCAAGCAGAATTGAGCCCACCAATGTATATAATATCAAGGTCTTGGTGAAAACTACCACACTCACTATATGATCCTGAAAGAGCTGATCATCTCTGGTTTTGGAAGCTAAGCAGAATTGGGTATGGCTAATATTTGTATGGGGAACCCCAGAGCCCTCTCTCCACGTAGGAGCAGGAAAGTGTTGTTCCCAATATCATGGTGAGCCAGAGTGGACAATAATGAGCTAGACAGTGTGATGATGACTCGCTGTAATACAGCTTCCTTCTTATGTTCCTATTTAACTTTCAGTTTTGCTGCCTATTGGGCTGAACCACAGAGGAGAGTTGTTAAGAACCTGACAAGCCACAATTCATAGCTGGTGGATTATATTAAATGTGATACGTCATGAGGTTAGCACTACTCTGAGTGACATAATGCAAGCAGATGCATGAATGGCACAAAGTCCCATAGTATGGTATGCCATGGTGTCAATAGTGTCTATCTGAAAATTAATTACTCCTAGTACTTATTATTATTATTAACCTCTATTTATATAGCGTACTTCTTTTAACTTATTAAACTTTTTGTATGCCTTGAATCAGTTATTATTCAAAATACATAGCAAAAAATCAGAATAAACCTAGAACTTAGAAAGGCAGCTATTAAGGCACTAAACAAAGAGTGGCATCCTTTTAGTAATTTATAATTGTGTTGTGCCATTGTAACCCACTTTTTGGGTTGTTGCAGAATCTGTTCCAACCATTTCACTCCATACTTAACTTTTTGGTGTGGCAGCAGACCCACAAGATGGCCATTTCCATGTCAGTGGAGAACTAGAACAACAACAGAGACCTATTTATTTATTTATTTATTTATTTATTCTATTTGCATGCCACCTTTCTCCCAGAGAGGGACCCAAGGTGGCTCACAGATAAAAAAACATTTTAAAATGTTCACAATAAAAATTTAAAAACAATTAAAACCTTCGAACTAAAAGCAGTATGAAATTGCATAAAAATATGCAAAACTTAAAAAGCATAACTAAAATATTCACCCAAAATAAAAGCCACCCTGACATGATAAATATTAAAAGCCTGCTTGGAGAAAAATATCTTTGCCTACCAGTGAAAAGAAACCAGGGAGAGGTCCAACCTAGCTTCCTGTGGAAGGGATTTCCAGAGGGTGGGAGCAGCCACCAAGAAGGCTCTCTCTCATGTCCTCACCAAGCATGCCTGTGGTGGTGATGATGAGACTGAGAGAAAGCCTTCCCCTGAAGATCTTAATATTCTGGCAGGTTCGTATGGGGGTGGTACCATTCTTCAAATAATCTGGACAAAAGATGTATAGGGCTTTATAGGTCATGACCAGAACTTTGAATTATACCTAGAAATGAACTGGTAGCCAGTGAAGCTGTTTCAACAAGAAAGTTATATGTTCCCTATAACTGGCCCCAGTCAGCTTTCCGGCCTTGCTGAAGTTTCTAAACATTTTCCAAAGGCAGCCCTACATAGAGTGTGAAGAGTTACTGCAGAAGATAGTATTGTTTGGCAAAGTGGAAGGCAATAGAAAAGGAGGAATATTACATTATGGATGGATTGACTCAATAAAGGAAGCCATAGCCCTGAGTTTGCAAGATCTGAGCAGGACTTTTGATGACCAAGTTTCTTGTTGCGGGGGGGGGGGTGTCTCTCATTCACAGGGTCACTATGAGTTTCAACCAACTTGAAAGCAAAGAAAAACAATGACAATATTCATTTATTTACTAAATACATTCCCCCAACATTAGCTCCCTCTTGCTAAATGTTGAAGCAAAATTTGGTATTTTCAAATCAGAAATCAGGGATAGCTATGCTGGCCATGGACCAAATTTCACAAAAAAGTGATGCTATTCTTGACAAACCAAAATGTACAGAATACATCAGATGAGCTTTCAAAGCTTTCCTGACCAGGAGAGTGATCAACCTTTTTACTGGTGTTCCAGTGTGCTTCTAAAACCTTTCTGTTTCGCTCCATTGTTGGTCTGGTTTAGCTTGTTTCCCACCTTACACAATTTGGACATGTAGGGCTTATTCACCCTAATGTTTTTGTGAAGAATAGATCCAGGGCGATTTGATGATGCAATATCGAATCAAAGTTCCCACTATTTTTATCCCAATCTAATCTCTCTATGGCAATTTAACACTAATGAAGTTCACATTACCATTTGTATTGATTTAAAATGGAGTCACAATTTCCATCGTTCTCGGGGGGGGGGTTAAACTGTCAATCAAATGATGCACATGTCTGTCACACTATTTGGCCAACACCTGATCTTAGCAAATTTTTCAAAAATTTCAGCCTGCGCTCAGCCCAGGCTTAGGCTGGCCAACTTGCTGGTGTGATAATCTCCTTAATGAGATTGTTTTATTGGCCCAGGGTAGACCCTGAGAAGGAGGAAAATGGCAATGGAGTAAGTGACAGTTCATCCTGAATTTTCTATTATCATTAAACTAATGTAACTGTCAAAGTGTTGAACTGACATCCCATTTTGATGAATCCCAGCCTTGACCATTCATCAGAAAGGAGGGAAAAAAAACTTTAATTAAAGTTTTGATTTCTGATTTAGGCTATTATTCTTACTTACAGGCAGAGTCACTAAAATGCTTCTCCAATGAATGTTTACCTAATGTTCAAACATAAGCCATGTGCCTCTTTGAGATACCCACCCATGAGAATCAGGCCAAGGTTTTTTCAGAAACTCATTCTTTTTCCTCAGTTCATTTTGGGATCAAGGGCCCATTCATACTACACAGTTATAGCACTATTATTCCACTTCAGTCTTATGGAATTCTGGGGTTGTAATTTGAGGGAGCTTTAGAGTGCTCTGCCTGATCATTCTAAATGCCCTTTCCTACAATGAAAATCCCAGAATGCCATAGGATCTTGCCATGGCAGATACATTGGAATGTATCACTATAACTGGATAATGTGAATGGGCCCCTGGTGCAGAACTTTCGTTGCTCATATTCAGTAAGAATTAATGAAGCCAATTCAGTGCTTGCTAATCACGCTGTCTGTGGGTAGTGAAGACAGCAGGACTGAATGCAAGCACCATATTTGTTTTTATATTCTCAATATATACCTACTATGGTAAACAAGACATCAGCCACCGTTCTTGCATTCTTATTTATGTGGGTGAATGCAGACATACAGGATGCCGTCTTCAGTGCATGGTGAAAACAACCACAGACCTACAACATACTTTACAAGTCTGTGCTCTTGATCAGGAAGTCTGAACAACCAGTGGCAAAACATTTTAATTCTGGACCCCACCAACCTCTCTGATTTGTCTAATTTGTTTGGCATTGCAGAGTCATTGCTTTCAAGTACTTGGGATGTGAGGGGGAAAGACTGGATCCACTTATCTAATATCGCATAGGCTTAGCCTAGACAGGATAATACATAGCACCATTATCCTTCTTAAGAGCATTGACAATAGAGTGTTGGAAACTACTACCATGGATGCAGCTGACTTTTGTGTCCAGCAACTGAAGAAGGCAAAAGCCAAAACATTTTGCTAATTTATTTAAATTATGTTTGTTATCTGTCCCCACCCCTGCCCCACCCAGCAAAGACTAGGACTACATATATGCCTTTCTATTGTTGGCCTGTTGCTTCTTTCCTTACAGGCAAAATAGCAGGATTCTCTTACCAAGGGGCCAGAAAAAGGTCTTTGCTCTGCAGCTGCACAAGCTTTCCTGCAAAGGTCCCACTTGTATTGCCTTGGCTTGTTCTTCTAGCTCAGAAGAAAGGTTACGTTGATGTCACCTCCTCCCCAGTTCCCGTAGCAAAGAGCATTGCCAGCAAAAGCATACTGTATTCCTGCAAAAAGGCAGGCATTGACTCTACAAAACGTAGACAGTGTGTACAGCATCATAGAAGCTGAGGGGAAATCATGTGTATGTGGGAGGGAGAAAATAGAAGAGAGTTTGGTACATGACAGGAGGCTGAGAATTCAATGTCACATTTTTGCTATTGTCGAGCTTCATTATTGTATCACAAAATACATTTTTCTGTGCGTGCCTATTCCTCTCATTTTCTACAATACTGATACAATTGACACACTCACAGATTCCTTAAAATCCAGACAATGCCAAACTCAAACTGATGCATTCCCATTTGCGGGTATTGTTAATCTGCTTTGTTTACATATATTGTTATTATTTGAATACTTCCACTGTAATGAAATGCAGTCCTTCAAGATGAGAACTGACTAGTCTGATGGCCTAGTATAGAAGAGAGGTGGGTAATGTTTCTGTTATGAGATGCAACCTCTTCATTTCAATGGCACCCGTGTATGCCTTGACACTGATATTAAGTAGTGATGAAACTCTTAAGCCTGTAATATCTGTAGGGTGTAGTGATGGGGGAACAAATGAAAACATTGGCCACTAAATACAAATTTTGCCCTCCAAATTAAATGTCCCTTCATTCTCCAGATTTTTAGGCAGCCAGAGAAAAGAATACACAGTCGCCTTTTGATCACATTAAATCTATAGAGCTTTCTAAGTCAGGGAATACTTAGAGGTGGTTTTGCTAGTTCCTGCCTCTGAAATATAGCCTACAGCACCTGGTATTTATTGGCAGTTTCCCCATCCATTCCCCCCACTTTGCCCTCAACTTACCTCCATTACTGCAAACTAAATTCAAAATGCAAAGTTCAAAGTAGTTTAGATCTGGGTCATTCAGCAGTGAGGAGAGGAGAGGAGGGGAGAGAATCTCACCCTCCCCAGTAGATTTGGGCAAAATAAAATAAAAGCCTCTTCTGGTTTATGGAGGACCCTTGGCTTAAGGAGAGTATTGTGAAAGGGATCTAGGAGTCCTAGTAAACCACAAGTTGAAGATGAGCCAACAATGTGATGTGGCAGCTAAAAAAGCTGCATCAATAGAAGTATAGTCACTAGGCGGTTTATCATATGATGGAATTTGGGGGTATAATGCAAAGGGCAATCCGAACGCAATCATGGGGTTTCACGTTATTTCAAATGAGTGTATCTCACGCAATTTCGGGCAATGGAGCAGGTCATTTTCAGGAAATGGGAAGTCATTCTGATTGCATTCTGAATGCAATTAGAATTCACGTAAATTCACTAAACTAGCAAATTTATGTGAATTCGAATTGGCTCCATTCGAAATTGAGATAAATTCCTCCCATGTGATAAACTCCTAGATCCAGGGAAGTAATAGTGCCACTCTATTCTGCTTTGGTCAGGCCCCACCTGGAATACTATGTCCAGTTCTGAGCACCACAATTCAAAAAAGATGTGGAGAAACTGGAGCATGTCCAAAGGAGGGCGACTAAGATGGTGAAGGGTCTGGAAACCATGCCCTATGAGGAACACCTTAGGGAACTGGGGATGTTTAGCCTCGAGAAGAGAAGGTTAAGAGGTGATATGATAGCCCTGTTTAAATATTTGAAGGGGTGCCATATTGAGGGTGGAGCAAGTTTGTTTTCTGCTGCTGCAGAGAATAGGACTCGGAACAATGGATGCAAGCAACAGGAAAAAAGATTCCACCTCAACATTAGGAGGAACTTCCTGACAGTAAGGGCTGTTCAACAGTGGAACACACTTCCTGGGAGAGTGGTGCATCCCCCTTCTTTGGAGGTCATTAAACAGAGGCTGGATGGCCATCTGTAAGGGGTGCTTTGATTGATTGGATGGCCCTTGTGGTCTATAACAACTCTATGATTCTTTCTCATTAATAACTTTTGCTATCCTGACCATACTCTTGTGTTGCTTGGACACACGTGTTGTGGCTTTCATTTGTGAAATGTTGGAGACTATGCTATGTGGTGTCAGAGATATCTAGGAACATAGGGGCAGTTGAGACCTCAGAGAACAAAGCTTCATGTGCCCCCATCCAAAAACACCCCTACTCAGTCAGTAGTCATGTTCCAGGGGAAAGGAGACAGAAGAAACTGAGCAACATGGATGACCTTTGGGGCCTTCCTCAGTTTGAAAAAGAGAGAAAGCAGAAGAGGTGTAACAAAATTGGCATTACTCTGCCCCCTCCTCTTCATGGCAATTTGCAGGGCATGGAGGCAGATGCCCATTGTATTCCTTCTACACCCATAAATGGCTGGCATAGAGACCTCATGGGACCTGACTGGTAGTTGGGGGTGGAGTGGGGAACAGGAAGGCAAGAAAAAGTGGTACATGTACCCAAGGGAGTGCTTACTCTCCTTGCCAACTGTCTAGAATCTCAGCTAGAGTGTGTGTGTCTGCCTGCAAAGCTATGTTCCATTTAGATTAACAAGGCAATAATACATGTATCTACTCAGAAGTAAGCCCCAACGAGTTCAGTGGGATTTACTCCTAGGTAAATGCGTACAGGATTGTAGAGTAAGGGAGACGTTCTAAAAGTTCATTGGGGTGCATAAGTTCCTTTAGATCAGACAAATTTCTCCTCTGACTATATTATTCTTGACTCATTTGACTCCATTTATCCCCTGAAACTAAAAGTGTTGAACATTACTCTTCCTCACCCAGCCCATTTTTATCCTAAGCACAGCCCTATGAATAAGGTTACTTTGAGAGGCTGTGACTGGCTCAGATGACCACACAAGTGTTATCAGTATTATGGGAAAGCTGAGTTTTGGCCTCATCTGGCCAGAGGGGGTCGGTGCTCAAGCAGTGACTAATGCTTTGAGGAAAAGTTATTATTTTGAGCAGGGTGCAAATGTATTTTAATTTGGCAATAATATTTGAAATACTATGTTTATCATTAATTATGTTGTACACATGCAAAATATTTAATTTATTGATTTAGATTTTTTTTAAAATTCTTTTTTCAGGCTTCTTTTTCTCTGGACATAAAGGGTAAGATTTTCTCCTTACAAGAGTACTTGAGTACTTTTTGGAAAACCTAGTAGGAGGGCTATTAATTAACCCTTAGATATACATCTCACTGCGGAGGGGAAAACAATTAACCTATTCTTCCTTGAATGAAAATTCCCAGGTTGGCAAAGGGTCAAAAGTGGTCACACCAGGACTTTAAGGAGTTAGATTCACTTTCAGTATGACCCTGTATGGCACAGAAAATCAAAGCTGCCAAAGACCTTTCAATGATCTACCAAAGGATATCTTATCTCCTCTGAGCAAAATATATTGGAGAGTTTAACAGGCTGTGAATCATAGGTAACATACCCTCCATAAATCTGTCCCACCTATTTCCACACAGGATTTATGGTGGCATGATGTAATCAACCTGTTTTCAGGAAGCTGATTGCAATGAAAATCTGCACGGTCAAAAAAATGTAGGTCTAAGGGAGATCAGCCACAGAAACATCATAGAATCATAGAGTTGGAAGAGATCACAAGGGCCATCCAGTCCAACCCCCTGCCATGCAGGAACTCTCAATCAAAGTATACCCGACAAATGGCCATCGATCTCGGACAACCTTCCACACCTGGCCACTTTCCATGTATGTTGGGCTACAACCCCCATTTCTCCAACTAGGGGGTCTGGAGATGAGGGCAATGGTAGTATATAATATGCCTAGTAAGTGATCGGCTGGACTACAAAAAGAGGTTGAAGAAAACTACAACAGTGTGATGATTACAAAATGGTTCATAGTTTAGGTACCAAACCTCTCTTTTCTTCTCATGGCTAGGCCACCTGGCACAATCACCAAGAAATTAGACCCAAGAATACATATCTAGGAGTTAGGGTCTTAGTAAACCATAATCTAAACTTGAATCAACAGTGTGATGCTGTAGCAAACAAAACTAAACAAAACAAAACCCAAATGTAATTCTGGGCTGCATCAACAGGAGTATAGTATTCAGATCAATGGAAGTAGCCGTGCCAGTCCATTCTGCTTTGGTCAGACCTCACCTGGAATAGCATCCAGTTCTGGGTACCACAGTTCAAGAGGGATATTGGCAAGCAGGAACATATCCAATGTCGGCCAAGATGCTCAAAGGTCTGGAAACCAAGCTTTAGGAGGAACAATTTAGGGAAGTGAGTATGTTTAGCTCAGAGAAGAGAAGACTGAGATGTTATGTGGTAGCCATCTTTAAATATCCAAAGGGATGTCATGTAGAAGATGGAGCAAGCTTGTTTTCTGCTGTTCTAGAACATGAACCAAGGGATTCAAATTACCAGAAGAAATCTTCCACTTAAACACCACCTAAACATTAGAGGGACTCTCCATATCTGGAGATCTTTAAACAATGTTTGGATGGAAATATCTCAGGAGTGTTGTACTTTTGTATTCTTGCATGGCAGGGGTTGGTCTAGATGTCCATTTAAGATTCTCTGATTCTATATGCTGCATAGAAAAACTGGAATGATACCTTTTGGGGGTGGTGGTGGGGGAACGGCACTGCCAACATCCCTGATCATGTTGGCTTGGGCATCTCCCTGGCTAAGAATAGTCAAAAAGTAAGTTTTCTAACTTCCATTGAAGTTGGTTACATGAGAACCATAAATTTTGCGATTACATGCATGAACTCACAATCTCCAAACAATCTGCCTTAATAGCTACACCAGGGCAGAAGCCAAAAAGCCTTCAGACCGGAACACCAGGTAAATACTAACTCTGAAGCACTGGAGACCAACTGCTCAACAGGGCAGGGACAAGACAAACAAATACCTTTCTACAGTAAAAACAAACAGCCAGTAACACCTTCAGAGCTAACATCTTTACTACAGCATAAATGTAGATAAAACAGATGTCTGAGCAATGTATCTGCATTGGCAGGAACAGGGAGAAATAATGCACATATGTTATTGTGCATGCCCGACCATTGGCCACGTGATAAATTCCAGGGACAGTGCTACAGGGCTTTGCTTCCATTGGGATGAGAAATAACTAAAAGCATTAAGAGTACCTTAAGCCTCTGTAGTGTCTGCTGACTTGGTTAAAAAGGAGGAGATGGCCGACACACAGCAAGACATAACTAGTATGAGATTAGGCCACCCCAAAACAGGCATCATGGTGTATGCTGAGGGGGACCTCTCCTCTCCATCCCTGGATTCATTTTGGAGTGATCCTAATTCCTTTTCAGAAATTTCTTTTACCTGTGAAGTGAGTGCATCATGGAGGAGAAGGGACATACAAGTTAGCTATGGCATTGACTTGGGCCCATCCTTCTGGCCATGAATGTAATGTCCTCATTTCCAACTCAATGCATATACAAGTGTATTTATCTGGGAGTTCTGTGCATTGATTCCCACCAGACAATGGGTAGAGAGACAGGATAGGCACAAAAGATTATGTCCTTTTCACTGCCATAAAAGTGATCAGGAAATAAGTTTATTTCTTAGCACCTCTTGGTCCATTTTGTGACTTTGTTCTTTTTACAGGGCATCTGTTCTTTTTACAGTTATTACCCCATGTCAAGGGTATAGCTAAGGGAGGGGCACAAAACTAAGGCATTGCCTCTCCAAATGATAGTTCTGTTCTCCAGATTTCAATCTCCACATTTGTAGCACTGCAGAAAGTGTAACAGTGACAATCGTTCACAATTAGGACATGTATTTTCTGTGTTCATACTCCCTTGGTAACTTTCCTGCCCCCTTTCTTTGGATGTCTAAACTATTATTTGAAACAAAAGTTTTAAATTACTACAATGCTAGAAATTTGGGGGCTGAAGGAAAATTTCATTGGATAAACTGAATTCTGAATTCAGTGCCCACATTCTGCCAACCATTAGTTACATCCTTTTCCATATCAGCATCACTAACACTTCTGGACCATGTTTATTTTTATGATTGGATGTCATGGGTTAGCATGCTCAATTTCACAGTCCTCCTGGACTATTCCCTTGGCTAATGTTGTTTTTGTCTTCACTGTATATGTGACATTGAGCTTATATTTATGGTAACCAAGTAATAAATTGAAGCAATTAAGCTTTTTCATTAAGTACCTAACTTTAAAAAAATTAACCCTGTTAGAATAATTTATTTGAATGAGTTACTTGATAGTTCCAATCTTACAGCAGTAAAGAGCAATATAATAAGTAATTCCTTTCATCATGTTGCCAGTCATGGTTTAACAATAAGAGATAAGTTAAAAACAGAATATGGTGCCAAAGTCTATCACATTCAAGAACAAACATGATGGAAAACCTGGCATGTTTACTTTGCCACATCAAGTCTCTTCATAAATTACCTCAATCCTCCAGGAGTTGTGGGATTATAATTCCCAGCAGCTCTAACAAGCAATAGTCAATGATGGGAAAAGATATGTATATAAAAAGGACTGTCCTCTACTCCTGCTGCAGGTAAACCTGTGTCTACTTTGGCAAATTCATCTTTCGTCTCAAGATGTCTTTTTTTCCAGACTAGGTATATAGAGATATAGCCTTTGTCATGACATACAGAATCCCTGTTGCAATTACCCACCTTCTATGGACTTTATCCCACAGATTAGGGATTGTGACATGAATATTCTTTGCTATGTTGCTAAAATGCTGGATCCCAGAGTAAATGCACACCTGCAAATAGCACTCCAAGCCCTGGACTCTCCGTCAGCTGCTTCTCAACCCTGGCAGAATCCACTTGCTATGTGGCCCCAGGTGCAAGCTTGCCTTTTAGGGGCAGGCAGCCAATTCAGTTTCCCACACTGCCTCAAAACATCCAACATAGTGTTGCTCTGGGACATTATGGAAAATTAAATTGGTTGGTGACTACTATGGAGGAAGCTGGGACTCAATAACTGCGAATTTGATAGCCCAGTCTTCCCCATGCTATGTATATACAACATTAAGTTAACAGCAATTGGGGAGGGCTCATAGCTCAGCAGCAAATACTTGGAATGTAAATGTAAAAGTTATGTGGTTCAGTCCTCCATGTCTCTGGTTAAAAGGTTCTGATGTGGCTAAATTGGAAAGACCTTACTTCACCCAGGACAGCTACCTCCAGCAGAAGTTGCTGGGCTACATTAGGCAAGGGAGGATAACTTAGCTTCAGGTAGCACTCCTGAAAATACAATCTTATCTTTCCAGACATCCCTGGTGAACCTCAACTCCTGTTGGGCCCTATCTAACAAAGACTGTGTGGCCTTTATCACATATGCACACAGAAAATCTAGTATGGGGGACTGTGGAATCTTTTGATGTCATGTAGGTGTTCTGTAGACCACATGAGTGGTTCATTTGTGAAATATTGGAGGGCATAGGTCTAAGGTTTTGGTCCTGAAATCTCATGGTGTGTGAGGAGGCACTGATCCCACGTATTGCCAGTATTGCAACTGTTGTGGCAGCAATGTTTCAAACATGAGGATTAATAGGACTGCTGCATGATTGGTAACTTATTGATGGGTTTCCCACATCAGTTAAAAGGTGCACCCTAACCATACTTGGGAGACACAACATCTACAAGTCCCAGGAGACATTATGTGAAAAATATTGCTAAAGCTGCTCTTTACAAGCTGTATGTGATAATCTCCTACATCTGAAATTGTCCTTCCCTCCTTTAAGTAAACCACCAGCATGGCTATACTTTACTCTTTTTCATGTTGTTCCATATTATTGAAAGCAGCCTCAGAATCTTGGATTCGGTGATGATTGGGAACCCTGGCTGCTCTTTTTTGTGTGTGCTTTAGAATGTATGAAAGAAGTTTTGTCTAATATTTGGCAAAATGATTGCCTTTTTTTTAAACGAACAGTCATGCATGTTTAAGGTCTGTTTGCCAAAGTAATTGTATACTGTGGAATGAGGTTCCCTTACAGGTACCTCCTATATAGTGTTGGCTCTTCTCCAGACAGTGAACAGCAGCAGCAATCCAAGTAAATCTCACTTATTTAGAACAATCACTGCTGAGACTCAGGAAAAGAGCTTCCTTCCCATCTGTACTATTTCCTTACCAACAGCAGAACCATGAAATGAGGAAAAGGCCATGAATGCATACCATTCAGCTGTCCTAATTTGACAGGACAATCTTCATTAAATAATAATAATAATAATAATAATAATAATAATAATAATTTATAGCCCGCCCCTCTGAACTGGCAATCGGGGTGGGGTACAACATAGTTAAAAACAGCACAAGTTAAAATACAACAATCCCAATTCCCCTCACTCATCCCTTAAAATAGAATTAAATAGCTAAGAATTAAAACATAGTGCAAATAAAACATATAAAATTAACTGCCCAAAGCTGTCCTGCTTCCTCTTCCTGCTTTAAAAATATCCTAGTTTTTCTCTCCTCTTCCCTCTTTCCACCTTTGTCCTCAGCTTATTTCAATTGTTGCAGAATGGGTTCACAGTACAAAAGTAGTTTGTACTTCATCTACTCAGCTGGAAAGGAGAAGAGGTGAGGCGGGGGACTCTTTCCATTCTCCATAGGCTTAGGGAAAGGCCAACCGCTACAGCCTTCCCTAGCTTCTCTATTCATCCTCATTAATGCTGGTACTGTAGCCACAAGGTTATGAGTTCAATCCCAGGGCTGCAAGGTTGACTCAGCCTTCCATCCTTTCATAGGTCAGTAAAATGAGTACCCAGCTTCTTAGGGGCAATTGGCTTACAGATTGTAAACTGCTTACAGAGTGCCGAGTTCACTGATAAGTGGTATAGAAATGTAAATGCTATTGCTATAATGTTTGCCATCTTGACCACATTCTGATGTTGCTTGGACATGTGTGTTCCAGTTTTTATTTGTGAAATCTTTTTGTTTTTGTCTTTTAATTATATATTTATTGAACTGTATATAAGTAAACATTATATATGAGAGCCAGCATGGTGTAATGGTTTGAGGGTTGGACTATGACTATGGAGACTAGGGTACAATTCCCTGATGAGCCATGGAAACACTATTGGGTGGCCTTGGGCCAGTCACATACTCTGAGCCCCAGAAAACTCTGTGATAGGTTTGCCTTAAGGTCACCATAAGTCAGAAATGGCTTTAAGAAATGTTGTTGATACAACAACAACAACAACAACACATTATATATGCAATATATGTTAGTCAAAAATCATAGGTTAGGTTAAAAAAAAATCCTGAAATATAGCAATCACTTCCTCCTTCCAAAGCAAAGATGATAATATATATAAAATAAAATGGTACTTCTCTATATTGCCAATTGTTTATACATCTCCTGCCTAGATCTCAGTAAAAGAAGGAGATTAGTAGAGGCAAAATAATTTCCTATGTTTTACTAATGTGTGTTTTCTTCTGTTTTTATAGGGTGGAGAGTTACCTGCTCTTGAAACTGGTAAAACCAAAGCTGTTTCTCATAGTGCAATTTTCCCTACAATTCAGGATCTTGATGTTCCATCCATTATACAAATAAATAAGTAGCATATATTCAACTTTTAATAGGCCAAAACAGACAACCCATTAAAGACACCTTCTGGGCATATTGGGAGTGTGGTGTTTACACACCAAACACTCCCAAGCCTGGAAGCCAACCAGAAGCCAGCCAGCTGCCCAGACATGGACAACATCAAGACACTCCGGCAGTGTGGCACATTCTTGAAGCCACCCTGGGGCTGTAGCGGGGCCAGGAAAGGCAGTGATCTTTTCCACTCCTATTTTAGACAAGTTCAAGGCAGACTGGGGCCACGACATGTGATTGCTGTGGTACCAATCCATCTTCAGCACCGCCCCTTTGGGGCCATCTGTTCCAGCCCAATATTTCAAATAAATTACAATTGGCCCTCCTTACTCATGGATTTTTTTTTTTATCCACGGATTCAAGCATCCATGACTTGAAAATATTCCCCCAAAAAAGTATAAATTTTAAATAGCAAACCTTGATTTTTCATTTTATATAAGGGACACCATTTTGCTATGCCATAATATTTAATGGGACTTGAGCATCCTTGGGTTTTGTTATCCACAGGGAATCCTAGAACCAAACCCTAGCGAGTACCAAGGGCCCACTGTACTGCTATATCTCAGTTACCGAAGTAGACATGTTGATAAACATGATTTAACAAAAACTTTGATACTAGAGGCAGAAATAACATGAAAAGAATAGAGATAGGTTCCTATACCATGTAGAAGAACAGTTCAACATTTCAGCATAATTTTTATCCAAAACTAACAATATGTAAGTGTGATCAAAACTGATGACCAAAAATGTCCTGGGCCAGTGCCCCATACCTAAGTGTGACTTATCTGACATTCAGTCCTGTTCACACTTAGGAGCTTAGCGCACAGTAAAATAACTACTCCCGATTTGAAGCCAAATTCGAGCTGCCCCCTGATTTTATTGCATGGCCTTTGCCCTGAAAACCTCCATCCGGGTACAGTCTGGCTCCAGTGCTGGTCCCTGAACTCACTTCAGTGGCCATTTTTCAAAGTCAGAAAGCTCCCAACTTTGAAAAATGGCAGCCAAAGCGAGTTCAGGGACCAGCATTGGATCCAGGCTGTAGCTGGATGGCAGTTTTGGGGGCTAAAGCCTTGCGATAAAACCAGTGGTCAGCCCAAATTTGGCTACAAATCGGGAGTGGTAAGTCACTTTATTCTGCAGTGTGCTAAACTCTTACTCTAGCATATTTAAGGAGGAGCCAGCATCATATAAAGCTTACTTTTCTTAGTAAACCGCCATAGAACTGCATTGTTAGGTCCTTGTTGCATGAGAAAAGAAAGCTGAAACACAGTGGTGGTGTAGCGGTTTTCTCCTTGCCTCTCTGCATATTGTTGTACCAGTAACACTTGTGTTCTCCTTCCCACAGGAGACAGTCCTTAAAGCATACTTTTTGCCAAATGGATTTTTCCAACATGACAAAATATAGATTTTTACCAATCAGGAAGAGAAGCCAAAACAGAGTGCTAGGCATGGAAAGCCCCTCTCTACCAATTTGTTTTGGCTATCTTTTCCCGTGCAATAAAAGCCCTCTGTCTGTATCTAACTATTCTGCAAAACTGAGGAAAAACAAATATTTTAAGGTTTAACATTAATGTTTTGTAGGGAGAGCTACTGCTTCGTGTTTGGCTGCTGAATGCTTCTTGTAGAGTTTGGAAAAGTTACTTTTGTGGACTATAACTTCCAAAATTCTCCAGTGGCCATGCTGGCTTGGAGATTCTGGGAGCTATAGTCTCAAAAGTAATTTTCCCAAGCTCTGTATATTTGTATTTGTAAGATCACAGCCATTTTGGGATTACATCATCTCAGCCTAATAAATTACCTACTTTGAATTAGCAACTTGTTTTGTCTTGCTGGAAACTTTGGATGTGTGTGAATTCATGGCACCAGTTGCCATCTTACTAGTTTCAAACAAGTATAATCACCTGTTTGCTACCATCCCCTAAAGCACAAACAAAACCTCATGTTTGATCCTAAGCAATGGGAAATGTGAATTACATTTAAATACCTGTGTACACTTTTTGTTTTTTGTTGGGCTTTCGATGTCATAGCCATTGTATCGGTCAGGCAATTAAAAGTGATTTGAGTGTGTGAATTCAAATCAGATGCCCTTAGCCCAAACTACTGGGGGAACATAGAGAAAGTGATGTGGAAAAGTAGTTCTATGTTATAGTAAATAAATTCTGTGTTGCAACCCCTTGGTTCATTTCTTTCTCTGCCCATGTGTTGGCCTCTCCTCCTCTCCCTATCTGAGCCTTCACACAGTGCCTTATTGAAATAGTTACCTCATCTTTCCTAACCTCTTGTAACAGAAAACCTGTTTGACTGCCTGGATATTTGAAGCCAGACTGATAAGACTTAAGAAAACAATTTCATCTACAGCAAGCTTTGTGGCCTAAAACCTATGCCTTTGTGGCAGGCTGTTCACATATTTTTGGCTTGAATTCATCTTCTTTGGCCCACTGTCCTCTGTGCTATATTGTTGCCTTCCTGTTTCTCCAGATCTGCCAATAGGGCCAGAATCAATATGCTGAAAGCAGTCCGAACAAAATGACCATGAAATTGCACTACCAAGAATGGGGCCATTCTCAAAATACATATACCACCGTTGACTCCCAACAGAGTTGGTAAAATGATTGTAATGCCAGTCTGTGAGCTACGTACATGTCAAGTGTTCTGATTTGGCAGTCCGCAGCAAAAGGAAGAAGAAGGAAACAGTGGGGCCACTGCGTGCAGAAGATGGCAAAATACTAACAGGGAACAGAGAAAAGGCAGAATTACTCAACACCTTCTTTGCTTCAGTCTTCTCAGAAAAGGCAAAGGGTGCTCAACCTGAGGACAGTGAAGAAGGGGACAGAGTGGGGGAATTTGAGCACAGAATAAGTAAAGAGACAGTACAGGAATACCTGGTTAATCTAAATGAATACAAATCTCCAGGACCAGATGAACTACATCCAAGGGTATTAAAAGAACTGGCAAAGGTAATATCGGAGCCATTGGCAATAATCTTTGAGAACTCCTGGAGAACAGGAGAAGTCCCAGCAGACTGGAGGAGGGCAAACGTTGTCCCCATCTTCAAAAAGGGAAAAAAAGAGGAGCCCAACAATTATCGTCCAGTTAGTCTGACATCAATACCAGGAAAGATTCTAGAGCAGATCATTAAGCAGAGAGTCTGTGAACATTTAGAAGGCAATGCCATAATCACAAAAAGCCAACATGGGTTTCAGAAAAAGAAGTCATGCCAAACGAACCTGATCTCTTTTTTTGATAAAATTACCAACTTGGTAGATGAAGGGAATGCTGTGGATATAGTTTACCTCGATTTCAGTAAGGCCTTTGACAAGGTTCCCCATGACATTCTTGCAAACAAGCTTGCAAAATGTGGGATAGACAAGTTAACTGTTACATGGATTTGTAATTGGTTGAGTGGCCGAACTCAAAGGGTGCTCAACAATGGCTCCTTTTCAACCTGGAGAGAAGTGACCAGTGGGGTCCCACAGGGCTCTGTCCTGGGCCCAGTGCTGTTCAACATCTTTATTAATGATTTGGATGACAGAATTGGGGGCATACTTATCAAATTTGCAGATGACACTAAACTAGGAGGAGTAGCTAATACCCCAGAAGACAGGATCAAAATTCAAAATGACCTGAATATACTAGAAAGCTGGGCCAATGCTAACAAGATGAAATTCAACACAGAGAAATGTAAGGTTCTGCACTTAGGGAGGAAAAATGAAATGCACAGATATAAAATGGGGGACACCTGGCTGAATGAGACCACATGTGAAAGGGATCTAGGAGTCCAAGTAGACCATAAGCTGAACATGAGTCAACAGTGCGATGCAGCAGCTAAAAAGGCCAATGCAATTTTAGGCTGCATCAATAGAAGTATAGTGTCTAGATCAAGGGAAGTAATGGTGCCACTCTATTCTGCTTTGGTCAGGCCCCACCTGGAATACTGTGTCCAGTTCTGGGCACCACAATTCAAAAAGGATGTGGAGAAACTGGAGCGGGTCCAAAGGAGGGCAACTAAGATGGTGAAGGGTCTGGAAACCATGCCCTATGAAGAACGCCTCAGGGAACTGGGGATGTTCAGCCTGGAGAAGAGAAGGTTAAGAGGTGATATGATAGCCCTGTTTAAATATTTGAAGGGATGTCATATTGAGGAGGGAGCAAGCTTGTTTTCTGCTGCTGCAGAGACTAGGACGCGGAACAATGGATATAAATTGCAGGAAAAGAGATTCCACCTCAACATTAGGAGGAACTTCCTGACAGTAAGGGCTGTTCGACAGTGGAACACACTCCCTCGGAGTGTAGTGGAATCTCCTTCCTTGGAGGTCTTTAAGCAGAGGCTGGATGGCCATCTGTCAGGGATGCTTTGATTTGGAGGTCCTGCATGGCAGGGGGTTGGACTAGATGGCCCTTGTGGTCTCTTCCAACTCAATGATTCTATGATTCTATGATTCTATGACTCTGTCATCCCACTCTACAAACTACAATCCGCATTTAAAGGGCAATGGGATGCCACCCCTTTCCTGGCCAGATTGGGGCCATGACAACCTCACGCCATGGTCCCAATCTAACCTTTGGAGGATGCCATGGCTGCAGCGGCACAGCGGTATAGCACCCCTTCCTGTGCTGCGTCATCTGGACACAGCACTGGAGGCACACCATGATGCCACACAGCTTCTGGAGCAGTGTGCAGCATCATGGCACCCTGGTGGTGGAGTCAGGGCATGCGTCAGGACACTGCACCCTGACACTCCACCCACAGGCCGGCCTTTTGGGCTGGTCTGCATAGGGCCTCAGTTGACTTTAAAATGTCCCAGGTTCTCCCTCCTACTTCCTCTACTTTACCCCTTCGTCCTCAGCTTATTTCAAGTGATGCAAACTGAGTTCAAAATAAAAAAAAGGAGGGGAGGAGAGGAGAGGAAAGGAGATTCTTGCCCTTCCCAGTAGGCTCAAGAAAAAGCAACCTGCTGTATCCACTCTCAGTTTGTTTGTTCTTCCTCATTAATAATTTTTGCAATCTTGACCCCACACTGACATTGCTTGGCCACATTTGTCCTGATTTTCATCTGTGAAATGTTGGAAGGAAGGAATCTACTGACTGCTAATTTGCGGCGAGTTTCCAAGAAAGACGGAAATAGTTGAAGCCAACACAGAGAAATATGTTAGCATCCTCTGGCACTTTAGGAAAAACACTGTTAACACCCGCCCCATCAGATAGCCTGAGAAGCACTGTTGAAGGTAATCTGGCCCTGAAACAATGTAAGGTGTGGCCAAAGAATGGCCTATGAGTCAAGTAATGCCAAAAGGCCATTTTTGCAGCACCTGAACCCCTGAGTCTTAACCCCCATCACTCCCAAAAATGTGATGTTTGTGTTCATGGATGCCTCTAGAAGCAGCAGCTTTTTTTTTTTAAAGCACTAAAGTTTAATTAAGAAATTTTAAATGTATTGAGAATTATAAAGATTAAGATTAAGGAAAAATGAAGAAGAAAAGAGAAAGAAACAGAAGAAAAAAGTGACTTCTTGTCTACCTTTTGGTGGCTATATGTATGTATAATCATTCATAGCTCCCTCTCCAAAACTACAACAGAATCACTTCTTCCTATAGCTTATTCTTTCTGATAATCAAAACCAAAAGTTACCAAGTCATTTTCTTCCTTTCCTTTCCTTTCCTTTCCTTTCCTTTCCTTCCTCCTCCTCTTTGCAAAAATACTATAAGGCATTTCCAGTATTTAAGAAATGCCCCTAATGAACTTTCTCTTATCAATCTGCTAAAACTGTCACCTTCAGCAATCATTCCTCCATGGAAGGTAGGACATCACATGGGAGGAATTTCTCTCAATTTTGAAAGAAATGAAAGTGGGGCTAGTTCAGAATTGAGTGAATTCGCTAGTTCAGCGAATTTACATGTTGTGTGTTGATGCCGCATCGCATTTGGAACTGCCCAAAATTGCCTCCCAGTGCCCAGAATTAAGTGTGATAGTTTCTCACGCAATAAAGTGAAATCCCATGATTACGTTTGGAAGGACTTCCCATTGCCCGAAAATGTGTGTGATTGGCTTTCACACAATAACGTGAAACCCCATGATTGCATTCAGATTGCCATTGGATTATACTTCCAATTCCTGTCGTGTGATAAACTCCGTAGTGTTGAATTCTTCCATTTTTGTGCATTCAACAATCTTGCTGTCATAGAAACAGCTGTTTTGTGACAGAACTATGGATGCCAGCCATGAAAGCCTTCGACTCCACAGAACAGCTGCCCTACTTCCATGCAGCCATTTAAAACAACAACAACTGTGAATGGACTTCTGCTAATTCCAATTTCCAAAATTTGAGAAATTTCCCAGTTTAATGCAATCCATGCTGAGTCCAGGGGCATTTGAACTGGCTCACTTCTGCTTTAAAGGTTAAGACCAGCAACATTAACTTGGGTTTGGAAACATACCAGAAACACTGAGACCATTAGCCCCCAGTGATTTCTAGTGCTCCCACTGACAATGAAAAGATGTAGTAAAATAAATGGTCTTTGCTACCTTTGATCTAGCGTAAGTGCTATTGATTTCAATGAGAGCCACAGATACCTAATTGCCTTTGGATTGTGTTCACCTACTCCATTGCCTCAAGGGTGTGTTCCCAGCCTCAGGGGGATCCTTTTGTTCTCTGACAGTACTGGCCTCACTTCAGGGAAAGTGCCCTCAGGTATAATTTAGAAACTCTGGATAAGAGATCTACAGAGTGAATGAGGTTGCATAGTTCTTCTCCCTAGCCTTCCGCTATTGTTTATTGCTGGTGATCTCTTCAAAAGAGAGCATTCCTCAGCTAAGTGTGCCCTTATCAGAAGTGCTCTCTTATGGAAAGGTCATGATCAAAAATCTAGGTGAAGTTTGTTTACAAGCACTTATGGTTATAGTGTGTTCTGGCCCACAAAAGTATCATTTTGTGAGCATTCAAGGTCCCACAAGGTGCTTGCCTGCAAGAGGCCAACATGGCTAGCCATCTGGAATCTGCCATTTTCAAATAACTACTGTTAATGAAATAATGATTTAAAAAAGTTGCTCATTAAGACAACTGAAGAATAGAAAGAATTACGTTTCTAAGAAGAGTGAATTGGGGCCCTTTAAGGAGAAGGAGCCATACAAACTGGAGACTCTAGTTACAGATGTGCTTTGTAAACTAGAATATTTGCATCAATGTCATTGTCTTACATGGGGAGGGGGACTAGGAGGTGTGATGGCAATCTAGATGGGATGGAGAGTCCTTCTCTAGTCTGTTTTTGACCCAAGAGAGGCTTTATTTTTCTAGCAAAGACTACCCAGAAGTCACCTCTAGTTTTAAGAAAAGCAAAATTCTGGCCAAATTGCCACCACAGTTCCTAGAGAAGTCTTTTCAGTAAAGAAAAAGTTAAGAATGCTAAGGTGGGGGCCTCAGAGGTTCATGGGCATGGAATGTGCACTTTGACAATCCCTGGCATGAATGGTTAATCATAAGGTTGTCAGATCTAGAGAATAGCCCTGAGGCTCCCAAATTTTGTAGGTCATCTCCCACAAAAGGGAGAGAGTGAAATTTTCCAGTTTTGGTGGGCTCTGCTTTGAAGGAGAAGAAAGGATTGTGTGCAAGTTTCAAGCCCACTTAGTGGAGCTGCTACTATTTGACATATTTGATTTGTTGCTGCAGCTTGCAAAATTTCCAAAAGTGCTACATATTTACTTAGTCAGCTTCCTCCTTCCCTCCCAGTTGTTGTGGCATCAGGGCTCACCCTCCATTCTGCTGTGCTTCTACCTTCTGGCTAGAAACATGTAGGCTTGGTTACATTTTCTTTATTCCAGCTCCCTAAATAAGTGAGGAGGAATAATCCCCTCATTTTTTCTTGATCTGATCCCCTTAAGATTTCTGTCTTAATTTCCAAACAGGTTAAATATGTTATCTCTCTCTCTTTCTCTCTCCTCCCTACATGCTATAAGCAACTGTGGTTGGTATTTATTGCACAGAACATCCTGTCATCACCAGGGGTTTTCCCAAGGTCTCAGATTTGGACCTGGAAATCTTAAGGCCTGGAAGGATCTGAACTGGCAACTCTAAATCAGCAGTGCTTCCAGGAAAGGCTGCTATCATACAGCAATCTAGCTTCATTCACAGAATTTTCCTAGGGGACAGATGTACTCATCTTCAGTTTATAACCCCCTTGGGTATTCCCATCACTTCTTCCATCTCCCTATCACCCCACTCACCGACCCACCCACAAACTAAAAAAATCCATCAGTGATGCAAAACTAGAATAGCTGTACTGTGCACCATCTGACTGGAGGCAAAGGAATCCTTTTCCTGGAAGAATTATTGGTCTCAGGAGGTTATGTCCTCCTTCCACATGTAAATGAGCATAAAGGGTATAGGACTACTGTTACAGGATGCATCCTTTGCATGCCTATACTTTCTATGTGTGTGTTGTCCTATAGCCCTTATATATTTTTATGTACTCTTTTTGGACTTATTGCTTGAACTGAACCTGTATCTCATCCCCATACAATGATACATTATATTTCACAGAACAAAACTGATTGATAGAAATTGGAGTTGCAAATTATTTGGCATAGGGACTTCTGTAACAAATTAACCAGGGCTATTTCCAGATGGATAGTTTCTGGTACAAATGAATATTTGCTTTTTGACTGTAGCCCAGAAGCAGAATTGCAGTTGATTTCCTTCATCTCAGATGTTTGTGTGTGTGCATGCCTTCAAGTCACCTGTAGACTTTTGAAATCCCCATTAATTCCATAGGCAAGGAATACTCAGAGATGGTTTTGCCAGTTCTTTCTTAAAAGCACCTGGTATTCCTTGTTAGTCTCCCACCCAAATATTAACCAGGGCCGACCCTGCTTAGCTTCCAAGATCAAATGCGATACGGTGCTTTCAGGATATGTAGGTTCTCATGACTATCCCACATTTTCTTCATTTTCATCTCACTTTTGCCCATACCAGTGAGTGTGACATAGCTGCTGTGGGGTTGTACAGACTGGCCAAAAGGGCCAATGTCGGGGCGGAGTGGAGGTGTGGCAACTGCATGCCGCATACCCTGATTCCACCCCCAAAGCAGCATCACATCGCCCACTCAACTAGGTGGCAGGCAGCGTTATTACATTTCTTCAGCCCAGCGTTTAGACATTCTGCGCTGAAGAAACAGGGAAGAGCTGCGCGATGGCAGGAGCAAGGGCGTCCTTTTTCCAGGCCAAAAAGAAACTGCATTTTGCCACTTCTTTTTGGCTTGGAAAAACATTAGATCGGGGCCATGGCATGCGGTTGTCACAACCCCGATCTGGAGCTGAAAAGGGTGGAGGCAGGCTGCTCCTTTAGGTCAGTCTGTTTCACCCCTAAGTTGCTCTTGCATTCTTCTCAGAAACGTTTGATTTCCTATAGTGGGACAGGTCAGATGTATAATGTAGACATGAGAGGAATAAAGATGCATGATGATGTCATACAAAGGTGCAGCTACCAAGGAGCAAAAGGAGGGCATGGCCCCAAATAAGAATTCAGTCCCTAAATGATTTTTTTCCCTCAGTCCCTAAATGTCTAACTTTGCAGGGAGTGGGGGAGATACTGAATATTGTCCATACCTTAAACTCTTCATAGAATCATAGAATTGTAGAGTTGGAAGAGACCACAAGGGCCATCCAGTCCAACCCCCTGCCCTGCCATGAGGGAAATCACAATCAAAGCATTCTCAACAGATGGCCACCCAGCCTTTGTTTAAAGAGCTCCAAGGAAAGAGACACCACCATGCTCCAAGGGAGTGTGTTCCAGTAGAGTGTGTTCTTACCTTTGCTGTGCTCACATTGCCTTGGTCACTGCATGCCCCTTTTCTTTGGATACCTAAATTGTATTTCTGAGTGCTCAAGTGAAGCTTTGTTACTAGAAATGCGGGACCGCAGGAAAATTTAATTGGGAGGAGAGCTGTTATTTGGGGTGGGGGGCAATGCCTTCATCCCCTCCACTCACCCACACACATAGCTATGTATGTGGGTGTATGTGTATGTATAGTATGCTATGGCAACTCCACACTAAACATTGACGCAAGGGAACCTGGCCTTTATCTTTGCTGTTATGCTGAAAATTTTTAAAATATCATATATTGTGTCCCTGTCAAAGTGGAACTTTGGAGAAACACCCTATCTATCTCCTTCATATTCACACCAATTCGCGTCAGCAAAGATGAATCCTGCTGAAGGACATGTCTGCTCTAGTTACACAGTCTTGGGCAGATGAGATATCTAATCGTAGACTTCCACATTTCAAAATCAACAGGCCTGATATGCATTTTAGAAACCTGCTTCCTTCCACTCGAGTCCTGAAAATAATCAGTTTCAGCTGGTTGTGCAATGTTTTCAGATGGAGTGTCCTAATTCTTTTACAAACAATTACAAACAATATTTCCCTCCCCTGAATATGTGTATGCAGTTGCCTTGGATGGGAGGTGTGCCTGAGCCTCCCAAGGGGATAGGTCAGACTCAGAGGAACCAGGTAAGCTATTGGAACAGGCAGGGCAAAGAGGCTCAGGTATGTATTTAGCAGCCTGAAACAGATACATCTGAATAGCACAGCTTCTTTCCTTGTCTTCTTATTAACAAAAAATAACAGGCTTTCCTCTTAGCCTGTTCTCAGCCACAGAACAAGAAGTGCACACCCTCCAACATTTCACAAAGGAAAACTGGGACGCATGTGGCCAGTTGATATCTAAATGTGGTCAACATGGCAAAAGCTATTAAGGAGGAAGAGCAGACAAGCTAGGAGGGCTGCAGTAGTTTGTTATGGCCTGAGTGTACTTAGAAGGACAAGATTCTTTCCCCTCTTGTCCTCTCTCCCCTGCTAAGTTTACTGAGTGCAAACTACTTTTGTGTTGTGAATAATAATTTTGTACAGCGCTGAGTATAATTACAGCACTTTAGAAATAAAGTTTAATAACAACAATAATAATAATAATAATAATAATAATAAACAATGTTTGTTCATAGCGCTCTTTCCACTAAAGGAAGGATCATCAAACATATAAGATCAAAAGGGATGATAAACCACAACACTATAAAATGCTAAATCCAGTTTGCAATAATTGCAGTAAGGCAAAGGTAAAGGGGAAAAGTGGGAGGAGGAGAGAGAACCTGGGACATTTTAAATGCTGATGGAAAAAGTGGGATGACAGATGATTAATCAGGACTGCCCCAGCCAATCTGGGCAGCTAGAAAGTAAGGAAGTGTGAAGAAACAAATGAAATGCAATGAAGCCTGAGTTTGTGGAGCTGAATATGCCTGCATTTGTTTGCTACTTTGAAGTAATTGTACTGTTGGTAGGTAGTGTGCCAATGTGGAGTGTACTGTTGAGGGCTGCAGTGGCGGGTGGGGGGGACTCTGATCTTATCTCCTATTTGGGCTTTTCTAGTGTTGTGGTCTAAATACCCTAAGGCACCAGATGCTGTCTGATCTTGGAAGCCCAGGTTAGTATGTGGATGGGAGACCACCAATGAACACCAAGTGCGGTAGGCTGTATTTTAGAGGAAGGAATTGGCAAAACTACCTCTGAGGATTCCTTTTCTAAGTGAACCCCATCAAGTTCATGGGGTCACTGTAATTCGACAGGTAACTTGGAAACAAACACGCATAGGAGATTAACACTCTTAAAATGGTGCTAATTCACTTTAACTGCTTTGGCTGCCTGCTGTTGCATTCTGGAATTTGCAGTTTAAGGAGGGGCATTTAGAATTATCAGTCAGAGAGCTCTTAGGCCTCACAGAACTATAAACTCCAGAATGCATCAGGAGACTGTCCAAGCAGTTAAAGTGGAATAGCAACGCTTTAAGAGCGTAGTGCGATAATCTACTATCTATAGCCTTGCGCTATCTGCTTGGCCACTGTGGAAAAGAAGACTTTGGTCTAATCCAGTAGGGCTTTTTTAAATAAGAAAGTGTTCTCATCATTATTGCTGCAGGTTATTATTCAAAAGAGCATATGGACTGCACCTTCTCAACTATCAAAATATTTCTAGGGGTTTCTTTCACAAAAGCAGTCCTGTAGGGAAATGCTGCCACCACCAACCCCAAATGCTTTTTCAGTTTTTTTGCGTTTCAGAAAAGGAGGTTGGCCACATCAGCTGCTTAAAGAGAAGTTCTGGGAACTGACAGGAGAATGGCTGTGGACTTCTTGTTATATACCAACTCTCCCATGGATGCTCTGGGTGGCCTTAGGCAAATCTCTATCTCTTGGCCTCTACTTCTCCTGGGAACCACTTGAATGAGTCACAAAGTTGTTGTGAGGCAAAAGCAATAAAAGCTGTAAAGCACTTAAATGATTATTAGTGGCAAAGGCATGGGAAAGAGCACGTGCACAGCAACAAGCCCTTGTCCTTTGAACAGTTATTGCACCCATTCAGTTATTTCCTCTCTGTATGTCAAAGGCCTCTCTTGTACACTTTCAGAGATGGCAGTATTGTTACGGAAAAAGCCACAAAAGAAAGTACAGTGGGTCCTTGTTATACACTGCGGTTTGGTTCCAGGAACCCCCATGGATAACAAAATCCGTGAATGCTCAAGTCCCATTAAATATAATGGCATAGCAAAATGGTGTCCCTTATATAAAATAGTAAAATCAAGATTTGATTTTTGGCATTTATCCTGTACTTTTTTTTTTTTGAACATTTTCAAACCATGGATGCTTGAATCCGTGGATAAAAAAAAATCCGTGTATAAGAAGGGCTGACTGTAAATAAGGTCCAAAACACACTGCAGAAATAATCTAGTTTGAGGCCACTTTAATTGCCCTGGCTCAGTGCTAGGGAATCTTGGGAATTGTAGTTTTTTGTGGCACCAGAGAAAGCTAAATGTTTCATAAAACTATAGTTCCCAGAAATTCTTAGCATTGAGCCAGGGTAGTCAAAGCGGTCTCAAACTGGATTATTTCTGCAGTGTGTTTAGGACCAAACTCATTTAAATTTTCTTCAAATTTCTCATGCTTTACTTTTGTCCTTTCCATTTTATTTTTAATCTTGGCCATCTCTGCTGACATCTCAATAATAACAACAACAACGACAACAATAATAATAATAATAATAATAATAATAATAATAATAATTTTTAGCACTCTCCTCTGTCAACCACCCGGTTGTCTATTGCTGTTCTCACACTATTTAAGTCCTCTCTTATTTCCTGCTTAATTTCTGTCTTAAAATCTGTCATTTCCTGCCTCAACTCTTGTATTTCCTTACTTAGATCTGCCTTAATTTTATTTATTCCTTCCAAAAGAAATAAATTCAACTCCATCACTTTAGGCTGCTCGATGGATGGTCTGCAGTTTAATTGAGCCTGAGCTTGTGCCTGTGCTCTAGTAACATTCCCTGTTGCCATTGGACTATTTTATATAAAGGTGAGATGATTTCATAAATTTCATGGGCTTTCTTAGGCTAGAAAAACTCAGAGGTGGTTAGCCATTGCATTTCATTCCTGAAATGTAGCATACAAAACCTGGTTTTCCTAGGTGGTCTCCCTTCTAAGTACTAATGAAGGCTGACCCTGCTTAGCTTTCAAGATCAGATGGGATTTGGTGCCTGTAATGTGTTTAGGCCCTAGAGCATGCGTAATTTTTTTCCCATTAAGCATGCTACCCTTCTTGACCATAGTTCAGTGTTGCTTGGTTTGTGAAATGTTGGAGGGTGTGCTCGAGGAGAATGGAAATGGGATGGTTGATATAGAAATTCCTAATTTTCATTCCTTCCCAGAAAGAAGGGAAAAATTCTCCCACTTCAAACTAAAACTCAGGTGAAGATTGGCTCTCCCCAACTGCATGTTCAGGCTACATCATGGAGTGATGTAAGTCCCTGATATTGCGAAGGGGAACCCAAGCCTCCCCTTCAATGGGTGAAGTAGAGTGTCCTCCTTTACAGAACAGAAAACAATTTATGATCTCCAGTTCTGGAAGGGTTATCTAGTCCAAGTCCATTTTAAAACTATTGAACCATAAGGGAGACTAGGGGCTTTGAGGTTGCCTTTCAGCCATTAGCACACAGGCAGCTGACTGAGCAGGCCCACTCAGGACCAGGGGTGTAGCTAAAGAAGGGACAAAATGTGAACATTGCCCCCATACTGGTCAGTTGGAAGGTGGATCAGGGAATGGGGATCCAGCCTGTGTTAGATGGGGTCACACTCCCCCTGAAGACACAGGTTCACAGTTTGGGAGTACTCAGCTTTGAACCCGGAGGCCCAGGTCTCTGCTGTGGCCAGGAGTGCTTTTGCACATTTAAAACTTGTGTGTGCCAACTGAACCCATTCTTTAAGAAGCCAGATCTGGCCACAGTGGTACATGTCTTGGTTACATCCCATTTGGACTGGTGTAATGGGATCTACATGGGGCTGCCTATGAAAAGTTTTTGGAAAATTCAGCTGGTTCAAAGAGCTGCTGCCAGGCTGCTAACAGAGACAGATTATAGAGACCATACAACGCCCCTGTTGAAACAGCTTCATTGGCTGCCAGTTTGTTTCCGGATACAGTTCAAGGTGCTAGTTGTCACCTATAAAGCCCTACATGACTCAGGTCCACACTAATTGACAGACTGTTTCTCCTGGTATGAACTGGCCCGGAGTCTGAGATCCTCTGGAGAAGCCCTTCTCTCCGTCCCAACACCATCACAACCACGGTTGGTGGGGAGACAAGAGAGGGCCTTCTCAGTGGCTGCCCCTAGACTCTGGAACTCCCTGCTCAGGGAGATCAGAATGGCTCCCTCCTTGATGGCCTTCTGTCAGCAGGTGAAGACCTACGTGTTCACACAGGTGTTTAAGGAATTGTTATGAGGACAGGCTAGGTTGTTTGGTTTCTTTTTCATTAAAAGCCATATTGGAATCATATGGTCCTTTCCCCACAGTGAGATGGCACTTTTGCGGTATAACTTTTAAAAGATTTTAAAAAACAAGCACAAAAAAGGCAAACAGGACAAAATTTGACCTTCATACGTTAGGACCACTGAAACAAGCCACTGCTGGTTTTCATATATATATACACAGAGAGAGAGAGAGAAAGAGACGAACATATGGATGAACCAAGAAATTAGTGCAGAGACATGAAATTGCTACAAGCACCTCCCCTTTTATATATATGCGCACATGCATGCACATGCACACACACACACACACACAGAGAATATCTATGGACAGAATGAGTGGACATAGATGCAGCAACAACCTGGAAAACCTGCTGAAGCCCAAGGAGCTACTTGTATATCCAGAACTTGGAAGTATTAATCTTTTATAGTACAATTCCCACAGCCACTGTTAAAATTGACAGGGAGATCTTAGGCATTTACATGACTTTATCACACTAGCCTGCTGTTCTGTCACAATCGTGCTAGTTTCCAAATGGAAGCATACCAGTTTGGGATAATTTCTTATTATATTTATGCCCATGATAGCGCTTTGGTGAACCACAGTTGCATGATCTCCCTTCTGCACTGCCAAATGCTACCTGTGTGAATTTGCTGCTCCTCCCAGCTCCCAAAGTGCAGGGCTGCTGTGTGCACATTCACACAGCGGTCCTGTGCTTCAGGAAGAAAACCGGGAGATAAGAGATCCCGAATGCCAACCACCTCCCAAAGCAGGCTGCTGTGTGAATGGGAATATGTTGGTGGTTGTAATCTCTGCAAGGGGGAGCAAAATCATGGCCACTCACACCACATTGCTGCCTGAGAAGTGGAACTCCCACTGAAAAGACTTATTGCACAAAGGCAGCAATGGAATAGCCGCAGGATTGAGAGCCTATTGACAGATTTTACCTATCAATTAACAGGTGCACTACAGTAAAGAATGTAACGTAAGACAGCATCAGGATGGATACAATGTCATTTGATAAGTACCAGCCAAAAACACTCATACCCTGTTAAAATTCCATTTTTTAGCCTCATGTGGTAGTCAAAAAAGGTTATGTCTACTTGAATATGATACCTCAGTGGTTCCTACACTATTAGAAATCTAAGCCATCAACATTTTATGGTAAAAATGGAAACATCCTATGTTCTCTGATTATCCCTTGCAGTTAGGTCCTCTGTATGCAGTTGGGTGCTTGGCTTGGAAGAGGTCTAAAGAGCCTTTTAAACAGTCTCCTGAAATTTGGGAGATAATGGGGAATTTTTGACTGGGAATCCAAACCAGCCTCAATTCCATCTTTGCCTCTAGCCTGTAATAGCGACAGCAACCTATATGTCTGGAATCTACTCCTTCCATGCATCGCCCCATAGTCCAAAATTGTGTCATCTTGTTGTGAACTATTCTCTTAGCTTCGTTCCAATGGCTAAAAGAGGCTTAGTACCTTAGAACAACTCTGTAGGGTTGTTGTTTACCACTCAGAGACAAAATTCCTGATGAAGATGGCACCTCAGTACCAAGTGGGGACAAATTAAAAAGGCTGTGATGTTCTCAATTGAAATGTCTCCACACTGGTTGCTCCAGCTTCCTGGTGAGAGAGAGAGAGATAATTTATTTATATATTTATATTTTAGGATTGCAAACTTGCAGTTCTTGAAGCATGTACACAAGTCTGTAATACATGTCACAAAAGAAGTAGGGATCAATGTTTAATATCTATCCCTTCTTCAGTTCACTCTGTTTCCCAGGATAAGTCGGAGAGCATACCAACCATTCCACAATCCCTTAATCTGCTCCTCTGCAATGTCAGGTCGGCGAAAGGCAAAACCCATATCAAGGCTGACCTGGCTTGTTTCACCAAGACCTGGCTAGGAGATGCCAGTGTTGCTACATGGGCGAAGGCTCTCCCAGCTGGATGTACGGTCAGTGAGCAGATAAGGGAAAGTGGGCGGGGGAGCGGTGTGGCTATAGTTCATAAATCAAATCTAACCTTGATCAGAGAACCTATCCGGAAAACAATCCACATTGAGTGTGTGTACCTTAGCCTGAAGACCAGGGATATGTTTGGGGATTCTGTTGGTATACTGGCCACCCCGTTGCCTAACAGACTCCCTGACTGAGCTGACTCAGCTGGTCTCTGAGTTGCTGTTGGAGTTGCCCAAACTTCTGGTCTTGGGCAATTTCAACATTCCCCTCGAGACCAGCCCTTCTGATTTACCTGGAGCAGCTCGGGAGTTCATGGAATCCATGACAGGCATGAACCTATCTCAACTAGTCAATGGGCCCACTCATTGTGCAGGTCACACACACTTGATGGGATTTTTAGTACGGAACAGGAGTATCTGTGGACGGAGGTAATTAAAACCTCCTCATTGTCATGGACAGATCACTCTCTGATCAAGATGGAACTCAGAGCTGCACCTTACCCCTCCAGGGGTGGCGGACCCATTATAATGGTCTGCCCTCGAAGGCTAATGGAACCAATTGGTTTCCAGAAGGCCCTGGAGGGTTTAATGTTTGGCAACGCCGGCGACTCTGTTGAAACCTCGGTGAACACCTGGAACACCGATCTCCCCAAGGCTCTTGACGTAATCATTCCCGAGCGTCCTTTCCAGCCCGCTACGAACTGCAAACCCTGGTTCACAGAGGAACTCAGAGAAATGAAGCTGGCTGGACAACAACTACAGCGCAAATGGCAAAAGACTCGGTCCTCATCCAACAGTACTCGCCATAGGCAGCACCTTCGCACCTATCGGGAGGCATTGTGTTCAGCGCAGAAATCCTTCTGTGCTGCATGCATTGTGTCTGCAGAGTCCTGTTCTGCAGAGCTGTTTAAGGTACTTGTGGAGTTAACGCAGGTTCACCCTGTGTTTAACCCCCTTCTTGACCCAATGACGGCCTGCTGTGACACATTTAACAACCATTTTGCAGACAAAATCTCTCGGATAAGGGCCGACTTGGACGCCAACGTTTCTCCAGTGTCCGTAAATGAGGTAACCAGCAACTCCACTACTGTCATTTTGTTGGATGAGTTACAATCTATAAGTACTGATGATGTGGACAAGCTCCTTGGAAGTGTGAGGAAGATGACTTGCCCTCTCGATCCATGTCCATCATGGCTGGTCGCCCAGGGAGGGGATACATTGAAGACATTCCTTCGGGATGTAGTCAATGCGTCCCTCAGGGAGGGTACTATTCCATCCTGTCTGAAGGAGGCAGCTGTAAAGCCTCTCCTGAAGAAACCTTCCCTTGATCTCCTGGACAGAAATAACTACAGACCAGTTTCCTTGCTGCCGTTCCTAAGCAAGGTGATTGAGAGAGCAGTCGCCTCACAACTTCAAGCTGTCTTGGATGAAACCGACTTTCTTGATCCATTTCAAACCGGCTTCCAAGCAGGATATGGAGTTGAGACTGCCATAGTTGCTCTGACAGATGACCTCCGCTTGAGCATCGACAGGGGTAGTGTGACCCTGCTGGTGCTCTTGGATCTCTCGGCGGCCTTTGAAACAATTGATCACTCCATCCTTTTGCACCGGCTGGGGAAAGATGCGTATCGGAGGCACTGCTTTGCAGTGATTTCCTTCTTTTCTCTCTGACAGGTCCCAAAGGGTGAAGCTCGGGGACAGTTACTCCTCTAAAATCAAGCTAAGCTGTGGCGTCCCTCAGGGCGCCATCCTGTCCCCGATGCTGTTTAATATTTATATGAAGCTGCTGGGTGAGATTATTCTGAGGCATGGGGCTCACTGTCACCAGTACGCTGATGACACTCAGATATACTTCTCCATGACCAGATCATCTGCCCAGACCTCAGATGGCGTCTCTCCTCTCAATGACTATCTTGCAGTGGTAATGGATTGGATGAGGGAAAATAGATCGACGCTAAATCCTGACAAAATGGAGGTACTAAGAGTCACTGGCCCGAAATCAGGTCTGGGAATACATCTTCCAGTCCTGGATGGAGTCACACTCTCCTCACAGGACTCTGTTTGCAGTCTGGGGGTACTTCTAGACTTATCACTGCACATGACGTGTCAGGTTAATGCGACAGTCAGATGTGCCTGTTATCAGCTTCGGCTGATACGCCAGCTGCACCCTTTCCTGGAAATGAAGGACCTGGAGACTGTGGTACACACACTGGTTACGTCACGCTTGGACTACTGTAATGCACTCTACATGGGGCTACCCTTGTGCCTAACCCGGAAACTTCAATTAGTCCAAAACATGCCAGCCAGATTAGTTACTGGTACACCGAGGAGAGAGCATATAACACCTGTGCTTAAATCTCTCCACTGGCTGCCGATCAGTTTCCAGGTACAGTACAAGGTGTTGGTTTTGACCTTTAAAGCCCTACATGGCTTGGGTCCAACCTATCTTAGGGACAGCCTCCTCCCATATGAGCCCCCTCGTACACTACGGTCCTCTGGGAGGAGCCTGCTACAGTCTATCAAAGCTAGACTGTCACAGACCTCCCAGAGGGCCTTTTCTGCTATTGCTCCCAGGCTGTGGAACAACCTGCCGGATGAGATACGTCTTATTACAACCTTGGATGGCTTTAAGAAAGCGACCAAGACGCATCTCTTCCGGCAGGCCTTCCCGGATAGTAGCTAATGCTCCTGCCGCCTGAATGATGTCTAGCTCCTCCTAGATCCCATTGAGATTGAGTGTTTTTTAGATTTGATACTGTTTTAATTATGACTTAGTTTAATCCTGTTTTAAGGGGTGGGAGGTGGGTATGGATTGTATAGATTGTAATTTTTAAACTGTATATGTTTTTAATTGTTGTACCCCGCCCTGATTGCTCGCTCAGAGGGGCGGGTTAGAAATTATTATTATTATTATTATTATTATTATTATTATCCTCATGCACTGCAGATGACATCCTGAATGTTGACATTCAGTCTCATAAACAAGATTGTAGGGCTGGCAAGTGTTGTTTAATATAGTAGGTCCTGCCAGTCACTGTGCTGCTAAGAGTAACAGACTGCTTAAGGTACGTACAGATTATGCAATGGTCTGAATCACAAGGGTGTGATCCTGAATGGCTAGCTGGTGTGAGGTAGCAGATGAGGTGGCAGGATCTCAAATGCAGGTAAGTATGAGCATCAGTGGTCTTATTGTGGAGATCTGTAACAATTTTGTGGTTCTCAGTGGTGAGGAGGACATCAAGGAAAGGGTTACATCGATGCTCAGTTGTGTTGCTTGATCTAAATTTGATTGTTGGGTGTATAATATAAACTTTGCTAAGCGTTCCTTTCTTAGTCTAGACCATAAAGATATCATCAATGTATCTCTACCATATGAAAGGTTTGTCATTTGCTTGATTAAGGATGTTGTTTTCTAGTTTTCCCATGAACAGATTTGCATATGAAGTCAGCTGTACCCTGTAAGTGATCTTCACTGAACATGAAATTACTGCAAATGATGGCTATTAAAGTGACAGTGGAACACAGCTTCTGTTGGAGAATCATTTGAATTCCCACTCTGTCTATCTTTATGTCCTATCTATCTACCTATCTATTGTCTATCAGTAAATGTAGTTGAGGATTACTTAGTCCTAAACAGATTAAAATATTGGGGTTTTCTGTTGGTTTCTATGGGTAGTTAATCTCAAGGTTCTACCATGTCCCTTTGCAGTTTGTTTAATGGTGCTTTAATTTAAAAAAAATAGGTTGTTTATTTTTTTAAAAAAAATTAAACATATAATATACATGTAATACATACAGTACAAACAGTCAACATACAGTACAAGCAATGAAAATACAATAAATATGGGGGAAATAACAAATACTGAATAGTGCATAAGTACATAAAGAAACATAGATAAAGAAAAGAAAAGGAAAGAGGGGGGAAAAACCACAAGAACAAAATAGAAAAGTAGACAAACTGACTTCCTGGATTTTGTTTTGATCTACATCAAATTGTTTAGAATATTTCTGTAGTTATGATTCTTTTATCTCTAATATATAAAAGACCTGGAAAATTTTTAAAAAATAGTACTTACTTTGTTTTAAGTTGATGAAAAAAGAAAACTCAATAATATCCCAAAATGGCAAAATTTGAGATGCTTGATATTCATACACTGAACTAATAATTCTTATTTATACTTAAATTTGATTAACAGAACATCAGATTTTTAATATTTTCCCCTTCTCTTCCTAATGTGTTATCAATGGAGGCCAGTCCTCTTTGATTTCATCCCAGCCTCCTCCTCTGCTTAAAACAGGAAAGTTTATCTAATTCTATATAATTGATTAATTTCATTAATGGTTCATCTAAACATGGAGGTTCTTTCTTCAAACTATATCTTGTTTTTACACTTATTGTTATTTGCCTTGAATTACATATCAGGGAAAAAGTCAGGAGAAAGGTAAAATTAAAAATAATAATTTCTTGATTCCCATAAACTAAAAACATATTCCACTCAGATTGGTTCCTTCAATTTTACTTTATCTCAACATTAGGAGAAACTTCCTGACAGTAAGGGCTGTTCAACAGTGGAACATACTTCCTTGGAGTGTGGTGGGGTCTCCTTCCTTGGAGGTCTTTAAACACAGAGTCTGGATGGCCATCTGTCAAAGGGGGTACGTTGATTGAGAATTCCTGCATGGCAGGGGGTAGGACTGGATGGCCCTTGTTTCTGTTCCAACTCTATGATTCTACATACAGCCCCTCCACTTTTGCAGGTTAAGCATTCATGGATTTGATTACTTGCAGACTACTGTTTTTGTCCCTGCCACTGGAAAAATATGTTCTCTTTAGGCATCTCTAAGTCCTCCAACATGATTCTGTGGTCAATGTCAGGCAGAAATTGACCAAAGAGTCATTCTGGAGGACCTATAGATTCTCTTGGGTAAAAAAAAAAAAAAAATAGCAGGCCTATATTTTCAGATGTCCCACTTTTGCAGTTGGGGGCCTGCACCCCCAACCCTCATTAAAGTTGAGAACCGACTATATTTAGCTACAATGGCAGATGCATTAAGAAAACCTGTTAGTGAATTGGGAAAATGCATAACAGGATACCAACAAGACTCTCTTGGTGCGCATCAATCTCTACTAATGCAAATTGGCTGATGCACAACAAGATTGATGTATATTGGGACCATTGCACAATGGGTCCAATGTGCTTCAGTCCTGTTGTATGTTGGTCCTGTTGTACATTGCTCCCGTTATACATCAGGCCCAATGTACATCATTCACTTTGCCAACTCTCTTACATAATAACATAACAGCAGTCTTCTACTGAATATGGATGTTACAGAATTGGCCAGTTCTAATTCCTGTACACATTTACAAAGATGTAACTGCCATACAGGATTCTGGCCCTTGAGATTCATACTCACCCAAGAACTTCATAAAAAGGAGAAATAATGTGTAACCTATCAAAAAATGTTGCTATTTGTGGAGTGCAGAGCCAAGTAATGTGCCAGCTAGTCAGTTGTACCTTCTTCCAGGACGTTCTATTCCTTACCTCTCCCTTGTTTGATTTTCATTTCTCCTCCACTAACAGAAATTCAAAATTCTGGAGAGGGGGTTGAATGCATGTGTTTTTGCCCTCTAAATATTTTCGCACTTTCCTGTTCTTCTGAAAACACTGAAAAGCACCCTCTCATTTCCAATTTTGGCTGTGTACCTGTCACTCAGCACCTGGATTTACAAAAAAAGATGTCAATGTGGAGTCAAAGGATTTCATGGCCAGCATCCATAGTTTTTTGTGGAGCTTTCAGGCTATGTGGCCATGTTCTAGAAGAGTTCCTTTCTGACTTTTAGCCTGCATCTGTGGCTGGCATCTTCAGAGAAACTGAAGATGCCAGCCACAGATGCAGGCGAAAAGTCAGAAAGGAACTCTTCTAGAACATGGCCACATAGCCTAAAAGCTCTACAAAAAACTAATGATGTCAATGGTTTGATAGCTGACATGCAATAGTATTTAGCATGGATAGTGCTAAGAAATACATCACTGTCATTTTCCAAACGTTCCTTTTTCAAAAAAGATTCTGTAACATCTGTCAAGAATCTCTGTTTCTCAGTCACAGAATCCTTATGTGCTATTGCACCTGAAACTAAACCTGGAAACATTTTTTTTTCATCACTAGGACAAAACTAAGGATAGATGAATCTGTCAAGTTCAATTTCATTCTCATTGGTAATATGGAAGCCAGGAGGAAAAGAGATCACACTACAGGTGGATTTATTCAATCAACAAAGCCACGGTTTGCGAGACCTGAGTTTGCAAGACATGACCAGGGAGTTGATGACTGAGGACATTCATAGACAGGGTTGCCTTAAGACAAAGTTGATTTGATGGCAACAAGTAGGAGGAAAAAGGAGCAACAGCAGCAGGAATGGCAGCAGAAGGAACAGCTATTGTGTCCGATTTTCTCATCAAATTGAGATTTTTTTCTTCTTCTAAAGATCTACATGATTCATGGATTTTCTTGATATGTATATTTCTGTACATACTTTTCCAAATATAGGCATTTCTGCATATATAATATTTCCAAATATAATGCGGTTCTGTGGTGATTTCCCTATTATATAGGCACACTTTCATCTATTCTATGCATTTGGGGGGGGGGGGGTTCAACTGTAGGATTGTATGTCCATAAATTCAGGTGCGACACATCTTGTAAATTCACATTAAAATGGACAAGTAAAATGGGACAGAAAAAATTCACATTTACTGTCTGTCCCCTGTTAGAAGAACCACACACATATCCACACTCTGCTAATTTGTCTGAATACAAAGAACTGCCAGGAATATATATTTTACAGTCAACAGGTCCTTTTTTCACTTGAGAATTTAAATCACAATGTCTTCTATCTCCATATTCAAGTACAGCAGATTCTGAAAACTCTCCTCTTCACACTTAGGAAACAACTACATTAATAGAATGGCTGTTTTGCTAGGCTGTTTCTTATGCCCAGACTTTCTTGATCAGTGTTGCTCAAGTAACTAGAATGGAAGCTATTAGCTGGGTGTTGCTACAAGAGCATCTTCCTCCACATTCAACGTAGCACAGAATAAGTGTTGAGACAATAGATGCAGCATCCTGTTGGGTCATGTTCTTTCATGTTGCAACATCAGAAGCCATATTTGGAAAATCCAAGGGAGCTGGAGGCAAATGACACAACTGTGAGAGCATCCATACCTAAAGGACCAAAAGGTGTTATGTAAAGAGAGATCCGGCTAATAAATTCTGTTTTTTCCAATGCTTATGAATTAATGGCTACAATCATTATGAGGGTGGTCAGGGAAAATAGAAAAGTTACTTGTGTAAGCAGTACTGACAAGTGGAAACAAACTTGGAACTTGGAAGAACAATAGCCCAACAAAGAAAAACAAATCAACAACTTTTACATTCAGGTTGAAATAGCACAGGCCTAAATTCAGTTGGTTAGTTAGTCTTTTCACAATGGGCCCTTTAAGGCGCCCCTGTCACGTGCTAGGGTTGCCTCAGGGCGGGGCTTCCACATGTCCTGCAACCCTAGCACGTGATGGGGGCATCAAGATGGCGGCACCCTGTTTACATGGGTGCTGCCATCTTTACGTATGTGCCGCGCAGCATCTACATGGCGCAGCACAGTGCTTACGTTGTGAGTGTGCCATTGGCTTTTTGCAGGTTCTTTTTCCGCCAGTGAGAAGCCATGCGGTTTGACAGCTGTGGCTTCCCTCTGGAGGAAAAACAGGTGCCCAGAGGGCACCTATTTGGGGCAGTTTGTACTGGCCCATTGAGACTAAAATTTTTGGCCATTGTTTCCTCTCTGCTTGGATAGTTATGTGTACTTTAGAAGTGTATGTAAGTCAGGGGGTGGTGTCAAACTGTTGAATATACCATGTTCTCTATTTGGCGGCAGGGTTAGAAATACCTTTTTGTGGGGGTGATTTCAAGATGGCTCTTGGTTTGCTCATCCAGTTAAAGCAACATCAAAATAAGGGGCTGTTTCTTCATTGATTGCACAAGCAAGTTATGTAATTTCCTACAAAGATGTCCTCTTTGAAATGCTAGGACCTCTGAAGGCCCACTTGAAGAATGTGGGAGATAACAGTCTCCCTCCCAGAACGTGGTATGTAGTCTCTACTCACAGATGTGGTCAGTTTCTCTTGTCATTGCCATAAACTGCTTTTTCACACTAGGGGGCAAACAGGATTTAAATGACAGTTAAATGAAAGTTAAACAGGAAATGTCCTGTGATAAACATAGGGCATTTCCTGTTTAACTCTCGTTTAAATCCTATTTGCCCCCTAGTGTGATAAAGCAGAAAGAGTATGGACACACATCACTTCAAAATCACCCTTAAATCTGTTTATTTGTTTTCAATCTTTGTGATAATTGGATTATTGTTTAATTTATTTTTACTTATATTTGTCAGTTATCTTGAGCTCTGTCATGTTTAGTACAACAGTTAGATAAAAATGTAGTTGAATGAATAAATACTGGGGGCCAGTTTGTATGTACCTTGTGATCTGTACACTTCTCCTGTAGTTTAGGTATTTTTAGCAAGTCAGATGACTAGCACATAACTATGGTGAGTATTCCTGTTCTGCTTTTTAAAGAAAGGATGTAGAATTTCCATTGTACTGCCCATTCTTAGTAATTAGGAGCAATTGAGAATTAGGAGTAATTGAGAACCAAAACACACACAGGATCTGCTTTTTAAAAGATCAGATTTAAATCATGAATTAGGATAGCAATGATTTTTTTTACCCAACTAACTTAGGAGAGCACACCCTCTTTTATGTAACATGAGAGATTAAAAAGTACAGAGCCCAGCTTCTTTTGTGATTGTTTTCATGATTGCTGAAATACTTCTCCCATTCTAAGTCATTTTAAACATTTGGTACAACAGTATTTGGTATTTTTTTCTCTGAGTAATATCCAACTCTACCCCTTGTTTCCCCATGGTGGCAATTAATGTTGCATATAGGGATGCTGAGAAATTCACAACTTTACCCACAGCTTACCCACAATTCACAAGCAATGTACAGTCAGAAATTCATATGTATATAAATCTGAGGAGCAATTAGTACAACACTTTGTGCACAACAGTGTGTTATACAAGAAATTGGAAAAAATATGGATGAAAAAATGGAACACATTTTGCAAAATGCAGACACATATAAATTCAGTGCTGAAGCCAGGGAATGAACTATTGCAGAACAATTGTTTTATAGTTTCTTAATTAAACTGACGCATTCATTAGGGATTACTTGGCAAATTATCCCTCATGCTGGCTGCATTCAAAAATAAAGTCCATTGTTTTTATGTATTTATAGTCTAATCATTGTCTCCTGAAGAGCAGGTCAGACTTTGAAAGTGTTGCCACCATCAACTTTATCACCTCAACCTACGGTTAACAACTTTCTGGTTGTGGAAACAATGCAGTCTTGTGTTGGGCAATCATTTGCTAGGCCTCCATTGTAGGGTTTAGGCTTGCAAACATGGTGGGATTAGGTTTATAATCATGACAATTCACAGGGTAAATATTCACAATCCCTGGAAGGAGAGAGAAAGAGTGGGGAGTTGGTGAGGATTCCATCTGAGACCCACCCTTTCATAGGCTCCTTTAACTCTCATGTTCCCTGTGCCAAATCCCTTGAACTTTCAAAGCCTTTCTAAACCATTAGCTACTACTCTTCATTTCCAAGCTTTCTGGAATGGTGAAAGGTTTACTGAAAGTTGGGATAAGAAGCCTTATTTTATTTTATTTTATTTTATTTTATTTGGTTAAGTGTCATGTTACCTTAGGGGTAATCCATGCCGGTGAAGGACACAGCCCAAACTAAGTGAATGAGGCCAACCTTTTTGTTTCCCTCTCTTTCTGACATTGCTTTCTGTCGCTTTCTCTTATTCACTCACTTCAGGCTATCAGGTCAGAGATCATGTCTGCTAAAAGTATGAAATGGCTTTTGAACATAGTGGGCTTCTCTCGCCACTGGTCTAGATTTTCCCATCCCTGCTCTATCAAAAGAGCTTTGCATGCCCAAGATGCCATCAACCACAGAAAGGCCAAGATTAATGGTAATGATGGTGATGATGGTATCAGAATTTGTGTGGGGTTGATTCCCAAGATGCCATCAACCACAGAAAGGCCAAGATTAAAAGCTGTCAGCATTATTGTTGTTGCTTTTCTTGAAGCAATATAGGCAGCACAGATTTAGGGCCAGTGCTGTTCTACATATAGAAAGGAGTACTTGTGTGCTTGACATGAATATCTGGAGAAATTTCTTAATGGTAAGAACAATGTGACAAGGGAACCAGTTACTGTAGAAAGGTAGGTTCTCATTTACTGCAACTCATCAAGCAAAGGCTAGAACCAGGATGGGCTACTGTGGAGGGATCTGGGCACATTTTCGACCCTTTGACATCCCACAAGTTTGTGTACCCCTTGCCCCACCCCTGCACTGGGATAGTCAATTTTCTGAATGTTCAAGTCTTAAAAGTTCCTGCATTTAGCTGCCTTGAGCAGTACGATCCTGTAAACGTTTCTGTGTGGAAAACTTCTCAGAAAGGATGCCCAGAAGACACAAAATATTTTTTTTTAAAAAAAAACTTCTCACCATTTTCTTTGTTACATGAGAAAGACATATGATTTTCAAAATACTGGGACATGGTTGCGGTGCAGCTGTAGGAATTCACTTTGGAATGGCTGGAAGCCATTTTTGAACCATGATCTAATATTTCTCTCAATAGTTCTGAGACCAAGAGTTAACACCAAGAAAACCCTTCCTATATTGTTAAGAGGACATTGACATACAGGGAAATGTTGTACCTATAACATACCTAGCAGTTGTGCAACACTTCCAGGGGCAGGGAAGGAGGACAATTCTAAAGGAAAAGACTGGAACAACAAATTGTATCCTTATCATATATTCTCTCTAGACTATTGTTTCACACACAGACACATACACACACCCCACACAAATTCTGATACCATCATCACCATCATTACCATCTTCCAGCTCAAACATTACTGAAGATAATATATATAGCCACATGATCCAATGTGGTATAGTGGTTAGAGTGTGGGATAAGGACTCTGGGAGACTAGGATTTAAATCCGCACTCAGCCATGGAAAGCCACTGGTGATCTTGGGCAAGTCACACTCTGTCAGAGGAAGGCAGTCAGACAATATCACACACACCCCACTCCAACAAATCTTGTGAAGAAAACCCTGTGGTAAGGTTGCCTTACAGTCACCACAATTTGGAAATGACTCAAAGGCACATAACAACAATTATATAGTCATCACAATTACAAGCCATTGACAGCCTTATCCTCCATGAATTTATCTGATCCTCTTTGAAACATGTCCAGATTGGAAGTCTAATCAACATTATTTTTGGTGAATCTTATCAAAAGTAGACACCTGGCAATGACTAAAAGCAGAAGGTGGTATTTTTCCAGGTCGCTCAATCTCACATCCTCTAAGCCTGTGCACCAACTTGGTTTCAAACTATGATGGATAAACTGCAGGTATTCCAGAATAGTGGTAGTTTCCATGGTTGCAAGACTGCAAACAGCCAGCACAGCTAGCATTTGATGCCTGTTGTGCTTTCTTGATCCTTGTTTAGAGGAAGGCTGGGTCGTTTTTGCTAGGGGAAGCAATCTATCTATTGGAAAAAGAATTCATATATTTTTAAAAATCCTTGAGGCATATGCTAAAATGCTCATAGCACAAATAAACACACTGGGGGTGGGGTTGGGGGGGAATAAGAGAAATATCAGTAAAGAGGAGTGGGGTTCCTAATCATTTAAAACTCTGAACCCAGACAGGAGAAGAATTACAGATGTAACCTCTGCCCCAGTGTCATGAAGACAATAAAAAGAAACTGGAGGCATCTGCAAAATGTTCCCTTCCTTCATAGCAAAACATCTGGGAGAAAAACATGTGTTTCCTAGCTTCAAAATGGCTATTATTAGCCTGCAATCAGTCAGTTGCTGGGCTCAGAAGAAAGGTCTGGACTGAGAGATCCTAATTTTTTTTCTTTTCTGAAAGTAAGTGGGTATGGAACTGGACAGAAAATCCCCAGAAGGGCCATATAAGAATACATAAGTTTGATGAGAACAAGTTAAGAAAAGAATGTGAATGCTTCCAAAAATGAATGATTTGAGAGGAAATACAATGGTGCTTGTTGTGATGGTATCTTCGTTCCTTCTTTCCCTCCCTCTTTCCAATCCTTCCTTCCTTCCTTCCTTCCTTCCTTCCTTCCTTCCTTGTATCTGTCTGTCTCCTGCTTTCCGCTCTTGCAAGAGGCAAGACCGCTTATAATCTAGGATAAAACAGAATACAGATAAAATAATTTAACTGCATTTAAAAATAATTTTGTATGTTTTTATGTACATTTGTTTTTAATTGTATTTCTTTTAATTTGTAAGCTGCTTTGAGTACCAGCTCTGGGGAAAAGGTAGGGGGTAAATAAATACAATAGAACACAACATAATTCAATATAATCACTCAACCATGATATTCAATAATAATTAAAACAATAAAATAACTGCATTATATATTTGTTTTGTTAATTACCATCAAATCAGCTTTGACCTATGGTAACTTTATGAATGAAAGACCTCCAAAATCCCCAGGCTTTCTCAGGTCTTACAAACTCAGGACTTTAATTTTCTTACATGAGTAAAGTGGCCTTCCTCTTTTCCTATTGCCTCCCACTCTACAAAGTATTATCATCCTTTCCAATGAGCCACATCATCTCATGATATATCCAAAGTATGACAGCATCATTTTAGTCACTGTGGCTTCTAGTGAGAATATTATTTATACATACTAATTATTGGCTATAGTAACTACAATTCCCAGAGTTCTTGACAGAAATGAGAGTTAAAGTCCAACAGCATCTGGAACTCAAGGTTGGGCACCATTGACATAGACCATGTGTACCCATGATGACTTACCTGAACTGAAAATCTCATAATTCTGGACAATTTAAATGGACAAGCAGAGTAACACATGCCAACAGTACATGGACTGGGTCAGGATTATTACCAGAGACAAGAAATATGTTCATAGATGGGCTGGGGGTTTCTCAACAGACCAGTTAAAACAAAGGCACATAACTTGTGCCTTAGGCTAACAGCAGGTTATATATGGCCAGGTGTGATTTCATTGGTTTGTAAAATCAGTCAATGATCTTTGAGCCTTGAGGCTGACTCCCAGTGCCAAGACCAGACCAGCAGCCTAGAGGGCACTCTTGATTCAGTCTGCATCTGCACTACAGAAATAATGCAGTTTGACACCATGGAATCCTGAGATTTGTAGTCTGATGGAGCACCAGAGCTCTCTGACAGAGAAAGCTAAATATCCCACAAAATCACAAATCCCAGAATTCCATAGCATTGAATCATGGAAGTTAAAATGGTGTCAAATGACATTGTTTCTGCAGTGCAGATATAGTCCCCATCTGGCTAGTGTCCAGGGTTCAGACAGTACAGCATGTAAAGCTCTGGAGGCTGGCTGCTGTAGATCCTGGGTCAAGAGTGTCTCTGAGACTGTATAGCCACCCCTCCTAACTAGTGGCTCTGGGATCTGTGTCCTAAAGCCTCCATTTGTTCAGGGGGGTTCGGAACAGATCCCCCACAAAAGCGGAGGGCCAACTGTAGCAGTAATCAGAAATCACATTAGAAAGGGCTAGCAACCTCTTCACTTGAGAAATCAAAACAGTGTTGGCTGGTGGCTCCCATGTCAGTGGAGCAGTGACTCTGTTCTTGGGTTTAGTTAAACTTTGAAGTGTAGTCCAAAGTGCTGAACCCATTTTGGGGATGACGTTAGTACCTTGGATGATTTCTTTAAAACTCCAGAGCATATTCCACATCCCTCTAATGTGGAAACCATCAATTACCACTGATTTCAGTGCACATGTACTAAAGCATATATTTAGTGATGATATAGCTTTAAAACCATCAAAAGCTCCCTTATTTTTTTCACTCCTAAATGGCATGCTAATACATCTCTCAACAAGGATAAACATTTAAAATGCGGAGGCTATAAATTACCATCTTCTTATTATCAAAGCATGGCAATGATTTAGAAAGCATAGCTATTTACACAGATGTCACCAAATATGACTTCATCCAGCATTACATCGGGGCAGTCAGTTCTTATGATTTTAATTATGGTTCTCTCACAACAGTCATTACTGAATTAATTGAAAATCTTAAAATCTGGTATTATTTTCTGAGAAATTAAACTTACAGAAAACAAAGACACTTGCATGGAAATCTTCCAATTTATGGAAAACAGAGTCACTTAAACCCATGGAAAACAAATGTAGCTGAGGTGTCAGTGCGGGAGAGACCATTAGTCAGCCTGGGAACTAAGTGGATCAGGGCCTGGGATCATTACAAAAGCTGATATTTGAAATCCAGTAGTTTAGAGGGAAAGGATTACTTCAGATGACAGGACAAACCAGCGATCCCTGGTTTGTTATGTATGTTCACGGTACCTGGTTATTTCTGCTCTGAGCTTGAAATAAGGGGGCTTTTTAGATTGGCAGGAAAGTGTGACATGAAGTTGCCTTTTCCTTAATGCTTAGCAGCCAGACAGCAAGCCCCAGGTGTGCATTTAAAAGGTACAGGGCAGCTAGACTGAGGTTTTTTCTGTGGCTCAGCAACTACATGGGAAGCTGTCAAAATGCTACAAACACAGGCGGAGCAGCTACATGGGCAGCAAGGAACGTGGCTTTTAGCCGCGCTTTAAACATTTTTTTCCCCTTGCTGGCTGCGAATTGCGCAATTGCGCAGGTACATCATACAGTCGGAGCTTATCACACGGGGGAGTACAGGACCATTCCGAAAGAGGGAGAAAGTGAGGTCAGTTCGGAAAAGCACGTGATTACGCACAAGCTCATCACACACAAGACAAGAGAGCATCTACACAAAAAGAAAATGCAGAGTCAATACGAAAGAATTCATCACATGTGAACATACTGGTCGGCTTTCTGTTGCAAATTAAGGCATCTTGGGAAATGATAGCAAAGGCTCATGGGAGTTGTAGTCTGTGTTCTGTCAGAGCATTATACAGTATTGAGTTGTCTTGAGGTTTCAGCCCTCTGTCCAGGAGGGATTCCCATATGTCCTCCATTCTTGAGCAGAGGCCCCCCTTTTCCAAGTTGACCAGGCATGTCCTCCTTTGCCAGGACACGTCCTACTTTTCCAGCCTTCTTTTTGAAGAGGAAGCAGGAGGGCCAGGCATGCTCTGGCCAGGCTCTGGGGGTCTCTTCCTGGCTCCTACCCTCCCTCCCTCCCTCCCTGCTGCCTTCCTCCTCCCTTTGGCTGAGAGAGTGTGACTTGCGGGGAGGAAGGGCAGCGGTGGTGCTCCAGGTCCTCCTGATGCTGGGCCAGGGCAAGCTGGAAACAGGAGGAGGAGGAGGAGGAGAGGGACATGGGGCCCCTCTGCTGCCCTGCTTCCCTGCAAGTCACACTCTCTCAGCCAAAGGGAGGAGGAAGGCAGCCAGGAGAGAGCCCTGGAGCCTGGCCAGAGTGTGCCTGGGCCTGCCTTCTCCTCCTCCCTTTGGCTGAGAGAGTGTGACTTGCAGGGAAGCAGGGCAGCGGAGGTGCTCCAGGTCCCTCCCCTTCTCCTCCTCCTCTTGCCAGCTTGCCCTGGCCTGGCTGAGCGCCTCCAGTGCCCTGCTGTCTCCCTAGAAGTCACACTCTCTCAGCCAAAGGGAGGAGGTGAAGGAAGGTGCAGGCGCACTCTGGCCGGGCTCTGAAGGTCTCTTCTTGTCTTGGCACCTTCCCTCCCTCCGCACTTGTATCGCTACCTTTAAATGGGTGCTTTAAAGAGACAGAGCCCCATTTAACTGTGCAACTACACCTTAGCCTTTTGATGCAATAGCAATGTTTCACCCTTTTTAAAAAAGTAGTGGGGAAATCAAACTACTTTTTAAAGGCACTTCTTCTCCCCTAAAACTCAAAAGAAGCGTTTTCATGGCACACTTTCCCTTTTTCTCATCTAAAGGCTGGGCTTTCATGCAGCCATCAACACACCTCTTTTTGCCAATCTAAAATGGGCCTCGGTGTCACTAGCAACATAGTTACCTGTAACTAGTTACTTTAGAGATAACAAAGGTGGAATGAAACTTCATGTAGAAAGTATTGAAAGGAGGAAGATTGACACTTCTTTGTTGGTGTGAAAATAATGCTTTCTAATTCCCTTGAAAGTATTTTGAATATTTAAAGAGGCACTTTCACAGGTATTTTTGAGCTTAATGCAATTGGCTTATCAATCTTGAGGGTTTTTTTTTTCTAAAACTAAAAATAGAAATTAATAGAAAAGTAATGAGCTGAGTAATGGAGCCAATTGCTTTTCAGTTGCTGAAACAGGTAATAGCAACCACTCAAACATGAGAAATGGGAATTAATTTTTGAAAGTAACTTTACAAGCTTTGTTCCTGCTTGTAGTGGGAATAGCTAAACAAAAGCAAGAGCTCTTCTCCATGTTTTATTTAGTATGCCATCCAAATGTAGATGTAGCTTCCTCTCTGCTTTGTTTTTCTTCCTCAAAAAATAGAGTAGAAAAGCTGTGGCAAGCTGTCGACTCTCTCTCAGAGACCTTTCACACTACAAAAAATATAGTGTTGGCCATGGCAGCATCCTGTGTAATGCAGGGGTTTGTAGTTTGATGAGGTACTAGAGGAGCTTTCTGACTGAGAATTCCAAATAACCCTTCCTAAACTGCAAATCCCAGGATTCCATAGGATATCATCATGCCATTTAAAGTAGAATCATACCACTATAACTGTGGTGTATGATTGTGTGAAAAGGCCCATGTTTTTTTGGAGGGGGGAAAAACAAACCAGTGAGAAAACTCCCTGTGTTCAGATTACACACTAAACAAACCATTAGATATATATCTGAAAGTACAGGAGACATGAATCCAAATTGAATTACTTGGTCTTGGCAAGCCAGTTGACAAATTAGGCCTTAATTCAGAATTTTAATTATACATGTTTTATACATCAGAACCACAGAACGTGTTGGTTGGTTGTCTAGCAAACAAATAATAATTTCCAGATATTTTTGGCCTGCAACTTTCTTCAGACCTAGCCAACACAGACAATGGTGAAGTGTTATGGGAGAGAAACTCCCCCAAATAACACAAAACTAAACCATCTGGAAGGCCTCAGTTGCCCATCTTTGTTCTAGACAGCACATCAAGTTTGAAACTATATTCCTTCATCATTTACTTTGGAAAACATTTTTTTTCTGGCAGTAAGTTGAATGCAGACTTAAGGTCACACTTAAAGGAAACTGATTTAAGTCAATTGAACTTAAAATGGGTCTGCTCTATGACTTAATCTGAATCCAGTTCAGTGAGTATGATATAAAGTACCAAGGACTTGATCAGATGAGGCTAGAAAAGCAGAATTTTAACAGGATAAAAGTATATTTGGCTAGTACCTAACACATGATGTCATGTTTATCCTGATGCTGCCTTTTATTCCATTTATTACTGTAGCGCACCTTTTCATTGACAGGCAAAACGTTTCAATAGGATCTCAATCTTACTGCTATTCCATTGCTGCCTTCAGGCAATAGGTCCTTTCTGCTGCCATCATGTGATGTGCAGGGGTTCGATTCTGCTCCTCTCCCCCTCTTTCAAACCTTAAAATGTCTCATAATTAATTAGGGAGCTTTCAAATTGACCTAGGGCCCATTCACATTACACAATTATTGGGCTATTATTCCACTTTAACTGCCATGGCAACATCCTGTGGAATCCTGAGGTATTTACTCAGAGAGAGAGCTGTAGTAGCTCAACAAACTACAAATCCCAGGATTCCATGGAATGGAACCATGGTAGTTAAAGTGGATAGCACTATAACTCTGCAGTGTTAATGGGCCCCGGGATGTTATGCCAATTAGTGGAATATCTTTAAAGTCAATATACCTGCAGATTTAACACTCCCAGGAGAAGGAGGAGGAGCAGGATATAATTTATTTATTTAAAAATCCACCCCTTCCTTATCTACTATACCCTTCCTGTTTTGTGGAATTCAGGCAATGTTATCTAGCACTGTTGCATATTATTTTTCTTTTTTCTCACTGTCACTTTTTCTCCTATTGCTTATTGGGCACTGCATGCATCCCTTCCCAGGGCTCCACACATCTCTCCCAATCTGATCCCTATCCAACCTCTTCCTATCTCCCAGCTCCCATTTTTCTGCTCCCTCTGAAACTGTCACTCTGCCGCTACGAAAGCAACAGTAATTCCTGATCTTTTGCTTTCTAGATCTTTTAATCTTCTTGCTCTAACTGAAACTTGGCTCCCAGCCCATGATACTGCTTCCTCCACTGCCCTCTCTTTTGGTGGTCTTTCTTTCACCCACACAAGCCGCCCAGAGGGTCGAGGTGGTGGGGTATGGTATCTTACTGTCTAACTCTTGCCAGTTTCAACCCCTTTCTCTTCCCCCTAGCTATTCTTTTTCTTCATTCGAGTCTCATTCTATTAGACTCTCTTCTCCTTTGAAGCTTTGGGTTGCTGTCATTTATTGCCCTCCTGGTTCTGCTAACCAATTCCTTTCGGACTTTGAGTCATGGCTCACCTTTTTTCTCTCAGTTCCCTCTCTGATTCTAGGTGACTTTAATATCCACCTTGATGATCCTATGAATCCTTCAACATCTCGTTTTAGCTCCTTCTTAGCTTCTTTTGATCTTCAACCTCATTCCACCTCTCCTACCCATTTTTCTGGTCACTGCCTTGACCTAGTTCTCGCCACCAAGTGTGTCATTTCCGAATACTTGGCATCTGACTATCCACCGTCAGACCATCATCTAATTTCTTTTACTCTTACTTATATCCCACCTCCTCGTCATGTTGTTCAACGCACTTTTCGTAATCTTCAGTCTGTTAATTCTGATCATCTCAGTCAGAGTTTGGATTCTTCTCTCTCTTCTCTAAATCTTGGGGACTCTGCTGATTCAGCAATGTCTTTATTTAATTTCACACTTTCTTCAACCCTTGACAACTTTGCCCCTGTATCAGTTTGAGTTTGAATGTTTTATTCTGCTTCATTGCAAGACTGATTAGATGATGGGCACAGTGTGGGTGTAGCCTGGTTGTCCCTCTCTTGGGGATTCCCAAGTAGATCTCCAGCGAGAAAGCCTCATTCTACTTCTGGTGCTCAGGTGAGTAAGTAAAGACTTCCCAAGAGAATAGCTGTGTTTCCTGGTCTTTTTTCTATCTTTATAATCTTAAACACCTTTTTAGATCTTTTGAAATTTTAAAAAATATAAATTGTTTTCTGCTACACTGCAATAACGATACAGTCTTGACCTGTTAACCTTTGGAAGTAACTATTCAGCCACCTTTACCACACAAGGGTATTTTCCAAAGAGCTCTCCTGTGCTTTCTTGTAGTATTATATGCCACAGTGTTATTGCTGCAAGAGTAACACCATCTGTCAGTAGGGACAGAACAGAAGTAAAGAGAAATATGACAATCATCATGATTCTCCACAAATCTTCTCATCTCTTCACAATACAATTGTTATTGTTCCTGTAAGAGATTAACATCTCCCTTACACATAGTAAATGGGTTTGTGCCCATATAGGCTTCCATATTGTACAGTTCTGGCTCCTACTGGAAACCAAGGATTTCCCCAGCAGATGTCCATGTTCATTACATTGGCATTGAGGAGCAGAGCAAGGAAGCTACGTGTGGTTAACTGGGCACTTCTATGACTATTTAAATATATGAGCCCCCTTCACACTTGAAAGGGGCTTACGGTAAAGGTGTCTGTCACATTACATGATTGTAGCATTGTGATTTTATTTTAACTATCTTGTCTGCATCCTATGTAGTCCTAGAATTTGTAGTCTGGTGAGATATTAAGAATTTCCAGCTGTTCCAGGCCTTTCTCCTTAATGCCTCACCAAACTACAAAGAGGATGCAGCCATGACAGTTAAATAGTACCAAAATGCTATAATTGTGTGGTGTGAAAAAAGGCCATAGATAAATATATTAGATGATGTTATTATTTTATCCAGGTTTTAAATTGTGGCTTGGCCAAGTAAACCCACTGAATGACCTTGGGCAAATCATATTCTCTTAGCCTTAGAGGATGGCAATTGCAATGCCCTTCTGAAGAAACATGCCAAGAAAACCCTGTGAATGGTTCACCTCAGGGTCATCATAAGTCAGAAATGATTTGAAGGTGCATAATGACAATAACAACAATAAATATGTTATTATTTCAATAAATATGCTATTAAAAACATTCAGCTGTGGGAATCAAATGGTGGTGTGTTTTGCTTTATGTTTTGTTTGTGATATATATATATATATATTAGGATCATTAGGGGTTTAAAGCCATTCTACAGCTGGCTGCTCTGCCATGAGGTCACACTGGTCACCTGTTGCAAAAGCCCAGGTATTGGCTCTAACTGGAGTAAACCCACAAACACACCCCATTGTCCTGATTTGGCAGAGACAGTTCAGATTAATTCTTTGTTCTCCCACTTTTTCAGATGCCTTTAAAATGTCCCAGTTTTTCTCTCCTCCTACCACTTTTTCCTGTTGTCAGCTTCCTTCAGGAGATGCAAACTAATTTCAATCTGAAAAAGGCGTTTCCACTCATTTATCTTAGAGGGGGGAGAGGAGAGAAGGGGATAGATTCTTGCCCTTCCCAGTAGGCTCCAGGGAAAGCAAACTGCTGTAGACTCTCCTAAATGTTCTTTCTCTTTAAATTTTTTGTCATCTTGACCACACACGTCACAGTTTTCATCTGTGAAATGTCGAAGGGTATGGACCCACTGAATCAATGAAATTTGTGTAAGTGTTGATTTACCATGTTTGTTGATATAATTGGCCAACTCTAGTTAGGACAAACAATTGGTTTCTAAGCCACAAGTCCCACACACACATGTGCACTATATATTTATTAATTTACAATGCTGTACTCTGAACTAATCTAGCAGTTTACCAAAAATTCCCACAGCAAGGCTGATCTGACTGTGTGACACTGAACACTTGCAAACCAGGCCCCTATCTTTTCACCCTGATTGGGGAAGCGGAACATTTTGACTATTCCTCCATCCGTTACTCCAAAACAAGCATATTATTGTCTGACACACAAATCAGGGAGAGAGAGAGGGAGAGACACTGAGAGACAGAGATGTACTCTGCTAGGTCATCACAAATCTTTCTGTGTCACCTGCAGTCTTGTTTTATGGGAAGCATGATTGTGATAAAGTGCCATTACAGAAAAGGGGAGGGAGGTAATTCTGAAAATTAATCGACAGAAGAGAAATCGCATTAATGACTAGTAATGCTAGGCTGCAAGACTGTTATAAAAAAGGCATTAGATAAGAGCTTAGTAATTGGAACCATTACACAGGCTCACTCTGATGTCTTTTTTGGCCAGTGATGAATGCCACTTTCAGTGGTAATAATAACATTAAAACATCCATGTTAAGGCTGGCTACATTAACTTTTTGATAGACATAATACTACGCGATGATTTCTGATACCCGATTATGATCAAATGGTAGCCCTGTCTTCTGAAGCCTAATAATAACTCACTGGCTGCATTCCTGGAAAAAAAGGTATTTTAAGCATCTATATTATGCATTAAATAATGCTTAAAATGGACATTATTCTTGTTCAGTGGATAGGAGTGCGGGGGGGGGGGGGTACACACTGTAGCAAGCATAGTTTACGAATTTCAGAAACCATAGGGGAAAGGCATTGAATGTAGCAAATGTCCAGGGGGAAAGTTCTCAGGAATACTTCTACATACCTACATAACTTTAGGGGCCTAAATATCATAAAGGCACCAGATTGTATCTAATATTGGAAGGTAAAGAGGTTTACCCCTGGTTAGTACTTGTATGGGAGGCCACCAATGAATCCCAGAGGCTGTAGGCTAAATTTCAGAGGAAGGAATTGGCAACACCACCTCTGAGTATTCCCTGCCTAAGAAAACCCTGGAAAATTCATGGGGTCACCGTAAATCAACAGGCTACTTCAAGGCCACATACATACACACAAAGATACTTACATATGCCTACAAGTGCTGATTATAACCTTTAAAGCTCTACCTGGCTTGGGTTCAGATTATCTGAAAAACCGAATCTCCCTATATGAGCCAGCCTGAGTTTTAAGGTATTTAATGGAGGGGGGGGGGGGGGCTTTCTCTGTTTCAGTCACATGGCAGCAAGATATGTGAAATTTGTGTGCTGTGTTTTTATCTTATATTCTTTCAGTGATGTTTTAACCAGGAGACTTTGGAGTGTAACACACCCACTGCACCTGTCCTCTCCAAAAAAAAAAAACAAAAAACACAACCCCAAAACTCAAGCTGTTTGCCACAGAATGCCATCTAGGGGGTATAGAGGGCATTCTCCCTAAGGTTTGTGGGCCTTCAAGGACAGGAGAGGCAGCTTTTAAAAACATGAAGTAAGCACAAGTCACTACCTGTTTCAAAAAAGATCTCTCTTCAGAATAAATTGGCACTGGGGGGGGGATGTGGTAGCAAAGTCCCCACACCCTCAGAAAGCATTTTGGGGGGAAAGAATCGGAACTTTTTTTTCAATTATTTAGATCACTCCCCCATTCCTGGAACACATAAAGAATCCTGGTGGCTATGCATGTCCCCTAGGCCACTCTTGTCCAGCCCTCATATACCCTGTTTCCCCGAAAATAAGGCATCTCCAAAAATAAGACCTAGAAGAGGTATTGCTGAATTGCTAAATATAAGGCCTCCCCCGGAAGTAAGACCTACCAAACTTTTTGTATATAAATATATATACACAGTATATAATAAATGTTCGGGGTAAATCATATTGGACTGGATCGGAGGAGTGTGTGAGAGAGAGTGCATGTGCATGCAATACATTTTGGGGTTATTGTATTTATAGAGATGTTGCACTTCAGAAAGTGAGAACACTTGGAGGCCCAGCGGAAGGCACGACTCATGCATTAATGAGGCAGCAGGAAGACCAAATGATATTCTGCCCTCTCAAGGCACTTATACCTGGCAAATGAAGAATGACAACGTTGTGACTTTCTATGCACCCAGTGTGTAGGTGTTTACTAGATCACTTTGTTCTATTTCGAGCTCCTGGAACCAAATACATACTGAATCTTTCTCGAGCTTCCCATAATGCAGATGAAAACTATCAGTTCCCTTGCTTGCCAAGATCATTTAATGCATTTTGTCAACACAATCCAGTGGGGAGGGGAGAAGAAAAGATAGAGCCTGGGGGAAGTACTTTTCCACTGTTTTGGCAAATGCTTATGGGGTCATTCTTTGCAATCCTTTGTTAATCCTTTTATATCTAATTAATTAGCTTGGGACATTTTCAAAGTTACCAGTGGGATTCGATTTAAAGCCTTTACACCAGGTTTTAAACCTTCTTTGGGTGGAATGGAAACAGTCTGCCCTTTCCCCTTCTTTATTCCGGCTGGGTAAACAGATGGGTGGTTAAAATGTGTCAAGGGGGAATAAGTTCACTTCAAGGCCCTGTATACGCATGGCACTACCATTGCCATGAACTCTTAAGACATTTCCAGAACGTGGGGATTTGCCAGATGGAGCAAGGCAGCCAAAACGGAACTACCTCAGATGTTGCTGTCCTCACCTCAGGACATATTGCCATTATAAGGAATAAGTGGGACCTGCCACACAATGTGGCAGCATGGAGGAGTTTGCCATGTTTAGAAGGATCTGCCAGCAAAGCTTCTTCCAAGGCCCCCTCCCTGTGAGCCAGTTTTCTAATTTTTTTATCCAGCTGAGCAGATAACTGAACATGCTCAGAACTCATTTGGCTGTTTTTCCCCCTAGAGGCTTTGGGGTTTTACCTAGGCTCCTAATACTTTAGAACCACCACCTCATAGGTTGTGGATGATGCCATTTCAGATGCACAAGTGACCACCTAAGAACGAAGTCCTCTTCCAACACTCAAACCACTACAGGCTGCTGGTTTCCCTATACCATGCTTTCTCCATGTTTAAAGTATCACAGATCTGTTTGTATTTGCTTGCAGCAGACCTAACATGGCCCTATCCCACCATACATTTTTGTAAAAGTGTTACAGTATGTCAGTGTGGCAAGTCACCAGCATCTGAGAGAAATCAGCATAATGAATATTTTATTTATTTAGAATCATCAAATGCTACAATGTTCATTCCTGTATTCTGTGTAATCCTGCATTATTTGGAGAGCCTAGCCAAAAGGTCAGCCATGAGCAAAGATGCATGACAACAGAGGAAGGTTGCATAGCAAGTTTCCTTTCCTAAAACACATGTCTTTCTCCAGAAGGTTCTCCAGTTCAAAGGTATATAAATCACACTGAGGAAAGGATGGTTAACTTAGAAGAACCCCTCCATGATAATTTCAAGTCTCCTATTCAGTCCCTCCATTGTTTCTTCCCTTGGAGGTTAAGTATTGAAAAGATAAAAGGATAGATTAGGGGGGAAATATGTTTGCTCTGTTGAAGCAACAGTCACCTTGACTAGCTGAATTATGTAAAAGAGCCAGTGTGTCTGTGTGTGTTGTGCGTGTTTGTGAGTCACCAACACAAAAGCCCTTTGAACCAATACATTTGTTACTCTTCATGTTCTCTTCAGAAAATGTGTAAAGACAAAGTTCAAAGGGGAGAGAAAATGCTTTACAGAGGCCCTTGAAATCCTTCCCTTCTAAGTTCCTTGCTTAACTTCCTGTGAAGAACCATTTCTAGTTTTCAACAGGAAGTTTGGGTTAATTCAGAAAGAGCGGGGAAGATGTGGTAACAAACAGGAAGATTAATTTCCTGTCTCCCCAGGGGTTAGTAATACTGTTGGTTTTCTTTCTAAACTCTTTCCTGTGTCTTTCAAAGAACTTCCCTGAGGTGGCAATTGTGTAAACATTGCTCAAAACAGGGTAGGCTTGACTTTACTGTTCTCTTCCACCTATGGAAAGACAATCTATCCAACAATAATAAACGCTCAGAACAAGCAGAACATCCATGGCTCAAATGAACTGCTGAAGGATGGCTCTGAAGGCGGTACATTATTAATAAAATAAAATAAAGCAAAATACCTTGAGTGCTCTAAAACGTTCAGGCCCATACACTCATGATTGTTCCAGTCCTGGTATCTTACGCCATCAAAACTACAAGGTTTGTGAATCATACCTTTATGGAACAATACAGACTATGCTAATATGGGATGGCAGGAAAACATCCCAGAACAGGTATGGGGAATGTGTGGCCATACAGATGATATTGGAAATATCAAAATCTGTCATCTTCAGCGTTGACCATGTTGACTAGGGCTGATGGGAGCTACGATACCATAACATCTGGAAGGCTGCTTAGTCCCTACCTCCATCTCTAATTATTTTCTAATCCTATTTTCTAGCCAATAAATTCTACTGCTCCCTTGTTATACTTTAACATCTTGTTGCTGCAATTTTCAGGGGAAGAAGCAGAAGCCAACTCTAGATAAGAATCACCTCCATTCGACAAAACAACAGTCCTGTAGCAGTTCCAGCAATGGTGGGAATCTTAGGGCCTGAACAGACTGCCCCTAAGGAGTGGACTGCAGCCACCCCTTTCAGCACCAGTGACCACATGGCCCTAATCTGGCCTTTCCACAGCACCAAAAGGAGTGCCAGATGGTGTCGCTGTGGCGGCAAAGGCACCCTTTCTGCAGCAAAAAGGAGCCACTTTTTGCGGCTCCTTTTTGCGCTGTAGAAATGCTAGATTGGGGCCACAGCATGTAATTGCTGCAGCACCAATCCAGCTCTGAAAGGAGCAGCAGCAGGCCACTCCAAAGAGATGGTCTGTTTGGCCCCTAACTGAAAGAAAGAAGCTGGTAACATGAGCTTTCATAGACTTGAGTTTACTTCCATGGATGCATAGGAACTATACCAGCTTCTTGCTTTCATTTAGTCCCACAGGTTCTACTAGATCCCTTTGCATACTGATTTTCCAGAGTGACATGGTTTTGTGAAGTTGAAGGCTTCCATGGCCGGCATCCATAGTTTTTTGTGGGTTTTTCAGGCTATGTGGCCGTGTTCTAGAAGAGTTTATTCCTGACATTTCAGCAGCATCTGTGGCTGGCATCTTCAGAGAAACATTTCTCTGTTGCTGGTGAAACGTCAGGAATAAACTCTTCTAAAACATGGCCACATAGCCCAAAAAACCCACACACACACAAAAACTAACATGGTTTTGTCTTTGAATTAAATCCCTGCATTAAAATCAGAGGTGGCAGCATAAGAGGGAGCTAGACACTTATCCATCTTACCTTTTACACAGTTCCACATCCTGCAGACCTCTGGAGAGGTCCTGTCATACAGATTATTGTTAAACATTATGACAGTTACAAAAGGGGTTATTCTATTACTGCAGTCCACATCAGTTCCTCATGCTTGTTTGTTGTTGTTTTTTAAATTGTTGTCAAACTGCTATGCTAAAGTGCCTCAGTGGCATTAGGACCCAGACTTTGTCTGGTACATATTCAAACAGGGGAAGGCAAACTGGACTTTCTCACTCATTTTTTCCCAAAACCTTTGTACAACTGAATGGCATAACAGAGACTTTCTAGGAGTTATTGATTGGCTAGTCACCATGATTCACTCAATACAAACAAAACTTTTCTACTCTGAGAGGCTTTTCAGAATAGATGTAATGGAGCACTAACCATAGGTTGTCTTGCTGCTTTTTTTTCTTCTTCTTGGAACAAAATGGATTTTAAATAGTCTTAGTTCTATAGATTGTTTAATTGTTTTTTTAAAATAACATTTATATATTTTACTGAAATTTTGCATGTATTTTATTCTCTGTTGGTTGTAATATTTTGTAAGACATCCTTTGTCCAAATATTGGGGGAAAGGTCTAGAGATGTAGCTTTGTTGTTGGTATTTGCCTTCAAGTCAGGATAACCCTCTTAGGGGGTTTTCTTGGCAATACTTCTGCAGAGGAGGCTTTCCATTGTCATCCTCTGAGGCTGAAAGAATGTGATTTGCTAAAGATCAGCCACTGGGTTTCCATGCCCAAGGAGTTTATCACACGAAGGGAATTGGAAGTATAATCCAATGGCAATCTGAATGCAATCATGGGGTTTCGTGTGATTGCGTGAAAGCTGATCACACACATTTTCGGGCAAAGGGAAGTCCTTCCGAACGCAATTGTGGGGTTTCACGTTTTTGTGTGAGAAACTATCACATGCAATTTTGGGCACTGGGAGGCAATTTTGGGCAGTTTTGAATGCAATGCAGTGTCAATACACAATCAAGTAAATTCGCTGAACTAGCGAATTTACTCAATTCCAAACTGGCCTCACTTCCATTTCTTTCGAAATTGAGAGAAATTCTTCCCATGTGATAAACTCCCAAGTGGGGATTCAAACCCTGGTCTCTAGAGCCACAGTCCAATGCTGAAACCACTACAAAACATAGGCTCTCTCTCACTATGGTGGACAAAACATTTTGTAAATGAGGTTTCCATAATCATTTCACTTTTGTATTATTTTAATATTGGAGAGTCACCTTCATGAACGTTCAAAATGAAATAGTCAAGAGGACAAAATGGAGTTAATAAGAATTCTGTCCCTCCCCCCTCCAATTAAATGTTCCTTCAGTCCCCAGCATTGCAGTAACTTAGAAATACAGTAACACCAAAAATCCACCAAACAGTGATATGTTTATTGGACCAACCAAAATGCACAATATACATGTTACAAGCATTCGAAGCTCTGTTGGCTTCTTCATCAGGTAAGGTGTTTAAAAGGTGTTCTTAACACCTTGCCTGACAAAGAAGCCAGTGGAATTTTTGTGCATTTTGGTTGGTCTAATTAAGATAGCACTGTTTCTTTTTGATGTTATTGGATTTGCATGGATCTCGGGTGGTGCAGTGGTTAAATGCCAGTACTACAGCCACAGTGTTGTGGGTTCAATACCAGGGTGCCAAGATTGACTCAAGGCCTCTATAGACAGGCAAGAAACATCAGCAACTGGATGGAGTGGGGGTGTGGTGACCCCATGCTGCATGCCTCTAATCTGCCCAGATGCCGGTGTCATGCCATATGCCCAACCAAACAGAGAGCAGCATCATGCCATTTCTTTGGTGCAGCATTTAGACATGCTGTGCTGAAGAAACACAGAAATGCCAACACCACCACAGCAAGGGCAGCTTTTTGCCATTCTAAAAAGGAGTAGCATTTTGCTGCTTCTTTTTAGAGTGGCAAACTGCCAGATTGGGGCTGTGGCGTGCAGTTGTTGTGGCTCCAATCTGGTGCTGAAAGAAGCAGTGGGATGCCGCTCTATCGGGGTAGTTTATTCAGCTCCTCAGACTTCCATCCTTTCGTAGGCCGATAAAATGAGTACCCAGCTTGTTGGGGGCAATTGGCTGGGATCCCCAGCTCCCTATGTCATTCCTCATAGGGCATGGTTTCCAGACCCTTCACCATTTTAGTAGCTCTCCTTTGGACACGCTCCAGTTTTTCCACATCTTTTTTGAATTGTGGTGCCCAGAACTTCACCCAGTATTCCAGGTGGGGCCTGACCAAGGCAGAATAGAGAGGCATTATTACTTCCCTTGATCTAGACACTATTGATGGATTTGACAGCACTCTTCCATTGTTGGACCATATGCAGCCCTTATGCAGCCCATGCTTGTCTCATAGCTTTTCAAAAACAGGATTTTCCCATCCTTGAAAAGATATGGGGTAAGATCAGGTTGCATATGGGCTACCTATGGCCCAACCATGGGAGAGTGCAGTAAGATCTATCACTGAGGATTAAATATGTGCCAATCCCATTGGGGATAGTTGAATCCAAGTCCTGTGTGATAATCTCTTTAGAGACAACACTCAAACTACTATATAATCCTGCCTATGATGTAATCCACATATCCTCCATTTCGTCCATCCTACCATGTGCATAGGTGCCTGTGTGGGTTTTATATATAGGCTTTTTGCACACAGGATTCTTGAGCATGTGGAGTCCAGGGGTAGGATTAGGAAGCACTGGCCCAAATCGCCTAAACACCTACTCATTCCTACCTCATTGGACCTTTGAATGCCTGTTGTAAAACACAAGAGAGTTCCATGTGTTTGATCTGACTGTGCCAACTGGTACAGAGCTCCAGTTTCATGAAGTGAAAGGCTGCCGTCTTAAGCACACTTTACAAGGTTGTCAGTTCCATTGAGCACATTGGGACTTTGCTTCTGAATAAAAATGTTCAGGGCTGTACTGTAAACAAAGCAGCCCAGTATGCAAGATAGACCCTTTGCTCTACTGGCCAAAGGCCACTGTCTACACAAAAGGCGGATTGATGTGCTATTTTCTAGCAAAGTCTCCAGCCCCTTCTTGGCTTTGGGCTTCCCATCTAAGGCTCTCGCCGTGTTTAGTAAGAGCAACAGGAAAATATTTCTGCCTTATGGTTACAATAAGAACATGATTGTTCACATGGGACTGTGGAGTTCTAAATTTATCCCATCTCTGATTTGTCTAGATCGTTCTTGTTAACTCAGTATGTGTGTCTGTTTAAAACTAAATGTGCCTTAATGCCATATCCTCAGCCAGGATCTGAAGGACCCACAGCTGTGTTATTCTGCTTAAGACTGCCATAAGAAAGACATTATGAATCTAGCCAGTGCCATTCCCTCCCACATAGTTGGATATAGTTTCAGTGTGGAAAGAATAGGACATTAGGAAGGTTGTACATTTAAGGGAGACTTTTGCAGTTTTCTTTCATTTCGCCCCTCTTCCAGCCTTCTTCCAAGGAAATCCATCTGGTGCACAAGGTTTCCCTCACCCACATAATACTTATAACAATGTTATGAAATACGTTAAGCTGAGATATTAAGAGAGGGGCAGGCCAAGATCATCTAGGGTGCATCTACACTGTGGAAATAATGCAGTTTGATACCACTTTGAATGCCATGGCTCCATCCTACAGAATCTTGGGATTTGTAGTTTTGTGGGGCACAAGCCTGCTGGTAGAGAAGGCTGAAGACCTTGTAAAATTAGAAATCCCAAGATTCCATAGAATGGAGCTACAGTACTTAAAGTGGTATCAAACTGCATTATTTCTACAATGTAGATGCACCCCTAGTGCATCATGCCTGAGAGGCCACTTGAATCTGGTCTGCCTTCCCTTACTTCAGTGTTGTAGCCACTACTCTACACTAGCTGTTAAGATTTATCCAGAAATGGGATGGAAAATTATCCCATAACAAATGAGGTGGGGAAGGAATTAAACCTCAATTTTCTCCCCAAACGGACTTTGTGTGGGTCACCATATTCATAACCAGTACATTCTTTAAGAATGCTATACAATATTAAATTCAATTCAGTTGAAAATAAAAATAAAATAGAAAATTTGGAACTAAATTCTAGTAATTAAACATAAATGCAACAGGGCCACACAATCTGCACCACTTTTCCCTTTTTCTAGGGCTGTCATCTTTTCTCTTAATGGGGGATGTCTTCCTTTAGCAGCTGTATGACTGGCAGAAATTCAAAAGGGACAGTACAGCAATTTGTAACTGTGATATAAATATTTGACCTGTTGAACTTCTGCCTGTTGTCCAACTATTAAAAGAATAGGGCTTCCACTGATAGTATAGCAAATGTAATTGCAGCAAGCTGAGTTTTAGGCTTCATCTACAGTTTCACACTGTTTTGAGTGCCATGGCTCAATGCTATGGAATTCTGGGTTCTGTAATTTTGTGAGCTAGTTTGCTTTCTCTGTCAGAGAGCTCTAATGCACAACAAACTACAAACTCCAGGATTCCATAAGATGTAGCCATGAGAGTTAAAGTGGTGTCAGACTGCACTAACTCTGCAGTGTGACATCATCCTTAGTTAAGCCTTACAGCAGAGGGAAGAGAGGAGTGGCAAAGTTGTGGCAGAAGCCCAGGGGACATTTGTTGTTTCATGCTGCTTGAATTTTGACATCCTGAGGGGAAGGTTTTCTCTGGGTCTTCCTACCATCACAGGCACAGTTGGAGAAGATGTGTGACAGACCATTCTCAGTGGCAGCTGAGGTTGCCCCCCCCCCTCTCTATTTTCATTTCACCAGCAGGCTAAGACTTTTCTGTTTATTCAATCGTCCCTCCTAATTTGCGAACTTGGAAAATGCAAATTTGATTACTTGCAAGGTGTTTCCTGACCACTTCCATGCCTGGAACAGTTGATCCAGGCATTGGAGGGGTCAGGAGAGAGCTCCAGCACCTCCTCGTACCTCCCCTCCAATGCCTGGAATGGGTGCTCCAGGCATGTCAGGGGTGGAGAAAGACCCCCGTGGGTCTCCTCTAGACCCCTGCCATGCTTGGATCACCTGATCCAGGCATGGCAGGGGGGGAGATCCCTGCGGGTCTCCTCCGGACCCCTGCCATGCCTGGATCATTTGATCTAGGCATGACGGGGGAGACCCCTGCAGGTCCCCTCGAGACCCCCACCCTGCCTGGATTGGGTAATCTAGGCATGGCAGGTGGGGGGGGGAGACCCCTTCGGGTCCCAAATTCAGCATTGGAGGCAACAGGAAGCTGTTCTGAGAGAAAAGTCCAGGCGATAAAATCAGCCTAACTTTCAAATTTAAGCCAAATTCGGAAGAGGTAAGTCAGGCACCAGAGGCAGTGCAATAAGCTTTACTGTGATGACCCTAGGATGAGATTTTTTAGTAGATACATGCAAAATTGTGCTGCATACTTGCTTCTGAGAAGATGGTCATAAATGTCATGAGATGTCCTACTGGGATGTATAGGACCAGGCTGCTGACTGCACCCTTACCACACATACTGTTAAAAAATAAGCTACCTATATTTGATAGTTAATCTCAAAAGGGCAGAAATCTTGGAGACCGAGGCAGGATATCCATTCAATAGCAGGATGCATTCATTCATTTGAATCAACTAAACACTTTTAAGTTTTGAAGAACTATTTCTAATGTTGAATGATAAAGAATTTTTAAAAAAGAAAGAAAGAAAAAGAAGAGCTGCTGATCAAACCAGAGGATCAATTAAACAAGAAAATGGGAGGTTACTGACTGGATCTTCTGATCCTGCTGTCCTATAAGCAATACATTTAGCCAAGTGACTCAGATCCGGTAAGTGAAAGCTCATGCTTCCTCCTTGTGCCCCTTTTCTCTTTGGAAATCACCCCTCCTAAAAGAAAAGAAAAAAACTATACAGGTTGAGTATCCCTTATCCAAAATGCTTGGCACTAGAAGTGTTCCATATTTTGGATTTGGGGGATTTTGGAATACCTGTATTGTATATACATAATAATAATGAGGCTGGAGAGAGTCTGAGGATCTGTGAAACAGCGGGAATCTAAGCAAAATGCTTGGCACAAATCCATGCCTCCTGCCATTTCATAGATCCTTGTGTCTCTCTCCAACCTTGCAAATATAGTACAGGTATCCAACTCAAAATGTTTTGACTTTTGGAGTATTTCAGATTTTTGAATTCCAGAAAAGAGATACTCAGCCTGTATAATTTTGTCCTAGAGGTAGCCAGATAAGGTGGCCATGTGAAATGTAGGCAGGGCCCTTATTCTTTTAGTAGTTACGCAGAAGAGGGGTTTCAGCAGGTGAAGCCTGAATGACAAGCTCCACCTGCTGAAATTCCTTCTTTCACACAGTTGTGAAAAGTAGTGCACCTCTGTCCACTTTTTCATGTACCTCCTTAAATGACTTGGATCCATGTTAAATTAGTTGCACTCAAAATCCTTTTCAGTTCTTTGGGAATTAAGTGAAACCATTCCCCAGCTCTTTGGAATTCTTTCCCATGGAGCTCAAGTACATTTCACTTATTTTGGAACCAACCCTCTATGACTGGTGCTTCTTCATAGTAGCCATGGCAGCTGGTGACTTATATGTCATTGGAGCAAGGAATCCACTCTCACTTTTAGGCCCAACTTTGGAAGGATCTGTCTAAAATCCTGAATCTATTTGGGTAATAGGATAAAGTTCAGACCAAACCCCAGAGAGGATCCATTGCCATCTTGCCATAGAAGTTATCTGCTACCACTGTTAATCTGAAGAAGTGCCAAGTATAGAGGGTTAGATCTAGAATGATAGTCACCAGCCCCAGTCAGCTTGTTACACTGAGACAGAACGAATTGAACGTTGCTTTTTTTCTCCCTTGACCATGGAGAAGCCACACGTCCATGGCTTCCCTTTTACATCTGCATAAAGTTTTGAAGCTCATTTCATGCTTTAAAATATTTCGATTAAAGGTGCTCTAGCTGTGCAGTTAGAAGAAGGCTTTAGTAGTAAGTGAATAGCTGCCTTTCTGATCTTCACTCGTGTTCTTCTGCACTGATCAGTCAATACTCTCCAGTGGGCAAGGCTCTGCTGGTTAATAGGGGACATTGAAAGGAAGGGTGGGAGGGAAGGAGGAAGGCTCTTCCCTTTCTGGTGGCTTTTCATTTGGGTCTCTACTCTGAAACCCAGACTTTGTCATCGTCTGCCAAAGGGGGAGCACAGGCAGGCCTGCCTTTCAGAAGAACTGTAAATATCACACACTAGCAAACTGTAAACTTGTCCTGCGTGTCTAACCAGTTGAAAAGGAACTGACTGCATTCCAGCTGGCATCCCCACAAGTCTTCAGACTGGCGTTATTTATTCAAGGTAAAAGGAAGAAGAAGGAAAAAAGAAGCACAGGGGGTGGGGAGGGAAGCAGAAGAAGCAGCCTGGGGTTTCCACTGGAGGATGCTGGCAGACAGCAGATCTCCAGGTCTCCTATGGCCAATAAAGCGCCTAATAAAAACCATGCTTTCTGGCTTTGTAGCCAAAGTTGTTCATGCTGTGTACCTCTGAGGAACCAAATCCAGACCAGGCCTATAGCCTGAGGCAGACTGAGCACACAAAAAAACAGCCCCCCCTTTTTTTTCTTTTTTCTTTTTTGGAACAGGGCAGGACTAAAGTTAGCATTGCTCAGGTTTATTAGATGAGTTCAGATTAACTTGCACTGTTTAAGAAACATTTTCCAAGACAATCTCTTTCTCACACACACAAACACATACAGACCCAATGAATTTACCTAAGTCAGACAAAGAAGAATCTCCCATCTGATAAACTGCTGGTAAATTATCTCCAGCACAATGGGAAAATGAAGAGACACCTCTTAAACTTCAACCCAAAATGTATCTGTGGCCTAAATAATATAAAGATACCAGATCTCATCTGATCTTGGAAGCTTAGCAAGCCCATCCCTTGTCAGTACTTGGATGGAGGCCACCAAGGAATACTAGGTACCATAGACTATATTTCAGAGGAAGGAACTGGCAAAACCATCTCTGACTATTGCTTGCCTAGGAAAATGCTAGAAAATTCATGGGGTCACCATATGTCAACGGAAAACTTCAAGGCATATACACACACATCTGAGCAAGCTGGTGAAAGCCTATGCTGTAATTAATTGTATGTCTTTAATGAGGATGTGGGGAATATTAACTTTTTTTTTCTTTCTCAGCAAGGAAGGCCTCAACATATCAAGATACTACACTGATTTTTTATATAGCCCACTATGAGAATGTTCATCCTTAAGTAAGATTTTTTTTTCCCCATATTTGTTGGACTTTGCACCAAAAAATGCATTTTTCACAAATGCTTTATATGAAAATGTTGGTTTTTCCACACCAAAATTTACATTTTAAAATATTTTATTAAAAAATAATCATATTGTAAATTCTATCCTACAATCATAAGCAAAAAAACAAGACTGCAACAAACAAGTGCTCACCATGAAAGCTTCCAGACTGTTATTTGCTGGGATGTTGGTCCATATTCAGAATTTAAGACATATATGCTATGAATTGCTACCATGAAGCATGAGAAGTACCTTCAGTGATATTGCCCTTAACAGGTGAAGTTTAAGCATCAGTTTCTCCCATGGTGCAAGCATACAAACTTTGTCAGGCCATCAGTAGATAGATAAACCTTGAAGTCTTCCATGTCCTTGCTATGTCTCTCTTGCTGCACACAGAGATATAGAAACAATATCTTTGTGTAAAACATTTTGATTTGTAAAAGGTTTACCAAAAGCACGGAAATGTGAAAAATCATTTAAAAATTGTGCTACAACTCTTGTAATCTCACCCAGTGGTAAGAAAACTTTTGAAAATTTTCATTCTTATGTGCAAAAACAAAATAAACAACATTTACATCTGTCATCTTTAAGGCAGTAGAAGATCCTCAAACATGATGACCTAACATCCTCCTTTTCCAGGACACATCCTACATTTAAAACTTCTGTCATGGAGGAATTCCAAATGTCCTTTACTTTGGGCATGACTAGGAAGCCTATTAAGTAACATCACCTTTGGTGTTCCCCTCCAAGCAATTTGTCTTTTTGGCAGCCTGTCCTTGCTGCAAATAGGGGGATAAGCACAAGCCGGATCCTTGTAAAGTTTGTTTTTCCTAGGAGCAACAGCAGACAAGACTTGTCACCAGAGCTCAGGGTGCATTTGTTACTTGGAAGAGGGAAGGACAACAAACGTGTTAGGCAATGGGCTGGCTGAGGACACATGCGAATGTTGAAAGTGTTCCCCCCCACACACACACACCTTAATTTCAGCACAATGGACAAATAAGAGGAAGATTTTAAATGTCAATTCAGTCAAGAGTTTGTTGCTAGCAGAGTACAATTTTAAGCCTTTGTCTTGCTCAGAGTTCTGTAAGTATATTGCAAGCCAACAAGGCAATTTAATCAAGATGAACTCATCAAAAAATATGTTTGAGTACATAATAAAATACAGTATGTGTAATATATCTGTAAATAAACTATATGAAGTGAATTTAGATTTATATTAGTGTTCTTAGCTTTTATTTTGTAATCCACTACATTTTTTCTTGAATGTCCAACATCTTGTGGTGCCTTGTCCTCCTTTGTGGTTACGGCATCTGTTCACCCTGTCCTTGATTGGTTTTGTAGCCACAAAGCAAAATGGGTACCCAGTACAGCATGTGAGCAAGAGGTACCAAGTATTACTTGGTACATTTTGCATGTGCTCAGAGGTACTCCCACACTGATAAATTTCATATTTCCCAGGTTGGTTTTATAGATTCTAGAGCTGTGTCAGTGTGTCTTATGTTTACATACAAACTTGAGTACTGCTCATACAACAAGGAAGCAGACTTTGCAACAAGTTATGATGTGAGGCCCATTTTGGGCAACTCTCGTATCCTGTCTATAGCACAGTCCTATTCACGTCTACTCAGAAGACAGACCCATTGATTTCAAGGGAGCTTACATCCAGAAAATGATTACAGTCTGCATCCTTAGCAATGTAAGCTATTGATTCAATAGCTCACCACAGTATCCTCTAATGTCATATATGCTACCACTTGATAGAAATGCTTCAGCACTGACATCATCAGTCAAGGAAGCCCTCTTCTGTACAAGAGAATGAATGGCTACAAATGGAACATTAAACAAGGGAAGTTACAGAAGCCTGTGAAGGACCAGTAAGACACCCACGCAGCTGTCTCTCCATGCCACCACTGCCTCTCTGTGCCCCCATAATTGCCTCAAAGGACAAGTACAAGGAGAAACCAAAGAACTGGAATTCATGAGGAAACAGAAATGTATTTCTCTCAGTTGAGCAAAGATTGGAGTCATTCTCAGGCACTAGGAGGGAAAGTTACCATGTCTCCCTGTTAAAAGTAACGTTCCATTCAGTACAGGTTGAATGTGCCAAGAATCAAGATTCCACTTCCCCCCATTATCTTACATCTCACTTTGTTAAGAGGATTTTACACTGTATATTTCAGCACCTGTCTACACTCATTGCTTTCTCAGCCCACATCTCATAGACAATGAATTCTGTGCATATTTGTAAATGTGATTTTTTTTTTTTTTAATATTCTGTGTTTGGGGGCTGGATTAAATTTTTACAAAGGAATTTGTAAAGCAATCAATGCTAGTTGGATTTACTGTCCTATGCATTTCAACATATGTAGACTCTGAGCTTCTCATCACTTGTATCTAGTGAAGTCTATCCCTTTTCTAACCTAACTTGTTCCCAAGCACTCCAGAATTCCTTACACAGGGGTTATTCACTCCTCTCTCTCTCTCTCTCTCACACACACACACACACACACACACACCATACCTGTGAGGAAAGTTAAGCTGACGGATAGTCCCTGACCCAAGATCACCCAATGAGTTGCCTAACAGTGCTAGGATTCATGTATACAGGCTCTTGTACAAATGTTGCCTATGATAGTTTGTGACACAACAAATCCTCAAGTCTCTATGGTGTCATGGTAGATTTTTTCCATTAGGTTGCTACAGACAAATATGGCTGCACACTTGGGTTGCCAGATCCCAGGGCGTGGCCTTGAGTCTCTCTTTTTTTTTTCTCCAGGTGAGAGATGAAAGTGTAAATTATCCAGTTTTGCTGAACCCGCAGTTTCAGGAAAGAGTAACGGGCAAGATGCAGATCTCCAGCTCAGCCAGTAGACTAGCAGATTGCTATAGTATGCAAAGTTTAATCAATTTGTTGCTGTAATTTGCAAAGAATCTCGGATGGGGAGGGGGTCTATGTATTAATTAGCTTCTTCCATTCCAGCCAGTTGTTGTGGCACCAGGGTTTTGTTCTGCATCCAGCCTCTCGATAAGAGCAAGTAGGCTAGATTAAATGCATCTTATCCCCTCATTTCACCATCTGGGAACAGTCCCTTTAGTTAAGATTTCTCTCTTACTATCCAAATAGCAAAATATGTTGTGTGTGTGTGTGTTAATACATAACACTTAATGACAGTATCAGGGACTATCCCTAGGTCTCAGGTTTTAGCCTGGAAATCTCATGGGGAAGAGAGAGATTAAGAGAGAGGAGGACTGAGGAATGGGGAAGCAAAAACATTCTTTGGGGGAAGGGATTGCTGGGAGAGACATCCAAAGTAGCTTGGATGATTCGTGCTGCAAAGTCTGAGATGGTATTTTGATTCCAGTCCTACAGCAAGGCCAAGTGGGGGCAGATGACACACTCCTTCAAAGATGCCTTTCACTTCAGCACAACACATCCTCTGTGTGCCCAGAGAGGCTTTCTGGAATGAATGAAAATAACCCTCTCCAGTGTGCTTCATTGTATCCTGAGCACAAACAAAACAGCTACAACAGCAGCCGGGAGAGTTCCTCTAGATCCATGCTCTTCCACAAGGAAGAAATTATTAATCAATAAACTGGAAAGTTAGTCCAGGTAAGAGGGTTTGCCCAGGTAGAAGATGGAGAAGATATCCAAGTTAACCAACCAATTTAGAAGAGTCAAAGAAACAAGGACTCTTAAAACCAGAAGACAGGGAAGATTCATTTGCTTTGGTTAAGGATGAGTTAAGTTATTCTTGCTTATACTATGACTGCACATCCCCTGCCAGTTCTTACAGTTTTTCCTCCTTACATAAAGAAGCAACATAACTGTCCCAAGAAAAGACAAATAGGCATTGTGATCTCTAGTTGGCAACTGTGTATGTTTTTGCATATGAAAGATTATCATTTTCCCTTTTTAAACAAGTAGGGCAGTTATGTTGGGAGAGAGGCACCAGACTCTCTTTCCCGTCTGCCCCTGTTGCCCTTTAGTTTTTCTGATGTGGCACACAGCCAACACTACCACTAGGAATAGATCTTGAAGTCCACAGGGCCCCAAACAGTCACCACCACAATCAGCTCATGGCAAAACTGCATCCAAAATGTTGGGTTGCCAGGTCAGCAGTAACCTATACCTAAAGATTTCATGGAGCAAGTCAAGTGTGGACTGGGAGGGAAACCAAATTGATTCTTAGCCTGTTGACTGTGGAAATGGAAACACAGTAGATCCAGGTAAATAGGCCTGGAATGTAGCACAAACTGGTTAGCCCAGAGCCAGGAAGCAAAGAAGGAACTAGTTTTTATGGCTTGGCAATGGCCGAATCGTATACCCAGCATCTGTAGTGATTGCTCCTATTCCCACGAGGCCTTTCCCACAGCCCACATGGCCAATGGAGAATTTTTCCAAGCCTTGAACTACTACTGTTGCTGTTGCTACTGCTTCTGCTTCTAGAACTTTTCCATCAAGAAGGTTCATGAATTGCAACAGTTTCCCAAACTGCCAAATGTAGTCAAAACAATATTGTAAAAACAGCAAATATTGAAACACATGTAACAGGGACTTGCTTGCATTTAGTGCCTATTCAGTATGAACCTATCACAATTTTATACCAAACTACTATCATTTCCTCCCAAAGAATCCTGGGATTATCATAAGGATAGGTGCTGTAAATTCTTTTTCAGATATCCCTAGTTGCCTCACCACCACCACAGAATGTGTGCCTGCATACACATGCACACGCATAATCACAAATTAGAACTATAGCTCCAAGAGTTTCCTTTTAAGAGAGAAAGATTGTTAAATTGGTTTAAGTAGTTCAGCTTCTTGGTTTACCATATATACTCGACTATAAGTCAACCTCTTGTATAAGTCAAGGGCAGGTTTTAGGGCCAAAATGGTGTATTTTGATATGGCCCAGGGATAATTCAAGGGTAAGATGTAGGGGCATGCAACAAAGGATCTAAATGATAAATCAAATAAAATTATGCCAAAGAACTTACAAAATTCTGGCAGGCATAACTTTGGGTTTACCCTAAAGGCTAGATAGATGAGTAGAGGGGATTCAGTGCTTCCAGGACACATTACACTCTTGCCTTTCACCAGGGGATGGTTCCCTTTTTTATAAGAGTTAAAGTACAGTATTTACATTGACCCGTGGATAGGTCTACCCAGGTTTTGGGGGTCAATTTTCTGGCTAAAATTTCTAGACTTATACATGAGTATATACAGTAACTATATTGTGTAAATGGGAGCTTCTGGGACTCATATTGATAGCGTACAATCCTGACACCTTAAGACAACAGTGGGCAAAGTGTAGCCTTCCAAATATTGTTGGATTGTAACTCTCAGCAAGCCTTGCCAGGATAGACAATAGTGAGGAATGCTGGCATTTGTAGTCCTCAAAAATACGGACAGCCACCTTTGCCCACTCCTGCCTCAAAGCAAGCCCCAGTATTTCATTGAGGAGAAGAAAAAGAGGTAGCAATTCAGCGAAAATAATGCAAACGACACCAAAGGAGAAAGAGAAGGAGAAGAAAGAGGGGAAGAAGGGGGAAAGAAAGACAAGAAAAGCCACAGCAAAAATCTGAAGAACAGAAAGAGAGAGAGACATAAATAGTTCCTTTGACTGTTTATCAAACTCAGGAAGGAAATGGGACTCAGACAGAGAAATACAAAGTTGCTGACCCATCATATGACACTCCCTGACAGGAACAACAAAAAAAGGCAAAACCGCAGCACACCCACGCAGGAAGCAACAAGGAAGGCCTTGAAAGGAGCTGAGGACACCGCAGCCCCACCCCGGAGGTGGCGAGTCTATCAGAATTGTTACTGAGAGATTAATTTTTTAAAAAATACACATGAAACAGGTTTCAGAGTGGAGGAAGGAAGTTCTTTTCTTCACCACATGTTTCTAGCCTTAGCACACTGAGACAATGAGTGGCTTCTTTTTACTGATATACTTATTTATCAAGCTTGATTCTTACATGCCTTAGGTATAGATGACATATTAGTTTATATGCAAAGGGATCTTGCAGCACCTTTGCATACTGATTTTTCCAGACTGAAACGGCTATGACTCTGAATATTAATTTGTATGCATTTAAATATGTCTTTAAATATGCAATATTCCATGTGAGGTCTGACTAAAGCAGAATAGAGTGGTACTATTACTTACCTTGATTTGGACAGTATACTTCCATTCTAGGCTGCATCAAAAGAAGTATAGGTTTCTTCATATTTATTTATTTATTTTTAATTCTGACAAGTATTCTTGCATCCAGTCAGCAGAATACAAAGGAAACAGATCCACACACTTTTTGACAGCAGCCCTTCTCAAATGCTTAAGAAAAAGTGACAGGATCATTATTGATGAGTTCACAGCTCTCCCCAAGGCCAACTGGGGTCCATTGGTGACCATTTTCTTCTCCTGCCATCTCATCCCACCTCCAGGCTAATAGCACATCTGCACTGCTAGACACGCCAGTCATTTTAATCCACTTCAAGGTGAGTTTGGAGGTAACATTCAACATTGCCATGTCTGCTCCTAGCTAGTGAACCAGTTTGCCATGTGCAGGAAGCTGCCGTCTTAAAAGAAAAGGGTGTGCACCACAAAGAGTGGCATGGCCATCGGCTGACCAGTGGATTAGGGACACTTGGGACATGAACACTGATGCCACTGACTGTCCAGACCAATTGTCAGGAGTACGATCTGATGTGGCTTTTGTAGGTCAAAAGTGAAGTGGTGTGTGGAAAACAAAAGGCTCACCGAATAAATGTGTAATTTCTACTGGGGTGGAAGTAGTTGCTCCATGCCGCTCAACAAATATTAGCCCAACAGGTACCTTGTATTTATTGTACCTGTGGGCAAGTTTATTCACCCTGTTTATGACTGCCAGAACAAAGGCTTCAGAACAATAGCTGTTTGGATAGCCTGATATATAGTTGTATGTAATTCATCCATGTAATGGATAGCCTGATATATAGTTGTGTGTAATTCAAGGTCATAAGGAAGAGATGTATGTATCTATGTAATGTATATATACAATGTTTTCCTGTTTAAAAAAAATTGTTATTAATTGAATGAATGGGGTAGAATGAGGAGATAAAAATATATGAGTACACAGACAAAGTGTAGAAAACAGAAAACACATAAATTGTAAATATGTAAGTGTAAAATATGGAAACAAATAAGAGTGTAAAAAAAAAACAGATAAGGGCAGACAGCCGGGCATGATTAAAAGATGAAAGATTCTGTAGATAGGGATTACAATTTTTCTTTTTTAAGAGTTTGTGATTAGTAAATAATGAGGTTTTGAATATATCTGCTCAGCTGAGGAAGTTTAATATTTAGTGTTTGTATGTTTGTATGTATGGGTGTTAGTATGTTATTTGATATGTGTTTTAATGATATGTCAATAAAATATATTTTTTAAAAAAAGAACAATAGCTGTTTGCCCTGAGTGCAATGAAAAAAGGATCACAGAGGGAAACACATCCTTCTCCGACATTAGGGCGGAAGATTGTATCATCTCCGCAGCTGACTTGTCTTCCTGACTTCTTTGTCTCATTGATGATGATGTGTTCCATAGCCAATTCACATAGTACTGAAAGATAATTAAAACTGGAAAAACACAGGGCTATTATTTGTAAAACAACCACGGATCCTGAGCCTGGTTCAGATCAGGAATTCTGAGAACTTCACTGTCCTCTGACTTGACCATGTCAAATTTCATGCAGTGCTTGTATGTTTTTTTTTTAAATCCCACATCGGAACTGTTGAACCGATATGAAAGGGTTCATACCATAGGAAGAAGGCCTATCTTAGCCTAACCCCACTATAAGAAGTCCAAAATTGTCATGTAGAGTGTGCCAGTTTCTTCTACATGTAATTCTGAAGTAATACAGGCCTGATCTAGATTAGCAAAAAGAAGTGTGTTCATGGCTGCATGAAAGTCTAGCCTTTAGATGAGAAAAAGGGGAAAGTGTGCCATGAAAATGATTTTGGGTTTTTTTTTTTGTTTTTTTTTTTTTTTTTTTTTTTTTTTTTTTTGCATTTTAGGGGAGAAGAAGCACCTTTAAAAAGGTGCTGGTTTTCCTAGCTTCTTTTTTAAAAACTGCGGAACAGCGCAGCTCCATCTAAGCTGCTTAGCATTAAGGAAAAGGCAACTTCATGTCACACTTTCCTGCCAATCTAGAAAGCCCCATAGTTATGTGAGATAACAGTTCTACTTCTGAACCAAACCTTGATATACTGAACCAGCCCCTAAACTGGACCTCAAATAATCCAGACAGATATTAATTTTATCCTCTACCCTTCAAACGATCCTGTATCATTTTTCCTGGGTGATTATTATGTCATGCCTCAGATCAATTACAGTATCTCCATTTTTGGTTCACACAGTTGAACTTTTGCAGGATACCATTAAAGGCTCAGAACAATAACCAGGCTGATCTGGTATAGCTAGCACAAAGACATAGCTAGATGCAAATGAACTTGATCTCAGTGAAGATACCCGAAACAGATGAGGTGATAGTAGGTTAACTGAGGAAAGATGAACATATCAAAGGGTAGAGATCAATTGATAATGTCAGAGGACAGGATCACCATTTCGTAATAACCTGTTGCCCCTGGAAGGACTGGTAGCTGCCCTGTGAATATTGCCTAGGATCAAACAGGTAACAATCACAAACTTGAGCAAGACAAAATTGAGGTTTCCCTATGAATGACTCCAGTGCAGTGTGCTCAGAGTAAGAGTAAGAAGTAACCTGAGGCCAGTACACATATTTCAGGTTTTCAGTAAGACTGAAAGCAAAAGCTCCAGAACTCTATTGTGAGGATAGCTTAACTTTTCCACCTATTGAAAGATAACCAGTACCTCAAATGCAATGAGAGGATCTTTAACTTTCCAAGTTTCTTTTCTTCCTACCCATAATCACACATGGTGTCCAGATGGTACAGTGTTGCTCCAAAGAAGAAATTGTGGTTTAGGTAGTTCAAGGCCAGTTTCAATCTTATCATATGTTGTCCAGGCATTTTGGATGTCATCCAGTTTCCATTTATTTTAGTGGGCTGGTGTTGTGGCCCCTTTCATCCGAAAGTAGCATCCATAGATAGTTTTGGTCAAAATGACTCCATATAATCCATGTCACCCCAACAACAAAGCAGAGAGTCTTTCCTGCCAGATGGGATGGACCCTGAAGTGGAGTTCTTGACTCTGGTTGTATACGTGAAAATTAAAAATATCACCCCATATCTTTATTATCCACATGAGTCAAAGAGTTTTTTCTTTCCCTGCAAGCTTTTTGACAGAACTGTATTGTTTTTGATTTGGGATGTTTTTGTGGTCACCCAACAATTTAATATAGAGAATGCACAGACATCTAAACTAGAAGGGGGTACAGTATAACTAGAATTATAGAAACATTCCTGATTGACTATGCAGTTTCAAATTTTTTGGTAAATTGGCTGGCAATCTGTTAGTGAGATAGACATGCCTAAGTCAACATTAGGAGGAACTTCCTGGCAGTAAGGGCTGTTCGACAGTGGAACACACTCCCTCGGAGGGTAGTGGAGTCTCCTTCCTTAGAGGTCTTTAAGCAGAGGCTGGATGGCCATCTGTCGGGGATGCTTTGATGGAGAGTTCCTGCATGGCAGGGGGTTGGACTGGATGGCTCTTGTGGTCTCTTCCAACTCTGTGATTCTGTGAAGTCACAGTACATGTGCAGGGTGACCTAGGCCCAGTACACACAGGTGGCGAAAAGCCATTCCTCTTTGCTGCACAGATGCACACTCAAAAAAGAACAGCTCCAGGCGGCTCCCTTTTTGCAGCGTCATAAGGGCTGCACTGCAGTCCTATGGCACCACTTCTGCCGAGGTGTCTGTACACAGTGCCACAGCTACGCAGCTGTGGCACCCACCGTGTGGATGGGTGCACACACCTGTTATGTCACTAGGGCTGTGCGCATCTGGATGCCCAGCCCTATCTAGCCCTAATATTGCTGTAACGTGCCCGTCTGTACCAGGCCTTATTCACCATACCACAAAGGACATATTCTTCTGATAGCAGTGAAGGCAGAGTTGTGCATATAGCAATGCTGCTTGCTGTGGTTACACACTGTGCATTGTGCATTAAGGCTGCATGTAAAATATTTGCACATTGTGCATCATATTTATACATTGTGAATTACACACCAGCAACCACTAGACATGTACTGAACAATGTTGTGATTCTTTATGGTGGTTGCACAGTAATAATGCAATTTATCTCTGCATTAGGACATTTATGCTATGCTGAGGGGGTGTTGGGTTGCTGCATTTGTGTTGGCTTTCATAGATTTGGTCTACTTCCTCAGGTCTGAGGAAATAGCCCAAGTCTATGAAAAGTTATGCATTTTGCTCAATTAGACTCAAAGGTGCTACAAAATTAATTTCCATACCTTTTGTAAACACATCTAATAGAGCAGGTTTGGGGAAAGTATGGCCTGAGAACTACATGTGATTCCTGGACCATAATTTTGCAATATTAAGACCTGAAAAACTCAATCTCCAAAGGACTGACCTCCTTTAAAGAAAAATAAAAGTGTTTTTCCCAGACAATTTTCATCTGAAAACCATACAGAATGCCTCCTCAAGGTGTGAAAATGCTGAAAAACATCCACCCACACCCCCATTACCTCTGTTTTTATTGAATTCTCACTCAAAATAGTGACAGGAATTGATGCAACACTCCTTCTGGTTGCCAGTTTGAAAAGGGCTGTGAAGACAAATGGAAGTATTTTGGCATCTGAGGGAGTTGAGCCCACAAGGTGGTCTGGCTCCTGTGCAGCTGCCCACCCCATGATGGAGCTTGGAAATGTTACTGTTTTTGCATTACAGCTTCCATTATCTGTCAGCCAGCATGGCCCTGCCACAGAATAGTAGTTATTGTCCCCAAAATTAACTTTTCTAAGTCATGGATCTCAAGTCATCAACCTGTCAAGATAAGCTTACATTTCCTTCCTTTGCACATTTGGAAGAATTGTCTCAACTGCACTGACTAATGCAGGGCCAAACATATATTCAGTCTCTTCTCTGATGCAGAAGATTCTCCAGGTGCAGAAGGCAGGTGTTCCCGCAACACGCACTGAAAAGAAAGAGGCCAACCACCACCCATGTACTTCCAGCAGCAGTAACAGTTGATTTTCCGTTGAACAGAAGGCAAAGGAGGCTTGAGATCTTTCACAGCTCACCCCAATCTCACCTCCTATTGCTGGGTCCTCCCTCTCCCCTTTTATTCAGCTATTGTTGAGGTGACATGTTCATTCTGAGAGGCTGAAAGCTGAGCCTTGTGTTATGTTCACTTATCTTTCAATCACCTGTTGGGGAGAGGTGACTCTTCTCTCGGTTTTAGTCTGAAATTGAAATTACTAATTCCAGATTAAAACGCACTGCCTTGGAGTGTGGTGGAGTCTCCTTTTTAAGAGATTTTTAAACAGAGGCTGGATGGCCATCTATTGGGGGTACATTGATTGTGTATTCCTGCATGGCAGGGGTTGGACTGGATGGCCCTTGTGATTGATTCCAGCTGTATGATTCTATGAAAACTCGAGGCAGATTCACTCGCCTATTGATATGAGAATCACCAGGCATCACTGGGTCATGGTGGTAGCACCATGTTTACTCCCTCACTTCTGGTCTCACCCCTACCTATCATCTGCCCATCCATAGCTTGTTCAGGCAGTGTGAAGCCTTCAGCCAGCAGCCGGTGAGGAGGCAGAGTGAGGGAAATGTGCATTTGTGTGGAGGAGTTTGCCATATATCTTCACTTGAGTTTCTCCCATCCTGTGCTCAACATTATATTTCAGACTATTCTAGGAGGTGAATAACCTGTACGCCAAACTCTTCTCTAGAAGCATGTACATACCAAACTGTGAAAGATATTATCTCTGTGTGTGTGTGTTTAATTATGCATCATTTTGGAATTTCTTGTTTAACTGTTTGGATTTTTGTATGTTGCTTGAGTGGGGAATATGCATTGGGTTAGTGAAGTGTGAGCCACAGGACAGAGGAAGCACTCTGAGGCCTTGACTGTGGGCCACCATAAATGCCCAAGCATATGGAGAGGAACCAGTGAAGTTTAAACACTTCCTGAGACTAGACAGAGGAGTCTGAACCCTCCTGAAATGATCTGATAAAATTGGGCCACCAAGACTCCAATACAGTTGCCCCTCCACAGGAATGATAAATCAGAAGTGATCAATCAATCAATTAGAAATTATCAAGTACTAAGAAATACTAAGCCCACTATTGATATTGAACTCTTCCAGTAACAATAAGGGTTGCCTGCAGTCCATCCTCTGCATGTACACATGAGAATAAGCTACACTGAAAGCACGTGGAAGGTATTTTAAGGACCCATTGCACTTGTAAAGGTCTTCATATTGTAGGTAGTTTCAATGGTAAAAGTAATTTACCTTTCCACTGCAAGTAGACAATCATTAATAATAATCTGATCTACCTATGTTCAGCCCCTCTAAACCTTAAAAACAAATTCAGGGTCACTGCCCAAGCACCCCCCCCCCAGGCTAAGGAGAGCAGGATTATGATGGGAATGTGACACATAAAAATAAGCCTTCTTACACACCATTCTCCTCTCTCTAGCTGTTAGTGGGAAAGTAAACTATAATCCTGTTGGACAGCTGTGATACATAACTAGGCTTGCATATGTGGAGGTAATGGGAGGAGAAAAAAGATCATGGGTGGAGTGGCTGTGAAGGTAGTGTGGAGAAAGAGGTTGCTTGGGGCTGCATGAAGCTGGAGAAAGTGCCTATCTCTAGGCTATGCTGCTGTTATGGTTGGGAATGGTAAGGAGTCTGGGAACTCCCTGGAGACCTCCATCCACATTTACATCAAGGGATGGGATGTGCCATGACACCTCAGTACAGAGAGGAGAGATTTAAACCTATGTGTCCCCACATATGGGTGTAAGAGGAGAAAGGAAGAATGAGTGTGGAAGGCTATATTTTTATGTGAAAGTGGAGGTGAGCAGGAAGGGTATGACTGAGATCCTACATCTCATAGCACAATTACCTATCCCCTAGCCCAATGGTCCCCAAATTTTGGTCCTCCGGGTGTTTTGGACTTCATCTCCCAGAAGCTCTTGCCATCTTCGCCAGCAGTCAGGAATCCAAGGAGCTGAAGTCGAAAACATCTGGAAGATCAAAGTTTGGGAATCACTGCCCTAGCCCAAGGGTGGGCAAAGTGCAGATCATAGGCCACACGTTGCCATTTTTACAGCCCCTGAAGTTCTCCAACCACCCATTATTTCAAAAGGGCATTCTCAAGTGTTTGCCTCCCACAAACCATGTGGACAGGCCTCAAAATATGCAAAAACCCTCCCAGATGAACATCGTAAGTCCACCAGAATTTTCAAGCATCTCCAAATCATCTATTTTCATCAGAGTCCTTCTCAAAATGGTGTCAGGAAGAGATATGACATCACTTCCCATTAATATTTTGGGAAGGACTTGGATGAAGACAGTGATATTTGTGAGTAACGTTGAGAGCCTGAGGGGGTTTGGGGGGGGGGAGAAATTGGATCTTGGCCTCCATTGGCCATCTATGCTGTAGCCCTGTGTGTTCTCACCTTCCTCCCTGTGTGTAGCTGTCAAACCTGGAAGTGGCTGCTGCTTCTGTTGCTTACCAATGAGGAGGGAAGAGAGCAACAGTTCAGAGGTTAATGCAGTTCCTCACCTTGGCTCATAAGGAGAAGGAAATGGGAGTGCACTCACTCACAGATGGAGTGCATCCTTCCGTACCTTTCCCTTGTTTGAATTGTGTCCCCACTTTCCGCCCTCCCTACCACTAAGCAACAGTAAATAGTCACCCCTCCCAGGGCTTGGTAAGAGCAAATGGGGAGGTTTTGATATTGGCTACAGAATAGCACTCTGTAGTCTGCCAAGAATAAGACATTGTTGTTGTGTGCCTTCAACTTGGTTCTGACTTGTAGCACCCCTAAGGTGAACATGGGGTTTTCTGAGGGTGCCCAACTTACCCAAGGTCACCCAGTGGGTCTCCATGGCCAAGTGGGGAACCAAACCCTGGACCCTCACAGTCCAGCACTCAAACCACTATACCATGCTGGCTCCTAAAAATGTGACATATGTGCATACATATAAGTCATGCATACACATATAACTAGCAAGTGTCCAAGGAGAAATGTGGGAAGGCTGCAGGTATATGAAAGGAAAATGGATAAGGGGAAGGAAACCAGTACTGGACACAAATATAAGCAGTGGTGTTACTATGGTGGTGCGGGGAGTGCGGACTGCACCAAGTGACACCCTAAAGGGGGGGTGACACCACTGCTCCTCAAACACCTACCTTTTGGCAGAAATGGGCTGTGGCATTCATCTGCTTCCCTTTAAAATGATTTAAGAGGTGATGGGAGTGGGGTGAAGTGTAGTGGGAGGAAAAAGGAGACACCCCAGATTTTTTAAAAAATTAAAATTTCAAAATTCAATTTTTTAAAAAATAAAATAAAATATTCTTTAAAAATGTCTTTTAAAATATCACCTTGTAACCAAATCTTCACTATGTATATGTAAAAACATTTAGGTTATGCATATGATAGAGTAATTTGAAGGTAGAATTTTAAATTTTGCTAGTTGTTTATGTCACAACTATTAGCATTACATTCAATACTATATGGGAATTACAATCTACAAGTGATGTTAGTGAGAAAAAAGCAGTACTAAGGATTATGTATTGTGTGAAATGGGAGGACGTCAAAGGGGGAGGTGACACCATGAGTTACTGCACTGGGTGACACCAACCCTAGGGACGCTACTGCCTGTAAGTAACAAGCGGACTTACTACCCACTGTGGCTGCATCTAACCTTGGAGGGCAAAAACCTTGCCCTCCAGAGAGAGAAGGGGTCACTTGGGAATGAGTTAGGGATTGTGCATCTTTTGGACACATTTTCACCCACCCACTTTGGATACAGACATTCTCACCTCCTCTTCTCACCTCAATAGTAGCAGCAGCTACTGACGTTTAGCCCTTCTCCAAATAGGAATGGATATTTGTTTTTTCCCCAGCCATCCCTTTACAAAATATATAGAAAATTCATTTTCATGTCATCTCCTCTCCTACAGCTTCCACATTGGTGGTAGCAGCCACTCGAGCCAGTATTTTGGATATTTTTGCTGTTTTTTCATATAGGCATTGAAAGATTAAGTGTGGTGAAGGATCTTGGTAATTTATTTGCAAATTAGGGTTATAGTACTTCTGTGTCAGCTCCTTGTGCTCACAAATATCAAAGTGTCTTGCAAAGCAATTAGCTAATTAGTTGTCCAGTCTCCTAACACCTCTGGGGCATTAAAGGAGTCAGGTTGCTATCTCAGATGGGAAAAGCAGAAGTAGCAGGAGAAAAGGAGGCAGATGGTAGCATGAATCCATTTAAGGCAGACTGTATGTTCCTAAAGTGGTGTACAGTCAGGTCCTGAACATGTTTACCTCATTCATAAGGCCCATGGAATTTGATGGGACTCATCCTCAGGTACACGTGTATAGGATTGTATCTTAAACCCGTGTATTGACTGCTTCACTTTGGGATCCATGATCAGGACTTATTCCCAGCAGTGGAAGGAAGGTTACAAACAGATCTCTTTGCACTGGAACACACCCCAGTAGTGGCACAGCAAAAACTGTCCTGGGGTTGCCCACTCAGGATTTTGAGTGCTGCCTCTTGAAACTTTTTTGGTTTTGATGTTTAGTATCATGCTGATTTCAGGTGTCATTTGTTAGAAGTTTAATTCATTATTTCCTTTTTACTGTCTGGAATGGGATGAGGTGTGGATAGAGCTTTATGTTTCAGGTACCAAAATAACTTGGTCAGCTTTTGGTACTATACTTTATGATGTGTACGGCTGGGACTGGCATTTGCACCACAACCAGCTCAATGCTGTTGGAAAGGAATTTAGTATGTTTGTGTGTATGTAGTTTGAAATTATAAAGACAATGTTGATAGCCCTTTAAAAATGACTTCATAGCCAACCCTAAATACAGATTTTACAAAACCACAGTCATGTAAATTCTATCATTTCTGTTTATTCCACAGTAATTTACATTTGTTCAAGCAGAAATCTCTTATTTGTTCAAGCAGAAACTATAGTAATCTACTAGCACATTCCATCTCATTCAAAGAACTGCGCATGATACCTACAGAGTCCTGTGGACCCTTTTGATTCCTTCACCCTGGCTAGCCCTTGGCTGGAGGAACACAGAGAGCAGTCTCTCAGATGTTACCTGAGGCCCTTCCACACTACACACTTACAGCACTGTGATTCCACTTTAACTGTCATGATCCCATCCTATGGAATTCTGGGACTGGCAATTTAGAAAAGAGTACTTAGAATTCCTTAGCCAACTTGGCCAACTGTCACAAATTCTGGGAGCTGAAGTCCAAAACATCTGGAAGAACAACATTTCGGAATCACTGCTTTATCAGGTTCATTCACCTGCATGCATACATACACACACACACACACAGCAGATGGATAATTTAGAAGACTGCCACAAATAAAAACACTGGATAAGGAACTATGACCAGTTCTGTTTCAAAAGAGAGAAGCAAAATAGCGGTGGTTCTCTTCTGAAAATTTCTATTGTTTGCAACATATCTCTCTTCCCTGTTCTGTGGTTATTAGCAACTTATGGCAGGAGGTTACACTAACAAAAGAAGAAGAAGATGAAAAATGGGAAGAGGAAAAAAAGGAAGCTACTGAAATGGGATGAAATGACAGGTAATAAGTGGCAGTTAACAACAACAAACAAACTCATGTGTAAGTCTAGAAATTTTAGTCAAAAAATTGACCCAAAAACATGGGTTGACTTATCCACAAATCAATGTAAGTTCTGTACTTACATTCTCTTATCAAAAAAGTAAGCATTCCCTTCTCTGAGTAGAGTGGCAAAAGGGGGGGGGACTTAGTCCATCCCTAAAAGCACCTAAAAGAAGCACTGACACCCCTGCCCCCTTTACTCTTTCTGCCGTGATACTACATCTGACCTTTTTGAATGCCTGGGTGGGAAAATGGTGGCGGTGACAACTCTTTGGAGTTTTCCCTCTAAGTAATGCCAAAAGGAATCAAGCTTGAAGGTTTTGAATAAGCCATTCAATAAGACATTTGTTTATCTTTGTCAGCTTTTCTGTGTTAAAATCAGGCTAAGTTATCACATTAAAGTTAAAGGCTATAATCACTGCTAACATAGTCTCCATTTGCTTTCCTTTGCCTTTTCATCCTTTTTGACATGTGTGCATTTTCTCATCCTTGCCTGTGCCTGATCACACACCTCTCACATGTTACACAGCAATAATTTACCATAGTTCTCTCTGTCTTCTCAGTCCTTGTACATCTTGGCTGGTCGTGGGGGGGGGGGACACGTTGAGAGTATTCCTTTGGGATACAATCAATGCATCCTTCAGGGAAGGTATTGTACCATCCTATTTGAAGGAGGCAGCAGTTAAGCCACTCCTGAAAAAAACCTTCCCTGGACCCCCTGGATAGAAACAACTATAGATCAGTCTCCTTGCTACCTTTTTTAAGAAAGGTGATCAAGAGGGCAGTTGCTTCCCAGCTCCAAGCTGTCTTGGATGAAAGTGATTATCTCGATCCATTTCAAACTGGCTTCAGGACAGGATATGGAGTTGAGACTGCCATGGTCGCTCTGACCGACGACCTCCGCTTGGGCATCAACAGGGATAGTGTGACCCTGCTGGTGCTCTTGGATCTCTCAGCGGCTTTTGACACAATACATCATTCCATCCGCTTGGATCGGCTGAGGGAGTTGGGAATCGGAGGCACTGCGTTGCAGTGATTCTGTTCTTTCTCTTGGGCAGATCCCAAAGGGTGAGATTCGGGGACAGCTGCTCTTCCAAAATTGAGCTTAAGTATGGCGCCCCTCAAGGCGCCATTCTGTTCCCGATGCTATTTAACATCTGTCTGAAGCTGCTGGGTGAGATCATTCAGAGGCATGGAGCAGGATGTCATCAGTACGTGGACGACACTCAGATATATTTCTCCATGACCAGATCGTTGGCTCAGACTTCAGATGGCGTCTCCCCTCTCAATGACTGTTTTGGTGTGGTAATGGATTGGATGAGGAAAAAGAATCCAGACAAAACGGAGGTACTGATACGGAGGTCACGGGCCTGAAACCAGGTCTGGGTATACAACTTCCAGTCCTGGATGGAGTCACACTCCCCTCCAAGGACTGTGTTCACAGTCTGGGAGTACTCCTAGATCCGTCACTTCACATGACTAGTCAGGTGAGTGCGAAGGTCAGGAGTGCCTGTTATCAGCTTCGGCTGATATGCCAGCTGCGCCCTTTCCTGGATATGAAGGATCTGGGAACGGTGGTACATGCTCTGGTAATCTCATGTTTGGATGACTGCAACTCACTCTACATGGGGCTACTCTTGTGTCTAACCCGGAAACTTCAGCTAGTACAAAACATGGCAGCCAGGTTAGTTACGGGAACATATAGGAGAGAACACATAACACCTGTGCTTAAATCTCTCCAGTGGTTGCCAATTAGTTTCCGGGCACAGTACAAGGTGTTGGTTTTAACCTTTAAAGCCCTACATGGCTTGGGTCCATCTTATCTCAGGGACTGCCTCTTCCCGTATGACCCCCCCCCCTCCGCACCCTCCAGTCCTCTGGGAGGAACCTGCTGCAGCCTATGAAATCTAGGCTGTTGCAGACCTCCCAGAGGGCTTTCTCTGCTACCACTCCCAGACTATGGAATGGCCTGCCGGATGAGATCCATCTTATTTCCACTCTGGATAGCTTTTAAAAAGCAGTAAAGATGGATCTCTTCTGGAAGGCCTTCCCGGAATAACCTTCTCGGCTCAAAGGGTTGTGGTTACTATACTCCCCCCTTGATGCCTTTCTTGCTATACCGTATTGCCCTATAAACTGGCCCTATCCCACCTATGTTGTTTTAATCGTTATTTTAATCTTGCATTGGTTTAATTTAGTTTTAAGGGGTGGGAGGGTTAGGGACAGGGTTGGAAATGTGTTTTAACTATTGGCTGTTTTAAACCTTGCTGTACGCCACCCAGGTTGCTGAGCAGAGGGGTGGGTTAGAAATAAAAATTATTATTATTATTATTATTATTATTATTATTATTCATCCAGTGTTTAGAGTGAGCACAGTTATGCCTGTTGGAATTTTGTAAGTTCTTTGGCATTGTTTTCCTTTGCTTTATCATTTAAATCTTTTGTTACATGCCCCTAAGTTTTACCCTGAACTTTTCTACAGGTGATATCAGAACCCATACATTTGGCCCCCAAACGTGCCCTCAATTTATACATGACAGCAACAAAACTGAGTATATATGGTAGTGTTAGAAATATGAAACCCTCTAACAAATGATCATGTGGGCAGTATCTATCACAGGCACATTTGGATTATACCAGAAGACCGATCAAATTAAAGATTCTCTTGCTTGCTAAATCTGTATTCTTGTAGTCAATAAATCAGCCACACCTGTGAGCAATCACAGTTACAAAACACAGTCCTATACATGTTTACAAAGAAGTAAAATTAAAAGATATAGCTGTGTTAGTCTGCAAGATCAGTACGTAAGGAGATCTTGTAGCATCTTTGAGACTAACTGAAAGAAAAAAGTTGACAGCATGAACTTTTGTAGACTTAAGTCTACTTCCTCAGATGAATTTGTAAGTAGACTTAAGTCTACGAAAGCTCATGCTGCCAACTTCTTACTTTCAGTTAGTCTCAAAGGTGCTACAAGATCTCATTAGATACAAAGAAGTCCTGCTAAATTCAATAGGCCTTCCTCCTAGGTAAGGAGGCACAACACTATGGGCAATTTCACATGGGGGAAATTGGAAGGTTATCCCAGGGGCAATGAGGAGTCAATCATGGGGTTGACTGTCATTTCGCATGAGATTATCAAACCAACAGTGAATGCAATCCACAGTCATTCATGGGTAATGTTAATATGCATGAACTTTTCAAACAAGATCAAAGGGAATCCAGTGCCAACCCGAATGCAATGGCGAGCTGAGCCACAAATGAGTAAATTCAGTAGATTATCAAACTTACAAGTCCTGTTGCAATGCGAATTTGTACTCAATTCACATGTGAGTTGTGGTGAAACATGTTTCTGGATTTCCTTCGACTCCCATGATCCTCCTCCGCCTCCCCCGCCCTCTGGCTGAGAGTGTGAGTTTTGTGGGGGAAGAGGGCACCTGAGGGGTCGCTGAGGATCAAGAGTCCAGCTCATCCACCTGGGCTCTTCCGAGGGCAGTGGCGGCACCATCATCAGCTCTTCCCCCAGACCTCCCTGAGGGAAGCGGCGTTCCTACCCAGGGCTGGTAAGACCCTCCTGGCAACCATTAACACCTCCTCCTCCACCGCCTCAGCAGTTCCAGGCTCCCAGAGTCTCAGCAGTTCCTCAGTGGTGCCAACCCTCTGCCTGACCGCCTCCAAGGCCTCTCAGGCCAACTGAACAGCTAAGGGAGATGCTACACCGGATTTGATCCATCAAATCACCAATCTTGATAGCTTCAAGAAAGCTGTTAAGACAGATCTCTTCCGACAGGCCTTCCCAGAATAAATTACTCAGCCATGTAGCAATTCATATATCTGATGACCCTGCCTGCCATTATTGTTTTAATTGTTCATGTAATTTTAACCTTAAATTGTTTAATTCTTTTTTAAGGGGGATACTTTGTATATATTGTGTAGTCTTTTAACATTGTAAGACACTTTGATTGTTTTAACAACAAGTGGAGTAGAAATAAAAGTTTTATTTATTTATTTATTTTTAGGGTGCTCAGCAGGTTATATCAGATATTATTTACAAATGCATTTTCTGCATGGCTTGAGATTAGAAAAAGCATTCAATTTTAAAGAAAACTAAAAAGAGTCTTTAAAAAACACAGAATTCACATACATACATAACTAAACATTACATAATCCCCTTATCCTCCTATCTTAAAACTAAATGATAACACTATAAAACTATGGATGCCGGCCATGAAAGCCTTCAACTTCTTTGGTATCGCTTTCCCTTGTTTCATCCTTTATATCATTTGTTACATGACCCTATGTTTTACCCTTTACTCATCCATGGGCATATAAAAATCCATAATTTTGGCTCCCAAACCTGCCCACAACTTATGTATGAGGTTGATTTATAGTTGAGTATATAGAGTAACTATTGTAATCCAACATAACCATTTGGGGCACTACACTAGTGTACAACTGTTGTGTAAATGGTTTATCTTTCTAAGATCTCTTTAGTGATCTTTAGTGAAGCCAATACTTCAGCAAGAACACACGCATTGCATTCTCACAGTTTTGGCCTGGTGGATAGGAAGCTAATTGGCAGTTGTGCAATTAAAGAGCTTAAAGCCATGATACCCATTGCATAATACACCTGTCTTATATATTTAAGTGATAATAAAATAAATAATAATAATAATAATAATAATAATAATAATATAAAGGCTACACTATGGATCTTGACTACAGAAGTGTATTCCATTCATTAATGATACTTACATGCCAAAACCACTTTCTTCTACACTGAATCCAAAACAGCACAGTTATTAAAGAGTAATGGGTGTACTTTGTTTCACACTATTAAAGTCTCATTTTATTTACCCAAAGTGCCAACAATCAGAATTTTTGTGTCCATGTGTGTTTCTGGCATGCTCACGATTCTAGAAAACAGGTTTAATGGAAGGATCTGGTTAATCCCCTAACTCTGTTAATGTGATCTGCTGACTAACAGCATAATATGGGGAACAGAAATATCTCAATCTAACAGGAACTGAATTCTTCACTCACCCCAGACAAAAACCATAACAGCCTATGATATGAATGTGGAAGTGATAAAACTCCAAATCCTGGAGCAAACATACCGGCCATGTTTTGTCTACAGTCAAACCGTATTGCATTGCTGTGAACTGTTAGATGGTTGCTTTCATGTTCATCTCATCCCACACTCTTTTGTCCATCACCCTGACACCATTAATATCTACTAGATAGTGTTTCACAAACATATTGAACCAAAGTCTCCTGTTGCCTCATTTCTCTGTTCACTGTGCATCCAAAAAAACCGCTAAATTATGTTATGTTATATTGAGAGGATGAACGTGTTACTTTTGGTAGAATTCAAAGATATAGCTGTGTTAGTCTATAGAACCAGTATGTAGAGAGACCTTGCTGGCAGCAAGAGCTTTCATAGACTAAAGTCTACTTCCTCAGATGCATTTGGTAGAATGGTAAGCCAGAGACAGACTGTCCCTGGCTTTCCACTGCACCAAATGCACCTGAGAAAGTAGATTTTAATCTATGAAAGCTCATGCTGCCAACTTCTTTCTTTAGTTAGTCTCAAAGGTGCTACAGGCTCTCTCTACATAATGTTACTTTTGGGGGGATTTCCACTCCCTGAAAATCCCAGCCATCAGGGGTACTGGCTATGTTGGCTGGAGGAAGTTCTGGGAGTGGTAGTCCAAAGAAAGGAACACTTCAAAATTCTGATTGTATCTCTGGTAAAAAAAAAAAATGTAAGAAGATATCGTTCATCAAGTTCAACTATTTGTCCAGGAGTTTGACTCCCCACTCAGCCCTGCACACTCACAAGGGCAGCATCCGCAGTGCAGAAATTATCCAGGTTAACACCATTTTAATTGCCATGGCTCAATTATATGGAATGCTGGAAACTGTAGTTTGCTGTGACATCAAAACTCTCTGACAGAGATAGCTTAATGTCTCACAAAACTACAGTTCCCAGAATTCCACAGCATTGAGCCACAACAGCATGGTATCAACCTGGATTATTTCTGCAGTGCAGATGCAGCCAAGGTAACCTTGGGCGAGTCACACTCTTCCAGCCTTATGGAAAGGCAAGCCTTTTGCCAAGAAAACCCTAGGGTAAGATCACTTTAAGTCAGAGTCACTTCGAAGATGCCAAACAACAACAAAGGCCATTATTTCTTCCCTGGTAGATAGTAGTGACTGTGGCTTCCAGTAGCTGTGGGATGTTCTCCAAGGTGCTGAACCCATGTGAGGGATAAGGCTCAAAACCTTATGCTGCTTTAAAGCCCAGATTAGAGAACCAGTGTGGTGTAGTAGTTTGAGCATTGGACTAGGACTCTGGAGGCCAGAGTTCAATTCCCTACTCAGCCATGAAACCCGCTGGATGACCTTGGGCAAGTCACATTCTCTCAGCCTCAGGGGAAGGCAATGGCAAACCCATTCTGAACAAATCTTGCCAAGAAATCCCTGTGATAGGGTTGCCTTAAGGTTGCCATAAATCAGAAATGACTTGAAGGCACACAACAAGAATAACAAAGTCCAGTTTAAAACAAAGAGCAGATTCATCACTCCCGGATACATGAACCATCTGCACCTGGTCCTGAGAGACAAATGTCTCCAGGGCCTTGCTAAAGTGGAAGCCTCCCTTCGCCCCATTTTTAACTGGAGAGGCCACGAATTGAACCTGAGTTCTGAATGCAGCGGCCACTGGCATCTCTTACTCAATTCTTGTGGCTCACTCATCCTTCCCACAATCGTATCAGTTTGAGATCACTTAATAATACATTTTTAAGCATTTCTGACATTCAGACGTATTCCAACAGGTCCAAGCTTACTAGATGTAGGAACATACATTTAGAATTTATCCACCTTTCTATATATTTGTGACAACTGGAGGCTTCTTTACAATCTACCCAGCCTCTGCAGTCTCTCCTGAAATTATCTGGAAACAGATGTACATATTACTACATAAGTGTTAGAATTATGCACAAACTGTAGCAGTCTGAAGAGAGACAATTTTCTTTGTTTCAGCTACAAAGTACTGTACTGCCAGTTCTATGTCGCTTGCCAAATTACCTCAATTTTGTCTCTACTTGTCTGACTGTAGCTGGCAAGTGCAGTTTCTCTTGCTAGTGTCTCTCTTCCACTGGAATGGACCCTTTGCTAACCTGGTGCCCCAGGTGTGTTGTACTAGAGCCCCCATCATCCTCAGTTGTCAAAATCATTTGTCTTCCCTTCCAGGGCTATAAGGTGGGGCTCCCCAAATAAAAATCTTGCCTCTTCAAATGAAGTTGTCTTTCAATCCCAAAATTTCTACCCCTGTAGTAATTTGAAACCACAGTTAGGTTTCAAATTACCTCAGTTAGTAATTTGAAACTTTGTAGAAATACAGTTCAGGCATCAAAAGAGGCAGGCAAAGTTACCAAGGGAATCTGAACACAATTCTAATTGTGAGAGCTTTTTCGTGTCTCACTCTCTGCAATGCTAGAAATTTGAGGATTGGAGGCACATTTCTTTGGGCAGCAGAATTCTTATTTGAGGAACAATGCCTTCATGTTGCCTGCTCCATAGCTACACCATCAGCAAGCTCAGTAAGGCAAGGCCCTACCAGTCATTAACACAATGCCAAGGGCCCCAAGCGTTTTTGTAACCTTTGACTTCACATCAAGACATGTGCCAAGGATCTACTGACCTCTTTTTTAGAGTACAGTCTGGGGCATAGAACGGATTCGAGTAGAATCAATTCATGTGAAGGTGTTATGAGCCACACGGCTGCCATTTCTCAGAATTAGAAATTATGTTCTGGGAACTGGAAGTCATGGGGGGGATTTGGGGGAGCTGGTTTTGTGCTATTTCAGGGTGCAGGACTAGAACAAGAAATTATGCTGCTTGGAGTATTCATTTTTCAGCTGAAAATGGCATGTTTTGGTTAAAAATATCAAATTAACCAACGTTTGGAGTCTTAGGAGGCACATGGCAGTCCCCTATGCTGCCCTTCAGAAGTATTTGGATTGCAGCTTCCAGCATTTCTCACAGATGGATATGGGAGCCACAATCCAAGAACATCTGGAGGCCCTCATGGTTTTCACTCCTTTTACAGGGAAATAAGCTTCACCATTTAATCACTAAGCCTTTACATCTGCTGTGCTAAGGTGTGTGTGTGCGTGCGTGTGTGTGTGTGTGAATATATGTTTTAGCCTGGGGATTTTCCTGATTTTTTAATTGTTTTTTAACTTTTTATTCTGTGGATTTTAAGAATGTTAAATTGGGACCAGAAGCATACAGGCAGTGAATGCAACTCCCTTAGAATCAGTGACAAGCAGTTCCACCTGGCTGGTGTAGTGGTATGGGAATTGGACTATTAATCTGGAGACTAGGATCTGATTCCCTCCTTGAGCATAAAAGCCCACTGGGTGACCTTGGGCAAGTCATACTCTATCAGACTCAGAGGATGGCAAGAAACTTGCCAAGAAAACCCTATGATAAGTTGGCCTTATGGTCTCCATAAGTCAAAAATGACTTAGGACTCTTTCAGACGTGGGAAATTGGAAGTATAATGCAAGGGCAATCCAAACGCAATCATGGGGTTTCACGTTATTGCGAATTAATTCTTCTCACGCAATTTCGGGCAAAAAGGAAGCCACTCCGAATGCAATCATGGGTTTTGCGTTATTGCGCATTAAAGGTTCTCACGCAATTTCGGGCAAGGGGGGTTATTTCCGGGTAATAGGAAGACATTCCGAACGCCTTCCAAATGCAATGGGGATTCACGTAAATTCGCTAAACTAGCGAATTTACGTGAATCCGAATGGGCTCCATTCGGATTTGGGAGAAATTCCTCCCGTTTGAAAGAGTCCTTGGAGACACACATCAGCAACAACAACAACAACAACAACAACAACCACTAATTTTTCTTGCCCACAGCCACATTCTGCATTCAATTAAGCTTCCAGAGCATCCTCGAATGCAGCTGCACCTAGAAAACATAATAATTGTCTCCACTTCCCCAACAAATATATCAAAAAGTAACTCATTCTGATCCCTGAATAAAATGTGCCTTTTATGGAGTGGTCTGGCTGACATCCATACTGCTCATGTCCATCTCCTGAAGTTAAGGCCAATGAACAGATGAACATACGAGATTGTAAGATTGTAAGCCTGAGGGCAGGGAAATGTCGAATTAACAAATTGTAAGCTGCTCTGATAGCCTTGGCTGAAGAGCGGGGTATAAATAAAACATTATTATTATTATTATTATTATTATTATTATTATTATTATTCCAAATATGATAGCCAGGCCTACTACACAAGATGTGATCCATCATGCCAAATGAAGCCCACTGGTGACCAGAGGCTCTATAGACCTTTTGTTTTTACTGCCTAACTTGCACTGCTACACACGGGGAGGAGGAAATGTATCAGCTACTTAACAGGCCATAGTATATGACAGTAACTGGAAATTATTAAGTTTGTTGGATGACAAGCTGTGCTGTCCTGGTTGCCCAAGTCTGGCCAAATTTATAGAACAGGTCATCTACAAAAATACAAAGACCAGTCCTCTGCATGGAGTGAGTGGTAGAAGATGGGTGTCCCTGATATTGAGATATTCATCCGTTTGGCATTTGCCACATTGTGCATTTAGTGATATGTAGTGGTTTGAGTCGTTCCAGATCCTGGAACAACTAGGATGTCCCCCCAAATTCCTCAAAACAATTATCTTGTTACATGAGGGCCAGCATGAACAAGTCAGATATGGCGATGCTCTCTCTGAGCCCTTTCTAATAAATAATGGTGTGAAACAAGGCTGTGTTCTCGCTCCAACTCTATTTACAGTCTTCTTCAGCATGAACCTCCAAAGGGCTACGGCATATCTTGAAGAAGAAGACGGCATCTATATACATTACCGTACTGATGGTAGCTTGTTTAACTTAAGCCATCTGAAGGCTCGCACAAAGACTCTAAACTATCTAGTCTGTGAGCTGCTTTTCGCTGACGATGCTGCCCTTGTTGCCCATACAGAAGCAGCTCTGCAGCACCTAACATCCTCCTTTGCAATGGCTGCAGAACTGTTTGGGCTGGGAGTCAGCCTGAAGAAAACGGAAGTCCTCTACCAGCCTGCACCACAGGAAGAGCACTATCACCCGCACATCACCATAGGCAAATCTGTGCTTAAGTCGGTCCAGAAGTTCACCTACCTGGGAAGTATCATCTCCTCAGATGCAAAGATTGATAAAGAGATCGATCACAGATTAGAAAAAGCATATAGTGCATTTGGAAGGCTTCACAAAAAAGTCTGGAGTAACAAACACCTGAGGTGAAGCACACAAATCAGTGTGTACAGAGCCATTGTACTGTCCATTCCCCTCTCTGGTTCTGAAAATGGGTCACCTATCGCCAACATCTATGACTCCTCGAATGCTATCATCAGCGCTTTACAATCCTAAATATACACTGGAGTGACTATGTGACAAATGTTGCTGTCCTGGAGCAAGCAGGGATCACCAACATTGAAGCCATGCTATTGAGAACACAGCTGCGCTGGGCAGGTCACGTTTCTAGTATGGAGGACCACCGCCTCCGAAAAATAGTACTCAACGGTGAACTCACCACGGGTCAGCGAAAGAGGGGTGCCCCAAAGAAGCGTTACAAGGACTCCCTGAAACATCTCAAGCTCAGCCAAATTGATCACCAACAATGGTCTGCCCTGGCTTCACATAGGGAGGCATGGAGATGCACTACCCACAATGCTGCAGCCTCTTTCGAGAACTCACACCGAACGAGTCGCAAAGAGAAACGTCAAAGCAGAAAGAACCACAACCTGGAAACATCACCCAAGGAGACTTTTTGCTGTGCTCTCTGCAACTGGACTTGTTTATCTCGGGTCGGCCTTTTTAGTCATCAGTGCGCTTGCAGAAAATATGGGATGAGTCCTTCCTGAATCTTCGGAGCAAAGAAAAGCCAGAGAGAGAGTGGTTTGAGTGTTGGACTGTGATTTGATTTCCATTCAGTCTCAGTGAGTCACACATTTTCTGTCCCAGAGAATCCCATGATAGGATTGCCGTAGGGTTGACAAAAGTCGGAAACAACTTCAAGGCACATAACAACAACAACAACAACAACAACAACAAATCTTGTTTGGACAAGTATAGTGATAAGTATTGGGGTGCTCTGTAGTTTGATAAAACAGTGGGATCTGAGAATTCTAAATACCCCTTCCTAAACTACACATCCCAGGATTGTATAGGACAGAACCATGGCAGTTAAACTGGACTCTAGCACTGTAATTGTGTGGTGTGAAAAAGCCCTAAATTCCTCAAAATGTACTGCAGATTCCACGATTCGATAGGACAAAGGCATCAGAGTTAAAGTGGGACCAAAGTGCTGATAGTGCAGATACACCACAGAAGTAGAAAAATAAATTGCAATCCCATATGTATTGTATGTTGTACATGTAATATCTGGTTGGTGAATTTGTTTTTTAAAAATAAAATTAAATAATAATAATAATTTGCAATCCCGCACTGTGCTTCTCTTACAATAGAGGCTATGATGGCCTGTGCATGCATGGTAAAGAGATCTACATTGACTGTGGCAAAAATGTTAACTCATTTGGCTGTTTCAAGAATTTTATCCCTGATGGCTAGGACTAGACTGTACTGCACATTTAAGCTTAGGCTCTCCCCCCCCACCCCCAAATTGTAATTTCCTGCTGTTTTAACCAGGAATTGTAATTTCCTGCTGTTTTAACCAAGTGCCCTCTCCCTCATCCCTCCTGCTGCTCAATGATGTAGTATGAACCCATGAAGAGGGGGCTCAGTGAAAAGATAATGCAGTTTTCACATTGAGGAAGTCAGTATAAACACCACTTATCATGTAAGAACACATTGGGCTGGAGGCTGGTTTTCTTCCTCTTTTCAAAAATCTTTATACTGCTTGAGCAAAACAGTATGCATCATTTTAATGGCTCTGAAGATTAAGAAACTGGCCTGCATGCACATGACAACTTGAGGTTACGTTTTTTCCAGACTGCTTCCCATATTCTCAGTTTCAGTTCATTCACCTCCTTCATTCACCACCATGTTGATCTATTGCTTCTTTTCTTTTCTTTTTCTTCTATTTTTTTAACATCCAGGATAAAGCTAGTAGTATATTTCAGAGTATCAGAGCTTTGAAATGTTACTTTTTTGGACTACCAGAATTCTCCAGCCTGCACAGTCCAAAAAGTACCTTTTTCAAGTTCTGCAAAATCAAATAATAAGGAAAGTTTATGACTATCATGTTTCTGAGTTCCCATGGGTATACAGCTGCCCACTGTAGGATGATGTTGGGGTGGATACCTTGCAGCAGTCAAGATCTTATTGGACTGCAACTCCCATCATCCTTCACCATAGCCTGTGCTAGCTAGGTCTGATTAGAGTTGCAGTCCAACATCTGAAAGACCATAACCCATTTGCACAAGCTATTGATTTTAGTTTGCTCCAACAAAAAGATATAAGAATTACAAGAGAGGCTTTAATGATATCAGCCTAATACTCTTTGAAACAAGCTGGGCCTTATCTCCCACCATCCGCAGGAAGGAGCCCCAGCCATCTGTCCTGCCACTATAGAGTAAGACTTTGGGACAAAGATAGAATATGTTCAGAATTATTCTGGGGGAAAGTGTCAGCAACCCAAGACACTTGCAAGGATATTGTTCCAGTCCAATAGCCTTCAGTCCCCTTGTTGAATATCTCATTGGCTTTTCCCTACCCTTCCAAGAGGTCTTTTGTATTTGGCCCAAGTGCTCTTGCCACATTTAGAAAGAACATCAGAACACAAGAGCACAAATGACGCATCCTAAAAGCACACTTGAATATTGTGTATGCTGGGGGGGGGGGGTTTGGTCTTCCCTAATGGCAAGCAGAAGAGGGCTATTTCAGAAAAAAATGTAGCCAATACAGAAATTATATTTCAAAAATGCCACTTTTGGTCCTATGAAAACAATTTGATTCTTTTGCCCACTCAAATTAGACAGCTGACATGAACCAAAGCGGGGAAATGGTACCTATAATTTGATTTATTTTTATTTATTTTTTTGTGAGTAGACTATCCCTGTGAAGTCATGAAGACCTTGAACTCAGAACCAATTCCTGAGCTCAATAGGTGCTTAGAGGTGCCCAGTTTTTAATTGTTGTATGTTTTCAAATAATAGGCATATGGAGAGCCTAAAGTGAAACTATCATGGGATTTTCTTGGTAAAATTTGTTCGGGGGGGGGGGGGTTGCCTTTGTTTCCCTCTGAGACTGAAAGAGTGTGGCTTGCCCAAGATCACCCAGGGGGTTTCCATGGCCAAGCCTTCACTTGAACTAGTCCAACACCCAAACCAGTACACCACATTGTCTCTTTCTGTTTGTCATACTAAGTGCCTATCTGATGGCAGTGGTAACTAATGGTTCCCATGTCAATAGGGTGGGGAAACTACTCTGGATTTTACTCCAAACTTCACAGAACCAAAGCACTTAACCTCTTTTCAGGATAGGATTCAGCACTGTAGACAGCTTCTTTAAAATTCAGACTAAATCCCCTGCTGACATGGGAGCCACCAGCCAGGAGGGGTTGATGGACCTCAGGCTTCTAGTAAAATACAAATGAAGCATCTTGAGAAATTGTACAGTGGGAGCTAAACAAACATACTAGTGAGGAACATTTGCTTGGAGCAAATACCACTACAGGAGTAGATGGCGCTCTATGGGTCTATTACCTGAGAAGGCCTTCCCTAGAGCTTCTCTAGAGCTTACTGAATTTACTCTTCCCTTTGTTTGTCTCCACACTGTGAGCATACACTGCATACCCTGCACTGTGTATTAGAGTCTCCATATGTTCATATCTCATATCTGAAGATAACATGTTCTTGAGAGATCAATGAGCTTTCAGGAACACTAGGTCAGGTTCCCAGGAGAAAAGGAGCATGACCTGAGGCATCTAGGCAGTAAAGCAATCAAATCTAAATTGGCTGAGTGCTTCTTCCTTTCCCCACAACATCTGCATCTCCTCTTGCACCTTGAGACAAAGGATCCCCTTGCACTCAAAGTAGTAAGCCATACTCTGCCTACTCCCTGTTGTGCTCCCAGCCAACCTTACCTGCCTATCCTGGAGATAGCCTGATCCAGTCGCTGTGCTTTTACGCTAAAATTAAACTCATTAACCAATCTGGAATCTCACTGGTGAATCCTGGGAAAGGACATACAGTCTTTGTTATCTTACAAGATAGCCCACCACTCAGGGTTAGATTTTAGGTATAAGTATGGGTCCTAGCCTCTTTGCACACATATACCTCTGTGCTCTCTGTATGTTCTGTATCTCCTGCAGATCTTCCAGTCTGAGCCATTCCAACTTTCCACGGTCTGCTCATCAGACAGGTAATTACCACCACCACCCTGCAAACCCCTCAAACTTCACTATCCCATTTCCATATTTCCATTTCAGTTAAATGTGTATGCTGTGCCTCTGTGGATTGCTATTATGTGTGTGATTGCACTCTGCATTTCACTAACCCTGTAGAGAAATCTACGTCAGAGATTATTGCACCTTTTAGTTATGCCTGCTGAGATTAGAAGTGGGTCACTTCTGAACCTGGACCAGAATCACTGTGTTACTTCTGTCATGTGTCTCTGGTGAAAAAGACAAATAGCTAGAGTTGTAAAATGCAGTACCTTTCAAATGAGTAAGAAAGAGCTCAAGGAAGACACTTGTGGGAGCAGAGACTGAGAAGTTTCTGTGATGCAGATGGCACCATTACAAGGTAATGGGGCCATTACAAGGAGAATGCAAGTTATAGTGGGCTGGATGTATGGTGGGCTAAAGTTTAAGAAGCTGGGAGCTAGGCAAATTGGGGGTTCTAAGGCTTCTGGGAAGAAAGAGTTTTATAGGAGGTCTTAAGAGCTGCAGAGAGAGAAAAATGAGTTCATAAACAGGGTTAAATTAATCTTTTCATAAATAGAAAGACAAACCAGAGAGAGGAGGAGAGCTGTGTGGGAAGCTGTAATGCACAGGGAAAAGACCTCCCAAAGACAGATCAGAGTGACAAAGGTTACTTTCGTCTTGACCTCCCTAAGCTGTGTTGAAGAGACACTGGGGACCACTGTTATTATAGCTGAAGTGGCAGAAAGAAGCAGGAGAACTTTGACAAAAACATTCAGAAAAGAAACCAGGGGATGCATACTTCTAGAGTCAGAATCACAATTTGGGAGAAAGAACATACTGATGAGCATTTCTAGTTGAAATCTGAGGTGCTGGGATTCAGTTTTAAAATGTTGCTGTTCTGTGCCTTCAAGTCAGTTCCAATTTATAATGACCTTAAGGTGAACCTATTACGGGGTTTCTTGGCACATTTCTTCAGAGGGGTTTGCCACTGCCATCATCTGAGGCTGAGAGAGTGTGACTCCAAGGTTACCCAGTAGGTTTCCATGGCTGAGCAGGAATTCCAACCCTGGTCCCAGAGTCATAGTCCAATGCTCAAACCACTACGCTAAACTGGCTCTCAGTTTAAAAGAGGGCCATGACAATTCTTCTGGTTTGCCAAGAGGCTTCAGCAAAGCAAGCAGCTGCCAAGTATCCAGATCAAGAGTAAAGCAGAACGTGGGAGACTTTCTTCACACCAGAGCCAAGCATAGAACTCCTTCTGAGATAATGTGTAGAATGTGGGATACTGAAGTGTTATAGGGATTAATGCCTCAAGTGCATTCATCAGAATAGCCATTTTTCCTAATGGGTAGAACTGGTGGCAGAAAATGTATGGGGAAGTTTTTTGTGGAGCTTTCGGGCTATGAGGCCATATTCTAGAAGAGTTCCTTTCTAACGTTTCGCCAGCATCTGTGGCTGGCGAAATGTCAGAAAGGAACTCTTCTAGAATATGGCCACAGAGCCCGAAAGCTCCACAAAAAACTATGGATGGCGGCCATGAAAGCCTTCGACTCCACATTGTATGGGGAAGACTTGGTTAAACAATGGGGAAGCTAAGAAGAAAAGGAGGGCTGAGAAGGTCAGTTTGGCTGCACTGGGAAATACTCATATATCCTGGAAGTTTGACGTAGACAATCTTAGCAGAGTAGAATAGAATCATAGAGTTGGAAGAGACCACAAGGACCATCTAGTCCAACCCCCTGCCATGCAGGAGCTCCAAATCAAAGCATCCCTGACAGATGGCCATCCAGCCTCTGTTTAAAGGCCTCCAAGGAAGGAGACTCCACTACGCTCCGAGGGAGTGTGTTCCACTGTCGAACAGCCCTTACTGTCAGGAAGTTCCTCCTAATGTTGAGGTGGAATCTCTTTTCCTGCAATTTATATCCATTATTCCGCGTCCTAGTCTCTGCAGCAGCAGAAAACAAGCTTGCTCCCTCCTCAATATGACATCCCTTCAAATATTTAAACAGGGCTATCATATCACCTCTTAACCTTCTCTTCTCCAGGCTGAACATCCCCAGTTCCCTGAGGCGTTCTTCATAGGGCATGGTTTCCAGACCCTTCACCATCTTAGTTGCCCTCCTTTGGACCCGCTCCAGTTTCTCCACATCCTTTTTGAATTGTGGTGCCCAGAACTGGACACAGTATTCCAGGTGGGGCCTGACCAAAGCAGAATAGAGTGGCACTATTACTTCCCTTGATCTAGACACTATACTTCTATTGATGCAGCCCAAAATTGCATTGGCCTTTTTAGCTGCCGCATCGCACTGTTGACTCATGTTCAGCTTATGGTCTACTTGGACTCCTAGATCCCTTTCACATGTGGTCTCATTCAGCCAGGTTTCCCCCATTTTATATCTGTGCATTTCATTTTTCCTCCCTAAGTGCAGAACCTTACATTTCTCTGTGTTGAATTTCATCTTGTTAGCATTGGCCCACCTTTCTAGTCTATTCAGGTCATTTTGAATTTTGATCCTGTCCTCTGGGGCATTAGCTACTCCTCCTAGTTTAGTGTCATCTGCAAATTTGATAAGTATGCTCCCAATTCTGTCATCCAAATCATTAATAAAGATATTGAATAGCACTGGGCCCAGGACAGAACCCTGTGGGACCCCACTGGTCACTTCTCTCCAGGATGAAAAGGAGCCATTGTTGAGCACCCTTTGAGTTCGGCCAGTCAACCAATTACAAATCCATGTAACAGTTAACTTGTCTATCCCACATTTTGCAAGCTTATTTGCAAGAATGTCATGGGGAAACTTGTCAAAGGCCTTACTGAAATCGAGGTAAACTATATCCACAGCATTCCCTTCATCTACCAAGCTGGTAATTTTATCAAAAAAAGAGATCAGGTTCGTTTGGCATGACTTGTTTCTCTGAAACCCATGTTGGCTTTTTGTGATTATGGCATTGGCTTCTAAATGTTCACAGACTCTCTGCTTAATGATCTGCTCTAGAATCTTTCCTGGTATTGATGTCAGACTAACTGGACAATAATTGTTGGGATCCTCTTTTTTCCCCTTTTTGAAGATGGGGACAACGTTTCCCCTCCTCCAGTCTTCTGGGACTTCTCCTGTTCTCCAGGAGTTCTCAAAGATTATTGCCAATGGCTCCGATATCACCTTTGCCAGTTCTTTTCATACCCTTGGATGTAGTTCATCTGGTCCTGGAGATTTGTATTCATTTAGAGTAACCAGGTATTCCTGTACTGTCTCTTTACTTATTCTGTGCTGAAATTCCCCCACTCTGTCCCCTTCTTCACTGTCCTCAGGTTGAGCACCTTTTGCCTTTTCTGAGAAGACTGAAGCAAAGAAGGTGTTGAGTAATTCTGCCTTTTCTCTGTCCCCTGTTAGCATTTTGCCATCTTCTGCACGCAGTGGTCCTACCATTTCCTTCTTCTTCCTTTTGCTGCGGACATATCCAAAAAAGCCCTTTTTATTGTTCTTAACCTCTCTAGCAAGCCTGAGTTCATTTTGCGCTTTAGCTTTTCTGACTTTATCCCTACATGTGCTGGCTATTTGTTTGAATTCCTCTTTGGTGATTTCCCCAATTTTCCATTTTTTATACATGTTCCGTTTAAAACTTAGCTCAGTTGTAAGTTCCTTAGTCATCCATACCGGTTTCTTGAGACATCTCCCATTTTTCTTCCTCATTGGGACTGTCTGAAATTGTGCTTTCAGTATCTCCCTTTTGAGGAACTCCCATCCGTCTTGAACTCCCTTTTCTTTTAGTATTCTTGACCATGGGATCACCCCCAGTATTTCTCTAAGTTTATTGAAATCAGCTCTCCTAAAGTCTAGAATTTGTGTCTGACTATGCCTAGCTTCATCTTTCCACTGTATAGCAAACTCCAGGAGGACATGGTCACTTCCACCTAAGGATCCCACCACTTGCACCCCATCAACTAGGTCTTCCCTGTTGGTTAAGATAAGATCTAAGATGGCTGATCCCCTTGTTGCTTCTTCCACCTTTTGGACAATGAAATTGTCTTCCAGGCAAGTGAGGAATTTGCTAGACCTTGAGGATTTGGCTGAGTTTGACTTCCAGCGAATATCAGGATAGTTGAAGTCCCCCATCACTACTACATCTCTCCTTTCTGAGTGTGTGGTCATCTGTTCTAGAAAGGCATCATCCAATTCCTCTGCCTGAGTTGGGGGTCTGTAGTAGACTCCCACAGTAACATCCCTGTTATTTCCCTCTCCTTTAATTTTTATCCAGATGCTCTCCACCTGACTTCCAGTATTGAATTCCTGGATCTCTTCACTGGTGTAAATATCCCTGACATATAATGCTATTCCTCCTCCTTTCCTGTTTGGCCTGTTTCTCTTAAAAAGGTTATATCCCTCTATTTCTACATTCCAATCATGAGACTCATCCCACCAGGTTTCAGTGATGCCTATTATATCATATTTCCCTTGTTGTGCTAGGAGTTCAAGTTCATCCTGCTTATTTCCCATACTTTGTGCATTAGTGTAGAGACATCTAAGACCATGTGTCCTCTTTTCTTGCTGCTTTTGCATGGTTTTTTGCTTCCTACTCTTGGGTCCTTTCACTGTTTGCCTTGTTCCCTCTATGCCACTTGGACTATTCTCTCCATCCCTTTTGCCTTCCAGAATGCTGTCTCCCTCCCCCACATAACTCAGTTTAAAGCCCTCCTGATCAGGTTCTTCAGACTGTTGGCAAAAATGTTTTTGCCAACTGGCGTGAGATGAAGCCCATCCCTTGCCAGAAGTCCCTCCTCATGGAACCGCAGCCCATGATCCAAGAATCCAAACTGTTCTTGGCGGCACCATCTACGGAGCCAGTTATTTACCTCTGCTATTTTCCTCTCCCTTCCTGGACCATGCCCTTCCACCGGGAGAAGAGATGAGATGACAACCTGTGCATCCATCTCTTTCAGCTTCCTTCCCAGAGCCTCATAATCCCTTTTGATATTCTGAAGGCTGTGCCTTGCAGTATCATTGGTTCCCACATGAACCAAAAGAAGGGGGTATTGATCAGTAGGCTTGACAAGTCTTGTCAGCCTCTCTGTCACATGATGGATCTTTGCCCCAGGGAGACAGCACACCTCCCGAGACATCTTGTCAGGCCCACAAATCACTGCTTTGGTACCCCTCAGTAAGGAGTCCCCCACCACCACCACGCGCCTCCTCCGAGGCTTAGCAGTGGTCGTTCCCTTTGGTGCTATTCTCAGGCTCCCCTGCTCTGTCCCTGATGGCTGTCCCTGCTGCTTTTCCTCATCATCTCTGACAACAGAGAGAGATTCAAAGCGATTCTGCAGCTGCAAGCAGCTCACAGAACGTTCCCTGGTTTCCTTACTCCTGTGTGTGACCTTCCTCCAAGCATCTACCTCTGTTTTATGTGCAGTGACCTCCTCCACCCCAGCAACTTCCTCTGTGTGTTTCCCACCCAAGACCTTCTGGCCTGTTCTATTCAGGAGAATCTCCTGCTCTCTATGATGCTGGAGTGCAGATATCTGCTCCTCTAGCTGCTGTACTTTCTCTTCTAAGAGGGCTACCAACTTGCACTTAGGGCAGGAGTAGTTCGCCACATCTGTAGGCAAGAAGACAAACATCCCACAGATGTTGCAGGTGACTGCTGCAGGGCCTTCAGTGTCCATACTGGGAAGTCTTAAAGAGGCACTGAAACAAGACTGTGGGCTTCCCTTGCTAGGCTTGGTCTTTGTTCCCAAGCTCTAACACTGAGTTCAAGTCACGGGGCCTATAGGTATGTAGTGAGCTCCTGGCTACTAGCTCCTTCCAGAGGCAAGTCTCTGATTCACTTCCTCTGATGCTTCAGGCCAGCTTCCCTTCTATTGTCTAAAAACTTCCTTGACTAGATAAGAAGAATGAAAATTCGCGCGCCGTTAGGTGCGCGCCTCTCCAAGCCTTGTGTAGCCTTAAGAGGTTTGGGATTTCCCAGCAGTTGCTCCCAGTATTGCAATGGGCTCAAGAGTAAATTAGATTAGATCTCACCCAAGCACATGGACTGAAGCCCCCTCCTCCTCCTCCTCCTTCTTCTCCTTTCTTAAAGGAAAATGCAGCCTCTCCAAGCCTTGTGTAGCCTTAAGAGGTTTGGGTTCTCCCAGCAGTTGCTCCCAGTATTGCAATGGGCTCAAGAGTAGCTGAAGCGAAACCAATCTGGTCAAGGTGGTTTCTTACTTGGCAAGGTATGCCAATAATACTAAATGCAAGATCTCCTGGAGAAAGTGCAATGCTTTGTCTTAGCATAACTGCTCACACCCAAAGACTGATTAATTGCCCTCTGCAACCCAATGTAATTAGTGGTAGCTAATTAGAGTCATATTCCTGCTGCTTTCCCAATATATGCTTGGCTCATTTATTTGACCAAAGAGGCTTTTTAGGAGGGATATGCAAGAGACTGAATAATTTAAACTTGCCATCCTTCTCCTTCATGGTTCTATCTTTCCACAATTTCTGGTAGGCATCTTTCATTGACATAAGCAGGCATAAGTTGCACTATAAGTGCAGAATGCATTTCAGGGGTTTTTCCCCTGGGGGGGGGGGGGCAGAGTGTCCAGCTGATGGTGATGTAAGTGGAGTAGTTTATGTGGTAGCACATGAAAGTTCACAGAGTGCAGTGTGGATGCATATTGTCATCCACGTGCATTGACCATTGATCCACATATGTTATACTATGTTGGTATTCAGCATAGGAGCTGTGTGTCATAACTCTAGGGGTAGTTATTTAGGCAACACATAAACAATGTAGGTTCTAGGCTTCTGTCATCTCTCTCTCTCTCACACACACACACACACACAAAAACACACACGTTGCTGCTGTTGGTGATGTGTGCCTGCAAGTCCTTTCTGGTTTATAGCAACAATGAGGCCTTGGCATATTTCTTGGCAAGATCTGTCATTGCCTTCCTCTGAGGCTGAGAGAGTATGACTTGCCCAAGGTCCCCCAGTAGGTTTCCATGGCTGAGAAGGGATTCAAACCGTGGTCTCCAGAATCTTAGTCAAACATTCAAACCACTACACCACGCATATATTGGCAGTAATATCATGTAATCAACAAAGTGCCAATAATGTCTCAATCTGGCTAAGTGAGTGAGCTCCTGCTGTTGAAACCTTTGGCAGCATCCTTTGGATGAAAATACACAGCAGCAGGCAGTCTATGCAGCAGTCTCACTAGATTCCATTCAGGGATTCTTGTTATGTTTCACTGAAGATACAGATAAATATACTGGTGGAAATAGCATGGAAACAGACCAGCAAGGCACAACATAAGGGAGAGAGTATACATTTAAGGTCATAGATCCAACACCATTAAATAACAATTAGCTGGATTTATGGGATCCCATTAACTTCCCTGCTCTTGCACACTGGACTGAAGAATAATTAATGTGTATAGGAGAAGTTAGGGAGTCTTTTGCATTAAATACTGCAATTATTGTTAATAAACCCAACCAAAGTTCTTATTACTATTACTTAACTTTCCAAACAATTCTGTGGTTTAAAGTGGAGACAGTGCTATGGAAAGCAAGACGTTCTGAATATTCAGGGGTCAGCCCTAGGCAAAGCCCAATACCAAAACAAAAGTAATCAGAATGATTTAGTTTTTATTTTATTTAAGACACTTACGTCTTGCCTCCCAGTTTAACGCACAAACCTATCTACATTTTCTAACAGGCAAGCTCGAAACAATCAGTTTAAAAGATGTTCAGCAGTAATCAAAAGCCAATAAACAGCAGTCAAGGAAACCTAGTTATAAAACAAGCCATCAGCATTAATAAAACAACAGCATAATGAATGATGTGCAGTTGTTCGGAAGAGAGAAGACAGTTGAGAAAGGTCTTCTTGATCACTTAGTTCAAATGTAAATTGTTGCTCTGACAGTTAACTCCTATTGATGATTTGTACACAAGATGTGAGGAAAGGAGTGGTAAGATTCACGTCCCTTCCAAGAAAAGGGTCCGTATCAGCTCTTGTGAAGTCATGCAGACAGGCTTCTGGCTGAGATAAAACCATAACAACAGTGTGGAGCAGAACTAACAAAGAACTTAAGAAGCTACCTTGTTCCAGACCAAGCTTTACATTCCATTTAGCTCTGTATTTTCTATCCTGAACGGAAGCAGTAGTCCTTGGAACCTTCCGCCTTTAAGTAAAGGTTGCCAAAACTGTAGGATCTCCTGCTGACAAAGCACAAACTCTACACATTGATGAATTTAACACATTTACTCCTTTGCCACTGATGAAGATGCAGGAGTGTCTCTGGCTACTTGAAAGCTGGAAGAAACAAGAGAGGATTTCTGTATCCATTATGCCCTGCCAGTCCAGCAACCTGCTTGGCAAAGTGGTCAACCAAGGGCCCTTTCACACTACATAAATATAGCACTATGATTCCACTTTAACTGCCATGGTTCCATCCTATTGGATCCTAGGGTTTGTATTTTGCTGATGCACTAGAGCTCTCTGCTTGAAAATTCTAAGGAGATTATCTCATGCAGCTTTTAAACTACAGTTATAGTTGGCAAATAGTGCCTTTTGCAGTACTTATACCACAACATCACCTCCGAGTTTCCAAAACATGGCTGAGACATCCTTTTTAACTGATGTTGGAAACCCATAAATAAGCTTCCAATCACAATGTAATCCCATTAGTCCTCAGATGAGAAAAGTTGCTGCCAGGGCAGCAGTGTCGCCTCCTCTCTCCCTGTCCCCCCTGCCCTTTGCTATTCCCAATCAGGCTGATTTCCTTTATTTATTTATTATGCTTTTTCTTTTCTTTTCTTTTCTTTTCTTTTCTTTTTGAATCTTAAATTGCATTAGTATGACTCCAGAATTGCATTAAAAATAAAAAATAAACCTTGAAAGGCACACTGGGTAGGTCATAGAGCAGGGAGATGGCTTAAGGGTGAGAAGAGAAGAGAGTGTGATGGCAGACACAGCCCCTGCTGCCCTATTGTAGAGACATGCAATAACAGCTGCTCTCAAACCAGTATGTTTCCATTTTCATTAACTAACACAATTGCCAAGAGCTCATGTGGTAATGACCTAAGGATTCTCTAAACTAAGAAATCACGAAATCAGAAGATTAAGAATGGGGCCAGCAGCTATGAAAGAATTAGAAAAGATCCTCAAATGCAAAGATATACAAGTGAGCACAAAAGTTAGAATCATACAAGCCATTGTATTCCCTGTTACCATGTATGGATGTGAGAGCTGTACAATTATGAAACAAGATAGGAAGAAAATCCATTCATTTGAGATGTGCTGCTGGAGAAGAGTGCTGCGGATCCTCTGGACAGCCAAAAAGACAAACAAATGGGTCCTAGAGCAGATCAAGCCAGAAATCTCCCTGGAAGCCAAAATGACAAAACTTCAGTTGTTGTATTTTGGACACATCATGAGAAGAGAGGACTCATTAGGAAAAAAAAAAAAAAACAATAATGCTGGAGGGAAGTAGAAAGAGAGGAAGGCCACATGCTAGATGGATGGAATCTATAAGGAGGTCATGGGTATGAATCTGCAGGAACTAAGCAAAGCAGAGGAGGGCAGGGACTCTTGGAGATGTCTCATCCACATGATCACCATGGGTCAAGATTGACTCAAAGGAAGTTAACAACAACAATTCCCCAAACTGCAAACCACAGGATTCCATAGATGTTATCCATATCCATAATATTCCATAGACTATTAAAGTGGAATCAAAGTACTATACTTGTGTAGTGTGAAAGATGATCCTGAGATTTTGTAATTTGGTTTCAGATTGCTCTTTTGTCATTAGTATTCCTCTATGAAAGAAGTCCCCCTTCTGTGAATGCTCTTCTCCTTCTACATGTGGAAGTAGACTATGAAGCCAACAATCTCCCTCCCAACTCTTCCCTGTCTCCCAGTATCTCATATACATTTGTATACTGCCTGTAATCCACTGGTTCCATATAGTAGAATGACAATAGCCTTTTAGAGATTTATGTGGATTTCTACAATCCAGGAGCATGCACTGGTGGCTCTCCAAATGTTGCTGGGCTGCAGCATCCACCTGCCCTTGCCATTTACTATGCTGGATAGGGCTATTCAGAACTGCTGCTCAGAACCATCTGGAAGGCTACAAGTTGACTACTATACTGGTTTAACCCTTACCCATCTGCTCCTGCTAGCAACTGTCCATCATCATTTCTTGGAGACCTGCCATTCTGCAAAAATAAAGTAGTTTGACACCACTTTGATTACCATGGCTCTATCCTGTGGAATTCTGGGGTTTGTAGTGTAGGGAGGTATTCAGCCTGGTGCCTCACCATACTACAAATCCCAAGATTCTGTAGGACAGAGTCATGACAGTTAAAATGGTGTCAAACTGCTTTATTTCTGCAACGTGGATGCCTTGGAGAAGTGATTTTAAAATAGTTTAATGTAATAAAATAATGTAACTTTCCCTCTTTCCTTTTCTGCCTCATCATCACTCTCTCCAACAGGACAAAACACAAACAACTATGCAATTCAAAATAATTTGGCTGTTGTCATGTTGACTAAGGATGCAATCTGAGAATATGCCCCTTTTAACCCAGTGAGGCTGACTTCTCAGAAGACAGGTCTAGGATCACGTCGTATATAGCCCATCCAACAGTCAGCAAGCTAGTTTAAAAATATTGACAACGGGAGTGGAGAAAATGTAGTTCATCCAGATGTTGCTGAAATGCAACTCCAACTAGACCCAGATTGCATAGCTAATAGAAACAAAACAGAGAATAGAAAGAAAATCAGAGAAACCAATAAGCTGATATAGCAGATGTTTAAGAGGCCTCTCCTAACTGTTCTGGATTTCTTGAAACAGGATTAAGGTTGAGCCCACATTTGAACTTGAACTGTAAAATAATGTTTGAAATATGTACATACCAATTAAAATTGGGTTCTTACTTTCCAATGCAGATAAGGTATCTTTGGCTGATTTTGGATTAAATTGCGATTCACACTTGAAACATGGAAAACTGTCTTGAAAGTGCACACCTGCTAATCCTCTGGTATATCTGTCTTTAACCACCAACAGCAGGCTGGTTTTTATACTGAATGGCTTCACTCCACTCTTTTTTTGGTGGAATTGGCTTTGGCACTGTCTTTGTGCCTTTGAGTGCCATTTGCTGTTTTATCCTGCTGTGTTTATGATTGTATCTCTTTGTATTATTTTCAACAGAATTTTATCTGACTGTTTTACTTTATTGATTGTAAACCAAAGATTTCAAAAATTGTTTCATAAAATGAAATCACAGTGGAATACAATATCAGCAATCACTGTAAGCAAAATAAACATTAAAACATAAACCCTTCAAAACAGTCAAGAAGTAACTGGCAATGTTCAGTTGGAAAAATACTCAGGGAAATATGCTTTCAGGAGTTTACCAGAAACAATTCTCATTAGGAACCCATCTGAGTTGAGTGCAGAGATTGTTCCACACAGTAGGTACCACAATAGAAAATTTTGCTATCTATTGTTTTATTGGCCCAAATAGAGAGTCACACTGGTATCCAATTTGTATGTACTAAAACTGTTTCAGAGATGCAAGGAGAACTGAAATGAGGAAGATCATAAATTCCTCTTTCCACTGTCAGAAACAGCAATTCCATGAGGAGAACTACTATACTGGATTCTGGATTTGGTTTGCACAGTCCTAAAAAAATCAGATATCTGACTACATATATCAAATCCAATCAGTCCATAAATAATGCTCAATATTTTTCCTAGCTCTGTTATAAATAAATGCAGTGCTCAAACTGGAATTAAGACTTGGAATGAAGGTAGGAATACTCTGCCAGATAGGGGATAGTTTAGGCTGCTATGGCACAGATCCAGTGACCTACAACCAAATGATCAAAGCATTCATCACATCAGAGCTCCTGACCCAAAGCAGGATTCATCAAAAAAGATTCTGACCAAGACACCACTTGGGTGTACAACCACTGTGTGACTCTCCACCATCTGAGGGGGCCAGCTCCACCCCAAAGGTGGGCATTATCTGCAAGCCTCTATCTCCAAAGTCCCTACTGCAACACATTATCATGAACAGAAATCCATCAGTGATACCTTTATTGGCCAACTGAAATGGACAATATACTTGATGCAACCTTTCAAAGCTCCATGGGCTTCTTCATCAGGCAAGATGTTACAAACCAAACAGGAGAAGAAGAAACAACAACAACAACAATTGGAGATGTTAGTCAGTTGCCTGCATGTTGTTTCAGTGCTTAGTAAAGATGGTCTGCTGGGGAGGACATCTTTTGCAGGCAGGCTCCTCCTTTCTTCTGCCCATGCAGCAATAGGGAGATTTTTAAAGTCCAAGAAATTTAAAGTCCACTTGCATCTCAACAGGGACCCCTCTTTTGCAATGCAATATGTCTCCATTCCAGTGAGGTCACAGGCCTCTTTGTAGGCAGAGAACAATGGATTTCCTTGAAGTTCCAGTCCACATGCTACTCTTCATGGTTCCCCTGTTGCAGCTACAATGCAGTATCACACAGGGATAGCTGTGTTGACCATTTAACAAATACAAACAAAAATCCATCAGTGATACCCTTTATTGACCAATGCACAATATACTTGTTGCAAGCTGTGTGTACATCATGAACAGTTGTATGACAGGGCTACCAGGCCCAACATTCCTGGTTCCTGGATCTTGCCTTGTGCCACACTGTCCCAAAGTTGTGAGATTGATGAGCATGCATTAATAACAAGAATAAAGCAATACCCAGAAGCCACCCTAAGAACACACACACACCAATTGTGTATACCAGACTTGCAGGGAGGGAGGGTGTGAAGGCAGATGAAAATAGACTGCATTGGTGGAACACAGTATACTGACTAAAATAATTCCTGAAAGGAAACTTGTTTCTTAGTTTGGATACCTGAGAAGTACACACACAGAGACACAGACACTGGTTGGTATTCTCTTTCCTAGGCATGTGAACAGTGCAAAGGAGCCTGGGGAAAAGATGCTGAACCAGACACTGGCAGCTGTCTGTCACCTGGACTGCCACAACAGCCAGCAAACCTCCCCCTGGTAAGTCAGGGTGGTGCTCTGGTCGGATCCTTAGGGGGAAGTGACCATGTTCTCCTGGAGTTTGTTATACAGTGGAAAGGTGAAGCTAGGCATAGTCAGACACACATTCTAGACTTTAGGAAAGCTGATTTCAATAAACTTAGAGAAATACTGGGGGTGATCCCATGGTCAAGAATACTAAAAGAGAAGGGAGTTCAAGATGGATGGGAGTTCCTCAAAAGGGAGATACTAAAGGGACAATTTCAGACAGTTCCAATGAGGAAGAAAAATGGGAGATGTCTCAAGAAACCGGTATGGATGACTAAGGAACTTACAAATGAGCTAAGTTTTAAACGGAACATGTATAAAAAATGGAAAAATGGGGAAATCACCAAAGAGGAATTCAAACAAATAGCCAGTACATGTAGGGATAAAGTCAGAAAAGCTAAAGCGCAAAATGAACTCAGGCTTGCTAGAGACGTTAAGAACAATAAAAAGGGCTTTTTTGGATATGTCCACAGCAAAAGGAAGAAGAAGGAAACAGTTGGGCCACTGCGTGGAGAAGATGGCCAAATGCTCACAGGAGACAGAGAAAAGGCAGAATTGCTCAACACCTTCTTTGCTTCAGTCTTCTCAGGAAAGGCAAAGGGTGCCCAACCTAAGGATGATGGGGCAGAGGACAGAATAGGGGAATTCCAGCACAGAATAAATAAAGAGACAGTACAGGAATACCTGGTTAATCTAAATGAATATAAGTCTCCAGGACCAGATGAACTACATCCTAGGGTATTGAAAGAACTGGCAAATGTAATATCAGAACCAATGGCAATCATCTTTGAGAACTCCTGGAGAACAGGAGAAGTCCCTGTAGACTGGAGGAGGGCAAATGTTGTCCCAATCTTCAAAAAGGGGAAAAAAGAGGATCCCAACAATTATCGTCCGGTTAGTCTGACATCAATACCAGGAAAGATTCTGGAGAAGATCATTAAGCAGAGAGTCTGTGAACATCTGGAAGATAATTCCATAATCACAAAAAGCCAACATGGGTTTCAGAGAAACAAGTCATGCCAGACAAATCTGATCTCTTTTTTTGATAAAATTACTAGCTTGGTAGATGAAGGGAATGCTGTGGATATAGTATATCTTGACTTCAGTAAGGCATTTGACAAGGTCCCCCATGACATCCTTGCAAACAAGCTTGTAAAATGTGGACTAGACAAGGTAACCGTTACATGGATTTGTAACTGGTTGACTGACCGAACCCAAAGGGTGCTCAACAATGGTTCCTTTTCATCCTGGAGAGAAGTGACAAGTGGGGTCCCACAGGGTTCTGTCCTGGGCCCAGTGCTATTCAATATCTTTATTAATGACTTGGATGACAGTATTGAGAGCCTAGTTATCAAATTTGCAGATGACACGAAATTGGGAGGAGTAGCTAATACCCCAAAGGACAGGATCAAAATTCAAAATGACCTGAATAGACTAGAAAGCTGGGCCAAAGCTAACAAAATGAAATTTAACATAGAGAAATGTAAGGTCCTACACGTAGGGCGGAAAAATGAAATGCACAGATATAGGATGGGGGACACCTGGCTGAATGAGACAACATGTGAAAGGGATCTAGGTGTCCAAGTAGACCACAAGTTGAACATGAGTCAACAGTGTGATGCAGCAGCTAAAAAGGCCAATGCAATTTTAGGTTGCATCAATAGAAGTATAGTGTCTAGATCAAGGGAAGTAATAGTGCCACTCTATTCTGCTTTGGTCAGGCCCCACCTGGAATACTGTGTCCAATTCTGGGCACCACAATTCAAAAAGGATGTGGAGAAACTGGAGCATGTCCAAAGGAGGGCGACTAAAATGGTGAAGGGTCTGGAAACCATGCCCTATGAGGAACGCCTTAGGGAGCTGGGGATGTTTAGCCTGGAGAAGAGAAGGTTAAGAGGTGATATGATAGCTCTGTTTAAATATTTGAAAGGATGTCACATTGAGGAGGGAGCAAGCTTGTTTTCTGCTGCTCCAGAGAACAGGACTCGGAACAACGGATGCAAACTGCAGGAAAAAAGATTCCACCTCAACATTAGGAGGAACTTCCTGACAGTAAGGGCTGTTCGACAGTGGAACACACTCCCTCGGAGGGTGGTGGAGTCTCCTTCCTTGGAGGTTTTTAAGCAGAGGCTGGATGGCCATCTGTCGGGTATGCTTTGATTGGGAGTTCCTGCATGGCAGGGGGTTGGACTGGATGGCCCTTGTGGTCTCTTCCAACTCTAAATTTCTATGATTCTATGATTCTATGCTCCTTTCTGCTCCAAAATTCATTGTACAGACTGATCCGGCAGGTATTTTGGCCAAGAAACTGAAATGGGTGGTGACCTTTTCTATGGAGCACAACTGACTATATGGGGCACCATTTGGGGGGTGGGAGGTGAAGGAGGATGCCAAAAGGACAGGTGCCATGAGGGTTGCCAGGTCAAGAGGATCCCAGGCCCTATGATTCCATGGCCAGGATATCAGCCATCGAGACAGTGCCTTCTAAAACAAAAAACAGACGGGGTGGAGATGAGGCTGCAGGAGATTGCATCTGCATTGCAGTTTGACACTGCTTTAACTGTCATGGCTCAGTGCTAGGAATTCTGGGATTTGTAGTTTGTGGACATATTTACCCTTTTTCTGACAGAGAGCTCTGGTGCTACAACAAACTCCAAATCCCAGGATTCCACAATATTTGAACCATGGTCATTAAAGGAGTGTCGAATGTCATTACTTCTGCAGTGCAGATGAAGCTGTAGACACCACTGTGTGTCTACAGCAGACACACCAAATTACCCTGCAACAACAATGGAGGGTGATAAGCACATTGTTGTTGTTGTTGTTTTTAAAAATTCAGGGCAATGTTCTTGCCATGAGATTCCTCCCCTCATCCTGAGGCTTGGGCAAAAGTGACTAGGTCCCAGCATTTAGGAGTAGGAGTCTACCCTCCACAAGGAAGTAGGTCTACCCTCCGTAAATCTGGACGTTATCCAGTCCTGTTTCACAGCAATGCAGCTTCTCAGTTGTCTTTTTAACAGGCACCATGTTAGCTAACACAAGTCTATCTAGTCCATCATAATGCTTCTACAGTTTGCATTTGCCCAGCTAAAACTAGTGCACCAGCTACCAGTAGTGAAACATGCCTTGATGACATCCTGTTTGGACTACTGCAACGCACTCTACGTGGGGCTGCCTTTGGAAACTGTTCGGAAACTTCAGTGGGTTCAAAGCACCGCAGCCAGAATGCTGACTAGAGCCAGTAATCGGGAGCATTGACTCCTGTATTGAAACATCCTTTCCACAGTGGCCAGTACTGTTTGTCTACTGGAAGGAACAGCACCCTCCTCTTCAAGTTTCCTAGCAACAGGTATTCAGAGGCACATTGCCTCTGGTACTAGAGATAATTTATAGGCATAATGATTAGTTGCTATGGATAACCTTATCACCCATGAATGGTGCAAGGGTCAATTTAGGTCAAGATAGCTCCTGTATGTTGAATTTTTTTCTTTGAAAAGCAAGGTGTGGTCACTTAAATAAATAAAATCAAAACCCTAGAAGTTCAGACAGCCTTCCAATGCATCAACTTTCATTTTGATGCCTCAGCCTTCAAGGCAATCAGATATTCTATCATGTTTTACTCTGTGTGTTTTGTGACACCTTGCAAAACTAGGTAAAAGGACCAAGCTAGTATTTGAACTAAGGCTGCAACTCCACTGCAGGAATAATGCAGTTTGACACCGCTTTAATTGCCATGGCTCAATGCTATGGCATTCTGGGATTTGTAGCTTGTTGTGGCACCAGAGCTCTCTGGCAGGGAAGTCTAAATAGCTCACAAAACTATAAACCCCAAAATTCCATAGAGTTGAGCCATGGCAGTTAGTGTCAGACTACATCATAGAATCATAGAATCATAGAGTTGGAAGAGACCACAAGGGCCATCCAGTCCAACCCCCTGCCATGCAGGAACTCCAAATCAAAGCATCCCTGACAGATGGCCATCCAGCCTCTGCTTAAAGACCCCTAAGGAAGGAGATTCCACCACACTCCGAGGGAGTGTGTTCCACTGTCAAATAGCCCTTACTGTCAGGAAGTTCCTCCTAATGTTGAGGTGGAATCTCTTTTCCTGCAGTCTGCAGTGCAGATTAGACTTTCGAAAACTGAATTATATCCTGGATGTGTGTGCCAAATCTCATTGCCATAATCTTGGTGACTGCGTTGTTTGTTTGTTGTGTGTCTTCTTGCCATTTCCGATTTATGGCAACCCTAAGGCAAATCTATCATGGGGATTTCTTGACAAGTTTCTTCAGAGAGGGTTTGGCCTTGCCTTCCTCTGAGGCTGAGACAGTGTGACTTGCCCAAGGTCACCCCATGGGTTTTCATGGCCAAGACAGGATTTTAACTCTGGTCTCCCGAGTCCTAGCCCAGCACTCAAACCACTACACCGCTATCATCCTACAAATATACCAATAGCAAACAAAGGAATACTAAAAGGTCAGGTTAAATCAAATGCCTACTTTGTCTTGACCAATATCCATTTACAGCAAAGAAGAAAAGTGTTATGGATCCCCTTGACCTTTCAGAGCAATTTCCAAAAGATTCAGAGCTGTGAAATTATAAGATGTCTATGAGTTCTGTCTCTGCTGTACCTGTCTATGAGTTCTATTTCATGAGAGAGGAAGTTTTCTCTACTGCACCACTATACCTTAGAACTCAATTTAATACCTCAATTCCATAGTGCATCATAAATGAAAGGTCCGCATTTTAAACAAGTTACTTTTTTGACCACCAGAATTCTCCTGCCATCAAGACCAATGCTCTTGCTAGCTGCAGCATTCTGGGAAGTTAGCATTTAGCAATAGCATTTACATTTCTATACTGCTTAATAGTGAACTCAGCACTCCCTAAGGGCTTCACAGTTTGTAAGTCAATTGTTCCCAACAAGCTAGGTACTCATTTAACCAACCTCCGAAAGGACAGAAGCCTGAGTCAACCTGGAGCCCTGTAGGATCGAACTCAAAATGTTGTGGCTGCAGTACTGGCATTTAACCTGTACCAACTCAGGACTCTTTCAGACATGGGAAATTGGAAGTATAATCCAAGGGCAATCCAAGGGCAATCCTGGGGTTTCACGTTATTGCGAATTAATTCTTCTCACGCAAATTCGGGCAAAAGGGAAGTCGCTCCGAATGCAATCATGGGTTTAACGTTATTGCGAATTTAAGCTTCTCACGCGATTTCAGGCAAGGGGGGGGGTTATTTTCGGGTAATGGGAAGTAATTCCGAATGCCTTCCGAACGGAGCAGGGGTCCAGGTAAATTCGCTAAACAAGCGAATTTACATGAATCCGCATTGGCTCCATTCGGAATTGGGAGAAATTCCTCCCGTTTGAAAGAGTCCATAGTTTAAAAGAATTTCCCAACCTCTTCCCATAACCTTGTGGGTGGATCTGTCACTCAGTCCCCAACATTTGAAAAGAAGACTGCTTTCTTTCTAAGCAGGGAACAAACCTAGACCAGACTTCTGTGGTAAGTGGGAACCTCCATTAGTGCTACTAGATTCCTCTTATTATAAACATCGTGGTGAATTATGTGAGCATGAGTCTTAACAAATATTAAGATTAGAAACTATCCCAAATAAAAAATTTGATAATAGAAACCACTTCTACCAGCATTTCAACTCTTTGCTCTTTTTCTCTCCTTCTTCTTTATATTTTCCAGCCGTTTCTTGAAATCATTTGAACTCCCCTACCCAAAGCTCTCTCCCTTTCGTCGTGGTAATGATGTGGGACTACTTTCTTTTGATCACACACAGGCAGACAGAACAAATGGTGCCTCTCTAAAGAGCAGATTCCCTGCCAGCAACAGGCAGGTGTTGGCTGGGCCTTTGCCAAGGCACCACCATCATCCCCACCACCACAGGCTACCTGGCAGAAGGTGCACAAGGCACCTGCACCTGTTTCTTTGAAATCCAAAAGCTCGCAAACAGGGCAGGTTGCCAGGTAGAGGAAATCATTCTATCAAAGAGCATAGGGAGGAGATTTGACTTCATCACTCACTTTGCAGCATGAAAGCATGTAGAAATCCAAGGTGAGCAGTCAGTCTTCAGACCTGATAAAAAGAACACTACATCTATCTGTCATCCAGAGTGGCAAAACAGAGGGGGGTACATTTGAGTCCCAAAACTGTGTATGTGTGCCAAACTATGCCCATGGCACAGGAAATGGCCACCATCCATTTGATTTGAGCACAATAGCTGCTGTTGAGGCCAGAGGTCTGTGTTCTAGGACGATAGGCTCCTCCTCAAGTGCTTTAACTCTGTGCTTTTTGGAGACATTTTTATTTAATTATTTTTAATTGTCTGATAAGTTTTTGTTGTTGTTTGTTGTCGCATGTCTCCGAGACATTTGTTACTTATAGTGATACTATCGTAGGGTTTTCTTGGCAAGTTTCTTTAGAGGGGGTTTGCCATTGCCATCCTCTGAGGCTGAGAGACAGTGACTTGCCCAAGGTCACCCAGTGGGTTTTTATGCTCAAGCGAGAACCAAACCCTAATCTCTAGAGTCATAGTCCAAATGCTCAAACCACTACACAGCACTGGCATTCCAATAAGCTTTTAGCTGTACTTTATAAAGATTGTTACAAACCACCTCGGGTCCCATGCCAGGAGAAAGGTGGGATATAAAACAAATCAGATATTTGAAAGATGCAGCCTTTATTGTTCTGCAGTTACTTCCCTATCCAAGACTATAAGCCAACTTTCTACCCTTCCCAAGCACTCCACAGAAAACCGGGGGGCAAAGTAGGAGAACTATCCATATTTGATCTAGGACATTTTAATGAACCTGGCACAGATCAAGGAATGGATCTGCTGTAAACACTACTGTTGCATATGCCAGCTTCATTCAGTTATACCAGAAACCACAGAGTCCTATAGCTCTTTAAAGCCTGTACTGGGAAATTTTAATGAGCATGCAAGAATCAATTACCACTAAATAACTAGCAGCATTTATCAGATAGATCCAGTCATAAGACTCCCTGGAAATGACTCAATCATTTCACAATATCACCACCATATGCTGGGCTTCATGTAAATCTTGGGAAAACTTTCTGAAAAAGTGCCCTTCAATGGGAACAAAGCCACAACCACATAACAATGTACCAAAACTTAATTTTCCTACTGCCTGCACTCTACAAGCTACAGATATAACCTAAATGACTATACTTATTGAAATCAAGTGGATCAGAATTCCATGTTTATGCTACATCATAATTTATTCTCTGCTGCAAAATGCAGTAGAAAATGTACCATTTTCTTAATTTGGCTTTGTTTCATTTTGTGAAGGGAACTTCCTTCACTTGTGAGGAAGGTCCTTAACCATCAGGGAATAATCTAAGCAAAGCTCAGCACTTTTGAGTTCCCCTTTTTTTTTCAACTCCTGTTGACACCAGTGGAACTCCTAAGTGTCCCATTAGTATGTATTCTGTCAGACTGCTGCATGCAAAGCAGCACTGGTGTCATTCAAAATAATTAACAATTGGTTCTGTCTTCTCTCTCTCTTTTTTGCCAAAATGTATTTATGTGTAAATGTGTCCTACCTGAGGTGCATGCTGCCTCCTTGCTGAGATCCCAAGAACTGGCAAGGTTGCTCCTCCATCTCTGCATCTGACTCTGCATCTGACTCTAGCCCCTTGACAACAGCCATGCTGAATGGTGGGACATTCAGCATGCTTACTTGCCCAGTTCTCCTCATAACTCCAGAGGATCCAGTCCTTCCCTCTCCTCTGACCCTCTCACCTCTCCATCCTTTTCATCTGCTTTGGTCTCTCTGGCCCACCACTGCTATTCCTGGCTCTCCTTTTAACCACCCCAGCCTCTGCATCTTCTTCCTAACCTTCTCTCCAAAGTCCTTCTACCTGGAAGTGCTGAGCACAGCTGGAACTGCAGGCATTTGGTGGTTGGTGTTTTCTGCATCTGCTACCACCAGATTCTCCTTCAGTTCATGATCAGTCTTAGTTGCTCTTTCCTTTACATAGGTAGGGGTTTCCAACTGCCATTGACTCCCTATTGCCATTTTGCCCTCCTCATACCAGTATAATAATTAAATTGTTTATTTCCATTTCTTTTACATTGCAACAGTGGCATCACTAGGCTTGGTGACACCTGGTGTGAAGTGGCTGTCCAGGGCAGCAGGGGTGGTCTCCCTCCCCTCCCCTCTCCTCTCCTCCTACTGTCTTGTCAGGAGAGAGCCAGTGAAGAGGGCATGAGGGGTGCACTTCTCTCTTCGCTGCACCTGGAGGAGGGCCCTACCATGTGTCAACCCTCCTCTGAGGTGTCACCTGGTGCAATCCACACTCCCTGAAACCACCCAATGATGCCATGCATTATAAAACATATAGCAAACTCACAAGAATGTAACTGGATTTTTGTTTTTGTTTTTTCCCCTACAATAACTGATACAGGTGAACTAGTGTGAATTGGCAGAATGACAGCACTGCAAAGAAGTCACATTGCAATGGAAACAGCTGTTGCATGAATCCACTTTTTTCCTGAAATAGCTTCATAGGATTTCCATCAGACATATCTGTCTCTTTATCTATAGCAGTCGTTCTCTTCAGGTGTTATCTATCTGTGTTGAGCAAATAACCCCACCCTCTCTTCTTCTGGTTCCTTTGTCTTCCACGTGTAGAGGCCAACTTTCCAAAGAAGAGATCCTTGTCTATCTGCAGAAACTCTCTGTGATTTGGAAACCTTAGTGTGCTCTTCCTCCTCACATGTTTATACAACACAGTTAGAGAATACCTGAAGAGCCCTTCTATTCTGATGCTTTGTGACAGTGTCACCACACTCTTTACTTGTGCCAGCTGCTTTAGACATGAAACTCTGGTATGCAGCAAACATCCTCCCTTCCCTGCAGGTATCTTTAAGCTAATTGCAAGTTTCCTCTGAGTCTGAACTCACCCTATGACCTACCTCATGTTATTATAATAAATAACTCCAACCTGAGCAGTTCTGAATAACCAGAGTAATAAGAAATGTTATTTTGTTGGGTAAGCTCACAATGGCTTAGTGTTTTGCCATGTATAATATTGGTATAAGGAGTGGTTTGGTGTTAGTTTTTGTGGAACAAACTCACTGAACAGGCAAGGGCTGTCCTGGAGCTAGTCTGTAATGACAAATGCCTGCCTAGAAGGGATGGTCTCACTTTGTCCCACTCACTTGCAGCAGCACCTAGAGCCCAGGCATGGGACCTCTTTCAGCCTGATGGCCAGATTTCAATTTCAGACATGTTATTGGGTGGGGCTCATTCCACTAGTGGACGGGGCCAAAGGCAAAAAGGTGGAACCAAAAATACCAATGTATATATTTCAGTTGAAAGCTCTTCTTGCCAATAATGATGGCTAGCGTCCTGTTCAGCAGTTTCAAATGCAGAACCTAGACTTACACTTTCATAACTGTTCAGTATACATGTTTATGATCATGGCATTATTGTCATAATCAGAAATGCTCTCTCCAAACCCACTTTAACAGCCAGTAGACACATCGAGTGAGAGAATCAGAAACAGTACCCTTGTTGCAAGTCCTCATCTCACTGCAGATTGCTGGTGGGAAGGGGTTGGAAATGTTGTCCTACTGTGCCCCAGTCACCAGCAGAACAGACCTATCTCACACTATGCAGCTGCTGGCTTGGGGAGTCAGATAGGAAGGTGTAGGATCTGATGATGCTGCCTTCCTTAATATCAGTGCCACATCCAGATGTGCATGGGGGAGAGCTAGACATGGGATCATGTACTGCTCTCCTTCAGTGCCACAGGTTCTCCTTTTCCTCATCATCTTTTTCATCACTACCTGGTTGTATGCCAAGCAGAATGGCAATGTACGAGCAGCCACTAGACATTACTGCTCTTCACTCACACAGAAAATGAGCAGAAAATGCCACAAAACAACATGTGAATTTTTTACAGAAGTAGTCCTAAACCATGATGATTCTCATTGGTCTACAATTCTTCTCATCAGTTTTTAACATTAAAAACAACAACAAAAAGAATTCTTGCTTAGCATAATTATTATCTTCACATGAAGCTGAAGACAAGATAGGAAAATCAGGCCTTGTTCCCACTACGTTTAAATCAGGATCAGGATCTGAGTTAAAAAGGCATGGTTCCCACTGAATCCAATTCCAGAAATCGATTCAGAAAGGGGGGCATGCTTTTTGCCCATTTAACCTGGGTCAAAAAGATGCTGGTAAAATGGGGTATTTTTTGGGATGAATTGATTTATTTTGAAATAAATTGATTCAGCCCAAGTGGGAACCAGGCGGATACTTTTCTTTGCCTACAGTGTCCATACTGAATTGGGGTGTGTGTGTGTGTGTGTGTGTGTGTTGTAATTGGTAAAAGTTAATTTTTAAAGCTCTATTTTGTCTCTGAACTCCCCTCCCCCCCCCATACACACACACATACACTCCCCTCACTCCATTAGTGTAATACAGTACAATGAGTGCTTATGCTGGAAACTACTTGGGCATTTTTAACCAGCTTCTGTGACATGGAAGATCAATACTGACAGTTAATACAGTCAGCCCTCTGTATTCATAGATTCTTCATCCACAGATTCAACCATCCACAGCTTGAAAATATTATTTAAAAAGTAAATTCCAAAAAGCAAGCCTTTTGCAATTTTATATAAGGTACACCAGTGCTATTCAACATCTTTATTAATGACTTGGATGACAGAATTGGGGGCATACTTATCAAATTTGCAGATGACACCAAATTAGGAGGAGTAGCTAATACCCCAGAGGACAGGATCAAAATTCAAAATGATCTGAATAGACTAGAAAGCTGGGCCAACGCTAACAAAATGAAATTCAACACAGAGAAATGTAAGGAACTGCACTTAGGGCGGAAAAATGAAATGCACAGATAGAGGATGGGGGATACCTGGCTGAATGAAAGTCCATGTGAAAGGGATCTAGGAGTCCAAGTAGACCACAAGTTGAACATGAGCCAACAGTGTGATGCGGCAGCTAAAAAGGCCAATGCTATTTTAGGCTGCATCAATAGAAGTATAGTGTCTAGATCAAGGGAAGTAATAGTGCCACTCTATTCTGCTTTGGTCAGGCCCCACCTGGAATACTGTGTCCAGTTCTGGGCACCACAATTCGAAAAAGATGTGGAGAAACTGGAGTGTGTCCAAAGGAGGGTAACTAAGATGGTGAAGGGTCTGGAAACCATGCCCTATGAGGAGCGCCTTAGGGAACTGGGGATGTTTAGTATGGAGAAAAGAAGGTTAAGAAGTGATATGATAGCCCTGTTTAAATATTTGAAGGGATGTCATATTGAGGAGGGAGCAAGCTTGTTTTCTGCTGCTGCAGAGACTAGAATGCAGAACAATGGATGCAAACTGCAGAAAAAGAGATTCCACCTCAACATTAGGAAGAACTTCCTGACAGTAAGGGCTGTTTGACAGTGGAACACACTCCCTCAGAGTGTGGTGGAATCTCCTTCCTTGGAGGTCTTTAAGCAGAGGCTGGATGGCCATCTGTTGGGAATGCTTTGATTGGGAGTTCCTGCATGGCAGGGGGGTTGGACTGGATGGCCCTTGTGGTTTCTTCCAATTCTACGATTCTATGATTCTATGATTTTACTACACCAGGGATGGCGTCCCTCCTCTCGTGGCCTGTCTGGAATCGGTAATGGACTGGATGAGGGAAAATAGACTCAGCCTGAATCCAGAGAAAACGGAAGTACTGGTGATAGGTTCTCCCGGTCCAGGGATGGAGGTGGTTCCACCTGTCCTAAACGGGGTCACACTCCCCGTGAAGGACACAGCACGCAGTCTGGGGGTGCTCCTTGACTCGTCACTCCATCTGACTTCTCAGGTGGATGCGACGGTCAGGAGCACCTGTTATCAGCTTCAGCTGATACGCCAGCTGCGTCCCTACCTGGACCGGAGGGACCTTGAAACCGTAGTACATGCTCTAGTAACCTCTCGGTTGGATTTCTGTAATGCGCTCTACATGGGGCAGCCTTTGTATCATACTCGGAAGCTACAACTGGTGCAAAATATGGCAGCGCGGGTGGTCACTGGTGCTTCCAGGGTCGCCCATATAACACCAATTCTGAAGGACCTTCATTGGCTGCCGATTCGCTTCCGGGCTCAGTACAAAGTGCTGGTTATTACCTACAAAGCCCTATATGGCTTGGGCCCAGGGTACCTGAAGGACCGTCTCTCCCCATATAATCCGCCCCGCACACTAAGATCTTCCGGACAGCAGTTATTGAGAGTTCCGGAGACCAGACTAGTGACCACGACGAAGAGGGCGTTTTCCATCTCTGCCCCCTGTCTCTGGAACTCTCTACCTACCGAGCTCCGCTTGTCCCCCTCCCTTGCTCAATATAAGAAGGATCTAAAGACCTATTTATTCAAGCAGGCATATCGTTGACCTCTTATTTATTAGCCTGTAGCAAGCCGCCTACTGTTTTGCTGCCGCACATGCACTTGCACTTGTACTGAGATCTGTGCTTTTATTGCTTTTATTGTTTTATTGTACCTGGTTTGTTTTTAATGGTTTTGATGTTTTAATGTTTTTATATGCTGTACACCGCCCTGATCTATGGAAGGGCGGTATAGAAATAAATCTTATTATTATTATTATTATTATTATTACCACTGTAATTGAGCATCCATAGGTTTTGGTATCCATAGGGGGTCCAGGCACCAAACCCAAGCAGATACCAAGGGCCCACTGTAGACAAAAATGGACAGGAACTAGAAAGGTTGACAAGGCACACATCAGATTACATCCCACAAAAAAGAATATAGGCCACAGTGCTTATGGCTCAAAGCATTTCTTGGTGTGTAAGGTTTCACAGTATCTTTGTTTGGAAGAGGCTAACATGAGGTGTGAAGGGGTGTGGGGGAGGGCCTGGGGGCAGAAACTATGATTTATTGAAGTCTTCTTCCTCAACAGCTATCCCTTTGGAAGCAGAACAAAAGTCATGATGGAAATACAGAAGTACCTTTATAGTGAATTAGATCATTGCTCTGTCCAACAGCACTGTGCCTGGGTTTTAGATACTAATATTACTCAGCCTTATTTGGCGTGCAAAGGACTTAACCAAGGACACACAAAATTCCTGCTCTGCTATGAAGTTAAAAGCCCCTATCTCCTTCTTCTTCTTCTCCGCCCTCACTTTTGCCCAGAACTTGAACTTCTCTTTTCTCATGGTCAACATTTCTGAAACATTAGATCTGAGGTTCTCAACCCTTAGTCATCCAGATGTCTTGGTCCTCATCTCACAAAATCTCTGTCAGGCTAACAAGGTCATCTGGGAACTGAAATCAAAGGATCAAAAGCTGAGAACTATTGGCAATCTGCACTACACAATTATATCGATGTCATGCTACTTTAATTATGATTGTTCCATCTTAAGAAATCTTGGGATTTGTATTTTGATGAGGTATTTATGTGTCAAGGTACCATGAGAAAAAAGGAACTGAGATTTCAGTCAATTTAATTCTGTAATACAAACAGGCACTCAGGGTATCTTGGAACCTGTAGATCAAGGGAGCAGACTAGAACTTTCTATCAGAGAATTTTAAGTATCTCACCAAACAATAAACCTGATGTTTCCTTAGTATGCAGCCCTGACAATTAAAATAGTATAAAACTGATATATGTGTAGTATGCAGATGTACCTATTAGGGTGTAAAACTGTCTTCAATTGCTTAAATCACTATCTCCAATTTCTAAAAGGACATTTGACTCCAGGAAATGACTGGTGTTCTTCCAGTTTCATTCCTTTTTGACCAGCTTCTATGACAGAGGAACCCAGAGCTGCATTTTAAGCAATTTTGCTTCCTGATTATTTTAAAGGATTAAATAAAAGGTGGTACAGTATTACCATAATTATCCATTGGCACAGGATAAGTCTATGCAAATAAATCCAACCCAACCTGTGCTAGAAACTAAAATGAGGTGGAAGCAGTGCATGACAGGTGATTTATTGAACAGCTTTATCCTGCTGCTTTCCCCATTCATAAATTTACTAAAAGAATCTCCAGTTTTAAAAAGACTTTGCTCATTATGTTCAATAATTCAGTGACTGGTTTCAGAGAGCATAGTTCAGCCTGTAAATAATTCATGACCTGCTCCTCTGATTTTTGCTCCCAGTAATTCTCTGTTCTTGTGCTTGATCACAAATTATTTCCACTATAAGTTTTCACTCCCCAGCTGAGCTGAAAATCTTCATCCTCACAAGCCAGAACTTTCAGTTGAATAAATAGCAAGGGGGGGGGGGAGGAAGAGGGAGAGAAGAGAAATGCATCACAAACCTTCCTCCAGAAATCCTCACTGCAAAATAATCCTATAGATTTTTACAGAGAAGTAAGCTCCATTGAGCTCAATTAGACCTACTGGCAATTAAGTGTATACACAACTGTAGCCTAAATGGCCTTAAACCAATACTGTACCTGAAAAAGGGCAGAGTGAATTCAATCAAAAATCCACCAAACAGTGATATCTTTATTAGCCAACCCAAATGCACAATATGCATGTTGCAAGGTTTTGAAGCTTCGTGGCTTCTTCATCAGGCAAACCAAACCAGAGGGAAAAAAATTGAAGATGTTACTCATAGGCCTGCATTTTGCTGTTTCTCTTCCTAGTTAAGATGGTATGGACAGACATATCTTGCAGGCTGACACCTCGTCCTTCTGGCCATGTGGCAGGTGGGAGATTCTCAAAGTCCAGGAAATTTAACATCTATTTGCATCACAACAAAGACACTTCATTTCCAATCCAATTTGTCTCCATCCTTGTGATGCCACAGGTCCATTTGTTAGGCAAAGGACACTGAATTTCTCAGGAAGCCTTCATCCTTTTGCATCAGGAAAACTTTGGTGGTGTTGAGGTAAAACACGACAATCCAGTCCAAATTTACAAACAAACAAACAGCTTCATTTATATACCGCTTCATACCCTTAAGGAGTGTCTAAGCAATTTACAACTGTAAGCTATTTAAGAGGGAAAAATTGTTTTACCTTTGTGGGAGGTTGAAACCTAGTCCACTGGGTAACTTTTTAGGATTCCCCTGTTGAAGCTATAAAACAGTATCTTAAAATCCAGAGGTATCCATCCAGGGGTATCCATGTTGGCCATTTAGCAAATCCAATAAAAAATCCACCAAACAGTGATACCCTTGTTGGCCAACCAAAATGCACAATATGCATGTTGTAAGCTTTTGAAGCTTCATTGGCTTCTTCCTCAGGTGTAGAGTGGTAAGACTCACAGGGAAAATAGGGATAAGGAAAAATGACTTCCCCCTGCCTCACCAGATTGTTTCTGCTGCTCCCCACTTCATGCAGCAAATGTGGTCTAAGGCTTCAGAGCGAAACCTGAAGTAGGCTAGTGTCTCTTTAATGGTTTTGCATAAGAGAGAATTTCAGCATGTGTTGCATGTTACCTGGTTGTGTGATAAGCAACATTTGGTAAAATCCCTCTTCTGCACAACCACTAATGAGTTAGGAGCCCTCACCAGTTTTCGCTTTGGCAAGCCTAGTTCATGCAGTACCGTGGTGTACTTTCCTTTTAAGAAGCAAGCCCATAGTGCCTCAGTGCTAATTTGTTGTTGTTGGGTGCCTTCAAGTTCTTTCCAACTTATGGGGTTTTCGTGGCAGGTTTCTGTAGAGGGGGTTTGCCATGGCCATCCTCTGAGACTGAGAGAATGTGACTTGCCCAAAGTTGCCCAGTGGGTTTCTATGGCTGAGGTGGCATTGAAACCCTGGTTTCCAAAGTCATAGTCCAACACTCAAACCACTACAACATCCTGGCTCCATCTGTGCTAAAAGGCCATGCTAGATTTCATTTGGAGTAGAAGCTAATGGTACTGGCTTGGGACTATAGCATTGAGGTGGCTGAATATAGCCAGTTCAATAAGCTGTTATATATTTTTTCAAATCAGATGTTTCTGTGTTCTCAAAGGTTACAAATGGTTATTCATTGACAATGACTCTGTGTTGAGTGCTGTTCTTCCATTTTCGAAAGGGACACTGATGCTTCCATACCCTCCACCTGTCCCAGATTGGCAGAAACAGTCCTGATTAATCCTCTGCCAACCATCTTGTTCATCAGCTTTTTAAAAGTCCCACTTTCTCTTCCCTTCTCCCACTTTCCCCCCAAATGCTCAGAACTGAGTTCAAAGTACAAAAGCAGTTTGCACTGAGTTAACTCAGTCGGGGGAGAGGGGGAGAAAAGGGTCAGAATCTTACCCTTTCCAATAAGTTAAGGAAAAAGCAACCTACTCCAGCCTTTCCTAGCTTGCCTTTTCTTCCTCATTAATAGTTTTCACCATCTTGACCATGCTCTGATGTTGTTTGGCCAAATGTATTCCTGTTTTCATCTGTGAAAGGTTGGTGGGTATGTTCTTCCGAAGCAAATCCATTAAGTACAAATGTCAGATAGACATCCTTCCACATCCATATGCATGCATGAGGGCACAGTGACCCAACTATAGCTATGGACAGGGCTGGCTCTTCATTTAGACAGGCAGGGAGCTGAATATGAGCGACAAAAAGGATAAAAGCAGTGATGGCAAATGGAGTTCTCTCCCTCCCACCCTGCACACTCTCCAGCTAGCCTGCTGTTTCCAAGAGCCATGAAGGATGTGTTTGTGTTGCCAGTGTCAGAAGATGCAATTGGCAGTTTGCCCCTTTCCTTCCACATGCAAAATTGAGGAGGGGACATATCTTCCTTCAGGCAGCAAAGTGTCTATAAATGAGTATATTTAGAATGTATGGTTGTCATTCACATTTCATACATTTGATGTGGGTGGGAAACAATGTCAGCATGGACTTCCTGCTTGAGAAACACAATTGCCATGGAAAATGTGGAACTGCTTGAATATTTTTTCTACACACATGTGCACTGGTGCATGTGAGGAGGAGGCACTATGCTTACTCTATACATTGCCTTGTGGACTTACATATGGGAATGATTCAAATATTTGTTTTGAATAAGGAAATCTCACTGGAGTGCCAGAATTGACTGTGTCTTCTCAAGGAGTATATACAAAAATACACTTAGTGATCTTTATATTTTGTGTTGCCAGGTTTTCAAAATAGCAAGAAGTGACCATCAAAATTCACTATGGGCAGGGCTGACAATTGGGAAGTAATGGTTAAAAAACTTGTGCTCTAAATATCAAATGAAAGTATTGATCTCAGTTAACTTAGCCATGTGTTTTTCTGTAAAAATAACATATTGCCCAAAGTCCTAAAGTACACAATGCACCTATTTCTGTCTTTATGAAGGGCCCACACCCCAAAATATAAATTTTTTTGGCAACTTGTCCATTCTACTTAAAAACAGAAAACTGCTAGTCTGACAAGAGACACAATTTTTGACCATCAAATAAGAGACACCTGGCAACTCTATGTATATTTGATGTCTTCACCAATATTTCATAGAATCATAAAGTTAAAAGAGACCTCATTGGCCATCCACTCCAATCCCTTGACATGCAAGAACACAGAATCAAAGCACCCCCAAGAGATGGGGATCTAGCCTCTGTTTAAACAGAAGGATACTCCACCACACTCTGAGGGAGTGTGTTCCACTGTCAAACAGCTCTTACTGTTACGAAGTTCTTCCTAATGTTGAGGTGGAATCTCTTTTCCTGCAATTTGCATCCATTGTTCTAGTCTCTGGAGCAGCAGAAAACAAGCTTGCTCCCTCCTCAGTATGATATCCCTTCAAGTATTTAAACAGGGCTATCATATCACCTCTTACCCTTCTCTTCTCCGGGCTGAACATACCCAGCTCCCTAAGTCTCTCCTCATGAGGCATGGTTTCCAGACCCTTCACCATTTTGGTTGCCCTCCCCTGGACACACTCCAGCTTGTTAACATTCTTTTTGAATTGTGATGCCTTGAACTGGACACAATGTTCCAGGTGAGGCTTGATCAAAGCAGAATAGGGTGGCAGTATTATTTTCCTCTATTGGTGCAGTTTAGCTTCGCATTGGCTTTTTTAACTGCTGCATCACATTGTTGACTCATGTTCAGTTTGTGTCTACTAGGACCCCTAGATCCCTTTCACATGTAATGTTGTCAGTCCAGGTGTCCTCATTTTTTTCTGCCCAAGTATTGTATCTTACATTTCTTCATGCTGAAATCCATTTTATTAGTTTTGGCCCAGATTTCTCATCTATTAAAATCATTTTGAATTTTGATCCTATCCTCTTGGATATTAGCTCCTCCTCCTAATTTGTTGTTATCTGCAAACGTTTGCATGTATGTCTTCCTACACCAGTGTATGTCATTCATAAACTCATTGTTAAGAAGAAATGATGAAATGAAACATTCCCAAGAACAGAGTAGGAAATATAATTTCCACCTATAATGAGTTACTTTTTTGGTAACATGGGCAAAAATAAATTACATTTCTCAGGTAACATGGCAAGTTACTTTGATAGTGCAACAGGTAGTGTTTTCTGGTTACTTTAAAATGTTACATTTAAGGTCATTTTACAGGCATTTCAAAAGGGATTTTCATGTTTCAGTCATTTCATCAAATCTACTTTGATGTTACTTTTTAACATTTGATATTACTTTTAGAAAGATGCAAAAAGGTAATCAAAAGTAGCACACAAAAGCAGGAAGGAACTGTTTATACTCTACAATAGAAAGGCAGAGATGTTGTGGCCCTCAGATGCTGGTAAACTGCAAGTCCCAGCATTCCTTACCACTGCAGAGGTGGCTAAGGCCACTGGGAATTGCAATCCAACAACATCTGAACAGCCACCCAATTCCTACCTTTGCTGCAACAAGCAAACACAGTGAATTATTTTTTCAGACTCCCCAACGAGTAAGAGACACAGATTGCTTTTAAAAATCAATTGTCCAAGCTTTTGTGAGTATTTACATCTTGTATTTCAGTGAAAGGATTGTCAAGGCAGATTGTGGTGTGATGATCCTCCTGGGAATCAGCAGTACAACACACCGCTTGTTTTTAGTCTATTGGCCCATGATTTTTATCTTACAGTGTAGTGCAAAGACTAAGGCAACTTGGGAGGTGCACAGAAGCTAGAAATGTCCTTGCTTTGGCACATATTTCCCCCTCCCCCTTTAAAAAAAACTTTAAATTGTTCAAACCTAATGCCTCATTTCTAAATGTGATGGAGTTTCAGCCATGAAATCATATAAAACTCCCTTCTGGACTTATTAAATTCACAACTCTGCTTATTGTGCAGCAATGCATTCCACTGTTGAAAACAAGTTTCAGTTTATAAGTAAATTTCCAGCTTGTGCAAATTGCACTGTGAGGAAATTGTTTATATGAAGAGGAAGTTATATAATTAATAACATATAGCAGTGAAACAACGCACTGATAAAATTTGTATTTTGCAAGAGGGCCCATGACTTGGTTCTTAACACTTTTTGTTAACTGTTGGCTGTAAGGCAAAACTGGAGGACTACACAGCAAACAACTATATGGGTACCATTTGAAACACTAGAGAACAAGTTATGCAGATGAAAAGATTACATTTCTTGGAGAAGCAAATAATACTTCAAAAGCAAAGTGACTACGATTTCATGGCTCCACCTAGAAAAGAATGTTTATGAGGACATCCCACTTCAAGAAGATCCTAAGTGTTCCCAGTAAGAACAAAAAACAAAACTAAATTCTAAACTAAAACTAAAAAATCACTGAAAATGTTGGGTTTCCATGTGCTGAGAAAATGAAGACTGATCCAACAGTAGGGATTATTAGGAATTACTGGTAACCTGTAGTCATCTTCTGTTGAAATGGAAATGCCCTGAATATACAATTGCAGAACTTTGATACCACGTTAACTGCTGTGGCTCCATCCTTTGAAATCCTGGGATTTGTAGTTTTTTGAAGTATTTAGAATTCTCTGGCAGAAGATTCTAGTACTGTGGTTCTCAATTTTTGGTCCTCCAAATGTCAGTTCCCCTCATTGGCCATGCTGACAGGCTTCTGGGAGCTGAAGTACAAAACAGGATCAAAAGTTGAGGATTCCCTCTTCCAAAGCCTTACCAAATTACAAAATCCAGGATTCCACAGGGCACAGTCATGGCAATTACAGTGGTATCAAAGTGCTATAATTGTGTAATGTGAAAGAGACCTGCAATGTTACAATAGGATATATTACAGTGACATTTTCAGCCTGTAGCCTAATTCTAGCCGTTAATCCCTGGTAAAACAGTCCCATTAAATCAATTGAAATCTGGCAAATCAACAGCTATGTTGATTCAATGGGTCTACCATGGGTGTGGTTAACAATTGGATTTAACCCCCAAATTGTGTTTGTTTGATGGTGACACCTTCACCAGGTTGAAAGAGGCTAAGTCATCATGAACAGTTGCAAAGCCTCTATTTGATACTGTTACTCACTAACGTAAGTAAACAGACAGAAAAACAACCAGGAAAGGCAGTGCAATGAAACATAACAGACAAATGGGTCACTGAACATGTTGTTCTCATGGGTCAAAGACCCAAGAGGATGATAGTATTTCAACAAGTCCAAACATGCAAGGACATGCTGGCCAGCCATTTGCAGTTCTCAAGTACTTGCAACATTGACTTCAGGGTGTGGTATTTCACTTCACTTGAATAAAATAATGGGAGTGTACACCCTGAAGGACATTATGAGTTAACTGTGTTAAGAGTGTTATGTCACTAGTCACTGTGTAGCAAACATTTTGCCTTTATGTTCCTATACAGACTTATTGTTGACTTATTTGATTGCACTTATTCATTTCTTTTAGACTTTTCAATCCACTTTAGATTGAGTGCCAAGGCCCCATGATATCAAAGACCATTAAAGCCAAGAAAATTAAAAAAAAAAAACCTAGATAACAAACTCAAATGACTCATTTAAGCAACAGCCTAATTCACGGCATGTGTTGTTCTGTGCCTTCAAGTCATTTCTGACTTATGGTTACCCTAAAGCAAACCCATCATGGGGTTTTCTTGGGCAGCTTTGTTCAGAGCGAGCTTCTCTTTGTTTTGCTATGAGGCTAGGAGGGTGTGACTTTCCCAAACCTAGGAGGTTTCCATGCCTGAGCAGTGTCATAGTCCAATGCTGAAACTACTGCACCACGCTGGCTCTACACCATCAAGGCTACGCCACAGTGGCATGATTTTCCCTCAATACTCTTTATAAATAATTTCACTTCATTTTCAAAGAGAGGGAGTGAATGACAGAAAGAAGAGGGGACAATGTAATATTTACTTGTAATCATTATGGAATAAGCTTTTGTTGACTAGAGTTGACTATCAGAGTGAACTTTATCCAAACTATCATTCTCCAGATGCATTGACTTACAGCAGCCATCACCCTCAGCAATTACAGTACTGGAGAAGCTGCTTTGATTGTTTCCACAAAAAGCGGGGGAATAAATTAAAGTTTTATTTATTTATTTATTTATTTTTATTCAGGTAGGCCTGTGATTCTTGGCTTGTTGTGAGAGAAGGAGCTTTTAGTGGAGTGTGCTGTGCTTTTGCCTCTTTTATTATGTTTTACATGCATTTTAAAGTATTTTAGCTTTATATTTTAATAGCATTATTGTTTTGTTTTGTTTTACTTTTTACCCTTTTGTACTAACCATCTTTTAGCTGTGCTTTTTCGAACTTGTAAGATGCCTTGAGTCATTTGCTAGTAGAAAGGCAGAGTGGCTGGAATCCTGTAGGGCTGTCACAATGTGAGTTTTGCACTTGTAGCCACTATGTATTCACAATCCCTATGTAGCCCCTACCTTAGGGGATATGAAAGGACCATGAAAATCTTACAGTTCCCAAGTTACCAGGCAGCAGCTGCTGCAATTGGTAGGGGTCTGTGGAGCTCTGGTGGCGCAGTGGTTAAATGCCTGTACTGCAGCCACTCACTCAAAACCATAAGGTGGCGAGTTCAAGACCAGCAAAAGGGCTCAAGCTCGACTCAGGCTTGCATCCTTCCAAGGTCACTAAAATGAGTACCCAGATTGTTGAGGGGGCAAATAGCTTACAGTTGTAAACCACTTAGACACTCTTTAGGAGGTATGAAGTGGTATATAATTTTTGTTGTTTGTTTGTTTGTCCTTCTGGAAGCAGCTGCCCAGTGGTCCCACTCACCCCTTTACACAAGCGATCTCCAGCAGAAGAGATCATTCAGAGAAGGGGATGTGAATGTCAGTCAGCTGGTTCCTAAGCATCAGGAGAATCCCATCAATCCCAGTGGCTTCTGCCCATTAAGTGGGGATTGGAGAAACTGAGTTGGCAGTCACATAACTACAGTGCTTATGCACTTGTGAATCCCATACAGGATTCCAACTGAGATAATTTGAATTAAATTAAATTTAAAATTTGATCCAACGTCTTACAAATAGATCTTCACTCACAGAACACAGAAAAAAACAGTCTGGGGTGATTTCTTCTTCCGCTGATGTCTTGTGCTCTATCTCCCCCTCAAAAATGAGCATATGAAAGGGACATAGGAGCAGGCCTTTTCTTTGTGGCATCCTGATTCTGGAACTCCCTCCTCCTGGAGGCCAGATTGGTGCCAATGTTGGAATAATTGTGGTACCAAGTTAAAACTTGGCTCTTTATTAGAGCCTCCAAGCCAAATTGATTTTATCAAGTTTGCAATTGTTTTATGGGTGTATTAATCAAGTATTTTTTTTAAAAAAAAGGTTTTAAATTATCTGTTTTTATTTGAGAAACTATTTAATATATTTTAATCTTTTAGAAGTTTTGAAATTATACTGGTATCTGCTGATGTTTGGTTCCAGGACCTACTTTGGATACCAAAATCCATGGATGCCCAAGCCCCATTAAATACAGTGTCATAGTGAAATGGTGTCCCCTATATAATATGGCAAAATCAAGGTGTGTGTTTTTTTGAAATTCATATATATATATATATATATATATATTCAAGCCATGGATGCTTGACTCCATTGATAAAGAAACTGTGGATACACAAAGCCAACTGTATTTATTATTTTAGATTGATTTTAGTGTAAGCAACCCAGCACTCTTTAGAAAAGGGATGGGATATAAATATTTTGAGCCAGTGTGGTGCAGTGGTTTCAGTGTTGGACTAAGACTCTGAAGACCAGGGTTCGACTCCCAGCTCAGCCTTGTAAGCCTACTGGGTGACCTTGTGGATCCAAAACTGGATATGAGAAAGAGCTCCGGCAAGCATGCCTATTTCTCAACTAATCAATATGCAATTAGCCTAATGATAGGCTACTTTCTCCTCGTTCCTTGTCAACATGTACAGGCTCTGGGAACATGATCAGATCTTCTTTCGAGGTTCCTCCCCATTGATAAGGAGTATCTAGTATTTACACAGGTCAAATAGGGATAGGCAATTCCCCCATCCCATTTGGGGAGAAAAGTGGGATATCAATTCAATAAATAAATAACAGGCAACTGTTTAAAAGATTCATCTATATAATCAGTAAAGAGCAGTACAAATCAGTGGTAGTTCTTTTCGGGGAGAGCATTTTTGCCTGTGTTTGTCTTCCTACCATCCCATGGAAAAAAACTTTGCTCATCCCAGTGTACCTAACTAGACCAAGTAGTGACCTAAAGTCATCTGACATAACCTGAGGTGAGCAATCGATCAATTGATTCCAGCACTTTTGGATGACCACAAGGAGGTCATGAAGCCAACCTATTTCCCACGCTGCTCCCTTTCCCATTGTCATTCAGAGACATAAGGCTTTGGAGGATGCAGGTGGTGTGTGTCTGTGTGTGTAACATTCATAAAAGGTGAACTGTTGTTCCTCAAGGCTTCTAAGAGAGGCAGCATGCCTCTTTTGGTTTGGAAACTGGGATAAAAACAGTCTTCAATGGCTACATACACCCACTTATAGATTTAAATTTAATCCCTTGAAAACAAGTTATCAATGGACACAACTGAGAGAAAATTGGTTATGCCTAGCCTTTGACACATTACGGGGGCATTCACACTCATTTCCTTGTTCCAAGGAGATGCGGATTGCTGCGCTGATGCATATTAGGTTTATTGTTCCCATTTTGTTTTGGGTTCATGAATCTCTTTGAGTCATTGTAAACCCTGTGTTATTCACACATGCCATCATTTCGGGATAAAATGCAGTCGCTTCCCTTCCTTTGAACAATACAGAGTGAATCGAGTGGTATCAGAGTGGTATCAACCTGGATTCTTTCTGTATTGCAGATGCAGCCTGTGTATCGTAATCAGCTCACAAGTGCAAAGATGAGTGTGTAAGCATCTAACTACCATTTTTAGGTCACTATTGGGATAATTATCATTCTCTGCATTTCAGTTCTCTCTGACCTTACTGTTTACAACATACTCCCAGTATAACTGTGTGTCTATATCCCTGCCAGCTGAGGATAATATCCATGCATCTAATGAATTTTCAAAAAGTTTATGCCATAATAAATGTGCCAATCTATAAGATATCACAAGGCTCTGTGTCATTTTTTACTGCAACAGAGTAACACAGTGACCATTCTGGAAGTTGTTCAATTTAACTGAATTTTCATGTGATTTAAGCTATCACATGAATTATGTTTAATAGCATTCCATTGATTCACTGATACTATATTATCTTTCGGTAATCAAGAGTAGTTTTCCAATTTCCAAATATGTGCTCCTTTTGTACCAATGTACAGAACAAATTATTTTTTTAATAAAGCCTTGTCTTTTTTCCAATATCCTTTATCCCACTAATTTTTTATTGTGCTGAAATAATATTAGGAGAAAAAGCAAGAAAAGAAAAACCCAACGAGAGGTAAACCAAGTTAGTTAAAGGAAAAAGTAAGCAGAAAATATATCAAGGAGAACATGCACAAACTCTATAAAAGATGACCAAATAGCCAAATATCTGTTGATGTGCATCTTATGGTATGCTATACTTTCAAATAATGAAAGGATCATGACTGAGTTGACTGAATTATAGAGGGAGGATATTTGTCTTTCCAGTGCTGTGACTGGAAAGGTTTTGGAGAATCAACTTATCTCGACTAAAAGTTAATTTCTGAGATACAGGCAAATAGTTTAAGACCACATGTATGCCTGCAAAATTCAAACTACTATAAAATAAAAATTAATTCAGTAATAATCTTTCCAAAAAGAAAACTAACACTTGGTAGAAGCAGTTCATATGTTTAATTTAGGGCCTTTTATTTATTTAATTTATGTCTTGCCTTTTTCAGAATATGGAAATATGGGAGAAATTCTCCAGTAATCTCCCAATATGTTAAATCTCTTAAAACATATGTTTAAGAGATTAATAAGGTGAATTATAGCACTAGCAGCTAAGCGATGCAGTAAAATCTGTACTAAACATATGTTGGGCAGTCCAACATATGTGAAACAAGTGTTTTGCTCTATAAGAGTTTAAAATCCACAATTATGGGATATGTATGGAAGTCAGAGTTGTGATTCATTGGTTAGCAAAAACAGGGCCATTGAATTCATCACTCTATTCATTTCTAAACCTCAGAAGATCATACTTATTGGCCAACAAAACATTTTTCAACAAATACTGTAGCTTTCTTTCTTTCTTTCTTTCTTTCTTTCATCAGAGGCTCAATGAGTGATTGCAATAATAATGCAGGCTTGTGATGAAATAACTTTTTTCAATTCTATAGCTGTTTTGAATTTATTTTGGGAAAAACATAATAAAAAGGTTATACCACACACAATTATTTCATAAATTCAGTATTTATTTATTTTTTACTAAATTCAGTAGTTACTCAGCTTTGATTAATTCTGACTCTGATGTTCCTGTGCGATTTCTTTTAGTACTTTTGGATGGATTTTTATCTTTTATATCTACAAATTAAAGCAGCATTTTGAAAATCTTTTAGAAGACTTTTGCCCCATTCTTATTCTTTGCAGGATAATTCTTTACAGGGTCATTTTATTCAATCACATACTACAAAATAGAAAAGTCAAAACAAATTGTGAAAAAAAACCTATATGGCTGCATCTGCACTGCAGAAATAATCCAGTTTGATACCACTTTTAAGTGCCATGACTCAGTGCTATGGAATTCTGGTGTTTGTAGTTTTCTCAGACATTCAGCCTTCTCTGTCAGAGAGCCTTAGTGCCACAACAAACCACAAATCCCAGGGTTCCATAGCATTGAGACATGGCAGTTAAAATAGTGTCAAAATGGATTATTTCTGCAGTGCAGATGCAGCCTATGTAATGAAGCAAATCTGAGGTCATTTTTGGATTTAGAATGCCAAATTCCTATAAGGCCAGCATACATTTTTTTTTTAAAAAAAAGTTTTTGTGACTCTCAATTTTGCAGGCCTCTGTAGTCAGTAATCACTGCAAGGCCATATCTAAATAACAATGTATAGTATAAATGAAAATGTGACCAGTCATAATCTCTAAATGTGAGAAATAATCTGCCAATTTCTATGAAGTTGGCAGACCATTTTAAAGATAATCTTTAACCCAACAAACATGGGACATCCGTCATCAAAACAATAAATCGACTCAGAGTAATCAAGGTAAACCCATCCTTTCCATGTTAGAGTCTTCTTTCCAGTTTTGGATTACCTCAAATCTGGATTACCTCAAAAAGTGGGTTTAATATGAGAAAATGGATCAAGTTACAAGTATCATGGCATCTCTAGTTCATATTGCAAGAGGTGAAGAATGGATTATTTGAAATAAGACCTGGCTCCTCCTCCTCCTTAATATAAATACGTTCAACTCTGCACTCCCAGACAGAAATATAATAAAATAATGTTAAAAAGCTATAAATTCTTTTGTGTGAAAACCTTTCCTAATCCCGACCAACTGCATGTATTATTTATTTTCAGAGTTGCTGATGAAGAGGAACAACCAATGCATAATTTCAAGAAGAAGGGTCTGGTACTGGTATACATTGTAGATGAAACCAAAAGTAGTGGGTTTTTTTTCTTGAAGTATTTATTCAGCTTTTAAGACCAAAAAAAGTCTCTCAGAATAGTTTATTAATATTAATAATCAAGCAGTTCACACATTTAGGCTTGGAATTCAATAGACGCATCACAAAGGAAAAGAAATAAGAAGAGAGAAGTAAAACCAAAACCCCAAGGTCTAGTATTTAGCTGCCAAGTTATTATAGATACTCATTCTGGCAAAGAATGTATAGCCAACTGCCCTGGTTTGGCAGCCTCGATTAAACTTCTGTTGTCCCACTTGCTTGTGTGCTTTTCAAATGTCACAGTTTTGTCCCTTCTTCTCCCACCTTCCCCCTTTGTACTCAGTTGCTGCAAACTGCATTCAAAGCGCCAAAGTAGTTTGCACTCAGTTAACTCAGCAAGAAGTTGGAGGCTTGCCCTTCTCAGTCGTCTCAGGCAAAAGCAAACTGCTACAGCTTGTGTGTTATTTTTATTAATGTTTGCCTTGACCACACTCTGACATTGCTTGCCTACATGTGTTCTAATTTTCATCTGTGCGGTGCTGGATGGGTATGGGAGCGATGAAAGAGGTTCCCTGCAGCTGTTCCTTTATTGCCAAAGTATGGGGCTAAGATGGTCTTCACCTTTCCATAATATTCTGCCAAGGTGGTATGGGATGCAGTCTCACTGTGCCCATCATCCCCTTGCAAATGGATGAGGCCAACACCTTCCTTATAAGAATCTTCTTCCCAGGTTTGGATTACTTCAAATCTGAATTACCTCAATAAAGTATGTGTGTATGCATATATATGAGAAAATGGATCAAAATGTTCTCCAGTCTCCCAGAAAGACTGTAAACTGGAGCCTAGTGTTCTTCTTTTGGGCCGGAAGAGGCAAAGCAAGCTTCCTGAGACTACTCTTCCCCTGGTCAGTGGATGAAATCAGTTTAAATTCCCTCCAGCAATGATGTTTGTCCTGTTTATGAAATATTTTCACATGTTCGTCATTAAAGACAATCTTCATGTTCAATCTAGCTCTGAAAGGCATTTTAAAGTTGCTATGGCAAACGCAAAGACCTCAAAGAAGTGTTAATAACTTCTGTCTTAATCAGGATTTAGTTCATAAAATTAATACAAATAATCCCAAATGACAATTTGCCATGATACTTTTCTGTCTGAGATACACATCATGACACCTCTGCTAACCCCAAGATAATGTCATAATACTTTGAGACACTGTGTGAAATGGCTCTTTTCACATCCCATGTTGTGCACAAATACCCTGGCACAACACATCTTAAGACTCGCTTATTAATTCAATGTACATGGCTCAATTATTTCAGTCTTCTGATACTTGATGGACAATTATGCCTGGTATTGCTCCTTCTTTATTATACTCACAGAGACTTAGCCTTCCACATAGAGGAAGGACATGCTGACATTTTTATTTTTGCTTCCTCTTCTTATATAAAGTACTGTATCATTTTTTTAAAAAATGTTCATTTTTAAAAATTGGATTTCAGGTTATATTAATCATACTAATAAACTAATAAACTAATAGTCAAAACCAAAAAACGAGGCAGAGGTTATTCTACATTTTTACTATCTGGGCATTAATTTCTCTGTGTCAAAGCTTTTAAACTGCACTAGTAGCTACTAGACTGGATGAGGACAAACGAAGCCTAATCCAGACAAGGCAGAGTGCTCTTGGCCAGTCAGATGGCAGATCAGGGAACAGGATTTCAGCTTGTGTTAGGTGGGGTTTTCTCTCCTGAAGACACAGGTTTGCACTTTGGGGGTACTCCTGTTCTCAGCTGTGAAGCTAGAGATCCAGGTTTCTGTAGTGGCTTTTGCACATTTAAAGCTTGTTCACCAATTGTACTCATTCCTTGAGATGCTGGATCTGGCCATGGTAGTACGTGTCTTAGTTACATCCCATTTGGACTAAAAGGAAACCAGCACGCCAGGTTTCTGGATACAATTAAGGAGGGCATGGGCATGAAACTACAAGACTTAAGCAGAGCAGTAGAAGACAGGGGAATCCACAGGATTGTCATGAGTTGAGATACAACTTGAGGGCAGTTAACAACAGACTTGGGGCTGCCTTTGAAGAGTGTTTAGAAACCTCACCTGGTCCAGACAGCTGCAGCCAAACTATTAGCTGGGGCAGGTTACAGAAACCATGCTACTCTCCTGTTGAAACAGCTCCACTGGCTGCCAGTTTGTTTCTGGGCACAATTCAAGGGCTGGTTATGACCTATAAAGTCCTATATTGCTCAAGTTCCACTGTCGAACAGCCCTTACTGTCAGGAAGTTCCTCCTAATGTTGAGGTGGAATCTCTTTTCCTGGAGTTTGCATCCATTGTTCCATGTTCTAGTCTCTGGAGCAGCAGAAAACAAGCTTGCTCCCTCCTCAATATGACACCCCTTCAAATACTTAAAGAGAGCCATCATATCACCTCTTAACCTTCTCTTCTCCAGGCTAAACATCCCCAGCTCTCTAAGTCGCTCCTCATAGGGCATGGCTTCCAGGCCCTTCACCATCTTAGTTGCTCTCCTTTGGAAACGCTCCAGTTTCTCCACATCCTTTTTGAATTGTGGTGCTCAGAACTGGACACAGTATTGCAGTGGCACTATTATTTCCCTGGGTCTAGACACAATACTTCTATTGATGCAGCCTAAAATTGCATTGGCCTTTTTAGCTGGCACATCACACTGTTGACTCATGTTCAACTTATGGTCTACTGGACTCCTAGAGCTCTTTCACACGTAGTTTCATTCAGCCAGATGTCCCTATATCTGTGCATTTCATTTTTCCACCCTAAGTGCAAAACCTTACATTTCTCCGTGTTGAATCTCATTTTGTTAGCTTTGGCCCAGCTTTCTAGTCTATTCAGGTCATATTGAATTTTGATCCTGTCCTCTGGGGTATGGTTAGTGTCATCTGCAAATTTGATAAGTATGCTCCCAATTCTGTTATCCAAGTCATCGATAAAGATGTTGAATAGCACTGGGCCCAGGACATAACCCTGTGGGACCCCACTGGTCACTTCTCTCCAGGATGAAAAGGAACCATTGTTGAGCACCCTTTGAGTTCGGACAGTCAACCAGTTACAAATCCATGTAACAGTTACCTTGTCTAGCCCACATTTTACAAGCTTGTTTGCAAGAATGTCATGGGAAATTTTGTCAAAGGCCTTACTGATATCAAGATATACTATGTCCACAGCATTCCCTTCATCTACCAAGCTGGTAATTTTATCAAAAAAAGAGATCTGGTTTGTCTGGCATGACTTGTTTCTCTGAAACCCATGTTGACTTTTTGTGATTATGGCATTGCCTTCTAGATGTTCACAAACTCCCTGTTTAATGATCTGCTCCAGAATCTTTCCTGGAATTGATGTCAGACTAACTGGACAATAATTGTTGAGATCCTCTTTACTTCCCTTTTTGAAGATGGGGACAACGTTTGCCCTCCTCCAGTCTGCTGGGACTTCTCCTATTCTCCAGAAGTTCTCAAAGATTATTGCCAATGGTTCTGATATTACATTTGCCAGTTAAGGAGGCACTGAAACAAGACTGTGGGCTTCCCCTGCTAAACTTGGCCTTTGTCCCCAGCTCTGTCACTGAGTTCAAGTCATGGGGCCTATAGTTATGTAGAGAGCTCCTGTCTACTAGCTCCTTCCAGAGGCAAGTCTCTGACTCACTTCCTCTGAGTAAGGGTCCCCACTTGCCCCTTAAGGAAAGAAAGGAAAAGAAAAGTGGAAAATTTAAAGAGCCTCCTCCAACAATGTTTCAGGCCAGCTTCTATTCTATTCTTTAAAAATCGCCTTGACTAGATAAGAAAAATTACAATTCATGCACCGTTAGGTGCACGCCTCTGCCAGGCTTCAGTAGAATTAGAGTTCTGGCTCCTCCCAGTGACTCCCAGAATGTAATAGCTCAAGTTTAAGCTTAGATCTCACCCAAGCACATGGACAAGAGACTCAGCCTTTTCCTCCTTGAACTAGAATCCCTCTGCTAGCCTTGTGTAGATTCAGATTCAGGCTATATGGCAAATCTTATCTCCCAGTATCAGCCAGCCTGGACTCTAAGGTAATCAGCCTTTTAAAAGGCCATTAAGATGGATCCCCTCCCTCTGACTTCCTGGTGATTTTCTCCACTTCTCTCCCCGAGGACAACATATTCTCTCCTCCCACATATGTTGTAGATTTATTTCTATCTAAATTTTGTATTAGGCATTTTAATTCCTTCTTGCTGTTTAATCCTTTTTTAGACTTAATGTTTAAATTTTTTATGTGTTTTGGGGGGGGGGGTAGAGAGGAAAGGGCTTTTAAGTTGACTGTGATTTTATTGTATCTTGTTTTAAAATTTGCTGTAATCTGCTTTGATTCCCCACCCAGAAAAGGCAGAATAGAAATAAATCTTATTATTATTATTAACAAGCACAGTTGGTGGGAATGTGAGAGAGGGCCTTCTTGGTGGCTGCCCCTAGACTCTGGGAATGCCCTTCCCAGGAAGACCAGAATGGCTCCTTGTTATCCTTCTGCCAACAGGCCAAAACTTTTTTATTCGGACACACTTTGAAAAAAGGAAGTTTTTAAAGAACAGACTAGAGGGTGCTGTATTGTTTAAACTGAACTGTTTTAAGAGCTTTTTATCTTTTTAATTGCATTTTATTCTATTTACTTGAATCATACGAATCATAAAGTTGGAAGATGATTTGTTTTAATATTGCAAATAATTTAATTCTATTTTAATGCTCACTTTTTGTACATTTTAATTTAATATTCCTTTAAATTGTGAACCACTCTGAGTCCCAAGTTTTGGGGGAAAGTGGATATAAATAAATAGGAAGAGGCGGGAGGAAAGAAAAAGAAAGAAAGAAAGAAAGAAAGAAAGATAGATACATCAATTCCCTGGAAATTTGTGTATTGTGTCTGTCTGCTATTTGCCTTCAAGTTGTTTCTGACTTATGGTAATGTTAAAACAAATGTATCACAGGGTTTTCTTGGCAAATTTCTTCAGAGGGGCTTTATCATTGCCATCCTCTTAGGCTGAGAAAATGTGACTTGCTCAAGAATGGTACTCCATTGGAAATTATTTCATGCAAAATGATAATTCTATTCCTGATGCAGAGACAGTTGAGCTTCCTTGTGTCAAAGTGTATTATTGCCCACCTCCCTCTGGGAAAGAGGTCTCTTCCTTGCAGCTTCTCACCAACAGTGCAAAGGTGCCCTGTTACTTGAACACTTTCTCTATGGGAGAGGCCTCTTTGGCTTGTAGGTCAGTGAAGACACATGCTTATTAAACCGGATGAGCACTGCTTATCTCATTCCATCAGCAGTGAAAGCTGAGGCGTCCTGATAGCAACAACCAAATGATGATGCTTCTCACTAGGAGACCGGAGAGCTCCTGCCCACACATTACCTGGCTTTCACCACGATCATTCGCCCCCTGTCTTCATGGGAACTAACTTCCTCCCAGTGTTTTGGGTAACAGATGATCTAACCAGTTGGGTGACTGGACACACCCTTGGGTCCAAGAAGAAGAAAGGCCCTTTCTTCTCCTCTGCTGCTGTCATCAACTGACTCACGTACAATAAACATGTAATGGGGATGAAACGTTACTTCAAGCTCCTTGAAGCGTGAGAGGCTTGGATTCCCAGGGTAAGCTGGGACAAGGCTGACCAACCAGGTAGCATTAATAAGAGAGGTTCACCATTGTAATTCTGAGAACAACGCATGTTGTCACAAAGGGCACATATCTTGTCAGTGTAGCAGATGAGTCCATGTACTAACAGGTCCTTTAAAACAGCTTCTTGGTGAAATAAATGTTCTAATAAAATACCTTCTGCACTCACTGGGCTGCTGGGATGGGGAGGCTTGTATGTCCCCATGTGCCTTGTGTAATACAGATACCAAATAAGGTAGGACAAAATAAAAAGGATGGGAGGGGGGGATAAAGGAACATGATTAAAAGTAGAATAAATTCAAAACATGCCTTCTCCCATCTCTAAAATAATGCAGGATTCTTATGGACCTGTTCAAAATGTATGAAGGAGTCATTATCAGAAGAACCACCGTCATAAATCCTTGTTGCAGCCTTACTCAGTGGTGGGAGGGGGGTTGGAAAAGTCATTTGCCTTGCACCCTGATTACTAGCTGAACAGAGCTCCTTTGCCTGATGTAGTTGCTGGCTCTTAAAGTAGATTGGGGAAGGGGATTGGGCCAGAAGGCAATAGTAACATCTCCTTAACTCAGTAGCCAATATAGGATTCTGGTGAATGTTCCTAAACCCTCAAGCAGACATACCAAAAATAGCTGCAAAGGAAGACATTCCATGTACTAGAATGGCCTAGTTTGGACACTGCAAGGTTGTAGCAATGAAATGGAGCAAATCTAGAGGAATCAACCAATAATCCTTGAAACCAATGTGAGAGCCTAACAAGACACACCTAGACCAGCTGCTTCATCCAGGGCCAGGCTGGAGCATTATGTCCTGGAGTGGCTCAGGACTGACCACTATGGCAACCACACACATCAGGCCAAAATTAGCGTGATCCTGTAGCATTGTGTATATGTGCCAACTGGGCCGACGTCACATCGGCCCCACTGGCATGTTCCCCTCTGTGCTGCCGCTGCAGTCTTAGCAGCTAAGCAGTTTCCTACAAGAGCCTGTTGGATGTGCTGTCACTTCTGCTAATCAATAAGGAGGAAGTCATTCTACCAATTCTTTAATGATCACACAGGTCCTCCATTCTAACCTCAGCAGAATCAACAGAGTCCCAGGCAGGCTTTACATGGAATTCCTGCTCATGAGGAAATGGCAGTGGCAGCTCTGAAAACATGCCACCCCCTACTCAGCACAGGAAAGGGAGATGGCATGACTCTTGGCATGTGAAAAATGAATCGAGCTGAATCAGACCCAATCCAGCTGTCTATATGCCAAGAGAATTCAAGGTCACTCTGGAGTTTCTGGGAAACATTGGGCTTTTCCCTGGCTTTGCTTAGTTCAAGGCAAGGTTGTGTCAGAAGTAGTCATACATTTGTTGTTGTTGTTGTTGCTGTTGTTGTTAGCTTTATTTATAAAGCACCGTAAATGTACATGACGCTGTACAAAAACCAAATAAAATCAAGAATATGTAAAAAGCCTGCCTATGGCATACAATCTAGAGATTAAAACTAAATTATATCTAGATTTATATCTAGATTATAGAGTTAAATTAACATCTAGAAACATGTTAGATGGGAAATATGTGACCATCCTAAGGGATGCACAGATTTTCTTGCTACTGTTTGGATTAAAATAGGAATTGGATAGGAAGTTTTGCTCCCTCTGATGATATAAGAAATTAGGAACTCAACTGAATTTGAATGGTGAGAGATTTGGGAGAGATAAAAACAAGTATTTCTTTACACAGTGCATTGTCAAATTGTGCCATTTGCGACAAGATATAGTAATAGCTGACAGTTTGGGTGACTATAAGCTGAACATTAAGAAAACAAAAATCATGACCATAGATGATCTACATAACTTTCAAGATTAAGACATTGAAATAGTTCAAGATATTCCATGCCTTAACTCAGTCATTAATCAGAATGGAGACTTCAGTCAATTACTCAGAAGATTAGGACTTGGAAGGACAGCTATGAAACAACTGGGTGGGTGTGCACCATAATGGCAGCCGGGTGGTGCGGTAAGGGCTTTGAGCATGTTGGACGCTCAGCCCTCACCGCATGTAGAGGCCAGCACAAAATGCCAGTCTGTACGGCCCCGTAGTTGAGAGCAATGCTTGCAAGCACATTAACAACTGCTAGGATTTCTTTTTCCTGTTCAGTGCAGGGCTTTGAAAACTTAACTTCCAACCACAGAAGTACTTTTCTGTTTGTTAGACTTTGTGTTGTTATTTGAACAACATCTCTAAGCAACAGTGGTTAATGCTTAATGTATCACAGGGCTGAATGAGTTCCACAGGGCTTGTCTCCTCTGACATCACCAGGGGTCTTTCCCAGGTCTCACGTTTTGCCTTGAAATATCAGGGGCCAAGATCTGAGAATCCTAAAGGAAAGATTTTTCAGAGAGTGAAAGACAGATGCAGGAACAGATGAGATGAGAAAGCCCCCTTGTCCTAGTAGAACTACCCTGGATGCATCCTATTTTCTGTTAATAATATGTCCTAAATGTTATCATAATAGATGTGAATTGCTGCTGCTGTTGTTGTTATTATTATTGTTGTTGTTGTGTGCCTTCAAGTCATTTCTGACTTAAGGATATCACGGAATTTTCTGGGGCTAAGGAAATTTTCATATGGGGGAGAAAAACTGGGAGTAAAAGGCATAATCTCAGCATAATCATGCATTCGTACTGAAGATTTTCAGACGATGTCACGAATCCTGAAAATTCTGCTGTGAAGAACCTGACATGCTCCAGCAACACACCATTTATAGGGAATTCTCAATAGCATGAATGAAGCATGATTATGAGAGTGCAAAAGTTATTATTCATGCTTCATTTGCACTATGGAGGAAACAACCAGGGACATTTATCGAGGCTGCATTTTGGTGGAGGCAATCCATTCTCAAGGATAATGGGGCAGAGGACAGAATAGGGGAATTTCAGCACAGAATAAGTAAAGAGACAGTACAGGAATACCTGGTTAATCTAAATGAACACAAGTCTCCAGGACCAGATGAACTACATCCAAGGATATTAAATGAACCGGCAAATGTAATATCGGAACCAATGGCAATCATCTTTGAGAACTCCTGGAGAACAGGAGAAGTCCCTGCAGACTGGAGGAGGGCAAATGTTGTCCCAATCTTCAAAAAGGGGAAAAAAGAGGACCCCAACAATTATCGTCCGGTTAGTCTGACATCAATACCAGGAAAGATTCTGGAGCAGATCATTAAACAGAGAGTCTTTGAATATCTGGAAGTTAATTCCATAATCTCAAAAAGCCAACATGGGTTTCAGAGAAGGAAGTCATGCCAGACAAATCTGATCTCTTTTTTTGATAAAATTACCAGCTTGGTAGATGAAGGGAATGCTGTGGATATAGTATATCTTGACTTCAGTAAGGCATTTGACAAGGTTCCCAATGACATTCTTGCAAACAAGCTTGTAAAATGTGGACTAAACAAGGTAACCGTTACATGGATTTGTAACTGGTTGACTGGCCGAACCCAAAGGGTGCTCAACAATGACAAGTGGGGTGCCACAGGGTTCTGTCCTGGGCCCAGTGCTATTCAACATCTTTATTAATGACTTGGATGACAGTATTGAGAGCCTAGTTATCAAATTTGCAGATGACACCAAATTAGGAGGAGTAGCTAATACCCCAAAGGACAGGATCAAAATTCAAAATGACCTGAATAGACTAGAAAGCTGGGCCAAAGCTAACAAAATGAAATTTAACACAGAGAAATGTAAGGTCCTACACGTAGGGCGGAAAAATGAAATGCACAAATATAGGATGGGGGACACCTGGCTGAATGAAACAACATGTGAAAGGGATCTAGGAGTCCAAATAGACCACAAGTTGAACATGAGTCAACAGTGTGATGCAGCAGCTAAAAAGGCCAATGCAATTTTAGGTTGCATCAATAGAAGTATAGTGTCTAGATCAAGGGAAGTAATAGTGCCACTCTATTCTGCTTTGGTCAGGCCCCACCTGGAATACTGTGTTCAGTTCTGGGCACCACAATTCAAAAAGGATGTGGAGAAACTGGAGCATGTCCAAAGGAGGGCAACTAAGATGGTGAAGGGACTGGAAACCATGCCCTATGAGGAATGTCTTAGGGAACTGGGGATGTTCAGCCTGGAGAAGAGAAGGTTAAGAGGTGATATGATAGCCCTGTTTAAATATTTGAAGGGATGTCATATTGAGGAGGGAGCAAGCTTGTTTTCTGCTGCTGCAGAGACTAGGACGCGGAATAATGGATATAAATTGCAGGAAAAGAGATTCCACCTCAACATTAGGAGGAACTTCCTGACATTAAGGGCTGTTCGACAGTGGAACACACTCCCTCGGAGCGTAGTGGAATCTCCTTCCTTGGAAGTCTTTAAACAGAGGCTGGATGGTCATCTGTCAGGGATGCTTTGATTTGGAGGTCCTGCATGGCAGGGGGTTGGACTAGATGGCCCTTGTGGTCTCTTCCAACTCTATGATTCTATGATGCTATGATTCTATGCTTTGATTGGGAGTTTCTGCACGGCAGGGGGTTGGACTGGATGGTCCTTGTGGTCTCTTCCAACTCTAAATTTCTATGATTCTATGATTGCCAGAATCAGTTTTGCAAGGGATTTCTGTCTTTTCTTTTTCTTTTTCTTTTTTTGGAGATATGAGCCATGATTTTGTTTGTGCTGGATTAAAAGAATGTGGGGAAGTAATAAGTTTTATTTTATTGTATTTTATTCCATGCAGGATGGAAACATGATTAGCAGACATGTGCTTTATACGCAAAACAATAAATTCCAATGTACTAAGAATTCATTCAAGTATGCGTGCAGAATATGAATCATAGAATCATAGAATCATAGAATCATAGAGTTGGAAGAGACCACAAGGGCCATCCAGTCCAACCCCCTGCCATGCAGGAACTCCAAGTCAAAGCATCCCTGACAGATGGCCATCCAGCCTCTGCTTAAAGACCCCTAAGGAAGGAGACTCCACCACACTCCGAGGGAGTGTGTTCCACTGTCGAACAGCCCTTACTGTCAGGAAGTTCCTCCTAATGTTGAGGTGGAATCTCTTTTTCTGCAGTTTGCATCCATTGTTCCGCGTTCTAGTCTCTGCAGCAGCAGAAAACAAGCTTGCTCCCTCCTCAATATGACATCCCTTCAAATATTTAAACAGGGCTATCATATCACCTCTTAACCTTCTCTTCTCCAGGCTAAACATCCCCAGCTCCCTAAGGCGTTCTTCATAGGGCAAGGTTTCCAGACCCTTCACCATCTTAGTTGCCCTCCTTTGGACATGCTCCAGTTTCTCCACATCCTTTTTGAATTGTGGTGCCCAGAACTGGACACAGTATTCCAGGTGGGGCCTGACCAAAGCAGAATAGAGTGGCACTATAACTTCCCTTGATCTAGAAACTATACTTCTATTGATGCAGCCTAAAATTGCATTGGCTTTTTTAGCTGCCGCATCACACTGTTGACTCATGTTCAGCTTATGGTCTACTTGGACTCCTAGATCCCTTTCACATGTGGTCTCGTTCAGCCAGGTGTCCCCCATCCTATATCTGTGCATTTCATTTTTCCGCCCTAAGTGCAGAACCTTACATTTCTCCGTATTGAATTTCATTTTGTTAGCACTGGCCCAGCTTTCTAGTCTATTCAGGTCATTTTGAATTTTGATCCTATCCTCTGGGGTATTAGCTACTCCTTCCAGTTTAGTGTCATCTGCAAATTTGATAAGTATGCCCCCAATTCTGTCATCCAAATCGTTAATAAAGATGTTGAATAGCACTGGGCCCAGGACAGAGCCCTGTGGGACCCCACTGGTCACTTCTCTCCAGGATGAAAAGGAGCCATTGTTGAGCACCCTTTGAGTTCGGCCACTCAACCAATTACAAATCCATGTAAAGGTTAACTTGTCTATCCCACATTTTGCAAGCTTGTTTGCAAGAATGTCATGGGGAACCTTGTCAAAGGCCTTACTGAAATCGAGGTATACTATATCCACAGCATTCCCTTCATCTACCAAGCTGGTAATTTTATCAAAAAAAGAGATCAGGTTCGTTTGGCATGACTTCTTTTTCTGAAACCCATGTTGGCTTTTTGTGATTATGGCATTGGCTTCTAAATGTTCGCAGACTCTCTGCTTAATGATCTGCTCTAGCACCTTTCCTGGAATTGATGTCAGACTAACTGGACGATAATTGTTGGGATCCTCTTTTTTCCCCTTTTTGAAGATGGGGACAACGTTTGCCCTCCTCCAGTCTTCTGGGACTTCTCCTGTTCTCCAGGAGTTCTCAAAGATTATTGCCAATGGCTCTGATATTACATTTGCTAGTTCTTTTAATACTCTAGGATGTAGTTCATCTGGTCCTGGAGATTTATATTCATTTAGGTTAACCAAGTATTCCTGTACTATCTCTTTACTTATTCTGTGCTGAAATTCCCCTATTCTGTCTTCTGCTCCATTATCCTTCGGTTGAGCACCTTTTGCCTTTTCTGAGAAGACTGAAGCAAAGAAGGTGTTGAGTAATTCTGCCTTTTCTCTGTCCCCTGTTAGCATTTTGCCATCTTCTGCACGCAGTGGCCCTACTGTTTCCTTCTTCTTCCTTTTGCTGCGGACATATCCAAAAAAGCCCTTTTTATTGTTCTTAACCTCTCTAGCAAGCCTGAGTTCATTCTGCGCTTTAGCTTTTCTGACTTTACCCCTACATGTGCTGGCTATTTGTTTAAATTCCTCTTTCGTGATTTCTCCATTTTTCCATTTCTTATACATGTTCCGTTTAAAACTTAGCTCATTTGAAAGTTCCTTAGTCATCCATCCTGGCTTCTTGAGACATCTTCCATTTTTCTTCCTCATTGGAACTGTTTGAAATTGTGCCTTCAATATCTCCCTTTTGAGAAACTCCCATCCGTCTTGAACTCCCTTTTCTTTAGTATTCCTGACCATGGGATCACTCCCAGTATTTCTCTAAGTTTATTGAAATTAGCTCTCCTAAAGTCTAGAGTGCGTGTCTGACTATGCCTAGCTTCTCCCTTCCACTGCATAACAAACTCCAGGAGAACATGGTCACTTCCACCTAAGGATCCAACCACTTGCACCCCATCAACTAGGTCTTCCCTGTTGGTTAAGATAAGATCTAAAATGGCTGATCCCCTTGTTGCCTCTTCCACCTTTTGGACAATGAAATTGTCTTCCAGGCAAGTGAGGAATTTGCTAGACTTTGAGGATTTGGCTGAGTTTGACTTCCAGCAAATATCCGGATAGTTGAAGTCCCCCATCACTACTACATCTCTCCTTCCTGATTGTGTGGTCATCTGTTCTAGAAAGGCATCATCCAATTCCTCTGCCTGAGTCGGGGGTCTGTAGTAGACTCCCACAGTAACATCCCTGTTATTTCCCTCTCCTTTAATTTTTATCCAGATGCTCTCCACCTGGCTTCCAGTATTGACTTCCTGCATCTCTTCACTGGTGTAAATATCCCTGACATATAATGCTATTCCTCCTCCTTTCCTGCTTGGCCTGTTTCTCTTAAAAAGGTTATATCCCTCTATTTCTACATTCCAATCATGAGACTCATCCCACCAGGTTTCAGTGATGCCTATTATATCATATTTCCCTTGTTGTGCTAGGAGTTCAAGTTCATCCTGCTTATTTCCCATACTCTGTGCATTAGTGTAGAGACATTTAAGACCATGTGTCCTCTTTACTTGCTGCTTTTGCACATTTTTTTGCCTCCTACTATTGGGTCCTTGCACTGTTTGCCTTGTTCCCTCTATGCCACTTGGACTATTCTCTCCATCCCTTTTGTCTTCCAGTATAATGTCTCCCTCCCCCACATAACTCAGTTTAAAGCCCTCCTGATCAGATTCTTCAGACTGTTGGCAAAAACGTTTTTGCCAACTGGCGTGAGATGCAGCCCATCCCTTGCCAGAAGTCCCTCCTCATGGAACCGCAGCCCATGATCCAAGAATCCAAACTGTTCTTGGCGGCACCATCTACGGAGCCAGTTATTCACCTCTGCTATTTTCCTCTCCCTTCCTGGACCATGCCCTTCTACCGGGAGTAGAGATGAGATGACAACCTGTGCATCCATCTCTTTCAGCTTCCTTCCCAGAGCCTCATAATCCCTTTTGATATTCTGAAGGCTGTGCCTTGCAGTATCATTGGTTCCCACATGAACCAAAAGAAGGGGATAACGGTCAGTAGGCTTGACAAGTCTTGTCAGCCTCTCCGTCACATGATGGATCTTTGCCCCAGGGAGACAACACACCTCCCGAGACATCTTGTCAGGCCCACAAACCACTGCTTCCGTACCCCTCAGCAAGGAGTCCCCCACCACGACCACGCGCCTCCTCCGAGGCTTAGCAGTGGCTGTTCCTTTTCGTGATACTCTCAGGCTCCCCTGCTCTGTCCCTGATGTCTGTCCCTGCTGCTTTTCCTCATCATCTCTGACAACAGAGAGAGATTCAAAGCGATTCTGTAGCTGCAAGCCACTCACAGAACGTTCCCTGGTTTCCTTACTTCTGTGTGTGACCTCCCTCCAAGCCTCTACCTCTGTTGTATGTGGAGTGACCTCCTCCACCCCAACAACTTCCTCTGTCTGTTTCCCACCCAAGACATTCTGGCCTGTTCTGTTCAGGAGATTCTCCTGCTCTCTATGATGCTGGAGTGCAGATATCTGCTCCTCTAGCTGCTGTACTTTCTCTTCCAAGAGGACTACCAACTTGCACTTGTGGCAGGTGTAGTTCGCCACCTCTGTAGGCAAGAAGACAAACATCCCACAGGTGTTGCAGGTGACTGCAGCAGGGCCTTCAGTGTCCATACTGAGAAGTCTTAAGGAGGCACTGAAACAAGACTGTGGGCTTCCCTTGCTAGACTTGGCCTTTATTCCCAAGCTCTGTCACTGAGTTCAAGTCACGGGGCCTATAGTTATGTAGAGAGCTCCTGGCTAAAAGCTCCTTCCAAAGGCAAGTCTCTGATTCACTTCCTCTGATGCTTCAGGCCGGCTCCTCTTCTATTCTCTAAACACCTCCTTGACTAGATTAAAAAAAAAAAAATCAAAATTCGCGTGCCGTTAGGCGCGCGCTTCTGCTAGCCTTGAGTAGCCTTAAGTAGCCTCCCAGCACTGGCTCCCAGAATGCAATGGCTCAAGTGTAAATTAAATTAGATCTCACCCAAGCACATGGACTACAGCCTCCTCCTTTTCTTTCTCCTCCTTAAAGGAAATGCAGCTTCTGCTAGCCTTGAGTAGCCTTAAGTAGCCTCCCAGCACTGGCTCCCAGAATGCAATGGCTCAAGTGTAAATTAAATTAGATCTCACCCAAGCACATGGACTACAGCCTCCTCCTTTTCTTTCTCCTCCTTAAAGGAAATGCAGCTTCTGCTAGCCTTGAGTAGCCTTAAGTAGCCTCCCAGCACTGGCTCCCAGAATGCAATGGCTCAAGTGTAAATTAAATTAGATCTCACCCAAGCACATGGACTACAGCCTCCTCCTTTTCTTTCTCCTCCTTAAAGGAAATGCAGCTTCTGCTAGCCTTGAGTAGCCTTAAGTAGCCTCCCAGCACTGGCTCCCAGAATGCAATGGCTCAAGTGTAAATTAAATTAGATCTCACCCAAGCACATGGACTACAGCCTCCTCCTTTTCTTTCTCCTCCTTAAAGGAAATGCAGCTTCTGCTAGCCTTGAGTAGCCTTAAGTAGCCTCCCAGCACTGGCTCCCAGAATGCAATGGCTCAAGTGTAAATTAAATTAGATCTCACCCAAGCACATGGACTACAGCCTCCTCCTTTTCTTTCTCCTCCTTAAAGGAAATGCGAATATGATCTCAAGGAGAATATGATCTCAATATTATTTGGCATTTATGTTGCAATTATCGTTCGATTACGTGACTGTGCAAAATTATTAAGCACTATAGTGCTACTGTTGCATTAGCTTTCACTACCACAATTATTGCTGCATTGGCCCTTGTGCCACCCAACTCCTTAGTTGAGTTGGGAATTGAACCCTCTCTCCAGAGTCTAAGGACTTTATCACATGGTGAAAATCAGGGGTTTAAACAGGCATTTTACAGCGACAGTCACACAATGTCGCAATTAGAGAGGACCTATCCTGGGAATAACCAGGAATGCTCCAGCAATAAATCATTCACAAGGAAATCCTGTGAATGGTTTGTTGCTGGAACATTCCTGGTTATTCCCAGGATAAATCTGTTCTAATTGCAGTGTGTGTGAAAATCTTAGCCACAATCATGCAACTGTCACTGTAAAATGCCTGTTTAAATCCCCAGTTTTCCCGCATGTGATAAAGTCTGTAGTCCAATGCTCAAACCACTACAGAGATGTATGTTTACATTTTCAGCATGCTTCTGATAGACAATAACCAAAGGATAATCCGTTCTCTCCTGGGTGTGGTTTGTTAGTGTGGTACTACTATTGATATAACCCCATCCCCCACCCCCAACTTTACTACCTATTGTCAAATCCAGCCAGAGGAAAAGCAAAGATTTTTCTGAATAATACGTAAAACTTGGCATATTCTCTATTATTTAGTAAATGGAGTCAGCTTGTGGATGAAAAGGGGGAGAAGTTGCTTCATATGCCTTTAATAGCAGCCCCAATCCACACCCTTCAAGTGGCTGAGCACTTCCGTTAACAACAACAATAAAAAAAGCTCTTGGTACATCGATAATTGCAGGAGAGCTTTAGTCCAAAAGTGGGTTATCGGTACATGTTTGGGCACAGACAGGCACACACTGAAGTCAGCACAAGTGAGGAAAGACAAACACCTCCTACACAAACCGGAAGGCGGGTGGGGGAGCGGCAAAAAGCTGGAGACGGATCAAGAGACCTGTCAGAACAAGACCAGACCATTCCAGAATGCAGACTCATTGAAATGAACCAGTATAGTATTTATGTGGGGAGTATGTGAATGTTTATTATGTTTTAACCATAGAGGTTCTCATTTATTGTCTCCCACCAGCCCCATTCCTAACTGACTGACTGACTGACTCACTCACTCACACACCTTTTTTTCTACAAAAACACAAAAGGGCACAAACATTAAGGCTCTTTTCTGCAAATTGCAAGTAACACAAGATTGCTTGTGGTTGATGGATAGCATTTAATGGCTGAGAATGTTCCTTGTTCAAGTCTGTCCGTCCCCCCCCCCCCCCCCCATACTAGGTAACCTAAGTAAGCCCTCAATCCCAAAATTTATCCAGATCTTGAAACTTTTAGGATTACTGCCCCCATAATCCCATAGCCACCATGGCCACTGCCATGGATTCCAATGGATTCTAGGATATGTGGCCCAAAAAAGTAACATTTCCATGTTCTGTTTTTGTCATATACCTTATAAAATGGAAGCAATAATTTGCTTTATATCACTGAATGGATAACGGAGATGATATATGTGAAGTGCTTTAGTTGGTCAGACATCATGAAGCATTTTTCTTATTTTCCACTTAAAAAAAGAAAGAATCAAAAGTAGCATCTACATAAAAAGGCTCTACTGGTTTCATTCTATGTATTTGAAGCTGTAACAACTTCCCACAGAGCTTCTGGAGAATTCTAGTTTGGCAAGGTACTAATAATTATCTATGTGAGATCTACGGATTCACTCTGAGACTTGCCAACACCAGAGTTCTCTGGGAAGAGAAGGAGTGGCTATCAAACCAATTTGCCCAAAGGAAGGAATATGGGGGCCTCTCCCCCTTTGAATGAAACTCCTGGAATTATTCTGATTTCATGTTTAGGTAGCCAGCACTGTTGCTGGTGGGTCAGTACCATCTTCCCTGACATGCAGGCTGTGGCCTTCATCCATTTTGCTCAACGTCTGAAGGACACAGGAAGACAAGCTGAGCCCAGCCACTGAGCCTGTGGCTGGTAAGATGATATAATGGATCATCTCCTCTTCCTTTATCTACCACACAAAAAAATTGTATGAAAGACTTGAAGAAAGATAGATCACACCAAATTGTGGATCAGCTTCTCAAAATCCTGTCAAGTTTCAGAGAATCAGCCCTGGTTTGATTTTTGAAAGAGCAAATTGTGCAAACCAATATTTTGGTCTCATCTATGGCTTCTTACTGTTTTTGCTTTGTTTCTGTTGTATTTAATTGTTTCCACTGAGGTTTTGTCAGCTGAATGGAGAGGTGGGATAAAAATGTAGTAGTAGCAGCAGCAGCAGAAGCAGCAGCAGCAGAAGCAGCAGCAGCAGCAATAATAATGACATAGTGGTTTCAGCATTGGACTATGACTCTGGAGACCAGGGTTTGAAAACTGGCTCAGCCATGTAAATAAAATAAAAGCCAGTGTGCTAATCTCCAGTGGTTAATTGCTGATACTGCAGCCACAACGTTGTGAGTTCAATCCCAGGGCTCCTAGGTTGACTCAGCCTCCCATCCTTTTGTAGGTTGGTAAAATGAGTACCCATCTTGTTGGGGGCAATTGGCTCACACATTGTAAACTGTTTAAGGAGTGCTTAGTTCATTATGAAGCGATATATAAATATAAATGCTAAATGCTAATCATCTGTCATGCCACTTGTTCAGTGCGTTTAAAATGTCCCATGCTCTTTCTCTGCCTCCCTCTTACCTTTTGTCCTTAGCTTACTTCAGTTGCTGCAAACTGAGTTCAAATTGCAAATAGTTTGTACTCCATTAACTCAGCAGAAGGGAAAGGCAAAGAGGGGGCATAATGTTACCCTTCCCTGTAGACTTAGGGAAAAGCAAAGTGGTATAGCTTCTCCTGGATTTTGTGTTCTTCATAAGTCACCTTTGGAGTTTATCACATGGGAGGAATTTCTCCCGATTTCGAATGGAGCCAATTCGAATTCACCTAAATTGGCTAGTTTAGCAAATTTACATTAATTCTAATTGCGTTTGGAATGCGTTCAGAATTACTTCCCGTTTCCTGAAAATGACCCCCCCCCATTGCCCAAAATTGCATAAGATACTTTAATACGCAATTACATGAAACCCCATGATTGTGTTCGGAATGACTTCCCATTGCCCGAAATTGTGTGAGATACACTCATTCGCAATTATGTGAAACCCCATGATTGCATTCGGATTGCCATTGCATTATACCTCCAAATTCTGTCATATGATAAACTCCATTGTCTTCTTGGTCATACTCTTGTCATACACTTTTGTCTTCTTGGCCATATGTTGCTCACCCATATGTATCCCAGTCTTCATCTGTGAAATGTTGGCAGGTGTGTTATTAGTATTTAAAAATTTATACTTTATAGCACTATTTTTTCAGAGTTTTCCAACACAGCAAAAACAAACAAGAAAACAGAGTGTTTGGAGAGGCATTATGGCAAAGGAAAATAACAGCAAAGAGATACATGGTTAAGAGTTTCAAAGGAAGAGAAAGAAATGAAAAACAGCTGGCAAATTGTTCATCATGTTTCTCTGTTGACAAGAAGTGAACTTCCATAGTCACTACTAGAAACTGAGGCGTATGACTTCCATGGGGATGAGGCTGCCAGTGGCTTCTAGTTATCTTGGCCAAACATTATTGAAGCAGTCTGCTTCTGTATACCAGTCACTGGGAACCCAAGGATGTGGTTGCATTTATATATTTGTTGTGAGCTTCCCATGGGTAATGGGTCATCCGCTGTGCAAATGGAATAACATGATGCATCTCAGACTTCGGCCCTCCAGATGTTTTTAGGCTTCAGCTCCAAGAAGCCCCAGGCAGCATGCCTCTGCTCAGAAATTCTCAGACTTGAAGTCCCAAATATCTGGAGGTTTGAGAGGCACTCTGCAGACAGGCTTTTTAACAGATTCAGCCACCTTCTTCTTATGTCTTTACTATACAGTCCATACGATCTAATCAGTTTTCTCATAGTTGTAGTTCTTCTCAAATGAAGAGTTCAGGTAGGAAGGTACCAGAGTGGGGTGAGGGGAATGAGTGCATTACCCTCTCCATAAGAATTTTTCTCCTCCTTTGAAATTTTCTTCCTGTCCCCAGATTTCTGGCATTGGAGAGCTTGAGACACTGAAAATTATTCACATCTAAGCAGTTATCACATGGAGCCTTACCATCCCTGAAACATGGCTAAATCGTCCATAAAGCGGGTGTGATAGCCAATTGTGCTTGCCTCCTGTGATTTAATCATCATTGAGGCGTCCCACTCCTCTCTTGGCATCAAAGTGTTTGCAGAGCAGCCATTTTTCAACAACAGGAACTTCCATTATTGGAGAAATGGCTGCTCTTTGAACGCTTTGATGACAGGAGAGGAGCGGGACTCCTCAATGATGATTAAATCATGGGAGATAAGCACAATTGGCTATCACACCTGCACACTTTACAGATGATTTAGCCACATTTCAGGGACATTTCAGGGATGGTAGGGCTCCATGTGATAATCGCCCTAGAGTTCTTATGCTGGCTGTGTGCACATTCCCTTGATAACTTTCTATTATCCCTTTTTCTTGGGATGCCTACATTGTATTTCTAAATGCTAAGCCGAATTTTTAAGTTACCACAACACTAGAAATTTGGAGTCTGAGGGGGAAAACATTTTGGGGACATAATTGTTATGAGGGAATCAATACTGGCATGTTATTTTAGCATTTCAGTATTTTTACTGTCTGTGTTTTATTGTCTCTTTTTGATTATAAGTGTTTGATGTACTACTTTTTGGTGGAAATTGTTGTTGTTGTTGTTGTTACCTTTTAACCTCCACACACACACACACACACACACCAGCTATACCCCTGGTTCAGAAATAACCATCAATTATTCTTCCTACTGCTGGGTGACTGAAGAAAGAATCAAGGTCTTCCACAACCACAGCAATAACCATTTTAACTGCCATGGCTCAATGCTATGGAATTCTAGGATTTTTGTTTTATGAGATATTTAGTCTTCTCTGTGAGAGAGCTCTGATGCCACAATAAACTACTAACCCCACAATTCTACAGGATGGAGCCGTGGTGGTTAAAGCAGTCCCAAACAGCATTATTCCTTCAGTGCAGACACAGCCTTGGGTCCATAAACAGGGATGTACACATGTAATAGAGCCACAGTTTACAGTTAACAAGACAACAGAGTTGTAAGACTAAATGAATGGATACATATGCTCCTGACAGAACCAGCAGGTCAAGCCTGCTGGCAGTTCATTGTGTATGTTACAGTGATTTCTGGATGACCACATTGTCAATGTAAACTTAATCTCAATCTATTTCATCTGCTATTTATTACAAAATCTTTGGAGCATCAAGGAAATTGAAGATTAGTTGATTGAAGAGCAGTTGAATTCATGTCAGCTGGAACAGAAGATTCAGGTCAGCAGAAGAGCAATATTCCAATATCCACACATTATTGAGTATTCTATCTTCCATTCTTAGCTTGTTAGCTATACAATAGGTACACTCTTTTTTTTTCTGGAAAATTTCTTACAGAGGATAATCATGAGCTTTTTGTATACACTAAAGTGCTTTTAAAGAATTCCAGGCCTTCAGTTCCAGGTGTCGGGAACCTGGACAGATTTTCACAGAAGGTAGTAGTCTCACCTAAATCAGATTATCATTCCAAAAGTGAAAACAAAAGAATACATGTAGGAACTAATCAAACCTTTCTATGAAACAGAGGTGCTCTGTACAAACACCTTGCAAAGTCCTATATTTACAAGTACTGTGAATGCAGGGCAAGGAGGGCACATGCCAAACCAAACCACAGAGCCTGAAGACTGACTCTAAATTAACTCTCTTTCTTACTTTCAGGTAAATCAGAAATACATTCCTCAGAAATGTTAAAAACATTGAATTCTGAAGAAGCATTTATAGCCAAGGAAAGCCCTTCAAAGACAGATTTTCCCCAGCTATTTTTTTAAAAAATAACACAAATCATTTAACTTTTCTTTCATTTATGATGCCACTGTAAATTCTGGCTTCCCTTCTACTGGGACACCTAAAAATATGTTTATTTAAATTCTTTGAAATTGACACTTAGGCTTTTGAGAGGAAGGGACTGAAAAGGCAAAAATATATCTTTCAGTTTTGTTTAATTCATTTATTCACCATATTTATAACCTGCATTTTAATGAAAAGAATTCAGTTTTTGACCTGTAAGACCCAAGTATATTATACCATGTGAAAAATAAAAAGGTTGAACATAATGTTTAATATCATGTCATACCAATACTGCATTACCCCCAAACTGCAGGTGGGTTGGAAGAAAGTGGGAGAGTATAGTTTTTAATTTCACTCACCGTGGCTGGGAGAGTGGGTTTCAGTTAATGACAGCTTAAGTTCTTTCACTTTTAAGCAGAGAAACATGATGAAGAAGCATTCAGTTAAGCCTCCTTTCCCAAATTCTTGTAATCTTTCCCTGCCCCCTTCCTTCCCCCCTGTTTCTAATATGTTGTAGTGATTTGAATGTTAAGGATTCTGGGAGACAAGGATTCAAATCCCTGCTTGGCCATGGAAAAGCATGGTGTCTTTGGATAGTCTCCCAGATTCAAAGGAAAGCAATGGCGCACGCACACATACACACACACACACACTGAAATCTTGCCAAGAAAACCCTGTGATAAGGGTGTTTATGTCTTTAAGGTTGCCATAAATTAGAAATGAGAGTCAGTGTGTGTAACATAGTGGCTTGATGCTGGACAGACTCTGGAGAACAGGGTTCAGTTTCCAGCTTAGCCATGAAACCCACTGGGTGATCTTTAGCTAGTCAAATGCTCTCAGCCTCAGGGGAAGGCAATGACAAATGTCCTCTGAACAAATCCTCCCAAGAAAACCCCATGATAGAGTCACCTTAGGGTTGCTATAAGTCAGAAACGACTTGTTTACACAACACACGAAGTTAGAAATTACTTGAAGGTACATAACAACATGCAAAATCATGCTCAATTTTTTCACTCCTCCTTCTTCTGTGTCCAATCCTACTTTTCATATAATATGTTCTGCATACAAGTTGAAAAGATAGGACAAGAGGATGCAGTGTTGTCTGACCCCTTTGTCAATTGGGAACCATTTTGTTTCTCCGTGTTCTGTCCTGACAGTAGCCTCCTAACCTATGTAAAGATTCCTCATTAGGACTATCAGATGCAGTCTGAAAGAAATCAGATGCAATCAAGAAATCATAAGAAGACTAAAGATTCTATCACTGGAATTGTTGCACACACTGAAGGATGTTTATGTGATCTCCAATTGCTTTTAAAATGTATGCTTTGCTGCACTTTTGTTCCAGAGATATAACAAACAAGTAAACAATCAACCAAATATGGGAGGCACTGTGATAAGGGGAAATAATAAAGGAGAAAAGACAGTGGTGCTAAGGGAAACAGTTGTTATGTTTGTTATTGTTATCCACCCTTGAGTTGATCTCGACCCATGGTGACCCTGTAGATGAGACATCTCAAAGACTCCCTATCCTCCACTGCTCCGCTCAGGTCCTGCAAATTCATACCTGTGACCTGCTTGATAGGCTCCATCCATTTAGCATGCTGCCTTCCTTTCTTTCTGTTTCCCTCCACCTTTCCTAGCATTATTGTTTTTAAGATGAGTCGTGCCTTCTCATGGTGTGTCCAAAGTATGACAGCCTCAGTCTAGTCATCTTGGCTTCTAGAGAGATTTCTGGTTTGATCTGCAACAAATCATTTATTTGATTTCTTGGCTGCCCATGGTAAACTCAGCACTACATCTCAAATGAATTAATTTTCTTCCTATTCACTTTCTTAACTGTCCAGCTCTCACATCCATACAGAGTAATAGGGAATACAGTGGCTTGTATAAATCTAACTTTCATGCTCAATTGAGTCTTTTAGGATATTTTCTAGTTCTTTCATTGCTGCCCTCTCCATTCTTAGGACATTATCACACAGACAAGGGAAGCATAATGAAAACGTGATTATGGTAATAGTGTGATCTGGGGGAAGATTATCACACTCCCACGTGCTTCTCCCCTTCATGTCCCATGTGTAAACTGTAAGGGATGCATTTTTGGGTAATAACAGGAGGTTTCATGACGCTTGCCTCCCATATTACTCACTACCCTCTACCCCATAAAAACCCATTGCTTCTATTGGCGAGTCTTTAGGCCTGACTGCACCCCCCCCCCGCACACACACACTTTCACCCAGATTTCCATGAAGGCAATAAGCAATGTTTATTTCATCAAAATAGGAACTTAACTTGTATCTTTCAGTTTCCTACCAACTGATGATGTTTGTCATCAGGAAGGAACAGCTTTGTGTGCAGATTTTTATCATCAGGAAGGGACGGTTTAGTTTGTAAGTTAGTTTTAAATTATTATTATTTGGAAAGGTTGGACCAGTCTCAGTTAATTATTCACAAATTTATTAAGGTTTTTTTAGTCACCTGAAAATATTTAAATGTTATTGTTTAGCCTCCATATACAAAAGAGGATTGTGTTACTGCTGTTTCTATCCAGTAGTTGGCTGGGGAAATAAAAGCACACAAACAGAAACACACAATAGTCATGTTAATTCTAGGCTATTCTTATATTTTAAGTATACACTTTGTTTTCTTCAGCAACCTTACTGAGCCAACTTGAGCCTTTCATTTCGCACATTCTTATTCCTATGATCATTCTCTGCTGATTCATACACAGAGCAGAAAGGAAATATAAGGGAAGAGTTTTCAAGACATAAATATGCAGGACACAATGCATGAAATACTTGTTTTCACTTTTCCAAATAATAAATGATTGCAAATTTATATCCATTTCGGGGGGAAAATGTGTCTGGAGGCCTACTAAAATATTTATCACTAGCTGTTTTACAGCTGTTTTATTTTTAATGTAAGGCTCATAGGGACTGGATCACGTGAAATACAGCTGCAGATTCTCCTGCATGATATAGCATTACCTGCTTTGATTCTGTAATTCTCAAGCTCTGGCTAGATCAGCAAATCATAGCACTGTGTTAACAGCTATCAGATACATTTAGTGCCACTTGGATAGATAGAAATGAAATTCAGCCTAATCCTGAAGCATCCAGGTACTGGCCTAAGCCTGTTCTACACCATAGCTTGGAAAAATTAGGTTTGGTCACTATAAATCCCAGAATCCCCAGCCAGCATGAAGTCCATGCTGCACTATTTTTATCCCAGGCTGTGGTGTACACCGCATATATTGACCACAGATATCACTTGAATCTGAAACAAGAGAGTTCATTCTTCCTTAGAACATACTGGCTCATCAAAGACTATCTGTCCCTTCCTGTCCCATCTCATTATTTACCATTCCTGATTTCCTCCACCTCTCAGTGAAGCTGATGTAAGTTTGCCTAGTTTTTGCAGGGACATTATTAAGTCCTACAATGTTTTCAGATGGTGGTACTCCCAGCAATACCAGTCAAAATACATTGTACAGCTATTCCATCTTCCCTTCCTTAACATTTGTTTTTTTTTGTTTGTTTGTTTTGTTTTTTGGTGGGGGGTTATAAAGCAGAAGAAGTCATAAGAAACTATGGATGGTGATAAATGAAAAACAGCATTATAATGAATGAGCAGATCTTAGCAAGTTTTTAAAATAATAACAATAATAGAGTTGTAAGTTATAAGGCTCAAAAGTCCAGAGTTACCATTTTAGTCACTTAAAAGCCCAATTGTTTGTATGGTTGTAATTTCATAGTTCATTTTCAAAAGTAACTAAGTTATTTCTTTCAAAATGTTTGAATGCCAGTAGCAATTGGGAGTTCCCATGTTAATGGGCAATGACTCCAGGTTTCATCTCAACTTTAAAAGCACTATTCAAGAAGATTAATCTGTTTAAGGGATAGTCACCAATTGCCACTGATGGTAATTCAAGCCTGTGGTACAATGCACACTCTCCTCCATTTCACCACAACACCCACAACAGGACACAGGTTACAGCACAAGTCAGCACCTGAACCTTGTGATATTGCTTTCCACCAGTAACTATAAAAGTTACTCAGAAAATCACAATGACATTACAAAAGGACTATATCACCTGGTTTACTGTATACACTCGCATATAAGTCAACCTTATGTATAAGTCGAGGGCAGGCTTTGGGTCCAAAATCATGGATTTTGATATAACCCGTGGATAAGTCGAAGGTCAAACTTAGGGTCATGTAACAAAGGATCTAAAGGGGAAAACAAAACACCCCTTCCCTCCCTCTTTCTCCCTCTCTAGACCTCTCCCAAGGGTCACAGTCTTCACATGCAAAAAGGAGTAACAAACCTCCTCTTTCTGTTTCTCTTTCTCTTTCCCCTCACCCAGGGTCGCAGTCTTGGCATCTGAGCAGTATTACTGTATTGACTTGTATATAAGTCGATCCAGGATTCTGGAGGCCATTTTGGGGCTTATATTTTTTGACTTATAGAGACGTATATACGGTACATTAAACAACAGTTTAATGTAACTATACCTTCATTATGGATATCTAGTTCCTTTGAATAATTCCAAGTTATTCCAATATCTGGCTGCTATGCAAGATGGGTGAACTGGGAGGTATAGTCCCATATTTTTATGAACATTTAGGTTTGGGGAGGCTGATCTGATTGTCACACTTCTCTGGCTATTCCAAAGGTAAGAGCTGAATCATCGTGGTCATAGTAGATGTCTTCCAGGTAGATCCACCATGTCAGATCATGCTACTCTCTGTTTCTCTGAGTCACACATGCAGCCCTCTGTCCCTTCCCACATTTACCTTGAACAGCTGCTAAAGAAGCCAGTGTTGTGGAGGAGACAGTAGAGTTATGGAGGGTGGTTTGGAAGGATTTATGCCTACCAGTGAGAGGTAACATTTGTTCCCTTGTTATCTCAGTAAAGAAAAAAGTATTACAATAATCATTTTAGCAGCCTGCTTTTAGAAACTTGGTAGAGCTAGGCCAGTGATTCTTGCTTGCACTGATCTTTGCAACAAAGCCAGACTGGGTGAGAGGCTTCTCTGTCACTGCTCCATCAGCTGCATGGTTGCTGCTATGATGGTGACCAGGTGAAAAGAGAGTAACAACCGAGCAGCCAGTCGAACAGTGGCTGAGAAGTCTCTCACCTGTGCCAGCCCCTACCACAAGGCTGGCATAGGCAAGAGGCTTCTTGGTCACTACTCAGCCAGCTGCTCAGTTGTTGTTCCCAAGGTGACTCTGTGCAAAAGGAGCAGCAACCAAGATTGATCATTTTAAACTGCAGTAGAATAGTAGGCGTAATATCAGGAAATAAGCATGGGGATTGTCTCCCTAGAGGAAAGGCGCAGCAGCCTGAAAAAGTTTGGGGACCACTGATCTAGACTGTGTCCTGATTGACGTATTACTACTATTCAACTTTTATTCAACCTTTATTTAAGAAGAGCAATGTGCTGAGTACCATACTGAGTATCGTACTCTCCTACATTTCACAGATGAATACTAGGATACATGTGACCAAGCAGCATCAGAGCATGGCCAAGATGGCAAAAGTTATTAATCAGGAAGAACACAGAAAGTAGGAAAGGCAGCAGTTGCTTCTTCCTGAGCATCCTGGAAAGAGCAAGACTCCATTCCCTCTGCTCCCTTTCCTTGCTGAGTTAATTTATTACAAACTACTTTCGCACTTTGAACATGGTTTGCAGCAATTGAAGTAAGCCAAGGACAAAGGGGGGAAATGGGTGAAAGAGAAAAAATCTGGGACATTTTAAAAGCAGCTGGAAAAGTGGGACAACAGAGAAATAGTGAGGACTGTTCCTGCTGAACTGGAACAGTTGGGGGTATGAAGTACTGTACAAAGCATGTCCTTTTCTGTGTGGATGGCACTGAAATGCCTTGTGAGGTTGGAACTGCCTTGCCCACAGTGCCTGCTTGCAATAAGCTATCCAGTGTAAGGCCTTGTCAAGCTCCTATACCTAACTCCCTTGAATTATGTGCTCCTTCAGTGGCATGCCCTAAAATATTACATATTGCAGCAACTGCTTGGCACTTGATACATTTGGACACCCCTCCCTTTAACAGTTAGCAACAGATCCCTTTAATACCTCATCCCTTGCACTAAAGAGATCCATTGTTAAGTCCTTGTGGTCTTTTCCTCAATCTTTTCCTTCTGCAATGGGAATGAGATTTTTAAAAGCTTGACTCTTTGTGCCACATTGTTCCCAGTCGTAAAAAACTAAAATCCTAGGGAACTCATCTATCCATGGTATGTATGGCCATCAGTGCATCCCAGACCATCCTCTGGGAATTGCAGTGGAAGCCTAATGTCTTACAGCACGTGCAATATTGCTCATCAGAGGCCACGTTATCTCCATCAAAATGCCAGCCCTTCGGGGATATAATAAATAATTACCCGAGTAACAACAATGCAGAGAACAAACAAGAGACAGGAGGAGGAAGCAGAACAGAAGAATAAATGCCATGGTCTGATAAGTCTTCCTGCAACATGCACGTTTCCCACATGGGCATGGCAAGTTATGCTGCTTTTCAGGACCATCTCCCAACTCCTGTTTAGCCTCACCCATTTACTACAACTGGAGTGATTATAGTCCGACTTTCCGAAAATAAAGGATCGGCCAGCAGCCTCACGTAGCACACAGCCTGTCTTCCTCGTGAGCTGTTCTCTGCCAGGAGTTATCTAACAACCATCTCCTTCAGCATCCTGAAAGGAGCTAGGATTACCACGTCATTCGGGGGCGATTGGTGAATGAACATAAGCAAAGTCTTGTCATCTGAAAAGGTGCATGAGAGTTACTGACAATAAAGTCGAGGAAGGAAGGAGACAAGCCTTTTGGAAACAGCCAGGCTAGACGGCAGAAGAAAATGACAGTGTCCTTGGGATGGGGCAGAATTCAAACTACCTTCAGTTAAAGAAAGGAATTAATTCTGAATTAAAGAAAGGGAATTTCTGAATGAAATTACATTTGCCTACTCGATGCCATGGCGACTGATATTAGAAGTCGCCTCCTGGGAAACCAAAAGCTAAGTATCACTGGCTAGAGTGATTTTTCATTTCAGATTAGAATGTATTCTTGGTTGCGCTTTTGCAAGGCCTTATGGACACAAGGGATTTGGCTTGCAGTCAAACCACCTTGGGCTGTTATCCTATTATCTCTTATAGGCTAGCCAGGGTCAGCCCAGGCCAGTTAAGGAGGCCAGCAAATTAGTCCCCTTGGTTTGGAAGCTTTTCCAAGAAGGATGCTCTATGGGTTATATAAACTTAAACTAACTCTTCATTCAGCGCAACTGATTCCCTCAAGGCACAAGGTGCCACCCATGTTCCAAATGATGTACTCAGAAAATGCCATTTGGGTACATGACAATGCAATCCACACAGAAGAAGGTATACAAACATCACACTTTCACAGTTTATTTTCTCAAGTATTTTTTTTCCTGCACATCTAGTTCTGCAAAATACAGTTTCCACCTTTTCCCAGGCAAGGCTCCTGTAATTTTACCGGCTCCATGACAGGGATCCATTCAACTGCCCTTTGAGAACTGATTGGTGCCAATGTTGACCTCATCTGAGTGCCAAGCTAAAATGTGTCTCTTCACCAAAGTCTTTCAGGAAACTTGTCTGGACTCCTGATATAGTGTTCATGGTTTTAAATTGCTTTAAATTACTTTTGTTGACTGCAACTCATCACAAGCCCTTCTGATACAAGGCTGAATATAAATATATTAACAATTTCACAAGACAATAACACACACCACACACAGAGCACAGATGCTAGAAATAAGTTTGGCTTACTGAATTCTTCCTGTCATATAGTTCTAGTTTGCTGGGGGGGGGGGGGGGGAGAGAACAAATGGGAAGAAGCTATGTTAAGGTTGGATCCTAGGGAAAATGTCCAGATGTGGGACAAAGGTGTTTCTGGAGGATGAGAGGGAATTCTTCAGCCTGCACAAAACTTCATGTCACTTTTTTGATGGCCATCCAGGTGCACAGCTTTGGCATGGTGCAACACAGTTCGCACAATCACGCTAACAAGCTATACTTTTTCTGCCCTAAAAACCTACTGTCAAAGTAGGAAAACGGGTAGTCCCTCAAAGCCATTTTTGGGTATCACAGTAAATGGCAGAAACATTGCTGACTGGAGCTTTCTCTTCCCTGCTCCCTCCCCATCATTTTTGTGAGGTTCATCTGATATATCAGTTTTGTGTATCTCTTCCACTATAGAGATGCATAGACTTTTTCTCCAAGTTGAGTCTCAAGTCTCTACCTTCAAGTCCCAAGTCAAATTTCAAGTCTTCAGAAGATAACTTTCAAATCAAATTTAAAGTTGAGTCTCAAGTCTGGGAGCTAACTTGAACAGAAAAAAAAAGCTGGTGGGATGTCAGGACTTGTGGCGAAAGGATCCTTCTAAAAACTTCAGAAGACTCCTCTGATGTGCTGTCTCCTGCATTTGCTGTTCCCCTCTGAGAAATGCTTCCTGTACTCTGGGCTTCAGATTGGGATTTGAGGTCTACTCAGCTTGATCCTACTGCATCAGAGAAGCTTTTTAAAGCTTTTCCTAGGAGCAGAAAGCAAGATTCACCCCCATGGCATGGGACACATTTCTTGGAGTGGAACACCACACCCATTAGGCAACAGGTTTGTGGTGGAAGGATCCTTATAAAAGCTTTTCAAAAGCTTTAGCAGGCTCCTCCAGTGTGAAGTGGGGACAGGCTGCTGAGTAGAACTCAAGCCCATTACTTAATACTTCCTCTATACCAAATGTAAAAGTCTCACTTCCATCATGCAACCAGTAGGCAAAAACAATGAGATGGAACATTGTTCAAAGGAGGAAAATGATTTTCCATTCTGTAACATTTCTGGATGAAGTTAGCCCAGCAAGTCAGTCACTAAAAATATACAAATCACAAGTCAGCAGTGTGTCTTTTACTGTGGAGTAGAGTGCAAGTGGAGTCATTGAGGTGACTTGAGTCCAAGTCAATCAACTCAATTCTATATCACTACTTCCTCCCATAGGAGATTATACATATTCTCACAGGAGACATAGAGATGCAACAAGATCCATTTTGAGTAATAGCAGGTAATGTATCTATTAATCTCACTTCCTGATGACCTCCTTTTTGCAGTGGTGGTTACCAGCAACACATTCCAAAGGATGCTAAAATGTCCATTTGGTAACTCTGTCAACAGTAGGCATGGGTTATGACTACAGCTCCATATGCCCAAGGTGTGCCCCTTTCTACCAAATGAGGTGGGGGAAGAAGCCTTGGAGTAACGGAGAGCCTCAGCATTGGGATCTTGAAGTAACTGAAATCCCTTACTTGTGCTTCACGTGCAGCACTTTTCATTAAGCATGTGCCAGTCTGCTATAAATACAACAAAGTGTTGATTAGCAGAACTGTTTACACAGTCTCACATTTCCAAGGCTACAAATGTGAGTATATGGGAGATGGAGGAAAACCAAGCCTGCTTCTATAGAAAACTAAGAAGCGACATTTAATGTCAGTATTAAAAGTATACTTTCTGAAATCATGTTCTTTAATTACAAGATGGAAGACATGCTCACATTCTGATAGTCAGTGTTTAACTGTTAACATATCACATGTTGCAAGTCACTTCTTTATTGATTCATGATCAGCAAAGTCTCAAATCAGACACCAGAACCAGATACTGAGAGCAGGTTTGCACAGAATCAATGTACAAGGGGACCTCTCTGCCTCTTGCACTGGATGCTAGGAGCTCACCAAGAGCATGGAGGTGAGACAGGGGACTGACCAGAGCATACGATGCTTTCCACACCCTGCTCAGCAGAGCTGTGCATATTATCTGAGCCTTCAAGTCATCTGTCAACTTATGGTGACCCCATAGATTTCATAGGGTTTTCACAGGCAAGGAATACTTAGAAGTTTAGAAGGCTTAGTGTAGCAGGAAAGAAAAGAGAGAAGAGAACTGTTGTCAAAACTTTGTGTTAAATACTAAGAAATGTAATAATATGTGAATGGGTGCTTATAGAGCAAGGAAGAAAGAGCTGGCCTCATGCTTGTCTGTGACAAAAATTTCCTTTGATTCTTGTAGTCCAAGAGAAACGACATTGAAATGCCAGGATGGCCTTTTATAGCAGGTGGTGTAGCTAATGCGGGGGGCGGGGGGGGGGGGGAGAGGAGGGATAGAGAAATTCTCCCCTATGAAATTTTCCTTCAGTCCTTAACTTGCTTGCATTGCAGCTCTTCATCCTGGAGAGAGGTGACCAGTGGGGTGTCACAGGGTTCTGTCCTGGGCCCAATGCCATTCAACATCTTTATCAATGACTTAGATGAAAGAATACGGGGCATGCTTATCAGATTTGCAGATGACTCCAAATTAGGAGGAATAGCTAATAGAGGACAGGATCAAAATTCAAAATGACCTTAAAAGATTAGAAAGCTGGGCCAAAGCTAACAAAATGAATTTCAACACAGAGAAATGTAAGGTACTGCACCTAGGACAAAATAAATAAATAAATAAATAAATAAATAAATAAGAAATGCATGGCTATAGGATGGGGGGCACCTGGCTGCATCAGACTATGTGTGAGAGGGATCTAGGAGTCATAGTGGACCACAAGTTGAACATGAGTCAACAGTGTGGTGCAGCAGCTAAAAAGGCCAATGCGATTCTAGACTGCATCAATAGAAGTATAGTACAGTGGTCCCCCGCCTTACGAATCCCCCGGGGTATGAAAACCCCGGGATCCGAAGGCGGCGGGACTGCCATTATATCCCCCGGGATCCGAAAGATCCCCCGGGATCCGAAAGAAAAAAAGCCGTGCGGCCCCTTTAAATGGCCGCGCAGTCCGTCCGTGAAAGCGGTCCCCCGGGAAACGAAAGCTTCTGGGTTACGAAGGTAATCCCGGAACGGATTACCTTCGTAACCCGGGGGACCACTGTATCTAGATCAAGGGAAGTAATAGTCCCACTTTATTCTGCCTTGGTAAGGCCTCAGCTAGAATACTGTGTCCAGTTCTGGGCACCACAATTCATAAAGGATGTGGAGAAACTGGAGCATGTCCAAAGGAGGGCAACTAAGATGGTGAAAGGTCTGGAAACCATGCCCTATGAGGAACACTTTAGGGAGCTGAGGATGTTTAGCCTGGAGAAGAGAAGGTTAAGAGGTGATATGATAGCCCTGTTTAAATATTTGAAGGGATGTCACATTGAGGAGGGGGCAAGCTTGTTTTCTGCTGCTCCAGGGAACAGGACCCAGAACAATGGATGCAAGTTCCAGGAAAAGAGATTTCACATCAACATTAGGAGGAACTTCCTGAGAGTAAGGGCTGTTCAACAGTGGAACACACTCCCTTGGAGAGTGGTGCAATCTCCTTCCTTGAAGGTCTTTAAACAGAGGCTGGATGGCCATCTGTCAGGAGTGCTTTGAATTTCTGCATGGCAGGGGTGGACTGGATGGCTCTTGTGGTCTCTTCCAACTCAATGAGTCTATGATTCTATGAAAGGAGAGTCAATGTTGTGCAGTGGTTAGAGCATTGGAATACGACTCTGGGGATCAGGGTTCAAATCCATGCTTGGGCATGGAACCCCACCAGGTGACCTTGGGCAAGTCACATTCTCTCAGCCTCAGGAGGCAAAGGCAACACACACACCCCAAACAAATCTTGCCAGGAAAATCCTGTGATAGGTTTGCTTTAATGTTGTCAGAATGACTTGAAGGCACAGAGCAACAACGTTGTGGAATGGAAGCAGTTCTGAAAGTTTAAATAAATCCCTATTCCTTTAGGCCTTTAAACAGTTTCCTTCCTCGGTCCCAACAGTGTTTCCTCATGTAGTCTTTTGTATCGCTATTCCAGTCTTGTAACTTCTAGCTTTTCTTCTTGTCTGCCTTTAGTTCTTTAGCTCTCAGTGCTCCTAGACACATATTTCTACCCTGCAAGAAAAAGGAAACCCCAAATGCTCTTTACATAGACATTTAACCACACAGCTGACAAACTTCTCTATCTTTGTATCCACCCGCCAAAGCCAGAAAAGTTCTCTGTGACCACTAGAAGATACAGTACCACGGAGGGTGTAAGGATGTGGAATAAACCACATCATGCCAAAGAGGACTGGTCACTCAAACCCAACAAACTTGTAACATTTCTAGCAGTGGTGCTGTGGTCAGCGTGGGGCACACTTCAGATCAAACTGTTTAAGCAGTACAGAGTCACTCCGCAGAATGTTAAGCTTATGCTTATGTCTTCCAGTTAGATGGCTAAAAATAGTTGCAGACAGAAAGCCACAATCAGGCTACTGTGAAGAAAGGCAGGGGGAAAAAACTTACCTCAGACAGCTGATGCTAAATGCTATTATTAACCTGAATCCTGTCCAAGGATGTCTTAAGAGAAAACCAAGAGAGCAATACTGGATCAAGGAGAGAAAGCCGTCTGACTACTACAAAATGTGTGATCAGCAGGAAATGTGCAGGTTTTTCTACAGATTCCTCAAGAGCCACTGTTCTTTTGTAATCTAGTAAAAAAAAAAAGCCATTAAAAGTAGTACTTGGGCCACAAAGAAAACATTTGCTCCTTGATTCATATCCTTTGAAATATATGTGTGCATTAATCTTTTTGTGGGGAAGCCCCACAGGAGCAAGGTTCTCACATGGATGGCATTACTTACACTTATGCACACACACACCCCTCAGCAGACTACTCTTTTAACCTCACCCACTGTATGACATAATGGTCAAGTGTTAACACTGTAGGCACTTAAACTTCTTTATATATAGAAATGAAGAATTGTCCTTCTCCCACTCCCTTTTCCTAGTCCTTGAACACATGAGAAGAAACAATAATAGAAAGAGGTTGGATGTACCTAAAGATAAAGCTGCCACCCACCCATCATCCAGAGTGCTGAAAGCCTCCTCCAAGCTGTCAAAAATTAAAATATTTTTTTTAAAAAAAGAACTATGCACCCCACAATGGCCTTTCAGAAACTGGCAAAAATATTTCCTTTTAGGTTTGTGTTTGTGAATTCTTGTTTTGTTGAATGAGTTTAACTTGGATGGGGATATTGATTGCTCCTACAGTTGGCCCTCCACATTTGCAGGTTTGACTTTTGCAGATTTATTTGTAGTTTTGATTAATACATCCTTTCTAGGGAGTTTATCACACAGGACTCTTTCACACGGGAGGAATTTCTCCCAACTTTGAATAGAGCCAATGTGAATTCACGTGAATCCCCATTGCGTTCAGAAGGCATTCGGAAGGCGTTTGGAAGGCGTTCGGAATGACTTCCCATTACCCGAAAATAATCCCCCCTTGCCCGAAATTGCGTGAGAAGCTTTAATTCGCAATAACGTGAAACCCATTATTGCATTCGGAGTGACTTCCCTTTTGCCCGAAATTCTGTGAGAAGCTCTAATTCGCAATCACGTGAAACCCCATGATTGCGTTTGGATTGCCCTTGGATTATTCTTCCAATTTCCCACATCTGAAAGAGTCCACAGAGAAAATCGGGGGTTTAAACCAGGTATGCTCCAGCAACAAATCATTCACTGGGAAATCCCATGAATGATTTGTTCCTGGAGCATTCCTAGTTCTTTCTGGGATAAGTCCTCTCTAAGCACAAGTCTGTGAAAATCTTTGCCACAATCGCATGACTGTCCCTGGAAAACGTCTCTTTAAACCCCTGCTTTTCCCCTGTGTGATAAAGTCCTAGGAATCTCTAGGTCCTCCAGTGCTACTCTGCCAGAAGTTGTCCATAGAGTTGTGTTGGAGAATCTAGAAGTTCTTATAGAAATCACTTCTCTAGGCATTTGTAGGTCCTCCAGTATGATTCTATGATCAACTTCTGGCAGATGTTGACCAGAGTTGTGCTCGAGGACCTGGCAATTCCTAGAGGTGTTTTCTTAGGTAAAAAGAATTTTTTTTTTATTTGTGGCTTTTCCACATTCACAAGGGCCCTTTACCCTTAACTCCAGCAAATGAGGACTATTGTATACTATTATAGATTAAGATGATGATTAATATTATTATTGATGCTGTTGTATAGTTTTTTCCTGCTGATCCAGGATTCTGGTGTTAGGTTGTAAATGAAGCATTTCATTGCTAATCATGTTTCATCTTTATTCTTAGCTTTTTTGATTTCAGGAAAGGCAAGGTGTTTGTCATACACATGCACACACTTTTGCAGGTCAGCTAAAGACCAGCAGGTGAATATAAACCACTTAGCAGCAGGATAGTAACAATCCAGCTGCCCAAAGTCACATTAAATTCCCCACGAAATCCCTTTTCGCACACACAGTTCCAGAATAGGCTTTGTAACAAATAGCACTCATCTTCTCTTTCAGATGGGGCTTGTTTTTGGTGGTTCTGCTTTTTTCTATATAAGATGTGCCAGTCAGCATACAAAATCCAGCAAAATTTTTCTTTTTCTCTCCTTGTTGACCAATGGATATACCTCCTTTCTACCAGCTTTCTACTGTGCCCCATTGAATATTCAAGACCACAGACCTCAAATCTGCAAAAATGGAGGGGCGACTGTACTTACATTGACCCATGGATAAGACAACTCAAGTTTTTTAAAGTCAATATTTTGATTAAAATTTCTAGACTTATATCTTGACCCTCCGAATACCTGATATGGTAGAGGCCTGCAGATTGCGCCTGATGAGGATTTTACACTTTAGTCACTTCTGGCAGAGCCAGTCACAAAAATAAAGGACGCAATGAGCTGATTTTCTCAGCAACGTGCACTTAGGGTTAATGATGACACTGACATAATTTCATCGATATGCCATAATAACTTCCGGGTGATCATTATTACTTTACGATACCCTCTTGTAAGGCACAATCTGCGTACTTCTACAATATCAGGTATTCGGGGGGGGGTCAAGATACGCTGGGAAAAATGTATAAATCTAGATAGTGACAACATAGAGATAAGTTAACAACTACAAATCAAAACAAACTTTCTGTCAATTTTTTAAAAAGGTGATAATTACAACTTTTGGATACCCCCTTGTATACAGCAATCTAAAAGACAGAACTGAGAAAAGTGATGAACAGGAGGGAAAGCAAGCTGAAGTGCCAGTTGCAGTTCTTAGGATAACCAGCTGGGATGGAAACAGTTTATTAGCCTACGGGGATGGCTGCCACTAGGGACCTTATCAGACGGGAGGAATTTCTCTTTATTGCAAATGGAGCCAGTTGGAGCCAAATTCACGTGACTTCACTAGTCTAGCGAATTTACGTGAATTCCAATTGCGTTTGGAAAGTGTTCAGAATGACTTCCCATTACCCGAAAATGACCCCCCCCCATTGCCCGAAATTGTGTGAGATGCTTTAATTCGCAATAATGTAAAACCCATGATTGCGTTCGGATTGCCATTAGATTATACTTCCAATTTCCAACGTCTGATAAGGTCCTAGATGACAGTTGAGAGAGGACCAAACATTGTGATTGCTCAGCAAAGGCAGTGTTATTGTCCTGTTCTCCCCCTTTGTGGCATGCCAGAAAGACAGCTGCCATTAGGGGATAGTTGAGGAAGGCTCAAAGAAAACTGATTTCTTGGAAGAATTTTTACTACCTCTGTCAGCAACTGAAATCCAGAATAGCAAAGAGCTGGCCAAAACACTTATCTTCAATGGAACAATGTGCACCAGAAGTGTAAGATCAATGATGGCCCTTTATGTGCTGATCACTTTGTGGCTCCAGAACAGGATACTGTCTGACTCATCTATTTTCATTGAAGCAGTCACAGAAGATTCTGATTATCTTTGATAAGGATAGCCTGGGAGATCCTTTCTAAAGTTTAGCTGCTTATAGATAGAGCAGAATTAGCTACCATCTCTGTCATTGTCAGTTTGTGGGGCTGCGCCAGTCTCTCTGAGGAATTAGCCCAATCTTTCAGTAAGATGCGGAGACAGGTGGGATTTGCCTTACTTTATAATCTGTTCTTTTGGATGCATTTAACTGCTATGGCTCCATCCTACACAACTGTAGGATTTGTAGTTTTGTGAGGCACCAGTACTCTGTTTCCACAGTGTAGATGCACCCTTCGTTTACCTGCTGACAGTGTGGGAAGTGATTGAAAGGAATCTCTAAATACCTTCAACATGAAGGCACAGTTTGACATCTCTGGTTCACTTGCATACAACAGGGACTAAGAAATATTGGAGGCTTTGAGAGGAATTCTGTTTCCTGGTTGCTTTTGTTCTGTTAAAAAAAATTAAGCATCTTTTGGCTTCCACTTTGCCTCCCTTGAGTCTCTGCACCTGAAAGACTGTAAGGTGTAACAGGCAGAAAGCTAACAGGGACCCGCTTTTGAAACTGAAAATAGCCACTTTCCCCTTCCTGAATAAAGTCAGTTCAATTCTACTGCTAAGGAGGACAAGATGACCATCCTATTGTCAAGTTCACCAGTAAATTACCATGTAGTAGTAGCTGTTTCGTGTTCACAGCATTTCTGACAGGAATCGGCACATTAAGGCCATGACGCATGTGACATGAACTTGGGTTCTTCCCTCCCACCCCAACATCTGATTTCAAGTGACATTCAAAATAATACTCACTCTGCCAAATGAAGCAGCAAGAGTCATAACCCTGTCAAGGTTCACAAGCACCTGTCACTCTCCCAAATGGTGATTTCTGTCAGGAGCTTAGTATATCTGTAAGGATCAAGCACTGGGAAGACTGGCTTAGCTAAGGTGCTAGCTGCCTAAGATCCTATTTACTTGTGTTGCAATTTTTATGAGCTGAACCCTTCTTACAGCAGACGTTCCCAACTGATTTAAAGAGAAATAGCCCATCCATGCCCACCATTAAAGTAGCTGGCAAGATCTTTATGTTCTTTATGTTTCAGCCTAATTCAGATCCTTTCCTCCTGGAGTTTACCAGAGAACCTTTACAAAATTAAACTATGTGTGCAACCAAATACCACACAAACACTGACTAACAAACACAGGTCATGGCCAGTGTACTATGTTAAATGCAAAGGGAATAATATTTCTTTTTTTAAAAAAATCAGGAAACCTATCTGGTTTGTTTTTTTTAAAAAAAACCCACAAACATGATTTTTAAAGAAAAAATAATTTTTATTTGCAATATAAACAAAGTCCCAACCTTGGGTTCAGGATATACAGGGTCACTCATTTTTCCTTCATAAACACAGAAAGCAAAAGTTGTTCCTCACTAACAAAGACTCATTTGTACGAAGAGGATGCATCTTTAAGACAACCACCATTGGCACAGGAAGCCTTTATACAAACCAGCTTAAGATACAGATGCACTAAATCCCTGAAAAATAAAACAATTCTCCTTGAGGTAAGATGCAGTTAGGAGATTCCTCATTTGCTTGCTCATCCACACATAGTACTCCATTTTTTCCTGTCCTGATGACCCAACAACCCCAACATTGTTACATTTTTAAAATGAACAAAAAATAAACAAACCAACAACAATGAAAAAGAAATCATTCCAATATTCTGGTAATATTTCTTTTTTTCTCAAAAAATACACATTTACACACGCACACACCACAGTTTCATGATGTGACAGCATTAAACATTCTTCCACATGGAGATTTATTTATTGGGGTGGGGGGATATAAAAACTGAATGGGGGGGAGAAACTCCGTGGCTTTTTAAAAGTTGCTTTGAGTGAAAAGTAGAAAGAGAGACAGGGAAAAAAGAGGGACTACACTGCAGCCAATAAAGGTTTTTTCCATGTCCATTCTGCCCTCCTCCCCAAAAAACCACAAAATTAAGCACCACTTCTCCCTCTTCCAGTATTATACATTAATGAGAAATATAAACAAGTCTTCTTGTTGTAGAAGGCACAGCAAAGAAGTTACTTAGAAAAAGTTCACCAAAAAGCTCCAATGGCCTCAAAAAATTCAGCAGTTTCCCCTCACCTTTGTTAAAAAGCATAAATTCCATGCCCTTCCTGTGATTCATATGCAAGTTGTCCTCTAGTTATACATTATCAAAATCTCTGCTCTACTCCAAGATTTTAAAATAGCAGTACTGCTTTACTCTTTTATCCTTCCCTGCTGTTTCATCATCTAATACACACACAAGAATCAACTGTGCAAGATAAATGACAACATCACTGAAAGTATGTTCATTGCTTTGGAAGCTGGAATGATTTCAGGCCAGCTAGGTGACGTTAACAGTCATAAAAGGCTGCACAGAGCAACCAAGAGCCTTGAAACATGCTTCTACCAGCTCTGGATGAAGGTGATGTGAGATGTCATCTCAGGTAACATCAAACAGAGTGGTAACTGGTGAAGGTTGGGCTGGTGAAGGTTGGGCTGGGTTGGGGTTGCTTCATTTTTGGCAAAGGTGGTTTTTTATTTTTTAAAAAAGCACATTGGCGCTTAGTCACCTTGGCTGATTCAGTGCAGAAAAGATTGTGAATGTGGGCAAGGTGGAGAGCGGCATTATCACCAACTAGCCCTCATATGTCATGAGAACTCCAACCAGTTGCTAACAACCATTCGCTACAGATTTCTTTCTGTCTCTTAATCTCTTCCCTCTCCACCCAAGTACCCAGTAATATGCCAAAAATATATCAAGGCTTTACAATGTGTGCAAAATGCATTTGGTCAATAGAAACATTTGATTTTGTTTTCTCTCTTATCTAAAAAACATAAAATCAAACAAGAACAGAATAAAATACTGGTTTTGCAACCTTGTCTGTACAAACAGTCAGGAACATACATATTTTAAAAGTCTGAACTCAAGAAAGAGTAAAGATTTACCTCTTTTTTTAAAAAAAGTAAACTTGGTTTTAAAACAACAGTCTTAGGCCAACACTTATTGGTTAAGGTTGCCAAGTGCATAAGTCTCCTTTGCTTTCCACATCAAGCTAACACACACAAGTCAAGTTTGCTTGTTTGTAAGTGTGCGCATGGCATGTGTGTACACGTGTATACACGTATGTGTGCTGTGTGCGCATTACATCAGTCTCTACACATACTCAGAAAGGAAAGCAGTTATTGCCAGTAACAGCTGCGTTCATAATGCCAGGTCATCCCCCACCTTAAATAACTCTGATAAGGTAACTCCTCTGAACCCATTTTGATTAGCATCAGAATACTAATAAATGGCATAAGCCTTTTCGGTAAAGCAGCAATCAGACAGCTCTGCTTGGAGAAACCAGTTCTTTCAAGAGTGACTGGAAAGATTTTTTCCTCCACTAAGGATTTGAAATGCTCAATAAGAGAAGCTATTCAAGACTTGGGGTTGCCCAAAGAATATCTCCTTCATGTGGATTCCAAGGTGTTCAGCTGAAACAAGTTGTGATTGGTTGGAGTGGTGAAATAGAGCTGTTCACCGGGTGAGCGGTTGTCGCATGGGCTGTTGAGTCCCAAAGTCCTTTCAAAGTCCAGCAGTTGGCCCATGAAGTTAAAGTTTGGAGAGATATTGGACTTTTTCCTCTTTACAAAGTCATAGGCGTCATTCAGAGACAAGTTGAGTTTCTGCATTAAATAGGCCACAGTTACGGTTACAGATCTGCTGATGCCAGCGAGGCAGTGAACAAGAATCCCACACTTTTTTGAACGGGCCTCATCTGAAAATAAGGAGGAAGACGAAAAGGTTAAGCACTCTAGAGCAAAGGAGGAACCATCTTTCCTTAAGTAGGCAGAGCTAAATGGACACCTGTATTTATCAAGTTAGGTCAAATACTGCAACATTTCCATGTATTACTGAATCAAGTGAGCCTTTTTCTCTACAAACACATTCAAAGAATTGCAAAAGACAGTGGCAGCCAGTGCAGCATGATCAAGTCAGTTAAAAAGCCTTAGTCCGTTTAGTCTTGCCTTATAAAGATGGTGCAAGCAATTGTCCTAATTAAAAAGGAAGAGGAAACAGTATCGTAATTATCTTCTATGAGGAATCAAAATTTTATTTCTGCTTCCAAAGTTCCCTGAATCACCTTAAGATTTCAGTAAGACAAGAATGGGTTGAGTTGTGACCTTAAGAAACATTTGGATAGCTATCTACAACTAACTAAATTTGGCAGCATTGGCAAAATATCAGCACAAAAGGCATGATTTATCAACTTGGACATCTTTTGACTTTTCTGAAGGGTCAAATCAGGTTCAGATGGGTGCTGATGAAATGTCATTCGCTCTAAGTTTAAGTGATTCTAAAAAAGAACTATCAGAATAGAATTTCAGACAGTAAGTCTAATTAATTTAAGCAGAGGCTGGATGGCCATCTGTCGGGGATGCTTTGATGGAGAGTTCCTGCATGGCAGGGGGTTGGACTGGATGGCCCTTGTGGTCTTTTCCAACTCTATGATTCTAATAATTACCTTCAAGTACCTAAAAGCCAAATAAGCCAACTCCTGCTTAATGGTAGAAGCTAAGTATTGTAGGCTAAAAACTGCATTGGTAACTGAATTATGTTATGCAACACACACATTTACTTGATTCAGTAGCCTCACCAAAGACAGTTTACAAATTTCTCTAGGATTAATCCCCAGTAAACTCCAGAACACTTCCTTCCAAGTAAATATGTATATGATGGCATTGTTATGATCTGTAGCAGTGTCTCATAACAAAGGTCAGAATTCTAAAAGCACACTGACGCAGAACTGCATTCCCTTAATTTCAATAGGATTTACTTCAGAGTACACATGCTTAAGTCTGGAGAAGTTTACAGCCCTGAACATGTTAGTTAAAGAGTAAGTAACTGATAACAGGGAAATAAAGAATGGACAAGTTGACCTTTTAGCTCTCACCACTGTACAAGTCACTAAACAGTATCACATGCCAAGGATCGTTTAATACTGTCATTTCCTAAGCAAAAAAAAAAAAAAAAAAGTCCCCAAAATCTCCTGGTGTCCACTATTTTGGTGTTATAGTGAATAAGTGAGGTAAGTTTTCTGTTATAAAAAAAATCTCAAAGCACAAAGTGTGTGGTTTTCACACAAAGGATTTTTCATATGCATACCTATTCATGAGCACAAATACCACATTACACCAGAATACCTTTGACACAAAAAAACCCCATTGTTTATGTATATATGTATTGGGACATACACATATGTATCTATACAGAGAGAGAGAGAGAGAGATTTCGTTTTGTTTTGATAGTTTCATATAAGCTTAAATCTAAGGTTGTAATTCTCTTCAGAATATATCATGTTACGAAAGAAAAAGTGTAAGGAAAGAAGCAAGCAAGCAACACTAGAAGTTTTATGGCATCCAAGGTTTATGTGCTCAGCCCTGGTCCACTCTCTTTAGTATTACAATAAAGCAGATCAGTGGCTGATAACATATTCCTGTGTAAGAATATGTTGTCAACTGTAGCATACATGACATAGTCACATAAATGCAGTATTCTTGTATATATCTATACCTCAAAAACTAATTTGGATAGGGAAAATGATCCTCAAAAGTTTCCATCTAGACACAAAGGTTGCAGGCACGACTCAAGGTCATGCAGCCTTCTCTCATACAAATTTATCTAAAATTTGTTTGCCTGTCTCCTCCAGCTACCATTTCTCTCACCTCAGCAAAGACTTTTTTAAATTATAGCACCAAATTTTCAAAGTATATCCAGTTTTAACCCCATTCGATACTCTGCATGAAGGTTCTTCTTTACAAGTACTTCTTTACAAACAGCAATAATAAGCCTCTAATATAAAGTTTCGTTATGCTAGCCAGTTCACAAAGGTATGCCTATCACTTAATGACTTCGAGCATCAAGAAATTGACAGTATTACTTGAATGTGTTAATGAACCATCACAGAGAGTATGTATCAGTTGACATGTTCAATTCCAATTTCAGCTTTTAAGCAGTAAGCATACATATGTAAGCCAGTCCAAATGTCTTATTCTCCAAACTGTGTCCCAAGCCAATTTGGAAACTCCTTAATAAAATTAATAATGGCCCCTTGCTGGCTAGGGAATTCCGGGAGCTGTAATCCAAAGTAAATTTCCAGGCTCCTAGGTCAGAAATAGCAGGAAAGATAGGCAAATTACTGAGCATCTTTGAAGACATGCTGACACTTGGCTCAGGATGATACTTAGGCTCAAAGAACTAGGGAAGTATCTCACATGAAAAACACCTGAACTGTAGAATATGCCCCTAGAACCCTCTGCTCACAGAAAATGACAATGCTGAGCGGGTTCTCTGCAAGTAAACACTTTGGAGAGAACAGCTCTACTGACTTCTTCAAAGGCAAATTGTCATTTAGACAGGTCAACCTTTTCTCCCAGCTATCTGACACTTGTTTTATAGCTGAAAGTGCTCATGAACAGCTAGGCATATGACACAGTGATATACAGTAATTAAAAAGCAACTAGGTAACACCAACAAATATTGAGTCTTCTGAATTAAATCTGAAGGCTTTCAGATGTAATATTTCCAACTGCAAATATTCACAAGAGGGGATTATGGATAAATGCACAGCACTGAGAGGTTGGAACAAAGCAAATAGCAAACAATATGATGCATCCTCTTTAAAACAATACCACAGGATGTAATCTCTGTCCCACTATAGTCATTTGGAGTAAAGCCCTTTGGCTTTAAATGGAATAAGGCTTGTAACCAAAACCAGTTACCTTTAGATACCTATCACTAGCATATTTGCCTGGCACTAAAATTAGAAGGTGTAAAATTGAGCAGATTAATTTACTGTTATGTCAATAATAATAAGCAGTTACTGAAACCACTGGACTACTTATGGAAAACTACCAATTGCTGAAGGGGCTGTTCCATGAAGAACAGGATGTCCAACACCTACCAATGAAAGCAATGGCCTCAGGAAAGAATTGGGAGAGATTCTGACTCCAGTGATCCGAGATGGGAATCTGTTTGTACTTGAATTCTCCGTCGTGCTCAAACATGTTGGGAAGGTTGGGAGTAACATTCAGGATGTACTTGATGCCATATTTGCCCAAGACGTCCAAGTTGGTGGAATCTTTGGCACAACCCAGATACAAATAGGGAAGAATCTGGACAGGAAACGCTGGCTGATTGTTTGGGATTGGGCTCCCGTCTGATTCCGTGGCACTGCTAGGCTCCCGGTCAGACTCCCCATCGGAGCAATCGGAGCTGATCCTCAGCCCTCCCAGACCAAGGACAGAGGCAGGAGGAGAGTTGGTAGGAGACGAAGTGTCAAGATTGGTTTCACAATGCTCCGAGTATTCTGTCTGAAATTTGTTGAATCCACCTGCGGAAGTGAAAAGACAACGTATTTTAATGTCAGTGAAGCTTAAAAAGTTACAGACACCAAAATATGGATTTATTACCAGGGAAAAATTACATTTTTTGCCATTTCTTTCTTCCTCAATTACAAAATACTGAATAGACAACTTCTTAAATTCTTTACTTTGAATGCAGAGCATGATTTAGGCTCCAGCTGGTAGTCCATTGTTCAATTATGGCAAGTGTTCCTAATAGAACATACTGTGCAGGAGTTCAAACAGTTACTTGTTTGGACCCAGAATCCCACCAGCCAACACAACCTGACTTAGTAGTCCAAAAAAGTTCTGTCAACCAACACAATTTTGGAAGTTATAGTCCAAAAATATTTCTCCCCAAATTCTAAGAATAAGGGTATCAGAATCAGATGCCTTAAAGACAAAGGCCAATGCAATCATGTGCAAGGCTAGTCAGGTATAAACCCCCATGAGTTCAATGGAACAGACTCATGCAAAAGCCAGTCATAGGACTGTTGCCTGACTTTCTCAACCTTCTTTTCAGTAGTTATTACAGGTAACAACTCACCCCAAACAGGCCTGGCCTGTTCCTGCACCTTGAGATAGCAATTTAAAATCCAAGAATCAGCAAGTGAAAGTGAGCACTATCATTTCCTAGTCTTTGCAAATCAAACGGATGTTAATGCACAGAGGAAGGGACCAGGAGCCACCAATACAGTAAAAACTTTACGTGAATGCTGCAGTTTACACTTAAATCACACACTAATTTCAGCAGTTTTACTAGCCTGAGCTGCTGGATTCTCCTGCATTCCCTTGCTACCTGAAACTAATTATTTCCGTAGCAGTAAACATGTGCAATACCAAGGATTTAGAGGTCTAATGGATGGATTTTATATTTTCAGAAAATGGAAAAGGGGCAGCCCCATCCCAGAAGCCCTAGGTGTAGATTATGAAATCTGCCTAATGCTTAGGATAGTCTAATTTGAATGTCTACTATCTTCCTTCCAGTCCTTCCTATGACAGTGACAAAATGCCAACTCCAACATCAGACAGACTCTTCCTTCACCCGTGCTACTTTAATTAACATCTAGCCTGATGAAGAATTCTGGAGAATTAAAAAGCCTGCATGTAAATTTCTGATATTTCTATTAATGTGCATGTGCATATTGTGTGCCTTCAAGTTGTTTCCAATTTACGGTGACCCTATCATATGGTTTTCTTGGCAAGATTTATTCAAAGGAGGTTTGCCATTGCCTTCCCCAGAGGCTGAGAGCATGTGACTTGCCCAAGGTCATCCAGTGGGTTTCATGGCCAAGCAGGGAATCACACCCTGGTTTCCAGTGCTAAAACCCCTATGGCATGCTGACACTCGTTGCTTGTAAGAGGTATTTGGAAATTCCATTTCAGAGGGTAACAAACAGAGTTTAACACAAACAAATACTCCTCGCTTTACAGAAAACTGGCATATGAGCGAGAATACCAAGCTAGAACCTCACCACCACCTCACCTTCCTCAAGCTCTATGCAGAGTTTTGTTTTGTTTTGGGGGTTTGGGGGTACAAAAAGCATTGCACCATGCAAGCCTCTCCACTGACACTCTGAAGCAATATGCACTAGGCCTAGTATGTTCCAGCTTAAGAAAACCATGCACTACTTGTTTAAGGAGGAATAAATACTCGTTTAGCACATGTCATATGTGTTTGATTTGAGAGAAGAATTAAAAAAGAAGGCAAAATTAAGGTCTCAAAAAAGCATAGAACAATGGCTGCCATTTTATTTCTTAAAAGGGCTCCCATGCAGCATCACAACAGGTAGAAAAGCAGCAACCGCAGCTTTCTGGAGTGTTATGAACGTGTAATGTTAGTAAAAGCTTTGCCTGATGAATGGTTGCCTGTAGACAGCTGTTAAATGCACAGGAGCCCTCATGAAAAGAGACAACCTTCTCACAGCACCATGAGAACAAGAACACTTTCACTTTTTAGTGAATTACTAACACACACCTCTTACTAACTGAATACTTCAGTTAATTGCAGTTACTGCATTATGTTTGGGAGGATTCATTGTATTTTAACACTACATTTTAGTACTGTATATTATTGAATTTACCTTTAATCTTTTTATTGTATATTATTGAACAGTTATAAACATTTAATTATATAACTGTCATGGTGCTATATAAACAAACAATAATAAATAATAAAATAATCAAAGGTATTACTCAACATATGGGAAAGGTATTAAGTATGTTGAGGAAAGGGAGGACAGAACAGACAGCAGCTTAAGTTTCTTTTTAGAAAAAGGGAATACATGAGCAGTGCACTGAATCAATTGCAACATCACATAGTTTAAAAAAAAGCAAATAAAATAAAAGCAAAACAGAAGCAACCCAGTCCACAAGTTGAGAAACTTCCGGCATATTGTTTAAGTAAACTCAAGGTTCTCTGATGGGCAAAGATAAGTCAGAACTGAATTCTCCCTGTTGATGTTTTATCTTTGGGTCTCCCTCTTTCAGCTGACCACTAAAGGAGACATTTACAGGCATTTAGTCACCTTTGGGGAAATCTGATCAACAATGTCTTCTGGAAATTTAAGAGGCTTGGTGCCTGCCTGGGCAAGTAAGGTCACTGAACAGAGTGGGCAACCCTTGACATGAAGGAGAGGGGGAGAACAGGCTCCCCTTTCCTCTCTTGAAAGAGAAAGACAATCTGGAGAGGCCATTTTGGAATTTTAATTGGAAACATTTCCCACTGAGGCCCCCCAAAAAAGAGAAGGGAGAGAAAAGCCACAGCTTAACTCCACCTTTCTCTGCTCGGGACATGACATTTAAGGGGTCTAGGAGACAGCCAAGAAAGAAAGAAAGAAAGCAGCAGGAGGACAGAATTTTGGTCACAGAAAAAGTATAAAAATTTATGAGAAGTATTTCAGCTACTCTTTCAGGAAGAGGAAGGATACTGCACTGAGTCATCAAGAAAGCCTGAGGCAACTCAGAGTTGTGCAAATTCACCCCCCCTGCAAATACTAATAAAACTAATAATAAAGGGAAGCCCAGAACAGTTAAGGTCAGCTTCACTGTCCTCATACCCCCCACAACACGTTGCCCAAAGCTTCCTTTTCCTGACTGTTTTCAATGTACACATTTTGTGGGAAGTAACAGTTTTGACTGGGTTCTCTGGCCTGTTATTTCTGCCTCAATCCTGCCGCCCAGTGACCGACCACAGCAGCGTGCTGAGGAAAGCCACAGGCAATGTGGTGCAGCGCCATTGGGAAGTGGAAGGGAAATGGCTTTGTGGAAAACTGAATGGGGAGTTTTCATGAATTAAGGCCTTCATTCAAGCGTGGGAAGGAATAAGGAGGAGGACGGAACCAGAATTGGCCGGAGGGAAATCCTCAAACTCAACCCATGGCTGAAAAGCAAGCAGTTGCACACACAGGTGAATCTGTCACACAGGCACCTAAAGGTCCTTCAAACTAGTATGGACACGCAAGTGATGCCTTTAGTGATCCAACTCTGGGTTGTTGTTGTTTTTCAAAAAGGCAAAGAAACACACATTGCCTTTGCAGAATAAAATGTGGCCACTGAACGGGGGTGAAAACAGTATTTGGGGGCAACTGAGGCCACTGCAAAATAAACTTAGGAGTCCCCAAATGTGGTTCAGCCTGCCATCTCTTTCCCCAACTCCCTGCAATTCTGCCCAAATATGACCTCCATTTGTATATGAAAGATCTGCTTTCCACATAAATATCTATATCTACTAAAAATAAACTGCTGTACAGCAGGCCCTCTCTATCCACAGATTCCTCATCCTCTGATTCAATGGCTTGAAAATACTATATATATATATATATATATATATATATTCCAAAAGCTCACCTTGGTTTTGCCATTGTATATAAGGGTCACCATTTCACTATGCCACTGAATTTAATGGGACTTGGGCAGCCATGGATTTGGGTCCTGGACCAAACCCCCAGCGGATACCAAGGGCCTACCATATGTATACTCATCATTTGTTGTTGTTATCACTACACGTGTTTAAAGAATTTGACCTAATAAAATCATGAAAAGATCTGCAAAACAATACAGAAGAGGAGGGAAGAGTGTTTTCTGAAGTGAGGGAAAAGAGCAACAAAATAGATTTTCTATTAAAATAAGAAGAAAAAGTTGGTGGCCAGCTAGGAGTGGAGGGGGGTGCTATTTAAAAATAAAAGGCAGGAAACTCACAAACCAGGTTTCAGAAAGAAGGTTTTAAGGAGAGGGTGCCTGATTGGTGTTTGTTGTTGTGTCTTTGTTGCTGTTTATTGAATGTATACGCCGCTCTTTATCCCAGACTTCTCATTCAGAGATATGGAAGATTCTGCCAAGAAGAAACCTTCTCTTTCTGGAGGAAGGGAAGTGTGAGGGAGCCACTAAAGGAGCATCTATACTGTAGAAATAACGCAGTTTGAAACCACTTTAAGCGCTGTAGCTCCATCCTTGGGGGTTGCAGTTTTACAAGGTCTTTAGCCTTCTCTGTCAAAGAGTAGGGGTGCCTCACCACAGCTTCAAAATCACAAGGCTCTTGTAGGATGGAGCCATGGCAATTAAAGCGGTGTCCAGCTGCATTATTTCTACAATGCAGATGCAGAGTGAAGAGAGGAGAGGAAATTCCTGGCAGTGGGAGGAAATGCAACCAGAGAGAGATTGAGAGAGAGAGAGAAAGGGAAGAGTCAAGCAGCCCCAGGGCTCCTGGGCCAACCTCTCCCTCCTGCTCTCAACAACACATGGAACCATTTTGCAAGAGCAAAAACACAAAAATCCCAGAAAGCAGCCTAGAGAGCCTATGGAAACCAGAACAAAACTCCCCCCCCCACACACACACACACACCGCCGTTGTGGTTGCTGCAGGAATAATAGCAGTAGGAGTAACAACAACCTTACTCCCTTCTAGTTTCTACAAGGTTTGCTTCTCTTTTTGAAAAAGGAGATCTTTGCCAATCTCCTGGTCCATTTTTGTCCATTTTCAAGGGAGGGAGACTCCAGAGAGAGACCAAATTTCAAGTCCCTCCTTATTTTAGCCATGGAAGCCCCACTGACTGGGTGAGTTTGGGCAAGTCACACTCTCTCAGCCTCAGGGGAAGGAAATGGCAAAACAAGCAAACAACCCTCTCAACAAATCTTGCACAAAACACCCATTGATAGCCGTAAGTGAGAAAGGACATGATTCCCCCCCTTTATTTTTTGGGGAACCCTGGACAAGTCACTGGGGTGCCTCTGGGCAAGTCACACTCTCTCAGCCTCAGGGGACGCCAACAGCAAACCTCCTCTGAAGGAACTTGCCAGGGAAAACCACTGACACCCATTAAGTCATGATCTCCCTTTCTTTTTTGGATGACTGTAGACTTGCCTATTTTAAATTGATTTTAATTTGCATTTATAGTGCTGGCATTTTAGTTTTTAAAGTAAGGAAATAAGGGGGATAACGTCATTTTAAGTTATGTATGTGTTAGGTATTTATTTATGTAGTCTCCTGCAGGCCGCTTTGCTCCTTCAGGAAAGCCAGGATATAAATAAAATCTATTATTATTGTTATTATTATTATTATTATTATTAAATCTATGACCTGGGCAAGTCACTGGGGTGCGCTTGAGCCAAGTCACACTCTCTCAGCCTCGAGGGAAGGCCATAGGAAGCACTGGCTAAGTCACACTCTCTCAGCTTGAAGGGAAGGCCATAGGAAACACTGGCTAAGTCAGTCTCTCAGCCTCAAGGGTCACTCTCTCTCAGCCTCAAGAGAAGGCCATAGGGAAACACTGGCTAAGTTACAGTCTCTCAGCCTCAAGGGAAGGCCATAGGAAGCAGGAGTCAAGTCACACTCTCTCAGCTTCAAGGGAAGGCCACAAGGAAACAGGAGCCAAGTCACACTCTCTCAGCCTTAATGGAAGGCCACAGCAGACAGGAGTCATGTCACACTCTCTCAGCCTCAAGGGAAGGCGATAGGAAGCAGGAGCCAAGTGACACTCTCTCAACCTCAAGGGCCAGACTTTCTCAGCCTCAAGGGAAGGCCATAGCAAACATGAGCTAAGTCACACTCTCTCAGCTTGAAGGGAAGGCCATAGGGAAACACTGGTTAAGTCACACTCTCTCAGCCTCAAGGGAAAGCCATAGGAAACATTAGCTAAGTCACACTCTCTGATTGAAGGGAAGGCCATAGGGAAACACTGGTTAAGTCACACTCTCTCAGCCTCAAGGGAAAGCCATAGGAAACATTAGCTAAGTCACACTCTCTGATTGAAGGGAAGGCCATGGGAGACAGGAGCCAAGTCACACTCTCTCAGTCTGAAGGGTCACACTCTCTCAGCTTGAAGGGAAGGCCATAGCAAACATGAGCCAAGTCACACTCTCTCAGCCTGAAGGGAAGGCCACAGGAGACAGGAGCCAAGTCACACTCTGAGTCTGAAGAGAAGGCCATAGGAAGCAGGAGCCAAGTGCCACTGTCTCAGCCCGAGGGGGGCCCCGCGGCGCTGTTACCTTTGAGGTAGAAGGCCTTGCAGCCGTCCTCGCGGAGCCTGTGGAGGAGGAGGGCGAGGACGGAGGCGGCGCTGGCGTTGGCGTTGGCCCCGTCGTGGGGGGCCGGGGCGCAGTCGGCGGTGGCCTCGTCGTAGAGGAGGACGGTGGCGGCCTTGCAGCGGCGGAGGAAGCGGTCCTTGTCCTCCTCGTGGCGGTGGGGGATGATGGAGCGGAGCGGGAGGTTGCCCTTGCGGAGCCGGCGCAGCATGAGCCCCGGCAGGGCCACGTTGACGGCGGACTCGATGTGGGAGGACTCGAAGAGCTCGTGGGGGCGGCAGTCCAGCAGCACCAGCGCCCCCGGGGCCCCGCACTCCAGCGCCTCCTGCAGCCACGACGCGCTCTTCCACGGCGCCCCGGACACCGACGAAGGGGCAGAGGGAGAAGGAGAAGGAGAGGGAGAGGGAGAGGGAGAGGGGGACGGGGAAGACATCCCCACCGACGACGGAGGAGAAGGAGAAGGAGGGGGGGAGCCAGAAGAACAGGAGCCCTCCGACGAGGAAGAGGAGGACAGGCGCGTTTTCATCCGGAGACAGAGAGAGAGAGAGAGAGAGAGAGAGAGAGAGGAGTCTCTGTGTGTCTATAGAGATAGAGATATATATATCTACACACACTACATATACTACAAATAGGTGTCTATGTGCAAATAGATCTACATACTATATATATGTATATACACACACTATATATATATATATATGTGAACACACACTATATATATATATATATATATACACACGTGTCTATATACTTACACACACACACTATATATATATATATATACTATGTGTGTGTATAAACACTCTATGTACATATATATATATACTATATATAAGTGTGTGTATGCACACACTATATATGTGTATGTTTATATATATATATATATATATATATACACAATATATGAGTGTGTATATATATATGCACTTTATATATATATATATATATACACACTACATTATATATATATATATACTAATAGATATATAGACACACAATTCTCTCTCTCTCTCCTCTGAAGGTGATCCGGGCGGGAAAAGAAGAAGAAGAACGACTCCTCCTCCTCTTCGTCCTCTTCCTTGAGCTCCTGCTGCTTTGCTTTCCTTCCTCCCCAACAACAAGCCTTCCTTCCCTGGAGGCTGCTTCCTTTGCCGCTGGAAGGAAGGAAAGAAGAAGAAGAAGAAGAAAGCCTTGCTTGGCTATGACTGCTGCTGCTGCTGCTGCTGCTGCTTCCTCTTTCAGCTTGGGGGCTGCCTCTCTCTCTTCTTGCTCTCCTTCCTTGTGTGGCTGAGGAGTCCTCCTTCTCTGACAGCAGCAGCAGCCTCAATTAAAAAGGGTCCTCCTCCTCCTCCTCCTCTTCTCTCTTTCTTTCCTGGAGGCGGGCCCTGGGCCTTGAAGGAGGAGGAGGAGGAGGAGCCTGGCCTCTTAAAGGGACACCAGACACTCAGAGAGTTATGAAAGAGACTCAGGTTGCATCCAGATTGGAGAGAGAACCCGTTTTGGCAGCGGTTTAACTCTTTCTGTGTCTCTTTGCTATGGAATTCTGGGAGTTGGAGTATGTTGTGGGGCCCAGAGCGGAGCGGAGCTCCGCTCTGGGCCCCACAACATACTCCAACTCCCAGAATTCCATAGCAAAGAGACACAGAAAGAGTTAACATAAATACACACTGTGCACTTTAAGGGAATTTTTTGGACTTCAACTCCCAGAATCTCAGACTGTTGGCCAACGTGGCTGAGGCTTCTGGGAGATGTAGTCCAAATAGCAGCTTATCATTGTGTTTTCATAACTGTTTATTAATGTCATGTTTAATATAATTTTAATAGCGCTATGTTAATTTACGATAAGGATAGGGGTTTAGTTCAGGTTTACTGTTACTGCTTGGTGAATTTTTATGTATTTCATTTGTATTTTATTTTTATAACTGTTAATGTAATGTTTAGTATAATTCTAACAGTGCTATGTTAATTTATGTAAGGGATATTGATTTAATTCAGATTTATTGTATTGCTTTGTGAATTATGTACTTTCATTTGGTACTTATTGTAACCCACCTTGATTCCTTCAGGAAAAGGCGGGATATATTATTATTATTATATCATTATTGTTATTTTTAATTCCTAGACTTCAGTCTACTTCTTCTATTAAAGCTCTTGCTTCCAACTTGTTTCTTTCAGTCAGTCTCAAAGGGGCTACAATGATTTTTCCTTTCATACTGATCTTACAGACTAACGCAGCTATATCTTTCAATATTTCTGAGGCTGTCATACCTTGGCCACATCACGAGAAAAAGACACTATCAGTATATTTTGGGCCCCAGGGCTGTGCAAAATGTCTCAGGCACATGCAAGTGACTTAAAGAGGAAATGATGAGGAAACTGATTGTAAATATATATTTTTTGTAAATTGTAAGCATTTGCTGCAACAAAGGAGTTTATCACGCAAAGGAGATCGGGACTTTGCCCCGTGAATATCCCGGAAAAATCACGTAATTAGCCGTAACGATTTCACACAACATCGCACAAAGTGGTCACAAAGAAGCATTAATGCACATCTTTTTACTTTCGGGATTTCAGCGATAGCGTATTTCTGATTTCACTTTGCACAATAGCGGGGAGCTAAAGTAGTCTCAAACTGGATTATTTCTGCAGTGTGTTTTTGAAATTTGGAGTCGTGAAGGGAAAGGCAGGATTATTCCTTTTTCCGGATTATAGTAAATTTGCGCATTGGGGCTGTGGGGCCGCTTTCAAACAGCCATAGATTTGTGAGATTATCACACTAGGGTCAATTCCAGAACCATACCACAATCACCCCATTATTGGCAATGGGATAATTGTGGGATGGTAATGGGATAATTGTGGGTCTGCTACTTCACTTCCTCGCTCTGGTCTGAGGAAACTGGCAAACCAATTTCCTAGGAAATGTCAGTCTGCAAAGGAATCTTGTAGCGCCTTTGAGACTCCATGCGCGAAAGATGTTGTTGCATAAGCTTTCCTAGATTTGGCCCCCTTCCTCAGGTGCATGAAGGAAAAATGTTAAATCTTCTTGTCTTGGATTAGCCATGGGTGAGATTTTTAAAACAAAAACAACAGCAGGCCCATTGTTTCTGAAGAAACCCTAGATTGAAGGAAAGTGTAACAGAACAGCCTGCCTGGCCTATATTACGGTGTGCCCAGCTGAATCCACATGGGATAGTTAACCCGGTTTGGCGCCGCTTTAACTGCCCTGGCTCAAGGCTATGGAATTCTGGGAGTTGGAGTTTGTTGAATATTAGAACACATTATTAAAACATCACAATTCCCCCTCTCCTTTTATGTCGTGTCTCTTTAGATTGTAAGCCTGAGGGCAGGGAACCGTCTTATTAAAAAAGATTGTATGTATAGCGCTGTGTAAATTTATAGCTCTATATAAATAAAGGTTAATATTAATAATAATAATAATAATAATGAGAAGTGGGAATTTGACGCCACTTAAAACTGATTGGGAATTCCTGCATGGAAGAATGGGGTTGGACTAGATGGCTCTTGTAGTCTCTTTCAAGACTCTATGATTCTGCGGAATCCTGGGATTTGTAGTTCAGTGGGGCACCAAGAGCTCTCTGACAGAGAAGGCTAAATTTCTCACAAAAATGACAAATCCCAGAATTCCATAGCATTGAGCCATGGCACTTAAAGCTAGTGTCAAACTGCATTGGTCCTGTGGAACCCTGGGATTTGTAGTTCGGTGGGGCACCAAGAGCTCTCTGACTAAATTTCTCACAAAACCGCAAATCAGGTATTCAGCCTGTTTTGTACTCTGGCGCCTGACCAAACTACAAATCCCAGGAGTGGACTGTGTTGAAGAAGAGAGTCATGGGTCCAATCCACACTGCAGGAATAATAACCATAATCCATTTTGAGACCGCGCTTTAACTACTTTGGGTCAATGCTAGGGAATTGTGGGAACTGTAGTTTTGTGAGACATTATTAACCCTTCTCTTTGTCAAAGAAGAGCAGACCAAAGAGGATCACCATTCAGAGCAGATATTAAAAGAGCTGAGGAAAATCCTTGATTGACAGGAGGACTCCTTACACCACGTGACCTTGTGGAGGGGGGGAAGGAATGGAGAGGCTTTCCCTTCTCTATTGTCGTCGAAGGGCCAATGGGCTGCTCGCTCCTGGAAGGCGAGCAGCCTATCAGAGAAGGAGGCGGTCTCAATCATAGCTAAAAGCGCGGGAAGGGGGCGCGGAGGCGGGCCATGCAAGGCGGGAAGGGCTCTGATTGGCTGCACCAGAAGGACTCGTTCTAAGGGGGCATCCGCACTGCACAAATAATCCACTTTGGTACCGCTTTAACTGCCACGGCTCGAGGCTATGGAATTCTGGGAATTGTAGTTTCTTGTGGCACCAGGGCTCTCTGACAGAGGAGCCTAGGTGTCTCACAAAACTACAGCTCCCAGGATTCTCTAGAATTGAGCCACAATTGGCAATTAAAGCGGTGTTAACTCGGATTATTTATTTCTGCAGTTTCGGATGTACCCTTAGAAACGTGCCCTGCTGCCCCACACACACAAAAAAACTACAGATCCCAGGATTCCATGGACACTTAAAATTGACCAACTTGGATTAATTCTGTTCTGCAGCACAATGTGTCTACAATTGTGGAAATAATGCAGTTTGGCACCACTTTGACTGCCATGGCTATGGAATTCTGGGATGTGGAGTTTTGTGAGACATTTAGCCTTCTCTGTCAGAGAGCTTTGGTGCCACCAGAACAAACCAATAGTTGCCTATGGGATCCTGGGATCTGTAGTTTTACAAGGGCTTTGACGCCACATCAGGGTGACGACGAGAAATACTCCTTTCTCAAGATGTGTCCTAGATTTCAACACTTGTGTGGTGGAGTCTCCTTCCTTGGAGGTCTTTAAGCAGAGGCTGGATGGCCATCTGTCAGGGATGCTTTGATGGAGAGTTCCTGCATGGCAGAATGGGGTTGGACTGGATGGCCCTTGGGGTCTCTTCCGACTCTACGATTCTATGATTTTGTCCAGGAGGCAGTTCAAAATGTCTTTCATTTTGAGCATGACTAAGAAGCGTGCATTTATATTTTTGGTCATTTATATCTTTGGTCGTGTTCTACATTTTTTTCCCTTGAACGTCCTACATTTTGTGGTGCCTTGCCCTCCTTTGCGGTTACAAAATCTTCTGGTCACCCTTTACCTCACGAAACTACAAATCCCAGGATGGAGCTGTGGCAGTGGTGTCAAACTGGATTTTTTCTATAGTGCAGATATAACGTAGGCTGCATCCACACTGGAGAAATAACCCAGTTTGGCAGCACTTTAACTGCCCTGGCTCCAGGCTATGGAATTCTGGGAGTTGGACTTTGTTGTGGGGCCCAGATTGGAGCCCCTTACTTCGCAAATATATCAAATTTCTCTGGACTTCCATCTATTTCTGTTTTCGCTAATTCATTTCTTTCTGCTAGTAATTCTATATAAATTTGTTTACTCCTATCTTTTATATATTGTCTAATTTTTTTTCCATTTCTAATTTTCCTTTCTTCTCTGGCTGATGTCTCCTTACATTACATGATTCCCTAATAAAAATCCCTCTTGAAACTTCTTTCATAGTATCCCATAACAACACTTGAGAAACCCTCTTTATTATTAATGTCCCTAACATTTTGCCATTATTCAATCTTATTAAAAATATCTTTATAATTAAGTATTCTGGTGTCCAGCCTCCATCTTTTTGCTTCTCTATCATCCTTTTAATCTACGATATTCATATTTACTAATGCATGGCCTGTAACTATTATCGTATTTATTTATTTAGAGTATTTATACCCCACTCTTCAGCCAAAAGGCTCTCAGAGGGGCTTACAAATTGTTAATTAGACATTTCCCTGCCCTCAGGCTTACAATCTAAAAAGATAAGACACAAAAGGAAAAAGGAATGGCAGTGATGAAGGGGAAAAGTCCAGCAAATCTTCTCTCCCTCTGATGCCAAGATCAAGGCAGATGGACTGGAGGGAGGGCCTTCTTCTTTTTCAGGCAAGGCCTGATGGAGCTGGCCTGCCCTTCTCTCTCTCTGGATGATGCTGGGTAGAGGGATGGTGGTATCCTATTTCTGTATTTAATACCCTTGAAACCATATTTTTGTTACAAATATAAAGTCTATTCTAGGGTAATTTTTATGAACCAATGAATAATAAGTGTATTTCTTTTCATCCCTCTTAATCAACCTCCTTGTATCTTTTTCTATTCATTATCTTATTCAGGGATGTAATATTATTAAATCTATCCCTTGTTATTGGTTCTGATATATCTTTCCACTTTTCCATAACCACATTAAAATCTCCTGCTGTACTTGTATAGTCTTTCTGTATATCCTGCATTTCCTTAATTACTTTTTTCATAAAATTATTTTTTGTTTTTCATGTAGAGCATACACATTAATCCACAAATGCTTTTCTTCACTCTCCCCCATTATTCCTTGTGTAAGTACAAATCTTCCTTTTTCATCTTTCTTAACTTTTAATCCATTAAAGCCACATCTTTTAGATATTATGGTTGCTGCCCCTCTTGCTTTTGAAGTACCATATGCTGTTTCATAAGTAGCAACCCAATTCAGTTTAAATTCATTTGTCCCTTGTTTTGCTTGATATGTCTCCTGTAAAAAAAATCTGCTTTCTCTTTCTTCAACAATAATTTTTTCGTCCTTCTTTTGATTACAGACCCCAAATCTTTCATGTTTAACATTGTTGTCCTTACTTTATTAACCATATTACTTTTCTAAATCTTATAAAGTGGCTCTTCAGTGTGATGCCCCTATATCCAGAATATCTGATGGATTGCATTGTCCCATAATACTTTCCTGTCTTTTTGAGATCTTCTGGGAAGGCTCTCTCTCTCTGTCCCATCACACGCATGGAAACACATGAGAGTCTGGCAAGCACCAGGCTCCTCTGAAGTTCCTTTCCTAGGTGCATCTGCAATGCAGCAATAATGCAGTTTCGCACAACTTTGACTGCCATAGCTCCATGCTATGCAATTCTGGGATTTGCAGTTTTGTGAGATATTTAGCCTTCTCTGTCAGAGAGCTCCAGTGCCACAACAAACTGCACATCCTAAGACGCCATAGCATTGAGTTAAAGCAGTGTCAAACTGCATTATTTTTGCAGTGTGGATGCAGCCCTAGAGAGGTTTGACTTCCTGCAATATTTCCAGATCGAGATCTTTTCCCTTAAGGAAAAGGCTCTTCATAAGGTGCTGTATTGTTTTTATTTTAATGGCCATGCTTTTAATCATTTTTAACTCTGTTAGTGGCTTAATTGTATTTCTACATTTTTATGATGTGATTTTTTTTTTTAGTTGCATCATACCATCCAACATTTCACAGATGAAAACAGGGACACATTTGACTAAGCAAGATCAGAATATGGTAGAGACATGAAAAATTATTAATAAAATTATTAATAAGGAATAATTGAAAAGGTAGGAGAGACTGTTTATTTTTGCTTGAGCCTGTAGGCCTAAATACCCCAAAGGCACCAGATCTGTCTAATCTTGAAAGCTCAGAAGGGTCAGGTCTGGTTAGTACATGCATGGGAGACCACCAAGGAATGAATACCAGGTGCTGTTGGCTATGCTTCAGAGGAAGGAACTGCCAAAACCACCTCTGAGTATTCCTTTTCTAAGAAAACTCTAAAATTCATAGGGTCCCCATCATTGACAGATGACCTGAAGGCACAACACATCTAGTTGAGTGCAAACTACTTTTGCCCTTTGAATTCTGTTTGCAGCAAGGGAAGTGAAGGGAAGGGACGTTATCACACAGGAGAAATTTTCCTCAATTTCGAAAGAAATGAAAGTGGGGCCAGTTTGGAATTGAGTGAATTCGCTAGCTCAGCAAATTTACGTGATTGCGTATTGACACTGCATTGCATTTGGAACTGCCCGAAATTGCCTCCCAGTGCCCGGAATTGCATGTGATAGTTTCTCACGCAATCACATGAAACCCCATGACTGTGTTTGGAAGGACTTTCCTTTGCCTGAAAATGTGTGTGATTAGCTTTCACGCAATCACTCAAAACCCCATGGTTTGCATTCAGATTGCCATTGGATTATACTTCCAATTCCTGTTGTGCGATAAACTCCAAAGACAAAGAGGAAAAGTGTGAAGAGAAGAGGAAAAACTGGGACAGTTTTACAGTAGCTGAAAAAATTAGCAAACAGAAGAAGTATGCTGCATTTGTTTTAACTTTTGTAAACCACCTTAGACACAGCTTGATACAGTGGTTTGAGAATTGTACTCTAGAGAACAGAATTCAAATCCCCACTCAGGTATGGAAAACCACTAGATGACCATGGGCAAGTCACACTCCCAAAGGAAGGCAAAGGCAAGTACCTTCTGAACAAAGCTTGCCAGAAAAATTTCATGACAGGTTGCCTTATGGTTGCCATAAGTCAGAAACAACTTGAAAGCATAGAACAAAAACAAAGCCACCTTGAGTCTTGAACTGGATACTATTATTATCATTATCATTATCATTAATCTTATGACATTTTCTGTGGCTGCTGCTGTTCTTTTTCAGAAAAGACAGTAAAAGAAACACATGTCTCTTTTTCCTTTCTCCCACAGTCCAAGTACTGCTAGTGGCTGTATTGAAACCATTGGTACAAATGTTGGAGTGTTCCTGGCTAGAACAGGAACGAATCAGAATTTACAGCTAGGTGACCTTTTATTCTTATTATCAAAGGACTTCTAATTCCCTTTGAAAGCGAGCAAATCAATCTGTACCTTAAAGAAATTATTACACTGTCATGCATAAAATCTTCACTAGGCTATTTTTCAACAGACGTCATTCTACAACCCTCTTCAGATGTGTGTGAAAACAATGTGTACAAAATGGAACCACATCAAAATGAGAATTGTTTATACTGATTTCAGACTGGTATAAACAAGACTGCCAAGTCTTGCACTGTTAGTATTTGTACATACTAGTTTTGCCTAGTATGAGAGCCAGTGTGGTGTAGTGGTTTGGGTGTTGGACTATGACTTTGGAGACCAGGGTTTGAATCCTGGCTTGGCCATGAAGCCCACTGGGTGACCCTGGACAAGTCACACTTTTTCAGACTCAGAGGATGGCAATGGCAATCCCCCTCTGAAGAAGAAAATCCCATGATAGGTTCACCTTAGAATTGCCATAAATTGGTAACAACTTCAATGGCAACAACAAATGTTTTGCCATAAAACCTTTAGGTCCTACACGTACACACAAACAAAACACAACAAACAATTACTTGAGGGTGTATACCTTTAGTAAGGATGATGATGATGATGATGATGATGATGATGATGATGTTTATTTCTTACCCGCCCCTCTGTAAGAACAATCGAGGCAAGGTACAGCAAAGTTAAAAAACAGTTGCATTAAAATAATTCAGTGATCCCATTCCCAACCTCCCACCCCTTAAAATAGAATTAGATTAGCTGAGTTTAAAATTAAATTTCTAACAATAAAAATAGAACCAACATATTACACAAATAAGACCACATTGCTGGCCACAGCATGGGTAGAACAAAGTACGGGGGGGGGGCAGGGAATTGGCTGGGAGATTTTAGAAGATTCATACAGTTTCTGGGAGATTCATACAGTTTCTGGGAAGGCCTGCAAGAAGAGATACCTCTTTAGAGCTGTTTTGAAACAGTCTAGCATTGTAATGAGACGTATCTCGTCTGGCAGGTCATTCTATAGCCTGGGAGCAGAAGCAGAAAAGGCCCTCTGGGAGGTCTGCACCTACCTGGTCTTCATAGGCTTCAGTAGGTTCCTCCAAGAAGACCAGAGTGTGCGGGGGTTCGTATGGGGAGAGACGGTCCCTGAGGTAAGATGGACCCAAGGGCTTTAAAGCGGATACTTCATTTGCTTCATCAGGTATTTGCCTTTGGGCATAAACAGTCTGTAGCATTCACCTGGGACCCTTTAAAACACTGAAGTGATGGTGTGAGTTGGGCTAGCTTCAGTAGGAGGAGAAAGAAGAGGTCCCAGGTGTTTTAAAAAGAATTAAAATTTTAAATTTTTTTTAAAATTAAACTTTTTTAAAAAAAATATTCTTTTAATTTTTTTAAAAAAAACATCACATCTTACCGTATTTTCATGTAAACCACATGAAACAATGTGCATGTAAATACATTTAGGGTAATTCAAGGTATAATTTTTAAAAATTGCTGGTTGTTTATTTGAGGGTCAGTGTAGCATAGTGGTTTGAATGTTGGACTACAACTCTGGAGACCAGGGTTCAGTTCCCAGCTCAGCTGTGAAACCCACTGGGAAGGCAATGGCAGACCCCCTCTGAAGAAATCTTGCCAAGAAAGCCCGATGATAGATTCACCTTTGGGCCACCATACGTCAGAAATAACTTGAAGGCACACAACAACAACAATAAGTTGTTTATGTCAGAACTATTGCCATTACATTCAGCGATATGTGGGAATTACGATTTATGAGTAACATTAGTACAAAAACATTACTAAAGATTCTGTATGGTGTCATATAGGAGGAGGTGAATGGGGAAGGTGGAGTTTAGCACACGAAAGGAATTGGAAGTATAATCCAATGGTAATCTGAATGCAATCATGGGGTTTCACATGATTGCGTGAAAGCTGATCACACACATTTTTGGGCAAAGGGAAGTCCTTCCGAATGCAATCATGGGGTTTTGTGTGATTGCGTGAGAAACTATCACACACAATTTCGGGCACTGGAAGGCAATTTCAGGCAGTTCTGAATGCAATGCAGTGTCAATACGTAATCAAATAAATTTGCTGAACTAGCGAATTTACTCAATTCCGAGCTGGCCTCACTTCCATTTCTTTCGAAATTGCGAGAAATTCCTCCCATGTGATAAACTCCAGTAACACCATGCGTTACCGCACCAGGTGATGCCAACCCTAATGACATCCCTAATCTGTACATATAAATCCCAATTCTTTTAAAATATAGCTTTTCTTGGTTTTCTTGGTTTACATGTAAGCATTATATTCATCTGACACCTAGGATTCCATCTCTAGCGTCTCTATGCAAAAGATTGTCAGGGCGAAGAAAAGCTTTTTTTAGGCACAGTACTGCACAAAATGAGTCATACATCTTACTTAATATAAAGTAATTCTGAAGCTGAAGTATCTGGTTTTACCAACATTTTATTTTGTGATAGCCTGCAACGTTTAAAAACGCATACTATAAAGAACTGTTGAAAGTGAGCACCAGGGCTATAAACAGATATGTATTTATTTATTTTACTGCATGGACTTTCTGGCTCTGCAGACTTTCTTCTTATTGTCCTAATTCCAGTCAAAACTTTTATCTTTAAAAATATCTTTAATAAATAATACATTTTACAGAGCTCTCTTGCTCTTGCTTCTGTCTTCCCAGGCCAGAGAAAATGTGTGTTGCTGTTAAATTATTTAATTCTGGGAAACACAAATGCTCTGGCATTGGATAAACCAATTAGTGTAATCTTTGATGTGTGTGTTTAAATAACTTTATCCCAATCAAAGTTGCAGCAGATAGAATGGAATCTCTTGATGGATTGCAACTCAGCACTCTCTCCTTCTGTTCTCCCTTTGAAGTTTCTTTGCTCAAGAATGGCTGCTTTAGTGGGAGCCTAAAATGTTGATGCCTGGAGGTTTGTGTTATCAGCAATAACTATTTTGTGAATGGCTAAGGTTAATACATGATGTACTTTCTGCATTTCCTTTCCTTCTGACCTCATTGTATACAGGCCTCCCCCACAACCACGTGTATTTACACCTCTAACCTTGGATAGTACTACCTGCGTCTGATAGACTACAGTCTACAAAAGCTTATGCCCTAATAAATGTGTTATGTCTCTAAGTACCCAAGATTGTTGGTCACTTTTGCTGCAACATTCTACCTCAGCTATCCTAAGGTTGCAGGCAAAATCCCATCTGGCAGGGATTTTTCATATTTCTATATACTAACTGTATTGCTTTGAAGCCAGAGGGTCAGCAAGACTTATGGGATGCCCACATATTTATTGTGGTAGAGGCAAGGAGCGAAAATCCATGTACTGACATGAGATATTCCCCCTTTGGGGATTTTATGTATCCATTATTAAAAATCAACTAAGAATCTTGTGATAAATTAAAGACTAACACATTCTATTCGATATGACATTTTGTGGACTCCACAGGTCTTCATCGGCTGCCAAATAAGATTAACGGTATCTTTTAGGATGTAAGAAGATTCTTCCTTTTTGTTGCAACAGGCTAACACAATTCCCTCCCCTGCTCTAAAAAATTTATACATTATGAACCATAATATATTAATTCTTCTAATGGAGCCAAAAGGAGACCTCTGAAAGACCAGATGAAGGCTTCAGTATGGTCCAGGGAACCCTGATGTTTGCAAAAGTAACATCTAAAATGATTTTCAAAAACAAAAACCGGGGGGGGGGGGGGGGGAGAGCCAGCCTGGTGTAATGGTTGGAGTGTTGGCCTACAATTCTGTATATCAGGGTTGGAATTATCGCTCAGCCATGAAAACCCCTGGTGACCTTGGGCAAGTCACACTCTCTAAGCTTCAGAAGAGGGCAAAGGCAACCCCCCTTTGAACAAACCTTGTCAAGAAAACCCCATGATAGGTACACCTTAGAGGAACCATAAGTCAGAACTGACTTGCAGGCACACAACAACAACGGGATGAAACAAAACAACTGAGTGAGTGTGGTATGGGTGTTACAAAGGGAGAAGCACTGCAGTATTTTGTTGCAAGTGCCACTTGTTTCCATATTATTTCAACTTCTTAACAACAGTCTTTTTTCTTCAGGAATGGCTACCCCCCCCCCCCTTTTTTTTCTATTATTTTGAAAAGACGACATAATCTTTTCTCCATGCTTTAAATATCATTCATCTTCTGCTCAACCCTGCTTCCGCCCCAGCCATAATTTATCTTCCCACAATTCTCCAAGCACAAAACACTAAAGAAGGATTAAAGCAAAAGTGTGTCATAAAGGATGAAGACAGGCACATTTGAAAATGTGTAGAATAGGAAGCAGACTGGATTTTAACATTCTGAATATATATATTTTTTCCATATTTGGTTCCCCTCGTTTAAACCTTCTTTCCCAAAACAGTTGTGTATACAAACATCATTGCCCTGCCCTCTGCTGGGTGGAATAAGTGAGACAGGATCAAAGGCCTGAGTGTTTTTATGACAGTACACAATTAGGCACAAGCTGCCTATGTAGGACATCGCATCCCAGGAGATTCAGGGAAGGATTACTTTTCCCATAAATTGGAAAAGATTTTTTTTTCACTGTAGGATTCTTGGAGAAGTCATCCAAGGAAGTATTTTCCAAAGAACTTCTAAAGAACTTTGGGGTTTTCCCTACTTGAGATCCCAGTAGTTCAATGACTCAAAGTGCATATTCTCCTATTGAAAGTAGACATTCCCAAACTCCCACACCGAACCTCTGCTCCTCCTTCATTTCTAGGGATGGGGAAATCAGTCACTTTCACTTTTACTCATGATTAGGGTTTTTTCCCCTCTCATACATCAAGTTTTTTTCTATCCTAAAGAAATTTGGAAAGTTGGTATATTCAGTCAAAATTGAGATGAAATTCTCCCATCTTTGTCACCAGCCAAATTTAAATAGGTAGAGCAATTTCCACACCCAAAGGACTATGTTGCATCTTCATGCTTTTTGATGTAAAAGAGGTGGAACTCCTCTGGGAAAAAAAATAACACAGCTTTAATTCAACATAAACATAGCCTGAAGTCACAGGAATTCCTAACCAGTTTTTTGCCACTTCATCTATTCTGTGACTTTGGGCAATTCATATACTCTCAGCCCTAGAAAACCCCACGATAGATTCACCTTAGGGTTGTCATAAGGCAGAAATGACTTGAAGGCAAACAACAACAACAACAACAACAACAGGCAACTGCATAACCAAAGAAGTGATAGGTTGCTTTAAGCTTAGTTATTTGAGGTCTTACTTGGCAACCTTTTGAATAATTGAATCAAAGGGGCTTTACAGACCCCCCGAAAGGGGTGGTCTGTAGCCGCTCCTTTTTGCTGTGGAATTTCACTGCAGCAGCTAGATGAAGTTGCTCAGCAAAAAAGGAGCAGGGAAACCCGCTACTATTTAGTGCCGCAGCTGCGGTGCAATGAAAGGAAAAGGTGCCATTGGGAGTTTTTCCACCATCTAAAAGCTGCGCAGTTCCAGCAGTGTGCTTACACACGCCATCTAAAAAGCTTTGCGTGATGACGCAGGTGTCGTCATGTGCTAGGGTTAGGGAGCGTGCAAATGCTGCACGCTCCCTAAACCTAATCCCACCGCAAAGACGGCCTTTTTGGACTGTCTGTATCAGGCCATAGTGAATATAAAGAGTCTTTCAAAAAATCTGGATCTGCCCTGCATCTCACTTTCTGACCTCTGGCTTTAAAAAAAACATAGTTATAGAAACATATAGAACTCAAATTTCCCTGTGTTTGCGAGAACATTGGATTGCAGGAAAGATTTGCTGCATTGAATTTTATGTTCAGGAATATCCTTTAGCTTGACTTAGTATAAGTTGGTTAAAATGGAGGGTCAGGTGGAGTAAAGATGACGGGGAATTGCTGTTTCCTAAGATGTAAGGGGACAAAAGAAAAGGAGACCTGAATGCCTCTTGGATAACTCCAGTTTTCAGTATACTCTCCAACTGTCCCAATGTGGCTGGGACAGTTCCAATGAAACCTCTGTCATCCCACTTTTTCAGCTGCTTCTAAATGCCCCAATTTCTCTCCTCTCCTCCTACTTTCCTCCTTTGTCCTTAGCTTATATTTCAGTTGCTACAAAATGAATTCAAAGTTTGCACAAGTAGTTTGGACTGAACTCAGCAAGGAAAGAAGAGAGGAGGGAGAAGAATCTTGTTTTTTCCACCAGGCCCAGGCAAATCCAAACTGCTTTAGCCTCTCTTAGCTTGTGTGTTCTTCCACATTAATAACTTTTTCAGTCTTGACCACACTGTGATGTTCCTTGGCCATACATGTGTCCTGGTTTTTATGTGTGAAAAGTTGGAGGTTAGAGATCAAACTCTATTTGATCCCTCTTTGACATTCCTCTACTAGCACTGTGGCTACATAATCCTACACTCTTTATGCCCCCTGGTTCAGAATTATGCATGTTCTCCTATTTTTAGGAACTGTGCCACACAATGAATCCATACTGGACCTTTCACTGCATAAGGGTTGGAAAGACTGAATTTGAAATGTATTGGTTGGTGTTTTTTTTCCTGTTGTTAACTGCCCTTGAGTTGAGCTCAACTCATGGTGACCCTGTAGATGAGACATCTCCAAGACCCCATATCCTCCACAGCTCTTCTCTGGTCCTGCAGACTCTGAGGCCTCTTTTATTGAATTCAAGCATCTGACATGTGGTCTTCCTCTCTTTCTATGGCTCTCCACCTTTCCTAGCATCATTATAATTCCTAATGATTCCTGCCTTCTCATGATGTAGCCAAAGTACAACAACCTCAATTTAGTCATCCTGGCTTACAGAGAGAGCTCAGGCTTAATCTGCTCCATTTATTTTGTCTTCTTGGCAAATGGTATCCTCAGCACTCCTCTCCAGCACCACATCTCAAATGAGTTGATTTTCTTTCTATCAGCTTTCTTCACTGTCCAGGTCTTGTATTCATACATGGTGATGTGGAATAGAATGGCTTGGATGATTTTCATTTTTGAATTCAGAGTTATATCTTTACACTTTAGGATCCTGTTTAGTTTCTTCATAGCAGCCCTTCCCATTCCTTTTCTTCTTCTAATTTCTTGACTGCAGTCTCCATTTTGATCAATATTTCTTCCAAGATATAATTCCTTGACAATTTCAATGTCCTTGCTACCTAAGATGATTTTTTTGTAGATCTTCCATAGTCATTATTTTTGTTTCTTAATGTTCAGCATTAATCCTACCTTGGCACTGTCTTCTATGATCTTCTTTGGTAATTGTTCCAGGTCTTTTTTGGTTTCTGCTAGTAGCATTGTGTTGTCTGCATATCTTAGGTTTTTTAATATTCTTTCCTCTTATCTTCACTCCTCCTTTCTCTGAGTCTAAGCCTGCTCTGCATATGATTTTTTCTAAATATATGTTGAATAGATAGGGTGATAGTATGTAGCTTTGCCTAACTCCTTTCCTGATTGGGAACCAATTTGTTTCTCCATATTCAGTTCTGACTGCTGCCTCTTGCCCTGAATATAGATTATGGGTTGGTACAGTAACTCTAGTTTCTTGTTGCTCAAGCATCTCACTCTTCCTTTGGACCACCGAGAAAATTTTTATGTGACAGGATACATAGGAATATGAGAACTTGGGCCATGCACACTTTTACACATGTACATAAGAGGTTAACTATCTCCAAAAAAGAAAATGCATATACACGCCTTATACAAACCTTTCAGCTCCTCTACTAATTTGTGCTATTTTTACCCAGGCTAATGTTGTGCTAGGATAATAAGGTTCTATAGGAAAGTTTTCTTTTATAAGCTACTCAGCAGAAAGTTAGCTGTGCAGCCTCCACAGTATCTAATCTTGATTCATTAACTTCATCCACCCCCGGGAAACTGTCAGGTAGCTTTGGCCCTGCAAGTTACAGTTCTGCTACAGTACATACCAAAAGAGCTGTGGATAAACATGAAAATATTGTTAATGGATTCAATTGTGCATTCTACTCATCTATCTCCTTTATTATGCAAATATTCCTCCCTTATGGCAATTCCCATAAGGCTTCAACGAAGGCAGTTTGATTACTCAGTTTGAAGAGACTTGGCCATCCTACTAATTTTATTAATCATATCTTACTAAATGCAAATTGTAGATCCTCAGCCAAAATGGCATCAGTAATATTTGAAGGTGGATATAGAGTGGGAAACCAGGGATTAACTGGATTTTTTTTCTTTGTTGTAACCATTTAATTGTATTGGTTTTAACTTTTGTTAAACCACCTTTGCCCAATCTACACGCGCACTAAAGAGCGCCTTTAGAGCACTTTAGTGCGTGATTAGGGTCAGGGAGGGCACAGCGTCCACACCCTCCCTAACCCTAAACCGTATGGATGCCACCATTTTAAAATGGTGGCGTCCATACAGGCGTGCCATGATGTTGTCATGGTGCGCGCAGCATTTAGAAACACTGTGTGCGCCATGACAACTTCATGCCGTGGGAGGGCGCCAAGCATGCCCTTCCTGCGGTGCAAAAAGGAGCTAAAAAACTGAGCTCCTTTTTGCTTCCAGCGCGGCTTTCAAACCCAAAGACCCTGGGGAGAAAGGAGCTGCGGCGGTGGCCCCTTTCTCCCCTCAGCACCGCCCAGGGAAGTGGGGTGTAGCGGGCACCCAGGGTGCCTGCTGCACCCCGCTTTGAGGCCACGGGGAAGCGGCAGTTTGCCGCTTCCTTGCGGCCTCCGGAAGCGGTGGGAATGGGGCCTCTGAAACTGCCGGTGCGGCAGCCTTGGCCTTATCTCGCCACTTGTTGGGGCAGCTACAGACCACTCCTTGAGTCCCAATACTAAAGAAAAGGTGTATTATTATTATTATTATTATTATTATTTGTATTTCCTGCCTCTCCCTTCAGATTGAGGCGGGATTCCAACAGTGTTAAAATACTTACATAATTCAATACAAGCTAAAAACATTAAAAACAATTACATAATCAGTAAAACTTGCTGCATATTCTGTCCTTGTTCTAGCCAATGTCACTGTATCTGTTATCGATCTAGTTCTATCTGTCCATTCCCAGTCCATTAAAGTAGATTGGGTGGGTAGGCCAGAAATAACACCAGAAATAATAGAATATTCCAGAAAAGAGCATGACTGTTTAGAATTCTGGGACGCTTTCACAGTACACCATTATAGCACTATGATTCCACTTCAACTGCCTAACAATGTCTTATGAATGCTTTGGCTTTGTAGTTTGGTGAAACTTCATAGCCCTTTGACAGAGAATGCAAAATATCCCTCCCTAAACTGCAAATACCAGGATCCTTAGCTTAGGCTTTAGTCATGGCAGTTAAAATGGCATCATAACGCCATAGCTGTTCAGTGTAAAAAGTGTCCCAGGACCAGAGTATTCCACACTACAGCAAGCATTGTTGTTGTATTGCCCTTCTCTCTGTGATAGCCATTTAGATATTTTAAAAGTATAATCATGTCAACCCTCAATTGTTTTTTCACCAGGCTGAACATGCACACAACTCCCTCAAGCTTTCCTCATATGTTTTGTTCTCCATACCTCATATCATCCTTGTTGCCCTTCTCTGAGCCTTCTCCAGCTTGTCTATATATTTCCTAAATTTAGATGCCTAGAAATGAACTCTAAATAAGGCTTCACTAGTGCAGAATATAGTAGGACTATTACTTCCCTTGTCCTGGAAACTAGGATCTATTATTGCCTTCTCTGCTGCAGCATCACGCTGTTAGGCCATGTTCTTAGTTAGTAGAGCTTGGAAACAGGACTCTGGAATTATAGCTAGAATATATCCTAGAATTCCCCAGTCACTTTAGTCACAAGAAGCAATTTATAATTGTATTCACATGGACATATCATGAGGAGACATGACTCACTAGAAAAGACAATAATGTTTGGAAGGTAGAAGGCAGTAAGAAAAGAGGAAGCCTGAATTACAGGTGGATGAAGTCAATCAAAGAAGCCATAGCCCTTAGGAGTTTATCATATGATGGAATTTGGGGGGATAATGCAATGGCAATCTGAACGCAATCATGGGGTTTCACTTTATTGCGAATGAATGTATCTCATGCAACTGAGGCTGACAGACACCAGGCTGGAAAGATACCTGTCTCCCTTTAACAGTGGAGGGAACAGCGCCAGTGCCACAACAGCACCCGCGCTGCAGAGGACTCTGGGGGCAGGGCACCGGTGGGAGCGGCGTCCCTTAAAGCCGGCCTGCCGGGCCCCGAAGGAGGAAGAGCGCCAGCCCAAGCCATGCCGCGGAAGGACCAGCACCAGCGCCACAACACCACCTGCGCTGTGGAGGACTGTGGGAGCAGGGCGCCGGTGGGAGTGGCATCCCTTAAAGCCGGCCTGCCGGGCCCTGAAGGAGGAAGAGCACCAGCGCCAGCCCAAGCCGTGCCATGGAGGGACCAGTGCCAGCGCCGGAAAAACACCCACGCTGTGGAGGACTTGGGAGTGGCATCCCTTAAAGCCGGCCTGCTGGGCCGTGAAGGAGGAAGAGCGCCAGCGCCAGCCAAAGCCATGCTGTGGAGGGATCAGAGCCAGCCCCACAACACCACCCGTGCTGCGAAGGAGGAAGAATGCCAGCGCCAACCCAAGCCGCGCTGCAGAGGGACCAGCGCCAGTGCCGGAACAACACCCATGCTGCGGAGGACTCTGGGGGCGGGGATCCGGGGGGGGGGTGGCATCCCCTGTTTGTTAGGCCCCATAATAAGAAGGGATGACTTGTCAGAGATTTATTGTATTAAGGTTAACATATTTTGCACTGCCTGAACATTATCTATTAATTAAGGAATTAGATCTCCTTACAAATTTCTGGTCTGTATTATACCTTATTGGAGTTAGATCAGAGTACAAGGCAGATAATATGTATACACAGGGGAATGCCACACTAAGCCAGACATGTGTAACCACAACATACAGTAACGAAGAATCTATAGGAGTGGTGTGGGGCAATGGGAGGTATAGTATTAACAGAGTTGTAAAGAAAATAAAGGGAAGACGAGATACCTATCCAGTCTTCCAGACACTCTGTTAGCCCTCAGGAACCTAGGGTTACCCCAACCATAACACAGACCCTCTCCTTGCTCCTTTTAAATGCCAGGTCGGTGAAAAACAAATCTCATATGATATACGATCTGTTAGAAGATGAGGACGCCGACCTGGCCTGTATTACAGAAACCTGGCTGGGTGAGGACAGCAGTGTAACTTGGGCAAAGGCCCTCCCAGCTGGGTACACTGTTCAGGAGCAGGTCAGGGGAAGTGGGCGAGGGGGAGGAGTCGCCTTAACTCACAAGAGCTCCATCATTTTGACTAGGAGACCAATCCGTGCAATGACTTATGCTGAGTGTATTTACCTGACCCTGAAGGCCAGGGACAGTTTAGGGATTCTGCTAGTCTACCGTCCACCCCATAATCTAGCAGACTCCCTGGCCGAGCTGACACAGTTGGTCTCGGAGCTGATGTTGGAGTCCCCCAGGCTTCTTGTCCTGGGGGACCTCAACATCCCCTTCGAGTCCAACTTGTTAGATTTGAAAGGTGCAGCTCGGGAGTTCATGGACTCCATGACAGCCATGGGCCTGTCCCAGTTGGTCTGAGGGCCAGCACACTCTGCTGGTAATACACTCAACATGGTCTTTTGCATGGATCAGGAAAATCCGTGGGCAGAAGTTATTACCACCACTGCCCTGTTATGGACGGACCATTTCCTAGTCAAAGTAGAGTTAAAGGCTTCTACCAATTGCCCCCTCGGGGATGGAAGACCTATTAGAATGGTCTGCCCTTGAAGGCTGATGAAACTCAAACAGTTCCAAGAAGCCCTAGAGGGTCATATGGTTGGGGCAGACGGTGATTCTGTTGAAGCCCTGGTTGATATATGGAACAGCCTTACCGGGGCTATAAACAGCATCGCTCCCGGGTGTCCTCTCCAGCTTGCTCCCAATAAAAAGGCCTGATATACTCAAGATCTAAGTAAGATGAAGCGAGCTGTGAGATGACTAGAGCGCCGCTGGCGGAGACATCGACGTTTATCTGACAAGACACTCCTTGGAGACCTTCTTAGTTCCTACGGAGTGGCAATCGATGCAGCAAAGAACTCGTTCTATGCTGCTTGTATTGCGTCAGCAGAATCTCGTCCAGCAGAGCTTTTTAGGGTGGTCAGAGAGCTAACTCATCCTTCTCCCACCCCAAATCTATTGTTAGAACCATCAAATGCCTGCTGTGACGCTTTTAATGATTTCTTTGCCGATAAAATCTCTCGGATAAAGGCCGATCTTGACGCCAGCATTGGAACAGAAACTGTGAGAGAGGTGTTCAGTGAGTCCGTGGACTTGGTTAGACTGGATAACTTTGAGCTTGTAAGTACCGAGGAAGTGGACAAGATTCTTGGATCTGTGAGGAGGACAACGTGCCCTCTCGATCCCTGCCCATCATGGCTGACCGTACAGGGAGGGGATGCAGTGATGACTCTACTTCAGCGTGTCATTAATGGATCCCTTAGGGAGGGTAAATTTCCATCTCAGCTTAAGCAGGCTGTTAAGCCTCTTTTGAAGAAACCCTCCCTTGACCCCCTAGTAAGGAACAACTACAGACCATTCTTGGGCGAGGTGATCGAGAGGACAGTTGCCCTCCAGCTCCAGGCAATCTTGGAGGAAGCCGATTATCTAGACCCATTTCAAACTGGGTTCAGAGCGGGCTATGGAATTGAGACAGCCATGGTCGCCTTAGTCGATGACCTCCGTCTGGGCACGGGCAGGGGGAGTGTGACCCTGTTAGTGCTCTTGGACATCTCAGCGGCTTTCGATACCATTGACCATGGTATCCTTCTGGAACGCCTGGGAGAATTGGGCATCGGAGGCACTGTACTCCAGTGGTTCCGGTCCTATCTCTCAGGCAGGTTCCAGATGGTGAAGCTGGGAAACAGTTGCTCTCGTAAAAGAGAGCTGACATCTGGCATCCCCCAAGGCGCCATCCTATCTCCCATGCTATTTAACATTTACACGAAGCTGCTGGGAGAGGTCATCCAGAGACATGGGGCGCGGTGTTATCAGTATGCTGATGACACCCAAATCCATTTCTCTATGCCTCCGACTGATGCAGTGACTAAGGATGGCATCTCCCCTCTGAATGCCTGCCTGGACTCGGTAATGGGCTGGATGAGGAAAAACAAGGTCAGGTTGAATCCAGAGAAAACGGAGGTACTCGCAATAGGTTCTCCTAGCCTGGGGATGGAGATTCATCAACCAGTCCTGGACGGGGTCACACTTCCCCTAAAGGACAAGGTTCGCAGTTTGGGGGTGCTCCTGGATTCTTCTCTACAATTAACATCGCAGATGGAGGCGACTGCCAGGAGTGCATGGTATCAGCTTTGGCTGATACGCCAACTGTGTCCCTACCTGGACAGGAAGGACCTAGAAGCAGTAGTACATGCACTGATAACCTCTTGTTTAGATTTCTGTAATGCACTCTACATAGGGCTACCTTTGTACCAAGTTCGGAAGATTCAACTGATCCAGAATGCAGCAGCCAGATTAATTACGGGGGCCTCCAGGATGGAGCATATAACCCTCATGTTAAAATCTCTTCACTGGCTGCCGATCAGCTTCCGGGTGCAATATAAAGTGTTGGTTGTTACCTTTAAAGCCCTACATGGTTTGGGTCCAGGTTACTTGAGGGAACGCCTCTCCCTATATAATCCGCCCCGCACCCTTAGAATATCAGGAAAAAAACCTTTTAGATTCTGTTGATTGAAGACTAATGCTAACTTCTCGTACGGCATTTTAAGCAGTGGCTCCAAAACTCTGGAATGACCTGCCAGAAGAGCTCCGCTTGATAAACACTCTTGAAGCGTTCAAAAAGGCGCTAAAAACAGAGCTCTTCCGGCAGGTATATCCACTAGATTGTGTATAAGACTTTATTGAACCCCTGTTTGAGAACCCCTCTATTAGACCACATAGCTGATTTTAATTGATTTTAATTAGATAATTTTAAATTCTTGTATTGTGATTGTTGTATTGGTTACACTGTATTGCTTTTATATGCTGTAATCGCACCTGTATCCGTAGGGAGAGGCAGGAAATATAAATAAAATATTATTATTATTATTATTATTATTATTATTAATTTCGGGCAATGGGAAGTCATTCCAAACGCAATCATGGGGTTTCATGTAATCGTGTATTAGAGTATCTCACGCAATTTCGGGCAATGGGGGGGTCATTCTTGGGAAATGGGAAGTCATTCTGAATGCATTCCGAATGCAATCAGATTTCACATAAATTCACTAAACTGGCGAATTCACATAATTGCAAATTGGCTCCATTCGCAATTGAGAGAAATTCCTCCCATGTGATAAACTCCTTAGTCTGCAAGACCTGAACAGTGTGAGTTAAAGCTCTCTCATTCATAGGGTCGCTGTATGTTGAAGTCGACTTGACAGCAGTTAGCAGCCAAGTTAAAATAAACACTTCATGCTCATTGGTGATCCTGATGTGTCTGTATGAGACTGGCTATGTTAGTTGGGGGCTTCTGGGAGTTTTAGTTCAAAACTGTAACTTTTATGAGCTCCACTTTGGACAGATTTAGAAGACAGTAAAGCAGGATCAGGTTTGCTTCTTTGCAAATAACTGAATAGAAAAATATCCCAGATGTGTCATAAGGGGACTAGAGACTAACTTGAATATTGCATTCATAATCAGATTTCTTTGGCTCAGCATCTTCTTTGTTGTGGCACCCCAGCTGAGGAATATCTTGAATGTTTAATTGGCACTGATACTGGCCTCATTCTGATATCAAGCTTTTAAAAAAGTATGTATTTTTTTAAATCAAAACTGGGAAGGGGTAATGATTTTGTCCAGTCTGTAGGTAGATGCTTTTGAACTGTTTTACTTGTTTTATATTGTCAAATAGTTTACTCTGATTTTAGACTGTTTAAATTATTCTTTATCCTTATACATTTTAAATTGTTTTAAATTAAATGTTATCTTCATGTGGCCTTGAGATATTATGATATAGAGCAAAATGTAAATATCTGAAGAAATATTTGGGGGATTCTGGTATTTCTGGGGTGCCCAAAGGTAAACATAAGTAATGCACAGAATCAGGCAAATCATGAGTTAAAAGCCATCACTTTTTGTCATTTGAGAATAAGAAATGTATTTTAATATTAAACGTCATAAATGTTCTTTGCAAATATATATGTCCAGAACAGCATCTACGCATTTAATATGGTTTGTGCCAAAACAGCTAATTTAGCAAAGTGAAGAAACTAAACTGAAAATAGTTAGAGCTCTTCCTATGCCTTCAGGGAATTTAACTATTCACCCAGGCTTGTGTCATAACTTTCCCCTAGCAGGGGTCAATGTATGAATGATACCTATCAAAGGAGACATCATGACTCCACTTGAATATATATCTTGATGGAGGGGAGGGATGAGTCACTCTGTACCAGCTGTAGAACACTCTCCTTTAATCTAGATCAGGGCGAGAGGGATTATCAAGGAAGGAAAAGAAATCAGAACAACCGGAGATGTGCCTGTGTGTCACTAAACACTGCAACACTGTTATATTGTGAATTAAAGGGTAAATGAATCGCACGTCTCCTCCCAGATCCACAGAAAAGCTTGACTGAAGCTGTGCCACCGCAGGCTTCTCTCTTTTCCAGTCCAAACACACGATGACCCATCCAATCAAAGAGAGAGAGGAAAAGGTGTGTTGGAAGGAGGCGACTTCTCAGTGTGGGTGGGAGATGTAAAAATATTCATCATGTGTCTGCTTTCTTTGTGTTTCCTTGACAACCAAAGTTACAGATCTTCCAGGAATATTATAAGGTTGCTTATAACCTTCTGTGTCATTTAAGGCACTTTAAAAAACATTGATCCAGTTGCAGATCCCTTTTCATTGTTTGCTAAAGAAAAATCATAGCAAGGCAAGATCAGAGCTGCCAGTTCTTCAGGTTTTCAGATGGTCTCTACAAGCCCTAGGAAGTCTCTGGGGAGACTTCTGTTCTCAGCTGCAGTCAGTGTGAATCTAGACCACATGGATTCCCTCCTTTGAAATATCTGCCTGGCCAGCCAAAGACATTTTGGCAGGAAATCCTACTGGTGCCCCCGCCTTACTGGAGAGCTTGCTGCCCTTTAATAGTATCCCAAATCTTTCACCCAAGGTGGGTGTTTCCTTCTGAGTAATGGAAAGGCCAGCTTTGGCACTTGGTACCGAAGACTGAGCTACAGTACAAAGCGCCTGACCTTCAGAGATTTACAGTCCCTGCAGTTTTATTAGTCCATGAAAATACAGCCCATAAAGTGCAAAGAGAGGGAGAGAAAGCGAGAGAGAAGTATTAATGCACGGACAACCTTCGGCAAGGACCCCATCGCACGACAGCTCCTTTCACGCAGTCTATTCTCCCATGAAAAGGGAAGGAGTAATCTACACAAGGACTGTCTGCATAGGAGTCATTGTTCATTTATTAATCGCATAGTAGTGAATATGGGTCATGTGGCCTGGCCAGAGGCCATGTCCCACAGTGCACCCCTTCCACTCTTTGGCTCAAGGGACCATATTGAGTGGTCTCTGTCCCTCTCTCTGCTTAGAGATTAGGCCAGTCCCAACAGCAATTGCCTGTCATATTTACAGCTGGCTTGAGGTGCTCTATTGTCTGCCTGTTTATATTTCAAGGCTGGATTTGAGCAAACATCTGTAGTTAGTTAAACTAGCTCTGCCGAATACGTTACGCACTGAATCACACTGTTTAAAAGAAGAAGCTGAGGAGGAAAGGGTCTTGGAAGTCTGTGCATTCCCGAGATCGACTTGTCCACTTGGCAGGCTAGTGAGGAGGGAAAAAAACGAAATCATTTCCAGGAATAGAAGGCCATTGAGCTGACACATGCTCATTACTTTGCTGTTCTGTTTTGTTTTAGCTTAGCGCCCCTCCCGTTCTCCTGCAACTTCTCCAGCCTGCCCCATTCACAAACCTGGCCGTTCCTTTCTTGAGGTATTAGTGCCAAGTTGTTTTAGCAGCTAGAGGCCAAAGTCAATAATGGAGCAAAACCGGCCCAGCTCCAATGAAGCCATTAGGCTGCTCCCTCAGCTTCCACCACAACTGCCCTTAGCCCTTTTATGCTTCCAGTCAGTTTGAAGAGCTTAGCTTGATCTAATGCATCAGTCACACTGGATTTCATAACATTCAACATTACAATGAGAGTGACTCATCCCTTCTTGAAGTGCATTGTGTGTTTGACTAACGATTAACTTTTGCTGAATGGGATGATTCCTGGAATGGGAATTGGCATTAATTAGCACAGGACTCACACTTTCTCCAACTGCTTTGCTGACCCACTTTCCAACTTCAAAAGCCCATCCTCCTTCCTCACAAAAACAGATCCGTTCAGCAGCTTGCCTACATAGTGTCAGCTTGCTCCAGTGCAAAAATCTGGTCTCAATTTGTGTGTGTGTGTGTGTTTTGCCTGGTGACCCCATGAATTTCAGAGGATTTTCTTAGGCAAGGAATCCTCAGAGGTGGTTTTGCCAGTTCCGTTCTCTGAAATGTAGCCTACAACACCTGGTATTCATTGGCAGTCTCCCATCCAAATACTAGCCAGTACTGATCCCCCTTAGTTCCCAAAATCAGACAGGAGCTGGTGCCTTTGGGGTATTTACTGCCCCCCCCCCCAATTTACAAGAGAACAAAAGTGAAATCCAGAACTTTAGTGTATTGTGGGGTTTGGGGGCTATGTGGCCATGTTCTAGAAGAGTATATTCCCGACATTTCGCCAGCATCTGTGGCTAGCATCTTCAGAGAACATGGAAGAACTCTTCTAGAACATGGCCACATAGCCCAAAAAACCCACAAAAACTATGAACGCTGGCCATGAAAGCCTTCAACTTCACAAATCCAGAACTGTTGGTTTAGATCTTTATAAGAGAGGTGGAGAATCTATTGACCTTTGAGATGCTGGTGTACCACTCCTCACATTATCTCTGGTCATTGGCCTGGCAGAACAAGGCTGATGGAAGTTAAATCCTAACAATATTTGGAGTTTTTCGTCTCCATATGAGAATTCTGCCTTTCTGTGAAATATTTCAATGTTTTAAGTTACTGGAAAATTAGAAAATTCAAGGAAAATTCCATTTGGAAGGAATAGAATTATTGTTGGGAAGCACGGCCTCCATCACCCTGCATCACTACCTCCTGTGTAGACTTGAAGAAACTTGCCAAGAAAACCCTATGATACCTTAAGGTTGCTGTAAGCTGGAAACAACTTGAAGGCACACAACAACAAAAACAACAACAAAATATTTTGTATATGTTTACTTGTATGCGAATGGCATTAAGTCCTTTTCATGGAACACTGAGGAATATCCATACATCTGTAATAATTTCTATCAGAATAGTTTTTACTTCAAAAGAAATAACATAATATTGAGTTAAAAAAACCAGAGAGTGTTGTAAGTATTTGTATCAACATTGCAATTAAGCTTCTGCAAGCAAGATATGGTTGCAACAGCACTGCAAGTTTTTTCTGCCCTCTGTTTTCCATTTGCATACCTCATCAATCCAACACAATTTTATATCTGTGTAATCTGCCAAATATTTGGACTCTAGTCTTTTATATGTAACATTTAAACCTTATGTTAGTCATGATAAAAACTATCATAGCAGGTCTCATAGTTCAAACAATAATGTTCATTTTTCAATGCTATTCTGAGAAGATATCAATATTTAGAGGTAAATTCATGTAACTTCTTTTAGTAATCTGATACAATATCATTGTTGGGAGTACTTTCATTGCATTTTCTTGCATGGCAGGGCATTGGATTGGATGGCTCTTTGGTCTCCTCCAACTCTATAATTATTAATGAACAGCTCTATTATACAAGGGGGTATCCAAAAGTTTTAATGATCACCTTTTAAAAAATTGGACAGAAAGTTTGTTTTGATTTGTAGTTGTTAACTTACTTCTATATAGTCAACTATCTAGATGTATACATTTTTCCCAGTGTATCTTGACCCTCCGAATGCCTGATACTGTAGAAGTCTGCAGATTGTGTCTTACGAGGGGGTATTGTAAAGTAATAATTATCACCCGGAAGTTATTATGGCATATTGATGAAATTTTGTCAGTGTCATCATTGGTCCCTAAGTTCATGTTGCTGAGAAAATCAACTCATTGCGTCCTTTATTTTTGTGACTGGCTCTGCCATTAGTGACTAAAGTGTAAAATCCTTGTCAGGCTCAATCTGCAGACTTCTAAAATATCAGGTATTTGGAAGGTCAAGATACACTGGGAAAATGTATAAATCTAGATAGTGACTACATAGAGATAAGTTAACAACTACAAATAAAAAAAAACTTTCTGACAAATTTTTTTAAAGGTGATCATCAAAACTTTTGGATACCCCCTCATAAGCATATAAAGTTGTGGAGGAATTATTATCCCCTTCAGCATTTCTGCTTAACATTTTAAATACATTTTGTTGATCTTACAAGGCACTATAGTCTTTTCATTTTGATACGAAATGAAATAATGATTCCATTGGTAAAAATTAAAGGCCAGATGGGTCCTGTTATCCTGTTGACCGTAGCAAGTTTTTCCAGCTCTGTTTGAAGTTATTTCCACTTAAATGATCAGCTGACATCTTTAATGCAATCCTTTTCTCTGGCTAGCTTTCAAAAACAATGTACCTTCCTTAGGGTTGCGCCTCTCAGAGCTTCAGATATTTCCTGGTGAAATAGCTGCTGAATGAGAACAGTCTTTTCAAGCCTTGTTCATCAGCTCTAGCTTGTCAACTATTCAACTTTCCTAGGTTACTTTTGAGCTCCTCCCTACCAACAGCATGCTGATCAGACTGCTCTTTTTTGTATATATAAAAAAGCTGTATTCCTTGCCAACTGCGTGCCTCCCAGGCAAGTTTGTGTGCAGCTCTTCCATTATTTGAGCTAGTTTAAGGCTGTCTTCAACGTTGCCAATACCATTTACAATAGTATGCTAGTACATTAGGTCAGTGCCAAAAACTGGAATACAGCTTTCTCTCTTTTACGGGCTTTTGTAGTGAGGACACTGATGACAGTCTTCTTCTTTAGCTGCTCATAGGCTATGGAAAAAAACAAAACGTTTGCTCCAAAATGTCCCAGAATTTCCTCTGGGAGGGCATTTCCATCATCTCTGGAACCTTCCTGGGCTTTCCAGGAGTTAACCCCTCCAAAAAAATTGTTTTGCCCCCAAATGTTCTTTACAGAATGTGGGGTCATTTCTACCATGTTGGGTGGAGCTGTGACAATTTATGCTCAGTAGAAGACTTAAAAAATGGGAAGAAAACAGGAACTGACTTCCACTAACTTTTGGGTGCTAAAAAATATAAACGAGCCCAAAACATGGATAGAATGCCCCGGTGCCCCCTAGATGGTGTTTGGGCATCTTGTGGAGGGCTAATGTGGTGCTATATCCCTAGAAGAGATGGATATTCAATGGATGTGTTGTGTATTTTTTAAAATTTGTACCACTTTTTAAAAGCTTTTTTCCCCCTTTAAACTCTTATTGAAAGCCATTTTGGGTCCTATACTGGGAGAAAGGTGGGATATAAAGCATGTGTGTGTGTGTGTGTGTGTGTGTGTGTGTATGGAGAGAGAGTCAGTCCAATCCATGTATCTGCAGGATCAATAACCTGAATCTGGGGGTGGGGGAGGCTTCTCTAGGCATCTGGAGGTTCCTTAGGGTTTTTTTTTTCCCTGCTGGAAGGTAGCCATACAGTTGCACTAGATGCTAAAAAGATCACTACTCTAGACATCTGGAGGTTCTCCAGTATGACTGTATGGTGATCTACAATTGTGCATTTGTACAATTATGCCACTCCAGTCTTTCCAGAGATTACTTTCACGGTACGGGGAAAATATCTTTCAATTTTTACAGGCTGGGGATGTTGATGGTGGGTGCACTTGCTCTTCCCTCCTGTTTATAGGCTTCCCATCCACAACTGGTTTGCCGTTGTGTGAATGAAATTTAGGATTGGAGAGGACCTACATTCTTAGGGAGAGAATTTCTACAGAGGTGAGGCCTTCTAGATTTGTTCTACTTTTTATTCCCTAGTTTATAATAAAAGGCAAGTGGGGTAGGATGAACGGAAAGGCTATAGACACCTATTTTGTCATTCCATATTGCCTCAGCAAATGCTAGTGAGGCAGCAAAGTATCCTACCATAAAGTAGAACCTTATTCATTTGGTGGGTTTTATATGATCACAAAAACAGCAAAAAGGGTACAAACCATTACAAGTAGATCAGATGCATTTGATGGTTCCGCTGTGGCATAAGAACTTCTGAGCATCAAATGGGTCAGAACTCACCAGAAGTTTAGAGTGTATGTTTCTAGAACTTGGGATTGCATAGATAGTAGTGGGGTGTAACCAAATGATTGATGACCTGTCGAAATGATGGACATGCTCCTCCCCCAGAAATGCTAGGTCAGTGACCCATCCTCATCAATAAGTGGTGGTTTGACCCCCTCTCCCTTGCCCCAGGCATTCCCATTAGCCCCCCTTGAGGCCATGTGACCCATGTGACCCACCACTGCCCGAGCAATGGGCGCTGATTTTGGGCCCCTCTGAACCACATGTTCCAAACTGGCCAATCATGCTAAATTTCCCATCTGTCCCAATTGGCCCTTGAGGTCATGCAAACCCTGACCAATTGTTTGAGTTTCATGAGAATCACATGGGCCAAGCCAGTCAACCAGAAGGCTGGATGTAGAGAGCTCTATTCCACAGAGAGAAGTTGCCATTTTATGCATTCCCGGACATGTTCTGCGGAGGCAACATGGTGGTTCTGAGCTTGGAGGTTCTTCTACTACCAGGAGAATAAAACCCACAAAGATAGCATCCTGGCCAAGTTATGATGGACCTGTGGGCTTTTCTAACCCTCCCATACCACTGAATGTTCATCCTCAAAAGGAATCTAAAGAGCCTGAAAAGATATGCACAACACCCAGAAGCATGGATGAAAACTCACATTCTGATAAAAAGATCTGTGCTCCAGAGGAAGATTCCCAAAGGTCTGTTCTGGATTCTCTTCCGTTAGAGAATGCTACAAGGCAGGTAAAAATCAAAATCCAAAACATGTTTTTGAATTTGGGACTCCAATGATGGAGGTCAAAAGCAGTAATTATTGTTTTTTAAATTACAGAGGCTTGGAAGAAGTGGCCTTCACTACGATTGTCCAGATAGGTTCATACACCTGTATATCTCCTGTAGAGGCCAACTTCTGTAAAGCCATAATGCACAGTCCCTGGACATCTTTTTCAGCAGCTTGCAGATGACTACAGCTTCTTCTAAGCCTTCTTACACCACCTATTAATCAGTGCGGGTCACATGGCCCGGATGTCCCATTCTAGCATTTCCAGGGGAGGGGCACACCCATCATTTTGACACGTCATCAGTCATTCAATTTTGACAGGTCATCAATCATTCTTTAACAGGCATCAAAAAGTCATAAATCATTTTTGACAGGAGCTACACTCCCCTACCACTTGCATGTGTGAAGATTGGTAATAAAAGAATGATTGAAGGGTATAGCTGATAGATTTCTATCAACAAGATGACCAGACATCCTCCTTTTCCCTGACATGTCCGCCATTTTAACCTTCGAGAATTCCAAAATGTCCTCCATTTGGAGCAGGACTAAGAACATGAATTTTTCAATATTTCTAAAGTGTTTCTACATATTTTATTTTAGAATGTCCTACATTTTTCTGGAATGTCCTAAATTTCACAGTGCCTTATCTCCTTTGCAGTTTGGACATTTGGTCACCCTGTAACCAAAGATCTGCGAAATTATTTTTTATTTTGGACGCCTTTTGCCACTTGTAGCTAGTGAATGGCTTTTTCTGTGAGTGAAACTTCCCATATTCCGTCTTCCCATCTACCTTGATTCTTATTATTCCCTAATTTTAAATTAACCTCTACTGATCTTAAAGAATGCCATGCTGAGATAAAAGTTCCTCTTTCTAGCCATTGCCTGCAGTATCAGCCTTTGAAGAATAATCTAAATAGACAGAATGACGTTCATTAAGCAAAGCAGGAGTCCAGATAATGTCCCAGCACTCTTTTTCTGCAAACATCCTAGGTCAACAATGTGTTTATCTATAGTTATCTTAATTCCATTTTAACTCTTAAAATCAAGGATGCATCCTTTTATATTCATTTAATTTATACCCATTCAATCAAAAATGATAGTCAAGGTGGCTAATGATAATAATACACAAATTAAAAACAAAAACTTAATTAAGCCTTAATATTAAATTTAATTAAGAGAATTAAATTACAAACACAAAACACAGAAGACAGAATTAGGTGGTTGTGTCTATATCTATATATTGTTCATCATGTACCTTCATTCCACAGGTTCAACATATTCGATTCACCAGTCCACAAAAATTATTATGTGTTGCCATTTCCCCTATCAAAAGATATGGGTTTTCTCTTATAAAAAAAGAAATTGTTGAAAAAATACAATTCATATCCATCTCGAACAGATTTGATACATTTTAGTAAGCAAATGAAAGAATAAAAACACGGGAATTGATGTTTTCTTTTTCTGGTGCCTCTTTTTTGAAAGTAAAATTTTCATAGTTTGATGTCTTCTGTTTCAGAAAGCAAGGACACTTTGTACTTGTACATTCTATTGTTAGGTATTTTCACAAATTAAGAGGGTTGTTAAAATGAAAAGGCTACTTTGTTGGTAGGCAAGTAACCTACTGTGGGCAGATGGTTGGAGTTTTAACGCAGGAGATTTCTGTGTGGATGGTGATCAGACATCACATACATCCTGCATTAGAAATCTAGTCACCAGATTTTAAACCATCAGTGTCCTTGGGTCTAACACTTTGGTTTTCTTGAGATTTTCACAGGAAGGGCAGTTTAACACTCAGATGTGACAAGTATGATTGCTGCACGGACACAATGTTACACTGAACGTTTCTGCAGCAACTGCTTCAGGTTAGGTCAACAATACACATATTGAAATAATCTTGCTTGCAGTGTTTGCTTCTCCATCACAGCTCACCTCTCTTCAACTGCCTTACATTATAGGATACACACTCATGTCTAGGACTTCCAGACTTACTGGGTGGGATCATGACATTGTCATGCTTAGAGGAAAAAACAATGAGGAGACAAGCTCCACTCGCTCTGAGATCATCAACTGTTTATTCATGTTTTTTTTTTAATGTGCCCAATGCATTTTGGATTCAATGAGAAAAGGCCTTGAACAGAAACCATTGGAGTTGAAAACACTCTCCAAAACACTGGACCATAGAGTATAGCTGGCAAAAATTTCATTAGCCACACTGGCCTTGGTCACCCCCTTTGAACTCATGAACTCCTTTTATTGCCCATGAGCCTATCTGTTTCTCCAGAACCTGAAACATGGACAGGGCAAGAGTAGAGATGTCCTCAGCCTCCTCTCATCTTCAGGGGAAGAAGGCACTTGAGGTGGAGAGTGTTTGGTGAGGACATTCTTTGCCTTGGAACCTCTGTAATCCTTTTTGGGAGCCATGTTTAACTATTCCTAGGAGCCAGCATGATGTAATAGTTTGACTGTGGACTGTGACTCTAGAGCCCAGGGTTTGAATCCCAGCTCAGCCATGTTAAACTTACTGGGTGGCCTTTGGCAAGTCACACTCTCTCAGCCACAGAGGATGGCAATGGCAAACCTTTGAATAAACTTCCCAAGAAAAACCCATAATGGAGGTTCTCCTCAGGGTTACCATATGTCAGAAAGGATTTGAAGGCACACAACCACAACAAAGTCCAGCACTGAAGGGGTCAAAGCCTTGATGGGCAAACCAAAGACCTGATTATAAGTAAGGTCTCCTCTGCAGGTGATTCAGTCCCTGGTCAGGAATGAAGGGCCAGTCAAGTGCAAAAGGCAACAGCCAAAAGAAGGTGGCAAGGCCTGAATTAGAAGACCGAGGTCAACAACACTGATGGCCTAGGCCTAACCTGGGCCTATGGAGAACAGTAGGCCTTTAGGGGCTAATGTGAATAACACATTAGTCTATATTAGTCCTGAATGGATTTCCCCATGAACGGTTTGTTGCTGGAGCATTCCTGGTTCTTCCTGGGATAAATCCTCTCAGATCGTGATGTGTGTGAAAATAGTTTCAGTGTAATCGCACAACTTTCCTGGAAAAAATGCCTTTTAAAACCTGATTTCCCCCCATGTGATAATCTGCTCAGACTCTCCTGACAAGATTTCCAAAAGACGAACAGCAAGGGTCCACAAAGGCTTTTATTACTCCAGTACCAACCCCTAACTCCCATTGGCATAATTTACAAATGTGGCATCCCTTCATTGGAGACCAGCAAATACAGACCCCACTATGCTGCACATCATGAGAAGGAGTTCTGATTTCTGTTGAGGAGTTCTTTGTAGTAATTTCTTGCATTTGTGCTAAATTCCAAGGTTTTTAAAGGGTGTAGTTTGCTGTGATGTTCCTAAGGTTAGAAAGGCAAATTTTCTTCCTTCTGATTTTTTTTATTATTATTTATAGTGCTTCAGTGCAAAGGTATTTCATTGATCCATTGATGCAATAATGCACTGGAGCACTGGAACACTTTTTTTTAAAGGAGCAAAGAATACCATTTGTTCCAGCATGTCTCATATTAAAGATTAATTAATTAATTACATTTAAAAATTAAATTCACTCAAGGGTGTGGATAAACTGTTGCACCTGGTGCTTGGAATTGCCTGAAAACACAGTCTGGGCCAAGAGAAACATTGTTTGGATATTTTTAAAAAACCTCTGAGAACTACAGCAACAAATAACACATCCTACTGTCATATTTGCCTTGTCTGTATAAGTCCTAAGTCTAGACCCAAATGTACTTAATTAATGTTGAACCACTGATATAACACAGGTACATACAGTCAGGTTTCTTATGTATGGTGTGGAACTGATTCAACTTAAGTTTTATGTGACAGTATTTCTTCCTCTTTTCACATTTGAAAGTTCATAGCTAACCAGGTGTACCTTTCCCCCTTCCAGAAACCCCCTTATGTTTATTGTTACTTTTCCAGTGATTGTCGTGTCCATGCACTTCGAAACATGTGCATTCGTGTCTAGCAGAATTAGAGCTCTTACTGGTGGCAGTAGCTTTAAAGTGGCCTAACCTGTTTAGTACCTCCTCCTCATGTAAAATCTCTCTTGCAACTCTACCCTCCTCTCCTTTTTCCCCAGTTTTCCCATCTGATTTCTTCCCTTTTCTCACTCTTTCCTCCTAGGGATTTTGGTTGGATTCATAGGTGGAAAATCAGTGATGTTTGATGTTCCTTTGCACTGTGCACACCACAAAGCAGCACAGCAGTGAAATAATTGAGGTGGATGAGGGCTGAAATGGCAGTTATGACCTCCATCTCTTCTCTTCACCCCACCCTACTTTCACTTCACCTTTCCTCATGTGGATTTTGAGATGATTTGTAGGGAGTTTGGATTTTATCACACCAGCCTGCTGTCCCATCACAATCACACTAGTTTAAAAATGGCAGCATACCACTTTGGCATCATTTTTTAATCACACTTTTCCCTATGGTAGTGCTTTGGCGATGCAAGGTCTTGCAATTTGTTTTCTGCACTGCCAAATGCCGCCTGTGTGCATGGGCTGCTACTCCTCCTCATCCAAAATGCAGGCTAGTATGAGCACATTCACACACCAGCCCTGTACTTTAGAAAGGCAGGGACAAGCGATCGTAGCTGCCTCCTGAAGCTGACTGCTTTGTGAACATCCACACAACAACCAGCTCTAGGAAGGCTTTGGTGACCAGGATTGCTGTGAGAGTGAGGGGAAAGAGGAGGGGAGAAGCAGAATCCCCACCCACCCGCTCACACCATATGACCACCTGGGAAACAGAACTGCCCTGGAAGGGAGCTACCATACCAAGGGAGTCATGGAATAGCAACATGATTGAGAGCCTATTGATGGGTCTTGCCCATCAATGAATACATGCACTAAAGTAACAAATAAATTGCAGGACACCAGCAGGATGGACACTACATCATGTGATAAATATTGGTCACAATGCTTTCCTTTTGTTAATACTCTGCTTTTTAGTCTCATGTGGTAAAGTCCTTAGTCCTTTCCTCGCACTATTTTTTTCTGGGCACCTAAAGAGATGCACTACTGTGAATAGCCACGGAATATATTATGAATACCCACATTCTTTCACAGTCAATGTGGTGTAGTGGTTTGAGTATTGGATTAGGAGACCAGGGTTTGAATCCCTACCAGGGATGTCATTAGAGGGTGTGGGGAGGGTGACAGCTTGAGGGGGTGACACCTGGTCAGGCACTCCTGCTGTGTGGTGACAGTGTGCACTACAGCTGCTGGCGCCCATTCTGTCTTCTCCAGTGCTGTGACTTTCTCCACCAAGAGAGACAAGTCAACAGAGAAGAATAAGTGAGCTTATCCACTTCTCCAACTTTCTCTGCCAAGGGAGCCAATGCAGCAGGAAAAAAAAAAGGGGGGGGGTAAATGCCCCTTCTGGCCTCTATGCTGCCATGATTCTCTCCATCAAGGGAACCAAGGCACCACAGAAGGGATGGGCACACACCCCTTCCACCTCCTCCTCTGTCCTGGCCCCTTCTGCAGAGAGAGCCTAGAAACCGGAGAAGGGGCAAGTGCACATACCTTCCGTCCTCTCCTGCTGCCTCACTTGCCCTCCCTACCCTCTCAGAAGCCCTTTCTAAGTCTAGGCAGCAGTGAGTGAGTGAGTGAGTGAGTGAGTGAGTGAGTAATGCAGTGTGAAGGTAGGAAAGGGAGCATCAGCTGCTACCACCCCACCACCTCCTGGCAGCCCTTTCTGTGTCTGGGCACCGGACGCAGAAGGCAATCTACTGCTATTGCCCCCTTGGCATCCACATCAGGTGACACCAACCCTAATGGCACCACTAATCCCCACTCAGAAATGGAAACCCTTAGGCAAGTCACATTCTCTTAACCTAACAGGAAGGCAATGACAAACCTTTTCTGAATAAATCTTGCCAAGCTAGGATGAGGTCACCATAAGTTGCAGTTGACTTGAAAGCACGTAACAACTACATTCTTTCACAGTTCCTGGATCTTTTAAAAAAAAGAAGGGTGAAACAGCAGCAATGACTTCCCACTTCTCCCACAGTTACATCACTGAAGGTGCTGATGTTTGATTATGTCAAATACTTTTTTCATTGATGTATGGCCCACAGAGCTACACTAGAGTGAGTGTGTGTGTGTGTGGGGGGGGGGGGGGTAATGGTAGAGCAGTACCTCCCAAACCGTTGATAGTACAATGGGCTCTTGATATCCACAGGCTTGCCATCTGCAGATTTAAACATCCATAGATGACAAGTCCCATTGAATTCAATGGGTGCACATGCAGGTGATCACAATGCATGTCATGCCTGCCATTAAGCACAATGGGGCTTGAGATCCCAATTTATATATATATATATATATATATATATATCTGCAGGGTGATCTGTAATGGATCCCCTGCAGATACAAAGGGCAGACTGTGCTACCAATGTGGTCAGACCTTGAAAAGGTTACTTTTGGGTGTCACAGGGGAAAAAAACCGAACCCACAGTTATAGTCAAAAAAGTAAATTCCCTGAAGCCTTTTGTCTAGTAAACATTTTTAAGAATTAAAAAAGATATTAAAAAGTAGCTTTTATTTCATTCTTATTCCTTAGTGACAATTTTCAACCCACTTTTTGTTCTCTGTTGTATCACATGAGTTGTAATTTCATGTCCTTCAGATCTCGTGTGGTTTCATAAGTACATAGAGTGTTCAGAATCTGCTGGTGTTTGGTTCCAGGACCTCCTGTGAATACCTAAATCCATGGATGCTCACGTCCCATTATATACAACAGTGCAGTACAATGGAATCAAAATGGAGACTTCTAAAGAAGGAGACTCCACCACCCTCTGAGGGAGTGTCTTCCACTGACAAACAGCTCTTTCTGTCAGAAGGTTCCTCCTAATGTTTAGGTGGAATCTCTTTTCCTATAGTTTGCATCCATTGTTCTGAGTCCTAGGAGATTATCAGACGGGAGCAAAGTAGATTGTTTCCATTCTTAACTCATTGTATTTGTGCAATCACACCCCTGCGTGCTTATCCTGTTCTTCTCCCATCCAGAGTAATGGACCTGTAATTTGGTATTAACAGAAACTCAACTTCAAATTCCACTGTTATTGTTGTTCAGTTTTTGGCACTTCTGTCCTGGCCCCAGAAGTGCTGTCCTCACCTGACCCACTGCTGTCCTTTCCTGACCCAAACCAACTGGTGCCCTTGTATAACAAGATCAGTCAGGCTATCCTTGGTACCGGTTATTAAAGAGATGTCCATCAAGCAAACAGTGGACATTGAGGGCAACCAGGCAAGTGGAACTTCTTTAATGTGAAGGGGACTCTCTTCAGATCATTTACATAGTGGTAAAACATGTCTGAAAAATTTATTAATTGTAGCAAACATTTTGTCATGTTTATCTCGCTAGATGCAATTAGCAAGATAGTGCAAGTTAAAAGGACAAGTAAAACAATAGTGCATACCTTTCCAGTATACATTAAATAAGGATTCCATAGTCTGGAAGGCACATTTTTACCCCTTGCAGGTAAAGAAAATGGTTTTAAATTAATATACAGGGGTGTGTGTGTGTGTGATAAAAGCAAACCTAAATTTGTAATAAACCTAAATCATCATTTAGTCCTTTAATTACCATCCTGGGAGAAAAGTGGGACAGTAAATAAATAAATTATCCCCACCACCACTGAAGTGCTTGAAATTTACTCTCAGTTTCTAAAGCTGCTAATGAGGATGTTATAATTGTAAGAATGAAATATTCTTGATGACTATTAAGCTGGCCAAGTAGTCTATCACTGACTCATTTTCATGCATTCACGCTTTGGTCAGACAGAGCTAATGATGAATGCCTTTCTCCTTGCAAAAGATCTCACTTCCTCCAGTGTTGCAGGCTGTGTTACAATACACAGTCTTGAGCAATGCATTTCATTACCATACTTCCCAAAATACACTCACTGCTGCACATTTCTGTTTGCTCAACCAGTGCGAGCCATTTCCCACCGAACGTTCCCATCGTGAGTAATCTGGGACCAGAGTAAATGGATAAGATGTATTTTCCTAATTTTTACTATTGTTATAAATTTGTGTCAGTAGGAATTTTTTTAAAAAATCTTGTCTTGCCTCCAATATAATAGAAAGTGCATGTAGGTGCACTGTTTCATTGTTGTTGCCATGTTGTTGTTGTTGTTATCCTGCCTTTTTCCCAAAGTGACTTCACAACAAATTTTAAAACCACATAGTGAAAATTCACACAAAAGTTAAAGAGATTGAATCATCCAAAAAATTTACCGAAAAAAAGAAAATGGAAGACATTTCTGGAGGAACATATTTACCAAAGTGCTTCAAACCCCCTTCCTGGATACATTTAAAATTAAACTGTAAAAAGGATGTGTCTTTTTTTTGGAAGAAAATGTCTTCTGATAGCATACTTAGTAATAATAGACACAGTCCTATCAGAGGAGAACAAAAACCTGCTGCCTTTTCAAAGCAAGTAGAACCAGTGAATTGGCCAAAGGTAAGTCAAGCACTCCCCAAAACTTGGGCTTCAAAATCAGAATAAGTGGAACTGTTATTTTCCCATAAATGACTCTCATCATTTCTGTTCAGAAGAGGCTTCTTCCAGGAAGACAATCAACAGTAGAAATTCCCTCGGTGCAGAACATAAGTGATAGCTTCAGTACTACTGTTTGAAATTTTCTATCAGTGCAAAATATTCTGCTTGCAAAATGTACCCTGCTGCAATAAGTGTGGGTAGCCTCTTTAGCAAAAACACAGAGAAACAATCCTTAAGTGCAGTGGAAATGAATGTTACTCAAATTTCCTATATCTTAAAGGAAAGGAAAAGAAACATATCCTAACAATTACTTTTCAGTTAGCCTATTCCAGTGTCCCCTCAGAACTTTACATCAATTTCTTACTGAATAAACAGAAAGACATGTGGAGCAAGGAAATGATCAAAGTCTGATTAATAATAATAATAATAATAATAAATTATTTCTATTCTGCCTCTCCCTATGGATGGAGGCAGATTACAACAACACAAATACATCAATAAAGCACATCAGAATACATCAGTAAAACACATAATACATACAAACCAACACTACACAATCCCCTATCCCCCTACCTTAAAACAAAAACAATAACATTATAAAACACAGATTACATTTAGTTAAATTAATAAATAAAACCAAATTCTAAGAAATAATTAAATCTTATCTTTGCTGAAGATGGGATAAAATAAATTAAAGGGCACAGATAGGATTTTGCCAGGATGACTTAACAGGTAGGTACAATTGTGTGGAATACACATGCTGATATATATTTGCATACCTTGATTACAAAGTTCCACACAGGTGGTACATCAAGAATTAGGATAGGAAATGAGTGCCTTCTCAACTGGATGAAGTCCCAGGCGGCCTTTGAGTTTTTTCATTATTACTTTGTAGGCAAATAATTCTATCCCCCAATGGCAAAATATCATTTATTTCTCTATAACACACAAAATGAATGCACTTATGTATTCTGATGATATCATCCTGTTATTATCTGCAGAAGTAGGGATATGGGCTGATTGGTGAAGAAAAGCTAAACAAGAGGCAAGCTTTCAAGCCTAAAATTATCCTCTAGTTTCAATGAAAATGCAAGCCAGGGAATGATTCTCTTCTTCCTACCAGCCCTTCTCAGTCGTCAGAGAACTTCTTCAACCATTCCCTGCTCCAAGAACCATCATTCTCCTCTTTAAAATACCCAGGCTCAAGGCTCAAACCTGAGACCTAGGCCTTGGTAATGTTACCAAATATGATACATTAGGTTCAAACAGAGTTGCTCAGAACATTTATTTCTATTTTTTGTTAAAAGCTAACAAATGAGAAAATATTTATCTGGTTGGAAATTTTTTCAAGCCTTTCACTTGGCAGAAAAGCCAAACTTTTCCCAGCTTTGACACCTTTGCATGCATTGTTTTTAAGAACACATGTAATTTGTAATCCATTAATTAACATTTCTAAGTTCTATTTGAGTAACAACCCCAAAACTTCCAACCTTTCCCACTGTTATTAGTTTCCAAGCATTGCTTTTAACAACATATGGGAGTTATAGTCCTTCCAAAGAAATTTTTCCAAACAGGAATAAAGCTTTCCAAGCTTTGATTTTAATGAGCTGTTGTGGGTGCAGCTGGTGACATTTTCTTTATTTTGCAGTTAATTTATGGAACTACTCTCCCAAATAATATTTATCTTAATCAGAATAATATTCATCAAGAATCCTATATGACCTGTTACATTATGTTATGGCTCTGCTATGTAGTCATGTAACAACAGCTCTCTACTGGATACAGACATTACACAACTGCGCATTCTAACCCCCACAGATGTAAGTCCACTTACAAAGATGTAAGGCCCCAACAGGATTTCGGCCATTACAAATAATCACCAAATTTTGGCGGGGAGCAGGGAAGATGATAACAAAAATAAGTTGTCATAGTTCACCTGGGGAATTGAGAAGTTGGGTGGTTGATTAGAAGTCCAAAATTTGAGAACCAGGTTATCCATCAGAAGCTGGGAAACTCTTGAGTTGGATTTTGGATTCTGAGCTGAATTGTTCTATGCAAATAGCTGGGGACGCACTGACAAAGCTGCAGGTGTGCTAAGCCTCTCCTCAAAACTCGAGTCACGTTAGTATCTCCAAGGGAAACCCAACACAAGTCAATCTTATTTATGTATGTCTACCCAGAAATATGTCCTATTTTATTTAATGTTGCTTACGACTTCAAAAAGGCAAAGAACACAACATACTTGGGTCATGGTTTCAAGCAGTGGTGTCACTAAGGCTTGTGTCATCAAGAATGGTAACTTACGGTATCACCTCCCCTTTGACCTCCTCCCATATCACACCATACAGAATCCTTAGTTATGTTTTTATACTAATAAATTTGCACTCATAAATTGCAATTTCCATATATCATTGACTGTAATGGCAATAGTTGTGACATAAACAACTAGCAAAATTAATATTATACCTTTAAATGACAATATCATATGCACAGCCTAAATTTCTTTACATTTACATTGTTTCATGTGTTTTAAGTGAAAATTTGCAAGTTGTGATGTTTTCAAAGAAAATTTAAAAATAAAAAAATTAAAAACCTGGGGCTTCATCTTTCTTTCTCCACTGGCCCTCACCTCTTCTCTTCAAAATTTTAAAGGGAGATGTTTTGGGAGTGGTTGTGTCACCCTCCCTTAGAGTGTTACCTGGTGCATTGTCGATTCTCTGCACCTTCCTAGTGACACCACTGTTTTGGGGGGATTTTCTTCTTGATGATGATGATGCTGTTTTGCAGTGAACAGAGGGACAAAGAGTTAAAGAGTCGAGAGAGAGGACCTTATCAGATGGGAGGAATTTCTCTTTATTGTGAATGGAGCCAACTCGAGCCAATTCGAATTCACGTGAATTCGCTAGTTTAGCGAATGTATGTGAATTCCAACTGCATTCAGAATGCATTCAGAATGACCTCCCATTACCCGAAAATGACCTCCCTTTGCCCGAAATAGCGTGAGATGCTTTAATTCACAATAACGTAAAACCCATGATTATTAATTATTATTATTATTATTATTATTATTATTTATATAGCGCTGTAAATTTACACAGTGCTGTACATACAATCATAAATTAGATGGATTGCATTCGGAATGACTTCCCTTTTGCCCAAAATTGCGTGAGATACTTTAATTCGCAATAACGTGAAACCCCATGATTGTGTTCAGATTACCATTAGATTATACTTCCAATTTCCAACTTCTAATAAGGTCCAGAGAGAGAGAGAGAGAACAGAAAAAAGAAGTGTAGCTGAGAAGTGTTGATAGAAGGGAAGAAGATGAGTGAAAGAAAGTGAGTGCTGGGAAGAAGGAAAGATAAATTCAGCCAAGTCAATTGGGGACAGGGGAGGAGTAGAGAAAAGGGATGAGAGAGAAGTAAGGCGACTAGAGAAGGACTGAGAAAATAAGTGCAACTGGAGGAATGAGGGAAGAAATGGGGAGAGAAAAAAGAAGATGTTTTCGAAGGAGAGGAGAAAGAGAAACCAGACAAGAAACAAAAAGAGTGAAGAATGAAGGAGAAAATCAGTGGAGACAGGAATTGTGGTGTGGGGAAGAAGGAGAAAGAAGATGAGACAGGGCAGAGTTTATCATACAACGGAATTTGGGGGTATAATGCAAAGGCAATCCGAACGCAATCATGGAGTTTCACATAATTGCGTATGAGGGTATCTCACGCAATTTCGGGCAAAAGGGACGTCATTCCAAACGCAATCATAGGTTTTACGTTAATGCGTATAAGAGTATCTCATGCAATTTCGGGCAATGGGGGGTCATTTTCGGGCAATGGGAAGTCATTCTGATTGCATTCCAAATGCAATTAGATTTCACGTAAATTCGCTGAACTAGCGAATTTACATGAATTTGAATTGGCTCCATTCAAAATTGGGAGAAATTCCTCCCATGTGATAAACTCCAAAGTGAGAGAGAAGGGAATAATGTTTAGACAAACACTGTTTAGCCTGAAGATATTTAGCCAGGAATTGGTGGGGTGGGGTAGAAGGAAAAAGAGGAGAGGAGTGAGACCAATTTTAAAAAATCAAGTTTCTAATCAGTGGTGAATAAGACATACCTTCATTTAACCTTTTTGGTAACCAGAGTGTAACCCATGTGTACCTCAGAAAAAGAAAGGCCATTGGACTGCAGTATCAGCAATTTAGGGTAGTGTAAGAAATGTGGAAACAGAACTGGGAAAATTAAAAATAAGATATGAAGAGTCACTTAGCAGTATTTCCTTAGCAGAATACAGTAATTGATTTCTGGTGCAGCAGATTCTGAGGCAGCTCAGTATTCTCCCATTGATCAATACTCTCCAGCTGAGCACTGGTGGCAGCTTGGCTTGAGAAACTTTGAGAGGGGGAGCAGATCCCTGGGACAGTTTGTAGCAGATGACCCCAAAGCGGCCTTCAGCATCAGGAACCATGGTGGTGGGATTCCTCTGCGATTCCTCTCCTTACGCTGGGGCCTGGAAGAAAGAAGCCAGGCCCCTATCATCTAGCTTCTAAGGACCCTACTGCCCTTCTCCTGGAGGCCTCCTCTAGCCAGACAGCAGCATGAATAAAGAGAGACAAGGAGGAAACATTGTTCCTTTCCATACTCATTGAGCATGCTGGCTCAGTGATATGCAACATCTACAGGGATTCGTGGATGAGAGTTCTCCTAAGAGCCATAGCTCTTGGGAGGACTTGGTCATCCAGGCATAACTGGTTGCCAGGTGCAGGAAAACAAGCCCCCAAAAAATCCTTCTTCTCCTTACAAGCTACCATTGCTTCCACGATTGCCTAGTCTGGTAATGTCTTAAAGGAGAAGGGTGAAAACGGTCCAGGAACTGGGTGGAACGTGAACTTCACTCATTAGGGTGACTGGTTTTCTTAACCTTGGGTGGCTCAGAAAAGAACCAAGTAATTGCTATTCCAGCCCTTCTCCAAAATCTGAATCATTCTGAGGTGGATGAGGGCAGGCATGCCCCTCTCTAACTAATATTAGCACATATGTTTGGAGGACTACTATAATTAATCTTAAAAGCTGGAAAGTTTTTTCCCCTTTGAAATACAGTTAGCCATCAGTCATATGTTGTTCTGACTGTCCTCCCATTTGACTAATCCAAAATGACTTCTTTTTTTCTAGTTATCTGATGTATCTGCACACCCAATTTGGTGATGAAAATCTGACAACAGAATCATGTGATTCAGAATTCAGTGCCTGAACTTCACATACTATAAATGTTAAATCTTGGTGCTTCACCTCATTTGTTATTACAGTTGAACTCTGACTTGAGCTGGTTTGATTATTTGAGACTTTGCAATCAATAATTAAATGGATTTTTTCGGGGGGGGGGGGGTGTAGCCTACCGTGGAAAATCACAGATGCTCATAGCCTAGAAAAATGTAAACTCAAAAAAGAGTTTAATAAGTCACAAATGCATGAAACAACATTGAGTATCCCTGCTTCCCCTTCCAGCCCTGGAGCCTAGCTCAGTGTTGGTCAGCCTGCCACAGACACTTTCCTGCTTTCTGGCCATGTCTGGCACAACAAGGCCCAGCATACCCTGCGATAGCAGGATGGAAGCGGTGCTTCACTCGGGTTCCTTAGCCCATAGAGACAGATGTATAGACTGAGTGAAGGTTTGGGGAGCGGTAGAGATATTTGCAGTTTTTCCACTTTCACAGGGGTCCTACGCCCCTAACCCCCATGAATGTGGAGGGCTGATTGTAATATCATATTACTTTATTCTTTAACTATATATTTAAAATATTATATCACAACAATAAAATTTATATTTTTCATATGCAGCAAGATTTTTTTAAAGCAATGTTAGCAGCTGCTAAAAGGACTGGCATGATAAATTAACCCTTTTTGTGTGTGTGTTTTCTTCATTTGTGCTGATTTCATCTATTTGTTGTGTGCTTTCAAGTTATTGGACTCTTTCACACGGGAGGAATTTCTCCCAAATCCGAATTGAGCCCATTCGGATTCATATAAATTCGCTAGTTTAGCGAATTTACATGAATCCCCATTGCGTTCGGAAGGCGTTCGGAATGTCTTCCTAGTACCCAAAAATAACCCCCCCCTTGCCCGAAGTTGCGTGAGAACCTTTAATGCGCAATAACGCAAAACCCATGATTGCATTCGGAGTGACTTCCCTTTTGCCCGAAATTTCACGAGAAGAATTAATTCGCAATAACGTGAAACCCCAGGATTGCGTTTGGATTGCCCTTGCATTATACTTCCAATTTCCCACGTCTGAATGAGTCCATTCCCTACATATGATGACCCGAAGGTAAACCTCTCACGAGCTTTTCTGGGCATGATTGGTTGAGAGGTTTGCCTTTGTCTTCCTCTAAGGCCTTTAACTTTTCATTATTGCTAGCAGTTGCTCAAGTTCCTAAATGTTAGATGAAAGAAAAACTAAATTGAAATTGCTCTTCTAAATGTTTTTCAGCTCTAAAATATTATGTGAGCCTACCATTTGGACAGCTGGTGTGTTGATTTAATTATGAATCTCAGTTTTTTTTCCTTTGTAACAGTAATATTAATTATCATGTTTATATAGCACCTGAAAAAGCACCTTAGTGTTCAGAGCATTTTACTACACAACAAACAGCTTGCCTAAAAGCATCACCTGATCAGAACATAGAAAAGTGTTGTTGTTATTACTACAATTAATAGACAATCTCACCCAAAGGTAATTTTGTAGAGTTTACTGCCTGATTTCACGAATGAAAACCAGGAGATATCTGGCCAAGCGACATTAAAGTGTGTTCAAGGTGATAAATGTTACATATTAAAGAGGAGCAACACACAAGCTAGGAGATTGTACAGTAGTTTGCTTTTACCTGAGCCTACTTGGGAAGTGCAAGATTCTGCTCCCTTCTCTCTTCCCTGCCCCTCTGCTGAGTTAACTGAGTACAAATTACTATTGATGCAAGCCAAGATGAAAAGGGAATGTGGCAGCAGGAGAGGAAAGCTGGAACACTTGAAAAGCATCTGAAAATATGGGGTGACAGAGGATTAATCAGGACTGTCCCTGACAAAGCAGGATCATTGAAGAGTATAGTTCATGGGAGAGATGTAATTTGGACTGGGGACTTTTGGCCCAGAGTTCAGGCTATTAAACCTTATTATACACACCATAGTAGCTTTCAACCAATCTGTGGACTTTATCACACAGGGTGGTGGTGGTGAGGGTTCATGGCATCATGTAGGCAAGGCTAGCAGGGCTTCGTCTGCCCCAGGAGAATTTGAACACTCTCTTCACCACAGTCATGCGATTTTCACAGGCCAATGTCTGTTTATACCCCCACTTTCCCCAGATTTTCCCCATGTGATAAAGTCCTTTGTTGTCAATGTTAACTGCCTTCAAATCAGTCCCAACTTGTGGGGACCCTGTGGATAAAACATCTCAGAGAGTTTACAGGAATTGTGCAAAAGTAATACATCCTCAATTTGATTGTGTTGGCTTCCAGGGAGATTTTAGGCTTGATCTGCTCTAGAATCCATTTGTTTGTCTTTTTGGCTGTCCATGGTATCCTCAGCACTCTTCCCCAGCACCACCACATCATCATCATCATCATCATCATCATCATCATCCTTTATTAATATAATGCTGTAAATTTACACAGCACTGTACATACAATCATTTAATTAGACAGTTCCCTGCCTTCATGCTTAAAATCTAAATGTTCAAATGAACTGATAAATCAAATGAACTGATAAATAAATCAAATGAACTGATTTTCCTCCTATCCACTTTCTTCACTATCCAGCTCTCACATCTGTACATGGTGATGGAGAATCCAATGGCTTGTATGATTCTAACTTTAGTGCTTAGTTGTATATCTTTACTCTTTAGGAGCTTGTCTAGTTCCTTCATGGCTGCCCTTCCTGTTCCTCCTCCTCATCATCTTATTTCTTGACTTCATCTTTGATCAATGGCACAGAAGCTCTTCAACTATTTCAATTTTCTCACCTTATAGGTCAATTGATGTAGATCCTATGAGGTCATTATTTTTGTTTACTTTATGTTCAGCAGTAAGCTTGCCTTTGCACTTTCTTCTTTGATCTTCCTTAATAATTGTTCCAAATCTGTGGCGTCTTCTGCTAGTAATATGATGTCACCTGTATATCTTAGATTGTCAATGTTCCTTACTCCTAACTTCATTCTTCTTTCTTCTGAGCCTAAACCTGCTCTTCATATTACATTTTCTGCATACAAGTCAAAGGGTATAGTCTCAATTTTCTTACATATTTGCTACCTTACTGGACACAAGCTGGTTGTTCCATTAGGCACAGAGTACTTGATGTTTGTTGTACTTGCCTGTTCCTTCCCTATGTTGGCACAGTGTTCAGAACCATACTGTCCCTCACATCTCATTTAAGAATGACCATTTCATAAGCCCAGGGCATGTGATCTGTCTTTCATTATTGTATGTCAAGGACATTAGGAAGGATGACTCATGGCATCTATAGAAAACTTGACAAGCTTGCCACACACATACACACAAACATGGGATTCTTTTTTTCTTTGGACCATTTCCAGAATGATTCTTGGCCTGAAAACCTTTACAGTAAGTCTGCCGCCTCACCCCTATTCTGTACACTTTGGGTTGTTGGTGTTACTTTTTTTCCCCCTTTAATATATGAAAGGGTAATTCCCATCTTTGGAAAGCTGTATTACCTCTCCTTAGTGATGCAGAGACTTACTGTCTTGTCAAGGTGGCAGGCTCATGAAAAGGCATTTTTTTCACATCTCTCTCTCTCTCTCTGAGAGAGAGTGAGTGAGAGAAACAGAGACAGAGAACAAGTTAAAACATTCCACAAGACAGAAACAGATGGTGGACTTAATTTCTGGAGCAAAGGAAGGAGTCTTTGGCCACCGCACAAGTGGCTCCAGGTGCAGATAAAAGGTAAGTAAGAAGTGGGAAATTCCTCCCCTTATCCTATTATTACAAGGAAATATTTATAGCTTTCCAAAAAGCAGCTGCTCTTGAAACTCGTTGACATCACAAAGCACAATGAACCTGCAAGGCTATGAATTATATCTCCCCAAACAGGGCTGGCTGATGCCAAAGTCTCTCCTGCTTGATTCCTCCCCTTTCTCTCTATGAGTCATAGAGCCGTCTTTTCACTGACATTCTGTAAAAGAGGAAAATGAGGGCAAAACATGAAAATTCTCTGGGGGGAAATGCTGAGCACTTGGGGGTAGCAAGTAAGTTCACATTGTTTCTGCTTAAACAGGTATGTCCTTTGGTCCACTTTCTTATGTATGTGTGTGTACAATATACATAGACATTCATTCAGATATAGGAAGAGAGAGGTGAATGGTCAAAAGTTTAGTAGACAAAAACACTCTGTTATAGTGCTATGTTTCTATTTTAACAGCTATGGCAACATCCTATGGAATCCTGAGACAGATCATTTAGGATGGGGCATATAGAACTCTCAGGGACATCCCATAGTGCCGCTGATCAAATTATAAATCCCAGGAATCCATAGGTTGAAACCATGGCAGTTGAACTGGAAGCATAGCCAATTTATTTGTGTAGTGTGAAGGGGTCTCTAGTGTTTTTTTTTAAAAGGAGACTATTCCACCGTACTAGTAGTGTACCTCCATTCAGAAAAGAAATGATAATTTTTTAGGTTGGTGTGTTCAGTGTCCATGTGACAGGGCATCTGTACATGATGATGTCCCTTTCATATTGATACTGATACTGATCCCTGATGGTCATAGGACCTTATCAGACGGGAGGAATTTCTCTTTATTGCGAATGGAGCCAATTCGAATTCACATGAATTAGCTAGTTTAGCTAATTCACGTGAATTCCCGTTGCATTCGGAACGCATTCAGAATGACTTCCCATTACTCGAAAATGATCCCCCATTGCCCAAAATTGCGTGAGATGCTTTAATTCGCAATAACGTAAAACCCATGATTGCATTCGGAATTACTTCACTTTCGCCCGAAATTGCATGAGATACTTTAATTCGCAATAATGTGAAAACCCATGATTGCATTCGGATTGCCATTGGATTATACTTCCAATTTCCGACGTCTGATGAAGTCCACAGTTAGAAAGAATGTTTAGTGTCCAAAGGATGTAGATGGTAGCCACAGTTCCCTTCCCTCAACATGTGAATGTGTTTATCTGAGCAGGCCTAGTCTTTCTATGCTAGCCTTCTGTCTCATACCGCTTTATCACACTAGGGGGCAAACAAGATTTAAACGAGAGTTAAACTAGAGAAAATCAGAAAATGTTGTGTGATAAACATCAGACATTTCCTGGTTTTCTCTAGTTTAACTCTCATGTAAATCCTGTTTGCCCCCTAGGACTCTTTCATACGAGGCTAAATTGGAAGTATAATTTAAGGTCAATTCAAATGCAATCATGGGTTTTACGTTATTGCAAATTAACTCTTCACACGCAAATTCGGGCAAGAGGGAAGCCAATTCGAATGCATTCATGGGTTTTACGTTATTGCGAATTAAAGCTTCGCACGCAAATTCGGGCAGGAGGGGGTTATTTTCGGGTAATGGGAAGTAATTCCAAACGGAGCAGGGGTTCTTCCGAACGGAGCAGGGGTTCATGTAAATTCACTAAACTAGCGAATTTACATGAATCCGCATTGGCTCCATTCGAAGTTGGGAGAAATTCCTCCCGTTTGAAAGAGTACCTAGTGTGATAAAGCAGTAGCCAGATGCCTCAACCAAAGGCCTTTTTCACCTCAACATTAGGATTTGTTGTTGGTATATGTTTTCAAGTCCACACCAGTTTATGGCAACCCTAATGTGAGGTTTTCTTGATTAGATTTACTCATAGGATATTTGCCATTTTCCTTTTTGTCTGAGAGAGTGTGATTTACCCAAGCTCACCCAGCAGCTTTTCATGGTGGAGAGGAGATTCCAACCCAGGTCTCCCAGAATCCTAATCCAACACTCAAACCACTATACAACTCTGGCTCTTCATGTTAGGACACGAAGTCTCAAGTGCAGTCCTCATCCTGCAGATGTCAGAAGCAAAACCATTAATTTTAGTGAGTGAGGAACATAGTGGGGTATGGCCATGGATCCTGATTTCACTCCCTTGAATCCCTGCTCTTACACAGAGTTCCTCTCAGGATAGGGAAGTAGAAAAATGGAAGTTAGAATTCCGTTTGTGGGACTCAGTGAATGCCATCAGAGTGCATGTGACAGAGCTTTCCCGAGGCCTGTAATTATAAAATAAATAAACAGGGGCAAAAAAGAGAGCATTTATATTCATCGCAGCTGCGCTCCCCAGGACAGAAGGATTCTGTGGTAAAACAATAATGCTTTATATGGTGGCGTTAACTTCCAGCTACTTGAAATTATCAGTTCTTCTGTTTTAACACTCTTATGTTTTCCACAAATGATATGAGGCTTCTCTGATGGAAACTATTTGGTCCTTCTGTTAAATTGAACACAAAACCACATTGAGAGCGACTGAAAGAGGTTGAGGAGGAAAAGCAGACAGGGACCATCTTTTGAGCCTTCAGGTATGTCGCCTGTTTTCTTCCAAGGAGTGGTTTAGACACTGCAGAGTGAGTGATAGAAGCCTAGGATTGGTGTCCATGTGGGCAACCCTGAATCCATCACAAGTCCGCACATGCACAGAGGGAAGCCATATCATGATTTCATCCACTGTTAATATTTATCTAGGTGAATCTAGTGACTGAGAAAAAGGCAAAGAATACTGTTGTTTTTGCAACAGTGTTGGGCAACATGAGGAAACGTCCCAATGCTCCTGAAGCTTACCCAATATTCTGTCCCAAAGTGCCACTAAATTTCTTCCAAAGGATCATCAATTTAGTGCCATTTTCATACATCTTGAAGCAGGTTATTTAGAAACATCTGAAAAGCTTGCTCAGATTGCTGTCTCCTTCCACTTCAGATGACTAAAGAAGCTTGGAAGTCAGGGAGATATACAAAAAGGGCCAGCAACAGCTGGGTCAAAGACATATCCTATGTTGTTGATATTGTGTGCCTTCAAGTCATTTCTGACTACCCTAAGGTGAACCTATCACTGGTTTTTCTTGGCATGCTTCTCCAGAGAGGTTTTGCCATTGCCATCCTCTGAGGCTGAGAGTGTGTGACTTGCCCAGGATCACCCAGTGGGTTTCATAGCCAAGCAGGGATTAGAACCCTGATCTCCTGAGTCATAGTCCAACACTCAAAACATGTCACAGTTGGCTCTTGCACATCCCATGCTACCTTGTTAAATGAAGGTGGGAGTTATGCAGCTTTTTGGATGTTGTTGAACTACTACTTCCAGCAGCCCTTGCCAGCATAACCCATGGTGAGAAATGCTGGGAGCTGCAATTCAACAACATCTAGAGAGCTCCACAGTTCTAACTCTTGTGGCCTTCCGGGTGTAGCTACACTTCAGTTCAACAACATCATTCACTATTGGCTATGCTGGCGAGGGCTACTAAGAGTTGCAGCTCAAAAATGTCTGGAAAGCGACATATTGACCACCCCCATTCTAGTACTTTACCACCAGCAACATTTTACCTAAATCTTGTGCACTCACCACCAGGCCTTACACCAAGCTTATTGAAGAGGGAGGCCAACATTTTCCATCATTCTCTCTTAAGGGATGAGATGACAGCAGCATCCCCTGTCTCTGTAACAAAGTCTTGACAGACAGGCAAGTGAACACATGCTCGTGATACATGAATAGGCAATGCTGATTACAGTACCAAAGGGAGCAAGGAAGAGAAGCTGGCAGGGCAAATACACACAGTGCTCTGAGCACATAACAATGATGTAACCATCACATATATTGGAGATTGTTTCAGGAAATTGCCTTCCCATAGAACCACTGAAAGAAAGCCACTGTGGCAAACTGAATAACGCTTGTTTTCCTATTTCCTCCTCCCTCCCTCATTCTTGACATGACAAATCTATCCATCTAAAAAGAAAGTAATGAGCAAAGGTTTTTGTTGTCACCTAACTGCAGTCCCAATAGGCATCTGACAGGGCTGCAGACAGCAGAGGAAAGAGTTCAAAGAGAATGAGAGGACTAGAAGACACATTCTGCTCAAAGGACAAATTAGTCTGTGTCAGTAATAACCAGAGTTCAGCCAAGGAGTCTGTTTTTTTATGCTAGATCTCTGTCCTGTGAAATGCCAAGCGGAACATTAATTTGCTTTATCTTCCAGGAGAGATGAAGTCCCTTGCCTTTGTCACTACACAAAGGATATTGTGACATACAAAAATATTTACTGTACAAGTTCATCTTTTTGATCTGAAGAGGAGCACATCTTCCAGCCACCTTCTTCTGGCCATATTTACTTTTGGTGAGAATATATTTTGCTGAGAATAGACTAGTGTTGTACATGAGAAATGTGGTTTCAGTCTTATCTCTAGTCCTAGGGTGATCTACAGTACATTACAGAAATATCATTTGACACGACTTTAAGTTCTTTAGCTCCATCCTATAGAATCCTGGGAATGACCAAACAAAGACACTGTGGGCATATCACAAGATGATGAAGTTGAAGACAGAAGCAAAAGAGGAAGACTACATTACAGATGAGTTGACTCAGTCCAAGGACATGAGTCTGCAAGACCTGAGCAAGGCTGTTAATAACAGGTTCTATTGGAGTTCTCTCAATCACAGTGTTGCTATATGTCGAAGCTAACCTGACAGAATATAGCAACAACAGCTGTTAGAAGGTGAATTAGCTTAAAAGCTTTCATTTTATTATTGCAGACCTTTATGACCTGAGTGATTTTGAGCATGGCTTACCACAGAAAACTAGCTTTCAAATAAATTGGTTCTTTCTTTACATTTATCTGTACTTGTTCTGCATGCAAATCTTTTAATTTCCAGCAGTGGTAGCAGCTTCTGTCTTTGGAGTTTATCAGACGATGGTAATTGGAAGTATAATCCAATGGCAATCCGAATGCAATCATGTGGTTTCACGTTATTGCGAATGAGTGTATCTCACACAATTTCAGGCAAAAAGGAAGTCATTCCGAATGCAATCGTGTGTTTTACATTATTGTGTATTAGAGTATCTCACGCAATTTCAAGCAATGGAAAGTCATTTTTGGCAATGGGAAGTCATTCTGAACGCATTCTGAACACAATTAGAATTCACGTAAATTTGCTAAACATGGCCGTGTCACTGGTGATGCAGCCAGGTGTCATTTCAGTGACATAGCCATGCCTGATTTGTAGTGCCCCCTCCTCAAATACTTCCCTGTTTTTGATCACTTTTTAGCCTTGTGGTATGCTGGCAAGGGTCATTATAGGAAAACCCCTGCTTGATTAGGCGGAAAGTCCTTGTTTGATTAGATTCCTCAATGGGAAGGAAGATTGCATAACCAATTCAGTAAATTTTTTAAAAAACACACCAAAACCACATCAGATATCTCTCCCACACAGAACCGCTCCCTTCCAAAAGAAAACAAACAAACAAAGAAACAAACAAACTTTTACAGCAGAGAAAGGATCATGGCCAGATTCAGAAGGAATCGATCAGTGTAAAGACAGAAAATTAAAAAGCCAACGCATGTGCGGGTGACAAAGGGCAGTGCTCAAAACATGGAGATTTCTAGCAGCCAAAGGCTGGATGGGTGACACCCCCTGCCAAACCCTCTGCCATAGTTCCTCCCCTACAGTGAAATGCGATCTGAAGGTCATTCCCATTTGTTGAGCATGCTTGTGATTTGGTTCTTTTCAAAAGAACCTCTTGAAAAGTAGTGTCAAATAAGAACGGGGTTTCTGCGTTTTACCCCCCTTTTATGGAACTCTATCCAATCAGAATCAGATTGAACCCGACTTCAAGTGGGAATGACTGACATATAACCTGGTTCATAATTCAGTTTAAATCATAGTGAGAATGACTCCTAAGTGTTCCTAATATCTGTCCTGTAGTTTACTCAGATGATTTGCTCTTTGTCCCTCTTGGCACCACCACCATCACTGAATAATAACTGCAATTGTTTAGTGGTCATAAATTTCCTTTTGCTTTTCCTAGCTAGGAAAATGTAGTATTCTCTAATTTCCATCACAGCCTAAAACTGGAAGAAAAGAAGTTTCTCCTTATTGACAGCTGGGATAAAGACTGAAGAAAAGAGTTAGTAATTTGGGTTATATTCTCTACTGAAGGCACAGAATGCTATACCTGTTTAAACTGACAGCCAATCTACGGTGAGTACTTTTTATTCATTTATTTCTCTGTTTCCATTGTCATTGGGTTTTTTAAAAATATGATCAATAGGGAATATGGCTACCTTTGCTTTTCTTGCTTTGGTTTTGACTGTGGCACTCTAACTTGGCACGGCTTTCCCTGGCCTCCCAATAACTAATTTTTCCTTAGTGCTACTCCAACAGTTTTTCTTGACTTTCCTGGCAAAAGAATAACCACAGTGATCCCTTCTGAATGCTCTTCTAGACACATAGCCAGAAATCCAGGCCTTCCTATTCTTTGCCAATTTCTCTCCTCCCCCCCCCCCCCCCCGCCTTCTAAGCAGGTCTCACTCACCAGTGGATTCCCCACAGTGCTGTTAAGGATCTTGGGATGCTTCCAAGTAGGCAGGTCAACTTCCTTGCACACTTGTCAAGACGTCATCTTTTCTGTCACATCTGTGGTGACTTTGTGAGAGGAGTAGGGTGCTGACCAATGCATAAAACAGTACTGGGCATGATGCTTGAAAGACCAGCAGACTATGGCTATTGTGTTTGCAATCTATAGTTGATCTTAAGGGTGGCGCAAAGGAATCAGAAGAGAATCAAATGACTTCACAAAGCCACTGGGTGAATCACATTATTTTCTCTTCTTAAAAAAAGGAAAGAAAAGAAAGAAAGAAAGAAAGAGGAATTCTGGAAGGAAGCCCAGCTGAAATTGTGCCAATAATGTCTTCATCTTTGTACCCTATTACACAGTATTTACAAATACTGAATTAATACTTGCCCTTGGTGAGTGGCAGACTAACACCAATAAAACTGAGCTGTAAGAAGTAATGGGGAAAAAATTAATTTTGTTTGAAAGTGGGGTGGGGGGTGGGAGAAATAGATAAATGCAAGTATTAAACATTAATTTAATTTAAGCATTGCAATGAATTATATTAACTGCTTTATCACACTAGGGGGCAAACAAGATTTAAACGAGAGTTAAACAGGAAATGCCCTATGTTTATCACAGGACATGTCTTGTTTAAATTTTGTTTGCCCCCTAGTGTGATAAAGCAGTAAGTTCCAGAAAGTAAGAGTTTCAGAGATTTAAAAATTGAGAATTTAAGGAGGGAAAGTGTTTTAATATATGTATGAAATGATGTTATGACTATCATGTTTAAAGTATGTAAGATATGAGGAAATGGATGTATGGATGTAAGAAGTGTAAGAATATTGATGAGAAATGTTTTGTTATTGTTGGACAATATTTTATGTTGGAATAAGAAAAAAAGAATATTTTTCAAACAAATAAATAAATGAAAAACAGTAAATTCATTTAATACATAAAATACTTCAGAGCCTGGGATATCTTTTCAAAGGGAATTGGTTACAGCAGGTTTAGTTCCAAAGCCTCCAAACAGTTAGTTGCTATTATAGTTACAATCTAAAAAGTAGCTCTTCACCTAACCATCTCTTAAAAAGTATGTATAACCACTGCTTTTAGCTACTTTGTCAATCTAAATGCTACAAGCTCCTGATCCCTGCTTCCCAGCACCAACACCAGAGTATGAGGCAGCAACACATGGCACAATGCGAACCAACACTTGAACCATATGCTATTCCTTCTCCATGATAGGCTGCATTCCTATAAATATAAAAGGAACAAAAATGTACTGTAAAAGAGTACACTTACTCCTCATTAAATCACAATCATAACAGTATTATCTCCTTGTTACTGGGGAAAAAAAATTATTTATGTTATTTCTTTTCATATAGTTATTTGTAACTAGTTACTTCCATTTTCTGCTTCTGGTCACAGGTGTCAAGTATATAGATTTTGAGAGCCAGCATGGTGTAGTAGTTTGAGCACTGGACTATGACTCTAAAGACCAGGGTTTGAATCCCTCCTTAGCCATGGAAACCCATTGGATGACCTTGGGCATGTCACACTCTCTCAAGGCACTCTCTCAAGGCAAGCCCCACTGAAATTAAGGCAAGAGGCACAAGAGCCTAGGTGTCTATGATGATATTATGGTACTGCACCAATTCCATTCATTTCTGCAAACCCACCAAGTGGGGTAAAAGCCAGCAAGGCGTAGCGGTCTGAGTGTTAGACTATGACTTTGGAGACCAGAGTTTGATTCCCAGCTCAGCCATGGAAACCCATTGGGTGACCTTGGGCATGTTACACTCTCTCAGCCCCACAGGAAGGCAAAGACAGCCCCCCTCTGAAGAAATCATGCCAAGAAAACCCTGTGATAGTTTTTCCCTTAGGGCTGCCATAAGTCAGAAATGACTCGAAGGCACAGAACGACAATAAAAATTGCACCATGGGCCCTTACACTCTACCCAATTATAGCATTATAATTCTATCTTAACATAGGCTACATTCTATGGAATCAGGGCATTTGCTCTTTAAGAGAATCATTTATAACTCTCATTCAGAGATTTCTATTGCCTCCCCACTAGAACTAAAGCTATGATTCCATGACACTTAAACTTGAATCATAGCTTTATAATTGTAGTATTAAAGGTCTTTACATCTAGCACCCAGATCCATTAGGAACTGACTGTGTCAGGGGAAAAGATTCTAATCTAGTTTAGTCTTCTTCGCTAATACACTATTTTACAGTATTTTATTTATTTATTTATTTGCTTTTATTTTTACTTGCAGAGCTTTTTTACTTGGACTTTTGCCTGTCTGCATTTTCAAATGGCAGAATCTTAAGAGAGCTGTACCACCTATTTAAGGGGGAAAATGTTTGAGGGGCCCTGTCACTTCTCCAGCAATGCCTGTCATTTTCACCAGGCAAAAATGGCAATCAAACAATGTTGAGCCTCACTTTTGATCCTCTTAATTATTGCTGAACATATAACAGCTGTGACCCTAGGAAAGTCTGGAAGCTATTGTTTCAAAGTTAAATGTCATTATATACCCTTGACTGAACAGCAATGTGGTGGCCTACAACCATAAGGACTGTGCTTCATTACCCACCAAATGAGCCATTGGCTGCTGGTAATTGATCATCTCTGAGTGGTTATTGCTTAAATATTTCATTTATTTCTCTGACACTCTTTGCAGCTGCAACTTGCTAGGCCATAGGGCTTGGACGGGAAAGCAATTTTATGACATCAGCACCAGAGCAAGCTGTCTCTCAGTCTCCTTCTTCATTTTATGTTTTGAGGATCTAATAAATAGGAGGTCTACGAGGTGCATCTTTCATCCCTCCTCGGTAAGAGCTCCTTGAACATCCTTTTTTGGTTAAGCTATAAACTTTTTCTTATTACAAGAGTCTGCCTGTGTGCCTCTTTCTGGGGTTCTGTGGAGCCAATCACAAATGAACACTGCAAACAAAATCACAATTTAAGCCCAGAATAACAATACATCATATTACACAATAAACTGAACACATATCCAATGTCCTTAAAGTTTCATGCATCCAATGAGGTGCCAATGCAGGACTTGATTGCACGATTCTTCTACACAGACTGCTCAGGAGTATTATAACTAATCTTGAAGGAAAATGTTAAAGCCCTAAATAAAAGATGCAAAATAGGTGGAAATGTGTAACAGAAATTCTAGTGTAAGGAATTTGTTCTTCTGTCCCCTCCTTAACACATAATTGAAAATCCTACTTTCTTATTGCTTTATGGGATTTCCCAATGAATGCTTTGTTGCTGGAGCATTCCTGGTTATCCCTGGATAAGTCCTCCCTAATCGTGACATCGTGGGAATTTTTTTGTTGCAATTGCATGACTGTCCTGAGAAAATCCTGTTTTAAAACCCCAATTTTCCTTGTGTGATAAAGGAGCCTTGGTGACACAGAGGTTAAATGCCAGTACTACAGGCACAATGTTGTGAGTTTGATCCCAGAGGGCTCCAGGTTGACTCAGCCTTCCATTCTTTCATAGATCAGTAAAATGAGTACCCAGATTGTTGGGGGCAATTGGCTTACAGATTATAAACCGCTCAGAGTGCACAGTTCACTATGAAGCATTATAGAAATGTAAATGTCATTGCTATTGTTAAATGGAAGTAAATAAATAAAAAAGTGTTCACCATCCTTGCATTGAGTGCGAGATGTCTTCACCCCTCAAAGTTTAGGAAACCTTTTTTTGAGATTAAAATTTCTAAAGTAAATTTTTAGCTTTTAAAAGTAGTCCTACCAAAGGCTCTAAAATACTGTATTGCATGGGTTGTTGAATGTGACCCAAGGGCTTGCAGCTGGTCATTCCTCATCAAACAAAGAGGCTATCTAGCACAGCAGCCCCTTAGTTGGATTCTTTGGTAGATATATAAATAAAAAGAATGCCAAGCCATCAAGCAAATCAGGTCCTAAGAACTACTGTGAATTTTGAATACCAAACCATCTCCCTGGGCTGTATTGTCAACTGTGATTATATCAACAGCTCACACTAGTTAGATTGCCTTTTTCATTTGCAGTAAACCAAGATAATACCTGCTATGTTAAGATATGCAAAACTGCCAATTTTTTTCTTTTAAAACTCCCCACAAAACTTTGAACATGAACCTCTGAGGGGAACACTCAAGAGACTGAAGCTTTAATCTTTTAAATAACTAGCTGGTTGACTAAGAGACATAATTATAACCTCTTTGTCAGTAGGGAATCCCAATTTCTTGTTTCTTAGCAGTAAAGCTGTTACACTCTAAGTCAGGGTTCTTCAGACGGGCACTTTGGGCCAGCTTGGTGGGGGGGGTTGTCAGGGCATAGCGTCTCCACGGCATCATGGCAGTCCTCCAATGCTGCGTCTGGACGATGCAGCGCCAAAGGAGTGCCATACAGCTGCGGTGCCATGGCTATCATGCCCTTTCCAGGGTGCAAAAAGGAGCTACTTTTTGCAGCTCCTTTTCACACCCTGGAAAGGCCAGGTTGAAGCCATGGCATGCGGTTGCCGCAGTCCTGATCTGGCTGAAAAAGGGGTGGTCTGCATAACCCCTCAGAATGTCAACCTATACCTCTAAAAAGCTTGGTTAGAAAAGTATAAGTAGCCATGCTTCTCTGCACTTTCAACTTTGGTTCACTCTTTTGCTGGAGCTAGGCTGGCCACATGTGTCCTGCATCTTTACCACCTGTGACACTGACAACAATAGAAAAGGAAAAGGTGCTTCATTAGTAGGTATAGATTGCTGTGGAATTATCATGACGTTTAAAGATGCTGCTTTAGCAGCAGCTAACTTTTTCCAGTGTTTAGAAGGTGGGGTGGAAGCACAATGTGGAGAAAAGACTAGAGAAGGGATGCAGAAAAAATGTGGATGCTTCATTCCCCAATTTTTGATAGAGTTAAAGGTAAAGAACAAATCACTGCTTTGCATTCTAGTGATACTACCTGACAGCACTTCTTGGCCGACTATGTTGTGAATATATTTGGGCGTCGCCAAAGAAAACTGCCAAAAACTGATTTACTTTCTCTTTGACATCAGTTATGTAAGCTGCTGAACAATTTTTCCAATGCCTTGTTTTACCCTTAGGCAGTCTGGCTGCATTATGTTGTCTTCTTAGGGGTAATGGCTATGGTAATATAGAAGCACAGGTATGATTCATCTGACAGCTGACTGACAACCAGCCTTGTCTGAATTTGCCAAAGGAATGCTGAGCCCCAGCCCGGCATAAATTGGCCATCTTGATTGCACTTCCCCAAGCTATGTGTGGGAATTCTGATGATAAAAACAGCACCCTTACTACATGCCCAGAGGTCCTCCAAATCTTCAGTGAGTGTGCATAGGTGACTCTGATTTTGGGAAGAATACGCATGTGCTTTCATAATGCTTGGGGTATGGAGGTTACAGATCACATCAAAGCTGTGGACTTCTGCTTTGGGAATCCATGCTGCTACTGGAGTTGGCTGTTTAAGGGGATCCCTCCCTTGGACTAGGATTTCCATTCTTACTGAATGTTCTCTGTATATACTAGGACTGGCCTCACTACACAGTAGTGTCTCAGGTGCAGAACTGTTTATGGGGCAGACCAAAGTCAAAGATGTTTCCTGTGGTATCACTCATAAGGAGGCATAATCTCTATCACTGACACACCACCACAGGCATCCAGTATGGCTCAGCATAGCGCAGGAATTCACATGTTAACCTACCCTACAACTGGCCATTCACAGATTACAGATCCCTGGCCTTAATGTAGAGCCACTAAAGTACATTCCCTGCATGGTCATTTGGTTCTGGAGGAGAGTGGGTGGGGATGCACCCTACTGTACCTTTATCCAGGTTCAACATAATTGCATTCTCCACTGAAGTCCTTTGGAAATATGAGCAGGTGATGCAATAATTTTCATCTACCATAACCAAATGCTTCTCCATTCTGCCTCCCTGCTCTCCACAAGGCACAGAAGGGCCATTGGCAAGTGCAGCAGTGATTGCAGCAAGCACTTTAATGGAATCTATTCACTGATCCAATGCAAAAACAAATTACCAACCAAATTAAATGGTAAGTTGGAATGCGGCCTTGGTGCAAAAAAACAGACCTGAATTTGAAAGCTGCCTTGAAATCCATTATCCCTCAGGAAAGAGCATGAGGGTCAGTCCCGAGTCCTCACTTTCTGTGTCCGAGGCAAGCCACAATGATATTAAGGCAAGAGGCACAAGGTGTCTATGATGATATTATAGTATTGCAACCAATCCCATTTATTTCTGCACACCCACCCAAGTGGGTAAGAGCCAGCAAAGCATAGCAGTCTTAAGACTACGACTTTGAAGACCAGAGTTTGATTCCCAGCTCAGCCATAGAATTCCACTCTCAGCCTCCAGGAAGGCAATGGCAAACCTCCTCTGAACAAATCTTGCCAAGAAAACCCCATGATAGGTTTGCCAAAAGGTCACCATAAGTCAGAAATGACTTTAAGGCACACAACAACATAACAAGTAGGGCGATGCACCTATCCTTCTAAAAAAATAAATAAAAAAGAAAGAAAATGGCCATAGGGGTTTCTTGTATGATTTCTGTCCTTACATTTGAACCTCTTGCCAGAAAGACAAAGGACTTTATCAGATATGACTTGAAAAGTGGAATTAGAGCAGAATGGTAGCATGTATGATACCTGATCATATGACACCATGTCTGTCCAGCAGTTGGTCTGTAGTCCACCCATTGCTGGAGAACTCTCTCTCATTGACAGGCAAAACCTGCTTTTGAACAGTTGATTCAAGTGTGGTAAGTTCCTTCCAAAGCAAATCTGTTATACAGGCATTCACATAGTATGAGTGGATGAGATCATACTTTTCTTTTCTTTTCCCCCAGTTTCATTTCTATATTTGTTTTTACTTAATGGTTTGCCATGGTCATGCAATCGTACTAAAAATAAAAAATAAACAGAGACTGGAAGGCATGTTGTGAAGGGGTTGGGGGAGGAAAGTGGAGCTATTAAGACCAGAGTGATGAAGGCAGAGGCTGGGACAGAGGTGGCACCATGACTATTTGAAAGAGCTCTGCAATAACAACTGTCCCAAAAACTGGTATGTTTGTATTTCCTAGATTAATATGATTGTGGCAATTTATGAGCCTGGTATGATAAAGTCCTTCGAGCTCAACAAAAGGATATACTTTTAATGCAAACAATTCCTACCATACTGGGTTTAATTCTGACCATCAAACAGCAGCCTCAATGGGGGGAAAAAAACTTGTAGAACCCCCTAAAATGTTCCAGTTTCACCTTCACAAACACTTCAGCTCACCATCCATCCTTTTTGCTCCATTACGGCTGCTATCAAAGCAGATGGATCTGCTGGCCTGATCTTTGGTGCCCTGTAACACCCACACTAGAAATGGCCAGAAGGCACACTAAAATTTTCATCTGAACAAGGCTTGGATGGAACTAGAGAACGAAGAAATTTCCAGCTATTGTTTTGTAAGTGCTTACCGTAGGTTGGCTCTTGTAACGTCTTGTTCAGCTTCTGAACATGCTTTTTGTCTTTCTCACCACAGCTAACCTTGACAGCATATGGCACCATTTACAACTAAAAATTCATATTTTTTGGAGTGTGCAAGAAAGGAATGATTGTCTACCTTTGGACCAGAGATTGATAGGTTATCTTTAAAGAGCATGGATATCATAACTTGCTGAAGTCAGTCCTAACTCATCACAGGAGGAGGATGCTTTATGTCTCCTTCTTATGTTTCAGTGTGAATAATTGTCCTAGGAAGTTAAAATTCCACAGTTGTGACTGAGGCAAAAACACAACAGGGAACCTCTCTTTGGATGGAAGATAATTTTCTTGCCCCTTGGTTCTGGAGGAATTAATCATTCCTAATGGAAACGGATGTAGGGACAGGATGGAATGACTCCCAGACTGGGATAAGATGGAGATGACCCCAAAGTAGTTAATCGGACAGAGTCCTTCATGAGTGGATGCCATGAACACCCAGCAGGGTCCCCACATTATTTCATGAGCAGATTTCTCTTTAGAAGACTCCCACTTCAGATACAGGATGGTGAAACCCAGAGCGTATATATGGTCTAAAGTTACAGCAGTTTAATAATACTTTAAATGCTGTGGTTCATTTTATGGAAACTTGAAAATAATTCCACTCTCTCAAGGTAATTCTATAAGCCTCATCAAATTATAAATCCCAGGATTCAACAGCAGAGAGACCTCACAATTGAAGTGGGATTGAACTGTGATAATGTAGTATAGATTCTATAATTCCAGATGGTCTGGGCTAGAGGAATCCTCTCTTAATCTGAGTTTGTGGTACTTAAATACCAACAAATACCTATTAGATTTCTTCAGGAGAACCTAAGCAAAGGAGGGGAGAGGAGGGCAGGCACAGCACAGGTTTTTCAAGTCAAAAGCTAGTTTCCCAGAGACATGACCAACATGACCAAAATGTGGTTACTGTGTATAGTTAGCGGGGAAGATTGCCTTGCCTCATTTCCCCCCTTCTGTTCTTTCCACTCTGCAGCTGCTCTCTGTATTTATGTTTTTTCACACATCACCTGGGTAACACTCCCTGACTCATATAGCTTCATATGAAAAACAACTCCCCCCCCCCTGCCCCCAGGAAGCAATTTGACCAAGAAGAATTGCTTCAGGCAGACCCGTTTTGCAGGTATCAAATGCTTCTTGTGCTTCTATTTCATTTTGGCCTGGATGACAGACTGCAATGACTCCCCCAGTCTACCCTTCCATGCCAAGTTCTTCCCTGTTGTGTTGTACCTCAGGACTAGAAAAATTCAGAGATCAAGGAAGCAGATTTGATCACTGCAGCCTTTGGATTTGTCCGTTTGGGGGGTCTGCAGGAATGGAAGTAGCACCAGGTTTTGCCTTTAACCTTGCTGTAGCTGTAGGTATGTAGGATTCCCAGCAGATTTGGAGATGTGAAGGGATTTCCAGTTTACAGCTGGTCAGACAGAATGAACTGCTGACTGGGGGAAAAATGGCATCTAGCTGAATGAACCCACATCTTTCTTCAGCACATTTCAATCTGTACAGATCTCTTGTCTGCAAAGGTAATGGCTCAAAAAAGTACATTTTGTACTTTTGCCTCTAGCCGTGCTGGCTGAAGGGTTCTGTGACTTGTGGTCCAGCCAAGTAACTTTCCCAGGCTCCAGTCTGGGTCTGGTCTACATGGGGATAATGAAGATCTCAAGCAATGGGCTTGGTTGGGTTGAGTGGCAGGGAGCTTATCCCTTCTCATGATCATGGTCTAAACATGGTTGTGCTGTTCTTAACTGCTGTGTTTGGTATGTGTGTTTTAATGCAGGATTGTGGGACATTGTACTTGGGTCTGATAGAATCACAGAGAGACTTCAAGGGCCACCAGGTCCAACCCTTTGCCATGCAGGAGGGGTAGGACCTGGGAAGCCAGTTAATTTTGAATTGCTGACAAATGTCTTTTGTAATGAATGTTTTGCTTGAACTCTAAATGTATGGTGTAACAGAAAAGAAAAACTTCATGCCTGACAACAGTTCTGTACTGTGATCTACTCTGCTCACTGAATAAAGCTTTCCTGAATCTACTGAAGATTTGTGTTCCTGGAGTGGAATTAGGAGTTTAATTGCACTCAGAATAAAGTGATTTATCCCTGACGGGATACAGTTGCATTTGGGGTTAAATGTGGGTATTTTTGCATGTAAAATTGCAGCCACTGCTGTCGGGTGGCTGCAACAAGAGTCCTAGTGCACTCAACCGGTCACTTTGCAAAAACTGAAAGTTCCTGGAACCCAGATTGTAGTTTCCTAGTGTCAGTGGTGGCAATTTTACATGCAATAATACCCACATGTTTCAGGTCTTTTTCTCCATGCAATCATCTCCTTAGACTGTACATTACATCCGCACAGTATGGCCCTCTCTCTTTGGGAAAGACTCTGTTGATTGTATTGTGTCTGGAATGGCTTATGCACACCACACACTCACCACCTGATGCTGCAGTTATTGTGCAATGAACATCTATTTTGGGTCTACCCCACTCACTCCCATGCCAGCATTCTCTAAAGATTTCAGCCACAGATAATAATAATAATAATAATAATAATAATAATATTTTATTTGTATACCGCCCTTCCTGCGATCAGGGCGGTGAACATACAAAAATTATACATATACAAAAGTTAAAACAATAATTAAAACAGAATAACAATAACATAATAACAATATCACAGTGTCATCCCAGGATAGAGATGTTCCAACCCAATCCTAAGGTGGGAAGATGGCATCAGGGGAATCAGGGGTAAGCTGAGTCAAACAGATGTGTTTTCAACCCCTTCTTAAATTGAGTTAAGGAGGCAGCCAGACGAAGCTCCGTAGGTAATGCGTTCCAGAGGTTCGGGGCAACAGAAGAGTACGCCCTCTTCCTAGTAGATGTCAATCTGGCCTCTGGAACATTGAGCAGTGATTGCCCAGTTGATCTAAGTGTGCGGGGCGGACTATATGAGGAGAGACGGTCCTTCAGGTGCTCTGGGCCCAAGCCATTTAGGGCTTTATAGGTGATAACCAGCACTTTGTACTGGGCCCGGAAGCGAATAGGCAGCCAGTGAAGATCTTTCAATATTGGTGTTATGTGGGCGGCCCTGGGAGCACCAGTGACCACCCGAGCTGCCATATTCTGGACCAATTGTAGCTTCTGAGTGTGATACAAAGGCTGCCCCATGTAGAGCGCATTGCAGAAGTCCAACCGAGAGGTTACCAGAGCTTGTACTACTGTTTCAAGGTCCCTCCGGTCCAGGTAGGGACGCAGCTGGCGTATCAGCCGAAGCTGAAAGCAGGTGCTCCTGACCGTCGCGTCCACCTGAGGAGTCAGATGGAGCGACGAGTCAAGGAGCACCCCCAGACTGCGTACAGTGTCCTTCACAGGGAGCGTGACCCCGTTCAGGACAGGTGGAACCACCTCCAGACCTGGGCCGGGGGAACCTATCACGAGTACTTCCGTTTTCTCTGGATTCAGGCTGAGTCTGTTTTCCCTCATCCAGTCCATTACCGATTTCAGACAGGCCACGAGAGGAGCGACGCCATCCCTGGTCACTGCATCAGTCGGAGACATAGAGAAAATTATTTGGGTGTCATCAGCGTACTGATAACACCGCGCCCCATGCCTCCGGATGATCTCTCCCAGCGGTTTCATGTAGATTTTAAATAGCATGGGGGACAGAATGGCTCCTTGAGGGACCCCAGAAGTGAGGGCCCTCTTATCGGAGCACACGTCCCCCAGCTGCACCATCTGGAACCTCCCAGAGAGGTAGGACCGGAACCACTGGAGCGCAGTGCCCCCGATTCCCACCTCCGCCAGGCGTTCCAGAAGGATACCATGGTCGATGGTATCGAAAGCCGCTGAGATGTCCAAAAGCACCAACAGGGACACGCTACCCCTGTCAATGCCCAGACGGAGATCATCGACCAGGGCGACCATGGCAGTCTCAACTCTGTAGCCCGCCCGAAAACTGGTTTGAAATGGATCTAGAAAATCCGTTTCATCCAAGATCGATTGAAGTTGGAGTACAACCGCCCTCTCGATCGCCTTCCCCAAAAATGGCAGCAGCGAAACAGGCCGATAATTACTATGATCCAGGGGGTCGAGGGAGGGCTTTTTCAGAATAGGTTTTATAGTGGCCAATTTAAGATTATTGGGGAACTGCCCTTCCCTCAGAGATGAATTAATAATCCGGTGTAACAATGAAGTTACAACCGGTCCCCCCTGTGCTACTAGCCATGAGGGACAGGGATCGAGAGAGCAGGTTGTCTTCCTGAGACTTCGAGGGATCTTGTCCACATCCTCGGTACTAACCGACTCAAACTGATCCAGTACAACAGAGTCCACGGAAGCTCTGGAGGCCTCTATTCTGGATTCTGCTTCAATTCTGGTTTCAAGACCTTCGCTTATTCGAGAGATTTTATCCGCGAAGAAGTTGTTAAATTGGTCGCAGCAGGCCTTAGTGGGTTCAAGGATCTGGTTCGGGGCAGGAGGGAGCTGAGTTAGCTCCCTCACTACCCTGAACAACTCTGCTGGACGCGACTCCGCGGACGCGATACGAGCAGCAAAGAACGAATTCTTAGCTGCTTGTATCGCCTCTCCATAGTCCTCCAAAAGGTGGTCTAGGAGAGCCTTGTCGGATAAGCGCTGGTGTCTCCGCCAGGCATACTCTAGCCGTCGCAGAACCCGCTTCCTTGCCCGGAAATCTTCCGTATACCAGGGCTTTTTTTTGGAAGCAGGCCTGAGAGGGCGCTTGGGAGCGATACTGTGTATAGCCCTGGAGAGATCCGTGTCCCAGGTGTTAACTAGGGCATCAACAGTATCGCCGTCATTTCCAACCATATACCCCTCTAGGGCTTCTTGGAACCTATCACGTTCCATCAGCCTTCGAGGGTGGACCATTCGAATAGGTCCGCCACCCCCGGGGGGGATCTGGGTTGATGCCTTGATGCGCGCCTCCACCAGGAAATGATCCGTCCATGACAGGGCGGAGATGTTGGAAATTTCCGCCCACGGATTCTCCAAGTCCGTACAGAAAACCAAATCAAGCGTATTACCCGCAAAATGCGTGGGACCCGTGACAAGCTGAGACAGGCCCATGGCTGTCATGGTCTCCATGAATTCCCGAGCTGCACCAGATGGAACATTGTTGGCCGCGAAGGGGATGTTGAAGTCTCCCAGGACTAAAAGCCTGGGGGACTCCAACACCAGCTCCGAGACCAACTGTGTCAGCTCGTTAAGGGAGTCTGTTAGCGCACGGGGTGGCCGGTAGACCAACAGAATCCCTAGACTGTCCCTAGCCTTCAGGGTCAGGTAAATGCACTCGATATAGGTAGTCTGACGAACTTGGTTCCTACGTAGAGACAGGGTGTTTTTATGCACCAAGGCAACACCCCCCCCCCCCGCCCACCTAACCTGTTCTGGTCCTTCACCAAGTACTCGGAAGGGAGGACCTGAGCCCACACAGCGTCACCTTCAGGCCCAAGCCAGGTCTCGGTTATGCACGCCAGGTCACAGTTGTTATCTTCGATTAGATCATGTATAATGTGGGTTTTGTTCTTAATGGACCTGGCGTTACACAGGAGCAGAGACAGGGTTTGTGGTACGGCTGGAGTGACCCTCAGACCCCTTTGGTTAGGAGTGGGACTGGAAGGAGAGATAGATATTAAGCATCGATCCCGCCTTCCCCTGTAACGCTGGTCCCTACTCCTACCGTCATGCCTCCTCCTGCCCCACACAACCCGTATCGGGGCCTCTGTCTTATCGGGCCCAGCTGCCATATCTTCCCCAATCAGTCCGCAATCAGATGCTGGTGAAATGTCAGGAATAAACTCTTCCAGAACATGGCCACAAAAACTAATTTTTATTTTTAATTTTGTGGGCTCTTCCAGACTAATGTGAAGAAGCTCTTCATCTGTTTCCAGTTGGTTCCGCTTTATGTGGCCTCCAAATCAATACAGTCATGCCATTTTTAAAAAATTTCTGTAAAAAGATTTGTTGTGGCACCAGCGCTCTCTGACAGAGAAGGTTAAATATCTCACAAACCTACATATCCCAGAAGTCCATAGCATTGAAGCTTGACAGTTAAAGCAGTGTCAAATTGCATTAATTCTGCAGTGTAGATACAGCTCTTGTTTGGTTATTAAAAAACAAAACAAAACTGACACCTACAGCAAAACCCACAGCCAACAACAGTAGCATTTATTCTGTCTGGAGGACCCCCTTGTTGCTATTCAGATATATTGTGGATAACTGAGGTGAATGAATGATTCATGACAAACTAAACTGGTCTGCTATATTTTATTGCATTTTTAGTGACTGATCTGTTTCTCCACTTATTGTACAGTATAAGTATTCCATAAGACTTTCTCTTGATGTTTTACAGTGTAATTCAAAATGTCTGGAGAGCTGAGTTGCATAATTTTCATCATGAGGATTAGATAATGTTTTCACTTGCTATGCTTTTTGTGAATGCACATGCGCACACCCGCATGCCCACATGATTCATGTTTGCTTTTTCCACCAAGATAAGAAGGAAATATGCGGGGGGAAAAATATAGGTGAACTTGTATTGGACTTACTGTTCCTCTTGTATAAACAAATACTAAATCCATATAAATAAGTAAACCAACATAAACACACACAGGCGGAATTTGTCAAATAAGTGATCTGCAAGAATGATTAAGCAATTTGTTCCTCTCTGTACTACTAATATAGAGTATTAAAGGGAAATTATTATCTGCTCCTTTTCATGGCCTCTGTAAAATGAAAGACATCAGCAATTATCATTATCATATCATCAAAGTTGAAGTGTTTTCTTTCTTATGGTTCTCCAAGCTTGAATAAAACTGCATCATTCAAAACATTAAAATCTGGGGTAATTTCCATGTATCTGTCATTCAGTAGCATTCTATAGCAAGCATTCACAGAAGACATGATTCTGAAACCTCCTGAAACAAACTTAGCTCTTGTGAAGGTATGTTTGGAAAGCAGCTACCTGTCTGCTGAATAGCAAGGGCATTCAAATTTGGAAGGGAGGGACACTGTGAATTTCTTCTGCCTTTTGCTAGGGGACAGCTTATTTACATTGATGCAAACTTCAACTTTGGATGCAGGAGATGCATCCTTTGCTTACCTCCTTGTGAGGTAGAATAGGATCACTATGGAGTTTATCAGACGGGAAGAATTTCTCTTTATTTCAAATGGAGCCAACTGGAGCCAATTCGAATTCACGTGAATTCACTAGTTTAGCGAATTTTTCATGAATTCCAGTTGCGTTCGGAATTCATTCAGAATGACTTCCCATTGCCTGAAAATGACTTCCCATTGCCCAAAATTGCGTGAGATGCTTTAATACACAATAACGCAAAACCCATGATTGCGTTCAGAATGACTTCCCTTTTGCCCAAAATTGCATGAGATACTTTAATATGCAATCATGTGAAACCCCATGATTGCGTTTGGAATGCCATTAGATTATACTTCCAATTTCCATCGTCTGATAAACTCCTATGCTATGAAGAAGCAAAGTATGCTTAGCCTGGAGAAGAGGCAATTAAAAGATAAGCTTTCATATTGTTGCTAACTGCCGTCAAATCAACTTTGACTTATGGCACCCCTACAAATGAGAAATCTCCAAGTCACTAAGTCATCAACAGCCCTGATCAGGTCTTGCAGACTCAGGGCTGTGACTTCCTTGGTTAAATCCATATATCTGTAATGCAGTCTTATTTTTTCCAATTGCCTTTTACCTTGCCGAACATTACAGGTTTTCTAGGGAGTCATGTCTTCTCATGATATGGCCATAACAGTTTCAGTTAGTCATATTGGCTTCTTGGGAGAGTTCAGGCTTGATTTGCTCAAGGAACTATTGATTTGCCTTTTTAGCAGTTCTCCAACACCACATTTCAAATGAGTTGATTTTCTTCCTAACACCTTTCTTCACTGTCTGGATTTCACAGCCCTACAGAGAAATGGGAAATACAGTATGATGGCAGGGACAATCCTAACTTTAGTATTCAATTATAGATCTGGACACTTCGGGATCTTGTCTAGTCCTTTCATAGCTGTCCTTCAAAGTCCTAGTATTCTCATGATTTCTTGACTGCACTCTCCATTCTAATTAATGACTGAGTCAAGGTATAGAAAATCTTGAAGTCCTTCAAGGTCTTTATTCTCTGCTTTAAAGTTATGTAAATCATCTGTAATCATTATTTTTGTCTTCTTAATGTCCTGCTGTAAACCTGCCTTTGCATTTTTTCCTTCACTTTCTTCAGTAATTGTTCCAAGTCTTTGGTATCTTCTGCAAGTAGTATGGTGTTGTCTGCATATCTTATATTGCTGATATTTCTTCCTCCAATTTTTATGACTCCTTACTCTGAATGTAATCTTCCTTACGTATGGTATGTTCAGTGTATAAATTAAAAAGATATGGTGATAAAATGAAGCCTTGCCTAACTCCCTTGCCAACTGGAAACCTTTCAATTTCTCTGTATTCTGCCCTAACAGTAGCCTCTAGTCCTGAGTACAGACTACACACCAGGCCAGTCCAATGATGTGACACACCCATTTCTCTAAGAGCAAGCCACAGTTTTTCATGGTCTACACAAACAAAGGCTTTTCCAATCTATAAAGCACAGGCTGATTTTCTTCTGAAATTCTTTGGTGTGCTCCATTATCCTACATACATTTGCAGTATGATCCCTAGTGCCTCTTCCTTTCCTAAACCCAGCTTGGACACCTGACATTTTTCACTCCATATATGGTGAAAGTCTTTGCTGTAGAATTTTGAACATAATTTCGCTTGCAAGAGAGATTGATTCAATGACCCTGTGGTTGCTGCAATCTCTGGTGTCCCCTTTCATTGGGACTGGAATGTATATTGAGCTTTTCCAATCTTTGGGCCATTCTTTTGTTTTCCATATTTTTGTAAGGTTTTTGTAGTACTAGAACAGATTCCCTCTGTGGCTACTTAATAATTCAGTTTAAAAGCCATGATTCCAGTTGTGGGAGAGGGATTGTCAGTTGTGGGAGAGGGATTTAAAATTCTCAGTCAAGGATATTAAACAAAACATATAATTAGACCAATGGGATAGTGGAACAAAAGATTAAAATACACTCTGAGTTATGACCTAAAGGAAAATTTCTACAAGATGCAGAATAAGTGGCATTTCATGCCTGTTAAATTAGCTAAAATGCACAAAGGAGTCCCCGACAAGTGCTGGAAGTATAAATATGCCAAAATGTTTTGGGAAAAAAAATACATAAGTTGGTGTTAAAAGTCTTTAACTGCAAAGAAAGACTAGATTCAAAACTATATCTATTGAGTATGTGTGAGAATGAAGTTTTAGAAAATAAACACAGGAAGTTTTTATACTATATGACTACAGTGGCATGGATTTTATATGCTAGTAGAAGGAAGAAAAATGAATGTTTGGACAGAAGAATGGTTACACAAATTGCTAGATTTTGTTCAAATAGACAAGCTTACTTGTACACTAAGAGGGAAGTCTTGGAAGAAAAGTAAGAGACTGAGAGCCTTTGATAATTTTTATAAATATGATAGCCCTGTTCAAATATTTGAAGAGATGTCATATTGAGGAGGGAGCAAGTTTGTTTTCTGCTGCTGCAGAGACTAGAACACGGAACAATGGATGCAAACTGCAGGAAAAGAGATTCCACCTCAATATTGGGAGGAACTTCCTGACAGTAAGGGCTGTTCGACGGTGGAACACACTCCCTCGGAGTGTAGTGGAGTCTCCTTCCTTGGAGGTCTTTAAGTAGAGGCTGGATGGCCATCTGTCAGGGATGCTTTGATTGGGAATTCCTGCATGACAGGGGGTGGACTGGATAGCTCTTGTGGTCTCTTCCAACTCTATGATTCTATAATTCTAAAGAGAGAATGGGGTGGGGGGGTAAAGATGTATTAGAATTAGTATAAAGACAAATTACTTCTCGAGAGAGATAATGTAGGGGAATTTCATCTGATTTTTTAAAAAGATTCTCTTTATTTCACAAATATACAATCTTACACAACACATCTACAAAAAAATGTAACCCAAGCTATCATAGCTTAACAATCAGTCACACAACTCAGACATTTTCCTGGACATTAAAAAACTAAAAAGTAACATATAAAGAGTTTCTTCCTCTATTCCTTTCTTAGGTATTGTAACTCATCTTCATCAACTTACTTATTCTTTTTTGAATATATATCTCACCTTATACAAATGGAATCTTACTCTTATATAGTCCTCTATCCTATATTTTGTAATGTCTTGCTCAAACATGAATCCATCATCTCAACAGTTGTTTCTTTTGAAACCAGCTTTGCAAATTATTTGGTTAGCTTGGCGAAGTTATCTTGCTATATAGGTTATAAGCATGAAATTGCATAGTATTTTTTCACCTTTCCCCAGTCTTTTTCAAACCTTTCCACAGGGGCATTCCTAAGCAGAAGTTTTAGTTTGTCATTTTGCATTAGTTCAAATATCTTTAATTCCCATTCCAATATATTGGGGATTCCCTCATTTTTCCAATGTTTGGCATAAACCACCCTTGCTGCTGTAATCATTAGAACAGGATCTTACAATATTTTTTCTATGCTATCATTAAATGAATTTAATATAAAGATTTTCAGTTTCAATTCCAAATTAATTTGTAAGATGCTGACAATTATTTTTCATATTTGTGTCCAATACTTTTTAGCCTCTGTGCAATTCCACCATATGTGGAGCATAGTACCTCTTTGTTTATTACATTTCTAGCACCTGTCGGAAGTATTTTTGTAAATTTTGTTTAATCTACTCAGTGTTAAATACCAGCAGTACTGGATTTTATAGTAATTTTCCTTTAGATCTGCAGAGAGTGTATATCTTATCCTCTTATTCCAGTTTAGTTCCCAGTCCTTCAGCGGGATGCTTTCTCCCAAGTCTTGGGATCATCTGACCATATGTTCTTTTATTGTTTCTTCCTCCATATCCAATTGACATATTACTTTATAGATCTTTGATATTTGCTCTTCAAGTATCAGCACTTTTTCTAAAACTGATTGATCCATTGTAAATCCATATAATTTGTTATCCATTGTATATTTTTCTTTAATTTGGTGATATTGAAACCAATTTACTTTATATCTTACATTGTTCAACTCGTCCAGAGTTTTCAGATTGACATTATTCCCTGTCTTCCTTAAAATATCTGCATATCTTAGCCATTCTTTTTCCTTATTCATTTCCATTCTATAGAAGGCTTCTACAGTACTGGTGAGGCCCACATAGGAATGTTTCTATTTATATGAAATTTATATTTGATCCAAACTCTGTATAATGATTTTCTTATGGCATAATTACAGAATTCTTGATTGATCTTCTTCTTCCCATAAAATAAGTAAGTGTGCCAACTGAATCTATTGTTGATCGCTTCTAAGTTCAGCAATTTTCTATTCTTCAAGGTCATCCATTCCCTAAGCCACTTAAGGCAGCATAGTATAATTTTAAATCTGTTAGTCCTAGACTACCTCTGGAGGTGTCATCTTTCAGCAGTTTCATTTTAATTCGTGGCTTTTTTACCCACCCATATTAACTTTGATATATCTTTTTTCCTATTCCTAAAATGGCTTTTCATTTGTCAAGACTGGAATATTTTGAAAAAGCTAAAGAATCCTTGGTAAGACTGACATTTTCACTGTTGCCAGTCTCTCCATCAATGATATTTTCAGTTTATTCCATCTTATTAAGTCATCTTTTATTTCTTTCCATATCTTGGCATAGTTATTCTTAAAAAGGTCTATGTTTCTAGTTGTTAAAATTATCCCTAAGTACTTGACAATTTTTTCTAACTTAAGTTTAGAGATAGCCACCAAATCTTTCTTTTTGTATTAAGTTCATTGCTAATAAATTTGTTTTTTCTTTATCGATACAGAATCCAGATATCTGTCCAAAACTGGCTAATTTCTTTAACAGTATTTGCATGTTTTGTATAGGATTGGTGAGATATATCACTATGTCATCTGCATACATTTTCACTTTGAATTCTGGCTTTTAATTTTGACTCCACTGATTTTTTTTTTTTTTGGTCATCTCTGATGTTATTAGCTAGTATTTCTACTGTTACTATAAAAATTGTGGGGAAAGCGGGCATCCTTGCCTCATTCCTTTTTGATCTTGTCCTTTCTCCATTGATTAAGATTTGGGCATGTTGTTCTTTGTACATGGTTCCAATGGCTTTTAGAAAGGTTTCTCCTACTTGCATCTTCAAAACAGCAGTCATGTAATTCCAATCTATGTTAGTGAAAGCCTTCTCAGCATCAAGAAATGTTAACACCACCTTTTTGTCACTTTTCTTTTGATGGTATTATATCTATAATATTACATTGTTCTCCATATATCTTTTTGAGAGGAATCCTGCTTGATCTTAATGTATAAAAGATGCGAGTACTTTTTTAAATCTTTGTGCCATTATCATTGCATATATCTTATAATCAAGGTTTATTAATGAGATTGGCCTAAATCTTACTTTGTCAATTATCTCTTCTTTCTCCTTGAGTATTAATGTAATATTTGCTGACTTCCATGAATATGGGCTCTCCGATCTCATTGCATTATTTATTACTTCTCTTAGCAGTGTTATCATCTGATCCCAGAATTCCTTATAATATCTGGCTGTTAACCCATCCAGTTCTGGTGCTTTCTCGTTCTTAAGTTGACAATTATTATTATTATTATTAACCTTTATTTATATAGCACTGTTAATTTACACAGCACTGTACATACAATCATTTAATTAGACAGTTCCCTGCCCTCATGTTTACAATCTAAAGAGACACGACACAGAAAGAGAAGGGAATGGTGGTGGGGAAGGGGATCGAATCCAGGACTTCTTCACTCCCTTTAAGGCCTGGTCCAAGGCAGTTGAAATGGAGGAAGAGCTCGGCTTCCTAACACATAATTAGGGTGCAGCATCCTGGGGCAGAGAAGGGCACATGCCTGGGAATGCTTCCCTAAACAATATAGTCTTTAACTCAATTTTGAATCTGGTTAGAGAAGTGATGAGGTGGATATGTGGAGAAGAGGTTTCCAGGAGTGAGGGGCAGCAAGTGAGAAGGGACGAATCCAGGACAGGGCAGTAGGAATCCTAGGCTGGGACAGGAGACCTTGACTACCAGAATGGAGGGTGCAAGTAGGAATGTAAGGAGAAAGAAGGTCAGATAAGTACAGAGGGGCCAGTCCATGGAGGGCTTTGAAGGTTAACAACAAGAGCTTGTACTGGATGCGGGAAGGGAAGAGGAGCCCATGAAGGGGGGATAAAAGAGAAGAAACATGGTCAGAGTGGCAAGCGGATGTGATAATACGTGCAGCTGAATGCTGGACAGAAATTAAAGGATGGAGGTGAGAGAGAGGAAGGTGAGAGAGAGGATGGAGGTGAGAGAGAGGAAAATAGTGAAATTTCATCTGGATTGTAAGTGGAAAATTTTGATGGGCTGTGAAAAATCTTGCCAGGATGGAATTCAGAAACTCAATTTGTGTTTAATTGTTATTTTAATATTCTAAATTAACTAGTTCTATATAATTTTGCATGTTACGTTATGTATTGTACAGATAGCCTATTATTTTGATGTGTATGTATAAATGTAATATGTATAGATACAATAAGAATTTTTTTTAAAAAAAAAAATCCTCAGTCAGAGAGCTCTAGTGCCTCTCCAAACTGCAAATCCTGCAGTTCCATAGGATGCAGTTATGGCAGTTAACATGGGATCAGAGGGCTCTAAAGGCACTAAGTCCCTACATGACTAAGGCTGACTCTTGAAAACTGATATTTGAGGTGAAATCACAAACCAACATTTTGTGTAGAGCTTATGTAAATCTTCCCCTGTTTCAGTTAATATTTATTACTTCCATTCATGAAGTATGCATTTATAAAGCCTTTTTTAAAGAAAAAGCTGGGACTTTATTTGTTGGGTTTAAGCTATAGAGCACATAAAGGTATTTTAGATGCAACAGTATAGACACTTCTTAAGAAATTAAATGTTTTCTGCCTAAGAAAGAGTTGGATAGCCTCACCCAGGAAAGAAACAGCCTGGACCTCAAGTTGTTTTTTCTGAAGCTAATATAATTGAAATTTTATTGCCTGGAATTAATCATTCTTATTCTCCTGGGACCCACATGGCCAAGAATAGGCATGACCTCTGCCTGCATGCTATCCTTCTAGATCATCCTAGCAGACAACAAACACAACATCTTGACAGAATGTAGGTGTGTGATTCCAACATCACCTTCCCCCCCCCCCTTCACCTGTGTGGTTTTTAACACCTGCCAGATGAAGAAATCAAAGGAGCTTCAAAAGCTTATATTATATTTGTAAATGTATTTTATGTATTTGTGGTTGTCCCAATAAAAGTATTGCTGTTTTGTGAATTTGGGATGTTATTGTATCTTTCATTCCTGAACTATCTTTTATTTTTGTCTTAAATGTTTTTCACCAATCTATAGACTCTCTGGTAGTGTCCAAAATGACAATTTCTCTCCTTCAGAACCTGGAAAATTTTGAAGATGGTGCTGATTTGGATTGTAATTCCCAGAATTCATCAGCCAGGATAGCCACTGGCCTTATTGGCTGGGGTATTCTGGGAGCTGTAGCCTAAAAACATATTCCTAAACTCTGCAGTCATTGGCTGATATCCTATACAGTTCGGCCTTTTCACCTGAGAGTTTGCCATCTGCAGAAGACAGGACTCTCCAGAAGACAAGCAGTGGATAATGTCTTCACCCAGTGCCTTTGCCCCCTTTCTTTCCTTTTGGCATTTCAGTTCTTTTTGTATTGTCCTTGAAAACATTCATGTAAGCTCCCAATTTATTTAATAACTGTTATACGTTCTTTATACGTACGTTTTACAGTTGATTTGTTTTATAGTGTTGTTTATGTTTGCAGTGTTGCTTTTTTAAAATTCATTTATTTTTTGAAACAGAGTATTTATTTATTTATAAATAAAACTAAACTATATAATAAATTGCAGATACCAAGTTATCAAGAGCCTGGGAAAGTTAATTGCTTTGGACTACAACTCTCTGAAATCCCCAATAGCATGTCCATTGGCTCTGCCCATGGCAAAGAGTGTAAGACCACCTTTTCCCATTACTTGCTCACTTGACCACTTCCCAACCTCAGCTATGTTTCAATAACCTTTTGAAGTTCTTTCAAAGTGTCTGTAAAGAAGGTAGGCAACTGCCATTAGGTTGGGCAAATTGCTCAAGGGCTACAAGTCAAATCTACTGGTCCTGGCCAAAGAGGAAGAGGCAAAGCTTCATAGCCTTTAAACACACACACGAAATAGATAGAATGGGATATTTTTCCCATTTATATTTTATTTGTATATTTTAATTTCACTATAGAATGAAATTTCCCACTCATTATCAACAAATAAAATTGCCCCCATACTTAATCAAATAGCATTTGAAAATATTAATTCATACTCACTACTCATTTATTCATTGCCCACATGTGTGGACTTGATCAAATAGACAAAAAAGATGGGAGCCATAGCAGGATGCTCCTGTCAATATTGCGCAATACTGCAAAGTTGTTCCCACAATGTTGCGTGATATCACAATTATCCCACGATTGTCATGTGAATAAAGAGGAATTCTAGTGCCACTTTTTATTCACAGACACAAGTGGCCAAGGAATATCAGAGTGTGGTCAAAATAACAAAAGGTATTAATGAAGAAAATCAGACAAGTTAAGAGAGACTGTAGGAGTTTGCTTTTGCCTGCGCATACAGAGAACGGCAAGATTCTGCCCCAATTTCTCCACCCCACCCTCCATTGAGTTAAATGAGTACAGACGACTTTTGCACTTTGAACCCAGTTTGCAGCAATTAAAACAGGGACATTTTAAAAGATGCTGAAAAGGTAGGATGATTAAAAAATGAATTAGGACTTTCTGCAATTGCTGTTAGCCCACACTCTACACAATGTGGAGAAAGAAATGCCCTTCAGCAGGGCAATGGGCATCTCTCACCTATGGGTGGTGCCCTTTGGTTAAGCATTAACCTGGATGGTGTTTGGCACTTTGTAATACCTTTTTAACATATTATTTCACCAGTACTTATTAATCAATTATTTTGTTTACATTCCACCTTTCCCCCAAGGACAGAACTCAAGGAAGTTTTCACAATGCATGTAAAACCATGTGAGCCAGAGTGATGTAGTGGTTTCAGCATTGGGCTATTACTCTGGGAGATGAGAGTTTGAATCCCTACTTTGCCATAGAAACCCACCAAAGGACCTCGGGCAAATCACACTCTCTCAGTCTCAGAGGAAGACAAGGGCAAACCCCCTCTGAACAAATCTTGCCAAGAAAACTCCATGATATGTTGCCATTTGTTGGGAATGACTTGTAGATACACACCACCAACAACAAGTAAAACCACATGTGGCTAAAAACATCCAAAAAGTTAAAATTAAAGTAATATTTTTATAGAATAGTCTATAGAATTAAAACCTTGTAGAACATGAATTTAAAAGCATAGGTTAAAAACAGTAGAGTGCTAAAACAGAAAACCCTTCATTTAAAATAATTAGTTTCCAAACACCTTCTGGACTAGAAAAGTCTTCACTTGATAGGGGAAAGCACAGATTATTATTATTATTATTATTATTATTATCCCACTTTTCTGCTGCAGGGCAATCAAAGTGGCTTACATGTTAAAACAGCACCAATATACAGTACATGATACATATGCAATACAATATCTAACACACACACACACACACACACCTTAAAAAAGAATTAAACATAATACAATTAAAATTGATCTGTTAAAATAGAGCACAGCATGGTGGAAACCACTCTTAGTCTCCCTGCTAAAAGAGTTCCAGAGCCTGGGAGTAGTCATGGAGAAGGCCAACATGATTTGAGGCTGCATCAATAGAAGTATAGTGTCTAGATCAAGGGAAGTAATAGTGCCACTCTATTCTGCCTTGGTCAGGCCCCACCTGGAATACTGTGACCATTTCTGGACAACACAATCCAAAAAAGTTGTTGAAAAGTTGGAGCATGTCCAGAGGAGGGCCACAAAAAAGTTGAAGGTTCGGGAAACCATGCCTTATGAGGAAAAACTTAGGGAGCTGAGTATGTTTAGCTTAGAGAAGAGATGGTTAAGGGGTGATATGATAGCCCTGTTTAAGTATTTGAAGGGGTGTCACATTGAGGATGGAGCAAGCTTGTTTTCTGCTGCTGCAGAAGACAAAAGTCTCCTTCTTTGGAGGTCTTGAAACAGAGGCTGGATGGCTATCTGTTGGGTATGCTTTAATTGGGAGTTCCTGTGCGGCAGGGGGTTGGTCTGGATGACCCTTGTGGTCTCTTCCAATTCTATGATTCTGTGAGTCTAAGGCTTTCTCCCACATTCCTACCAAACAGGCATGTGAAGATTGTGTGGCTGAGAGAAGCACTTCCCTTAAAGATCTTAGCAGTGTTCAAGCAGGCACATATGGGAAGATGTGGTCTTTTAGACAGCCTGGGCCCAAGCTATATAGCGCTTTATAGGGCATAATCGGAACTTTGAATTTTGCCCAGAAATGGACTGGCAGCCTGTGGAGCTGTTGCAACAAGGGAATTGTGTGTAATTTATTGAGGGCAAAGTAAGGAAAGGCATCTCAGTAACCATCAGGAAGGGTCAGTTAGACAAGGGAAAGGTTTCCCATTTAAAAATCCCAATAAAAGACTCCACACGTCAGTGTCCAGAGTTCAGCAAAGCAGTACTACTTGTTGCTTCTGAGGAATGACTTCCAGACTTTCATGGTCTGAACAGCCTTCTTTGCTGAAAGCACTGAGGTATTTGTGGGAGATGATCTGTTATTAAGGTAATTCCAGGGTGAAGGGTTGCCACTCTAAGGGGTCATTCCCACTTGGAGTATAATCCATGTTCCAATCCAGCTCCGCTCTGCTGTGTGAAGCTCTGATGCCACAACAAATACAATTCCCAGTATTCGATAGCATTGAGGACTGGCAGTTAAAGTGGTGTCAACTGGATTATTTCTGCATTGCAGATGCCGCCTCAGTGAAATGAAACCAAGGACTCCCACAAAGGTGGTAAAAAGAGCAATAGAGCGCACTCTCCCCAACCGTCCTTAAAGGCTTCCAGATATGTTAGACTACATCTCCCACCATCGCCAGAAGGCAGCATGGCGTCTGGAAGGCACCAAGCTGGCTCATAATGTGCTCAAGTTCTTTGCCCTTTTCAGTCTATGAAGACATCCCTATCTGGCACTGCTTACATGCTTTGCACGAACAACTCTGTGAGCACTCAAGCCTTTCCAGCAGAAATCTCCCTTCCCAATTGTGCGTGCTGGAAATCTGCCACAACCTGACATTCTTGTAGCAGAGCACGTGTGGTTGCCTTGGAGACTATGGTGATGCTATGACGAAGGGAACTCCACTGCGTGTCAAGACAAAGGCAAGGAATCGGTCACAGCTTGGGGAAGGCTTTGCCTGTGAAAAGATTGCTGAGGAAGACTCATTTGGATAAGTCCATTTTACAAGATCCAAGGTAAAAAGTCCAACCCTTCACAAAATACAAACAGTGCAGCAGCCCTGCCTGCTACCATTTTCATAAGCCTTTTATTTGCTGATGTTGTTTGCTTCATTGCCCATAGAAGCACCTAATCACACCTTGTACCTGCTTTGTTTGCCTTGTTCACAGAATTCTATGTGGTTCAACTGCACATTTAGATGATTCATACCTCACAGAGTTCCTAAGACTATTACCCATTTTCTGGTGAGATTTTTTTTTTCTGGTGACCATATTTGAATGTTCCTCTACATTAAGTTTCTCTGGCCATGGAAAACTAAACTGGCATTCTAGTACATATGGCTAGTAAAATTACTCTCAGAATATGGATTCTTGCATAGCTAAAATGGCATCCTCTTCAGGTTCTGGAGAGCACCTGAAATGTTTTCAGAAGTGCAAAAATGATTTGTGGGGCTTGCAAGCTTTTGGGAACCCCAAGGTTTTTAGAAATGCAAAAACAACTTTTGGAAAAGAAAACTGGGAGGGGGGAATCTCCCTCCCCATGCTGAATAAGGACTGATGAATGATCATGGTAAATCAGTGATCACTGGATGTCTCATGTGGGTGAGTGGCAGGAAAAGGATTGATTGACTGAGTGAGAGAGTGATCCTTTCTCCCAGAGTGGGACCCAAGGTGGCTCACAAAAGGAAATTGACTAAATCTGCTGTGTAGCTTGAGAAAAAATTAAAATAGTCACAATTAAAATTATACAAAATTGTTTTAAAACAGAAAAGTTAAAAAATAAACAAAACATCCCCAATAAAAAGCCCTTCTACTTATACATTAAAATCTTTCCAAGAGAATCCTGTGATAGAAAAACCCTTTAGGGTCACCATAGGTCAGAAATGACTTGAAGGCACACAACAAATAGGTGAAATCAGTACAGGTAAAGAAACACAAGCCACCCATTATAATACAAGGATCCACCAGTGACTCCTCTGATCCCAGATCTGAATAATATGCATCTCTGTCACTCTTCACTGCCTCGCCTTCTAGGTGGGGTTCTTTAAGGAAACCAATTTTCCTACAAGGACCTAGAGTAACCCAGCTTAACTTTCACCTGGCCACAGAATGCACACACCCCACTTGAAAACAGAAGGCAGGCCTGCCCAAACCCTCAGCATCCCAAAGCCATGTGAAAGTGCCAGGATCTGTCATTGGAATGACAGTGTCCTCCTTGTCCTGTGCTGCTGAGTCACAGAAAGGGATCATGTACTAGCTGGACACGCTGCCTTAAAGAATCAAAGCTGATTTGGGGACATAACTCAGTAGAAGAGTTACACCAATGATTCCCAAAGTGGGCAGTACTGTCCCCTAGGAGCAATGGAAAGATTCAGGAGGGGCAGTGAGGAAGAAAGAGTTTGCAGGGGAGGCCTTCAGTCAAAGTATTGGTATGCAAGAAAGCCAAGGGGAACCAGCAGCCTTTAAACCCATGGTGGGGATAAGCATTGCATGAAACCTCTCTGTTGAGGATCCCTTCAAGCCTCCACACAGACTTGTGGATAACTTTGTGTGGTGGTGTCCTGCTCTTCACCTGCCCCCTATTTTGGGACAGACAGACTGACTGCATGGAGGAGTTAGAGTATATTAAGATTTTCATATCAGCGCATACTGTGGAATAAGCACTGATAAAAGGCCAGTAAAACGTCAGGGAAGCATGCATGTATGAAAGCCTGGTGTGCTTCCCAAACGTCAGTGAATTGTCCTCTCACCTCCAGCATCCCTGAATTATTCGCAGAGTAGCAATTTCCCATTAATACATAGGAAATTGCCGCTCCCTGAATGATTCAGGAATGCTAGAGGCAAGAGGATGATTCCCTGACGTTTGGGAAGCGTGTCAGGCTTGCATACATGCGTGCTTCCCTGACGTTTTACCGGCCTTTTATCAGTGCTTAACCCACCGTAAGCACTGATATGAAAATCTTTTATGTCAATAGGGGAGAAGCAGCATCAAAAAGGAGCTTTCACATTTAGAACTCTGCTTAAGCTTTGTAAGCTTTGCTGGGACTTGGCTGGCAGATTGGAGCTGAATGCTGCTCCTGCTTTCTTTTGGATAGGCTGAGAGAAGTAGCAGAAGAAACAATGTTGGGGCGACAACTTGGAGATGTAGGGTAGGAGAGGCACTAGGGTTGTCACCCAAGAGGAAAGGGGACAGTAGCAAAAAAATAAAAAAATGTTTGGGGTCTACTGCTCTACCCAAAGCTAATCTTGCATTCACTTCAATCTCCAGCACCTCCCAGTTTTTGAGAGTAGGTAAGGTTTTGTTTTTTCAGACAGAAAGATTTCTGCCTGAGACGACAGAGAGCTACCACCAGGCAGAAGAGACTGCACTGAGCTGGGTGAACTACAGATCTGTCTCAATAGAAGGCAGGTTACTATGCACACACACGAGCAAACGATATAAGCTAGGCTAGGACATTAATAGTTCAACCTTGCACCTACAGAATTTGTGTGGGCTGCAAGTTGTGGATGAATCAGTCTATTTCTAAACCATGGTTCCCGTCACATGTGTGTATCTATATACCTGTTAGAAGAAAGTTATTCAGGTAAATGCAAAGGCAAGCAGAAGTTAGACTCCAGGGGCCCTTTCACATTATGTAATTATAGCACTATGATTCCATTTTAACTGCTATGGAATCCTAGGGACCCCTAGGGTTTCTAGTTAGAGGGGACATTTATAATCCTCAGACAGGGAGCTCTAGTGCCTCATCAAATTGCCAATCCCAGAATTCCATAGGATGCAGCCATGACAGTTAAAGTGGGATCATAGTGATATAACTGTATGGTGTGAAGGGTCTTGTAAGTCTGAAGGCTGTATCTACACTGCAGAATTAATTAATACAGTTTGACACAGAATTATCTGCCATAACGGTACCTCAATGCTATGGAATTCTGGGATTTGCAGTTTTGTGATATATTTTAGCTCCTTTTGTAAGAGAGCTCTGGTGCCACAACAAACTACAAATCCTAAGAATCCATAGCACTGAACTGTGGCAGTTAAAGTGGTGCAAAACTGCATTAATTCTGCCTGTGTGGCATCAGCCTAAGACTCACATTACATATTGGGGGAAAAATGTGCAGTATAAGCATCTCACTCAGAAGAAAGATCTTTTTCCTGTTTTATTTCTCTAACAAGTGGGCCCATTTTTCTCTATCACTGAGGGCCAGCACCAAGGATTGGCATTACATGGCACATGCCAAAGTCCACAGCCCAGAAATGTTAGCATCCCTGGCTGCATTCTACCTTCTTCTTGTTGGCACTGCCTGTTTACCTGTCCTGAATGAATGATCAGTTAAAGAAGTATCCCTCAAAGTTGTCCACTGGTCATGTCGCCATTGTATATGTCTCATCTATCTATAGACAATTCAGAGTACGTATTTGTAAGCTTGTTTTGACTGGGCATCTTGCTGAATGTCTTAAAAAGACGTTTGAAAACTTCACTACAGAAATGCTTTTGGTTCCCCCCCCCCCCCCGCCGCCCACCCAACCATTTCACTTGGACAAGCAGAAAGTAAAATCTACTCCTCTCACAGATGCAAATGAAGACCATCCAATTATCATCTGTCAAATAGAGAAGAGACAGAACACAGGCCCTCAACCTTCTTTATATTTCACATGCTATATATTTTTCACATCAGCCTGAAAAACAGCTAGCACATTCTGCATGAACAACTTTTCAGAGCACTTGAGCTTTTGGAAGAGAAGTGTAGGAGGCAATTCACACTTGACAGTGGCTGGCATGTTTCCTGTGTTAACACCAGTCCTCCCTGTGGGAAACACACAAAAAGTATGGAAGGGAAATGCATGCCACCAGAGAGGGAAGATGTACACATCAGAGAGACGAGACAAGACTTATGGGTCCCTAAAGGGCCACCCCCAACACTGAAGAGAGAGAGGCAGACCCCTTTCAGGGGACAGGAAAGAACAGCAAACTGTTACCAATTACTTCCCTTCGTTATTATTATAATTTTTTTACTGCCAGAGATGGAAAGAGGATTTTGGCACACATTGCAGTAGGATTTGTGGGGCATAGTATTAAGGGAGCACAGTTTGCTGTTCACCTCAGGCAACAAAATGTCTTGGGATAGTCTTGGTTTCTTTTTTGTGCCTGCATTACTTAGGAACATTTTATACCACAGGGCAGTAGCTTGTGGCCTTCTGGTTGTTTTTTCAGCAACTAAAACTAAATGTAACTAGCTTTTCGTTCCTTTTGAAGAACTAAAAGTAAAGATGTATTTTTTAAAATAGTAATGACAGCATTAGGTAACTACTTTTGCAGGCCTTAGAACTGTAACATCTGAAGTATGTTAAGATACAAGTACTAAAGGTTACATGCTATCCTGTTTAAAGCTGGTGAGTGGCCAGGTGAGCACCTGCAGTCCACATAAACTCGCAGAGGGAAGCCAGTCCAGTCCCAAAGCTTATATGGAGTGACAAACAGAAGTGTGGGCTAGGCAGTCAATGGTTCAAGAGAGAAAGCAATCCTGAGCAGAGCCCAAAGCTGAGAGGAGAAATGCCAGAAATATTAGTCCAGAAGTACATACTGAAGGTCAGAAAGCCAGGAATCCAGTTGCAGAGTTTTGGGAACTGTTGCTCTGCAGCAACAGAATAGTATCAGCCCAGCTCACAGTTAATTGGCACAGCTTGCTTCATTAACGAAATAATCTTGTATTTAAGTCACTTTAGAGCAGTGGTTTCCAAACTTTGATCCTCCAGATGTTTTGGACTTCAGCCCCAAGAATACCTGATTGTTGGCCAAAGTGGCTAGGGCTTCTGGGAGTTGAAATTCAAAACCTCTGAAGGATCAAAATTTGGGAAACTGCTTCAGATGATGGAGTGCCGCCGCCTTCTCCTCCTTCTTCATCTTCTCCTCATCCTCCTAATCTGAAGATGCTGCCTGGGGTCTAATCTGTACTGCAAAATTAATGCAGTTTGACACCACTTTAACTGCCATGGCTCTGTGTTAGGAGTTCTGGAATGTAGCTGTGTGAGACATTTAGCCTTCTTTGGCAGAGAGCTCTGCTGCCACAACAAACTACAAATCCCAGAATTCCATAGGATGGAACCATGGCAATTAAATCAGTGTCAAACTGCATGACTTCTGCAGTGCACATTAGAGTTGGCATGGATTGGACTCCGGACTCTGCCAGTACCATGGCAACAAGACTGCTCTGGTGCCAACTTGGACCTGTCAAGCTGTCCTTGTCCCTTTCTTTATCTGAGAAAGCCTCCTCCAGGTAGGACAAGACACATATTATTTCATGGTGAGAAGTTCTGTAACATGCCCTCTTCAAACATGGAGGAAAGAAAGAGAATTGAGGTCTCCAAAATGAACAGTGATAAAACTCGGTCAAACTGCAGACTAACTGATGTCAAGGAGGGGATGTGGCTAAGACCAATGAACAGGAAATAACATAAATACATGCTAAATCTAAAATTAGGAGGTCATGCCAATTAGCAATTGCTTTCTATAAGCATGCTATAAGCTGCTACTTCTATCATGGAATGGGGGTTGAAAAGGGAATTTCCCTTACCTCCTGCTGTTCCACCACAAATATACCTTAAAACCTATGCCAGTGATCAGTGAGACCCTGAAGAGCAGGTTTTCAGGCATCTGAGAAGACTGCAGGTGAGAGAAAAAGGAAATTCCTATCAACTTGGTGACTAAAGTCCAGTGTGGTGTTGAATTTAGGTGCACACATTTTTCCACTAGACCCAATGAACTGCTACAATGTGTACTGCCAAAATAAAACAGGGCTGCCATATTCCGCTTCTGCATATTATGCATTCTAAGTATGCAAATTCTGCACATCAGTTGTTGCATTTTCCTTTAATGTGTTTCAACTTCCATGCTGTTTTTAGCTGTTGCAACACAATCTGAAAGAACGAGTACACACTAATGTTAAAAGTGTTCGACTTGGAACAGGAAGACCCAACCCTTTGCTTGCTTACAGAATGCATTATGTGACCTTGGGCCATCCCTGTCCCCCAGCAAACCTGTATCAAAAGTATCCTTGCTTCTCACCTTCCCTTTCTTTGTACTTCCTTCTGCATTTCACTTCATCCCCTCATAGAAGGCAGAAGGAAGTAAAAAGAGAGAGAATGGCAAGCCTAATGGATAGACTCAATCACGGAGGCCACAGGCCTGAATTTACAGGCTAAGCAGGAGCAGTGGAGGACAAGAGATCTTGGTGATGTCTCAGCCAGAACATCACCATGAGTCGGGGCCAACAACAACAGCCTTAGAGCTCACCAAATTTACCCACAAGAAGTAAAATCCATAATGCTTTTTGGAAAAGAGCAGAGATATGGCTAAAGGTGCTTCACTGAGAAGAACAAAACTGACAAGGGCAGAGAAGAGCGATTGCTCAGAGGAAGAAAGTGATTTTATCTTTCCAACAATACCTGTTGATAATAAATGCTGTGTCTATTTTTGTAGCACTAAGGCAGCTTCCAAACAGACAGAGGTGTCAGCCATGGTACATCAATGGACCCAGTGGATATGGTAGCGATCCCACAGGCTGATCTCTGCTAGTCCAAATGAATCAATGAAGTGTAGCAGGAGAGTGATTGGGTGGAAAAAAGCAGACGTCCTTGTTCTGATCAGCATACAAGCTGGCAGGACATCCTCAAGGAAATATGATAGAGAACAGCACATGGAACTGAACAGAAGATAAGGCAGCTAGAGGTAATCTTGGAAATGAGTAATCTGCCTTTGAAAAGCCATGGGCACTGTGGGGACAAGTGATATTATCCTGAAAGATTACAAAGAACAGGGCTAGACAAAGTGCAGCCCATGGGATCAGACCCATCTGGGAGGTCCAGCTCCCCACCCCCAAAAAGCCTCACTCCTAGAGTTTTCACAGGTGGCAGGTTTGTATTTTTGGAGGGCTAAAAGCCCCAACATAACTCCCATCCAAGTACTAACCAAAGTTGACCCTGCTTAGCTTCCAAGATCAGATGAGTTCTGGTGCTTTTAGGGTATACTCTCGAACATTTCACAGATGAAAACTGGTGTGTGTGTGGCTAAGCAGCATCAGTACGTGGTCAAGATGGAAAAAGTCATTAATGAGGAAGAAAACACAATCTATGAGAGGCTGCAGCAGTTTACTTTTGCCTGAGCCTACAGGGAAGGTCACAAGTTTGCCCCCTCCTCTCTTCATCCCCTGCAGAGTTGAGTGCCAACTGCTTTTTGACTTTGAACTCAATTTGCATCAATTGAAGTAAGCAGAATACAAAGGGGGAAAGTGCAAGGAGGGGAGAGAAACTGGAACATTTAAAAAGAGAGATGACATAAGGTGACTCTCCCTGGCAAATTGGGAAAGTTGGAGTGTGTTAGTATTGTCCATGCTTTAAAAAGTCAGAGACAGAGAACTGTCTTGTGGAACATTTGGTTTGCATACTAGTTTGGAAAGTGAGAATTGGGGTGTTTTTTATTAAAATGCCAAATAAATGAAATTCTGCCTTTCAGAAAAGAAGAGAAGGTGACCTCCACCCAAACCACATGCATGCTTATCCTCTTGCATGACTTCTCACCCCACATCCTTAAACAGTGCTAGCAGGTTTCCTGAGCAAATCTCTCCACTATTATGAGAAGTAGCACTTAAAGAATGCCTGAGGCATGGTAGAAGCCAAGCAATGGAGGAGAAGGAAGCTTAGATTTGGGGAGGGGATGCCATTTGTGTGTGAGTGAGAGAGAGAGGGAGTACTTCTGAAGAGAAGCAAATTATCAAGGGAGTAATCCCAGAAATATTGCTAGCAGGCTGTGTGCAAATGCCACCTCTGGGACTGATAAGAGGAAAGAAATGTCAGGGAGAAAAACAGGAGACTCAGAATTGCCTTATTGCTATGGAGATGGACTGCCCCTGAAAAGCAAGACTTTAAATCTGGACTGAAAAAGTGACATCTATAAATCGTGAAGACCCAATTCAAGGGGAAGAGTCAAGGGGATGACTGCTAACTTGCATTCATTGAACTTGGATTTTAAAACTCACTTTACAATTGATTTTCCACATTTGCGGCTTTAACATTTGTGGCTTTGATTATTTGCGGTTTTAATTAATATGTTCTCTCTCGGAACCTCTAGGTCCTCCAGAGCAACTCTGCCAGAAGTGGACCATTGAATTGTGCTGGAGAACCCAGAAGTTCCTAAGAGAAAACACTTCTCTAGGCATTTGAAGGCCCTCCAGCATGATTCTATGATCAACCTCTGGCAGATTTTGAACACAGAGTTACATGGAACACCTAAAGAGGTGTTCTCCCAGGTAAAAAGAATAGCATTTTTTTTTACTTGCAGTTTTTCCACATTCAGAGGGGTACTTCACCCCTAACCCCAGCGAATGTGGAGAAGGGACTACTGTAGTCAGGCGAACGCTTGCCTACAGACAGAGATGATGATGGCGTGCAGGATGGGGGTAGTGGGAGAGAGATACCTATCTTCCAGTTGTTCATGTTGAACCCTGTCAGGAAGGCCACTGGAATGCCTCAGCCAGCATTTGAGCAACCCTCTGTGAGTTTGTTCATCAAGGCACCAGTGATAGACAGCAGTTAAATGTTATTGTTGGTGATGGTGATGTGTGCCTTCTAAACCACTCCAATTTACAATCACCCTATCATAAGGGCTTCTTGAAAATGTATTCAGAGGAGATTTGCCATCGCCTTCTTCTAAAGGCTGAGAGAATATGCCTTGCTCAAAGTCACCCAGTGGGCTTCCATGGCTGAGCGGGAATTTGAACCCTGGACTCCAAGATTTCTAGTTCAGTACTCAAACCATTAGACTGCACTGGCTCTCCAGAGTTAATGTGTCACAAATAATGTTGTACAACTTGCTACCTCTTTGCGGCTTAACAAAGTTGCATTTCAAATCCAACCCAATGAGTACAAATAAAGTTATTTATTGGTTTATCCAGGATTACTTTCTGAATGCTAATTCTAATAATGGCTAGCTTTTTATAAAAGGTAATTTTAGGCATCTTGACATGATTGTTGTAAATTTTATGCCATTCTTTTATCAACCTTAAGCTGCACAGATGAAAACTGGGGCAAGTGTGGCTAGGCAGCATTACTGCATGGTCAAGATGGCAAAAGGTATTAATGAGGAACAACAGACAAGCTAAAAGGGGCTGCAGCAGTTTGCTTTTGCCTGAACCTACTGTTCAGTTCATCTTTATTATGGTCATAGACCAGCACAATGAACCTACTGAGAAGGGCAAGATCCTGCTCTTTCCTCTCTTCTCCCCGCCTCTTTGGGTTAATTGTGTGCAAAATACTTTTGCATTTTGAACTCTATTTGCAGCAACTGTCATAAGCCAAAGACAAAGAGAGAAAGTGGGAGGAGTAGAAAGAAACTGGGCTATCTTAAAAGCAGCTGAAAAACTGGGGCAACAGAGGATTATTCAGGATTCTCCTGGCCAAATCAGGACAGCTGAAGGCTATGCAAGCACATGTTGTAAAATACATGTTTGAAGCTAGCTGTTGTTTAAAGTGCACCCCATTTATAATTATTTCTATTATCTCCTCAGTAAGAAGCATTAATTGGCACTGCTGGTGTATTCTAACTGTTCAGCCTGACCAAGCAGCAAACAAGCTTGCCCGGAGTTGGTTGTTTACAAGCCTAATTGGGCTTCTCATTGGATTTGTGAGAAAAGATTCTGAAAAGTTTATGAATGATTAAGTGGAAGTTATCTGTTATATTTTTTTCTGATTTCTTTAATCCACTAGGTGCTTTCTGTCTTCAGTTTCCTCCACAGACCCTAAGGAGTTTTGCTTTTTATAAACAAAGCCTTCCAGGATTACAACAGACCTGGAATTGGGAAAGTGGGGGCCAAGGGCTGCACGTTGTCCCAAACCACACTTTGACAGCTCCCCCCCCCCCCACAAACCCTTACACCATTTAAAAAATGATTGTGGATGCAGTCTTTTAGTGATTTCTACCTGAACATCATGCCAAACCTCCCAAATGCACAAAAATATGCTACAACACACCTCCCAGCCAAAATGGCAACTGGAAATAATGCAGGATCACTTTTAGTGAGTATTTTGGCCAAAAAACAGCCTGTTCGGGGGACAGAATACATTCTGGGGAAGAGGGGGAAATGGACCCTCCAAGCTCTCACCTTTGCTGATCCTTATAAAGTCTTATATCACCTGCCTTCACTAGCCCCTGACTAACTAGTCACCGAAAAGGACAAAAGAAGCGACAGATTTACTTAACATTTGCACCTGCAAATGAGGGGGCCTAAATGCCCTAAAGGCACCTGACCCTGTCTGATCTTGGAAACTAAGCAGGATCATACTTGGGTAGGACTTGGATAGGAGACTGCAGATGAAAACCAAATTCTGTAGGCTATATGTCAGAGGATGAAGCTGGCAACTACCTCTGAGTATTTCTTTCCTAAGGAAACCCTATGAAACTCACGGGGTCATCATATATTGATAGGTGACTTGAAGGCACATATGCACACACATCTATATGGAGAAGCAAATTTAGAAATAATGGCTATAATTTAAATAGAAAGCCATCCTGTCATATAGGGAAGGCACTGACCAAGTGATCTACATGCCTGCTCAGTCCACTGTCCAGGGCCCTTTTGCATTTTATAGTTATAGCACTATGGTTTCACTTTAAATGCCATGGCTTCATCTAAAGGAATCCCAGGGTTTGTGGCATTAGAGGAGTTCTCTTTCTAAGCACCCCTCTTTAAATTGCAAATCCTATAATTCCATAGGCTGATACTGGGGCAGTTAAAGCGGAATCATAGTGCTGCAATTGTGTTGTGCAAAAGAGCCCCTGATGATGGACAACTTATGTGTGTTTGTTTGTTTGTTTAAACAGGACTTAGACTAAGCAGTCAAATGCAGGACCATCCTCCACAAAGTAAAATAATGGCTATCTTGTCACTAACCATTTGTCCTCTTAAAGCCTGGGTTAGAGCTGGGACCATGTCATTTCTCTATGTTAAATCGGAACCATTCATGGTGCCCAAAAACTACTTTGTTAGATGGAAAAACACATAGCATAACACACAAACATTCAAAGACATTGCCATGTTAGTTTGGAAAATCAGCTAATAATAATAGCAGTTGTTGTTGTTGTCGTCATCATCTTATGCTACCAGCTTCTTTCTTTCAGTTAGTTTCAAAGGTGCTACAAGATCCCGCCCTTTGCATACTCATAGCATTCAGAACTCATGCCTCAGTTTCCCTTTCCTTTCCCCATCCTCTCTTCCTTTTGTGTGGTATCTTTTTTATATTGTAAACCTAAGGGAATGGGCAAGCCATGCCTTTTTTATTCTATGTAAGCTCCTTTGAGATCTTTGTCAGCTGTAGAATGGGGTGTAAGTTCATTCACTCCATCAATGGCTAAATGACTACTTATATGCCTTTTTATATTCTGTTATATTTTGAGTTGCTGGTTAAAGAAGTTCAGATTTGAATGGACACAGTCCCATGAGAACTGCTATTTGTCTGATGGGCAGTCATTGTCAGCCATTTTAGAATCTCTAGCTTTCACCTCTGAGGAAACTTTGGCAGATGAAGTATTTGTCTAGTTTGTGGTCAGGCATATTTGTTTTCTTTATGTCTAAACTGTGTTGTTCTTTATATAATTAGATCCATCTCATTTTATGAGGTGAAAGAAGTTCTGAATGCAATGCTTGTCCAACTGCCTTTGGTATGTTATGGAAAACACGCAGGTAGGAGGAAATGGCTTGAAAAGAGGTTCCTTATAAGACAGATTTCCAGCTGATTCTGTCCCTTGCTTTACAGCCACATTGGCCTCATACCTGTTATGCAAACCCTGTCTTTCAGAAACAGCCAATTTCTCTTGCAAGAAAAAAAATATTTTTTATATTTTAGAAAGAAAGGTCCTGGTGAGCATATATTCAACACCCAGACCACATGCTGCCTATTTCCTTCCTGGAACATGGGAAGATCCATTTCCATCTGGACCCCGGTATTGCCAGAAAAGAACATGGACAAGTGAGAACATCTCATTGATGTTCTCCACCTCCTACTGCAGAACACAGCCTTTGAACAGTGGGGACCAAGGCTGGAGTCTAGATGAACCAGAGTAAGGATGAACTATGAAGTGTTCCTGGCAGTTTCGCAAGCGCACAAGCTGTATGTTTGGATGATGCATGCACCTCTCAGGTAATCTCTATAATAAATCCAGCAAAGTCCCTGCATCTATTGTATTTGATTTTCTCTCTAGAAAGAAACCGGTTAGCAGTCTTGCAAACTTTACGTCTGCCTTTGCAGCGTAGGAGTGAGGAAAGCAGTTGACAGAGGCACTAAATAAAGATGAGTTGTTTCATAATAATAGTTGAGCAATTGTATTTTGGTACCAAGGCTGGTAATTTTTTTAGCAACACTTTTTGGACAGCTGCAGTACAGTGTCTCATGATTTAAGAATTGCTCTTCATGCACAAACTTTTTTTAAAAAAAGATGGAAGAGGAGGAAGATAGGCTCCCATCACCCAACATATGGTCACTCTCTGCATTTAATCTGCTGCAAGGCATTCAACAAGTTCTCAAATTGTTCAACACTTCTAGCTAACCAAGCTTGTTATATACATCCCTAAATATAAGAAGGTGGATTACAGGTCCAGAAATTAGTGACACCTAACTAAAGCTCAAAACAGATGCAGATAAGGGAGATCTGTGGTTAGATTTCTGGACATCCTTCAAATGTGTAACATCAATTGTATGTGGGGGGAGGGAGTGGGATTGGATTTGGGCAGTATCAAAGGACAGATATATTCCTCTTTCCACGTTTTCTTCTCTGTCAAAAATATACAAACACACGCACACGCACACACATACACACACAAGCTGCTATTAATTTAAATGGGGAAAAAATGGCAGGACCAAAGCTAATCTCCTCCCCCCTCGCCTCTGCCATGCTGAGCTGAATTTATAACATATTTGGGAGGAGGAATCCAAGGGGATAAAATTAAGTGTTTTACTGCTGTCTAATTCAGTCTTTATTTGGGCTGCACACTGGCGTTATCACACAGCTTTTCTCCTCAAAACTGCCATCCAGGTATAGCTTGGCTCCAATGCGGGTCCCTGAACTCACTTTAGCAGCCATTTTTCAAAGTTCTAAAATAAAAACCACAAGGTCTGAGAAACTGGAATGTAGTCTGGCCCACTAATAGAAGGTGAGAGGTTAGAGGGCCAGTTTCTTGGTTTGGGGTCCTTAATCAGTCCCTCTTTGGAACATCTCTCTGACTTGATCCATCATGATAATTGGCTTTATTTCTCTATACAAACTACCTTTTTAAAGGATACATTGGCATCCTTTAGTAAATTATCCCATAATTTTCCTGCTTGTGAGTTGGCTGTCCTCTGGAAGGAAGAAGGAATGGTGTCACATCATGCCTTCAGGTTCTACACTATTGCTGAGCAATAGCAGGCCTCCAAATATTGCACAGCATTTCCCATCGTCCCTCACTGTTGTGTATTTTGGCTTGGGACCATGGACATTGTAGGCCAAAACCATCCAGAACTGCACTTCCTTGCTGTCCATGAGCATAGAGTATTTGCTTCCAGCTATCCAGAGCCCCCACTGAAGAGGGAGATTTGCGGTTAGCTTTTTGGACTTCCTTCAAAAGTCTTTATCTTCCAAACTCAATTGTGCCTTTATATACCTCATTCATTTCCTTTTGGGGAAGATCATTATTGACAGAAAAAACACTGGAAATGATACTTGCGGCTAGAAGTTTGTGAATGTTGACTCAGATCCTAGAGAAATAACTTGAAATTCAATTTTCAGAAAACTGATATCTATGCAATGTGTTTAGAAAGAAAATTCAAGAGAGAATTTCTTCTCCAGGAGTTGTAGAGCAAAAATGGTAACTATTTCAAGCGCTGACTTTGAGCTTACATGAAGAATCCAGAACAACTGCTGTCCTATTTTGTTGGAACCCCAGGGGGCCCAGAGGTCTGCTTCAGTGGACTTTTCTTGGTTAGAAGGTTCTGTTCAGGCCTTCCTAGCCTAGACTCTGCCTTCAATGCTCAAGCCTCAAGGGTAAAAAAAAGCACTTAGTGCTTAAGTGCTCTGACCTCTACCTCCATCCTTCTCCAACCCTTCCTCCCTGCCCACCTGCCACTCTTAATGCACCCCTATGTGGAGGTTCACTCTCTCTTGCACAACAAAAATCACATTCTCAACAAGATGAGGAGGCAGTGAGCTGATTTCTGCACACCACCTCCCAATTTTGACAGCTCCCCTGGCGCCCATTCTTACAGCTGCCAGCAAATGCACTTTTCTTTCCATTGTTCAGCCATGGCAATTTTCCTACCCACTCACCCCGCCTTAATGGTCAGAAAGCAACCCTGTTCAACCTGAGGTCATTGGCAGCATCCTTTAATAGACTAAAAGAGTGGTACATTCTGTAAGCCAATGGACCGAAATAGCATGGAAATGAAATTACTCTCCGATGGACAGATCCCTAAGGCACAGGGCATGCATGGAAAGGCGTCCAGGAGGGAAACTCACATGTTTTCATCCCCCCTAATGCCTTGAGGTTGGATGTAACCATGGAAGGGATTAAAATGCAACGTCTGCATGGTGAAAAGTTGGCAGTCTCTCCCAAGGAGAAAGAGACACCTTTTTATTGCTTGACCGCACACATCTTCTGAAATAATGAACAGGTTGCTTCTTTGCAGTCTGAAAACATACAATATGAACAAATGATGGTTTGCACAGTTTACATGTGCTGCCCTGTAGAGGGATGTATCAAAATGTCAAAGACAAAAGAACCCCAAGTATGTAAAGGAAACTTGTAACACCTTTTTGAGACTGAGGGCTTTACTGCAAAAGCCTCATTCTTGCTGTATCATGCTTGCCAGTGAAAACAGAATTATACCTGTGTTTGTACTCATTGCATCACTGCATATCTCCATAATCAAACAACTGCTGCCATTGTGCTATCTTCCTACACAGCATGCTTTCTGGGTTTTGTTTTTTTTTTAGATACACACACACACACACACACACATATTGCACAATTCCAGAGCTCTGCATTATTGTTGTTGCTGTTGCTGTGCTTCAAGTTGTTTCTGACTTATGATGACCCAAACGCAAACCTATCATGGGGTTTTCTTGGCAATTTTCTTCAGAGGGGGTTTGCCTTTGTCATCCTCTAAGGCTTAGAAAGTGTGTGATTTGCCCAAGGTCACCCAGTGGGGTTCCATGGCCAAGTAAAAATTTGAACCCTGGACTCCAAAGTCAGAGTCCAGCACTCAAGCCACTACACCACACCAGCTCTTTACTCTGATTTAATTTGTTGCTTTGTTTTGTTTTGTTTTTTTGTTTTTTTTTAAGATAAGAACTAGAAAGGGAAAAGTGCAATCAGGCTGCTTAGGAATAGTGAGGGGAAGGGGAGATAGGAGGAAAGAAGGGGATACTGATACCACATGACTGCCAAAAACACAACTGTCCTGACAGTGACATTTCATACCTGGGGACTGGGCTGCTAAGAGCTCATTGACAAGTTTCCCTCCTCATTGAAAAGGGAAGACCTTATCATGGGGGTTGCAGCAGCTATGGCTCAGAGGTGGCATTGCATGATAAATATTGCCAATGCCACTTTTTTTTTCAAATCTAATCATGCTTTAAAAGCCAAGTGTATTAATCTCCTAACTGTGCAAAAGAGTTTTGTAGACTCCAGGGTCATTCAGATGTCCTTTTTTTTAGCACAACGATTTGAATAATCTCACTCATGCATTCTGGGCTTGTTATTTACACTACAGAAATGCACTGAGGCTCTGCAAGTTCAGTTGCTCACATGTGCAAGTATTTGAATAAAGATGGAGTCAATGACTCAAGTGCATTCGGAACACATTCAAAACATGCAGCATTTTATCTGGCTCTATCTCCATTGGTTATTCACACTACCAACGATGCAGATCTTGTTAAGCAGCCACTCTGAGTCCCAATTTTGGGGAAAGGGTGGGATATAAATAAATATAATAATAAATATAATAATAATTTTAAAAACTCTGGGAAAACTCTGATATCAAATATCCTAGATTAGTTGGAGGTTTTGGCAGCCCCTCCTTACTTAATAGGGTGCATTCAAGATGCATGCGAACAACGGAAATTCAACCTGGATTCATCCTGGATTATTTTCATGGTAAGAACAATCCCTTCATCTACTTCTTCAGATACATGGAGTTCACTCCATGCATCTGAGGAAGTAGACAAAGTCCACAAAAACTTATGCTACAACTTCTTTCATACAGTATCAAAGTCACTACAAGATCCCTTTGCATACTGATATTCCAGCCTAAAATGACTATGTTTCTGAATTGTAACTTCAAAGAACCCCCAGGAAACTTTCTGAGCTTGGAAATGAGGTCAGTCCAGCAAAACTCAAACTTGATCTCTTCTGCGCGATACAGACGGCTCAAAAGGGCCATCCCCATGCCGTGATTAGGGACGCTTTGTCATTTGCACGTTCTCGAGCCCTAGCATGTATGGACTGTGCCATCTTTACAGTGCGTTGTCCATACGTGTGCGCTGCCATGTCATTAAGGTGCATGCTGCATTGAGATGGCACGGTGCGCGCCTTATGACATCGCGCCACAGGAGGGTACCTATGGCACCCTTTCTGTGGTGCAAGAAGGAGCTCCAAAATGGAGCTGCTTCTTGGTGTGCGTGTCCTTGGCACAGCCTTCACACGGCCACACCAAGGAGGCAGAGGGGAAAGGGGCCATGGCGGTGGCCCCTTTCTCCCCTCGGGAGCGCCGCCCATGGCAGGGTGTAGCAGGTGCCCAGGGCGCCCACTGCACCCCGCTTCAGGCCATGGAGAAGCGACAATTTGTCAATTCTCCATGGCCTGGGGAAGTAACGGATGGGGGCCGCAAGGGCTGCCGGTGAGGCAGCCCTGGCCTCAGTCCGGCATTTCTCTGGGTGCCTACAGACCGCCCCTTTTGGATGGTCTGTAAAGCCCCTTGAGATAGCTTTTGGACCCACAGAAGGGTTATTCCTGCCCTGAGCTGAATAAATTTATTTTTGGAATTATAAGTCCCCAAAATCCCTAGCCCCATCAGTCGTGCTGGTTGGGGGAATTGGAGAGCTGTAGTCCAAAAACTCCCAAGCTCTACTGCCACAAAGAAAGCACTAATCACTGAAGCCAAATTGGATACCTTTACTATCATCAATAAGTTGTGAGGATGGCTATATATCACCCCCAGTATCAGAGACTGTATGAGTCTGAATAGTAATTGCTAGGGAACACAAACAGTAGGAAATTGTTTAACTCATTACCTGTTGGTGAGATTCCCATAGGCAACTGTTAAATTACTGTGTAAGCAGAATACTGGACTAAATAGACCTTCAGTCTGATCCAACATGGCTCTTCTCAAGCTCTTAGGTTTCTTGACATCCTCCTCATGGCACTCTAGTATGGTGAGTGTGACCTAGATAAGTTACTAAACAGGGGTGACTGAAGCCAAAGGGAGCTCACCCTGGACAAGGAACTGGCAGGAGATCACAACAGATAAGGTAGATAGTTCATTTGCCTTTCATATAAAGCTTTTTTAAGACAGATAAGTCATCATTCACGTGAATTCAAATTGGCTCCAATTGGCTCCATTCGAAATAAAGAGAAATTCCTCCCGTCTGATAAACTCCTTAGACTAGTGATCTGAAGACTCTCAACTGACCATGGTTGGAATGGGCTCCCCAGAAAAGTTCTTCATACTGGAATGGCTAGTTGAACAATGCAGCTCAGTAAAATAACAGAATGTGTCCAAATTCCTGAAATTAAAAATAAAGTTCAAGCACACAAGCACTTGTTTCAGATGGAGGGCTTGCTAATGGACTTCAAGTGGCAGGAGGCCTAAGCGGTCTTCTGGCAGACAATGTTAGGTTCCATTTCTATGATTTTGTGCTACATTTGGACACCTACTCAGTACCAACAGTCTATTCAATGCAATAAAGTACATAGATGTAGCAAAATATCTGTCCAGCAGAGTGTCAGAAAGTTACTGTTAAGAAGAGTGCATATAGTGATGTGCTGCAATCACCTACAACTCAGCATTGGAAGTATGATACTCTGGATCCCAGAGCTTCACGCTAAGTGATGAATTGCCCTACAGGATTAGACTGCAGTCTATCTATTTCCATCTAAAGTTTGGTGTCATCTAAGTGTCAAACTCTGAAAAAAGTTCTGTTCCATATTTTATTTGTTGGGTTATGTGACTTTGACTCATTTCTGGCTTAGGGTGACCCTAAAGTGAATGTATCAGAGTTTTCTTAACAGAATTTGTTCGGGGGGGGGGGGGGGGCTGTCCTTGCCTTCCTCTGAGGTTGAGAGATTGTGACTTGCCCAAGGTCATCCAGTGAGTTTCTGTGGCCAAGCTGGGATTCGAGTCCTGGTGTCCAGAGGCATTGTCCAAGACTGAGACCTCTACACCACACTGGCTCTTATATTTTATTTACATATTATTTATTTCCCACTTTTCTCCCAAGATGGCATTTACCAGTAGACCTTGCTTAAATGGTAAAAGCTATCTGTTGTCCTAGCACAAGCTTTTCTTACCTCCTTTTTTTACAAAGTTCGTTTTATTTTATGGTTGGTCACTGAGGGGTAAACATGGGCTTTATTTGCAAGCCTGATAGCTCAGGTCTGAAACTCTGTTGGAATCCTGTTGCTTAAAGACTAACACAGCAGCAAGCTGCACTTCTAATGTAGTTTGATTCCACAAAAACACATAAGCCCTGATCTAGAGGGGGAAAAAACGTGAGTCTTAAGTTACAATGAAATGATAATGAAGATAAAAGAAGACAACTTAACTGTGTTACATTTCAGTTTAAGGAATTGTTATGATGACAGGTGGGGATGTTGAATAATTTTTAAATGTTTTAATTTTACTGTTTTTAATGTTGTGAAGCCGCTCTGAGTCCCACTCCTGGGGAAAAAGAGGGATACAAATAAATATAATAAATAATTAATAAAATAAAATAATATTGTGGTCTGAGGCCCATAGAATAGAGAGGGGTCCTCCATCATTCAAACCTATGATATTTTGGCATTCTACACCTAAGTATTTGCATTTTGGTATTTCTTGAAACTTCCAAGGAAGGAGATGCTTCATAGTAAAATTGCCCTCAAAGCTCATTCCCCAAATGTTTCACCTAAGTCTGACCTCCTGTAGTGAAACCCACTCCCTTTGCCTTCCCACTTTCCAGACTATCGTTTGCATAGTATATGACTGAACAACTAGCAGATGTATAGATTTTAGTGGCTCTCACACTCTTCTGTTGCAACATACTAGGCTGTGCTCCTCAGTCACCCCATGTGTAGCAGAAAAGCGTTGTATTCCCTCAAGAATGATTGTACACAAAGCATTCCAGAGTAGAGTGTCAAGATTTCAGAATTCTTGTTCCAGTAAAGGAATGGTCTGACTACCTATTATGCAACCTCTTCCCCCCAGAGATTTTCAAGGAATGTTGTATAGGCATCCATCTGAAGGCCAAGAAAGACAGAAAAAAATTAACAAAGTTCCATAAATGTGCAAGATATTAATTTGTATTTAATGTGAATGTGACCGCTGGATAGGTCCCAATGTATACCATGCTGAATGAAAATCTGCCATTTTTAAATATGAAGACCACATGCAAACATGCAGTAGAAATTAAACTAGACCTGCCCAATTAAAACAAATTCAGACATAAACCATCTCTAAAGGAATAATTTGCAAGTTGAACAATCTCAAATTTGGCTGTAGCAATCATTTTGATCCCATAAAAACCAAAGAAACAAAGTTTGTTGAAAATCAAATCTCTGTCTAGATTTTTAACCTTACAAGTCAACCATTTGATCCAGCAATGACTACTTATGATATCTGAACAAGCTTTGTAATATTTTAAGTCCTTTAAGGTGTATGCATTCATTTCTGGGACCCTCAGACTACAGTTCTGAAATGTGCCTTCCCATACATGTTAATGTTTTGCATTAGGTTGCCTTCTTAGGTGTGCATGGAAGTGTAAGTGACACTCTATGCCTCTCACTGATAAACATCTGGGTTTGCCTGTCAGTAATTATTACCCTCCCACGTAGTATTTACCTATCCATGCAATCTTCTATGCCTTGTTTTGTGCAGGAACAAACATGTAATATGCATGTTTAGAGAGGTTAAATCTTTATAAAGGCTCTTTTCTCCATACCCATAAGATTAGTGAGAAACCCCAGTATACCAATTAACCAAACCTGTGAAGCCTGCTGCTTAGACCCACTTCTACTCCTGTTTGCTCAGGCTTAAGTATTACTAAGCACAGTGTTTCCCAAACTTTGGTCTTCCGGGTGTTCTTGAGTTGACTTCAACTTCCAGAAGCCCTAGCCAGTTTGGCCAACATCCAGGATTCTGGGAACTGAAGTCCAAAACATCTGGAAGACCAATGTTGGAAACTACTGAATGCTGTCCTAATTATGCCCGCAAAGAAGCTGTAACACTTCTCCTGTTCCCTTTGTTTATACAAAGCCCAGAGCAGCTAAGAGTAGACTGACCCGAACATGAGTACAGTGGAACCTCAGTATCTGTTGACTTGCCATCTGTGGATTTAAGCATCCGTGGGCAGCAAGCCCCCGTTGTCATTAATGGTGGTGCATGCACGTGAATGTGCCGCTATTAGGAACAGTCCCCATTGTCTTCAGTGGTTGCACATGCACACAGCTATGCCACCATTAGGGACAACAGGGACTTCACCTGATGTCCCATCGACTCTAATGATGGTGTGGCCATGTGTACGTGCCACCATTGGGAACAATGGGACTTGAGATCCTGTGGATTTTGGTATCCATGGAAGGGGTCTAGAATGGATCTCCTGCACATACTGAGGTCCCACTGTACTAAACGGGACATGGTTTTACACTTAGATCCTGTCAGAATATAATTTTTGAAACAGCATTTTTGAGAAACATTCTTAGAAAAAAATAATATTGTCATTTTGTACATATAGGATCATTTTCGTTTTTTCAATATGAATTTCAAAAGCTGATTCTTTTAGTTTGCATTTTTATATTCTATTATACATCCATGAAACATTAAAACACCTTGAGAAAAACCAAATTATTTTACTGGGACATATACTTTGACAGACTGGGGCTTTGTGAGCCCAAGAATTTCCTCTGTTGGAAGGAAGGATATAGCTGTGGCAATGGGAGGTGCAAAATGAGGGCATTTCCTCTCAAATAGGAATTCTGACTTGTTTTATTCACTGTGCCAGGGATGGAATCTGACAACTCACGGCTTGCCCAAGACTATTAGTCCATGACAGAAAGAAAGAAAAACTACAGTATCTAAGGGCCCGAGCAGACAGGCCAAAATAAAGCTGCTTCAGGTCACTTTGGAGGTATGCTGTTTAAATGACGCATGCATCTTAAGAAGCCAGAAGCTGCACCAAAGCTCTGCTGCAGTCCTTAGGACTGGACCATGGCTTTGGCATGGCTTCCGAACTCTTAGGACACATGCATCATTTAAATAGCATACTTCCAAAGTGACCCGAAGCAGCTTTATTTTGACTTGTCTGTTTGGGCCCTCAGTTATCCTAGATCTAGCTCCTTCTACATGTGGAATAGTTGGCAGAGGCCACTCTTCAGTATCTATCAACAACCTATGTATTCTCAATGAAGAATAGATAACCTTTAGTTAACAGAGAAGGGCCATAACAAATAGCCATACCAAAATGGCAAAGCATAGGCTTTGCAGAGCTTGGGAAAGTTACTTATTGGACTACAACTTCCTGAATTCCCAGTATAGCCAATGGTCTACAGTAAAATGCCTTTTCCAGTGCTTCATGTGAAGGTAGTCCATAGCTCAATCTTTAGCATCTTTGGATAGGATGTGGTAAGAGTCATGTTGATGGCTCAGCTGGAAGTGACAGCCAAGAGTACGTGGTATCAGCTTCGGCTGATATGCCAGCTGCTTCCCTACTTGGGCAAGGAGGACCTTGAAACACTGGTACATTCACTGGTAACCTCTGGATTAGATTTCTGCAATGCGCTTTACATGGGGCTACCTTTGTACCAAGTCCGGAAGCATCAACTGATTCAAAACGCAGCAGCCAGGTTGCTTACAGGGGCACTAAGAACGGATCATATTACCCCGTTCTGAAATCTTTACATTGGCTCCCAATTAGCTTCCGGGCGCAATACAAAGTGTTGGTTGTCACATTTAAAGCCCTATATGGTTTGGGCCCAAGTTACTTGAAGGAGCGCCTCCCCCTACACAATCCGCCCCGCACTCTCAGGATTTCAGAGAAGAACTTGTTAGAATATAATAATGTTAGATTAACATCAATTTCCCAGAGGGCATTCTCAGCTGTGGCCCCGAAATTATGGAACAACTTACCGGAAGAGATCCGTCTTATTACCAGCTTAGAAGCCTTTAAGAAAGTGTTAAAGATGGATCTCTTCCAGCGGGCCTATCTTCCTGACTCACTATCAGAAATACCATCACTACTGTGAACCTGATCCATACCAGAATATTGACAGTAACTTAGTAGGTCAAGGATTAAATTGTATTAGATTAATATGTTTTTATAATTTTAGATAATGTTTTTTAAGATTTTATATGATTGAATGTATACACATGTATTTTATCTATTGTTGGAATCCCACCTCGATCCAATGGGAGAGGCGGGAAATAGAAATTATTATTATTATTATTATTATTATTATTATTACTACTACTACTACTACTATGTCTGAAATCCATATTACACAGTTGTTATAGCACTATAATTCCACTTTGACAGCCACGGCTACATCCTATGGTATCTTCTGGTTCTGGTTTAGTGAAGCACTAGAGCTCTCTGGCTGAGAATTCTGAAAGCCCTTTCCTAAACAGCAAATCCCAGGATTCTATATGATGGCGCAGTGGCAGTTAAAGTGAAATGGTAGCACTATAATTGCACAGTGTGAAAGGATCAAGCCAGTGTAAACAAACTGAGCTAGACAAATTACTGGGCTGGCTTGATAATAGGTAGTTTCCTATCCTCCTATGCCCAGCCTTGCCATCAGACAAGGAGCCCTGATGCAGCAAGTCAAACCACCAAGGATTGTACTTCCCCTGCTGGAACATTTTCAGAGGGAAATCATGGCTAATGATGTCTAATAAGCCCACTGTAATTAGACCACTTCTGACTAGAACCACTGTCCCCAAGCGAGAATAATTAGCCCACATAGAGTTCTCCAGGCTGTAATCCTAGTCTGATCTGATTGCCTGTTCATTACGTAAGGCTCTTGTGGAATTGCCTCTTTTCTCATCACGCGAGGCTTACAGAAAATGATTATGATTGAGCTCATTATGGAATTTCTTCACCTGATTAGGGAAATGGCTCACAGTGTGTTTTCTTGCATAATATGCCGGGTGCTGCACAGAATGGCTCACTGAGGAGGACTAAAGCTGTTTCCTCTGTATACACTGCCACAGTGGGACAGACTCAGGGGGCAGGGAGAGAAGTGATCACTGAATAAGAATTCTGCCCCCTGCCCAAAATTTTCATCTTTACATTTCTAGCATCACAGTACTTAAAACTTCAGTTTTCTAGCATCGCAGTAACTTAAAACATCAGTAGAGTATCTAGAAATGCAGTTGGGGCATCCAAAAAAAAATAAAATAAAGGACAAGCAATGTGACCAAAGGAGCACAGCATATATAGGAATTCTAGGTGTGAAGGATTTTCACTGTCTCCCTCTCTGCGATGTCAGAAATTTAGGTCTGAAAAAATATTTCATTGAGGTGGGTTTCTTATTTGGGGGAGCATTTTGGAGCCCCTGTAGCTGCACCCCTGGATAGACCAAAAGGATTTCCATAGAGTGATAACAATAAATAAATAAATAAAATGTGCTCAATAAGCTCAGTTAAAATAAACTTTCTGCATGTCCTCAGAGTCTAAGGTTTCCAGAGTTAAAAACTAGAAAGGACTCTTCTACTTTTAATGGTTGTATAGCAAAGGAAATTTGAGTAAGTGTTGCTCCTTGCTTGAAAATAATGTCAATGAAAAGATGTTCTCCACCACAGCAGCAACAGGAAAATTGTACTTTACTAGCTTTGTGTTATCTGGGACATCAGGGTTCAAATACTGGCTCAGACATAGAAACTCACTGGATGACTTTGAACAAGTCACACACTCTCAGCCTCAGAGAGGGGCATTCTGAAGAAATCTTCTCAGGAAAACCCTCAGATAGGGTCACACAGGGGAAATCACATTCAAAATGGATCTGAAAGGTAGAAAAAAATCCTCAAAAGCAGATTGATTTTCACACATGTCATTGTTAAATGTGTGTTAACCCGAACGGAAAGTAAACAAAAGCCGCTCTACTTTCTCTCCGCTTTCTGTTCAGGTTCAACATTAGTTTAACAATGACGTTGTGTGAAAATCAACCTGCTTTTGTGGGATTTTTCCAATCTAAACTCCTGCTTTTGTACAGGATTTCTCCTGTGTGATAAACTGCTAAGTTGACTTAAAGGCATACAATGATGACAACAAGGCTCAGAGGCAGGAGGCAGCCTAAAGGACTCCTATACTTTTAATGCCTGTGATTTAAGCAGATACTGCCATACTTGTTACCTGGTTGTGTGACAAGCAACACCTGCTGACATTTCCTTTTATACACAACCATTAAAGAGTCATGAACCCTCTCCAGTTTCAGACTCACAACTGTAATGGAACCCTCAAGGCTGGTTTTGTGCCTCTTAAATGATGGCCTATAGGAGAAAATGGCCCCAAATGTGTGCCACTGTTGCTCTTAAACAGGTTCCAGCCCTTTCCCTGAGGCCAGATTCCAAGCTTAAAACTGGGTGCTTTTATTTTATTTTATTTTATTTTATTCTTTTGCTTACTTTCCAGCTTTCATGTTTGATGCTTTGCTTAGGAGGGGGCAGTTCAGCCCACTGGAACCGTAAAATTGTTCTCCCATTTTCTGTGAAGTTTCCCGCTCATTTAACAGAATGGGGACTTCTAGGGTGGCTTTGCCAGTAGCACTAATCATTACGTTATACAAACCTCCCAGGCCAAATCCTGGTTCCATCTGTGTTTAAGATTTTTGTTGATCCCAACTGAATATTGTGTCACCTTTCCTAAACATACAGTCACATTAGTTTTCATTTTTTTAAAAAGTTTGATGGATGAGATGCTTGAATTAAACTGTTCCTTTAAAGAATGCTACAGCCACACATCATGAGTGGTGACTAATGGATGGTTAGGATGAATGGGGCTTTAAGAGATTCTTATTCCCCTGCCCCTCACACACACACATCCCACACACAGCTGCCCCCTTGCAATTATTGCACCACTACATCTCTTGTAATCCTTTCCAAGCATACTTTGGGTCAAAGAATGCAAGCTATTTCCTGTGTGGAAATGCTCATTTGGAGACTAGCAGGGATGATCTGGCTTCTTATCTTCAGCATTTGGGCTGGAATATTAGCAATCCAAAGAGAACTAGTGTGGCATAATGGTTTGAATGTTGGACTACAACTCTGGAGCCCAGGGTTCAACTCTTCATTGAACCATTAAAATAACTAAGTGACCTTGAGCAAGTCACACTCTCACAACCTCAAAGGATGGCAACGGCAACCCCCTCTGAATAAATTTGCCAAGAAAACCCCATGACCTTAGGGTTGCCATAAATCAGAAATGACTTGAAGGCACACAACAACAAGACGAGAACATCTCTTTACTGTTTCCACTGTACCAAGGCATGGCAGTCCCAATACAATTTGCAGTCTAAGACAAGTCCTCTGCAGTCTGAGACAAATCCTCTGTAACAGTGCTAAACTATCTGTGGACAGTCAAGTTTTATGCTGGCATCTAAGGCAAAACATTCCACAAACCTCTCCTTCGCCCTAGCAATAAAATATGTTATTAATCAATAAATATCCATTTGTTGGTATTTCATGACATCTCCAGTCAGCATACCCTACATCCATCCCAAATTGGCAGGGACAATACTGATTAATCCTCTGCCATCCTACTTTCTCAGCTGCTTTTAAAATGTTCCAGTTTTTCTTGCCTCCTCCCATGTTCTCTCTTCTCCCTCTGCATACTTAGTTCAAAGTACAAAAGTTATTTGCACTCAACTCAGCAGGAGAGAGGAAAAAAGGGGATGACTCTTGCCCTTTCCAGTAAGCTGAGGCAAAAGCAAACTACTGCAGCTTCTCCTAGCTTGTCTAGTCTGCCTCCATAACAACTTTTGCTATTTTGACCATATGCTTGATGTTTTTTTATCTGTGAAATGTTGAAGGACATGCTGAGGCCTAAATCCTACTGTTAGTCCAAACCAAAGTAAACCCTTTGCCTCAGTCGGCTTTACCTATTTGTTGTCTCACCATTCAACAACTGAGCCAATGGGTCTACTGTAGTTGGGACTATCCAATAGCATTCAGTTCTGACGCAGCAGTCTCATTCTGCCTAATGGCAAAGCTGTCCGTACCCTGAATTCTGCTGAATTAGGTGTGTGAGTCAACATGTAGGTAAATCCTATTAATTTAGCCATATGAATTTGACCTTTTGGTAGCAGAGACTACCAATAGGATTTAGGAATCTGCAAACAGTTTGATACACAAGCAAACAAGCAAGGACAGTTCTCAGGCAGTTTTTCCTCCAGGTTGGGAAGTAAGAGAGACAGAGAAGGAGAGGGGAATAACAGCTCTCATGCTGTTTGGAGCTGTTGCATGAAAAGGCAGTGTTGAGTTTAAAAGGCATTCCACTGCTGTCTCCCCAGACACACCTGGCTTACATCTGAACTCAGAAGCACAGATTATAACCTTAGAAAGGGCCCCTGGAGTTTTCCAATCCAATTCCTGGATCAAAAGTCTCTTGGCACAATTTCCATACACACACACACTCATACATATATATCTCTGATCTCAGCTCCAGAATGATAAATATTCTATATGCTGAACAGAGGAAGGCTGCTACACATTTTGTGCTGAGGTTAAGAGGAACATCCTTACAACATGAAATCTTCCTTCAGTCCCCAAATTTCTAGCAAAGTAGAGAGAGAGAAACATTGAAAATTGGTCACAACTAGATCTCCTGTATTTACCGTGTTCTTATTCCCTTGGTTACTTTGCCATCCTCTTTTCTTTGGATGCCTAAATCCATTTGCTGGATGCTTTTCGAGTGCATACTGCCATTGATATTGTACAGTGTATTTAAGCTGGTTAATTAATTGTCAAAAAAGAACACCCCAGCCCTAGTTCAGATTGGGGCCAGCTTTTTTCCAGAAATCTCATTTCACTAGTATTTTTTGCTAAAGGTTTCTCCGAACCCCTGAGACAGCAACATGCTGTCAGCATCAGGGATTCATTATCTTTTTCTCATTCACTCTTTTGGAAAGATACACTTACCTAGCACAATTTTACTATAGTCTACTTTCAAAGGCTCAAGCTAGATGATATTTACTGAACCAAACTAGATGATCTTATTTAGTGAATTATATAGGGAGCTGATGGTGATGAAATGAGGTGGGACAGAGACTTAAGAGCAATGTTAGTGGAAAACTGAGAGAGAATCCAATCAAATGCAGAGCCCATTTGAAAGCCTACTCCATGGCAGTGGTGGTAGCAAAGAAATAATTTGTTCTCTGTCACCGCTGCATCTGCACAGTGTGATTCAGTGGAGTATGCTTCTCTTGTTGGTAAGGACTCTTTTATGCTCTGCCCCACAGGAGCACTATGTAGACTACTCAGCACTATAGTATGTGAATTTGCATGACACTTTGGAGATAAAATCCCCCCCCCCCCAATCTGCTCTGACTTGGATGTTGTAGTTGGTATAGGCCTGGTGGATGTAATCTTGGCACCTGCTTGTCCTATGTCTCCTGCAAGGAAGCTGTCTCAGTGCTAAACCAGTGTCTGTTGCCAGTAATGAATGACAAACAAAATGAAGCTTAATCCAGACAATACAGAGGTGCTCCTGGTTAGTCAGGCTAATCAGGAAATAGGGATTCAACCTGTGCTGAGATCTTAGGTTCATAGCCTGGGCAAACTTTTGGATTGCTCCCTGAAACTGGATACTGAGGTTTTGGCAGTGCCCATGAGTGTGTTTGCACAGGCAAAACTAGTGCACCGGCTGTGTGCATTTCTCAAGAAGCCAGATCTGGCCACAGTGACACATGCCTTGATTACATCCCAGTTTAATCACTGTAACGCATGCTACATGGGGTTGCCTTTGAAAAATGGTTCAGAGAAAACTTCAGCAGGTTTAAAATGCTGGGGCTGGTTATAGGGAGAATCTAACTCTCTTGCTTAAACACCTTCACTGGTTACTGGTCCATTTCTGAGCACAATTCAAAGTGCTGGTTTTTAACTATAAAGCCCTATACAGCTTAGATCCAGACTTCTGAAAGCCCATATCTCCCCATGTGAGCCTGCCTGAGTCTTAAGATCTTCCGGGGAGGGCTTTCTTGCCATTCCCCCACCCTCCCAGGCTCATCTGGTGGGAACACAAAGAGATCCTCCTTGGTGGTTGCTTCTAGGTTTTGGAACTCCCTCCCAAGGAAGGTTTGATCTGCCCCCTGTCTTTTGTATTTTCACTGGTAGGCAGTGATCTTTTTGTTTAAGCAGGCCTTCAGCCTGGCTGATCAAAGTAGAGTGATCTGTAACTGGGGGGGCTGTTCTAAATGTTTTCATTGTTTTAAATTTTAATTTTTTAAAAATAGTGTCTTAATTGAATGTACTGTTTGATGCTTTTTAAACATTTGTACTTCATGTTATTTTAACTGCTCTGTTTCAATTTATGCTGTAAACTGCTTTCAATCCCATTTGGGAGAAAAGCAGGATAGAAATAAGTAAATGTAGCATTTTTTTTAAATTTTGGCTAAAGTACTCTCCTAAGTGGTGAATGACCGTATTAGTATTAGTATTATCATCCCATCTTTCTTCCAAAATAGGAAATCAAGGGGGCAAATAACAAATTTTGAAACACTGCACACTGAAAACAATGCAAAAACATTAAAAGGTGTAATTGTAAAGTTTTTAAAAAATAAACCATTTATAAAATTTAAAACATTACACATTTAAAATAATAAAATATATTACAAACTTTATACACACCATAACATCTGAATTGCACAGCATTTAAAAAAAAACATCCTTCATCAGTTTGAAAAAAACTGATGGCACAAAAATATTTTTACCTGCTGCTGAAAGGAGAGATATTTATTACAGCTTGTGTTTTAACTCACCTGTGTATCTGACATTTAGCATTCTTCATTTGGTTGATTGATGATCAGAAATTAAACACAGTCTTACTTTGTACGTCTGATGTCTGAAGCACATCCCTGAAAAAAAAATCTGTTGTCAGATGGGATGGGGTCAGTCTTAGGAAATACCCCTTACCTTGACCTCTTGCTACATATTTTCTTTTCCAGTTTTAAAAAAATGGTTTGGCTTATGTTTTAACAATCTAACACATCTAATTATACTTCAGTAAAATAATATAAATAAAATAAAGGGACCCTGCTTAAATATTCTGTTTGTACCTCAAGGAAGACCTAGGCTGTATCCACACTGCAGAATCAAAGCAGTGTGACACCACTTCAACTGCCATGACTCTATCCTACAGAATCCTGGGATTTATAGTTTGGTAAGGTATTCAGCCTGGTCTGCCAGATAGCTTTGGTGCCTCACCAAACTATAAATCCCAGGATTCTGTAGGACTGAGTTATGGCATTTCAAGTGGTGTCATACAGTTTTAACCCTGCAGTGTGGATACACTCTTTCTCATTCATTTTGCAGATCTAAACTCTGATTTGACAATCTGGAAAGAGTATGATGGGAGTTTATCAGTAGGAATATCATGGTGAGCCACCTTGAATGCCTACTTTCAAATGCAAACGGTATGTTTTGCCCCCAAAAAGATTCTTGAGGGTGTTTTATAAACAGCAAGGAAGTCTACAGCCTTTGCTGATGGGAGAGCCAGGCCCCATTGGGCAATCCAACACCAGCTAGTGTATGAGTCAGAAAGGATGACTACAAGTGTGCGGATACTGGCAAAACAGTTACTAAGCAGCTCATCCAGAATAGTTTCCACCTTTTGAAGGCTAAATCAGGAAACCTTTTGCAATGCCAAAAGTGGAGATGCTGCTGACAAATGAACCTGTGGGAAGCTAAGCAGGGCAGATTAACCAAGTGAACAGTGATAAAAATCAGTGGAAAAGAGAGTGCATCTGGACCAACAGCAGGTTTTTTTCCTCCTGCCCCATCCCAACCTGCTTTCCAGTATGGATGTCAGGTCTGCACCACATCTCATGATCTTTCACTATTTATGCTCCAATTGCTAAGCTTTCTCCTACAACAATTGTTATACAGTACTTCATTAGGCAGAGTCCAGGCTTTGGCGATAGCATAACTTCTAACATTTCACAGATGAAAAGTGGGACACGTGTGGCCAGACAACATCAGTGTGTGGTTAAGATGGCAAAAGTTATTAATGAGGAAGAAGATACAACCCAGGAGAGGCTGCAGTAGTTTGCTTTTGCTTCAGCCTACTGAAAAAGGAAAACTACCCTCCCTTCTTCTCACCTCTGCTAAATTAACAAAGCGTACTTTTACACATTGAACTCAGTGTGCTGCAGTTGAAGTTATCTGAAAAAGAAGGGGGAAAGTGGAAGAAGGAGAGAGAAACTGGGACACTTTAAAAGCAGCTGAGAATGTGGGAAGGCAGAGGCTTCATTGTGACGGAGACAGTTAGAGGGTATATAAAATTGTCCCATGTTTCCAGAGATCTAGGAATGTCCCCTGGTAATGTCATTAGGTGTTATGCATTGAGAATCAACCGTAGTTACTCACAGCATTTCATTCAATATACTGGAGGAGGGAGAGGGCACACTGTACTTCCCTACTAAGGAAATTAAGATAGAAATCTCAGCTAAGGGACTATTTCCAGATCAAGACAATATGAGAGAATTATTCCTTCTTATGTACCTGGAGAGTTGGAATAAGGGACATTTAATCTATCTTACTTCTTGCAGGAAGGTGGATGAAAAGTAGAGTGGAGGGTGAGCCCTTGTTTCACAATGACTGGGAAGGAAGGAAGAAGAAAACTAAGATTGGCACCGTCCTGCCACCCTTTTTGCCCGGGATCATTGCCATGGCAACCACATGCTGCTCCAGTGATCCGGCCTCTGCATGACACAAAAAGAAGCCGCCATTAGCCAGCTTCTTTTTCCATCCCGGAAGGGGTATCATAGGTGCGCTGGCACACCATGATGATGCCCCTTCTGTGCTGTGCCCTTTGGGCACTGTGCCTGGTATGCATCATCATAGCATGCACCATGTGGACAGGCACACATCAAAATGACACCCAGGCAGCGTGGTAATTGCTTTGAGCATGCAAACGCTCAGCCCTTACTGTGCGTACAGGTCAGCAGAAAGTGATGGTCTGTACAGCCCCTAAGTAAGACACCTCCCCAAGGATATTTGCAAATTGCAGCAAGAAATAAATTAAGCCCTGAAAATTGTAGCAAGCTGCTGTTCTACTAGAAGAGCTGGATATTTGCATAAGCACTTTCCTCTTGCCTAGAGATGAGTCCACCATAACTGCAAATTTGCATCTGCCTGGAAATGACCCATAAAAACATATACAGGGGCAGTCATGCTGGCCATGCAGCAAAAAACAACAAAATCCAAACTCCACAAAAGAGCAATACCTTTATTGGCCAACCAAAATTCAGAAAACACATCATGCAAGTTTTGAAAACTTCATAATAATATAATAATAATAAAATTTTATTTATATACCGCCCTTCCAACGATCAGGGCGGTGCACAACATAAATAACATATACATGGTTAAAAACATTCCAATAAAAACAAAAACAATATAAAAACAATATAAAAACAAAACGGTGTTAAATATCAGTAAAACAATACTATATAAAAAATATGCCAGGCCAGCTTGCAATGCGGGGAGAGGAGGGGGGGAAGGGGAGGATCACAATGGGGGGGAGGGTAATCAGGGGTATGCTTGTCCAAATAAGTATGTTTTTAACCCCTTTTTGAACCAGGTAAGGGAGGCAGCCAGACAGAGCTCAATGGGCAACGAGTTCCAAAGGCTGGGGGCCGAGATGGAAAACGCCCTCTTCATGGTGGTTGATAATTTAGCCTTTGGAACTCTAAGTAGCTGTTGCCCGGAAGATCTAAGTGTGCGGGGCAGATTATGTGGGGAGAGGCGGTCCTTCAGGTACCCTGGGCCCAAGCCATTTAGGGCTTTATAGGTAATAACCAGCACTTTGCCTTCTTCATCAGGCAAAGATGTTTAATATCATACAGGAGAAGAAAAATGACAATGCTAGAGTCACAGGCCTACATTTTGTCTTGGCTATTGTTCTATTGACAGTTAAGATGGTACTGATGGATCTCACTTCTGGCAGAGGCCACTCCCTTTCTTGGTCATTTAGGGATGTGGGACAATGGATAATAAAATCTTTAATATTTAAATGAAATTAGATTTTAAATATATTTTAAGTGTTTTATCCCCATTAAAGGAGTTAATAGCAGTATTGTTGAAAACATGGTTTAATTGTAAAACAATTAAATTGTAAAACAATTAAACCATGTTTTTAATAATACTGTTATTAAAGTCTCTTTTAACTTTTGTAATCAATATTTTAGCTGTATTGTGTGTGTGTGTGGTGGTTTGTGTTGTCTGCCTTCAAGTCCATTCTGATTTATGGTGACCCTATGGCAAACCTGTCACGGGGTTTTCTTAGGACCTTATCAGACAGGAGGAATTTCTCTTTATTTCGAATGGAGCCAATTGGAGCCAATTCGAATTCCAGTGAATTTGCTAGTTTAGCAAATCCACATGAATTCCTATTGCGTTCGGAATGCATTCAGAATGACTTCCCATTACCCGAAAATGACCCCCCATTGCCTGAAATTGCGTGAGATGCTTTAATTCACAATAATGCAAAACCCATGATTGCATTCGGAATGACTTCCCTTTTGCTCGAAATTGCATGAGATACTTTAATTCACAATACAGTGGTCCCCCAGGTTACGAATCCCCCAGGATACGTAATCCCCGGGATCTGAAAGAGCCGGGGCCGGAAAAACGGCCCCGGTTCCCGAAAAAATCCCCGGGTTGCGAAAAAAAGTGCAACCCAGTCCCTTTAAATCAGCGCACTCTGCTGCGCTGTGCATCAAAGAAAGCGGTCCCCCGGATTACGAAGACTTCCGGGTTACGAAAGGTAATCCGGAACGGATTACCTTCGTAACCCGGGGGACCACTGTAATGTGAAACCCCATGATTGTGTTCAGAATGACATTAGATTATACTTCCAATTTCCAACGTCTGATAAGGTCCTTGGCAAGATTAGCTGTTTTTTTAATCTATTGTAAATCACTTTAGATCCAATTTTTGGAGAAAGGCAGGATATCAGTACTACTACTACTAATACTACTTGCTGCCCCTCACTCCTGGAACCTTCTTCCCCCACATGTGCACCTCATCACTTCTCTATACAGGTTCAAAACTAAGTTAAAGACTATATTGTTTAGGGAAGCGTTCCCAGGATTGTGCCATCTGCCTCAGGATGCCTCTTCTTAACTATGTTTTAAGAACTCCAGTCCATCTGACTTGGTCCAGGCCCCAGAGGGAGAGATGAACCACTGGACCTCATCCCCTTCCCACCACCTTCCCCTTTTCCTTTTGTGTTGTCTTTTAGACTGTAAGCCTGTGGGCAGGGATCTGTCTAACTATAATATTGTATGTACATCACTGTGTAAACTTACAGCGCTATATAAATAAAATTAATAATAATAATAATTAGCAACAGGAAAACAACTTCCCTTGAAACCCCTGTCCCTGTTCTTTGCAAAGCTAGCTACAGTACCACTTTCTTAGGCAGTTTGACGCTTAAAGTGTGAAAGGGTCCCAGTTTGTGAGATGGAGCTGTGCCTTCATGCCTTTAACTGGAGACTCAAGGCCAAGCCCTGAGATCTGGCAAGCCTATTTCAAGCCTTTTGGGTGAAAAAGAACAATTTCTCCCCTTTGCCCTTCCCCTCTTCCATCACTGTCAGAACCTTTTCCCCCTTCACATGTTGTCCTCATGGAATGATATTCTAGCATCTCAGTACCATTAACCTAGATATTCTGCCAGTTCCCCCTGCTAAAATCAAGCCGCTTCACAATCCACAACCTTGCAATTTCACCATCCCATTTTAAACCCCCTGATGTATACATATACACAAATCCGCCCCCATCTCCTGAAACCTTTGTCTCTGGTACATTTACCGAAATGGCAGACACAAAGATACATTTGTGAGAATTCAGCATTCATTGAGGAGCAACAAACAAACCTGACCCTCCTCTGGGAGGTGGAAGTACACGGCTATTGGGAACACAAGAAGATTCATTCATTTTACAGTGGTTTTAAATGGAATGGAAAGCACTGACATGCAGATGCATGACTGCCTCGCTCTTCAGCTCTGGGCATTTTCCCTGTAATCTAAGTGCACACTTAGCATTTTGCACTTCAGTGGAGACTGAACAGAAAAGGCTTTTGACAAACATTACCTGGATAACTCTGAGCAGTAGGCCATCATCCCATACAATAGCTATGAGAGGATTCCTCCACCCTTCCCCATGGGAGAATAGTGTGGTTTGAACACTGTATTTTCCTGCCTTCTATAGATTTCCAAAAAGGAGTCTGGCTGGTAAATAACCAGACTGCACTCACCACAGTTGTTAATTAAAGTCAAAGGCACAAAAGAGAAAACTGTGGATCCAGTCATGCTTTTGATGATGGAGCATGTCGCTGTGTGTTTTTATTCGTCTACACATGTGAACACACAGAGATACACAAAAAGCAGTGAATGTAAGAATTAAAAGAATCTACACATGTGAACACACAGGGGTACACCAATAGCAGTGAATGCAGGACTGGGAAAAAAATCTTTGCCAGAGGAATGATCCACGGTGAAACTTTCAATGAACTGGGGAATACAAAGTTCTCCAGTGGGAAAATCAACTCAATCATATGGAACTTATCACACTAGCTCAGAAACAGGATTTAAAGTAGATTTAATGTAGAAAAAAACCTGCAAATGAAAGAGGTTTATCACACAACGTTTCTGCAAACCTGAAATAACGCAAAAATAAAACGAATGTAAAGGGGACAAAAATGACACCTTTTTACATTTGGAACTTTCTGAAAGTAAAAATGTGTCAGTTTTGTCCCCTTTACATTTGCTTTATTTTCGCATTCTTGCAAGTTTGCAGAAATGTTGCATGATAAACCTCCCACATTTGCATTTTTTCTACTCTACATCTATTTTAAATCCTGTTTCTTAGCGGGATTTGTTCAGAAAGGGTTTGACATTGCCTTCTTCTGTGGCTGAGAGTTTGTGGCTTGCCCATGGTCACCCAAGCCAAGATTTGAATTCTGCTCTCCCAGATTCCTAGTCCAGCACTGAAACCATTATGTCTCACTGGCTCACAAATAAATAAAAAAGAGAAATGGCTGGAATTCTGCTTCTGATTCTGATAAAGTTCTTTTGGGAGAATTTTTGGGACAAAGTAGGAGTGCAGGAAAAATCTGCTCTTAGGCGTTCTCAAGAGTGTTGATTCTCACTTTTCTACTGAAAACAACAACAACTATTTGATGAAGGGGACATCAAGTAGTGAGATGTGTTCAGGAGGAGCCTGCAAACATAGGCTGTACTAACACAGTAGAATTAAAGCAGTTTGACACCACTTTAAGTTCCATGACTATCCTACAGACTCCTGGGATTTGTAGTTTGGTGAGGTGCTCGACCTTGTGTGTCAGAGAGCTCTGGTATCTCATCAAACTACAAACCCCAGGATTCTATAGGCCAGAGTCGTGGCAGTTAAAGTGACATCAACCATTTTAATTCTGAAGTGTGAATACATCCATAGTCTAAGGACTTGATCACATGCACTTTTAAAACCGTTTTGGGGATGGGGAATAGACTCGTGGGGGCGAGCGTGAAAGGATTTTACTGAACACACAAGCATCCACAAAAAGGTCCTATTCCAGCACCTGTACCCAAGCTGTCCCTGTTCAGTGGCAGCGGGTGCCATTTTGGCTGGACGGAAGTCTTCCGAGAAGCATATTTAATGCTTCTCGGCACTGGACAGGGACAGGTGCCTGAAAAGGAACTTTTTGTGGACTCTTGCGTGTGTGGTAAAATCCATTCACACTCGCCCCCGCGAGTTCCATCCCCAAAACGTTTTTAAAAGTGCATGCGATAAAGTTCTCAGTGATGGCTATTCCTCCTCCAGCCAAATGAGACAATATAGTGATTAAAAGCAAGATATTGTGGACTCTGGCCCATGAAAAATAGGGAAGTGACTGTGCAGAGTAGAGAAACATTTTAAGAAGATAATCTGGTTATTCAAGGGCAAAAGTAACAGGAGACAAGAATTAGCTATGAATAAGCAAAATAAAAGATATCATATGGGTGGAGTCCAGTGGGCAGGAACATTTCATATTCTGCCAAGGCTTAGGATGGCTTTGCAAACTGGGCAGTGGCTGGGCAATTGGGCAGCATGTCTATGCATGTTTCTGTAGTTCATGGACTTGACTTCTTAGCCTAACACACAGTGAAAGCACATGCCCAATTATATGGGCTCTAGAACTGCCAACTATTATCATAGTGGCTGGCAGCTTTCCCTGGGATTTTTGAGTCAAGGTATATGGCCATGGAATATAGAACACCAAGTATATGTATTTAAAGAGTCAGCTTGTCTGAGCAGCTCTTAAACAAGATGCCCAGTCTGCCACTTTCTGTTACAAAGCGAGTCCATGCAATCCTGTTAATGGCAATCCCTTGTCCTTTACAACATTGGCTCCCTGGGTTTATCTTCTTTTTTTATTACCTTCAGGTACACAGGATACAAACAGCCAGTATAGTGTAGTGGTCTGAGCATTGGACTATGACTCTGGAGAGCATATGAATCACCACTCATACCCACTGAGTGATCTTGGGCAAGTCACATTAAGGGGAAAGTAAAGGCAAACACCCTCTCAAGAAATCTTGCGAAGAAAACTCTGTTAGAAGTCCACCTTAGGATCCTCATAAGTTGGAAATGACTTGAAAGCAAACAACAACAACAACACTTAGGATACATCTCTACACTTTGTATTTCCTCAGGCAAGCTACAGCCTGACTTTTCTGCTAAGCTTCTTTCTCTTTTCTAAATATTTCTTGCTCTTATTTAGAGGGTTGTGCAAGAAGACATAATTCCATTGCAGACCCTACAATAGACTCCTAGCATGCATCCTCTCTTCTCACTCAACCCCTATCACACTACACTGTTAAATTGTTATATTCCACTTTAACTGCCATGGCAATATCCTATGGAATCCTGGGATTTGCAGTTTATGGAGGGGTATTTAGAAATCTCAGCCAGATGGTTCTTGGGTTTCACAGAACTATAAAATCCAGAATTCCAAAGGATCCTGCCATAGCAGTTAAAGTGGAATACAGAGCTATAACAGTGTAGTGTGATAACAATTCCAGACTAAACTAGTGTGATAACAATTCCAGACTAAACTAAGGAAACCTATTATCTGGTTTACAGAAGTAACTAAATTTACTTAAATCTTCAGCATTTGTGTCAAATATGAAGCAACCCCCTGTGATGTTATAGATTATTGTTTTAATATGTTATTGTGTTTGTTAGAGAAGTTAAGATAGAGTATGGTTATGTATGCAATGCATTGTTGTTGTGTGCCTTCAAGTTGTTTCCAACTTATGGTGATCCTAAGGCAAACCTCTCATGGGATTTTCTAGGGCTGGCTGAGAATGTGTGATTTGCCCAAGGTCACCCAGTGGGTTTCATAGCTCAGTGGGAATCAATCCCTGTTCTCCAAAGACATAGTCAAGTGCTAAAACCACTACACCAAACTGGCTCTCATGTAATCTATAGTAAATATAATAGGGTAAGTGATCGGCTTGGAGGGGTGGGAACACAGAATCATAGTGGTAGCTCACATTTGGCTGAATGGTTTGAATGGGTTTTTTGAAAAGGCTGCTGTGTGGCACAGTTGGGGAGTCTGGAATATGATAAGGTCACTTGGGATTTAGATGCGCTAAATAAGTAATCTTTTATTGTGTAGTACAATAACATCAAAAATGCACAGAACAATGACACCTTTTTTTCACCAGCCAAACAAAATGCATAAAATACATGATGCAAGCATTTGAAGACCCCTTGGCTTCTTCATCAGGCAAAGGTGTTAAAAATCATATATGTGGATTTGGGATGTTATTGTCATTGTACTTTGCTATATGGCTAACACAGCTATCCCTGAATATGTTTCCTTTTACTGTATGTTGAACTTCTGTTTAATAAATACAACAAAATCCAAAATCTAGTCATCCTGGCTTCCAAAGAGATTTCTGGTTTAATCTGTTCTGGCAACTATTTGTTTGACTTCTTGGCTGTCCATGGTATCCTCAGCAATCTTCTCCAGCACCAGATTTCAATGAATTTATTTTCTTCCTATCTGATTTCTTAACTGTCCCGCTCTCACATCCATACATGGTAATAGGAAATACAATGGCTTATACAATTCTAACTTTCATGTTCAGTTATATATCGTTAGATTTTAGGATCTTTTCTAGTTCTTTCATAGCTTCCCTCCTCATTCTTAGCCTTCTTATGATTTCTTGACTACTGTCCCTGTTCCGATCAGTGTTTCATCCCAGTTATGAGAACTCTTTTACTATTTCTGTTTCCTCATTGTCTAAGTTGAATTTGTGTAAATTCTCCATGAAATGGTACAGGAAGGCAATCACAAGGGTGGGGTGTACACAGACAGGTGCTGGCCAAGGAAGGCTGAGACAAAGTACTGCAAACAGACAAAATTGGGGAGGAGGGGAGTGTTTGGGGGAGATGGGAGAGAAGGAAGCAAAGAGAGTTGCTAGGTAGTGGTGATGGAGCAGCATCAGCATGTGAAGAAAGAGGAGAGAAAGACTGAGAGTGTATGGGGGGGTGGTGGAGGGACTTGAGATCAATATGGCACCTCCTGGAAAGGGGAGGGAAGAAGATGGAAAAAGAGGAGAAAAAAATAAAGCCCAATTTGAATGGATAGATGGACTGCCAAGAGTGAGGTAGTGAAAGTGGTGGCAATGGGACCTCTCTGTCCCTTCCTTGCTGTTAGGGCTGCAGCTTCTCTGACAGTGCACTCTCCTTATTGCCTGCACAGGGGAAGACCACTCCCATTGTTCCACCCTTCATATACCTCTGTTCCTCTCCTTTCGTGTGCTACACCAAAAATATGAATGACGATAAAATTCAGATAGTCTCAGTGTTATATTGTTTGTGGCAGATCCCTTCCTAGATTTATCCCAGGTTTGGTGGAATGTCCCAGTCTGAGAGTGGAGGGTGCTTTCAGAGTAGACAATCTACCCCAAATTTTCTAATACAAAATGAAGACTATCACACAGGGTGAATTCAGGGGATTAAAAGGGCATTTTTCTGAGAAAGTTGTGCGATCGTGGCAAAGACTTTCACACACATCACCATCTGTGAGGACTTATCCTGGAAAGAACCAGGAATACTCCAGTAACAAGCCATTAATGGGGAAATCCTGTGAATGGTTTGTTGCTGGAGCATTCCTGGTTCTTCCCAGGATAAGTCCTCTTAGATCATGACATTGTCTGAAAATCTTCACCGCGATCGCCCTACTTTCCCTGGAAAATGACTTTTTAATCACCTGATTTTCCCCATGTAATAGTCTCCATAGTGTGAGAAGACTAGAACAGTTAGCCTGGGCTTTGCACAGAGAAGAAACCACACAACAATAAAGCCTGCCCCTTTTAAGCATCTGATAAATCTGCATTATTACTTTGAAGAACTCCAGGCATCTAAACATAAGAGATATCACATCTGAAATCAGATTCAGACATTTAACCAGAATGGATTAGCTATGCATGCTTACTGTGGAGTAAGTGTATAAAAGATTAAGAGCTTGAAAAGCCTTTTCACTAATATCCAGTGGCCATTCTGGTTGAAGGCTTCTGACAGTTTTAGTGCAAAAATAGGATTTTAGTTTGAGTTGCAGCATTTCCTCATTCTTCTGTATAAGGAACAGGCCAGCTCTAAGAATCAGGTTTTTTAAAAAAAGAAAAAGAAAAGAAAAGAAAAATGATAATTTCAGTTGAATTGTAAGTTACCATTCTGGTTTTTCCCCCTTTCCCAACCCAAATTTAAATTTCATCATTTTTAAAATTAGACAATAATAAAATGTTATTATACTTTAATGAGAGGGGAGGAGGAAAAATATAGATACTGGATAATTGAGTTCTCTAAGGATATCTAGAAATTTTTGTCCTTTCAAAGTGACATGCATATGGAAGATTTGATTGTGAATAAAACAGCAGAAGATTCTGCTGTTTTATTTACATAATCAGTTTGACCTTGTAGTGAAATAGGGCTGGGGGAATGTGCAGCGTTTGAAATTTCCTCAGACTGAAAGAAAGATGAGTTGAATGTGGATTTGTTGAAAGAACAGATATCTGCATTCCAGAATGGCCAGATGAAATATATATTTTTAAAAGAAATAAAGGATGAGAGGGATGAAGCAATTACTGTTTCCAAAAGACAGCATTAATCATCACTGTAATATTACTGAGAAAAATAGTTTTGTTCAGTCATATCGGAAGCTGTCAGATGTTGGTTCACCAAATAACACTCTCCAAGTCATTTTTTGTTGACCTCTTCTTAGCAATTGCTCTCATTTTCCTACTCCATATGATTTTTTTAAAAAAGAAAAACTTATGAATGCATTAAAAATTTGCGCTTAGCAATCCCTTTACTATGCTAAATATTGCATGGCAGTTAAATAAACATGTTGCCACCACAGCAATGGGTGCAGTGTCTCCATTACGTCTCTAATGAAAAAGCACAGATAAAAATCTTTGTAGGTAGCCTTCCTTTTGCCCCTTGCTCTCCCAGCTCTGCATTGAGGTGACATCTGCTGGGAAATATGGGCATGGGAGGTCACTGCTTGCCTTCACTAGGAACACCTCTGCCTGAAAGCGGTTCTTCTGTTAAACCTGCATTTCTTCAAATCACTACACTATGATGGCTACTAGACTGGTGCTACGTTATGTGTTGACATAGCAGTATTTTAGTAATAGTTCCAATGAGATCCAGCATGGCCTAGTGGTCTGAATGTTGAACTAGAGACCAGGGTTCAATTACCAGCTCAGCCATGAAACCCACTGGTTGACCTTGGGCAAGTCACACACTCTCAGCCTCTGGGGAAGGCAATGGCAAATCTCCTCTAACCAAATCTTGCCAAGAAAAACCCATGATGGGTTTGTCTTCTGGTTGCCATAAGTCAAAAATGACTTGAATGAAATTGAAATTCTTTATTACGGTCAAAGACCAGCATCAGTATAAAATTTAACATACAAAAGTAAAAATACATAAAAAGAATGATTAAAATAAAAATCTGCCAACTAAGAATATAAATAATTTGTTTCCATTATATTTTTTAAAAAACTTCATTTAAAATAAATTAAATAAAAATAAACCCTTCCGCCCTTAAGATAAAAATAATAGAAGTAGATTAGGGATATCAGATTTTTACCAGATATGTGGTACCAGACATGATACAATATTATGTGTTTAACTTTGATCATTTGTTCTTTTCCTACAAGTGATTGCTAGTGCAGAAAATTGTGCCACCTTATAATTTATATTCGAATTCCAGTCTGACAATAGGTAATTTAAATAAAAAGCTTCAGTTCTCCCAGGTACATTCAAAAGTATAGGAGTAATCAAATCTCTGCAAGCATTGTCATAAAAAGGGCAGTGAAACAATACACTATTTCTATTGCTATGTGAGCAAATGCCCAGAGAACGACCACTTACCTCTAGTACTAAAACTTAACATCAATACTCAGGATATCGTCACAGAGTGCATCCAGATGTCAAACCTTGATGCTGAAAAAAGGTTTACTAGAATAAAATGGTCAAACCAATTAAATAAAAAAACAACAACACTATTACAATCTGAAAGCAGTCTACGCCAACAAGAAGATCTGAGGACAGCAGATTCACCTGCAAAAATGACTTGAAGGCATACAACACACACACACACACACACGCGCGATCCAATAAGCATTTTGGTGAAATGTATTTATGCATTGATTTACCATTCAGCAATTAATACAATGAGACATAGTGCGGCATAGTGATTTGAGCTTTGGATTATGACTCTGGAGATCAGCATTCAGTTCTCCACTTGGGCATGAAACCCACTGGGTGTTCTTGGGCATGTTTCATGCTCTCAGCCTCAGAGGAAGTCAATGGTAAACCTCCTCTGAAGCAATCTTGTCAAGAAAACTCCATGATAAGTTTGCCTCAGGGTCATCATAAATCGGAAATGACTTGAAGGCACACAACAACAACAAAAATTAATACAATGGGTTTGATACTCGGACTAACAATTGGATTATTAAACCCATTGTTTCCAGGGAATACATAGAAAATGACATTACTGCCCTGGTAGGCTCATGACTGGCTCATGATTTATTTGTTATTGATGTTATTTGCCTTCAAAACTGACTTTGATTCAAGGCGATCCTATGAAAGAGAGACCTCCATGAGCTCTGGTCATCAGCTGCCCTGCTGAGGCCTTGCAGACTCGGGGTTGTGGCTTCCTTGACTGAATTCATCCACTTGTAATGTGGTCTCCTGCTTTTCCTATTGTATTCCACTTTACCAAACAATACTATCTTTTCCAGTGAGTCACATAATCTCATGATATGTCCATAGCATGACCACCTTGGTTTAGTTAGCTTCACTTTTAATCAGAGTTCAGCCTTGATTTGCTCTAAGACTCCTTCATTTCTCTTTTTATCAGTCCATGGTATCCTTAGAATTCTCCTCCTGCACCATATTCAAAGGAGCTGGTTTTTCTTCCTGTCAGCTTTCACAACCATAAACAGAAATTGGAAATATGGGTCCTGGATGATTCTGACTTTTGTATGTAATGATTATGATTTAATGATTTCTTTTTCCTCTGCAAATAAGGATGTGTGTGGCGTTACACATGGGATTCCAAAGCACCGTCTCCAAAGACAATTCTGACCTTCCTCTGAAGGTGCACAACTGTATCTACACTCCTTCCTGGACTCTTGGAAAGGTTCTTATTTTTAAAAGAAGTTAAAGGGAATAAAGATGGTTTAAAAGCTTTCATGCTACCTCATAATACTTTTAAGTTTAAATTCCATAATACATTTGAAAACCAGAAAACTTTCATCCAAACTTGAATCAGAGGAATTATAAAAGGGTTTGTTCCATAGTGGTTTGAGTGCTGGACTATGACTCTGGAGACCAGGGTTCAAATCCCAGCTTCGTCATGGAAATCCACTGCCCTTAGGCAAGTCAAACTCTCTCACCCTCAGAGAAAGGCAATAGCAAATCTCCTCTGAACAAATTTTAACATATCACCATGACAGGGTTGCCTTAGGGTTGCCAGAAGTTGGAAACTTCTTGAAGGCACACAATAACAGCAAAACAAATTACAAATTAAGGTCAATTTGGTAGGCATAAATCTTTGGTTACAGGCATAAATCTTGGGTTATTTCATTCTCATATGAAAGAATGAATTATTTGAAATGGTTTGTTCCTGGGTTTGTCAAAGATTTTGCACATTTTTTGGTGATATGTGGATTCACAGTGGGTATTGGCTCCCACCCTATGATGGCTTTGATAATCTCAGTCATAGTTGAATCCATTCTGGATTTTAATCAAACTTAATTCTGGGGATGAGTCTCAGCACCTTGGATAGCTCCTTTCAAATCCAGCTTAAAACCCAGAGTGGGTTTGTCACTGCATGGTACCCACCAGCTGTCACTGGAACTGCAACTAAGGGGCTGTAGAGACAGCTCAAAAGAAGCAGCTCTGTGCTGCCCCTGGATACACAGGGTTGGGGACATGGCCACCAGATGCCACACCCCCAACCTGCTGGGGAAAGAAGCTCTGAAAAGGAGCTTCTTTTGCCAGCGCTACAGGAGCCCCATAAGGGTCACATCACACCCTCATGATACTCCCCATACGTACCACTGTTTGTGTGTCATGCATGAGCGACATCATCATGGCACATCCTGTGTAAATGGCAGTGAGCCAAGATGGCATCTGCGGCGCACTGCAGGGCTCAGGAGCATGCAGATGCTCTGCTCTACGGAGCCCCAGGACAGGCCTAAGTTTAAAAGGGTCAAGAATCTTGAGGGAGGGGATGGTAAACAAAGTCATTGTTGCTCCTAATTAGAAGTCCCTGATACTTTGACCCTCATAACTCTGTTCCATTACACTACTGCCCAAAAGACAAGCCCTGTCTTGATGCAAAAAAGTGGCACCTCTGGTCACTGAGAGGATGTGAGTCAGATGGATCCATTATCCTTCCTGTCTCACTGAGAGGAGTTGGCTTAAAGCAGATATTGGAGAAGTTGCTTTAGCAGATCTGTATCTCTCACCATTCCCTCATCAGCCTGGCTAGGGGAATTTTGGGAGAAGTAACTTTCCCAAACTTGAAATATTCTATCCCAATGATCTGGGAGAGGTCTGCTATGACCACCACATCAAACTATTACTTCTGCAAGCCTGGAGGAAACTATGCTGTGTAATGTGGGGACTAGGGCTGTTGCTACCTTGTAGAATTAAAGCAGTTTACACTGCTTTAACTGTCATGGCTCCACCCTATGGAATCTGTGGGTTTGTAGTTTGTTGTGGCACCAGAGCTCTCAGACAGAGAAGGCTAATAGAATTCCATAGCACTGAGCCATGGTAGTTAAAGGAGTATTAAACTGCATTAATTCTGTAGTAATTGTTGTAGTTGTGAGCCTTCAAGTCATTTATGGTGACCCTAAGGTGAACCTATCATTGGGCTTTCTTGACAAGATTTATCCAGAGGTTTGGCATTACCTTCCCTTGAGGCTAAGAGCATGTGACTTGTCCAAGGTCACCCAGTGGATTTCATGGCTGAGCTGGGAATCGAATTCTTGTCTCCAGAGTCATGGTCCAATATTCATACCATTACACCACACTGATATAATACTCCATTTGAATTGTGATACAAGTTATCAAAGGCAGATATAATAGCATCATAGTACCCAGAATTCCTGAAGCAGAGAGGAGACAAGGTTCTTGTAGGCAGCCAACTAAATTAGCCCACTCTGCTGATGCTGAGAATAAGGAAATATATTTTTAGCAAGCTTTCATTTAGCTTTCAGGTACTTTCCATGGTTCCTTTCCCATCTGTGTTAATTACCAAGGTATTTGCATTTAAAAGAAAGTTGCTATCCTTTGCAAAAACTCTGTCCTTTCCATTTCATTCATATAGCAATGTCACAAGCTGGAATGTACACATCTCGCATTTATTTCCATTTGGTGCGGAGGTGTGCATTTTGAAATCAGTGGGGCTTTCTAGATTGGCAGGAAAGTGTGACATGAAGTTGCCTTTTCCTTAATGCTTAGCAGCTGCACCGCAGCCTTTAGAAGGAGCTGCGCTGTTCCGAAGTTTTTAAAAAAGAAGCTGGGAAAACCAGCACCTTTTAAAAGGTGCTTCTTCTCCCCTAAAACGCAAAAAAAGTGTTTTCATGGCACACTTTCCCTTTTTCTCATCTAAAGGCTAGACTTTCATGCAGCCATGAACACACTTCTTTTTGCCAATCTAGAAAGCCAAATGGAATGCTCATGGCTGGGTGCAATTTGAGATGCTAGCTTCCAAAAAAAAGTTCCAAAGAATATTCTGGCATATCACCTTTGTCTGAGTTTGATGTGGGCAAGAGAAGGAATATAAAGCCAGGGGGGTGGGGGCAGAGCTGAGTGTTAAATAAATCACAGCTTGAGAAAGTTATTTTTTGCAGTATGCAGCTCTTAGAGTTCCCTAGTCAGCATGACCACTGAAAATGATAGTAAAGGAATTACTAGTTAAGATTTCTAACAACAAAGGAACTTCAAAGGAAGATTTGAGTTAGAGACAGCTGAACTAAAATACATTCACCAATTCCAGTTAAGGGCTTGTACTGATACAATGATTTCTTAGGGTGCATCTATACTGTTAAAATAATGCAGTTTGCCCCTGCTTCAAGTGCTGTAGCTCCATCCTATGTAATCCTGGGATTTGTAGTTTTACAAGATCTTTAGCCTCCTCTGCCAAAGAGCGTAAAAAAGTGTCTCACAAAGAGCCTTATTGCATGACAAAAGAATGCCGAGATGCAGCAAGATAGAAGGGGCTTTTCTTGCCTCTCCACATGATTTTGTACAGTAGCACTTCCATTCTCCTTCTAGAGGGAGAGGGTTGTAAAAGCATGCCTTTTGCCAGATAGCTTTTTCCAGTGTGACAAAAGACACAGTTTTACAAACATCTCCCTTGGGAATAGAACTGAAGTGCTTCGATGACATGCAGAGAGGCAAGGAGAAAGCCACTTCTCTCTTGCAACCTCTTGGCTTTCTTTTGTCATGTGTTAAGGCTCAAAGCTACAAATCCCAGGGTTCTGTAGGACAGAGTCATGGCAGTTAAAGTGATGTCAAACTGAATTATTTCTACACGGCAGAAGCCTTTGAGTCCATTAATAGGCTAAAATAAAAAGAAAACATATATATATATATATATATATCCCACCTTTTTCCCAACATGGGATTCAAGACCCTGGCTTTGATGAGCATTGATACAATTACCATTTCCTGCAGAAACTGCATGAGCTGAAATATTCCATGCATCTGAATAAGTGGGACTGAAATCCACAAAATCTCATGCTAACTCTTAAAAGCTGCCACGAGACTCTATTGATACGTGGTCCAAAGCATCTCATTGCCAAGCTCTGATGTAACGTTAAGCAGTTGTCAGAAAGGTTATTATCAGCCCCTCCTCCTTAGGCATTGTGCAAAATCCTGTGCTCTTTGGTTCCCATTCATCTTTGCTTCTGGTTTAGACCTCTGAAGCAGGAGTGCAGATCTAGGAGGCAGAGGTACTGTGTTACTGCCACAAAGAATGTAATATCCCAGCCATCTGAGTGAGCTTCTCCATGGGTCATGTGAAGAGCAAGGAGGAGACCATGGACCATCAGAAGGAGATGAATAACCTTATTCTCCTAAGACTTCTCACTTAGCAATAACGCTACAGCTTCTTCTCCTGTCTTTGTGTCAGGGAGGGACATGGTGGTGGGAGATATACCATACAGTAGATCCTGAGTTTATGCTATATGGTGTGTCACACTGCCTTGATGGAGGAAGAAATTTGATGTGATGTAAACTCAGGGCTGATTCAAACATGCACAAGAATCATGTGATGTCTCATCACTTGACGACTCATAGCTGAGTGTGATAGCAGAGATGCTTAGTTTGTAATCTTTCTTCCACACACTTAATGGGGCAGTCACAGAGTTACAATATATGTTCACCTGAACCCTGATGGCTCTTGAGACTCTCCTCCTTTGTATATTGCAGCATTCAGATTTCTTTTATCCCTATTGTCTTCACAACAATCTCCTTACAAGGATCTACATAGTTCCTCACAAGGGCATATATGAAAAGTCATTTCCGACTTATGGTGACCATAAGGTGAACATATTATGGGGTTTTCTTGGCAAGATTTTTTAGAAGGGGTTTTTCATTGCCTTCCTCTGAAGTTGAGAGAATATAGCTTGCTTAAAGTCACCCAGCAGTTTTCCAAGGATAAATAGGGATTCAAATCCAGATTTCCCAGAGTCCTAGCCCAACACCCAAACCACTACACCATGCTGGCTCTCATATAAGAAAGATACCGGACAGTTTTTTCTTACAGGCTCACCTTCCTCTGCAATTGTACATTTACAATTTGGAATTGTACTAGAATCAGGCTGGGACTGAAGACAACCAGGTTCAAATTCCCACTCAGCCTGTGTGGGAAATAAATGAATACTGGGGAGACTATTTTAGCAATATACATCGCATATGGTGGCTAAAGACAGTCAAATCCAAAATTCTCAAGTGAACTCCATATGTGATGGCGATGGTGCAGAACATCAAGGAATACTGCCATAGCCTAGAGCTTTCACTCCAAGGCTGGAGAACTATGATGCTCTCCAGATGCTGTTGAACTATCATTGGTAAAGCTGGTAGTCAGTCATCATCCCTTAGCATTAGCTATGAGGGGTTGGGATGATATGAACTGCCATCCAACAACAACTGGAGGACCACAGGTTGTTCATTCCTGTTTTAGACCTCTCCTTCCAGAGACTTTTTGCCCTCGGGACCTTGGACTGTTTCGGAAATGTCTGTAACACTAACCTCAAACTTTTTTTCTGGCTGAAACAGAGCCTAATTACAGGTGTACAGATACAGAGAAAGAGAAAACGTGTTAACGTGTCTTTAAAGTCTTGCTCTACCATTCAGAGACCAGTTCCTGCCTACATCTATCCACCAATGTAAGCACCTGAAGCAGTTTGTTTTGCCTCTAGAATGTGATGCTTAGGCACTCACAAAATTCCTCTCTAGCATCCCACGACTTCAGATTGCTATACTGGATTCTGCATTATGCTCCTCGCTCACTGGTACAACTCCATAGAAACAGAGATAAAAATCAGTTTTCAAAGACATGGATGGTGAAAGCAAATAGGAGAAAAAAATAATTTATTCCATTGGAGACTTCACAGCCCAGCTGAAGGACATGACAAAGTAAGTCTAACAGACCATTCCAGAAAGTCCTGCAACTAGGAAGTAATTAAATGGCTTAACAATTAGAGTGAAGGTTAATTGAATTATAGAAGTTAAAAAGGAAAGTTAATGATGGCACAGACAGCATTTCCCTGGGTTTAGTGGAGAGTGAGGTCTGTTATTTTTTTTTTTTTACCCTCTGCTTCAATTCTTCCCAATTTTTTTTCCTGATGAAATTCACACTGATAGCATCTTCCCTTCAGGTTCATAGTCCGGGAGGGAGGTGCATTTTTCAGGCTTCATCTCTGAGCTAGTTGTTATTGTCAGCTGCCTTCAAGTTGACTTTGACCCATGGTGATGAGAAATCTCCATGTCACCCTATCCTCAGCAGTCCTTCTGAGGTCCTACAAACCCAAGGTCCTGCAGTCTTCCCTATCCATCTAGAGTGCAGTCTTCCTCTCTTCCTACTGCCTTCCACCTTACCAAGCATTATAATCTTTTCTCATGAGTCCTTTCTTTCATAATATGCCCAAAGTACAACAGCCTCAGTTTAGTCATCCTGGCTTATAGGGAGAATTCAGACTTGATTTGTTCTAGGACCCACTGATTTGTCTTTTTAGCATAGAACTGTTATCCAGCACCACATCTCAAATGACTTGATTGCCTTCCTATCAGCTTTTAGCTTTCACAACCATACATAGAGATGGGAAATATGATGGCTTGTACCATCCTAATTTTAGTTTTCAATATATATCTTTACATTTCACAATCTTTCCCTTCCAAGTTCTAATAATTTCATTACTACTGTCTCCACTCTTATCAATGACTGAGCCAAGGTATACAAAAACCTTAACAATATGTTGATGTCTTCATCATTTACTTTAAAGTTATGCAAAGTTAAGTCATTGTACTTTCTTCTTTGACTTTCTTCAATAATCATTCCAAGTTTTTGTTATTTTCAGTTAGTAGTGTGATGTCATTTGCATATCTTAGTTTGCTGGTGTTCCTTCCTCCAGTTTTCACACCTTCTTTCTCCAAGCCTAATGCTACTTTACATATGATATATTCAGCATATGCGTTAAACAGGGTGATTATACACACCCTTGCCTGACTTCAATGCCAACTGGAAACCATTCCATTTCTCCATATTCTCTCCTGACAGTAGCCTCATGTCCCAAATACAGTTATGCATCAGGACATATATATACTGTGTTTCCCTGGTTGAGAGGAAGTGGTTTACATGTTAATCTGTATGTTGGTCTATTGCTGAATGACAAGGTCTCAGGGTGGATATGCAAGAAGGATTAGTGTCTATTTAATTAGTGATCCATTGCCTCCTGGGAAATCCCCTGACCCTGGGTGGTGTTCATTTGCATGTGCTGGGTCTTGATTTTAGTGTTTTTCAGGACTGGTAGCCAAACTTTGTTTACTTTCAGGGTTTCTTCTTTCCTGTTGAAGTTGTCCAGGTATGTGTGGATTATAGTGGTTTTCCTGAACATTCTGACCTGATAGTCGTTGGCATGGTCCAGAATTTCAGTGTTTTCAAATAGCATTTTATGGCCAGGTTGGTTTATAACTTGTTCTGCTACTGCTTATTTTTCTGAATGACTCAGTCTGCAGTGTCTCTTGTGTTCCTTGATTCATGTATTAACACTGCACTTGTGGTCCCTATGTAGACTTGTCCACAGCTGCATGGTATGCGGTAAACTCCTGCAGCCATGAGAGGGTCTCTCCTGTCCTTCGAGGAGTGCAGCATTTGCTGGATTTTCCTGGTCAATCTGTACATAATTTGGAGACTGTGTCTCCTCACTAGTTTCCCTATTCTCTCTGTGACTCCTTTAATGTATGGTAAAAGTACTTTCCCTTTGGGTGGTTGTTTTTCTTCACTCCAATGTTTTTTTCTGGGTCTTGCAGCTCTTCTGATGTCGGAGCTGGAATAATCATTAGCCTGTAGAGCCCAGTCTACCTGCTTCAATTCATCTTCCAGGAAGTGGGGTATCTACAGATTTACAGACCTACCAGGAAAAAGCAGACAATGGATCACTAATCAAATAGACACAAATCCACCTCACATATCCTGCCACCCTGAAGGTTTGCCATTCACCAACAGACCAACATGTAACATGTAAATCACTTCCCCAACCAAGAGTCACATCGTATATATACCCCACACACCTCCATGCCACCATTCTCTGAAGATGCCAGCCACAGATGCAGATGAAACGACAGGAATAAATTCTGCTAGAACATGGCCACATAGCGCCCCCAACACAAAAAACCTATGGATGCTGTCTGTGAAATCCATCAGCTTCTTTTTCTGCTTGTCTCCTTTCCTTTGATGGTGGGGATGGGCCTCTTTTAATTGCAAAGCATTGCTTTGAGTGGTTTCTAAGAAGAAGAAAAGGCCAAAATAAAATTCTGGGAAAAAATTGTTGGGCATTTTGTTTGGGTTTTTGCCTCAGAAGTAACCAAGGACAAGTACAGAAGATAGGAGGAGGAGAGAAAAACCAGGGCATTTTAAAAGCAGCTGAAAAAGTGGGACTACACTGAATTAATCAGAACTTTCCCATTTGACATTGAAGGATTCTGGAGGACCCTTAGGCAGAAAAAATGACCTTTGGCAACCTGTGGGCCACACTCTGCTCACCCCTAGTCTATTGGCATTACATTTTGTTATGACATTTTCCCCAAATGCTAACAAAAGCAACACACATCCCTCTCCATCACTTAAATAATGCCAAGTAAGTGCAATAAGGGGCATTGCAATAAAAGACTCCAGTACAAAAGGTAAGTCCAACAAGTAATGTTCATATTATGAGGGAGAAGATTTGAAAACAATTTGTGAAGATAAAAAAAACTGAAGAATGGGCAAAGTAAAAAAGAAAAAATATTTGCAGCTAATATCTCATGATAAATGATGCAGGCTTTAGACAAATCTCTCTGGTGATCCATCACTCTTCTGAGCTAGAGATGATCTATGCTGTTCCCATGAAACAACATCTCCAAGGCTCTTTTCACATCGCACAGTTCTAGTGCAGTGATTCCATTTTAATCCATGGGAATTATGGGGTTTGTTTGGGGGGGGGGGGAAGCACTAGAGCTCTCTGACTGAGAATTCTAAGTACCCTTCTCTAAAGTGCAAATCTCAGAATTCCATAGGGTGGAACCATGGCAGTTAAAGTGGAATCATAGTGTTATAGGTGCTCAGTGTGAAAGGGCCCTAAGTTTTACTTCGATTTCTCTATTTCACTCTTGAAAGTCACAGATAACAAAGCACATGGGCTCCCTCCTCTAACACAGTTCTTCAGATCAATCTCTACCATGACTGAAAGAAAAGTCCTGCACAATCTCATTCTCTTGGGGAAATTCCTTCTCTGCCACTAATTGCAGCACTGTATAACTTAACTAAGAAAGTTATGGAAGCTCTGGCTCCATCAATAATTGCAGCATTATGTAACCTAATTCCAAAGGCAATTTCTGCCTTGTCAGTAATTGCAACACAAGGCAACCTAATTCAAACAGTTATGGAAGATCAAGCAATTGCAGGTAATTGCTGCACTCTGCAACCTACAAATGTATTACCAAATCTGTCAAAACAATAGCAGTGATAACGACAACCCATTCAAGTCACTAAATGATCTCCCATGTTCTCCTGAAGTAAAAATGCAACAATGAAATTGTTGCTTGAGTGCTTCATTCAGGGATGGGGAATGTTGCAGAGGTCCTCAGATATTACCAAACTGGTACTCCTCTCAACCCCAGCCAGCATAGAAAAGGATTACAGAAATGGGAGTCCAGCAACACCAGAAAGGGCACAGATTCCCCATTCCAGGTTTCAAGATGCAACATGTGTTAAATCCAAGTAATTAATATTTGGTGATTGGTTCATCCCCCAAAATGGAGGTGTGTATCAAGCTAGAGTACAATTTGCTGACTGCTTGCATTTCAAGTAAGGTAATTAATCTGTGCTCATTATTTAGCTCATTATTCTGTTTTAGAAAAGTTTCTTAGTAAGCTATACTATATGCTGCAGGTATGAGAAGGAGCCAACTATTATTTGAGTGTAGGACTAGGATTATGGGAGACCAGTGTTCAAATCCCTCCTCATGCTGTGTGCTGTCTGCACTCTCAATCAAAATGGACCCTCTAAGTACTAGAAGCAAGGCCTTTTTCTAATGATTGAGATTGCAGATTGCAATTCCAGAAATTTCTGGTAATAGCCCCTGAAGAAGGCCAATTGGTGACAAGCTGAACTGTGCTGGACTTTTTAAGAAATTAAAGTTTTTGGACCATAACACAGCATGAGGGACTTTGAGGCTATACAGACTGGCAAGAAGCGGCAACATCGGGGTGGAGTGGGAATGTGGCAACCGCAAGCCACAATTCCTGACTCTGTCCCGACCCTAGTTCAGGCTGCCTGCCTGACTGCATGATGGACAGCATCATGCCCCTTCTTCAACACAGCGTTTAGACGCGCTACGCCAAAGAATCAGCTAAAAGCTGTGAGAGTGGCATTTTGCCTGCCCTTTTGGGGCCAGCAAAGCACCGGATCAGGCCTGCAGCATGATCCAACTGCGGGCCCGATCCAACGCTCCCAGGGATGGCTGCTTTATTGGGGTGGTCTGTTCAGCCCCTTTGTTTCCTTTTATTCTTCTACTGTAAATATGTGCTTTCCACTTTTTTGTTTTGTTCAAATCCCTCCTATGCCAGGGAAACCCATAGGGTAACATTAGGGCTGGTCTACACAATAAAAATTATCCTGGTAGAATATGAATAAGATGTAATCCCACTCACCATACACGATTCAAACATACTCAGGGGGTGCAGGGGTGAAAAAGTCCTCAAACTCTGAAGAAACAAGAATCACAGTTTTTACCGTAGTATCCGTGAGGGTGCACATTGTTGGATGTCTGAACTTCAAATTGCATTCCTTCGTATGGCAGTGCGTTTTACAGAGGGAGGATGGAAGTTACTACTAATAGGTTTCTTTGGTTTTATGGGCATATAGAGTTTGCCTATATTCCTTTTACAGCGTTTTAAATTATTTTTTTCCAGACTGAAACTGGCCGTTTGAAACAGTGATTCCATTTCCACTTTCTTTATTCTGTTCCTGAAGGCAATGGGCATTTAAACAGTGAAAGGTCTCTCTCTAGCTAAGGAGGAAATCTGAAAATGGTTATTCAGGTCCCTTTCATTGGTAGGAAAGGCAGAGGGGCTGGAGCTCTCCCGGTGGCTTCTTCCCCATCCTCATCATCTCCCCCCCCCCCCCCCCGCCCCAGTTATTAAATCTTTCTGCCCTCATTAAACTTCTTGAGACACTGGTTTGCCTAAGCAGCAACTTTCAAGGAAAAATTAACATTCATTTTTTTCCAGCACATGCATATATACACCAAGTTATCACTGGGCGGATGGGGAGCAACAACCATCCCAACCAACCCCTGCCAGCCCATGGCTTGCAAGGCCAGCTTAGGGAGGGAAAGAGAGAGAACACCATTAAACACTGTACTTTTCTTTGTTCTGAAAGAAAAGACAAACACTACTTTTTTTTTAAATCAAAAATGTGTTTAATGCTGAGATCATGCAACACCAGCAGGAATAAGTGACAGGCCAAAACCAACATCAGTGGGAATGGGTGTCAATGCAAGTGAAAGTGTGTATGTCGGTGCCGTTCCTGCGCCAGGTGTCACCTGGTGTGGGGTGGGGCTTGTGGGGGTGGAGCCAAAAGGGCATACCCCTCACCTTGCTGCCACATGCTATTTTACTCCTGAGTAAACCAACACACAGCAGGGAGGGAGCATCCTCCCTCCCTGCCTCAGGAGTAAAATGGTGTGCAGGGGGGCAGGGAGGGTGCTCTGGGCACTGGACCTGGTTGCTGTATGCACAGCAGGGAGGGGGATGTGCTTGGCTGGGTGTCACCCCACTTCTCAAAATGTCACACAGTGTGGTCCTCACTGCCAGCACCCCCCTAGTGACACCACTGGTGTATGTCAGCCCCCAAAAAGTAACATGTAGCAGCCAGTTACCGTGAGAGCACAAATAATTCGCAGACCCTTCCTTCCTTCCTGCTCACCATTTTAATTCACAATGGTGCTGCATGTGGCCAACAAAATGCAGAGAGATGCAAATAGGTAGAAGTGCACTTAGGAGAAGTGAAAACCATTGAATGCTGATCTGAAGCTGTGGAAAATCTGCACCAATTTGCATAACATACATGTAGACAGGACCTTAGAGGAAGGGGATGGCAAACTCTCTTGAATAAATATTGCCAAGAAAACCCTAGAATTTAAGTTGGAGTCAATTTGAAGGCATATAACAATACCATCAAATATGACAGAGAGGGTGTAAGACATCTCTTGTCCATCTGAGAGGAATGTCTGTGCATCTGTATCAGGAAACCAAAACTATATCTTTATTCCTCTCACATAGACAGAATGTAAAACATCTCTGTTTATCAGAAAGGAATAGAGATGTAGTTTTGGTTTTCAGATACAAATGCACAGACACTGAAATATAAATGAAAATTCTCCACAAAAATTCTGTTCTGAAAAAAAAATGGAAGGACAAAACAGAACAAACTAACAGAGGATGATTTGTTACTGCCATGGCATTTTCTAAAGAATGTTCTTAGCAATTCCAGAGAACAGGGCTAATGAGAAGCAACTGGTTTCTACTCCCAAAGGTACTGTCCTCCTTTTAAAAAGGAGATCCTCTTTGTGGTTGAGAGGAACACTTCTGGAGTCAAAAGGGCATGACACTTCTGCTTTCAGTCAGGCCTCCTGTTGAAGACAGAAGAGGATCCAGCCTTTTGGAATTCCCTGAAAGAGAAAATAGAAAATGCTTCATGGAAAAAGGATGATGAGGTTCCATAGGAACTTGTCAGTCATGAAAAAAGAAGAAAAAAATGAAGTGCTTTGGCTTAAAAGGAACAAGGGGATTTTGGAAGAAAAGTTGGATATAAATCCCTTCAATAGATAGATAGATAGATAGATGAGAAATGTCATACAAACAGGTTCAGGTCACTCACCCACCCCTCACCAGTCTTGCTTGCCACTCATAACACAAGAAGAAAAATGACACAGTGAAAGGAGTCCCTAGAAATTGTAGTGGACTGTCAAAGAATAAGTTTTTGGCTTTTGGATATGATTGTCAGTCATAAACTAGACCAAAACATGTTCCCATGTTGTGGAGTTGGCTCCCTATACTGGGCCATTGTCTTTTAGTAGTTGCTAGTTCTCCCTCCCCTCCCCACCATATGGCTGCCCTACAAAGCATGGGAAAATTACAGTTTTCTACTGCAACTCCCAGAATCATCCAATCATCATGATCAAATAAAGATAGAAATCATAAAATAAAAATGGAACACATAGTCATAACAGTGTTTCAGGTATGTAACCTAAAGTGGTCAGGAATGGAACATTCTCAAGCAGATAATTATAGAATGTTTTACTTCAGGAATGGCAAGTAAATAACAAAAGGGGTGGTATTAATAGTAAGATGAGATGTAGAAAAAGCAGTTAGGGGATATAATGAGAGGTATGATGGAATTTGGGATGCAGTGGCTTAGTGTTTAAGATGCCAGTTCTGATGATTGGAATATCAGAAGGTTGGCAGTTTGAGGCCCAAGTGCTGCATGATGGGATGAGCTCCTCTCACTAGTCCCAGCTTCTGCAAACCTAGCAGTTCAAAAGCATGCAAATTGGCATGAAAAAGTCAGAAACAGAACCAAACATTGTCCGAGAATCTGTCCTGGAATCAAGAAATGGATCAGGAAATTGACTTACTGAATTTTGTGAAGCCAGCACTTTGTTCATTGCAAACATATTCTTCAGGTAATTGAACAGACAACTGCAATACATGGACATCAATACCTGCATATGTGGTCAGTACAGATATCAAATAGTCAACATAATTGAAAGCAGGAAACAGAGACGCTCCATTCTCTCTGCAAAACCAAGATTGGGAATATATTGCAGCACAGGCCAGGGACTGCTTGTATCAAAAAAAAAAAAAAAAAAAATAGAGGAAAGGTAAAGTACACTAAATCAGTCATCTTGCCAAAATATAGTCTGAAGAATATTGCTGTAGAATTTAAAGAACATGTAAAGAATGGGTGAGAGCCAACATTGTGTAGTGGTTTGAGCATTAGACTATGACTCTGGAGAACAGGGTTTGAATTTCCACTTGGTCATGAAACCCACTGGGTAACACTGGGCAAGTCAGACTGTCTCATGCTCAGAGGAAGGCAAAGGCAAACCCCCTCTGAAGAAATTTGCCAAGAAAACATTGTGATGATAGGGTCACCATAAATTGAAAACAACTTGAAGGCATACTACAACAACAACAACAAGCAACAAAGAATAGATATGCACTTTGTGTATGTTTGTGAAAGATGGAACTGAAGAAAGTTGATAGGAAGAAAAACAACTCATTTGAAATGTGGTATTGTAGAAGGTGGAAATAAAATATGCTCTATTCTTACAGCCCAAAAATATTCTTGTAGGCCAATTCAATCTACCTGGCCTTCTTTTCCTATTGCCTTTCACTTTGTTGAGTATTATTGTCTTTTCTAATGAGTCATATTGTCTCATTATATGTTCAAAGTAAAAAGATCTCAGTTTAGTCATCTTGGGCTATCATACTTCGGATATATCATGAATTATGCTTTTTAAAATGGAAGACAATAGGAAAAGAAAAATGCCCTATTACAGATAGATTGGTTCAATAAAGGACATCATGGCCCTACATTTGCAAGACCTGAATTGGGCAGTTGAGGACCATGGCTCTTAGAAGTCTCTCATTCATACTGGATAGCAAAACCCAACAACAATGTGAGACAGGGTGGGGAAGCTAGAGAAAAACCACTGAGTGTGAACGGGCTACTGGTCTATGACTGATATAAAATTCTTTTCAACAGGTGTGCCACCATGATCTGGAAGAGTCCAGAATATTATATAAGTGTGATTTCCTAGTGCCCCTCCATGCTGCCTATGTCCAGCACACAACTCTGTTCCATGTATGTCATTCAAACAGGTATCTTTGTCAGATAAACAGCTACACTAGCTAAATATTCCATCAGCAAATCTAAGATGTTTCACCAGTATATTTTTCATGTTGTGGGGTGTATTCGTGCTCCCCCTCCCACATGCAGAGCATAGTGTGCCTTCTGCAGGATCCTGTGACCATCTCAGCCTCTGTGTCACCCCATTTAGAAAGAGATAGAGTGATGGATTCCCAGGGCCCATTCCCACTACATTTTTATTTGAAGTGCGATGCTGGCTACATGACCCTTGTTCACATTTGAACCCACTTCCGATCCTCATTGGATCGATTAGTGGAGGAAAGGTCCAGGTCAAAAACAAATAGCTCAGGCTTTCCTGACACTAGTTTGGGAGAGGTCTTTTTTGTAAAACGTGATTCTGAAGCATGACCAATAAGTAGGAAAGCTAGTCAGAATCATGTATGGGGGGTGGGGGGGTAAAATTGATCGCAAAATCAATCTTTTGCAAAAACAATTACTTGCTTTTGCAATAGAGTGCATTTGTGATCAATTGTAGTCACACACACACATACACACACAGAACTTGCTTGTGCCATCCTCCTCCTCCTGTGTCCCCCATTGCTGTGGACAGCCACTGCTGCCACTTCCCGGTGTTGGTGGGCTTCCTTCCTTCCTTCCCGCTGACCTTCCTGGTAGCGGAGGGCTCGCTGCAGCTGCTGCTCTGGAGGGCTGCCTCGCAGCCTGGTGAGCCCCAGCTTCTGCAGCTCATCCTGGGGCTAGGCTGCTGGTGCATTTGGCCATCGGGGCTGGCGGGGCTGACAGTGTTTGTGCTGTGCTGCTGCCACTGCTCCTGGAGCTAACGGGCTTTCCACCAGGGAATGGAAGGCCCATCGACTCTGGGAGCATCAGCAGCAGCGGTACAGCTAAAAAGGCTGCTGCCTTTGCTAGGCCTGTGCTGCTCCTGGGGATGATGGGCATTCCGCCAGGGAATGTACTGCCGCAAGGTCCATCAACCCTGAGAGGAGCATGGGCGCCGTCAGCCCTGGGGCCAACACTGGCCAAATGGCGGCGTTTCTGGCATGCTAGAGCCGCTGCTGCCACTCCCCGGGCTGATGGGCCTTGCGACAGTGCATTCTTTGGTGGAAGGCCCGTCGGGCCTGGGAGCAGTGGCAGTGGCATGGCACAAACACCGCCAGGCCCGCCAGGCCCGGTGGTCGAATGCACCAGCAGCCTAGCCTCAGGACTAGTTGCAGCAGCCGGGGCTTGCCAGCCTGCGAGGCAGCCCTGTAGAGCGGCGGCGGCAGCGAGCCCTCCATTACCACGAAGGTCAGCGGGAAGGAAGGAAGGAAGGAAGGAAGGAAGCTCCGCCAACACCGGGAAGTGGCAGTGGTGGCTGTCCCCAGCAATGGGGGACACAGGAGGAGGAGGGCACAAGAAAGTTGTCTCTCTGTGTGAAAACAATTGATCGCAAATGCACTCTATTGCAAAAGCAAGTAGTTGCTTTTGCAAAAGATTGATTTTGTGATCAATTTTACTGCTCCTCCAAAAGATTCTCCTGTGGGAAGGGGTGGGGGGGGGTGAAGGGCTGTCACTTTCCCTGGTTCATCCAGTGGGAATGACAAGTGTTCACAGTTAAAAAAGAGGTTCCAAACAAGGTCCCTTTTCACAGTGTGAATGAGGGACCTTTTGAAACTGCTTTCCTTAGCAGAGCAGGGCCAGGTTCCAACGCAGATTTTTCCGCAAGTGGGAATGGGCCCCCAGTAAAGCTCTCCAAATTTGGTTTTAACATAGAGTTTCAGTCCTGCTTGACTCCTGGAGAGTCCTCAAAACATCAGTTTCACAAAAAGAGAAAGCAATTATACTTCAATTTACTTGAATATTATTCATGCACATCCACCCCTGCCACCACCCATGTTTTAGGCAGTAATATATATATTAATATAGCGGTATTCCACAAAAGGCAGCTTTCATTAGTAATATAGATAACTATTATATTAGACAACTGAGGGAACAGTATGACTGAATGCCAACTACTGCCCTTTTATAAATGAAACACATTTCCAGATAAGGTGGTTTGCATGTGCTCTACTTTAAAGGAATTAGGCTGCTGAAAGTATCTGCTATCTGCTGAATCAGAGTCCATTTTAAAGATCAAGAGCCCTAAGGCTTTGAAGTTCCCATTGACAGCAGACTGTGGAGGCACAAAGTGCTCCAGGTTGCAGTCTTTCCCCTATCGCAGTGAAGTACTGTATTTCTATTTAAAGTGTTTGTAAATGTGCATCTATACCAATGCAGCAGAACATTCAAAGTTTGTGGAAATCCTTTGGTACTGCAGGACTGGTCATCTAAAATGGAAGCAGAATTACAGATAAATTGGAGGGACATATTGCTTATCAGCTCTGAACTTTTTTAAGAGGCTTCCCCCACCTCTTAGCCCAAGTTCCTTTTGGTCCTGGGAGGAATTTGGAATTGTGGATGCCTGTCAGTTGTCTGAAAAATTGGACAGCAGTGGTACAGGCCAACTGGCATATACTACGTATGATCCCAGGAAAACAGCACACAAGATGACTGGATAGCAGGCACAGCATGAGCAGATAAGGCTCCAAAGTGTGGTGAGTAGCAGGAGCATTCAGTGGAAACCCTTGGAAAATATGCTTTCAGTGGGTTTTCTCCCAAAAGGGGCTGACTTCACTGCCATAACCCTACTCATTCACTGGAGGCCAATGTCCACACCTGCCCAGAAGGAGAGGGAAAGCTGCAGATCCTTCTCCTGACTCCTGACCACAGTTTGCTCAGAGAGGACAGCTGGGTGAAGAGGGAATTGTATGGTTACCATTTCAGGATTGTCCCTGCCTCTGATGTTCTCAGGCTACAACCTGTGACCTAGGGATATGGCTCATGGTGACCTTGCTAAGCTCTGTTCATTGAGTCCTGTATGCCTTCAAATTGTTTGTGTCTTATGGCAAGAAGAACCTACTTAAGAAGAACCTACCATGAGATTTTATTGGCAAGATTTAGCCAGAAGAGGTTTTGCCCTTCCTTCCTCTGAGGCTAAGAGAGTGTGACATGCTCAAGGTAACCCAGTGGATTTCCATGGCTGAGCATCTGATATAGGAAGTAGGCTATGTTAGCTTTGAACTCTACTCTCCTAGTGTTCTACTCCAGCACTGAAACAACTACATCACTCTGGTCCTCACATATTACCAACCATATTTGCTCAAAGATTGTAACTGAAACATGCACAGAGAGAGAGAGAGAATATTTTCCTGTTTGGAAATTGACAGAACCCTTAACTAAAGGGCTGCTCCCAGAGCAAGGTGAAATGAGAGAATTATTCCTTCTTATATACTTGGGGAGGCATGGTAATGAACATTTAATGTAGCCTAAATGCTACTTACATTATAATCCCTGCTTAGCCATGGAAACTCGCACCTTGGGCAAGTCACACTCTCACACTCTCTCAGCCTCAGAGGAAGGCAAGGGCAAACCCCTTCTGAATATATCTTGCCAAGAAAACCCATGATGGGGTCGCCTTAGGGTTCATTAGCAGTCTCCTATCCAAGTACTAACCAGTGCTGACCCTGCTTAGCTTCCAAGTTTAGATGGGATCTGGTGCTTAGGCTATTGAGGATGTGTTTGCTAGCTTTGCTCTGTTCTAAGGTAACAGCAGCCGTGTACTGGACACTGACATTATGCACATTATGGAACCAATACTAATTTCCACAGACATAAGTCCACCTAAGAAGGCATATCTCCCCAACAAAATTCAGCTCTACAATTCCACTGACTTAATGGCAAAAAATGATAAACTCACTCCCAAGTGCCAATGTTTTTTTTGCCCTGATGCAAAAGTTCATCATGAAAACTGTATTTGTTCATTTGTTTTGTATCCCACTTTCCCCACAATATAGTATCTAAGACAGTTTGCGGTGAAAGATTAAAACATAATGCAGTCTATAGTCAGGATTTGCAGGTCTGAGGAAAGGAAAATATAAGTCCAAACGCCCCAGGATACAGACTGTTGGAGTCTGGATGCCTGAACAGTGTGTGGAAGGGAACCCAACACATTTAAAATAAATTTTGGTATTGCAACAAAGAAGAAAGTGGCTATAATGTCTGCAGCTAAATCTGAACATATCCAAGTCCCCTATAAGTACTAACATTTATTAATGTGATTCACATGCAGCAAAAGGCAGCATATATCTTACTACCTGAACTACTAAGCCCAAATAGTAAAGCTCATTTTACAGAACTACTACTAGGTCCCAGTCAAGGCTGGAATAAGTTGGCTGGGTTCCTGGAGTAGTTCCAGTACTAGGGGCCCTTTTATGAACAATGTGTGCCCTGTCCTGGAATGCTGGCACAGAAATTAAACAAATACAGAGGTCCATAGACAGCAGCACCAAAATCCTCATGCATGAATCCATTTTGAGCAAAGCAACTTATATGAGACTTCCACCTGGACCCCTTACATTTTTTTTCTCCATTACTGTACTGAAAAACAGATTTGCACTATTAAGCTGAATTGAACAGGAGCCAGAAGAACTCTGGATTGAAGCCAGGGACATTGTCAGGCAGGGAAGCCGAAAGGCACTATATGTAGCCAAAAAGGAAGACACACCTCAGTGGATGACTGATGAAACTCTACAAGCAGTCAAGGACAGAAGAGAAACAAAAATAAAAAGTGACAGAAATAGAACCAGAACCCTGAGTGTAAATATTCAGTGGCTTGTATGCAGGGATAAGGGGAATTATTATAATAATCAATGCACTGAAACAGAAGCTGACAACAACAACAAAAAAGAAAGAACAAGAGACTTCTTCAACAGGATCTGAGAAATCAAAGGGAAATTCAGACTACAAGTGGGGATGTTCTACGACCAGCGAAGGAGCAAATTACATGACCAAGTAGAAATAAAAAGACAATGGAAATGATACAGATAAGTACTACATAAAACAGATAAGCAGATGACAGATACATTTAAAGAAGAACCATATGAGGACAAAGCTCCAATTTTTAAAAAATGAAGCGAAATCTGCACTCAGAACACTTGAGAGAAAAAAGTCAGGAATTGTTGGCATACCAATAAAGCTGCTTCGACCTACAGAGACAGAATCTACTAACTAAAATCTGTCAACAAATATAGAAAACAAAACAGCAGTCCACAGATTGGAAACACTCAACATACATCACAATCCCCAAGAAAGAGGACACCAGGAATTGCAGTAATCAGAAGACCACTGCACAAACTTCCCATGCAAGCAAAGTGATATTCTAAATTCTACAGCAAAGGCTCTTGCCATACAAGAAGTGAGGAATGCCAGCTGTCCACACTGGGTTCAGAAAAGGAATAGTGACTAGAGATCATATAGCAAACACACACCAGATAATGGAAAGTACTAGGAAAGGTCTTAGGAAAATCACCCCATGCTTTATAGATTATATAACAATACTTTTGACTGTATAGATGATGAAAATGTATGGACTGCTCTGAAAGTAGTGAATCTGCCACAACATTTCATTGTCCTGGTGCATAAACTGTCCTCAGAACAAGATACCATTGCTGGGACAGTGGAATGGTTTCAAATTGGGAAAGGGGTCAGGCAAGGCTGCATTCTATCTGTTTAACTTGTATGCCAAAAATACCATGGCATAAAACAGGATTATATGTGAAAGAAGGAGACATAAAAATTGGAGGAAAGAATATCAGCAGTCTAAAATATGTGGATGACACCATACTACCATCAAAAATAGCAATGATCTGGAAAGGTTATTGAAGGGCTCGTTCCCACTATGATTTAAAGCAAATTGCTGATTGGTTTATATGACTGTTACTCCCATTTGAAACTGGTTCCAATCCTACTTTGATCGTTTTTTGTGGGGCTTTCAGACTATGGGGCCATGTTCTAGAACATGGCCACATAGCCCGAAAGCCCCACAAAAAACTATGGATGCCGGCCATGAAAGCCTTCGACTCCACCTACTTTGATTGATTTCTCTCCTGATAAAGCAAGGCAAACACCAAAAAAAACCCCCAGTTTTTCCAGGCACTAGTTTCTTAGTGGTTCTTTTGAAAAGAATTGATTACGAAGCATGTTCAACAAGTAGGAATGACAGATCTGAAACATCATTCTGGAGGGGAAGGACTAATGGCAGAGAGCTGTTTACCACCCCTCTTCAGTTTTTGGTAGGTCCACCACCCCACTTCAGCGCTGTCTTTGTGCTTGTGGTATGATTTATGGGTGCATGATTTTTTAAAAATAAAAATTGATAGAAGATTCATTTGATTGATTTTGCAACTACTTACGATCAGTGAAACAAGTAGTTGCAAAACCACTTAATCAAATCTATCAATTTTTAAAAAGTAAAATTGATAGAAGATTTGATTCATTGGTTTTGCAACTACTTGCCTCACTGATTGCAAGTAGTTGCAAAATCAATCAATCGAATCTTCTATCAATTTATTTTAAAAAATATAATTTCCAAGCCGGGCTGCCCGGACCACCGCTTACATCACTGATAACGCACAGATGATTGACATACATTTTGAAGCAGTGCAAACTAGTGGGGATGACAACCGTTCCAAAAAAGAAATGATTACAAAGGGATAATGAAAATATCTGCTTTCATAGTGGGAACGACAGACCTTTTGGAATCAATTTACCAATGCAGAGTGTAAAAATCGAATTGCACACCATTTTAAATGTAAGTGGGAATGAGCCCAAAGAAACTCAAGGAAGAAAGCACAAAGGGAGCTTTACAAATGAACATTAAGAAAACAAAAATAAGGACCACAGGCAATCTACAGGATTTTGAAATAGATGATGAAGACATGGAAATGGTTTAAGATTTTTCATACCTGGGCTCAATCATTAATCAGAGCAGAGACTGAAGTCATGAAATCAGAAGAAGACTCGGAGTTGGAAAGGTAGCTATGAAGCAGCTAGACAAAATCCTGAAGAGTAAAAATATATCGCTGAATACTAAAGTTAGGATTGTCTATGCCATAATATTCCCCATCTCTATTAAGGGTGGTGAAAGCTGGACAGTAAAAAAAAGCTCATTTGAAATGTGGTGCTGGAGAAAAGTTCTGTGTATATTCTTGGACTGCTAGAAATCAGTGGACCCTAAAGCAAATCAGGTCCAAACTCTCCCTAGAAGCAAAGATGACTAAACTAAGATTGTTGTACTTTGCACTTGAGCAGAAAAAAACATAATTGGCAAAATGGAGGGCAATAGGAAAAGAGGAAGACTACAGTCCAGATGGCCACAACCCTGAGTTTGCAAGACCTGAACAGCGTGGCTGAGGAGAGAATGACTTCTAACAGTTGTGTAAGTAACATTTGACCTGCAGGGAGAGGTAGACCCCAACCATGTATCTTGTCCTGGGTCCAGTGCCAGCTCTCTCAATGGCCCTAGGTATTTCTACAAGGCCAGGAGTGGCATTTAGCAATGACATGTGCATTGCTTCTGGTATAAGATGCAAGCCTCTTGCACACTGAGGCATTAGAGCTGTGACTCTCATTAACACAGCCACAACTGGAGCTCACAAAAGCCAAGAAGAAGCTGATAAGCAACATATCATGGCTGGTATCCTATTGGTTTGTCCCAACTAGAATAGAAATATTCAATCAATTGTTGAATAGTGAGCTGACACGTAGGTAAATCCCATTGATTCAGTGGGTCTACTGTAATCACAACCAGCTATAGAACTTAAGCCCAGAAGAGTCAAAAGGTTTCCTTCTTTCAGACTGGACAGAGGCCCTTTCACACTAGATCGATGATTTTCAACCTTTGTTACTCCAGATGTTTTGGACTTCAACTTCCAAAATTCCTGAGCATTGGCCATACTTGCTGGGACTTTTGGGAAATGAAGTCCAAATCATCTGGAAGACAAAAGACTGAGAACCATTGCATTGGACAATTACAGCATCATTATTTCACTTTATCTGCTATGACAACACTCTGTGGAATTCTGAGATTTGAAGTTTAGGGAGGGGCTTTTAGAAGTCTCAGCCAGAGAGCTCTAGTGCCTCACCAAACTACATATCCTACCATAGGATGCAGCCATAGGAGTTAACATGGAATCATAGTGCTATAATGGTTTAGTGTGAATAGGCCCCAATATTCTAGACTGTAATGTTATGCTACTTGAATTCTGCTTATCTTACCTTCATGGATTGCATAAGCTTAGGAGACTCATGTTTATGGTTGTTCAATTCTATTAAATTACATCGTGAAAGAAAACCCCACATCAATGTACAGTCAAATGATCTTTCCCATAGGAAGCATTAAATACACCAGTGTCTTTTAAAAGCCAAGGATTAAATGGATTATAAAGCAAAAAGCTTGTGATACTAAGCCTGTTTCTGTAACCGAGTGTTTAAATCAAGTGAATAAATCAATATCCAAACCTTTAGGTTTCTGGGTTCAGATTTTTCCCTGGCTTCTAATTGTGGCTGCTTCACTTACATAAAGTAGCAACAGGTTTAATGGGCCATGCAGCCAGAGTTTCCAAATAAAGGCAAGAAAGGAGGGAGACAAGGGGTTGCTAAGTCTCCTGCAGTCCTTAGCAATCTAACATGAACAGTTGCTGGGGGAGTTCAGGTTGGGCTTGTTAAATTGCTTCACGTCATTTGCACGACACACACACACATTGTTATACACCCTGTCTTCTTTTTCCATGCAGAATGGCCCTTGCTCTTCCCAGTGGTCTCCATCATCTTCATCTTGCCAGAGCCATGGCCAACAAATCTGGGCTGCCCAGAGAAGGAGAAATCACATTGCAACTATGACCCTGATCTGGCATGCTGAGCAGAAAGTATACAGGATCTGAAAGAGTGTGTGTGTGTGAAAGAGAAAGCTTTGCACACTGCCAGCTACCCCTACCCCACAAAAAAGAAAGGAAGAAAGAGAAAAAACACTCCTGCTTTGAAAGGTGTAGCATTTCAAAAGGAACTTCCCCTTTAACATAGGGATGGCGGTGACAAGTACGTGTGTGTGCCTTCAAATCGCCTGTTGACTAACAGTGATCTTGTTAATTTATAGGGTTTTCCTAGGCAAGGATTCCTCAGAGGTGGCTTTGCCAGCTCCCACCTCTGAAATATAGTCTACAGCACCTGATGTTTGTTGGTGGTCCCCCATCCAAGTACTAACCAGAGCAAACAAGACAGTGTTATTAGAAATATGGGCTTGGCTTCTGCCTGCTCATGTGGGAGGGCAGTTCCAGAGAGAGTACGTCTTAAGCCAGCCTGAGAGGAAGAATGGCTTTCAGCAGTAGTTACTGAAACCAGCTTGATTGCCTTAGTGCTTAAGGCCTGGTCCTCATGATACTAAAGAGCCAATGTGATGTAGTAGTTTGAGCATCAGACTATGGACTTTATCCTATGCACTTCCTTAACCGTTTTGGGGATGGGGACGGGACTTGCAGGGGTGAGCATGAACGGATTTTACCGCACACGCAAGCGTCCAGAAAAAGGTCCCATTCTGGCACCTATACTCAAGCTGTCCCTGTTCAGTGTTGGCAGGTACCATTTTGTCTGGACAGAAGTCTTCTGAGCAGAACATTGAATGCTTCTCGGCACTGGATAGGGACAGGTGCTGGAATGGGACCTTTTGGTGGATGCTTGCGTGTGCAGTAAAATCCGTTCACGCTCGCCCCCGCGAGTCCCATCCCTGTCCCCAAAATGGTTAAGAAAGTGCATGCAAAAAGTCTGGAGACCAGGGTTTGAATCCTGGCTCAGTCATGTAAACTGGGTGACCTTGGGGCAAGTCACACTCTGTCAGCCTCAGGGAATGGCAATGGCAAACCTCCTCTGAAGAAACCTGCCAATAAAACCTCATGATAGAATCACTTTAGGATTTCCATAAGTTGGATAGGACTTGAAACAAACAAACAGCTTCATTTATATACAGCTTCATACCACCTGTCTAAGCGGTTTACAACTGTAAGCTACTTACCCCCAACAATCTGGGTACTCATTTTAGTGACCTCGGAAGGATGCAAGCCTGTGTCAAGCTTGAGCCCTTTTGCTGGTCTTGAACTCACAACCTTATGGTTTTGAGTGAGTGGCTGCAGTACAGGCATTTAACCACTGCGCCACCAGGGCTCCTTGAAGGCACACAACAGCAATAAATTAGTTACTGGGGAACAGGAAGAGTATTGCATTCCTATCCTACCTATGGGCTTCCTACCACCATTGGAGGGGCAGAATTCTGGACCAAATAGGCTTTTAGTCTGATTCAGTATATCTTAGCTTAAGAAAAACTACAAATAAATGCAATAAATAGGTAATACACAGATCGCATGTGAATGACTATACCAAAGCTCTTGCATAACAGCAAACCATTTTCCTCATATACAGCCATGGAGAGTTGTAGGCAGAAAAGGGGCTAACTTTGAGATTAATCCTTGACTTAGTCCTGACTGTGGTCTACACAGCAGATCTTGTTCATGGCTGTTTCATTAGAATATTTATTCTAGTACTAGGATTTTGGAGACCAACATTCAAATCCCTGCTCAGCCATGGAGATCCACTAGGTGACTTTGGGCAAGTCACCCACTCTCAGCCTCGACAGAAAGCAAAGGCAAACCCCCTCTGAACAAATCTTGCCAAGAAAACTATGTGATAAGGCATCCATAAATTGGAAACAACTTGAAGGCACGCAACAATATTTTCCACAGACAGAGTTTAGTGAGAGTAAATGATTCAGAATGTTATTTCTGGGTCTGTATAGTGTCTCCATCTGACTGTTTTTGTACAGTGCCTGTTCTATCTCAGTGGGTCTCTCCACATGCAATTGTAGCACAAAGGGAATTTCCCTTTGTCCAAAACTTTATTATTCCTATCCAAATCCTCAGGATTATCTGAAACTATTAGCTGTCCCCAAATAGGTCCACATCAAAACAATTCCATATAAATAGTCAAGCAGGATAATCACATTATATTGTCCAAGTCATTCATGATCAATCAGTTTTCAGTGTAACTACTTAATCCTAAAGATCCTAAACTTCTTTTCATAGAAAAACCTGAGAACTGAAAGGTTAGCTTGTGTGTCAGTTGGAATGTATTCAGCCTAGTCTATTCTTCTGGCTGTTGCCATATAAGCAAGCCATTCTTTTAGCTCTCAAAGCAAAACATTTGAGTTGTCATACCAATATCCCATTTGTTCAGACGTTAATGTCCATCCATTGCAAAACATTTCCTTCCCAAAACTTGAAAGAGGCAGAAAGAATTGCTACTCTCCTAAATTCTGTTGAAACAAGTCTGCAACTTCCTCTCTCCAACCCTTATTCTATAGGGATATAATTCCTCACTGGTTATCTTCTTGAGGGAAGCAAGAAATAATTTTATTTATTTATTTATTTATTTATTTTTATTTACTTCATTTATATGCTGCCTTTCTCCCAGGATGAGACCGAAACTGGAGCCCTATAAATTTTAGCAATTTTCTTCCCACTATGAGAAAGCATTTGAAAACCTCACAGTTTTTGAAGCCTCTTCTCAGTTCAGGAAGCATTCTGTACAAAAGTCATGTGGTTGATTTGCACAGAAAACAGCATTATCTGCACAAAAGATTTTGCATAGAATAAGTCCCCAATTACAATCAATAATAATAATAATAATAATAATAAAATTTATTTATAACCCGCTCCTCTGTCCAAGCAATCAGAGCAGGGTACAACAAGTTAAAACAATCACAAGTTAAAACAGTTCCCACAAACCAATCCCTAACCTCCCACCCCTTAAAAGGAGAATTAAACCAGCATTTTCTGTTCAGGAATCAACTATTTCTATGCACAAAATAATGTTTCTGTGTAAAAAATTCTGTTTTCTACACAAAACAGCCACATGGAAATTTTGTGCAAAGTAAGTCCCAAACTGCAACGGTATTTGTCAGTCCAAGATTCTCATTGTCAGGCTTTTTCCACGCTCAAAAGACATAGTTTTGGACCATTTTCAAACATTTACTTTACAGCAAGAAAAGTTCTGTGTGTTTTCCATTATCAAAGCATACCAGGATTATGGCTAGCCATTTTTATCTTGGCGGAAGATAATGGTGGTAGCGCTTAAGAGTTCAACTGCTCCAAACCTACAAAAATGGAGCAAAGCAGAAAATAAGGATACATTCATGTAGCTCCCTGTATCTGTTATTAAATATTATTTTAGTTTGTTATTCTTTTTAATGGACCTGCAAAAATAATCTGATTGTCCTCAGCCTACTTGTGTTGAGCCATGTGTATGAAATCTAGCGGACAGATGAGTGGATATCAAGTGCAGTCTTTTGCAAACGTGCTTAAAAACAAGCCTCACTCTGGTCACTTACTAAAAACAATGCCCTTTGGTGGAACTTATTCCTAAATTGCCACAAGATTGCACTATTAGATTAGGAACATTTAGATTGAAAATAGACTGTCACTTGTTTGCCTGAGAGGGGCTCTAAGCCTTTTTACAGCTAAAGGTGAAGGAAAAAAATTCAACTCCATCTAACAAGGAAATGCACCAGTGAGTAAAAGACGTATTTGTTAAAGTCAGAGAACAGCTGTTTGAAAGGGTGGGGGAAGTGTACACCATATGATGAAGAAAAGGAGAGATTTTGAGTAAAATATAGTGCAATGCTGTGCATATTTTCTCAGAGGTAAGCCTAGCTATACTGAGTGGTACTCATTTCCAGGTAAGCATACAAGGAAACTACCGTTGAACTGTAAAATCCTCAGGGCAGGCATCTGTGTTGTTGTTTTTCTTTTACATTAGTGTCATATAAAATGCTATATAATAATAGAGTACTAGTGCTTTGACTGTTGGACTATGACTCTGGAGACCAGGGTTTGAATCCTGCTCAGCCATGAAAACCCACTGGGTGAGCTTGTACAGTCACATGCTCTCAGCCTCAGTGAAAGGCAAAGGCAAAGCCCTTCTGAGCAAGTATTGCCAAGAAAACCCCACGACAGAGGTTACCATAAACTGGAAACATCTTGAGGATACACAACAACAAAATATTCATAAGTACGAGGGGGTATCCAAAAGTTTTAATTTTTAAAAAATTGACAGAAAGTTTGTTTTGATTTGAAGTTGTTAACTTATCTCTACTGGTACGTAGTCACTATCTGGATTTATACATTTTTCCCAGCATATCTTGACCCTCCGAATACCTGATATTGTAGAAGCCTGCAGATTGCACCTGATGAGGATTTTACACTTTAGTCACTTCTGGCAGAGCCAGTCACAAAAATAAAGGACACAGTGAGCTGATTTTCTCAGGAATGTGCACTCACGGACCAATGATGACACTGACAAAATTTCATCAATATGCCATAATAACTTCCGGGTGATCATTATTACTTTACGATACCCGCTCGTAAGGTGCAATCTGCAGACTTCTACAACATCAGGTATTTGGAGGGTCAAGATACGCTGGGAAAAAATGTATAAATCTAGATAGTGACTACATAGAGATAAGTTAACAACTACAAATCAAAACAAACTTTCTGTCAATTTTTCAAAAAGGTGATCATTAAAACTTTTGGATACTCCCTCATACTGTATTAGTAGTATTCAAAGATATAGTAGTATGTAGAGAGATCTTGTATCACCTTTGAAACTAACTGAAAGAAACAAGTTAGCAGTATGAGCTTTCGTAGACTTCAGTCTACTTCCTCAGATGCTAGTAGTAGTAGTAGTTGTTGTGTGCCTTCAAATAATTTCTGGCTTATGGTGACTGTACAGCAACCCTCTCATGGGGTTTTCTTGGCAAGATTTTTCATTGCTTTCCTCAGGCTGGAGAATGTGACTTGCCCATGGTCATACTGTGGCTTTCCTTGGTCAAGTGAAGACTTAAACCCTAGCCTCCTAGGGTCCTGGTACAACACTCAACTACTACACCGTGCAGGCTCTCAAGTACTACATGTACATAATGTTTTGTGTTCCTGTTGCCCAAACAATTCTTTATTCCTGCACCAGATTTTAGGACGGCTATTTCATACCTACCACGGTCCAAGAAGATTGCATGGCTCTCATCACTGAGGCAAATGGAGTTGGTATGGAAGTGAGGGGCTACACAGTGATACTCATTTTGTCTGGTGTAAGCCTCCTGCTGGTATCATAAGCCTTCTGTAATGCAATATTGAGGGAATTGCTCAGCCAGATTCCATGTAAAGTCATGACAGGCCACCAAGCCTTCTCAGCTTTTCCTCCTATGAACTCAGAGAAAGCTGCCAGCTTAGTGTTGTTTTTGGCTCTGTGTGGAAGATTCTGCTTCCTTTCTCTTCAGGGAAATATTACTTCATCCAGCTGTGTACAGATAAGGGACATTTACAGGAGGCACAAGCATTTTGTGAGCAATTTGGTTTTTCCTATGATTTGAGCGTGTTGTGCTTTCAAGGAAGTGTGCTTAGGATCACAACTAAAGGGCCACACAGCGTGCCAAAGGGCTCTCATGGAAATGGATTCCTTTCCTGGCAGCCAGAGAAGGGGTCTTGATTGTTGCCTTGTGTGACCTAAGCCAGTGTTGCAGCCATCATTTTGGGTGAGTGTGTCTCATCAACAAGTACAAAACAGCATCAGTAGAAAGCACAGCAATTTCTGCATCCCATCAGACTGCCCCCCTCCCCATGCTAAGAAGATAGCAGTGCAATAAATGAGGGGCTACCAGGAGTGGTATCTTCCAACTCTGGTAGACTACACCTCCCATAACCTCAGTCACTATTTTGAAATTTGAATTTTAAAAAATTCTGGAGTCTCTCCTTTCACATCCCACTGAGTTTCATCCCACTCTCACCATCTTTTAAAGAATTTTAAAGGAAAGAAGATGAATGCCACAGCTCATTTCTGCCAAAAAGTAAGTTTCTGAGGAGCAGTGGTGTTAGCCTCCCTTATGATATCACCTAGTGCAATACACACACACACACACACACACAGTGACGCCACTGAATCTAAGCCTGACTGTGACCCCTCTATGGTTTGAGCAAAGCTATTTCAGGCCTGCCATTTTGCAGAGATCTGTGCTATTGATGATCATTTACTTTTGACATTTATTATTCAAATGAATTTTCTGAAAGACAAAACTACACCAACACTCTTTCTCTAAGTGCATTTCTGATGGAATGTTGGACCAGAGCGATACGGATGCTGAAGAGTTGTTTTAATTATCGTATATATTGTGCAATATATACAATATATATTGGAATTGTCCTTTTTTGTCCAGTTTTTTTAAAAAAAAAATCAGAAAACAGGCACTTTAAAGTCTAAGCCCAGTGTACTATGCTCCTTTTCTCTTCCAGTAAAGGGTGCGACAATGGAAACTTTACTGAGAGTAGCAGACTGCATGTTTTCCTAGGCCCACACTAGGGGAAGTCTGAATGGAACAGATCCCAGACAGCTGTTAAGAAAATACTCACAGAGGGAGTGTAAAAGGGAAGTGAAGCAATGCTGAACTTCATCCAAACAACCCGCACTGCAAAATTATTACGTTAACCCTTTTAGTAGTCAATCTGCTCATATGACCCATTTATGCATGCTGTGTTGGTGATTAAAATGGCTTTTGGCCATGCCACAAGAAAGTAAGGAAAAGGCACTTACACACACAGCATGGCATAATGTGGGAAACAGGATTTAAAGTGATACCTCCCCCCTCCCAATTTAAAAAAATTACAATGTGCATTAAAAGAAACTTATTAACTCTGGAAACAAAACTATTGCAGAAGCCATAGTAAGTTGGGACCAGCACATAAGCTGATGCAGATATGTTTTCTCTGGTGAAAATACCAGGGAGTGACATTTCATGTAAATGCTAAAAGAAGAGGGATCCTCTCCCAAGATTAGGCATCATAGATCAAACATGTGACATTTTTAGTTCATTGCCATGATTACTGTACCACACTCTTTATCGTGCTGCTATTCCAGTCAGCCAGAGCAGTAAAGGTGGAATAGTAGTGCAGTAATTTCTATGTCTCATTGCCCCAGCAGTAATACCAAGTTGTTGGGGGGGGGGGGGGGTGAGTAACAGAAGATTGGTTGAGATCAAAGTAGATGATGAAGCCTTCAAAAGTAACACTATCACTTAGAATCCTTGCTGTGAAGGTTCTCAAGTAGGGAAGCTCCAGATGTCGATGCACTTCAACTTCCAGCTTAGCCTGCATGCTGAATGGTGAAAGAATCTGGGAATTGAAGCCCAACAATATCTGGAACCTCCTTGGTTGAAAACCACTAAGAGAACCAGACTCAAAGACAATCCAGACTCAGTGCACTGAGCATCTGGGTCTAGCTGCCATTTTAATGCAGCCTGTACCATACATTAAAATGATTGAGGCCAGCTGTGACTAGGCCCAAGTGTTCCTTGGAGCAACACTGCCAAGTAAGCAGACTATGGCCCATCAACTAAGAACTCACCAGAGAGCACTTTGCCCAAGACGCTCCTCAAACCTGGAGCCATCACCATCACTGGTAAACCACTTGCCTAGATATGTATTCAGACAATAATACACCATTCATAAAGACAACATGATCCATCCCTTTCACATACAGTTTGCATGCTTAAGGTATCCAATCAGCCCAGCTTCCTTGCTAAGCAAGCTAGAGCTTCAATGTGATATGGTTGCTTCATTTGCATGTAATGGGGCTCTAGTGGAATGGGAGCAAGCCTTTTACCACTAGCTCTCATCACAGCTCTTTTAGCACTGACTATATTTGTTTTGGTTTCTAGGGGATTTAACTGAGGCTGTTATACTTTGGACATATCACAGCAAAGTGGAAAGCAGTAGGAAAAGTTTGGAAGACCTGAGCACAGCTGCTGATCACAGGATGTCTTAGAAATCTCTCATTCATAGGATCACAATATACTGAAGTTGACTTGATGATGATTAACTTCTTGTTGTGTGCCTTCAAGTTGTTTCTGACCTATAGTGACCCGAAGGCAAAGCGACCATGGGATTCAGCAACACAATAATCCCATCAAGAAGAATGCAGACATTTCAATGTTAATACAGAAATGTTGCACTTTGTTCATTGCCAGAGCCTCATCAGTTCATAGTGATAGCCCAATTTGAAATGCCAATTATAGCTATAGCTCCACAGAGGGACTGAGCATGTTGACTGAGAGTAACAGATTCTGGGAGGGTTGTTTAGGGCCAGGGTGACCAGATGTCCTCCTTTTCCAGGACATGTGAAGGCATGTCCATTTCAACCTTCTGTCCAGGAGGAATTCCAAAATGTTCTCCGTTTGAACGTGACTAAGAAGCATGAATTTTGCCCTGGTGGCACAGTGGTTAAATGCTGGTCCTCCAGCCACAATATTGTAAGTTTGATCCTAGATGGGGGCTCAAGGTCCACTCAGCCTTCCATCCTTTCATAGGTCAGTAAAATGAGTACCCAGCTTGTTGAGGTCAATTGGCTTACACATTGTAAACCACTTCGGGAGTGCTAGTTCACTGATAAGTGATATGGAAATGTACTTGCTATTGCTATGAATAGTTTATATTAGATTTTTAGCTTTTATTTGGTAAAGCCCTACATTTTTCTTGAATGTTCTACATTTTACAGTGCTTTGTCCTCCTTTATGGTTAAGACATCTGGTCACCATGTTCAGGGCTCCAACTTGCAGACTCTCCCAGCCAGCATGGCTACTGGCTCTGCAACAGACAAAGTATTTTTGTTTATGGCTCCACAATCAGAGGTCATCCTTACACTAGACTGAGAGGTCCGCCATCCTCTGTTTGCATCTGTTTTTAATCTTTGCAGTTTTATGTGCCTCCATGGTTTTTTTTGTAGGAATGAGAAAGAGAAACTCATGAAGATTAAAAATAGATTTTCTCAAAATGACTCTGTATGCATATAGAACAAAGAAGGGAATCCAGGAATGTCAGTTTCTGCTATAATTGTCAGGCAATGTTCCGTTGCCAAGGTAAGAGTCACGTGTTCCTAGTTTCAAATCTGTTTTGCCTATAGCCCACAAACATTCTTGGTTCCATCAGGCTGGAAGCAATCTTTTCGTAAAACAGACCTTCAGAATGGCTTGGAGACGCTCCTCTTTCTGGCAATCAATAGTGAATTAAATTTTAAAAACACATCGAAAAAAAGCAGCACACATTTGTGCAATGTTAGAGATTGTTAAAGTGAAGAAACGCACACCAAAGAATACACAGATTAGAACAATACATTTAGCAACAGAACAATACATTTGCAAATTACTCCTTCCTTCCCAGGGTCACACAGGATATATATATCCAATCCTTTTCCAGGCTATCTTTCTCTGAAGATGCCAGCCACAGATGCTGGTGAAACATCAGAAAGGAACTCTTCTAGAACATGGCCATATAGCCCGAAAGCTCCACAAAAAACACAGATTAGAATCTGAACAAAGATTCTGGTGTTATAGACTGACAACACTCACTGGAAGAATAGGGAGAGAGCTCTTTGCGTTGGGCGTCTGACCTGCTGCCCATCACCATCACTAACATAGGCCTGCATTTTTTCCCCAAAATACTTATGAATTGACCACAATATTGCTTGAAATTAAACTCCCAGACAGGAAGGAAAGTGGGCACTGCACAAAGACTGCTTTTTTCCCCCACACTATACGAGTATGTTTTAACATGTTCCATGCCCGTAACAGCCAAAAAAAATCCCCTTCCTTCAGCCTTCTGGCATATGTACCTCCCCTAGGGACCAATCTGAGTAGAAAGAGCTGTTACTAAAAACTTCAGTGAGGTCATATGTTTGGCAAACCTAATGGCAACAAATTAAACGGCTTTTTTTAGGAACTTGGCTTGGCAATGGCTTCAGAGTTCCAAACTGAATCCTTAACCCCTTTCTCACGTCCTCTGCCACCACTGCCACAGAGCATGAATTCCTCAAATGAGATGCTTTCCTCATTGGACCTTTTGCTCTGGAATCTGCAGCATACCCTCCCCCAATGATTTATTCCACCGCTTTCCAAACTAGCAGTTTTGCAACATGATGAGCACAGATGCTTCATCCTCTGGGGGCGGGGGGGGGGGAGAGATTTCAATGCAATGAGTAAGACTATATTTACTGCCTCCTTCTCACAACAGAATAGGAATTCAGAAACAGCAGTACAGACATAAACACAAGAATTGGAATCCTGTTGGGGATTCACAACTGGATAAACACTATGGTTATGGTGGTACATAGTGAATTTTGTTGTGATCCCTGCTTAACAGGCAGCAGCCACTGCAATCAATGGGAGTCTGTTCCTGTCAACTGAGAAGCAGTTCAATGAGGTTCCTAGCCTTTCACTCAAATGATCTCCACTGCAACAGGCAGAAACAGGGTTCCTGTTGTAATTCCCCATCGCAAAAGGGGAGGGTGGGAATGGCAGCAGCGACATCCCCATTGACTGCTGCTTCCTGGTAAATGGTGCTTGGGGGACTGGCATGGTCCCTACGTAGCACCTAAATTAGGGACTGCTTATATGAAAGTCACGAATAACTTCAGGGTTACGCATTCACAACTACCCAACAGGACCCTGGCCAAAATCTTTCCCCCTACAATTGTCCCAGACTTCCCCAACCCTCAATTTCTTTCAGAGTTATACTGGTGGCACCTGTTAATGAGTGCAGTGACTAAGTGATATTGATCAGAGATCATCTCTTTGACAGCGGATTGGAGAACATATTGAGAACAGTGGAATTGAGATAAAGATTGAGACCCAGACCCACAACTAGTTTTTAAAGGTCGGGCACTCTGAAAGGAGAATTAAAGCTATCAGACCCGCAGTCTGACTGCTATAAATCTCAAGTAGCTTAACAGAACTCTGTCGGTCACAGTTGCCACTTCATCAAATCTTTGGTGTGACTGGATTGTCAATTTAAGTGGCCAGACTGCATTTCTCAGCAGACTGAATTTGCCTTGGGGGATCCCAGTTGGCAACTTGCAGTCCCAAATTCTTTTTCACAGATACTTTTACTTCTAAGCCTACAGCTGCTTCTGTACTTACTTTCCACCATTCCCCTTCAGGCTGTTCGGTTCATCTTAAGTCTTCTAAAGTGATATTTAGTCTCTTGACAAAGAAACTGAGCAAAAACCTTTCACATTAGAAGTGGCCAACTAAGGAAGTCAACTTTGCTTCTTCTAACCACACTATATAAGACTTCATCCTCCTCCTCCCCCCTCTCAAAAATCTAGTGGCAAAATTAAACTATTTGTTGGTGAACCACTAAATTTCATTAAAATAAAGAGTAAATGCTTGTTTCAGTGGCACTTCCCAGCTGCAACCAAATGTTAGTGAATATTCTCCCCCCCCCCCCCAAAAAAAAACCCTTTAAAAACAAGCATTTCCTCCTTGTTTTAAGAGTGAAAAATTGCTGTCAAATTTCAGCAACATGTTTAGGTTGGGACAGGCAACAGATATATAATGGGATACTAGTTTAAGGATATAGTTTTAAGCACACTTACCTACAACTGAACTGAATTCACTGAATTCAGTGGGCCTTATTTCGGAGTGGATTGGGTTGCAAGTCATGTAAAAATGCTTCACTTTCAGTACAAAGTTAAGCATTTTTATGCAACTTGCAAGCCAGTTCTTTTTTACAGATACCACTCTATAGTCAGAAGCAAGTCCCACTGAATTTCATGAATTCAATGCAGGTAAGTCACATTGTTGTAAACCCAATATGCTTCAGGTGGCATGCTGAAACAGCAGTACTCAAGGCTGGAATAAAGCCAATACAATACAGTGCTCTCTTTATGAACCTGGTAACCTCTAGATGTGCTGAAATACAGCTTCCATCATCCCCAGAATGCATTATGGTCTAACATCTGAAAAGGGGCTCCAAGCTGAGGAAGGTTGGGTAGCAAACAGAGGGTGGCACAGTACTTTCCCTGCTTGGCTAAGAAGTTACTCATATAACTAGCTTAAACTACTATCTTTAAACCTAACCAGATTCAAACATGTTGTAACACTAAGGGTAGACTGCCATATACATTGCCCTAAGATCCTTGGAGAAGTCTGGGGTGTTGATCAAAGTGATGGATTCCATGCAGCATAGTGCTATCACAACTCCAGTGATATGGCAGGACTTCATTCTTCTCTCCTCCTCTGTTTCACTCCAAAATCTGTTCTAGAGGGCATCCTAACATTCCAGAGCAGATTTTTCACAGTGTCCCAAACAGGCTACAAGATCCCCTTGCATACTGATATTCCAGACATGGCTATGTCTCCAAATTTTAATACATCTATGATATTGGATCACAAGGAAAATCCCCAAGAGTTCTCCCATTCAAGGTCACATTGCTGACTGTACAAACAATTCAAAAGATGTTACCTTATAAGTAAGTTGAAAACAATGTACAGTAGAATCACCTTATATGTAAGAGCATTTTAATATTTAATGTGAAGTTGTTGGGGTGAGGAAGATTGCTTGGACTGTTTTCCCATTCTAGCTTTCAATGTATTGCAAGAGAACAGGCATCTTTTCCACAAGGAGATGCTGAGCTATACCCACATCTGGAACTCGTGCAGTCACAAGGTACTCTTGCTTCTTCTTTGACCATTTCTCATAACATACAAAGCCTTCAGGCAAGGTGTAAACACCACCACCACTACCCCAAAAATATCTGTCTACAAAAACAAAGCATGGAAGAAATATTCTTTTCCACTCTTCATGTCAGGCCAAGATGCACAATAATCTGAAACTCCTAACATACGCTTCAAGATGGTCAAAATATACAGTCTAACAGAAGGAGATACCCTGTTTCCCCCAAAATAAGACATCCCCAAAAAATAAGACCTAGTAGAGGTTTTGCTGAATTGCAAAATATAAGGCCTCCCCCGAAAGTAAGACCTAGCAAAGTTTTTGTACATAAATATATATACAGTATATAATAAATGTTCTTTTATTGTTGTTGTTCAACAATAAATGTGAATTCTTCTTCATGGAAAAATAAGACATCCTCTGAAAATAAGACCTAGTGCATCTTTGGGAGCAAAAATTAATATTAGACAGTGTCTTATTTTCAGGGAAACACGGTAGGAATCATTTGTGGCACTGGAAAATGAAAAGACACCCCAGAAGGAAATAATAAGCTGTAAGGTTTTTGTAAAATACAGGCTGATACAGACTTCCATAGAAAAGTGAAATAAAGCAAGCCAGTTCTATTCAAAGAAATATTAATTTCTCTGTTCCAGGAAATGGTCTGGGGGCTGAGAATTTTAAAAAAAAATCACTACAGCAGTGCAGGGAAGTCTTTGATGATGAAAGAGCAAGAGAATTTCAGCAGCTAAGCAAGGAAGTGTAGCTCCTTGCATATATGTTAAGAGAGTAACATCAGACACAACTGGTGTCAGATGAGGGAAGCCCACAACCCTAGAACTGTACAATTGGAAGGGACCCTAGTAATTACTTAGTCCATCCATGTAGAAGCATCTAGTATACCTATTAATGGTGCAACTCCACAGCTAAAAATGCTTTCCTGACTGATGGCCATCCAACCTCTGCTGGAAAAACTTTCACTGGAGTTTTCAATGTGGCATCTTTCTATGCCAGTTTTTCCTTAGGTTTCAACAGGGTCGGCACCGATGTGTGAAGGAGCCATGTCAGACACTCTTTACAAGTGAATCAGTACCTTTAAAACTCATTTGTGCTGCCTGAAAAGAATCCACAGCTTGTTTCACACCACAAAAGGAATATCCTTCACTATGGGTGCTCTAGTCAGATTCAACAGAACTGATCAGAAATCCTGTTTCAGTAATATAAGGAAGACAAGTGTAACTAAGCCAAGACAAATCCATCAACATCATCATCAACACACATGCACATTTGTATTGTCTCTTTTAGGCAGGGAACTGTCTAATTATAAAATTGTATGCACAGCACTGTGTAAATTTACAGCGCTATATAAATATAGGTTAATAATAATATAATAATAATAATAAAAATGCAAACTAGCACAGACTATGCAAATACACATGGAGAAGAACAGCTTTTGATACTTAATGGTTAGATAAATAATTGTCAGATTAGAAGCAACTAGGACCAATGCTAGATCTGATTTGCTAATATGCTACATCTAAACAGTCAAACTTGCTCTTTTCAGCTCCATCATACTGAAAGGTCTTGAACACATGGAGCTCTTTCTGCCAGCAGAAGTCAGATTTTGGGATGTCCTTCAGGCAGTTGAGACTTCCAGAAGGATCTCTGAAAAAGTGTGATTCACATTCTTTCCTGGAATGTTTGCAGGACATTTGGAATGGAGATGTCCTCCTCATCTAAAAGAAAACTCCCCCAGAGTTCTTATGCATATGTACATAACATTTCAATGAATCCACTCCCACAAGATCTAGAAGTTTGTTCTTCTCAAAGTAAGGATGCCTAATTCTCAGTTTAACCTATCTGAGAAGTGAAATAGGTATGACTTTCTAATGTACATCCTTTAAAACCTGAAGATCCAAACTAGGATAATAAAGTTAAGCAACACCAATGGACATATTTCGTATGAAAGCAAAGTTTAATCTTAACAAAAAATATCTATTTACAAACACCATTAGCTGTACAATTTATTCTAAAAAAATAATAATTGGAAATGCTTCCCCTTTTAAAAAAAACATTCATACAAAATGTGTGGAATGCACTTGTATCTGCACCCCAAACATGGTGGCTTCATCAGCTCCCTGGGAATCAGCTGGATTTACTTTGCACAATCTTTTGTTGATTCTCAAGACATTCCTTCAGCTTGTCTTCTGTTAATGTTAACCTTTGTTCTAGAATGGAAACAGTCTGAAAAATGAAAAAGTCAATAGAAGAAAGGTGTTGCAAGAATAGTAATTTAAGAATGCAATGCCAAGATTAAATTTTTAAGTATGAAATTACTGGGACTTCTGATTAAGTGTGCACATTAGGTTATGCTGTGTATAGTATTTAAGCATATAGGCCTATTTTCTGGCTAAAAGAATCACATCATAAAAACAATAAAAACCAAATAAGAAATAAAAAAAATTATCTAAATTTATGCCCAAGATGTTGGTAAAGCAGACTGGTAAGAAAATTTGTTTCACCACATTAGGTATGTTACCTTCTTGCTGAATTCAAAGAATTCAAAGATATAGTCATGTTAATCTAGAATCAGTATGTAGAGAGATCTTCTATCACCTTTGAGACTAACTGAAAGAAGTTGACAGCATGAACTTTCGTAGACTTCTCTACTTCCACTCCACTAAATGCATCTGAGGAAGGAGATTGAAGTCTATGAAAGCTAATGCTGCCAACTTCTTTCTTTTGGTTAGGAGCTAAAAAAAAAAAACGGCCAAAAGTGCCGGCGTTGGGATGGAGTGGGGGCATGGCTGCTACACATTAAAGTGCTTCTTTGGCATGGTGTTCAGATGATGCACACCCAAAGGAGAGCTGGAAGGTGCTACTGCAGTGGCAAAGGCACCCTTTGCTGCAGCCCCAAAGGGGCACCGTGACGCCGCTCTTTTGGGGCTGTCTGTTTTGCCCCTTAGTCTCAAAGGTGCGACAAGATCTCTCTACATATAAGAAGTGTGGCCTGTGACTTACAGTATAATTGCATACTAGCTAAAGGTGGGGCTCCTTCCCCGAGCCCCACCTCACCCCTATTCACTGACATAATTTCCTTGAATAGAATACAATATATGGACAACTCTATGTTATCAATTCCAAATCTGCCCTGCTTCCTAAAATTAAATATGGTTTCCAGTTCCCATGAAGAAAATTCACATCGCCAATCCAGAAGATGTGTTTGGTAAAGAGAAGGTCCATGAAGCTCCCAGACATCTGCTCTGGGAAGGAAGGCTTTTGAAAACATACTGTCCCTCCCCTGCAATGCAATGGCAACTTTGAGGAGGAAGGGAAAGGACTACCTTTCATAGCTCCATGATCACAATTTTAGATGGGGGCCACTTCTCCCCCCCCCCCCCAGGCAGTATTATTCCATGTGGTGTTTTTCTTGACTACACAAAAAAGAATGACAGTATGCTAGGATGTGAATGAAAGCAGATGAGGTCTGCTCTCATAGAAAAACAGGGATCCAGTGAGACTCAAGCTAACACATTGCTGAAATAAAGCAGTTTGACACCACTTTAAATGTCATGGCTCTATCCTGTAGAATTCTGGGAATAGTAGTTAAGTAAAGTATTCAACCTGCTCTGTCAAGAGAATTCTGGTGCCTCCGCAAACTACAAATCCCAGGATTCTGTCGGTTAGAGTCAGGCCACTTAAAGTGGTGTCAAATGGCTTTATTTCTGCTGTGTGGACAGTCATGCCGCCACCTTGGGAATTAGCTTTTATAGATGGAAGCATAATAAATCAAGATTATTCAGACAAGCTGAATGAGTCAAGATAGCATTTACAGTTGTGGAATTTTAGAAATCAAGGAACAGAATGGCATCTGGTAATAATGGCCTCTTTAATCATCATTAGTCCTCCGATGAATGATAAACCCACATATTTAAAGTGATCATTTAAAAGCCTAGGAAGTTTAGAGATATCAGAATGCATATAAACATTACCCTCTTCACCATATCAAGTTATCTTGTAGGCCCCTCTGCTGGTCATTTTATGGAACTGTCCACAGAAATGTTTTGTTGTGTACCTTCAAGTCGTTTCCGACTTATGGTGACTCTAAGCAACCCTATCAGAAATGCCTATGCCACGATTAATAAAAATGCCACAGCACTTTGTATTTGCTGTGCCATAGCTACCTCACTAGAATTTGTGACTATGGAGGAATGCACAAGATACCTCCTTCTCCCAGTATACTGGTGTGAGAGTCCACTATGAGGCAAAACACATCTTAGACATGTAAGAAGACTGAATTCCTGCAGTTCATATTTCTTTAAATGTTCCAAATAGTGATGGGCAATTGTGGACCTCCAAATGTTTTTCACTAAGCAACTCCCACAGTCCATTACCAGTGCTTACGCGGGCTAGGATGGAGGGGAGCTCTAGGCAAAACCATGGAGGGCCATGCATCATGTTTACTGTTTAGGTCATGAGGCCTTCCAGATATTTCTGAAAGACAGCTCCCAGCAATTCTTCCCACTGCTTATACTGACTAAAGCCAAAAGAAGCCTCAGTGACCAACAGGATCTCCACTTCTAGTTTAGATATTATTGATTTACTGACAATAAAATGAAGATTTGACTGACAGATAATACTTAAAATGTAGTATCTGTGAACCATAACCCCTCCACGCATATGAATAAAGCAAAGGAATTACTGCTGAATACTATGAAATCTTATGCTACCAACTTCTTTTATTTAATCTCAATTAGTCTTTGCACTAATGTACAGTGCCCCTTTGCAAACTGATCTAGACTTACAGGGCTATGTCTCTCAATACTGCTTGGGACTCCAAGATTTTTACATTAACTTCTCAAGACTAAGTCTTCTTAGTTTGTCTGGGATTATTTGATGTTCCATCAAGACTCTGAGAAGTGTTTCTTACCTGAGTGAGAACATCAAGCTGTCCCACAATATGCTGAAGGGTACTGGCAAGACTAGCCTCATCCATTTGTTCTTGCTGCCTTCTGACCGATTCTGTAGTTTCATGAATTTTTTGTTTCTCTGTAACTTCTCCAAACTCCATTTCCAACTGCTGGAAATAAAGAGACACTGTCTACCAAAACCAGATCTTTAAAAAATAATCAAAAATAAACTAATGACAAGAGATATTCAGTTCACACAATATGCAGTCGGGATGTCACATCAAATAGCACACACATGGCAGGAGTGTTAAACTGAATAGAGAAGAAGTGCTACTCAACACACTCTAAAGAGGTGTACCAGTGCAGTCATCCAATCTGAATACAATAGCCATGAAGGCACTTTAGCAGGAGTGATCACTCAAATGTAGAAATTATGTCTCCAAACAACTCCGCCAAACTTTTCCCAATCCAGCACTTCTTGACGGAATAAAGCCTATTAAATCAGAACTTTAAAACATGCAACCACAGCATCTACAAAAGAGGAAATTTCCAAACTCTGACTTTTTTAGAATAAATATAAAATGTAGAAGCTTCATGTGGTTATCTATCATCTATTTCCCAACCTATAGATTGAGAAGTGAGGAAAACATTCCTATGCTAGCTACCATTTCTGATTCTGCTTTGCTCAGGCCCCACCTAGAATCATAGAATCATAGAATCATAGAATCATAGAGTTGGAAGAGACCACAAGGGCCATCCAGTCCAACCCCCTGCCATGCAGGAACTCCAAGTCAAAGCATCCCTGACAGATGGCCATCCAGCCTCTGCTTAAAGACCCCTAAGGAAGGAGACTCCACTACACTCCGAGGGAGTGTGTTCCACTGTCGAACAGCCCTTACTGTCAGGAAGTTCCTCCTAATGTTGAGGTGGAATCTCTTTTCCTGCAGTTTGCATCCATTGTTCCGCGTTCTAGTCTCTGCAGCAGCAGAAAACAAGCTTGCTCCCTCCTCAATATGACATCCCTTCAAATATTTAAACAGGGCTATCATATCACCTCTTAACCTTCTCTTCTCCAGGCTAAACATCCCCAGCTCCCTAAGGCGTTCTTCATAGGGCAAGGTTTCCAGACCCTTCACCATCTTAGTTGCCCTCCTTTGGACATGCTCCAGTTTCTCCACATCTTTTTTGAATTGTGGTGCCCAGAACTGGACACAGTATTCCAGGTGGGGCCTGACCAAAGCAGAATAGAGTGGCACTATAACTTCCCTTGATCTAGAAACTATACTTCTATTGATGCAGCCTAAAATTGCATTGGCTTTTTTAGCTGCCGCATCACACTGTTGACTCATGTTCAGCTTATGGTCTACTTGGACTCCTAGATCCCTTTCACATGTGGTCTCGTTCAGCCAGGTGTCCCCCATCCTATATCTGTGCATTTCATTTTTCCGCCCTAAGTGCAGAACCTTACATTTCTCCGTATTGAATTTCATTTTGTTAGCACTGGCCCAGCTTTCTAGTCTATTCAGGTCATTTTGAATTTTGATCCTGTCCTCTGGGGTATTAGCTACTCCTCCCAGTTTAGTGTCATCTGCAAATTTGATAAGTATGCCCCCAATTCTGTCATCCAAATCGTTAATAAAGATGTTGAATAGCACTGGGCCCAGGACAGAACCCTGTGGGACCCCACTGGTCACTTCTCTCCAGGATGAAAAGGAGCCATTGTTGAGCACCCTTTGAGTTCGGCCAGTCAACCAATTACAAATTCATGTAACAGTTAACTTGTCTAGCCCACATTCTTCAAGCTTGTTTGCAAGAATGTCATGGGGAACCTTGTCAAAGGCCTTACTGAAATCGAGGTATACTATATCCACAGCATTCCCTTCATCTACCAAGCTGGTAATTTTATCAAAAAAAGAGATCAGGTTCGTTTGGCATGACTTCTTTTTCTGAAACCCATGTTGGCTTTTTGTGATTATGGCATTGGCTTCTAAATGTTCGCAGACTCTCTGCTTAATGATCTGCTCTAGCACCTTTCCTGGAATTGATGTCAGACTAACTGGACGATAATTGTTGGGATCCTCTTTTTTTCCCTTTTTGAAGATGGGGACAACGTTTGCCCTCCTCCAGTCTTCTGGGACTTCTCCTGTTCTCCAGGAGTTCTCAAAGATTATTGCCAATGGCTCTGATATTACATTTGCTAGTTCTTTTAATACTCTAGGATGTAGTTCATCTGGTCCTGGAGATTTATATTCATTTAGGTTAACCAGGTATTCCTGTACTACCTCTTTACTTATTCTGTGCTGAATTTCCTCTATTCTGTCTCCATTATCCTTAGGTTGAGCACCCTTTGCCTTTTCTGAGAAGACTGAAGCAAAGAAGGTGTTGAGTAATTCTGCCTTTTCTCTGTCTCCTGTGAGCATTTTGCCATCTTCTGCACGCAGTGGCCCTACTGTTTCCTTCTTCTTCCTTTTGCTGCGGACATATCCAAAAAAGCCCTTTTTATTGTTCTTAACCTCTCTAGCAAGCCTGAGTTCATTCTGCGCTTTAGCTTTTCTGACTTTACCCCTACATGTGCTGGCTATTTGTTTAAATTCCTCTTTCGTGATTTCTCCATTTTTCCATTTCTTATACATGTTCCGTTTAAAACTTAGCTCATTTGAAAGTTCCTTAGTCATCCATCCTGGCTTCTTGAGACATCTTCCATTTTTCTTCCTCATTGGAACTGTTTGAAATTGTGCCTTCAATATCTCCCTTTTGAGAAACTCCCATCCGTCTTGAACTCCCTTTTCTTTTAGTATTCCTGACCATGGGATCACTCCCAGTATTTCTCTAAGTTTATTGAAATCAGCTCTCCTAAAGTCTAGAGTGCGTGTCTGACTATGCCTAGCTTCTCCCTTCCACTGCATAACAAACTCCAGGAGAACATGGTCACTTCCACCTAAGGATCCAACCACTTGCACCCCATCAACTAGGTCTTCCCTGTTGGTTAAGATCAGATCTAAAATGGCTGATCCCCTTGTTGCCTCTTCCACCTTTTGGACAATGAAGTTGTCTTCCAGGCAAGTGAGAAATTTGCTAGACTTTGAGGATTTGGCTGAGTTTGACTTCCAGCAAATATCCGGATAGTTGAAGTCACCCATCACTACTACATCTCTCCTTCCTGATTGTGTGGTCATCTGTTCTAGAAAGGCATCATCCAATTCCTCTGCCTGAGTTGGGGGTCTGTAGTAGACTCCCACAGTAACATCCCTGTTATTTCCCTCTCCTTTAATTTTTATCCAGATGCTCTCCACCTGGCTTCCAGTATTGACTTCCTGGATCTCTTCACTGGTGTATATATCCCTGACATATAATGCTATTCCTCCTCCTTTCCTGCTTGGCCTGTTTCTCTTAAAAAGGTTATACCCCTCTATTTCTACATTCCAATCATGAGACTCATCCCACCAGGTTTCAGTGATGCCTATTATATCATATTTCCCTTGTTGTGCTAGGAGTTCAAGTTCATCCTGCTTATTTCCCATACTCTGTGCATTAGTGTAGAGACATTTAAGACCATGTGTCCTCTTTACTTGCTGCTTTTGCACATTTTTTTGCCTCCTACTGTTGGGTCCTTGCACTGTTTGCCTTGTTCCCTCTATGCCACTTGGACTATTCTCTCCATCCCTTTTGTCTTCCAGTATAATGTCTCCCTCCCCCACATAACTCAGTTTAAAGCCCTCCTGATCAGATTCTTCAGACCTGGAATACTGTGTCCAGTTCTGGGCACCACAATTCAAAAAAGATGTGGAGAAACTGGAGCATGTCCAAAGGAGGGCGACTAAGATGGTGAACGGTCTGGAAACCTTGCCCTATGAAGAACGCCTTAGGGAACTGGGGATGTTTAGCCTCGAAAAGAGAAGGTTAAGAGGTGATATGATAGCCCTGTTTAAATATTTGAAGGGATGTCATATTGAGGAAGGAGCAAGCTTGTTTTCTGCTGCTACAGAGACTAAAACGCGGAACAATGGATGCAAACTGCAGGAAAAGAGATTCCACCTCAACATTAGGAGGAACTTCCTGACAGTAAGGGCTGTTCGACAGTGGAACACACTCCCTTGGAGGGTGGTGGAGTCTCCTTCCTTAGGGGTCTTTAAGCAGAGGCTGGATGGCCATCTGTCAGGGATGCTTTGATTTGGAGTTCCTGCATGGCAGGGAGTTGGACTGGATGGCCCTTGTGGTCTCTTCCAACTCTATGATTCTATGATTCTACCAAGGTACTTCAATAATACTTAACCGGATCTCTAGAATAGATATTAACACACTTATATTTTGATGAGAAATGTACAAATACACATTTGAATCATAGAATCATAAGAGTAAGAAGAGACCACAAGGGCCATTCAGTCCAACCCCCTGCCATGCAGGAACTCTCAATCAAAGCATCCCAGACAGATAGCTGTCCAGTCTGTTTTAAGACTTCCAAATAAAGAGATTCCACCACTCTCCAAGGGATCAAGTTCCACTGTCAAACAGTCAGGAAATTCCTTCTAATGTTTAGGTGGAATCTCTTTCCTGTACCTTGCATCTTTTAACTATGTATTAAGAAGCTAAGCCCTCCCTCCAGTCCATCTGCCTTGGTCCATGCCCCAGAGGGAGAGAAGAACCACTGGACCCCATCCCCTCCCCACCACCTTCCCCTTTTCCTTTTGTGTTGTCTCTTTTAGACTGTAAGCCTGAGAGCTGGGATCTGTCTAATTATAAGAATGTATGTTCAGCACTGTGTAAATTTACAGCACTATATAAATAATAATAATAATAATAATAATAACAACAACAACAACAACAACAACTCCAGGTCCTATTCTCTGGAGCAGCAGAAAACAAGTTTGCTCCATCCTCAATATGACATCCCTTCAAATATTTAATCAGGGCTATCATATCACCTCTTAACCTTCTCTTCTCCAGGCTAAACATATCCAGCTCCCTAAGTCGTTCCTTGTAGAACATGGTTTCCAGACCCTTCACCATTTTAGTTGCCCTCCTTTTGACATGCTCCAGCTTGTCAACATCCTTTTTGAACTGTGGTCCAGAATTGGACACAGTATTCCAGGTGAAGCCTGAACAAAGCAGAATAGAGTGGCAATATTACTTTCCTTTATCTAGACATTATACTTGTACTGATGCAGCCTAAAATCGCATTGGCCTTTTTAGCTGCCACATCACACTGTTGACTCACGTTCCACTTGTGGTCTACTAGGACTCTTAGATCTCTTTCACATGTAGTCTCATTCAGCCAGGTGTTCCCCATCCTATATCTATGCATTTCATTTTTCTGCTCTAAGTGCACTAACTTACATTTCTCCATGTTGAAATTCATTTTGTTAGCTTTGGCCCGGTTTTCTAATCTGTTAAAGTCATTTTGAATTTTGATCTTGTCCTCTGGGGTATTAGCTAATCCTCCTAATTTCCTGTCATCTGCAAATTTGATGAGCATGCTCCTTCACATGTGAACAAGTATGTTACCGATAAATGCAACTTTATTTTAATTTTAAAATAACTTTATTTTGATTTTTAATTTATTTTAATTATTCATAAAATTGCAAAGGGATCTTGTACCATCTTTGGGACTGAAAGAAAGAAGTTACTGGCATGAGCTTTCATAGACTTGAGTCTACTTCCTCAAATGCAGTGTAACAAAATCTCATGCTACCAACTTCTTTCTTTCAGTTAGTCTCAAAGGTGCTACAAGATCCCTTTGCATGATGATTTTCCAGACTAACTTGGCTATGTTATAGCTCATAAATTACTGTTTCCTGGTCAATTGATTACGCAGTCATCCTTTCCAGGTCACTTCACAAGCATGCTTTCTTTTTCAGTAATTTCTCAGGATTTATCCTTTTGCACACAGTTCATATAGGTGGAACATAATAAAACATAGTTCAAATCCTAATTTCAGACTACTTAGCACAGAGGAAAATCTAGGCCTTTAGAGAGTCTCCACTGGAATGGATGGAGAATGAAAACATATGCCCAGGAATCTTGGGCCCCATTCACAATATGGAAATAAACCAGTATAAAACCAGGTTATTTCTGCGACATTCAGACTGGCCCCAAATCCACCCAGTCCCATTTGCCCGGGGGGGGGGGGGGACCCCACTTAACCCAGTGCATTTTGCACCAGGTCCTTTACCATGTTTTTTTCAAAGTGCTGCAGTGATTCAGATGTTCAGTAGTGTATGTTACCAGATCAATCCGGATCATGTGGGATCATTTCAAGAAATGGAAATGCCTCCATTTTGAAATGTTCCACTGCCAGTGTGAATGTCTATCAGGGTTTAAATGCCATGGAGAAATCCGGGCCTTTAAACCATAGTGGGAGCAGTATTGCGTCATGGCAGAGATCTGGATCTCCTCGTGACAAAAACATATGTGTGAATGACCCTTGGAAAACCTTTTCTCCAGGGGTTGTATTAACCATGTCTGCAGACAAGTATCAGTTCTTGAAGTACACTGGTGTTTACTGAAGGCACCTATAGTGGGCTTGTTGCTACTAACTTTTTTCACAGCTTGCAATGTGTGCTCTGTGTCACCTCAGTTGATAAATGAGCCCTATGATAAAAGGACTCTTTCAAAATACACAAATGCTTGCCTGTTTTCACCACAATTTAACAGTGGAAAAATTTTAACCAGGAAATGTTTGCCTTTGCTTACCTTTTCTTGTCCATAAGATCCAGCTTGCTGAATCTCGCTACTGCCAGCATCGATTGGTTTCTACAGGCAAACAAGCCAAAGGTTTGCATTATTCTATAATTTCCCACACCACAATGAACAATTCAAGGCACTTCCCACAAGACTGGCAAAAGTCAGATCTGTATGTGGTACTTTCTTTTGAAACAAAAGAAAACACAAAGCAGTACCCACATGACTTTTGTTTTTGCAAGGTACCTTGAAAAATACACGTTTAAGAAGTTCGCTCCCAAATCTAAAGACAATGTCCCCTGAAGTCTAAAATTACTTTGTGCTTTGAAATATAAGATTAAAAAAATAGTTTCAACAATAATTACTAACTATTTACATAGCCTCTGAGCATTTAAAGATCCTCACACAAATTATTTTCCTGTAATCCTCAAAGTAACTCTGTAAAATTGATATTGTTACCCCCATAGTCTGAGTAGGGGGAGGGAATTAGAAGCCTCCTAGGGCTACGTCATAAGGTGATGCTGAGGACATATTGCCTGTCATTATCAATATCATACATCAATAGCCTATCTTTTCCCAACCTGAGATTGAAAGCATCTTACAAACATTAAAACAATTACAGTCCAGCCCCCATATCTGTGGAGAATCTGGGCCCAGACTTATCATGGATAGCAAGAACGATGGATAATGGCGAATACCATCAAGTTGGCCCTCCAAATCCATACATTCTTTAGCCACAAATTCAAGTATCCATGGCTTGAAAAAACAGAGAAAATATACAAATTCCAAAAAACAAAGCTTGATTTTGGCATTATATATAAGGCTCGTCATTTTACTATACCAGTGTATGTAATGAGATTTGAACATCCACGAATTTTGATATCCATGGAGGCATCCTGAAACCAAACCCCAGCAGATACCAAGGGCCCACTGTATTTCTGCTGGAAGTTGATCAAAGAGTCACACTAGAGGGCCTCCAGAGACTGTTTTTTCTGGACCATGGGTAAGTGAAACTGTGGTTACAGTTTCATATAGGGATTGGACTGTACAGCTAAAACTTTATATTGTACAAAAGGTAAAATACAATTGAACTATCAATAAAATTAAAAGCAGTTAAAGCAGACCATTAAAAAGAAGAAGAACAAATCTAAACAACACAATATATTAAAAGCACCTTTCCCCTGAATCCCACTGTGGAAGAAAGGTGGGATATAAATCCTTGAAATAAGATAAATGAATTTGATAAGTCAAAGGCTAGCCAAAATGAAAAGGTATTGAAGCTGCCTATGAAAGGATAGCAGGGAGGGGGCCAGTCTAATCTCTCTAGGAAAGGAGTTCCAGTCCACAACTCTTTTCCAGTAAGCAACATAAGATTTCTGACTCTTCAGTGAGGCTCAGCCTACTTTCAGATGAACTTCAGTGCTGCAGCCTATCCACAGCTCCTTGCTCAGCTGCCCTGCACCATGGTTGTGCAGCAGCAAGTTCCTGCAGGTGCAGCACACAAGCCCTTGAAGGAGTGAGAGGGGAGAGCAGGCCTATGGCATGGAAAGTTGGGGAAATAGAAAGGAAAAGAGGAAATTGATATGAGAAACGGGCATTGGCTCACCTTGTGAGATGCCTGTTTTCGGCGTTGAAGGCGCAGTCATCCTTGAAGGGGGTTGGTTTCCCCATTTTGCTCCAATCAGGCAGACTCAAAAATCCTGGGCGTGCACCAAGGGAAACCATCCCCCTGCCAACCCAGTAAATAACCAGCCGAGCAATAGTAACCTAGAAACTCCAAAAACCTGTAACTAATCTGTATAGGGTAAAACATACTAACTCTATCATCAAAAACCCCTATAACACTCATGGCTACAACCTAACCCCCTGAAACTGGGAACCATTCCTCAGCCTCGGGAGGGTAGGATGACTCCGCCTTCAACGCCGAAAACAGACATCTCACAAGGTGAGCCAATGCCAGTTTTTCCGGCAGTGAAGGCGGAGCCATCCTTGAAGGGGGACATACCAAAGCTCCCCAATGGGTGGGAAAACTGATACGAACCTGACCTACAGAATTGGCTGCAGAATCCGTCTACCGAAAGAGGCCTCAGCCGATTGTGAGGTGTCAATTCGGTAATGACGGATAAAAGTAGAGGGAGAAGACCTACAAATTTCTGACAGGGAGGCATTAGTAGCTAAGGTGGCGGAAGTAGCAGCACTACAGGTGGAATGAGAAGTGACCCTCCGCTGGAGCGTGGCTCCTGATGAGGCGTAGCACTTAGCGATGCAGGATTGAATCCCTCTGGCCAACGAAGAAGATGAAACCTTCGATCCCATGTACGCCTTGCTGAATGACACAAAGAGGCGGTCAGATTTTCGAAATCAATGAGTACGCTTCATATATATATATATATATATATATACACACGCAGAGCCCTGCGTACATCCAACGTATGCCAAGTCTTTCCAGTTCTTTTTTGGGATCTGGAACAAAAGAAGGCAGGATAATTTCCTGTGGAATGTAGAATTGACTTTGGTCATAAAGGCAGGATCCAATCTGAGGAGTACTGAGTCCTTCCTGAAAATACACAACTCAGTCCTGGTAGAGAGGGCGCCCAGCTCAGAAATCCTCCGAGCCGAAGTAATGGCTGTCAAAAACAGCGTCTTCCAAGACAAATGCTTTAAGTCTACCCTGTCAAGGGGCTCAAACAGAGGTTTGGTGAGCGCCTGAAGGACGACATGAAGATCCCAATTAGGATATCTATGAATTGTAGGTGGTTTTCTCAGGAACTTCTTGACATATACGTGATTAGACAACTTATGTGCCGTCCTGGACGGAAGAGCTGACACAATGGCTGACACCTGCCTCTTAAGGGTGTTAGGTCTCAGACCCTTATCGAGGCCATCCTGAAGGTACTGCAGCAAGGCATCCACTGAGATGGCCGAAGGAGCGATGTCGTGGTCCTCACACCAGTGACAGAAAGAACGATAAGAATATTCGTATATTCTACGTGTAGAGTCCCTACGTGACTGAATGATAGTCTCAGCCATTCTCAGAGACAAACCATCCTTTAGTAACAATCGCCTCTCAATTTCCACACGTGAAGGTCCAACCATTCCGGATTTGGGAAGGCGACCTGCCACTGTATCAGAAGATCGTCACGAAGAGGAAGACAGAATCCTTCCTGAGCTAAGCTTGTTATCTCTGAAAACTACGCCCTTCGAGGCCAACGTTGTGGCACTAATATGATCGTGGCCTTTTCGTACCTTAGTTTTTGCAGACAGCGTGATATCAGAGCTGTTGGAGGGAAGGCGTACAACAGGCCTTCTGGCCATGGCGAGCGCAGAGCGTCTATCTGTTCTGCTTCCTGGGTTAGGAACCTTGAGAAAAACCTGGGTACCTGGTTGTTTGCTGGAGACGCGAACAGATCGACCAGAGGGACCCCAAACTTCCAACATATCAGATTGAATGTTTCCGGATGAAGATGCCATTCTGAATCTATGTCCAACCTGCTCAGCCAGTCGGCCTTTGAGTTTAGATCTCCCTTGATATGCTCCGACTGTATGGCCAAGAGATTGGTCTCTGTCCAATGGAACAGGATGGATGCTTCCTGCATCAGGGACTGCAACCTGGTCCCTCCTTGTCTGCTTAAGTGGGCCTTTGTCATCATGTTGTTGGTGTGGACTAGTACTGATTTGCCCTTTATGTGATGAGCGAAAACCAGAAGAGCCATCCTCACCACCTTGAGTTCCAGCCAGTTTATACTGTGAATTCTTTCGTCCCGTTTCCACTTTCCCTGCGCACACAGGTTGCCCATGGTTGCACCCCAGCCCCTCAAGCTGGCGTCTGTCGTGATCACCACCAGTGGAGGAAGCTAGATCAGAGGTGAAGTCCAACACAGAAATGAATTTCTGACCCTGAGAGGAACCGGAATTTGTTTGTGCATGTGGTGTGCTATTGCCTTCTGTTGAGGTAGAATTAGCCACTGTAGCTCTCAAGAGTGAAAACGGGCCCGCAGGACACACTGTGATGTCGCAATCATAAGGCCTTGAGGTCTCGCCAATAGGAGGAGATCCGCTACTGGTTTCCGAAGCATTAACTTTATGGTATCGTGAATCGTCTTGATCCAATCCGGTGGAAGAAACAACATGTTGGACGACATATCTATGAAAACACCCAGATGATGAAGGCGTTGAGATGGCACTAGGTAGCTCTTCGCAAGATTTACCAGAAAACCATGGCGATGAAAGGAAGCAAGAATGAAATTGACATCGGTCATGGCTTGCTCTACTGAGGAAGAACCAATCAAGATGTCATCCAAATAAGGAAAAACTCGAAGACCTTGAGTCCGCCAATGAGCCACCAGCGCTATGAGAATCTTTGTGAACATTCTCGAGGCCAAGGATAGACCAAATGGAAGAGCTCTGCATTGGAGATGAAGGTCGTGGTAACAGAAACGCAGGAACTTGCGAGAATCGGGGTGGATTGGAATATGCAAATAAGCCTCCGTCAGATCCAAAGAAGTCATATAATCTCCCTGATGAAGAGCCTCTGAGATGGACTTGAGCATCTCCATCCGGAATCTGCGTTTTATCATGAACCTGTTGACTCTTTTTAGGTTCAAAACAGCCCTCCGCGACTTGTCCCTTTTTGGTACAAGAAAGATATTGGATTAAGACCCTCTTGATCTCTCCGAGGTTGGAACTGTTTCGATGGCCCGAATCTGAAGAAGATGGTTGATGGCCTCCAACATCAGCTGATGTTTGTGTGGCCTTTGAGATCTGGGAGTTAACATAAACCAATCCTTTGGTCTGTGAAGAAGTTCTAGTTGGTAGCCCTGACTTGGGTAGCAAGAATCCACCTGTCCGATGTAACTGTGGACCATATCTGGGCGAAAGACTGTAGCCTGCCCCCCACCTTGGTCCCTGGATAGTCATGTGGACGTATTACATTGTTTTCCTGGGACACCAGAAGAGGCCTGTCCTGGAGAGCCATGCTTCCCAAAGGGCTTGTTGTACTGAGACTTGGAGAAGGATCTCTCTTAGACCACCGGGGGCCGCCACCCCCGCCACCAAAAGGAATTCTGGTATGTCTTGGATGAACGAAAGGAAGACTGACCCTGACGGGCTGACTTCCTATCATCTTTGCGGGGAAGAGCTTTTTTCTTATCCTTAGTTTCGACCAAAACTGGGTCCAGGGCCTCACCGAAAAGTTTACCACCCCCAAATGGGGTCATGGTCAAATGTTGTTTGGATTTAGGATCAACCTGCCAGTTTTTAAGCCAAAAATGCCTTCTGACCGGAACAGAGGCAGCCTGGGCTTGAGCACTAAATTGTATGACATCCAGAGAGGAGTCTGCGGCAAAGGCCAGGACTTTTAACAGTTTGTTTATCCCCTGACGCTCTAGGCACCTCGAGCAGAAGGTCCTTGGCCCAAAAGTGTGCAGCCCACGTCAAAATGGAGGTGGAAGAGGCTGCTCTAATTGCGGCGGAGGATGCCTCAAAGAACCTCTTGAGGGCCGAGTCGGCTCTTTTGTCCTCAGGCAGTTTAAGGGAATCCTCCCCATCCTTAGAGTATATGGCCGACGTGACCAAAGATGCCACCGGCGCATCCACTAGGGGAATCTGTAATTTGGACATGATCGCTTTTAGAAGAGAGTAAAACCTCTTAACTGAACTAGGATAAGGCCTGATTGTGGCTGGCTTTAACCATTCCTCTTTTATCACTCTCATGAATTCTGCAGGAAAGGGCACCTCATCACCCACAGGCACAGGCTCAGGAAACGAATCCCTCTTCCCTCTAGGAAGGTCATTGACCTCTTGGGGAGGAGCTTGGGGTTTGGAGTCCAACTCCAAAACTCTAATAGCCTTCTTTAATAAAATAGAGAAATCATTTGCACAGAAGAGCCTAGCCGAGGAAGACGGGAGAGAAGCCACAACCTCATCCTCTTCTGACAATTCCCTTCCTCCAATTCCGAGGCTGATTGGGATGAGTGGGGATTAGACACAGAATCCTCATCTGAGGAACCCTGATGTTCCAGTCTAGGCCTTTTAGATTTAGGCGGCCTGTGACCAGAGGGTGCTCTGCAGCTGGGTTTGCGCTCCCTAGAGCTCTTTCCCGCCCGCAGTGACTTCCTTCCTGTTTTTAAATTGAGCGCCACTGGCCGTTTTGGCAGGAACCGTTCCCTCTCAATGAGCCCTGGTTGTCCTGCGGCCAGAAGAACCCTTGTCCTGCGGCCAGAAGAACCCTGTGGATGGGTCCGCTTTCCCCGGGCAATGGCTCTGCCTGAAGAGCGGGTAAAGAAGATGCAGCCTGCTGGGCCAACAGGGACAACAGGAGAGAAACCAAATCAGGAGGTAAGGGCTGGAGAACTGAGCCGCTAAGAGCGGCGGTACTCACGGCCCTCCCGTTACCGTCCTGAGCAGCCGCTTCTTCCCGATCTCGAGACAGGCTCTGGCGGCTGGGCGCACTCGAGCGCGGAGACAAGGGATATCCCTCCTCCAGCTCCACCGTGCGATTCCCTGACCGCGCCTCCAAATCCAGGGTCCTGTCCCCACTGTGCCGATTCCTCCGTGGAATTCCGGACTCACTGGACATGCCCGGGGAATCCGACTCCTCGGAGCGGACGCTTTGAGAAGCCATCCGCCAATCCTAGCCTGCTTGCGGCGAGATTCAGGAGGAGGGAATGGAGGAAAAAAAGCCCCTTTGATTTTTTTGTTTGTTTGTTTTGTTTGGGTTTTTTTAAAAGAGCTGGCCAAAAAACAACCTGATCTGGAGCGAGGCAGAAACAAAACTGGGTTGACAGGGGGATGGTTTCTTGGTGCACGCCCAGGATTTTTGAGTCTGCCTGATTGGAGCAAAATGGGGAAACCAACCCCCTTCAAGGATGGCTCCACCTTCACTGCCAGAAAAAGAGTCACTGGCTAATGTAAGGGATGGAGAAGAATGATTTTCAACTCTCTTAAAATAACCCTGGAGCAGAAATTTTAAATACATTTAGCTTGAAAATTCTACTATCAGAGAGAGAGGACCATAAGTTATAGAACTACAATTAAATTATTTGTATTGTATAATTAATCATGTAATCAAATTAAGAACTCGGGAAAGAGACTAGAAATTCATTTAAGCCAAAACACAGCTCCTAAAAAGGCCAGGGCATGATATAAGTCTCTATTTCTCTCTCTTCCAATTAGCTAGTTTAGCTTTCAGTAAGTGGTACATTAACTCTGGCTTCAAAGAGAAGGTAACAGTGACACCCAGTAGGACTCTTTTGTTAGGACAAAGCAAAAACCAAGTGAGACAGACCAATTCAGTGAGGCATAAGCTTCAGCAGACAACTGCTCAACTCATAAATGCCTTTATTTATATTGTCCCCAAGTGAGACTCAAGGCAACTCACAATACACACAATGCAAAGGAAAAGGCTGATTACACGAACATCTCAAGGTTTCTAAAGACTAGCCCTAGAAAAAAGATCCATACTCTTTTAAACATTATACTAAAATACAATGCGCTCTACATGGGGCTACCCTTGTGCTTAACCCAGAAACTTCAATTGGTTCAAAACATGGCAGCCAGGCTTGTTACTGAAACATCTAGGAGAGAGCACATAACACCTGTGCTCAAGTCTCTCCACTGGCTGCCGATTAGCATCTGGGCACAGTACAAGGTGTTGGTTTTAACCTTTAAAGCCCTACATGGCTCGGGTCCATCCTATCTCAGGGACCGCCTCTCCCCATATGATCCCCCCGCACGCTCCGGTCCTCTGGGAGGAACCTGCTGCTGCCTATGAAGACCAGGCTATCGCAGACCTCCCAGAGGGCTTTCTCTGCTACCACTTCCAGGCTATGGAATGGCCTGCTAGATGAGATCCATCTTATTACAACTCTTGATTGCTTTTAAAAAGCAGTAAAGACGCATCTCTTCCGGCAGGCCTTCCCATAAGCTACGTAACTTCTCCCGGCTCCAAAGCTAAGTCTAGGACTCCCAGGTGGTTCCTGGCACATTGAATCCTGCAGCCACTCCATTTGCTGCTCAAAGAATTGTTGTTTTTATTATGTTATTGTCTTTGTATTTCTTGGCTGTTTTAATCTATGTTAATTTAATTCTATTTTAAGGGGCGGGAGGGCAGGGATGGGTTTGTAGGAACTGTTTTAACTATGACCGTTTTAAACCTTGTTGTACCCTGCCTCGATTGCTTGGACAAAAAGGCGGGTTATAAATAAAACTCATTATTATTATTATTATTATTATTAATTATGAATTAAGATAGGGCATAGTATTTCATTTCAGGGACAACTGTTAGGCAACTTGGCAAGATGTGTTTAAAATAAAATAGCAGACAGACCATAGCCATCTATGGTATCAACTCACCAAGCTGTTAAAAGCACCATTCATGCTGGATTTCTGTGTTTTCAATGTATTGCCATATTCAGTACCATTCGCATTCATACCATGCTTCCGGGTTTTTAATAAATCAGCATAATCAGCAGTGTCAAAGTTTGTCTTCCATACCATTACCTGCAAAATAAAGTCAGTCTGTAGCAGCTGCATGCATGCAATGATTGATAATTGTTTAGAAATCCCTCACAAGATTGAAAATACTTTGCCAGAATAAAGGAATACAATTAAATTTTGCCAATTTTTAAAAGAATATTTCTGAAAAGGATTACATTCCTAAACTGCTTCACTGGGCACTTCATAAAGAGCTATTATATTTTAAAACAGCATTGCAAATAATTTGTTTAGAGAACAGTCTGATGCATAATGCTTTTAGGTTCCCTAAATCTTAGCTGATTCAAATTAACTACACTATAAGGCAGGGATGGGCAACTGCTGAAGGCTAAGGGACCCATTAACCTCACAAGAGACCCTGAGGGGAGAAGGATTACTGGAGGGGGGGGGCGGTGAGAGATATCCCATGACACTAAATTGACAGATTATGACTACATTGTAGGACAACCCACAGTAGTAGACTCTGATGATGATGAAAAATAACAGCTGAATGACATTAATGGGGGGGGGGGGAATGGAATGCCATACCTCATCTCCAGTGTATTGATTACAAACAGATTACAAAAAAATTATTAGATAAATTTAGATACCTGCTCATCAAACCCTCCTGAGGCAAAGAAGTCTCCTGTTCTTGAAAAAGAAACACAAGTAGCTGGTCCCTATAATGACAAAAGAGCAAATGATATAGTACAGATTAAGCAAACTAAAATATATATGTTGAAACTTAGCTGATGTGTGAGGGTGGAGGGGTGCTTTTCAAATTATTTACTGCAATATTTAAAACCTGTCCCAGGTTTATACCAAATGAATGTTGGTTTAAGAGTATCCAATATTCGGAGGGTCAAATGCTGGGGAAAATGTATAAATCCAAATAGTGACTGCAAAGAGATAAGTTAACAACTACAAATCAAAACAAACTTTCTTTATTTTTTAAAAAATAAAGATTATTAAAACTTTTAGATACCCCCTCGTATTTAGGATTGTACGTATATAGCGCTGGTGAAAGTTTTCAAGGAGTCGTAGGTGTTGGCGATAGGTAACCCATGTTTCAGACCCCTACAGGAGAATAGACAGTACGATGTCTCTGGATAACCAGGGTACAAATATAAAACCATGTAAAATACCAAATATCAAAAGAGAACTTTTCCCAGACTTATAAATAAGGTCATAAAAAATTACTAGCCTGCTAGGAACTGTCACAGAAAGACTGAAGAGCTGGGTACTTTTTTTCCTCCTGTGGCTGCCCACAGGTAAGGCATCAGAACATACCACAACTTTAAAGCCTACAATGGCTTGGAATCTGGCTATGTGAGGGGTCCGCTAAATGAACTTGTCAAAGTCCCAAGGAAAGCCATGGACAAGCTGCACGTGTATCCATCAGTAAAATCTATTAGGGTTGCAGATATAAGGCAGAGCCTTTTCTATGGTGAGTCCATCACCATTGAACACTCCTCCACAGATAACACACCCCACTCCCCATCTGGCTATTTCTGGAAAGCCAGGCATGATAGTTTGAGCAGTGGACTAAGGAGCAGTACAGATGACAAGAAGATTGTTGCTGCAGCAACTGCACAGGCACGGCAACGATCCACTCTAAAATGCAGCTCATTTCAGCGCCACTGCCAAGGTGCCATTAGCACCCTGGAGCGGTGAGGTGACGTCTCTTGGGCACCACGCCTTTTGGACATGGCACACAAGACATGTTATTGGCGCACGCACCATTTGGACACGCATGCCCCAAAATGGTGCCGGGAGAGCACAGACTGTGCAGACGCTCCACACTCCCCAGCCCTCATTTCAGCCCCAGGCCACCACAAAGCGACACTCTGTACCGGGCCTTAGTCTCTGGGGGACAAGGGTTCAAATCCCAAATCATGCATGGAAACTGAATGACCTGGGGAAAGTCACATCCTCTCAGTCCTATGGGGAAGCAATAGCAAAACTCTTCTGAATAAATCTTATCAAGAAAATTGTATGATAGGGTTGTCATAAGTTGCAGTTAACTTAAAAGTCATTTAACAACAACAGATTAAGCAAATGCATGAAAATATTTGTTCAGTGCTTGATCTGTCTGTCTGTCAATCTGTCTGTATCTTCTCCCCCAGAACCTTCAACAAAAGTATTACTTGCTTTTGGAGGCCTTCAAAGATCTTGAATATCAAAGTGTTTCATCAAACCAATTGTCATACATATTTGTAGCAGAGCACTCTCCAAACTGCATATAGTTTAGAAATGAACACTCAAATCTAGTATATCCTTTTATAGAGGTTTTAATGACAACTCAAAAGTGGCTCACTGTTGGAACATTTTGTTTCTCTGAAAGATGAAATGTCAGCAAGGTATTCACTCCAAGCTTTGTTTGAATTTCAAGAGGAAAAGTATTCCATAAACCAAAACTCAAGATGAAACCACAGTGTAGCAAATTCTGCAGCTGCAAATGTCAGCAGAGAGTTAAACTCAATCACCCTAACAGTCATTCCGATATGAAGAGTAAGCACCTCTACAATTAGGGAGAGCAATGTAAACTTGGCAGTCTCCCGCAAGTAAACTAAAGTTAATCAGCTGATAATTAATTCCTTGTACACCAATAGTTACGTCAAAGCCTATCTAAGGAATCCATGACTTCTCTCCTGAGTAATTGTCCCAGAGCTCCTGTCAGCTGTCAGGATAAGAAGCAAATCTGACCCAAGGAGTTTCTTCAGCACAAATATGTAAATTACACAAGTTAACAAGCTGATCATCTGAGTCACTTAAGATACTCAAAAGACTTGACACTTGATATAAAAATATTTGCATGTTTATCACTTTTTTCATCTATAGTCAGTAAGTTAGATTTAGCAATAGTTTCAAAAAGGCACAAGAACAAGGAAGATGTCTTTTAGTAAACTAAAAGTAAACTATGGCCCACCTAATGACCAGATGCAAATGTCTCAGGACTCTCCATTTATTCAGAATAATTTTTTAAAAAGTGTTTAGGGATTTTCTGGAAGATGCAAGAATGGCATGGGACTATACATTGTATCACATGCTTTGGGAGTATAGGTAAGGAACAAGCCCTCCCCCTCCGGCCCTGGACCAACTCAGGATGGGATCCTCATTCCCAGCCATGGACTTGCCAGGAGGATAATTGAGAACGATGACAAGCGAGGGAGGCCCTTTAACATCTTCAGCCCTCCCCCTCCATCCCCAGACCAACTCAGCATGGGCAGTAGCCCATAAAGCTTTGGGAGATACTAAGAACAATATTTTGTTGCTAATTTTTAGCCTCCCCCTTTTTTAGGGTGTTAGATTGTAATCTTTTAATTGTAACTTCTTAACTGTAATCTTGTAACTTGCTATGCTGTATTTGTTTTATTATTTCATTGTTTACTGGCATTTTCTTTGTTAATTTTTTGAATGAGGGGATGGAAATGGGGATTTTCTTTTGATAATTATTAATTTGAATGTAATCTTTTGTGTTATCCTTTTGTCATTACTGTTATGAAATAATAATAATAATAATAATAATAATAATTGCAATGTTATATTTGTTTTATTATTTTCATGTTTATTGTTATTGCTTTGTATTATCCCCACTGTAATAAGCCACCCGGATTCCCAGTGATTGGGCGGGATATAAATAAATCCTATTATTATTATTATTATTATTTGCTCCATCCCAAAGTCATTCCAGAAAATGTCAGTGTCTTTTCTTTCCCCATTTATAAACTTTGGTATAGCAAGGCTCACTGACTTGCTTACAGTCTTAAGGTCTAGACTGAATATTCTCTGAATTGATGCCCCCAGTTAGGAAACTCTGAAGCAGTGAGAGACTCCACTCTTTCTTTGTTAATTTTTAAAAGACAAGTAAAGATGGTGACTGTATATGAGTGAGCAACTTTCATTACTATCATTGGGGGGAAAGAAACTACCACCTTAAAAACATAAGGCAAAAAGTTAAAACTCTCTAGAATAAAGTTGTCATCTCCACTTGCCTTCTAGCTAACAAGGAGAAAGTTAGGTAACCTCCCACAGGTAGCAAGTTATTCTGCTGAGAGAACAACACAGAGAAGACTCTAGATCTCATAAAAGCCACTTGTTCCATGGGTGGTGGGGATACTAAGTATTTTGAGAAGACTTCAATGCTTGAGACACTTAATACTGAGGAAAGCATGCACGTACTTTCAAATATATGCACCTCAAGTCATACTGGATATTACAAGTTAAAATCTGAACCTTTTATCAACATCAAATCTTAATCATTTTATATCAGTATCTATAGGTAACACATAAAACACAGTGAAAATCATATTGCCAGCACTGATGTGGCATGAAAACAAGACTCTGAGGTACAGATCTTCATGGACCCTTAAGACGTTTACAAAATTTTAAATCTTCCTATAAATGCAGGGAATGTCCCATTTTAGCTTCTAAAAGTAGGCAAGGGCCACAAAAAAATTCCCAGCAACTAGGATCTCCAGAACTCCAGCTCCCAGGTGTGACTATTCTCTTTTTCTCATCCCTCTTTCCTTCATACACAAAACAAAGTATGGTCCTTGGAATGTTCTCCCAGAGACAAGTTTATATATTATCTGTTCCTTACCTGAAATATCTCCACATAGGTTTTAAAAAGTGTCTATGCCTACATGCACATCAAGTTTGAAAACCATATTTCTTGTCTGTAATTACAGACATATAAGCAAACCGCTACACATGCTGCAGTGTACACAAACATTGCTGTAGAATTTGTACACAGAAATTTTCTAGGTCTGCACAAACCACTCATTCAGTTCTTCTCACCTGATGACTATGAAGTGTATATAGCAGCCTCCCCTCTAGTAAATCCAATATTTTTAGAGTTGAATCATTGGAAGCAGTAATTAGGTAATTTCCAGAGGAGTGAAAGGACAGACAATTCACAGAAGCACTGTGCACTGGAGTTGGAAGGGGGAAGGGAAAGGGTAAAAAAAACAACAAGATACAAATGGATCGAGATGAAAAAGTTAGAAACTGAAGCAGAAAGATGGGTAAGTAACAAAAAAATTCAATACAGAATGCAGAAAAAACATTTTTCTACTTGTGACTTTTCCAAGCAATCTCAGAAAACAGACTGACAATAAATTCTACACTGACAAATGATTCTGTCTCAAAGGTTTTCAAGGTCCAAAGTAAATGGAATTTTAAAAAAAAATTAAGCACGGAATTTCTTTAATAACACCAAAAGTATGATTTTTTATAACCATATGCAATATACTTTGCTCTATTAAGTCTATATGTTGTAAAGAATTTATGGCAAATCTGAACTTTTGAAATGGCTGTTGTAGACATGTACTTGAAGTGGTGTAAATTTGTACACGATTTTTTTATTTTAATATGAAAATAAAAAAATACATTAAAAAATTAAGAAATAAATAAATAATTTATACAACTGCATACTCTAATTATTTTCACAAAGTGAGAAACAGACATTCAAGGCATGTACTGCATTCAAACAAGTTGCAAACATTAAGACAGAGCCAGTTTTAGTAATACAACTAGCCTGGAGTCCTGTTCAGAGTGTATTTGTTTGTCCTGTACTTTTTCTCTTCCTCTTCTAGCAATCTTTTCATTACAGAATACTCTTTCCTGACTTCTAATCACTGTGCCTATAATAAATGCCACTGTATTTAGTGGTTTAAATTTAAAGCCAACCACTCTAAATCATCTTTGAAAGCTGTTAGACAGATGATTGGTGGATCCAGAAAGCCAACTGTACATTAACAGTGAATTGTTAATTTTGCTTGAAAATCTAGGCATACACTTAACAAAAAGATACTTCTTGATCGTGCTGTTTACCTTGATAATGTTGGAGAAGTCTATTCATCCTAACATCCCATACCTTCACTGTGTTGTCTGTGCCAGCTGCAGCTATACATGTACCACTAGGGTGAAAGTCCACATGAGGTACAAACCTGTACAGAAGACAGTGTAAAATTAAAGCTCTTCTATTTTGAAGAAAAGTGAAATGTACTGTTCCAAACAAGAAGTGGAAAATATTTGTTGCTCATATGTTCTTGTGAACTAGTATGTTACTTCACAACAGTATGTCAAAGTAAATATTTTTAAAGATAGATACTGAATTTTTGTTGTTGTTAGTGTTGTGTGCCTTCAAGCCATTTCCAACCCTATCATGGAGTTTTCTTGGCAAGATTTGTTTGTGAGGCTTGCCTTTGTCTCCCCATGAGACCGAGAGTGTGTGATTTGCCTAAGGTTACCCAGTAGCTTTCTATGGTCTGTAGGCCAATTCCCATTTTCTGGAATAGTAATGTCACCATGAGACTTTACAACGGGAGATTTTGAAACATAGCCTGCCAGTTGCATGCTAGCACTTTTGTGGACTCCAATATTTATATATTTTTAAATTTTATTTCTTTTTTGCTCAAAATACTCACACACACCCCAAGTCATTTCAACATGATAAGTGACTTCCTAGTTTAGAAAAAGGCCTCTCCTGGGCCTAAAGCAGCCCAGGTGGAGATAATGCTCCTAATATACCCTAGGAATTAGAGACACTGCAAATAAAAATATGTAAAGCTACACCCTAAAGGCACCAGATCCTGTCTGATCCTGGAAGCAAAGCAGTGTCAGGCCTGGTTAGTACTTGGATGGGAAACTACCAATGAATAACAGATGCTGTAGGCTATGGGGCTGTGCAGGCCTCCCCTTTTAGATCCAGATTGGGGCTGTAGCAACCACACACCATGGCCCCGATTTGGCCTTTCCAGGGCGCAAAAAGGAGCTACAAAAAGCGGCTCCTTTTTGCGCCCTGGAAAAGGTGCCACAGCCACAGCGCTGCGGCTTTAAGGTGCTCCTTTGGTGCTCTGTCGTGCAAACATAGCGCTAGAGGAGCGCCATAATGCCACACGCCATGTGGAGCAGTGCACAGTGTCACACCACCATGGGGATGGAGTTGGGGCATGCATCGAATGGACACCATGCCCAACTCTACCCCCAGGCCAGCCTTAATGGCCAGTCTGCACAGCTCCACAGGAGGCTAGGCTGGCTCACTCACTGGTGGGTGGTGGCCTTTCACTGGCAAGCAAAAATATTTTTATTCCAGCAAGCTTTTTAAAATCATGCAGGGCTGGTTTTATCAAGGGATGGGGGGTTGGTTTAGGTTATTTTAACACTGTATATTTTTATGATTTTAATTGTTGTGTTTTATATATGTTAGCCACCTTGGGTCCCACTTTGGGAGAAAGGCGGGATAAAAATAAAACAAATAAATAAATATATTTCAGAGGAAGGAGCTGGCAAGATCACCTCTGAATGTTCCTTGGCTCTGAAAACTCTATGAAATTCATGGGGTTGACAGAACATTTGAAGGCAGGTACACACAAATACCATATGAGAGTGAGTTTACAAAATTGCAACACAAGATTCTATTTCAGTCTGTCATCTATTTAGTCAAATAGACCCAAAAATGGACTTCTGTACAGCAAAGACAGTTTGAAGAGGATTGCATCCTCCATCTGCAGAGCCTCTTCAAATAAACCGGAACCCTAATTATAGAGGCTTTTCCCTTCAGAAGAAACTCTCCACATGAGAAGAGTGACAAAAAAAGGAAACAAGGCATGTTTATCTCTTAGGCTGTTGATTTAAACCCTTTTTCTGAATGCCTGAATAAGTTTGTAGAAGATACAGAATACTATGATTGACTTGAGACAAGTTTTCAGATACTTTTCAGAAACAAGTAAAGTTCCAAGAATCTGTACTGATACTTACCCTCCATGCTCACAGAAAGAGTGTACACATTCTCTGCTTGCTTTATCCCAAAGTTTGATAGTTTTGTCATCACTAGATGATACAATTAATCTTCCATCAGGAGAAAATCTGAAAGACATGCATCTATTTAACTACAACCTACATCCTGGTTACCTATAGCAACAAGATAATATTTTCAGAAGCAAATAGCTAACAAGACACTTGTGCAGAACTAATAGGCTTATGACAACAAACCCAGCACACATGCCAGAATTATTTCAATACCTGTGAATATAATCAGAGAAATGTTTCCAAAGTATTCTCCATGCATCAAAAATTCTTACAAGATATTTAAGAAAATCAAAAGAAGTAGTGCAAAAAATATTGGTCCCTAAATTTTGTATGAAAGTTTGTAGACCTCTCTTTCCTTTTTTGTAGATAAGCTTTTGCATGTTTCAAATACTCCCATTGTTATCCAAAATTCTAAGAATTTATGGTAGCAACAATTAGAGCAGTGGTGCACTCCTATACGTTTACTCAGAAATAGGTTTTGTTGCATTCAAAGGGACTTAGTCTAAAGTGTGTGTGTGTGTGTGTGTGTGCATGTGCGTGTGTGTGAATGACTGCAGCCTAAAGGTCTTCAGAAGAACACAGAAATAATACCCATTATGGAAAATTTAACTACTTATTTGGAAAAAGAAATCTCTTCTCTTTTCTTTTTTAGTGAAGAAGGAGAGAAGGACAAAACTCTCATTGATCTCATCTTCCACTCAGCTGACCTTCTCACTTTAGACACAGGAGAAATGCAAGAAGAGGGTCATGTTTACAGAAACCGATTTATTCCAGGTCTGGTAGAATAAAATAGAGGAAACTATAAGATGTTTAATAATTACTTATTGTACTAACAAAAGATTCAAAGAAATGTCAGGGGTCTCTAATCACAGTGTGGGACAGTAAAAGAGAATAAGATAAAAACTAAGGATCAATAATGTTTAGTATGAAGATGAAATGAGAATCAGCAAGTCAGAAAATGAAGTTGAATATTTGAAATATTCAAAGTAAGGGAGAGGAAGTCATTTTATGTTTTGTCATATTTTAGATGTTTTAATATGTGGAGTATTAGAATAATGTTTGATGTTTAGTATAGATGTGTATGTTTAAGATTGTGTAGAAATTTTAACAGTAATTTAAAAAACCCCAGAAATTGATTTATTTCATGTTCTTCCCATTCTAATGTCCATACCCATTAGGCCAAATCTCTTTCTAATATGATTTTGTTGGAAATATAACTGAAGTTCTGAAATATAGCTAATTTCTAAACTAGAGTAAATGGGTAATTATGTAGAGCGGTGAATGAATGGTATATTACTTCATCAACACTTCAGGTCTTCATTGGTCTGAAAACTTGTTGTATACACTGTATACCAATTAAGGCATTTTTATCTTCCATGTGAGGACCATCATGTAAGATATAGCAGGGCAAGCCCTCAACCACCATATCCCCTAACTAACCTCACACCCATGCTACACATGTCCAGGGACAGATCTAAGAGACAATCAAAATTTTCCTAATATATGGTAAGCATAGCTGCAGGGCTAACAGAGAAGGACTGGTGTATGCAGCCTCACCAAACCTCCAGATAGTGCCACACATATTTGAAAGAGAGCCATGTAAATCCATGGCACTAAAGATAGCCATGAATAACTTTATTCCCACTCATTTCAATGCATGTGCTCAATGCATATGAAAAATTTTGAATATAACAGAAGGAAAAAAACAGAAGGATAAAGCTTTTGTTGTCCCACAGCTGTCTTTATGTCATACATATCACCACCACCCCAGGGGTATTGGAGGGGGATAGCTTTACTTACTTAGCACAGCGAACCCAGTTGATGTGCTGACTTAAGGAGAATAAGAATTTTTGTCTGTGAACAGACCATACTTTAACTGTTTTGTCATCAGAAGCTGTAACCAACGACTGTCCATCATTTGAAAAGTGAACACTTCTGACTGTTGCTGTGTGAGCTTTGAATGCAGTCGATTCTCCCTTGCTTAGTTCGGGGGGGGGGGGAGGGGGAAGACAACAGAATAAAACGTTATTTTATTCCAAATAGTTTGAAGCTTACGTACATTTTCCTGCTGGTTTGTAATATATATATTTACAAGAAAATGGTTGAGCTTAGCCATACAAAGCATACCAAATGGAGCACAAGAAGAAATTGTTCTTGTTCACTTTATTTACTAGAGTAGCTCCTAATTTCAGACAGCCTGCATTTGCATCCTTCACAGAAAATAATTACAATAAAGAGAATGTTTATAGTGGTAGGGTCAAAACAGTATCCTATTAAAACAGTTTGTTCCAATGATGCTAGACAAAGAATGTGCAAGAACCTCACATCTTACTGCAAAGAGGGTAAGGAAACATAAACAAAAGAGCCAGTTAGGAGCTGAGGAACCTTTACGCCAAGGGTTGAGGAAGGCTAGAGGGCCACCCAAGAGACCTGTACCTACCCACTGCACTTCCTCACTCAAAAAAAGAAATACTGTATGTTTTTCTGCCCTCAAAGGTCCTCTAAGAATTACCATATGCAGGCATTTTAACCATGTATTGGGGCTCTTCTTGCATCTTCCTAGCCCGGCTGCCCCCTCTGGAAACCAGGCTGGGAAGAGGCTTGAGGAGCCAACACCCCCTCCTTCTGCAACTTCCTAGCCCAGCTGCCCCCTCCAGAAACTAAACTAGGAAGAAGCTTGAGGAGCGAACAATCGCTCTCCCTGCCATCTTGTTACCATATTGACTCGTGTGTAAGTCAACACAGGTTTTTTGAATTAATTTTGTTGTATAAATTTTTCTACTTACACATGAGTATATACGGTAGATGGGAAAGTGCCTTTCAGAACTGGCTATTTGTTTTTGTTTTTTTTTTCTTTTTAATGGCCATTTTTAACAGCTTTTAGTTCTATTGTTACTTCAATTTTATTTCTTAATTGTTGTAGGGTGTGATTTTTTAAACTGTTTCTGTTTTATCCTTTGCTGAGTCCTAGACTGGGAAAAAGTTGGAACATTAATTACTACCTTAAAGGCACCGGAACCAATCTGATCTTGGAAGCTAAGCAACATTAGCTCTGGCTAGTACTTAGATGGGAGAGGGCCAATAGAGAAAGGAACTGACAAAGCCACCTTTGAGTATTGTTTGCCTAAGAAAACCCTATGAAATATATGGATTTGCAATTAGTCGACAGGCAACTTGAAGGCACACACAGACACTACCACTATAATTCTGCTGATGAAACTTCCTTTGGCAGGGAAGTGCTCTCCTTTACAAATAACGGTGAGCCCTCAAAACCAACTCTGGAGGGCTCGGAGATCCTAAGAAGCAGATTTCTAGGTGCAGCAGAGGATCTCTGGGGAAAGGGGATGAAATATCTTTTGCAGTAGCGGTCAGTTGTAGCCAACAGTTGAGACCAAAGGTTTCTTCCCACTTAAGGAAAGGGCATTACCAGACAGGCATCAATGCATCAATTTTATTATAATTCATATTTTCTGGTCTACAACTGACTTGTAACTGGAACCATTTTCACAATCAATTTACATTCTGAAAACTAACTGGGTCCCAAGCAAGCCAACACAAGGACAGAGCTGCCTAGCCCCATCGATATGACATAAAAAACTTTGGCACTGTTGTCTCTTTAAGCATACCTCTTTTACACTGATAAAAATACAAAATCCAAGTCAGCCTTTACTGCAGTCACAGAAAAATAATTTCTGCTTGCAGCATTAATGACCTCTGATCTTCACTACAATTGAACTTCTTTAACTGAAAAACAACATGCACCCCCAAATCTTGAACAACTCATAAAGTGAGGGAAATGACATACATAACTTAGCATCAAGTATGTGAAGATGGCAGACACGGCAGATACTTACACACTCGGAACCCACAAACGAACTGTTTTGTCTCTAGAACCTGAAGCAATCAGATGACCAGACGGTGAAAAATGAACAGACATTACAGCATCTTTGTGACCCACAAAGCGATAAGCTCTCATCTGAGGTTTCATGCTCCAGATCATTAAACATGAATCCATAGATCCACTTACTAGATTAAATAAAAGAAGGCATTCATTATATTTTCAAAATTAAACTGGAAACAGATCACAGTTAACCGAAGAATCAATCATCAACTTCAATTTTTTGTTTTTCCCTTTGAAGAAAAAAAAAACCTGTTCACTCAACACAAAACTGAAGGCAAACACACAAAGTATTGATTTCTGTCCCAGCAACAGAAGAATTGTCTTGAAATAAGGTATGGCCCCAAGAATCTCTTCTTTGAAACAACCAGGGAAGCAAATGTTGTTGGTTTTTTGTTGTTGCTGTCATTGTTTATTAGTTCAGCTTTGCCCTTTCTCCTTTCTGCTCCATACTTTTGGAATTGTCTTCCCAAGCATCTACAGATTTTTTTCCTTCAATCTAAACATTTTCTAAAGCCTTTAGAACTCCAATTTAATGTTATCTTTACAATTCTCTATATTCACTGTATGGGTATCTAGACTAATTAAGCTCCCCCCACCTTCATATTTGTATTAGGTCCTACCTTTTCACAGTTCCTTTTTTATTAGGCTGTATGCCTTTGGCAGAGATGTCTTTATTTTAGTTTTGTACAGTGCCACATACATGGTTTGTACAGTGCCATGTACACATGATGCTATATAAATTAGAAAGCAGCTGGAGCAGCGAACAAGTCATTTTCTGAGCAAACCTCTGCAGTTCTTTTTTTCCAATATTAATTTTTAAAATATAATAATAATAGTAATAATAATAAATTTTATTTATAGCCTGCCCCTCTGAACGAGCAATCAGGGCGTGGTACAACGAAGTTAAAACAATACAAATTAAAAAGTTATTACAAGCCAATCCCTACTTCCCACCCCTTAAAATAGGATTAAATTAAAACAAATTAAAAAAAGAATAACAACATCTATATACTATCTAAAACTAGTTATTCTTTAGCAACGTTAGAGTGGTATCTGATGCATAGCCAGGAAAGCTGGAAAGACTCTAGGTATAGCTTTGGAGCCTGGGGAAGTTAACCGCTATCAGGGAAGGCCTGCTGGAAAAGATAAATCTTTACTGCTTTTTTAAAGCTGTCAAGAGTCGAGATAAGATGTATCTCATCCGGCAGGCCATTCCACAGCCTGGGAGCGGCAGCAGAGAAGGCCCTCTGAGAGGTCTGCGACAGCCTGGTCTTCTTGGGCTGTAGCAGGTTCCTCCCAGAGGACCAGAGTGTGAGGGGGGGGGAGCTCATGCAGTCCCTAAGATAGGATGGACCCAAGCCATGTAGGGCTTTAAAGGTTAAAACCAACACCTTGTACTGTGCCTGGAAACTGACCAGCAGCCAGTGGAGAGATTTGAGCACTGGTTTTATGTGCTCTCTCCTAGATGTTCCAGTGACAAGCCTGGCTGCCATATTTTGGACCAATTGAAGTTTCTGGGTTAAGCACAAGGGTAGCCCTATGTAGAGTGCATTACAGTAGTCCAGTGAGGTTACCAGAGCGTGTACCACAGTTTCCAGATCCTTCATGTCCAGGAAAGGGCGCAGCTGGCATATCAGCCGAAGCTGATAACGGGCACTCCTGACCGTTGCATTCACCTGACAAGTCATGTGAAGCGACGAACCTAGAAGTACCCCCAGGATGCGAACAGAGTCCTTCAAGGAGAGTATGACTCCATTTAGGACTGGGAGTTGTATTCCCAGACCTAGTTTCAGGCCTGTAATTGTCAGTACCTCCGTTTTGTCTAGATTTAGCTTCAACCTGTTTTTCCTCATCCAATCCATTACTGCTGTAAGACAGTCATTGAGAGGAGAGACACCTCTGAAGTCTGAGCCAATAATCTGGTCATGGAGAAATATATCTGAGTGTCATCAGCGTACTGATGACACAGTGCTCCATACCTCCAGATGATCTCACCCAGCGGCTTCATATAGATATTGAATAGCATCGGGGACAGGATGGCGCCCTGAGGGATGCCACAATTAAGCTCGATTTTCGAAGAGCAGCTGTCCCTGAGCCTCACCCTTTGGGATCTGCCAGGGAGGAAGGAACGGAATCACCGCAACGCAGTGCCTCCGATTCCCAGCTCCCTCAGCCGATCCAAAATGATAGAATGGTCTATTATATCAAAAGCCGCTGATAGAACCAAGAGCACCAAGAGGGTCACACTACCCCTGTCAATGTTCAAGCGGAGGTCGTCTGCCAGAGCAACCATGGCAGTCTCCACTCCATATCCTGTCCTGAAGCTGGTTTGAAATGGATTGAGATAATCGGTTTCATCCAAGACAGCTTGGAGTTGGGAGGCAACCGCTCTCTCGATCACCTTGCTTAAAAATGGCAGCAAGGGAAACTGGTCTATAGTTGTTCCTGTCCAGGGGGTCAAGGGAAGGTTTCTTCAGGAGAAGCTTCACAGCCATCTCCTTCAGACAAGATGGTATGGAGCCTTCCCTAAGGGACGCATTGATTGTACCTCAAGGAATACCCTCAATGTGTCTCCTCCCTGGACAACCAGTCAAGATTGACCCGGATCAAGAGGGCAAATCGTCTTCCTTATACTACCAAGGAGCTTGTCCACGTTCTCGGTACTCACAGATTGCAACTCATCCAGTAAAGTGGCAGTAACGGAGTTGCTGGACACCTCATCTACGGATACTGATGAAACAGTGGCATCTAAGTCGGTCCTTATCCAAAAGACTTTATCTGCAAAGTAGGTGTTAAACACATCACAGCAGACCTTTGTTGGGTCAAGTAGGGGGTTTAGTGCAGGAGGAACCTGTGTCAATTCCCCCACCACCCTAAATAGTCTGCTGGGCGGGACTCTGCAGACAATGCGTGCAGAGCAGAAAGATTTCCGCGCTGCACGCAAAGCCTCCCAATAGGCGCCAAGATGCTGCCTATGGCGAGTTCTGTCGGACAAGAGCCGAGTTTTCTGCCACTTGCGCTCTAGTCGTTGTCCAACCCGCTTCATCCTCCTGAGTTCATCAGTGAACCAGGGTTTGCGGTTAGAAGAGAGTTGGAAAGAACGCTTGGGAGTGATTGTGTTTATAGCCTTGGTAATGTTGGTGTTCCAGGTGTTTACCAAGGTTTCAACAGAATCGCCGGGTTTTGCAACCATTATCTTGCAATCCTTTTCTTGTAGCCTGAATATATTGTTTTTCCTTTCTTTAGGAGCTCTGGTACACCCCATTTCTGCAGAATATTTTAAGTGTTACACAGCCACTCTATTTTGCCCAAGTTAGATGGATAGTTTATTTTTTATCAGCCTTTTCTTCTTATTGCTCTGCTGCTCAGCTCCCAATTCTCTGGCCTCATTGCTAACTTTCAAGATATATGTCAGCTGAAACAAAAACGAACATTGGCTTACCTTGTGAGATGTTTGTTTTCAGCGATGAGGGCGGAGGCATCCTTCATGAGGGTTGGTTCCCCCTGTTCGCTCCAATCATGCAGGACTATGACTTCTGGGCGTGTCCACCAGGGGAATCCATCCCCCTTGTTTGCCCAGTCAATGTATAGCCAAGCAGAGAGTTTATAACAATGAAGAAATACTAACAACAATAGAGAAAGTTTAACCATTTAACTATAACAATTCTAGACACTAGAACAAGGATCCTATTAACCTTACAACACCCCCCGACACCAAGAAAAAATTCCTCAGTTACGGGTGGGCAGGATGCCTCCGCCCTCATCGCTGAAAACAAACATCTCACAAGGTAAGCCAATGTTCGTTTTTCCAGCGTTGAGGGCGGAGCCATCCTTCATGAGGGACATACCAAAGCTCCCTAGATGGGTGGGAACTGAGGTAAGGAATTATAGGATGGACTGAAGGATCCGTCTACCAAATGATGCCTCAGCCAGTTGGAAGGCATTGTTTCGGAAGCAACGGATAAATATGGAAGGAGATGACCACGCGGCCACCCTGCAAATATCGGAGAGAAGAACATTAGTGGTTAGGGCGGCAGGCGTGGCAGCACTGTGAGTGGAATGAGCGCTGACCCTTCCTTGAAGCGTATTACCCGTCATCGAGTCACACTTGAGAGATGCAAGCCCAGATCCATCAAGCCAGGGTCGATGAAGAAAAATTTATCTTACAGGTATATAGGACCGAAGGAGACAAATAGACAGTCTGATTTGCACCATCGACAAGTGCGTTTGATGTAAATACGCCAAACTCTGCATACATCTAGCGTGTGCCAAGTCTTTTCAAGTTCCTTTTTGGGGTCAGGAACGAATGAAGGGAAAACAATCTCCTGTGCTCTATGAAATGTGGAGTTAACTTTAGTCATGAACGCCGGATCCCGTCAAGCAGAACTGAATCCTCGCAGAAGATGCATATTTCACTCCTGCTGATAGTGCTCCTGGTTCAGAAAACTTTCTAGCTGAAGTAATAGAAGTAAAAAATACTGTTTTCCAGGTAAGAAACTTACTATCAACTCTGTCGAGTTATTCAAACTGTGGTTTGGTTAGTGCCTGAAGAACTACATGAGGGTACCAGTTACGGTATCTGTGAACTGTGGGAGGTTTAATAAGAGAAGCTGTTCTAAAAAGTTTATATATACACACACCCACATATATATATATCACACACACACACACATAAATATATATATATATGAATGATTAGAGAGTTTCTGGGACTGTATGATTGGAAGAGCTGATGTCATGGCGGAACTTGAAGCTTAAAGGTGTTAGGTCTCAGCCCTTTATCAAGCCCGTCGTGCAAATATAACAGGAGCGTGTTTATAGAAATTGATGAGGGGGAGCAATCTTTGGACTCACATCAGTTCGTAAACGCTTGATATGTGAATTCATAGATCCTTCGCGTAGATTCCCTAGGTGACTGTATAATGGTCTCGGCATTTCACAGCAAAATACCATTACCAGTAGGTGCCTTTCAATATCCACACATGAAGGTTTAACCACTCCAGTTCTGGATATGTTCTTTGACCCTGAGTTAGGGGATCCTTGCGAATTGGAAGACAAACTGGTTTCGTGACATCTGGAAGATCTCTGGAAACCCTGCCCTTCTGAAGTCACAAGAGACGAGACCGGAGCATCTACATGAGGAGGGATCTGGAGTTTGGCTATTGGGAGCCACAAACATGCTTCCCGTCGCCCTAAGCTGGCATCCAACTTTATGTGGAACTTCAACAGGGCCTAAATCAGGCAATCCTCTACAACTGGCAGCCAAAACCACCATTCAAAGAGGTTTGATTTATTCAGTGTATGTCAGAACAGATGATTTATGTGTACCATCTGTTTTTGATACAGCTAGAAGACCTACTGTAGGCTCCTGGCATGAAATGGTGTTCATGCCAAACGATTAACTGAAACAGATCAGGCACTGTAGGTGCACAATGCTAAGTCCAATAACTGGGAACAACCCACCTGCTCGAGGGTGTTCTTCATGGATCTTACCCTTTGCTTGGTCAGGTAGACTGGTCAGCGACGTGTCTACAACCACTCCAAAGTGATGCAGGTTCTGAAATGGAACTAGGTAGTTCTTTTCGTAAATTACCAGAAAAACATGTCTGGATAGGAAAGAAATCACAACTCGACATCTTATATATATCCTATGGGAGAGAATGAGATCTTATCAGGGCATTTGAAATTATGGGTCTATATGAAGGTCCCACTATTTTTAAGGCGTATCTATCTGTGTAGTGCGTGTCACAGAAGAAAACAACAGACTGAATGGTAGAACCTTGTATGGAAAAGGTTGGTAAGATATTTGTGATAAAGTGGTAGCTTGGGCTGTGGGCAGGAGATCACTATCCAAAAAAAACAGGAACACACAAAAATCTTGGAGGAGATGTGTATCCAGAATTGTATGGATAATCTCCCATCTGAACCTGTGATCATTATAACTCAATTGTTGTTAGAAAGATAGTATAGTGTTGTTGTTGTTGTTTTTATGGCCTCAATATCGATCAGATATTTTGTGACTTTCATATCAGCCTATGTTTGCTTGCCTTCCTGTACCTTAATGAGGCAATGAAATAGTCATGAGAATGGTATAGAAAAATATATCAAAGTATATTTTAAGGATGGTACGGTCTTATTATTATTCCTAGTCTCAGCCAAGAGACTTTATTCCAAACAATTTGTCACCAGTAAGCGGTGAGCTTAGATATTTTTTGTAATGGGCATTTTTATGTGTCAGTTCTTTAGTCAAGTCTGTCCTTGAACTGGTCTTGGATTACATCCAATCTCATTTAGGCTAGTGTCTCCAGACATAGCCACTACCTTTAACCATAGTTAATGCCCTGATAGTACTTTATTTTGACCTTAAGTGTTTGTTTGTTTGTTTGTTTGTTTAACAAGTGGGCTAGGCCACACATGTTTAGCCCCAGAAAAAAAGGAAATAGCAGAGACACCTTTAGTTGAGCATAAACTCTGGCAGCCACAAGTGGCATTTGTTGATTCTCATGACAAAGAGGGGTGAGATGTAACCATATATACATCTATTGGATTTAGAATCACAATAATAAATTATGGAGGCCTTGTTAATATCCTCATAAATTCTTCATGAAATGGTATTGAAGGCCCAGGCTTGGAGAGGGGAGGAAAATCCTTCCCTTGAGGAATATCAGGATGGATCATCATCTAGCTTCAACTGGTCAGAGTTGACATTAATTCCAATATAGAAGTTGTTTTATACAATAATACCATAAAACAAGTACAGTAATAATAAACAAATTCAGGAATAATGAAAGATCATCAGTCCCCAAACATCTAACAGATTTCAGGAGCATTCAGGAGGTACTGAAAGGCCCTCATCTTTATTTTTTTTTATTTTTTTATTTATTTATTTTGTTTTTAACTCTTTATTTCATTCCTTTTCAGATCACATTCCTCTTCTGAGGAGTGAACTATAGGTATATTTTTCCTTTGTTTTACAAAAGGCATATTAGCAGAAGCAGCAGCAGGCCTTTCCTCTTCTGCCTTGCTGCCCTTAATCAAAATGGCTGCCACACCTTCAGTTCCAGCTTTGCCTCTTATTTTAAAAAAGGCAAGCACAATAAATAAATGTCTTTTTGGCCAAATTCTCCCCAAGGAGAGATTGAAACCTTCAGACCAGGGGACGATGGGGCAGAAGCAGACTCCCTGCACCTGGAAATCCTTTTGTTAATCCTCTCTGATCCCTTCAGTCTGAGTGGATCTTGGAGGAAGGAGAGGAGAAGGCAGTTGGTTTTGGAGGGAAACTCTCCATTTGAATTTCTGGAGCAACTGAAGCCTCCTTCAAAGCTGGCAATGCAAGTCAGAAACAAACCTCTGGGGTAAAGCTTAAACCACAAACATAGGATTAATGATTGAATCCTCACTCACCCTCTCTCTCTCTCCCACTGTCCAAACCTCTTGCCGGGTTTGATGTCTGCAGTGGGGTGCAATCTGGCCAGGGACAGGTCCTCCAGCCGCACCAAGGTCTGTCAGGGTCTCCATCTCACCGCCCAAAACCCCTTCTGGGGCTGGTGTTCTGGCCCCCCTCAAACCATCCTCCCTCCTCAGCCTCAGAGGCAGAAGAGGACTTAGATTTGGAGGGAACATCCTCATCTGAGGATTTTAACTGCAAGCATAATTTTTGCTTCTTAGCCTTAGATGGCGCTCTCCATTATGTTTATGCTTGGAGAGATAAGCCTGAAGCAGCACCGGCATAGCTCCCGCCTTTTTTGAGTTTGAATTTATGCGCCAAGAAGGAACGTTTGGGTGCGAATTTGCCCTGCTCCAAAAGGGAATGGCGTCCCAGGAAGAGCGGGAGGTGGGGAGAGAAGAAGAAGAGGGTTCCCTAGGTCTCCTGGGATTGTAAAGGAGCCTGTCCCTCTATGAGCCCAACTCCAGGGGCTGAAGGACCACTGAGCTCCCTCCAGTAAGCTTGGGGTCCATATTGGAGGGACGACTTTCCAAGGGGGAGAAGGCGTCCCTCGAGAATCTGGAAATGAGGGAGAGGAAGATAATTCCCTGGCCCTCCTTTGTCTCTGAGTCCTTTCTGCCTCTGACCCTGACTCTTGGGAAGAATTCTCTGCCACGGCCTTAGTCTGAAAACGGGCCCCTCTCTGAGAGGAGACCGTTTGGGAGGCAATAGAAGATTGTGCCGGCTGTAAGGCTAGTAAGGAGGAGAAGGGAGCCGACAGTTCAGGAGGGAGAGGCTGCAGGGTACCCGAGCTGCTCATTGCAGCATTACTCACAGTTCTCTCGGCGTCCTCCTTGCTAACCGCACCCTCCCGATTTCGGGACAGGTTCCTGCGGTCTCTGGGCGTCCTCCTTGCTAACCGCACCCTCCCGATTTCGGGACAGGTTCCCGCGGTCTGGCGCCTTCGAGCGTGGAGAAAAGGGATATCCCTCCTCCGGCTGCACCAAGCGGCCTGCAGGCCGCATCTCCCGGGTCAGGGCTGATCCACTCCTCTTGTGGAGAGCCTGCATAGCGTGGCCAGATTCCCCGGACATGCCTGGGCCATCTAGCTCTTCGGACCTTAGTCGGCCCTCACAGAGAGAGAAGAAGTAAGGGAGTAAAAGGAGAATAAAGAAGGTTTTGTTTTGTGAGTAAAGGAGAGTTAGAAAAACACGACCTGACGGAGCAAAGGCAGGAACTAGACTGGGCAAACAAGGGGGATGGATTCCCCTGGTGGACACGCCCAGAAGTCATAGTCCTGCCTGATTGGAGCGAACAGGGGGAACCAACCCTCATGAAGGATGGCTCCGCCCTCAACGCTGGAAAAAAGAATACTCTTGATAACAGCCAAATCCCAAACTCATATGGCATGCTTTGTACATGCTCCTATGGTGATCCAACTTGTTTCAATTTCTAGCTACAAAACAACTGAATACCTATATGAGGTGTGAGGAATCTGTAGGCCTACAGATGTAAATGGATTATAATGCCATTGACTGACAGCAGTTTCAATGTATGGAGCATGGCAAGTAGCCTTGCTTTATATGATTATTTGATTTTAAACCATCATATAGGCACATTTTTAAAAAAAAACTTCTACTTTGTCTGGATCTTTTCTGACTTCAATAGGAATTAAAGGGTGTAACCAATGAACTATGGTGTGCAAAAATTTCCCATGTCAAAATAAGTGTCCACAGGTGCAGACTAGAATATTTCACAATACCCAAACACCCAGAGCCAGAATACACATGAGGTGGAACATTAGTTTTGAGCAGCGTCAGCACTCCTTGTTTGCAAATAATGAATCTAATACTAATACAATAGATTTGTAGGGACAATTCTGTCCCAAGTGTTATTATCTAAGGCTGAAGGGTGGGGTATAAATACTCTAATAAATAAGTAATATAAAGAAAATTTGTGGATGGCATGTGGTTGAAAAACAAAGACACTGTTTACAACTGTTGTGATGACAATGTCATAAACTTCTTATGTTGTAACTCTAGTTCTCTGTGCATTGTGCAATACAATACAGTTCTAAGGGATTAAAATGCCCCGCTTTTCTGGATTAGATTTAGGGATGCAGAGTTTACATTTCTGAATTAAAACTTTAACACTGTATCTTCTGAATGATTTGGAGGTAACTTTCTAGTATCTTATTCTGATTTTATGAAAAAGAAATCTGAAGAAAATGATGTTAAATTGGTAACTTACCAAGCTGTTTTTTGTTTAGACTGAAATCCACACTGGTTACTGCATCTCTGTGGCCTTTGAAATGCCTCTCCAATGTTGGATCTTCCTGCAGAAGAAAATATATATGTATATATTGTATATAAATTACTTCATTTGAAGCAACCTATTTTCAACTCCAATGGCCCTGAAGAAACAGTCCTGAAGCTGAAGAACTGAAGGAACACTTGCATAGAATTTCCAGCGGTCGTTTAGTGCCTTCCATAGCAACTTCTCTCTCCCCTGATTAACAGAACCAGGCTGATTATGCAAAATTAAAAAAAACTGATTTTTTTTATTGTATTGTATTTTTAAAAGCTGAATATGCACGTCACATATTTCTTTTTTTTTGCACCTTTTATTTTCTTATATACATAAAATAACAATACATAACAGTCAATATATTATACCATTATAACAATTAGTAGTGACAAATTGATTCTTCATATATCTTCATCTTCATCCATTGACATCCTCTTATTCAATATTCTGTCTCAAGTACATATTGAATGAAGCACTTTAACCCCCCTTGTCATTTTATTTCATCTTTTCCTTATACAATAATTTCAATTTTATATTGTTTATTCTTTACATTCATACTTCCCAAACCAAATTTACATAGTCTTCAAAAGATCTTCATCTCTCTTTTTTATTGTTTTTGCTTTGCAATATTGTGGTTAATTTATCCATTTCTCTTATCCCCAATACCTTTTATATCCTATCATCTGTCTTTGGTATAATTTTTGACTTCCAATTTTTAGCTAGAAGTATCCTAGCAGCAGTTATGAAATATAACAGGGGCTTTTTACATTGGCAAGAAAGTGTGACATGAAGTTGCACTTTCCTTAATGCTTAGCAGCTAGACAGCAAGCCCCAGGTGTGCATTTAAAAAGTACAGGGCAGCTAGACTGAGGTTTTTTCTGTGGCTCAGCAACTACATGGGAAGCTGTCAAAACGCTACAAAAACAGGCGGAGCAGCTACATGGGCGGCAAGGAACGTGGCTTTTAGCCGCGCTTTAAACATTTTTTTCCCTTGCTGGCTGCGAATTGCGCAATTGCGCAGGTACACCATACAGTCGGAGCTTATCACATGGGGGAGTACAGGACCATTCTGAAAGAGGGAGAAAGTGAGGTCAGTTCGGAAATGCACATGATTACGCACAAGCTCATCACACACAAAACAAGAGAGCATCTACACAAAAAGAAAATGCAGAGTCAATACGAAATAATTCATCACATGTGAACATACTGGTCGGCTTTCTGTTGCAAATTAAGGCATCTTGGGAAATGGTAGCAAAGGCTCATGGGAGTTGTAGTCTGTATTCTGTCAGAGCATTATATTGAGTTGTCTTGAGGTTTCAGCCCTCTGTCCAGGAGGGATTCCCATATGTCCTCCATTCTTGAGCAGAGGCCCCCCTTTTCCAAGTTGACCAGGCACGTCCTCCTTTGCCAGGACACGTCCTACTTTTCCAGCCTTCTTTTTGAAGAGGAAGCAGGAGGGCCAGGCGTGCTCTGGCCAGGCTCTGGGGGTCTCTTCCTGGCTCCTTCCCTCCTTCCCCGCTGCCTTCCTCCTCCCTTTGGCTGAGAGAGGGTGACTTGCAGGGAGGAAGGGCAGCGGTGGTGCTGCAGGTCCTCCTGATGCTGGGCCAGGGCAAGCTGGAAACAGGAGGAGGAGGAGGAGGAGGAGGAGGAGAGGGACATGGGGCCCCTCTGCTGCCCTGCCTCCCTGCAAGTCACACTCTCTCAGCCAAAGGGAGGAGGAAGGCAGCCAGGAGAGAGCCCTGGAGCCTGGCCAGAGTGTGCCTGGGCCTGCCTTCTCCTCCCCCCTTCGGCTGAGAGAATGTGACTTGCAGGGAAGCAGGGCAGCGGAGGTGCTCCAGGTCCCTCCCCTTCTCCTCCTCCTCTTGCCAGCTTGCCCTGGTCTGGCTGAGCGCCTCCAGTGCCCTGCTGTCTCCCTAGAAGTCACACTCTCTCAACCAAAGGGAGGAGGTGAAGGAAGGTGCAGGCGCACTCTGGCCGGGCTCTGAAGGTCTCTTCTTGTCTTGGCACCTTCCCTCCCTCCGCACTTGTATCGCTGCCTTTAAATGGGCGCTTTAAAGATACAGAGCCCCATTTAACTGTTCAACTACACCTTAGCCTTTAGATGCAATAGGGGTGCTTTTTACATTGGCTAAAAGGGGCGGTCCAAACTCGCCCCTTCTAGCGGCGAGATGAGGCCTAGGCTGCCACACGGGCAGCCCCAGAGGCCTCATCCCGCCACAACGACCCGCCGCAAAAAAGAGCTCCGGGATTGAGCTTTTTTTTGCGGCGCGGGAAGGGCGCGATTGGCGCCCTCCCGCGCCGCCAGAGCGTCAAAACGTGCGCAGCGCGTCAAAACGCTGCACACGTGATGACGCTTGTACGGCGCCACCGTGTAGACGCCACCATCTTTAAATGGCGGCGTCCATGCGTTTTAGGCTTAGGGAGGGTGTAAAGGCTACGCCCTCCCTAACCCTAAATGCGGGCTTTTTAGCCCTAAAAGCGCCTTTTTTTGCCCGTGTAAAACAGGCCAGCAATGCTGCACCCTTTTTTAAAAAGTAGTGGGGAAATCAAACTACTTTTTAAAGGCACTTCTTCTCCCTTAAAACTCCAAAATAGTGTTTTCATGGCACACTTTCCATTTTTCTCATCTAAAGGCTGGGCTTTCATGCAGCCTTCAACACACCTCTTTTTGCCAATGTAAAATGGGCCAGCTCCTTTTTAAAGCACTTCTTCTCCCTTAAAACTCCAAAATAGTGTTTTCATGGCACACTTTCCCTTTTTCTCATCTAAAGGCTGGGCTTTCATGCAGCCTTACACACCCCTCTTTTTGCCAATGTAAAACGGACCACAATAATTGCCAATACTTTCCTTCATTCTCTTTTCCCAAAGAGGAAATCATATTAAGTAAATATAATTCTGGTGCCATTGGAAATTTTATATTTAATCTATCTTGTATTGTATTATGTGTTTTTCTCCAAAACTCTTTAACTTTACTACATGTCCACCAAACATGATAGTAAGATCCCTTCTCTCGCTGGCATTTCCAACATTTATTTTCATTTAAATTGTACATTTTGGAAATTCTTACTGGTGTAATATACCATCTATTTGTTATTTTATGAAAATTTTCTTTAAGGTCTTGGGCAATTGGAAAGTTTGATGTTTTCCTCCATGCATTTTCCCACATCATATATTCCAGCCTTTCTGATAAAGGATTTGAATGTCCTGGTGTAGAATTTTATTTTTATTTTTAGTACATAATGTATAAGCCCTGGGACAGTGTGCAACCATTACGCAGAACTATGGAAATATCTCTTTTTCTTTTTTACATTAAAATGGTAATTCTGGACAATTCTATTCCATAAATACATAGTTTTTAAAGGTGAAAAAAGCTGATACCTTCCAATATATTTGTTAACCCTTAAGATCCCAAGATCAATACAGAATGGTATAGCTCCATTTTGATGTCCATCAGTAGATTTTTTTGGGTGTGTTGATTGATTTTACAGAAGAAGAGTAAGAATTAGAAAGCTATTTGTAAGATCACTGTGATATATCACATTTTCAGCCACAGATGCATATGAAATTAACCCATTTCTTTAGAATAAATTTGTAAACAGCTATTACATCACAAACCAAAGCAGTCTGCATTAGAAGCACCACTGAAATCAATGAGACTCACAACTAAGTAAAACTTAGAGGCTGTACAAACTGGCGGCTCCATGCCAACTGTTTTTGCCCTGCTGCAGCACAGACACGCCACCAAAAGGAAGCTGCCCAGAGCAGCTTCTTTTTTCCAGCTTCCGCCGCCATGACACCACTTCCTCCTGGACGGGAGGCCGCCATGATGACGGCGTCCATACAGACTAGGGTTTGGGAGTGTGCAGTTGCTGCACGTGCACTGCTGAACATTGCCATTTTCACACTGTTAGAATTATGTGAATGTTGTGATTCCAGATCCTTTTACTGAGGAGTAAGGCCCAGTACACATGGGTGGGAAGCAGCGTGCCAGCACCAATTCTAGGGTTCCAGAGCGTGCAGCAACTGCACTCTCCCAGACCCTAGTCTGTACAGACGCCGTCATCATGGCGGCCTCCCGTCCACATGGGGGATGACATGATGATGCTGCAGCAGCGCAGCGTGTGGACGTCACTGGCAGGAAGTGGCATCATGGCGGCACTCCTTCCTGTTTGCAAAGCCGCAAAAAAGAAGCCGCTACCAGGTTGTTCCCTGGGCCCTTGGGGCAATTCACAGTCTTGGTTGTGACCTATAAAACCTTGTAGTGATGAGGTCCAGCTGACAGGCCATATAATGAGCCTGCCCAAACTATGAGCCTGCCCAAACTGTGAGATTTGCCGGGAGAGGCCCTTATTTCAGTTCCATCATCATCACAGGCACGGTTCTCAAGAATGCAAGATTCTCTCTCTGTTCTTGTTCACTTTCCATCAGCAGGCAAAACCCTTTTTATTCCACCAAGCTTTTACAACAGCAAGTTTTTAATAATACGTTTGTATCCTGAGAGAGAATGCAACGTTCTCTCTCCATTCTCCTTGTTGTCTTTCCATCGGCAGAAACCTTATTATTCCAACAAGCTTTTAAAACAATAAAGTTTTTAAAGAAGAAGCTGAGTGTGATGTATTGTTTTAACCTAAATTATTTCAAATTGTTTTCTATATTTTTAAATTGCATTTTATCTGTTTAACTGTTAGCTTAAATTGTTTTAATATTGTGAGTAGTTTAATTCCATTTTAAAGTTCACTTTTAGGATGTTTTTAACTGTATTGTTCTTTTAAAAATATTAAACCACCCAGAGACCCAATTACAATGGGCTTTTGGTATTTGTTGAAGTTTGGTTCAAGGATCCCCCATGGATACCAAAATCCATGGATACTGATGTCCCGTTATATACAGTGCGGTAGCAAAATAGTGTCCATTATATAAAATGGCAAAATCAAGGTTTGCTTTTATGTTATTATATATATATATATATATATATATTCAAGCCATGGATGCAGAATCCATGGATATGGAGGGCCAACTGTAGCAACAACAACAGTAGCAACAAGAGGGGACTGCTATCAGTGTATTTAATTCCTACAAGTCAAACGTCACTGCTACACAGCCCACACAGGAGATACCAAGATAAAAAAGAACCACTTCTTTTCTGGGAAGCTATTCCAATACCTATTTTGGTATTGCATTTGTACAGCAATACAAATAGTTCTATTTCCATTCATCCAGAAGGCAATACTGACACCATATATAGATGGTAAACTGTCATTACCATCTATGTGTGAATTCAAAAATTGGATGAGATTGTTTTTAGGAGTTCTTGAAGAGTATTTTAATGTGTTTTAAAAATGTTTTTACTATTGTATTTTTAAATTGGTTTTTATTTGTTCATCACCTGGGGAGCCCTTGTGAGCTGGGAGACAATAAAGAATCATAGAATCATAGAGTTGGAAGGGCAATCCAGTCCAACCTTCTGCTATGCAGGGGCTCACAATCAAAGCTCCCCTGACAGATGGCCATCCAGCCTCGGTTGAAAGACCTCCAAAAAAGGAGATTCCACCACTTTCTGGCAGCATATTCCACTGCCAAACAGTTCTTACTGTCAGAAGTTCCTCCAAATGTTCAATTGGAATCTCTTTTCTTGTAGCTTGCATCCACTGTTCCACGTCCAATTCTCTGGAGCAGCAGAAAAAAAGCTTGCTCCACCCTCAATGTGACATCCCTTCAAATACTTAAAGAGGACTATCATATCACTGTTAACCTTCTCTTCTCCAGGCTAAATATACCCAGCTCCCTAAGTCTCCCCTCATCAGGAGCTCAGCTGTTTGGGGCATGGCAGACAAGCAGCACTTTAAGACCACCTGAAGTCCAGAGGGCCTGATGGGAGACGCCCTTGGAGAGCAGCATTTTCAAAATGCCAGCTCCTGGACTTCCTCCCCGGACGGGCTGTATTAGCCCAGAGAAGGATATGGAGGAGAATGGCAGAGCATTTTATGCCTACAGCACTGATGGCAAACCTATGACACACATTATCAGAAGTGACACGCGACGCCATTTCGGGGGAAGAAAGGTCTGGGATGCAGAGGACTGGGCACGAGTATTATGGCTCTGTCACTCCAGAGCCTTTTCTGACCCACAGCTGTCTTTGACAGCTGGGGCGGGAAAAGGAGATGGGTGGAAGCCACGCCTCTGGTGGAAGGAAGTCACACCCCCGGGGACCGGAAGCCACACCCCCAGTGGGTGGAAGTCCCTCCCCCGGGGCCAGATGACCCACCCCTGGCACACAGCCCCCATTCTTGGGGGCAGAAGCCCTGATCCTGGCAAGCGAACCTGTAAAAGTTTGCCATCACTGGCCTAGAATAGAACCATTTTAGCCATGTAATTGATAATAGATTGTTTGGCTGCCAACGGATAACTGGGGATTGTAGTCTGGATTATTATGGGGCTTTCTAGATTGGCAGGAAATGTGACATGAAGTTGCCTTTTCCCTAACGCTTAGCAGCTGCACCGCAGCCTTTAGATGGAGCTGTGCTGTTCCGCAGTTTTTAAAAAAGAAGCTGGGAAAACAGCACCTTTTTAAAGGCGCTTCTTCTCCCCTAAAATGCAAAAAAAAAAAGCATTTTCATGGCACACTTTCCCTTTTTCTCATCTAAAGGCTAGAGTTTCATGCAGCCATGAACACACTTCTTTTTGCCAATCTAGAAAGCCCCTATGTTATATTATGCTTCAGTTATTATGCTACGTCATGTATCTTGGATTTTTTTGTATTTTGTTCTCTTTACTATGCATTTTTTACTTTTTGTATAATTAATTTATAGTTATTATGTTCCTCTGATGTAATTGGTGGGGGGGGTGTATTTTTGTATTTCTGTATTTTGCTGCCTTTGCATGTAATCTGCCTTGATTCCGCAAAGAAAAGGCGGAATAAAAATAAGTCATTTTAAAAAAAAAAATGGTTTCCAGACCTTTCCCCATTTTGGTGGCCCTCCTCTGGACACACTCCAGCTTCTCAACATCCTTCTTGAATTATGGTGCCCGCAGAACTGGACACAGTACTCGAAGTGAGGCTATACTTTAAATAAAAATACTTTAAATAAAACAATACCACCTCTTCCACACACCCCACGTCCCATAGGGTTCCTATGTATTTAATAGCTACCACGACAGAAAACCCAAATAAACAAAAGACACTGCTTGACCTATGTATGGCAGGACTACTCAAGGGTGGGTAGTCCTAGTCCATGGGCTGGGGCCAATCTTTTGGGTTATCTGCTCCCAGTCCCTGGAGAAATACCAGGAAAGGAAGGGAGGAAGGAAGGAAGGAAGGGCAAGCAGTAGGCACAAACATGGCACCAGTCATTGGCACACTGCCAGCCTCCCATCTCAGACAGCTTAACATACACTGACCCAGGGCATCCCTTCATCTATTACAGGTGAAAAGGAGAAGAAGAAGAAACTGTGCCAGTCACAGAGGGCCATCTGTTCCTCTCTAGCCTAATCTACTTAAAGCCCTCCATGCCATTTTAAAAGGAGAAGAGGCTGAAGTTTTTGGAGGACATCCCTTTTTTTAGCCCCAATCCTACATCATCATTATTGGTTTTATTATTAATTGATTAGCCTTTAGGCTGTCTCAAGATAGGATCAATGAGAATAAAGACATACTATAAAGCCTTTTTTAAAAAAGAGACAATGAAATGTAGATGTAAATCCGGGTTGGAGAGATAATCCGTTTTGGCAGCGCTTTAACTTTCTTTCTGTGGCTCTCTGCTATGGAATTCTGGGAACTGGAGTTTGTTGTGGGGCCCAGAGTTCGTTGTCTGGGTCAGTCGCTATGGAATTCTGGGAGTTGGAGTTTGTTGTGGGCCCTTCGGGCCCACAACAAACTCCAACTCCCAGAATTCCACAGCAAAGAGCCACAGAAAGAGTTAAAGCGCTCCCAAACCGGGTTATCTCTCCAATCTGGACGCACCCCAAGTTCCTTTTCCTGAACTATAGCTCCTTCCAGGCCTCAAACAGGCCCCTTACCAAGCAAGAGAAGGCCATGGCGAACCAAAAGCCGAAGAAGAGAGCTCGGTTGCCGCCGGATAGATTCAGTTTGCCCGCCCTGGCTGTCCCTCCCTCCCTTCCTTCCCTCCACCTCCCTTAGTAACGGCGTCCCTCCACCAGGCTTAAAGGGGTTGGAGGAATTATTGACCTCCGACAGGAAAATGCAGGCCTCGTAGGCCGCGCTTCTCGGAGGGGAGGGCGTTTGAGGGAAATGTAGGGCTACGACCAAATAAAGGCTATAGATGTGTCAGTGCATGTTTCTCAGGCTCAAACTGGAGGGCTCTGAGGGGGAAAATGGTGGGCCACGACCGAATACAAGCTAAAGACGCTCATGGAAGTGTCAGTGCAATGCTTCATAGGCTCAAGTTGGAGGACATTGAGGGGAAAGGGAGGACATGGCCAAATAAATGCTAAAGAAGGCACTCATAGTACTCAGTGCATGCTTCTCAGGCTCAAAATGGAGGACATTGAGGGGAAATGGAGGGCCACGATCAAATACAAGCTAAAGACACTCATGGAAGTGTCAATGCATGCTTCCTAGGCTCAAAAATGGAAGACATTGAGGGAAAAGGGAGGACATGACTAAATAAATGCTAAAGACACTCATAATAGTCAATGCATGCTTCTCAGGCTCAAAATGGAGGACACTGAAGAAAAATGGAAGGCCACGGCCGAATAAAAGCTAAAGACACTCATAGGAATGTCAATGCGTGCCTCTCAGGATCAAAATGGAGGAGATTGAGGGAGAAATGGAGGGCCACGACCGAATACAAGCTAAAGACACTCCTAGGAATGTCAGTTTATCTTCCTCAGGCATGCTCAAAATAGAGGACATTGAGGGGAAAGGGAGGACATGACCAAATAAAAGCTAAAGACACTCATAGAAATGTCAATGCATGTTTCTCAGGCTCAAAATGGAGGACTTTGAGGGGGAAATGGAGGGCCATGGCCAAATACAAGCTAAAGACACTCATAGGAATGTCTGTTTATCTTCCTTGGTCAGGGGCAAAATGGAGGACATTGAGGGGAAATGGAGGGCCATGATCAAATACAAGCTAAAGACACTCATAGAAGTGTCAATGCATGCCTCTCAGGCTCAAAATGGAGGACTTTGAGGGGGGAATGGAGGGCCACGATCAAATACAAGCTAAAGACACTCATAGGAATGTCAGTTTATCTTCCTCAGTCAGGCTCAAAATGGAGAACGTTCAGGAAAAATGGACGTGGCCAAAGAAAAGCTAAAAACGCTCGCAGAAGTGTCAATGCATGCTTCTTAGGGGAGCAGAATGTTGGACATTGAGAGGAAAATGGAGGGCTACACGACCGAATAAAAGCTAAAGACACTCATAGGAGTTTCTCACGTGGGAGGAATTTCTCCCAATTTTGAATGGAGCCAATTCACAATTATGTGAATTTGCTAGTTTAGCGAATTTACGTGAATTCTGATTGCGTTCGAAATGCGTTCAGAATGACTTCCCATTTCCCAAAAATGACCCCCCATTGCCCAAAATTGTTCTTATATGCATTGACGTAAAACCCCATGACTGCGTTCGGAATGACTTCCTTTTTGCCCGAAGTTACGTGAGATACGCTTATATGCAGTTACGTGAAACCCCATGACTGCATTCGGATTGCCATTGCATTATACCCCCAAATTCCGTTATATGATAAACTCCATAGAAATGTCAATTCGTCTTCCTTGGTCAGGCTCAAAATGGAGGACATTGAGGGAAAAGAGAGGACATGACCAAAGAAAAGGAAAAGGAGGGAGTGAAGAGGCAGGCCCAGCTCCATCAGGGCTTGCCTGAAGGAAGAGAGCCCTCGCTCCAGTCCATCTGCCTTGGTCCAGGCCTCAGAGGGAGAGAGGAACCACTGGACCTCATCCCCTTCCCCACCACCATCCCCTTCTCCTTTTGTGTCGTGTCTTTTTAGAATGTAAGCCTGAGGACAGGGAACCATCTAATGAAAATTAGTAATTGTAAGCCGCTCTGACAGCCATCAAGGCTGAAGAGCTGGGTATAAACAAACAAACAAATAAATAAATAAAAGAGACATTCAAAGAAGTGTAAATGCACATCTTCCTAGGCTCAAAATAGAGGACATTGAGGGGAAATGGAGGACACTACCAAATAAAAGCTAAAGACACTCATAGAAATGTGAATTCGTGCTCCCCAGTCAGACTCAAAATGGAGGACGTGCAAGAAAAACGGGGGGCATGGCCAAACAAAAGCTAAAGACACTCATAGAAATGTGAATTCTTCTTCCTTGGTCAGGCTCAAAATGGAGGACACTGGACATGACCAAATAAAAACTCTCACAGAAGTGTAAATGCATGCTTCTTAGGCTCAAAATTGAGGACACTGAGGAAAAATGGAGGGCCATGACCGTATAAAATTTAAAGACACTTATAGAAATGTCAATTCGTGCTCTTCGATCAGGCTCAAGATGGAGGACATTGAGGAAAAATGGAGGGCCATGACCAAAGACAAGCTAAAGGCCCTCATAAAAATGTCAGTTCATCTTCCTCACTCAAAAATAAATGTAGGACACGACCAAAGAAAAGCTCAGAACACTCAATAGAAATATGAATTTGTGCTTTTTAATCAGGCTCAGAATGGAGGACATTCAAGAAAAATGGAGGACGTGACAACATAAAAGCTAAAAACACTCATAGTAATATCAATTAATGCTTCCTAATTGTGCCCAAAATGGTGGGCATTTTGGAATTCCTCCTGGACAGAAAGTTGAAATGTAGGGCATGTCCTTGAAAAGGACATCTCATCAGCTTGTTTTAGGCGAAAGAGAAAAAGGAATTCCCTGCCGCTTGCAGCAGCCACTCCAGATGTTTTCAAGGGCCTTGTACTTTTTAAATCTGCAAAGCAGGAATACTTCAAAGGGGCCAACCAAAATGCACAATATGCACATCGCAAGCTTTCAAAGCTCTACTGGTTACTTCATCATCAGGCAAAGGTGTTAAAAATCATAACCATGGGGGGTTGGATTCAGTGTTGTCAGCTTGTGGCCTCACCAAGAATGGAGACAAACTGGCTCTCTAAGGGAAATTGGAATTATATGGCAGTTTTAGAACAAATTCAGTTAAAATTATTTGGTGGGGGACAGACTGGCAAGAAGGGGTGGCTTGACACCGCCCCTTCCAAAGATGGATTGGGAACATGCTGTGACATCAATCCACCTTCAACCCGGCTGAAAAAGGAGCAGATAAAATTCTTTTTGTGGAGTCGAAGGCTTTCATGGCCAGCATCCACACTTTTTTGTGGAGCTTTTGGGCTATGTGGCCATGTTCTAGAAGAGTTCCTTTCTGACGTTTCAGCAGCATCTGTGGCTGGTATTTTCAAGATGAAGATGCCAGCCACAGATGCTGGCAAAACGTCAGAAAGGAACTCTTCTAGAACATGGCCACATAGCCCGAAAGCTCCACAAAAAAAGTAAATATTTTTTCTTTTCTTTTTTTTTTTTCTTTTTTGGGAGGGCAGGGAAAAGCTGGCTTTGCACGCCCCTCAGTTAAAATTTAATAATTTAATAATTTCAGTTAAATAATTTAATACTATAATTTAATAAAATTTAATAATTTCAGCTAAAATTATTTGGTGGGGGACAGACTGACAAGAAGGGGTGGCCAAGGCAAACACTGTGACCCCAATCCACCTTCAACCCGGCTCTAAAAGGAGCAGATACGATCCACTCCTTTTTCAGCCGGAGAAAGGCCAACTCTACTTGCCCCGCCGCAGCCCCATGATGGCTTCATGGTGCTCCAGTGGCTTACGATGCGTAAACCCCATGCTACCAGAGCATTATGAAGCTGCCCATGCCTGGGCAGCCAGTTGGCTTCAGGCCGGCTTCTTGGTGTCATTGCCGCATGCGGTGTCTAAGTGCTGTGCTCCGATGAAGCCTTAAAGCGAGCTTATTTCGCCCATTTGTTCGGACTGTTAATTACTGGCTCAGGCCAGCATCAACAACTAATAATAGGTTCCCAAAGAAATGTTTAGAAGAACAGCTGTTAACCAGATACCTGGTTGTATACCTTTACAAAGATGCTGCCCAAACATGGCTTCAGCTTGGCAGTCCTAATGGGGAACAGCAATAGTATAGAAAAACTCTCTGAAGTTTATCACCCTGGGGCTAATTTCGGCATTAAAGAGAGATTTAAGCTCATTTAAAGCATCCTGCAAATAAGAGGTGAGTAATGATTATCACATGCAATTGCACAAATAAAACGATATTGGAAATACATTGTCGCTGAAATCATGAAAGTAAAAAGATGCATATTAATGCTTCTTTGAGACCATGTTAGTGGTGGGTTTTGTGTGATGTTGTGTGAAGTTGTTTCACATAATTACGCAATTTTCCTGGGATATTCACTTGATAAACTGATCTCCTTTGTATGATAAACTCCTCTGTCAAGTTAATAATCAGTGACATCAGAGCCCAGGTTGATAATGTAGCTTTATCTGCCTCTGGGCTGAAAATTGCATAGCTGCATCCAAGACACCATTCAAGGGGGAGAGTGGACAGCTGAACAGTGAAGAAAGCAGATAAGTACAAAATAAATTCATGTGAGATGAGGTGCTGGAGAAGAGTGCTGAGGATCCCATGAATCTAGGGTTGCCATATCCTGGGTTCTGCCAGAACATTCATGGTTTTTAACCATTTTGAATATCCCGGCCCAGGTTTGGAACCAGTCCCGGTTTCCGGCTCCTCTACTGCCACCTCCTCCACCACTATCTCCACTATCTCTGGTGGCATGCACGGCCTAGCTGCCTTGCTCAGATGGGGCTTGGGGTGGGGCTTCTATTGCCGCCTGCTGTGTGGGGCAGCACCTCAGCCAGCTGGCTGGGCCCCAAGGAGCAAGGCCTCCATGAGTCCATGACAAAGCCTTTACTGAAGTGGCAGTGGAGCTAAGCAGGGCCCAGCCAGCTGCCTGAGGCCCCACATGGCAGGCGGTGGTGGAGGAGAGGCCTTGCTGTGGCGGCCTCCCTCCTTGGGGCCCAGCTGGCTGGATGAGGCCCCACATGGCAGGCAATGATGGAGGCCCCGTCCCTAGCAAGGCAGTTTGGCCCCAAGGAAGGAGGCTACTGTCGTACTTTAGCCACATCATGAGAAGGCATGACTCACTAGAAAAGACAATAATGCTATGAAAGGTGAAAGGCAATAGAAAGAGAGGAAGACCACATACCAGATCAAGGAGTACCTGAGCAGAACAGTTGAGGACAGGGGCTTGGCGATGAGGCCACTATGGACTTTATCACATGGGGGAAATCAGGGGTTAAAAAAGGCTTTTCCTGGGACATTCGTGCAATCACAGGAAAGATTTTCCCACAACATTGCAATTAAAGAGGACTTATCCCAGGAAGAACCAGAAATGCTCCAGCAACAAATCATTCAGAAAGAAATCTCATGAATGATTTGTTGCTGGAGCATTCCTGGTTCTTCTCAGGATAAGTCTTTTTTAATTGTGATGTGTGAGAAAATCTTTCCTGCAATCATGCAACTGTCCTGGGAAAATGCCTTTTAAACCCCCAATTTCCCCCCAGTTTTCCTCCATGTGATAAAGTACTGTGAGTTGAAGTCGACTTGAAGGGAGCTAATAACAACAACCAAATGAAGGCCAATGCGGTATGGTCGTTTGAGCATTGGACTACAACCCTAGAGACCAAGGGTTCAAATCCCTGCTTGGTCATGGTAGCCCACTGGGTGACCTTAAGCAAGTTGCACTCTCTTAGCCTCAGAGGAAGGCAATGAAAAGCCTCCTGTGAACCAACCTTGCCAAGAAAAGCCTGGGATTATTTGGACTGTGAAAATAATCTTGGTGGAATGTGGGTTGAATATTTGTTGTCCACATGCATTTATACCAAAAACCCACTTGACCCAGGATAGTTGATCTTGGTTTTTTCCCCCCAAGTTTTCTTAAACATTGGCATTGACAGCTGTGTGAATAACCGATACAAATAGACCCAGAATAAGCTGGGATAAAACTCTGCATGCCTTGAATGTGTTTTGAATGCATCCACACCATCGACCCCATCTTTATTTGCAGTGCTGACATGTGTGAGCAACAGAACTTGCAGAGAGGTGCATAGATGAAGTTCCAATTAAAAAAAATAATAAAAACAACAAAACCAGAATGTGTGAGTGAAATTATTCACAACATTGTGCTAACAAAAGCAGTGTCTCTATAACTCCCCCATGGTAGGTCTGCTTTAGAGTCACCATAATTCAGACCTGAAGGCACACAGCAACAACAAAAGGAAGGAGAAGCAGTCTTGTGGCACCCTTACAACTAAATAATTTGTTTCAAAAAGAGCTGTGGTGACCTAAAGTCCACTTCTACAGATGTATGAAGTGGTGGGCTGGAGCTCATGAAAGTTTGCCCAGAAATAAATTGGTTGATGTTAAAGGTGCCACAAGACTATGTTTTCCTGTCTTTTTTGTATTGGATGCAGAATAACAAGTTTGTCTCTTCAGACAAGCATATTTAAACAAAAACACTGAGTTTTCTGAGCTCATATTTACTGCTAAAATATTTCTTCTCTGAATGTGACAGCAGGAGCAAAAGTATAATCAATCTTGTTTCCATATTTGAATGAGAATAAATAAATAAACTGATAAATGAATCCCTTAGGTTCCTTTTAGCGATGGAAATTATTCTGTATCATAGCCACCAGGTGGCAACTGGCATCCATGTTAACTAGCAGACATTTGTAGGGGGACATATAACACAGTGGACTCTTTCATACAAGGCTAAATTGGAAGTATAATTTAAGGTCAATTCGAATGCAATCATGGGTTTTATGTTATTGCAAATTAACTCTTCACATGCAAATTCGGGCAGGAGGGAAGCCAATTCGGATGCAATCATGGGTTTTACCTTATTGCGAATTAAAGCTTCGCATGCAAATTCGGGCAGGAGGGGGTTAATTTCGGGTAATGGGAAGTAATTCCGAACGGAGCAGGGGTTCATGTAAATTCGCTAAACAAGCGAATTTACATAAATCCGCATTGGCTCCATTCGGAGTTGGGAGAAATTCCTCCCCGTTTGAAAGAGTCCAGTGTCTAATTTGAAATCTTTGAGAGATTTAAATAACGTATCGCAATAAGGAAGGACACTATAACTACATCCTGGACTTTCCAACCAAAGTAAAGGTGCTCTAAGTCCTCCAGAACTCCACAAGGTAGTAATACAAGAAGGCAAATGGTCTGTTTCATTTACAACATTGAACAAATGCTCTGTTTCAGTTGACAGAATTCTGTGAGTGGCCCAAATGACAAAATAATCAAACTGTAACACTCCCATGTTTTCTTGTTGTTGTTTCTGTTTTTGTCCTAACAAATTTATTAAGATAAAGACATTTCAAATAAACCTGGTCTGTAGCTGTAGAAGAAAGAGATTACATCCTGAAACTTTGCCTCTGCAACTGCACAATTTTTTTCTCAGACTATCCATCACCCTGGGGTAAATTTTAGTCTGAACCACTCTATAACATTTTCGCAAATGGAGAAATTCTGATTAATTAAGCACTGAGTACTTACTCATTCTCAGATCCACAGTACTGCAGTCCTTTATTAGGACCAGCCCAAATATTGCAAAATTGGAAGCAAGTTTTTGAGTTTTTGAATAATCATGGTGTAAATGAGTATGCACTAGTCAGTTTACAATGGAGTTTATCATACGACGGAATTTGGGGGTATAATCCAATGGCAATCCAAATGCAATCATGGGGTTTCACGTTATTGCAAATGAGTGTATCTCATGCAATTTCGGGCAAAAGGGAAGTCATTCTGAATGCAAACATAGGTTTTACGTTAATGCGTATAGGAGTATCTCACACAATTTCAGGCAATGGGGGGTCATTCTGAACGCATTCCGAACGCAATTAGATTTCATGTAAATTCGCTAAACTAGCTAATTTACGTGAATTCGAATTGGCTCCATTAGAAATTGGGAGAAATTCCTCCCATGTGACAAGCTCCAATGAAATATTGAAAGAGATGACACCCATTTGTTCACTCGTAACCAAATTTGATTTGTTTCTGGAAAAGAAGCTTCATACAAGGGCAACAATGACTTCTTCCTCAGTTCTCTGTCTTGTCTTCAGTTTTCTTAGACTTCATTGAGATAAAAGCACCAGCACACAGTGATGCTAGCTAAAAGAAAATCTAGATTTATAATGTGTCTGCATTAAAGTTCCTCAACTGTGCTGTTGAGATAGGCTGGCATGTGAGTTAACTTGCCATTTAATTGGCTACAGCTTTGTTCTTTTATCATGAAAATCACTGCTTTACTTGAATTTCTTTGCATTCTGTCCTTATCAGCTGCCTTCTCATGCAGGCCTTCTCATGCAATAATTTCCTCTGGTAGGAAAAAAAAAGGTAGAAGAAACAAAAGAAAAACCTGAACCAGCTACAAACTGAAAACAGAAAGTTTACCATGGCTGCATTCCCACTATGAAAAAAATTGAATTGCTGATCAGTGTAAATGACCCTCGTTCCCATTTGAAAGTGGTTCCTGTGACAATGTGATCGATTCCTTTCATGATAAAGCAAGGCAAAGGCAAAAAAAAAATTTTTTTCCAGACGGTAGTTCTTTTGAAAGGAATCGATGCCAAAGAATATTCAACAAGTGGGAATGACAGATCAGAATCGCATCATTCTGGCGGGGAGGCACTAATGGCAGAGGGCTGTTTATTCTTTGTCAGGTTTTGGCAGATCCACCCCCCCCCCAGCACTGCCTTTGTACTTGTGGTGCATGGTTTTTTAGAAAAAATTGATAGAATATTTGATTGATTGGTTTTTGCAATCACCCCATCACCCCCTCTTCCTCCTCCTCTCATCCCACTCTTCCTTCACCTGTCCTGTCCCTTCCTTCTTCCCCATCCAGAGCCTTCACCTCCCTCTTCCTCCTCCTCTCATACCCCTCTTCCTCCTCCTGCCATGTCCCCCTTGCACCGTCCATGTCCTCTTCTGTCCCCCTCCATGCCATGCCTTGCCCTTAGCTTCCACCCCCCTCACACCGTCCTCATCCTCCTCTGTCCCAGTCCCATGCCATGTCATGCCATGCCCTGCCCTCAGCCCTCATGCCCTCAGTCCCCCACCCACCCAGAGTCTGGTCTGCTGCTTAAGTCAAATATGATTGACATGCATTTTGAAGCGGCGCTACTAGTAGGGACAACAATCATGCCATGTAAATGCTATGTGTCATATACAGCCCAGAGATACAGTAAAATAGTATTCACCAGACTTCTTGTTTACCAGATGTCTCCATTAAATGCATGCCTGTTATTTTTAGGAATGTATGCAAAGGGATAATAATTCCCCCTCATCCACACCACATTACAAACTGCTTCTTACATTTCATGTGGTACATTTAGGAAATGATTTGTAATGGATACAAACCAGGAAAAGGCAGCAAAGGTTTTGGCATAACTGTGCATCTCATGCACATCTCTATGCCTGAGGTTTTGAGTAATAATTGCTTTCCTCTTTTCAATTTCTGTGGGTCAGATATACCCAACTGCTAAGAAAATGAGTGAGACAATGAGGGGTTGAAGATGGAACATGGGACCCTTCAAAATTAAGTAAAAGCGATCTGAGGATGTTGTTTCTTAGAAGAACATTGGTGATAATCCAACATAGAATTTGATGTCACCCGGCCGTAATAGTTGAACCCTGAATGCATTTTAATTTTGTAGTAAATGGGCTATCTGTCTGTGTGTTTTCTCTAATCCTTCTTTCATCTCTTCAAAGGAAGCTTTAAATGCCTGGGAACCAAAGCCTTGCATTGGTGAACCAGCCCTGATAAATCTGTTTGAACACAACCCTGTCATTACTTACAGTACAATATCATAACAGAAGCAGTCTTTTTGTTGTTCTTGTTTTATTGCAGCCTTTATTAAAGAAAAAGCAATGTCATATCAGAAAACCAATCATTACTGTTATTTGGCACTTATATGGGGAAACAAATGTTTCATCTAAGAGGAACAAGGAAAAGCAATTCAGGCATCATCAGCTTGATAGCTGTGTGAGAGAGAGGAACATGTTGACCTTTGAGCTGCCGAATATGACTGTTTTCTGAGAACGGTGTTGCTACCTGGCAAGCAAATATACCTTTGGTGTCAATATCACTTCTGAGCTGCTTATGCTCCTTGTTTTTCCAACAGCTTTGAAAAATTTGGTATATGGAAGGGTTCATTATAGAAGTACCCTGATCTTCAGTGAGCCTTCTAAGCTCTATTTTGTCTGGGTCCTGTTTACCCGTTTAAATAATGAAAAGAGAGCTTGAGGAGTTTAGTGTTTTGGGCTACCACACTCACAGTCTCCCAGACATCATGGCTACTGGATCATGAAAAACACAAAAGTCTGTCCTTGGTCTGTACACATCACAGTCTGCTGCTGAACTCCCCCCACCCATCCATTGGCGTTTTAGTATAGGCCAATGAAGTTCACAGCCTGTGCTGCACTCAGGGGACACACTGACATAAATCAGGCTCTTGCCAAGATCACTTATCAAGTGAAAGGCACCAGAGTTCATCCACTCCCTGCCTCAGTTTATATGCAAGTTATCATGAGCCCAAGCAGGACAAGAAGAAATTTTTGGATGCCAGCGGGCACTTCTTTGCAACTTTCTTTATGCTGCCTATAGAGAACTTCTGGTCATCACTGGTCAGAGCAGCAATATAGCAACTTGGCTTTCAGAATCTTTTGCTGTACATGGGGGCTGCATTGGTCACTTCCATTGGGCCAAAGGATGTTACCTACCATTGTGTGTAGCTTCTCTTGTTAGGAGTTTGAGGGGCCAATGGACACGCACTTGCATTGTGTTGGGTTTTAGAAAAGACAGAAGTTGTGTATGTCAAGGAAGCTGGGAAGATTATGAGTGGGGAAACAGCAGATAGGGAAGAGTTAAATGTTTGCTTCCTCAGTCACTGATCTGCCAATTCTGCTTGATGTGTGTATATGGAGTTTACCACCTGGGGAAAAATTGGAAGTTTAAAATGGTAACAACTCGTTATTAACTCACAAGTGTACAAATGTTTTTCATACACAAAGTGCTGCTGTCCCATGCAGAATCTGAGATCAATCTGTACTTGTGCGCAAATGCATGCATAGATTTCATATGACAGGACCAAATGTGCCTCCATCCCGATAATGATAAAAGTGTGTGTGTTTTAAGGGCTGAGGAAAGTAATTGCAGGTACTTTAAATCTCCTTGGCCTGAGCTGTGAATCCAGATGGGTGAGAGGAATAGCCAAAAGGGAAATATTTAATTGCAGTTAGTGGACATGGAGAAGAAAAAGAATGAAGTAGCAAAACATAGGCATATGTGTGTGTGCCTTCAAGTTGCCTATGGACTTATGGCAATCCCATGAATTTTTTAGGGGTTTCTTAGGCAAGGAACACTCAGGTGGTTTTGCCAGTTCCTTCCTCTAAAATAACTGACTACAACACCTGATATGTGTTGGCAGTCTCCCATCCAAGTATTAATCAAGGCTGACCCTACTTAGCTTCCACAATCTAGTGCCTAGGCGTGCAAAAGGATGGGATCTAGTGCCTAGGCATGCTTTTTGGTTTTGCCTTCCCCTGAGGCTGAGAGCATGTGACTTGTCCAAGGTCATCCAGTGGGTTTCATGGCCAAGCTGAGAATTGAACTCTGGTCTCTAGTCATAGTCCAATTCTCAAACCAGTAGGCCACATTGGCTCCACATAGGGCTAAACTGGGGGCATGGATATGTGGGTAATATAATAAATAATAATAATAAATCTTTATTTCTAGCCCGCTCCTCTGTAGAGCACAATCTACACATAGCCCTTGCTCCTAGCATCCCCGCACTCTTGGTAGCATTCCAGAACTTTGTATGATGAACACAAAAGTCTGTACCATATAGGACTTTCTAACTGCATTTGGTTGAACACTCTTACAGAGCTCCTGTGATTTTGGTTTCAGTCTCATGCTGGGGGAAAGGTGGATATAAATTAAATAAATTTTAAAAATTGGAAAGTATCAGGACTATCAGTCTCAGGACCACAGTAACCATGTTTAATTGCATGTGGTGTGCAACTCCTAAGTAGTTTTTGTGCCCAGCATGTGAACATCTAGAATGCTGCCAGGCACACAGGGACACAGAGGTATGATATCTGTGCATATCCTCAAATTAGAGTTGTAAATACTGTATATTTGTGCTTGTGGTTCAGATGAAGTATAGTCAGTTTATCATGTCCTTCTCTAGTGTTCCTTCTCTAAAGACATCAGAGCCTCACTCATTACTCCTCTTACTGTATATGTACATGCCTGAAAAGGGTTCTTGCCTTAAGAATTCCAGGAGTGGTGAGCTAGGATTTGTTTGATTTCAGCTGATCAGACTGAGCTGTTGTAAATGCATTTATACAGCGTAGCAATAGCAATAATAAGCCACTTTCTATACCACTTATCAGTGAACTTAAGCACTCCCTAAGCCGTTTACCATGTGTAAGCACTGCAATAGTTATTTATTTTGTTACTCTCAAAATGAGGAAGATTTGAGCCCAGGTTTGATATCATGTTACTGAGAACCAGACCTATCTCTCTAGCCTAAATTATAATTTTGTTGATTCTAGGGTTCATAATAAAATATATCCATCTGGAGCCCTTTGAAGGAAAAATGAGATATAAATGAGCATAATGCCAAGCACCTTGTTGGCAAAGGATGAATAGTACTGATTTAGCACTGAACAGAATCCAGCACTCTGAACTTGTTCTATCAGCTCCCTTTCACCTGCCTTTTCATTTTGTATAAGGTTCATTTTGTTACGCAAGTCAGCTGGTTCACACAAGTTCAATGAGAACCAATGTTTAGACAACTTGCTCAATAATGGGGCTGTCAGTCAAGATGGCTGTATATCACCCCAAGAATGCCTCTGTCATTTAATATACCTGCCACTGTGCAAACAGAATGCTGGGCTGCATAGATATACTGTGGTCTAAATGGCTTTTGTTATGTTCACGGTAGTATGGGTGTGGTTTGAAATTATGTAGCTGCTTTTATGTTTGGAGCGTAGAGTGTTGCTGCCTCCCCTGAATCAGACTTGAAATGAAACATGTCACTGTCTTTGCCAGTCTAACAGCAACAACAGGTTTTTTAAAAAAATAATTTGAAAAATACTTTCAGAGTTCACAGCTAAGTTTCTTTTCAAGCACAGAATGTTCTGCGATTGTTTCAGGCGGCTCAGCTTGATTTATAGAATGTAGGTTCATTGTTTGGTCCTTGCAAACTTCCAGTGCTGCATTGCATATCTGAAACAAATGTCAGCGCTATGGCTGCAACATGGGGGTCTCACCACAACACAGGTGGACTCAATTGTGCAGAGCCTTTTTTACCCTTCTGCCAGAACCCAGTGGGTTGACAACTGTGCGCGCAAATTGGCCCTTCCTGGTTCGTGACAGGCCATTAAATCTGCTTTATCACACTAGGGGGCAAACAGGATTTAAATGAGAGTTAAACGAGAGTTAAACAGGAAATGTCCTGTGATAAACATAGGGTGTTTCCTGTTTAATTCTTGTTTAGCTCTTGTTTAAATCCTGTTTGCCCCCAAGTGTGATAAAACACTAAGAGGACTACCATAGGATGATTCCCTAGAAAAGCATCCCTCAGTCTAGTGACAGCTGCCAACTGTGACTAGACAGAATGGCTTTAAAAGGGGGATGAGACAAATCCGTGATGTCAACAACTCTCACTCATCAGTCATGACTGATTGGAGCTTACCTCCAGTATCAGAGTCAGTATGCAATGCCAGTTACAAGGGAGCAGAAGCTATTGTCCTCATGTCCAGCTTAATGTCTTCAAATGGGCAGCTGGTTTGGCCATTGTGGAAGCAAAATGCTGAGCTATATTAGTTATAGTATTTGTATGGTATAGTATGCTGTACTTGTGTGTGTGTTGTGAGCCTTCAAGGTTTTTCTGACTTATGGTGACCCTAACACAGGGCTTTCTTGGAAAGTTCTTCAAATGAGGTTTGCCATTGCCATCTTCTGAGGATGAGAGAGTGTGACTCGTCCAGGGTCACCTAGTGGGTTCCCATGGCCAAGCTGGGATTCAAACCCTGGTCTCCTGACATACTGTAGTCTAGTGTGCAAACTAATGGCCTTTATTTGTGTGATACTTGATATAATTTAATGTTAAAATAAACTCTTAACAAAATAAAGATTAGATGAGCTATTGGTCAGGTTCAGCACCCAACTTGCCCTCAGTTCCTTTCACTGGAAGCGCATATGCTCAGTTAATGTACAAAGCCACAAATATATATCTGGTTCTTTATCATTGTCTTGCTAAACTAACTATGATGAGTTTCCTGAGATTCTGTTTAAGCTTTCATTAAACTCATTGCTCCTAAACAGATATTTTCTGTTCTCTTATGACTGCTTTTTAGTCAACAGCTAATAAAGTTATCAGCCCCCTCTCCCTGCAACCCAAACAGGCCAGAATCCTGTTGAAAACCAAAGGCTCTGCTGGTGTAATTCATTGAGACTGCAGAGAAAGTGGAAGCAGCCAACTTGGAGTGAGGGGGACAGAATTGTACCTGAATGTCCCACCAAGAAAATATGTGTCGACAGGGAAATCACTCTTTACACAAGCCCATTAAAAGCACATCTATTTACACAGATAGTGCCAACCTTTAACATACTTCAGGCTGCAACCTTATGCACCAGAGACAGGCATTATGTAGCCCTCTAGATGATGTTATACTGCAGCTCCCAGCATTTCTTATGATTGGGTATGTTAGCTAGGGCAGATGGGCTTTGCAGTCCGACAACATTTGGAGGGCTGCACAGTTCCAACCCCTGCTACACATTTGCCCAAAACTAAGCCTAATTGAACTTCACAGTAGACATATATAAGATTGCCTTGCCTGTGTCTTACAAACTGCTAGGCACTGCATACGCAAGAGGAAAACTGGATAGGTCAAACAATGCAGTATCTCAAAAGATGCTGCTCAACCTTTTTTCATCACATGAATTATTAAACTGTATGTTCCTCTGTCAAGCAGCTGACCTGGAAAGGTTGCTGTCCTTGCTGCATCTGTCTCTTTTTCTGGCAGCTAAGTGTCTGCAAAGGAACTGAATTTGGATGCTGGGCACATGGACACATTTATTGTTGTGACTTTGCAGAAAGTTTGTGCAGCATACAGTCTTTAATGAAAAAAAATTAGTTGTACTAAACCTCAATCATCCTGTTTTTCCTTTCCTTTCCTATTGCCTGCCATGATTTGGAAATCTGTTTCTGTGCTCTTGGCTAAACAATTCAATGATTTTGTCTACCAGCCCATTTTAGGTTTTTGCAGTCATCCAGTTTAATGATTTACAAGAATCCAAACCAAGGTAGAAAGGAAGTTTCATTTTGTATACAATTCCAATGAGAAAAAGAAAAAGACTCCATAGTTGCTCTCTTCTAGAAATGGATGTAGTTCCATGATTTCATTTGGTATCAATTACTGATGGCTGTTACTGCTATAAGATAAGCTTTATTAGTGCAGCAGATTATATACAACAGAGGAGCATTCCAGGCTTTTAGCTGATAGGGTCCAGTGATTTTCTTTCAGTTAGTCTTAAAGGTGCTACAAGATCTCTCTACATACTGATTCTACAGACTAATATGTATTTTTGAATTCTACCGCATACTTGAAGCCATCTTTAATATTTTAAAATGAACATCCAGAATGCAATTGCCAAGAACAACCACATCACATAGTGGCAAATCCAACATGGCTATTCCTGGTTACAGGACCAGATTGTAAGTATCCAGGGCTAAAATGCAAGCTAGAACATTGTTGTTATTACTGTGTACCTTCAAGTCAACTCCAGATTATGGCTACTTTGTTACAGGGTTTTCTTAGAAAGCTTTATTCAGAGGAGATTTGCCATTGCCTTCCTCTAAGGCATATAATGTGACTTGCCCAAAGTCTCACAGTGGGTTATCGTGGTTTAACAGAGATTTGAACCCTGGTCTCCAGGTCCTATCCCAACACCTAAACTACTACACCACAGTGACACTAGCTGGGGCTTCTTTTGAAGAAAGACTGGTTTTGGATTCTAGTTTAGCTCATAAGGCTGTTAATGAAGTCATACTGAAACAAGCTTTTTTTGCTAATACCCAGACTTCTTCATTGGTTAGAGATTTGTTTCCCAGCACAATTCAAAATCCCTTACCATTGACCACGCTGGGTAAAGATAAATAGAGTTGTTGGCCAAACCGTCTGGAGTGCCCTATATTCTCTACCACATCCTACTATATCTAAGGATGCAAAGAAGGGAAGGGGAAGAAAATCTTGACACTAGCTGATTTATTTTAGCATGCTAACACACTGCTCAGATGCACCTATGGAGTGCAATATTCAGGCCTCAGACTGAGGGATAAATAAAAGACAGAATGGCATTAGTTGCATAAAATCAGTTAGCACAAATATGTTTCTAACAAAAACAGTGGGGGGTGAGCACTAGGACCAATACAGACGAAGAAGGAGAATATAACTCACCCACCGACATACACACAGCGAGTCTGGCAATTGTCATGTGTACACAGCACTATTATGTACATCGAGAGAAAATGTCTTGGGAAAGCTCAGATGAATACAAAAACCAGAAATCAGTTTAAAATAATGGCAAAGAGGGATTTATTTATTTTTTAGTGGGAAAGGCTTTCAATATAAACTGGTAGCATGCAAAAGATGAGATGAAGAGCTTGGAGATTTCTTAGATAACAACATAGGGTAGTTTATCAAAAGATGGGAACATATACCAGGTAATCAAATCAGTCATGCCTTGTAAAAGGCACACAAGCCAAAGCCATGTGACAGGAGACAGACTGGCCTTCAGCTGTTTCTGCTACGGTCAGTAAGTCTTGTGAGTTAGAATGTGGTTTAAGGGAATAATCAGTTAGAAGACAAAACATGGAACCCAACAGCAAGTAAAGTGCTTGAATTCTCTTGCACTTGTTGATAGTGATCGCACAGAGCTAATGGGGTGATTGGTGTGTGTATGTGTTACAATAAATCAAATATCGATGATAGAAAATTGTAAGTGAATTTTAAAATTGGGTCCACCTACCCCAGTTTTATTTAGCGGTACTCTCTCCAGGATTTTTTGTGCAAGCTTTTCACTGAGATCCTTCAGCTAAAGTTAAAGACTGATCCAAGGACCTATGTAGGCAAAGTGCTGAGCTATGAATCTTATTGGACTAGGGACAATTGAGAGGGGGTTGCAGTTATCACTCTCTGCATATTCTCTATGGGATGGAAAAAATAAATACACATTAAATAATAGTGAATATTTTGATGTCTCATTATGATTTAGTAGAAAAATCCTGAAGATTTCCACCCGTATGCCTCCCTTTTCTAGTTTTGTCTTATATACACTGCTCATCTCTGCTGTAAACCTCAAGGCTGAGCTGGAAGAATGAGTGCTACAGCTGAGGTTTCTTATCAAGGAGAAATAACTTTGGCAAGCCACCAGAGCCAAAAGACCAGAGGAACTTTGAACTGATCTTGTTTCTGAGTGGAGGCAGAGGAGGGTCTCAGAGGTCGGAATGCAGCAGAGATGCCAAGATTCCAGAAAATAAAACTTTTGGCTGCTATACAACAGGGAAATGACTACAGTTCTGTAAACACAATATTTCCTTTAAACCAAACAATGTTTAAGGGTATGGGTGCTTCCTCCTCCACAACAGTTATAGGTGTTTAGGCACTGCCGGTTATTCGGGAAAAGGTGCCACAAACTGCAATGATGCAAGTGTAACAGCCCCTTGCTTGAGCACTATAAATTTATCCTTGGTCTTTGTGGCCTGTTTTGCAATCTGTCCCGAGCAGAACTTTGGCTGAACAGCCCAATTCTGCGTTTAGATTACATGTTTTAAGGTAATGATCTGAGTCAAAGTATGACCAGACAAATAATTGTTCTGGTTAAGAAAGTCTGTTGTCTTAATGTAAATAAGAAAGAAAAAAAAAAAACAGTAGCCTGATTAAAAGCAAAATCCCCAGTAAGGTAATACCAGGAGCATCACTAAGGGGTTTGGGGGATTCGGACTACAGTGTTGACACCTCAGAGGGGGTGACATAGAGTCAGTCCCTCCACCTGCTGTGTGTGCGTGGATTCAGTGTTCCTGCCTGCACCCGCCCCTTCTTCTCAGCTGCCATGTCTCTCTCAGCCAAGGACACCAGTGCACAAGAGAAGGCGACATGGATGCACTCCCTTTCTGGCTTTTCCACTGCCTTGGCTCTCTCCACCAAGGGAGCCAATATAGTGGGGAAGGAGGCACGGGTGCACAGCCCTTCTGCTTCTCCACTGTCCCGGCTTTCTCTGCCAAGAGAGAAAGGAGTCACTGGCACATGCCCCTTCCATCCCCCCCACTTGACTAACCCCCCCCCCCCCGGCTTCCTGCTTTGCCCACTTTTTTTATATCTGGGCGGGGGGCAAGTGGGTGACCATGCCAGCAAGGCAGTGGAGGAGAGGAAGGGCAAGGAAGGCCACTGTTGCTGCCTGGCAGCCCTTTCTGGGTCTGGCTGGATGTCAGGCAGCCATCCTGGGAGGGCAGGCAAGTGAGGCAGCCAGAGGCAAAGGAGGGAGAGTGAGGCAGGCAGTTGATGGCAGCCCTTTCTGAGTCTGGCTGGGTGGCAGCCAGGCAGTCAAATGAGGCAGCGGGAGAGAAGAGGGAGGAAAGTAGGACAGGTCAGGCTGCCACTGCCATCCCCTCCTGCAAGCCCTTTCAGGGCAACCACACCAGGCGACAGCACCAACCCTAGTGATGCCACTGGGTAATACCTTTATTGGAACCAGCCAAAATGCATTGATGAAAGTATGTGAACTTTCAAATTCCACAGAACTCTTTGTTAGGTTAGACTGGAGGTGAGTAAAGTGTTGCCCATTGGCCACATGCAACCCATCATGCCTCCATTAGATCCCACACACTCCGCTTCTAGGAGGAAAAAATAACAAAAACATACCCCCCAGAAGCCTTGGGGGCTTGTCATTTCAAGGCTATTTTTCACCCCGCACATTAAGGTGCTCTGGGAAGAATTTGCTTCAACCTAAAAAATCCAGACTGACCATGGGAACCCAGAGGGCCTTCTCAACCTCCACTCCAAGGCTGTAGAACAACCTACTAGAGGAGATCCACCACATTACTACTCTGTTAAGATGGATCTCTTCCGGCAGGCCCTTCCAGATTAGCCTTCTCTCCATGAGTATGGATGCCTCCATCTGTCTGTCTTGTCTTGTAAACATAAATTTTCACCTTAACTGTTTCCTACCCTTATTTTTAGCTGTCCCTTCTGTTATAATTTTTAAAGCTTGTATTGTAATATATTTTATATTGTTTGTTTTTATGATTGGGATGGGGGGGATGGGAAGGGGGTTATTTTTAAATTTTAATTGATATTGATGTGTATTGTTTTTATTGTTTTTTCTGATCTTGTAGCCTGCCTTGATTCCCCATGAAAAGGCAGACTATAAATAATATTATTATTATTATTATTATTATTATTATTATTATTATTTCTCTTCCATTCTGTCAGTCCTGAAATATTATTTTTTGTTGGAAGTGATGACAAGATTAAGACTGCAGGTTAGTGCCAGAATATGACAAACTACCCTAAAGGTTGCTACTGAAGTCCTACATCCACTTACTTGGAAGTAGGCCTGGTTGAAGTGAGCAGGATTTACTTCTGAGAGGATGTGTATAGGTGAACCCTCACTTGCACCCTTGGACCTGTGTAAGAAGAAGAACACTATAAATATAAATACATCTCGCTGTAGTTAGGTATAGTTCCCCTTTTCACCAGTTGTGGTGATACACTGGCTAACCCCTCAGTGTCGGCAGCTTCATAAACACAAACCAGAGGAATTACATTCAAAGAATGTAATGCTGTAAACCAGGGGCGAAAACCTCTAGATGTTGCTGGACTATAAATCCCTTTAGTCCCAACCAACATGGACAAATGGGTGCTGGAGTTAGGGTTGTCACATTCCAGCTGTCTGTTCACATCTGTTTGTTTATTTTACCTATTATAGAAAATATAATTATCCATGATATTAATTTGCATTTTAATCATGCAAATTTAACATGTTAATTGTTGGATTTTTTTTACCACTGTGTTTCAGGGTTGATAATATCTGTATGGTTTTTAGTGCTAGACTTGGAACAGAGGGATCCAAGTTCAAATCCCTGTTTAGTATTAAATGCTACTAAATAATAGATATATCTAATTTTGAAAGGAGAGGAGGTGATGGTGATGGTGATGATGATGATGATGATGACAATGACGACATTGTCCTTCTAAACCTGATTCTATAAACAACCACAACAACAGACCATCCAGGTAATAGAAGCCAACAGGCAATCCTATCTATGTATGTAGTACATCCACATCTGGACAATTTTCCCTTCACCTTTTGATGACAGTATAGGAACAAACATGCTATACTGGTCTGAATGTTGGACTATGACTTTGGATACCAGCGTTTAAATCCCCACTGGAGCATGGAAACCCACTGGGTGACCTTGGGCAAGTCACTATCTCAGTCTCAGAGGAAGGCAACAGCAAAAACCCTCTGAAGAAACTTGCCAGGAAAACCCTGTGATAGGAAACAACTTGAAGGCACACAGCCCAGAACATGCACACTTGACAGGAGCCTCATTTATTGTTAAAACACATGATGTTTTGCAACATAAGCTCTTTCTTTCTTTCTTTCTTTCTTTCTTTCCTTCCTTCCTTCCTTCCTTCCTTCTTTCTGAATCTTGAGCAATTGCTTGTAGCAACCTGTGCTTATAGAGAAACTCTAGGAAAGGAGACTTATTGCTGGAAGCTAGTTGCATAAGGCCTGCCCACATGCCCTTAACATTCATCCATAGCAATTATTACTTATGATGAGTCCAGTGTTGAGTGCATCTGCTTCACTCGCCACATGAGACTTGTTACATAGTCTGCCACACAAAGAAGTCAAGCTGCTTTGTTCTTCTTACTGCTGCTGCAGTCTTTGTCTCAAGAGGCAGTATTGCACAAATCTCAGAGTCTCAGGTGTGTTAAGCCATGGTAGCCCTGTTTTCATTTTAGCAGTTCCCTCTGGTCTCTTTCATATGCCCACCTTTCAACAGTGGAAGATTAGCCTCCTTTTGCACACAGCAACATTGAATTTCTCATGCCAGCTCTGTGCTCAGTCAAAGGTTGTGTCATTTGGGGTTTGTTGAAAGATCTAAATTAGAGAAGACAATGGTGTATCTGAAATACCACCCAATCACTTATAAAAAGGGGAGTTTCATTTTTAGATGCCAGTGGCACATTTTTGTGCACTGAAGAAGAGTAAGCCCTTTTCATGGCTTACTTCCATTCAGTCTTTGCCCAGTGCAAGTCTTTTTTTCTGAGCTAGACTGAGAGCAAATGCTAGAAGCAGGGGTAAGCAGTGAGTGTGGAAAGGTTTTGGTCTTCTCATCTGTGTATTCCTTTAGTTATAAAAATGAGAGTCCACTCTGAGTTTAGAGAGATCTATTGCCATCATGTCTAGCTTTGCCTTAAGCTGCATTTTAGAAAACCTGCAATGCATATCTGTTCAAAATTTCACAGATGAAAACTGGAACACATAGAATCATTGAGTTGAAAGAGATCAGAAGGGCCATCCAGCCCAATCCAATGTGGCCGAATAACACCAGTGTAGTCAGGATGACAAAGTGATTAATGAGGGGAAAGGTGCAATCTGAGAGAGACTGCAGCAGTTTGCCTTTGCTTAACCTACCAGGAATGCAAGATTCTTCTCCCTCCTCTTCTTTCCTTTGCCTCCACCTTAACTGAGTACAAAGAGAGCCAGTGTGGTGTAGTGGTTTGAGTGTTAGACTACAACTCTGGAGAATCCCTGCTGGGCCATATATATCCACTGGGTGATCTTGGCCAGATCCCATAATCTCAGCCACAGATGAAGGGCAGATGCAACTCCCCTCTGAACATTTCTTGCCAAGAAAGCCCCATGATATGTGAGCTTTAGGGCCACCATAAGTAAGAAACAACTTGAAGGCACACAACAACCACAGAGTACAAACTAGTTTTGCTCTTTGAACTTAATTGGCAGTAACTGAAGTAAGCTGAGAACAAATTGGGGGATGAGAAGAGGAGTGAAAAATTGGGACATTTAAAAAACAGCTGAAAAAGTGGGAATACAAAGGATTGCTGCCTCTGACCAACTGGGACAGTTGGAGGGTATGATAATACTTTGTTCATCATCTAAGGCCCTGTTCCGGATGGAGGCCCCAGTCTTCCAAGGTTCAAAAAGGATATAGGACATCCTTCTTTGTTGAGATTCCTGAAATCCCCAGCAGGTTTTGGCTGCAGGCATTTGTCACAAACCTGCTTGCTCAAGATGGAATTAAGATGGAAAACCATTTTCTCCTTGTCTCAAAGTATTAAGACTGTTTTCTGTGTCTCCACTTCAGTTTGTCAGATTTTCACATTGCTGTTTGACAGGATTTTGGAATTTTCTGGGGTTTATAGTGGTATTTTCTGTTACTTGCTGATTGTGGGTTGGCTCTTCTTGTTATTGGTGTTGTTGTGTCTTTTCTTGACAAGTTTGCCATTCTCTGAAGCTGGAGGAATGTGGGTTCAGTGAGTTTTCATAGCCAAGTGGGGATTCGAATCCTGGTCTCCCAGAGACCAAGACCAATAGTCAAATCACCAGTGGTGTCCCTGTGGTTGGAGTCACCCATGGGAGGGGAGCGGGGAGGCAGCTGGGGGGGAGCGGACTGCCATGCTGCCCTCCCCCCTTTGCATTGCTTGCCTGTCCTCACAGCTGGCCTGCTGCATCCTGGCAAGACTGCTGCTAGGGGGATGTGCTGCAGCCTCTAGACAGCAGTTTGGGGTCTGGTGCAGCTGCTCAGGGAAGCAGCTGCTCTGGACCCCAAATTAAAGCCACCTCCCTGTGCTGTGGCCTCCCGATCACCCTTTGGGATCTGGAATGGCTGCTCAAGAGAGCAGCCATGCTGGACCCCAAACAAAAGACACCCTCCCCCAAGCAGAACTGCAGTCTCTGGAGAGCCATTTGGGGGTCTAGCATTGCTGCTGGGCAAGCAAGAAAAGGATATGATGCCCTTTCTCATTTGCCACCAGGTGTACCACCACCATCCCAGTGTCACCTGGTGCGGTTAACACACACACACCCTGCACCCCCTTGGTGATGTCACTGCAAATCACTGTACCATTCTGGCTTATACATTTGTTTATACTATGTATTTTTACTCCAAGCTTTCTGACAGTCTTGATTCTATCTATCTTAGGGACCTCCTCTTCCCGTATGAACACCCCCACACCGCACACTTCGGTCCTTTGGGAGGAATCTGCTGCAGCCCATGAAGACCAGGCTGATACAGACCTCCCAGAGGGCCTTTTCAGCTATCGCCCCCAAACTGTGGAATGGAATGGCCTGCTGGATGAGATGTGTCTACTGACATCCCTTGATTGCTTTTAAAAAGCTTTAAAGACGCATCTCTTCTGACAGGCCTTCCGAGAAGCTTCCTAACTTCCCGGCTCCAAAACTAGAAATCTTGCTGACTATATCTTCCCTTCCCTAACATTATGTCCCCGAGCCTTGGCCATGATGTTCAAGGAATTGTTGTTTTTTTGATGTATAGTATTGTATAACTTTTATCTTTTCGCTGGTTTTAACTATTGCTTAGTTTAATTCAGTTTTAAGGGGTGGGAGGTTGGGTAGTGGGTGACTGGATTGTTTTTAGTTTGTGTATTTTATTCCTGTTGTACTCCGCTCCGATTGTTGAAACAGAGGAGCAGATTATAAATTGTTGTTGTTGTTGTTGTTGTTGTTGTTGTTATATTCATGGGGGGGGGGACCCAGCAGGATGTGGGGTATTATTTTTTTTAAAAAAATGATGCTAACTAATTGACCATACCAAAATAAAGTAATTTGCAACCATCTTTGACTAGCTTCATGTGTACGTGTCTTCTTTCTTCATACTGTATTTGGTATAAGAAAGATATGAAGCAAAGAAAGATATGGGAGAAGTTTGGTCCAGATCTTTTTTGTAAATGATCCCAATCATTGATCGGGAATCCAAACATTTCTCTAGACTGAAAGCCTATTGTAGAATATTTTGAGTTAAACTTTTGCAAGTTGTGTTTATTAACAATCATGCTAAATAGTGAGTGTGCTGTCTTCAAGGAACTTCCTAGAACAAAATTTCACAAGCCTTTCCCCAAGAGCTTTGTTTCCTTTGCACATAACTATAAAGCACTACATCATTTTCTGACACATTTCCCTTTAAGTCTGTGTATTTTGTCCCTGGCCTTCAATCAATGCCAAACCATTTTTCAGACTGGAGGACAGAAAAGAAACCAGAGTAATGGCATTGATGTGCCGTATGATTATGCCTTGATCCCTTGCACAGTAATTTAAAATACAGATCCAAAGACTAAGCTGAAACTCTAGAGCCTTGGAAGAGAGGAGACAGTGTCCTGCATACACAATCGTAAGAGTCTATTTTAAACATTTAAATGCTATGCAGCTCACAGAGCCTTGGTCTGCTTTTAGAGATTGTCACCAATTTTCCAAAATAAAAATAAAAATTCAGAAAGGGACTGGAGAATTCATTTAGATGGAATGTGTCTTCATTTTTTATCTACTTCCTCTCATGATAAGGAAAAACAATGGATGAAGTTTACTTTCCTTCAGAGCGAAGTATTATTTTTATTTCAAGATGTAGCAAGCAATGCGGCATTCAGCCTTCCCTGTCAGAGAACAATGGTACCCCACCAAACTAAATTCCAGAATTCCATAACATTGAACCATGGGAAGTTAAAATGGTATCAAACTGCATAATTTCTGCAGTGTGGCAGCAGCCCAAATGGGCATTTCTGCATCTTCCCAGGGTCCTTTCACACTACAGTTATTATAGCACTATGACTCCACTTTAACTGCCATGGTCCCATTCTGTGGAATACTGGAATCTGCAGTTTAGGGATGGGTATTTAGAATTCTTAGCCAGAGAGCTCTAGTGCCCCCTCAAACATCAAACCATAGGATTCCAGAGGACAGAACCATAGCAGCTAAAAGTGGGATCCTACTGTTATAAATGACTAGTTTAGTTTTCTGGATGGACATTGGAATAGATAAGGCAGTTCTTTGGCCAAAACTGTGATGGGCAGAAGCACTTTGTGGCTTGTTGTTATTAGTGGGACTGGGATCTGCCACAAAGTGCTGCAGGGTAGTATGTGCCTGTCCATTTTTCCGAGTCAGTTGTGTTTTCTTCCAGAATATTTCATTCCACTCTCCACCTTCCCCTTCAGCAGTTTGGCTGATGAGCATGCCCCTTGTCCATGGATGATTCCAGGAATAGAAAGGTTAAACAATGTAGATGCACAAATCCTGTTAGCTATTGCTCTCCTAATATTATACAAGCAAGCAAATGTTGTTGTTGTGCGCCCTCAAGTCATTTCTGAATTATGAAGACCTTAAGGCAAACCTGTCGCAGGGGTTTCTGGGGATGAGAGAAATGTGACCTGTCCAAGGTCACACAGTAGGTTTCCATGGCAGAGGAGGGAATCAAACCTGGTCTCCAGAGTCTAGTCCAATACTCAAACCACTACAATACATTAGCAGATATAAACCAAGTATAACACACAGAGATCACAGAATTCATCATTGTATTTTCTTTACTATAGGGCAGGGCTGCTGAGAGATGTAATCCAACAACTTCATGCAGATGATAACAATGGGGCAAAATAGATGGGTGGAAAAAGTGGCTTGAAACTGCTTTTTCTGAAGCCATATTGAAACCCCACCAACTGCACCGCCGGTTCCCAAGGCAGCTGGAGTGCTCATGTCATGACCCCATGACATGGCTTCAAACCAGGAAGAAGTGGGGAAAAAGCTGCTTCTTTTTGAAATGGCTTTTCTCTGCATAAGGCACCTAGAGGGCACTTTCCTGCTGGCTTCAAGGCATGTGTCATCTAAATGCCATGCCTTCAAGCCAGCCTGAAAGCACCTCTTTTTGCCTGTCTGTTTAGCCCCATAGATAGGTGCACCCAAAGCCAAGCATATTGGTGGTTAAAATACCAAAAATGGTCTGTCTGGAATTGTACTCCTTCTCCTTCTGTAAAAAGGTCTGACCTAAAAGGAATATTCTGTGGCATAATCTGCTGGTCGAGCGATGCAATGGCTTCAAAATCTAATCATCCAGTTTCATCCCATGTAGTGGTGGCCTGGAGAAAGTGTGTTTGTTTATTAAGCTATTTATGTCTATAGCATGAGATCTAGGGCAGTGTACAAGTAAAATCAATTTAATTCATTTTTTAAAAATCAAAATTTAGAACAATAAAAATATTTTTACACAGGCTGACTTAAAGAGGTATAACTTCTTCTTGTTGTTCTTTTTAAAAAAAAATAAGTTAAAGCAGCTCAAAAGGGTCAAAAATGTTTAGAACCCTGTAGCTATACATGTTGGACAACACTGTTTAGGACACTAATTAGGACTCGAGAATTATAAGAAAAAGTCACATTTTAGCTTGGTAGCAGAAAGGGAGCAAGACTTCAGTGCCAACTGGGCATTCTACAAACAGGGCACCAAAGCAGAAAAAGTTTGATCCCACAGCCACTTATAATGTATTGCTGTCACTAGTGGATAGGCAGAGGAGGGCTCCTGTCCTGAAGTTTAGAAGCAAACATGCTGCAGATTGGGATAAAATCTTGAAAGCATGATGGAAAAGATGTCAAAAGTACCTCTAGTCAATACAACAGTGGTGTGTATATGGGGGGGAGGGGAGGAGGAGGATAATATAGAACTCCCCTACAAAAACAACTAGGAGAGTGATTTTTTTTTCCTCAGTATGACCAGATTGTTCTTTTCAGAAGTCCATCCAAAGGAACATAAGCCACTCATGCAACAAATAATTGCTGTATTAATACTCTGCCATTATTACAAGCTATTATACTGTGTTCTATGACATAATTGTGCTGGGATCATTTGCTGGGTACAAAAAGGCCTTGAATTACGGTACTCAAGAAGACTAAGAGAACTGGATGGAACCAGACTGTGACTCTCAAGGCTGCTACTACAAGGTCTGGAAGGAACGAGACTGTGACTCTCAAGGCTGCTGCTACAAGGTTTTGGCAAGACTTCTGAAAAGAACAACCTTGTTATACTAAGTTGTCAAGATTAAGGAGCCTATCCCAAAGGCATAACTAAGGCTGCTATTCATTTGTGGCATGTGTATCATGCCCTTCTTCAAAAAAAATCAGAATGGAGCATGTTAGAGCCCCTGTGAAGCGAGGCAGAAGAATGAGTTGCAAATGAATGCATGTAACAAAACTGCCAACAGCTGGGTCTTGCAGAAGAAATGGTATGGAGACTTTTATAAAATGTAGAAGAGTGGTGGTGTGTATATGTCAATTTAATCCTCCCCTTTCAAGGCCAGTTCAATGTATTGTGTTACCTGAGGTGAAGGATAAGATGGTTCTCCTCTTCACATTAGAGTGGAGAATGGGGTCAAGACACTTTGTTTTGTAGAACTGCATGCCCAGGGGAAGCAGGAATGGTATCAGAACCGGCTGGTGGTCCCTCCTCCTTTTATCTGTTCCATCCTCTTTGCTGCACCGAGGGAAAAGCAACCGAAATAAACTGCATCTGCCTTTGACTGCTATCAAGGAAAAAGGAAATAGTGGTAAGTTGCTGCCAGTATAAGCCATATACCAATAACTAAAGAGAAGTAGAAAAATGAAAACAAGATTGAAGCAAAGTTGTTGTTGCGTGCCTTCAAGTCATTTCCAACATATGGTGATCCTAAGTCAAATCTATTACAGGGTTTTCTTGGCAAGATTTGTTCAGAGGGGATGTTGCCATTGCCTTTGCCTTCCTCCATGGCTGAGAGTGTATACCTTGCCTAAGGTTTCCATGGTTGAGTGAAGATTTGAACCTTGGTCTCCAGAGTCCCAGTCTAATGCTCAAACCATTACACCACACTGGCTCTCTGAAGCAAAGTAGGCAACATGAAAACTGTTGCTAATGTACAGCACTAAAACTACAAAATGATGGAAACCACTATACAACCCTTTACCATTCCTCTCTCATTCCCCTAGATTTCAAGTATGTTACCAGTACTTGTCTGTGTCAGGTATGGCCAGAGGTTTGTACAAAACTTGAACAGAAGCAGACCAATGAGACAATGGGGCAAGGAAGGGGCATGGCTTCCAAGCCAGTGTGGATGGGTTGTTGTGATGTGGAACATAGCAGAATCATAAGAAAAGGCAGTGTGGATGTAGCAGCTGGATAAAAGTAATACAGGGATCCAGTTATTACTGGCACCATAGACAGTGGTTAGGAAACTCTGCTCTGAAATGGAAATAGATGAAGCAAGACAGCACATGATGGATTTTCGCTGATATTCTTAAAATCAGATTGCTTCCATCTGCCTCCCACAGTCATTCTTCATAGAGCACAGAATAACGTCTTAAGTAACTATCCTAGCTTGGCAGATTTCTTATGAAAAAAACTGATAAATCTAGGCATAATCTAGCAAGATTAAGGATGCTATATGATACATACATACGCTGGTACAACTTGCTAGGTGCAAGTTTATTTTTCAGTGCTGTGAGGAAACCCTGTATTTCTTCTCATGGGGAACAAAATAGATGCATTTTATTAATACTGTACAGAAAAATCAAGTAGGAGATGTTAATGCTGATAAAATGAGCCAACAGCTCAGTTGGTGGCCATGGCAATGGAAACATCTGGGACCTAGTTCATGAGAGATATATTGAGGACAGGGAAATGAAAGTTCAACACAGGCTCAGGAGGCCGTCAGAGAACATAACACCAACACCAAGGAGCCTAGAGGCTTTGTGTCATTATATATTATAGAATAAGTCAAAAACAATTTGAAGGCACACAACAACATTAAATATTACCAGCCCAAACATCTGCTGGAATAAATCAATGGCCTGGGATTGGCAGGGCATGGTGATACAATGTTACTACTGTTATTTGCAGGGTCAATTTCAGAAGTTATTCTGGAAGATTTCTGCTCAACTCCATGTCTTTTGAGTTTTGTCTCCATGACTTCACATCTGGGTAAAGTCATCTGTGATCTGGAGTCAGTTTGCACCAACATAGTGATGACACCCAGTTCTTGTACGACATCTGAATTCAGGTGAGGTTGGGTATATAATAATAATAATAATAAAAGTTTATTTGTAGACTGCCCTTCCTGCGATCAGGGCGGTGTACATCATAGTTAAAACATTACAACAAACAAAATTAAGAAGAGAAAAAGTATAACATTATCTACCCAATGCAATTACAATGGTAACGTTCCGATGGCTTATCACGAGAGTAATAACATGGTCAAGGATAAGCCTGGGTGAATAGGAATGTGAAACTGTTGTCTGATTTGGTAATAGGCTGAATGAGACCCAATAATCTGAAGGTGAATCCTGAAAAGACAGAGATGGAGGGCCTTGCTGGTTCCTCTGGAGTTTATCACATGAGAGGAATTTCTCTCAATTGCGAACAGAGCCAATTCACAATTACATGAATTCGCTAGTTTAGCAAATTTATTTGAAATCTGATTGCATTTGGAATGCATTCAGGATGACTTCCCATTTCCCGAAAATGACCACCCATTGCCCGAAATTGTGTGAGATACTATAATACGCAATTACGTAAAACCCCATGATTGCGTTCGGAATGACTTCACATTGCCCGAAATTGTGTGAAATACACTCATTCACAATAATGTGAAACCCCTTGATTGCGTTCGGATTGCCATTGCATTATACCCCCAAATTCTGTCGTATGATAAACTCCCCTGAGCCAGAGAATTTGGTTATCATATATTCAGAGCTTGTGTTCCACTAGAAAGAGCAAGTCTGCAGCATGGGGAATAATTCAATGTTGTTGGTATAAACTTGTGACCTCAGTCCATTAGGATATCTTTTTATCAACCTCCACTGGTTCTCCAGTTTACAGCTAGCTAGCTAAGTTCTCTGACAATCTCAGGGTATGATTATTGCACTGCACTATATCTGGGCTGCCCTTGAAAATGATTCAGCATTTTCAACTAGCAGAAACTTTTGGCTGTAAGAATTCTGGCTGGTAACATTGCCCTCTTACACAAATCCTGGGGAGGGAAATCATTGCAAGCTTAACCCTCTCCATCCCTGTAGAGGTTTTAGCATGCACACTTTTGATCAAAGCCTGTAACATAAAGAGAGCAATCCAGTCCTGCGAGGAATAGTGTCTTGGGTGCTTCATTAGGCAGCCAATTCCCAACCTGCAATTACAAAACATAATGAGAAAGGGATCTAAATTAAACAAGAAGCCAAGTAAACAACTGAAGTAGCTTCTTTTCTGTTGTTGTTTATTTATTTAGGGGATTTATATCCCACCTTGCTCTCAAAATAGGATTGTTGTGTGCCCTCAGACTCATAGTGAACCTAAGACAAACCTATCACTGGGTTTTCTGGGGCTGAGAGTGTGTGACTCATCCAAGGCCACCTGGTGCATTTCTATGGTTACCCAGCTTATAGTCAGTAGCCACAAGGGTTGCATCTGTGCTGCAGAAATAAGCCAGTCTGACCCTTCTGTAACTGCCATGGCTCAATGCTGTGGATTTCTGGGAACTGTAGTTTTGTGAAACATTTAGCTTCTCTGTCAGAGCAGTGGTGCCAAAACAAACTACAATTCCCAGGATTTGACAGAACTGAACCATGGCAGTTAAAGTGGTGTCACTGGATTATTTCTGCAGTGCAGATACAGCCAAAGCCAGACTCTCTGATATAACATGGTGGAACATGCTTTGGTCCTTACCAAGCAGAGTATGTTAACTAAGAGATGCACTTATATATTGTATATATTGAAATGCATATAGGAAATGAGCTCCAATGAGGAAGAAAAATGGAAGATGTCTCAAGAAGCCAGGATGGATGACTAAGGAACTTTCAAATGAGCTAAGTTTTAAACGGAACATGTATAAGAAATGGAAAAATGGAGAAATCACGAAAGAGGAATTTAAACAAATAGCCAGCACATGTAGGGGTAAAGTCAGAAAAGCTAAAGCGCAGAATGAACTCAGGCTTGCTAGAGAGGTTAAGAACAATAAAAAGGGCTTTTTTGGATATGTCCGCAGCAAAAGGAAGAAGAAGGAAACAGTAGGGCCACTGCGTGCAGAAGATGGCAAAATGCTAACAGGGGACAGAGAAAAGGCAGAATTACTCAACACCTTCTTTGCTTCAGTCTTCTCAGAAAAGGCAAAAGGTGCTCAACCGAAGGATAATGGAGCAGAAGACAGAATAGGGGAATTTCAGCACAGAATAAGTAAAGAGATAGTACAGGAATACTTGGTTAACCTAAATGAATATAAATCTCCAGGACCAGATGAACTACATCCTAGAGTATTAAAAGAACTAGCAAATGTAATATCAGAGCCATTGGCAATAATCTTTGAGAACTCCTGGAGAACAGGAGAAGTCCCAGAAGACTGGAGGAGGGCAAACGTTGTCCCCATCTTCAAAAAGGGAAAAAAAGAGGATCCCAACAATTATCGTCCAGTTAGTCTGACATCAATTCCAGGAAAGGTGCTAGAGCAGATCATTAAGCAGAGAGTCTGCGAACATTTAGAAGCCAATGCCATAATCACAAAAAGCCAACATGGGTTTCAGAAAAAGAAGTCATGCCAAACGAACCTGATCTCTTTTTTTGATAAAATTACCAGCTTGGTAGATGAAGGGAATGCTGTGGATATAGTATACCTCGATTTCAGTAAGGCCTTTGACAAGGTTCCCCATGACATTCTTGCAAACAAGCTTGCAAAATGTGGGCTAGACAAGTTAACTGTTACATGGATTTGTAATTGGTTGAGTGGCCGAACTCAAAGGGTGCTCAACAATGGCTCCTTTTCATCCTGGAGAGAAGTGACCAGTGGGGTGCCACAGGGTTCTGTCCTGGGCCCAGTGCTATTCAACATCTTTATTAACGATTTGGATGACAGAATTGGGGGCATACTTATCAAATTTGCAGATGACACTAAACTGGGAGGAGTAGCTAATACCCCAGAGGATAGGATCAAAATTCAAAATGACCTGAATAGACTAGAAAGCTGGGCCAGTGCTAACAAAATGAAATTCAATACGGAGAAATGTAAGGTTCTGCACTTAGGGCGGAAAAATGAAATGCACAGATATAGGATGGGGGACACCTGGCTGAACGAGACCACATGTGAAAGGGATCTAGGAGTCCAAGTAGACCATAAGCTGAACATGAGTCAACAGTGTGATGCGGCAGCTAAAAAAGCCAATGCAATTTTAGGCTGCATCAATAGAAGTATAGTTTCTAGATCAAGGGAAGTTATAGTGCCACTCTATTCTGCTTTGGTCAGGCCCCACCTGGAATACTGTGTCCAGTTCTGGGCACCACATTTCAAAAAAGATGTGGAGAAACTGGAGCATGTCCAAAGGAGGGCAACTAAGATGGTGAAGGGTCTGGAAACCTTGCCCTATGAAGAACGCCTTAGGGAGCTGGGGATGTTTAGCCTGGAGAAGAGAAGGTTAAGAGGTGATATGATAGCCCTGTTTAAATATTTGAAGGGATGTCATATTGAGGAGGGAGCAAGCTTGTTTTCTGCTGCTGCAGAGACTAGAACGCGGAACAATGGATGCAAACTGCAGGAAAAGAGATTCCACCTCAACATTAGGAGGAACTTCCTGACAGTAAGGGCTGTTCGACAGTGGAACACACTCCCTCGGAGTGTGGTGGAGTCTCCTTCCTTAGGGGTCTTTAAGCAGAGGCTGGATGGCCATCTGTCAGGGATGCTTTGACTTGGAGTTCCTGCATGGCAGGGGGTTGGACTGGATGGCCCTTGTGGTCTCTTCCAACTCTATGATTCTATGATTCTATGATTCTATGATTCTATGAAATAATAGAGATGTAGAGAGGACAACTTTGTTGTTGTGAGCTCCCACCCCCCACCCCCCACAGAACAGTTCCAATATCTTAATTTAAATCATAGAATCATAGAATCACAGTTAATCTATGCATTTGGAGTAAAGAATCTGTAATGTACAAGATTCTGTAATGTCTGGCAAAAGGTTGTGCATCACAAAGAAATAGACATGCTGCTATTATAGTAGTGCATAACCTTCTAGTCTACAAAGTCACAGTCCAACACTTAAACCATGACACCACATTGGCTCTTGGTGGCATTTACAACCAATAGGAAATCAAGTGGAATCAGCACTAGCTGGGGCTTTAGAATCCAGCAACATCTGGATTGTCTGATGTTTCCCACTGATTTCAAACAAAAGCTGTTCCTAAAAGAAAAATAGAGACCCTGCAAAAGATAAGGAGGGAGAAGGAACTCGGAGGGAAATTCAAAACAGAATTTAATACTGCATAGATTCTGGATGATAGCTGAATCTGGAGATCTCGGTGCTTAGTTGGAAAGAACCAAAGTTCAAGCCATCTTTTAAAAAAAGGCGATAGATGGATGGATGCTGGCACACTTTGCAAAGAAAAGGGTGAAGAAGAGATACTCATCATCCCCTGAACAAAAGGCCCTCATATCCCACTGAAGCAAAAGGAGTCCTGAGACCTCTTTTCTCCAGATTAAAATCCAGCTGAACAATTCTTATACAGCAAGCTACATAGAGAATCCAACAGGTGCCCCTGCCCCATTGATATGCCTTATTGACCTGTGCTATCACTTCCAGTTTGTAATTTTGACGGGCCTTTTCCAAATCTGCCCATCCCACAATATTTTAATAGAGAATTAGACTTCCTGGAAGTTTCTAGAAGTACAATTCTCTATACCCTTACCCTGTCCCCAGATTTTATGATGAAATATATTGGAGGCTATTTAAAGGAAAGTTCTAGTCTTTTAAAAGACAACTGAATTTTAAAAAGACAGAGTTAAGGTCCTGCACAATCACAAACCATATAATAATAGAGTTGGAAGAGACTACAAGGGCCATCCAAAATATTCCATATTTTGGAATAAAATGCAATTACATAACTAAGCTAAACATCTGAGGGAAGAGACATGGAGAGGTTTTCTTTAGTGTGGCAGCTCTTAAACTTTCAAATTGTTCTTTGGTGGAGAATAGAGGCTCACCAACTTAGAGGAGTGCCAAGCCACTCCTAATGTCGTACTATAAGTAGCACATGGGATAGATAAGTGCCTCCATCCATCCTTAATATATGTGCAGTGGAAAAACTCCATCCTTCACACCAAGGCACATTCAGAATCAGCCCAAATCCTTGACCTTCCTAGACCTCAATTTATCATCGAGGAAAAGAACACGGCAACACTTCATGGCCACCAAAGGAACATCTTCTGCACTATGATGATGGCAAGCTAGGACATCTTCGCACAATAAAATTACCACATTGAAGTGCACCCTGACTTGTGTATTAATTTTTTTACTAGTCAATAATATATCATGTATTATAGTTCATTTCAAAAACTAAACTAAATTTAAAGAAAGAATAAACATTTGTTTTGTCTTCAAAGTACAACAGAAAACAGAAACAAAAAAGAAAAAAACAGAAGGAAAATTGAGGAATCCAGTGACCACAAATCAGCTAATGAAAGGCCGATAGGAAGGAATCAAATGATTTATAGGCCAATAGGCTAAGAAGTAGAAGTTCTGGTTTGGTTTGGTTTGTATAAGAAAGAGGCAAAGAATCCCTTTAAAGGGCTGATAGGAAGGAGATACTTCAGTAGTGCTTTGCCAGTCCACACTGAACAAGCTAACATTGCACTTGCATTAGATTTTTGAAAAATCACCAGATTGAAAGAGGACAGCACAGAAAACAACAGAAAGCAGACATTTGAGAAGAAATAGTGATGTTGCTTTTGTGTTGTTATTTTATGGAACCCATGTGATTTTTATTACTATATTTTGTTTTATGTGTTGACCTTTTAACTAACGTTGTAAACTGGCTCATTCTCTCCTCCTCCCATTCCCAGCATGCTGAAAGCATACAATATCAAATACTGTAGAGGAAATAAGTAATAAATAAAGAGACTTTTAGATAAATGGGACTTTTGCCTGCATTTTTCCCTCCGGGGCATAAATTGATTTTATTACATACTGTAGCAGACAATGCCAACTCTGTGTGGGCCTGGAATATATTTTGATTTCTGTGTGCTCACACAAATAGTTGCATAGGCTCACATACTCCTTTGAGGAGGAAAGGAGCTTCTTGTACTGGAAGCAGAGACATGACAGGCCTGGGAGTTGCTTCACTGCAGGATCCATCTCCTTGGACTGTCTTGAACAATGGAAACATTTCCCAAAATATTCTGTTGGCATGCCGAGGGGGAATGTCACCATTTTGGATAGTATCAGCAATGAGAGATGTTGGGCTTGTCTACACTGTCGGGAAACCCCATTCTCACCCCATGGTGAGTGTGATCCAGGCACATGATGTTCCTCAGGACTCACATACAAAATGAGGCTTTTCTCTGAAAATCTGGAGAAAAAGAATTGCCTTTTACCACGTATTCACCTGGAAAACCCAGATTAGCAGTGAAGACATGGCCATGTAGCCAGAAATCCTGTGCACTACAGGACACATCATCGTCATAAGATCACCCTTTTCTTCAGGATTATTCCCATCTAGCCGCAATGAATGTGGCATTACTGGGGTCACTGCAAACTGGGAAACTGTGCTACAGCTATGGGGTAAATACAAGTTTTCCTGCTGGTACAGACAAGTGCATTGTTTCAAGCCTCTCTGGTTCAAGCATTCTGCTCACCAGCACAGAGTAATACAACCAATCTGGTTAGTTTTCACAGGAAAAACAAGAGTCCCAAGAAGGAAACCATGAATTTAAAAAAGCTCTGGTTCTTTCTGGTTTTCCAAGCAGACCAGGAAGTGGAAGGCAGGAATAAAGAGACAGAAGATGTCTGTTAGGGAGCTTTAAAAAATCCCATACAGCAAATCATCACTGAAGTGTCTCATGATACTAATTATTTTTTCACCACATTTGTAGCACTGCCAGGAGTATGAGGAGCTGTTTTATGGACCTAGATGTCACTTTTCTTTTGTAATTTTTTTTAAAAAGGTAGCTATACTGGCTGATATTAAATTTCAGAACCCACTGCCAAGCCATACTGTACTTTTATTGGGAATGACTAAAATGCCAGAAAAGTGTATTTTTCAGTTATCTGAAATTCTTCATTGGGTTAGGTAATACAAAAATTGAGGTTTGGGAGCAGAAACAGGAAAGTTTTGCAATTTGTCCCAATACTGTGGAAATGAGCTATGCAATTAAAACACAGTCCCAAGATACAAACTGTAGACTGAATGCATTGCTAGAAGATGTACAAATATTTGCTTTGGTGGCGTGCAGATATAGGGTCATCTGAGTTTCTCTTGCTGTCTATATTCTTGCCTGTATTTCTTCTGTAAGTGGGGTATCTTGGGTTAATGGCCATCCATCTTCTATTACATATATAAATAAATGTACAGGATGCATTTTGGCTTTGTGAATCACATCATAATTCACAGAACTACAGCCATACGAGCACTGGAGTCCTTCGTGCTCTCTAGAGGTTTAGAGGGGTTTTTCTCAGAATGACCATACTTGTAATGCCCTGCCTACCATTTCACAAGAGTGCATAATGTTCAGTAATATCTGTAGAGTAAGAGGCAACAGAGTTTAGGTGTCATATAAAGGCAGCTTGTTATCTCTTAGCTTTTTATTAATACTGATGGAAGAAGGCACTTGTGGCATTTCAGATATACTTCAGTTAATGTAGTGGATGTGTTCCTAAGCATTAGTTCTTAAACAGAAAATTTGGTACCACAGGCAGAAATAACATGGAAATAAACAGGGATAGGTTCCTACACCACAGAAAAGAAGATCAATACAACATGTTTCAGCAAACATTTTATCCAAAACAGGTATGTGAAATGAAAGACCCAGGTCATGTAGGCCTTGTATAAATAAACAGAATATTCTGAACCTTCTAGAGATCACTTGAAAGTTTCCTCTAAAATACATCCAGGGATGTGGATATGTGAAGCTGGTGAAGCCTTCAGATTTCTTATGATTTCCATTTTGGTGGGCAAACTTAGAGAGCTAAGCTTTTTTAACCTGCTGGAGGTAGCTGGTGAAGCAGACTTATCTGCTTTCCCCTTTTTTCTCTTTTTTGTTGTTCATGTAGGCACTCTGGACTCTGGAGCTACCTGCTGTTTACCTTGCCTATTGTAGGCAGGCACACACAGTTACAATACAACCAGCTAAAGCAGAAACCCATTCTTTTCCAGCTCAAGTTTTCTTTCATTGTTTACAGCAGACATGCTACTGGCTGTGAGCTACACTTTCTCCACCCCCAGTGGACTGTTCTCTTTAGGAATATCTAGGTCATTCAGTGCGACTTTTGGTTAAAGTTGACCTTAGAGTTGTGCTGGAAGGCCTAGATATTCCTAGAGAGAACATATTAATAAAATCTATGAATAATCAAATCTGCAAAAGTCAAACCCGAAAATGTGGAGAAACGAGTGTATAAGTTGACTGTCCAATATCCGTAATTCCAAAATACTCCAAAACCAAAACTTTTTTCATGGGTGGCTGAGCTAGTGATATCTTTGCTTTCTGATGGTTCAGTGTACACAAACTTTGTTTCATGCACAAAATTATTGAAAATTTTGTATAAAATTACCTTCATGCTATATGAATGAGGTGCATACAAAATATAAACGAATTTTGTGTTTAGATTTGGGTCCCATCTCCAAGATATCTCTTTATGTCACTATTCCAGAATTTTAAAAAAAACCACAAAACAAAAACAAATCCCAAATCCATCAGGTCCCAAGCATTTCAGATAAGGGAGATTCAACCTGTCTTGCCTGGAGGAAGGGGTGGGGGCTTCTGCTATTTGATTAGACTTCTGATCATTTTTGTTTAAGTAAAATACTTTTTTACTTTTACTTTTGTTTCAGTAAAATACTTTAAAACTATGTGTTACCCTGCCAAACTCCCTTCTGCAGGGAAGTACCTATTTCTCAGATTATTTTTTTCTTTACTAAAAATACGTTGCCTGGGCAGCAGCATGCGAGGGCTCAGCCACACTTCAGTTGTCTGGGACATACTTTCAATAATCCTGAAAGAAGGTGCTTTCAGGGCTTATAATGTTGCTTGTTCAACATCCTGCTGTGCTGCAGCTTACTCAATTAATGAGTTCTTCATAAGAGAGGAAGGAAAGGGAGGGGACTCTGCCCTTTCCCAAGATCAGTTAAGTTCCCCTTACACATAACAGTCCCAATATACTATTCAATAGTGTTTGTTTTCAGCTTAGGTGTGACCTACATAATGTCAATGAAACACAGCTGGGGCTTTTTTTCCCCTGCCCTGAGGCAGATAAGAAAAATACTGCCGTTATTTCCTTTTTCACTATTCCGAGAACAATCAAAATTATCCATTTTCCTCTCTCCTAGGAGTCCCACTGTGTGTAGTCTGTAAATCGCTCCCCTGGATATCAGTGGGTCTGCTGACCCCTTTGAGGGAAAAGGACGAGGGCTCTCTGTCTTTGCTTTTAAAATAAAAGGAGGCAAAAACTGGTTCAGGAACTCTCCAGCTGTGCTTTCACTCACTTTCAGAAGTTACAAATACTTGTCCATAGTAACTGCCCATGTCATGTGCATGCATATGGTTGCAGGTTCTGGCAGTAATCATAGGGACCTACTTAGCTGTCCCCACAGTTGGCTGTTCCAGCTGTGCTCAGTTAGTCAAGTTCAATAATGACTTTGTCTTCCATCACCATGGCATTTTACCACCATATCATGGCCTCATTCCCACTGATAGATAAATCGGTGTGCGATCCAAATTGATGGATCGATCCAACATCGGAACAAGGTTTACACTACACTTGCCTCAATCACATTTTCTGTCATTTACTGGCATCAAAATAACCCAGAGAATCGATTCAAAATGATTCAATTCCAGCCAGCTGAAGGGGAAATTTGAATCGATTCCAATCCACTTGTGGTTCCCACTTGCGCAGAATTGAGTTATTGAAAAAGAAGCTGAAAAAATCAGCATCAAAAAGATGTGGATTAAATGGGTCAGGAGCATGCCTCCCTCCCTCTCAGAATCACTTCAGCGATTCAGATTAAGTGGGAACCAGGGTCGTTTGAACTGGTTCGAACTGAATTGTGATCCAGTTAAAAGGTAGTAGGAATGAGGCCCATGTAAGAAAAAAGGCAGAAGGAAGAAAAGCATCAAAGCAGAAGCAGAATCTTCTCTGACTAGCTCCATAAGAGACCAACTGGGAAGGGGATGTGTGGTTGTTGATCTCGAGTTGACCCCAATTCATGATTTTCTTTTTATCCACTTTCTTCACTGTCCAGTTCTTGCATCTGTACATGGTGATGAGGAATATAATTGCTTGTATGATTCTAGCTTTAGTGTTCAAATGTATAACTTTACACTTTAGGATCTTTTCTACTTCCTTCATAGCTGTCTTCCCATTACTACTCATCTTCTGATTTCATAACTGCAGTCTCTGATCTGATCAGTGTTTGATCCAAGGGTACAGGCACTCTTTCATTATTTTGATTTCCTCATTGTCCAGGTTGAATGTATATAGTAAACCTGCCTTGCACTTTGTTCTTTGACTTTTATTAGTACTGTAATTGTTCCAAGTCTGTAATTTTTCTACTAGTACTACAGTATTGTGCCATCCACATACTTTAGATTATTACTATTCCTTCCTCCCATCTTCAGTCCCTTTTTCTGAATCTAAGCCTGCTCTTCACAGGATATTTTCTGCATTCAAATTGAGCACATAGGGTGATAAAATGAAGCCTTGCGTGACCCCTTTGCCAATTTGGAACTGTTCTGTTTCTTCATATTCTGTTCTAAGAGTAGCCTCTTGTCCTAAGTATAGATTTCTCAACAGGACTATCAAATGTATTGGCACTCTCATGTCTTCAACAGCCACACATAACTTTTTGTGATCTATGCAGTCAAAGGCTTTGCTATAGTCTATAAAGCACATGTTACTGTATTTTTTTCTTGGAATTCCTTAATATGCTCCATTAGATGTCAGAGGACTTTTTCAAACGGGGAGGAATTTCTCCCAACTCCGAATGGAGCCAATGCAGATTCATGTAAATTTGCTTGTTTAGCGAATCTACATGAACCCCTGCTCCGTTCAGAATTACTTCCCATTATCCGAAAATAACCCCCTCCTGCCCGAATTTGCATGCGAAGCTTTAATTCGCAATAACATAAAACCCATGATTGCATTCGAATTGGCTTCCCTCTTGCCCGAATTTGCGTGCGAAGAGTTAATTCGCAATAACGTAAAACCCATGATTGCATTCGAACTGACCTTAAATTATACTTCCAATTTAGCCTTGTATGAAAGAGTCCATAGTCTTCAATATGGTCCCTAGTGCCTTTTCCTTTCCTGAACCCCACTTGCATCTCTGGGATTTCCCTCCCCATGTATGATTGAAGTCTGTGTTGCACAATTTTGAGCATAATTTTGCTTGCATGGGAAATTAATGCTATGGTCCTATAGTTGCCGCATTCTTTTGTGTCTCCTTTTTTTTGTGGATGGTGATGTACATTGATCATTTCTAGTCTGTTGGCCACTGTTTTATTTTCTATATTTGTTGGCATATATTAGTTAAAACTAGAGTTGATTCTGTCTGTACATATTGTAACATGCATGTGAAATACTTGGATGAAAATCTTCAAAAAAAAGAGTAAAAATACAAATAAAATCCAAGAACTTTGGGTTTAAGTTAAAAACAAACAAAAAAGAGTAAGAGAGAATTCTATTCCCACAGAGACCTTGGCTTGAATTATGGCTCCCACTGGCTGTAAAAGCTTTGGAAGAAATGGGTAACAATGATTTTTTTTTTTTTTAGAATGTTCAAGAACAATCAGAAAGTTCAAGGAAATCTGTGTTGGACGGAGCTGGCTGTTGTCTTGGTCTTTCCCTCTATGTGTTGGGAGGCCTTGGAAGATATGCAGGCTTATCATTTCAACCTCCATGAAACTGCAGTTCTGGGAATGGAAGAGAGATCTGGGAGCAATTAAAAACCAAAACACTTCTATCTGAGCTTGTGTGAAATGCAGAGGAGGAACTAGGAGTATGTGTCAGGCCCTTCCAGCAAACCAGGGGCAAATATTTTTTACTTTCCCTTCCTTGGATTACTTCTTTGCTGTCATATTCTTCTAAAGAGGTTAAAAGTAGAAGCCTGCTGCTTGTGAGCTGGGGTGGAAAGAGGCTCTCACCCATGTGTTGGTTGTTGCTAGATGGGCTCACCTGCATCTGACAGCCTAAGACACAACCAGTGGGTGGTGGTTCTGGTTCATGGTGTGTTTGTTTGTGTTTACCTTCAGGGAACCACTTGGTGCTTTTGATGCTCTTAACACATGCTTGTCAGTCTCAGATGGCTGACAGGCAGCTTGTATAGTGCATTTCAGAAGCTATTTCTGACTCTACAATCCACACCAGACCTTTTGACAAAGCAGACTGAACTCATTTTGTTCTCTGACAAAGCTCAGCAGAGCAGAACTGATGTGGTTCTGCCCATCCCAGGTATGAAAGTAGTAAAGAAAAATCCCATCCCTGCAAATAATTTAAAAAGAAACAAACAAAAGGTTTCAGACTTTTGCAAGAAAACAAAGGTGAATAGCTCCTACTCTGACTCAGCAGAATCAGACCACTCCTGGTCAAGGAGTGCCAGAAGCAGCAACTTCCTAAAACTATTGTAACCAGATCACAGGTGAAGTCTTTGGATATTTATAGCAATCTGATTTGGTGATAGAAAATGTTTGCCTGTGCTATGTTTCCTTATTATTAGCTCCATACTTGGGCATCTATACATCTTCTTTTCTTTCTTTTCTTTTCCTTTTGGTTGTTCTTTAGTTAGAGAAATGTGCTGCCTGTATACTAAGGATGTTACTGCAGACTCCAGACAGATTCAATTAACTAACATTAATCAGTTTATTTTAAAAGCAAAAAAATAAATAAAAATAAAAAATAAAAAACATTAGGGCAGGGATGGATATGTTATAGAAGTCTTTCAGGACCAAAGGCCACATCAGTGCTGGAAAAAGTGGGGGGGGGGGGAGTCACTTGACTTTCATTTCTTAGGGGGAAGAAGAAACAAGGAGCAGAATGGCCCTCTGTCTTGTTTAATATGTCAGGGGGAGGACATGCTTCTGGAGGCCTATAGGGATAGAAACTGACCTTTAGTGTAAATTGAGGGGGATGTCTGGGAGGGCTGCAAAAACAGCTTCGAGGTGCATATGGTTTGTGGACCACTCTTTGCCCACCTCTTTCCTTGAATCTCCTTGGCATGCATGCCAGCCATTATAATTGTCATCTTTATCATCATCTTTTAGGTATGCAGGTTTTACAGCCTTGGAGTTATGGCAAGATATGAACACAGGAACAGACACGTAGTCTCTTTTATTTTTATCAAAAATTCTGGTGACATTTGTGTCATTCCTGTAGGTTTTTCCTGCTTTAAACTTGCATTACCAATCTTTGACATTTTATAATTGCCAGTGGCCCAAATATATATATATATATATATACACACATAATACTGTACATTCTGCATTTTGACATCTAATGTTAATCTCTCGTGCATTGTTTCAACATCCTGAGCTGGAAAACATTTGATCTTATTTTCATCAAGAAAATATTGCATCAGTGGACTAAAATATTCACATTAGTACATAGAAAAAACATAGAAACAAGAATAGGGATTGAATCTGTGCTGGATGGCATTAGACCTCCTCTGAAAACACAGGTTTGCAGCTTGGGTGTATTCCTGGATTCAGCCTTAAGTTCAGATGGGTTTTGGCAGTGGCTAAGAGTGCATTTTCACAATTAAAATTAGTGCTCCCAACTGTGTCTGCTCCTTGGAAGCTCTGACTTGGCCATGGTGACACAAACCTTAATTACATTCCTTCTGAGTTACTGCAACACATGTGGGATTGCCTTTGAAGCATGTTTGGAAAGTTCATCTGGTCTTAGAGTTGCAGCCAGATGGTTAACGGAGGTGGGGGGTGGGGATTGGTATAGAGAGCACAAAATTATTATTACAAAAATTACAAAATTAATATTATTTTCACCTTTTGTATGTTTTTGGCTCTGCTTGGGTTTACTTGTGCTTTGAGTCTCACTCTTGGGAGAAAACTAAAGTATCAATTCATTTATTATGGCCAATAACCAGTATAAGGTGGGATATAAATCGAATGGTTGATTGTGATTTAAATTTAATATCTTAACAAACGTGAGTTTGGTGATAGCCATTTTGAAAAGTAGCACAACTATTTAAAGCGATAGAATTTAACGATGTAGCCATGTTAGGTCTGTAGAAACAGTATGTAGAGAGATCTTGTATCACCTTTGAGACTAACTGAAAGAAATAAATTGGCAACATGAGCTTTCGTAGACTTCAGTCTGCTTCCTCAGATGTATTTGGTGGAGTGGACGCCAGGCACAAACATATATGCCATTGGTATGTGTGGATCTCAATTCAAATTACAAATTCTTTGTGTATGGAAGTGAAGTTGCAGGTCCACCAGCCACTGATACCTTTCTGAATTGCGTACACTCAGCTTGGACTTTGCTGGCTTGGATCCTGTCAGTTTAACCTTTGGACTGTCAGGACCTTGCCCTTGGAACCCAGCTAATCTGAAACATCCAGCTCCTCCAGCCATAGGAGTTCCAGGGTGGGAAACATTCCTCCCCTGATATGGTTTCCTGGGTCTAGGCCTTCTATGACGGAGATGTTGACATCCATGGAGCAGCCTCACTCTCTTCTTCTGGTGGCAGGAGCAGGAAAATGCTTTTCTTCACCAGCAGTCAAAAGGCAACTTGCAGTAGAAGCAGAATGTTCCTTTTTGCAAGTAGTGAAGAGGAAAATTCCCTGAGCTCCTTTTCCCCTTGCCATGAGGTCGAGGGCCCATCTCCCCTGTAACCTCTGATCTTCTGACTGATACTAGAATCCACTTTAATTCACTTCTACTCTGCATTCCAAAGGGAAGTCACGAACTGTATGGAAACATTCACAGGATAATATCCCATTAATATTGGAAAAATATTTGTCCAGTTAATATCGAAATCTTCTGGACATGTCCTGCAAGATTTGCTTGATTAATATAACTTCCATTTATACAGAAGGGAAATGGAGTGGCCTCTTGCTGGCTCCTATGCCAGCAGGGCATCTGTTCTGGATTTTCTTCCAACTTTAAAAGAGCTTCCAATATGCTAAACCTAGTTTGGAGATAGGTGTCAGCACCTTGGGTAGCTCTTTTCAAGTGTGAACTAAAATCTGGTGCATATTCACTGTCCTGCAGACACAGAAATAACCAGCCAACATTTTTGATATGTCAATAAAGATTAAGAAGATTACATGAGAGGGCCCCACACTGATATCATTCTTTCATTCTGCACCCTACATGTAATTAAGGTTTGTTGTAAATTCATTACCTGTTTTTCCCATGTGCAGAATAAGCAGAGGACTAGGACATGCTGAGTTTTAATGCTTCTCTTTCCAAAAGTGCCTCCTTCTCCAAACATCACATGTAGACAATTCCCTGAGAGATTCTTCCATCAAGCACAAGATAGTCACAACTTGAGATGTAAACCCAGGTGACAGTTAAGTGCCTATAACTGTACAATTACAGCCAATCTGTAAGTGTTTCAGAAGAGCAAAATCTTTTTAAAAGCCCAAAACATTACAGTGATATCTTTATAAGACCAGCCAAAAGGCACAAAAAAGTGACCATCAAAAGCTTGCCTAATGTATCTTGTGCTTTTTGTTGGCCTAATAAAGATATCACTGCAATGTGGGTTTTTTATTTTTGAGCTATTGTTGTTTTTGCTATATTTTGCTGCGTGGTCAACACGGCTGCCACTGTATATCTATCTTCAGAGCAAAGCAAATCACAAAGTAGGCCACTAGCAAAAGAGATGGATTTCACATGATAGGGCAAGAAGATTGTTAACCATAAGAAAACAATGACTAAGCCAGTGCAACAGGTTACCTGAGCAGGACAGCTTAGAAAGGATCACTTATGATGTTCTATATAATTAATTAGGCCACTGTCAAAACAAGGCCAGAAAGATGGAGGCAGTGGGAAGGATGATTAATCACCTGGACTCTGAAAGTCAAAGGAAGAATTTAGGGGATACTTACAAAGCCAGAGAATCTGTGAAATGCGTCACAGATGGATGGGGGTACTGAAGCAAAGCTGCATACCCCAATGCACTTGGAGAATATGATGTAGTTGACTGTTGGCACAACCGAGTGAGTGACTTGCTTCTCTTGACAAAAGAACAGGCAAAAGTAGGTGGTGTCAGTGTGCAAGCACAAACGATGAAAGCAATTCATCACAAGATTTCCTTGCCAAATCTGGGCTGAAGGGAAAGGGATGGAAGACAGAACACTTGTGCAATTCCCACTCGTTACAGATGGGCTTGTGCAAAAGAAGCCAACAGTTGTGCCCCAAGAGTTGTTTCCATCCCAGTCATACTGTGAAATTTGGCCATGTTTAAAAGCAGCATATCCACGTCAACATCTTCCGTCTTATCAGCTTCTGACAACAGCAAGTGAGCAGTGATGTTGGTGTGGGGACTCAAATCAAATTTCCCATCAAGCACCTCTGTGTATTGCCTTGCGACCTAATTAAATGTGTAATTAAAGAAGAAAAGGATCGTAAATGGTAAGCATATTATAAAGCCACTGGGCAGAAAACAAATGGCTAAAGCCATGTGAAACCACAATCACATGCCTGCTCCTAGATCATCTCTGAGATGTCCCTGTTGGATTTTGAGGTTTTCTGTTGTTGGCTAACTGTTTTCACTTTTATTTCTGTTTTTCTTTTGATTTCATTTTTAATTGAAGACTTTTACATTGTTATTCAGCCTCTTCTCTCTCTCCTTCTCCATGCACTTCCCACAACCATCTCTTGATCTTTGTTGATTTTTCTTTCCTGGTTTTAATTTTAAAGTGCAAGTTTTAGTAGAATGGGTGGATTTAATGAATGATGTCAGCTTCCTTGTGGTTTCTGGTTTTAAAAAAAATCACATTAGCATATGACATTAGCAGGATTGTGCAAGGCCTGGAAGAAACACTCGTAAAGCAATATTTCTTGGATCTTGATTCCTTGTTGTGCTGGTTAATAGTTCTCCAGCTGGCTTTGACTTACAGTGACCCTATGAATGACAGACCTCCAAACCACCCTGTTATTAACAGCCCTGTTAAGATCTCGCAATCTCATATATTCTGTGGTTGCCTCGATTGAATCTGTCCACCTCTAATGCAGTCTTCCCCCTTTCCAACTACCTTCTTCTTTTCCAAGCACTATCATCTTTTCTAATGAGCCATGTCATCTCATGATATGTTTAGAGTATGATAACTTCAGTTTACTAGTCATTTTGGCTTCCAGTGAGAATTCAGGCCTAATTCATTTATCTTGGTCAGCCTTATTAACCCAATTAATGTGATATTTTTTCTTCCTTTTGTGTTATTTTCCTGCTTTTGTTATAGTGTATTACATTGTATTGTATGTAACTGAGATCCCTTTTAAATGTAAATAAAAATTTATTTTAAAAAAGAAAGAAATACAACGACATGGACAATCCTGACTTTGTTATTCAATGATACATCTTTACAAGTGAGGGTCTTATCTGGTTCCATCACAGCTGCCCTTTCAAGTTCTAGTCTTCTTCTGATTTCTTGCTGCAATCTCCATTCTGATTAATGACTGATTATAGAACATCTTTTAACTGTTTCAATGACTTCGTTAAATTATCGTCATCCAGTTAAATTATGTACAACATCTATAGTCATTATTTTTGTTTTTTAAACATTCATCTATAACCTTGAATTTGTTCTTTCTTTCCTTGACTTTCCTCAATAGCCATTCTAAGTTTTTGCTATTTTCTGCTGTTAATTTTGTGTCATCAGCATATCTTAAGTTGTTCATGTTCATGTTCTTTCACCAATTTTCATACCTCCTGGTTTCATTTCAGAGTCCTTCAGGTTAAAGATCATTGGGCTTAGTAATGCAAATCTCTTCTTTACTTTGACTTTTCATTCTACAAGGATGTTCTTCAGCTTTTATTTTAGTATGATGACTGATTTAGTGTACTTCTTTAGTTTTACTTTAATATTTGCTGTTGTCAATCCCCTCTCCCCCCCCCCCCCCAAGCGTTCATCTTCCCTGAAAGACAAAGCAGACATATCAGCAGTGGTGCAGATGTCTGATAGTCAGGTCCTCCTTCAGTCCAGTGAGATTCAGAGGAGGAGGAGGAACTGGTGGAGAGGCTCCCCAGTCCCTTAGAAAGGCAAAGGTTTCAGCGTTCGGTGTAGACCATTCCCAAAGATAGATAGACTGTGTTCAAGGTATCAGAGAACACAGCTGTGAGACACACTCTTTACCAGTTCATCTCTTGATGACTTGGTGTTTGTAAGTACTGGATTTTTTACCATTAGACTGTTTAACTATAGTTGGCCCTCTGTATCCATTAATTCTGCATCCATGGATTCAAACTCCCAGGGCTTGAAAATGGTTTTTAAAAATCCAAAAAGTAAGCCTTGCTTTCTTATATAAGGGACACTATTTTACTACACCACTGTTTATAATGAGGCTTGAGCATCCACGGATTTTGGTATCAACAGGGGACCCTGAAAGCAAACAAACCCCTGTGGACACCAAACCAACTGCCAACTGCACCTTGCTACTATGACAACTTGGACACTTTCCTGATGTATAGCTTTCCTGGACCCTGGACTGTTTGACATTGGATACCTCCTGCTCCCACAGCTTCTGAACTTGGGCATCTTAAATTTGTCTTCAGTGTTGAGAGTGGCACAGATGTTAGAAGATTGTCTGTGTCACCATCTGCTCATCTTGTTTTTGCAAAGAGAATTATGCTTCTTCACCTGCTTCCAATTACAGTATGTAGGCATGGTGGGGTTGGGGGTAGTGAATGGATTCCAGGTTGGAAGTGGCAAAATAATTGATATGACAAAATAATTGATACTAGCCTGAAAAGTCAAACAAAGTAATTCAGCTATTTTGCAAAAAACTGCTTTGGGATCAGATACTAAGAATTTTTTTAGCATTGTTTCATTGTTGCAATGCTGGCAGTGTCCTCTCAGTAACTTCTTCAGTTCTGTCCTTTATAACCACAGAACTATAATTAAACCAATAACCCTTTCTGTGCACCATCTAAGTCACTGTAATTTGGTCTCAAGATAATCATATGTCACTCTAATAACAGTTGAGCAACCAAATGAAACAGAGTAGTGCCACCCACTCACAGATGCAAAATGTAGTCAGTACTTTACAACAGTGAAATAGTTGGCCATTCCCCTAATTACTGCCTTTCTAAACAATCTGCAAAATACAGGTAAATACATCAGCTGAATCATGTTTATGACTCTCTCCTATTTCTGATGTCAATGATTCAATCAAGAGTTAATTGCTGTCATCGATGTCAATCTAAATATTCAGATACATTGACAACATTTAACTCCTATCAAGTTTAATGGGTCTCTTTTTCAAACAAGAATCCAACCTGGTGAATGTTGGATTATGAGTATGGCTTCAGTCCAGTTTGCACCTGCTTTGGAGGCGTATGTCATCTAAACGCCCTGCCTTAAAAGTGGCAGGAAACCACTTTATTTTGCCTGTCTGTTTCACCCCATTGTCTGTTGTTTTGTACCTTTAAGTCATTCAAATTTATGGTGACCCTGAGGGAAAGCTACCATCTTTAAACAACAGAATTAGTTCATAGGTGGTTTGCCCTTGCCTTCCTATGAGGCTGAGTGCAACTTGCGCAAGGTCATCCTATAGGTTTCCATGGCCAAGTGGGGATTTGAACCCTGGTCTCCCAGCGACCTAGTCCAATACTCACACCACTATATCACACTGGCTCTGACATTTATTTATTAGGCTTATCACATTTTGAAAAATAAAGAAGAGAATTAGCATTTACTGACTACTTGAAACCACCAAATACTATGATGATTCTTACTTTAAATATCCCTACCATATAAGTTGAGATAATTGGTACTAGAAATATTTTTAACATTCTTTGTATTCAAATAACAACCATTTTAATTTATTATTTAGTGTATTTAATAATACCAACAACTGATCTGGTTATAAATTGAATTTTCAGTGCCTATTTAATTGTATAATAAAGCATACTCAAATCAACACAAACAATGCATTATGAAACACATGGGTATATGAAACCTATGTATTTGTAAATATAAAAACAGTTATCCCATGGTCCGTCTCTTTCAGGTGCACTTAATACTTCCTCTTGATGCTGATTTCCCAAGCATACTTATCTGCAGATTCTTTTTCAACAACTGCATATCACTTATACATAGGTGCAGAATTAGGAATCAAAATCCCTCAGGAGATCAAGGCCCTCAACAAAGGCCATATATAGATTTGGTAAGGCAATGGCAAACCTTGAACAAATCTTGCCAAGAAAACCCCAGGATAGTTTCATCTTTGGGTTGCTACAAGTGGAAAATGACTTGAAGGGACATAACAACAAAAACAAAAACAAGAAGGCTAGAGCCTTCCCTTTCTCCCTTTCACCACATCTTCCAACAGCTGCTACAGCTGGAAGCGGGTGAGTCACACAACAACCTCCATGGGGCTGAGGCTGACTGTTTTGGGGGCTCCCCTTGCCCCACTTTAACCTGACATGTCTCTCTTTCTCCTCATCATCACAGACCTATTACCTGATCTCCTGCTTCCTCCAGTCCAAAAATCTGAAATCTACCTAGACAGAAAAGGAAAAGGGAGACAGATGGTAACCACATTGTATATCAAAGATGAGCCGATTCCAATGTTAGAGTAGTAATGTTTAAAAAAAATTAAAATAATTTTTAAAATTAAAAAATTCAGCTCAGAAATTTTAGTATACTGAACTAAACAGATTTCTCAGTTGTTCTGAAAGAAAAATCCAATCCTGGTTATCTCAAGTCATCTTCATTTCAAAAGTAAAATAAGGTAGGCAATATTTTGTCAGAAGCTTCTCTCTCTCTACTGAAATTAACCCAGCAATCTTCCAGTAGATCCAGATCTACCGTCTGCCAGTTCTTGAAAAACAGTTTATGAAGATCCTATCCAATCTATGCAAATAATTCTTCCTTTCTTATACACCCAGCACTTTGAGATTTCTCAATCTAAGTAAAATAATCTGTTTCATCAACAGCTGTGTAGCAATAATTACTACCTCCCTTCCATTCACCTATGAACAGAGGAAGATTGGTGGCTGGGATGAAACACTCAGCAGCCTAGCTTGGTTTCTGACAATAGTTAAAATGGCCAAAACCCTTTGAGAAATGTCTGGGAGAAGAAGTACTGGTATATTTTAAGCAATCAAATCACTTGCACTTGCCACTTCAGGGAGGCATGTGACTGGAAAAACAGGTGATGCTGCTCACCAGCACGGTTCTGCTCCTCTTTATGGAATCACACAAGGCACTGAGAGCTTTACTAAGGATGTTTCTAATGACTCTCCTGTAGCAATATCATGACCATGGCTACATCATGCATGTCTAAGATTGCCAGAATTACATTACTGGAATACATGCAAGTCTCTTTCTTACTCTGTCTGTAGTTCTGCTTTAAAATCTCACAATATACTGGCTATGCATATTGAAAATTATACTAAGTTGTTTGTGCTGGTTTATGATGATAATATTCTATTCTATATTTTATTAAGTTGTTTAATTTAAAGCTACATTAAGAGCCAATTTAGCCAGATGATGATGTTGTTGATGAAGAAGAATACTGGCATGAACACAGCACATTATTAGAAAAGACAGCAGCACCTCAGAATACCAGATACCTCTGAATACTAAACTCTGCAAACAAGCATGGAAGGGATGAGGGCTTCATACTTTGCTTGTAAGTGCCTGGGTGGCCCCGGTTGGAAACAAAATACGGAGCCAGATAGATTTTTTGCCCAATCCAATCCCAATTCCTTTCACACAAAACCCTGGTGATTTGTCAGAGCTGGGTCTTTTTCAAAAGTATTAGAATAAACTGAAAGACATAGCTCTGTTAGTCTGGAAAATCATTTTGCCAAGGGAACTTGTGGCACCATTGAGATTAATTGAAAGAGAGAAGTTGGTATAGACTTGAGCCTATGACAAAGATCCATTTGCATTAGAATAAATCATTTAGCTTCTGGGTTAAACTGGTATTTTGTAAAGAAGTGTAGTTTTAAAATTAGATGTTTCATCTGATATAGATTTTGTGGGTTTTATCTGATTTTTGTTTTGTTTTAAAGCTTTGTTTTAATTGTAACTTACTCTAAGCCTTTCAAGAAGGATCGGATCACAATTTGAAGAACTATAATCTTGTTATATACTAAAGAGCAGCATCAGTCATGTATCAGTGCTGGTTATATGCCTACAAACAGATGTGTGAAAAACAACTGAATCATTGCTTTGGAATCATTTGTGTCCAGTAGAAGTTTGAAATGTTTGCTGCTGCAGTTCAAATCAAACTGTGTAGTCTATGTGCCAGTTTGTACTTTGAGGAGATGAAGGTATGATGGTGTTCTGGACATATGAATTAATCTGAGAGACCAGGACAGTGACTGTTCACACTACATTTTGATCTTAGATGCTACCCCTTTAAATAGTGTACAGTTTCTTTTAAAAAATGATGTAAAATGTTGGCATCTCTTTCAAAATTAAAAAAAGTATCAGGCTGTAGAGCCCCTTATCACAACAAAACAAAAATTGACTTTCCTGTAAGTGGCTTCAGAGCTACTGATCCAAGATTCTGTTTACAAAATTATTAAACACAGTAAAGGTGTGTTTTCCCTTATTATTCTAAGGAGAAAATAGAGTATCTTTTAGGTGTGAAGCAACAGCTAAACATCAGAAATAATAATACAACAACAATAATAATAATAATACAACCATCCGTGGCCAAGTTCTACATCTGTCAAACATGCCAGAGGTTTCTTATCACCAGTCCCATCTTATAGTCAAATGTTATTTACTTCTGTTGTTTAAATATACCATCATATCATAAAATGATTCCTCAAGTCAGTGATCCAGCAGGCAAATAAATAAATAAAAATAGATAAATAAATAAAATGGAAACAGTTAAATTATCCTCGACAAAAAGGCAACAGGGCATAAAAAAAGACCAGTACAGTATTTGAACCCTGATGTATAATCAGCACTATTTTTTGTTGTGTGCCTTTAAGTGGTTTTTAACTTATGGCAACCCTGTCATGGGACTTTCTTGGCAAGATTTGTTCAGAGGAGGATTGCCATTGCCTTCTCCTGAGGCTGAGAGCATTTGACTTGCTAAAGATCACCCAGTGGGTTTCATAGCTGAGTTAGGAATCAAACTCTGGTCTCCAGAGTCAAAGACCAACACTCAAACAACTGTGCCGCACTAGCTAGTTAAGTAACACATACAGCTGTTTCACCTTCCAGAGATATGCCTCTTTCCATTGAACTAAGTGGGATTCACTTCCAAGACAGCACTGCCAGCTCATCCCTCTGAACTTGGAGTCCTACAGACACTTATTCCAGGAGAAAGCTACATTGAACACAAGTGCAATGCCAGAGGTAAGACCATATTCTGAGGAACAGTCCACCTCCAAAACAGGTAACCCTCCACATCCCTGTGTGTGCTTTGTTTCAAGCAAATAAATATAGAACTGGGCTACATATTGTGGCTTGATGTTGGATTACAACTCTGGATGGATACCAGGATTCAATTCCCAGCTTGGCCATGGAAACCCACTGGGTGACCTTGGGCAAATCACACACTCTCAGCCTCAGAGGATGGAAATGGCAAACCCCCTCGGAAAAAATCTTGCTAACAAAACCCCATGATAGGCCTTAGGGTCACCATAAGTCAGAAACAACTTGAAGGCACACAACAACAACAACAACAACAACGATATTAAGTGGAAGTTACTCTCCAGCAAATACCTAGGACTGCTGTGAGGGGTTCATCCATGATTAGACTGTCCTGTGGTTCTAATTTGGTAGCCTCCAGACTCCTGGAGGGTGAGAGGAGTTCTACAATGTTAGGAGAAACTGATTTAATTGTCTAAAACAATATAGAATAAAGGGGACAAGGGAAGAGTCTCCTCTCACCAAAATAAGGTTAATCAGGGCTGTGGAGTCAGATTCATGGTAACCGAAGCAATTTTGAGAGAAGTCAGTAGAAGTTTAGCAATAGCAATAGCAAGTACATTTCTAAACTGCTTATCAGTGCACCTAAGCACTCCCTAAGCAGTTTACAATGTGTAAGCTAATTTCCCCCAACGAGCTGGGTACTCATTTTAGTGACCTTGGAAGGATGCCAGGCTGAGTGAACCCTGATCCCCTGCTGGTATTGAACTCACAACCTTGTGGTTTGTGACCGAGTAACTGTAGTACTGGCATTTAACCATTGCGCAACCAGGGCTCTTTGTACTGATTTTGACTCAAAATAAAAATGAATAATATTAAATGCGTAGTCTGTTGCATAATTACTTTCCCAGGAATTTAGCATCTGAGCAAGTATATCAAGTTTGCAAAGGCTTATGCAACAAAGTCTTTCATTCAGTTAGTCTCAAAGGTGCTACAAGATCCCATTGCATATTTATATTCCAGATTAACAAGCCAATATCTCTGAATTTTACCACGAAGGAATTAAGGAAAGCTTTCTTGTTCTAAAATATTAATCAACTAAATATATTTTATGTTTCTTCAAGCTAAGTAGCCTAATAATTGACATGGTAGTGATGAAATGTCTCACACTACCATTTTACTAAGTAAATTTGTCATTACTAGCTAATGTACATTTACTATTTATGAAGAAGTCAAGAGTCAGACAATAGCAAAATAGAGGAGTTGGAGTCAAAGATTTGACATATTGACTTCACGGAATGTAATCTAATACTGTGCAGAGGTCTCTTGGTAACTACACACAAAGGTTTCCTGTTTCATAATTCTGCTGTGCTCAAATTATGTCAGTGCTGAAGCTAAAACTATGTTAGATAAAAACTACTGTTAAGTGAAGAGCTGAGAATCTAGGGCATGCACACTAATTCCGTATCTCTTAAACTACGTCTGTTTTACATTGTTCATCCCTTAATAGCAATTTACGATCCTTAGCCATGACAATGCTTCATACACCCAATGCCCCTTTATCTAGTAGTGTACACATAAAACAAGATGATACCACTTATTAGACCAATCTGGCCAAAATAGGGCAGCTTTTGATCATTGGAGTTCATCAAGTAGAAATGAGAAGGCTTGGCCAAAAACTAAGTTCTGCATGAATAAGACCTCTGTATAGCTGCAATCTTGAACACATTAATTTAATAGCAGTATACCCAATGAATCTGTGCCAAGAGATACAGATTCAAAAGATCTAAATGATAATTGAGGAATTTGTACCAAGGACAGAAGGCCACCATCAGAAGAGAATTTGAGGAAACAGAGTGGTTCCCAATAGGCAAAGGGTGCAGGCAAGGCTGCATCCTATCACCTTACTTGTTTAACTTATACACTGAAAAGATCAGAAGAAAAGCAGAATTAGAATCAGAAAAAGGAGGAGTGAAGATAGGAGGAAGCAACATTAACAACCTAAGCTATGTGAACAACACCATAATACCCTGTTTCCCCGAAAATAAGACATCCCCAGAAAATAAGACCTAATAGAGGTTTTGCTGAATTGCTAAATATAAGGCCTCCCCAAAAGTAAGACCTAGCAAAGTTTTTGTATATAAACATATATACAATATATAATAAATGTTATTTTTTTGTGTTGAACAATAAATGTGAATTCTTCTTCATGGAAAAATAAGACATCCCCTGAAAATAAGACCTAGCATATCTTTGGGAGCAAAAATTGATATAAGACACTGTTTTATTTTCAGGGAAACATGGTATTAGCAGAAACTGTTGCAACAGCAAAAGGTGCACCTTTTTTCAGGTGCAAAAAGGAGTAGCATTTTGCCATTTCTTTTTGCACCTGGAAAATGCTGGATTAGGGCCACAGTGTGCGGTTGCTGCAGCTCTGGTCCAGCACACAAAGGGGCAGCGTGATGCCACCCCTTTACTGCCATCTGTTTTTGGCCTAAGATGATCAAGTTGAGACTATTGTACTTTGGCCACATAATGAGAATGCATAGATCATTAGAAAAAGCAACAATGCTAGGAAAGGTACAGAGTAGAAGAAAGAGAAGTAGATGGATAGACTCGATCAGGGGGATTACAGGCAAGGGATTGCAGGGTCTCGGCAAGCCAGTGGATGACAGGGGTTCTTGTAGATGTCTCATCCACAGGGTTACCATGGAGTTTATCACATGGGAGGAATTTCTCTCAATTGTGAATGGAGCCAATTTGCAATTACGTGAATTCGCTAGTTTAGCGAATTTACGTGAAATCTGATTGTGTTCGGAATGCACTCAGAATATCTTCCCATTTCCCAAAAATGACCCCCCATTGCCCAAAATTGCGGGAGATACTCTAATATGCAATTATGTGAAACCCCATGATTGCGTTCGGATTGCCATTGCATTATACCCCCAAATTCCTTCGTATGATAAACTCCCATGAGTCGGAACTGACTCAAGGGCAGCTAACAACAATAACAACATACCCAAAGAAAGAAAACATTTGACCATTTTTCCCCTACCAGCTGCTGACCTAATATGCTATTCATGTGTCTTTCTTGCTGATGAGCTTATTGCATCACACTTTTAAAGAGGACTGCAAAGTTAAACTCTTTGGCATTTTATACAGATCTGGTGAGAATGGGAACATTGCCGGGGTATGTGTGTGATGTGTGATGTCTGTGTAATTTCATATAAAAACTGTATGGAACCATATTTTTCTATTTGAAAAAGAATTCACACACACCACCTTACAGTAGTGTGGATCAACTAAAATGTTACAATGGTATGAGCAATCTGTTTTGCCTTCTCCTGTATATTACATCAAACTTCACCTTAAACAAACAAACAAAAAAAAAAAGGAGATAAAAGGCTGGTTATGATGCTTCTCCCAGTTACCACCATGTTGGCAGTTTGTCACAATCTTGACATGGAATACAGGCAGTAACTGAATTAATCTCATTAAATACAAGACAGACTGAAGTTTACGCCTAAGTCTACCAGGAAAGAGATAATAATTTATGCTCTCCAGTTTCTGAAAATATAAAATATAGTATGCTCTCCAATTTCTGAAAATATAAAATATAGTACAGGTTAAGGCTCCCTTATGCCTAATTGCAAAATCCAAAATACTCCAAATCCAAAATTGTTCACATGGAGGGTCAAAATAATTACAACTTTGCTTTCAGATGGTTCAGTGTGCACAAACTTTCATGCCAAAAATTATTTTAAAATATTGCATTTAAAATTACCTTCAGGCTATGTATATAAGGTGTATATGAGACATAAATGAATTTCATGTTTACACTTGGGAAATTATTGCACAAGGGACGTAAAGCAGAATTGTTCATAGGACCTCAAGCCCCATTATTGTCAATGGTGGTATGCGTGCATGTTGCTGCATCAGTGCAATCACACACACGTTGCACATCCATTGGGAATAATGGGACTTGAAATCCTGTACTTTTTAGTATCCATGGTGACAGGTCCGCAACAGAACCCCTGCCAATACGGAGGGCCAACTGTAGTGCCCTCTGTTTGACCTGTCGTATGACATTGATGCTGTTCTCATGTTGCATTGGATTGTTTTAAAAATAGCAAAATAAAATCAGAAACAATACAAACACATGTAATTTACTTCACTAGATGTGGAACAAAGCCAGTGTGGAAATACACAGTTAACAAACAGAAATATTGAAATCAGGGGTTTCCCATGGTTCCTGTTTGCTCTGAGTCATCCTATTTTAATTGCTCATAGGCTTTCATTCCTGCAAGTGTTGTAACTTGGAGCTGTTGAATCACGGCATGGAAGCTACTGGGAGATTTCACACGCAAACAACAGGAAAGAGACCCAATACTCTCTTCATCTAGTTTCCTGACTGATTTCCCTGGCTTCTATTGAACCATATCTTAGTTTCAACAGAAAACAGTTGGAAACAGAGAACTGCCCTCTTATACTCTGCAGAGCACTGTTTACACTTCTAAGATTTATTGTAAGAGTAATGTACATTGCCTTCTTGTTTTCTCCATTCCCCAGCTTGAGGATTCAGTACTTCTATGAACTTTAAGCATTCATAGATCCCAAAACAGCCATTTTTTGTTTTCTTTTCTTTAACCCTTCTTCTTAGGGGTCATTCAGAAGGTGAAAATACTCTAGGTAGAATCGGGGATGAATCTTTGTTGTTCACATGAATTTCAAATACATCTGATTAAGTTTGGGGTGGGGGCTGTCAAAAAAACTACTTAGCCCAGGATAATTGATGTCAAGATTTTTTTTCCTGCGTTTTTCGAAAAGATTTGGATTCTCAGCTGTGTGAATAACCAATGCAGATAGACCTAGGAGAAACTGGGATAAAACTCTGCATGCCTTGAGCATGCTTTGAATATATTTGTATCATCGAATCCATCTTTGTTCGACCGCTGATATGTGTGAGCAACCAAACTCACAGAGATGTACATAGATGCACTGTGAACAACAAACCTGGAATGCATTAGATTATTCGTATAGTCACAGTAAACAATGTGTGAATGACCCCTTAGTCTCCTCCTTTCATTGCAGACACACTATGCCATGAGAGACAGAGAAATATCTGTAACCAGAGTTTGTTTTTAAATTCTGTTCCACCCATCTCCTCCTTCCAGCATAAGGTAACAGTAGTTTAAACACAGCATTCTCCCTCACACACAGAATTGAATAACTATAAGGAATCTGACTCCTCCATTGTTGGAATCTAGCCAGAACAAAAAGGATTTAGGCACAGCCTTTTGTTGTTTCTGTGGGGAGGGTTCCTCAGCTGACGCAGACAGCTTCTCTCCAGTGAACTTGCTGTTTGAACTTGGTGGTACACGGGTAGTACACTCAAATTTGTTTTAACTGATACTTCAGAGCTGGTCCTGAATAAATGAGGAAGGGCAGACTCTGAAATCTGCAGTACCCAAGCCCTGGAAAGTTTGTTCTAGCTCAAGGCCAACACTTTGAACTATGATCAAAACCATAAGACCGAGACCAGCATGGAATAGTGGTTTGTGTGTTGGACTATGACTCTGGAGACCCTGGGTTCAATTCCCCATTCACCCATGAAACCAGCTGGGTGACTTTGAGCAAGTCACATGCTCTCAGCCTCAGGGGAAGGAAATGGCAAACCTCCTCTGAACAAATCTTGCCAAGAAAATCCCATGATAAGTTAATCTCAGGGTTGCTATAAGAAATGACTTGAAGGCACAAAACACACACACAGTACAAGCAGACAGAAATGAAACTGGAACTATTTGCATCCTACAACTCAGACCTCTGGAGAGGCAAGTGTTTGGCTCTTCTAAATGAAACTTCCAGACTGTCTTCTGAGTTCAGCCCCATATGGAAGAATAATCCTGCCAGATCCCAGCCTTCGAACAAGCAGTGCCATGATGAAGAAGGCTTTGCCTTCCTTGATAAGTAAACACAGACAGCTCCACATGCAACTCTTTTGAAATCTGAGTTTCCAAGGCACAGAAGGTGGGGTGAAGTTTACAAACAGGCATGAACCCCCCCTCCCCCGCATTTACAGGGGATCCCCAGCCACAGCCCATATACCTTTATAGGCACAGAAGGGAAGAAAATACAGTCATAGAGTGTGGGGACCAAAATAGTGGGGCATCCATCCCTGTCCACCACTCAATGTTTGTGGCGGAAAGGTACTGTGTACACAGGTTCATAGTCCACCACAGTTTTGAGTGTTGGACTAGGACTCTCGGAGACCAAGGTTCAACTTCCACTGCTGTGGAAACCCATAAGGTTCTCAGCCTCAGAGGCAGGTAATGTAAACTCCTTTTGAACATATCTTGCCAAGAGGCGAGTTTCTGTGAACAACAATAAAAACAAGCCTGTGCACATTATACTAGAATAACATTGGGCATGAAGATATTGTTTTATAACTAGGTTATTTTAATTTGGTTTTTATTTGTTTTTAAGGTGTTTTTATCTTGGGAGCCACCTTGGGTCCCTTTGGGGGGGGGGAGGTGTCATAAAAATGAAACTAAATAAATAAAATATATGTAATATATGTAATAAATGTAATATATTTTATTATATATATATTTATACACACACACATATATATGTTTATAATATATATAAATAATATACGTGTAAAATATATGTAAATGTTTTCTATATGTGTGTGTGTGTGTAAATGTAATCTAGCTGTAAACAAAACCATATGAAACAAATGTATAGTTGTGTGTGTGTTTTTTAAGCCTTTATTTTGTAACATCCTTCCTTTTTTTCCCCTTGAACGTCCTCCATTTTGAGGCGCCCTCTCCTCCTTTGGGGAGGGCACAACTGTGGTCAACCTGGTCACTGTGGGTTTTTCAACCCACACCCTCAGAATTTCAGGGACTTTTGCTTTTCCTAACACCACTTCCAGCTCCTATGGGCAAACCCTAGACTCCCCTTATTTCAATCCCCCCCCCCCAAAACACACACACATGGTATATTCCTCCTTCTTCCCTCCCACCCGGGGCCTGTATATAGGCCAGGATTGGAAGAAACCATATGAAACACGGAGGGGGGAGGCGCAACAGGGTGATTTCAGGTCTTAGTCAAAGAACACGAGGGGCGCATGCGCGGCTCCTCTCGGTGGAGGGTGGTGGTTATACGATAATAATGACGCTTCGTGCGCATGCGCGGTGAGTCCTAGGCTTGCCTATATAGCTAGAGAGAGAGACTGCAGCGGCTAGAGCCGGTTGCAGCCAGAGAAAGAGAGAGACTAGGACGAAAGGTGTTTTGCTTTAAAACGAGGGTCGTCAACGTTCGGAGGGTAAGGGGCTGCGCGCGCGCACACACGCACGCGACCGATGGGGGCGGGGGAGTGTGGCGCGTGAGGGCGGTTGCCAAGGCAACCGGGAAAGGAGAGGCCTAGTCGTTTTTTCGGCTCACTCGAGCCTAGCTTTTTCCTGGAGGGCGGGGGAGGCCCTTCTCCTGACCTTGGCTGCATCCACACTGGAGGAATAACCCGGTTTGGGAGCGCTTTAACTCTTTCTGTGGCTCAGGGCTATGGAATTCTGGGAGTTGGAGTTTGTGGTGGGCCCTAAGGGCCCACCACAAACTCCAACTCCCAGAATTCCATAGCGAGTGAGTCAAACAAAGAGTTAAAGCGCACCCAAACCGGGTTATTCCTCCAGTGTGGATGCAGCCAAAGTCTCTGGACTGTGTTTTGCTGTCCTCTTGAGGCTGAGAGAGTGTGACTTACCTTAAGGTCACCCATTGGGTTTCCATGGCTGAGCAGGGATTCAAACCCTGTTCTCCCAAGAGTCTAGTCCAACACTCAAACCATTATGCAACACTGCCTTCCCCTTACTGTCCTGCACTTATATGTGCACCATTTCGGGGGGGGGGGGGGAGAGCAGGGAGAGGAGGTAGGTAGCCCTCTTCAGACTCAGAGTCCTCCAAAAGCATCTGAGAAAGAGGAAATGGTGGTTGGGTGTATTCTGCCCAGGAACAAGGTCCAGCTCGCCCAGCTGCCTGAAGAAGAAGACTACTTCCTTGATATAAAAACTGATAAGACTAGGGCTCAAGAGATCAGGGTTTGTGTCCCTCCTCAACCATGGAAATCCAATAGGTGACCTTGGGCAGGTCACACTCTCTCAGCCTCTGGGGAGACAAGGGCAAACCTCTCCACAAATTTTGCCAAGAAAACCCCATGAAAGGATCGCCTTACGGTCGGTCGCCCTAAGTTGGAAACGACTTGAAGGCACACAATAACAACAGTACCACAACATTAGCTCCAGATACTGATACAACTTCATGTGTATCATGAAGTTCTGGACTCTCTCCCACAAAATATTGTGCCCCAGTAAGTTGGTTAGTTTTCAAAATGCCTCAAGAAACCTTGTACAGTGGTGAAGCAGACTGCCTTTCTGGGAGTGGCGAGTCAAGACTCCATTGGTCCATTTGCTTCCAGGCTTCTTTGTTTTTCTCTCAGTATTCAAACAATGATATATGAAATACTTACTGCTGAATTCCAGTGCCGGTGTTTGGAAGTATTTTTTACATGTAGCTCAGTGTGTGTCTTTCTGTGGTCATACTAAATCAGACATTTTTCTTTGGTTATGTAACACTTGCCAAACCTGTAACAGTTGTCAAAGGGTTGTTTCACACATTGCAAAACCTCTTTCACTGAAGGCTGTGATCTGTAGGAATTAACCTATAAATGTGTGTATAAAAGTTTTCAGTATTTACTACAGTGTTTATTAGGGTAGACTGTGACTGCATGTGAACCTGTACTTGTAGGATGCTAACTACTTTATTCTGGTTTTGTTACTTCTAGTAAAGCACTTAAAAAAAAACAAAAAAATGGAAACTGTTGTTCGCCGCTGTCCTTTCCTGTCACGGGTATCCCAGGCTTTCCTGCAGAAGGCTGGCAAATCCCTTCTCTTCTATGCCCAGAACTGCCCCAAAATGATGGACATTGGGACCAAGCCTGCTTCACGAGCCTTAAGTACATCAGCAGCTCATTGCCAGCAAACTGAAGAAAACACCTCTGCTAGTGAGAGTAAGGCTTAGCTTTGAAATTTTGTTGTGTGAATTGAAGTTCAGTGCATACTTAACTGAAAACCTCCCCTTCCCAAGTTACTGTTATGCTTACTTGAAAGGTATTTGTGAACATACATGTGGAACATGATGCAATTATAATACCACTTACTGTACTTATATCATTTACAAGGGCTTTTCCAGTGCTACCAGTAATAGTTGAACACATAATGTGTTTGTGGGCAACTTATTCCATTTGTTATACCCTAGAGCAGTGACTACACAGGAAAACACATAATTGTATTTAAAATGTTTAACTTTCTCTTGTAATGTACTTGAAGATGTTTAACATAATATAACTCTGCTTTATAAAGGTTTTACATTAATTTAGAACTTTTAGGTGGCTAACTGCTGTCTGAACTTAGAACATAACATTTTTCTGAGTTCAAAGTCCAGAATGAATTGTAATTTATCTCTTCTGTAGAATATTTAAGAACAAAGGTGAAAAAGGCATATGCCGAACCTGTTGTGTTTAAGAGGAAGTTGTGGTGGCTTTAGCAGGACTGTACACAATACACAATAGTGCACAATAATACTGTACACAATAGTCCTTTAGGCTTCGTGTCTTCATTTTCTGTTTTTTGTAGTGGAAAGTCTCTCTAATCAGAGGCTTGCAAGACAGTAGTGAAGTGCCTATCATTGGTGCATCAGGAAGCAATCTTAAGAGTCCAAAAAGCAAAAGCCTTGCAGAAAAGAAATTTCTAGAAACTTCAGTCACACGATCTAACTAGGAATGCTAATAGTCCAGTCTTTTCCAGACTAGACTTTCTCTGATGTAAACATGGTTTGAAATGCACTGGTAACAGGTGAATTATCCCCCTAGATCAGGGTGGGCATCTGGATCACTTTTGGCATTGTGTATTACAGGTACACTGGAAGTGATGTCATGTCTTTTGTGTTCTCCATTTTGGGCTGATTTCAGCTCCCTGCCCCCAAAGATTTGGGGTGTTTCTTTGGGAGGCCAAATTAAATTGCTTTATTTGTGGGCTGTTTGGGCATATTTTTGGCCTTTTTTCAGGTGGGTTTCCTTGACTTCTATCTTATTTCAGCCATTTGTGTTCAGTGAAACACTTATAGTTGTGTGATACATTGGAGATGGAAGGAATAGTTGAAGAGGATAAAAGGAATGGTTTAACTACATATGGTCCTTTAACTTTCTGCAATTTGTAGATTTTCATTTGATGAACATCAGTGGGCCTAATGGAAAATGTCTTCATTTAACAGCTGATATATTAAGGAAGTGGGAGATTGAATAATGTATTGCATGTAAAATATATTTAGACACTGAAACTACACATTCAAAATGTATACCTCAGATCTCCTTACTGTATTGTAAATAGTTTTCTCTTCTCTTTTATTCAAGAGGCCAAAATCTCTCCAGATGTGGCTCAGCAAAATGTGAGCAGATCTCAGCTTCCAGTAAGCCACCCACCTACCACTAGCCAGAGTGCTAACCAGGCTTCTGTGTCTAAATGTCCATTTTTGGCAGCTCAGATTAACGAAGGAAACAGTAATGTTTTCTGCAAAGCCAGCCTGGAACTCCAGGAAGATGTGGAAGAAATGCAAGCTGTAAGGAAAGGTATGGCCTCTTCCAGATATTGGTGTTTTTCTCAGTTTGGCTCTAAGCCTTGTGTTAGACAGTTTTAAAGAGGAGGCAGAACTGAGCAGAATTATAGTCAAGGACAGGTTCTTCAACCTCTTTAAACTATGTCGTAGGAAGTAGCTAGATAATGAATATCCCCTGCCTCTTAACTTTTTCATCATCTTCATTTACAATTGCTTTTGGGATCATACTAATGATAGTTGTGAAACCAGTCTTTCAAAGATCACTGTACATGTTCTTGTGCAGGTGTTGTTCCCTATAAGTACTGTTATGAAATGGAGTGGAGCACTCTTGTGAAAGGTTAGCTCAGTGTATTATTAAAAAGCACTTCAAAAAACTTGCCTTTACTTGTGCTATGAAAGCCTGGCTGTTTTCAGCGGATCAGAGCTTAGCAATTTGGCCATTGTAGCCTAGGGAAAACCCAAAATCCATATTTGTTAGGGGGGTGGTTACCCTGGACCTGAAAGTATTCCTGTATGGTCACCTTTACATGAGCTTACAAGTTAACTGTAAGCAGAATTAGACAGGATAGCCAGTGTATGACTGGAGACAAGGGTTTGAATTCCTGCTCAGACATGGAAATCCCCTGAGTGAGCTTGGGCAAGTCACACACTCTCAGCCTCAGAAGAAGGCAGAGACAAACTTCTGAAGAAATCTTGCTAAGAAAACGTTAGTCACCATAAATTGGAAATAACTTGAAGGCATAGAACAAGAGGAATTGAACAGCTAGGATAATTTCATGCAGCCCTTTTGAAAATGTGAATGCAGGATAGTCAACATTCTGAACTTAGATTAAAATATGCACATGACTAAGGTGCTTGTTTTAGAATATTTTACCATGATGTGAATGACAGAATTCTGAAACACTTGTTGCCTCATGTTGATCTGCACAACTTCTGCTAGATCTTAAATCTTGAAGAGAAGCTTGTTTTTATTCAGTTGTCAATTACTACTTGATTTGGTTATTAATTAGGTATCAAAATTTTTCTGGATTTTTTATACAAAAACTTTTTGAGCTGTCCAAAAACTGTTTTGAAAAATTGTCCTAAGGTTTCAATCTTTGTATGCCACCTTGCTGTATAGAGTTTGCCAAGACACCAGAAAAAACTGTTGAGACTGATGGTGAAAAGCAAAATGGCTTGCTGAAGAAGTTCCAGGACATCATGTTGAAGCAGAGGCCAGAAAGGGTCTCTCATCTGCTTCAGGAGAATTTGCCAAAATGTGAGCCTCAGTTATGTTCAGTTCATTAGTAGAAATCAGAGTTTGAACCTCTAAATCCTTTCTTGGACATTCTAGCTGTAACATTTTGTTTTACTTTTTCTACCAGCTGTTTCTACTTTTCAGTATGACCAGTTTTTTGAGAAAAAGATTGATGAGAAGAAAAAAGATCACACATACCGTGTGTTCAAAACAGTGAATCGAAGAGCCCAGGTTTTTCCGATGGCAGATGATTATTCAGAGTCTCATACCAGTAAAAAAGAGGTCTCTGTCTGGTGCAGCAATGATTATCTTGGAATGAGTCGTCATCCTAGAGTTTGTGGAGCTGTCATGTAAGTATTTGTAGAATTAAAGGGAAAATGTTGGCTAATTACAGAGTGTCTCTTGGAAACTTTCATAATTACTGATTAGAAGCAAATTACTGCTTAATGGTGTGGTTTATATATTGTATATGAATTAAAATGTTTGTCCCATTTGAGGATGGGATATGGATAAGAAAGCAATTTTAATATCACAAAATTTCAATTTGGAGCAATTTCAGTTTAAAATAGTAAAACAGTTCTGTTAATTGCAAACCATGTATCACAATCTATTTCACTTGAAGATCATTAGGCCTCAAAGGCTTTGGTGAAGGTAATTTTAGTTTGGTGCCAAAATGAGGTCAGTTTTGATGCCATTCTGGCCTCCATGGGGAAGGCATTCCACAACCAGGTTGCCACAGTAGAGAAGATCCTCTCCTGTATTTCCAAATAGTGTAACACTTTTTAGGTGGAACTTAAAGGAGGATGCTGACTTATATAAGAGGTGCCCCTTCAAGTATTGAGGTCCCAGGCTGTTTGGGCCTTTGAATATCATCAGCACCTTGAATTCAGACCCAAAATGTATTTAGGAGCCAGTGAGTTTCCAATAGCACTGACAGGTCTTCCATGGTTTTCAAGAGACTATTGTATGTCAGATTGTCCAGAGGATCAGTCTTGCATTCAAATTCTATTTCCCACCACCTTCCATCCATACCTTCTCTGCCAGGTGCCCCATTACAGAATAAAGAAGCCATATTCCAGTCTAAGGATGAAAATGATAAATATGAACAAATGTTTGAAAAATTATCTTTCACAAATTGGAGCGCAGGTAACTTGCAAACATCCCAAGAAGTATTAATGTCCTTTTTGGAACCTCCCTCATAGGGAAACACTGAAACAACATGGTGCAGGAGCAGGAGGCACCAGGAATATTTCAGGAACCAGTAAATTCCATGTTGACCTTGAAAAAGAATTGGCTGATCTTCATGGAAAGGATGCTGCTCTGTTGTTCTCATCTTGTTTTGTAGCTAACGATTCAACGCTCTTCACATTAGCCAAAATGTTGCCAGGTAAGATCTAATTTGCACTTGGTATATATTGTCACTAGAAGGAACTGCTGGGAGCAAAAATAGTTGTGTAGTGCACACTTTCCTGATTCCCTAGAGAGCTCTAATCCCCCTCAGAATTGTATGTGGCATCTGGGCCAAATATTTAGTGGCTCTCAGCTGAATGTGGCTAGTAATCTTACCAGTCTAACATTTGTGTGTGGTCATTTTTTTGACATCTCTTGTTAAATCATTGTGTTTCTGCTCAAATTCTTGGTAAAAGCTAGATGTTCGGAACAGCAAATGCAAGGGATCTGATTTGATGAGCATTACACCTTATTTTATTAACTTGTTAAATGCCTTTGAGTCAACCTTGACTTGTAGCAACTCTGTGAATGAGACATCTCCAAGGCCCCTATGCTCAGCAGCTCTGGTCAGGTCTTGCAGGCTCAGGCCCATGGCCTCCCTGATTGAATCTAACTGTCTGGCATGCAGTCTCCCTCTCCTTCTACTGCTCTTCTCCACCTTTCCTAGCATTATTGCCTTTTCTAATGAGTAATGCTTTCTCATGATGTTGTCAAAGTAAGACACCCTCAATTTAGTCATCCTGGTTTCCAAGATTACTACATGCTACACTTAAAATTCCATAATGCAAAGCATTCCATGGACCCTCACACAACTTCTAGTGTGCTAGATTTCTTGCTTAAAAGTGCCTTGCTTAGTGATGTCATTATCCTATCTCTCCAAGGTTCTTTCCAACAGGATTTGAAAACTAAAGCAAAAGCCCTTTAGTCTGATAACACGTGGGTTGTGCTTTAATTCTTAAGGAAGCCACTTGTATTAGCACTGAGCACTGAGGCATCTCCCTGCCTCCAGACAAGAGATCCTGTTAGACAGGTCCTCAATAGCATTTGTGATTCTACTGTTGCCCTAGGATCTTCAGAAGCAAGTTGAAACAATCTGATCTTCCCAACAGGATTAATGAGTAGTCCTAATACTATCCAGTTACCAGAGATCAAGATGTGACATTCTAGCGCAGGTAACTTTTGATGGCCTTCTGTTTCTCTTCCCCTCCCATTCCAGGTTGTGAAATTTATTCAGATGCAGGAAACCATGCTTCCATGATTCAAGGGATTCGAAACAGCAGAGTGCCAAAACATATATTTCGCCATAATGATGTTGGTCATCTCCGAGAATTGCTGAAAAACTCCAATCCGTCTACTCCTAAAATTGTTGCATTTGAAACTGTTCATTCAATGGATGGTATGTTCTGCTATGTCTTGGACAAGTGTCTGAAACTTTGGTGGGCATGGCTTTTCAAAAGCAACAATGTGATGCTGATTAGTGAATTTTTTCTGGTTCTAGGTGCAGTTTGTCCTTTGGAAGAGCTTTGTGATGTAGCTCATGAACATGGGGCGATCACCTTTGTTGATGAAGTCCATGCTGTGGGGCTGTATGGAACTCATGGTGGTGGCATAGGAGATAGAGATGGAGTCATGCATAAAATGGATATTATCTCTGGAACACTTGGTATGTGTGCACTAGTCCTTGTTCAGAATAATGTTGACTAACTAAACAAAACATAAGATAGAAGGAAAAATAGACATACTACTATAATATGCAGCATTTAAAAAACAAAAAGCAAACTAGTTCTATTATGAATGGACCACCTTTACTTGAGGAGTTGGAATTGCATTTTGTTATCTCTTCTGCAGGAAAAAAAAATCAAGTTAGTAGCTGAGTAGTTACTTTTATGCAAAGCATGTAACTCAGTGTTGTCAGAAAATAATTGTAAGCCAAGAACCAGAATAAAATAAACTTATTGTATGTTTTCCCCCTTCCCATTCAGGCAAAGCCTTTGGTTGTGTAGGAGGCTACGTTGCCAGCACCAGTTCTCTGATAGATACTGTTCGTTCCTATGCTGCTGGCTTCATTTTTACAACCTCTCTGCCACCCATGCTTTTAGCTGGAGCGCTAGAATCTGTGAGAACTCTAAAAAGTCCAGAGGGGCAAGCCCTTCGCCGCCAGCACCAGCGCAATGTTAAACTCATGCGACAGATGCTGATGGATGCTGGGCTTCCTGTTGTGCATTGTCCCAGTCACATCATTCCTATCAGAGTAAGTATTTTAAGGTTTCCGAACTTGGAGGGAGCAAAACAAATTCCTTGCTGTCTTAGGTACTACAAACTTGATTTTTAAATCTACAGAGATAGCCAGCCAACCAAAGGTGTGGAAGCTATGGCTTCCAGAAACACAACAACTCCCATTGTCCTTAGCAGTAACATTTACATTTCTATACCGCTTCATAGTGAACTCAGCACTCTCTAGTGAACTCAGCACCTTCACCATTGGCTATGCTAATGTGCTAATGAAAATTGTAGACTGAAATATCTGGAGATCCATACTTGCTCATCTTTGCTATAGAATATGAAAAAAGGGCTTTTTAAATGTGGTGATTGTTACAGATGTGTGCTATTATGTTGTCTTTCCATTTTAAAATATTGAGTATTAAGCCCTGGTCCATAGAAACCCTACAGAACTTCTACTGCATTTCTTCCTCCTAGTACTAAAATTTAAAGTGCCAGCCTCAGTTTCTTAGTGTTTACTGTGGGCTTATTGGAGAATAGAAATTGGGTATTGAGATGAGATGAAGCTCCACTTTGGTCCACTTAGGAACAGTAGTTTTGTGAGACATTTGGCCTTTTCTGCCACAGTGCTCTGGTGCCACAATAAACTATAATTTCCAGGATTTCCTAGGATTGATCCAGGGGAGTTAAAGTGGTTTCAAACTGGATTCTTCTGTGTTTTGGACCTTAGTTTGTTGGAAGACCTACAATATCAGAAAGGATGCACTCAGATCCATTGCCAGAGAGGTAGCATAGAGCCATGCCACTTGTCTTCTAGTATATGAGTTTGCCTTCTCTTCTGCCTGCCAGCCTTCCTCTCTCCCCACCCCCAGCCCTCTCTGCTTCCCCAGCATTTTCTCTTAGTTCTGCCTAGTATTTGATTGGTCATAGCAGATGCTGCCAGTTGTGAGAAATAAGTAAGCATTCATCCCTTCATTTGGAGAGTTCTACCATAATGCTTTGGACTTCAGTGTTACAAGTAATTAGGATTTTGTAAGCCTTGCAGACCTTTCTAGAGTAATAGTAGATGTTAAACCTCAATTTTAGGTTGCAGATGCTGCTAAGAACACTGAGATCTGTGACAAAATGATGAGCCAGCATAGTATCTACGTCCAAGCAATAAACTATCCCACTGTGCCACGTGGCGAAGAGCTGCTGCGTATTGCTCCTACGCCTCATCATACTCCACAGATGATGAACTATTTTATTGGTGAGTACAGTAAATGAGTATGAAAGCATAACAGTGTTTAATAAGGTATTTCAAACTGTTAGATGAGAAGTTTTTTGTGGAGCTTTCGGGCTCCACAAAAAACTATGGATGCCGGCCATGAAAGCCTTCGACTCCACACTGTTAGATGAGAACTTTTTCACCTCTGTTACTCAATTAATACTGTATTACAATCATAGATTAGCATAAAAAGAGAGGACTTTTTAAACCATAAGTTATATACTGTATATATTCATGTATAAGTCTAGACATTTTAGTCAAAAAAATTGACCCCCCCCCCCCCAAAAAAAAAGCTGGGTTGACTTATCCACAGGTCAGTGTAAGTCTTTAACTCGTCCCCTTCTCTGAGTATGGTGGCAAAAGGAAAGAGCTTAGTCCACCCCAGAAAAACCTAAAAGAAGCAGCAACCCCCTGTACTCTTTCTGCCATGGTGCCACTTCTTGCCTTTTTGAATGCTTGGGGAGGAAAATAGCAGTGGTGGCACCTCTTTGGTACTTCCTTCAAATGAGTGCCAAGAGGAATCAAGCTTAGAAGGATTTGATTAAGACATTTCTGTATGAAAGCGTTAAACTTGTCCTTTACATCTTTATAGTTTTGGCCCCAGAACTTGCCCTCAATTTAAACATGATATCAATTTATAGTCCAGTATATATACAGTAATTTAAAGTGGCATAAAATAAAACAAACTCATAAAATTCACATAACAACAACAATACCACCACCACCAAAAGTTAGGTCACAACACTCTACCTAAGCCCAAGGTTTGTACATAATCACCAGCCCCATATAACTCACATGGTTACCTGAGTTGTCATTACTGCTAATTTATTCTCTGTCTACAAATCACAATGGCATTCAAAATCCACCAACCTCATCCGTAATATGTTCACCCTGGTTAGTCAGCAGAAGGGAAAGGTAGAATTCCTCCCTCCTGCCAGGAATATTCTGTAGAATTGGTGTAATTAAAGCAAGATGTCATCCTTGTTGTTTTTTTAAAAAAGAGCAGTATTGCTAATGTCCATCCATAGAGAGAAATTATGTAGTTTGTTCTTTCTTGTTACCAGCTATAAACACTGAAAATATATCTGACATGATAAACAGCTTCGAAACACATATGAACATATAGAGTTCTGTGTAAATGTTCTGTGAGCTCCAGGCAACTTCTTAAGCTTTTTAGCACTGTGGTTAATGTGTTGGCAACGTGCTCGTTATTACCAGGCAGGACCTGCACTGACTTAGTTCTGCTTGTTTTCACAGCATGCAGTTTCTATAAAAACACAAGTTGTAGTCTAGTATTGGGTATTGGTACTTAGCATGGTACTTTCAGAGCCTCCGTATCTAGTAGAGCCATTAGCAACATAATCTCTGCAGTTCACCAGTTGCCTTTGAATTAATAGGGTAAATGTCAAACTGTACCTGTACTGTGTAGGTTTCCTGACCCCTCTGTAGGGGGTCAGTCTCCCTACAGGAATTTTAAGATGGCCCTTGGGTACTTTGGGTGGCAACTGCTGCATTTTTGTCCCTCTCTGGGCCATTTTTCCAAGATGAAGTTGCCCAGACGTTGGGTTGCACTTTCCTCATTCCTGCTCTATATAACATTGTTGCATCATTAACACAGTATTGTATTGCACATCAACCATCTTTCTCCTATCACTTAAGTCTACTGAGTATTGAGATAAGCACAGGACCTACATATGCAACCTTTGTAGTTATAAGTGCAGGACACTAGAGGACGGAGCAAGGACTGTTTTGTTACAGAGGGATCTGGGAGAGGGAGAAAAGCAAACCATTGCATTTGTGGCCAGTTTAGGGTTAATTTGGCCAGTTTGGGGGCAAAGTTTTAGTGCAATTTTTTAACAGATTCTGGGATCTGAGGGCTTCAGGGGTAGCACTTAGAGGGTCCAAGAGCCATATGTAATGTGTGAGCTGCAGTTAGCTCTCCCCTTGTCTGGTAGACAGAAGTTGTGACTGTCAGAAACTTATGAAGCACAATAAAAATGTAGAATATAATTCGGTAATAAAAACATTTATTAGTGAATTAAAAATCACGACTGTACATTTGCTGATAAGAATATTTCCTTTCATTTCTTACAGAGAACTTGCTAGCTACTTGGAAGGAAGTGGGCCTGGAGCTGAAGCCGCACTCCTCGGCTGAATGCAATTTCTGTAGACGACCCCTCCATTTTGAAGTAATGAGTGAAAGGGAAAGATCCTACTTCAGCGGAATGAGCAAACTTGTATCAGCTACCGCTTGAAGAAATCTGTAGCCCCATACATGTTTTGTTGTCTTATAGTCATATTGTTCATTGTAGCCTGTTACCTGCATATTACTTGCATTTTATTCTACACAATTCCTCCAAATAAATCTTGGTGTTATATCAGTTCTTTATTTTACATGGATGCCTTTCATTTTCTTACTCAGCTTGTGGTTGAACAACACAGACTTGCTGTTTAATTGGTAATGAATTCATTCAGCAGCGGTCACTGTTAAATAGTGGCTGTAGCTTAAGAGAGATCTGTGAAGAGGCTGTTTGCCTGTGTCCTTATGGGCCAAATAAACCTGTCCTCCCAGTGATCAGTCTGGGTGAAGCAGGGCCCAATCCTTGGTTCTGGTGTGAACTGTCTGGACACCATCTGGCCTGTTCAGTGCTGAATCTGCCATACCCCCCCCCCCAACAGTTTCCAAAATGTTACCTTTTGCCCCAGTTCTTCCAGAGCAATGCAGGTGGATGTTTACAACACATCCTGCTGTGTCTTCTGCAAATGCTACCACAAGTCAGAATGAGGCACCCAGCCTTATGATCAAGGTTTGTTTTCAACCTCAGAGGGAGCAACCCCTAATGGCATGTGGCACAGTGGGATGTGTGTGTCAACAGCCACCTGATGGGTCACTCTGGAGTGCCAGGCATGGAGGCCACTCTTCTAGCACTTCTACTCTGACTTAAAATGTAACAACACAATAAAATGGCTAATCAAAAGATTTTCACTCATTGGGAGGCAATGTCACACTGGGAACAGACATGAATTTAATTTTCAGTATCTCAGCTAGACTTTGAGATGCCTTGAAGAAATCGAGAAGCAAAACTTGACTGTTCACGGGAAAGATTTATTTAGAGGTGATAAGGAAATGCTATTTACAGAAGCAGGAACTGAACAGATTTCTTGGATGGAAGGACACACTCTTCCTCCTGGATAGCTCACAACCACACAGAGCTAAAATAGAACTGTATACTCACAGACAAACCAACTGCACTCTCTTCAACTCTTCTCAACTCTCTATTCTCAACCCACAGGACAATAACCCACAATAGTTTCCATTAGACACAACCTTATATACACTTGGCTGATGCAGCTTTCCAGAACATGGTATAATGCATTACATCATAGTGCTGAGTCATACATAGTGGCAGGCGTAGTGCTCAATAGACATTTAGGTGTCTGGCCACCTCAAGGACATTAACAAGCTTGTCAAACTTAACACACATCATGACCACAGTTCAACAGATCTTAATTTTAAATTACAATATGCTGAAAGGAAAGCCTGAAGAAAAACTCTTCCAAAGAAACACAGTGGAGAATAGCTACAATAGCAACACCTCTGGGCCTGAGTGCTTTTTGCGTTGTGAATTATATAATTCTTTTACACTATTCCTAGTGACATAGCACCCACAGTTTAATATAGGACTCAGATGTTGAGGGGGGAATATGCAATTTTTCTGTTTTGTGTTCATTATGGATGTTCACTCCCTGCTGTCTAAGAAGAAGCAAAGGTTTGGAATGTATTGAGGAAAGCAAGTATTACTCAAATTACTGCACTGAACGACTATGTACACAAAATCGATGAGAGTCTTATAATGGATAGTGTACCAGTGGGTTTGGTATGTTTAAATAACTAATGGTTGCATAATTGGATGAAAGGAGGAAGGTGAGGTTAGGTTAGATTAAATTACTAGAGCTGCTTTAAGTGTTGATCTTGAGAATAGAAAAAGGCATTTTAGCAACAAATGGTATGATCTTTCATGCATTTATTTGGCTATGTGAACTTGATGTAAACCATCTCAGCTTCCTCATAGTTTCTAGGATATGTAAAATGATGCCTATTGACAAATGTAATTTAACAGGTCTTTTGCCATTGATTTCCTAATCATGATCTATTCCCACAAGTTCCAGAATAACTGGGACCACTTAAGCAAGTTATACCTAAAATTGTTGTTTATGAAGGCTGAATTTCCTAAAATGCTCGGTGCCTTTCTCAGTCGCTTAGGAAGGAGGCTAGAAAGATGCTTTGCTCCTGGAGTAGTAATACCAAAGGGGATAGGAGGATAAATGGATGTGATGCTGTTTCTTCAGTCTGAAAATACCCTTTATGAGAAGATCTGTCTCATCCAAACTCCAATTTAAAGTTAATGAACAATGAGGTAGAATTGGGGCCTTGAAATTGCCCATTAGCAGTGAGTGCCTAGACAGTTGTACTCAGCAGGCACATAAGTTGCCTGGTATCAAAAGTTATCAAATGTTTACCCAACTATTTCTGTATTTCCATATGTACATATAATATACATGTATGCATGAAAACATGCCTACATTTTGTATGAGTAGCCCATTAGCACTATTCCTAGTGGAGTTGAGATATTATTTCCTTTTATTGCTTTTTGTCTCTAGTCCCCACATGGCCAAGAAATGGAGTGGCCTTTGCCTGCACTGACATCTGTCCAGAACAACTGGACTACAACAGAAATGACATCTAATATAAAATGTAGGCCTGTGACTCTACCACAGCCGTCTTTCTTCTCCTGTATGATTTTTAAACATCTTTTGCCTGATGAAGAAGCCAGTGGAGCTTTGAAAGCTTGCATTATGCATTTTGTGCATTTCTACTTCAATGAGATAATCAAATTGCCACCCAGAATGTTGTTCATCCATTATTTACTGGATAAGGTTTACAAATTTGCTGAATTTAAAAGTTTTCCAACAAGCCATTGGACAGTACTGAAACTGAATGAGTGCACCTTTTTTCCCTCTAACTTTTGTAATGTTCTTTTTCAGGTAAATTTTGGTGAAAAATACTGTTGTACTTGTACTGTATTGGAAGAACTGCTTGGCAAATGTCTGGGCAGTGGTTCAAAGGTTTTTAAGATTTTATGCCCCGTTAAATTCTATGAGAAGGTGTAAGCAACAGGCATGAGTCAATTCAAAGGATGATTTTTGAAGCAATGCGATAACATTTGGATGGATCATGAAGCAATATAAGTTAAGACTACAGCAAAATGGAATGTTTTTTGTTGGAATCACACTCCCCATCTGGATTTGGGAATGAAAAACCAAGGCAAAATATAGGTGCATGTAGGCTTAGATTCCCATCATATTATACTATTATAATGCTATATACCACTTTAAGTGCCATGACAACATCCTCTTGAATTCTGGGATTTGTAGTTTAGAGAGGTTCAAGAGCTTTCTGGCTGAGAATCCAAAATGCCGCTCCCTAAACTGCAAATCCCAGGATTCCATAGGATGGGAGTTAAAGTAGAATACAGTGGTCCCCCGGCTTACAAATCCCCCGGGGTACGAAAACCCTGGGGTACGAAACCGGCGGGACCGCTAAAGTATCCCCCGGGATCCGAAGGATCCCCCGGGATCCGGAAAAAAAAAAACGTGCGGCTCCTTTAAATCGGCCGCGCGGTCCGTTGCAAATAGCGGTCCCCCGGGAAACGAAAGCTTCCGGGTTACAAAAGGTAACCAGGCAGGATATGGAGTTGAGACTGCCATGGTTGCTCTGACAGATGACCTCCGCTTGAGCATTGACAGGGGTAATGTGACCCTGCTGGTGCTCTTGGATCTCTCAGCGGCCTTTGACACCATAGATCATGCCATCCTTTTGGACCGGCTGAGAGGGATGGGGATCGGAGGCACCGCCTTACAGTGGTTCCGTTCCTTTCTCTCCGGCAGGACCCAAAGGGTGAGGCTCGGGGACAGCTGCTCCTCCAAAATTGAGCTAAGCTGTGGCGTCCCGCAAGGCGCCATTCTGTCCCCGATGCTATTTAATATTTACATGAAGCCGCTGGGTGAGATCATTCGGAGGCATGGAGCTCAGTGTCATCAGTACGCTGATGACACTCAGATATATTTCTCCATGACCAGATCATCTGCTCAGACCTCAGATGGCGTCTCCTCTCTCAATGACTGCCTGGCAGCGGTAATGGATTGGATGAGGGAAAACAGATTGAGACTGAATCCAGACAAAACGGAGGTACTGACAGTCACCGGCCCGAAACCAGGTCTGGGAATACAACTCCCGGTCCTAGATGGAATCACACTATCCTCGAAGGACCCTGTTCGCAGTCTGGGGGTACTCCTAGACTCGTCACTTCACATGACTAGTCAGGTGAATGCGACGGTCAGGAGTGCCCGTTATCAGCTTCGGCTGATACGCCAGCTGCGCCCTTTCCTGGAGATGAGGGATTTGGAAACTGTGGTACACGCTTTGGTCACCTCACGACTAGACTACTGCAATGCGCTCTACATGGGGCTGCCCTTGTGCTTAACCCGGAAACTTCAATTGGTTCAAAACATGGCAGCCAGATTAGTTACTGGGACATCTAGGAGAGAACATATAACACCAGTGCTTAAATCTCTCCACTGGCTGCCAATTAGTTTCCGGGCACAGTACAAGGTGCTGGTTTTAACCTTTAAAGCCCTACATGGCTCGGGCCCATCTTATCTCAGGGACCGCCTCTCCCCGTACAATCCTCCCCGCACACTTCGATCCTCTGGGAGGAACCGACTACAGCCTATCAAGACCAGGCTGGCACAGACCTCCCAGAGGGCCTTTTCTGCGACCGCTCCGAAGCTCTGGAATGGTCTGCCGGATGAGATGCGTCTCATGACATCTTTAGATTGCTTCAAAAAAGGCCTAAAGACGCATCTCTTCCGGCAGGCCTTCCCCTGAAATTCCCTATCCCCGGCTTCGGTCCCAGACTTTGATTTCCTGCCTACTCCCATGTTTCTGATCCCCACTTATGACGTGGCCGCATAAGGAAGGGTTAGGATGTTGTTATATGTTTTTAAATAATTACTGTTTTAATCACTGCCGGTTTAATCTATTTTTAAGGGGTGGGAGGTTTGGAAACGGGTCATGGGATTGTTTTAATCTATGTTTTTTTACTTGTACCCCGCTCCGAGTGTATGTACAGAGGAGCGGGCTATAAATAAACTATTATTATTATTATTATTATTATTATTATTAGTCACTCTAGTTAATTGCCCATTTTTAAAATCTTAAGCCTGTAAGGTCCTGAAGGGAGTTAGTGCCTGAAGGAGCTTTTTCCCCCAGACCAGTAAAATCAGTGCATTGCTCTTAATAGCATAAAACCTTTAAAGCCTTTGAACTGCTACCCAGATGTTTGCCAAATAAGCAATCATCATTTGTGGCATTGTACCACATCAGTCCAGGTTGCAGTAAACATTTATTACGACCTTAGTCTTAGCTTTCAGTTTCTTGGTTTTGTTGAACTTGAATTAACATGAGATAGCCTTACCCCTCATCTTAAACCAGCATGTTTTTGATTATTGAATGTTAATAGCACTAAACTTCCCTAACCAGGTTCAAAACTGAGTTAAAGACTATATTGTTTAGAGAAGCTTTCCCAGATGTGTGACTTTGTCTCGCCCGTTTTAACTGTGCATTACAAAGCCGAGCCCTCTCTCTAGTCCATCTGCATTGGTTCAGGCCTCAGAGGGAGAGAAGAATCACCGGACCTGATACCCTTCCCCATTACCTTTCCCTTCTCCTCTTGTGTCGTGTCTTTTAGATTGTAAGCCTGAGGGCAGGGAACCGTCTAATTATAAGTTTATTTGTACAGCACTGTGTAAACCTACAGCGCTATATAAATAAAGGTTAATAATAATAATAATAATAATAATAATAATAATAATAATCTATACATGTCTACTCAGAATGAAGCCATATTAAATTCAACATTTATTTATTTATTGTGTTTATAAATGTAAGTATAATGTTGAAGAGTGCGAGAGTGGTGTAGTGGTTTGAACATAGGACTAGGACTCTGAAGATTGGGGTTTAATAATAATAATAATAAAATTTTATTTATATCCCGCCTCTCCACCAGGATTGAGGCAGCTCACAGTAAAGGTAAAAATACAATAATATAACAATATAGAATAAAACCATTATGCCTCCCACCAATACAACAATTAAAATTCTCTTATACCAATAAATTGACATTCAGATTATTAAAACAATCAAACAGTCAAACAACAACAAAGAGATGTGTACATAGAATATTCTGTATGGGGTTCATGTCAATGGCAGACCGAGTGGGTTATTCCAGGAAGGCCTGTAGGAACAGATCCACCTTGACAGCCTTTTTAAAGCTGTCAAGGTTGGTAATGTTTCAGAACTCTTCTGACAGACCATTCCATAGTTTGGGAGCAGCAGATGAGAAGGTCCTCTGGGTAACTACAGCCAACCTGGTCTTTATTGGCTGCAGTAAATTTTTTCCCAGAGGACCTTAATGCGTGGGGTGGATAGTACGGAAGAAGGTGATCCCGCAGGTAGGTTGGACCCAGGCCATGAAGGGCTTTAAAGGTCATTACCAACACCTTGTACTGTGCCCAGAAACTAATAGGTGTAGTGGTTTGAGCAGTGGTTTGATTCAACACTTGGCCGAGGAACCTGCTGGGTAACCTTGTGTGAGTCATACCATCTCAGTCCTAGCATTATGGTCTCCATAAGTTGGAAATTACTTGAAGGCACACAACAACAACAACAACAACAACAACAACAACATTAATAATGCCAAGCAACTAGAACCAGTAGTTAGTTGGCACAAAGATAGTGTCCATCCCTGCCAGATTAAGAGAAAACCTCTGCTAGTCCCCCAGATCAGATGGATAACCTACACATGACAAAACCATATAGAGGTTTATCACACTAGGGGGCAAACAGGAATTAAACAGGAAATGTTCTATGTTGAACATAAGGCATTTCCTGTTTAATTCCTGTTTAACTCTCGTTTAAATCCTTTTTGCCCCCTAGTGTGATAAACGTCATAGTTTCTGAGTATGTGGAGCAAGGAAAAGCCAAAGGGAAGTCCCAATATAGACTGTGACCATAGGAGTTTAATCTCTTGCCCTCTGTTGAAGGACTAACCTACTGTATATACTCATGTCTAAGTCTAGAAGTTTTAGTCAAAAAATTGACCCAAAAAACTAGGGTTGACCTATCCATGGGTCGTAAAAGTACTGTACTTTAACTCTTATCAAAAAAGGAACCATGCCCTGGTGAGAGGTGAGAGCTTAATCTCTTCTTGGAGCACCTAAAAAAAGCACCAATCCCTCTACTATCTCATCCATCCAGACTTTAGGGTGAGAACAAACAGTTATGATTGCCAAAAGTTTAGAGATTTTTAGCATCATTTTCCTTTGCTTCATCATCCTCTACATCCTTCATTACATGCTGCTAAGTTTTACCCTCAACTTACCCATGGGTCATATCAAAATCCATAATTTTGGTCCTAAAACCTGCCCTCGACTTAGAACTTCATCACACTCCTTCTTCCCCCCATTATGGGAACAGGAAGAGGATGCTCATGTGTGTGTGTGACCAGGAAAGAATGCATTTTATCACACACCAAAACATCCTCAAAAGGGCCCAGTTCCATTCCGTGCCACCAAGCATCCCCATTCAGTGCTGAGGAGCGTCATTTTTGTCCAACAGAAAACTTATTGTAGAGAATGTATGGTAAAATCTGACTCCACTGAAAAAGAAAAAAGTTAACAGAAAGGCAGGAAGGGCCAAAACACTGTAAACATAGAAACATCTCAGCTATAAAGTCATTTGTCATTACAGCAACCCAGCAAAGTTGATCAGGAGAGTAAGTTGCCCAAAGTAACACCATGAACTTCCTATTTTAACAAATACACAGAAAGAAGGAATTGGCAGCATGCATGAGCTTACATAGACTACTTCTACTTCCTTTAATTTACGAAAGCTCATGCTGCCAACTTCTTTCTTCCAGTTAGCCTCAAAGGTGCTACAAGAGCTCTCTATACATGGATTCCACAGATGAACATATCTTTAAATACAGTACAGTCCCTGGACCACCATTTCTTTTTAGGCAAAAGCAGCCAAAAGTCCAAATTTAAGGAGACATAGGCAATCCATGCCTTCCCAGATGGATTCAATTTAATGGGATTTTCTTTTTTCACATAAGCTTAAACAGGGCATCAATCTTAATTATTTATGCTATGGTAAGGCTTGAGATGTTGCCTGTCTGTTTGCATTTCGTCAATGGGTTTACATCCCATTAGATTCAGTAAGGCTTGATTCTGAGGAAACATACACAAGGTCAAGCTGTACACCAGGACTGGAGAACCTCTGGCCTTCCAGATGTTTTGGACTCAAGCTCCCACAGTCTCTTACCATAGGCCATGTTTTTAAAGTTTCTCAGAGTCTGAAACATCTGAAGGGCCTCTCAGCTCTTCTGTAAACCCAGATATCCATTGACTGGCTCCTTTCCCAGCTCCATGAGTCTGCACAAAGAGTTTGATAAAATTCTGTGAATTATACTTATCCTCTAGAGCCCTTCATCATTAGCTGCATTCCTGAATCACATTCCTTAGTGAGAGAAAATATTTATTGGTTGGCTATTATGAAGATTCATATATTTCCCAAACATATCTGAATTCAAGCTGGATGAGATAGTATAACAAAACCTGAGCTAGAAAGGTCTTATTCTTGTAAACTAGATGTTATTTTAACCTTTTGTATTTTGCTTAGAACAAGGAAAATACAATGATTTTCTGTGTTTTCCTTGGGAAATCAGGAAGTGGGAGAGACTAAAAATGTTGTTGGCACTTGAAGAAGGCTCACTAGCCCTCAGAGGATTTTTTTCCACACCATTTGTGCCACTGCTGTCGGGCATGCAAGTTGTGATACTGGCACTCCACTGCCCACAGTGGGCCCAAATACTTGTATCCGCTTCTCCTTCCTTCACATTTTTTTTGGCATGTTGCCGTTGTACAATTATGACACATATACAAACATCTTTGCACTCTGGCATTAAAAACTGACTCTCACAATAAAAACAAACTCTCAAGCATTCCTTGCCTTCAGATCTGTTTCCTCACTAAAGACAAGGAAAAACAGCAGTACCCTGAAACTTCAGCTGGTGCAATCTTAAAACAATTTCAATGTTCAATGAGCTTGGGGGGAAAACATTTAATTTAGCTGTACATAAAAGCAGCATGAGGGTCTGGGCAGACATAATGCTCCCCAGTTTTTCTAACTATAATTTAACAATCAAGAGCAAGCCAGAGGTTCTTGAGTTCCTTTTTTCTCTCATATTCACATCTCTTCATCCTCCTTTGAATATATTTTGGCCTTACACCTGAACTTTTCCGACCATGGTTAAAGGTACTCCACAACTCCAGCTTGTGTGTATGTTTAGCTGAAACACAGGGGCATAGTCCTATGTCCCACAATTTGATGCCAAAACACACTGCTTGCTCAATTCAGTTACTTTGGAAGCGCAACCATGACAAGGCTCTAAAGCAGATATTGCATATCCCATACATATGGACTAGTGTGGCATCATCTTCTCCAAATTTAGTTAGTTTGGCTATGTGTTTGTCAAAAATATTGGATTTAATTGAAGATGCCAGAGACTGGACATTTTTTTTTTACCTGATTTCATGCTTTTTTCATATCATGCATTCTTTCTCAAAGAATTAGTTCCTCACAAGGGACAGAAATGTATGCATGAGGTCTAACAACAGTATAGCTCATCACAACCCTCACCCACACTTTATTCCAGGCTAGCCCTGAACTAGAATTCCAAAAGCTAGCAATCTTTGCATGCCTGCTTGCAGACTTCGTGTTTGCTTTTTTATACCTACTCTTTTCCTTCTGCTGTATCACTCTAAACTGCAGCAATTTCCCCCTTCTCTTCTCCATTAGACTCTATATTTATCTATGTATGCACAAGTATTAGTAAGTAAAGCTACTTTATATGTTTTACAATGACTAAACTTATTTCTTTTCTCTACTAGAACCTGTGGATGTGTGGGGTCTGGGGTTATTCAGCTTCTGCCTTGACAATATGATTACTCTGCTATCTCTCACATTTTGCAACACCAACATATATACTGTCCTCATGAGCAGCAATATCCCGATAACAAAACAAACTGGATAGCTTCAAAAATCAAGTGAAAATGGTTCCTGACAGTTCCAGGTTTTCTGTGATGAGAAGAATGGAAGTCATGTGTTTTGCAAATCTGCAAAATCCTTTCATCAAGTGATTCTTCATCCTTGCATCCTTTTGACCTCTCTTCTGATGAAGTGACTGGAAGGCAAAGGGTGGCATTCACAGCTTTTATCAACAGCTGAACTAGTTTGGCTTTCTCTCCACCATACAATCAGGTAGTGAATAACAGAATCATAGAGTTGGAAGAGACCACAAGAGCTATCCAGTCCAAAGATAGTATTAAAAGTAATTTCTCAACTCTGCATAGCCTGCATTCCTTGCATGCACAATGCTTTTCCCTTGCTCATGTTATTTTATTGTTTGAACTGCACTTGTCACTTTAATCATTATTTTTCATCCTCTTTTCATTTGTTGCCACAATATATCAGAAACTGCTGTCATTCCAGCTTTGTAGACAACGCACAGAACCAAGAGTTGTTGCCAGCTTATTCATTCTGAATCTTCATCTCAAGAGCATCAAAAATTCTCTGCATGTTTTCTTCTGTTCTTGCTCAGACTTCTCAGACAAGGTGACTTGTAAGTGGTAGGTGGAGGCTCCAACTTGGAATACAGCGTAAAGTTACAGAAAGCAGCCTTAGCATTCCTATACAGTGGACCATTGGTATCTGCTGGGGTTTGGTTCCAGGAGACCCTATGAATACCAAAATCCTTTGATGCTCAAATAAATCCCATTATATAAAATGGAGTAGTAAAATGGTGTCCCATATGTAAAATGACAAAATCAAGGTTTCCTTTTTGGATTTTGTTCTCCATGTTTTCAAGCTGTGGATGCTTGAATCCATGGATGGAGAATCCGGGATATGGCAGGCCAGCTGTACTCAGTAGTTGCTACTTTAGCATGTCTCTCTAAAAGTAGCATGTATTCATGTCATTTCCATTTGGGGAGGGGGGGGTCCTAGCTGTACCTTCTCTCCTGCATCAGTCTGAGTTTGTTCATCTCCGTTTTTCTTTTTTCTTTTTCTTTTTTTCAGCCTGTGGTTCTTCATCGGTCTACTCAGTGTTTGAAGGTTACATGTTATAGAGTCTCTCACCATGAGATGTTATGAAACCTTTAGTATCTGTAAGCAAATCTACCTCATAGAATCATAGAATCATAGATTTGGAAGAGACCACAAGGGCCATCCAGTCCAACCCCCTGCCATGCAGGAAATCTCAATCAAAGCATCACTGACAGATGGCCATCCAGCCTCTGTTTAAAGACCTCTAAGGAAGGAGACTCCACTACACTCTGAGGAAGTGTGTTCAACTGTCAAACAGCCCTTACTGGATAGTTCCTCCTAATGCTGAGGTAGAATCTCTTTTCCCGTAGCTTGCATCCATTGTTCTGGGTCCTAGTCTCTGGAGCAGCAGAAAACAAGCTTGCTCCCTCCTCAGTATGACATCCCTTCAAATATTTAAACAGGGCTATCATATCACCTCTTAACCTTCTCTTCTCTAGGCTAAACATCCAGCTCCCTAAGTCATTCCTCATAGGGCATGGTTTCCAAACCCTTCACCATTTTAGTCGTCCTCCTCTGGAAACGCTCCAGTTTCTCAACATCCTTTTTGAATTGTGGTGTCCAGAACTGCACACAATATTCCAGATGGGGCTTGACCAAAACAGTATAGAGTGGCAATGTTACTTCCCTTGGTCTAGACACTATGCTTTTATTGATGCAGCCTAAAATTGCATTGGCCTTTTTAGCTGCCGCATAGAGGCATAGCTTGGAAGAAATTAGAGACATAGCTTGGAAGAAAAATATTTGTTTCCAGAACCCCCCATATTTCAGATCCCTTCTGCTAGCTGAGAGATGCTGGGAGATGTAGCCCGCAAAAGAAACTTTTCGAGTCTTTTGGGCTTATTGATGTTCTGTAAGGGATCTTTGTGTGTGTGTGTGTGTAAATTTCCAAGGATCCCCATAAGTACAAGGAATACTCAGAGGGATTTTTGCCATTTTCTTCCTCTGAAATACAATTTACAATACCTGGGATTTGTTGACAGTTTCCTATCCAAGTACCAAGGAGGGCTGACCTTGCTTAGCTTCCAAGATCAGACAGGATCTGGTGTCTTTAGACCCTATATGCTCTACTTTTTCTTTTCTTTTTTTTACTACCAGTAAATAATGCTACCAGTATTAAAATTTCCTTTTTATTTAGCTCTGAACAAGTTTTACATATTATTCTGACATGGACATTTCAGCAGTACTGAATAGTTTATATAACTCTCTTATTCACCTGTTCAGTGTGAGTAAATGTAGATATAATATGCCTGCAAAATAGACAAAATTCATCTCATTTTAATTGCCTTGAGCACTTCCTGTCCCTGCAGCTGGTGCAAAGCACAGATAAATAGTTTTCCTGCAATATGTAACAATTCTCACATCTGGCAAACACTGACTGAACCTGACAGATAATCATCTGATCAAGGCCGCTGTGAAGACATGGAATTTGACCAGAGATTTGAAACAGGAGCCAAAGCAGAGACCCAGTCCAGTATCCATTGGACTGCAGTAGCTATTAAAAAAAAAGGGGGGGGGGAGGAAGAAGAGGAAAGGGTGCCTGCCAAATTCATTTCTATTCTGGTACAGGCAGGTGTAAGATTCTTATATTCTGAATAATTTGATTGTTACTTAGCTGGTGACATCAGTGAGCATGCAGGAGGGGAGAGCAGGATGCCAGATTTCACATGAAGATGAAAGGTAGCCAGAATGTGAAACATGCGTGCCTTTAAAATACAATAATAGCAATCAGAAATCAGCAAATTAACCTTTAAACTTGGACACAGGGTGATTAAGTGGTGGGCAAAGTTTTACCTGCTTAATAGGATCTTCATGTGGTTGCCAGATCTCAGGTTAAAGATACTTCTACAGTCCTCAGGGCAAGAAGGCAGAATATCAGGGAGAAGTCTCTGCATTGAAAAATATGTGTTTGTTAGATTTGATGTTCATCCCCCCCCCCCCCCCCAATTTCACGAGCATTTACCGTGCAACAATGGTTGATGTTTAATGGCATCACCAAGGGCCACCTCTTGTAACATCACCCTTGCAACATCACTAGGGTCTACCACAAATGACACCACAAGAGGGAGTTCATCCCTAGGCCTCAGGTTTGGGCCCTGAAATCTGAGAACATAGTCCTGACCTGGCAACCCACAACTTCCACAGCCATGGTTTAAAATGATGGGCTGCAGAGTGAGGGATGTTTGCACAGCAATAATCACGCTATTCTGGGAATGTTGGACATACAACTAGAGAGAAGACATGGAAGAATTATACATATGGTCATGGCTGTGATGATATTATATGTTCGGAAATGGAAGAAGGACTAAATTCCTGCAAAAAAAGAATGGTTTTTGTAGACTGAAGAAAATAGCAGAGTTGGATAAATTGTCTATTTTGAGTGAAGAAAATGCATTAACAAGATTTTGTAAAGATTAGTAATTATTAATTGACTTTTTGAAAAATAACAGAAGTAATTTGATTATTATTGATTTTATTAATTAATATGATATGTGTGTGTGTGCGTGTGTAGTTGAAAGGTAATTAAATTTTACGCAAATGCCAGGGTCCCGGGAGGGTACCTACAATTAATATTCAATAAGAAAATTTTATTAGCTCAATTAAAGCAGCCAAGAGGGCTTGGGTAACTCAAAGCAGGGATCAAGCCTACGTATACCAGTTCCATGAACCAGAACTACAGAGTGCAAATTCCAAAATAGTTTTATTTCTGAATCAAAGGGAACCACCATTCACACAGACAGCGACTTAAGGGCTTGCAGAGAGTGATACTGTACTGGTTCAAGTCAATAATAAAGTTATCTACATCAACCAAAAAGCTGTAGTTTACCATGGATGTAATTCACAATATTACTAGAAAATTCAGGAAATAGAACATGTTTACAGACAAAGAAAAAAAAATACCATTACCTCATGATACAGCATAACTCTCCAATACAGAGCAAACAACATCAGAGTTCCATCTGGTGCTTTCCAATGGCAGCCAAGAATGTTATCCTTCCAGAGTGAATTCATCTGCAGATTTTCATCTTCCTGGATCCTATTACTGTACATTCTGTCACACTCCTACAGCTGTATAAATAGGCTTTTTAACCTGAATTTTTTTTAATATCACCCTGTATTGCATCTGAAGGTGTGGGTTTATATTTACAAAAGCTCAGGCTAAAATAAAAACCAGTCAGTCTTAAAGGTGCTGCTACATTCCCTCCTGTCATGAAAAGAGGGGGAAGAAATGTACCAAGGCAGTAAAATTTAGGGCAAACATCATGATTTATATCCCCCTGGATCCTATTACATGCCATCCCTCTCCCACAAGTGTGTAAGGAGTTTATCACACGAAGGGAATTGGAAGTATAATCCAATGGCAATCTGAATGCAATCATGGGGTTTCGCGTGATTGCGTGAAAGCTGATCACACACATTTTCAGGCAAAGGGAAGTCTTTCCGAAGGCAATCATGGGGTTTCATGTTATTGCGTGAGAAACTATCACATGCAATTTTGGGCACCGGGAGGCAATTTCGGGCAGTTCTGAACGCAATGCAGTGTCAATACGCAATCACATAAATTAGCTGAACTAGAAAATTTACTCAATTCCGAACTGGCCTCACTTCCATTTCTTTCGAAATTGAGAGAAATTCCTCCCGTGTGATAAACTCCTAAGTTTCTGTGTATGCTTTATACCCGATCCATCATCATCATCATCATCATGTAAGCATGCAAAGAAGTGGTGTATACCCAAGAAAGCTCATGCAGGTGATGCTACATTTATATTTCCCTATAAACACTCTGAATGAATGGCAGCGCCCACATTTGGCACAGTGGACAGATGACTAGCTAAGTCAGCTAAGGGCAAAGCAACTAATTGGGGTATCATTAAAAGTTGGCAAATGTTTATTATTGTCTGTTTGCTGCCAGGGAGCGGGAATGGAAGGTGTGTGGATTTCTCTATGAGATATCAGATTTTGCCATGGATCCTATGTAGCTTGGGTGCTATGTTTTAGGATGAGGTTTAGAACTTACTGGACTGACTGCCTCTTTCTTTCTCAACCTTGCTCCCTCCTCAAATTTAGGTATTCTTCCTGGCTACCCTCAGTATCTTCACTCAGAAGGCTTCTGGAATGTTATACATCCATGTCTCCATCTACTCTCACTATTCTCTTGTTCACAAAGCATTCCCCATTTATCCAAGTGAGGTCTATATTATTTTTGAAACAGGAATCACTTATAAAGTGAATATGCCTTGAGCAGGGTTACTCAAGACTGAATGGTTTGTTTGTTGCTTGATTTCATATATGAAAGTGCCCCCTAGTGGTAATTGGAATGGCTTAATTAATTAAAAAGAAAGCTCTTGGTTTTCTCTTTCTTTCTTTTTTTTTTCTTCCCAGCTTTATTTGTTTGCCTGCCCAATTTATATATTTAAAATATTGAAAGTTTGCAGTACTAAAAGTATCAGTAGGACAATATGCATGGAATTTCTGTCTCTCTCTGGCTTTTCTTTGCTAACGAAGATTCAGGAAGGACTCATCCCACGCTTTCTACAAGCGCATTGATGACTAAAAAGGACGATCCGAGATAGACAAGTCTGGTTACAGAAAGCACAGCAGAAAGTCTCCTTGGGTGATGTTTCCAAGTTGTAGTTCTTTCTGTGTTGTCGTTTCTCTTCGAGACTTGTTCAACGTGAACATGATTAAAACATAAGACTCACTAACTGCTTATTTCTTGCACCTTTAGTTGTGTTGTTATTAATTGCTTTCAAGTTAACTTTGACCCTTGTAGGTTAAGATAAGAGATAGTGACTGGCCCAAGATTACCCAGAGAGCGTTCTGGCTAAGCTAGGATTTGAACCCAGGTCTATTACCATTATGCCGCACAACATGCAAACATCAGCAGCAACACAGCTGAAATGCATTAGGTCTCTCTGAATCACAGTTTAACAATGACAGTACAATTGGCCCTTCATATCCACAGATTCCTTATGCATGGATTCAACCATCCATGGGTTGAATATATTCAAAAAACATATAAATTTCAAAAAGTGAACTTTGATATTGTACTTTTATATAAGGGACATCATTTCACTATGGCATTGTATTTAGTGAGATGAGCCTCCCATCCCAATACCTTCAGCATCCAAGGATTTTGGTATCTAGGGGTGGTGGTGGTGGTTCTGGGACTAAACCCCAGTGGATACCAAGGGCCAACTGTATACAATTAGATACATATATATTTCAACTGATCCCACTTTTGACTACATGCTACATGTCATCCCACCTTCTGATGTTCAGGCGTCAGCAAAAGCCTCTTCCCAAAAGACTGCTGTGCAGACAAAATATCTCAATATGCAGAATGGAGAAAGAAGGACACTCACAGAACAGGGGCTAACTTTCATAGAGAAATGCCAATTACAAAAGAACAAACTGGATCCAGATCACAAAATCTCAGAGCCACCTGCTGGTTGGAAAAACTCCAAGTCTGGGAATTTGCCAAGATGTTACAACCCAGAAAGGACCCTCTGAGGAGACTGATAAATGTTTAAAACCTATGCATTATCCCTATACATATTAAAACGAACCAGGTTTCCCAAATATGCAACTGGTTGATTGGTGTGACCCATGGAAGAATGGTGGATATGAACAGTGGCATCACTAGGGTTGGTGTCACCCCAGTGCAGTAATTCATGCTATCATAGGGAGCCCTGTGGTTAAATGCTCAAGGTTGTGAGTTTGATCCCAGGGCTCCAAGGTTGACTCAGCTTTCCATCCTTTTGTAGGTTGGTAAAATGAGTACCCAGCTTCTTGGGGTCAATTGGCTTACAGAATGTAAACTGCTTAGAGGGTGCTGAGTTCACTGATAAGTGGTATAGAACTGTAAATGCTAAATGCTGTTGCTACCCCCAGGCAAGCAGGCAGCCATCCCAGGGGTGACAAAATTGGGAGAGAGTGGAAAGGGAGGGGATGAGTGACAGAAGGAGAAGTGGCACCAGGCAGGGAACAGTGCTCACTCTCTGCCCGCCTTCCCTCCTTCCCCCTCCTGAGTGTCCTGCCACCCTCCCTATCTTGGCCAAGCTGCCTGACACACACACACACCTTCCCTCTGCCAGCCCAGATACTTCTGTTATCTGCCAACCTGCTTCAGCCTCTGGTAGAGGTGCAGTGTTGCTGCCACCCAGCAGACCCTTCCTGGTCTGGAATGACTACTGGTTGGGTGGGAGAGGGAAGAGAAGGAAAGGATTCTGTGTTTCCCGGCCAGCAGCCTCACAGGACCAGAAAAGGCTGCCAGCTGGCAGTAGCACCCCCGCAGCAACAGCAATCACAACAGGCAGAGGTGATCTAGCTGGCAAAATGGGCAGCTGGGGGAGTCTTGAGAAGGACAGTGAGTGCAGTGAGTGACCACCCCACTGGGTATCTACCCCTTATGAGATGTCACCTGGTGTGGTATGCAGTCCCTACATCCCCCTAGGGATGTCCCAGGGTGTGACATTAACTGGAAGGATTGGCTTGGATAGGTTTCTAACTATAGGGCTGTGCACACTGGCACCTGGCCGGGTTGGGGGTGGTGTTGGAGTGTAGCGTCTACATGACGCACCCCCCCCAACTTCACCCCAGGACAGCATGACAGCGCATGCCACATCACATGGCATGCGGTGTTGCAGCATCACGGCGCTTCTCTGGTGCTGCGTCTACACAACATAGCACCAAAGGAGTGCCGTAAAGCTGCATCGTCACAGCTATCGTGCCCTCTGCAGGGTGCAAAAAGGCCAGATCTGGATTGTTGCATTGGATTGCCATCGCCCCAATCTGGCTGTAAAAGAGGTGGTTGCAGGCCACCCCTTAGGGGCTGTCTGGACAGGCCCTAACTCTTAGAGGAGTTGGCTATGAGTTTCTCTCTCCATCCCCTCCCCCCCCCACACACCTTTAAATCCCTTTCTGCATAATCATTTCAATATGTCTTCAGGATTATTCATCCCTGGTATATGTCACATGTTGCCCAAGTGCTAGAGAGGCTGTGGAGAAAAGGGTTCCATATGTGGCTGTGTTATCCCCAGATCTCACAATTTTGGGAACAAATACTGACCCTTTTAAAATCAGATAGCAAATTGCTATCCACAAGGACCTTATCTCTTTGCTTCCTGCAGCACATTTTAGTTGAAATCTAGATGAACTCTATGGGAGGGGATTGCTAAACTGTCTGTGTGCAAGAGCACTGCTATAAATATGTGCTTATAAACTAAAAACAGCCAAAGGAGAAAACAGAATTTTTTACACATTTAGTACCCAGGTTTCAATTTTGCAAGCAGAGGCCAAGTTTCTTAATGGGGAGATGTTGTGAAAAGTTTCACTCTTTCCCATCCCCTTCTGCAGGAAGAACTTGGCTTTTGTGTGTGGAGGGGGGGGGGGTCTTTGGCCATGTTGTGGCTAGTGGAGAGCGAGGAGCAATAAGAAGCATCCTACTATGGGCCTATGGTTGCATGTATAATGATCTTCCAGAACCTCATCATCCAGCACCTCCGGAGAACCCCTGGAAAGACCAGAGGATGCTTTTGTCATTATTTTCCCTGCTTATAGACATGTATCTAGAATCATAGAGTTGGAAGAGACGTCAAGGGCCATCCAGTCCAACCCCTGCCATACAGAAAGACACAATCAAAGCAAAATCCATTTAAAAACCTCCAAAGAAGGAGACTCCACCACACTCAGAAGCAGCATGTTCCATCATTGATGCTTCTCCATTAAACCTGCTCTCCATTAGCTGCTAAATGACTGTGGAAGGGAGGCAGAAAGAGACAAATGGGTTTTGAAGGAGCTAGGGGAGGCAGTGAATTCCTTCCTCTGCAACAGCAACAACAAAGAGCATATGCCAGTGTAATGATTGCATGTGTCACCAACAGGGTTCTAGCTAAAGACTCCTTCCCATATGGTCCACCAGAAGAACAAATGAAGCACTGGTGTAGTATATTTTAGGTGTTTCCTTCATCTCAGTTTGTAAACTCATACCTAAATGTAAGAGTTTTGTAGGTCCCCAGGCCTATATACCTGGAAAGAGCATACAAATGGATGGATGGAGAGACAGAGAGACAGGGAGAGCTGGGTGAATACAAACCTCAGAAAGATGTTACATGTAGTCAGAATACTCCTTTGCTTTGGGAAATAGATTGTACAGTATGGGGATTTTTCAGTTATATATATACAGTCCTGTCTATCTGATCAAAGCTACAAAGGGTTGGTGTCAGGATGTAGGCAAACCATGCAGGCCACTCCACATATACCCAAAAAGAAGCAAAGAATGCAAGTCAAGCACAATGCTATGCTAGGTACTGTGTGTGGCTTTCTGGTACTCAACTACTCTACCACTACCTGGATATTGTTCCTTTTTTCCTCATTCAGGGTAAAAACACAGGTTGCAGATGGAGACAGTACCACTAGAATTACCAGTTAGAAAACATTGTGCAACAATTCCATCTTTCTCTCAGCAGATGGTGGATCTCATGTCCCTGGGGCAGTGAACCCACTCTGGGTTTTAACTTGCAATGTAAAGGCATTGTTCTAAGTGCCGAACCTGTTTGGGAGACTGGATTAGCATCTTGGATAGCATCTTTAAATTTCAGACTTAAACCCAAAATGGATTCAGCACCCCAGTGATCTGTATTCCATCAGCCAACATTGAACTGTGGAAGAAAAAAGGATGGAAAACACACTGGGAAAACGTGAAGCAGGGAGGTTACAATGTTAATTCCATGAAAGAAATTCAGAGCCAGAGTGCCCCCTACCAGACCTCTGACTTAGAAAAAAAGGTTCTCTTGGGTCTCAAATAGCTTGGGATGAGTCTGTAGAATCAATACTTAGAGAGATTTTGTAGCACGGGCATATATATGACATTGGTATGTGAGGATGTCAACTCAAATTACAAATCCTTTGTGTATGGAAATGAAGTTGCAGGTCCAATTTTATTGATGGTTGTTAGTGCACAAAGACATAGTAAACTGGTCTTTGTGCATGGAGATGAACTGGCAGATCCAGTTTTGCAATGGGACTAGCCTGTAGTGATGAATGTACTGCACCTCCATGAGGATGGGTCAGACAGTGTATCAGGAAACCATTGTCTTTGTTCAGTCCATTGCCGAGGGACTGTAGTTTGTGGATGAATTCCAGTTCATCCCCAAACCACTGTTTCTTTTTCCAATCTAACTTTGTAGTTCTTTTGTTCAATGATCACTGTTCTGAGGTCTGAGATGGAATACCCAGGGAGATTGAAATGTTCTACCACTGGTTTTTGTGTATTCCCATTCTTAATGTCTGATTTATGTCCATTTATCCTCTGGCACAGGACTGGCCTCTTTGCCCAATGTAAAGTGCTGAAGGGCATTGCTGATACAATATGGCACAGATCACATTGGAGGATGAGCACATGAAAGCCTCCCTAATATTATGGGTGAGACCATAAGGTCTTGTGATGACATTTCCCAGATAAATGAGTGGGCAGAGATGGCATCTTGGTTTGTGGCAAGGCTTAGTACCTGTGTCACCATCTGTGTTGTGTGTTGTCCTGTAGGTATCTGTTTAAGGTTTGGAGGCTGTCTGTAGGCGAGTAAAGGTCTGCCACCAAGGACCCTTGAAAGAATGGCATTATTGTCCTGAATGGGTTGTAGTTCATTGATGATACGCCTGAGTGGTTTGGGGGGGGGGCGGCTTGGGATGTAGTGGTTTCAGTGTTGGACTATGGTCAAAAACACACTGCAGAAATAATCCAGTTTACATCCACTTTAACTGTCCTGGCTCAGTGCTAGGGAATCCTGGGAAATGCAGCTTATTGTAGCAACAGAACTCTCTGACAGAGAAGGCTAAATGTCTCACAAAACTATAGTTCCCAGGATTCCCTAGCACTGAGCCAGGGCATTTAAGGCACTGTCAAACTGGATTTGGGGCCGAGACCAGGGGTCAAATCCCGGCTCAGCTATGTAAACCCATTTGATGACTTTGGGCAAGTCACACTCTCTCAGCCTCAGAGGATGGCAATGGCAAAAACCCCTCTGAAGAATTATGCCAGTAAAACCCCACTTTGCCAAGAAAAACCTTAGGGTCACCACAAATTGGAAACACAACAACAACAATGACAGCAAAATGTCTTAGACTGACCCTATATAACTATGTATTTTATGCAACTGTCATTTTAATATGCTATGAAAAGGTATCCTTATCTTCTTATTCATAACTGAGGAAATATTAACAAACAATTTATGCAGCCATTGTGTTGCCATGGCTACACCTGTGTTTTCTGCAGCGTATCAATGGCAGAGTTCATTCCTAAGCATTGGTTTACGCTCATCCTGGTGCCCTATGGCCATTGCCTGGGAATAGGAAGCCCACATACACTCTGTTAGATGCATTAAGACAGTATCACAAAATGGCTAGAGTGCTGAGGAATGTGCAAAAACCCAAAATTCAATTTCTGTTCAGCACTGAACTTCACTAGGTAGCTTTGGGTCGGTTACTACCCCTCTGAATAAACTAAACTCACTAGGTTTTTGGTGGGGATAAATCAGTTCAGAGTTGCCTCTTAAGAAAGAGTAGGATACATATTAAATAATAAGAACACCCACACATGCATTCAAGGAAAATGATGGCAATTTCTGATGAACCATGAAGTGATGAAGTGATGAAGCACATGGAATGATTTGAACCATGATATGATTTATCATGAACTGTGAAATTATTTTAAATGCTTTTAAAAAGCATTTTTGAAAATAGAGGCACTTCAAAAGCATTCAACCCTGATTCAAAAGTGTAATAAATGTTCCATTATTTGTTTGCTTGCTATAACCTTTTCTGCCAGTAGGTGGCGGTGTTCACTACAATCTGCATCAGCAAACACAGATCAATATTTCCTTTCCTGTCCCTGAAAAAGCCTTTGCAATACAATGCAATACTGTACAAGCAATTCAGCATTGTCTTTTTCCTGTCACTCACAATGTCTCACTAGGGTGGGGTCTCCAAAAGGAGTCTTTCCAGCACTCCTGTCCTTAACCAAAGATGAACTATGGACTGAGTGTAGCATCCTCTGAATGTAAAACTTGCTTTCACACAGTCACAGAGGAGTTTATCACATGGGAGGAATTTCTCCCAATTTCGAATGGAGCCAATTCTAATTCACGTAAATTCGCATTTACGTGAATTCTAATTGTGTTTGGAATGCATTCAGAATGATTTCCCATTGCCCAAAAATGACACCCCCCCATTGCCCGAAATTGCATGAGATACTTTAATACGCAATTACCATGAAACCCCATTATTGCATTCGGAATGAATTCCCATTGCCCGAAATTGCATGAGATACTTTAATACATAATAATGTGAAACCCCATGATTGCATTCAGATTGCCATTGCATTATATCCCCAAATTCCGTAGTATGATAAACTCTAGAGACTTCAACATTACTAACTTTCTCTTCATGTGCCAGGCATGGAAACTTACCCATTTAGAGCCCCCACTGTTAACTATTAATTATAGTTCTTAAGCAGGAAAATAAAATAATATATTCTTTAAAGTCCAGACTGTAACAAAAATGAAAATCATCACTCCTTCCACCAATGATACCTTTACTGTGGCAACCAAAAAGCTCCACTGGCTTCTTCATCAGGCAAGGTGTTAAAAAACCATACAGGAGGGGGAAAAAGTGAAGGTGTTAATCATAGGCCTGCCTTTTGCTGTCTTTGTTCTCAGATGGTATGGAGGGGTATTTCTTGCAGGCTGGAACCTCTTCCTCCTGGCCATTCCTGAGAGATTCTCAAAGTCCAGGAAATTTAACATCAATTTGCAACACAAAAAAAGGCACTTCATTTGGAATCCAAGATCCATCCTTTGCCACAGGCCACTTTGTAGGCAGAGGACACTGAATTTCTCAAGAAGCCTTCATGCTTTGCATCAGGAGAATTTTAGGTGGTCTGGTAAGTAAAACATGCCAATCCAGTCCCAATATTAGGGGAAAAATTGTTTTATTTTTGTTTGAGGTGGAAACCTCAAATAGTAAGGTCCACTGCTTCTCTCAACAACTTATGGTGACCCTAAGACACACCTGTCATGGGATTTTCTTGGCAGGTTTCTTCAGAGGGGGGTTGCCATTGTTATCCTTTGAGGCTGAGAGAGTGTGACTTCCCAAGTACCCCCAATAGGTTTAAATGGCTGAGCTGGAATTTAAACTCTGGTCTCCAGAGTCATAGTTCAATGCTCAAACATTTTACACCACAGGTATTCTGTGCATACTAGCAAGTCGAGAGAAAAAGTGGTGGGTTACCACCGTGATGATGTGATTAGTGTTTTGTTTTTTTTTGTTTTGTTTTTTAATTTATTTAAAGAAAGAAGCATAAACAAATTTGCACAGAATATCCCCAGATAACATGTATCTCTGTTCGGTTTCCAAAAAAAGCTTACAGTATCTTGGATTTATATACCAAATCGTAAAATAAAGTAAAATGACTGTTGAATTTATACAGTGAAAGTTTTACTTGTGCCCCAATCTCCTTCCTGTAGGAACATTCACTGGTTGGAGAAAATAAAATCAAAAGGCTATAAAATTAACAAAACCTAGTCAAACCTTATGTGATTTCTTATAACTGTGGTCATAATTCGGTTTTTATGAAGTTATCTAACAACTAGTGGAAAAGATTGTATGCGGTACAGAATAGCTGCTACTACGATTAAGACCATCTGTTATAACAGAAGGTTTTGACTGCTTCCCAATCCAAATTGGTACTGTCGGGTGTTTTCCCTTGTAAGTGTACAGAAAGATAGTCCATTTCCATATTATCCATAACTTTTAAGAGCCATTCGTCTATTGTGGGCAGTTCGTTTGATTTCCATTTTTTTGCTACAAGGATTCTAGCTGATGAGATCATGTATAAAATGGCCTTAAGGTGTTTTTTTGCCTCTTTATCAAGTGTTGTATACGTGATGTTTAGTAAGTAAAGTTCGGGCCACATTTTAAAGTTTAACCCCAATATCTGATTGATTTTTTTGTGTATTTCTCCCCAAAAATTTTGTAACTTCGGACAGGACCACCACATGTGGTACCAGGTACCTGTAGATCTTTTACACTTCCAACATCTGTTCTCTAAATTTTTATTAATTTTTGCGAGTTTAGAAGGAGTAAGATACCACCTGTATGCCATTTTTAAATAGTTCTCTCTAATATCTTGACATTTGGTAAATCTGAAAGTCTTGCCCCTTGTAATTTCCCAACTGTCCAAATCTATCGGTCTCCCCAGGTCTTTAGCCCACTGTATCATCGTATTTTTAATTATATCCTGTTCATGCTTTCTTAGGTGGAGAAGTTTGTATAGTTTGGATACAGCTCTTGTTTCTTTCCCTTCCAGAATCTTGTCTAGTTCGGATTTCTCTAAGTTGAAGGAGTGGTTTTTATAGTCCTTCTTAAATCTGTCTGTAAGTTGCATGTATAAGAACCAATGTTGTTCTATTTTGAGATTTTTTAAGTCTTTAATTGGCTTTATTGAGTATTGATTTTGGGCCTGTTTAGTCAGTAAATCTCTGTACCTTATCCAATCTCCCTGTAGCTTGGATCTTCCGAACAGTGCTTCTTGAGGTGATACCCATCCTGGTAATTTAAAATAAAAAGTTGCTTTAACCTTTTCCCAAATGTACAAGATAGCTCTGCGCACAAAGTGATGATTAAACTCCTTATGTATTTTTGTCTTGTTATACCAGAGATAGGCGTGCCAGCCATAACGGAGATTGAATCCTTCTAGGTTGAGAAGTTTTGTATTTTTTAAATTGACCCATTCCATCATCCAGTTAACTGCGTTGGCTTGATAGTAAAGCCTGAGATCTGGTAGGTTACACCCACCATTTATAATCGAGTCCGTTAAAGTTTTCCACCTCACTCTGGGTTTTTTACCTTCCCAAATGAACTTCTGTAGTTCTTTATCCCATTTTTTGAAGGGTTTATCATTAGTTATGATTGGGAGGTTAGAGAAGAGAAAGTTCAGCCTGGGCAAAATGGACATTTTTAGTGTAGCTATCCTCCCTAGAAAGGATAGCTTGAGCTTTGCCCATTTTTGAAGATCTTGCGTTATTTTGTTCCAAATTGGTTTATAGTTGTTATCAAATAGGTCTGTATTCCTGTTCGAGATCCATATTCCCAGGTATTTTGCTTTTTTAACAATTTTACAGTTGGCTGTAGCTTGAATGTAGTTCTTATCTGCCTGCGAGAGGTTTTTAGTGATAAGCACAGACTTATCTTTGTTTAGCTTAAATCCTGCAATTGATTCAAAAGTAGTTAATAAACTCATTAATTTGTTGATGTTATTTATCGGGTCCTCTATGAAGATTGCTAGGTCGTCTGCATACGCCTTTAAGTTATACGAGTTGTTTTTAATCTTGGGTCCTTGGATCTCCTTCCTTATAAGGTTATTGAGGGGTTCTAGTGCCATAATGAATAAAAGTGGGGACAGCGGGCAACCTTGTCTGGTCCCTTTTTGGATTTTGAAGGGATGGGTCTTTTCTCCGTTAATTATTAATTGTGCATATTGCGTTTTGTAAATACTCTCTACCCAGCATAAAAATTTGTCTCCAGTTTCCATTGTTTTTAATACTTCGCGTAAATAATCCCATTTGACGCTGTCGAAAGCCTTTTCCGCATCAGCTAATAGTAAAGCAAATTTTTTGTGATTGGCTTTTTCGTAATATTCGATTAGGTCTAGGACCGTTCTTACATTTGTTTTTGCGTATCTCTCAGGTAGGAACCCCGACTGATCCTCATGGATTAGCTTCCCAAGTATTTTTTTTAATCTTGTTGAGCAGCAGCAGCAGCAGCGGCGACGCGCCGGGGCTCTTGGCCACGCCCCCTCCTCCACCTCCTCGCCAGCAGCGGCGGCGGCAGCGGCGGCGACGCTCTCGGGGCCTTCAAAGGCTCCCCACTACCACCCTCGCGCCTCCAGCAGCAGCAGCAGCAGCGGCGACGCGCCGGGGCTCTTGGCCACGCCCCCTCCTCCACCTCCTCGCCAGCAGCAGCGGCGGCAGCGGCGGCGACGCTCTCGGGGCCTTCAAAGGCTCCCCACCACCACCCTCGCGCCTCCAGCAGCAGCAGCAGCGGCGACGCGCCGGGGCTCTTGGCCACGCCCCCTCCTCCACCTCCTCGCCAGCAGCAGCGGCGGCAGCGGCGGCGACGCTCTCGGGGCCTTCAAAGGCTCCCCACTACCACCCTCGCGCCTCCAGCAGCAGCAGCAGCAGCGGCGACGCGCCGGGGCTCTTGGCCACGCCCCCTCCTCCACCTCCTCACCAGCAGCAGCGGCGGCAGCGGCGGCGACGCTCTCGGGGCCTTCAAAGGCTCCCCACCACCACCCTCGCGCCTCCAGCAGCAGCAGCAGCAGCGGCGACGCGCCGGGGCTCCTGGCCACGCCCCCCCACCAATCTTTCACTCTGCGCTGTAGTGCCCTTCCAGTCGTGGGAAGAGGAGACGGGACAGAAGTAGGTTTGGCACCCCGCTTTGTTCTCCATAAGGGCAGGCTGGGGGATTTACCCCACGAAAACATACCCTGGGAAGGGTTAAACTTCGGGGGCTTGTAGAAGGCTGTAGGGAGGACGTCAGCCGGAAAGCAGCCACCAGCCCTTATAGGACACCTTGATCCATCAAGGTAATTCCTCAACACGATTTAAACATATAGCTGACGTAATTATTTATGTGTTTTGTATTTCTTAATGAGAATTGTTAGAGAATTCAGTTAGATCTGGAGATAATACTTAATCCTAGGCTTGTTACTGTGGCCCTGTTGTTGTTCTTTTTCCTCTTTTTACACGAATGAACTTAAGGGTACTTAAAAGCAATCTAAAACAACACTTTTGGATCATATATACTTGTTGATTATAGTCGAGTTAGCTACAACTTCTGCTGTTATGGTAGTTCAACTCCCATCCTTTTTAATTTAGATTGTTATAGAACTCACTTTGGACTTGATCCAATAGTTACAGAACACAAGATAGTCTCAGACACTATACTGATTAATTTTTCTCTTTACAACCTGTGAAGGTCCAAAATGGTAATTTCAGAGTCTCTTGCCTAGATCCTTAAGATCTTACTCAACCACCCACTCCCCCGATTCACATCCCCAACTCTCCAGGTCTGAGATTCCTGATACTCGTACTACCTGGGGGGTGGATCTGAAAATCTTTCAACCTAGCTTGAAAACTCATCCAACTGTGGGCTGTTAGAAATGGCTTCTGGGACGAGAATTCAGACTTCTAAAGCCTTACTGCAAAGCACAACTAGAAGAGGATCAACAGATACATCAGCTAAACAACCTGAATCAATTCAACTGCTTGTGGAAGAAATGAGGAACTTTAAACAGGAAATGCGAACAGAGCTGAAAGAGAACAGACAAGAGATGAACGAAAACCTGAATAGGGGCTTTGAAAAACTGGAAAGAAAAATTATGCAAATTTCAAACGAATTCCACCAGATGAAAGGCGAAATTGAAACATTAAAGTCCAAAACACAAAAACTGGAAAAAAAAGCTCACTCGACAATGGAAGAACAAAGGAAAGATCGAACAAGTAATACTATTCATGAACTTCGCTACAGAGAAAAATGTCTGAAGCTCAGAGGTCTTTCCGAAAGACAAAACGAAAACTTATACTCCCGTGTAATTCCACACCTAGCAGAATTTGTCGGTCTATCTGAGGCCGAATTAGATACAGAAACGGATAGACTTTTTAGGATTAACTCTCAAGCAGCTAAAGATAGGAAACTCCCGAGAGATATAGTAATATGTCTGACCAGATCAAGAATAAGGGATTTAATACTTCAACAAAGTTACCAGGGTAATTGCACCATCGAAGGAGAAAAGATACAAATCTTTAAAGATATACCTATTGATATCCTGAAAAGGAGACAAATTTACAGATCTCTAACACAAGCGCTCACAAGATGTAAAATAAACTACACCTGGGACAGACTCGAGGGAGTCCTCTTTGTATATAAACAGAGAAGATATAAAATAAACTCCAAAGAAAAAGCATCTGAATTCGAAAAAAGATTAAACAGAGAACTTACAAGAACAGAAGAACAACCAGAGTCCCATGATTCCCATTCTAGAAAAAAGAAAAATGAACACGGACATCCCAAGACCAAGAATACAAAAGACAGTAAAGACACAGACAATCTCCCAGAAAAAGCTCCAACTCACAGACAACAGGATGTAGAGATACAAGAAACTAGTTTCGTAAAAAAAGCAGACTCTACAGACAGCTTAAGACCGCTAGACTATGACAATGAGGGAGAGGAAGAAGACAAAGATACAGACTCGGAAATAGAAAGAGAAGTCGAACAGAACATAGAAGGGAACGAAAAGACAAGGAATTCTAGGGAATTTTAGTATAACAGAGTTTAATAAAGTCTTAATTGTTACTGTCTTTGATAAGTATGACATCTAAACTCTGCTCTTGGAACGTTAAAGGATTAAACTCCAAATATAAACGGGGCAGAATATTCCACTACTTGGAAAAGAAAAAATTAGAAATTATTTGCTTACAAGAAATAAAAATAAAGAAAAATGACCAAAGATTTCTTAAAAATACAAAATTGGGCCAATTATTCGCAGCCTGTAATGAGAAAAAAAAGAGAGGGGTGGCACTATATATTCACAACAAATACACGGTAAAAGAATGCTTTAAAGACATTTCGGGTCATTATATTGGGGTGAAGGTGTGTATGGGCGACACGAATATGCTACTTGTGGGGATATATGCCCCTTTAGAAAATAAAGCATCTTATTTTCAGAAATTACTAATTGAAATAGAAAACCACGAGGCTGAAGAGATCGTCCTGTTGGGTGACTGGAATGGCGTGATAAACCCACGAAGGGATAGAACGTCATGTAAAGGAGAAAAACAAAACCATGGTAAACTCCCGAATTCGTTTTTTAAATTAAAGGACCGCTTTGCGTTAAAAGATGTTTGGACAGAAAAATACGGAAATACCCCCGGTCATACTTTCTATTCAACACAACATAAATCTGCGTCCCGTATTGACATGGTTTTTGTTACTCCCAGAATAACCCCTAAGATAAAAAGTATGAACATTCTTCCCAGATCAGAATCCGACCATAACCCAATAATAATTGAACTTTTGACAAGAACTATACAATTTAACTGGAGGGTCAATGATACCCTCCTTCAAGACACTGAATATGCTAAACTTTTAAAGCAACAAATTAATCTTTATTTTAAAGAAAATACAACTAAAGACTGCGACATGAGAACCGTTTGGGATGCGGGAAAGGCTGTCGCGCGTGGATTGCTGATACAAAGAGGAGCAGAAATCAAAAAGATAAACAAGGACAAAGTAAAGAAATTAGAAGAAAAAATTGTGCTGAAAGAACAAGAACTCAAAATGAATCTCCCAAACAAAAATACTGAATATCAGATAAAAATGTTACAGAAGGAGTTACAAACAGAACTAACATCCCAGATAGAAAAAAAGATAAAAGAGGCTCGGCTGACTTATTTTGAATCCGCCAACAAAACTGGAAAATGGCTAGCTGCCAGATTAAGAACAATAAGAGAACGCAAAATCATTGACAAAATACAAATAAACGATGAAGAGCTAACCTCTCAAGATTTGATAGAAGAGAACTTTACAGAATATTATACAAAACTATATAAGGATTGCCCCAGATCAGACCAAGAGCTAGCAACAATGAGAGAATTCATAAGTCAAGCCAACATGCCAACTTTCTCTAAAGAAGATCAGTTAGAACTAAACGCCGACTTCACGGAAGAGGAGATCTCTCTTGCAATTCGCAACCTAAAACCAGGAAAGTCACCCGGCCCTGACGGGTTCAATGCTACTTACTACAAAAAGCTGGAAGAGGTTTTAAAAACTCCCCTCAAAAATACATTAAATTCTGTGCTCAAAGATGGCATCCCAAAATCATGGGAGCTTGCCAACATTACTTTAATCCATAAAGAGGGGAAAGACAGAACTAAAATGGAGAAGTACCGCCCGATATCCCTCCTCAACCTGGACTACAAAATTTTTGTCGGGATTCTCTCAACAAGATTTAAAAAAATACTTGGGAAGCTAATCCATGAGGATCAGTCGGGGTTCCTACCTGAGAGATACGCAAAAACAAATGTAAGAACGGTCCTAGACCTAATCGAATATTACGAAAAAGCCAATCACAAAAAATTTGCTTTACTATTAGCTGATGCGGAAAAGGCTTTCGACAGCGTCAAATGGGATTATTTACGCGAAGTATTAAAAACAATGGAAACTGGAGACAAATTTTTATGCTGGATAGAGAGTATTTACAAAACGCAATATGCACAATTAATAATTAACGGAGAAAAGACCCATCCCTTCAAAATCCAAAAAGGGACCAGACAAGGTTGCCCGCTGTCCCCACTTTTATTCATTATGGCACTAGAACCCCTCAATAACCTTATAAGGAAGGAGATCCAAGGACCCAAGATTAAAAACAACTCGTATAACTTAAAGGCGTATGCAGACGACCTAGCAATCTTCATAGAGGACCCGATAAATAACATCAACAAATTAATGAGTTTATTAACTACTTTTGAATCAATTGCAGGATTTAAGCTAAACAAAGATAAGTCTGTGTTTATCACTAAAAACCTCTCGCAGGCAGATAAGAACTACATTCAAGCTACAGCCAACTGTAAAATTGTTAAAAAAGCAAAATACCTGGGAATATGGATCTCGAACAGGAATACAGACCTATTTGATAACAACTATAAACCAATTTGGAACAAAATAACGCAAGATCTTCAAAAATGGGCAAAGCTCAAGCTATCCTTTCTAGGGAGGATAGCTACACTAAAAATGTCCATTTTGCCCAGGCTGAACTTTCTCTTCTCTAACCTCCCAATCATAACTAATGATAAACCCTTCAAAAAATGTGATTAGTGATGGACTGGGACTGGAGACTAGATCCAGGTTTGATTCCTCACTGGGCCATGAAGCTCACTTTGTGCCTGTTACACTCTCTGACCTACAGCACAGATTTATTGTTTTGAAGATAGCAAATAAAGTTTGTGTGGCTTTCTTTTTTTAATATTCATGTCTCTGAAATCACTAAAGTACCTGCAAATCTCCTTATATAACACCTGTGCTTTTATACAATGAAGGTATTTTTGAAAAATCACAAAGATCTCTGCCAAATTTACAGAAAAATGATGACTATTCTTAACGCACATGGACTCTATTTGGAAACTTTTTGTTAACAGCCTTGGAATGTAATTGTCTATTTTTGCAAAAACTAATAACAAAGTCTATCCCATAAAAATTAGAATACCAGTACCTTTTTATTTTCACTCCCGAATATCATTAAAAGGATTTTTTCAAACTGTCAACAAATAAATGAAGACAATTTAATCCTGTGTCCAGTTCTGGGCACCACAGTTCAAAAAGGATGACGACAAGCTGGAGCATGACCAAAGGAGGGCAACTAAAATGGTGATGGTCTGGAAACCATACCCTATGAAGAACGCCTTAGGGAACTGGGGATGTTTAGCCTGGAGAAGAGAAGGTTTCAATCTGTAAGTACTGATGACGTGGACAAGCTCCTTGGAAGCGTGAGGAAAACAACCTGCCCTCTCGATCCATGTCCATCATGGCTGGTCGTCCAGGGAGGGGACACATTGAAAACATTCCTTAGGGATGTAATCAATGCGTCCCTCAGGGAAGGCACTGTTCCTTCTTGTCTGAAGGAGGCGGCCGTAAAGCCCCTCCTGAAGAAACCTTCCCTTGATCCCCTGGACCGAAACAACTATAGACCAGTTTCCTTGCTGCCATTTTTAAGCAAGGTGATCGAGAGAGCAGTCGCCTCCTAACTCCAAGCTGTCTTGGATGAAACCGATTATCTCGATCCATTTCAAACCGGCTTCCGGGCAGGATATGGAGTTGAGACTGCCATGGTTGCTCTGACAGATGACCTCCGCTTGAGCATTGATAGGGGTAGTGTGACCCTGCTGGTGCTCTTGGATCTCTCAGCGGCCTTTGACACCATAGATCATGCCATCCTTTTGGACCGGCTGAGAGGGATGGGGATCGGAGGCACCGCCTTACAGTGGTTCCGTTCCTTTCTCTCCGGCAGGACCCAAAGGGTGAGGCTCGGGGACAGCTGCTCCTCCAAAATTGAGCTAAGCTGTGGCGTCCCACAAGGCGCCATTCTGTCCCCGATGCTATTTAATATTTACATGAAGCCGCTGGGTGAGATCATTCGGAGGCATGGAGCTCAGTGTCATCAGTACGCTGATGACACTCAGATATATTTCTCCATGACCAGATCATCTGCTCAGACCTCAGATGGCGTCTCCTCTCTCAATGACTGCCTGGCAGCGGTAATGGATTGGATGAGGGAAAACAGATTGAGACTGAATCCAGACAAAACGGAGGTACTGACAGTCACCGGCCCGAAACCAGGTCTGGGAATACAACTCCCGGTCCTAGATGGAATCACACTATCCTCGAAGGACCCTGTTCGCAGTCTGGGGGTACTCCTAGACTCGTCACTTCACATGACTAGTCAGGTGAATGCGACGGTCAGGAGTGCCTGTTATCAGCTTCGGCTGATACGCCAGCTGCGCCCTTTCCTGGAGATGAGGGATTTGGAAACTGTGGTACACGCTTTGGTCACCTCACGCTTAGACTACTGCAACGCGCTCTACATGGGGCTGCCCGTGTACCTAACCCGGAAACTTCAATTGGTCCAAAACATGGCAGCCAGATTAGTTACTGGGACATCTAGGAGAGAACATATAACTCCAGTGCTTAAATCTCTCCACTGGCTGCCAATTAGTTTCTGGGCACAGTACAAGGTGCTGGTTTTAACCTTTAAAGCCCTACATGGCTTGGGCCCATCTTATCTCAGGGACCGCCTCTCCCCGTACGATCCTCCCCGCACACTTCGATCCTCTGGGAGGAACTTACTACAGCCTATCAAGACCAGGCTGGCACAGACCTCCCAGAGGACCTTTTCTGCGACCGCTCCCAAGCTCTGGAATGGTCTGCCGGATGAGATGCGTCTCATGACATCTCTAGATTGCTTCAAAAAAGCCCTAAAGACGCATCTCTTCCGGCAGGCCTTCCCCTGAAATTCCTTATCCCCGGCTTCGGTTCCAGACTTTGATTCCTGCCTACTCCCATGTTCTGATCCCCACTTATGACGTGGCCACATAAGGAAGGGTTAGGATGTAGCTATATGTTTTTAAATAACTGTTTTAATCATTGCTGTTTAATCTATTTTTAAGGGGTGGGAGGTTTGGAAACGGGTCATGGGATTGTTTTAATCTATGTTTTTTTTACTTGTACCCCGCTCCGAGTGTATATACAGAGGAGCGGGCTATAAATAAACTATTATTATTATCATCATCATTATTATTATTATTATTATTATTATTATAAGGTTAAGAGGTGATATGATAGCCCTCTTTAAGTATTTGAAGGTATGTCATATTGAGGATGTTTTCTGCTGCTCCAGAGAATAGGACCCAGAACAATGGATGCAAGCTATAGGAAAAGAGACTCCACCTCAACATTAGGAGGAGCTTCCTGACAGTAAGGGCTGTTTGACAGTGGAACGCGCTCCCTTGGAATGTGTGGTGGAGTCTTCTTCTTTGAAGGGTTTTCAGCAGAGGCTGGATAGCCATCTGTCAGGGATGCTTTGATTGAGAGTTCCTGCATGGCAGGAGGTTGGACTAGATGGCCCTTGTGGTCTGTTCCAATGCTATGATTCTATTCTTCCCTAAACTGCATGTCTAATAAGTAAAACTTTATTTTTAAAATACCCTCCTTAAAAATGCAGGGCATTTTCTTCCTCTGATTCTTCATTGCTTTCCTGGTGTACCTAGAATCATAGAATCATAGAGTTGGAAGAGACCACAAGGGCCATCTGTACAAGCCTGGTTCCATTTTGAATCTAGGAAGCTCCAAACCCATTCATTTTAGTGATTTATTCCCAGAATGATTCATACTTAGAGCACATACATTGGAATAATTTAACCACCTTTGATTTCAGTGGCTCTAATCTAATTATGACTAAATCTGGATCTAACCCAGTTGGTTTAGGCCAAAAAAGCAAAAAAATAAATAAATGGTGTAGCGGTTTGAATACTGGACTAAGGACCAGGGTTCAAATCACCATATGATCATGGAAACCAACTTCCTGACCTTGAGCAAATCACTCTCTCTCATCCTCAGAGGAAAGCAACAGCAAACCCAATCTGAACAAATATTGTGAAGAGAATCTTGTGATATCTTTGCCTTAGGGTTATTCCAAGTTGGAAACAAAATGAAGGCACACAACACAGAGACACATGCATGGGATGTGTACCTGCACAGAACACTAAGGAGATTATCTCTTGTTTTATTTATCCGTTTTACCTCTCCCAGTTTAAATTCAATTTGGGCTGCATCCTGATCTTATCAGAAAGTTTTTGCTGCCACATTTACCACCTGAATACAGCCCAGGTGCATCCCTGCCAAAGCAGGAGCGCTCCGGCAGCCATTTTCTTAAGCTGGAAAACTTCCAGAATCCAAAAAGAGCCGTGTGGAGCGCTCCTGGAAGTGTAGATGCACCCAGGCTGCATTCAGGTGGCAAAAACCTTCTGATAACATCAGGATGCCGCCCAAATTGAAATTTAAACCAGGAGAGGTGAGCCAAATTAATAAGCCAAGCAATAAGCTCCTTGTTGTTGTGTGCCTTCAAGTCATTTCCAACTTATGGTGACCACAGGATGAACCTATCACAGGGTTTTCTTGGCAAGTTTCTTCAGAGTGAGGTTTGCCATTGCCACCCTCTGAGGCTGAGAGAGTGTGACTTGCCCAAGGTTACGTAGTGAGGGTTCATGGTGGAGCCAGGATTCAAACCCTGCTCTCCAGAGTCATAGTCCAGTCCTCAAACCACTGTACCAGGCTGGGACAGCAGGCAGGAAAAGCTCCAGGAATGACTTCCAGAGTCTAAACAAAATGCCTGTAAAAAGCAACCACTGAAAGGTTGCCTCTCCTGGGCAGCTCAGATAGAACACATCAACCTTATTCTAAGTATGTACTGAAAAGCTGGGAGAAGTCTGAAGATCTGCCCTTGTAACAGTGCTTTCACAAGAAGTCCTCAATCACATGTGCGCATAAACACTAATCCATATATGCATACACAACAAAGACAAAAATGCAAGGAACTTGGGCAAAAGTCATGGTGCACTTGGGTTGGGAAAAACAGGTTGTTTAAAAAAAAACTGTGGTGTTGTTTTTTTCCCTTAAAACCTGTGTGTGCGTGTGTGTTAAACCTCTTTCTTTCTTTCTTTCTTTCTTTCTTTCTTTTTTGTGTTTATATATAGGACTACACCAATATAGATGAAATCAGAAAATTAAGTAGCAAAATGCAATTCAGATGTTATAGACAGTAGCTTAAATAATTGTTCTTTCAAAAAAGTGCTCTTATAAAGCAAGTTGTTTTAGCTGAACTTATGTTAACTGAAGAATTTGTTTCCGAATGACATTTCTTGCACTATAAAAGAAAGTGATTACAGTACAAAGAAGCAACTGACACTGGATATTGGTATAATAATGATGGTTAAAGTTAAAATGTTAGAATCATAGAATCATAGAGTTGGAAGAGACCACAAGGGCCATCTAGTCCAACCCCCTGCCATGCAGGACCTCCAAATCAAAGCATCCCTGACAGATGGCCATCCAGCCTCTGCTTAAAGACCTCCAAGGAAGGAGACTCCACTACGCTCCGAGGGAGTGTGTTCCACTGTCGAACAGCCCTTACTGTCAGGAAGTTCCTCCTAATGTTGAGGTGGAATCTCTTTTCCTGCAATTTATATCCATTGTTCCGCGTCCTAGTCTCTGCAGCAGCAGAAAACAAGCTTGCTCCCTCCTCAATATGACATCCCTTCAAATATTTAAACAGGGCTATCATATCACCTCTTAACCTTCTCTTCTCCAGGCTGAACATCCCCAGTTCCCTAAGGTGTTCCTCATAGGGCATGGTTTCCAGACCCTTCACCATCTTAGTTGCCCTCCTTTGTACCCGCTCCAGTTTTTCCACATCCTTTTTGAATTGTGGTGCCCAGAACTGGACACAGTATTCCAGGTGGGGCCTGACCAAAGCAGAATAGAGTGGCACTATTACTTCCCTTGATCTAGACACTATACTTCTATTGATGCAACCTAAAATTGCATGGGCCTTTTTAGCTGCCGCATCGCACTGTTGACTCATGTTCAGCTTATGGTCTACTTGGACTCCTAGATCCCTTTCACATGTGGTCTCATTCAGCCAGGTGTCCCCCATTTTATATCTGTGCATTTCATTTTTCCTCCCTAAGTGCAGAACCTTACATTTCTCTGTGTTGAATTTCATCTTGTTAGCATTGGCCCAGCTTTCTAGTATATTCAGGTCATTTTGAATTTTGATCCTGTCCTCTGGGGTATTAGCTACTCCTCCTAGTTTAGTGTCATCTGCAAATTTGATAAGTATGCCCCCAATTCTGTCATCCAAATCATTAATAAAGATATTGAATAGCATTGGGCCCAGGACAGAACCCTGTGGGACTCCACTGGTCACTTCTCTCCAGGATGAAAAGGAGCCATTGTTGAGCACCCTTTGAGTTTGGCCAGTCAACCAATTACAAATCCATGTAACAGTGAACTTGTCTATCCCACATTTTGCAAGCTTGTTTGCAAGAATGTCATGGGGAACCTTGTCAAAGGCCTTACTGAAATCGAGGTAAACTATATCCACAAAATTCCCTTCATCTACCAAGCTGGTAATTTTATCAAAAAAAGAGATCAGATTTGTCTGGCATGACTTGTTTCTCTGAAACCCATGTTGGCTTTTTGTGATTATGGAATTATCTTCCAGATATTCACAGACTCTCTGCTTAATGATCTGCTCTAGAATCTTTCCTGGAATTGATGTCAGACTAACTGGACGATAATTGTTGGGATCCTCTTTTTTTCCCTTTTTGAAGATGGGGACAACGTTTGCCCTCCTCCAGTCTGCTGGGACTTCTCCTGTTCTCCAGGAGTTCTCAAAGATTATTGCCAATGGCTTCGATATTACATTTGCCAGTTCTTTTAAAATCCTTGGATGTAGTTCATCCGGTCCTGGAGATTTGTATTCATTTAGATTAACCAGGTATTCCTGTACTGTCTCTTTACTTATTCTGTGCTCAAATTCCCCCACTCTGTCCCCTTCTACACTGTCCTCAGGTTGAGCACCTTTTGCCTTTTCTGAGAAGACTGAAGCAAAGAAGGTGTTGAGTAATTCTGCCTTTTCTCTGTCCCCTGTTAGTATTTTGCCATCTTCTGCACGCAGTGGTCCTACCATTTCCTTCTTCTTCCTTTTGCTGCGGACATATCCAAAAAAGCCCTTTTTATTGTTCTTAACCTCTCTAGCAAGCCTGAGTTCATTTTGCGCTTTAGCTTTTCTGACTTTATCCCTACATGTGCTGGCTATTTGTTTGAATTCCTCTTTCGTGATTTCCCCATTTTTCCATTTTTTATACATGTTCCGTTTAAAACTTAGCTCAGTTGTAAGTTCCTTAGTCATCCATACCGGTTTCTTGAGACATCTCCCATTTTTCTTCCTCATTGGAACTGTCTGAAATTGTGCTTCCAGTATCTGCCTTTTGAGGAACTCCCATCCATCTTGAACTCCCTTCTCTTTTAGTATTCTTGACCATGGGATCACCCCCAGTATTTCTCTAAGTTTATTGAAATCAGCTCTCCTAAAGTCTAGAATTCGTGTCTGACTATGCCTAGCTTCATCTTTCCACTGTATAGCAAACTCCAGGAGGACATGGTCACTTCCACCTAAGGATCCCACCACTTGCACCCCATCAACTAGGTCTTCCCTGTTGGTTAAGATAAGATCTAAGATGGCTGATCCCCTTGTTGCTTCTTCCACCTTTTGGACAATGAAATTGTCTTCCAGGCAAGTGAGGAATTTGCTAGACCTTGAGGATTTGGCTGAATTTGACTTCCAGCAAATATCCAGATAGTTGAAGTCCCCCATCACTACTACATCTCTCCTTTCTGAGTGTGTGGTCATCTGTTCTAGAAAGGCATCATCCAATTCCTCCGTCTGACTTGGAGGTCTGTAGTAGACTCCCACAGTAACATCCCTCTTGTTTCCCTCTCCTTTAATTTTTATCCAGATGCTCTCCACCTGACTTCCAGTATTGACTTCCTGGATCTCTTCACTGGTGTAAATATCCCTGACATATAATGCTATTCCTCCTCCTTTCCTGTTTGGCCTGTTTCTCTTAAAAAGGTTATATCCCTCTATTTCTACATTCCAATCATGAGACTCATCCCACCAGGTTTCAGTGATGCCTATTATATCATATTTCCCTTGTTGTGCTAGGAGTTCAAGTTCATCCTGCTTATTTCCCATACTTTGTGCTCTTGTGTAGAGACATCTAAGACCATGTGTCCTCTTTACTTGCTGCTTTTGCATGGTTTTTTGCCTCCTACTGTTGGGTCCTTTCACTGTTTGCCTTGTTCCCTCTATGCCACTTTGACTATTCTCTCCATCCCTTTTGCCTTCCAGAATGCTGTCTCCCTCCCCCACATAACTCAGTTTAAAGCCTTCCTGATCAGATTTTTGAGACTATTGGCAAAAATGTTTTGGCCAACTGGCGTGAGATGAAGCCCATCCCTTGCCAGAAGTCCCTCCTCATGGAACCGCAGCCTATGATCCAAGAATCCAAACTGTTCTTGGCGGCACCATCTACGGAGCCAGTTATTTACCTCTGCTATTTTCCTCTCCCTTCCTGGACCATGCCCTTCTACTGGGAGAAGAGATGAGATGACAACCTGTGCATTCATCTCTTTCAGCTTCCTTCCCAGAGCCTCATAATCCCTTTTGATATTCTGAAGGCTGTGCCTTGCAGTATCATTGGTTCCCACATGAACCAAAAGAAAGGGATAACGGTCAGTAGGCTTGACAAGTCTTGTCAGCCTCTTCGCCACATCACGGATCTTTGCCCCAGGGAGACAACACACCTCCCGAGACATCTTGTCAGGCCCACAAACCACTGCTTCAGTACCCCTCAGCAAGGAGTCCCCCACCACCACCACGCGCCTCCTCCGAGGCTTAGCAGTGGCCGTTCCCTTTGGTGCTATTCTCAGGCTCCCCTGCTCTGTCCCTGAATGTCCCTGTTGACATTCAAGATGGTCATTGTTCAAGTAGGTGGAGTGGAAAATAATCATAGCCGGACTTTTTAAAAAATGAATAATCAGTTGGAAAAAAATGAGTGGTTTTTAAAAAGTCATTTGGTTTAAACCAGCCAGCCCTGTGGTGCACACATGTCACATTGTACATGGTGCTTGGGCAGCACTGAGATATCATAGAATCATAGAGTTGGAAGAGACCTCAAGGGCCAACCAGTCCAACCTTCTGCTATGCAGGAACTCACAATCAAAGCACCCCTGACAGATGGCCATCCAGCCTCCATTTAAATACTTCCAAAGGAGGATACTCCACCACCCTCTGAGGCAGCATGTTCCACTGTCAAACAGCTCTCACTGTCAGAAAGTTCTTCCTAATATTTAGGTGGAATCTCTTTTCCTTTAGTTTCAATCCATTATTCCAGGTGCTATTTTCTGGAGCAGCAGAAAACAAGCTTGCTCCATCCTCAGTATGACATCCCTTCAAATACTTAAACAGAGCTATCGTATCACCTCTTAACCTTCTCTTCTCCAAGCTAAACATACCTGGCTCCCTCTCATAAGGCATGGTTTCCAGACCCTTCACCAATTTAGTCGCCCACCTCTGGATACGCTCCAGCTTCTCAACATCCTTTTTGGGTTGTGGTGCCTAGAAATGGACACAATATTCCAGGTGAAGCCTGACCAAAGCAGAATAGAGTGTCACTCTTACTTCCCTTTGTCTAGACACTATAATCCTATTCCTTTCTTCCGGTGAGTGCCAATGGAGCTTGAGAGCACTGGCAAAACTTTAAATAATAGCAGAGAGGTTTTATTTTGCCATGCATATTTCTAACTATTTAGTATACCATCCCTTAGCAATGGGGTGGCAGGTGACTGATTATCATTCCTAACACCAGCAATAATACAAGAAAGGGTTGTGGATTTAGTAAGGAGCAGCATGAAATGGCCGCCTTTGGGAGGCCTACCAATAATGGAGAAAAGTCAAGTTTCCATAGCACTAAGTTGGGCACCTGAGAAGCAAAATGGATAGACTGTGAGATGTAAGTCTAAGTGGGAGAAGGAGAGTCTGTTTCAGAAGAAGGAAAAAAAAATAACCAAAGGCTGGCTTAACTTCCTGGTTGTTCATAATAATCACTTGGAAATTCACAATGGACAATTGCTACACTGAGCCCTACAGGCTTCTGACCACTTAGGCATGGTATGGTAATCCCCCTGTCTGAGAACAAAGCCCACAGTGTGCACAGAAGCTGTCTGTCTCCCGCAGACAAAGGCAATGAATGGGGAGACCCAGGGAAGGTTAATGAGGTACATAAGGCAGTTGGTTCAGAAGGCAGTTGCAAAACTAGAACTGGACGTGGAGAGCAACGAAGCAGCACAACGCTTTCAACCATCAGCAGATGGAAGAGGGGAAATGAAGTACACAGAGAAACAAGAGAACCGTGGGCAGGGAGAGGAAAGTGAGCTAAGCTTTGGGGGTTCTATAAAAACCCAGGTTCCTTAACAGTCAGCATACCATCCAGCTTTTCAGAGAAGAAAGCCAAAATACATGCACCTAACAACATAAGAGTGTGGTGAAGGTGGCAAAAGTTATTAACGAGGAAGAACAGACAAGCAAATAAAAGCTGCAACAGTGTGCTGCAACAGTCTGAGTTGACAGGAAAGGGCAAGAGTCCACTCTGCCTCAGCTCTCCTCCCTGTTGAGTTAACTGACTGCAAACTACTTGGACTTTAAATAAGTTTGCAGCAGCTAAAGTAAAACAAAGACAAAGAAGGAAAGTGAGAGGAATGAAAAACAGAAATATTTTAAAAGAAGCTGAAAAAGTGGGACAACAAAGGGTTAAACGAGTCTGTTCCTACCAAATCAGGAGGGTATGTTTTATCACTCACTTCCACCACAAGGCAAGCTTTCCCAGATCTTTGAGTGATATACAAATAGTATGTAGTTCCAAAACACAGGATGGAGGATCCTCACATATCTCAGGCAGGACCTGAGTTCCCAGTGTGTCTGGGCAGATCCAATGAAATGGATGTTCATAGAATCACAGAGTTGGAAGAGTCCACAAAGGCCATCTGGTCCAATCCCCTGCCATGCAGGAACTCACAATCAAAGCATACCTAACAGATGGCTATCCAGCCTCTATTTAAAGACCTCCAAAGAACAGCAGACCTTGAGCAACTTTGGCTTCCCAGACATTTTGGCCTACAGCTTCATCTTGCATGGGCAACAGTCAAGGAGCTGTAGATCAAAACTTATGGTGGCCCAATATTGCTCCTGACCTGGACTAAAGGCAACCATTGTTGTTTCCAGAGCTTGGAAAACTGTGTAGGTACTTAACAAAGATGGTGGGTTGGAGGAGTTGTACTAACTTTTCCATGCTCTGGGTGCTTCATAGAACATGAAGCTTCATCTGAGAAAATAAAACACTGAGGCAGCACAAGCCAAGGGGAAAGATCTCCAGGTCTAAACTTTCACCCCTATAGGGAGGGTTAGTGTTAAAAGCAGGGCTGCTGAGCCCAGGTTTGAGCCCAGGACATTCACTTGTTTCTTCAAGGTACTTTGAGTCTGTTGGAGACCCTCTCCCTAAACCACTTCGCTGACTTCACTCTCTTATCTACACTCAGATGCAGTCTGCCCCACTTCACATGCTGGAGTTGTTTAGGAGCTATTTGAGAAGCAGAAAAATTGCTGAAGAACTGGGAGAACTGTCCACCTTGGCCATGAAGATAGAGATCCTGAGACTCTTCTTCCTCCCCCTCCTCCAGGCATGTGAGCCCATAGGGGGCTGATGGCCTCCAGATCTTTGTTTCTTTCCAGCCACTAGCATCACCATTGTTGGAGGTTTAGACTCAAGTGTTCTCTGTGGCTTCTTCTGATGCCACTAATCCTCCTCACTCCCTTCCTTGTTGGTGCTATTGCATCCCTTTGCTCGCCTCTGGCTTCCTGTCCCTCACTTGGATCTCAGCCCTGCTTTCTTTTGCAGTATGGGTGACCTAGCTATACAGTTCTAGCATTTTGAAATGTGGAATTATTACATTATTTAAAATTCACTATTTGTACAGTAGATGTCAAAAAAGTGTTGGCAAATACAGTAGCTCTCCATATCCACAGATACTGCATCCAGAGATTCAATCATCCATGGCTTGATTTTTATTTATTTTTTTTGATCCACAAGGGAAACCTTGATTTTGCCATTTTATATAAGAGACACCATTTTACTATGTCATTGTATATAATGAGACCTGAGGACCAACAAAGTTTGGTATTCATGAGGGTGAGTGGGACTTGGAACCAAACATCAGCAGACACCAAAGGCCCACTATAATGATATTACCAAAACAAAGACAAATGCAACATACTCAGTTAATGAGCTCCGTTCAGACTGATAATTTGTACTGGCTACCCACACTCTCAAGCTTGGCTAGGAGATCGGGTTGGCTTTGTCATTGGACAAAGCGAAGCAACTGACTCAAACAGCAGATGCTGGAAGGAGACACAGCAGAAGCAAGTTTTATAAGGAGAAAACTATGTGGACCACAAGGGCTGCCCTTGATCACTGTTGTTGTTGTGTGCCTTCAAATATTTTCTGATTTGTGGAAACCCTAAGGCTAGCTTATCATGGGGTTTTTACCCCCACCCAAGTTAGCCTGTAGCCCAAAGGTTCAATGGCAAAGTATGGATGGCATGGCCAGTTCCAAACTAAGATTCAGCTATTAGTCTCTTCAGCGTATATGTGAAACAAGAGAGGGTGCCAATCTTGTCCTTATCTCAGCCTGTGCCTGCAATTAGATGGGGTAGAGTTAAAAGAAGATTCAATGACAGCAACGAAAACAATAACAATTTCAAAATTAGGGCAAACTTTGTAATCACTACTATTTCAGTTAACTCAGTGTCCATGTCAAGCTTGGAAAAGTCACTGATCTGGAGTTACAGTGCAGACAACACCGTACTATGAGCAGAAAATAGCAAAGACTTGGAATGACTATTGAAGAAAGTAAAGGAAGAAAGTGCAAAGGCAGGTTTACAGTTTAACATTAAAAAACCAAAAATAATTGACATAATTTTAAAGTAGACAACGAAGACAATGAAATAGTTCAAGATTTCCCATACCTTGACTCAGTCATTAATCAGAATGGAGACTACGGTAAAAAAATCAGAAGATTAGGATTTGGAAAGGCAGCTATGAAAAACCAGACAAGATCCTGAAGTATAAAGATATATCCAAAGCCAGAAATGCCCATGCCATTGTATTTCCATTGTCTATGTATGATTATGAGATCTGGGCAATGGAGAAAGCTGATAGGAAGAGAATAATCATTTGAAATGTGGTGTTGGAGAAGAGTTCTGCAAATACCAAGGACCACCAAATGAGTCCTTGAGCAAATTGAGCTTGAAGTCTCTGTAGAAGCCAACATCACTAAACTCTGTCATACTTTGGTCATATAATCAGGGGCGGGGAGAACTCACTAAAAAATGCAATAATATCAGTATAAGTTGAACTTGACTTGACTGCAGTTAACAACAAAATGACAACATACCTCTGACCATGGGGGATTGTGCTACCTTCAGCCCTGAGCTGCCATTTTCTGTCAGCATATATCTGGGATTTGAAGGTTGTGACCTTTCGCATGCTTATCTGGAGTCAGTCTGTTGAACTCTATGGCACTTTCTTCTGATTCTAGACCCTCAGGACTGGGCAGCATGAGCCATTTCCTAAGTGAATCATGTATGGCAATCCTGGGCTTATTTTCTCCACAGTAAGTCTATGCCCTTAGGCACAATCACAGTCTTCTTTTCAGTTGTTGTGTGCCTTCTAGTCATTTCAAATTTATGGTGACCTTAAGGTGAACCTATCATAGGGGCTTCTTGGCAGGATCTGTTCAGTGGGAGTTTGCCCTTGCCTTGCTCTGAGAGAGTGTGACTTGCCCAAGGTCACCCAATGACTTTCCATAGCTAAGTGAGGATTTCAGCCCTAGTCTCTCAGTGTGTTAATCCAATATTCAAACCATTACATTACACTGGCTCTCTTTCAGTGTATCCCTGTAACCGGAATACTAAATCCACATTGCAGAAAAAGTGTATTCCCTTTGCCAACGGCTCTCCTCCAGGTTCTGCTCTCCTTTATGTGTGTGAAGGGGAGACAGTTCAGATTAACAGGTGTTTATGGTGTCACTTGTGAAAGATATAATGAAGAAGTAACCAAGTAATTATTAAACTGAGGGTAGTACTTTCCCGGTAGGCCAGAGCCCAACATCGTCTTTTGAAGATCACCTTTCAATGCAAAGGTCTTTTCAGACTATGCATTTATAGCACTATGATTCCATTTTACTTTCCATGGCAATGTCTTATGGCATCCTCGGATATGCACTTTAAAGAGAAGTATTTAAAATTCTGAGTGTGAGAACTCTAGTGCCTCCCCAAACTACAAATCCTTGAATTCCATAGGATGCAGCCATGGCAATTGAAAGGGAATCATAGTACTATTTTTCAGTAATATGAAAGGACCACAAATAATTTCTAAGGTGAAGCCGAAGGCTTCATGGCTGGCATCCATATTTTTTTGCAGGTTTTCCAGGCTATGTGGCCATGTTCCAGAAGAGTTTATTCCTGATGCTTCACCAGCATTTGTGGCTGGCATCTTCAGAGAATTTTTAAGGTGCTTAAAACTGAATAATTTTTTTCCTGCTCCAGATGCTCTTGCTAATCCAACCTCTTCCCTTGTTCACCCTAATCATTTATTGGCTTTTTTATTTAGGCAGGCTTTCAGTGTGTAAATGTTATTTACATAGTGTGTGTATTTGGGGGGGGGGGCTGTAATGGTATGCTGCTTTCAATGCTTTAATGAGGTTTTCCCCCTTTTTAAAAAAATGGTTTTAACTATCCTGTGTTTTAAATTGTTATATTTTTTTAAAATATTGTTGTCAAGTCATTCCTGACTTATGGCGACCTCAAGGCTATCATGGGGTTTTCGGCCTTCCCCAGAGCCTGAGAGAGTGTGACTTGCCCAAGGTCACCCAGTGGGTTACATGGTCTCCAGTGTTGTAATCCAAAGCTCAAACCACTGCACCACACTGGCTCTTGTTTTAATATTAATATTTTAATATTATATAGTTTTAATATGAGTGTTTTTTTATTTTTAAACTTTTGTCATAAATGTTTTAGTTCTATCTTTTTAAAATTATTGTAAGCCACCTTGAATTTCATTTTGGGAGAAAGGCAGGATATAAATCTAATAAATAAATAAAAAATAAAATAAAAATAGGCTTTGCCCTTGGTTTCTTCTGTGCCAGTGGGATCTTGAATCTGATTGGGATTCCTCAAAGGAGATATCCAAAGTGTTCAACTCTATGCCCACCCCATAGCTTCAGCAGCTTTGTTTTCTTGTTATTAACTGACCCTGGAGTCAACTCTGATTCATGGCGATCCTATGTATGAGACATCTCCAAGACCCTCTATGCTTATGCTCTATTCAGGTCCTGGAAATTCAGGCCCATGCCCTCTTTGATTGAGTCTATCCATCTGGCATCCAGCTTGTGTCTCCTTCTACTGTCTTTTACCTTTCCTGGCATTATTGCCTTTTCTAGTGATTTATGTCTCCTCATAATGTAATGCCAGCCTCAGTTTGATCATCTTGACTTCCAGGGAGACTTCAGGCTTGATCTGTTCAAGGACCCATTTGTTTGTCTTTTTGGCTGTCTGTGGGATCCTCAGCATTTGTCTCCAGCACCCCATCTCAAAGGAGTTGGTTTTCTTCTTATCTGCTTTCTTCCGTGTCCAGTGTCCAGCTCTTGCATCCATACGTGGTGATGGGAACTACAATGGCTTATATGGTTCTAAATTTAGTGTTCATTTGCATATCTTTACTCTTTAGGATCTTGTTTAGCTCTTTCATAGCTGCCCTTCCCATTCCTAGTCCTCTTCTGATTTCTTGACTGCAGACTCCATTCTGGTTAATGTTTGATCCAAGGTATGGGAAATCTTTCAGTGTTTCAATTTCCTCATTTCCTAGGTTGAATTTGTGTAGGTCCGCTGTGGTCATTACTTTTCTTTGTGTTCAGCAGTAACCCTGCCTTTGCACTTTCTTCTTTTACTCTCCTTAGTAATTGTTCCAAGTCTTTGTTTCCTACTAGAAGTATGGTGTCATCTGCATATCTCTGACTGTTGATGTTCCTTCCTCCTATCTTCAATCTTCTTCCTTCTGAGTCTAAACCTGCTCTTTGTATGAGATTTAATGCATCCAAGTTCAACAAGTGGGGTGACAGGACGCAGCCTCACCTGGCCCCTTTGCCAACCAGAAGCCATTCTGTTTCTCCATATTCCATCCAGCAGCTTGGACAGCTCTGTTAAAGTTCGGACTATAACCCAAAGCAGGCTGACAACCCCCCTGCCCTCCCTATTCTGTATCGCAACCCTCTTTCTGTGGCTTGTTTCCCCTCTCCCTCCCATATCAGTGAGAGGGCTGGGGATGCAGGACAGGGAGGGCAGGGTGCCTGTCAACCTGCTTTGGGTTATTGTCCGAAGTTTAAAGGAGCTGTCCAAGCTGCTGGATGGAATATGGAGAAACATCACGGCTCCCAGTTGGCAAAGGGGCCAGGCGAGGCTGCATATGAGCATCGCCCTTCTTGTTCAACTTGTACGTAGAAAATGCCATACAAAGAGCAGGTCTGGACTTAAAGGAAAAGGATGGAAGAGAGGAGGAAGGAACAGCAACAGCCTAAGATATAGAACCTTCATTCAGAGTGACCTGCCAGGCAGGGCAGTTCAAAGCCTTGCAAAAGGTTGCAAGTGCAATGCCATCCAGGGGCTCAGGGTGGACTCAGCCTGGCATCCTTCTTTAGGGACCTTATCAGACGGGAGGAATTTCTCTTTATGGTGAATGGAGCCAATTCAAATTCACGTGAATTTGCTAGTTTAGAATGCGTTCAGAATGACTTCCCATTGCCTGAAAATGACCCCCCCATTGCCCGAAATTGCGTGAGATGCTTTAATTCGCAATAATGTAAAACCCCATGATTGCGTTCGGATTGCCATTGGATTATACTCCCAATTTCCAACGTCTGATAAGGTCCTAGGTGGCTAAAATGAGGAGCCAGCTTCTTGGGGGGACAATTGGCTCAGACTTTGTAAGCTGCTGAGGGAGTGCCCTGATAAGAGGTACTGTATAGCCCTGCCCTTGCCACTGCTATCAGAGGGAGGGCCAGGGCAGAGGTCCCCAGGGCTTGCCTCCCTCTCTTGCAAAAGTGAGTGAGTGAGTCACCACCAGGTGAGTGAGAGAGCAGCACGCCCTCCTCCACCTGGCAGGGCAGGGCGGGGGCGTGGCCTCAGTGGGAGGGGGCGTGGCCCGCAGGTGAGGGGCGTGGCCTCTCCATCCTCATCCCAGGTGAGCGCCTTCGCAGGCAGGAGCCCCTGAGTCCACCTCGCGGTCCAGGCGGAGCACAACGGAATTGGGAGCGATGAGCAGGAGGGGAAGGTAGGGACCCCGGGCCCCAGGGGAGTGGGGGGCTGTGTGTCTCTGTGTGTGGTTGTGTCTGTGATTGAGTCTCTGTGTGTGATTGTGTGTGTGTGTGTGATTGTGTCTGTGATGGAGTCTATGCGTGATTGTGTCTCTGTGTCTGTGTGATTGGGTCTCTCTCTGTGTGTGATTGTGTGTGTGTGATTGTGTGTGTGTGATTGTGTCTGTCTCTGTGTGTGTGTCTGTTTCATCGTGCCTCTGTGTCTGTGTGATTGTGTCTGTGATTGAGTCTGTGTTTGTGTGTCTCTTTGTGTGTGTCACTGTGTCTGTGATTGTGTTTGTGTGATTGTGTGTGCGATTTGTGTCTGTGTGTGGTTGTATCTCTGTGTCTGAGTGCGTCTGTGATTGTGACTGTGGTGGTGTCTCTGTGTATATGTGATTGTCTGTGTGTTGTGGTTGTGTCTATGTGTGTCTGTGTGTGATTGTGTTGGGTCGCACCCTCTTTTCCCTCCTCCTCCTCCTCTTCCTCTTCCTCCGTTGGGGGCCCAGAGGAGTGGGGCTGTGGATGGACTGCCTCCCCCTCCCTGCCCCCTTTTCTCCTTGGTGTCCTGAGACCACCCTCCAGAATTGGGATCCTCAGACCCAGAGAGGGGTTGCTGCTGCTGCTGCTGCTGTGCCTTCAAGTCCCTTCTGACTCCTGGTGACCCTCTCCTGGGGTGTTCTTGGCAAGACTTGTTCAGAGGAGCTTTGCCATTGGAGGCTGAGAGAGTGTGACTGGGCCACCCGGGGGGAGGTCATGCCCTCTGCTCTCCAGAGTTGCAGTCCAAGGCTCAAACTCTACACCAGGAGGAGAGATCCCACCAGCCAAACGCACACAGACACACACACACACACACCAGCCCCTGAGCAAGGAGTCCACGGAGGGCAAAGCTCTGCCTGTTGAATTGCAGCCTTCCTCCACTTCTCCCCAGCCCTTCATGCCCCTCTAGGCTGGCACCTCTGGCCTTTGGATTCCCCCTTGCCACCCGCAAGACACCTTTCCCCAAGCCTCTTGGGAGCTGTAGTGCTTTTCCTCATCTAAAGGCTTTGGGGGGGGGGGGGGTAAAGGCACAGACCTGTGCCAATTGGGCCACTACATCTCCCAGAATCCTGGGGCTGATGGGAATGGCAGTCCCACACTCTTCCTCACCCCAATATACTCTTGATTTAGGCATTGAACTCTTGTCTCTCCTACCCTGCATCCCTAGACACCGGGATACACTGTAGAGAGAAAGCCAATTTAAAACCAGTCATAACCGTTCGGAAACTGCAAACCAAGGAATCGTTTTCCATTTTCTTTCTTCTCCTTTCTTAATTGACGAATTACAATTTAAACTATTTACCTGTGCAAGTCTGAGCAAAACTGGCTAGCCATCCTGCCCCAGGCAGTACGGTTCTTGTTGTGTGCTTTCAAGCCATTTCTGACTTAGGGAGATCCTACGGTGAACCTATCTCAAGGTTTTCTGGGGTTGAGAGTGTGTCGCTTGCTCAAGGTCATACTGGACTACAGCTCCCATCATCCCTGGCCAGATTCGCTTCTGGTGGACACCAAATGGGAAAAAGTAATTATTAGGTGAGTTCTCTGTGCTATCCACCCAAGAGTCCCATGAATTTGGAAGGCTGTGAGGGCATGTGACACGCTGCTGAAGGAATGCCAGGCCTGTAATGATCAAATCTACTTAATAATGCTCTGTTTCAGGGAAACAATTGAGTACAAAACTTTGGGTCCTGAAGTATGGCCCCCTCCTTTGGAATTTTCTTCTTTCCTCCCTGTCCTTAACGCACTGTCCTTGGTCAAGGGGCCTTTTCTTAAAAGTACTGCACATGTTCATGGAGATTTCCACACACTGAGCAAACACGCAGGGAGAGACATCCCTCGCCTAAAGAAAATCCAGCAGTTGTTTTCCACTCCATCATTTGCACAGCCGGCAAGAATACCATTGACCTGTCGATTGGCTTTTTAGCTCATGAGGAATTTTGAGACTAATTGTGGAGAACTTTACTTCCAGTATGTTGGGGATCGCATCGCAGACTCCTTTACAGATGGAAGGCATCCCCAAAATCTAATGCTACCTAGTCCAATGCAGAAACACACCACTAAAGCATACCTGACAGATGGCTATCTAGCCTGTGTTTAAAAGCCTCCAGCCAAAAAGAGTCCACCACCTTCTGAGGTAGTCCATTCTGCTGTCAAACAGCTTTTACAGTGAGAGGAAGATCTTCCTGGTTTTTAGTGAGAATCACTTTCCTTGTAAGGTGAAACCGTTGGTTTGGATCCTGTTCTCTGGAGCAGCAGGAAACGTGCTCTCCATCTTCTTCACTTGCCATTACCAAGGGCTGTGTGTCCATTTTTTGGCTCATTTTCAGCAGGTGACAAAAGTTGATCCATTTCTACCATCAACATATATATGATTGATGAGCCACAAGAGAGCAGAACTGGGGTCAGCACGGGCTGACTGAAAACTGCTATAGCTATGAGAAGCCCACTTGCCCATCCATCTCCCTTCTTCCCTCTTGCCTACTGTTACCTCCCTCCTCCCAGCGGCAGTTTCCATGTCAGTGGCATGGTGATTTGCTCTGGGTTATACTCTAAACTTTGATTTAACTATCCAAGATGCTAAGAACCCTAACTCTGAGGAGGTTCAGCAGCCTCACTAGCTTTTTTTAAAGTTCAGACTAAAACCCAGAACAAATAAACCATCCCAGCGACATGAAAACTAACAGCTACCATTGCCTTACCCCACAGAGAGAGACAGAAGCAGGCAGATGAGTGCATTTGTGCACCACACATTGTCATATCTTCATTTTTTGTTTGTCTTCTTCATGCAAGCTTTTGTTATTGAAATAAACCCTTTTACTAGTCGGTAAAGAGTTAAACATGCCTTGCAGTTGTGGATAGTTTCCACGTACTGTTTGGCTCAAGGAGCTAATGCTGGTTCTGGGTTTTCTGTAGCCAGAACAAGAGAGAACTCCCTCACTTCAATCTCACTGGCTAACTCTGGTTTGGCAGCTCAACAATAAGGGCTCCATAAGCTCAAGAAGACCCTCATACACTCAGGGGTCCAGATTTCTTGGAGTTGCTACCAAGGACTCTATCCCAACTGCCCCAGCTGTGGAGAGAGAGATGCATCAGGCCCAGCTCCACCATGTCTAGGCCCAGAAGCAGAGGAAAGGTCCTCTCTCCATCCCAACTGCCATTGCCCTGGCCTTGGAGGAAAGAAAAAAGGAGGCAGGCACAGCTCCATCATGCCCAGGCTCAGAACCAGATGGAAGATCTTCCTTCCATCCCAACTGGCATTGCCTGGCAGTACCTCCTGGACCTAATTCCACCCCCACCCCCCCACTATTCTTTCCTTGTGTGACCTGCCTTATTTAGACTGAAAGTCTGAAGGCAGGGAACTGTCAAATCAACAATTTATAAGCCACTCTGGTTTGAGTGTTAGACTGTGACTCTGGAGACCCTGGGTTTGATTCCTTGCTCAGCCATGAAGCCCACTGGCTGACCTTGGGCAAGTCACAATCCCTCAGCCTCAGATAAGGCAACGGCAAACCTCCTCTGAACAAAACTTGCCAAGAAAACCCCAGAATAGGTTCACCATAGGGTCATCATACATTGGTAATGACTTGAAGGCACATGCCACACACATACATTGAGAGCCTTTGTGGCTGAAGAGTTGGGTATAAATACTCTCAATAAATTTAACAATAAATAAGGAGCAGCTGCACTCAAATCTGAAGAGGTTGGTGGCTGATGGTGGAGTCCAGTGCTAGGGATGTATCCAACAATGCACCCAGTGGCAGCTGGTGACTCCAGGGGCTGAACCCTACCCTCAGAATGGGTCCAGCACTTGAGATAGCCCTCAGGTTCGGACTAAAATCCAGAGTAGATTCACTCGCCTAGAGACATTAGAGCCACCAGTTCTACTCTTCCTTCTGCAGGTAAGTGGTCCTAGACCTCAGTTAAATGAATAGTGCTTTTGAACTGCACCCATGAAGATTTCTGGGTGAAACAGTACCCCTGGCATTTTTCTAGGAGGAAAAATTGGCAGCTACCCCAGGGAATTTTTGTGGGGTGATTTTGTTGGGGTGATTTCCAATTCAGCCAACTCTTGCCATGAGAATTGATGGAGGTTGCCCTATCTTTCAGCTTAATGTGTCCTTTAAATCTTTAAATCAAAGCTTCTCCCAGCATATTTCTACACTGTCTACATGACTGTCCAGACCTGTGTTTTAAAAGCATGGTCCTGCAGCTGTAATTTGTATTTTGAATGGATCTTACAAAAGTTAATTTGGGAGACTACAGATCCTAGTACACTATAGTAAGCAGGGTCAATGCCAGTGGCATTCTGGGACTTCTTAGCCCAAAAGTTAACTTTTCAGGGTCTGTTTGAGAGCTTTAGCATGTCACGGTAGTGCAAGAACGAGAGAATTCACAGGCTTACAAAAAGTTTCCATACTTTTTACGACTCTGCTCAGCTGAGTTAATGGCAACAATTTTACTGTGTCTTAAATTCTGAATGTGTAACCAGTTGGCTGTTCAATTCCTGTACACAAATTGCTGCATAATCAACTGTCCCAATTTGGCAGGAATAATCCCATTTAATCCACTGTCATTCTATTTTTTGAGCTCATTTTAAAATGTACCAGTTCCTCTCTCTTCCTCGTACTTTCCCCCTTTACAATACAGTCTTCACTCAGCAAAGCAAGGAGGGGTAAGCCAGAATCTTGCCTTTCTAGTAGGCTTAGAAGAAAGCAAATTGCTACCGACTCTCCTAGCTTGTCTGTTCTTCCTTGTTAATAACTTTTGCCACTTTGAACACACTTTGAGGTTGCTTGGCCAGAGGTAGTTTTCCTCTGTGGAATGCTGGAGGGTATATTGCTGTGATGATGAGTATTAATGGACAAGCCATTACAGGAATTGTTTGGTTCTACAACTTACGCAATTACTATGTCAGTTTGTTAATATTTAGCAGAGGTTGGAAAAAAATAACATTCTTGAACTTCTAGACTCCCCCATCCAGCATGGCTATACTGGATGAGAGTCCAGCATGGCTATACTGGATGAGAGTGTTGGGAATTGTAATGCCGCCCCCCCCCCCAAAAAAAAACTTTCCAAGCTTTGCTACTCTGAAATGAGTCTTCATTCTATTGTTTTGTCTACTTGATCATTTCTCACTTTTGCATTTGCCAGTTTGGTACGTAATTTATATACATTGGCAAATTCGGCATGAATGCATTTTCTTTTGAGTTGGTATATTTGAGAATGACTGTTATTCGCAGCAACACTGCTTTAGTGCCATGCGCTTGGAAAGGTGCAGCATTGCATGTCCTCATTGCTTCATAGGTGGAAAATTACAGTAAATGAATGCAATGAAACAATTCCTGACAGCAACTAATTTGACCTGAAACTCAGTTCCAGTCTGCTGTCATTGCATCTCTTCCTCCAGCAGCCTCTACGTCCTTTGCTCAGGTTCTTTAATGTTCACTGGATTCTCTGCTGCCTTTTATGGTTTGTTTACTTCCACGCATGTCAAAAGTGCCTTGCTGTGCAATTAGAGATGCCAAAACAGTTTAGAGAATGGGGTTTGTTACTGTGGTCTCCTTTGGATGGCTGCCTCTGCATCTTAAAAAATAAAATAAGAGAAAGGACCACAGTTGTATACTATAAATATGACCTATTATTTGGGTACCCTAGGTGACTAGGATTTGAGCATTTTTATTAATATGGATTCAAGATGCAAAGCTTTCTCTTCCAGTGATGCTTCTGTGTGTGGAATATTTTATTGTAACCTAATCAGGGTGAAAAATATTATTGTGAATTGGAAAGGGGTGAGTGAGAAAGGGAGTGTGGCAGAGAAAAGGGAAGAGAGGGAGAAAATCCAGATTTTCAAGTAATGTTGTTACTGTCTTAAGTCAGGCATTTGGCAAAACTATAAGCTGCTTTTGCTGGGGGGGGGGGGGAGGACAGGTTGTCACAGCCAGACGACTAAGTCCTAAACCTGTTCATTCAGAAATAAAGTGTGCTAAGTTCAATGGAATCATGTTCCAAGGGAGGATTTCCTTATGGTTGCAACTTGACTCAGGTGAGTAAGGAAAAGCCAGAAAAACTGCTTGGCTTCTTCGCTTGTTTATGGTTGAAGGTGAAAGTTACTTGTTTCAACTAATCTTGTCTTTTTAAAAACAAAGAACTGAAAGACTTCAAAAAGCTCTGCCTCTAGCAATCTTGAATTTCTAATGGCTGCTCCCAGTGCTTTTTTACCATAAAGTGGTAATGTACATTCAACATACATTCATGAGCCTGGAATGGTTGCTTATTGGTATTATACCAGTCACATCTAGTCTCTGTTGCTACATATAATCATAGATGGAAGGGACTGGAAAAGGTCACATGGGCCATCAAGTCTAATCCTCCCTGTTCAGTGCAGAATCTCCAGCTAAAGCATCACCAACAGGTAGCTGTCCATCTTTCATAATGCTGAGCAAATGGCTTGTAAGCTTTGAGGAGAAGAATGCCAGGCAGGGTAGGAAAACTTATGGTCCTCCAGATCTCATTGGACTCCAATTTACATCACCTTTCACCATTAAGCTTGCTCATTTATTTATTACCCTGTCTTTCTCCTAGCCTTGGGGCCCAAGGCTAAAACAGGATAAAGCAAAAGTTAAAACACAAAATTGAATGAGTTAATGTGTTTTTATATTGTGCGCCACATTGAGTCCCTTTTTGGGAGAAAAGCAGGATAAAAATAAATAAATAAAAATATTTTAAAAGTATGAAATGGTTTAAGCACACTGGACAGGGCTGATGGGACTCAGAATACAAGATCTGGTGGGCCAAAGGTTCCCCATTCCTGATGCTGCGAAAGGACTAAGACTTGGCAAGCAGGGAATTCTTTCTGTCATGCACACACTAAGCAATGGACCCCTGGAATAGGGAACTTTGGACTTCTGCTTATTATTATTATTAACCTTTATTTATATAGCGCTGTAGGTTTACACAGTTCTGCACATATAAACTTATAATTAGACGGTTCCCTGCCCTCAGGCTTACAATCTAAAAGACATGACACAAAAGGAGAAGGGAAAGGTGATGGGGAAGGGTATCAGGTCCAGTGGTTCTTCTCTCCCTCTGAGGCCTGGACCAAGGCAGATGGACTAGAGGGAGGGCTTGGCTTCGTAATGCACAGTTAAAACGGGCCAGACAAAGTCACACATCTGGGAACGCTTCTCTAAACAATATAGTCTTTAACTCAGTTTTGAAACTGGTTAGAGAAGTGATGAGACGCACATGTAGAGGAAGAAGGTTCCAGAAGTGAGGGGCAGCAAGTGAGAAAGGACGAATCCAGGGCAGGGCAGTGGAAATCCTCAGCTGGGACAGGAGACCTTGGCTACCAGAGTGGAGGGTACGAGAAGGAGTGTGAGGAGAAAGAAGGTCAGACAAGTAAGGAGGGGCCAGTCCGTGGAGGGCTTTGAAAGTCAGTAACAAAAGCTTGTACTGGATGTGGAAGGGGAAGGGGAGCCAACGAAGGGAGAATAAGAGAGGAGAAACATGGTCAAAGCGGCGAGCAGATGTGATAATACGTGCAGCTGAGTTCTGGACAGAGATTAAAGGATGGAGGTGAGAGAGAGGAAGACCTGTCAGAAGAAGGTTACAATAATCTAGTCGTGAGACCACCAGGGCATGGACCAGAGTCTTGGCAGTGGAGGCTGAGAGGAATGGATGGATTTTAACAATATTGTAAAGGGAGAATCTACAGGTCTTGGTGGTGGTCTGAATCTGGGGGATAAATGACAGAGAGGAATCAAAGATGAAACCAAGACTGCGGGCTTGCTGAACCGGTTGAATAGAAGTGCCGTCAACAGAAACAGAAAAAGAGTATTGAAGGGTGGGCTTAGATGGGAAGATGAGAAGCTCTGTCTTAGACATGTTGAGCTTCAAGCGCCAATGCTGCATCCACTGAGAGATGGCAGCTATACAAGATGAAACTTGCTGTTCAAGCCCCGGCGAAAGGTCAGGGGTTGAGAGATACAGCTGAGTGTCATTGGCATACAGATGATAGGAGAAACAAAAAGAACTGATGCTTTTACCAAGGGACAGTGTGTAAAGAGAGGACAGAAGGGGACCCAAGACAGAGCCCTGAGGAATTCCAACAGATAAGGGGACAGAGGAAGAGGTCTGGCCATCTGTGACCACTGCAAAAGATCTGCAAAAGATTTTGTGTTGTTTCTTCTCTTTATGCTCTGCTTTTACAACCATGGTAGAATATGTTGGAGATTTAGAGAAAGGCAAGTGACAATAAATGTGAACTGGTGGTTTCCACATCAGTGAAGCAGCAAAACGATTCTGAGTTTCTGAATTTTAAAAACACCATCCAAGGGACTGTAGACTATCCCCAAAGTATGGTCCAGCACTGTGGATAGCTTCTTTAAAGTTATGCCTAAGAACGTCTTTAAAGTCCTGGCTAGACCCCAGAATGGATTCACTGTTTCATTAACATGGAACCCATCAACAATCACTGGGGCTTTCTCTTATGGTCCCTTGCAGTTGATGCCAAAGTCCACTCTCTAGGTTTCCAGAGGGAAGGGGCTCAAGGAAAACCAACAGAGCAGGTTGGGGAGACGACTGAAGGTAAGCATATCATTTCCACAGCAATAGCCATTCCCCAATGAGCTGATCCTAAGCACTAGTCAATGCACAATGCATTAGGAATCCATAGCCAATCAGGGTTGTCTAGTGTAGGACGGGCAGTTGTGACCCTCCAGAGGATTCTCAGATGACAATCTCACCAGTGGCTCTGGTGGCACTGAAAACAATGCAGAACTACATTGTTCATTCCTGGCCTAAGCTTAGTGATGCCTGCATATCTTTTATAAAACCCTCACCAGCTGTGTGGATCCCCAAGACATGCCCATTGTAACACCACTGAGGTAATGGCAAAGATCCATGTTGGGGAAAATGTCCCTGAGTGCCAAACCAAGTCAGATATTAAGCCCCACATGACAATATTGCTGTTAATAGAGCAGCCCCCTTGAATCCCTATATTGGGAGAAAGGCGAGATACAAGTTAATAAGAAGAAGAAGCAGCACACTTCTAAGAAGACTGTGATGAGAGAGTGTCAGTGAGCGTTCTTTATACTCTTGGCAGGTATGGAAAGAATATTGTTCAAATTTAACCTATATCCTATGTAGCAGCCAGCTGTTTTACCATTTATTATTGTTCTCAATTTGCTGTTTTCTAAAATACTTAGATTATTTTCGCAGTCACAGGTTGCCCACGCCATGATCTAGGTCTTTACTGAGGTTTAACTTGCAGAGACCACAAAGTAAACATGAGTCAAAAATGTGATGTGGCAGCCAAAAAAGCCAATATAATTCTAGGCTGCATCGACAGTATAGTATCCAAATCGAGGGAAGTAATATTACCGCTTATCCAGGTTTGGTCAGACCTTACTTGAAATGCTATGTCCAGTTCTGGACACCATAGTTCAAGAAGGATATTGACAAGAAGAGCATGTTCAGAGCAGTGTGACCATGGCTATCGAAGGCCTGGAAAACAAATCTTACTGGAAATAACTTAAGGAGCTGGATTTGTTTAGCTTGGAAAAGAGATGATCAAGAGGTGACGTGATAGCTATCTTTAAATATGTGAAGGAATGTCATGTAGAAGATGGAGCTAGCTTGTTTTCTGCTGGTCAAGAAACCACCAGGACATGAATCAATGTGTTCAAATTACAAAAAAAGAGATTCTACCTAAACATTAGGAAGACCTTTTTGATTTTAAGAGCTGTTGTACTGTGGAATACGCTGCCTAGGGGTGTGGTGGTCTTTGGAGGTCAGATGGCTACATTTTGGAAGTGCTTTAGTTGTGTTTTTCTGCATGGTGGGAGGTTGGACAAGTTGGCTCTTCCAGTTCTATAATAGTCACAATTTTTCTTTTGATTGTTTTAGATTTGAATTTCCAAAGGGATAATGGGGCAAGAGGTAGAAAAAGAAGAGAGTGATCAGAGCTGCTTTTAACTTTTAAAAAGCATAGGAAAAGTAAGCAAGTAAGCAGAATTATTTATTTATTTATTTATTTATTTATTTCATTTAATTATATGCTGCCTTTAACCTAGATTAGAATCCAAGGTAGTTTACAAAAGAATAAGATAAAAAAAAACCTCACAATTTTAAAACTATAAAAATCATCACATTCAAATAACATGTAAAAAATATATAAAATCATTAAAAAGCATACAAAGTTAAACAATAAAACACCCTCCTCTCCCATAAGAAGCCTCCCTGCAAGCAATTACTCATTAATAGCTTGCTTAAACATAAAAGTATTTGCCTAATGATAGAAGGAGAGCAGGGAGGAGGCCGGTCTAGTCTCCCATGGAAGGGTCTAGTCTCCCATGGAAGGGTCTCCCATGGAAGGGTCTAGTCTCACCATAGGGTGAGAGCAGCCATTGAAAAGGCTCTCACTTGTGTCTTCACCAAGCAAGTTTGTGATGGTGGTGGGACTGAAAGAAAGCCTCCCTCTGAAGATCTTAGGGCTCTGGCATGTTCATATTGGTACACTCTTTCAGATAGTCTTGACCTAAGCATAGAGAGCTTTATAGGTCTGGAAGGTGGGACTAGAAGATGTTATACCAGTAGATCACTGACTAGTGTAGCATTAGCAGCAACAACAAAACCTTTTTGTCCTTGTAAATTAAGCTGCTGAAATGATGAAAACCTGGGCAGGGGGCAGGAGGAATGAAGAAGATTTAAGCATTTGAAGGCAAGTTCATGAGCTCTTGTTCTAAGCAAATAAAGTACTGAAGATGAGTGTGTCAGCAGCAGTGGGGTGAGGAATCTGCACTAGCTTTCAGCACAAGTTTAAATTAGGTATTCAACGTGCTGTCCCCAAACAAGGTTCAAATCCTTGGATAGTTCCCCACCCCATTGCCATGGGAGTTAGTAGCTGGCCTCACTGCTCAGAGGCACCTTGTTTGTCATTTCCGTACCTGTCTTCATGAATCACCACTTTCTACTTGATTCCTCTTGGTCAATGCTGGGGTTCCAGTGGAGGAAAACCAAAAATATATTCCAGTATGGCGTAGTAGTTTGAGCATTGGACTATGACTCTGGAGCCCAGAGTTCAAATCCCCACTCAGAGTTGAAAACCCACTAGATGACCCTGGGCATATCACATTCTCTCAGCCTCAGACAGGCAAAGGCACCTTCCCCCGAACAAATCTTGCAACGAAAACCCCGTAATACATATTCCTTAGGGTTGCAATAAATCTGAAGGCACACAACAACAACAACAACAACAATCCCAGAAACCTTTAATATGCCACCTCCCCACCAGTGTAGAAGATGGAACTCCAGCAGATGTAAAGTGTTCTGTCCTTTGACTGACCAGTACACTTATGCATATTTGCACATTTTTCTACACTCCCTTCAGTACACACTTCACAGGAATGGCTGGAGCTGCTTTCAAAATTTACACCACACAGTTATCTCGTGCTTATTGTTCCCATCTGTATCTGAGCCATCTTGGCAACATTCCTCATAAACTGTGGTGAGAATGAGGCTATAGAATGTGATCAATTTGCATATCAATTTGCTATCTAGTCCTGTCCCAGAGTTGAGTGGGGTCAACCTAAGAAAATCAATGACTTTACTGAGAACTGGGCTATTAAGTTTTCAGAGCATTTAGTCAAAGAGTTATTCTGCCGTCTTAGACCATGATACTTAGGATCAGAGCAGGAAATCTAGGATACACCCAACAAGGCTTGTTAAAAGTTTACACACCTTTTTAAAAAACCCACAGTATCATTATGCTTTCTGTATCTTAAGAATGCCAGCAGCTGAAAATAATGTGGAAATCTTTATCAAATCAGGCAAAATTCAAGTTTTATTTACATTCTCTCCCTACTGTTACAGAAGTGATGCCCCACTCTGCTGTTTTTTCAGACATCTCTTAGCCAGTAGTCTGTATGACAAAGAGAACTGTCAAGTACACAAAGGTACCTGAGATGCTCTTGGTAGCACCTACCATTGGAGGTGAATTTGTTCTCCCTTTAAAACTGCATGACTGTGTTCCCTTGGGATTCTGGTTAAGACAAAGAGTTGCCATCAGTGTGCACAGTGTTGTTTGTAATCCCAGCTCTGTGGTGTTTCCCTGACAGCCTGAGTCTACACAAGATGTACTCCTTTCCTTCTCAAGAGAAGACAGGCCTCTATCCTGCCAAAGTGGGACCCACAAAACACTAAAAGCTGCTTTTACCTCATTATTTTGTTCAATTAAATATTGTTATCTATGTATGACTTTCTCTACATCCACGGTTGTATCAGCAAGGTCTACTTGTAACGCTTTAATTATTTATGTGTGTAGAATTCAAAGATATAGCCATGTTAGTCTGTAGAATAGTATGTAGAAAGATCTTGTAGCACTTTTGAGACTAAATGAAAGAAGGAAGTTGGCAGCATGAGCTTTTGTAGACTAAAATCTACTTCCTCAGATGCATGTGGTGGAGTGGAAGATTTATGTACGTGTGTATGTATGTGCCTTGAGCTTGACTGTCAACAATTTCATAGGGTTTTCTTAGGCAAGGAATACTCAGACATGGTTTTGCCAGTTCCTTCTGAAATATAGCCTGCAGCACCTGGTATTCCATGATAGTCTTCCCTGCAAGAACTATCCAGGGCTCACCCTGGGTTACTTCCAACAGCATCAGAGTATTTAGGCCCTTCCTTCATTATTTAAGAATAGTCAAACCTAAGAAGATAAGAAGATCCATGTTGGATCAGACCACAGTTGTATCTAGTCCAACATTCTGTTCTCACAGAAACCAGCCAGCTGCCTATGGGAAACATACTCCTGTTTGCTTCCCATATTTCCCAGTTTGCATTGTGTGTGTTTGTGTGTTGTCTGTACAATAGGGATTATTTTAATATATTTCTAACACCATTTCCCCAAGACCTATATGAATTCATCTATAAAAAGGACTGTTTACTTGTATATGGGAAAAGCAGGAGGGAACTGGAAGGTCAGGTACATTCATGGTCCAAGGCAGTTCAGGACATGTCAAGCTTTCTGGTCCCTGGGGCATAATGCTGCCAGTCACTACAACCACAGCATGAGAAACAATAGCATGTACTGTGTGAAATGAATGTTTAAAATCAGCAGTCCAGAAATGGGAACTAACAAAGATGATGGCTTCTTGGCACACTACACGAATTAATATTTAGGCTCTCATAGCTACTCATATACATAAGAATTCTCCTCACAAGATTTTCCCCGTTCCAGGGGACCCAAGTTCTTTTGCATTGTTTTCACACTTTTCTTGGACCTTGTCTTGGGTATTGCTTAAGTATTGCCCAAGTAATTCTTAAGTATCACTTAGCATTCTGCACTCTCAAAAGTACTGACTTCCTTGTTGCTGTTAACTGAGATCCTGTCATGATTTATTGCTATGAATGAGTCACTCTTTCATCAATAGCCCTGATCAGGTTTTGCAGGCATGGAGAGACTTTCTTGATTGAACCTATCTATCTGTAATGTAGCTTTCCTCTTTTCCAACTGCTTTCTACCTTATGGTCTTTTCTAGTGAGTCATCTCTTCTCATGATGTGTCCATAGTATGACAGTCCAAGATCAGATACGATCTGGTGCCTTTAGGGTATTTAGGTCACAGATATACAGTGGTCCCCCGGGTTGCGAAAGTAGTCCGTTCCGGGATTACTTTCGTAACCCGGAAGTGTTTCGCAACCCGGGGGACCGCATTTTCGGATGCACAGCGTGCCGGAGCGCGCTGTTTTAAAGAGCCTGGGTTGCTTTTTTTTTCCCCGCAACCTGGGGATTTTTTCGGATCCCGGGGGCTTTTTTTCAGCCCCGGCCGTTTCGGGTCCCAGGGATTTCGTATCCCGAGGGATTCGTATACAGGGGACCACTGTATATATATATATATATATATGAAGTGAAAAAGATAAAAATAACAATATTAAAATGAAGCCTTAATCAGGTTTATTATTCCTTATATTTGGATAACATTAAAATCTAAATTTTGACTCCGAGATTCAACTAGAAATTGTCGTACTATGGAAAAAGGGGAATTGATTATTATTAGCCAAAAGCACAATAGAATTAGCCTTGATAGGAAAGTTTATAGAACAGTTAAGGGTAGCAGTAAGTGATCAAGCATATAATATCTGGTTTTTCCTTATTGAATATATACATTATTAAAGATCTTTAAGCTTCCTTCTGACTACCCAGTGTAATTTATGGTGAACCAAGTCAAGAAAGCACATAGTGCTACATAGATTTGTCAATCCCTCACTATAATTTATGTTGTGGGCTTTTAAATACCATAATTGATGTCATGGTCTTTCCTGTACAGTTTAATAAAAGTTTAAAGAAAAAAAATCATAATTCAAATGTCCATGCCGCATATATGCTGAATGCTAACAGTGAAAACAGGAAGCAGACACTGAAACAGTAATGGTATGTTAGAATAGAAACTCTTCTCCACTCAGTACATGAAGTTAATGAAGAAGCTGCGGGGGGTATTCGTGCCACTGAACAACACATTATAGCTATGCTAAGTTAATCACAGGAAATTGCTTTTGTCCTGATTAAACTATAAATAAATCATGAATGCATGTCTGATCAAATTCAAATTAGTGATACTTTGGATCAAATGTAGTTGAATTCGTTTTGTTATTTCAGGACCCCCTTCAGATGCCAAGGAGCCTGTACTCATGGGACAAAAGGCCTGTGCTTCCCCCGGCCTTATGTCATCCTGTCTGGATGATACAGGCCATTGACCCTGGGCTGAGATCAGGCAGACCGGATGCAGATCCAGTGGATCCAGTCTGACCCCAGCCCAAAAGGCCTTTTAATCTGGTCTAGAAAAACAATTTTGTTTGCAGTGGAGTTTCTCTGAAACTCTGCTGCAAAAGCTGGCAGACTGGTACCCTTTACCTCCCTCTGCCAACACATCTTCACTGAAGACTCCTGTTATGGCCTGTGACACCAGAAGGGGGTACCTTGCCATATGAGTGTAGTCAGGGACCCTGTTTTTGTTCTAATGAGCCACAACAGGGTTTTCAGTAAAGACATAATGGCAGAGGGGTGCATGGGCCCATCCTGTCTCCTAGTTGTCATGGTAGAGTTTCAGAGGCAGATAAAGGTTATGTGGTGGTAGTGGGTCCATGGCACAGCAGCATGAGGTCTGCCCATCTCTGTGTCAGCCTGGGGATTGTTTCGCCTGTGATATTCTGCCCATCTGCTCAGGGCCAAGATTTCTGTGAAGGCAGTTTACAGCATTAAGATTAAAGGTCTACCCAATGCTGCAGAATTAAAGTAGTTTGACACCACTTTAACTGCCAAAACTCTATTGTATGGAATCCTGGGATGTGTAGTTTTGTGAGGTACGGCTACTGGTAGATGATGACCACGATGATGGTGATGATGATGATCAGCTAATGTTGTTGTTGTTGCTGTTGTGTGTGCCTTCATTTCCAACTTATGGTGACTTTGAGGAGTTATGGTGACCATGAGTCCACCATCATGGAGTTTTCTGGGTTAGAGAGAGTGTGGCTCGGCCAAGGTCACCCAGTACTATGCGAAGATTCGAACCCTTGTCTCCAGGGTCATAGTCCAATGCTCAAACCACTGTTTTGTCTCTCTTCTACAACTACTACTTAATTTATACCCCACATTTTCCCGAAACAAGGTGGCTGATAAAATTATGTCTGTGAACTTCCTCTCCTTTTAAAAACAGAGGTTGTATGTCCATCTCTTGGGGTACTTTAGTTTTCTATTCCTTCGTACCTGGGGATTGAACTAGTTGGCCCTTATGGCCCATTCCATCTCTGGTCCAATGACTCTATGAACTACTTGCAGTTCTCCAAAGCAGGCTTCCTTAGCCTACATCCCTCCAGTTATGTTGGCTCACAGTTTCCATCATCCCCTGCTAGCTGCTCTAAAGTCGATAGCTAAAAGTTTAGATATACCATTCATACAGGAGGTGCAATTTCACAGTGAGCTTTAAAAGCAGCTAGGTTTGTTTGTTTGTTTGTTTTATAGTTCTGTTAGAGGAAATATAGCTTCAGCCCTGGAGGTGGATGTTGGATTCCAGGGACTTCATTTCAGCTTTCCTCCCTTGCCATCTCCCCTCTCCCCTACTACATTTCCAGCTCAGAAGATATTTGGAGCCTGTTTTGCTTGGCAAGAATGAGAGCAGCCTTCTGGTACCCAGAGGGGGAAACAAATAACTACTAAATCTCTCCTGTTTGTTAATGTTACTGGATTGTGAAATGAAATGCAGCAGGTGGGACTGGGTTGTATAGGTTTCAGGAAATTGCACATCTCCATAGCTCCTGGGGATCCTCCTATAACTCAGCCTATTTGGGAGAGACATTTCTGGACACTGGTCTTTGGAATAAGCAGAAGCCTAGCAGAGCTATATTATCTCCAGGTTTTAACTTCATTCTAAATGGCTGAGAAGTCTGGTGAAAGGAAGGACTTGGATGCTGGCAGTGATACTCGCTAGCCTCCAGATGTCAGCCTGCCACTCGCCAGTCTCTGTGACAGACAAGCCATCTGCATGGAGAGCTGCACATGGACACAGTGATAATAGGGGACATAAAGTATGCGCTGCGGTTGCCAGATGCCATATGAGACAGGAGTTCTGTGCCATTCTAATCATTGCACAAAAGGGGGCTTTATAGTAGGCAGCTCTTCTTCACTTGATCATGGAGGAGAAAAGTGGAATCTGTCAAAGTTCTCCATCATAGAGAAGCCCTCTGTCACATAAAGGAAGCAGCTTAATGTCTACTCATGTGCATGATGTACTCACGCAGCTGTCCAGCTAATATTCTGATGCATTTAGTCAGCCAATTAAAATCAAGCAACAGAGTCTAAAGTTTCCTGGTTGCAGATCACAACAGGTGCTGTAGCTCAGTGGTGGTGGAGTGCATGCTTTGCATGCAAAGGTTTCTATTCAGCCCTCTGGGTTTTCTTGTTACTAACCAGACCATATACATCACTGGGCTAGACTGACCATTGACCATACTGGGCTGGATAGACCAATGGCCAGAGCATAGAAGTTATCATTGGGGATTGCACAATCACAACTCCCAGCCAGTATAGCTTCTGCTCATAGTGACTGCTGGGAGCTGTAGTCCAAAAAGTAACTTCGCCAGTCTTGGGGGTGACTTGATATGAAGCAGCTTCTTTTGACTTTTGATGCCAATGCTGAACTTTGTCCAGACTTTTCTCTCCTTGAACTCTACCCTTTTCTTAATAGTCCTTTTGAGAGGCAGGGCGATGTAGTGGTCTGAGTGCTGGATTACGACTATGAGGAATTTTTTGTGAATATTTTTGAACTGTTGTTCAAAAAGAGAAAATATTTGTTGAAATGATTTGTTTTTGTAGTGAGAAAGCCAAGGTTTACATCCCCTCAGGAAGACCACAAAACCAAGTTTGGATATTTGGGATTCTGTGCTCTCTCCTGTGTCAGATTCCCCTGGATTCAAAGTCAGAGCTGGAATTAGAACTGAAGAGCTTCTTGTTTGTTCATTTTTGTTGTCCTTAATACTGGGTTCGTACACACAAGTTTGTCTTGTTTAACTTGTTTTGCCCTTTGTCATCCCAATCCAAACTATTTCTTATTTTTCATATGCAAGCTCTTCTTTGGAGTTGCAAACTTGTAGTTTTACATAAAGGATACATTTAAACAAGTGCAATTACCTACCAACTGACCGGACTCTCCAAGTACAGGCTTGTGGTGGTAGCAAGGAGGTGCTCATGTTCCATGTCATAGGTTCAGTGTTTAAACTTAATGAGCACACCTTTCCCTTTTTTTGAAAATAAAATAAGGAAGTGGCACAGAAAATGATCCATCTTTGAGGTGTGGACTCGCCCTCCTTTCTTGTGCAAACATTGCAAGCATATTGCAAAAAAAGAAAAAATCTGTCATTCTGGAAACTTGTTATAATACATGCCCAGAATAATAGAAGATTGGCTAACTGGCAAAAGAGCCAGAACTGCTCTTAGTTGGTTTCATGTCAAATATTTTTCTACAAGTCAACTTGATGATGATGATGATGATGATAATGATGATGACAATTTTGGACAAGTTGTTTTGTGTATTTGAACTAGGTGAAATGAGAAGGCAGAGGGAAATATGGGGTCATGCTATATATTAAAGATTTGAGTTCCTTTATAAAAAATTAATGATGTTGTGCATTGAGGGGGGTTGCTTTGGCACACACACACCATTCCCCCTCTTCCAATGTAATTTATTATGATGTGTTGCTAATGGAGTGTAGCATCATGAAAATTTCCAGGAAGCTTTGACAGAGAAGCAGGGCTTCTCCTGGGAGCAATTTGGCCACCCCTACACTTTTTATTTTGGGTCATTCTTTCCGTATGACCAGGTGGCATCTGATGCCTCAGGAGACTGGCAATGGGCTAAAAAGCATTTAGTCTGAGAACTGCTTCTGAGATCCAGACAACCAGTTGTGAAATCTCTGGCCAACATTGCTGGCCAGCTTTGCTTCAGAAACCTGTGTGAAATTAGAAATATTCTTTGGTTCAGACTCTCTAGGGTTGCTGGTTCTCCCATAGCAAAAATGCTAAGGCCTGATTGCCTTTTGGAAACTGAACTGTGTCTTAATCTGCAGAGAAACAGGAGATGTTTCTTTTACAGGGTTGCCCTGAACTGGTTTGCTGTCTGAGCTGAAGTGAACATACCATAACAACCATCCCACCCCCACCCCCCCTCTCAATATAACTATTAGGACCAGTAACTTTTTTAAAAACAGCAATGCCACTTGTGCTGTTGAGTGGCTTCAAGTCATTCCCAATGTATGACAACCCTAAGGCAAATCTATCATGCTGTTTTCTTGGCAAGATTTATTCAGAGATGGTTTGCCTTTGCCTTCCTCTGGGGCTGAGAGAATGTGACTTGCCCAAGGTTATCCAGTGGCTTTCCATGACCAGGTGGGGATTCGAACCCTGGTCTCCTGGACTCTAGCACCCAAACCACTACACCACATTGTCTCTCTAGGAATGCCATGCAGACACCCATTCCTCCCATCATATTTCTCCTTCCCACTTCCACTGCTGCTATGTTGCCTGACGCACGTTCATTTCACTCTGCTGAATGGCAAGGTTGCCCTTGTTCAGTTTCGCAAAGCCCAGAGCCCTACCAGCATCATTGCTTGCTAGAAGAAACATTTTGCTTTCTCAGGCAAAGAGCAAATATCTCCCATCCTCTACCACCGCTGGCACATTTAAATCAAGCTGCATAATACCCCCAGTAAGCCAAATCATTTTGGCATGGGAAGCAGAAAATCCCGTTCTCCCCATTCCTGCCAGTAAAAATACAGTACAGGTTGAATCTCCCTTATCTGAAGGGCTTGGGACCAGGTGTTTTGAATTTTGGAATACCTATATTTGCATAGATGTACGTAATGAAATATCTTGGAGATGGAGCCCAATTTTAAGCATAACATTCATTTATGATTCATATACACCTTATACCATAGCCTGAAAGTCATTTTATACAATATTTTAAATAATTTTGTGGATGAAACAAATCTCCAAAACACACTGCAGAAATAATCCAGTTTGAGACCTCTTTTTCTGCCCTGGCTCAATGCTAACTGAGCCAGGGCAGTTAAAGCTGTCTCAAACTGGATTATTTCTGCAATGTGTTTTGGACCAAAGTGTGTGTACACACTTCTCAACCTTCCATGAAGAAAGGGTGGATTTCAGAGCATTTTGGATGTTGGGATTCTGTCCAAGGGAAACTCAACCTGCAGTAGGAAGGTAAATAACTAACAATTAGCTGTCATTTTATAGTACTGAAAAACATCTGTCTGGTGCTGATGTTTTACTCTACCTAAAAGTGGTGTCATTGTCCCTGCCATCAGCCCACCTGGACATTATCTATACATTTATTTATTTGCAATATTTATACCCCGTTCTTCATGCTGCCTGTTGTCTCATGTGATTTCTTGCCTAGAGAAAACTGGTGTGTGGGGGGTCTGCTTTTCAAAGTGGTGGCATCGCCATGCAGCAGCAAAAGACCAATGTGAGAGCAGGCAGTGGCACCTCGTAGCTCCTAATAAGTCAGAGGAGGTGGTGAATCTCTAGCTCCAAAATAGCTTTATCACCTTGGAGAAATCCTTTAAAGTTCAGTCAAAAGCCTAGAGTGGGTTCAGTGATCCATTCACATGAAGGCCACCAGTCATCACTGAAAGGAGAGAGCAGTGAGAATTTCATTTTGTGTCATTTTGGACTGGAATTTCCCCAAATCCATATATTTCTTCATACTTGACATTTTCCCAAGTTTACAATTTTCTTTGTTTTGGGGATAAAAAACACTTGGACAGGGTTCCCCCCATCCCTATGTAAAACTGTTTTTGCTCTGGAATCCAGAAAACAAAATTTCAATGTAATGGTGTCAAAATCCAGTTCTTACTGTCTCATTTGCCTGTCTCTAGTTGCCTATCCAATGTGACTTTGAGGTCCAGCAGGGAGACCTTTATCATCACTCGCTTTAATGCTTGGAGGCTAAAAGCCATCCAGAGCATTGGTTTATTCAAATAAATCTTTTCGAACAATTGCAAGTAGAGGAGCCTCAGCTGATGTCCTAGAGAATCAGTTTGCACATCAGCAAAGATTGGAGAAAGGAGGGCACACGGGCTGTTTCTGCCTGTCAATTGCCAAGCACCAACAAGAGCCAGAAACGTAGTAGAATTTCTGTTTGAATGAATGAACGCAACAGACACAATTGCCCCACTGAAGCACGAGGGGGTTTGTCTGGAGGAGGTGCTCATAAACACAGCTGCTCACGGAGGACAGAGACACATGGATTGTACCACTGAGGAAGCAGGGGAGAGCAGCCACAGGTAGTTTCCCTCTCCACCAGTTCTTTTGCTCTAAGGGACACATCCTAGGTGCCTTGCAGGGCAAAACTGATGTGCCAGATGCATCTGGATGGGAGGCAAGTGAGAGGCACTGGGAACCTGGGGCAGCCTGGGGAAAAGGGAGTTGGCCTGGGCTAAAGGGGACCCACAGAAGGAGATGGTTTAGCAGGTGCCCTGCTATTATGCCAGGGCTGAGCCAGAATCCAAGGAGGGAGACAGAGCATCCGAGTGGGCAGGGTGCTGCCAGGGGGAGCTGGAGACAGAGACTGGGTCCCATGGCTGCAAAAGTCTTCAGGTAAGTGCCCCTTTCTCACAGAGTATGTTTATCACATGTGTTTTTTCAGAACAATTGTTTTTTTTGTACGGCTCCTCTTTGGAAAAGAAAGGAAAGTCTCAGACAGCTCTTTTGGATTCACCTGTCAGAGCCAGCAATAGCAATCTAATCCTTCAGCCTGAATGTTGGTGGGCAGGCAAAGGAAAGGGGGATGCTCCCGCTTCTTAGGAATTGAATACAATGCAATGCAATGGAAATGTGTCACCACCTCTTCAGAATTTTGAAAAAGCCTCTCTTTAACAGTCATGGCAAGCTCCCACTTTTTCTTACCTTGCTCTTCCTTATTTTGTAAGAAAGGCTGCTGAGGGAAATAAGTGATAGCAGACAGTGCAGGACTGGGGAAAAAGAAGAAGAAGACTGTCTGATGTGAGCAGCTGGAACATCTAAAACCTAAGGGACATTCATAGCCCCTTCCTTTTAAAAAAGGATCTGCATTCTTTCCCCCACCCTGACTCCGGCTTCTAAATTAGAATGTCTGAACTCCCAGAATGTGTTTTCTAATTTTCCTATAGCTTCCGTCCTGCAATTTACCATAGCGCTTGCCAATAGATAATGATAATCTGTAGAGCCTCTGGATTTTCATGTGACTTCTTTTTCTCTGGAATGTAATAGTTAAATCATTGGATTAAAATAGCCTGTCTTGTTCAACATGGGAAGGCATGTTAGAGGGAGAATAATTCTTATGTCCTTGGATACCCTATTGTTTTGCATTTTGTGAACACTATCAATCCACATTTAAAGCATCTGGTAAGCAATTGTCAATTTTTAAAGTCCTCTTAAAAGTTCAAAGAAGCATTATTATGAGTGGATTCCTTTAGATATAGATATAGTTATATGAATGAGACTTAACGGTAATTCTTTGCCTTCCGTGAAAGTGAGTTAGATAAAATTCAAAACCAAGCACCAACTTGAGGGTTCTTTTTTCCCTGCCGTAGACCAGCTTTGTATTACTCTGACCATTCTTCCCCCCTCTTTAATGTATAAAACAATATATTTTAAATGCTTTCTTGTATTAATAGCAAATGCACAAAAAGCTGGAAATGAGGGAAGAATAAATAGCATGGGAGAGTGCTAGCCCAAGTGAAATGAGAGTTGTATCAATTTTATCTTGGTTTGTCTTTGTCCCTTGCATGACACAAGTTGCTGAACAGAGCCAGACCCTGCTGCTCCGATGGATCTAGGAGGGGTGGATGCCTTGGGTTGAAATGCTGAACCTGGCTTGATTCATGTACCAAATTATTATCTTGTAAAAATTTTCAAAGCATTCACTGAGAGGCTGGATTAGGAGTTTGTTAGTGGTTGTCTGCAAAGTTCCCATACAGCTTGGTCTTTAATACCACATCGTTTTGTTCTAAGAATGTCCCAGCTTTACTTTCCAATACGCTGCTTCAGCTGGATTTTCCAACAGTAATGCAATATTAATTCTTTTAAAAGGATGTGCTCAGAGAAATACCCAGTAAACTAAGAGCTTTATGGAAAATGGGAGCATAGGGGACGCAATCTTGCATATTCATAATTGTCACATCAGAAACTCCACCTGGATTTACAGCTTACCGAATCAATAGCTGCCCAAAGAGATGATGTGGCTGCTCTCTAAATAGAAATGGACCATGACCCCTTTCCTATACACCAGAGACCTATTTTATAGCCTAAGTGCTTAAAAACAGGGAGCTTGTCACTGGACACAGAAGTGGTCAGGATTTAAGTGGATGACCAACTTTGACAAACAGTGTGTTTACGTAGGAGTTTTGAGCTCAGGAAGCCACATTAGCACAACAAGGCAGAGTTGCAGCTGGAGCATCCAGGGCCAGTCCTACTATTAGCCAGAGTGAGGCATTGGATGCAGGAGGCAATTGAGAAGACAGAGAGTGACATGTCCTCCAGCATCTCATAGATGAAAACTAGGACATTGACTGGCCAACCTCAGAGTATGGTCTGAACACAAGCATATTCACATACTCATGGAGGCTTCCTTCTGAATAGGTAGGATTATAGAGTGGGGCCTGTTCCAAGACCCCCTGTGGATATCAAAATCCATGGATGCTCAGTCCCATTATATACAATGCTGTAGTAAAATTATGTCCCTTATTTAAAATGGCAAAAGCAAGGTTTGCTTTCTGGAATTTATATATTTTTGAATATTTTTAAGCTGTCAATGCTTGAATCCATGGATAAAAAAAATCTGTGGATTTGGAGGGACAACTGTAATTGCATTTTAATTTGAATGGAATATTGTTATTCATAGAGGCAGATTCTAATCTTACACACCACACACAGAGAGAAGCACTCTCCCCTTTCTCTCACACACAAGTGAATGCACATTTCCCCACTTCTCTCACTCAAACACACAGAAACACACTTACACAAAACATCTTTCCCTACTATTGTGTCACACACATTTCACCCTTTCTTTCTCTCTCCCACACAGAGATATCCAACAAATATTTGAAGACACACAATACTGCGCATCTTCCACCTGCCCATCACCACCTGGCTCGTGCCTTCTGATTCTCTCATTTTTTTCTTAGGAAAATCAAAGCGAGTACATTTTTCCCCCAGCCCCAGTCATTGTCCCAGAAAAATTATGGGTTAGACAGGCAAAACGCCATGGTGCCTGGGTTTTGTGTATGTGCATGTGTTTTTTTTAAAATAGTTGCTTTGTTTTCAGTGGTTGAGAACAAGCATAGCATAACGGCAAGCATTGGACTATGACTCAGGAGATCAGGATTTGATTCCCCATTTGACCATAAAAAAACCACTGGGTGACCTTGGGCAAGACACATTCTCTCAGCCTCAGAGGATGGCAATGGCAACCCCCCTCCAGAGAAACTTGCCAAGAAAACCCCATGATAGTTTTATCTTATTTTAAAAAAAGGGGGGGGAGGAGGCACACAACAAAGGTCCTCTGTGGTACCTTTGAGAGAGGGCCAAGAGCCAAGAGCGAGCCAGGAGCTATTAACTGGGTATTGTCTTTTTCTTGTCATTAGGCAATAGTAGAGCCTATAGGGAGTCGAGGAATTGTCTGCCTTTATTCTAAGCATTGCTCAGGTGAGCTGCAAAAATTACTTTTCAGGAGTATAGCTCCCAGACTCTACTGGCCATAGTAGCAGACTGTTTGTGGAAGCTGAAGCCCAAACAAAATACTTTCCAAACTTTTCCTAGGTGTGGATCATTAGCCTTGTAATCATCAATAAAAAATTCCTTCTACTAGCACTAAGCACATACATCTGCCCCTCGTAGTTTATATCTCAATTGGCCTATGCATCACTCTACCCCAAAGTCACCAGGCATCCTTCTGGCATTTGCTGGAAGCTACATTTACAATCAAATGCAAGAATGAAGAGCCTGGAGGAGGAGCAGGAAATCTCTTGAATTCTTTTCTGAGAGCTCACTGGGTGGCCTTTGCTTAGCCCTTCTCCCAGTTTTAGCTTCTGATCTGCAAAATGGGGGTATTCATGCCAGCTGCTTACAGTAGGGGTACTCTGAGGATTACTGAGAGCATTTAGAGTAAAAGCACTATAATTAAATGCTGCAGCTATTATTATTATTAAGAAAAGTCATACATGGGATGAGAGCAACACGCAAACATCTCACTGAGCAGAAGGAAATCCCTGTCAAATCTCAAAAAGAGCTTTAGCCATGTCCCTATTTCGCTAGAACAACGGGGGGAATCCTGCAGCCCTCCAGAGGTTGTTGGACTGCAGATCCCAATAGGTCTAGCCAGCACAGCCAACAATGAAGGATGCTGGTAGTTACAATCCAATAACCTCTGGAGTGCCACTTGATTCCCATCCTTAGCTTATAGGGTCAAATGACAGGTGAGTGAATTGTTGTGTCTAAAAAAGAAGGATAGGTAATATTGATCTACTGTAGAATTCATAGAGGAACCAGCATGGAGTAGTGGTTTGAGCATTGGACTATTACTCTGGAGAGCAGGGTTTGAATCCTCGCTCAGCATGAAAACTCACTGGGTGACCTTGGGTGAGTCACACTCTCTCTGCCTCGGAGGATGGCAATATCAAACCCCCTCTGCAGAAACTTGCCCAGAAAATCCTGCGATAAAGTTGGCTGTAAGTTGGAAACAGCTTGAAGGAAAACAACACGCACGTGGAATTCATAGTCATAGCCATGTTAGGCTGGAAAATCAGTATGCAAAGGCATCTTGTAGCACCTTTGAGACTAACTGTGCAAAAGGAGTTGTAACATCAGCTTTTGTGTACTTGCTCTACTTCCTCAGAGTTCCTATTAATGCTGGAAGTGGAGAAAAGGGTAAAGACTTTTTTGGTGGAATTGGATTTTAATCCATCCTGTGGCTGCTCCTTTCTATACAATACTTTGTATAGTATAGGCTGTGATGCTCATGGAAGAAATTTTAGTTTTGTATCCAGTAGTGTCATTTAATCTTCCCTGTAAGTATAGTTAATGCTTCTGAAGCCTGGATTCAGATAAAAGTAGCTCCACCTATACAGCTTAAGGGGATGGGGATTTGGAGAGGGGCTATTCTACCCTTCACTGGATTAGTTGAAGCGGTACATTTACTGTTGCACAAAGACATCCCAGCAAGCTAAAGAGGTTGTATGTGAGCCTTGAGTTCACAGGAACACCAGGGGTTGGAAATCTGGAGTAACTATAGGATTTTGCACAGAAGCCAATCAAAACAGCACAGAAAGTGGTGGGAAAGTGGTTCATTTACTCACATCTGGAACATCATATAAATTTAACAGATGACTTTCCATGAGGTAGGGTATTAATGCAATGTAAAGCATGTGTCTTCAGGTTGCCTGATGTTTTGTGGTGACCCCATGAATGTCGTTGGGTTTTCTTAGGCAAGGAGTACTCAGAGGTGGCTTTGCCAGTTCTTTCCTCTGAAATATAGCCAACAGCACAAGGTGGTCTCCACTCCAAGTACTAACCAGGGTTGATCCTGCTTAATTTTGAAAATTATATGGGATCTTGTGCCTCCTAGGTGGCACAGGTGGGATATTATTTCTTCCTTTGTGGGGGCAGTGAGGACTGGTGGCTTCCATGGCTTCTGTTTAAGGAGCTGTCCAATGTGCTGAACTCTATCCTCCATTAATAAATCCAGCACCGTGAGTAACTTTTTAAAAGTTGAGGTGAAAACCCAGATTGGATCCACTCCTGTACATACAATCAAACAGACAGACAGACAGACAGACAATGGAAGCCACCAGCCACAATGGATGGGGGGGGGGAGGAATCTTCTCAAATGCTAAATACTATCCAGCTTTATGTGGCATAAGCTTTCATGAACTGCATCTCATGTCATGAGAACTTGTGAAATTGGCTACAGTTCATGACAGTTTATGCCCAATAGAACTCCTGAGACTTCAGTTTCCATGAGACCCTTCAAAGATTTTGCTGAAGTAGATTAACACAGTTAATCACCTCCACCGTCCACCCCACTCTGCTTCCTGGAAATATTCTGAAACACAGGGGGAAAATAGCCCCTAGAGAAATATTTCTGTGTGATTATCTCCTGGATACCTCTCTTTTTGAATGAGAGAACTAGCATAAAGAACATTGGGGGGGCTTTGTGCCTGTTTTGCAAGGAAAACAGGATGGCATCAGGACACAGGCTAGAAAGCCCGTGTACATCCATAGTGCCTGATATGTAGCAGGACACTCTTGCTGGTGTGCATCTTTGCAAAGGTTCCCTAGCACTTCTGTTATGTAATGTTGCTGTTCTTTCCCACCTTTCCTCAAGGCTAGAAGATATTAAAATACGTGTTAAAATACAAAACACAATTAAACATACATGCACCTACAGTTAAAATATAATACTATAAAAACATTAAAATACACTCATAAGACAAAATGTACAAATTAAACATAATTTAAAATTAAGTGTGTAAGCCTGCTGGAAGAGATATGTCTTTAATGTAAATGTACACAATATTGACTATGATATAGAATCATGGCTGACATCACTGGTGGCTCCCATGGTCAATCTGCTCCAGGAACTGTTCAAAGGGCTGGCCCTATTTCAGGAAGATGGTTCGAGATCTTGGATGGTTCCTTTAAATACTGGGCTGAAACCCAGAGCAGATTCATGTCCCACCCGCTACATGGAATCCTCCCAGGCCACTAGGTATGATTGCTCTGACTTGGAGGCTGCCCCTGTTCCATCAGGTTATTATAAGAGGTTTTCAGAGAGCTGTAGATAGTGCATAATGCATTTGACTAAGTGTTCCACCTCCAGGGGAATAGTAAGTTTAATACAGGTCAGCAATGATTGAAAGCTGCAATCATTGGATGTCTGCTCTGTGGCCTATGCAGAATGAGGTTAATGTGACTGCTCAGCTCCCAGTGGAACTGGCCCCATGAAATTGGAGAGCTTTAGAAGAGGAGGAAAAGTAGCATCCTGTGCTAGGACAGGGGTCAGGAAAGAGCACCCTGGACGTGTCTCTGTCTCTCTCTGTCTGTGTGCTAGTAACAACTGGAGCCCTGGGGCCCTCAGTTCAGAATTTGTGTCCATAATGTTTCATAAACCTCTCCATGCAAAGGCTATAGGGTTTTTTTTTTTTTTTTTTTTTGGAAAGGGATTAAATTCTACAGAGGATTAATTTTTTAACAGAGAAACCAGTGACAAACATGAATGCAGAGACTGGACTCCAAAAGGGGAGGTTAGCTTTGCTCCCTGTCCCCTGAGTAAAATAGTCCTGCAGGCCGATTCATGACCCCAGAGTCCAACGATCTCTAGCAGCCATGTGCTTCTCCTGCCACCTCATTTGAGTATATTGCAAATTGAATTACTCAGCAAATTAACTTTGGGGAAACCTCCTGCAGCAAGGGCAATTAGCAAACAGACAGCTTCCCTCTAGAAGGGAAAGAAAAGAGACTTTTGAAAGCATTCTGATTTATCCTTAGTTGTGGCATCAGTACTCCAAGTATTCAAGGGAGGAGTAGAGGATTTATTATTTTTAGTTGTTTATCAATTTTTGTCTCCCCCCCCCCCCCACTAATGTTTTGGACTTCAACTCTCAAAATCTCTCACCACTGTCTGTAATGGATCAGGCTGCTAGGAGTTGCAGTCCAAAACATCTGGTTGACCAACAGAAGAGCAAATGGGAAACATGACTGTAGCAAGTGACCCAGAAGTGGGAGGCTAGGTTTCAGAGATTTCAGGGGCTCTGTGATACTCTTAAAATGAACAAAGTGGCTATCAAATGAAATCATCTGCCGGTATGTAAACCTGCATATAACTAGTGCTTGTGATAACCCTGGAGTAATCATGCTTTGCAAGGGAACTTGATTTCTCATGTGAGAAGTAACTACTGTGGTGCAGGAGATAGACTAAAGTGCTGCCACACTGCAGAATTAATACAGTTTGATACCAATTTAGTTGTCATGACTCTGTCCTATGGAATCCTGGGATTTGTAGTTTGTTGTGGCACCAGAGCTTTCTGACAAAGAAGGCTGATTATCTCAGAAAACTACAAATCCCAGAATTCCATAGCATTTAGCCATGACATTTAAAGTGGTGTCAAAGTGTATTAATTCTGCCATGTAGATGCAGCCTAAAACTTGAGAGATCCAGGGACACAAAAATCTTTGGCTGTCCTTGAGAGTCTGTTATTTTTTCTGTGCCTGCCCTACCACACAGAATTGTTATAAAGTGGAGAACCATGTACATGATGTTGAAGGAAAGGCAGGATAGAAATGTAATGTGAATAGTGGTTAAACAACAGTTCAAGTTTGGGAGAATGCGAGACTTATTTAAAAATGGGTGATGTATGATAGCTCAGTGTCTCATTCTGTGCATTGTCTCTTTTGTCCTTCCTGCAGCGTTGCCCACAATGTGGAAACCTTGTATTCGAGTGGGCCACCCCAATGGCTGTCGATGCACTTGAGGCTACAGAGGTGCTTCAGTCGCCACACTTTCTTGCTGCTGCTGCTCTTGTTCCCAGACCTACCTGCAGCTGCTCACAACTTGAAGCCGTCCCTGCCCCCAATTGTAAAAAACAACCCTTTTCTAGTGACTTGGAATGCGCCAACTGTTCGCTGTTCAGTTTCCTATGAGGTCCCCCTGAACTTGGACTCCTATGGCATTCTGGTGAACTCCCAAGAAGCCTTTGCAGGGGGAAATATCACCATTTTCTACTATGACCAGCTGGGCTTGTATCCTTATTACTTGAACACAACTGTGCCCCCCACTGCTGTTAATGGGGGCTGCCCCCAGAACTCCAGCCTGACCAAACATTTGGACAAAATGAAGACTGATATTGGAGCCATCATCCCCTCAGATGCCTTTGCAGGCCTCTCAGTGATTGACTGGGAGAACTGGAGGCCTCAATGGATAAGGAACTGGGATAAGAAAAACGTCTATCGGAACATGTCCCTCCATCTTGTCAGGGAAAGGAACCCCCATTTGTCTGATTCCCAGGCAGAAGTGCAGGCCAAGTGGGAATTTGAGACAGCTGCAGAAAAATTCATGTCGGACACCCTCCGGGTTGCCCAGTCTCTGCGTCCTAACGGCTGGTGGGGCTACTACCTCTTTCCAGAGTGCTACAACTACCACTACTTGGATGACTTTGCAAACTTCACAGGGCATTGTCCACCACTGGAGGTGCAGCGTAATGATGAACTGATCTGGCTTTGGGAGAACAGCAAGGCCCTCTATCCTTCCATCTACATGGAGGAGGTGCTGAGAACTTCCCTCCAAGGAAAGAAGTTTGTATGGGCTAAAGTGGGTGAAGCCCTGAGAGTGGCTGAACTGCCATCTATCGAGCATTCCTTGCCTGTCTTTGTGTATGCCAGGCCTTTCTACACCTACACACTGAAAGAACTGACCCAGGTGAGATGCTTCTCCTCTTCTGTTTAGCCACAAAGCGCACTTGAGATAGTTATTGGTTCCACTTGGAACCGATGGCCACCCAGATGTCATTAGACACAGGTCCTGCCATATTTGATAAATTGGCCATTCTGCCTGGCACCAATGGGAGTTGGAGTCCAGTCCATCTGGGAGGGAAGGCACAAGTTCACCTACAATGATGTAACCCATGTGTTTAGCTAGGGGTGTTGTTGGTGATGTTCGTAAGAAGTCTGTGACCAACTTATAGTCCTTAGAAAGATATGCTATGGAAGAAACCCTGTGGCCCAAAGAGAGAAGGCGTCATTTGAGACCTGGTGTTAGACTTTACTTAGGAACTGAGGTGAGCTGCCAGGAGGGAAACTCCCAAACACATTGGCAGCGCAAATACATGTCATAGAGAGGTAAGAGAGCTATTGTGAGAAATCAGTTCTATTCGGATTAAATCTGTTCAGGAATGTGAATGATAACAGTTTATCTCAAAAGCAGAGGAATTAATATTCATAAGCTGAAAGTGATCAGCAATCAGTCCCACACTATCATCACATCACACACAGGGGCTAGCAGAAAAATAAAGTAGGATTAGTGTTCTCTGGGAAAACACATGCTACAGGGAAGGTGTGAAGCAGGATAATGAGACCTTTATTCCTTTCTCACTGGTGCAGGGTGACAGTGGCATCTCTTCCTGGTGTGTCACCCATGGGGGGGGGGGGGGGCTTTTGAGGGCAGGGTCAAAAGGACACCCCACACACACACCTTGCTGCCACAGTACTTAGAATGGCACCATAGCAGCAAGGCAGGGGCCATGTTCAGCCTTTTCAGTGCCCCCCTCCTTCTGAGTCCCATGTTACCATGGCCACATGGGACCCAGAGGTGACACTCCCCTTCTGGGCCACTCCCCTCTGGGCCACACCACTACATTCTCCTTGTGACACCACTGACCAGATGTCATAACCACAAAGGAGGGCAAGGCACCACATAATGAAGGGCATTCAAGAAAAATGTAGAACATGACCCATTAAAAGCCTAAAACCTAATATAAATGTAAATTCATGTTTCTTAGCCATACTCAAAGTGGAGTACATTTTGAAATTCCTCCTGGAAACAAGGCTGAAATGTGGGATATAACCTGGAAAAAAGGCTGTCTGGTCACCCTGTACTAGTGGCCTCTGCATGGGAGAAGTTGAGGAAGAACTTCACTACCTGCAGGGATACATTCCCCACATTGCCACCTGATCACTGGTACAGGAATCAATCCATCCATCCACCTATTCATCCATTCATCCAACCATTCTGTACACTGTCTCTCTCCTGGAGTAGGACCCAAGGTGGCTCACATAAAAAATTACCAGAGAAGAAGAAAGGATGGCTAATTCTCTTGCTGGAGTTTGGGTAACGACTAAGGATTGTTCCCAATATCCTTGAACAGAAAAGTACCCTGATATTTGCTGCCTGTACTGGTACTGTACTCTGGAAATAATGCACCAAATGGTTGTGTTTAGATATAAAAAGGCAAGCAACTTGGCTGCAAGCTTGTGTCCTTCATTGCTGAAGGAAAAGAGATCATGTTATATGTAGAGTATGGAAGAATGTACTGCATTTCAAGAAGTGGATTAAGAAAATTAGTCTCAAAGGTGCTGCTGGATTCTTCCCACCCTCTCTTTTTTCCCTTTGTATGTAGAATCAGATTAACAAGACATTTCTTTGAAAAGAGCTTGAAAAGAGTTGCACTTAAAAAAAAAAAAAAGACAACGATGCTGGCTGGAAGATGGGTATTGTGAGATGCGGCCCATCAAAATAACTCTGTCAAGCTCTGAAGAAATGCCCTGAGGGTTCAGAGCCACAAAGCAAAGGAAAACTCTGAGATACCATTTTATTAAATTCCATTGAATGTTATGATTTGTATACCCCTGCAAGAATGTGGCTTAAATCCTTTTGCTACTCCTGTGTAGAGTAGACCCCTTGAATCCATCAGATTGACCTATCTTTTGACTCACAATTCAACAGTTGATTCAATGAGTCTACTCTTGTTGGTATTATTCCAGCCTTTGTGTGTTCAATCAGACTTACTCCACACTTTTGCCACATATAGGCGACAACAGTTGGAGACTTGGTCCACAGAAAAAAGGGCAAGATTTCCCTGAGAAATGACTTAGTGTCTGTCCAGTTCCTGCAAATTTATGTGTGCTGGTTTCTGTTGTTGTTTTAGACAGATTTGGTGTACACCATTGGACAAGCAGCTGCTATGGGAGCACACGGCATTGTACTCTGGGGAGATGCAGACTACTCACGCAACCGGGTAATTGAATAGTAGCCATTAAGGCTGCTTTTCTTAGTCTTTTCAACTCTCTTCTCTTCTGCTTACTATTCCAAAGCCTAATGTAAACTGGTAAGGGAGAAAACTGAGTTAATACCATTAATAAAAGAATGGCACTCCAGAATTTGTCAGACTGCCCCTTCCATCGTTCCTCACCATTAGCTTTGCTGGCTAGGTCTGATGGGATTTGCAGTCCAACAGCGTCTGGACAAATGCACTGTGCCCACCCCAACTTTAATATATTTGCTACTGAAACACCTTGAAATGGAGCCTACAGCACCTGGTATTAATTGGCTGTCTCCAGTCCAAGTATTAACCAGAGCTGACCCTGCTTAGCATCCTATTTTTTTCACCATTGTGGTGGGTGTTATTCTCTTCCTCCCTGCACAGTGACTAAAGTTGTTGTCACTAGGGGCTGCAGGGTGTGTAGCTCGCATCAGGTGACAGCCCAGAATAGGGATGACACCCGGCTGCCCCCCCCCCCTCACTGTGTCCCTCCTGGATTTGTTGTGGTGGCAGATCCTCTGGTGTGCCACTCTCTGCTTTGCCACAGCAGCAGAGCACTCCTCTCAAGGAGACCACTCCTACATGGTAAAGAAGAAGGCCAAGCATGCCTCTCTTGGCTTTGCCACAGTGCTGGAGGCCTCCTCACAAGGAGACCTCTGCCGCCATGGTGAAGGAGAGAGCCTAGTGCACCATTTTAGCTGCCACCGCTCCTGTGATAGGGGTGGGGTTGCCATCGCTTCAGAGAAGTGCAATGGATCTTGGCAGAAAGACACCCCCCCCCCCAATCTGCATCTGGCTATGAGGACAAGTCTCCGATCCCCTCCACCTCCCACAGAAATTGTATTAAGACACAGTGAGCAATGCACTGGGGTAGCCAGAGAGCTAGTCCTATCTTGCCTATTGATGTTGGTGCAAATATCCATATCAAGAGTTGTGATTTCTTAGCTTATTCCCCAGAGCAGGCTATATGACAAAAAGCCCAGGGAGCATTGGCTGACCAGGACATTCCTCAACATGCAGAGACAGGGCAGGAGGGCCAACGGCTGAGATCTTGAATTACTTTAGCCTAGTAGGAATATTTGCTGGTGGATATTCCTCCACTCAATACCAGCATAATATAACATGTGGATCATTGGTCAATGTGCATGGCTGACAACCCATTGTGTGCTTGCAGTGTTCAACGTGCAGAGACAATACATAGAAGCAATGCATATTCATGTGCTATTCTGTGTACTTTAATGTGTAACTGCATGCACAATGGTTCCACATGTGTAACTCTGATTATGCTGCTAGAAGTGGGATGTGACCATTGCACATTGTCAAAATTAATAAATACATCACTCTGCATGCATAATGCAACATATGCCTGTGTGTGTCATTCACAAGGTGCTGGCCAGAGAGTGTTTGGAGTTGAATGCAAACTTGCTTATTGAAATTCTTGTTATTTTTTTGTAAGTCCTGCTGGATTCTTAGTGGTAACTAATACTACAGGAAATACTTACAAAGTGCCTGTTGATGAAACAAAGAATCCAGCATTCTTTGTATGTCATTAAACAAGAGCGTATGGTCAAGATTGTTAAACCTTATGCTTCCATCATGAATGCAGCCTGATTATGCACTCTTGTTTTTTAAATGGATCATAGGAACCTAGTTTTTGAAAGATTAAATTCAGACCGCTCTTGCTGGGCATTATAGTATTAGTGCTAAGGAATAAGAAAAGCATTGTGTCCTGTCTGGCACTCCTGTACCTGAAGCCTCTTTCCATAGATTTTAGAGCTTTAAATTCAATGGAAGCTTGGTCTCAATTCAGACATTTTAAATACTAGTCCCCTGAGTGTATTACATTCCTAAATTTATGAATATGTATAGACTAGCAAAACATTTTTTTCCTGGTTTTCCTCTCTATTAACTGTTTATATACTTGTTTTTTTTCCTCCTCAAAGACCAACTGCTTAAAGATTCAGGAGTACCTGATGAGCACCTTGGGTCCTTACATTGTCAATGTGACCACAGCAGCCAAACTTTGCAGCCGAAATATCTGCAATAACCATGGCCGCTGTGTCCGCCGAAGGATGGACTCTGACACCTATTTGCACCTCAGTCCCAACTCCTTCCAGATCCAAACAAACACAGATGGCAATCAAACCAAAGTATCAGTGACAGGCACCATGACCCATCAGCAGAAGGACAAGATGAGGCAGGAGTTCACATGCCACTGTTATCTAGGCTGGAACGGAGAAAGATGCCATTCCAGAAGCCAGGGCTTGCGACCACGAACGTGCAGCTGGTACATTCTTGGGGTAATTCTTGCTGCACTGTGGGCATGGCATTTATGAGCCAGTTGGACCAGTTGTTATAAAACTGAATTTTTGTGAAGCCAGTGGTGTGACGTGAATCCCACATCCCTCTGCATGGTGGAGAGAAGGGAAGGACAATACAAGTATGGCGTTTGGTGACAGAAGTCTTGTGAAGTGTTCTGTGAGTTCCACTGGCCTTCCGGGGTATTCTCTTCTTGTGGTGTTTCACTGGAAAATTTATCACATGTGGATTTTCCCCAGCAACATCCATAAACCTATGCAGGATTCTATTCTTCCAATACACAAAAGATGTTTTTTTAAACTCCTTTTAGTTACGTAACTCTCTCTTCACCAGCATAGAAGCAGCTGTACTATTCGACGGTGCACATTTTCGACAAGAACAGTCATTTTCTAATTTTTTAAAAAGCAAAACATATTCAGCCAGGACCAAGTATTCATGTCAGTTAACATAGCAATGCAGTCACTTTTTACAGCACTACACTGTACCTAAGCAGATCATTTATATGTAGAGCAAACATTTCCCAGTTGAAGAAGTTAGGTGTCCTCTGAATGTGACTGGTGCTGTTTAACTGGTGTGTGTGTGTGTGGTTGTACATGTGTGACACAAGCTACCTTTCTTATCAAGGGGGAGAGATTTTTTAAAAAACAAACAAACAATTTTTAAATTAAATATTTTTCATGTGACACACATTGGCCTCGTGCTTCATTCCTCTAGATTGATGCCTACTGGAAAGCCCAAACAACCGTTGTTTTAGAGCAGGAGTGAGCAACTCTGGAAGCCTAAGGAATTGTATCAGCCCTCCAGGATACCCCCTACAAACAAAATCAAAACTTTTTGCCCCGCAAATACCCTCTAGGGGACACTGGGCATTTTCAGTGTGTTTGTGGCTACTCTGGGCCATTTTAGGACCAAGAGAGGCTCTTAAAAAACCCCAACAGTCACTTCTAATTCATTTCTGGTTCCAAAAGATTAGGCCTCTCCTTGGCCTAAATTGCCCCCATTGGAAATGCCCTCCACACCTCTGAGCGGGAATTTGGGGAGAAGGTGGCCCCTGTAGGGTTTAGTGAGCTCAAAGATGATGGAAATTATGTCCTCACCTTCTATAGGACATTTCAAGGCAGAATAAGGTTGGAGGTGTGTGATTTTTTTAAATTCCCTAGGGTACCTTGGGAGCCACAAAAAATGGCTCTGGGAGCTACATGTTGGGCCATGGGCATCACTTTGCCAACTCCTGTTCTAGAGCATCCATGTAGAATTGTATTGCACTGCCCTGTCTCATATCTAGGAAGCTCCCAGGGAAACAGAAGAGAGTCAGGAGAACCAGTCTTCCAGCTATAACTCCCAGTTATGCCTCCATAGTGGGAGGATGTTGCTGAAGGAGGTATTCAGTACCTCTTCTGCAATGCTGAAGGATATATTCACTTCCTTCTTCTCCAAGGCCCCTACCTTGGGTACACAACAACAGCTGGGAGGGTTTGCAAATGCAGCTACATCTCCCTGACTATTGACTGTGTATGTCCCTGATCTTATTCCAGCTGCCCTTGTATGGCTAGAGGTGAGAGATCAGCTTTATCCTGGGGGCAGAAAGACCTCCTTCTTCCTGGGCCCATCTGGGTGCACATCTTCTGCCAGGGAGGTGGAGTAGTCTGTCCAAGCCCCAGCCCAACCTCAATGTTGTTGTGCACTGAGGTTGACAAGTGGGGGAAAGGGAACAGTCTCTGCCCCTTTGCCAAATCTGTTGTGTATATTGATCCGGAGCTATGTTGTTCCGTCATGTTGGGCAAATGCTTAAGCTTCCAACATTAAATCCCAGCCACAGATTACAGCTCCTGTGGCCACTTTTCCCCCCTGAAAAGAGTGTTGAAAGAAATGCCACCGCTGCCCACTTCCTTCTCCTCCTGCTCTTAACAGGCTGAGTAGCTTTCCATGCCAAAGGGGGAATTGGCTGTGGTATGGACCTGGAGAATGTGCTGCTAGCACCTACCAAGTATCCCCATGCAGTGGGAGAATAAAAAGTATTTAGGTTCTTATTCCCCTGGCATGTTATTGTTCAGCCTAACAAGCACAGCCTGCCCATTGGGGAAGCAAAAGAGCAGACGAAGAAGTGATTGGAAGCAATGGTGGCTATTTCAGCTTTCTGCCTCCACCTCATCCAGAGATCAGCAGCAGCTCCTACAAACTCTGAAGCCTATTCGGGGATAGCAGTGTTGGCAACAGAAAAATATAACAAAATACAAAATCCAAGAAAGAATGACACTTTTATTGGCCAACCAAAATGAAGAAAATACATCATGCAAGCTTTCAGACCTTCACTGGCTTCTTCATCAAGCAGACGTTAAAAATCATACAGGTAAAAAATAATTCTGTTGTTAATGGAGTTGCAATTGTATTATCTGTCTTTTATTGTCATTTACCCCCAGTCACCACATGGCTAAGAGAAGTGGCTCCTGCATTCATTGAGATCCCTCTCTGAACCATATTAACTGATTACAGAAATAACATGAAACAAAGTGTAGGCCTGTGACTCTAGCATTGTCACCTTTTTCTTCCTGTATGGTTTTTAACATCTCTGCCTGATGAAAAAGACAGTGAAGCTTTGAAAGCTTGCATGATGAATTTTCTGCATTTTGATTGTCCAATGAAGATATTGCTCTTTTATGGATTTTAGATTTTGTTGTATTTTACAAACTTTTAAGTGAAACATTCTGTGCTGGGTAAAACTACAAGGACCAACAGGAACGTCTAGTTGTAAATGTCATAATGTATCTAAGGCTAAGAGAAAGAGAGAAAGATGTCACTAGACTAGCTATATAGTTTTGTTAACTCAGATGGCTGTAAAGGAGCTGGTGTTAATTTTCCATATAAATGGAAATTCACAATCTTGTCTCTCTCGCACCACTAACTCCCAGTCCTGAGGAAAAGAATGGTTTAAAGTCTTTCAGTGTAGGCACATGCATCAAACCCATTCAGGAGATGTCTTTTTGGTGGCATTTCCAGCTGCATGCTTTAGCACATGCTGTGAGCTCAATTTATAGTGCCAGTCACAGAAAAGCCAATGTTTACAATGGCACAGTAAACCAGCTCCTGATGTAGGGAATTAAATAGCTTCATCATTGTAAATGTTTAACCCCAAATGAAAACAAAACAAGTACCAAAGCTTGGTGTGTGTGTGTGTGTGTGTGTGTGTGCGGAATGGGAAAGATTTCCAAAATTAGACACACACATCAGTCTTTGGGTTGCCATTGAAAATGACAAGGCTAAACTCTTTTATACTCAGAATTTGTCATTTGCCTTCCTTGCCAAAGATGTAATATGATAAAAAAAGACAAATAGCCACACATCAAAAGCAATGATCCCAGCTAAAGCAGCATCTCCAGCCAGAAGGCAGATTGTTGGTGCCATTACAGAGAAACATGTTGTCTGGTTTCTGTATTGTGGCGAGGGAGGACGAGAAAGAGGAGCACAGGCACAAAACTACTTATGCTCTGCAATTGCAGCCAGCTCCCAAGGCTGGTCTTGGAAGTCCAAGTACCCACACAATTGGCACCCTTGAGGCTCCATCTCAGAGTCATCCTTGACACTGAAATCATGCTTATTTCTCCTGCACAAATGGAAAACCTCCAGACCTCTTCTGTTCCATGTTTCTCGCAACTAGTAAGAGCTGTACAAAACTGTGATTCCCCTTTAACTGCTATGGCTCCACATTATGGAATCCTGGGATTTGCAGGTTAGAGAGGGGTGTTTAGAATGCCCGGAGAGCTCTAGTGCCTTACCAAATTACAAACCCCAGAATTCCATAGGATGCAGCCATGAAAGTTAAAGTGTAATCATAGCACTATAATTAAGGACTGTGAAAGGGCCCCCAAGTCAGCAATGAGAATTTCCTGGGTAAAAAGCAATTCTCTTGCTGTTTGTCCAAAGAAAAAGCTGAAATCTAGCAACTTGCTTCTGTTGCAGAAAGCATCATCAGCTTAATGGAGTGTGACTTCTCTGACTCAGGAGTAATCCCAGCCTAAATGCACTCCATGCAGCAGACTTAATTAGCACTATCACAGTGTATTAATAACTACAGAGTCCTGATCATCTGGTTAGATGCCTACCTTGGGATTTGTTAGTAGAGAAGTTCTGACTTCAGAGAGAAATAGAATAAATTTAACTTGATTATATACCCAGCATGCTAAGCTGGTACAAGCAAACTGTCCCTCAAAGCACAGGACAAAGGAAGAAACTGAGTGGCACTGACCAGTGATCTAACAACAGTAATCCAACCCAGGGAAAAAGGTCTTTTCATCCCACAGCATTTAAATCATGAAGGAAAAACATGATGGGGAACAGTAGGCAGGGCAAGAACAATATAATTTTACTAACTTTTTGAGGAGAAAGTCATTCATATTTACTCAGGACTGTATGTCACCGTTATTGCAGAGTTTGAGGAAGTGTCTAGTGTTCCACCTGGTCCAGTCTCTTGGGGTAAGTTTCAATTGTCATGGCCTGAGGATGTAGACAATATTCTTCAATCATTTCATCCTACTGCAAATGAGCTTAACCCTTGCTCTTATCAGATCTAGCAGAACTGGAATGAACAGTTAGTTCCAGCCAGCGGTATTTACCTTAGCAGTTTGGTATGAGATGATTGAAGGAGCCTTTCTGAAGAGGACCTCCCTGAGAAATATAGTGGAACTACCAATCTTTATCTCTCAGCATCTTTTTGGACAGGGTACTTGAGAATGTAGTGTCTGGGTGACTTCAGATGTTCTTGGAGAAAAACTATTATCTGGACCCATTTCAGTCTTTTTCAGGCCAAGATTCAGTGTTGGAATGGCTTTGGTTGCCCAAATGTATAACCTTTTCTGAGTGTCCATCATCTTGGATCTCCCAGGAGGAGATCTCCCAGCTTTTGATAGCATTGGCCATGGCATCCAACTGCACTAGTTCTGCAGGATAAGAGTAGAAGGCACTCTATTAGGTTGGTTTTACTCCTACCTACAGGACTCATTCAACAGTCTGGCACAGGGCAGGGCTCCTGTTGTTCTCCATAAGTGATGCTAATAGGATGTCATCTCCAATGCTGTTTAATAGCTAAGTACAGGGGGAGGTCATTAGGCCTTTCTACTTCCTCTTGTCTCTGGAGTTACATCATTGGAACAGTACAAGTGCCTGGATACTGTAGAGAGCCCTGGTGGCTCAATGGTTCAATGCCGGTACTGCAGCCTCAAAGTTGTGAGCTTGATCCCAGGGACTCCAAAGGTCCCTCTGTATCCTCAGCCTTCCATCCTTTTGTAGGTTGGTAAAAATAAGTACTCAGCTTGTTGGGAGCAATTGGTTTACAGACTGTAAACCACATAGAGAGTGCTGAGTTCACTGATAAGCGGTACAGAAATGTACATGCTATTGCTATTACTATTGTAATGGGTAAGATGAGGCCAATAAACTGAAGCTGACAGTTGACAATAGTGACTTACTACACCCAAAGGGAACAGGACAGCTTAGGATGACACAGAGCAACTAGAATATCATAGTGCATAGTGAACTCCACCTTATTTTCCACTTAAGATTACTGCCTCCCCCTGCTTAAGCCTGGCCCTTTTCTCTCCATTCCACATAAAAAAGCTGAGCAGACTGATGTGTGGCTTCAACATTGTTAATGGATAATGGGGTGTGTGAGGAACGGGGGATTTGGGGCTGTCAGCTTTGATCCTTCACGCACTTCAGCAAGTGTCTCTTGAGGTAGCTGCTTCACAATGTCTAATGGCAGAGCTAGCTCTGGTAACTAGCAGCCTTGTGGCTTTCAACAGACAAATCCAAAAGAGACTGAGAACAGAACTTCTTACTTCCATCTACTGTTGCACACAGTCAGGTCTCAAAAGTTGAAACTGAAGTATGCATTTCTTCACTTGCAAATCCTCAATTCAGCCTTACTTTCAAAAGCAATCAAAAAAGATCTACGTCTTCACAAAACTCCATCATCTTGTTGTCAGTTATTTTCATTTTCTTCACATAGGGCAAGCAAAGTGTAGCCCTCCAGATATTACTGAACTGCAACTCCCAGCATGCCTCACCATTAGCTAAGCTATCTATGGCTAATGGAAGTTGCAATCCAACAGAGTAGAGGAAACACTTTGTCTACTCCTTCCTAAACTGGATTAGCCAAGACTTTTAAAACACCAAGGAGCCAGGAGGAGAACTAATGTTGGTAACTTCTGCCTTACAGGAGCTTTTTAACATTGAACTTTATTAATTTTACTTTTTTGGCATTTATTATAGGAGCTGCAAGAGGGAAGATTGCTAGAACTTGGAAAAAAATTCCCAAAGACTCTCATTTCACAGATATCTTCTCAAAATACAAAATACAGCCAGTTGCTCTTGTAGAAGACTGACCAGATATTTTCACATGACCAGATGAGAAATAAAGGAGGACATGATTGTACCCTTTTTGGTACCCTTTTCAATGTATTTTCAAGAACTGAATATTGAAGATGGACCACCAACTGAATTTTTGGAGGAACCAAATGTTAATATACAGTGGGGCTTTGGTATCCAATGGGGTTTGGTTCCAGAACCCCTGTAGATACCAGCATCCTTGGATGCTCACATTCCATTAAATGGAATAACATAGTAAAATGGTGCTCCTTATATAAAATTACAAAATCTAGGTTTGTTTTTTGGAATATATATCTGTGGATGCTTGAATCTGTTAATAAAACTGTGAGATACAGAGGGCCAACTGTATGATAAAAATAGTGCACTTGATAATAGACATTGCATATAGATGGACAGATGGGTAGACAGAAAGACAGTTTATAAATGTACACTCCACTTTTGCAGCCCCCCCCCCATGGAAATTGGTAGATATTCAAGCCGTATTGGCTTGAATAGCAGCGCACATCCCATTTTAAATCCCTTAAACTCCACATAAACGGGGGACAACTGTATTTGATCTTTGTTCTTGTTAGTTGTTGCCAAGTTGACTTTGACTTATGGTAATTGTGTGAATGAGAGATTTCCAAGATTCCAGGTCATCAACGGCTCTGCTCAGGTCTTGCAAATTCAGGGCAGCGATGGCTTCCTTGATTGAATCAATCCCCTTGTAGTAGAAGTCTGCAGATTGCTCCTTGCAAGGAGGTATCGTAAAGTAATAATTATCACCCGGAAGTAATTATGGCATATTGAAATTTTGTCAGTGTCATCATTGGTCCCTTAGTGCACAGTGCTGAGAACATCAGCTCACTGCGTCCTTTATTTTTGTGACTAGCTATGCCAGAAGTGTCTAGTTTAAAATCCTCATCGGGTGCAATCTGCAGGCTCCTACAATATCAGGTATTTGGGGGGTCAAGATACGCTGGGAAAAATGTATAAATCTAGATAGTGACTACATAGAGATAAGTTAACAACTACAAATCAAAACAAACTTTCTGTCAATTTTTTTAAAAAATGTGATCATTAAAACGTTTGGATACCCCCTCATAACACTGACAACTCTTTTGGCAAGCATTGGCACCTGCAGTGGTACCCCAAAACCTGGTACCTCCATTCTTGGCAAAATTTAACCAGTTTCCCTTCACAGAAATGTTGAGGACCTGGTAAAAGAAGAGGCACAACTATAAGTGCAGCCTAATGCTGCAACAAATAAAGCATAGAATGGCTTAGAATGGCTATGGGGGAACAGAAATCCTATGGCAAGGGGGAACCAGATTTGTTTGCAGCGCAAAGCAAAGCAACCGTTTCCTTGACTAGTGCTATAGTTCTTTTAGCAATAGCAAGTACATTTCTATACCACTTATCAGTGCACATAAGCACTTCCTAAGCAGTTAATAATTTGTAAATTGGGCCCAACAAGATGGGTATTCCTTTTAGTGACCTCATAAGGATGCCAAGCTGAGTTGACCCTGAGCCCCAGGCTGAGATTGAACTCACAACCTTGTGGTTGTGAATGAGTGGCTGCAGGACAGGCATTTAACCACTGCGCCATCAGCGCAACCTTTTGGGTCTGGCCATCCCACTGAGTTGCAAAAAGTTAATGATCGTATTCCTGGTACTCTCAGAGAAATTAGGCTAATCTTACATACAGTTTTCTGCCTGCATCACAATACACATGCCCATTCCTTCCTTTGCTCTGACTCATCCCTCATATAAACCTCAAGCAATATTCTTGTTGAAAACCTGGGTTACTAGAGAGAGCTTGGAGAGATGTTACCTACTTTATTGTGCACACACATACAGCTACAAACATATCCTCAACTGCCCTGATTTGGCAGGGATAGTCCTGATTAATCCTGTCATCCTACGTTCTCAGCTGCTTTTAAAATGTCCCAGCTTTGCTCTCCTCTTTTTAAGGTTTATCACACTAGAGGGCAAACAGGATTTAAACAGGAATTAAACAGGAAATGCCCTATGTTAAACATAAGGCATGTTAAATGCCCTGTGTTAAACATAAGGCATTTCCTGTTTAATTCCTGTTTAATTCCTGTTTAAATTCTGTTTGCCCTCTAGTGTGATAAGGGCCTTTGTTGTCAGCTTACTTCATTTGCTGTAGACTGAGTTTGAAATGTGGAATTACAGTAGTTTGTACTCAGTTAATTCAGCATAGGGGAGAGGAGAGGTGTGGGTGAAATCTTACCCTTCCCAGTAGACTCAGGCAGAAGCAATGTACAGCAGCCACTTAGCTTATGTGTTCTTCCTTATTAATAGCTTTTGCCGTATTGATCACAACCCTGATGTTGCTTGGCCACACATCCCCTGGTTTTCTTCTGTGAAATTTAAAGGGCATGTTCAAATTGTCTATTGATATATGGTAACCCCATGAATTCCATAGGGTTTTCTTAGGCAAGGAAAGCTCTTCCAAAATCAGATGGGATCTATTGTCTGCAGAGGACCTAGGCCTCAGCTATATGACTATAGTGATCTTTATATAGGGATTTAACACTAACAGAAACTGAGGATGATCCATACTTTAAACACACCCTGTGCTTACACAATGAGCATTTGCTGGGAGTCACAACAGGCCCAACAGCTTCCTGACACATGAACACGATGGCCTGAACTTTATTGCAAGACCCGGCTAAAGCTGATCTATTGAAATAATAGGATTTACATACATGTTGACTCATCATTTCACAGCTGGCTCAATGGGTTTACTCTATTTGGGGATTTTTCAAAGAAGGAGCTGTGTTAGTCTTTTACATCATAAAGAGAAGGGAGGGGAGGGGAGGAAAAAGAAGGAACGTGGCAGCATTTACAAGGCTAACTGGTTTTTATTTTACCACAAATTTTCGTGGATATAAATCCACTAATTCAGATAATGTGCTGAGTGATAATAAGGCCTTAATACCACTCTGCACTGCATCTGAAGGTTTTATATCCATGAAAGCTCATGCTAAAGTAAAAACCAGTCTTATAGGTGCTGACACATTCCTTTTTTCCTTCTGCCTCTCTTCCTGCTTTCTGATTGGGATTGTTATTACTACCATCCTGTCCTTTCAGAACTGGGACCCAAGGCAAATTACAAAACTTGAAACCAATAACTGTTAAGATGGCAAATAGAAACAAAACATACACACGCTAAAGAACTAAAGTCATGCATAACAGCCATTAAAGGCAAGGAAAAAATAGCACAGGACAACAATAAGAGCTTTTCCTTTATAAAATAGTCAAAATTTAAGCTTCATGAAAGCTTCATTAAAAAACCTTATAGCAATTGTCCTTTGATTAATACAAAACAGGTACTCTTAAGAATATGGGTTAACTTTGCCATGAAACATCTTGCCTTGAACTGTGCCGGTCTTCCATGCTGTAATCTGACAGTTTTGTGAGAGTGTGCCATGGACTGAATTGTGTGTCTGTGTCTAGCTACCAGTTGTCCTCACATCCACCTCAATATGGCAGAATGCCACATCAGCTCAGGAAAAAAAAAGTTTTCCCCAGATGCCCCCATGCCTGTGATGATATTGACTGTGGGATATATTCTTTCATAAGCAGTTCTTTGTTTTGAAAGTAGAGAGATTCAGAATGGAACGGCTTGTACTTGAACTAGAGTGGACTCCAGATCTTATTCCTGTAATGAGCACGGCAGCTCTGGCTTACTATCAGATCCCGACTTAAAACAGACTGAGATTTTAAGGATTTACAAAGCTTTAGCTAAGGAATCTTCTCTTATTATTTCTCAATTATTATTTCCCAAATTTAACATTAAATCATAAAAAGTGAAGAGCTGAAAGGCCACTTAATACAAACCCATCAATATAAGAATGCACAGCTAAAGCATTCCTGACAGATGACCATTCAAATTGTGTTGAAAAACCTCAAAGAAAGTCCTCTATCTTTTGAGGTAGCCCATTCCAGCTCTTACCATCAATAATTTCCTCCTGATGTTTATATGTGGAATCTCCTTTCCTGCAATTTGGATGCACTGATTTGGGTCCTCATCTCTGATCCAGCAAAAAACAAGCTTGCTCCATCCCCAATACTTCCAAAAGTAGCATAACCATCAAGCTACTTTTTGATCTTCTCTTCTCCAGGCTAGGCTTATCCATCTGCTTCAAATATTTTTCAGAGGCCTTAGTTTTCTTTATTAATTTGTTTTCCTCTGAATACATCCCAACTTCCAAATACCCTTAAATTGTGTTGCACTCAGCTGGACACAATACTCCAGGTGATGTCTGACAACAACAAAATAAGAGTAGAACTATAAGGACTCTTGATTTGGACATTATGCTTCTGTTCATGTAGTCTTGAATTGTACCAGTGTTTTTGTTTTTATTGTTACCGTGTTAAATATTTGACTCATGTTTATTAGCAATAGCAAGTACAGGGCGCCCTTGCCTTACCCAGAAGATCTGTTCCGGACCACCACCCGCACCCCAACATAAGGCAAATTCCATGCAAGATTGAGCCCCATTTGTTTGAATGGGGCATGTCCTCATGGTGCGTGCTCATTCACCATAATAGTGCTCATTATATGCATGACCTCAAGTCCATGTATGGCACAAGCAAACTGTACATTTCTATACCACTTACTGATTTACTAAGTAGTTTACAAAGGGCCCCCAACAAGCTGGGTACTCATTTTAGCAACTTAAAGAAGCCTGAATTGACCTGGAACCCCTGGCCTCAAGATATTTTTTATACACACAGCTGTCAAGCTAGGCACCATTCATTCAATATTTGTGCATCTCATTTTTCCTGCCTAAATGTAGTATCTTACATTTATCTGTATTAAACTACAGGCAACTTAAAATTGTGTGTGTGTGTGTTTGCACACACGAGCCCTCCGTCCAGTCCATCTGCCTTGGTCCAGGCCTCAGAGAGAGAGAATAACTGCTGGACTTTCCCCACCACCATTCCTTCCTCCTTTTGTGTCATGTTTTTTTAGATTGTAAGCCTGAGAGCAAGGAACCGTGTAATTAAAAATAATAATTGTAAGCCGCTCTGAGAGCCTTTAAGGCTAAAGAGTGGGGTATAAATACCTTAAATAAATAATAGATAATAAATAAATTTACATCTGCATCCATCTGCAAAAGCTTATGCTACAATCTTCTTTCAGCTAGTCCCAAAGATGCTGCAAGATCCCTTTGTCTACTGATCCCTTTGTCTACAGTTGTAACTTTGAATATTAGATCATTTACAGCTATATATTTTAATATTGGATCAAGTGTACACATTTCACTGGACTGTTCTTTCTTTTCATGCACTGGCAATTTAAAAAAACAACATTTTTTGTCACCTATCTATGACCTGAGTCACTAAACCAACTCTCAGCTGTGAGCATACATGATAGTGACCTGGCCAGCTCTTCCCTGCTGCAAAGTGGAAAGTCATCTGTGGGATTTTCTGGGCAGCTATGGAACAATAGAGAAACTCAATCTGAATTCTCTGTTTGCATCTTTATGTCATATTGTGCTGGGAGCAAGTGAAAGAAACATTCCCAAGTGCAGAACTGAGTCAATAAATACTATTTTCTCAGAAAAGGCTGGCGAAGTAGTTGTGCTGGAGGATATTCCTTTTTCAGGCAGCTCATGCAGTACCCACTCTCAGTAGACCTCCGCTAAGCAGAAAAACAAACAAACAAAAAGCCACAGGCTTGGTCTGACTACCATTTTGACCACTTACCAACATCTGAATGAGGACGGATTTACTGGTACACAGTGGCTCTATTTCCATCAAGGAAGCAAAAACTGGGAAGCACCCAATCAAACCTTCAGAAGTCTCAAGAGGCTCAGAAGATGACTGTTTTATAGGGGTGGGGGGGGGAGCCCAAGATATTTCAGCCTTGTGCATCCTCTTAAGACTTTCTTCAGAGGCTACACAAAATCCATAACTATTTAGAATCTTTTGAAAAATTATCTGGACCAAGAATTCTCAAAACAATTGCTGGACAAATGAGCACATGTGAAGAAAAGCTGAAGGCTTTATATTGCACATTTTTGAAGTGGCTAAATTGCACCAACAGCTGCCTCTATGAAACATGCAGAACTGATTGCTTTAAAAATATTTTTATTTTATTTATTTTTTAGAAAATACAGCATTCAATACAGTATGCCCTTTCTCCCACATAATCATCAAATCCACAGCATTGTCCAGCCCAGTCAGGAATGTGCATCTCCTCTTTTCTGCAAACCTGCTGTTGATGAAAGATCTGGGACACTGTTCATGTGGAAAAGGTAAACGCAGCCTGTGGCTTGCTTACCGCTGTGGCAAGTTGAATGATAGAATGAAGGACCCATTGTTTTCATCATCTTGTCAATTAGTCCTGTCTTTCTGACATAACTACTATCTATCTACAATCTGCTAGAGCTGTGTCTGGACTAAACATCATCACAGCTTCCTCTTAGCATGTGCAAGAGATTTCTAACATTGCTCTTAGATATTTCCACTGTTTCAATGCTATAAATATAAGACTCTTGCAACACCACATTGGGGCTGCTACAAAATGGCCCCTGTCATTTCTATAAAAGCAAAACCATTTAGATCAATTAAATTCCAAATATGAATGTGATGGATGTTCAAACAATTGCCCCAGCCTTTCAACTTCATGTAACATTAGGACAATCTAGGACCATAATTTAAAATGATTTAAGTGTGGGCAAGACCAGAACTTCTGGCTTAGTGCTAGGTAGAGAAATTGTAATGTTAGACTGCTAGATAGTCGTTAACCCCAATACAATCAAATTCAGTGTTTTAGGATAGGGAGTCTTTTTCACAGGCAGACTATGAATACCCATATCTCCTACAATCTGAAAAACATTCTTCATTGTTTTTATGAACTGTTTCTAATGCTCTGCAAATATAATTTCAGTGGTCCACTGAGGAGCTGGGGGTGGGGATTTTCCTTTCTACAGTCTTGATGGAAACTGGGAAAGAGTAGCATGGGGACAATGGATCTTTATGGATCTGTCGGATCTTTCTGACCTTCATTCTGCAAGGTTGATTTTAAAGGTCTCCCTGCAAAATCTGGTTGATTTGCCAGGAAAGGCAAGTGGCCAAATATTATCTCCGAGGCGTAATACAGACATCAGCCATGGGGATGGATATGGGTGGGGCAGAGGCTGTGATAACAGCAGCCCTATTGTAAAGTCTGAGATTTGGCCCTTAGTGGTAGGCCGCTGAAGAGGAAAGGATGATACAAGGAGGGCAGTCCTGAGATGCAGAGGCTGATGATGACCCCTCTTTCCTTGACAGAAATGTTGACAGGGATTTAAATTACAAATGATCATGAATTATGTTCTACTTTCGTACAGCAAAAGAAATGATTCCGACCAGCCTGACAGCATCCAAATCCTCAAGTAAAACACAGCTACAATTTAGATGCTGTATCTACTCAATTCCTTTCGGATGCGTACTGTGGCTTAATTCACATGGAGCAAATCCTATAGATTGTCAGATCAGAGGACGTGCCAACAGTGGTTATTCTAGACACACTTGCAACCAGGATTGGGCAACCTGTGGCATTCCAGGTGTTGTTGGTCTGCAACTTCCATGAGAGTGAACCAGCATAGCCAACAGTAAGGGAACACAGGAGTTTTAATCCAAACACCTGGTGGGATGGAAGTTGCCCACCCCTCCTTTGAATTGAACAATATTCATTATCTCTGGCAGCCATGAGGCTCCTAAAGATATGTGATGTCTGGGCCACAATGACACAATGGAGAGCTTTAGCATGGCAAGGGTTCCTCCGAAAGGTGTTCTTTCTCTTGGGCCTGTGGTGTGCCCTCTGAAAAACTGGGAGACTGAAGGGAATGGAACAACAAGAGGGACCAGTATTCATTACCTCAAAAGAGAATACAGACTCCCACCACCAAAAAGCCTTTGTCTGATTTACTGCATCTTCACAGTGGCAGTGAGATGCTCCCAAAGGTTGGCAACAGCCAGCAGCACACAACACACAAACAGACTGAATCATTTACAGGTGTGTGACACATTCAGCCTACTAGACCAACATCCCATTGAACACTCACAAAGCATATATTTCCATTGATGACCAGAATGACAAGAGGCAGTGAAAACTTTCTGATGGCCTGCATAATGATCAGTCTTTAAGACAGGTTGGTTGGTCTGTAGGCAAAAGGAAACTGCTTGCATACGGGGAGTACAGGATATTTTCCCCTATTATTATGGATGACTGAGAGAGTTGGACTGTGAAGAAAGCAGATAGGAAGAAAATTAATTCATTTGAGATGTGGGTGCTGAAGAAGAGTGCTGAGGGTACCATAGATGGCTAAAAAGACAAACAATGGGTAGGCCAAGCCAGAACTCTTCCTGGAAGCCAAGATGACTAAATTGAGACCGTCATACTTCAGTCACATCATGAGAAGGCATGACTCATTACAAAGAAAATAATGCTGGGGAAAGTGGAGGGAAGTAGAAAGAGACAAGACCACATGTCAGATGGATAGACTCAATCAGGGAGACCATGGGTCTGAGCCTGCAGGGCCTGAGCAGGGAGGTAGAGGATGAGGGGCTTGGAGACATCTCATTCACAGGGACGCCATGAGTTGAGATCGACTTGAAAATAGCTAACAACAACAATCCTGTACAGAGATGTAGAAATACACCACTGTAACATCTCACTAAGACTATATCCTGAAAGCGCTAGAGTAGATTTCCCTCTTAAAATGGTTTCCCCATGAAAAAAGTGGGGCAGGGATAAACCAAGTGAGAAAAGAGCACACAGAGAAGTTTTCAGTGATGCTGTTATAGGGGGAAGAATAGAGACCAGGGTTTTTTGAGGGTGACAGCAACCTTGACATATTTTGTTAGAAAATAAATAAAAACACAAAGCACCCCTACTACCATGACCAACAGATTGTTTCATTATGCCTATTTGAACCCGAAGCATACCTACTAAAAAGGCCATGCTGGTTAGAACCAAATTTTGATCCTACTCCTTTGTCTTCTTCTTGACATCAAATACTGGAAACAAGAACTGAACCTGTCTAAAGCTTAGTGAAGGAAGTCTTAAATATAAGATAGACCACTCAAGATGGCAGAACAGGGTGAGCACACAATCTGAGGGAGAGCTGACATCTAGATTTCTTTTCTGAAATCATGGTTTTATGTTTTATTTTTTTATTTTACTCTGAACTTGCTGTAGTGTATAATGCTTTGAAGCAGAGCTTTTTTTAAAACTAAAATTCCCCAAGTCTCCCTGGATTCTGGTAGTTATATACACACACACACCCATGCCCGCAACTTCTCCAAGATCTGTTTTAAAGATGGGAGAAACACAGGCTTCTTTTTAAAAAATTCAAATGCTTCCACTCCCAAAATGAATGTGCTACAGCAAGCCCATGATTAGCAAATCACCTCAATATTTTGCTGCTTCAATTATCTGGTTCTGCTGAAGCCTTTAAAATACAAAACACACTGACTCTATATTTTTAAAGGGAGTGTGGTATAGCAGTTTAAACGTTGGACTAGCACACTGACAGACAAGTGTCTGAATCTACACTCAGCCATGGAAACCCACTTCAGAAGAAGACAAGGACAAACTCCTTCTCAAGAAAATCCCACCTTAGACTTAGACTTGCCATAAATCAGAAATGACTTGATGGCACACAAAAATAATTAAAAAAAAAAAAACAAATAGGGGGGGGATCAAAATGCAAAGCCATCAAGCTAAGACTATACTGCTGACTCTATAAATCAAGGCTGGTGATTTCAGGGCTTCTCCCTTCTTTTTATTTTGGCATGATACAAAACAACGAGTTAAGAAGCTCTCCAGTGGGTCAGAAGGTGAATTTTAATTATCCACAATTAATTCAGTGACCCTCTCAGAAAGAACACATCTCTCTCACTGATTTGCAGATGTCCCTAAGCAAGATCAAATTTGGAGCAAGAATCTTGTGGGAGTTTGGGTCAGTATCTACTCCTTTAAATGTCTTCAGAGCAGACTGACAAGGCTTCTCCCACCCCTCGCAATTCCTTTCTCCTTCCAATCTGCTGCTCCAATTGCTTTGGAACCTGAGTGAAACAGATTTACAACAATCATTTTCAGTAAACAACATCTATCACAGGAAATGAACAATCCTGTGGGCAAAGTACACTCCACATGGAATACAACCTAGTCAGTGTTCAGCAACCTGTGAAAGTACTAGCATCTCCCTTGGCTGGGCAAAACTCTATTGTAGAGCTACAATACATGTGAGGTTCTGAATTGGAGTCAGCCAGCACTGGGACAACCATAAACTCGGCTGTGTGTGTGTATTGACCAACACCTGAGCAAACATCTCAGTGGACCAAAAAACTGGATGGCTTCACAAGGTTCACATAAAATCCCCATTGGAGGCACTATATGGAAACATGTAGCTTGAGATCAGGTTGTTCAAGTGCACATTGTTTCACTAAGTCGGAGAATAATCTCAGTATGTTAATGTCACATCACGCTGAAAGCTGGCAGGGTTGTGTATGGTAAAGCAGACTTCCTCTATAAAATGGTTGCCCCACTGTCACAAAAAAGCAGCTTATCAGGGACAATTTATCAGGATGATGTGAAAATGGATGGAACCTTGACCTTTCTAAAGACAAAGAGATGTCAACAGGACAGAGGTTTACATTTGTTTCTAAGTGCCCCTTGTCTTCTCTTCTAGTGTGGCTGTGACTCGAGGCCTGAGCCATCCAAGACAGGTGTTGGGGTGGGGTGGCAGAAACCAGAATTAAATCAACTAGTCTCCAATGCATAGCTTTATAAAAAGGGAATGAGAAAGACAATAAGACAATCCCCTTTAACAAGAAATCTAGGTTCCACCTGGGAATCTGTGGTGGAAGTTCACTCAAAGCTAGACAGGATTCGGACTGGAACAGGATGTTTAGATGAATCAGCAATAAAATGAATGTAGTTCTCAGGAGCCCTGCCTCTTCTTTAGCTAGCAAAGGAGAGAGCAGCTTTAATGCAGGCAAGCAACATGCCTCTGTCTTTTTGAGAAAACCCCACTAGTTTCTTCCCCAGTAAATCCACAGGCTCAAACTAAAAACAGAAAATAATAAAAAGTGTTGGGGGGGGGGGGAGACACAGGGAGGCCACATTGATCCCTGGAATATACTCCCCTCTTAATTCTCAAACAATATAAATATTGACTCAGCTCCTAGGCAAACAAACCTGCCTTGGCAAGGGAATGGAATTAATGGTAGCGGAATTCTGAAGACTATTGATAACATGGTGGTGTTTTTTCTTCTATTTTCCTTGTGACAGAGAAGCAACAATAACCCAATAGAGAAAAGATCATGTGAGTGGTTTACATGAAGGAAAGAGGGTCTTGCTCTTTGCATGTAGACAACTTCTTCAGACAAATAAAATTGAGTTTTGTAGCGCAGATCCCAAGTAAACCAGGTCACAAACTAATAAGTAACAGGAGCTTCAGTTTTAAAGAGTCATTTCAAACTAGAACAATTAGGGTCCCCTCCCTCCATGCCCTCCCCAGAATTTACACAACAGGAGAGCAAAAGGGAAGAGAAGACAAGACTGACAGTTATCCCTCTCCCTCTTTGCTCCCACACCATGAAATCAGGTGGACATGACTCTGAAAGAAGAAGTGGAGGGGAAAGGGCTCTGGAGTTCAATGGACAGGCTCAGATGCCAAGGGGTGGATTTGGTTGGAGCTGCAACTCTGGAGGCTGATAGACTTTCACAGCCCATTTTCCTGACCCCCATCCTTCTGTCCACGGGGATTTAACTGTCTTCTCCATTCTCGCCTGGTCCTTTGATAAGCCGCTTCTGTCCTCTTTTCCCCACAGGCCCCTTGGGCTTGGCAAAGGCCTGCTTGAAGGCATGTTGCTTGGGGTGGACCTCATCATACAAGAACTCTGCCGTCAGCTCAGCTCCATCATCAATTTCAATCTGGGACGAAGGAAGGAAGGAAGGAAACATAGTCTGCAGTTCTGACCACTGGGACATCTAAATCTTAGGAAGACAGGCACCTGTTCTCCTGTCATGAAGACGCTGGCAAATCCCCTCATGTCTTTTCCCCAAAATACTTCTGATACCTCCCCTCCCCTTAATGCTATTTCTAAACAAGTATCCTGTTCTATTTCCAAGATCTATGCATTCTAGAGGAGCTCATTAAAGCCAGTTAACCTTTTCTCATTTTTGAGGTTGTCAGTTCATTTAAATTATTCTTGACTCAAGATTTCACCCTTGCTTTTGTGTGCCCTGTTTTTTTCCGGTTTCCAGCAAACTGAAACCATCTCTTTTTGCTCAGACTCATCTATCACCCCCTCTCTCTTGTAAGAATGTTCTTGTAAGAATGTTGTAAGAGTAAGTCTCTCTTGAAGAATGATCAGATATGTCCCACTACTCCTTCATAGCATTCAGAATTTATAGGCCCGAATCCTACTTTTAGTCCCAACTAGACTAGACCTATTGAAGCAATGGGACTTACTTACATGTTGATTTATCATGCAACATCTAATTTAACAGATCTACTTTAGTTGGGATCAACCAACAGCAATCAGGGCTTAGTGGCCAACAAGAAGGAACAAGGTTTTCTGCTTCAAGGCAAGCTTCTGGAGTAAGAGGCCATAGTTTACCTTCTTTGCAATCTCTAGGCAGAAATCTTGCTCCACCGTGTCAAGCAGTCTGCTCTTGCAGCTGGAGTATAGCATTCGCTCCTTGATGCTACATTTGTAACCAGGCATCGAGTAGATAAACACTGTAAGGAAAAGGAAAGTGGATCAACCATTCTTGGGGCTCAGTAAGTGAGGAAAATGATTGTCATCTGTACAATAAAGAAATGCATTTTAGAGAAGGCGGAACACAAACACTGAACAAAACCTTCTTAATAAAACATAGTACATAGTTCCAAAAACACCAGCTTTGGCAATCCCAGATGTTTTTTGGGACAGCAGTGGCTTAGGAAGCTGCTTGTGGCATATGACGATTGCCACAAGCAAACATGTATTATCAGAAAAGGAATCAAACACCACATTGTCATAATCTCCATATTCAAGGATAAGCAAACATGCATATGTGGAAACACACTGGTATACTCAGAGAATAAATTTCTCTGAACATCCCAGAGGGACACCCACACTCTCACAATGTTAGTGAAAGGCACAAAGAAATCCCCTCCCTCCCTCTAAAAAAAGTAGACTTGCCCAGAGCTTACCAAATGACTCCAGGTAATCTCCTTCATGAGAATGCTTATACAGAAAAAAGTGATAACGGGCAGAATCCTGTGGAATTCTTTTAGGTAGGTCTGCTATCTCAGTGGCATTCGTGTGGACCAAGTCTATGGTCTCCCGCTCCAGGTCCAGCTTCTGTTTAGACAAAGGCAAGAGGACATACTTCAGAACAATATTTGGATTGGGATAAACTACAGAGATATAAAGAACGCAGCCTTGCACACACAGGACTTCTGCAGGAAACAGGGGGCATCTGAAGAATAAATGGGAAGCTTCAACAGATCTCCTTACCAGCTGGATGTAATTGATTTTCTTCTGTTTGAGTAGCTGAATGGCCTGCTGTGCCTCTGGTTGCAAAGGAAAAGCCAGTCCCTGAAGGGTCTGGTGTTTGCTTTCTACACTGATTTCAGTCTTGACCTGGCAACAGAACAAAAGAAACAAACAAATAAATAAATAAATTGACAGACACAAAAGCAAGGACACTGGAAGAGAATGAAGAAGAGATACCAAGATGAAAGCAAAGCACAAACCATGCTGCAGGTACTCAGGGAACTCATTAGCTTATGAATCCTTCAAGAAAGAGCCTCTTGCAGAGGGCTGCTGTTGTGGGCAAGAACCTTTTATGCATACCAAGGTTAGGAGACTTGAAAGGGTGATGGGGACACTGCTTATTCCTTTTCCTGTTTTATATTTACATACACACTCCAGGCTGCTTTCTCACATCATCTCTAAGTAGGAACTGGTTTCTGCCTATTCAGGGCACTAGACTAAAGGGAAGGGATGTTCTCTTATGCCAGCTCAGCACTTGGCTTTCTTGAGCACCAGTGGGGAGCGTGTGACTCTCCAGATGCTGGACTGCAACTTGTATCATCCTTCATTATGGGAAATGCTGGCTAGGGCTGATGGGACTTGCAGTCTGAAAACATCTGGAAGGGCACCTGTTCCTCCAATGGATGCACCTCTACTGTGTAAGCTTTGCAGCAAAGAACGAATCAAGGAAACTGTTGAATGGGCTTCCTTTATATAATACTTGCTGAGAGGTACTGGTTAAAAAAATAACAACAATGGCCTAAACCCCATTGTTAGTCTCACTGTTAAGTCAATGCTTACCTATGCCCCACTAATTCATTTGGCCTACTCTGATTGGGACTAACAGTTGGATATAGCCAAATATCTACAGGGTTTGGTGGACAGCTGTAAAGCTTGCAGCTGTCTACTAGAACTTGTGGACATTGTTTTTGCTTATACAGCGTAAAGGATAGGCATGCCATTTCTTCCTTTTTTTTTTTTTTTTGTTAAGTATACTATGCATATTTCCTATATAAGCCTCAAACTGAAAATAAAATGACAAAACTCTTTTACACTTTACCAGCCTCCCCAATGCCAAATCTTTCTTTGTACATTGTCTCCGAGGAGCTTATTAGTGGGTGATATTTATAAGAAAGGGAAGAGAGAGGTTTTTCTTTATATATTAAAAACCCTCATTAATTGCTGCAATCAAAGCACTGTATCTTAAGAAATCAATGAAAATATATTCGTTTAAAATCTAGTCTTCCAATAATTCTGAAAATATCTCTTCATTAACTAGTTATCATAACTTTAAAAATGAAGCTGAAATGATTTTTTTCTTTCTAAAATAATGATAGAAAAACAGGCTTATAAGGCTTCAGAAAGAATCATCAAGGGAAAAGATATCATTATCTCATACTTCCATGCTTTACAGAGAAGCAAAAAAATTAAAAAAAATAGGTCACATGCTTCGTTGAGTAACCATCAATATATGACTTTCATTCTTGATAATGGAGTGACTGGCTAAGTCTTTTCACCAAGAGGCAGAAAGATAATTTTCCACTGAATAAAAAATTTGAATTTTCATTTCTTATTTCAGTTATCAGATGTAATTTCAGTTTCACTTCAAACTTCTGAAATAGTCTTGATTAGCTATTAAATGCTTCCTTTTTTGTATTGTTAGCCACATTCCATTTTCACCCAGCTATAGTTGAAAATTATTCAAAGTAACAGGATAAAAATCTAGTATAAGGAAGAACAGACGACTACCAGAAATAGAAAGACTGATGGATTGTCTGAAAACAGTATTATGTAAAATACATTAATTTATATTGGTTATCATATATGTGGTAGAGAAGAAATAGTCCTGGACAAACTTATGAAAAAATAGATTTTGCTTGTAGCCCACTCAAGAAATATCAGATACAGAATGATTAAACACGTGATAAAATTTTTACTTACAGCTCACTAGAGCAGTTAAATACAGAATTAAACCCATGGAAGAACTAGTCTTCCTGTGGAAGCATTAGCATGGTATCTCAAAAGGAGGCAATGCCTCACTAATGTTTGGGAGGTGAAAATTTAACAAATTTACAGGTAAAAATGATATGCTAGTCATATTTGACACACACTTCACCAAAGGCCCCTGAGTTAAGATTGGCAGTCACAGATAAAAAGATGGATCATCTTCAAGCACAATATCTGGTTTTATAAACAAAGTGTGGGGGTGGGCAGACAGGAGAAAGTGGAAAGTTCTCACAATGAAGTGAAATAAAAGGAGGGTTCCCTTGAGAATCTGTCCAGGTTACTGAAGTTCTTTAAAAATGATCTTCAGTCTTGGATGAATAACAAGTAATCATGTTTTCAGATAAGACTGAATTATTTCAGATGGTGGAAACCTAGACACAAAGAATTCCACAATATCTTCGAACAGTGTGATCAGATACCCCAAGTGGATACATCTTAAGTTTCTTCTTCTTTTTCAAATTTTATAAGCCCTTTATGACACCGAGAGATCAGGAAAGACAGACAGACAGAAAAATTGCAAAAGAAGTTCAGTATAAGTCAATTTAAAGTAATACATATCTAGCTAAAACTTCTATCTTAATTAAAGTAGGAAAGGGTGTTGTGAATGAAAACATCAACTCCACATATCATAATGAGGAAAAAGGAAGCACCGCACTCATGATCATTAGGAAAAAGACTGAAAATTTAATTGCTAGAATTACAAAAGTCTTGTAGAAATTCATGATGCCACTTAATGGCAACAAAGAGAGAAAAGAAAGCACTACTCTACAAAATACATGATTTGTAGAATTTGGCACTATGTATTGTGGCGATGAGTAAGTATGGTGTTAAATGAGGATTAAGCAAATACATAGAGGATGACATCTATGCAACTGAGTATAAAAGGTAAAGATAGTCCCTTGACATGAATGTCTAGTCATAAACAACTGTAGGGGATGGTGCTCATCTCCATTACTAAGCTGAAGAGCCAGCATTACCCAAAGATTACTCTGGGGGTCATGTGGCCAGCATGACTGCACCAAATGCTGTTACCTTCCCACTGAGATGTGATACCTATCTACTTGCATTTGCATCCTTTCGAACTGCTAGATTGGCAGGAGCTGGGACTAGTGACAAGAGCTCACCCCATCAAGCAGCACTCAGACCTCAAACTGCCAATCTTCCAATCATCAGAATTGGCATCTTAATCATTAAGCCACTGCTGCTTGTTAAAAAATGACACATGAGGCAAAAAACAATACCAATACCAAAAAGTGAGGAAGAAGTTGCAATATGAGAAATTTGGAAAAATAAATAACCAGAAAAAGATGATATTCCAGTTGAACAGCTACAATGTATACAGACAGAAGCAACTCTAGTGGTAACTAATATATAACAACAAATATGGAAAACAAAACAGTGGCCAACAGACTGGAAACAATCAATATACATCCCAATCCACAAAAGAGAAGACACAAAAGACTGCAGGAACCATAAGAGCACACCATTAATCTCCCATGCGAGCAAAATTGTGCTCAAAATTCTGGAGCATCGACTCCAACCATACATGGGGCAAGGAGAACCCCAGAGAAGCAAGTGGGGTTCAGGAAAGGAAGAGGCACTAGTGACCACACTGCAAAGATACAATGGTTAATGAAGCGTACAAAGGAATTTCCGGGGGGGGGGGCATTCCTATGTGCTTCACAAACTACAGCAAAGCATTTTACTGTATAGATCATGAAAAGCTACAGATGGTTCTTAAGATCGTGGGATCTGATAGTCTTGATGAAAAATCTGTATTTAGGACAAGAGGTTACTGTCAGAACAGAATATGGAGAAACAGAATGGTTCCCAATTGGCAAGGGGGCAGGAAAAGCTGCATTTTATCACCCTATTTGTTCAACTTTTATGCAGAAAATATCATAAGAAGAACAGGTTTAGACCCAGGATTAGGAGGAGTGAAGATAGGTGGAGGGAACTTCAACAATCCAAGTTATGCTGACAACATACTACTAGCAGAAAACATCTCTAACATGGAACAATTACTAAGGAAGGTCAAAGGTGAAAGTGCAAAGACAGAATCATAGAATCATAGAAATTTAGAGTTGGAAGAGACAGACCACAAGGGCCATCCAGTCCAACACCCTGCCATGCAGAAACTCCCAATCAAAGCATACCCGACAGATGACCATCCAGCCTCTGCTTAAAAACCTCCAAGGAAGGAGACTCCACCACCCTCCGAGGGAGTGTGTTCCACTGTCGAACAGCCCTTACTGTCAGGAAGTTCCTCCTAATGTTGAGGTGGAATCTTTTTTCCTGCAGTTTGCATCCATTGTTCCGAGTCCTGTTCTCTGGAGCAGCAGAAAACAAGCTTGCTCCCTCCTCAATGTGACATCCCTTCAAGTATTTAAACAGGGCGATCATATCACCTCTTAACCTTCTCTTCTCCAGGCTAAACATCCCCAGCTCCCTAAGGCATTCTTCATAGGGCAAGGTTTCCAGACCCTTCACCATTTTAGTCGCCCTCCTTTGGACCCGCTCCAGTTTCTCCACATCCTTTTTGAATTGTGGTGCCCAGAACTGGACACAGTATTCTAGGTGGGGCCTGACCAATGCAGAATAGAGTGGCACTATTACTTCCCTTGATCTAGACACTATACTTCTATTGCTGCAACCTAAAATTGCATTGGCCTTTTTAGCTGCTGCATCACACTGTGGGCTCATGTTCTACTTGTGGTCTACTTGGACTCCTAGATCCCTTTCACATGTTGTCTCATTCAGCCAGGTGTCCCCCATCCTATATCTGTGCATTTCATTTTTCCGCCCTACGTGTAGGACCTTACATTTCTCTGTGTTAAATTTCATTTTGTTAGCTTTGGCCCAGCTTTCTAGTCTATTCAGGTCATTTTGAATTTTGATCCTGTCCTTTGGGGTATTAGCTACTCCTCCCAATTTGGTGTCATCTGCAAATTTGATAACAGGCTTAATGCTGAACATAAAAAAACAAACCCAAAAGTAACTACTAAGAAAGATACATAAATTCTACCTAGACCATGAGGAAATCAAAATAATAGAAGAGTTCCCTTAACTAGGACCAAACATCACTCAGAATGGAGACTGCAATCAAGAAATCAGAAGACTAGGAATGTGAAGGGCAACTATGGAAGAACTAGTCAAGATCCTAGAGAGTAAAGAGATATAAATGAACACTCAAGTCAGAATTGTTCAAGCCATCATATTCCCAATCACTATGTATATATAGATGTGAGAGCTGGCCAATGAAAAAAATAGATAAGAAGAAAAACAATTTATTTGAGATGTGGTGCTGGAGAAGAGTGCTAAAGATACCATGGACAGCCAAAAGACAAACAAATGGGTTCATGAGCAGATCATGCCTAAAATCTTCTTGGAAGTCAAGATGGTCAAACTGTCATGCTTTGGCCACATTGTGAGAAGACACAACTCATTAGAAAAGACAATAATGCTAGGAAAGGTAGAGGGAAGTAGAAAAAGAGGAAGACCAAACACTAGATGGATACACTCAGCCAGAAAGTTCACAGACATGGATTTGCAGGACCTGAGCAGAGCAGTAGAAGGCAGGGGATCTTGGAGATATCTCATCCACAGAGTCACCATGAGTCGGGGTAGATTCGAGGGCAGTTAACAACAACAGTAGCTGCTTAGGGGAGCAACAGCAAGAAGGTGTGCTGTCTTTATGTCTTGCATGTATTTTTCTCTCTAAAGCATCTGCATTTATAGCTCCCACGGGTCAAGATGGCTAGGGGATTCTGGGAGCTATAGTCCCAAAATTGTATGTTTCAATCTATGCTATGGTTGACTGTGATGGGAAGGAGAAGCTGAACTACATGGGCTTTTGCTCTGATCAATCAAAACTCCTCTCATGGAAGCTGCAGTTCAGGAAAAGGTTTGCACTGTAGTCACTACCACAGCATCCAGTGGAAAGCACAGAGAACAGAGCTCTGTCCAGCTCATAGTCAGTATAAGGCTACAGAGGCTAGGCTATGAAGAACTACTCTCCAGATCTTAGTGCAGAACACAAATGATAGCAACTGCCTCTTTTCCACACCACTGAAGCTCAATGAATAATATTCCTGGTGAGTTATTAACAGGCCCTACATAAAGCAGTAATGGTGGCTGCAACTTTTGCACCAGGTGATCTGGACCTTATCATGTGAGGCCAATTTAAAAAATAACAATAATAATACTGGACTGGTGAGAGCATTTTTAAAGACAGGAATATTTCATAAATATTCATAAAGCCAATGAAGTGGTATATGGCAATATGAGCAATTGTATGACTGTACTTGTTTCCTTCATCTTCTACATAATAGCCATGGGGAAGGATCAGGATAAGGACCATGGCATGTTTCTTTTGGAGAGAGGGTTTAAAATTTTGGCACCAATAGAAGATTCTCTCCCAGAGCTAAAAGTATTGGCACTGTGGAAGATTATGTTATTTAGGAAGGGGGGGGGGGAATACATTAAAGTAACATTGCACCTCATGTCCAGTTTTCCTTAATTAAAAAAAAAAAAAAAGCCCAGTTGTCTCCCTTCAGTTCTTTGTAGGTCAACATTTCATTTCAAGCAGTCCCACTCTTCAAATCAAGATAGTAAGAATTTAAATAGCAGCTAGAAGACTGGTAAAACATATATGCACTCAACATTATACAGCAATTTAACAAGTTGAACTCTGAAGCACAGTGAAAAGAACCCTTCTACAATCTCACCCTCGTAAATTCTTTCTATACACCGGCATTAACTGTGTATTCAGAAAGAATCCTATTAAATTTATATTGGGATAGCCACCCAGATTTGCTTTTACTTCATTCTAAGAATCCCCCTTAATGTTCATCACTTTATCTACACATACATGAATATAATACTGCTCCAAGTCTCAATTTCCATGTGCCATGTTTATCCCTGTAGTACTTAAACAATGTGGAGTACTGTGGATTACAAGAGAGTTTACAGAGAAAAGAAACATGAAAAGGAGGGAAAGCCTTTAGTCGGTGAATGAAAGAGTAGCTGTGTTCACCATAACACAAATTCCAAAGTCCATATTGTTGAACTTTATTAGTGCAACCAAAAAGGCACAAAATTCTTTGTTTTCAAAGCTTGCACAGAGAATTTTCTGCCTGCTCCGAAGGGCTAATAGGGACTTGTGAATGAAGGTTTCAAATCACCATCTGGATGAAGCAGCAGCTGCTCACAGGTGCCCCAAATTCACGCAGAAAGGAAGACAAGGAAATATTTGTTCTATGGGAAATTCACATCACTCATAGGGTTACTTATCCTTCACATTTCTCTCAAGGCAGTTTAGAAACCAGAACCCAAGCGCATGACAGAAACTGAACACTGGTTTGTTGGAGGTTTTGTTGTTTCTTTCCTTGGTTTGAGAGAAAATCAAGAAGGAAGTGACCACACTGACAGTCAAAAGAAAAATCCCCACCTCCCAAGGGAAGAGAACACATACTGCAGGCAGCATAGCCTACCTCCTCAAGGTGAGGGTATTCAACCACTGATGGGCAGCAGCAGCAGCCCACTACCATCTGCATGGGGAATGTAGGGATATGGAGTCACATTGTGACAGAAACAAAAGGGGAAAAAAAAAGAATTACCCAAAAGCTTTAGCATATCCTGGCTCAAGCTAATAGCAAACAAAACCCACTAAGTAATCTATTAGTATGCAGTTGCTCTAAAACAGGAGAGTCATACAGCCCTCAAGATGTGATTGGATAGCAACTCCCAGGTGCCATTACAACCAAGGAGGAGGAATGCTAGGAGTTTGGCTCCACAACATCGGGAGGGCTACATGATTCCCATCGTTTTCTAAAATAAGATGGAATTGGTCTTACCACCCACAGGAATGGCATATATTTTTAACCTGGGTAGATTGGTGGCAGGTAAGTGACTGCAATTCATCATTGAGATAATAACTTTACTATGAAGATTTAACATAGCATTTATAATATTGATTCCACTAGCCTCTTATTACTACTACATGTCTTCTACAACTGAGGCCAGAAGGACTTGGAATACTACTGGACTGTTTATGAGTAACTCTGTTGTATTTACTACTGGATTATATATGGTTTTCCCTGTTAACCACAGGTGTTATTGTATAATAAAATTTTAGTATCCAGTCTAAGTTGTGGTGTCATTTGTTGGGATATATATTATGTGGGGATACCCATTACAGCTTGGCACTTTGTTTAGTCTCCCCTTTTTATTCGGTAATTGTTCATGAAATCTTCCTGTTGTTTTGTTCTAATTTGTAGTGGGTTAAGATGTCCCCATATTGCATTTGGGGAGAGGAGCAGATGCTAAGAAACAGTAACATTCTTAAGACCACCACAACTGAGTTGAGATTAGAACTGTACACTGTACACTACCTTGTATGCACAGCTACCAAATAGATGGACATCAAGACTTTATAGATTCAGTAAACTGCTGAATTATGGAACAAGGGAGTCAACCAGCTATTCCCTTCTCCTCAAGGGGAATCTCCAAACTTGTATCAGAGTTAATAAATGCAAAAGAAGAACATTAGGAAAATGAGGAAAGGGACTTTGAAACTAGAGATACACACAATGTCCAGCCTACCATCTCAGTGTAAGACTCCTGGGAATCTGAATCCTAAGGATGGGCAGAGAGAAGAAATCAGATCAGCAATAGCAATGTGGAGTCAGCAGATAGATCCATTTTACAAAATGTTAACTCAAAAATTAAGCAGAGGGCAACAGATATTTAGGGGTGCCTTGGGGATTTAGCAAGGAAAAAAAGTGAAAGCAAAAGAATACTTGGAGGAGAGAGGCCTACCATCTCACTGCTGGAGGCCAGGTAATGAAGATCCTTGGAGCACAAGCAAAACAAAAATTGCAGCAAGGTTAGTTCTGTGCTAAACTGCTTCGGAAGAGTTCAATAAAGAAACTGATCAAAGTGTTTGGCTCTACCAAGGAAAGGCTTTGAGATATCTAAATGTTTTAGCAAACTTTCTCAACTTCCTATGGAAAAGCAGTATGTTTTTATGCATTAAGATTTTCTGCAGGAGTTCCTAAAGAAGACATCCACATCAACATGAGTGGAAGGTCTCTGGCTTTTCTTCACTAACGAAGATTCAGGAAGGTCTCATCCCATGCTTTCTACAAGCATGCTGATGACTAAAAAGACCAACCTGAGATAAACAAGTCCGGTTGCAGAGAGCACAGCAGAAAGTCTCCTTGGGTGATGTTTGCAAGTTGTGATTCTTTCTGCCTTGTCATTTCTCTTCGAGACTCATTTGGTGTGAGTTCTCGAAAGAGGCTGCAGTATTGTGGATAGTGCGTCTCCATGCCTTCCGATATGAGACCAGGGCAAACCATTGTTGGTGATCAATTTGGCCGAGCTTGAGATGTTGTTTCAGGGAGTCTTTGTATCTCTTCTTTGGGGCACCCCTCTTGCGCTGACCCATGGCAAGTTCACGGCAAATGACAAACAGGCAAAATGTGCAATTTTCATGTTTCAACAACCATCTCTCAAATTAATAAACCTGTATGAAAGAGTCTTTGCTATTTGCTTTGTACAAGCCACAATTAGCCCCAGAAGGCTTTAATTAACCACAGTTCCCCATTTTAAGTATGATTATCCATTTGGGAACAAGTCAGGATCCTAAAGCCCAGTTAAAAGTTGGTTTAAGATCCTGGATCGCTCTCAAACAGGTAATGAAAGTTTCCTCATACACCTGAAATGGGAGACTGCAGCTTACTGAAAACATCTGCATTTTACTCAGTTCTGCTGTGAAGGTGAGATGTGAACTGAGTCACTATATCCAAAGTGAAGGATGTGGAGGATCCATATAACAGAGGCATCAATGAATCTCTCAGGCCATGCTTGACTCCCATTCTATCCCCAAATGGCTTTCAACATCAAGGGTTTGTTCATGGCAGCAAAAATCATAAAAAAGTAAACATCAAATAGCAACAGCTGAGCTCTCACATACATCCTCTGCCACTATAACTACAGTATTTTATCTTTATATCTGAAATGTATAAACCACTTACAGGGAGGTTTACAAAAATGAAGAAATTTTAAAATTTTAATACAGTTACCACAATATGCTAAACTAAGGAGAAATGTGCAGAAAAACAGTTTTTAAAAACTGGGATAAAATGGAATATTAACAAAAATGTAATGGTATCTTATAAGATTGTAATATATTACTATGGAATAGCAACAACAAATACCTCCCTTTTACATGATTTATGGTGACACCGAGATAATCATTGTATACTTGTAACTAGATGAATGGGATAAATTTTTTGAAAAGAATTTGAAAAATTTCAAAATCTTTTAAAGAATTAGCTAATTAGTTAATTAAGTATAAATAATTATAAGTAATCTTATTTGCATAGAGGTTTGGATGTAAGTAACGTGAACAGAAATCTAGAGAATTTTTCTTTAACCAAGGATGGTTATGAGGTACTAGGAAGTTACTTTTATAGATCAGGAATATGCATGACTTTATATATGTAATATAGTTTTGTGTTTATTTCTTTGTTATGTATGTCTGTGTTACATGTGTATTTTACTAATAAATCTTAAAAAAAAAACTGGGATAAAAACTGTGAAGAGATCCTGGACATTTGGACTTGCAATCTATACAGTATATAGAATGGCGTATATTTAGAAGCCAAGAATTCAAGGACCTAAATGCTCACGGAGAAAGTAAATCCCTGAAAATAAGATCTGTCTCCTACTGGTTAAGGAACACAAATGTGAAGGTATTGTGGCTGAGTTCTTCATCAATGCTGGTGAAGCATAAAGCTTAGTGTTTTAAGCAGAAAATCCAAAAGGTAAGAATTCAGGAGGCCTGGATGGGAGGATGACTGTGTGACAAAGTGATCCCAGCCCCATTCCAGGCATTCAGAGGCCATTAGGGCTGGGGAGGGGCAGAACTATGTTCAGTACCTTTCAGCTACCATTGTGTAGCTAGGAGAAAACTGTTGTGCCAAGAGGTATGGGATGCACTTTTGGACAATGCCAACCAAAATACCTACACTGGTGTAAGTAACCATGAAGATTCCAGCTCTAAACACCCTAACCAATTAACAGAGGTCCTTAAACATCCACAGAGCCACAGCACATCATGCAAGATATACCAGTTTGTAAGAGACTACCATATACTTAAACATTACAGCACAGAACTAAGTATGTTTGCTCAGAAGTAAGTCCCTCTGTGTTAAGTGCAGGAGGCTAGACTGGGTATGCATGTGTAGGATTCCTGTCTTAGTCAGTTTTATTCTGCAGCATTTTATCAGTGCATGCTGGGGCAACCTTTGCAGAAGGATTTTAAAAAAATCATAAAAAGTGGGTGAGTGAAAAGAGCATGTGTTCCTATAAGGGAAAGGGTTATCTGTACTTGTCTGCAACAGCATACTGTAATTCTATTTATTTATTTTATTTATGTCCCATCTTTCTTCTAGCACAGGATCCAAAGCAATTAACAATTATGATGGACTTGTCTTGAAGAGTTACAACAGGGCTCCCAAAACCATGTTCACATGTTTTTATACTTCTTGATGCCCTTCCCACTGTTACAGAAAAGATGTGGCCACCATACACAAAACCTCTGGAACACTTTCATCTCGCAATGGGAAAGGGATTTTTAAAATATGCATATAAATGTGCACAGTGGGACAGAATACGGAAAATGGCTCTAATAAGCATTTTCACAGTTTGAGAAGATTTTAAACGTCAAGTTGAATAAACAAAGAAACCATGCTGTAGAGATCAGAACCCCCTGTCAATCACAAAACTGCCACTGGAATGCAAAGGTCTCCTTGGTTCAAATGCAAGGGTATCTGGTCAAATACCACCATCTTCCATGGCCCTGATTCCTGAAGGAGCTCTTGCACCATGGATCAATGCTTCAACCTCTGCTGACAAAAAGGGAAGTGCCAGCCATTTCTACTCCATTCTGGCAAATGAGTGACCAAGTAGCTGCTTTGGAGGCAGGGCTGCCAGGTGGTCCTTCTTATAAGGGATTCCCCTTATCTGCAGGCTGCAAAACTTGATCCTTGTGGAACTGGCAGGTGTCCTTCAGTATAAGGGACCCCCCTATCCCCACTTGTATTTGAATGATGGAAATATTTTTCAAACATATGGACTAACCAAGATTTCTTCTCTACCATCCAATATTTTGAAGCTTGGTCCTTTTATAAAGACAGAAATGTGTGCAGCATATACACTTTATGAATGTGGACATATATACTTTATGAATGTGGACTTTAAAAAAAACTTTAACTGAAATCAATACTGTCCCACGTGCACATTTCCTTTGGTATTTAGGTAGAACACAAGTTTGTTAACAGCTGTTTCCTGACTGTCAATCTTGAGTGTCATGAATTTTGATGGTTCCTTATTGCTGTTTTGAAAAGCTGGCAACACTATTTGGAAGCTTTAGTAACTGAAATGAAAATACTACGCAGTAGGGTCCCTACCTTCAGTTATGATGAATGTTTCACTGCAAATCTTCCACAGGAACAGGGAATTAAACTTTCAGGAAGTCATCTATATTTAAATTGTATTTATATTATGCTACAAAACTATACTTGTTTTAAAGGGGGGGTGTCTAATAATGTACTTCCATATACATGGTCAGAAAGACTGGAGCTTTCTTCCCCTTTTGTTGTACCACAAAACCTGTTTTAGAGAATTTCCCAGCCTTCCAAAACTGGCTTTTCAAGTATACAGAAGGCTATAGAAGAAACAGAAGATTGAATTCTCTGGCACAATAAGCCAAAGTTACACTGCTATGTCTTGCCCTAATGTACTAAGAGACAACCAAGAGTATTTGAACATTCTGTAACAAAAGCTATAATAAGATCCTTACTGTTCCTATAACTTTGCACATTTCTAAGGCAAATATTCATTCAAAATGCCTTCCCAAAGATGTAATGTGGCAAACACCTTTACACATTTTGGATTTTGGACAGGTTCCCGATTTATTTACATTTCCATCCCACAAAGGACAGTACATACTATATTTCAGTTCTGTACCAGAGAAACCCAGATTTAAATTTTTAATATCCATTCAGAGCAGTTTCCTGTTCTTCAGTTCACATAAACTGAGGTATAATGTATTTGCAGTGAGGTTGGCAGTACTAAAATTGCCTCAATTCTGTATTGCTAAATTCATTTCAAATACTTAGCCATAGGACTTAAACAAACTAATTAAGTCCCCATTTTTTACTTCTATGCTTCTCCACATTTGCACCTGTTTCTGATAACTCTGAGTCACAATTTCCAATTGTCTTAACATACAGTGTATAATGTATGTTTCAGTAGTTGACACTTTCTAAAATTTTCTGAGTTGCCATATAATATACCAATTTAATGCCTATGAATATATAGTTACCCCTCAAAGTGTTTTGTTTCTTTTTTGATGTACAGTTTTCACATTTAGTAAAGAGAATGATCCCATCAAGACTTCACAAGCACATCATAGGGAAAACAATCTTAAGGTGAAGAAAACCTTTAATGTACAATTTCTGTTTTATAGCCCTTTGAAATGTGGATTGTATTTAAAAGTGGAGCCCAAAATGGTACAAAACTCATGTGGAGCTTTAATACCAGAAGTTTCAAAGGATTTGGCTTTCACAGGCAGAGTACCACAGCTATGCATAACTTATAATAATCCTACTACTCAAGACGACTAACAAACATCAGCTGACAGTCTTATTTTGCTGCAGTGAGATCCAAATTATTTATGTTGCAATCCTATGTGTGTTGGCTTGCTACTTAAACAGTTTATTTTATATATTCATGTGACACTAGAACATTACAAAAATTGGTAACAACATCATTCTGTTGCAACATACAAAATAGTAAATGAAACTAGTTTTAGAGCATTATAAATGCTACAATGCTGGGAATGGAAAGTCGAGTTGTCCCAAGCATACAGTTCCTAACGTGGTCCATGAAGTTATACGAGGAACAGAAAAGCCACACTCCAAGAAATCAGAAGTCTCGCTTTGAAGCAAAGGGATACAGAAAGCACTGCACAAACAGGCAGACATGCACTAAGGACAAAAAGACAATATTTGAAATAGCACAAGTAACACCACATTCTGATTGTTTCTCCACCTTCCACCTACAGAAATCCACAGCTTGATTATCAAACTTGAAGATTAATCTTGAAAGCTTCCCTAGTGGCCAAAAATGTGTAATCCTCACTGGCCTGATGCTACTAATGTCTCCAACAAACATATAGGTCAAGGCTGGCAGAAGCTTATCCTTAGGATCTGCTAGTGAGTTTTATCTAACTGCAAAGTTCAAGAAATGCTGCCTGGTTCATCTAATTAGCCTTTTCAACATGCAACCCAATGGAACATGTGGAGGGAAAGGGACAATTTATGACTCAAAAATCTCAGTGGCACTCTAGGATGAAGAGGAACCATGACTTTTTAAACCCCATGATGTCACAGTGTTAGCACTTGAGATTTCAGGGTTTCTCAATCAAGGACAATCATGCCTGTGGCTGCATGAAGGTATGCGTCATTAGTTTTGGATACTAGAACAAAGTACACATAAATATTTCAGATTTTTATCTTCACAGCTGTACACAAGGGGCCATAAATGATTCACTTGGGGCCTAAATACACTGCAGCCACAAGATCCTGTCTGCTCTTCAAAACTAAGCAACATCTCCTTTGACACTGATGGGAGACCATCAACAAACATCAGATACTGTAGGCTATATTTCAGAGGAATCAATTGGTAAAACCACGTCTGAGTATTAAACCCTATGACATTCATGGGGTCACCATAAGTCAACAGATGACTTAAAGGCGCTTGCATACACGCACACATTTCTCTGAGACACTGTCTGCATCACGTCTGGGATGCCAGCCTGAAACATTTCCTGTTGGTGAGTCCTACTTTATTCCTCACACATCACTCAAGAAAACAAGAGAGCAAAAACAAGAGAAAACAAGTTAACAGGAAGCACTTACCTGGGCTGTTTTACCCTGCAAGACATAGGTAAAAAGTAGCTTAAATCACACAAAACTATGACACTCACAATAAGATAGCAGTACTGCTAAATTAATCAAATCATAGTAGTCCCAACTTTGTTTGAATCCATGCATTATGGCCCTGAAATTCTTAGCCTCCAAGTCTTCAGGCTGCATTGAAGGTTAAAAGCAATTACACAGACATAAAGTGTACTCTCTACATATGCAATAATATTGTTTTCTGCAGACTGACCCCTGGAACCAAAAGTCTGTTCCAGGGCCCAGGCATGTGATTATTGTGAGTGTTCCCTCCTGAGCTGTAACCCGCAAAAATGTCATGATGTGACAAAATTTCCCGAGTCCATGTGAGGGGTGATGTCTGCCACTGAACAAAGATGCAAGGACTCTAAACAGAGCCAGAGACAACACTGGAACAGGAGAAGAACAGAATAAGAACAGGAGTTCCCTGGTAATACTCCAAACCTGTGGGAATTTCGAAAGGATGGGTTTTGAAACCTCTCATCCCTGCTGCACAGACTTATGGGTGATTCAGGTTAACCTGTTCCATGAAGCTAAGCATTTCCAGCATTTCCAATAGACAATGTGGTACATTTCAGTGCCTACATTTCCAAGGCTTAAGCCTTTTCAGGAACTGAGGGGCCAACAAAAAACTTTAGACAAGAGCCAAAAGGTCTGAAGATCAGCGAAAGAGACTTATGGCCTGATTCAGTTTAAAGTAACTCTTTCATAAAAATTGGGTTGGAAGAAGCATCCCAAAACAAGAGAATATATTTCCCTATGCTGGGAAACATTCTGCATTGTTAGTTGTACATTACAGTTGTACATTACACCACCAGGTGCATTCTTGATAAATTTGGTTCCTAGGACTCAATGTACTGTATGGTAACTGTTAAACTGTTGAGGGGGGATGAGAGAGACAGCACGAGTGTGCAATCCAGAAGCTGAGCTGGTGATTTAGGCTTTCATGAGTGATAATCAATTCTCTGAGCTTGTCCCCAAAACAAAAGTGACATCTCGCCTGCCACAGTGACACTGGATCACATGCACACTGACCCAACAAAGGAACACCGAACAGAGAAGGACTCTCTTCACAGTCTGTCATAATCATTCAACCATGCAGAGGTGGAGGGTAGGAAGGGGAGGTACATGGGGGAAGAGGCAGCTTTGTGGCAAAGCAGGGATGCCTGTCACCAGAAATGGTGACAGATGTATTTACAGAAGGATGCAGAAGAGATATGATCACTGGGGCTGGGATTGTTTCAACAGCACTGCTGAAGTAGGCAAGAGGAGAGACATTAGGGCAGCATCTTATATTCACAGGTTTCATATGTAAGGTATACACTGGAAAGCAAGGACTACTGAGGTGAGTGGCCCTTTCAAAATAAGCTGACCTACAGTAAGTCATGAAATGCTGGTTATCATGATCCATCTCTCCCTCTCCCTCTCTTTCTCTTTCTCTCTGTCTCTCTGCATGTGTAATACATACTGGGAACTGTGCAGCCCTCCAGATATTACTGAACTGCAACTGCCAGCACCACTTGACAGCATAGCCAGTGGTAAGGAATACTGGGAATTGCACTTCAACAACAGAAGGCCAAATTTTGCCCGATATATGAAATATATACATATTTACCAGTAAAAGGATGAGACATCTGGTTCCTGCTCACTGTGCAGGAATATTGAGGAATACTAATCTAGAGCTCTCTGATAGGGAAGACTAAATATCTCACAAAACTACAAATTCACAAATTCCATTGTGTTTTGCTAGGGCAGTTAAAGTGGTGTCAAACTGCATTATTTCTGCAGTGCAGATGCCGCCCTGGTGCGTAAAATGCAAAACACATCTTCGTTTTCTGAACACAAGGTGGCAAAATTGGTCTCCAAGTTAGCACCCTTTTTAGTGAGGAACCTTTTATCCTATGAGGGGCTATTTCTAGATCCTACATATGTATCGGCAAACAGCAAATTGAGAAGAATAATTGGAGAACTCTGATTAGGGATTAAGGGAGTATATCCTGCATTTTGTTTAAATCCACCACCTGCTGAATCCTAGTCAATGTAGTACATCTCCTCAGTCTTGCATTCACTGAAACACAACACCTTATGATCCCCTTGCATTCATCTACTAGTGACACAGAGGAAGGCGGTATATTTATTTTAAAATGATCAGAATTTACCAGAACAAAAAAAAAAAAAACAAAAACTAAAGATAGCAGTAAGTGCAAAGGATTCCAGCAAACCCAACGTATCCAAACCAATTAGCAAGGCTAGTATGGGCCATTCATTGATATCCTTTTAATTTTGTTTAGTGAAATTGTAATTCTTTTAATTTGTAAGTTGCCTTAAGTCCTAGTTTTGGAAAAAAGATGGGGTATAAATGATGATGATGATGAAGATGACTACTACTGTTATTAGGGCATGCAGAATTTGGAGATAATTACCTGAGCACAACAAACTGTTCCTTTGATGTAAAGCAAAGGTGTTCCTGCCCACTGCCAAGCCTTTTCTGATGTCATACTATCCCAGCAACCCCCAATTTCTGTCTTTTAGTCACCTTAGTTACTTAAAAAAAACTTTGCCTCTCCATCCCATGCCCCTTGCACTTACTCTGGGGAAACAGCCATGCTTGTGTCTAGCATTTCTCATAACCACCCACCCCCACCTACCTGCATTTGGGGTATCCACCTCTCCCTCTCAGTCCATACTCCTTCACTTATAGAAAAGGTACTCTTGGCTGCTTCCACCCTCTCCCATTTGCAATCCTTTTTATATCTAAAAATGTCCTGGAAAGTTCTGTCCACATATCTGTGTTATGACACTGACAAGATTGTTTTAGAATCATTGGAAAGAAATATCTGCCTGCTTCTTCTGCTGGAGAGGAGGACATTCTCAAGGCTTAAGCTAACACCAAGGAGAATGCAGGATGCTACACACTAGTTGCTAAATCATTGTTTGATTTGATTATCCTTCACAACAGGGACAGGAGTATTAAAACTCAAATCCTGGCAGGTTAAAAATGGTTAAGGTACACTGTGTGTTAAAGGAACAGGTAACAAACAGAAAGCTGTGTTTAAACTGCAAGAATGTGAAGCAGCAAAAAAGAATACCAAGTGAGGCATTCTATTCTTGTTATAGAAGGGACAATGGTATAAAGTCATTATTATGCTATCATCTTAACTTTGTAAGTTCAGGATTCAAACTTCATACAGCTGAAAAACCAACTAGGTCAACACACAGCTGCCAAGCAAGACCACTGCTTTGAGCCCAAAACTCATAAATGTTACTTTTTTGGATCATAGCTCCTAGAACTCCCCAACCAGCATGGAAGATTTAACCTCTGGAAGCTATTATCCAAAAAACTTTTTTCCCCAGGTTCTACCAAGCATCAGTCAACTGATAACATATATGAACCACAGTACTCTATAGATCAGAGCTTGCTTTAAGGCAGTGGTTCCCACTTCTGGGTCCCCAAATACTGTGGATTTACAGCTCCCATTATCCTCAACTTTCACTATCACAATGATAAGTGATAAGGTCAATTGTTGTCCCTAATCATCAGGGACCCAAGACTGCGAGCTACTACCTTAAATCCACCATGGGTTTTCACAGAGGATTAGAGCGCATTTTCTCATTTTCTTGCTTCATATGTTGGGCTCTCCCATTGTATTGGCAGCATCATGATTATGTGAAGAGGTGTCTTGCCACCATGGGACAAGAAAATCAGATTACCATTAGCCAACATATTTGACTATTTTGTCTATTTCCTTCTTCCAATGTCCTCTTCCCCCCAGTTTGTTGACAGATTTAGAAGTACCCTTTCCCACCATTTCCAACCAAAGCTTTGCATTTCCCCTTCCTTTAGCGAAAACTGACAACCATTTTAATGGTTTCCAACATGGAGGCAGAAAGGACAATGCTGTCATGACTCATTGAGCACCACCATCACCCCAGCAACAAAGTCATATCCTCTAGTCTTGAAATCACATTGTGAGGGAGTAAGTCAAGAGGAAAATGGCTGATGGGGTAAAAGAGTGGGATAAGTGTCACACAGTCTACTGCTTGCTCACCTCATTGATGCGGATTTGCTGAAGCTCTTGTTCAGCTGCAGTCAGAGGAGCTGGAGCAGAGTAGGAAGACACATGCTTCTGGTAACCGTTGAGTGAGACATCCTCCTACAGTCAAACAAAAGAAAAGATGTAGCAACCACAGGTCTGGCTCAAGGTATAACCAAGATATAACAAAGTGCCCCTGGCACTTTGAGCTCCATGATGGAAGAAACATGGGATATACATGAACCCATTCTTCTAACTATGTTCTCATTGTGCCACATCCTACTCACCATCTTTCTGCCATGATGGGCAGAGTGCCATGGGAACTATACCTCCATAAATGAGTGTGTTAGAACTCTAAATTCTTTGGAGAGGCCCTTCTCTCTGTCTTCTACCTTCTCAGATGGAAATAAGGGAGAGGGACATATTGGTGGTTGCTCCTAGACTTTGGAAGTCCTTCCCAAGAGAGGCCTGGAAGCCTTCCTCGTTGCTCTTTTTCTAGCATCAAATAAAGACATTCCTATTCTACCAGGCTTTAGGCAATTGACTCTGATGAGCTTTTAACAATAATGTGGTGTGCCATATGTTGAATTTTTATATTGTCTTTTAGTGAATTTTAAAGGATTTTAACACTACAAATTGTTTAGTTATTTTTAAATAACACACCTATACACGCACTTATGCTTTTGTATATTTTGAAATCTACACTTGTTTTAATAATTTGTAAGCCAATTACAAATTATTATTTGTAATAATTATAAATCCCATTATGTTAGGAAAAGGGTGTGATATAAATGAATTACAAATTGAGCCTCCCTTATCCAAAATGCTTGGGACAAGAAGTGCTTTGATTTTTTTTTTAAATTTTATTTTGGAATACCTGTATTTGCATATACTGTACATACACAATGAGATTTCTTGGAGATAACATCCAAGTTTAAGTACAAAATTCATTTATGTTTCATATATACCTTATACATATAGCCCAAAGGTAATTTTATATAATATTTTTAATAATGATGTCGATGGAACAGAGTTTGTGTACACTGAATCATCAGAAAGCAAAAGTGTCACTATTCCAGCCACCCTTTGGTTTTTGGAATATTACAAATTTTGGAATTCTGGATGAGAGAAATTCAACCTGTATAAAAATGGTAGAAACAACAACAACAAGAAGAAGAAGCACTTGTTTCAGACAGAGGCCATTTTCCCTGCCAGACTCAGAGCCCATGGTCCTGCATGCACACAGTTCAGTCAAATTACTTGGTCAGCTCTGTACTTTTCAATCTAGGAAACGATGAGGCAAAACAACAAACTTTACATTTAAGTTCTTTGCTGTTTTCTAATGTATCCAAGGTGAACTACTCTGATCTAAGGAACAAACAGGATGTCTGTCTTACATAAACCATGGCCTGCAAGACTCCTCAATTAACAAGAAAGTTAAATTGATTGTTTTACAGATCAGCACTATGCACTCTTGACAGTGCATCAAGCTTATGTTAGGAGCCACTCACAACAGTGCAACATCTGTCCATCCCAATAATGCCAACAACTATCTCCTAGTAGCTAGAGCTACTACAGATGCACAACTAGGGAAAGCCATATTTTTGGAATCCTTGGCCATTAAGCAGCCAGTATAGCTACTGGTTGGAGATTTAGGAGATGCAGCTCTCCAGAGTAACTTTCCCAAGCTCTGAGCAGATGACATCGTGGTCTGTGGTTTGCAGCCTCAATTCAGAATTGAACCTGATACTCTGATCTAAGCCAATTACAGAGATGCCTCTAACCATAATGATTTGCAGGTGCTGACTATGTGCATATACCACTGTTCCTCTGCTTCTGGAAGCACACAGTCCAGCTCATATAAAAGCTTGTTATAAGGCTTCACAACTTTGCAAGTTTTCTCAGCCTGTAGGCACTGCTTAGAAATGTAAAATACCACTGCTGAGAAGAACACGCCAATGCCAGCAGTTAATGGGCCACAGATGATTGTTTATTTTCTGGCCAAAGAGAGATGTGCCCTTAGGATTTCTCCATCAGATGTAACCACAGACAACTGTGGAGAGATAGTTAGAAGCACAAGAGTGGGCCTCATTTCATAAGCACTGCTGCCACCTTATGGACCTTTCCTTGAAGCACAAGACCATGAAAGTGTTGGCAAACCAGATTTTGCCACTTCATAATGTATAAAATGGTCTTAAACTAGCCAAGTCCTAGCATGGTGGCACAATCCATGGGATGCTGATAGTGCTCTGCAACTATTTGTATCTATGCAACTAAATATGCCTAACTGACATCCAAATAGTAATTCCTATTTGCTTTTTGCTGAGGCTGCTGTAGTTTGGGCAAAACATTTTTATACAGAACTATAGGTTTTTCCTTTATGATGAAAAGCATTCACACCCCAACAAGAACAGAACGGCAGGGGTGGCTGATTTAAAAAATTAAAATAAAACAATGCAACTAGCCCATCTAAATGCTTCTAATTTTAAAATTAAAATTTTAAAAATTCCATGTAGTGAGGTAGCAATGAAGCAAGAATAGACAAGTAATGATTTCCAACCCTACCTTAACTGTTCCAAAAAGTTCATCTTTTATGTGTCCACCTCCAAACTCTTTCTTCACTGTTGCTCTGGTTGCTGCATAGAGCATCTTCAGTCTAACCTGATCATATAGAGAGAGAAAAAAAGAAAAGAAAACAGCATCAGCGATGAGGACAAGACACTCCATGGTTCTAGGAACACATTTAGGGCCTCTACCAATCTTAATACTAGATCAGTGATCCATGTGTCAGATTATTAGTGCTTCTGGAAGCCACTAAGAAGAACCCTCCTCATTCAAGTGTTATGTTCCCTTGCCATTATTTTTTTCAGAGGTAGCTGTCTTTAAACTGATGTTCTGAGGAGGCTTGGAAAAGTTACTTTTTGGACTGAAACTTCCAGATTCCCCCAGCTAGTAAGGCTAGTGATAATGCTGACTGGGAAACTGTGAAAGTTGTAGCTGCACCTCCCCCCCCCCAAAAAAAAACCACCCACAATATTGCATAGACTACATAAACTACCAGAAAGCCATGAAGGCCATGCAAGTACACAATCTATAGGACTCCCAAGAAAAAACTATTACTTATGCACCAAGTCATTAACTTAGAGCCACTGCTTGGATGAATCACAGATTTTTTAAAATTTAGGAATACATCAGGATTTGGGCAATATCTGGGGCTTATGATTCTCTTTACTGTCAGAAGACTTTACATCTTAAAAAGGGTGACAATATTCCAGTACAAATGTAAACCAAGTCATCAGTCACCAGCCCTAGGGATATTTTCATGTATCACAAGCTTGTCTGAACATCTCTCACAATGTATGTCACATTCAGTTAATGCAGACAGAAACTGGAAGCAATATTCTAAAATTATTATTTAGAATACGCTCACGCTGACTTAAAAACAAAACAAAACAAAAACCTCAAGGAAGTGCAAAAATTTAAAATCCAAATGAATATTTAAAACTATGAATGTAGTACAAGAGGAATTGCAAAACAGAAACAAATTAATAAACTATTTGTTAAGCAACAGAACAGAAAACCTTCAAACTCAGAAGAATTCGAAGTCCTCTGAAAAAGTGGGTCAAAGACCAACAAAACGAAAGGGCAGGGGAGACAGAGACACAGTAAAATTCCCTGGGAGTGTTTTCTACAGTTTTGATGCCACTGTTGAATCCAAACATATAAAGGAAGATTTTGAGGTATGGGGAGTTTTCTATGGATATAGTTTGGATCCAGACTATCTGAAAGGCCTTATCTCCCCAGTGAACCATTCAAAGTCTAAGATCTTCAGGGGAAGGCTTTTCTCATTCCTCCACCATCACTGGCTCCTTTGATGAGGACAGAAGAGGGAGCCTTCTTGGCGGTTGCTCACGCCCTCTGAAACTTCCTTCCATGGGAGGTTACACTGGCCCATTCCCTGCTTTCCTTCCACTTGTTTAAATAGAGCCAGTGTGTTGTAGTGGTTTGAGTGTTGGACTAAAACTCTGGAGGCCAGGGTCCAACTCCTAGCTTCGTCATGAAACTCACTGGGTGACCTTGGGCAAGTCACATGCTCTCAACCTCACAGAAGGCAACGGTAAACCTCCTCTGAACAAATATTGCCAAGAAAACCCCATAACAGGTTCACCTTAAGATCAACATAAGTTGGAAATGCCTTGCAGAAAGTCAAAGGTATTTCTAGTCAGTAATGGATTGGATGAGGGCAAATAAACTAAAGCTTAAACCAGACAAGGCAGAGGAATTCTTGATCAGTCAAAAGTGAGATCAAGAAACAAGGATTCAACCAATACTAGATGGGACCACATTCTGTTTGAAGACACAGGTTCACAGTTTGGGCATACTCAGTCCTGGACCTGGATACTCAGGTCTTGGTGGAGGCTAGGAGTGCATTTGCACCATTAAAAGTGGTGTACCAACAGCACTTGTTCCTATCGACATCTGACTTGGCCATAGTCAGATTCCAACTATATCATCACATGGTAAGCCATTACTCCAAGGATTCTGGTATCCACAAGGGGTTCTGTAACCAAACCCCAAGAGCATACTGCAATTCAAAGAAAAAAACCAGGTAGGTTCATGTATATCAAATATGTGCTTGCCTGGTTACAAAAAGAAAAAATTGGTTCTATTTTTTAGACTAAATGCAACATCTGGGGAAATAAATGAAATCCACCCCACCTCCCTCATCTTACCTCCTTGTTGAACTGTATGGTTTTAAACCACCCTCCCACCCTCACTCCCAAGGTACTTCATTTCCAAGACAAGTTGGGGAAAGCTTTAAAGCAAAATATGTGACAAAAGGCTGCACACTTCACTTTCTCAAGTGTTCTACTTGGTGTAAAAAGTAGAACAGAGCTTCTCAAAGTGGGGATTCATGGACTGGTGCCAGGCTACGCCATATGCTGCTGGTCCCTGGGGAATTTCCAAGGCAAATAAAGCAATTGTAGCCCAAAAACAATGGTCCCTGGCACATGAGGGTAGCATTGCTTAAGAATCACCACAGGAAACATTCCACCCACTCTCTGGCCCATCCTCCTTTGGAACTAAATGGGCAGGTACACATCTAAGTGGGCTGCCTGCAAGATTCGGATGTCAAATTTACTTCAGCTATCCACCAGATGGCAGGGTAGCTCTACTATGAGCAGATTCTAAGGAAGAGTTCTGCAAGAGTGGCAAAATAATTAACAAGAAAAGGGCCTGGGAATGAGAGAGAGAATATGTAAAAAAGAATGCAGGTGAACCCTCAACACCTGCCCTGTCCACAGAAACATTGATTCCAACTATGTCATCACATGTTAAATCATTACTTAGGATGTGGAGTAGGATTGGAATAAGTATGTTTGCACGTGCATGTTGTAATCAAGTAGACCATTCATGAGGTTGCCTTCTTTGCAGCCCTTTTTAGGCAATACAATTGGTCCTCCACATTTGCAGCTTTGACATTTGCGGCTTTGATTAATAAGTTATCCCTAGGAATTTCTACATCCTTCAGTGCAACTGTACTGGAAAGTGACCATAGAGTTGCCCTGGAGGACTAGAGAAAACATATCTCTAACCATTTGTAAGTCCTCCAGCATGATTCTATGGTCAAGTTCTGGCAGATGCTGACTACAGAGTTGAGCTGGAGGACCTAGAGATTCCTAGAGAAGTGTTCCCTCAAGCGAAAACAGTGTTTTTTTATTTACAGTTTTTCCACTTTCAAGGGGCTCCTGTGCCCGTAACCCCAGTGAATGTGGAGGGCCAACTGTAATCTAAAACATGGTGACAGAGTCTATAATTAGAAATCAGCAACTTTCAGTATGAAATAAGAAAAGAAAAAAAAAGTCCCAAACAAAGGAATAGGAGATTCTTACCTACAAATGTGAATGACACGTGACTCCCATTTTGTTCTCACAAAAACACAGCTGCAATCTGGACACCTGCAACCTTTATATGACTAGTGCAATGAACTCTGTGAAGCTGCCCTTGAGGCTGGTCCAGCTAGGCTTCTGAGTGGGGCAGTCTATGAGCAGCATGCAATACCTCTGCTGAACACATTGTGCTCACTGCCTATCTGCTACGCAGTGGTTCTCAGCCTTTGGGCCTCCAGATGTTGGACATCAGTTCCCAGAAGTCCCAGTCAGGAATTCTGGAAGTTGAAGTCTCAAAAAACTAGAGGATCAAATGTTGAGAACCACTGTGCTACAGCACCGAGTTTAAAATTTTGTTGGTAGTCCAGGTTGACTCTCCCTATGTTTGCGATCAGAAGAGTTTGGAAATATATATATATATATATATGTTGCAATTTTGGAATATTTGCACATACAGATGGGACCAGAGTCTAAAACATGAAATTTATTTACATTTCATACACATCTTCTTCTACATATAGCCTTAATATTTTTAATAATTTTGTGCATGAAACAAAATTTGTGTACACTGAATCATCAGAATCATCCCTGCCACCGATGTGGACAATTTTGGATTTTGGGGTTTTTTTATTTCAGAATTCTGGATAAGGGATACTCAATCTCTATGTCAAGCCTTCAGTGCTTTGGGTCTGGGTTACTTAAGAGACTTACTTCTCCCTAATAATCTTGTTTAACGACTTAGGCTGTATTATGCACTGTAGAAATAATTCATTGTCCATTCTGTGGGATATTCTTCCCCTGATATTAAGCATGCTCTGATAATTCTTATTTTTAGGTGCGTGTTGAAGACACACTTATTTTTTTAAAGTCTTCCTAGTATATTTTAACTACTTCTAATCTGTCCTGTATGTTAGGATTAATGTAAATATTGTCTATTGATTGCATATATTGTTTTATACTGTGTAGTCTCCAATTGCTGACCACTGATTTGAAATCTTTAGATGCTCCTGCTTTATAAATATTAGTATGCAAAGAAACAGGGACAAAACCACGCCTTGGAAATAGGGGAGTATTGTGGACATTTGGTGTGATCAAATTTCTTGTAGCCAGCTACATTTTGGAAAACATTAAACAAAACATTAGAGACTAGAAGAAGTAGGTGGTTGATGGTTTTTGGTTTTTGTTTTTTTTACTGGTAGAGCTCATTACTTTTCACCAAAGGGAACCTATATTAAAATGAGTTCATTTTCATAAGAGCACATTATAATTGGAAGCATTTTCAAAAGACTACAGAGTACATCTAGGTAGAAAGCAGCAGGCAATCTAAAGGCTTCTTGAGAACACTGTTATTTCCCTGGGTAAAGGCTGGTATAGGAATCTGAGCAACAGCTGTTCCACAAAGAAGCAGCTACCATGCCCTTTAACCCACAACTACACAATTATGAACCCTAAAGAAGACACTCCAAGTAGGTTTTTTTCCAATGGAAATACAATCAAACACTTACAGGAGAGTTGTCAGGTGACCAGGAGATAAAAAGCCACTCGTAGCCCTGTGCATTCTGGGTGTCCAGACGGTAGAGAATGTAACATGGCTGCAGTTCATCCAGCAGCGGCAAAACAAAAGAGTCATAGTCTTTATCCCACCGCCGAGAGAGCTCTTTGTAGGCTCCAAGCACCAACTGCTCTAAAAGCCAGGAAAAGAAAGACAAGATTAGTAATCAAAAGAGATATAGCATGATAATCAAGACAGAGGAACATATAGCCTTAAGCTCCTTTGGTGTAGCCTACCCCTTCATGGATAGAATAATGAAAACCCCCAACTTTTCTTCTGTCTGAGAAAACTTGGAAGCTATCATGGTTACAGCAACAGATATGAGTGTTTGGTGGTGGTGGGGATACATAATGCCATGTTTCCTGTCAATAAACAGCTTCATTTATATACTGCTTCATACCACCTAAGGAGTGTCTAAGTGGTTTACAACTGTAAGCTACTTGCCCCCAACAATCTGGGTACTCATTTTAGCAACCTCGGAAGGATGCAAGCCTGAGTCGAGCTTGAGCCCTTTTGCTGGTCTTGAACTCACAACCTTATGGTTTTGAGTGAGTGGCTGCAGTACAGGCATTTAACCACTGCGCCACCAGGCTGTCACAATCTTCTCCCTTTGGTTAGTGGGGGAAGACTGAAGGGAAGGTGTAACAACAAAAACAAAATTATATTATTTTGTCCATAATCGTGTTCCAAAGCTTTATAGGCTTTAGCGCACATCTGGAGTTTCTATGCAAGTATGGGCTTATTCATTCCTAACTGTCACAAGCTTCAACAGTGGACTAATTCCTCATCGTCCTATAGAGCTGTTTAAGTGTCTGGATCATCTTGACCAGCTTGTGTTGTATTTACAAGTAGAAGTGGCACCGGTGAGATGTAAAGAGCATGAGGAATGCAGATGTCTTCCTCCTTTTCCCAACATCGAGATGAGGATTTAAGACAAACTTGAGTCCACCCAAGCCCTCAGCCCTCAGAGCCAGCACTGAGAGAAAGAGAGAGGCCAAGCAACACCTGGGCCCCACGGAGGAGGAGGCTTAAAGGGACGCTGGTGGGAGCAGCAACCCTTCAGTCCACCCAAGCCCTCAGCCCTCAGAGCTAGCCCTGAGAGAGAGAGAGAGAGAGAGGCCAAGCAACACTTGGGCCCCACGGAGGAGGCGGCTTAAAGGGACGCTGGTGGGAGCAGCAACCCTTCAGTCCACCCAAGCCCTCAGCCCTCAGAGCTAGCCCTGAGAGAGAGAGAGAGAGAGAGAGAGGCCAAGCAACACTTGGGCCCCACGGAGGAGGCGGCTTAAAGGGACGCTGGTGGGAGCAGCAACCCTTCAGCCCACCCAAGCCCTCAGCCCTCAGTAACCCTTCAGGGAAGCTGCGGAGGACTGGGAGAGGGGCAGAGCGCAGGTCAGAGCTGCGCTCTGAAGAGGAAGCCGGCCAGCCAACTTCCCCCCAACCCACTAACATCGCCCGCTGCTGCTGCAGAGGACTAGGAGACGGGTAGAATGCTGACAAGAGCCCTCTTTAGTTTAGTGGACATCATTGGGCTGGGGATGTCAGTAGTATATTTAGTCCGTTGAGTTTGGAGCCCGGGAGCAAATATCGAGAATATTAACTTTGTCAGTATGTTGTTCCAATTAGTTAACATCTACTTAATCTCCCTTGTTACCATCGTTGTTTTGTGGAGGGAGGGGGGCTTGAAGACAGGAGGAGGAGGAGGATTGGGTGGGGAGGTAGAGGATAAATCTTGATATGAGCAGGGCCCCTATTCGAGTTGTGTGGGGCAGGGGGAGGTATGACGGTAGGAGTAAGGACCAGTGTTACAAGGGAAGGCAAGATCGATGCTTAATATCTATCTCTCCTTCCAGTCCTTCTCCTAACCAAAGGGTCCTGAGGGTCACTCCAGCCGTACCACAAACCCTGTCTCTGCTCCTGTGCAACGCCAGGTCCATTAAGAACAAGACCCACATTCTTCATGACCTGATAGAGGATAACAACTGTGACCTGGCGTGCATAACCAAGACCTGGCTCGGGCCTGAAGGGGATGCTGTGTGGGCTCAGGCCCTGCCTTCTGGGTACTCGGTGAAGGACCAGAACAGGTTAGGTGGGCGGGGGGGGGGGTGTTGCCTTGGTGCATAAAAACACCTTGTCTCTAACCAGGAACCATGTTCGTCAGACTTCCTATATCGAGTGTATTTATCTGACCCTGAGGGCTAGAGACAGTCTAGGGATTCTGTTGGGCTACCGGCCACCCCGTGCGCTAACAGACTCCCTTAACGAGCTGACACAGTTGGTCTCGGAGCTGGTGATGGAGTCTCCCAGGCTCCTAGTCCTGGGAGACTTCAACATCCCCCTCGCGGCCAATGATGTTCCATCTGGTGCGGCTCAGGAATTCATGGAGACCATGACAGCCATGGGCCTGTCTCAGCTTGTCACGGGTCCAACGCATTTTGCAGGGAATACACTCGATTTGGTCTTCTGCACGGACATGGAAAATCCATGGGCGGAAATTACTAATATTTCCGCCCTGTCATGGACGGATCATTACTTGGTGGAGGCAAGCATTAAGGCATCAACCCAGATCCCCTCCGGGGGTGGTGGACCGATTAGAATGGTCCACCCTCGAAGGCTGATGGAACCCGAAAGGTTCCAAGAAGCCCTAGAGGGACATATGGTTGGAAGTGACGGCGACACTGTTGATGCCCTAGTTAACATCTGGGATACGGATCTCTCCAGGGCTATACACAGTAGCGCTCCCAAGCGCCCTCTCAGGCCTGCTTCCAAAAAAAAGCCCTGGTACATGGAAGATCTCCGGGCCAAGAAGCGGGTTCTGCGACGGCTAGAGCATGCCTGGCGGAAACATCAGCGTTTATCCGACAAGGCTCTCCTAGACCATCTTTTGAAGGACTACGGAGAGGCGATACGAGCAGCTAAGAATTCGTTCTATGCTGCTCGTGTCGCGTCCGCGGAGTCGCGTCCAGCAGAGTTGTTCAGGGTAGTGAGAGAGCTAACTCAGCTCCCTCCTGCCCCGAACCAGATCCTTGAACCTACTAAGGCCTGCTGTGACCAATTTAACAACTTCTTCGCGGATAAAATCTCTCGGATAAACGAAGATCTGGACGCCAGAATTAAGGCAGAATCCAGAGCAGAGGCGTCCAGAGCTTCCGTGGACTTGGTTGTACTGGATCAGTTTGAGTCTGTCAGTACCGAGGATGTGGACAAGATCCTTAGAAGTGTTAGGAGAACAACCTGCTCCCTCGATCCCTGTCCCTCGTGGCTAGCGGTACAGGGGGGACCGGCTGTAACATCATTGTTACGCCGGATTATTAATACATCTCTGAGGGAGGGGCGGTTTCCAGAAAATCTCAAATTGGCCATTATAAAACCGATATTAAAAAAGCCCTCCCTTGACCCCCTGGTTCATAATAACTATCGGCCAGTTTCGCTATTGGCATTTTTGGGGAAGGTGATCGAGAGGGCGGCTGCGCTCCAACTTCAAACGATCTTGGATGAAACGGATTATCTAGATCCATTTCAAACTGGTTTTCCGGAGGGCTACGGGGTTGAGACTGCTATGGTCACCCTGGTCGATGATCTCCGTCTGGGCATCGACAGGATTAGCGTGTCCCTGTTGGTGCTTTTGGACATCTCAGCGGCTTTCGATACCATCAACCATGGTATCCTTCTGGAATGCCTGGTAGAGGTGGGAATCGGAGGCACTGCGCTCCAGTGGTTCCGGTCCTACCTCTCTGGGAGGTTCCAGATGGTGCAGCTGGGGGACGTTTGCTCCGATAAGAGGGCCCTTACTTCTGGGGTCCCTCAAGGAGCTATTCTGTCCCCCATGCTCTTTAACATTTACATGAAACCGTTGGAAGAGATCATCCGGAGGCATGGGGCGCGGGGTTATCAGTATGCTGATGACACCCAAATAGTCTTCTCTATGTCTCCGACTGATGCAGTGACCAGGGATGGCGTCGTTCCTCTCGTGGCCTGTCTGGAATCAGTAATGGATTGGATGAGGGAAAACAGACTCAGACTGAATCCAGAGAAAACGGAAGTACTCGTGATAGGTTCTCCCGGCCCAGGGATGGAGGTGGTTCCACCGGTCCTGAGCGAGCTCACGCTTCCCGTTAAGGACACTGTACGCAGTCTGGGGGTGCTCCTTGATTCGTCGCTCCACCTTACTTCTCAGGTGGATGCGACGGTCAGGAGCACCTGTTTTCAGCTTCGGCTGATACGCCAGCTGCGTCCCTACCTGGACCGGAGGGACCTTGAAACTGTAGTACATGCTCTGGTAACCTCTCGATTGGATTTCTGCAATGCGCTCTACATGGGGCAGCCTTTGTATCACACTCGGAAGCTACAACTAGTGCAGAATATGGCAGCACGGCTGGTCACTGGAGCCTCCAGGGTCTGCCACATAACACCCGTACTAAAAGATCTTCATTGGCTGCCTATTCGCTTCCGGGCTCAGTACAAAGTGCTGGTTATTACCTATAAAGCCCTAAATGGCTTGGGCCCAGAGTACCTGAAGGACCATCTCTCCCCACATAATCCGCCCCGCACACTTAGATCTTCCGGGCAGCAACTTCTTAAAGTTCCAGAGGCCAGACTGTCAACTACTAGTAAGAGGGCCTTTTCCATCGCCACCCCGAGCCTCTGGAACTCATTGCCCACGGAGATCCGCTTGGCTGCCTCCCTAATCCAATTCAAGAAGGGGTTAAAAACGTTTTTATTTGAGCAAGCTTACCCCTGATTTCCCCCGCTCCTACTCTTTTCGCGGCTATTTTTCTCCCACCATGACTGGACTGAACCACCGTTATTCTTGGGTTGTAATTGTAATATTGTTTTGATTAACTGTTTTTAACCTTTGTATATGTTTTAACTTTTCTATGTGTACACCACCCTGATCAGTGGAAGGGCGGTATAAAAATAAAGATTTTTTATTATTATTATTATTATTATTATTATTTAAACAAACAAATAAAAAGCAAAAGGCATCACTGCTACTATTGTTTTTCAGCATGTATTGGAGCATCCCTGATGTTTATGTAGCTGTAAGGTACCGGATAATCCCTTTAAAAATAACAAGACAACTTGTAATCATCATTATCATTATCACTGTTGTAATCAGGCCATTCAAAAAGATTACGAGATCAGCTCCACCTAGGAACATAGGAATCTGCCTCACACTAAGTCAGCTTAGACTATTGATCCATTTAGGTCAGTACTGTGTGGACTGACAGCAACTCTTAGAGATCCATTTAGGATTCTTCTTTCCTCCTCCCAACCTAGAGATGCCAGAGACTCAGCCTGGGACTTTGTGCATGCTTCCCATAGGCTCCACCACTCAGTTACAGCTGCTTCCCCTGGAAACAAAGCCTGCTGAATGACCTTGACAATAATGCAAGGAGCATAATTCCTCTAAGCTATAACTAAGTAATGATCACTTGTTTTGCTGCATGCTAAAAATGTCATAAAAAAAAGAATGTCTGTAACTGGAAGGAACTTATTTATTCCCATGACTTCAAAGTTTCCAGAACCAGCATGGTGTAGCAGCTTGAGTGTTGGACTAGGACTCTGGGAGACCAGGACTCGAATCTCCACTCTCTCAGCCTTAGAAGAAGGCAACGACAAATCTCCTGTGAATAAACCTTTCCAAGAAAACCTATCTCATCAACGATATCTCGTCAGTATGCAGGCACACACCACCAACACCAACGCCAAAACAACTACATTGTATTCAAAATCTAGCATCTCCAGGTAACAGCACAAGACAAGGAAAGATGCTTTATTTGAAACAGAATCAGTTCCCATCAGAAATGCTGGACTATATGGATCAATGGTTACATAAATATAATTAAATTTAATATATTTCCATGTTTTTTTAAGTATTGCTTTTGCTAAAATTCTGAATCAAGGGAATGCTAAGCAAAAATTATGTGATTCCTTTGAATAAGCCTATCAGCACTGAGATCTACTGCAGAAGGCACTTGTGGCTGCCTGGGACCATGTGGCTGTTGTTGTCTTCACAGAGAGAGTGATATTCATCTTGTTGCACCATCTGTTTTGTTTGTGCTACAGATCAGTTTTCCAGGAAGGCAAGATCAGGCTGTGTCTCTCAGGAACCCTTCAGCCCTATGCTAACCCACTTTCCAATTTACTCAGGATAAACATAAACAAAAAAGGAGCCAAGAAGGTCAAGGATCTTTGCCAGAATTACACAATGCAGAACCGCTCCCTGGCCATTCAGAGGAGTCCACAGGTTTTCTGGCCCACTGCCTGTTCCCCATACTCAAGCCTTTTAAAAATATTTTTGGTAACACACATACCACCACCACCACCAACAGTTTCAAGTCAGCATCAGTTCTAATAGTGGGGAGAGAAATAAAGAATTGGGCTTATTAATGTGAGTTACTTAGGCTACTAAGGCAGCCCCAGAAACGTTCACCTCCCTTTAAAATGGAAAACATATTTTCAAATAAGGAACTACAGTATTTCCTGTTGTGTATGCCAACCTTACAAAGTTTTTCTGCTAGAGGAAGCTGTGAAGGTTTAGCCATTTCTTTCCACCACTCAAGAGGTTGATAGTACATGCAAACACCACCTTTCAGAGGGCAGCACCCAATCTGACCATTTAATTTTTTCTTACCCAAAGTTACAGCACTGAGAATACCAGATCCCACCTGATTTTCAAGGCTAAACAGGGTCAGGCTAGATGGTTAGATGGGAGATTGGCAAGGAATACCAGGTGCTGTAAGGCATATTTCAGAGGAAGCCAATGACAAACCACCTCTGTTTTTTTCTTATCTAAGAAAACCCTAGGAAATTCATGGGGCTGCCATAAATCAACAAGTGATGTGAAGTCACATACATGCACACACACTGATGTTTCCACTGTACAGATACAAGTGTACACACTCAAAATCATGGTTCAACTGCATTTGGAAAACACTGGGCCATGCACTTCTACGTTTCATTCTCTGTCAAATTTAGATCCTGAAAGAGAATACAGCTTCTGGAGACAGACAAGGGGCAATTATTAATGGCTTCAATAAAGACATTATCTTGGGATATAGACTCATTTTATCACAAAATCATGTCATCATCATGTGAGGAGATGGCACAATCTGCTCTGAATACCTGAAGTCAACTCATTTAGATTTTTTTCATGGTCCACTTTTGGATTTTATTTTACAAAACTCTGATTTATACATTTTTCCATAAATCTAGATCAGGGATGAGACTGATGCTCTTGATATGTATTGGACTAGAACTCTCATAATGCCTAGCTATTGTCCATGCTGGCTAAAATTTAATGGGAAGTGTAATCCAATACCACTGGAGGGCACTGGGTTGGGGAAGAATGGCCACATCCACTGCAGAAAAAATCCAGTTTGACACCTCTTTAACTGTCATGGCTGAATGCTATGGGATTCTGGGAACTGTAGTTTTAGCCTTCTCTCTCAGAGAGTTCTGGTGCCACAGTAAACTACAATTCCCAGAATTCCATAGTATTAAAGTGGTCTCAAACTGGATTATTTCTACAGTGTGTTTTAGACTAGAGCAAAAGAGAACTTGTTCAGAAACTTCATGTTGCACAGACACATAGGACAGAGCCCTGAGGAACCCCTAAAGATAAGGGAACAGAGGAGGAAGTCTGACCACATGTGACCACTGCAAAAGATCTGTCTGACAAGTAAGATTTAAACCAGTTGAGAACCGAGTCAGAGAACCTGAGGTCAGAAAGTAAGTCAAGCAAGAGACATGATCCACGGTGTCGAAGGCCGCAGATAAATGTAGAAGAATGAGAATAGAGTAGAGGCATTCGCCTTGGCCTGCAAGAGATCATTTGAGATCTTGGTGAGAACTGTCTCTGTAAAGTGCCATGGACGGAAACCAGACTGAAAAGGGTCCAGGATGGAGTTGGCTTCGAGAAACTCAACACAGCAAGAATAAACTACCCGTTCCAGAACCTTAGAGAGGAAAGGCAGAAGAGAGATTGGACGATGGTTAGACAAAGAAGAGGGGTCGAGAGAGGGTTTCTTCAGAAATGGGGAAATGAGAGCATGTTTGAAGTCAGAAGGGAAGGAACCTGAAGAGAGAGAGAGATTAAAGATATGGAGAAGCGAGGGCAGAAAAGAAGGGTTTATAGATATTAGAAGATGGGAGGGGATAGGATCAAGAGAACAAGTTGTAGGTTTGGAAGAATTTAGGAGCGTAGAGAGTTCATCCAGAGAAACAGGTGGAAACACAGAGAGTTTATTAGAAGAAGGGACCAGGAGATTAGTGGTAGGGGGCAAATCAGGAGGAACAATTTCAGATCGAATAGTGGTGACTTTTGTGAGGAAGTAGTTGGCGAAGTCAGTTGGGGAAAATGATGAGAAGACAGGGGGAGAGGAAGGTTTCAGCAGTGAATTGAAGCAGGAGAACAGACGCTGTGGGCACCTCTCATTGGCGCAGATCAAGGATGAATAGTAATTCTGTTTTGCCATAGACAAGGCGCGTGAGAAGGATAAAAGAACAAATTTGTAATGAATAAAATCAGCTGTGGTGCACGAATGCACCACAGCCCCATCACTGGGACCTAAGCTCTAAAGCAAATATAATGGCAATAGTTTAGTAATATGCTTCAGCTAGAAGTATTTGACTGCAGAGTACCCTGGTACGATTAGCATTAGCGTAAAGTGTGGAGTGTAGCATTTATGTAAGAGGGAAAATGCAAAAATGTATCTGTACTTTGCAGCATTTCCCCTCAGTCAAATAAACAGGCAGTCAAACAAACCGTGTGAATGTAAAGTGCTTTCAGTCACCTAGATAACCAGCTGAAGCAAAAACAAAACTTGGGCATGTGTGCAGGAATGATAAGCATTCATTCCGTCCCATTTTTCATCCTGCTTCTCATGACACTGGACAGGTCTGACCTCAGATTCAGAGCTGCATTATCCTATATAAGGCAAGATGCCTACATAAACCAATCACGCATAAACTGTGGCAAAGATACACAGACACACACACACAACACACACACACACCTTACTCACAGTGACCATGTGCCCCAGACTGCCATAGCTAAAAGTCGCTCCGCAAGATATACCCAGCAATAATTTCTTGAGTGTTTCAAGATGAATATACCTTCTTTGCCCCACATTTATATATAGACCACCCCCCCCCCCCGCAATAATCCAGCCTTCTGGTTAAATCAGTTTTTATCACCTATAATCTGTAGCATTTTCCAAACAGTTGTAATTTCTGCCTATCTTTCCTTGCCAATTTGTATAATTTTGTTCTAAAGCCTCAACTACACTTGGAACTCAACCAGACCACTAAAAGCAGCACCTGTATTCCCAAAACTCCGTTTATTTAGGTAGGTATCATGCCACACATTCAGGATCCTTCACAAAAGAACTGAATTGTCTCTTTCATTCTCTGGGAACAATAATGGGGAACACAATATGCCACAAGCAAATAATGCGACAGTTTGAACAGCAGTTCTTGCAGGCCACACTTTCAGCTTTATTCACCTGTTCAGTAACATTATTACTGTCATCGTGGCAAAAGGCTGCTTACCTCTGCAATTCTGTGCTCCCTGTGGCACAAACTCCTGTTCTACCAAGTTCCACCATATTCACAACACATTATTGGACTGAAAGTCACCCACTGCTGCCTTCCAGAAGAACCTTTGATGCCAGGTGTAAAATCTTTTAAGCTATCACTTTCCTATGGGAAACTCAGCAGCCTGCCACACACAATTAAGAGGCTGTTTTATATTGATCCAGCATTGTCCACACTGATGGAAATAACTCTCTAAGGCAGGAATGGACTATCTTGGATAGCCAAATCTGCCTTAGGTAACTCTGGGTAGTTGGGCTTTTTCCGCCCAAGCACAAGTTTCTTCTGTCCCATTTCCCCATCAGCTTTCAAACTATTCTCTTTTGAAGTCCGCATACAAACATGTCAGCATTTTCATACAATAATGACCCACAAATACAAGTGTATCAGGTCAACAAGAATTACTTAATTCAACTGTGCATATAACTAGCTATACATAGTTGAATTAGATAATTTTCATTTACATATTTAGTTAGAGGCCTCCAGTGGTTTGTGTTTGGTAGCATTTTCATACAGAAATATTTGCATACATTTTTGCAGACTTATCTCTGATATACACATTTTTGCAAGCAAATCCTCTTAACAGATGCCTTTTTGCATGCTATTTTCCCTAACACATGCATCTTTGTGTGCATTTTTATGACTGGAGAACTGTATCCAAGTTTTTTGAACTGGAGTGTGATTTGGCTCACATATTGAGAAAGTGTGCCTTGACTCACTTTCTTTTCTCAGAAAGGCAGAATATTAATTTAATAAACTGTTAAATTATGTAAATGCATATTGTTTTGCTTAATTTATAAGGGACATAAACTCCAGCTTTTTTCAACAATGGTTTCAAATTTTCTTGATGCACTTGTTTTGAAACTGTTTTAATTATAAAGCTCTGAATATTCATAGTACTTAAGTCTTTCCTGTCATCAAATGTTTATTATCACAATCCACTGACTGCTTTCCATAATTGTCAGGGTTTAAGACATGCTTCAAAAATCATGGACTCATCAGCTATCTTCAGCTATTTGTTTGCTGACAGGAAACAAATGGGAGAACTAGAAGACAGCTGAATATTTAAAGCTGAAGCCTCACTGGTACAGAAATGAGCAATCAACTGACTAAGAATCAATTAAATCATCAAATAATAATTATCTGAGAATCAATTAATCATCAAATAAGTTAAAGGACAAGAAATTAAATTGAAATGTGGTGTTGGAGGACAGAATGCTAAAATGACAAATAAATGGGTCCAAGAGCAAATTATGCTCAGCCTCAGAGGAAGGCAAAGGCAAACCCCTTGTGAAAAATTTTTGCCAAGAAAACCCCATGATAGGGTCTGTAGGGCCTTAGGGCTACCATAAATCAGAAACAACTTGAAGGCACACAGCAATAGCAAATGAAGTTTGAGCCCTATCTAGAAGACAAAACTGTTGTGCTTTGGACACATCATGCAACAACATGATTTACCAGGAAAGATGGTAATGGTTGGTGAAGTTACTAGAAAAATGGAAAGACTGAATTGCAGGTAGACAGACTCAATCAAGGAAACCACAGCCCTGAGTCTGCAAGACCTGAGCAGGGCTTCTGATAACAGGGTGCCAGGGAGGTCTGTCATTTATAGGGTCACTATAGGTTGAAATTGTTTTGATGGCCACTAACAACAAACAGAAATGGGAAAAGACAAATCAACAACAACAACAACAACAATAATAATGTTTTATTTATACCCCGCTCTTCAGCCAAGGCTATCAGAACTTTTACAATTTGTTAATTGGACCCCTGCCCTCAGGCTTACAATCTAAAAAGACATGACACAAAAGGAGAAGGAAGAGGTGGTGGGGAAGGGGGAAAGTCCAGATCTTCTCTCCCTCGGAGGCCTGGACCAAGGCAGATGGACTGGAGGGAGGTCTCTTCTTCCCTTCAGGCAAGGCCTGTTGGAGCTGGCTTGCCTTTCTCTCCCTCAAGATGGAGGATTTATTACTTTCTTTTGCAAAACTTCAGGATTGTTCATCAGCTTTTCATCATCTTGCACTTTGCCCTCCCTAGTATCATAGTGTTTCAGTAAGGAAACTTTCTACAGATTATTCCTCAGTTCTTCAGGTTAGCTCCTATTTTTCCTGGACTCAGGCTCTGCTCGCTAACTCTGGTAACTCTTAACAGTTTCTGAAAAAACAGACTCCTGCTAAAAATCTCTTTTCTCCATAAGCTGGCATTTGTTTAATAACTATTTTAACTGTTTGGTAGGCTAATTAACTGATCCGTTCCAGTTTTTGAAATATTTTTGCTGTCTAAATATTCTAAAGTTTATGAAATGAATTAGACATTAGCTCAACATCACTCATTGTCCAGAGGCAGACATGGCAGATCTCCAAAGCACATATTTTCATAGCTACAAAAACACTCTACAGAACTAAACATATTGTGTATGTGTGTGAGAAAGGGAAAGGGGGCTTTTAAATGTATGCATTTATTTCCAACGCAGACTTACGATGAGAACATAGTCATATACAATATGGTCACTTTTTTGACAAGTGTTCCCTCTCCTCAATTGATCCAGTTATAGAAGGGATTGAGAAACAACCCACTAACCACATCTGTCTGTCTACTTCACATATTCATACATGGGGGAGAGGGCAGACATAGAAGAAAAGCATCATGGGCACACTACTATCTTTAGTAGGACTGAACCACATTCAGAGAGAGAGGGAGGGAGGGAGGGAGATTCCTGTAAGGGAATTGACACTGTGGCTGCATCCACACACCATGGCTCAATGATACAAAATTCTGGCAGTTGTAGTTTGTTGTGACACCAGAGCTCTCTTGACAGAGAAGTAGTTTCACAAAAAAACAATTCCCAGAATTCTATCACACTGAGCCATGACAGTTAAAGTGCTGTCAAACTGGATTATTTCTGCAGTGCAGAAGCAGCCTACTTCCAAGTCTTCCGTTGCAGTCTGCAATTTTAAACAGCACTTCTTTATATGGCTGCTAGGGCATCCTTTACAACATTCACAGAAGGTACTACTTTGCTTCATCAGCAATGCTGATGTTAGTCATCTGTGGCCTTAAACGGGGAGAGAAGGAGAAAGAATACGTCTGCAAAACTTTCCTGACTGGAGGAAATTCTGACTCACCACAGAGGCAACCAGGCAAGAAGTTACAAGCTCTACTAATTTCCCTGAATCTACAGTGATACATTTCATTCTAACATAGATCCTTCTTTCCTTTCTAATAATGAACACTGTTACTACAAACCTGAAGGGGTACAATAGAAAGAGACCACCAAAAAAGGCCTTAAATTTTAATCTGATCTGTATTTGTACCCTTTCCCTCACAAGCAGGTTTTAACCCCACTTACAAATTAAAACAGATACAACATGGATAAAAATATACCAAAGAGCATCACTAAAAGGTAATTAAATGATCAGTAAAATCATAAACAATTTAAAACAGACCTTAAAGATAAAAAATAAGACATTAAAAATAGTGCAACACCCTATTAAATGTCCTTAAAAAAAAAAGATTTCCAGAAGCCTGTTGGAATAAAAAAGTGTTTGCCTGCTGACAGAAATATGTTGCATTATTTATCAAATGCAAGTTGCATCATCAAAAAATGTTGAGGTCAAATTTAGGAAATAAAATTTCACCTTTAGACAAGTACTGTAATGTTAATCTCTTAAAATGGAACATATATATCCATGTGTATTGAAGATTGTTAAAAATGTGCTTATCTCTTCTCAGGAACCATTTTAAGACATGTTGCACCTCAATTAGGTCCAGTGGAAAAAGGACTGGGAAAATTAAGTGAAATAGCAAGGAGCAAGACTTTAACAAAAAAGGCTATAAAGGATAATTCACATGGTACTGGAAGAAATCTAAAAGCAAGCAGAGAAACCGTAAAGCAGGCAAAAGAGCATATCACAAATCAGTTTGCTTTGCAGTTTTAATTTCACTGATAAACCACTGCCAATGTCAACACATGAGAACACTTTGTATGAGAGCAGAAGACAAAATCTATTCTGAGAGAGTCGTGGTTAACAATTTTCTGGCAACAATTCATACCAGTGTTAGGAAAGACATTATTTTGTCTCTGTTTTGTCTTCTACAAGGATATATTATTAAAAAAGACAAATACTCAGTTCATGCCACTGCTTCATATGGTTTTTCCAGCTCATCTTGATTGCCCATTAATTTCTATTTAGTACTTAGTGAGAGCCAGTGTGGTGTAGTGGTTTAAGTGTTGGACTACAACTCTGGAGACAAGGATTGGGATCCCCACTCAGCCAAGTAAACCCATTGGGTGACCTTGAGCAAGTCATACTCTCTCACCCTGTGATAGGTTCCCCTTACGATTGCTGTAGGTTGGAAATGACTTGCAGGGACAAGAAAACTTAATGAAATAAGTAGAATGACAATAATTACGCTGTTGGAAGTTCAGAAAATATTTTTGAAAGCTGAAGTGTAAGGCCTCAGGTCCAATTATCAGCTTCCAAACTCATTTATGTTGGTTGCATTCCCCACACTATGGCAGGCTACATTACATGAAAATGGTTTTTCTGAATCTCACAGTTCACATTATCACCACAGATGTGTGTATGCTAAACAGGGCAGTAAAACTATTCAGGTTTTTAGTCCAAACTATCCAGGGTGATGAACCCTATCCTCAGAATAAGTTCAGCACCTTGAATAGCTTCCTTAAAGTTTGAATTAAAACCAGGAGAGGATTCACTACCCCTCTGGCATGAAAGACACCAGCTACCACAGCATATTGTATAGCACAAGCAGAATGTTATTAAGGCTCTTTTAATCTTAATTTTACCCTTGTTTGCTTTCTACAACTCTTGTTCATTGGATTATGAAGCAAGACATTTCTACTCAGTATTTAGTGAGACCCTTGGTGCCTCTCTTTATTGGAGGTACCCTTCATATTCTTCATACAGCTCTCTCCTGCCCCATGTCATAACCCTTCCTTGATCCTCCTTTATAGCATTACTATTTTTTGTAAAAATTAGGAATGCTCCCAGCCAGAATTGTATGTCAAACAAAGTACCTGGGGCAGTGAACCTACTTGGCAGAAACTGGCCATACTTCCTATACTGATTTAAACATGAGACTACCCTCCTGGGTCATAGGAGATGATGTACAGTATGTCACAATTCTAAGACAGTCTTTGGTTTGTAGACAATGTTAAACGCCAACCCATAGAGTCATAGAGTTAAAAGAGACCTCCAGTCCAACCCCCTGCCATGCAGGAATATACAATCAAAACATTCCTTACAGATGCCCATCCAGCTTCGCTTTTAAAACCTCCAAAGAAGAAAACTCTACCTCTCTCCAAGGCAGAGTATTCCACTGGTGAACAGTTCGTACCATTGGGAAGTTCTTCCTAATGTTGAGGTGGAATCTCTTTTCATCTAGTTCGAATGCATTGCTCTGAGTCTGAGTCTCTGGAGTTGCACAAGATAAACTTGCTCCATCCTCAGTAGTACATCCCTTCAAATATTTAAACAGGGCTATTATGTTTACCCTTCTCTTTCCCAGGCTAAACATACCCAGCTCCCTAAGCACTCCTCATAGGGCATGGTTTCCTAGCCATGCAGGGTGGGAGGAGGGTTCATAAGCATCTCATATACATGGGTACTAAACCCAGGTGGGCAACTTTTCTTCTGTTAATGGTTGCATCGCTTCAGGGGTCATCTATCAAGAGCCACAGGCTAGGCACTGAGGTTGAAGACAGTGGTGGAGAAGGTCAGAGTCCAAAGAAGGAGAGACCACCCTTTACTTTCAGTCACTGCATAATCCCCAACTTTCCTCCCTCTACCCCTCTGCTACCTGACAGCTTGTTAGGGAATAAAGAAATCACTCTTGCAGACACCAAACCAGAAGATTTTTGTAATTAGGCCAAAGAGCGTATGAGAGGAGGCTGGGGGCCACAGGTTGCCCTGTATTAAATTATAGTTTAGAATTACATGCTGCAGCAGCAAAAGAGGTTAACAGCAGAGTGCTTGGGGTCAGCATTGACTAGTCCATAAGTTCTTTCCTGTTACACATTAATTGTGCATGACAGAGGGTTGAACTACATGGCCCTTGTGGTCCCCTCCAGCTCTAAGAGTCTATTATTCTATAATGCTACTCTAAATGTGCAGGCACTTTTACATTTGCTAACAATGTCACCTGATTCCTGGTTTGGCCATAAGATAGAGGTGCTCAAAGGACACAGCTAAAACCATGCATGTGTGTGTATGTGCTTTCAAGCTGATCACCAGTCAAAAGACTATTCTTTTTATTAAAAGTATAGTGTTCAACATTCCTGTATTCTGCAGCAGGGAAAAATTGGAAGATTAAGCCAAAATGAGTGCTTTCTTCCTGTGTAGACTTTGGGAGTGGAGAGATGGTATTCTGAGTTAACTTTACTAAACTGAAAAAACAAAATTGTGCAGAAGACATTGCCACTTTCTTTTTCAAACACTTCTGACAGCGCTTGAGCTTCACCTTTAACAATCACAGCCCAAGCTGACTTTTTTCTGGCCAGATGGCTCAGCACTTTCAAAACTAAACTGATGAGTTGACTCCTGGAATTTAATATACTTCCTTCAATCACTCTGAGTTAAAACTGTAACTTGATGCCCATGTACTGGCATCTTCTCTCACCCCAACTCCACACTTCAGAAAATATATTCTTTTTCTTAAGTGGAATGCAAAACAAAAAACTAAAGTTTTGACTCAGTTCTTCATCGGAATCAGAAAAAGCATTTGTGAATCACCTTACTCTACAAATGTACAGTAATATTATTTGGCAACACAGTGTCGGCAACTGTAGAAAAGGCTTTGTTGTTTTGGACACACCCTTGCTTTGTGAGTCAAAGAGACGTTAACGAACAGAGATTTTTTTTTTAAGTGAACAGATTAGAAATAACAAACGTTATTCTGTGCTAGGCCCATGGGTAGAGGGCGTGGAACCTGAAAATCCAGTCATAAAACTACAGTACTACAAAGACGGGATTGTGTTCAATTAACTATGAGGAAGCATCTCTTCTACCGACAATCAGACAACTTTAATGTGCTATGTTTCCTTTGTATCAGAATGGGGTGGGGGGGAGTCTTGGGCTGGAAATGCAAGATATGTGGCCCTGCAGCTGTTGAGGGACTGCAATTCCCAATGCCCCTCAATACTGGTAGCTGAGGCTGCCAGGTCCTGCAATCCAAAATCATCTGGAAGTGCACATATTCTCTACTCCTTTCTCAGGCTCAAGCGCAGACTCTTCTCTACAGATAATTTGCCAACTATGTGTTGCATGCATCTGGCCATGCATTTACTGTTGCTAGCTGCCTTCAAGTCAATTTATGGTGACTCTGTGAATGAGATACCTCTGTCACCCAATCCTCAATGGCCTTCACAGGTCTTACAGACTCAGGACCATGACTTCCTTCATTGAGTACATCCACCTGTACTGTGGTCTCCCTCCTTTCCTACTGCCCTCCACCTTACCTTTTCTAGTGAGTCATGTCTTCTTATGATATGTCCAAAGTACAAAAGATGTTATTTAACATCTATATGAAGCCACTGGGTGAGCTCATTCAGAGTTATGGAGCTGGGTGCTATCAGTACGCTGATGAAACCCAGATCTATTTCTCCATGTCTCACCCATCAGCCTCGAATCCCAATGGCATCTCCTCTCTCAATGAATGTCTTCGGGCAGTAATGGGCTGGATGAGGAAAAACAGATTGAAATTGAATCCCAGTAAGACAGAGGTGCTCACGATAGCGGCCCCAAAACCAAGGACTGGGTTGCAACCTCCAGTCTGGGATGGGGTCACACTATCCTCCAGTGTCTGTGTTCACATTCTGGGGGTGCTCCTTGATTCGTCATTCCTGATGACAAATCAGGTAAACGCGACAGTCAGGAGCGCCTGTTATCAGCTTTGGCTGATACACCAGCTGCACCCTTTTCTGGAAGTAAGGGACCTCGAGACTGTTGTACATGGACTGGTAACCTCACATCTAGATTTCTGTACCCCTGTGCTTGGTTCAGAAACTGCAACTAGTACAGAATATGGCGGCCAGGGTAGTGTCAGGAACATCGAGGAGGGACCATATTACTCCAGTACTGAGATCCCTCCACTGGCTGCCTATTAGTTTCTGGCCCCAGTACAAGGTGTTGGTTATCACCGTTAAAGCCCTAAGTGGCTTGGGCCCAAACTATCTCAGGGACCGCCTCCTCCCTTACAATTCCCCCCGCGCTCTCCAGTCCTCTGGGAGGAATTTGCTGCAGCCTCAAAAAGCTAGGCTTTTGGCTACCTCCCAAAGGGCTTTTTCGGTTGTTGCCCCCAGATTGTAGAATGACCTGCCGGACGAGATCAGTCAACTGACATCTTTGGACAACTTTAAAAAGTCTGTCAAGATGGATCTCTTCTGGCAGGCATTCCCAGGATAGATAATCCCGGCCTCAGGAACTCCCCTCTGAGGAGGATCCCCAAGTTCCTCCTAGAAGACTTATGAGAACTGTTGTTGTAGTCCCAAATTGCCGCTGTAATATTATTGCTGTAATTCATTGCTTTCTTAATTTTAATTGCTGTTTTAATTGGTTAACTGATTTAATAATTTTTAAGGGGGGGGGAGGGAATTAGATTTTGTATATTTGTATTTTACTGTTGTTAGCCGCTTTTATTTATCTTCTGAGCAGTTTACAATATCCACAAAACTCTTCTCTAGCACCACATTTGAAATGAGGTGATTTTCTTCCTATCAGCTTTCTTCACTGTCCAGCTTTCACAGCCATACAGAGAAAATGGGAAATACAATGGCATGGACTATCCTAACTGTAACACACAGTGATATATCTTTACACTTCAGAATCTTGTCTAATTCCTTCATAGCTGCCTTTCCAATTCTTAGCCTTCTTCTGATTTTTTGACTGAAGTCTCTGCTCTGATTAATGACTGAACCCAGGTATGGAAAATCTTGAACTGAACTGCACCTCCCAGCATTCATCAACACTTGGCTGTGCTGGCTAAAGCTCCTGGAATATGTAGTCCAACAAGAGATCAAGAACTGTGAAACTTGTGATCAGAGATATTAGTGAACTGTTTTAGGATGACGCCCAAAAGATCAACACTTCCTTCCAGCCAAGCCATAGAAAGAACTTAAATATTGTTTTCATTTCCAGTCCTTGAAAGGATGGAAATATGTCTGTGTTTTTTTGCAGCCGAGCAGCTGATAGAGCCTCATCTCATACAAACCATTCTATCAGAGTGCCTTCTCTTATTGATAGGATATCTGCTTTTGTGCTCTGCTGAAGCACCTTTAATTTCCTTGAACACACTCTGTGAGAAAATGGAAATTACTTTGAAAATTTCATGATGCACCCTAGAGAGGGCCAACCTGTAGCTCCTAATGTACATCAGATCATTTTCAGATCGCTTCCTAAAGACAGAGTTTCTATCATTAGTGGCTGCCCTATCCAAACAAAACACGTCAGAGGCAAGGACAGGAAATCATCTAAAGGCTCATGTGGCTTAGAGGCAGAGAGTCAGAAAGCAAGTGAAATGGAGCAGCAGGGGCCCTAGGAATGGGAAGGAGAAAAGTTTACATTAAAAATGACTCTTCTCTGGCACTCAACCAATGCCTGGGGGGCCCTGGGGAGCTTCTGGGTTGGCTCATCCCCTGGATTCAATATGGCCAGCCAGCAAGGAGAAGCTCTATGTAGGTAGACCAATACACAGATAGTGTCCTTTCTAGTACTGGACAAATATGTGGTTGTCTTAAGGGCATGGCCACCAGGCCTATTGGTAGCTGATATCAGCAATAACCTATGAGTCCCCAGGACCCCCCCCCCCCCCCGTCCACATGTATCTTTTCAAAACTAGGGGAGGCTTTAGCTTGAGACAAGAACACAGGGCACACTATTCACATAACAATATGAAAATAACTGCATACTGTTGTAAGGAACATTCATGGATTGACACCTTCCTTCTTACAAGCTCCAAACTGATACGCAAGAGGGACATATATAATCATAAGTGGATGTGTGTGTGCATGTACTTCTGCGCATGCCTTCAAGTCACCTTTCAACTTATGGCAACGTCATGAATTTCATAGGGTTTTCTTAGGCAAGGAGTACTCAGAGTTGGTTTTGCCAGTTCATTTCTCTGAAACCTAGCCTGTAGCGGATGCTAGTCCTTGGTAGTCTCCCATCCAGTGCTAACCAAGGCTGATCCTGCTTAGATTCCAAGATCAGATGGGATCTGGAGCCTTTAGCATATGTAGGGATGTAATGTTTTTGGATATTTTGAAAACATGAAAGGGAAAAAAACTGTTCTTCCCTTGAAGGGAATGGATATTTTCAGGGGGTGGGGGGAAATGTGATATTATCCAGCTTTACACACTGAAAGACACTTTGTTTCTTTAATAACAAAATTGTATTGTGTATAATTTGGTTTGTCATAAAACTATCACGTGTGTGTTTCTGTGCCTTCACATTGCCAGTTTACTCATAGTGACCCTACAAATTTTGTAGCATATTCTTAGGCAAGGAATACACAGAAGATGTTCTCCCAGTTCCTTCCTCTGAAATACACTGGGCCCTTGGTATCCACTGGGGTTTGTTATCCACCATGGATAACAAAATTTGTAGATAATCAAGTCCCATTAAATACAATGGCACAGTAAGATTGTGTTCCTTGCATAAAATGGCAAAAATCAAGGTTTGCTTTTTGGAATTTATATATTTTTAAAATATTTTCAGACCATGGATGCTTGAAACCATGGATAAAAAATCCGTGGATATGGAGTTCAGAGCGTATAGCCTGCTGCACCAGGTATTCCTTGGCGGTGTCCAATCCAAGTACTCAACAGAGATGACCCTGCTTAATTTCCAAGATCAGATGGGATCGGGTACCTTTAGGGTATTTATCCCTAGAGTAAATTATCTTGCTTGGCATATTTAAAATAACATTTATTCAAACATTACCAATTTAATTTGCTTGTTAAAGTTTATTATTATTTACAAATGGAGCTACAAGATCTTGAACTGTAGGATATAACTGAACTTTAAGGAACCTCTCTGGATTTGCAAATTTACTAGAAGGCAAAAAACGCACACACCACAATGCATAAGAAACCATCAACATTAGTAAAACAAAGAAAATTATTTTCTCTCTTCTAGTTCACCATAATGTCACACATAAAGCAACCAATCCCATAAAAAGGATTGAGAAAAGAAAAACAAGATCAAGAAATTGCAAATGTCTGATACTGCACATAGTCTTCCACAAAAGTCTTCCTGTTATTACAGGAATAATTTTGGGCAAGTAAACACATGAGCACCTTGACTTAAACATTTTCTAAAGAGAATATTCAATAAGCCATTTTCCTCCTATTGGGATGGGAGGCTTTTTTCTAAAAAGGGAAAAACTGCTCCGTTCCTCCCCACTGGGCATTCATATCTGTACATGGGAGAAAATATTTTCTTCCTTCATAAATATATATACTGTATTCTCGCAGACAAACATATATACCCTGATGCACTTCCAAGACAGTGCTTAAATATGTATATTAAAAGAATCAAAGGTCTTTTTATTAAGATGGAGTCAACAATTCACTATTTATTAATAAACTTCTCATGCCAACTGTTATCTTCTTGTTTCAACAACAGTTCAGATCAGATCAGAAATCATTAATACCTGAAGGTCAAAACCATCACACAACAATAAATAAAGTTTTACTGCCATCTTCCTCTTTCCATACAATTAGGAGTACAGACTCTTAAACATAGTTCACAATCTAACATTGCCCTCCCTACTATGCTCTCCTTAATTCACCAAATATAGAGAATTAAAAAGATTCAAGATTTAAATTTAGGTTCCCTATAGGCATTCACATTTTATAGCCACACATCATATAAATAAAAATATCTCATTCATTTATGACTAAGAGCACTTATTACATTGCATTCACAGAAATACATCCAACTAGTTCTAAATAGACTAACATTGAATCAGCTATAATGAAAAGCCAGGATATGCTTCATGCATCTGGATTCATCCTAGCAAGCTTCTTATGTGGCATAATCTTTTTAAAGATCATGAAACTCCCTGCCTGGATTTTCCATACATGATGATTAACTCGACTTCCACTGGTCTCTTTGGAAAATTCTATTCTCAGACACACAGTCAGATTTTGTATAACCTTCTCAAGGCCAACGGCTGAAGTAGAATCAGAGAGTTGGAAGAGACCACAAGGGCCTGCCAGTCCAACCCCCACCACGCAGGAACTCACAAAGCATCCCAAACAGATGGTCATCCAGCCTCTGTTTAAATACCTCCAAGGAAGGAGGGTTCACCACTTTCCAAGGGAGTGTGTTCCACTGTTGAACAGCTCTTACGGTCAGGAAGTTCCTCCTAATGTTGAGGTGGAATCTCTTTTCCTGTAGCTTGCATCCATTGCACTGGGTCCTATTCTCTGGAGTTGCAGAAAACAAGCTTGCTCCATCCACAGTATGATATCCTTTCAAATACTTAAAACATTATATCACCTCTTAACTGTCTCTTCTCCAGGCTAAATATACCCAGCTCCCTAAGTCTCTCCTCACAGGGCATAGTCACCATTTTAGTCACCCTCCAGGTCCAGCTTCTCAACACCCTCTTTGAATTGTAAAGCCCAGAACTAAACACAGTATTCCGGGTGAGGCCTGACCAAAGCAAAATAGAGTGGCACTATTACTTCCCTTGATCCTGACACTATACTTCTATTAATGCAGCCTAAAATTACATTGGCCTTTTTAGCTACTGCATCACACTGTTGACTCATGTTCAACTTGTGGTCTACTAGGACTCCTAGATCCCTTTCACATGTAGTCTCCTTAAGCTGGGTATTCCCCCATCCTGTATCTATGCATTTCATTTTTTCGCCCTAAGTGCAGTACCTTACATTTCTCCCTGATGAAGTTCATTTTGTTAGTTTTGGCCCAGCTTTCTAATCAATTAAGGTCATTTTGAATTTTGAACCTGTCCTCTGAGGTATTAGCTACTCCTCCTAATTCGGTGTCATCTGTAAATTTGAAAAGCATGCCTTCTATTCTTTCATCCAAGTCATTGATAAAGATGTTGAATAGCACTGGGTCCAGGACAGAACCCTGTGGCACCTCACTGGTCATTTCTCTCCAGGATGAAGAGGAGCCATTGCTTAGCACCCCTTGGGTTCAGGCATTCAAAATATTCATAGTAGGAGAAATATGCATGAAAATGCATATGAATATCCATGTAATTATTTTTTTTAAAAAATTGCAAATTGAAAAAAAAATGGTAGATAAGAATGTAAGAGCAAAAAATGAGAAAAGGAAAAAAACCCAGATTAACAAATTCACCCATTCCTAGTTTGGAAACAACCGAAGTCAACGGCATGGATACTTAATGTGAAGTTTACTTTTCTAGAAAACAGTGAAACAGAACTTTGGAGACAACTAGTCATAAGACAATTCACATATTTGGGAAATGAATGTTGTACTACAGATGAATCTAAGCATTTTCTTTGAAAAACTCCAAACTAAATTCCCCTGCCTCCCACCAGCCTATTTACCACCATAGAATCAACAGAAATAAACTGGAGTGGAGGATGGGATATGAAAGATGCCAAATGAGACACAAGTAGCATTCTTCAGGAAGTAACTGATCTCCTGCAAACAAGACAAAAAGCAAAGGGCAGAGCCTGGAAAATTTCCTTTCTTGAATTCCAAGTAGAACCCACATATTTCAGCCAGCATGTTGGCTGGGAGATTCTGGGGCTTTAGGCCCAAAAGTAACTTTTCTGAACTGTAACAAAGAAATGATTGGGAAATAAAAACATAAATATATCATTGAGGAGAGAAACCTGTGACAGAGCTATATCACCTCAAATTAGGAAGTTCCCATGAATGAAAGTTCCTTCCACCAAAATATTTTACCACCACAGAAAACAGCATGACAGGGAAGGAGCAGAGCTCTAGTTTTCACTTAAACATGATTACATTTGGTAAGTCAATTAATCACTTGTTAAAAAACCAATGTGTGATCTGTAATTAGATATTCCCAGGAAAGAGCACTTGAAAAAATTCTGAGTTGTTTCTTAAAAAAAGAGAGGGAGCTGAAGGGATGCAATGGATGTGTCTGATCTGGCAAGACTCTTCCTATGTTTACATGCATTTTTGTAGACTATCATCCAAAACACACTGCGGAAATAATCCAGTTCAAGACACTTTAACTGCCCTGGCTCAATGCTACAGAATTATGTTAACTGCAGTTTTGTGAGACATTTAGCCTTCTCTGTCAGAGAGCTCTGGTGCTACAATACACTATAGTTCCCAGAATTCCCTAACACTTAGCCAGGAAAGTTAAAGTGGTTTCAAACTGGATTTTTTTCTGCAGTGTGTTTTAGACCTACATAGGAGCTGGCCTAACTTTCTGGCTTAGAGATTTCTTCAAGAGTTTCACATGAAAAACCTAAACACCTATTAGGGATGACTCTTTCTGGCAGCAAAACTATTACTAAAATCAATGGGACTTTCATTTGAGTAGACATGCATAGTATGGCATTACAAGTGGGATACTATACCTGTTCTTTTGACACAAGTTCCACACTCCCCATGCAAATGTCCCCACCTAGTCATTACAAGGGTATTGGGACCTATGCTTTATCTTAGACAATATTGCAGCTGATGCCAAACCAGATGCAACCAGATGCTAATATTGTAGGCATTGGTGGAAAATGTTTTCTTTAATGCTTTGATGAAAGCAGCTAGAAAATTGACCTTGAAAAACAGAACATCAACTGTATAGTTGCCATAATGATGGTGACGATGCAGTTTTCTAGCAGCATCATTATTATACATGGCAACCTCAGCCTAATCAAATGCCAACAACAAAGGATATTCATAGGAACACATATTCAAAATACAAAGGACTTCATAGTGTGTCTCAAAGAGATTCTTCTGCAAAGTTGGGCAGGGCTGGCAGATACTAAATAAGAGTAATATCTCTTGATCCTTTCAAGCTACAGATTGCTTCCATATCATGCTACTACATTTCAGGAGCTTCTTCCAGCTTCCCTGGACTGTTTTTGTGATGCCCAAGTCAGATAATGATGAAATTTGACAAAGTGCAGAAGAAAGAAGCTGGTGGAAAGAAACTAGATTAACATATTAACATAAACTTACCTTCTTCAATTACTATCTTGATGAGGCGGATCGAACCATTCCGGGCCTTGGCAAAAAAATCCTTTAATTCCGTAGTGGCTAAAAGAATCAGAAACATGTTGATCAGGATTTGAAAAGGCAACCCAAATGTTATTCCACTCTTCGACACAACAAGAGAGATTAGTGGGGAGAAAAGAAAAATAAAACAAAAGGATGACAAGAACAATTTTTCCCCAAAAAAGGTGATTTCACTTCTACTAACAGATGCTGTATGGTGAAGTATGGACTCTCACAGAAGTTTCAGAGTTAAATACTGGCTGGAAACACATGTGACCCAGAGAACTTGATACTTGGCTTGGGTGAACATAATATCCCAAATTTAGCAGATACTTTGGCCTCCAAAGGCGGGTGGGCTCAGGTGACAAGTTATTAAATATACAGCATATTCCGAGGTAAATACAAGGCAGGGGAAAGGAGTAAAGGAAAGGGTAGTAGTGATGATGGGCAGAAGCAACTCTGTTTTCACTCAGGCTGTGACTTGACTATGTTTTCCTTTAGACGATCCATCCTGAAGCATGTGACCTCTCCCCACCCGACTGCCAAGCAACAGAACACAGACATTTATAGGAATCGGAACTGGAGCTGCTCTGGCATTTACCCTCTGCCTGTCCTACTTTGACCCTTCAAGGATAATCTGCTATGAACCTGAAAGAATGGCAACCATCTGAGCTTTCAGAGGTGGGCAGACGCTGCCATGTCAAAGCCTGCTCGTAGTTTGTTACAAACAAAAACAAAGTTCCCTTGATGTACAAGAGGAAGGATTTGAGCTGCTTCGGTTGAAGATTGTGTCATCCTCCAAATGTTCTCATCCCTTTTACCATACATGGGCACACAAAACTTGGATACGAGTTAGCAAGTAGGAATCACAATGTGCAAGACAGCATTTATTTCACTAGAGACACTTAACAATAATAGATAGCCAAACGAGCCAAAAGGCATTTCAGGCACATGGACACCATTATTTCACTATCTAATCACAATAAAATTAATAATAAATATATTATATTATTGTTGTTGTTATCTTGAGTCAATCTCGACTCATGGCGACTCTGTGGATTAGACACCACCAAGAACCCCTATCCTCCACTTCTCCTCTTAGTTCCCAAAAACCTATGCCTGTGTCCCCTGATTGTGTCAATCCACCTGGCATGTGGTCTTCCTCTCCTTCTACTCTGTACGTTTCCTAGCATTAATGTCTTTTCCAGTGATCCATGTCTTCTCATTATATAGCCAAACTACATCAGTCTCAGTTTAATCACCTTGTGTCTAAGGAGATCTTTGGCTTAATCTATTCCATGACCCATCTGTTTGTCTTTTTGGCTGTCCTACGAATTCTTCTCCTATACACATCCCAAATGAGTTGATTTTCCTTCTGTCCGCTTCCTTTACTGTCCAGTTCTCACATCTGTACATGGTGATGGGGAATACAATGGCTTGGATCTTTTTATATTAATATATATTTAATACATACAAGGTGGTGCTGAACAACATCTGATTTCTAGATCTGTGCAGTCTGGATTCTGTACAAAGATTGATTGTGACATTGCCCTAGGTCAATGTCATACTGAATCTCCACTGACACTGGCTTAGAAATGAGGATATCAGTTCTGGGAATTTGTGTTCCTCTCCTATGCAATTTCTAGAACTGTAATCCAAACAAGTTTGCCGCTTAAGCCGGATCTGATTCAGGGTTGCAAACCCTAGTTAAGTGGGATCCTGATCAGCATATATTCTTGTGGCTGACCATTTGTGAACCATAGTATAGGTCTGCACCAGGTCACTCCATCATTGACCATGTTTGCTGAGAAATGCTTCAAGACCAATAGGGGAAACTGGATCTTGCTAACTTTTCAGGGCTGAAAAACAAATATGATACCTACCAGCTGTTTTAACTGCCAGCTGTTTGAACTGCTGCAAACCACACTAACAGAGTCAATTCTAGTACTAACCAACATATGTCAACAGATATGGAAAACAAAACGATGTCCAATAGATTGGAAGCAATCATTATACATCCCCATTCACAAAAAGGGAGACACGAGACTGCAGCAACTATAGGACCATAATACTGATCTTCCATGCAAGCAAAATCATGCTCAAAATTCTGCAACATAGACTCCAACCATACATGGAGAGAGAAATCCCAGAGGTTCAAGCGGGATTCAGGAAAGAAAGAGGCACGAAGGACCACATTGCAAACATAAGATGGCTAATGAAGCACACCAGGGAATTCCAAAAGAAAATCAGCATGTGCTTTATAGACTTTAGCAAAACCTTTGATTGCATACATCATGAAAGGCTATGGAATTCCCTTAAAGACATGGGAGTGCCAAAACATCTGATAATTCTGTTGAAGAATCTGTATTCAGGACAAGAGGCTACTGTGAGAACAGAACATGGAGAAACAGAATGGTTCCCAATTGGCAAAGGGGTCAGACAAGGCTGTATCCTTTCACCCTATCTGTTCAACTTGAATGTAGAACATATTATAAGAAAAGCAAGCTTGGACACAGGAGGAGGAGTGAAAATAGTAGGAAGGAGTATCAACATTCTAAAATATGCAGATGACACCATAGTACTAGCAGAAAACCTCATAGTCCTGGAACACCTGCTAAGGAAGATCAAAGAAGCAAGTGCAATGGCTTAATGTTGAACATAAAGAAAACCAAAATAATGAACACTGAGGATCTTCACAAGTTCAACCTAGACAATCAAGCTGGAAACCTCCCTGGAAGCCAAGATAACCAAACTGAGGCTGTCATAGTTCAGACATCTCATGAGCAGGAAGGACTCACTGGAAAAGACAATAATGCTGGGAAAGGTTGAGGGAAGTAAGAAGAGAAGAAGGCCACATGCTAGATGGGTGGACTCTACTAAGGTCAAGGGTATGGAGTTTCAGGAACAAAGCAGAGCAGCGGAGGACAGAGGATCTTGGAGATGTCTCATCCATAGGGTCGCCATGAGTCAACAACAAACAACAGCTGTTTATGGAAAATCTTTGGAGAATCCAGCACATCTATCATTTCCAATGTTCTGCCTATAGTCGGCAATCAAAGCTACATCCATGTAAGACTTTAATGCTTTACACATTCTGATGTGGCGTCTTTTGGGATCATGGGGTTGCTGAGAGAGCATGGTCATACCTGATGACCCAGGTTCACATCCTATCTTGCTTGAATTCTTTCAACTATGGCAGCAGCCAAAACAGGAACTGGCAGACATGCAGCTCTAACGCCCATTGTTTCCCAGTATGTAAGATAAATAGCCACCGAGCACAGCATATCAGGCTGGTCTCAAAGTCTGCTTGGGGCTGACTTTTAACATAGCTGAATTATATATGCTTAGCAAAAAATACAGAAAAGAAATCCAAGTGCACACTTTTATTGAAGTAAATTTTCTATTATCCATACAAGTCTTTTTAAAGAAAGCCTTATACAGTATATGCTTCTATCCAACTGTATTTGTGTCAACATACACCACATACACACACACTTTCTGTTCACACAGTGCCTTCACAATGTCACACACATACATCTAGGATGTGTTTAATAGGGGACTGGATAAAGACACAAAGCATGGGGCTACCAATGCCAACTAATCATGGTGGCTCTATGCCAGAAATACTATGCTTCTGTATACCAGTTGCTAGCAGACAAGAGGGACCATGGGTGGAACAGTCTGGTCCAAAGCTGGACCAGAGAGTTGTTTGGTCTGGGGCTGTTTTACCCTATGCAATTACAGGCCCATATTCTACTTTAACTGTCATGGAAATATCTTATGGAATCTTTGAATTTGTAGTCTTTTGAGATACTAGAGCTTGCTGACTGATCAATGTAAATGCTACTCTCTAATCTGCAACTTCAAGGATTTCACATGATGTTGCCATGGCAATTAAAGCAGAATATAGTGCTATAATTGTGTACTGTGAAAAGGCTCCTTTTTATGTCATTCACAGAAAAACACATACCTCCTTCTTTGGGCTGTGATCAAACCACAGTGACAGAGGAAAGATCTGAGAGGACAGCACCACCACCTCAGATGTTTTTCTTAGGATTCAAAGGTGCCAATCTGGGTTCTGGAGCTGAGAAATGGAGGCATGAGATTTCACTTCCTGGAGACCTATGGAACCATATTTTCTTAGAACAATAATGTCTTACAGACCCATTGTGATCCCCCTCTCAGAAAAATGAGGCTGCTTGTCTCCCAGACTTTTTTTGTGCATAATGGTGGAACAGTAGTGTATATACTGCACCAACACTGAATCTTCCAAAAAGAACCAGCCAAAAAAGGATCAGAAAAATCCTCTTCTTTTTGGCAGCCCAGTTCAGTACCGTGGCAGCAGCCCAAATTGGGGCTGACATGTGTGGTCATTGCAGCCCGGCACAAACGGTGCTGTAGCGCTCAAGTTGTGGTCCATTTGACCCACCTGTTTTGGGCCCTAGTGGTCTGAAAGGAGTCACAGGACTCTCTGGTGATATACTGAAACAATCTAGCATGGTTATGCCTTTGAAAATGTTATACAGTATGCCCTCCATATCCACAGATTTTGTATCCATGGATTGAACCATCCATGGCCTGAAAATATATTTTTTCAAAACCCCAAAAAGCAAATCTTGATTTTGCCATTTTATAAAAGGGACACCATATTACTATACCATTGTACTTAATGAGACTTGAGAATTCACAGACTTTGGAATTCACAAGGGCTCTGGAACCAAACCCCAGTGGATACCAAGGGTTCACTATATATGCATATGTAAACCAGAATGACTGCCTCACCATATACTATCTAATGGCCCTGGACATGTGTGAATAAAAATAAAAATAATAAAAAATAATAAATTATAATAGTACTGTAATTGTGTAATTTTTTTTAAAAAAGCTGGGCATGTCACCTTCCACACAAACCCTCAGTCTTGGAAGCCAGGCTGTGAGAACATATGGATAAAAATTAAGGGGAGGAGAAAAAACAGGGATGTCATTGCACAGCGGGGGGTGGGGGGGGTCTACTACAGACCTCCAAACCAGACTGAGGACTTGGATGATGCCAGTCAGAAAAGAGAAGTGTAGTAGTAATGAAAGATGTCAGCTATCTTGATATTTGTTGAAAGTCTTCTCTGAAAAGGAGAACAGTGTTCAACTTGGGGAAAATGGAGCAGATAATGCTGCAGGGAGAATGCAGCACAGAAGAGGTAGCTCAGGAATATGTGGCTACTTTAAATAAATTCAAGTCTCCAGGGCCAGATGAACTACATCCAATAATATTTAAAGAACTAGAAGATGTAATCTCAGAACTACAGGCAATAATCTTTGAAAATCCTTGGGGAACAGTAGAGGTACCAGCAGAATGGAAGAGAGACATCTATCAGGAGTGCTTTGTGTATTCTTGTATGGCAGTAGGTTGGACTGGATGGCCCTTGGGGATCTCTTCCAGCTCTGTGATGCTATGATTCATCCATCTGTTTTCCATTCCATTCTGCTCACTCTCACAGTGGTTCCTCTCACTGATTTTCCAGAGATGGATCCTTTTATAGGATCCTTCAGCAGTTCTGCAATGTAGAATGGTTGCTGTGTTTTACAGCTGTCCGGCCCTCTCATCATCCAGTATATTCAACGATGTAAAATGTTAGTCCTACAACCCACTGCTCAAACTTATACCTGGAGCTATACTTGTAACAGCCACATAATTCATTTCTCACTAGCATGTTCTGTACGTCTGTACAGTCCAAAGTCATTTCTAAGAAATACAGTTTCCGCTCCGCAAAATACCAAGTGTGGGTTTAGCAGGGATTAATTATTTGGCTCTTACTAGATCTGAGCTTCCCAATATTGTGCTGGCAGTGCTCATTACAAGCATCCTTTGTAATCTGGGGAGTTTAATCAGACTTTGTAACAGAGAACCTCTGAAGGAAAGGCTTAACACACAATGCCATCTGTAAAGGTGGAGAGTGAATGCTCCACTGATAGCCAATTTAGTTGATTTACAAAAGGAGACCATTGCAATTTCACTTATTAGTAAAGAACAGCTCTGAAAGGTTCCCAGAGCCATCTCTCAGCACTGCTCAGGTTCATCAATTCCAGCCACCAGCAGAGGCTATATCTCTTCCTCTTTGTTCCCTGTTCATCTCAAAAGACAAACAGCATATGCTGTAAGAAAAATAATATACCAAGGATCATATTTGCCTCCTTTCTAACTGGGCAGGGAAGTGGAAAGACAAAACCCCAGATTTGTCTCTTATAATAAATTATACGTCTGTACTTCTTGACCCTGCAGCCAAGTCCTCCATCTGCAAACAGTTTAAAATTCTGTTAGGAACTGCATCAGAAGAGAAACAGTAAATGTAGATAATGCTGGGAGCAAAAGATCAAATGAGGGCAAAAGAACAGGGAACAGGAAATTTATAGGGAGGGACAGGAAGTCCTGCAAGCCATAAAACCACAACTTACAAAAAGCCCTGCCCATCCTCCAAGTACCTAGTATCTGAGCCTCTTTCCAGTTTTCTTCTACAGCAGTTTCCACCACGTGGTGCCTTTCAGATGTGTTGCACAACAACTTCCATGATCCCTACCCAGCCTGGCTAACTAGGAGTTGCTGTCCAACACCTCTGAAGGATACTAGGTTGAGGAAGCTGGACCAATACATTTCTAAACGATTGTCCTGCAATGTCCAGTGTTAACACACACACACACACATATTTTGCTTCTTTTGCATTTTATTAAAAGCCATTTTTTAAGAAAAGCCAACATTTAAGTTTGTACAGATTAGCTATGAAACAAGGGAGATGAGATGACTGTTGAAGTACAGTGTGCCCTTGCTATCTGCAAGGGATCAATTCCAGACACCCCCTGCAGGACTCTCCACAAAAAATACGGGACCTTAAGTCCCATTCTTTTCAATGCATGTGCGTCCACCCATTGAAAAAGCTGGGGCTTGCTGTCTGCAGAAGCTCAAACTGCAGGTGGCAAGCCCGCTGTTGGTGTGGGCGCACTGAACAAGCATCCAGGAATCCACTCCCTATCGCTTCAGGGATGGAGTCCTCACTCTGGGGGCAGACATGATGCTTAGTGGTAGATGCCTCCTCTCTTAAGCCCTCACTTGTTTGGTGGCTTGGAGAAGTCAATAAACAGCAGAAAGCCTCCACATGATTTACCCCCACATCTGTGCAAGAATCACTGCCTCTTTTCATATATCCTCTGCACTTACACTGAGGTGTTCATAAGAGAAGGGATAGTAAGAGTTCTTTCTCACTTGTTTCTTTCCTGAAACAAGATAGAAATTCACTATATCCCCCAAGCCATCTGTTCATGACAGAAGATGTTGAAGAAGAGAGGAGGTGGGTGCCAAGCTGTCTAGTAGGAGGGCCAGCACCTGTAAAGCCCATCAAAATATCAACTTTGCAGTTCAAGCCCATTGCTTGAACTGCAGTTCAAGCCCATTGCCCGTCCATTATTGTGACCATATCAGGACATAGTACAGTGGGCCCTTGTTATCTGCTGAGTTTTGGTTCCAGAACTCCCCCATGGATAACAAGATCTGTGAATGCTCAAGTCCTATCAAATACAATGGCATAGCAAAATGGTATCCTTTATATAAAATAGAAATGGTGTCCCTTATATAAAATGGAAAATGAAAGTTTGCTATTTGGAATGCATAGGGTTTTTTAAAATATATATATTTTTTCAAGCTGTGGATGCTTGAATCAGTGGATTAAAAAAGAAGGGCCAATGTAGTTGAAACACACTGGGTAACCTTGGCCAAGTCACACTCTCTCAGCCTCAGGGGAATGCAACAGCAGACATCCTATGAATAAATCTTAACAAGAAAACCCCATGATAGTGTCACCATAAGTCAGAAACAACTTGAAGGCACACAACAACAAGGCACTGCAGCATTCCTCTCCCCTGAGAGAAATTCCACAATTTAAAGCAATTTAAAGTCAAGGCTATGCATGCGCTATTTGGTACTGGTTTCAATTACATTACTGCACTGAAATATTTGTTTGTTTATTTATTTATTTATGGGATTTATATCCCACTTTTCTCCTAAACAGGGATTTATGAAAGACTCTGAAGTCTTTAACTTGTTAACATTCAGTAAATGTATTGCGCACACACCCAGGTACATATAATGTATTCTGTTTCCACTAGACATGGAGCAGGACAAGGAGCTGCTTGGATGTAAAAACTTATAAAAAGCATCAAGAAGCCCAGATCTTGCCCAGATCTTGCTTCTTCTTCCTGTCTACTTATGGCAAAAACACAGTTCTCTGAAGTTTCAAGTCTGTTTCGTGTGCTAACTACATACAATGTGCTTGGATTTTTATCTAATCAATCTCCTTCTGTGTCTCTGGCATTTTATTATTCTTTTAACACTTTCAAGAAATATCTATTTCTCTTGCTATGGGATTAGTTGTTCTCTTGGTCCAAGCTAATATGAAATGGTATCTCCTGGCACTATATAAAATATAGTCATCCCTTTATGAGTGAGAAAGAAGAGAGATAGACAGTTCTGTTGGGGTCTGTTTTGCAAAAACCACTAAGGAAGCAATGACAAGGAAGGAAACTGGATGTATGACATTTAAAAAAACACTGGAAAAATAGTTCTAACTTGATATTAGATTGCAGAATTAAGCATCCTGACAATCTTCACTTCTTTGTTTTATAAAATACAAACGAGAATTCTTCATGGTGGTGAATATATATTTCAACATGTATGGATAACAGTATCTGAGACAAAGGAATCATGGTAGAATTGACAGTAGTGAAAGCTATAGCTTAAATCAGAATACTTTATGCAAAGAAGACCAGGGTAAACTTAACTTTCTTGCTTGTGGTCTTGCTTAATATCCCTGCAGGTTTTCAGAGAGTAAACAAACAGATGAACAAAAAACTAGTATCTCTTCCCTATGGAGACATAATCAGGCATGTGGACTGAATGACCAATGGTTTGGATTACATTGATGGGCAGCAAAAATGCTCTATATTGTTACAAACCAATACCTTTTTACAGATATGCCAACTTGTGAGAAGAGTGGACCTAGTTTTCTTTGAGCGCCCCATTCTCTGTCTCCCAGCAGCACCTAACTACTGCATCAATAATACATTAGTCCTGAAATGAATGCCTTCCTGAATATGTCAAGCCACTCTGTCCTCCTGACAGGGAAGCTGAGCCTGTGGCTATCAATCTTTCATTCTCTGGATGTAATCTTTATGTTGGGGTGACTTCCAAGTAGCTGTTTTCAGTTCCCATTCACAGGGTTTGAGGAAACAGACACTACATTCGTTATTATTGCTCAAAGGTCGTAGTCTTACAAGTTTCCCAAGTTAGGCCATCTTGACCTCATAGCTCCCATAGATGTCTCTCACATGCTCTTATTTTGATTCTGTTTCTACATCGGTCTCTTGCTCTTCTGGGTTTTTCCATTTTTTGTACTGTCATCTCTCCTCTACTATACAGCCCAAAGCAACCAGAGAAGCATCAGACCAGAATACAGTGGTCCCCCGGGTTACGAAGGTAATCCGTTCTGGATTACCTTTCTTAACCTGGAAGTTTTCGTTTCCCGGGGAACCCCATTAGGAGATGGACCACGCAGCCGATTTAAAGGGGCAGCGCGGTTTTTCTCCTTCGTATCCCGGGGGATATTTTTTGGTCGTGCCGGTTTCGGGTCCCGGGGATTTCGTTCCCCGGGGGATTCATAAACCGGGGGACCACTGTATAGACCTTTGGTAGAGATATGACAGCCTTGAAAAATTAAGGGAGGGAGAACCGCTTCTCACATCCTTCCCTGTCCTCCACTGGACAAGTTTTGAATTTCCCAGTGGGGGGAAAAATGGAAACTTGGATAACACCGGAGTGGGGGGGGGGGTGTTTCAATGAAATTTTTCACTTTTTGAATAAATGCAATGTTTTCTAACACAGAGGGGTTTTTTGTTCATTCAAAATGCCACAAACATGACAATAAGATAATTTGTATACAAGACAATCCACAGAATTAGAGAATGATAATTCCTGTGCAAGCACTAAGATCCAAGATGCATTTCTGCACCAAGTGAGTACTGCCATCTTCATGGATGGTTCATAAAGGAGTCATTCATTATTTGTGGTGGGAATATACCACTGAAGTATTCAGTACTTTTAACTGCAAATTAAATGTTATATGCAGATACATTGCTAGATAAATCCTTATCAGTGACTACCTGAGGCTGTGGTTCCAACCCGATTCAGTCCCCAGGCTGACACGGTGATGAGTGTGTGTTCACATGCCTGCCCACTGCAGTGACATGGAGCAAACATGATCATGTCCACTTTGAGGCCCACACCACAGCCTGTAAGGGCAGAAATGAGAACCCTTCCAGAATCACAGGCCATGACTGGGACCTTCAGAGAAAATGTTGATGCAGGGACAAGTAAGGGGCATGCAGGGCCAGACAGTCTGTTGGCTGTCACGACAAAGCTTCTGAAAAACTGTACCACAAACAGCTGGCCTTTTTAATAGACTGAATTAAGGGCCTTTTGAGTCAAGATTGGTCTAGATCCACCAGATCTATGTGTGACTTGCCCAACCCCTGCCTAAGGCTATTGGCCACTGTTGTCCAGACAGGATGATGCCAGGTCAGGAAGAACAGGGCCTTTTGGCCTGTTTGTATAGCCTCTTAGATATCTCTGTTCAAAAAACCCAGAGTGCAGCAGTTCGAAGCTCTGCTTTTAGTACAAGTCATATTCATAATTTTGCGTCAACAAAACAAAGCCTTTAATTTAAAAAAAATAACAATATATACATCAAATATATTCCAATTTCCACCCTACATTTCCAAACCATCCCCCCTCCCCCGAATCCAACAGAACAGAGATGCCACTTTGGGTCTCATATGGGAGAAAAGGAGGGTATTAAATACATAAATCTCTGATCTTTGCCAGTATGAAATATAGTGCAATGTGCTAATCAGTGAAGTCCCCAAACAGTTTCCTCCATACAAAAACATAACTAGGAGCTGGGTTAAATATACATAGTGGTTGAGCCATCCATTATGCTCCCTAAGCAGAGGATTTTGATAACTAACATGGTGTGTGAGCTACTCTAAACCATGGCTGTGAGACGCAGGAGCAGATCTGTTACATGGATGCCACCATGCCACGACCAGTTTTTGCAAGGAGCATCTACACAATATAAATTATGTCTGTACTTAACAGCTGTAAGCCATTAGTCTCCATATGCGAAACATAATATTTAGGCCAATTGAAAACATTAGGTAAAATCAGTATCTTAAAAATTTGTTTCCTTTTGGTTCTATCAGGGAAACCAGTGAGGAAAGGTCACTAACCTCACAATTGTGGCCACAAAGGGGTAAGAACTGGCAAGAAAGAGCTAACAGTACCCAAGTGGAGTAGACATTGAAGTTGAACAACTGCATGCTCTTGGAGCCAATTTTTCTTTGAAGATGTATGACCTCCAAGTGTAAGCCAGCCAAAAAAACAAACATGCAACTATCTAGCATTAATTCAAAGGACTGACACCCAATTCTTTTTCTGCAATTTATCATGTCTCTGTATCACTTCTAAACCTGTTTCTGCTTTGGTGAGTGTGGAAGGAAGGATGCTTCAGGTTCATTTAATTTAGACTTCACAAGGCTTCAAAACATTTAATAGGAAGACACTAGAATGCCAATGCTCCAGTGCATTTCAAACATAGCATTTAAATCCGGCTACACTTTAAAGTAGTTTTAATTAATTCATCACACATGTCTTAGATGCATTTTACTCACTTCATTTTTAAAAAATTGCTTGTATGATCACCAAGGCAATCAGAACAGCTATCACTACCTTCAGGTATCTTCTGGTAAGAAATCAGAGGAGTTACTTACAAGAGAGACCCTTCTAATCTGAAACCCAGTACGAATGGTACAGCTCCACAAGCAGTCAAGAGAACCATACCACTGTATATATTACTCTCTGAACTCCAGACCTGTAAAACAATCTCATTGCTGCTAGTCATTCACACACCCTAGATTACCAAGAGCCAAGCAATGACTGGGTAAAGTTGGATCAAGTGTCACGCACCCAAGGCCCCAGGGATGAGCCAAACAGGCATCTTATTACATTAAAAGGCTCTTAGGTACATTCTTTCCAAGGGGTTCCCTCTGTTCTGTTCACTTGAAATGCTCAGCTTCATGGGGCCTTAATTATTCAAACATCCATAAAATTACAGCTCTGTATCAAGTGAAACTCTTTTCTTTAGGCTGGAGCTTCTGTCCACTTTCTGAACACGTCAGGCTTTAATATTCTCAGTGGATAAAGAAATACATGTCACAATGGGGGCTTCAAATATGGTAAATAGCTGATAAGACTATTCAAAATCTGCCTGTCTTGTTATGGCACAGTATGTGCCTGTGTCTTTTCAATTCCAGTTCACCTAATCATAGTTTGTTATAGTTTCTAGAGTGTCAATAAAGTTTCCTTCATTGTGCAGATGTTAATGATGCTACCAATACACATGCAGTTCAGGAAACCTCTCTGAACACACTGGAACTTCAAAGTAGGCATGCAGTATATTGAAATGAACAGAGAATCCCAGACAAAATGATGAATTTCATACAACGTTATGTGACAGCAAGCATCCATTTGCCAGCATTTATAAACAGGATAGGGAATATGTCCTGGCTTCCTGACATGCAAAATTGACATGATTTTACAAACACACACTTATCATCATGCACAACATGAAGCTTTTCTTTATGCAAACATAAACACTACTTTGTTTAAGAAAGCATTTCCCAATGCAGTCTGATATTTTATCTTGGATTAAGGTTACATTGTTTGTCTATAGTTCTACAGTTTTATATCTTTTAGCAGAACAAGTTGCTTTTTTACTATATCTTATATTTTAAGATTTTAGATTGTGCACCTATGTAGGTTTTTTTGATCTTTTGTTCTTTTGATAACTCTGTAAAGTGCCATGTAACACTTACTGTGCTATATTAATAAAGGCTAATAATAATAATAATAATAATAATAGTGTCTGTAGATATGAACAGCTGATAGAGACTCCTGATATACAGTTGACCATAAACTTAACCCAGAATTAATCAATTTCTTTCTCAGATCAATGACATCTACCACTTACAAGAACACATTTGTGTAAGAAAAATAAACAAACCTGTACCAGATTAAGAGATCATTTTTGATGTTAAAATTAAGTATGGTAAGTAATAAACAAGCAAATGTCACATAAGTAACTGTATCTTGCTTCCAAATATTGTCATTGCACCTAAAACATGCAGTGCTCCTAATGCATTATCCACATGTCTGGCAAATCTAAAACACTTCATCAGACAGGGTTTCACTACATACTCCTGGCAAAAGTTATTTGTCAAGGACAATAGTAAATCTCATAGGAGGAGACACTAAAGTTTGGTAAAAATGAAGGAAGCTGGAAAAGAGGGAGACAGCATTACAAATGGATTAATTCAATCAAGGAAGCCATGCCCAGAGCTTGCAAGACCTGAACAAGGCTCTTGACAACAGGATGTCTTGGAGGCCTCTTATGCATGTGTGTGCACGTGTGGCTTATAATAATAATAATTATAAAATTTGTTTATATCCTGCCCCATCTGCACTCAGGCAATTGGGGCAGCTTCAGGTCGCCTGTTGACTTACAGTGACTTCATGAATTCCATTGTGTTTTCTTAGGCAAAGATCACTCAGAGGTGGTTTTGCCAGTTCCTTCCTCTGAAATATAGCCTACAGCACCTGATATCCACTAACGGTCTCCCATCCAAGAACTCCTTTTCTTCTCCTTTTTCTCCCAGCACAGTGCACAAGGAACATGCATATAATGTCTTACACCATTCAACTACCATTTCAAAATTTCTTATGCAACCATTTGTTGAAGTTCTGGGCTGTTGAATGCTGACAAACTATGAGAAGCTGCTTGCCACACAGACAAGTCGCCACACACTTTTTAGATTTAAAGTGGAACAAATCCATTGGCCATAAAAAAATAAATCAAATATTTGTATTGGTGGAGCAATCTAAATTCACTTTGGGTTACTTTCAACTGTGCAAATCAAAGTCTGTTTCATGTAAGTAAAATGCCATTCCTTCCCATTTCATATTAGTGTAACATTACTGAAACAACCTGAAGTTGTACCACCACCACCACCACCACCACAACAATGGGACATGGCACAACATTCCTCACTGTACAGAGAACTGACAGTCATTTTGTTGTTACAATGTCCCTAGGTGAAATGACACATCACCCCCAATGGCATTTGTACTTCCACTATATGCATGGCAACAGATGAACACAAAGTAAGACACATTCTTAGGACCACCTTGTACAAATTTATTATGACATGACAAAATACCATGTTCTGATCCACATGGCAGTCCAGGTAGTGTAGATCAGGTGAGTTTGTAAAACAATTTAGATACTTGAATATCCCTACAAGATAGACCTGTATTGTAAATGTACTATTGCTTATACCACATGTACTTCAAAATCATGGCATGTAGGTGATGTCTTAAGATTTCCAGGTATTATTTCCTCATTTATTTCATTCAAAAGGATTAAAAAGCACTTCTGTGAGATGGAATTCCCATTGGACACATTCACAAATGAAGCCTTGCAGATTATCTCAATCCTGTGGTAAGAGCTGTTTTCTTATATGTGCTATGCCATCTGGCTAGTATGCCAATCCATTATGCTCATTTCCTCTACCTAATATGCAATGAGGCTGTAATGTAAAACAAATAAAGCACTTTATTTGTCTGTGGAAAGAAGATACTGCAAGAATAAAGACTAGAGAAAAGCAAAGTGATATACCAGATGAATAATAACAAAATCTGTCACATTGAGAGCCAACTTTTTTTCTTTTTCACAAAGGACTTACAAGAGAGAATCTTCTATAGTTCTGAACTGAGAAATATATACAGAACATATATACACATACAGGGGTATGTGTCAAAATCACAAGACTCTAAATCAAGGGAATCTTTAGTTCTCTAAATGTTTTTGATAACCAAGCCCCAAATCTTCAAAATTGGCCATGCTGACTGGAGGTTATGGGAACAAGTGTCTGGAGGGCCACAGGATCCTCAAAACTGCTTTCCTATGGATACAGAGTTCTGCTTTGGGTTTCCAGCCTCCCATCACTACACACTGAAGGAAATTACTGTGACATGTAAACATTTTGTACACAGACTGTGCCACTTGCAAAGAATCAGCTACAAAAGACAAACAGAGGGAGTACATAGCCAGGCATTTTCACATAAAAGTGTGTGGTGTAAACCATGGGTTATAAATCTTATACTTTACCTTACTGCAAATAAAGTATGCATATTGGAGCATTGGGTGAACAGGTCCTCATGCGCAAGCCAAGTTCCATGAAGTATTTATCAAATCTATGATTTAGTCCTGTGCCCCACTGTGAAATAACCTTTAACATAACCTTCTTTGCTCACTGATAGACTTCAGAAAGCCATCACAAGAACTTGTGGTGGCATTATAGCAGGAAAACTATAACATTTTCCCAAAGCATTCACAAACAGGATCCTAGATTTCAGTGGGATCACACTCATGGGTGCTGTTGTGGATGAGCTGTACTATATGAGTAATTCATCTTCACATCTTGTTTCCATAGGGAGAAACTCACATGCTCCCTATTAATAAATTGTTCTTCCCAGGAGCAGGTCATTATGCTGCACTAATTCCTAGGAGAAGGGGCGAAGATGTGGAACCCTCAGCAAAGGCAGAAAGCAGCATGCTCAGCGTGTCTAAGCTAAGAGTGGGCAAAGGGCAACCCTGAGGCCGCAAGCAACCTCCAAAGATGCTATGGGGGAACCTAAAACCTAAAAACCTTTCTGTCAAATATATGGTGAATTGCCTCTCCTGGAGGCCTCCATGAGCAATGAATCACATTCTGAACAGGTGGCAAGCCTCCCTGCACTATTTGGTTGTTTTGGTTGTATACTTTGGTTAAATCCATTTTTGCAAGTTCATATGGCCCTTAGAGGGTCCCAAAGGCAGACACCCAGCCACCTGACATGACCCAAAACCTCACTTGTTTGTTGTTGTAATATGGTTAACAATATATGGAGGGCTGGGTTGCACTAGCTTACTCTGCCTTCACAACCCTCCAAGTGCCATCCATCCCATTTTCTACAATGGGATCAGATTTGTAGAGGGCAGCTTATTTGGTGCTCACAAATTCACTTATGTGGAATCATGTATGCGATCAGGATTCCACACTGGGAAAGTAGTCTATGTGAAGAGCAAGCAGGCACTCTCAGGATGAAGGGCATTCTCAGAAATTAATTCAGAAAGGGTGAACATGTGCAGGTTGAGTCTCTCTTATCCAGAATTCCAAACTCTAAAATATTCCAAAAGCCTATTCCATGGGTGGCTGAAATAGTGACACCTTTGCTTTCTGATGGTTCAGTATACAGTTGGACCTCCATATTCGCAGGCGATCTGTTCTGGAACCACCACCCCACCCCCATGGATACAAAAATCCATGCATGCTGAAGTCCATTAAAAGTAATGGCAACACAGTGTGTGGAAACCCACTAGCACAGTAGCATGCACATGCTGCCATTGAACAAAACAACAGTTTGCTATCTGCAGATGGTTAAATCCACGTCTGCCAATAAGATGGTTGGACTGTACACAAACTTTATTTCATGCACAAAGTTATTAATAATATTATGTATAAAATTACCATCAGGCTATGTGTATATGAAACATAAATGAATTTCATGTTTAGACTTGAATCCCATCTCCAAGGAATCTCATTATGTACGTATATGCTAAAACAGGTATTCCAAAATCCAAAACACTTCTGGTCCCAAGCACTTTGGATAAGGGAGACTCAACCTGTAGCACTGGAAATATTGCCAAGCAAACTACTGTTCCCATTATGCATGATCCACAGCTATGCTGGCTAACACTGATGGGACATGAAGTCTAATATCAGGAGGGCCAGACTTTCTCCAGTCCTATGGCTTAATCCTTTTTTTTTAATTCCATACAAGACAACAACAACAACAACAATAATAATAATAATGTTAATAATGTAAGCTAATTTGCCACCAACAATCTGGGTACTCATTTTAGCGACCTCGGAAGGATGCAAGCCTGAGTCAAGCTTGAGCCCTTTTGCTGGTCTTGAACTCACAACCTTATGGTTTTGAGTGAGTGGCTGCAATACAGGCATTTAACAACTGTGCCACCAGGGCACAGTTAAGCTTAGTTCCCACAGAAGCAGGCAAGACATTCAGTGTCACAGAATACCCTATCTGCACATACTGTACATGAGCTCAGGATTTCTAAACTCCAGTGTTCAGCATGGTACACCTGACTACATTTTTTTTGCATAGTATTGACCAGGATCATATTTATGGCTTTGAACCAAAATGCTGTACTGTGTTACTGACTATGGGAGCACAACCTTCAAAAAAGACATTAAAAAACCAGCTTTGTCTGGAATCAAAGCAAGCCACTTCCTACATTTAGAGAGCAGCTAGTATTTAAGAAGATATTCACTCAAACATGCTGGTTTGCATGTAATGGTAACCCATGGGCTACTACTACAAGTACAACCTGGAAAGAACCCGGGGAAGCCTCTAGCTGGCATATTGCCCCTCCCAACAACCAAGGTGTAGAAGTTACTGTACATTATGAACTTGGTTTGTCCAACTAATCAGAATTTATTTTTTGTTTTTATCCATGATTATGGCCTTAATTCAACGACTAGTCCCATCTAGAGCATTTCCACTGAACCAATGAGAATGTGTAAGTCAATGGTATCCCAGTCTGATCTTTCAGTACCATTTTTGGAATAGTAGAGCCCTTCTGGTCAGAGTCAGAGGTAGGTGCCCTCAGACAGAGAAAAGGCTAAATCAGTTACGGTGGGTCCTTGTTATCCGCTGTGGTTTGGTTCCAGGACCCTACATGAATATCAAAATCTGTGGATCTGCCAAGTGCCATTATACACAATGGTGTAGTACAATGGAAGTTTGCTTTTTGAAATTGCAATGCGCCAAGGCTGCCATTGCTCCTAAGGCTGGCCATGACTTAATAACACTGAAGGCTCCCAGCCTCAGCTTCTCAGCAGTTAAAAATTATTCTTGGATGGGCCCCTCCCAAGAAGACCTTGGTAGTACCTGCACACACCGTTAGAGGAAGAGTTTGAGTTAGCTGCTTTTGGCCATGCTTTTAGGACTAAATAGTTGTTTCTCATTCTGATCTTGACATGCCTTGCCCAACAGAAGAGGAGAGTGTCTGGGCTTCACCTGTCTGATTGTGTGGCTACGGAGTCTTCTCCCTTGCATGCTAGCAAGGCAAGTTTGTTCCTTGTCTGAGGAGTCTTCAAAGGGAACATGAGAGAGTAAGTTTCACTAATTCAATGTGTCTACTTTAATTAGGACTTGCAATTGAATTTAGATGCTCTTTGTTTAGTTGGTGAGGGATTCTCTTCCTTAACTCAAGAATGTAGTTCACTGGAATTGCCTTCAGCTAGTCACTATTTCTCAGCCTAGCACAGTCACAAAGATCTCTGTTGCATGGGAAACATGCAACCTGGCAAACTACCATCAGCCTTAAAGGGCAAGATGAATACCTATACCAGCTAAAGAAAAAAAGTGGTTCAAAAGAGGTGGGGTACTAATCCCTGTTAATGAACTTGAGAATCCTCCAGGTAATTTAAACCTGGGACAAAAGGCACAGTTTGGCAAAATTCCCACACGCATGGGATGGGAGAAGAAAACCACCCCACTGATATAACTGTGCAGATCTTGCAAACAGAAGGTGCATTAAGAGCTGTCTGAATTCAATTATTTTAGAGGCTGCCCTCCAGCAAGGAATGATGACTTTAATTAATTCAAGGCTAGAACCAGATAGTTATGTTTGGTTCATTTAACCAGAATAAAATCAGTGCCATTGTGTGGATCTTTTTCCTAAGCACATAAGAAGTAAGGTGGGACAATTCAGTTATCAGAAACAAACAAATGCCTAGTACCATTTTGGTACAGCACTTGCATTTCTACTGTTCAAAGCAGCGGTTCTTCATAGAGGAGAGAAACACTTTGCAGTATTACAGTTTACTAGGTAAACCCATGATTTTCATTAATTACCAGTTGCAAAGCAAAACCACACATAACTGTGGAAAGGAGAAGTTAACAATCTGGTATAATGCCCAATCAGTGTTTAGAAAGGTTACTTTGGAGTCTATAAGTGGCCATGCTGTTCAGAGGATTCTGGAGGATGTAGTCCCCAAAAACAACTTTTCTCAATTCTATGTCCAATTAGCCATCACTAGGGATACAGAATGAAAAAGAAGAAGAATCGGGTAGAAAAGAGTAAAAGTTCCTTCAAGACATTTCATTTAGAACCAAAGAAACCTATGAGGTACAGGTGCAGGACAGAAAAAGAGCTTTGTAGCAGAACACTGAAAAGCAACATGATGAAGAACATCTGGAAAATTAATCTGTGAAAATGACAAATACACCTATTCACACAGAGACTGTTAAATTTCTAGCACTTGAGATGCAAACCTAAACAGGAAGCTTTTTCTCAACAATGCATAGAGCATCAAACTATGAATCCACAATCCATTTTGGTTTCCTTGCTTCAGATCCATTCATCTATCTTGAGCTTAGGAATGTTGGACTCTGCATAGGACCAGGCTGTTAGCAAACAAGCAGCTTTGCCTACCTCCCACACAGGACCTATCTGAAATAGAACAACACAAATGGAAAACATGCTTTCTAGAAAAATAGCTTTGACTTTAAAGAGAGCCAGCATGGTGTACTGGTTTGAGAATGGGACTCTGACTTTGGAGACCAGGGTTTGAATCCCAGCTTCGCCATATAAACTCACTTGGGTGACTTTAGAGAAATCACACTCTCTCAGGCTAAAAGAAGGACAATGGCAAACCCCCTCTGATGAAACTTACCAAGAAAACCCCATGATAGGTTCACTTTAGGGTTGCCATAAGTTGGAAACGACTTGAAGGCACACAACAACAGCAGCAGCTTCCATTTTAGTTGCAGCAAAGAAATTACTAATGGCTAACACAGCTTGCCTGAAATCACATATGGGCGCTTAGCTCTGATGTGCAACAGCCAAGCCCCAGGAGGGGTGCCTGCTCTGTTGTCAGTTACCAATGGGAAAGGGAAGGAGGGGAAGTAGTTGGTCATAGGAGAGGGAGAAATGAGGGTGTGCTCTCATTTTCCTTCCCTTAGAAGCTCAGAGCAGCTTCAGGGGCTGAATTGCCACCCCTCTACCTTTCCTTCCCACTGGTAAGAAAGAGCATCAGTAACCCCTCTTGGGGCTTAACAGGTGCTGAGCAGTAGGTTTCCATTTTAGTGCATGTAAACACAGTACTATCAGGATGCTGACCATAGTATGATGCAACCTTACTATGGGGGAAACACTGTCACCGGGGTTTGTGTGTGTGTGTGTGTACAACTGCCAGACTCTTCCTCCCAGTGGCTATGCTAAATGGTAGATTCTGGATGTTGCAGTCTAAAATAATATCTTTTCCTAAGTCTGGTGAGAGCTATTGCTAAAAAGACGTGGTGACAATCAAGTTGAGTTCCCCTATCCAGGTTGAAAGCAAATCCACCTCAACTTCCATTAGTTCTTAAGCTGCATATTTAACCCATGAAGATATCATCAGAAAGAATTAGGGCTGGGATAGACCAGCAAGAATCAGCCCCCATCTGGGTGGCCGCCCAACTTCCAGGCGGCTTCAGAGCATGCAGCACATAAATGCCATGTTCCCAAGGCGGCCAGATGCCAACTTTACAGGGCTGTCTGTTCCAGCTCTAAGCCTGCAATCTATGCACATTTGGGGTGCAGTTAGCGGACACTGAGGAACAATTCAAACTGGAGTTTAAAGATAAGATTTTCTCCTGCCAGTCTGCTCCAAAATCAAGAGTGCAGGAAACAGAATCTGAAACAGGAAGTTGCTGAGTGAGTTTTGCACATTCCTCCCTCTGTCAGGGTGCATCTACACCATAAGAATAATGTAGTTTAACACCACTTTAACGTCCATGGCTCCATCCTATAGATTGTTTTGTGAGGCACCGACACTCTTTGGCAGAGAGCACTAAAGACCTTGTAAAACTACAAATCCCATATTTCCATAGGATGGTGGTACAGCACTTAAAGTGGTATCAAACTGCATCATTTCTACTGCATAGATGCACCCTCGGTCTACATTTCTACGGTTAACCTTGACATTCACTGTCAAGATGCCAAAACATACTGTAAAATTTTAGCCAAAAAATTGACTCTGAAAACCTGAGTCGATGTATCCATGGGCCAATGTAAGTACTGTACTATACTTTAATTTTCATTTTAAAAAACAGAAACCACCCCCTGGTGAAAGGCAAGAGTGTCATCTGTTCTGGAAGCACTCATACTCTCTTTATATTCTCTCATCCATTAAGCCTTTAGTATGAACACAGTTATGCCTGCTGGAATTTTGCAAGTTTCGTGCACTGTTTTAATTTATTTCATTCTTAGCATCATTTGTTACATACCCCTAGGTTTTACTCTTGACTTATCCACAGGTCATATGAAAATCCCTAATTTTGGCCCTAAAACCTGCCCGCGACTTATACATGAGGTCGGCTTATAGTCCAGTGTATACGGTATGTGTGGTGATCCTAAACTTTAAATGCATTTATCTCAAACCCCCTTTTTTCTTTTAAGTAGATCTTTCCTCTAACCAGGAATGGGGTGGCCCTTAGTGGTCCTACATCCTCCTTTATGTGTCATGGTAACAGCCCATGGAATCCTGGGACTGGTAGTTTATGAAGGGGCTTTGACAATTCTTAGCCAGGGAGCTCCTCTGGTACATTCACAGACTACAAAGCCCAGGATCTCTCAAGATGGAGGGAGCCCTGACATTTAAAGTGGAATCATAATGCTCATATTCCATAATATGAACAGGTTCCAGGTGCCATTAAGTTGTAGCTTCCAGCATTCCTCATTGCTGACTATCCTGGCTAGGGCTGCTGGGAGCTGTTGGTCATTAACATTTAGAGAGCTGTGCAATTCCTGTCCTTCCTCTAAGCAAACATATCCTTTGTAATTAACAACTGCAGTGTTAAGTCTTAATATAAAATGCCTCAGGAGTATGTTTTTAAAGGATGAGGTTGTGATCAAAACAGAGCCAGTACTCCTTGTCTAACAGCATTTTCAGCTTCCCAAAGGGTTTCCTTGATCAGGAAACTGAAACTCTAGAGTTTTCAGGCCAGGATACAACCAGCTTTATTGCCAAGCCAAGGTGGTTGAGCCACTCAGTAACAATGACCATAAATTAGAGGTTTTTGTCAAAAGAGTCTCATCAAGGTGTTCAACAACAGGAAGCATTCAGGAACGTCAAGATCTATTATTCTATGCAAACAACTAACTCCTGAAGACAGCTGGGGGAAACATCCATGCACAATTCACTACAACTGAAATGAAAAGGGAATTGAAGAATTTGCATAATTGAGAATAGAGGGGGAAGCTGGTCCAGGAAGTCTTCATCATCTCCAGGTTCCACACATTAATATTGATTTTGTTGCATAATTTATAACACATTTAAAACCTCAATGGAGATTTCAAGGTAGTTAAAGTATATTGGCAGGAGAGGCGGGGAAAGAAGACTCATATACAGGTTCATATAGTCCATAAGGCAGATTGTTTACAATCACTAAAATCTCAAGTGAACTCTTGTCATGCCGAGTTCCATCAGGGCAACCACTTCTGGGGAAACCTAGCAGCATGCCAGCTTCCTAGGAGACATTTCACGCTATAAGTAATTCCTCATACATCAAAGCAAAGTACCCCAGTATTCAGACAGCTAAAGAAAATGGAAGGATTTGATTTCATCAGCAGGGCCTGTTCACAAAATCCAATGACACTATAGTTATTAACAGACTATTAAACTGCTATTTTAATCCGAATCAATAGTACTGTGTCAGCTTTGGTTAAACAAGCAATAAACTCCAGGTCTTGCAGCTGAACTTTCATAATTCTGCTGTTTGTTTACTTTGAATTATGGGTAATCACTAAGTACCCAATATAGGAGTGATGGACTGACAAGGTGTCAGCAGATGACTTTGACTTTGATCACATAAATAAATCCGCAACCGAAGAATAAAGATAAGACAGATAGGAAAGAACTAGGCTACAGTTAGGGAGACATTTAGTACTTCTATTTCACTGCAGAAATAACGAACATTGTACTAAGTGGCAAGGCAATGCACTGAATGCATTCATCAATGAAGAGTCACCTAAATATGGGAGACCAGCAACTACAGGGGGTCTGCCCTATCTGAAGAGTTTGGTTCCAGGACTCTCCATGAATTGATTGTGAGTTCCTGCATGGCAGGGCCTGGACTAGATGGCCCTTGTGGTCTCTTCCAATTCTATAATACTAATATGAAAAAACGTGGGTATTCAAGTCATTATAAAATGCAGCAGTGTAGTTGATGGGAAGCTCTGGCCACCAGGCACCCATTCCTCAGCTTCTCTCATCTCTGGAGAGCCTACCAGTCATAATAATAATAATATTATAATAATAAATATTTATTTCTAGTCCACCCCTCTGAACAAGCAAGCGGGGCGGATTACAACAAGGATTAAAACAATATCAAGTAAAATATCCCATCCTTTCCCTTACCACCCCCCCCCCTTAAAAAGAGATTAAATCACAATTGAATTAAACAGTCATCTGTTTCCACCTTGTGAATCAACGAGGTAGGATTGGTGGTGTGCCTCCTCATTTGTTTGTAAGGCAGAAGCAGGAAAATGGCAGGCTCCCTGTAGGTTGAAGAGGCTGAAAAATGCACTTCTGGCAGTAGGGACATGTAGCAACCTCCACTACTACCCTGGGACTAGATCTTGGGAGAGGGTTGTTGTTGTTGAATATGTCTGCATTTTCAATCTGTGGTGGGTTAAATCCATGGTTCCAGAGCTCACAGATAGGACAAGACCACCGTATTCAGGTTAGTTTTAGATAAAGGTTCTCTCACATTTGGAGGGGAGGTTAAGGACACCTGATGCCTACATGTTACACCAAGACTGTGGAAATCCCATTGTGCTAGTTCAAATAGCAGACTGGACACTACAAAGATCAGCTGAGATTTGGTTCCAAGACACACTCACTCCCCATGGATACCAAAATGCATGGATGCTCAAGTCCCATTATACACAAGGGTGTAGTAAAATCATGTACCTTATATAAAACAGTAAAATCAAGATCTGTTTGGATTTTTAAAAATATATATGTTCATGCCATAGATGGATGCAAAATCCATTGATACAGAGGGCTGGCTGTATAACCATTTCAAGAATAGTATCATGCACAAGCAGCCACCAAATATATTGATGAAAAGGTGTTGTACTGGACTGGAACTAGAGGGAAACAGATTCAAATTATCACTCAGTCATGGAATTCACTATGTGTCCTTGGGCTAGTTACTATCTCTCAGTCTAAATGTGTTGTTTTGTAGATAAAACAAGAAGAGGGGAAACTGTATGTACTTGAGCTCCATGAAAGACAGGTAGAAGAAAACCGTAATGTAAAGTTCACATGCATGTTCTATCCCACTGGAAGTAACTGCATGTTCCCTGGCACGTAGAGCTAATTCCAACCTAAGTATGCACACCCCTGTAATCCATGTCTTATGACTGGTCCTTAAAGTGCTAATGTTAACTTGGCAACCAAATCTGCTTTAACTGAAGAGGGCTTGCTTAAAGTAGGTGAATCACACATGCTAATGTAACAGTTGTAATATAGCTCAAAAGCCACGGGCACCCAGTAGATTATTTCCAACAGCAAAATGCAAATGCTTTATTTCAATATATGAAATAACCTCATAGCATTCTAACATCTTGCTCAAATATAAATTACAACCATCTCTACACCCATATTCAGATGGTATTGAAAACTCGCTTGTGAGACACATTCACCACCCCCAAAAACAAGAATGCCCTGGTTAAAGGAGCAGTTTAGCCAGCTGTGTCCTAGAAGATGACTTGTCAGTTGCTCTCTTGAGATTTATTTCTTAGCTTCCAATCATATTTCTTATTACTTGGTTTCATACTGTTATATCTAACTGTATCCTCACCACTCTGTAATCAATCCCATTCAGTTTATTACATCACGCAAAGACTTCAATGCAGACTCTTCATGCAGTCAGTATTACCAGCATTGGAGCTCTTTCTTTTCTGTTGGAAAAAGTGCTATTTGAAGAATTAAAATGAATAGGCTAGGCTTACATTAGGTTTCAGGTACCAATCTATATGCTCTAAGAAAATTCTTGGCAAAGTATTAAAAACAGGGTAAGAAGAATAAGTATTTAGGATTTGTGTGTGTGTGTGTGTGTGTCATGGGTACTATTAGTATGATCAATATCTCATAAACACATTGTATTAGTGAACTGTCACATCCAGACAGCTTTCCTGCTCAAACTGTCCTTCACTTTGTGCCACCTGCAGTATGACATTCCTGTGCTGCTTTTCACTCAGATCCTAGCATGGATTTGATGCAATTTATGTTCCAAATTATCATTTGCAGGAGTATCTGGAGAATGGTAAAGACAGAAAGAGGTAGATAGCTGTAAGAAGGAAGCAGCTGCCTGTTATGCAGAAAGGGAAATGGCTCCTGCAATTATGATTCACACTGCAGAGATAAACATGTCAAGCCATTATGGAGCTGCAAAGGGAAGGACCACACATTTCAAACCCTTTGCAGAGGAAAGACATATATGGAAATACACTGATCTCCAGGGAAGGAATTGCACCAGCAGGCAGTGAACCAAAACAAACTGCTTTTGCTGCCTTTGCAGGTTTTACAGGAAAGAAGCTGCTACACACTGGCTGCAGCTGCACTGAAGAAATAATCCACATTGACACCACTTTAACAAACATGGCTCAGTGCTATGGAATCCTGGGGACAGTAGTTTTCTGAGATGTTTTGCCTTCTCTGTCAGAGTGTGCTGGTGCCACAACAAACTACAATTCCCAGAATTCCACAGCAGTGAGCGATGGCAGTTAAAGTGGTGTCAAACTGGATTACTTCTGCAGTACAGATGCAGTCCCACTGTGAAGACTACACGTAAGGGAAGATAGGAAGGTGTCTCCTGAGAGTGCTGAAGGAAAACAAGGACCACCGCAGACCCTGAAAGGCTGAATAGCAAAGGTGATTTATGGAAAAGGCTGTCTAGAAAATACAAAGGAGCAGAGAAGACTCTGCACAAGAAGGTCCTTTTTTTCTCCTTTAAACTAGGAAATAACTGCTCCATATGAACTGTTTGGACTCTGGGAGGAGAGCTCTAGTCCTCCTTGGTTCTAGAGGGACTCTTGAGAAAACCAACCCTGGCAGGGGACCTCTAGCACTGGAGCAAGCCAGGTTTTTACCCGGCATTTTGGAGAAAGATGGACATTTATTATATCCCGCCTTTCTCCCAATATAAGGACTTAAGGGAGCGGTCTTCTCACATTCAGGGCCACCTGGGCAGGGTGTCCTCATCACCACAAAGGAAGACCAGAAGAACCGTCAAGGAAAACGGAGGACATGACCAGATTAATACCTCAAAACACTCACAGAAATGAACATCTATCCTTCTTAGTCATGCTAAAAATACAGGATATTTGGAGATTCCTCTTGGACAGAAGGTTTAAATGTAGGACATGTCCTGGAAAAGAGGGACCTCTGCTGACCTTGGTCATGCTCCAAATGGAGGACATTTTGGAATTCCTCCTGGAGAGGAGGCTGAAAAGAAGGACGTCACCAGGAAAAGGAGGACACCTGGTCACCCTGCCCCTGGACCAGGCATCCAACCTGAAGAGGCATTGTAATCTTTCTAGAGTCCTTCGGAGTCTCCATTTTAAAGAGAGGAGGACATTTGAAGGGGGGGAACCATCCACACCTTGAAAGTCTTTCAGAAACGCATACACACACACACACACACATTTGTTTTTCATGTGGACTTATATAGCATCATAGTGTTGGAAGAGACCACAAGGGCCAACCCCATTTTGCCATGCAGGAAACTCTCCATCAATGCATCCTCATTGACAGATGGCCATCCAGCCTCTGCTTAAAGACCTCCAAGGAAGGAGACTCCACCACCCTCCCACTGTCAAACAGCCCTTATTGTCCTTACACAGATAGATAGATAATATATATAATGTGTATATGTAATAGATATATATTATATACATTATATATATGAGGTATTGCTTGATTGTTATCTGATATTATTTTAATTTGTTGTTGGCCTTATTTTATTGAATGTTAACAGATGTACTAATATGTATTATATTTAATTATTTTTGTAGAATGTACTCCAGAAGCAGGTTTATTTTATCTATTTTAATTGATTGTATGTACAGTGCTGCGTAAATTTACAGCACTATAGAAATAAAGCTTAATAATAACAATAATATATTTACAGTGCTATATAAATAAAGCTTAATAATAATAATAATAAATCTATTATATATATATATATATTACATTATATATATATATATATATTTGTTTATATATACAAAAATAATACTAATTCTCCTTTTGTGTTGTGTCTTTTTAGATTGTAAGCCTGAGGGCAGGGAACTGTCTAATTAAAATTAATTATTATAAGCTGCTCTGATAGCCTTCAAGGCTGAAGGACGGGGTATAAATACTCTAATCAATGAATCAATAAATTATATATACTGTATATAGTATACATATTATATACATTATGTATAATGCATATAACACACATATATAATATACATATATGTATAATTATCTTATATACATATTCTATTATATACATTATATACAATATATCTAATGCATATAATATATGTAATATAACTATTATATATATATATATATATATACACATATTATATATATAATATTCATATATACCTGTGCCATATACACACACTATGTATATTATATATATAATATATAATGAATATGATAAATTATATAATAACTTTATTACATAAAATACGTACTATATATAACATGTATTATAGGCTTCAGCTGCGTTTTTCATGAAAAACATATAAATCCCCCCCCCCAAAAAAATGCACACCATGGTCTTGCCATTACAGATAAAGGGGGGCCCACCATTTCACCATGCCATTGAACAGAATGGGGCCAGGGGGAAGGGAAGGGAGTATCCTGGAACCAAGCCCCCCTTCTTTCCAAATACTGTCCCTCCATTTCCCCCTCCTCCTCCTTCTTCTTCTTCTTTGCTCCTGTCTCCTCCAGAAACAAAAGGGGGGGGACTGCCAGAGCAGGGGAATGAAGGGGCCAGGATGGAGGGTCCTCCTACCGTGGATGCCGGTCTGGTGAGTCATGGCTCCGCTACCAGCCCAGCTCCTCTCTCTCTCTGTTCTGCTGTATGTGTGTCTGTCTTCCTCCTGGGCAGGAAACGGTTCTGGCCCGGCTTCCGGGTTCCTGAGGATGGAGTGGGAGGAGCCTCCGAAGGGAACGCCCCCCAGGAGGGAGGGAGGGAGGGAGGGGAGGAGGAAGAGGGAGGAAAATGGCCGCCCACGTTACGTCACCAAGAAGGAGCCCCGCCCCCCAACCACTCAGGCCCCTCACAAAATGGAGGGCCCTTTTTGAGCCCCATGGGGGACGTTATTACCACCAAGAAAAGCCTCCTTGAAACACTGACAGGAATGTCAATTCATGCCTCTCAGTCAGGCTCAGAGTGGAGGACAGTCAAGAAAATAATAATAATAATAATACCATTTATTTGTATTTGATACAGCATGGGTTTACAGCATGATACAAATACAGAAGACACCATATAAATCAGTGACATTATTAAACAAACAAAAAAGCAGCTTCATTTATATACCGCTTCATGCCACCTAAGGAGTGTCTAAGCAGTTTACAACTGTAAGTTAATTTGCCCCCAACAATCTGGGTACTCATTTTAGCAACCTCGGAAGGATGCAAGCCTGAGTCGAGCTTGAGCCCTTTTGCTGGTCTTGAACTCGCAACCTTATGGTTTTGAGTGAGTGGCTGCAGTACAGGCATTTAACCACTGCGCCACCAGGGCTCATGTAATCCCCCAACCCTCTCACCTTTAACAAAAATGAAATACAAAACAATTAAAATAATTATATAACATGACCAAAGGAAAGCTCAAAACACCCGCAGAAATGTCAATTCGTGCCCCTCAATAAAGCTCAAAAGGAAGGGCAGTCAAGAAAATGGGGGACGTGACCAAAAGGAAAGCTCAAACCGCTCGCAGAAATGTCAATTCGTGCCTCATAGTCAGGCTCAGAATGGAGGACGTTCAAGAAAATAGGGGACATGACCAAAGAAACACTCAAACACTCATAGAAATGTCAATTCTTGCCTCTCAGTAAAGCTCAAAAGGGAGGGTGTTCAAGAAAATGGGGGACATGACCAAAGGAAAGCACAAAATACTCATAGAAATGAGAATCTGTGCTTCTTAGTCAAGATCAAAATGGTGGACATTCAAGAAAAAAATGACATGAGCAAATTAAAAAAAAACCATAAGACTCGCAGAAATATAAATTCATCCTTCTTAGCCATGCTCAAATGGACATTCCTCCTAGAGTCTAGAATCTAGATAGGAGGTTGAAATGTGGGACACATCCTGGAAAAGGAGGACCTCTAGTTACCCTCTAACAGTATCACCCCATTTGGAAACAGAGGAGGAGAGGATGGGGAGGCTGTGTGGAGAAGCCTTGTTGTTGTTAAGCCAAGGGATCTTGCAGCACTTTGGGACTAACTGAAAGAGAGAAGTTGGTAGTATGAGCTTTTCTAGACTTCAGTCTACTTCCTCAGATGCATGTTTAGGAAGCAGACTCAGTTCTACGAAGCCTCATTCTACCTGTTCTCTTTCAGGTAGCCCCAAAGGTGCTGCAAGATCCCTTGGCATACCGATTTTCTAGACTAACTTTATCACACTAGGGGGCAAACAGGATTTAAACGAGAGTTAAACAGGAAATGTCCTGTGATGAACATAGGGCATTTCCTGTTTAACTCTCGTTTAACTCTCATTTAAATCCTGTTTGTCCCCTAGTGTGATAAAGCAGTAAGACAGCTATGTTCTTGTTGTGCCTTCAAGTCCTTTCCAACTTACAGCAACCCTATTGGAATTTTCTGGGGTTGAAAGTGTGTGACTCACCAAAAGTCACCCCTTCAGGTTTCCATGGTCTCCAGGGTCATAGTTCAATGCTGAAATCACTTGGCCACACTGGCTCTCAGAAATGTTGTTGTTGTGTGCCTTCAAGTCATTCTGACGTATGGCAACCCTAAGGCTTAGTATTGGCATAAGATATACAATTGAGCTTTAAGTGAGGATTGTCCAAGCCATTGTATTCCCCATCACCTTGTATGTATCTGGACAGGAATCTGGACAGTTAAGAAAGCAGATAGGAATAAAATCAATGCGTTTGAGATGTGGTGCTGGAGAAGAGTGCTGAGGATCCCATGGACAGCCAAAAAGACAAACAAATGGGTCCTAGAACAGATCAAGCCAGAATTCTCCCTGGAAGCCAAGATGACAAAACTGAGGTTGTCTTACTTCAGAGTCATCATGAGAAGGAAGGTCTCACTGGAAAAAAAATAATGTTAGGAAAGGTAGAGGGAAGTAGAAAGAGAGGAAGGCTGGCCGCTTGCTAGATGGATGGACTCTTAGGAAGGCCATCGGTATGAATTTGCAGAAACTAAGCAGAGCAGTGAAGGACAGGAGTCTTGGAGAAGTCTCATCCACAGGGACACCATGAGTCCAGACGAAGTTGAGGATGGTGAACAACAACAGAAACTGTAGTTCAGGTTTGAACACGAGGAAGCAATTGCTCTGTATGAGCCAAGGGATAATCAGGCAGAACTGGTTGAGTCTAGATTATCTCTTTATATTTTGCCTAGAAGCAGGAGATACATAAAGGAAGTTCACACTTGGGTGCATTCTAGTCATTCACTCTTCCAGTCCAATGCTACTTCAATATCTGTTTTTCATATTAAAGGATATATTAGGAAAGAATGCTGTTTTGCCTTTTGGCAATCATCATCTGTGCCTCATCAGGAAGAACCTGCCCAAGAGGCAGCCCTTTCATTTCAACTGCAGTCTGTAATGAATGGGGCAGGAAGGAAAGCATAAGAATTCTGTCCCTCTCACCAATAAAATATTCCTCCAGTTCCCAAATTTGTAGCACCATAGAGAGTGAGACATTAGTAATGGAAAATACCTAGGACGCTTACATTTGCTGTGTTCGCATTGCCTTGGCAGCATTCTTTGGACTCCTAAATACTCAACTAAAGTTTTAAGTTACTGCAATTCTAGAAATTTGGGGACTGAAGGAAAATCTCATTAAGGGGAATGATTCCTATTGGGGAGGCAGTACCTTTATTTCTGCCTCCCCTTTAGCCAGGGGTGTCACTAGGGAGGTGTGGGGGTTACTGACCAACTGACCACACTAAGTGATACCCAAAGGGGGGGTAACACCACTGTTCCCCAAATATCTGCCTTTTGGGCAGAAATGGGCTATGGTGTTAATAATCTTTTATTCAATCGTGAGTCGGGATAGGGTCAGTGGGAGGAGAGAGGAGAAGCCCGTAATTTTTAAATTTTTAATTGTATTTTTAAAAATAAACTAAATTTTAAAAAAATATTCTTTTAAAATTTTCTTTAAAAACATCACATCTTACCAAATGTTCACATAATCAACATAAACCTATGTGCATGTAAGTACATTAAGGCTGAGCATATGAAATTGTAATTTCATAGAAATCATAGAATCATAGAGTTGGAAGAGACCACAAGAGCCATCCAATCCAACCCCTAGTTTAAAGGTATAATTTTAATTTTGCTAGGTGTTTTGGTCACAACTGTTACCATTACAGTCAGTGATATATGGGAGTTAATATTCATGAGTAACATTAGTACAAAAACCCACCAAACAGTGCTCCCTTAATATGCACAATATATTGTTTGCAAGCTTTTGAAGCTTCATTGGCTTCTTCATCAGGCAAGAGGTTTATAAAAAGTCCATTTGGACTTTAAATTTCCTGGACTTTGCCCAATTGCCACATGGCCAGAGGAGGAGGGGCCAGCCTGATAAAGATACCCTCCCCATACCATCTTAACTAAGGACAGAAACAACAAAATGCAGGCATCTTACTAACGTCTTTAATTTTTCTCCCGTTTGATATGTAACATCTTGCTTGATGAAGAAGCCAGTGGAGCTTCGAAAGCTTGCAACAAGAATATTGTACATTTTGGTTGGCCAATAAAGGTACCACTGTTTGGTGGATGTTTCTTTGAATTTACTAAATGCCCAACACAGCTATCCCTGTGTGTTTATTAGTACAAAAACATTATTAAGGATTCTGTGTGGTGTGGAATGGGAGGAGATCAATGGAGTGTGTGTAATATCGTAAGGTACCGCACCAACACCAAGCCTAGTTATGTCACTGTCTGTAGTTGCACCTCTGAGTCCATTCATGAATATTCAAAGTAATAGTGTGATATCCATTCATTAATAGTTTAAATGCATTTGTTGAAAGTCATGATTTTTGCTGGATATCACAGCCTCCAGCTCAGAGAGCTGAGTTTAAGTTGGTGTCCTGCTGCCCTCTGATGGACTCCTTGGACTATGCATCTCCTGCTATCCTGCATTAGTAACATCAGTATACATATATGTGTGAGCCTTCGAAATCATCTGTCAATTCATGGTGAACCCAAGAATTTCATAGGGATTTTTAAAAACAGGTGGCTTTGCCAATACAGCACTTTCCTGCTGTAGATACCATGTTTGATCCAGCTGATTCCATCATTATGACTATAAATCTTGGGTTGGAAAGAGGTTTTCAAACCGTTACAAAGTTTTGTTAAATGCCTAGTGGCCTAGCTTCAAGTGTATTTTTAAAATAATAATAATTAAGAAATTTTTATCCTGTCATTTATTCCAAGCTCACAGGGCAGTGTACAAATAAAAACAATCTCAAACAATGTGAAAATTTAAAACAGTAAAACAGTCACAAAATATTTTAAATTAAAACGTATAAATACCGTCTACCTGCACAGATTTGGGCAAAATCATTAGAACAGCCAAAGGCCTTGATAAACAGTCATGTTTTAATTTGGTGTCAGAATCAAGCCACCACTGGTGGCAATCAGACCTAGAAGGGAAAGGTGTTTCATGCCCAGGATGCCATAGAATATTAAATCTAGAGTTCTTAATCTTTAATAATCAATTCTACATATCCTGATTAAAAGACATTATTGTAACACATGATGTAGCTATACCAGAAGTGGTGGAAAGAAGAACCATTTTTATTGTTTGTTGAGTTTTTCAATCCTGTGGGGTTTTTTTAATGTTATTAATGCTACTGTACTTTGTGGCTCCTCAAGGTGAATTTCTTGTACTGGATTAATTAAATCTTCAGGTAAACATTTAGAAATGCACTTTAGACATACAAAGAAAAGGGGCAGGCAGGGGAATGTGAACACAGAAAATATCAGAGTTCTAGTTATGCCCAATTTTCAGTACTATTTCACTATCTACAATGCTAGTGATTTGAGGAATGGAGGAATATTTCTTTGGGGTCAGAATTTTTATTTGAGTGGCTAATGCTTTAATTTTGTGCCTGCCCAGTATGGAGGGATCTACTGAAGGGGGGGATGGCAGCCTGCTCCAAGCTCCCCTCCCACTGCTTGCTCACCTGCTGCCTTTACCACCCTCATTGCCACCTTGGCACCTGCCCTGGGGACAGAGCCAGGCTGGCAACAAAGACACAAGGTGCAACATAGCTCCTCTGCCACAGCAGGTAGAGAGCCACACCAGGTGTCACCCCTCCTCTGAGGTGTCACCTGGTGCAGTCCACACCCTCTGCACCTTTCAAGTGACACTAGTGCCTGGGAGAGTCACAATTGTCCTGAATCGACACCATTGGGTTCTCCAGGTGTTGTCAGGGACAACTCCATAACCCTTAACTATTAAGGATGCTGGTTTGGGAAATGATAGAAAATGTGATCTAAACATCTGGACTTGACATAAAAAAAGAGAGACTGAATCTCAGGATGTGTAAAAGATGAAATTAGAAATAAATTTTTTATTTACACATCTTGAAACTCTAACTTTCTCAGCCTCAGAGGAAGGCAAATAGAAACTCCCTCTGAACAAATCTTGCCAAGAAAACCCCGTGATAGGTTCATTTTAGGATTGCCATAAGTCAAAAACAATTTTGAAGGTACACAGCAATGAGCAAGAAGATCTTCACAGTCTATGTCATGCAAAATTTTATAAACCTCTACAACATCCTTGTTATCCTTTTATCCTTTTTCTTAAACATTTACCAGTTGTTGCACCACATCTTCCAATATCTCAGTCTTTCCCAATGCAAATTCCTCCAGTTCTCAGTGATAATGGTTAGGGTTGCTGTGGTCTACAACATCTGGAACGCACATGTAGTTCCAAACATTAAGACTGCATAAGATGAAGGCTGTGACATTCCAAAGTCTGCAGAGAAATTGAAGAACAATTAAGGTTCTCTCCCCCTGCCACACACACACTGTTTAAGGGACTGGGTTATTCAAAAACATAACTAGCTTTACAGGAATTGTTGTAGCAGTAGTAGTAGTTGTGTGCCTTCAAATCATTTCTGACTTATGACAATGCTAAGCCACTGATCCTTTGAGGGAGTTTTCTTGGCAAATTTCATCAGAATGAGGTTTGCCATTGCCATCTTCTGAGAGAGTGTGATTTGCCCAAGGTCACCCAGTGGGTTTCCATGGCCAAACTGGAATTTGAACCCCGTTCTCCAGAGTGATAGTCCTACACTCAAACCATGGCTGACAAACCAGTAAAAATACATTTAAAAAAAACCTGACTGCCTTTTGGCTTGTTTTACCTAACAGCACCTAAAATTTTCCTAATGCAAAAGCACGGAGGCTTTTTGAGAGATTCCATGTTCTTTGCCTATTAAAGGGGTTTGTGGCCTCACAAAGCACTGAGTCATCCTGGGTCTCATAGGAAGCACTTTTTGTTTTGCTAATAGAATTGAAATTTCCTAGGAGTTTATCACACGGGAGGAATTTTTCTCAGTTTTGAAAGAAATGGAAGTGAGGCCAGGTCAGAAGTGAGTAAATTCGCTAGTTCAGTGAATTTACATGATTGCATATTGATGCTGCATTGTGTTCAGAACTGCCTGAAATTGCCTCCCAGTGCCGGAAATTGCGTGTGATAGTTTCTCACGCACTAACATGAAACCCCATGATTGCATTTGGAAGGACTTCCCTTTGCCCGAAAATGTGTGTGATTAGCTGTCACGCAATCACGTGAAACCCCATGATTGCATTCAGATTGCCATTGGATTATATTTCCAATTGCCGTCATGTGATAAACTCCTTAGACTTTAAAATGCTTTCTCTCCCAGTACTACAAGGACAGAAAAACTAGTCGCCTGCGTACATAGATGTTCCTCCATACTCAGACCACCACCATCTTGGCAAAATGCAGGCATGTGACTAACATTGTCAATTTTTAACATCTTTGCCTGATGAAAAAGCCAGTGCAGCATCAAAAGCTTGTGACATATTTTATGCTTTTTGGTTGTCCCAATAAAGATATCACTGTTTTGTGGATTTTGGATGTTACTGTACTCTGCTATATAGCCAACACAGCTACCCCTGGATATGTTTCCTGTAAAAATGCAGAGCATTTTAATATCCTTTCCTTTTATATGTTTTTGGTTGAATCTCCATTCATGTTTACAGTTTGTTACCAAGATTCCCTTGAAGTGCAAGTGTATTGTTATAAATTGTTATATAAAACTTTCTGATAAAAGTGAGACCTCTAAACAGATTGTTTTAGCACATTTAGGCTGGAATCCTATTCAGGTCTACTTTGGAGCAAGTCCCATTGAGCAGAGAAGGACTTACATCTGAGCAGACACGTGGGGTTGTGTTTGTTATTTGCACTTTTGCAAAACAGACACTGCCAGGGTTGCCAAACTGCCAGATTCACTTCCTCTGCATCTGTACCTGTCAGATCATTTAGCCTCTTAGGTGTGAAACTATTGGTGTATCTGTGAGACTAAGGTTAAGCAACAAACACAGGTGCCAACACTGTTCCCATATCCTCTCAACAGTGTTACAAGACCAAAGAAGGATGGTCATGTGCACTAACCCCCAAGGTGATACTGAAGGCCACTTCCTGTGACATATGAAACATAGGAACAGGGCAATTTATCTGCAATACATTGACACAAGTGGGACATGAACATGCAAAAATCATGGGAGGATTTAGAAAGACTATTGAATAAAGTCAAGGGAAAAAGTCCAAAGACAGATTGTAGTTAAATATTAAGAAAACAAAAATAATGACTACATACTTTTGTCTCTTTTTTTGATAAAATTACCAGCTTGGTAGATGAAGGGAATGCTGTGGATATAATATACCTCGATTTCAGTAAGGCCTTTGACAAGGTTCCCCATGACATTCTTGCAAACAAGCTTGCAAAACGTGGGATAGACAAGTTAACTGTTACATGGATTTGTAATTGGTTGACTGGCCAAACTCAAAGGGTGCTCAACAATGGCTCCTTTTCATCCTGGAGAGAAGTGACCAGTGGGGTCCCACAGGGTTCTGTCCTGGGCCCAGTGCTATTCAACATCTTTATTAACGATTTGGATGACAGAATTGGGGGCATACTTATCAAATTTGCAGATGACACTAAACTGGGAGGAGTAGCTAATACCCCAGAGGACAGGATCAAAATTCAAAATGACCTGAATAGACTAGAAAGCTGGGCCAGTGCTAACAAAATGAAATTCAATGCGGAGAAATGTAAGGTTCTGCACTTAGGGCGGAAAAATGAAATGCACAGATATAGGATGGGGGACACCTGGCTGAATGAGACCACATGTGAAAGGGATCTAGGATTCCAAGTAGACCATAAGCTGAACATGAGTCAACAGTGTGATGCGGCAGCTAAAAAAGCCAATGCAATTTTAGGCTGCATCAATAGAAGTATAGTTTCTAGATCAAGGGAAGTTATAGTGCCACTCTATTCTGCTTTGGTCAGGCCCCACCTGGAATACTGTGTCCAGTTCTGGGCACCACATTTCAAAAAAGATGTGGAGAAACTGGAGCATGTCCAAAGGAGGGCAACTAAGATGGTGAAGGGTCTGGAAACCTTGCCCTATGAAGAACGCCTTAGGGATCTGGGGATGTTTAGCCTGGAGAAGAGAAGGTTAAGAGGTGATATGATAGCCCTGTTTAAATATTTGAAGGGATGTCATATTGAGGAGGGAGCAAGCTTGTTTTCTGCTGCTGCAGAGACTAGAACGCGGAACAATGCATGCAAACTGCAGGAAAAGAGATTCCACCTCAACATTAGGAGGAACTTCCTGACAGTAAGGGCTGTTCGACAGTGGAACACACTCCCTCGGAGTGTAGTGGAGTCTCCTTCCTTAGGGGTCTTTAAGCAGAGGCTGGATGGCCATCTGTCAGGGATGCTTTGACTTGGAGTTCCTGCATGGCAGGGGGTTGGACTGGATGGCCCTTGTGGTCTCTTCCAACTCTATGATTCCATGATTCTATGATTCTATATGATTTGCATAACTTTAAAGTGACAATGAAGACGTTGAAATAGTCAAAGATATTTTGTACTTGGCTCCATCTTAAATCAGAATAAAGACTGTAGGCCTCAAGCAAATCGGCAGCTTGGAACGGCCTCTGGCCACTACAGCCGTGAGCGTGACCTGAGCGGTGCAGGACCACGGCAACTAGATGATATAGTCTTGAGACTGGCCACTACCATGATCCACAACAAACCACCACCAAGTGCTTTTTTTGTGCTCCTTTTGTGGCCAGATTTGGGCCACCTTAGGCGATGAAGCACAGCTTAGGCCCAGTCTGGGAGCGTGCGTCATCTGAATGCCATTGCCCCCAGATTTGCCCAAAGGTAGTGCTTTTGGCTCATTTATTTTGGGCCCCTAGTCAAGAAATCAGAACAAGACTAGGACTATGAAGGTCATTTATAAAGGAACTAGAGAAGGTCCTCAAGCATAAAGATATATCATTGACTTCTAAAGTCAGGATTGTCCATGCCATTGTGTTTCCTGGTTGTGAACGCTGGACAATGAAGTAGCAAATACATTTTTATACTGCTTATCAGGACACTTAAGCACAGCCTAAGCGGTTTGCATGTGTAAGCCAATTGCCCCAAACAAGCTGGGTACTCATTTTAGCAATCTATGGAAGGATGCAAAGCTGAGTGGACCCTGAAAGTAATAGTGCCACTCTATTCTGCTTTGGTCAGGCCCCACCTGGAATACAGTGTCCAGTTCTGGGCACCACAATTCAAAAAGGATGTGGAGAAACTGGAGCGGGTCCAAAGGAGGGCAGCTAAGATGGTGAAGGGTCTGGAAACCATGCCCTATGAGAAGCGCCTTAGGGAACTGGGGGTGTTTAGTATGGAGAAAAGAAGGTTAAGAGGTGATATGATAGCCCTGTTTAAATAATAATAATAATAATAATAATAATAATAATTTTATTTATACCCCGCTCTTCAGCCAAGGCTATCAGAGCAGCTTACAATTTGTTAATTAGACATTTCCCTGCCCTCAGGCTTACAATCTAAAAAGACAAGACACAAAAGGAGAAGGGAATGATCGTAGGGAAGGGGGAAAGTCCAGCAGATCTTCTCTCTCTCGGAGGCCTGGACCATGGAGGCAGATGGACTGGAAGGAGGGCTCTTCTTCTTTTTAGGCAAGGCCTGTTGGAGCTGGCTTGCCCTTCTCTCCCTCAAGCTGGTGGTTCAGGCAAGGCCCGTTGGAGCTGGCTTGACCTTCTTTCCCTCAAGATGGTGGATGGAGGGAGGGCTCTTCTTCCTCTCAGGCAAGGCAATATTCTATACAGTACTAACATGGCTACCGTTGTATCAGTGAGAGTATACTGCGATGAAACAACTACTAAAGCAGATATAGGAACTATTACTTTTCTACTGGGCCACAACACAAACTAACAGAATAACAATAAAGAGTCCACAAAATCTGGACGCCATTTGCTATCTGTGACCATTAACTGGAGCCTTCCCTCAACATTTCTACTTGAAGGGATGTCATATTGAGGAGCAAGCTTGTTTTCTGCTGCTCCAGAGAACAGGACCCAGAACAATGGATGCAAGCTACAGGAAAAGAGATTCCATCTCAACATTAGGAAGAACTTCCTGACAGCAAGGGCTGTTCGACAGTGGAACACACTCCCTTGGGGTGTGGTGGAATCTCTGTCCTTGGAGGTCTTTAAGCAGAGGCTGATGGCCATCTGTCGAGGATGCTTTGATTGGAAGTTCCTGCATGGCAGGGGGTTGGACTAGATGGTCCTTGTGGTCTCTTCCAACTCTGTGATTCTATGATTCTAACTCATAACCTTGTGGCTTGAGTGGCTCAGTATAGCCATTTAACCTGGTCAGGGCTCCTGGTGAAGAAAGCTGATGGGAAGATAATCAACTCATTTGAGATGTGGTGCCTATCTTAAACACCTTTGAAAAGCCAGGATTTGCCTCTTGCAAAAGTGAGAATTTTCCATTTGCATGTCAATAGCCTTTTGACCCCCCCCCCCTTTTGGTTTTGGCTTCTCTTCTCCATAGCTATATGCATCCTTTTTATCTGCCAGATGCAGGAAACAATGGTCCCACCAGCAGGGGATGTGGGTTGTAGTGTGATATATTTGTAATGCATCTGAGAGAGCCAGTGTGGTGTGGTAGTTTGGGTATTGGCTTACGATTCTGAAGACCAGGTTTCGATTCCCAGCTTGGTCATGAAACCCACTGGATGACCTTGGGCAAATCACATGCTCTCAGCCTCAGGGGAAAGCAATGACAAATTTCCTCTGAACAAATCTTGTCAAGAAAATCCCATGATAGGTTTGCCTTAGGGTTGCCATACGTCAGGAATGAAGACACACAACAACAACAATGGATCTGGAGGGCATTAGGGTAGGAGAGACTGCTCCAGTCTACAAGAACAAACACTACCAGCTTGGTAGATGAAGGGAATGCTGTGGATATAGTTTACCTTGATTTCAGTAAGGCCTGTGACAAGGTTCCCCATGACATTCTTGCAAACAAGCTTGCAAAATGTGGGCTAGACAAGTTAACTGTTACATGGATTTGTAATTGGTTGACTGGCCAAACTCAAAGGGTGCTCAACAATGGCTCCTTTTCATCCTGGAGAGAAGTGACCAGTGGGGTCCCACAGGGTTCTGTCCTGGGCCCAGTGCTGTTCAACATCTTTATTAATGATTTGGATGACAGAATTGGGGGCATACTTATCAAATTTGCAGATGACACTAACTTGGAGGAGAAGCTAATACCCCAGAGGACAGGATCAAAATTCAAAATGACCTGAATAGACTAGACAGCTGGGCCAATGCTAACAAGACGAAATTGAACACAGAGAAATGTAAGGTTCTGCACTTAGGGCGGAAAAATGAAATGCACAGATATAAAATGGGGGACACCTGGCTGAATGAGACCACATGTGAAAGGGATCTAGGAGTCCAAGTAGACCATAAGCTGAACATGAGTCAACAGTGCGATGCGGCAGCTAAAAAGGCCAATGCAATTTTAGGTTGCATCAATAGAAGTATAGTGTCTAGATCAAGAGAAGTAATAGTGCCACTCTATTCTGCTTTGGTCAGGCCCCAGCTGGAATACTGTGTCCAGTTCTGGGCACACACAATTCAAAAAGGATGTGGAGAAACTGGAGCAGGTCCAAAGGAGGGCAACTAAGATGGTGAAGGGTCTGGAAACCATGCCCTATGAGGAATGCCTTAGGGAACTGGGGATGTTTAGCCTGGAGAGGAGAAGGTTAAGAGGTGATATGATAGCCCTGTTTAAATATTTGAAGGGATGTCATATTGAGGAGGGAACAAACTTGTTTTCTGCTGCTGCAGAGACTAGGACGCGGAACAATGGATATAAATTGCAGGAAAAGAGATTCCACCTCAACATTAGGAGGAACTTCCTGACAGTAAGGGCTGTTCGACAGTGGAACACACTCCCTCGGAGTGTAGTGGAGTCTCCTTCCTTAGGGGTCTTTAAGCAGAGGCTGGATGGCCATCTGTCGGGGATGCTTTGACTTGGAGTTCCTGCATGGCAGGGGGCTGGACTAGATGGTCCTTGTGGTCTCTTCCAACTCTATGATTCTCTGATTCTACAATAATCTGTTTGTTCTTTCAAGTGCTACAAAAGTCTCAGATCTGCAATCACTATTTGAAACAACTGTTTTTTCCCCCAAATAGTACTAGCAGGTGATACCAGCTTGCACCACAAATCTTTCCTGCCTCTTCTCTACGCTGCTATCCTTGTGCCCTGGCAGAAGCCGCAGCAAAGGTTTGGGTCCAAGTTACCTACATAGTTTGGGTTCAAGTCACATACAGGAGTGCCACCTCCCATACAATCTGCCCTGTACACTCAGGTACTCTGGCACACATTTACTCTAGCCAACAGGACTAGCCTAGCAACTCTTAGCTAGAGGACTTATTGTTTAGACTGTGGAATGACCTGCTGGAAAAGATTCAACAGCTGAACGTAATGTCTAAATATAAAACAGCGTTGAAGACTAGTCTTTCCTGGCAGGCTTAACCAGATGATTTTTAAATTGTGAAATTTAAATTATGAGTTTTACACGTGGATCATTTTAATATGTGAATATGTTGTCATTTTAAATGTGTTTTAACTAATGTTGTTTATCTGTTCATTGTTGTTGTTTCCCAACTCAATCCATGGGGAGAGGCAGGCAAGAAATATTATTATTATTATTATTAATTATTATTATTATTATTATTATTATTCAAATGAGGTGTGGTGTAGGAGACTATTATCACCAAAATCAGGAACCCTGTGTGAACATACTGACAGTCATATAGGGCTGAGGTGGGAGAGAGGAACACAGCATGGGTACTTTCCCTTTCTCTTAAGACACAACCTAAAATTTTGGGTAGATTCCACACCCACACCCTCTGGAGAGGCAGATCAAGGGGTAGAAGGGACTACTCTGGGAGAAAGGGACAAAGGGACAGAGATATTACAGGAACTTGCCTTCTGCTTTTGCAATGCTGGATTGTGTCTAGCATGTTTTAAAAAAAGATATCAGTGTACAGTATCTGTTGAAGTTGCTGAAATAATCATGTGATTGTGAGCTCCTAAGACTGACTTTACAGCAGGAGGAAGTGTGGAGTCAGTGGCAGGAGATAGGATGTTTTGGAACATGAGACCTCTAGAAGAGTTGGGTTTCATCACGTATGGAAATCTGAACGATAAACTTGTATTAACCAGAATGCCCCACCTCTGCTTTCGCTTCCATGTCAGTGAAGTTCAGAAGTTAATACAAAGGGAATCTTGTGGGAGGGGCTCAAACTAGGCAAGTGAAGCCTTCAAGTGCAAAAGTAACCTTCCTATGCTGTTGTTACAAACTGAAATGAATGAATTGTTGTACAACATGCAGCCTGATCCAATCCAAAAGTAAATCCTGACAGGTTCAATGGGTATTATTTACTCCCATGTAAGTGAGCATCAGATCACAGCCTCTGTCTGCTCACTCCATCTATTTTTATCATTTCTCTCCCCTAGTTGGGGCAGTATGTTTTCATCTATGCTGATGATTAGTTTCACTTCCCAGTCCTAACTCTTAGCAGTTATTTTGGGAAGAAAACATGAAAGGGCGAGAGACAGCCCAGAGATTTCCACAGAAATACAGTCGCGTAGAGAGATTCAGTGAGATAATCTATTTTTATTGGGCAGAACCAGGAGGGCGATAAATGACAGCAACCCAAAGCTGCAAAGGAGAAAAGAGTCTAATAGAATGAGACTCAAATGAAAAAAAAGAATAGCTAGGGGGAAGAGAAAGGGGTTGAAACTGGCAAGAGTTAGACAATAAGATACCAACCCCACCTCCTCGACCCTCCGGGCAGCTTGTGTGGGTGAAAGAAAGACCACCAAAAGAGAGGGCAGCGGAGGTAGCAGTATCATGGACTGGGAGCCAAGTTTCAGTTAGAGCAAGAAGATTAAAAGATCTAGAAAGAAAAAGATCATGAATTACTGTTGCTTTCGGAGCGGCAGAGCGACAGTTTCAGAGGAAGCAGAAAAACAGGAGATGGGAGATGGGGAGAGGTCGGATAGGGATCAGGTTGAGAGAGATGCATGGAGCCATGGGAAGGGATGCATGCAGTGCCCAATAAACAATAGGAGAAAAAGTAACAATAAGAAAGGCAGAAAAATAATATCCAACAGTGCTAGATAACATTGCCTGAATACCACAAGACAAGAAGTATCTAGCAGATAAGGAAGGGGGTAGCTTTGGAAACCCTTGCCCGAAGTCCCAATTGCTGAGGATGATGGAAGGAGAAGTGGCTTCTGAGGAATGTTCCACTGCAGGCAGGAGGAGGGTGATATAGAGGCAGCTGACACTGTTGCTGGCTCTCTCTTTCGCTCCTTCTCACGCTTCACATACCATCTCTGGCACATGTGGCATAGGTTCGCCACCACAGGTTTAGAGATTGTCTTTGGTCATGTCCTCCTTTTTTCTTAAACGTTCTCCATTTTGAGCCAGACTCAGAAACATGGGTCTATATTTTTGTGTTTCGATCCTTTCTTTGCTCCTGTCCTCCCTTTTTCTTGAACATCCTCCATTTTGAGCCTAAGAGGTGTGCATTGACATTTCTGTGAGTGTTTTGAGCCTGATATTTGGCCATGTCCTCCATTTTTCCTCAACATCCTCCATTTTGAGCCTGATTGAGGAGCATGAATTAAAATCTCTAGGAAAGTTTTGAGGCTCTCTTTGCTCCTGTCCTCAATTTTCTGGAACATCCTCCACTTTGAGCCTAAGAGACATGAACTATTATTATTATTATTATTATTATTATTATACCCCACTCTTCATCCTTAAAGGCTATCAGAGCAGGTAACAATTATTCTTTTTTATTAGACGGTTCCCTGCCTTCAGGCTTACAATCTAAGAAAACACGACACAAAAGGAGAAGGGAACTCCAAAAGTTCTTCTGCCTGGACGAGGGCAGATGGACTGGAGGGAGGGTTCTGCTTCATACTCTAGGACAGGCCTGATGGAGTTTGGCTTCTTCTTTCACTCTCTCCTGGGCAAGATGGTGTAGCATGGAGAGAGGGCTCTTCTTGAAGCCAGGCCTGATGGTGTTGCTAGGCCTCTCCAATCCTTTCACTCCCTGCTGGATAAGATGGTGTAGCATGGAGAGAGGGCTCTTCTACTGAATTGTCATTTCTATGAGTGTTTTGAGCATTTTATTTCACCATGTCCTCAATTTTTATTAAACATTCTCCTTTTGATCCTGACTGAGGACCATGAATTGACATTTCTATGAGCATTGATAGAACTTTTCTTTGGTTCTGTCCTCCATTTTCCTTTTTCCTGGAAGCTTACCCATTTTGAGCCTCTCTAGGAAGCATGAACTGACATTTCTATGAGCCTTTTGGGCCTTTTATTTGGGTCCTGTCCTCTCTTTTTCCTCAATGTCCTCCATTAACACCTCTAGGAGTGTTTTGAGCTTTTTCTTTGGCCATGTCCCCCATTTTTTCCTTGAACATCCTCCTTTTTGATTCTGACTGAGGACCATGAACTGACATTCCTATGAGTAGTTTTTTCTTGGGCTTTCGGGCTATGTGGCCATGTTCTAGAAGAGTTCTGACGTTTTGCCAGCATCTGTGGCTGGCATCTTCAGAGAATGTTTGCCTATATATCCTGTGTGACCTTGGGAAGGGAGGAGTGATTTGCAAATGTATTGTTCTGTTGCTAATGGCAGTCCTCAGGGTGGGAGGATGATATGCTCCTCCCACCCTGAGGACTGCCATTAGCAACCAAACAATACACATCCTTCCACCCTGAGATGACTGCCATTAGCAACAGAAAAATACATTTGCAAATCACTCCTCCTTTCCCAGGGTCACACAGGATATATATTTCCAATACTTTTTCAGGCAAACATTCTCTGAAGATGCCAGCCACAGATGCTGGCGAAACGTCAGAAAGGAACTCTTCTAGAACATGGCCACTTAGCCCAAAAGCCCCACAAAAAACTATGGATGCCGGCCATGAAAACCTTCGACTCCACATTCCTATTAGTGTTTATATTGCCTTTCTTTGGTCCTTTCCCCCATTTTTTTCTTTTTTTCTGGAAGCTTTTTGAGCTGACTGGGAAGCATGAAGTGACATTTCTGTGTGTGTTCTGAGGCTTTTATTTGCTCCTGTCCCCATTTTCTTGAACACTTTCTTCTTGTTATTTATACAGCACTGTAAAATTTACATGCCAGTTGACTGTGTGCGTTTCTGTTCCCCCATCCCTTGGAAACTCCCTGTGGGATTTTGACCCTGCCTAAGAAGCATGAACTAACATTTCTAGGAGCGTTTTGAGCCTTTTCTTTGGTCATGTCCTCAATTTTTCTTGATCCTGACTGAGGGAATTGACATTCCTATGTTTATATTGCTTTATTGGTCCTGTCCCCATTTTCCTTTTTTTCTGGAAAGTTCCCCATTTTGAGCCTGTCTAGGACGCACAAACTGACATTTCTGTGTTTTGAGCCTTTTCTATGGGTCCTGTCCTCCCTTTTTCCTCAACGCCCTCCATTTTGACCCTAACAGAAGAGCTTGAATTAATATCTCTAGGAGAGTTCTTCTGAGCCTTTGACCATGTACCCCATTTTTTTCTTCTCTTTTCTGATCCTGACTGAGGACCATGAACTGACATTACTATGAGTGTTTATAGAGCTTTTCTTTCGTCCTGTCCCCCATTTTTTCTTTTTTTGTGGAAGTTTCCCCATTTGAGTCTGACTAGGAAGCATGGATATACATTTCTTTGAGTGTTTTGAGCCTTTTATTTGGTCCTGTCCTCCCTTTTCCCTCAGCGTTCTCAATTTTGATCCAGACTGAGGAGCACAAATTAACATCTTTGGGAGTGTTTTGAGCCTTTATTTGGTCCTGTCTCCCATTTTTCATTTTTTCTGGAAGGTTCCCCATTTTGGGCCTGACTAGTTTGAAGCATGAACTGACACTTCTCTGAGTGTTGGTTTTTGTGTTGGTTGGTTTTGTTTTGTTTTAGCCTTTTATTTGGCTATGTCCTCCATTTTTCCTCAACGCCCTCCATTTTGAACTTGACTTGAGGAGCATGAATTACCATCTCAAGGAGCGTTTTGAGCCTCTCTTTGCTCCTGTCCTCAATTTTCTTCAACGCCCTCCACTTTCAACTTAAGAGGCATGACTTTTCTATGAGTGTTTTGAGCCTTTTATGTCCTCCATTTGTCTTGCAAACCAACTCAAGTCCCTACAACCAAAGAACCCAGAATGTATGACCAAAACACCAACCAAAAGGGTTCTGCCAAAAATAATAAATGAACAGGATAACTGTGGTCCCCACTTCCCTATATAAAAATCAACTTTATAAGGAATAAACAACTAATCTAGGGAGCAGAAAAAACAGTGTAATTTCTAAAAGGGTAACTACCCCACTGAGAATAGTGCAAAATGTCTAAAGCAAATAGTATAATAATAATAATATCCAAACTTCAGGCCAGACGCGTTTCGACTAAAAGTCTTCCTCAGTGGCCTGCCTATGAAATATTAACTATATTTAAACAAATTTAAATCAATTCTTCAGCTCACACACTGTGACTCTGCTAAATCAAAAGATAATAATATTATAGTTAATATAGTTAATATTTCATAGGCAGGCCACTGAGGAAGACTTTTAGTCAAAATGCGTCTGGCCTGAAGTTTGGATATTTTATTATTATTATACAGCTATTTGCTTTAGAGATTTTGCACTATTCTCAGTGGGGTAGTTACCCTTTTAGAAATTACACAGTTTTTTCTGCTCCCTAGATTAGTTGTTTATTCCTTATAAAGTTGTTTTTTATATTGGGAAGTGGGACCACAGTTATCCTGTTCATTTATTATTTTTGGCAGAACCCTTTTGGTTGGTGTTTTTTCTCCATTTGTCTTGAACATCCTCCTTTTTTGATCCTGACTGAGGACCATGAAATGACATCCCCATGAGTGTTTATAGAGCTCTTCTTTGGTCTTGTCCCCCCCCTTCCCCCCCCCTTTTCTAGAAGGTTTCCCATTTTTTGAGCCTGACTGGGAAGAATGAAGTGACATTTCTGAGAATGTTTTTGAGACTTTTATTTGTGGGGACATCTCTTTCCCCCACCCCATTTTCCCTCAGGCCACCTCCATTTTGTAGAGCCCAGCTGGGTGGCCCTCCTTGGCGTTGAAGAAGAGAAGGAGGAGGAGCTTGAGCTTTCTTTGGAGTTTATCATACGACAGAATTTGGGGGTATAATGCAATGGCAATCCAAACGCAATCATGGGGTTTCATGTTATTGTGAATGAGTGCATCTCACGCAATTTCGGGCAAAAGGGAAGTCATTCCGAATACAATCATGGTGTTTCATTAATGTAACACTCATTAAAAATGAACAGGCGGCCTCGAATGACTAATGTCTCTATGGGTAAGGTGAGATGGACAATAGTGGACATAAATTTAATCATTGTCTGGGAGGGCCTGCTGGAAGAGATGCGTCTTGACGGATCTCTTGAAACTGTCCAAAGTTGTAATAAGACACATCTCATCCGGCAGGCCATTCCATCGCCTGGGAGAAACAGTGGAAAAAGCCCTCTGGGAGGTCTGCGCCATCCTAGTTTTCTTAGGCTGTAGCAGGTTCCTCCCAGAGGATTGAAGTGTGCGAGGGGGCTTGTACAGGAAGAGGCAGTCCCTTAGATAGGATGGACCTGAGCCATGTAGGGCTTCTTTGAGGAAGTAAATGCATCTGAGGAAGTAGACTTTAGTTTTAGGAAAGCTCATGCTGGCCAATGTCTTTCTTTCAGTGAGTCTCAATCAATCAAAGGTTCCACAAGCTCTCTCTACATTATTATTATTGGTTTATTATATCCAAATGCATCTGAGGAGTCTAGGGAAACTCTCATGCTGCCAATGTCTTTCTTTCAGTGAGTCTCAAAGGGATCTGGAGGAATAATCCACTTTGGAGGCGGCTTGGACTCTGGGCCCCACAACAAACTCCAACTCCCAGAATTCCATAGCAGTGAGGCAGACAAAGAGTCCAAGCCGCCTCCAAAGTGGATACACCTGAGGCTGGCGGAAGGGAGGCAGGCAGGGCCTGGGAGGCAGGGTCTGAGGCGGCAGCAGCAGCAGAGCCTGATCCGCCTCAGTCCCTCCCAGTCCCTCTCCTGATGATGAATCAGAGGATTATTATTGGTTTGGGCCTAGCCCTGGACGGCTGGCTGAGTGAGGAGTAGGAGGGCTATATTAGCAGCAGCAGCAGCAGCAGCTAACACTGCAGCAGCCAGCATTCAAGGCCTTTCCCGCCCAGGTCCATGTCTTCTTCGGAGTGGCTGAGGATTCGGAAGCGCTTCCTCCTCTCCTCCTCCAAGGGACGAGGCTCAGGAAGACTAGGGGCCACGCCGCCTAGGACTCAGCAGGAGGAGAACCCCCAGCAGCAGCAGCAGCAGCAGCCCTCGCCCGCCCCCTACCGGCGCCCCAGGTTCCTGCGCGGAGGAGCCACAGCAGCAGCCCCCTGCAGGGAGAGACTGCGCCCCATCTGCGCCCCTGGCAGAGAGAGGCCCCCGCTCCAGTGGAGGACAGGATATGCAGAGTGAGGGAGGGAGGGAATGGGGGGCTGGGGAGGGAGGGGGGGTGACTGTTGAGTGTGAGTTCCTGCATGGGGTTAAGCTGGGTGGCTAGGAGTCCAAGTGGACCACAAGTTGAAGGTGAGTCAGAAGTGTGATGCAGCAGCTAAAAAGGCCAATGCGATTTTAGGCTGCATCAATAAGAGTATAGCGTCTAGATCAAGGGGAGTAATAGTGCCACTCTATTCTGCTTTGGTCAGGCCCCACCTGAAATACTGTGTCCAGTTCTGGGCACCACAATTCAAAAAAGATGTTGAGAAACTGGAGCATGTCCAAAGAAGGGCAACTAAGATGGTGAAGGGTCTGGAAGCCATGTCCTATGAGGAGCGACTTAGGGAACTAGGGATGTTTAGCCTGGAGAAGAGAAGGTTAAGAGGTGATATGATAGCCCTGTTTAAATATTTGAAGGGATGTCATATAGAGGAGGGAGCAAGCTTGTTTTCTGCTGCTCCAGAGACTAGGATGAGGAACAATGGATATAAATTGCAGGAAAAGAGATTCCACCTCAACATTAGGAGGAACTTCCTGACAGTAAGAGCTGTTCGACAGTGAAACACACTCCCTCGGAGTGTAGTGGAGTCTCCTTCCTTGGAGGTCTTTAAGCAGAGGCTGGATGGCCATCTGTCAGGGATGCTTTGACTTGGAGTTCCTGCATGGCAGGGGGTTGGACTGGATGGCCCTTGTGGTCTCTTCCAACTCTGATTCTATGAAGTCTTTAAGCAGAGGCTGGATGGCCATCTGTCAGGGATGCTTTGATGGAGAGTTCCTGCATGGCAGAATGGGGTTGGACTGGATGGCCCTTGGGGTCTCTTCCAACTCTACAGTTGTATGATTCTACTTTTTGTATATTTTGTCTTTTTAGTCTAGCAGTCAGTACATCCATACTCGTCATATCTAGTACTTTCCATATCCTTTCTTTTACTGAGGGTACCTGTGTTGTTTTCTTATGAGTATCAATCTTGCAGCTGTTGTTATGTATACCAACTCTCTGTTGTTGCTGCTGCTCTGTGCCTTCAGGTGCTTTCCAGCTTATGCCACTGGGTTTTTTTTAGGGCTGAGAGTGTGTGACAAATCACCCAGTGGGTCTCCATGGCCAAGTGGGGAATCAAGCCCCTGTTCTCCAGAGCTACAGTTCAACACTCAAACAAGGTGAGTCCCAAATTTTAGTCTTCCAGGTGTTTTGGACTTGCAACTCCCAGAAGCAAGCCCCAGTCAGCTTGGGCAACTGTCAGGAAGTTTGGGATCGGAAGTCCAAAACATCTGGAGGACCAAAGTTTGGGAACCTCTGCATGACTCCATAGTGTTAGATGTCTTAGTGAGACCTGCTAAGGTAGTGATTCCCAAACTTTGGTCTTCCAGGTGTTTGGGACTTGCAACTCTCAGAAGCCCCAGTCAGCCTGGCCAGCAATCAGGAATTCTGGATCTGAATCCAAAACATCTGGAGGACCAAAGTTTGGGAACCTCTGCTCTTAAGGTCTTACTTCTGGCGTACTCTGGTGCAGTGCTTCTCATCTAGTCTGATGTGGGGGTCCTGTAGGGTTTTCCCTCCCCTGTGTATCAGGGATCAGTGCCATATTATTATTATTATTAGTTTATAAAGTGCTGAAAAACTTACATATGCCAGTTGACTGCATATGTTTCCCCATATGCTGTGTTTTCCCACCGACTCCACCCCCCACCCCCTGGAAATTCACTGTGGTATTGAAGGTGGCTTGTTGTTGTTGTGTGCCTTCAAGTTGTTTCCAATTTATGGTAATCCATAGGGTTTTCTTGTCCAGTTTTGTTGCCATTGCCTTTCCCTTCCCCGAGAGAATTTGCCCAGGGTCACCCAGAGGATTTAGATGGCTGAGCCAGCATTTGAATCCTGATCTCCAGAGTCATAGTCCAGCTCTTAAATCACCACACCACACCTGCTTATGATTTTAAATAGCATGAAATTGTTAAACTAAGTCCTAATAAATTATAATCATAAATGAGTAAACTAAAACATTACCATAGTTTACAAAAGTTTAAAAAAGCATTCAATAATTTTAAAACAATGATTAAAACAGTTAAAAAATTTAATACGTAATTACCAGTAAAAGATTAAAAATACAGCACACCACTTCACACACACACACATTGCTGTTCTATAATTAAAATTCAGAGGCCTGTGTGAATAAAAATATGCTGGCAGAAAGAGAGCATTTTGTCTCTGTAATGTATATTTGCAAATCAATTAATCTCTGGACTCTTAAATAAAAACCCATGTTTTGACTTAGCATTGGAAAGAGGCCAGCGTTGGCACCAGCCAGACTTCAGGGGAGAGAGTGTTTCTCAATCAAGATGTTGTAACCAAGAAGGCCCCTTTCCGCGTTCTCTCACTTTGTATTGCCCTCACTGGTGGGACCCACAGGGTGGCCTCTCCTGCAGACCTCAGTTCTTGGGAAAGTATGCATACGGAGAAGTGCTACTTTAAGTAGAGAGATCCCAATCCATTTAGGGCTTTAAATGTCAGCACTAATTATTCAAGGTGGGACTATGAATACAGTTCTGGTCATGGACAGAAAGCAAGTGCACACTTGCTTGAGAATACCAACTCCTCTGTATGTGCCTATTTGACCCTGCAATATCAAGGGGTAACTTACTTGTGTGAATAGGGCATCAGAGGCTAAAAGGCTGGTGTATTAAAATTTTAACATTGCTTTGCTTGGATATGGGAGACCTGAGTCAAGTTGACTCACTCTGCGTGATTGGCAGACTTTGCTAAAATTACAGTTTCTCAGTTTTCCATGACATTTGAATGTTACTGTGAATTGTGGAGTTGAAGGCTTTCATGGCCGGCATCCATAGTTTTTTGTGGAGCTTTCGGGCTATGTGGCCATGTTCTAGAAGAGTTCCTTTCTGACGTTTCACCAGCATCTGTGGCAGCATCTGTGGCAGATGCTGCCGAAACGTCAGAAAAGAACTCTTCTAGAACATGGCCACATAGCCCGAAAGCTCCACAAAAAAATAATTACTGTGAATTGTATTTTGTTTTTAATAGGTCATCACCCATTATACTGCACTGTCAAAAAATTGTTAATATAAAGGTAGGAGTAGAAAGCCACTATCTGTAAAATAACGGTTCGTCTGACCTGCAGTAAATGGTCCCAAAAAGCTGTTTTAAGAAGAGACCGTAAACCAAAATTGTATTATGACAACTGTCAAAATAATGTTAGCATAGCTCTAGTGTTATGAACTGCTCTTTGGGTTTATGAGGCATAGCACCACAGTATTTATTGTCAATGGTATAGCACCAGGCTACATGTGTATGTATGGGTGGGAGTGTGGATGTAAAATCTCTCCCCTGCTTCTTTATATACAGGTTGAGTCTCCCTTATTTGGAATTTAGAAATGCTCCAAAATCCAAAATTGTCCTCATGGGTGGATAGTGACACCTTTGCTTTCTAATGGTTCAGTGTATACTTTGTTTCATGCACAAAATTATTTAAAAACATTATGTAAAAATTACCTTCAGGCTGTGTTTCTAAAGGAATACATGAAGCATAAATGTATTTCAGTGTTTTCACTTGGGTCCCATCTCCAAAATATCTCATTATGTATATGCAAATACAGTAGCCCCATCTAATTCGTGGGGGATCTGTTCTGGACTCCCCATCCCCCCCCCATGAAAATGGTGGCTCGCACATATTCCAGTCCCATTGAAAATAGTGGAGCGCACATGGGGCTGCCATTTTGTCCCTCCCTGCTTGTCCCTCCTGCGAAGAGCAAGACTGCGGACTCCAAATCCACAAAAAGGAAGGGACAACTTTATTCCAACCCCCCTCCCCAAAATCCAAAACACTTCTGGGCCCAAGCATTTTGGATAAGGAAGACTCAACTTGCGTGTATATGTATTCTCTCTCTCTGTCTCTCTCACCCACACACTCAACACATATATAATATTCATCTAGAAATAATTCCTAGACACCAGTTCTGTGGGGAGGGGTTCATAACAGTTTCTAGTGAGAATGGCTGGTTCCTCATCTACATCACATTAATGATATGATGTTTCCTGTCAGCTTTCTTGGATTTGGTTTTTTCTGCTGTAAGGCAGATGTGCATGCTTTTTATAGCTTCCTGGCAGGACACTATGATGAAAGTGAGTCACAGTGGTGCTTAGATGACAGGAACGTCATCTGTCCAGTCACACAACTCTTGAATGGATGGGGCAATTTTTGAGATTGCCTAAGAACTTGGAAGCCTTTACAAATGCTGCAGTATTCTTGGCTGCAGAGTGGACACAAATGGGAGAAATGGTAGCAAAGGAGGTGCATGAGAAATGGGACTCACTGCTTCCTTTTAATATTTATAAACAGCAGCCCTGTTTTTGACTCCAGTTCCCATCAGCCCCAGACCACTAAATGTGAGCCTGAGATTTTGAGAGTTTTAGTGCAAAAGAAACTAGGGAAGTACCATGGTCCTGCTTTTCTTTTAGTACATCTATTACATAATTATGTTCTGTCTGTTTGACAAAACATCAGCAATTACATTGGAGGAATGAATCGTTTATATGGGGGGAGGGGGAAGCTTCCAAGACCCTAGAGGGGCTTGAGATTAAACAAATAAAGGATTAAATTTTCAGACACAGCTGAGTACTTTTTAATTTGTCATACCCTTTTTAAAAGAAGTCAATCGTAAAATGTGCCACAAGATTTTCAATTTTTTAATTATTATTATTGTTGTACTTGCAAGCTACTAGTTGGAACAAAGGAGCCACGGAACCTTCCAATAGAAGAGTATGAGGGAATGAAACGTCTCTGTCCTAGCTAGAATATGGCTTTGCTTCATCTGCAGCAGAACAGTCCATAGTAGGACAAATACATTATGATGCTTTGGAATGGATGGGTTTTATTATTCACCCATAATGAGAGGTTTCTGTCCACATATTGTACAAACAAGGTGATGGCAGCCAAGTTAATGCTATAATGTGATTGAAACCAAATGTGAAAAGCAGGATCTGAAAAGTAAAAAAGATGGTTTTACCACATTACTCTTTAAAGCCAAACACCAGGTAATTTTATTTGAAGGCTGGATCTTTGCTGATATTATAATATGTGACTAGGAGGTTTCATCAGCTTACCAGAATAGTTGATCTGCAGGAGTATGAGGCAGCCCCCCCCCCCCGAAATCAGATCACATAGATAGTACAGTACTGTCAGAATATGACTTATTCACTAGAGAATGTCTGTGTACTTATTTCTTGACCACAGTCCTCTGTGGATAGAAACAGACATTGAGGTTCTGGTTAAAATTGAAACATCTGGCTGTTGTGTCAGGTTTCCTCCATATGTGGACGCCATATGTGAAGCACTATAACTTCATATGTGAAGAACTATAACTTCCAGCAGCCCTGGCTGGCATGGTTAGAGATTGTGGGAATTGTAATCCACAACATATGGAGGATGCCAGATTACTACAGTATTGGCCAAAACAAATTATATAATGTTTTGGTCCACTCATCTCTTTAATGTTTAAGATGGGACAAAAAATATTGTTTCAGTTCCCTGGAATTTATGATGTTGCAGTGTTAGTAGAATGCAAAGTGCTTTATTTAAAAAAATGGAGACTGCAAAATTTGCTTCACATAAATATGCTTAAGATTGCTAAGAATGCAGATCTTTCAATCAGTATTTACAGTTGTCCCCCGGGTTACGAAGGTAATCCGTTCCAGATTACCTTTCGTAACCCGGAAGCTTTCGTTTCCCGGGGGACCGCTTTAGCGAACAGACCGCACGGCCGATTTAAAGGGGCCGCGCGTTTTTTTTATTCGCATCCCGGGGGATCTTTCGGATCCCGGGGGATACGTTAGCGGTCCCGCCGGTTTCATACCCCCGGGGTTTTTGTACCCCGGGGGATTCGTAAGCCGGGGGACCACTGTACTTGCCAAAAGACAGAGGGAGAGAGGCAATCACAGGAGGATTGCAGCTCCCTGCAACCCAAACATTTTCCTATTATTTAGGCTTATTTGCCTACATGCAGTCCAGAGACTGACCACTTAACCAGTCTGTGTTCTGCAGCAGCTCATATAGAAACTAGAAAGGGTAAGGACTGATCCGGAATGTTGTTGCTCTCAGCAATCTTAATCCAAATGTCAATTTCTGCATATCCTGCACAAAGTGAAAAATATCATTGAGCAACAGCAATGCAAGCGGAATTCAAAGATGCATCTACTAGATCTGCCCCAGGTATGGCATCTTAGAGTAAATATGAACAAGTTACTGGCTGTGCTCAATTCTGTGCTGGACAAGATAAACTGATGATAAAACATATAATACCGCTTCCCTGCTGCCTTAGTAATGGAGGGTGCATCTACACCAAGGTCAGAACTCCAAATTGACACCCAACTGTTCTGACCCCAGAGATGCCCTGGAGTCCCCCAATGTAGACATTGGATACATGTCTACACATGTCATCTCTGTGTTGTTTAGCAGTTCTGCCACTGGTACACCGCTGCTTGATGTGAGGTCAGAAACAAAACACCCAGCTCTACCTCCTCACCATTGATCACATGCCTAGGTTACTCATTTCTGACCTCAGATCAAGTGGTGGTGCCAAGGAGGGGAAATTTTTCTTTGCTACTATTCCACCCACTTTATTTGTCTTATCTGTTTCACCCCAAGGTCCCCATCTGCTACTGTCTTTACTAGTTATAAGTAGAAAGGAGCCTGCTCCCTGCTTTGGAAAGCTCATTGCAGGTCCTAGGACCTTCACTTCTCAACATCTCTCATGAATACAGGGGTGGGCAACTTGCACCCTTTGAGCTACTGCTGGACTGCAACTCTCAATAACTTTAGCCAGTATAACCAGTGAGGAGGAACATTGGGAATTATAGTCCAGCAATATCTGGAGGGCCACACGTGTTCTCCTCTGTGTTAGAAGGAAATGTCAACAGACTGGGAAGTCTGGATTTGTTATTTTCTGCCTGTTTGAGAAACCTATGTGAATCTGACAATCGGTTTCTGTTACTGATGTGTGACATAACCAGAGCATAGTAAAAGATCGTGGCTCTTCCCCCTTGGTGGCTGAACACTGAATGGATCAATGGAGGAATGGTTGCTTGATCTGTGGAACATTTTCGACACATATTTAAGAGGCAAGAACATTTAAACCGTCAACCATTTCCTGTCTTGGCAAATTGTGATTATGAGTGAAGCTGACTCATAGGAACTTTCTTGTTAAATCCTGTAGTGACCTGGTAAAGTGGAGGACAGTTTGAAGGAGGTAGTAAATAAAGTGAGAGAGATACTCCAAGTAGCACCCACAAATCAATGTGGAGCTTCAAGGAAGAAACTAAAGAAACATGAAAATTTGGAGGATAAGAACAGTGGTTTTTAACACACTTTTCTGGGTAACACCCTAATCTGGAAAGCTGATGAAAGCATTGGACCTTTCGCCATACGTTAAAACCAAGAAAACTTCTTTTTTTTTTTCTTTTTTAGCCCAGGTTTCTAGACTCCCTATGGAATCTATGGATCAGGAACCCCCTGCTGCAGAGCTGGGTCACTGCCCACTTCTCCTTCATGGCCATCTGCAGTATGCAGGTGTTTCCCAGCAAGCTGTTTCTAAGTGATTTCAAAAGGGCCTTCTGTGTAATGTTGATTTATCTTCCTGGCCTGGGATTATGTTTCAGATCTATAAATCAAGACTTGGACTTCTGCAAGTTCTCAGTCTTAAGAGAGTCAGGTCTCTCAGAATGCCTGATATACTCTGATAGCATCCTTCTATTAAGGTGTAAAACTGTTCAGATACATTAGCACATGCAAAGTATAATCAGCACTCCCACTACAGTCGCCCCTCCTTTCTCACAGATTTGAGTTCCATGGTCTTGAATATTCACGGAGGGTGGCCTCTGTTATTTTTAATGTGGTGTGCTCCCACGGTGCGCCCCCTCACTCCCCCGTGGTGCACGCCCCTCATGTGCTTGCAGGCATGTGCCTCATTCAAGCCTATGGGACTTGAATATACGTGAATCTCGATTTTTGCAAGGGGGTCCGGAATGGATCCCCCATGAAAACAGAGGGCCAACTGTATTGTTAAATTCAGGGTTAGCAACTGCCTGGGTTCCAGAGCCCATATATATTCCCCATTGGACTTCAGAGGGGTGAAGGTAAAGTGGAGAAACTCTGCTTTTGGGGATAAGGGGCAATTTTCTAATTTGGATGATGGGTCATTTTGGGCCCAGAAGAGGTCTTTTAAAACTGGGAAGTGAAATGTCACTTTGGTTTGGATGTTCCCCCTTTGAACAACAAGGCAAAATGCCTCTGTGCCCTAGAAGTGGGATCATTTTGAGAAAAATGAAATTTTAAAATTCAAAACATTGAGTAGGGGCCTCAAAAACTGCCTTGGGGCCTGCATGCTTCTCCTGAGGTGCGTTATCCCCACCCTTGATTTACTTTAACCTAGAACTGCCCATATAGGGATGTGCTGGCTTAGTGGTTAAGATACCAATCCTGAAGATACCACTTCAGTGAGAAGGTAACCAACATTTGGTGCACTCATGCTAGCCACATGACCACCAGCGCAGTCCTCAGACAACACTGGCTCTTTAGTTTAATAACGGAAATGACTAGACATTCATGTCAAGGAACTACCTTTCCCTTTCCCTTTAGAACTGTTCGTAGATCTCAGGACTGAGACTTCATCATTTCTCCATTGATTTTAAACAGCCTGATGTTTTGCTCAAGCCATTCAAGGTTGCTAATAGAAGAGTAATTAGCCCAATGGCTGTCAGATTTGTCTCAGTCCTGGTAAAATGACGAGAGAGACCTTGTTACCAAACTGTGACATGAGAGGAAATCAGTCTGTTGAATAAAGAGGGAAGAAATAAAAGGAACAGAAGGAGACAGGTTTCAAAGTTCAGAAGGCCGACAGTCACTCATAGCTATCATACTTCGCTAATTTTCCATTTCTTCTGTTTGTTGTTCACACAATGAACAGGAAGTCCATTTCTATCTTCAGCCTTCTCTGAAAGAGGGTTGTTCACAATTACCTGAAAATAAAGAAGTTATAAGACTTGTAATGAAGAATCTGGATCCCATCACCTTAGATATCTGTTAGCTAGTTTCTGATCGTACTTTCAAAAGTATAGTCTTTGAATTAATGGTGGCAGTTGGATCCATTCCAATCTGGATTCTCTGAGGACAGAAAAAGCCTTAGCTACATTGGGATCAAGAACATTGCTCCTGGAATGACAGGCGACCTCTTGCTTCTCTTCACTTTAAACTGAACAGAAGGGCTGCAGCCCTAGTGGTTCTGCTTGAACTCTCAGTGGTATTCAGTACCATCCATGGCAATATCCTTCTGGGCCACTTAGTGAATATGGGACTTGGAGACATCATTTAGCTGTGGTCCTGGTTTTGTTCAGTTGAACACTCTAGAGGTGATACCGAGGGAGTATTGTTTGGTCTCAGGGTTCCACAAGTCTCAAAACTGACCCTTGTTCTTTTATTTACATTTACATGAAGCTCCTGGAGCAAATCATTTAGAGTTTTGGGCTGGGTTCTCAACAGAATACTGATGACACCCAGTTATGTCTCTCTGTTTCAGTGGACGCAGAAGGATGCATACAAGTTTTCATTGTTGTCTTGATGAAATGAGGGATTAGATGCAGGTAAACAAATTGAGAGCCAATATGATGTAGTGGTTTGAGTATTGGATGACAACTCTGGAGCAAGGTTTGAATCACTGCTCAGCCATGGAAACCCTTGGCTGACCTTTGTCAAGTCACACTCTCTCATCCTCAAAGAAAGGCAAAGGCAAACCTCCCTCTGAATAAATCTTGCCAAAAGGTAGGGTTGCCTTAAAGTGGCATAAGTTGGAAATGGTGTGAAAGCACAGAACAACAACAAACAAATTGAGGCTCAATCCAGGTGAAACAAAAATTTTGTTAAGAAAGAAACCAACCTGGGATTGAGATTATAACCTCTGCTAAATGGGGTTACACTTCTCCCAAAGGACCAGGCGCACAGTTTTGTGGTGTTCTTGGGCCCAACATTGCTTCTAGAAGGTCAAGTGGTTACTATCGCCAGGTATGCCTTTGAGTAGCTTTGACTGCTCTGCCAATTTCACCTTTTCCCAGGTAATGTGGGTGTGACCACAGTGATCCATGTTTTAATTATTTCTCAGTTAGACTACTGTAATGCATTTTCTGTGGGGCTGTTGTTGAAGAGTTCATAAAAATGCTAATGAAAAGAATATAAAAGCCAGACTCTTGTCTTGCATGTATTCAAGAGACCATTCATCACTCTGGTGTTGAACCAGCTGCACCGGCTAAGGAGCCTAGGGCCAACTTATCTGTAAAATAGCCTCCTCCCATACGAGCCTGCACAGAGTTTGAGATGCTCAGTGGGGCCATGTTCCATGTCTTCTGAAGAGGCTAGGTTGATGAGTGCACAGGCAAGGGCTTCCTCTGTAGGAGTACAGTGGACCCTTGGTATTGTTGGGATTTGGTTCCCAGATTCCCTGTGGATACCAAAATCCATGGATACTCAAGTCCCATTTTTAAAAATGGCATAGTAAAATGGTGTCCCTTATATAAAATAGTAAAATCAGTGTTTGTTTATTGGAAGTTTTATTTTGGGGGATGTATTTTCAAACTGTGGATGGTTGAATCCGTGGATGAAAACTCTGTGGATGCAGAAGGCTGACTGTACTTTGCTTGTGGAACTCTTTGTCAAAAGAATCAGGCTCTGACTCTATTGAATGTGTGGGAAGTGTTTAAAGTAGTATTTTAAAATAGCCTGGCCTTTGGGTTTTAAAAATGGCTTTTAAAAGAGTTGTTTAATTTGTTTTTAAACAATGTTTTTTACATTTCTTATACATCACTTCAGGGTTCTTGGTGGACCAGGATGCTGTTAAACCCTTTCAATCAATAAATATGTAATAAATAATTTATGTGGTATATAGAGCAGGTAACAGGAAACCAGTATGTTAATGAACATTCACAATCTTCATTGGACATAGTAAAATAGGAAGCACTTTGGCTATCCTTGTGGACTTTGTTTTAACTAGAGTTATTTGTTCCATCAGAACCATCAATGCAGAAAAATCAGAATTCAATGAAGACCAAGCGACGTGCTGTCAGATCTCTATTAGGAAGAGGGAATATGGCAAAGAGGAAGAGCAGGAATGGCTGATCCTGTGCTCCACTGAGGTGAGTTCAGATGTGACATCTTAGCTTCTGAAGAGTGTGGATTAATTATAACCATAATTTTCCTGGCTCCACAGTTTCACCACAATGTTTTGTGCACTCCCATTTATTTGTAATAGTTATTTTATAGCTGTATGCTGACATTCTACTTTCTGCATGGTTATCATGTGTGGCTGGGTGGGAAAGGGGAAGCATACACGGTTATTATGGATTAGACACACTTTTCTTTTAATAATTATTGCTTCTTCCTGCTCTTCTTTTGTTGCAGTGTCATAAACTATGAATGCCATCTTTTGTTCTTGAACTTGCTAGTAAAGCATGCTGAAAATCCCATGAAGGGCATGAGCTGCAGATGTATATAGAATCATAGAACTGTAGAGTTGGCAGGGATCCCAGCAGTCATCTGCTTGATGAATTGTGTTTTAGAGATTAAAATAGAACAACAATATTCAGAGCAAAATTTGAAGCATGGGAAATGTTAGTATGTCCAAGAGCAGACAGTAGCTGTCTTTATGAAACCAGAAGAACCCGTACTGGATTCTTATAGTATGATCTTGTTTATTTGGGCAGCTTACAATAAAGGAGGAAATCTTTTCTCTTCTTGGGTGAAGTAACTGATGACCAAAAGCACCTACCAGGCATGTGTGATGTTTTACATGGGGTTGGACAGCAGACAGGGAGGACTGCTACCCCTCTAAGATCTGCTCATCACAGAGTCCCTCTAGGGCTATTCACACTGGACCACACTGAAGTCACTGCAAAATTCCATATCAAATGAAACTGTAGTTATTTCTGAGTCTGGGTGCTTCAATAACATTTTTTTAACACAGTGATACACTACTTAAGAATGAAAGTTCTCTGCATGGTTTACAAGTAAAAATGAAAACTACTAAAATATAACATGAAAACAAAAGAATTAGTGTAGTAGAACGGAATAAGTTCTCTTATACTGTTGCTTCAGGGCATATCTGCATGGGCCATTTACATGGATTTACCTCGTGCTCTCATGTCACCCTGTCCACACGATATAGGGTGAAAGCCTTGACTTGACTTCAGACAGTCTTTACAAGGGAAGGTCAGTTCTCCATCAAATCTCTTTAAAACTTACTGTTTGCTCTGGATTTTCTAGGAAAATCCAAAGCACTAGGGAGTTACACCAGGTGTCTGTTTACATGTGTGTCCTGCTGTGCCACATGGCACTTCCACTGCAAGTTGTTCCCTCTGAAGCCACACCAATACACCCAGCCATGTGATTAATGCTGGGTTTCTCATTTTCAACTTTTGAGGGAGTGATTCACACTAGCAGTGGCAATGTCAAGCGGTACAGTGAGATATGTGTGTATATATAGCTACCTGGCATCGCTCCAGAGTGCCCAGGAAATTGGGAATTTAGGGCAGCTTTGGGACCAGAATACTCCAGAAGCAGCCCAGGATATTCTGGCTAGCATAGACCCACCTTCAAAGTGCTTTTAAAATAGAAGATTGAACAGCCAGGGAAATAAAACAACCTTCACCCAGCTCTGAAAATACCATAATGTGGAAGCCAGGTGAGCCTTTCTGAGAAGGATATTCCAAAACCTCTCTCTCTCTCTCTTTTTCTCCCTGTCTCCCCTAGCTGGCCGCTGTACCTTCTTTAACACAGACATTTAGAAGAGGGACTTCAGAAGATGTCTAGTTATATGTGAGAGGAGGCAAACCTTCAGGAAATCTGAGTACAGACCTTTCAGGACTTTAAAATTTAACACTAGCACTTTGAATTGGACCAGAAAGACAGGGCAAATGGCTGAAGAGTGGCAGGATACAGTCATATAGGCTCATCCCTGTTAACAATCTTCTGCACCCTGCTTTAGAAGTTTTTGGGCCCTTTTCAAAGGCAGCCCTACAAATAATGCATTGTAGTAATCCAAAGAAAGTGTTCTAGAATATTATCATAATTATGCCTATTTATTTATTTGTACCTATAACAAAGATCTCATGGTGCATGTGAAGAAATAGGCCTCAATAACTGATTCTTAAAATGTTAAGAATTGTCTAAATCCTTCACTGTTCTGACCCTCACAATGCCAGGATGCAGGGTAAGGTGGAGATTGGAGACCTACCGAACATCACTCATTGAGCCTTGTGTCTTAGCAGAAATCTGCATCTGGAGCTCTCACATCCAAATCAAATACTTTCTGTTGCGCCCCAAAACATCTTGGCAGTACGGTGAAAGACTATCCCATAAAGCGGTAACTCTCACATTTTGGCTTTCAGTACCTGACTGGCTATTACTGGGCACTGTTTGATGGTCATGGCGGCCCAGAAGCATCAATAATGGCCTCCAACTACCTGCATTATTGCATCAAACAGAAACTAGAAGATGTGGTAGAAGGCATTACTGAAGTCAGTCCCCCGATGCACCTCAATGGGCAATGTGTTTGCCAAAGTGACCCACAGTTTGTGGAAGAAAAGCAAATTCGTCAGGAAGACGTGGTCATTGGTGCTCTGGAGAACGCTTTTCAGGAATGTGTGAGTGACTTTCTTTCCCTTTCATTCACTCACCAAAATTGGTGTTGCTCCTTATGTCAGAGATTGCCCTGAATGTGAGCCCTGTTATTTTTCTTGCATTACTAGGAATTGATCCAACATCCATCCTACCAGAGTCTAAGATTCAGTGCCACCAGTTGTGCAAATGCACAATTTGTTGCCAGCTGTTAATGACAACGATGTAGGATCTGCCTTCTGTGGTGGAAAGTACCTCTGCTCAGTTTAGGGTATCTTTTCACACCTCATCCCATCTATAAGGGGCTCCTTTGTAAGACCTGTGTATGATTTTTTAGGGGGGAGAGGGTGTTCAGGGGCTGCTGTACAGAGAAGGAAGCAAGGGCACCTGCTGCCACCAGCTTAGGTGCACTTCCCTAAATCTGGATTCAACCCATTTTCTTGAAAATATGAAGAGTTGTGCAGGGTCATACAGTGTTTTCTGCTGATATTCATCTTTTGTAATTCGGTTATTACAAAAGTTTTTGATTCCAGCTATTTTACTAATAGCTTAAATACCCTAAAGGCATCAGATCCTATCTGATCTTAGAAGCTAAGCAGAGTCAGTGCTGATTGGTACTTGGATGGGAGACCACCAGTGAATACCAGGTTCTGTAGATTCTAATACAGAGGCAGGAGCAGGCAAAACCACCTCTGAGGATTCCTTGCTTTAAAAAACCCTAGGGAATTCATGGGGTCACCACAAGTCGACAGGTAGCTTTGAAGGAACATACACATTTTAATAAGTTTTAAAATGTGCTTACTTCTCTATTTTGTAACTGCTTTTAATTGTATTTGCTTTTATTTTTGTAAGTCACTTTGGGCCCAAATATTGGGGAAAAGGCAGGATGTAAATAAAATGAAATCATCATCATTATCTACTTAGAAGAATATGCATAACTAAGGAGCTTAACAGACTGCCCCAAAAGGGCGGGCTGGAGCTGCCCATTTTTGTTCCTGAGGGAGTCCACAGCAACCAAACCACATGGGCTCCCTCCGCACCAAAAAGAACCTGTTAAAAGTGGGTTCTTTTTGGCATGCGCTGCTGCCACCGCCATCAGTGCACCATTGACACACTGTGGCACACTGATAATGCAAGCGCAGTGTCCCAACATGCGGCTGTTCCCACACGCTAGGGCTCGGGAGCATGTGGTCGCTGCGTGCTCCTGAACCCTAATTTTGGCTCGAGGACGGAGCTTTCCACCCGTCTATACTGGGCCAAAGTAATGTTGCTTGTGGAGGTTGTTTGCATATCCTCCCACCCTGAGGACTGCCATTAGCAACAGAACAATACATTTGCAAATTACTCCTTCCTTCCCAGGGTCACACAGGATATATATCTCCAGTCCTTTTCCAGTCTATCATTCTCTGAAGATGCCAGCCACAGATGCTGGCGAAATGTCAGAAAGGAACTCTTCCAGAACATGGCCACATAGCCCGAAAGCTCCACAAAAAATAATATTGCTTGGTCTGACCGCCTCAAACTCCCTTAAGAGTTAGCAGTTGCACCTAGCAAAGGAAGCCTGTTCAGCTGTTAGGATGCAAAGAGGATGACATTTTCAGCCTCCTCCCACCAGCTAGCAGTGAAGAATTACAACAGAAGTACTGCAGCCTTGCTCACTGTTGGGAGTGGAAACATCCTGCTCCTTGCTTCTTCTAGTATGGCTGCTGGCTATTAAGGTGGGTTTGTGGGACATTTATGATTGTGGCAATAGTGCCAAGATCATGACTATAATTTTGCTGATTGACGAGCAGTTATGAATCCAAAACTGTGATACAGAATGCCAGCCAATAATATCTATTCCAACATTCTGTCTTAACAGTAACCATGCACTTGCTTGTTGAAATCCTAGAAGCAGGACTGTACTTTCCTAATTAAATTTAGTGTGATGTGAAAGCTGCGGGTTCACACATGACTTTCTCCCTATTATTACGTACATGAAACCATAATAGCATGGCGAGGGGGCAAAACATGGGTCATGTTTGTTTGAACTAGCTACCAGTGGAGGACCAGGTAATATTGAATTTAGGTGTTAGCCTATGCTGGAAGATCTAATATTTCCCTTTCTTCATCAAGTAATCCTTCCTTTCAACAGGATGAAGTGATTGGTCAGGAGATGGAAATTACTCATCAATCAGGAGGCTGCACAGCACTAGCTGTACTTTATCTGCAGGGGAAGCTCTATGTAGCAAATGCAGGTGACAGCAGGTGAGTTAATTATAAGTATGACCTGGAATGGGAACCAACATTTGCTGTAAGTGGCATCTCAGAGCAAACAATAGGGGCAGGGAGGGATTTTTAATGGAGAAAAAAGTATGAGAAAAGAATCAAACCCATCTAGGCCAAATGGAGGTTAGAAAAAGAAAGTAACTGGGTTTGTTAATACTTTCTAAAAATTAAAAAAAAAAAAACTACTTCAGTGCAGAGCTAGTATAGCAATAGCAGTTCCATTTCTATACTGCTTATCAATGAACTCAGCACTGGTTTACAGTCTGTAAGCCAATTGCCCCCAAGAAGCTGGGTACTCATTTTACTGACCAATGAAAGGATGAAAGACTGAGTCAACCTTGCAGCCCTCGGATCAAACTCACAACCTTGTGGCTGCAGTACCGGCATCTTTCCCACTTTTGCGAGCTGGTAAGTGAACTGAAGATGTTCCTCATGTTATGCAGCTTCAAATATTAATGAACATCAACACTTGTAGGTCAGGGGGAACTCCGTGTATACCAAAGACCAGCAAGGTGGTCCACACATTAGAAGCCAATTTGAACTGACTGAGATCTTGGAGTGTCTGAAAAGACAGTTGTGTGTAGTGCCCATTTTTGAAACCAATCATAAAATCATAGAATCATAGAGTTGGAAGAGACCACAAGGGCCATCCAGTCCAACCCCCTACCATGCAGGAACTCCCAGTCAAAGCATCCCCGACAGATGACCATCCAGCCTCTGCTTAAAGACCTCCAAGGAACACTTGTGTCACATCCAAAAAAGGTACCAGTAATAAGATGATACATTCACTTGGAAGTTATAAGAATCTGTATTCTCGTTTTAATTCAGAGCACTCCTTGTTCGAAAAGAAAATTTTGTTCCTCTAAGTACTGAATTCACCCCTGAAACAGAGAGACAGAGAATCCAGCACTTGGTAAGAGAATTCCCCTTTAAAAACTAACAACAGAACACTTCCCTGTATATTTTATAATCGCAAAATGTATAAGATCTGTCCATTCTTAACAAATGTTGGGGCTTTCAGCAGATCCATTCTGTAATATGACAATTTCTTTTGCAGTGTATTGTACTTCAGTTCTGGTCTAAAAGGAGCACTGAATAGAATTCTGAAGTACTGAGTGCTCCATCATCTCTTAAATTACACGGATTAAATATTTATTCTGCCACTCAGAACAACAAATTGACCTTATTATGTAAATTGTATTGATTTACCATGCCTTGGAGCACGCTGTGTGATAAGATTAGTTTCTTCCTGAAGATCACACTGATTTTACCCAATCACAGGGCAGTGCTTATTCTGTGGTTTGGGATCCCAGTTTCATTTTTGAAATAAAAAGTTTTGCTTTCAAATATATATATTTTTTCTGTTCTCAGAGGTGGAAGGAGTCAAATGACTTGCTCTGAACTGACATTATAAAACTCTGGGAAGGCCTGGAACACAATTCTGAGCACCTGCCTAAGAATTCCAGCTGCCATCTTCTGAGATTATGCTTCTCTTTTAAATCTTTCTGAATGTTCCTTTTCTTCCTCAGGCTTTTATTTATCCAAAGCTCCTGGCTGATGAGTTCACAAGATATGAGTTTCCCAGGAGACTGAAAGGAGATGATGTAGGTCAGAAGGTTCTCTACCGGGATTACTCCATGGAAGGCTGGTGAGTCTTTCTGTCTTTTTGGCTGGGGCATGCGTGTACTCTAGATCAAGAGTGGCAACTATTGTGGATTGAGGGCCATATGGGGCTCTCATCAGACCTTGGAGGGCTGTCCTCCTTGCAAAACACTATATCAGTTTGCCTCAAAATGGCCTCTGAGGGCACATGAGGCAATTTCACTATGTTTTTGGTCCTCCCTAGGCTGTTTTATTCCTAGGAGTGGCCTTTTTTTTAACAACAGAAAGTGACCCTAGTACTTCATTTCCTGTTCCAGTATAAGCTGCACTGGGCCCAAAACACTACAGAGGTGTCCAAAAACATGGTGAATCCCCACCCCCCCCACCCCCCCACACACACCTTAAAAGCATTTTGAGGGGGAAAAATGAACACAATTTATTTGGTTTCTGGAGGCTCCACTTTCCCCATACCTTCCCTAGATTGAGCAGTCCCTTTTCAATAGCCCTATTTGGGAAATAGTATTTCCCCTGCCTTCATCATTGCCTTCCTCATTGCTATGCATATTTTTTCAAAAAAAGAAAAAAAGAAGAGGCTAAGGTTAATGGTAGTTTAGAGTTGTCCTTGCTTGACCTGCATCTGTTCCTAATTCTCCTTCATGTGGTATCTGCCTTCTTTAGCCCTTAACTGACCCTGTTGCTGGATTGGGAGAAAATAAAATAGCCAGACTGGCAGTTGTTAATCCCTTGTATTCCTTTCCTAGCCTAGTGAGATAGCTCATTTTGGAATGAAAAAGACATCTTGGTTTGAAAAGGATCAAGATGCTCTGAAATGGCAGAGGCGGTGTTACACAATGGTTGGCTTATACTTCCTTCTGTTTATCATGCAGATCAAAAACAACCTCCCCCTCCTGCACAAATAGCATGGTTTTTTTTTAATTAATAGCTTCTTTGTAAAGGAAATGTGTGATTGAGAACTACCCTGGAACTTTTTCTGATTGTGTACTGGACTAGTCTATCAGTTATAGTGTTAATTAAGGGTGGAGAAATTGTGATCATCCAGATGTTATCAGACAGCTCCACCATGATCCTTCACCATTGGCTGTGCTAGTAAGGTCTGGTCAGAATTGCATCCCGATAGGTTGAGAGCCACATGGTTCCCAACTCCTACAGGCATAATAAAAATGTTGCCTAAACATTTGGAAGCCTTGACCCAATTCTAAAGCCGTATACTCAGTATGCCTCCTGACTGAAATGGCTTCAAAACATCTACCTTAATGACATTATTAGATGTACTGCAGGCATCATGTGTGATTGCTTGCAGGCAGGTGGTATTTGTAAATATCAGAATTCACAAAACAGTGAAACCTTTATTGGAGCAACTAAAACACATAAAATACATAATGCAAGTAAAACGCTACCCTTTGTCCCTGTCCCCATATGGCCAAGAAGAGGAGTGGCCTCTGCCTGAATAGGTATCCCTGCAGACCATCTCAACTGAAAACAGAAGAAACATCAGAGATAAAATGTGGGCCTGTGAGTTTAACATCATCACTTTTCTTCCCTTGTATGATTTAGAATGTCTTTGAATATTAACAAGCCAGTGAAGGTTCCAAAGTTTGCATAATGTATTTCATGTATTTTAGATGGTCCAAGAAATAGCAATAGTAAGTACATTTCTGTACTGTTTATCAGTGAACTAAACACTCCCAAAGCAGTTTACAATGTGTAAGCTAATTGCCCCTAACAAGCCGGGTACTCATTTTAGTGACCTATGGAAGGATGCAAGGCTGAGTGGGCCTTGGAGCCCCTGGGATTGAACTCGCAACCTTGTGGCTTGCAATCCAGGCATTTAAACACTGTGCCACCAGGGCTCCCTGATAAAGGTATCACTGTTTTCTGGGTTTTATTATTTTATATTGTGCATTACCAACATAGCTACCCCTGAATTTGTTTCTTTGTTCTCCATTACACAAAAAGGCAAATGACTCTGTTCTAAAAAGTTGTAAAAATGTGTGACATAAGGATTAATAATCACCATCCCAACACAAAAGTTAAGTGTGTATTTTGAAGTTAATTGGAATCGGTTGGTTTAAGCATGCTTATCTCAAGTTTGGTTTGAAGCAAGAATACACTAGAAGGTCCACTGAAGATTCACAAGTCTTCTTTGTTTCAGGGGTTATAAAACAGTGGTGAAAGATGACCTGAAGTACCCTCTGATCCACGGACATGGAAAACAGGTACGTTTGCAGGTTCCTTCCAAGTGACTGTCTGTCATTATTTATAATATTCTGAATAGTGGTTAGAGTCTGTTCTTTTGTCAGATGTTCCACAATATTTTTTTCATAATTCAAGTTGTATGAAATATTCACGCCCTGGTGAGTTTAATAGCCTTGTCAAGCTGTAAACCTTGTGCAAGTAAACTCTAGCAAATGATAGATAGGTTGTTTAGTTTTTTAAAGAAGCTTGCACCGGTGTGTTTCCTTTTTGTTACAAACATGTTGGAAAAAATAACTAACATACATAAATAGCAGCTGTGTATTATTCACTGTGGTCCAAAACACACTGCAGAAATACTCCAGTTTGAACTGCTTTTAACTGTCCTTGCTCAGTGCTAGGAAATCCTGGGCATTGTAGTTTATTGTGGCACCAGAGCTGTCTTATAGAGAAGGCTAAATGTCTCACAAAACTAAAGTTGCCAGAATTTTGCAGAATTGAGCCAAGGCAGTTAAAGCAGTCTCAAACTGGTTTATTTTGGCGGTGTTTTGGAGCTGCATTGTCTATCTGGCAACATCCAGCTTTTTAAAGGCTATTCAAAAAACTTAGCTAGTCTGGAGCAGAGTTGTAAGATTGTTAACTAGTACATCTAGAAGTGAACATGCCTTTTCACTACTTGCAGAGGTTTTATTGACTACTTGCTTATTTCTGAGCAGAATTCAAAGTCCTGACTGAACTCTTTTAAGTTACAATTTTAAACCTGTTTACCCAGGAATAAGCCCCACAGAACTCACCTATGCTTGAGTGGACACATATGGGCTCTTTCAAAGCCCTTACATGTTTAGATCTACTTTATTTAAAGGACTACCTGTACACCTCAAATGTGCTTTCCCCATCAGTTCACCAAATGTGATGAATGAGTCAGAGGTAACAACAGTCTTTCGCCCCCTAAGCTTGTAGTGTCTGCTTATTGTCTTTTAGATAACTCTTAGGAAATGTGCTGCATCTGGAAAATGTTGCTCTTAATACTCGTAGTTGTGCCTAAGCTTGTATTTTAAACCGTAAAAATACTTGGGGGCAAAACTATTTTAAATTATAGCTGGATTGAGTTGCTGCTTTTCAACTCCCTATGCTGTCACATTATTTGATAGGTGAGTTTCTACATTTCTTCCAGGCTCGCTTGCTAGGCACCTTGGCTGTGTCTCGGGGCTTAGGAGATCATCAGTTGAAAGTCCTTGAAACAGATATTGAAGTCAAGCCTTTTCTCTCTTGCATTCCCAAGGTAAGGCAAGTGATATGGCATTGTGGTCATGGTAATCGTGGGTGTACTATACCTCCATTTTCTTTTCTGAATTCCTTGAAAACCTTCTGTTTCACTACTAGAAAATTGATCCTGCTTTAGAGGAATTGAGAAGACTGCATGATGCTACAATTTGAAGCCCATTTTCTAGAGCAGAATAGGGAATCTTTGACTCTTATATGATTTTGCATACAATTCCCATCAGTCTCACTGAGCATAGCCACTTACTTGCAGAGATGGTGGGAGTTGTAGGCCAAACCATCTGAAAGGCCAAAGAATGTCCATCCCTGAACTAGATGCCAAGTTTTAGGGGACACAACTGCACTTGCTTCTGAGTTGGATAATAGGACTCGAGAGTTGCTACTGTCAGTTGCTTCAAGAGTAGAGACTACCAAGCAAACTGAGCAGTACCTAGCCTGGTGAGAAGCCCCTGCCTCCTTTGAATCTGTTTTTAATTTAGGAGGGTTAGTGCTTTTTTTCCCCTTCTATCTTTTAATTTTGATGTTTTGTAAATTGAGCCTTGAAAATTTGCATTATAATATCGATGCTATTCTTTTAGTTGCATTGTTTAAGAAAACTTTTGAATTTTCATTAATTTTGTGCAGGTGGAAGTAGTTGATTTAACTACGCAGAATATTAAAGAAGATGATGTCCTTATCATGGCAACTGATGGTCTCTGGGATGTTATGTCAAATGAAGATGTGGCTCAGATTGTCAGGAATTTTCTCCAGGATAATACAACTGACCCATACAGGTACCATTTGCATTTCCTGCTACTATGGAAGTGGCAGGGTCCTCAATTATTTTTGTTGTTGTTGTATGCCTTCAAGTCATTTCCAGCTTATGGCGAGACACAGCATGTGCCCCTTCCATCCACTCCCACTGCCTGTTGCTCAGCTCCTCCCCAGCAGCCCTGGGTGGGCGATGGGCCAGCAGCTGGGAGAGCAAGTGAGTGAGGCAGTGCGGGGGGGGGGGCACAGTAGGCAGCTACCATTGCTGCCCAGCAGCCTTTTTTGGTTTTGGTCTAGCAGCCGGGGGTGGGCAGGAAAGAGAGGAAATGGGGGGGGGAGTGCACACCCCCATGGCTTCTCCATTGCCCCGTCTTTCTTCATGAGGAGGAAGTCAAGTAGTGGAGGAGAAGGGATGACCATGCCCCTTCCATCCTTTCCTGCTGCCTAATTTGTTGAGCCACCCTCAGCAGGCGGTTGAGCAAGTGAATGGGAGGAGAGGGCAGACATGGGAGTCTGCCACTGGCACCATTGCCTAGCAATCCTTTCCAGGTCTAACTAGGCAGCCTGGAGAGGGGCAGGTGAGCAAGGCAAGCGGGAGGGGAGGGCAAGCCACCACTGTCCCCCTGGCAAACCTCTGCACCAAGTGACACCAAGCCTACTGATGTCACAGGGTAGCCCATTCCACTGTTGAACACCTCTTACTATCAGAAAGGCCTAATGTCTGGTTGGAATCTCCCATCTTGTAATTAATCTAATTGTATTAGATTTCCTAATAGTTATATAACATGGCAGAATTGAGAACCAGATTTGGCCGAGTTGATCTCATCATTTCATCTGTGGATTTGCTAATGCTTGCTCTTGTTTCTATAGGTTTTCAGAACTAGCCAAGTGCCTGGTGCAGAAAGCCAGGGGGAAGAAGGATGGGTACTATTGGACTATGGACAGTAATATGCCTGCTTCCTATGATGATATTTCTGTATTTGCAATTCCACTGTACAACAAGGATGAACATTAAATGGCATGTTACTAGCAAGTGAATAATGGACCTGTATTTTTGATAAACAGACCATAACCAGATCAACACCAGTTGCTGAAGAAAATTAGACCTTCATCCTTTGAAAACAAAACCAGATGTAGTCACTCATACAACTTCTCCTGCTGTTACTCTTAAGCAGTATTTAGATTTTCATGTTTTCTAACAGAAGGGTCTACAGTAAAAAAAAAAAAAAGCATCTCTGTCTCTTGTGTGCACATAGTGTTGTTTGTGCACTCTTTATGGTTATGTAAGTCATATGAAGGAAAGAACATTTAATGTTAATAATAATAATAATAATAATAATAGGATGGGGAATCAAAGCGGATTACAGCAGTTATTTAAAAAATCAGAATACTATAAGATCACAGTATCTTGCCCTCCCTCCTCCCCCCCAGAGACATATAAAAGTTAAAACATTAATCTAAAAAGGAATTAAACAATACAAAGAGTTAAAATATCAATACAAGGAATTTAAAATAGAAATAAATCTATATACAAAGTCCTAATGTAGGAGAAGGAAATATATTATTCTTTGGGCAAGATCGTCGGGCGGAGGGAGAGGAAAACTGAATAGGGTAGTCTGGAAAGGCCTGCCAGAAGAGACCCATCTTGATGGCCTTTTTAAACACTTCTAGAGTGGTAATGTGGCGGATCTCGTCTGACAGGTCGTTCCAGAGCCTAGGAGTGGCAGCTGAGAAGGTCCTCTGAGTCACTGCTGATAATCTAGTCTTTTTTACTTGTAGTAGATTCTTCCCAGAGGACCTAAGGGTGCAGGGTGGATTGTATGGGAGGAGGCGTTCCCTTAAGTAGTCAGGACCCAAGCCGTGTAGGGCTTTAAAGGTAATAACCAACACCTTATGCCTTGCACGGAAACTAATAGGCAGCCAGTGTAATGATTTTAGAACTGGAGTAATGTGGGCTCATCGTGGAGTGCCTGCAACCAGTCTGGCTGCCATGTTCTGAACCAATTGAATTTTCCGAACTTGGCATAAGGGTAGCCCCATGCGGAGCGCGTTGCAGAAGTCAACCCAGGAGGTTACAAGCACATGTACTACTGTTTCAAGGTTGCCCAGTTCAAAGAAGGCACACAGCTGGCGTATCAGCTGAAGCTGATAGCAGGCGCTCCTGTCACATCTATCTGAACTGTCATCTGTTAAGAATATAAAGCTTTTCTTCTGGAATTAATGAGTATTAAGGAAATGGCATGCTGTCACTACTGTGGAATTATATGGGGTCAACAGGATTAGGAGAAAGATTTCAATAATAAGTAAGTGACAAGATTCTATACATTTCATTTCAGAACAATTATAGAGTCAGCAGATGTCTGATTCAAAAAGAAGTTTGTAGGGAGACTGCTAAAGAACAGAAGGAAATTTGTATAATATTTTATATGGTTGTCTTGGATGCAAAACTTCCTACCAAACCTGGCAAGACACACATGGTGCCTAATGAAGGATGGTGTGCAGTGACATTTGTACTTTTTGAACTTATTTTACTTTGCAGATATGGTTTTGTTGACATGTACAGTTTTTTTTTTCATATTAAGTTGTGGCTTAAACTTGTTTAATTTATAATAAAACTAATTAAAATATTAAGGTCACTGTGGTAATTTAGGACGATGAAGGCATTAAAATAATTAAAGATGGAAACCTAAGACTTATACAGTTATGAATAAACTAAATTAAGATCCTCAAGTGTGAAGATACAGTATTTAATACCAAAATCAGATCATCCATGCTGCAGTATTCCCAATTTTGTATGGTTGTTTCTGTAAGTTGGAGTGTGAAGAAAGCTGACAAGAAGAGAATCAGCTCATTTGACATGGGCCTGAAAACAAACCAAGCCTCACTAGAAGGCAAAAGGACTCAACTGAGGCTTATAATACTTTGGACATATGAGAAGATGAGACTCATTGGGAAAGGCAGCAATGCTCATTGAAAGCAGAAGGAAAAGAAAATGATCATGTTACAGATGGATTGAATTGTCAAGGAAGACACAGTGTTGAATTTGCAAGACCTGAGCTGGACTGCTCATGACTTTGGAGGTCTCCAATCCATAGAGAGACCATTTTTTGAAGCCAACTGGATAGGAAATAAAGGACTGGGATTTTCTTAATAAAGGTTTATACTTGTTAGCCTTCATTTATATTTGTTAGCAAAGCATAATCCACTATCCTGAGAACAAGTTTAATCTTACAGTATTGTCTTTACTCCTGTGCCAGTTGTGAATCAATGAGAATCAACAGTGTCCACTTCATGATGAAGCCAGTCTACTACTATTCCACATTCTGCATTGATCATAAATGAATATGCAGGCAGCTAGTCCCATGCAAGCATTAAATAACAGTGCTTCTAAAAATAACATTGTCCACTCTTGCATAACTCTATGTAACATGGGGGGTAGTTCAATATTACTATTTTGAGGCACACTGGAAACACAGATTACAACTTGCTTATAGGTCCCACTTGATTCTTCCCATAGCAAATGCAGGTGGCTAGATGCTGACAAGACTAAAGCAGAAATAGGGCTGGTGCTTATCTAAGTATACTTTTCCTCCCTGTATCCTTAGAGAAACCACAAAGTGGCACATTATGGCATATGAAGAACAAAATTCCCCAGTTTAGCCTAATGGCAAATAAGCATGCTGAGGATACCATTCAGAAAACCAGGGCAGTGGGTGGTTAAAGGAAAAGAAAACTACTGAAGCTCCTGAAAGAATCTGGGAAGGGGAGATCTGTGGAAGGAGATCTGAATAGGTGTACTTGTATACTGCAACATTTTCATATACAGCTGCAGTACTTGGTTCTTCATATGCCATGACAAAATGACACATCCAGGCAACGGGAAACAAATCAGTCGACCAATCCTGTGTGCATTTACTCAGCAGCACATCTTAGTGAGCTTAATGGAACTTGCTCTTTCTTAGGTGTATATAAGATTATGTGTATAAGATTATGGAGGGGAACACCTCTGAGGAAGGCAGCAGATGAAGCCGTAGCCCTGGTTGAGTGGGCACGTACACCAACCGGAAGAGGGCGTTTAGCCAGTTCATAGGCCAAGGCAATGGTTTGAGCAATCTACTTTGCAAACCTTTGTGATGAAACTGGGTTGCCTTTCCTGGCACCACCATAGCAAACAAACAACTTATTGGATAATCTGAAGTCTTGAGAACGCTGAACATAAAAGGCCAAAGCACGGCGAACATCCAGGGTGTGCATAGTCTTTTCCAGAGGCGAGGAAGGATCTGGATAAAAGTTAGGAAGCACAATCTCCTGGGAAAGATGAAATGGAGAAACCACTTCAGGGAGAAAGGAAATGTCCGGTCTGAGGACCATCTTGTCCCTGTGAAAAGTCAAGTAAGGCTCGTCCGAGCGCAGGGCCGTCAGCTCAGAAGCACGTCTGGCTGAAGTTATGGCCACAAGAAAAGACACTTTAAGTGTCAGCAGTCTCAAGGAGGCAGAGCCTAAGGGCTCAAATGGAGGTTTCGTAAGCTGTGTAAGCACTAGAGAGAGAGACCAGGCCGGGACCAGTGGTGGCAATGGTGGATAAAGGTGATGCAGTCCTTTGAAGAACCTCTTTAACGTAGGTGACGTAAAGAGGCGAGCTGACCTCGAGCCAGGTGGCTGGTTAGCTACAATAGCCGACAGGTAGACCTTGAGGGAGGAGAAGGCTAGGCCTTGATCCCTGAGGTGCAGCAGAAAATGCAAAACTGTACTAAGGCTCGCAGGTGAGGAAAGTTCAGATCTAGCCTCCACGAAGGCACAGAAGCGCTTCCATTTATATGCATAGGATCTCTTGGTGGAGTCCTTTCTCGAGGCAGACAGGACCCTAAGCAGGTCAGGAGACTCTATGGCTGGATCCTCCACGCCGTCATCCGTAGGTTGACCAAGTCCGGGTGTAGGACCTCTCCATTGGAGTGAGACAGAAGGTCGGGCCACTTCGGCAAGTGGAAGTATTGGCCTTTGGCCAGGTGAAGAAGAGGAGTGAACCAAGGTTGTCTCGGCCAGAATGGAGTCAGCAGTATGGCGCTGGACCCATCCCTGGCCATCTTGGCCACCGTCCTGGAGATCAGAGGAAAGGGCGGAAAGGCATACAGGAGTTTTCGACTCCAAAGGAAGGCGTCCCCCATGGATCCTCGTCCTTTGCCTTCTCTGGTGTAGAACATCCTGCATTGGGCGTTTTCCGGGGTGGCGAACAAGTCCACCGAAGGAGTCCCCCATCGAGATGTCAGAAGATTGAAAGCTGAACTCGACAGAGTCCATTCGTGCTGCAGCACCTTGTCCCTGCTGAGGGAGTCTGCTAGCACATTGTCCTTTCCTGCCAAGTGAATGGCTACTGGATGAATGGAGCGATGGTGGCACCACATCCACAGTTGCTGGGAGAGACGCAAGAGGACTGGAGAGTGAGTTCCTCCTTGCTTATTGATGTACCAGACAGTGGTTGTGTTGTCTGATACTACCTGCACAACTCTGTGGAGGAGATGATTTTCGAATGCCCTGAAGGCTTTGATGACTGCCAACAGTTCCAAGGCATTGATGTGCAGTTCCGCCTCCTGTGCAGACCACTGTCCCTGTACACACAAGCCGTTGAGATGTGTGCCCCATCCTGACATGCACGCGTCTGTAGTGACCATCCTGGACGGTTCTGGCATCTGGAAGGGCATCCCCTTGAGGATGTTGGAGGGAGACATCCACCACTTGAGAGAGTCTCTGATATGAGGAGGTAACGAGAGTCTCTTGGACGGATTGTCCCTCAGGTGATCGAATGAAGCCAGGAACCAAGCTTGGAGAGGCCTGAGCCTGAGACGAGCCAGGTAGGTCACCGCTGTGGTTGAGGCCAGATGGCCCAGCAGTCTCTGGATGTCCTTTGCAGACGGACGATGCATGTAGAGGACGGATTGCAGCTGTTCCCAGAGGGCTTCTTCCCATCTGGTGGGAAGGTAGGCCCGGCCCATTACAGAGTCCAGGGACATGCCTATATAGTCTATCACCCTCACAGGGTGGAGAACAGATTTGGGTAGGTTGACTTTGAGTCCCAAGTCGGCCAAGAGGTTCAAAGTGTACTGGATGTCTTTGTAAAGTTGTGCCTTGGAGGACAACTTCAGTCGACCAATCCTGTGTGCATTTACTCAGCAGCAAATCTTAGTGAGCTTAATGGAACTTGCTCTTTCTTAGGTGTATATAAGATTATGTGTATAAGATTATGGAGGGGAACACCTCTGAGGAAGGCAGCAGATGAAGCCGTAGCCCTGGTTGAGTGGGCACGTACACCAACCGGAAGAGGGCGTTTAGCCAGTTCATAGGCCAAGGCAATGGTTTGAGCAATCTACTTTGCAAACCTTTGTGATGAAACTGGGTTGCCTTTCCTGGCACCACCATAGCAAACAAACAACTTATTGGATAATCTGAAGTCTTGAGAATGCTGAACATAAAAGGCCAAAGCACGGCGAACATCCAGGGTGCGCATAGTCTTTTCCAGAGGCGAGGAAGGATCTGGATAAAAGTTAGGAAGCACAATCTCCTGGGAAAGATGAAATGGAGAAACCACTTCAGGGAGAAAGGAAATGTCCGGTCTGAGGACCACCTTGTCCCTGTGAAAAGTCAAGTAAGGCTCGTCCGAGCGCAGGGGGAGAGGAGGGAGTGGAACAGAAAATGCCATTTGGTGGAATACTTGAGAACTTTATGGTGTATCCCAGGCGGATGATGGTAAGCACCCAGGAGTCCATGGTGATCTTGGACCAGTTCTCGTAGAAATGGTGAAGTCTGGGGACTGAGGAAAGGGTGACTGGCATCAGAAAGTTGGGTGTCGCCTCCAAAGGCCCATCAAAAGTGTGATTTGGAGGGTGGCTTCCTAGAAGGCTGCTGTTGTTGACGCTGCTGGCCTTGCCTTTGCTGTTGTTGCTGTTGTTGCTGCTGCTGCGGCTGTCTGTAAGGCCTCCTAGCGTAGGACTGGGTCCTATAGGTGGAGGACGGAGCAGCGAGAACGGGTGAATCCAGGATCGTATGGCCTTTGGCGCCAGGTACAACCTGATGGAGGTTTGTTAGGTGTCAGCCCAAGTCTCTTTCCGTTTAGGCGAGCCTTGGCCATGGTGTCCACGGATTCGTAGGTCTTGGCGGCGAAAAGACCCTCACCATCGAACGGAAGATCTTCAATCTTGGACTTAGCTTCCTCAGACAGGGAAGTTGACCTCAGCCAAGCAAAGCGATGGAGTGCCACCGCACCGGCCATGACTTTTGCAGAACAGTCCACAACATGTCTAGCTGAGTGCACCAGGGGCAATGAGGGAGAGTGCCTCGGCACAAAACTCCTGAGCCGCTTCCTGTTGTGCCTGTGGCATATAAGGTATAAACGCAGCCATGCGATCCCACAGAAACCTCTGATAACCAGCCATGCAGCCTTGCATGTTGGCCACTTTCGCTGCCAAAGCCGCAGAGGAGTAGAAACGGCGACCAAAAATGTCCATTCTCCTGCCATCTTTATCCACAGGGGCAGAGTGGGACTTGCCGGTAGACTTACAAGTAGATTCCACCACCAGAGAATTAGGAGCTGGGTGGGTGAACAGAAACGGGGCTGTATCAGATTGCACCCGATACAAGGAGTCAAGCTTCTTTGAGGCAGGTGGTGTCGAGGCTGGCTTGGTCCAAGAAGCCACCATGATATCAGAAAAAGAAGGCAAGAATGGAATAACTGCAGGTTGTTGGGGACGCACCACGAGGCCATCGATGGGGTCCCTGGGAGGCTGGACCGTCTGCGCGGTTTGAAGGTCTACTGCTCTCGCCATCCTGTCGACAATTCCAGTAAGCAGGTGGAGGTCTTCAACAGGCAAACCAGGTGTCTGGTCCTCAACTTCCTCGTTGGGAGAGGAAATGGCAGGTTGTGGAGACTCGGGACGGTTGTCCGTTTCTCCCGTGGACTCCTCCGTAGACTGGGAGGCTGGCAAGTGCGGATCCACATAGGGCTGCGTTGGCGCCGTAAGAAATGTCGACGTCGGGGCATCCGCGTAGCTGACCGGAGCAGAGGCTATCGATGTCGAGGTGGTGATCGCAGCCGAAGCCGCAGCAGTCATAGCGACGCTTGATTCTGGGGGTTTTGACACCGTGGCCGTTGAGGCCGATGGGAGGCGATATGGCCCTGTATTCGGCTCGGGACCGAGAGGGAGATCGGGATTGAGAACGAGATCGTGAGAAGTCCCCGACGTGGAGGTCACGCACATAGTATCGATCCCGATACGAAGGTGAGTAGGAGCGGTAGGATGGATGGCACTCTCTCCAGTAGGATTCAGCCCGGTGTCGAGCCAGAAAGGAGGGCGACGAGTGGGGTGAGTCAAAGTAGTGCTCCTCGAACGGTTCCGGAGACTTCCGGGGTGGAGGAGATGGGAACCGCAGCCTGTAAATGCACTCCGAAGAGGCTAAGATTTCTTTTGGTGGTAGAGAAGTCGGTGCCGAAATAGGCGAGACCGTCGAGACCGAGGTCGAGACCGTCCCCGTAGGGGCGAGGACCTGGGTAGGTGCAGGCCCCGTAGGGGCGAGGACCTGGGTAGGTGCGGGTTCCAAGGTCTCAGGCGCCGAGTCTAGTACAGTGACCGGGGCCGGGACAGAGAGGTCAATGGCCGAAGGCTGTCTCAGAAAGGACATGGTCAGGTCTGCCTGGGCAGCAGCCTAGGCAACCGAAGTGAGGACCTCCTTGGGCTTATGTTTTTTCGACTTCGGCTTTTCCAGCTCGGTAAATGACGGCCGCTTCTTATGTTCTCTGTGTTGCCCTTCGGGGCGAGAAATGGTAGCCGGTGTCGAGGCCGAAGCCGAGGGGGCCTCTGTCGACATCGAAGTCGCTGTCGACGTCGAGGTCGGTTTCTTGATTTTCGGGATTCTCGGGAACTTAGAGATGGGAAGGCGTCCCAAGGGGTCCGTAGACGATTCTGAAGTGTGGGAAACCGAGAGGGCCTTCTCCCACAAGTGGGCCTTGAGCCGATCCGCTCTCTGGCGAAGCGTGGCGGGGTTAAAAGCCTTGCAATGCTTGCATTTCTCCGGGATGTGGGAACTGCCTAAGCAGAAAATGCACTTCGAGTGTCCATCCACAACCGGGATTTTACCGCCACATTCAGAACATTTCTTAAACGGGGTGGCCATAAGAGGCCAGTCCGATCACGAGGGGCCCGTCCGGGCCAAAACCCTCGAGTTCCGAACAAAAAGGGGGCAGCTCAAGGAAAAACGAGAGTAAAGAAACAAAAACTAAGTAAAACAAATAAAATAAAATAAAATAAAATAAGACAGAGTCTTAGCTACTCAGCTTTCGTCGCAGGGAGAGCACTCCGGAGGAGATGTTACTCTTGCGGCGGACGAAAGAGAACTGAAGGAGGAGCTAGACTGGCGGGATTGGGCATGCTCAGGGAATGGGAGGGGCGGGGCTCCCGCCAATCTGCTCAGCTTTTCAGCATTCCGGAAGGAGTTTCTGCGCAGGCGCAAACCCTACTGTGTGAGGCACAGAGACCACGAAGAAGAACTAATAAAAAACTAGGGCTTCCCTCCTTTAGTTGAAAACCGCAACCCACAATTGTTTTAATATGCTTATGAATTATGATAATCTATACTTCTACTAAAGCATAATTATTACTGTCTTATGAAACCTAAAATTGATAATTTCCCCACCTGTCACAAAAAGGCAATAAACAGTTCCTAGTCGATTAGCAATGTCTATTTGTTTCAGCAAGTTTATGGACTTCACTAGCCCATCTTTGTGTGTTAGAATATCAATTTCCTTCTATCTTTGAGCACAGACAAATCTTGCAGCAATAATCACAGACTGTAGCATTTCCACATAGTCTCTCTAATTGTCTTTCCATCCTTCTATGGTCCCCTTAGTTCTGCTGATGATATACAGATATCTGCCAAGAGGGGAAGTAGGGCAGGTTTATGTGAGACCACAAAGATGAGGTTGCTTATCTATACCTTACCTACCTGTTCTTCTTCATGGTCTCTGCCCCTCACACAAATGGGTGACAGTGTAGCTTACAAGAAGTTTCTGGGTCAGATCACTGAAGAACTGAGGAAAGTACCACATGTCCAAACTGAGTATCTGCTGTACCTCTACAGGCCAATCTATAATGCTGTCTATCTACAATGTTGACAGCTGTGGCCAGGTGGCAGCTCTGCTTAGGTAAGGCAGCAGAACACCTCGATGCAAAGTGGATGAAGAATCCACTGCTTTGGTAGTTATGCGCTCATAGCACAACCAGAATAGACTATTTAGCCAGTTTGCAAGCAAGTCTAATGGGGTGCATGGCCCACTTTGAGAGTTGTTGTGAAGACAACTGTTGACCTTTCTTCTTGCCACCAAAGCAAACAAATATCCTGTTAGACTAAAGAACACAGTGTACTGTACATAGAAGGCCAACACACACCTTACATCTAGACAGAGCAAAGATCTTTCCAGTGAAGATGATGGCTGAGAATAGAAAGCAGGTAGAACAATCTCTTGATTGAGATGGAACTGTGAAACCACTTTGGGAAGGAAGATGATATCTGGTAGAAACCATCATAGGTGAAGGCTCTGGCCTCAATGAAGCAAAGAACCAGAACTGTCTCCATTTGTAGTCAGATCTTCTTGGATGCTGATAGAATTGCTGTAAGCCACATGATGTCATGTGTTATTCTCCAAGGCAGGTCCAGTACTCAAAGGCGAGACATGATTTTGTACTTCGAAAGGTGGAGAAACAGAGCAAACCATGGTTGTCTGGACCAATATGGTGCAATCAGAATTGCATTCAATTGTCCCTGGCAAATTTGGCCACCACTCTCACCAGTAGTGGAAAGCAAGAAGAGAGATACAGTACATCAGATATCTATACCATCTTTAAAAAAAAAAAAAAAGCATCTGTAAGAGATCCTTTCCCTGCATGGGAACAAAAGAGCTGGTACTTAATACTGCCACAGACTAAACATGTTTTCTGATGCACTAGTTCCAGAAAGTCATGAATAGATTAAGACAGTGTTGCACATATGCCAATTTATCTACTTCTACAGCAAACAGTACTGTTTTTGATGTCATTTGCACCATTCGGTTCTTCAATTTCCTCTCAAATGCTTGGAAGGCCTTGATGTCTGCTAAGTTTCAAAGAATTGATGAGAGGTCCAGACTCTTTGGAAGACAAATGACCTGGCACAGTGACATTACCACTGTGCATTCCGCATCCAATTAGAAATGCATCTGTGGTTACCATGCACAACAAATCTCATAGACAAAACAGCATGCCAGAGAGCAGATTGCAAATCCTCATCCACGAATGGAATGGTGAAGGAAGCAGTAGTGTCAACTGCATAGATTGGTGGTCTCAAGGGGGGTGGGGGTGAGCCAGCTTTATAGAGGGCAAAATCTAAAATGTGCCAGATAAGTCAAAGCTTTGGTGGAGGCCATAAGACCAGCAGCTTCTGAATAGTGAACACAGTGCACTGAGGTTGTTGAAGTACTTTGCTTTTGATATTCTCCACCCTGTTAATGGGAAGGCAAGCTCTGCCTACTGTATCTCAACCCAATCTTGCCTCAATGAAGTCAAGGACCCTGGCTGATTCCAGAACCAATTTCTTTGGACTGATACTCAGACCTAGATCTTTTTCAAAGGGTAGTTGTATATCCTAGAAGAACCTTTTCTGGGAGGATAGCACCAGCAGCCAATCATCCAGATATGGATAGATACGGACATTGGTACTTACCCGTGATATGTCCATTTCCAGTAGATAAGAGCCCCACATCCTGTAATTTGGGTTATGCTCCTTCCACTCACTCCAATAGGCAGGGCTGAAACTTGAGACCTTCTGGTGACTCCCACGTGGGTGGAGCTAACCCTGGAAGGCCAGTCGTACAAAAGCCGAATGCTCCAGAAAAACATAACAATTTAGCTGCATATCAAACTATACAGGATTGGACAGTGACTGAGACAGCCCATGAGCAAACTCACTTGCTCCCCATAGGAAAGAACTATGTGGATTATGAGACATCCCAATGCCAGCACCCCTAAGGGTGGGCCAGGATGTGGGGCTCTTATCTACTGGAAATGGACATATCACGGGTAAGTACCAATGTCCGTTTTCCCAGTAGATAAGACCCCCACATCCTGTAATTTGGGATTTACCAAAGCCGATCTAACCAGGGTGGGTGGTGCTGGCCCTTCAGTTACATAGGTTTAAGCACCTGCTGCAAGACCCTGCTGAAAAACAGCAGTCTCAGCCAAGCCAAGCTGTCAAACCAGTGAACCCTAATAAGAGTGTATGATGGCTTCAATGTGGCCACCCTGATGGTCTTGGCTATAGGACCTATGATAGCTAGAGGTGCAATGCACCTCCACTCCTTGGTATGAGTGATTTGGTTTCTGGTGGTAACCTCCCAAGGATCCATGGCCAGGAGTAATGCAGGGCATGATCCACTTGCTAGGCATGGAGGCTGATGCCTTCTTGCCCAAAGCACAGGGCTAAAGGAAAACAAAGTGGAGTGTCAGAGGTACACAGCTGTTTCTCCTCTACGGGTGGCTGGCTCCCCAGCATGGTGTATGTTTTCCATTCTTTCCAGTGACTGGGAGAATGAAGGAGAAGGCGACGGAATATGATTCTGAACCCTGAGGTTACAGCTATTATATTATTAACCTTAGTTTATGCAGTGCTGAAAATTTACATAGCACTGTACGTAAAATCTTGTTAATTAAAGCTCACCCTAAGGATGGGGTCTGGGTCTGATTCTGTCTGAATCACCATTGGGGCAGTTCTAATAATATTTAGCTGCTAGTGTGATTGCAGGACCCCAGGCTCTGATCCCCTCTGTGCCAAGGGGGGAACAATCAGGAGGGGCCCCAACCAGGTAACTGGTTTAGAGAGATCACCCTTAGGAACTATGACTGTTAGCACCCTCTGGACCATGTATAAATCCTAGAAGAGAAATGGTGTTGTGTAGCAAGGCAAACAACAAGTCATCAGAGGGACTTGGGATGGAGATGGGATGCTATCCCACCTTGGCCCCTTGTGTGTGTCACAACAGTGAAGTTATAAGTGAAGTCTGAACATGGCTGTGGTGAATTACAAAAGGAGAAGACCGAGGTTTTCATGGAGTCCTGAAGGACATCAATGCCAATTTATGTGTTATAGAACAGAATATCTGTTCTGAGGAAATAGCAACTGTTTCCATTATATTCTCAGAATTAACAGCAGCAGGTCTGGTCAAGGGGCTGCCACTGTATGGCACTATATACCAATACCAACCAGTATTGGTGTAGAGAGATGGAGAGGGATCAGGCTCACCTTGAGATTGGGAAGAATGTCAGGCATGGAAGCCCTTTCTTCCATAGCCAAAACCCATTTCCCGTTACTGGGCAGTCTAGGGAAAAAATAGAAGCTAGTGATCCCAACAGGGAGAAGGATCTCCAGTTAAGCCCCCAGGAGTAATCATGGTGGATTTCATGATCAATCAGCATGGAACCTGATCCGATATGGGCCTATGTCAGCTTCCACCCTATCCCTGATCACCAGGTTGATTGGTTATAGCCATTAAGGTGATGTTAAGGTGATTTAGCTTGACACAATGAAGACTTACCACTCTGAAAAAGGAGTGTTCATGTCTGACCACCAACTTATATTTCAGAACAGTGTGCAGTTTTTCACTGGAACATCTGTGCACCTGTGTAAAATAAGACTATTTCCATGGTTAGGCAAGGGGGTTAACCTTTATGTTGAAGACACTGGTGAGTCCATGCAGATGCATGGATGCACTCAGTTAGCGAGGACTGTTGTCAGGATTAAGTCTGATTTCATCCACGAAAGATATTGTCTGGAGGATTAAAAAACCTTCCAAATTCATGCAGCAGACTATCATCAACCTATAGGAAGGCTGAGGGCTCTCTCCACTGAATGAACCGCTGATTAAGGAGTCATGGAAGATAACAGAACATTGGCAAGGTCTCTGCTATCTGCTATCCAATTTCGAGGAGAGGAATTTCTCCACAAAAGATCTGTCAAAGAAAAACAAACTTCAGTTTTAAAGAGTAGTGTGGGCCCTTGGTATCCACTGGAGATTGGTCATAAGCCCTTGCATGGATACCAAATCCATGGAAGCTCATGTCTCATAAAATATAATGTCACAGTAAAAAGGAGTCCATTATATAAAAACAGTAAAATCATGGTTCTTGTTCTTAGGGTTTTGTTGTTGTTATATATATATATATATATATATATACACACACACAAACACACACACACACCCCTACAAGCTGTGGGTATACAGAGGGCTGCCCACCCACACAGTGGCTATCCTTGTAACAATAGTATGCAAAGGGATCTTGTAGCACCCTGAGACTAACTGAAAGAAGAGATTGGTAAACCATGTACCAAAAGGAACCAGCTGAATGGCAAGTCCATCAGCAGACATTCTTAATTAAAATGTAACTCTTTAGACTAGTTAACAGGTAATAGTGGTATTCTTCTTTCTGGCAGACCCCTCAGGGCTCCATAGGATTGTTTGAATGGCATTTGAAGCAACCCCTTAGTAGAAAAACCTGTTTTATTGTTTCAAATACTCATGGGGGGAAAGAGGGGGGGGGATGGAGAGGAAGTTGTTTGTCTCCAATTAAAATCTTTCCTTAACCCCTTGAATTACAGCCAACATTTTCAAGGAGCTGTATTTTTATTTTTAAATTTCCTTTAACAGACATCTCTCCTCTGAAAGAAGGGATGGAGAGGGGAGCCAGGTGTCTCCTGAGGATAGCTAATGGTCCCTGTGTTTATCGCAGCTCTTTCGCCCCTAAAGGGGGAAGGGCTTGGCTGGTCACCTTAATCCAATATATATCTATCACCTCATCTGAGATGATCTTCTCAAAGATCCTCAAATGTGTGTAAGCTTTAGAGGTCCACTCAATGACCAGAGGAGGGAAGTATCTTTCTCTCTTGCTTGAGTCCCCCTGCTTATTAAACTCTAAACAAATCTGTATAGATAAAGCCTATGCTCTCATTGAGAAAAGCTAAGGCTGATACCAGTTTGCACAAGGGAGATGATGATGATGATGTATGTGTTCCGCTCTTTTCCCAGCAATGGAACTCAGAGCGGCTTCACAACCTTAAAAACAGTACAATTAAAAACATTAACAAATTATTCAACATCCCCACCTGTCCTCAAAATAGAATCATGTGCTCCTCTTGTGCTTTAGGCTGCCCCAGCTAAGGCAAAGTGAACTCTGGCCTTAATGGAGACAGGAATGGAGGCCTCTGAGGAGGGAAGAAAAGTCATCATGTGGCTTTTATGGCTACCCCCTCCCTGCAGAATTAGTTTCCAGGCACCTTTTCTGCTCTGGTAAAACAGGCAAAAAGGGAAGGGGGGATGACCAGAAACAGAACAACTCTGAGAAGGAAGAAATCTAGTTGCATATGGCCTGTAGTCTTATTTTTGAAACAGACAAAACTCCAAGATGGGGTTTAGAAGCTTAGCCCTTTCAGTCTCAGGCTCCATTATAGAGGCTGGCTTGTTCCTCAACTCCCTTTCCCTTTGCATAGGTGAACTGGGAGGAGCACATAGGGCTGCTGTGGGACATGGCACCCCATTTCCTTGAGATATGCCTGGATCCTGAGAAAGGGCAATCTCTGATAGAAAGGGCCTCAAGAGTGCCACAGTTTGGGGCAGCCTAACACCATAGGGGGTGAAGAGGTCTCTCCCCATCCTTCCCACAAGTTTTCCCCTTCCCCCTCCCCCTTTTTTTAAAGGAGGGAATGCATGAGGATTTGTATCCATGTATTCTCTCAGCAAAACCTTGAATCACAGAATCCTACAGTTGGAAGGGACCCCAAGGGGCATCTAGTCCAACCCCCTGCCATGCAGGAACATTCAATCAAAGCCAACATACGGCCATTCAACCTCTGTTTAGAGATGGTTGGCAGAGGCCATGTTCCCTCTGGTGAGGGCAAGAGGCCATTTCTACTTTCATTGTGGGATGCTCTGTGGCAGCCAAAAAAGCCCATTTTAGAGTCGCAAGCATCAGCCCCTGCTGGGCCCCATCTGGCTTACCTTAAAGCCATGCGGCCAAGATGGCGGTTGTATATCCAACTCAGGGAGAGACGGGATACAAATAAATATATTATTATTATGTGCCCGAGGAGGAGTCCTCTGCCTCTTTCCACACATTTCATTATAAGAATTCAATGTGCAAGAGCCCTGGCAACATCACCATGTGATTCCCAGGCTGCAACAGGATCTCCCACATGTGTTGGGATCCTGGGTGCCACTGGGACCAGGAATGGGAAGGAAGGGAAGGAAGGGGAGACCCCTCATCTGCCCTCCTGGCAGAGTCCCAAGCCTTATGCTAGGCATAGTGCATGCAGTGGCCAATGGCATTAGATCTGGGAAAGGTTCCTTGCTGGCTGCAGAGAGGGCCCATGGTACTCACCCTTTATCCTGTGTCTTCTGGCTGGCTTGCCTCTCTGACCTTGGCACTGCTTCAGGCTGGACAGAGGTGATGCAGAGAAACTCTTTCCCATAGCATTGGCTAGCCTCTCCTCTGAACCCAGACCCTTAACGGGTTGGGCAGAGATGCTGAGAGGGGAAGTTTCCATAACTTCTAGCCAGATGCCTCTCTGATCCGTGGCCCTAAAAGGGCTGGGCAGAGGAGATGGGGAGAAGCTCTTTCCCATAGCATTGGCTGGCCTCTCCTCTGAACCCAGACCCTCAACGGGTTGGGCAGAGATGCTGAGAGGGGAAGTTTCCATAACTTCTAGCCAGATGCCTCTCTGATCCGTGGCCCTGAAAGGGCTGGGCAGAGGAGATGGGGAGAAACTCCCATAGCACTGGCCAGCCACTCCTCTGAACCCAGACCCTCAACGGGTTGGGCAGAGACACTGAGGAGGGAAGTTTCCATAACTTCTGGCCAGATGCCTCTCTGATCCGTGGCCCTAAAAGGGCTGGGCAGAGGAGATGGGGAGAAACAGAGACATGGAGGGGAAAACCCTCACCATCTGTTCCCATGGCTCCCATGTGCTGCAAGGCTGTCTGCTGAAATCTCCTGTGCTCCCCCATGAAAGGGGGCAGCTTTGGAGAGGGAGAGTCATTGGCAAAGCCAAGACATTTCTCCAATTCTGGGAGCCCTTGCCATATTAAATCTTCCTCCATGCTTCCAAGGCACCAAGAAAAAGGATTAAAGCAGCTGTAGTGAAGTTGCAGAGCAACAGCAAACACATCCTACTGGCCTTCCAGGGTTAGCTCCACCCACGTGGGAGTCACCAGAAGGTCTCAAGTTTCAGCCCTGCCTATTGGAGTGAGTGGAAGGAGCATAACCCAAATTACAGGATGTGGGGGTCTTATCTACTGGGAAACTATACCCCTCAAGTCCTGAGGAAGGTGATTACCACCTCCATAAACTTGATAAATACTCTCAGAGCTGTAGATGGGTCAAAAGAAAGAACTTTGTATTGGGAAAGATCCTTTCTGATTACAGTCATGCTGTAGCCTTATCCTAATGTGAAAGTATGCATCTTGTAGGTCTATGGACACAACTCAATCCGCCTTATGGAGGATGAAGCATCGCCATCTTGATCTTTGTATGGTTTGATGCACTGGTTGATGCCTCAAAGATCCAAGATCAAACAAAGCCCCCCATCTCTCTTTGGAACTGTCAAGGATTGGAAGAAGTAACCATCCTTCTTGCAATTATCCCAAAACTTCTGTCGCTTCTCTCTGAAGAAATGTACTAATGTCATCTAACAGGGGTGAAAGGATACAATGAAATATGCCAATGGGTGAAGATGGGTGCTTCCAGGCTAACTGTAAAGGACACTGCTGGTAGTGCTGGACTACAGATCCAATCTTCTTAGCCATTACTGTGGATTTAAACACATGAGTGTGTCACATTGTTCGTATTCACATTAAAGAGACCGTCCTCATCAAAAGGGATGTCTTCAATGCAGCAGCTAGTATTACTTGCTGAGTACAGCCAAACCTAAAACTGGAGGGCCACTGCCTCCATCATTACCTTGTCCACATAGTCTGCAGGAGGCCCATCTGCTGGATAGCAAGAGGGCCTCCTGCTGGAACACCAATGCAGCATTTTGTTGGTCCTCTGGGAGATGTGGGATGAACAAAAGCATCATCCTGGAGAAACCTTTGATAAATAAGACATGCAGTAGGCTCTTGGTATCCTCTGGGGTTGGTCCCCCATCCCCCATGGATACCAAAATCTGTAATAGAAAATAGCAAAAGCAAGGTTTGTTTTGGGAATTAAATCTCTTTGGAAATTTTTCAAGCCATGAACAATGGAAGGCAATCACCATATTGGTAGATGGGAGAGAAACTGAGGGAACACTAGCTTGGTAGGCTGGGACATGCATGGTAAGCGAGAGAGGGCAAGGTTTGCTGCCAAGTTACTCAGCTCTAGAACATTAGAACTGACTTTTCATGGGTTTTTCAGACTATGTGGCCATGTTCTAGGGGGTTGGACTGGATGGCCCTTGTGGTCTCTTCCAACTCTATGATTCTATGATGTTTCACCAGGATCTGTGGCTGGCATCTTCAGGCATGTAAGATAGTAGTTATATATATACTGTGTGACCCTGGGTAGGGAGGAGTGATTCCCATGTTAATCAATGCATTGTTCTGTTGTTGATGGTAGGGCCTCAAGGTGGGGGGATATGCAAAGAGAATTAGCATCTGCTTAACTGGTGATCATTGTCTGCTGGGAAAGCCCCTAACCCTGAGTGGTATGGCATTTGCATTTGTTGAGTCTTGATTTTGCTGTTTTGCAGGATTGGTAGCCAAACTTTGTTAACTTTAAGGGTTTCTTCTTTCCTGTTGAAGCTGTCCAAGGGTTTGTGGATTCCAATGGCTTCCTTGTGCATTCTGACCTGATAGTTGTTGGCATGGTTCAGAATTTCAGTGTTTTCAAACAGCATTTTATGCCCAGGATGGTTTATAATGTGTTCTGCTACAGCCGATTTTTCGGGCTGACCCAGTCTGCAGTGTCTCTCATGTTCCTTGATTCGTGTATGGACACTACGTTTGGTGGTCCATATGTAGACCTGACTGCAGCTGCATGGTATACGGTAAACTCCTGCAGCTGTGAGAGGATCTCTCCTGTCCTTTGCTGAGCCCATTTTCTTGCTTGGCTTGTAAACCATTTGGAGGTTGTGTTTCCTCACCACTTTCCCTATTCTGTCTGTGACTCCTTTGATGTATGGTAAAAATACCTTCCCTTTGAGTGGTTGCTTGTCTTCACTCCTCTAGGTTTTTCTGGGTCTGGCAGACCTTCTGATGTCTGAGCTGGAATAACAATTTGCCTGTAGAGCCTGGTCTAGGCGCTTCAATTCAGCATCCAAGAAGTGGGGTTCACAGATGTGTTTTGCCCAACCTACCACTGTTTTTATTGTGCTTCTTTTTTGTCCTGGGTGATGGTTGGAGTTCTTGTGCATGTATCTGTCTGTATGTGTAAGTTTTCTGTATACTGTGTGACCCAAACGTTGGTTCGGTTTGTGTATGACTAGGACATCCAGGAAAGCACTGTTCCTGCCTTTTCTTTTTCCATAGTGAATTGGATGTTAGGGTGGATGCTGTTCAGATGGTTCAGGAACACAGCCAGTTCTTCTTTTCCATGGCTCCAAATGGTCAAAGTGTCATCCACGTATCGGAACCAAGTTGTGGGTTTTTTTTTTGGTGCTATTTCCAGGGCTTGCTTTTCAAAGTGTTCCATATAAAAGTTTGCTATCACAGGGCTTACAGGGCTTCCTATTGCTACCCCATCTCTCTGCTTGTAGAATCCATTGTCCCACTGAAATAGCTTGTGGTGAAGCAATTTTCAAACAGGGCTGTGATGTCTTCTAGATTTGTGCGCTGACTGCTATGGTGTCCATTATTGAGACTCTGATAAACAGGGAGATCACATCAGAATTGATCAGTATGTCTCCTGGTTTAAGTTCAAGGTTACTGATTTTTCCTATGAAGTGAGCTGAGTCCTTGATGTAGTGGGGGGGTTTGCTCTATATAGGTTTGTAATTGTGTGGCCAGAAACTTGGCCAAGTCATATGTGGGGGATCCAATATCACCTACTATGAGTCGGAGTGGAATGGAATCCTTGTGGGTCTTGGGAAGTCTATACAGTCCTAGTGGGAGAGCCTCGGATTTGCACAAACTTTTTCTTGTGTTTGGTTGAATTGAGGAGTCTTTGATCAGGGTGTTCATTTTCCTGGTCATTTTGTTGGTTGGGTCTTCTTTCAGTTTTTTTTTTTTTAATATTGTGAGATCCAGAAGTTCCTTGCTTTTTTGTTTGTTTTGTTCTGTTTCCATGATTACTGTGGCAGTGCCTTTGTCTGCTTGGAGAATGATGATTTCTGGGTCCAAATTGAGGTCCTTGATGGCTTTTCTTTCTTTTTTGGTTATGTGACTGGGAGGTGGCCTTGCACAGAATCCTTGCTGTTTCTTATCTTATCTCTTCCGCTTTCTCTTCCGGGAGATAGTGAAGGGTGGATTCAACCTGGCAATGATGTCTTCAACTGGGATTCTGGTGGTGGTTACTGTAAAGTTGCTTCTTTCAACTTCATATTAGAATTGACATTTCTGCACAGGCCCAAAGCCCATTTGTGTGAGGCACAAAAGACCATGAACAACCACATAGCAGAGCATTAATACACTTGTATTTTTAAAAAGTAAATAAAAAGAACCCTTAGATTATGCTACAGCATATAAGGCATCATTGCACAAAATATTGGCCTGAGTCTTGGTGTTGCATATGACCTGCCTGGCAGTATTGCCATTCTCTTAGTTAATACAATGTAAGCCAAGAGGCGGGAAGATGATAACACTGAAATAAATGCTTGAACTGCAACTACTTACATCATTGCACTTTGACAGATGTGTGTGTGTGAGTGAAACAAGTAAACACAAACAATCATTTTAAATATGGATACAATAATGTTAGCAAAGAGGCAACTAGAAAATTTCCCCCTATAGTTACCAACACAAACTTAAAATCTTTACATTCTTCAGGCTGGTTTATATGCAACAGCTCTTTGGAGGATAGAATCTGATGCAACATATACCACTAACACAGAGAAAAGATTTCCACAGCAACTAAATCTAAGCAAAGCAGCCACATACAAGGAAAGCTGGCTAGAGAAGATACAAACACTAGAGGATTAAAACTACTAGAGCATGAGAAAACCGAACAGTACTTGTTTGTAATTTGAGAAATATATCGGTTATCAGTAATAGGTGTTTGGTAATGAAGATCATAAGGAAATAGCTCCAGATAGTTCACTGAATACCTTACTTACCAAGCCAAAGAACCAGCATCATCTGAAGATGACTCCTGTGATCATGTGGCCTGCATGACTGCACGGAATGCTGTTACTGTCCCAATGGAGTGTAAAAGAGTAAATGTAATATACATATTATATCTGTAAGACATGAGTTTATAAATTGGCCTGGAAAGGATGCCACTGCACATGTTTACTACAAGCCTTCATTGTTCTGCAAAATTGTGTCAAGAAAATACTCAAGTTCATTAATTGGAAATTCTAATTGCATCAAGTTATGTGGATTAGAAAAAGCTAACTAAATGCATAATTATACAATACATGATAAATGAACATGGGCTAGGGCTGGTGAGCAATCATTACTGAGTACCATGGAAGAATGGAATGGAAATACAGAATATTCAATGAAAGTTAAATGCACAACCAAGACTCAATCCACAACAATGTATTGGTCCAAGTGTTACTTTTTAATAAAGAATAGTTTAAAAAAATAAAAAATGTGCCCCTCAACCTCCCTCCCTGCCTACATATTTACATAGTTAGCTAAGATTATACTGAAGGAGAATCGGGGGTGTATTTCCATCCAGCCTGCTTGACAGCATTTTCCCACAGAAAGTTTCCTGTATTGCTTATGATTCTCCATCACAACACTCCTAAGTGACTTTGTGTCTGAAATGGTGCCCACAAAAAAGGGCTCAAACCATCTATGGTTTCCTGGATGGAGTCTTCCCTACAAGTAGAAGATTCAACACCATCTGAAATTTCCCTCATGAACTGGACAGTTATCTGTATACATGGCACAAAAGTTTTATATAATACAAGCATTTGCTTAAGAATGCACACCTTAGATGATGTTGATTTTTAAACTGTAATGCTGGAAAAGTCCACTTTTAAACAAGCACAGCATTCTGGGAGTGACAGCCTTCTATTAAATTTTAAAAAGTCGGAAGTAACGAATTTGAATCAGGATATATTCCAGAACAAAGCAGCTAACTTGAGTTCATCTGAGATGCCTTCTGATATAGTTAAGATACTGCTATATGTGACAGTTTTCAGGCACAGTTCTGCACAGTCAAATGCACCAAAAATAATCCTTTTTGAGAAATGCAGGAAACAAATCATACATATGAAGTGCTGGATTAGAACATTCTGTCTGCGTGATGCAACTGCAATACTTTCACTGCCATCTTCACAAATATACTTCTGTAAGTATGAACTGTCCAATGGAAATGATGAACGGAACTAGTCATCTAATGTTGGTAACCAAAAGGCCTGGGGAAAAAAAAGAAGAAAAACAAGTATGTAGGATGCTAACAAATGTCTACTGCTGACTGATTTTCAGCAATTATTAGCAGTGAGATTATGCCAAAAATATTCTGCAATGCTGGGAAGGCAATTTCCAGAGGTTTGGGGGGGGGGGATGCACATGCCCTGACCAAACCATGAAGTGACACCTATCCCCACAGATATCTCAAGTCAGCAATTAAGGGTCTTGAGGGGATGTTTTGCACTATTTTTAGATTCCAGTAAGATTTAAATTATTTTGAGTTTTGAAAACAAAAAGCTCACCATAAACCTGAAACATCCAGTGGCTGATGGAAAAACTGCCTCTACAACCCCTAGAGGATGCAAGGAGTCCTTTTAAGTAAAACACTGAATCTTTGGTGGGGAGCACAAAGGCCTATCAACTGCATTTTGCCTGTGCCTTTTCTCTAGTCACAACAGTTTAGAAATCCAGCTTTAGGAATCCAGTTTAGAGTAAAATGGTTGAAAATTATAATGTCATTGTGTTCTTAAAAGAGTTGATCAGATTTACAGAGAACTATAATTAGCAGACATCTTTATCCATGGTCCAAAACACACTGCACAAATAATTTGAGACCACTTTAACTGCCCTGGCTAAGAGCTAGGGTATTCTGGGATTGTAGTTTATTATGGTACCAGAGCTCTTTGACAGAGAAGGCTACATGTCTCACGAAACTGTGGTTCCCAGAATTTTCTAGAATTGAGCCAGGGCAGTTAAAGCAGTCTTAAACTGGATTATTTGTGCACTGCATTTAGAGCCATGTTTTAAACTGTCCAACACCTAGTACATCAAGTGCTGATCAGCCACAATATTCCAGTTTCACATGATTTAGTAGTAACCCAGAAATTTAAAATAGTAGAACAGTACCCATTCTCCTAATCAATATTAGGTTGGAATATGAATGTATACCACCATTCTTTCATTTCTTCATCTGTCACCACTTCAGTAAGGCACAGGATGATTTCATGAAACAGGATAGCTCTACTCAGCACAAGACAGTATGACTAATCAATCTAGTATGGACTCCAGGGCATACTGATACTGATTTGACTTAATGCAAGGCAATTAAAAAACAGACTTTTTATTTTCACTGTCTTAGGAAAATGATCAGTTTTCAATAACATTTACATTCTTTAACCCTTTACAACAAAATCTTGACAAAAGATTCAACTAGCAAAAGAGCCAATTTGCCCTATATTTTCAGAAGCACCCATCTCCTTACCATATTAGAGCATGCACTGGCACAGGTCATAAACTTGGGGTTGAACTGCAAACAGGTAATGGGGCCTGTATGCTTCCCATCCAGCACTGCTACCTTCATTCCAGTGTCTCCATTCCAGACATGGATCTTCCCATCCTCTGATCCTGTAGATTAGATTATGCAATAGCAGTATAAATCACCAGATGACCTTTTCATGAAGCAACCCATGTCTACTTTTCCTCCACGTGGGTGCCCAGAAGAGGGAAGAAAAAGAGAGCTTGAAGATATAGGGAAGAACAGAGGGGGAGTAGACTTGGAGGAGGTAAAGGGAATGCTCTACTACTTCTCTCTGTTTTTTAAGAAGGAAGGAAGGAAGGAAGGAAGGAAGGAAGGAAGGAGCAAAGTCTTGAAAATAGTGCCTGGACCGGAGTGAACAAAAACGTATCCATACAGAGAGAAGGCAGGAAAAAAGACTGACATCACAGAAGGGTTGCTCTGCTTCCTGAACGTTCTTGAAAGCCAATTTGTTGCTGCTTAAGGAGAAAGAGGTGGACCAACCCATAGTCAGGATGTTCTGTCCCCTTTCTACAGGGAAACTGGTGGCCCCACATTTAGAGAGAAAGGAAGAATGGTACCAATCTTACCAATCATTATAAATTGTGAGTCTGGGGTGAATGACGCCTCCAATGTGACAGCTTTACTATTGTTGTATCCCTACAAAGCAAAGTTTTGTAGCTATGAGGATATGAGAAAAGTCAAACATAATTCAAGCAAAGATACAAAGATTTCTTAAGAAGTACTACTCTGGGCTATCTCTGTGGGAGCTGCAATTTCGACCCCTCAACATATCAAGGACCAGTGCCCACAGGCTACAATTGTTTCTTTCTTGCGTGGAAACTCTCCAAGGACTAGCAGCTGATGGCTTGTGAGTTAGCACTGGGCCATGAGCTGCCACTTAAGGTAGCACTGGCCTAGAGGATGGTTATCTATGAAATCCTTTAACTTTCTGGGTAAAAAGGTGGCTCTTAACAATTGGGGAGGTAAAGGTGGCTCTTAACAATTGGGGAGGTAAGTGGCAATCAGACACGCATATCCATGCACTTGCAACAAAACTGCATTTAATATGGAAACCTGTAAGTAAGCAAGCAAGTAGACATACTGTGAGTCTACGCTACCTGGCAGAGAAGTCTACTGAGTACACTAAATATCAAGATCAGCCATTATAGGTGGAAGAGTCTGATTCTGTAACATTCATTGTAAAGAAAAACTGTGTGCAAGGCCCTGGATGATAATGAGTTGAAAAAGGCATAATTTGATGACCCTGGGGGTGGAAGAGGTGCGGAAAAATGTTGAGATCATGCTACTGGGACTGTGATTAATTTTTGCCCTAACAGAAATTTGTGTATGTGTGTGTGTGTGTGTAGATTTAGTTCTACCTCTAACTTCAGAGAAGTAGGGCAAACTCACATTTGATACTGGCAGGTATGAGCAGCTGTGAAACTTAGAATGAGAAAGCTAGCTGACCTGTGTAACACATCTCACACCTATCTTGGGAGATGTTTAAGACACAAGGTATTACAAGGTAAAGTAAGCGGGCCTCACCGTAAATGTATGAAGAACGCCTCCTTTGAAGGCATCAATGAGCCTGAGGAAACCTCCATTGGTTGATATGAGAATAAGTTTACCATCATTACTGAACTTCAATCCAGTCCATTCACATGTTCGGTCATACTGCATTTTGAAAGTAGCAAATGGACCCTTCAAGAAAGAAAAATAAATAATAGGAGTGTAGCAAAATAATTCTAGTCTGTCTGCTTAAGAAAACTAGCATAAGCCTGAAAAAATAAAAATAAAAACTGGGTATTCCTTATCTGAAATGCTTGGGTCCAGAAGTATTTTTGAACTGGGATTTTCTTTTATTTTGGCATACAAGTAGTGTAGTACATACCTGTACTAAATTTGTGAGGCTGGAGAGATGCTGCTGCAGAGAGGTTCAAAGATCTGCAAATGGCAAGAATCCAAGCGTAGTGCTTGGAGCAAATCCACACCTCATGCCATTCACAGATCCTTGCATCTCTCTCGAGCCACATAACCACAGCACAGGTACATACTACACTACCTGTACAGTGTCTTAGAATATCCAAAACTGAAGGCACAAATGTCATGCCAGTGCTCAAAAATGTTCATTTTTGGAGTATTCTAGATTTCTGGATAAGGAATACTGAACCTGCATTTGTATTTTGAACAACTAATATTTTTCCAGGAAAAACTACCTTGTCTAAGCCAGAGGATCAGGACTTAAATGTGGATATATTAATGAAGCAACTAGTGCCTGTCTCTAATTGGGATTTGTCCAAATATGCAAGACCAGGTAGACCATGCCTGGCAGTAAGTTGCTTTTCATTTGATTAAGCAAGAGATCAGACACAGGATCATTTAACGAAAAATTACAAGACTCCTAAGAGATCCTAAGCATAATGGTTTGTGGGTCACAGAGATTCTACTCTGGGAAAAGACATTACATTTAATATTACATACCTTATCAAAAGAGCGAAGATCATAAAGTTTCACCATTTCAGAATTGACACCAGCTGCAAAAATCAGCCCCTCTGGATCAAATGAGCAGACAGGCTTCCCTTGAGGATGCATCAAACCCTAGAATTTGGAAATATGTTGAAAGAATGATTTTACAGTCTTCTTTTGCAGATTTCTTTTACCACAGTTTAATGATATCGATGACTATAATCTAATCTTTTTCACATTTGAAGCCATGAGATAGTTTACCTGGCAGTTTGGAGACCGAAGATCCCAAAGTCGGATGGTCTTATCAAGTGACCCAGAAATAAAAGTATCATCCACAGGAGACATAGATAGAGCAACAACTCTGAAGTGAAGAAATAAACCACACAAAGAAATTGAGTCATATTTAATATTTCATTCTCATAAATTCAAAAGAACATTAGATTTTTAGGCAGGACAAATGAAGATCTGGCAAGATCAACCAATAAAGTCTCATTACTCCTGATTCTACCCCAAGCTAATAAACAGTGCCTTACTCATTTTACCTCTTGCTGTGTCCTGGGAAGTATCGAATGTATTTATTGTCATGTAGAGAGAGATATCTGATTGTATCTGTAAGAAAACATCAACAAGACATACATCAGATAGTAACATTGTATCACCTGATTATAGTTAAGAATTTGTTCACTCCAACAAGACAACTTCTTTTTATTAAAGCATATTCATAATTGGGGTTACACAGTGAAAACATAAAATATAATCTCCATGTAATATTTTCACTTAAAAATGAGCATTTCTATACCTCAAAAACAACCATATTATCCTTGTCAAAGTGCAGTCTCTGCCTCTAGCTTAACAAGCACACTAAAGTTCTAATTCCATGACAATGAACACACAATTACCTTTGATTTGAGAAAAAAAGGAAAAGAAAAGGAAACACTTTCAGTACTTGCAGTTATAAATACTCAGAGAAATCAAGATTCAATAATAACATTTTATTGCTGCATTCCTAACCAGCATATTCAGCAGCAGACCTAACATAATCAATGTTATACACAATTAGCTAAAAGGCAAATGCTTGCAAAATTAGCTTTTTACTCTCTGTTTTAGATGAGAACAAATGACTTTCCTAATAGTGGAGTGAAAGTCCCAGCAACCTTAGCAGCAAAGTTACAGATGCAGAGAGATTCAGGCCACCCAAATCAAGGAGGGTCTCACTTTCTCTCTACATCCTTTATTTGGTAATATATTCATAAATGTCAAAACATAAAAAGTCAGCTTACTCAAGTATGCTTTTCTCTACAGCACCTTTTCCCAACCTGGAGGCTTCGACATATGCTAGACTAACACTCCCACAATCTCTAGGTGACATGGCGAGGATGAGAGCTGAAACCCAACACATCTGGGAACTGCCAAGTTAAGGAAATGGGAGGCCAGAGAGAGGTCAAAGAGAAATCCTCTTTCCCAAGTCAAGAATGCCCAATCAAGAACAGTCATATTTGGATCAACTCTTTATACATATTGCAGTTTTTCAATTCTGTGGAAATAATCTGAAAGTTTTCTCAATGAATCCAAATTAATAAATAATCAATGAACTGATCCAACTCCCCCTAAACTAATTATAACAGATAGTTCAGTTCCAAAACCTGTTACTCAAGACAGAAACACAGGAACTTGAAATGAACTGATCTCTTTAAGTAACAACAGTTAGTGATCACTAAACATATGAAGATAAGTTTCTTCCAGCAGGTGAAGCTCTGCCCCAGGCAAGGCAGTGGCCTGTACAGTTATCTCCTGTACCGGGTGGTATCATAGACCCTCAAACTGTACAAACTACTACCTCAGCCCGGAAACAGGCAGCATATGGTAGGAGGAAGCATACTCGGAACTTGCGGAATTCTTCATCAAGGAAGACCTCAGCAGAGCTAGATTAAGCAATAGTTAAGAAAGCCTAAAATATAAGCTCATACACACCAACCATGGCAATTTTTTTGCACAAAAAGAGAATAATGAGCAACCTGTCTTTGCCTTCTCCACAGACAACATGTTTACAATGTACAGCTATAATTTCCTTCACTACATCTTATACTGTACCGTGTCATGTATTTCCCCAGATAATATAGCAATTTCAGTTATTTACAAGACAATTATCAAAACTAACATTTGACAGTTATCATAAAATAATGCTTATACTTTAGCTACTATAACATCTGCTGGAGGGCTCCTCTACTCCACTAAACTGCAAACTGCTTTTTCAGTTTATAAAATAACTCAAAGAAACAGCACAGTTTTTCTTGCATTTCTATCTAGTCTGACCCACAGTTTCACAAGCAGTTTGTGATACAGACAGAGAGAAGCATTCTAGAATTGAGCTGAAAGACACTGCAACTGCTGGTTTAAGACAGATGTATAGAATGATACCAGCCTCTCTGCACTGTTACCCAAAGAAAGTTGGAGAGACTGAGTGGTTCCCCACCAAATGTAACAGCATTACTTTAGTTCTTGCAGGAAAATAGCTTTTGCAAGAGGCTAGGTAACTTTCAGGACTGTTTGCAGCTTTATATATCAATAATAACTGAGAAGAATCCAGGTTTCGGAGAACTAAGAAAGTTTTATTTAGAAAAATGCAGAGTGTGATCACACACATACACACACAATAGAGAGTGGAGTCTGAGGGGTTTGCAGGGGGTAATAATTAGCTGTCCGATATGAAGACCATGGAAAACTGAAGTGGCTCAGACTGGGAGGTCTGGGGGTGACAGAGAGCACAGAGGTGTATGCTGGCTGTGTGCAAAGAGGCTAGGTTTTAAGATCAATTTTATACCTGATAACTAGCCTCTGGGGTGTGCTTGATTGTCTTTAGCACTGCAACAAAAACCTGATAGCTTCCCCAAGAGTGTGATTCTGGGCTGGTTGATGGCTTTAACTTTAGGGTGACAAAAACAGTGATTGGATCAGGATATCCCCAAGATGGATGTACAAAGAGATTTGGCTGGGAACACAACAGGGGTTAGGCAGAGAGGTTGGCTTACTGCTTTCGGTGCAAAGAGATCCTTTGTTTCAAAGTGTAAGAGAAAATGCAGATGGCTCTGGGAAAGAAAGGAGAAATTAGCAGCTCTGATTGTATTATTACTTAGATGTGCACATGCCTCAGGTCTTTTCTCCTGGGAACCTGACCTAGTGTTCCTAAAGGTCACTGTGACCTCTCAAGCACATGCTGGCTCCAGATATAAAGTCTGGGGATCCCAAGTCCAACCACTCGTCTTAATTTACTCTCTCAAAGTTAATTGCATTGCATTTATGTCGTCTTAATTGTTATTTCAATCTTGCGCTAGTTTAATTTAGTTTTAAGGGGTGGGAGGGAAGATTGGGTTGTAGGATTGTTTTTAAACTGTTGCTCATTTTAAGCTTGTTGTATGCTGCCCTGATTGCTAAGAAGAAGGGCGGGTTAGAAATAAAAATAATTATTATTATTATTATTATTATTATTGAAAGAGCAAAGAATACAATGGTCCTCTTCTATCCTCACCTTCATTTTTGATGAGGTTCAGTGTAAGAAATCATATATGGTGCATGGAATTAATTCAGAATGATCCAAATAAGGCCAGGAAGACACATAAATGAGAATTGCATGTCAGGATTAAGACCTGGGATGTACTGAACGTACAGACTAAAAGCTTTTTGAGGGCTAGGGACGAATCTTGAGATTTTAGACAACTGACATAGAATGCAACTCCATTTTAACAACAAATACATCTGCTCAAATAAACAATATGCTTGTTGCAAGTGTTTGAAGTTCCATGGGCTTCTTCATCAAGCAAGATGTTATAAACCAAAACAGAGGAAAAACAATCGAAGATGTTAGTCAGATGCCTGCATGTCAAAACGGTGGAAGCATTCAGGTGTGTGATAATACAAAATGATACTGAATAGAAGGAGTAATTCACAGTTAGAGGGCTCACATTATTGGTAGAGTGGAGCAAATATGTCAACAATTTAGGAAAGATATTTTTAAAGTGGAAAGTGCACTCTATGGAGAAAGCAGGGGAAAAGAAGACAACACTATCAGGGATTGGATGTTACCAAGGAATCAGAAAGAAGAGTGTGGGAAGGATGGGGCAGAAGGGAATAGACAAGTAAACTACATCCAATATATAAATCATGTGTTAGTCGAGGGCAGGTTTTGGGGCCAAAATGATGAATTTGGTATGATCCATGGATCGTCGAGGGTAAAACTTAGCAGTATGTAATAATACTTAGGAAGAGCTAAAGAAAAGGTGCTTATCTGTTTAATTGAGGAGTAAAAATTAGAGGGTGTAAATGGCATTGCTGATCTTAAAATATGTACATTTTTACAAACACTGACAGGGAAAACAATGAGAATATGGCCTGAAAAAAAAGGGGGATGGAAGGGGAAGAGAAAAGCAAGAAAGCAACTCGCCTCTATTAGGGACCCAGCACAAGGCAGTGAAAAGAGGCAGAGGCGAGAAGCCCCTCTCGGTGTGAAAGCAGTGCTCCCACTCAAGTTACCTCTCTCTTGCCCAGACTGGAGAAATAAAGGCAGCCAACCCTCCCTCTTTCCTTATCTTCTTTTTTGGCCAAAGCAGTATTCAGCGGCAACGTGGGGTAGCCTGAAGAATCTTGCTCAAAAATCATTGCCTGAGGTGGAGCAAAGCAGAAGGCCTTTTTAAAGAGGGGCTTACTCTATAAGCCTTGTGAGACTTGGCAGACTCTCTGCAGAAAAGCTTTTACAATAAGCCCCTATTGATAATGGCTGCTACTCTACTCCACCTCAAGCATCCAAACTGTCAAGTGTGCCACATTCTTTAGGCTCCCCCATGTAGTTGTTGAATGCTGCTTGGTCAGAAAAAGATGACAAAGGAAGGAAGGACACTGTTTTATCTCTAGTTTGGGTAAGGGAGAAGTGATGGGGTTAGAAGGCTGCTTCCATGTCCCACCATGCGAAGAAAGGCTCCTTCCACACTGACCCTTGTATAAGGCTACTCAAATTTTTTGGATCTATTTTTCTCTACTTACAGATGAGTAGATACATGAGTATATATGGCAAGTAAACATCATTCCAGTTGATGAAACAGATGACAAAAATAGTAGGAAACGTAGCCAGTGAATCAAATCACTGGTGTACGGTTGCACTTCACCTTTACTGTTCAGTCACAAATAGGGGAAAACTTTTTTTAGGAATGCTTTAGAAATGAGATCCTTAGAACAAGAAAATATTTACTGACTATTTAAAAACTTCAGTAGATAAACTAGTTCATTTGCTCGACTGGTCTTTTCCTCAAGACTTCAGTACTATCTGCTCTAGATAGCAGAAATTAGAGACAATGAGGAGAACACTTACCATCAATTTTATTGGAACTGTATACTACAGTGTTGGCAGCATGTGTGTATCTGATGAGATCAACTCCATACTTCTTACTGTATAGTGTTCTCTTTGGCCTGCCAAGAAGAATTATAAGAATGTTTATACTTATGTTATCATAAAATAAAAATGGCAAATATTTAAAATATTTAAAATAAAAATGGTTCTCTCATCTTTTATTATCAGTATCATGAAGTACAGGTTGCTTACCTGTAACTGTGTTTCTTCGAGTGGTCATCTGTGCCCTCACACAATAGGGTTTGCGCCTGCGCAGAAGCTCCATTCGGAATGCTGAAAAGCTGAGCAGATTGGCGGGAGCCCCGCCCCTCCCATTCCCTGAGCATGCCCAATCCCGCCAATCTAGCTCCTCCTTCAGTTCAAGTCCGCCGCAAAAAAGGCAGGGACCTGACCAAGGGGAGGTAGGGCGGGATTTGTGTGAGGGCACAGATGACCACTCGAAGAAACACAGTTACAGGTAAGCAACCTGTACTTCTTCTTCGTGGTCTCTGTGCCTCACACAATAGGGTGACTGAAAAGCTTACCTATGGAGGTGGGAAGGTCACTGCAAGATTGATGAAAGAACAGCACGACCAAAACTGGCATCTCTCCGGGACCTGCAGTCCAGCCGGTAATGCTTCACAAACGTGGATGGTTGAGACCACGTGGCCGCCTTGCAAACCTCTGGCAGTGGAACACCTCTGAGGAAGGCAGCAGATGAAGCTGTGGCCCTGGTGGAATGGGCACGAACACCAACCGGGAGAGGGCGTTTAGCCAGTTCATAAGCTAAAGAAATGGTTTGAGCAATCCATTTTGCAAACCGTTGTGATGAAACTGGGTTGCCTTTTCTGGCACCACCATAACAAATAAACAGTTTATTGGATAATCTGAACTCTTGAGAACGCTGAACATAAAAAGCCAAAGCACGGCGAACATCCAGGGTGTGCATAGTCTTTTCCAGAGGCGAAGAAGGATCTGGATAAAAATTAGGAAGCACAATCTCCTGGGAGAGGTGAAACTGAGAAACCACTTTAGGGAGAAAGGAAATGTCCGGTCTGAGGACCACCTTGTCCCTATGAAAAGTCAAGTAAGGCTCATCTGAGCGTAGGGCTGTCAGTTCAGAAGCACGTCTGGCTGAAGTTATGGCCACAAGAAAGGACACTTTAAGCGTCAGCAGTCTCAAGGAAGCAGAGCCCAAAGGCTCAAATGGAGGTCTTGTAAGCTGTGTAAGCACTAGAGAGAGAGACCAGGCCGGAGCCAGTGGTGGCAAAGGTGGATAAAGGTGATGCAGTCCTTTGAAAAACCTCTTTAACGTGGGTGACGTGAAGAGACGAGCTGAACGTGAGCCGGGTGGCTGGTTGGCTACGATAGCCGACAGGTAGACCCTGAGGGAAGAAAAGGCCAGGCCCTGATCCCTGAGGTGTAACAGAAAATGCAAAACAGTACTAAGGCTCACAGGTGAGGAAGGTTCAGACCTAGCCTCCGCGAAGGCACAGAAACGCTTCCACTTATATGCATAGGATCTCTTGGTGGAGTCCTTTCTCGAGGCAGACAGGACCCTGAGCAAGTCAGGAGACTCTATGGCTGGATCCTCCACGCCGTCATCCGTAGATTGACCAAGTCCGGATGTAGGACCGCTCCATTGGAGTGGGACAACAGGTCTGGCCACTTCGGCAGGTGGAAGTATTGGCCCCTGGCTAAATGAAGAAGAGGAGTGAACCAGGGTTGTCTGGGCCAGAACGGAGTCAACAGTATAGCGTTGGACCGGTCCCTGGTCATCTTGGCCACCGTCCTGGAGATCAGAGGAAAGGGGGGAAACGCATATAGAAGATCTCGACTCCAACTGCGAAGGAAGGCGTCCCCCACGGATCCCCGTCCTTTGCCCGCTCTGGTGCAGAATACCTGGCATTGGGCGTTCTCTGGAGTGGCAAATAGATCCACTGAGGGAAATCCCCAACGAGACGTCAGGAGATTGAAGGCTGGGCTCGACAGAGTCCATTCGTGCTGCAGCACTTTGTCCCTGCTGAGGGAGTCTGCCAGCACATTGTCCTTTCCTGCCAAGTGAATGGCCACTGGGTGAATGGATCGGTGGTGGCACCACGTCCACAGCTGCTGGGAAAGACGCAGGAGGACTGGAGAGTGAGTTCCTCCTTGCTTGTTGATGTACCAGACAGTGGTTGTGTTGTCTGATACTACCTGCACAACTCTGTGGAGGAGATGATTTTCGAATGCCCTGAAGGCTTTGATGACTGCCAACAGTTCCAAGGCATTTATGTGCAGTTCTGCCTCCTGAACAGACCACTGTCCCTGCACACACAAGCCGTTGAGATGTGCGCCCCATCCTGACATGGACGCGTCCGTAGTGACCATCCTGGACGGTTCTGGCGTTTGGAAGGGCATCCCCTTGAGGATGTTGGAAGGAGACATCCACCACTTGAGAGAGTCTCTAACATGAGGTGGCAACAAGAGTCTCTTGGACGGATTGTCCCTCAAGTGATCGAAGGCAGCCAGGAACCAAGCTTGGAGAGGCCTGAGCCTGAGACGAGCCAGGTAAGTCACCGCTGTAGTTGAGGCCAGGTGGCCTAGCAGTCTCTGAATGTCCTTTGCAGACGGACGGTGAGAGTGAAGGACAGACCGCAGCTGTTCCCAGAGGGCCTCCGCCCGTCTGGTGGGAAGGTAGGCTCGACCCATCACAGAGTCCAGGGACGTGCCTATATAGTCTATCACCCTCACGGGCTGGAGAATGGACTTTGGCAGATTGACTTTGAGTCCCAAGTCTGCTAGCAGATCCAGAGTGTACTGGACGTCTTTGTACAGTCGTGTTTTGGAGGACGACACCAGCAGCCAGTCGTCGAGGTAAGGGAAAATCTTTATTCCTTGAAGGCGAAGGTGAGAGATGACCACCGCCATGCACTTTGTGAACACTCAAGGAGCGGTGGAGAGGCCGAAAGGAAGGACGGTATATTGATAGAGATCTCCATCTATGGCGAAACGGAGATACTTCCAATGTTGAGGTCTGATGCTGATGTGGAAGTAAGCATCTTTTAGATCTATAGATGCAAACCAGTCCCCTGGGTGCAGGAACGGCAAGATGGATTGGAGAGTGACCATCTTGAACTTGCGAATCGTGATGTATGAGTTGACTCCTCTCAGGTCCAAGATGGGACGGAGACCTCCCCCTCTCTTCGGAACTGTGAAGTACCTGGAGTAGAAGCCTTGATGTTTGAAGCACGGTGGAACACGTTGTATGGCTCCTTTGTCGAGAAGGGAGGAAATCTCCTCCAGCAGAGGAGGAGAGGAGGGAGTGGAACAGAAAACGCCATTTGGTGGAATATTTGAGAACTCTATGGCGTAGCCCAGGCGGATGATGGTAAGCACCCAGGAGTCCGTGGTGATCTTGGACCAGTTCTCGTAGAAATGGCGAAGTCTGGGAACGGAGGGAAGGGAGACTGGCAAACAAAAATTGGGTGTCGCCTCCAAGAGCCCGTCAAAAGTGCGACTTGGAGGAAGGCTTTCTAGAAGGCTGTTGCTGCTGACGCTGCTGGCCTTGCCTTTGCTGTTGCTGCTGTTGCTGCTGCTGTTGAGGCTGTCTGTAAGGCCTCCTGTTGTAAGGCTGGGTCCTATAGGTGGAGGACGGAGCCGAACGAGAGCGGGTGAAGCCAGGGTCGTATGGCCTTTGGCGCCACACACGAGTGGATGAGGGCTTGCTAGGTGTCAGCCCAAGCCTCTTCCCGTTCAGACGAGCCTTGGCCATGGTGTCCAGGGATTCGTCAGTTTTAGCAGCGAATAGGCCCTCACCATCGAAGGGGAGGTCTTCAATCTTGGCCTTAGCTTCCTCAGAGAGAGAAGTAGACCTCAACCAGGCGAAACGGCGGAGTGCCACAGCACCGGCCATCACTTTCGCAGAACAGTCCACGACATGTCTAGCCGAGTGCACTTCCTGAGCAATGAGGGAGAGTGCCTCAGCGTAGAATTCCTGAGCTGCCTCTTGTTGTGCCTGAGGCAGATAAGGAATGAAGGCAGCCACACGGTCCCACAAGAACTTCTGATAGCCGGCCATGCAACCTTGCATATTGGCGACCTTTGCTGCCAACACCGCGGATGAGTAGAAACGTCGGCCAAAGATGTCCATCCTTCTGCCGTCTTTGTCCACAGGGGCAGAATGGGACTTGCCTGTAGACTTACAAGTAGATTCCACCACCAAAGAGTTGGGAGCTGGGTGAGTGAACAGGAAAGGTGCCGTATCTGACTGCACCTTGTACAGCGAATCGAGCTTTTTAGAAGCGGGCGGCGTCGAGGCTGGTTTGGTCCAAGAGGCCACCATGATGTCCGAGAAAGAAGGCAAGAATGGAATGACCGCTGGTTGCTGGGGACGTACCACGAGGCCATCGATGGGGTCCCTAGGGGGCTGGGCCGTCTGCGCCGTCTGGAGGCCTACTGCCCTAGCCATCCTGTCGACAATCCCAGTAAAGAGATGGAGGTCTTCGACAGGCGAGCCCGGTGTTTGGTCCTCAACTTCCTCATTGGGAGAGGAGATGGCAGGCTGTGGGGAGTCAGGACGGTTGTCCGTCTCTCCCGTAGACTCCTCCGTAGACTGGGAGGGTGGCAACTGCGGATCCACATAGGGCTGTGTCGGCGCCGTACGGAAGGTCGACGTCGAGGCGTCCGCGTAGCTGATCGGAGCAGAGACCATCGACGTCGAAGTAGTAGCGGTAGCTGAGGCCGAGACGGTCATAATGGCGCTCGATTCCGGAGGTTTCGACACCGTAGCTGTCGAGGCCGGTGGAGGAGATATGGCTCTGTATTCGGTCCGAGACCGAGAGGGCGAGCGAGATCGAGACCGAGATCGAGAGAAGTCTCCGACGTGGAGGTCACGAACATGGTACCGATCCCGGTACGAAGGAGAGTAGGAGCGGTAGGACGGATGGCGCTCTCTCCAATATGATTCAGCCCGATGTCGCGCCAAAAAGGAGGCCGACGAGTGGGGCGAGTCGAAGTAATGCTCCTCAAATGGCTCCGGAGACTTCCGGGGTGGAGGAGATGGGAACCGCAGCCTGTAAATACGCTCCGAAGAGGCTAGGATTTCCTTCGGTGGCACAGAGGTCGGAGCCGAGATCGGCGAAACAGTAGAGGCCGAGGTCGAGACCGTCCCCGTAGGGGCGAAGACCTGGGTGGATGCAGGCTGAAATGCGGGTTCCAGAGTCTCCGGCGCCGAGTCTAGTACAGTGACCGGGGCCGGGACTGAGAGGTCAATGGCCGAGGGCTGTCTAAGGAAAGACATGGCCAGGTCTGCCTGGGCAGCCGCCGAGGCAACCGAAGTGAGGACCTCTTTATTCTTATGTTTTTTCGCTTTCGGCTTCTCCAGCTCGACGGGAGGAGGCCGCTTCTTGTGCTCCCTGTGTTGCCCTTCAGGGTGAGGCATAGTAGTCGTGGCCGAGGCCGGTGTCGAGGAGGGTTCCGTCGGGGTCGAGGTCGATGCCGGTTTTTTGATTTTCGGGATCCTCGGGAACTTAGAGATTGGAAGGCGTCCTAGGGGGTCCGTGGACGGGTCCAAGGAGTGGGAGACTGACAGGGCCTTCTCCCACAAGTGGGCCTTGAGCCGGTCTGCTCGTTGGCGGAGCGTGGCGGGATTAAAAGCCTTGCAATGCTTGCATTTCTCCGGAATGTGGGAACTGCCTAAGCAGAAAATGCACTTCGAGTGTCCATCCATAACCGGGATTTTACCGCCACAGTCGGAACATTTCTTGAACGGGGCGGCCATAAGAGGCCGGTCCGATCGCGAGGGGCCCGTCCGGGCCAAAACCCTCGAGTTCCGACAAAAAAGGGGCAGCTCAAGGAAAAAAATGGGAGAAAACGAAAAAGAACAAAAATAAAGTAAAATAAAAAGAAATAGACAGAGTCTAGCTACTCAGCTTCCATCGCGATGAAGAGCACTCCGAAGGAGATGTTACTCTTGCGGCGGACGAAAGAGAACTGAAGGAGGAGCTAGATTGGCGGGATTGGGCATGCTCAGGGAATGGGAGGGGCGGGGCTCCCGCCAATCTGCTCAGCTTTTCAGCATTCCGAATGGAGCTTCTGCGCAGGCGCAAACCCTATTGTGTGAGGCACAGAGACCACGAAGAAGAACTACAAGTAACCTAAAAGGCTAACAGATGATGATTAAATCCCATTTTACAATATTAAATAAAAGAAGAAGAAGAGACTAGAAACCACATACAATGAAGAGTAACAAAATATACTTGAATCTTCACAAAAGTACACAGAACTGTAGGAACATTTATATTAGCTGTCTCGAACCAAAGGAACACAAGATTCACTAAACAGAAGTAGGAACACCTGTTGCTGATATTATTGCTATATGAGTAAACTGTTAATTCTAGTCACATTTCAATAATGCAGCCAAGACACAGTACTTCTGAAGCTCTTAATCTCTTCTTCAATCCCCAACAAGAACAGAACATACAAGTAGGTGCTGACAACCTGTTCTGTACTAATTTTGCACATGTTATGCAAAGGACTTCTACCATCTTTGTGACTGAGAAAAAAAGTTGGTAGCATAAGCTTTTGTAGATTTAAGTGTTTCTAATCAGGCTCCCCCTACCTCTGATGAAATAGACTTAAGTCTACAAAAGTTTATGCTACCAACTTCTTTCTCTCTGTCTCCAAGGTGCTACTAGATTCCTTTGTATAGTGATCCAGACTAACACAGTCAGCTATGTGTCTGAATTCTATGTGCATACATTTGCTTCAAATAATTTTATGACGGCATCAAATAGATTATTTGTTACAGCTGGTAGAGTACAGTGATTGTACAACATTCTCAGTAGTTATTCCACACATGCTTTCCTCACAGAACACATGAAGGAAGACTGAGCAGTACTTTTGCCCAGACCAAAGCTCAGTGCAATACATAAGATCTCTTTTTCAAAGTTTTCCATGTTTCCATTATAAAAAAGGTTGGAAGGGTAATCAGACGCAACAAAAATGTATGGCCAATTGTGTCAAACCAGTGCTTCACCCAGGCAATTTATGCGCAGATCTCATGCTATCCAAGATGAGTTGAAAGTAAATGTTCCATTTACAACGATTTGCCTCAACTGGTCAAGGTGAATTTCAGTAGGTTTTATCATCTCAATAACTTAAATGGTGGGTCAGCCAACAGATTCGGATTTTAATGGCTAAACAGATATTTGAACTAGAGTCTTTCACATCAAAAACTACGATTCTGGGTACTACACTGTACAAACTAGGGAACACCGCAGGTCCAGTATGAACAGGAGACTTTAATATCATCTTGGGTGCAAAGGGGCACAGGCATGATAGTTTACAAGTCTGAGGCTTGTTCCTATGATACTAAACTATGGTTCTGCATTATACCCAAACTGGTTCTATTCTCCTATTAAGGGATAAAACAGCAATTACAATATCTGAGCAATAAATACTGCAAATATTGTATGAATTTGGCCCTCCACATTTGCAGGAGTTAGGGGTGCAGGACCCCCACAAAAGTGGAAAAACTGTGACTATCCACAGTACCCCTGTCCACAGCAGGACCCTCTTAAAGACAGCAAGAGGAAATGAAGGATGTTGTCCTGGTCCTAGGCAGGTGGCTGACTGTTCCTGTCTCTTTCTTTGCTCACACACTCTCCCTCGGTAGTTCTTTCTCTGTCCCCACTAGCCTCTTCCCTTGCTCCCTCTCCCACTAGCCTTTTCCTCTGCCTACCTGTCCATCCTCCCTACCTCTTTCTCCCATGGCCAAGGGGCATATGGAGGTAAAGAAACCACACTCTCTTTCGCTAGTTTGCTTTCACTCCTTCTTCCCATCCCTTCTGGACAATCTCTCAATTGTTAAACCTGCAAATAAGGAGGGCTAATTGAAAACAGTATTTGTGTATTTTAGTCCAAAAATTGACCCAAAAACCTGGGTCAGCTTACCCACACTTTAATCTAAGTACTGTACCTTAACTCTTAAAAAAAAAAAAAGGAATCATCCCCTTCTCCAAGTAAGAGATATGAAAGATGAGAGCTTTTCTGAATGCCAGAGCAAGATAATGGCAGCAGGGGCAGCTCTTTGGCACTTCCCCTCAAAGGAGTGCCAAGAGGAATGAGGCTTTGAAGGACTTGTGTAAGAATCTGTATATACAGTTGGCCCTCCGTTTTTGCAAGGGAATCTGTTCTGCCTCTACCCTGCAAAAATGGAGACTTGCTGATATTCAAGTCCCATAGGCTTGAATGGGGCACCTGCCCGTGACAGCGTGCACTGCGGGGGAGTGCCCCATAGAAAATAACAGAGGTCGCCCCTCCATGAATATTCAAGACCATGGACATCAAGTCTGCGGGGACAGAGGGACAAATGTACTGCATGCACTCATGCATATGTCTAGAAATTTTAATCAAAATATTGACCTCAAAAAACTTGGGTTGATTTATCATAGGCCAATGGAGGTACTGTATATTAACTGTTACAAAAAGAAAAGAAAAAGAAATCATCCCCTGCTCTAACTAAAGTTGTGAAAGGTGAAAGAAGAACCGACCTGCTCTACAATTTCTTATCGCAGCAATGCTTCTAGACATTTTAAATCCCTGGAAGAAAGGGTTTGCCTTAGGGTAGCCAGAAGTTGGAAATGACTTAAAGGCATACAACAGCAAATATATATAGTATATAAAAGTAGCATGGCACAAAATTTGTGGGGGTACTCAAATTGTATTATTGCAAAGAAAAGGTGTCTTCAAGTTCTTTCTGGCTTATGATAAATCTAAGGCGAACCTATCACAGGGTTTCCTGGGGCTCAGAGAGTGTGACTCCCCCAAGGTCATCCACTTGTTTCCTGGCTGAGTGGAGACTCAAACCTGGTCTCTAGAGTGATAGTCCAACACTCAAACCACAACACCAAGCTGGCTGTCATGTCTGATATTGTTTGTGATATTTTATCACTTCTATAACAACTAGATGGGAACAAAACTTTCTTTCTTTCTTTCTTTCTTTCTTTCTTCATGGTATGTCATGTCCCCATGAGGTTGCCATAAACATTTCAGATTACAGGACGGATTTCATGGAAACCAATTATTTTTGATAATAATTATTTGGTTTGTATTCTTTTTTTTAAAACAAGCAGTTATATCACTTTTTTCATTTCACAAATAATTATTGTATATACTTGTGTATAAGTCAACCTCATGTATAAGTTGAGGGCAGGTTTTCAGGGGCAAAATCATGGATTTTGATATAATCCCTGGATGAATCAAGAGTCAAATTCAGGTGCATGTAACAAAGGATTTAAATGGAGGGGGGGAACACCACTTCACTCCCTCCTTCTCCCTCTCTGGACCTCTCCCAAGGGTCATAGTCTAGGCATTCAAAATGTTGACACAAATGTCCAATTTCCCTCCCTTCCCCACAACTTTCCCCAAGGCTCATGGCTTGCAAAAAGGGGGACACAGACCTCTGATTTCTCTCCCTTCCCTGCAACTTTCCCCAAGGCTCATGACTTGCAAAAAAAAGGAGACATAGACCTCTGATTTCCCTCCTCTCTCTCCTCCCTTCCTTCTCCATAGCTTTTCCAAGGCTGTAAATACGTCTACCTAGGATTTTGGAACCCATTTTTGGGCTTAAATTTTTCGACTTCTAGACGAGTGTATATGGTACAATGAAATGTTTCAGAAAAGTAGTTTCTAGATTAATTTTAAGAAGAAACTAAGAACTGAATCAAAACAAAAACATAAACCTTTACATGTGGTAGAATTCAAAGACATAGTCATGTTAGTATGGATCAGTATATAAAGGAATCTTTTAGCACCTTTGAGGTTTGTGGCATAAAAACAATCAGACAAAAAAGAGTAGCTTCTGGCTGGGGTGGGGCATGCAGATGATGCATCTCCCTAGACCAGCCAGAAGCTGCACAGAGAGTACCCAGCCGGGAAAAGTCAGCCGCAAAAGAGCCGCTCCTTGCCGGCAGCATGTTCAGAGCTGTGACAGTGTGCGGCTTCATCTGGTTGGCATGACCCCACAGCAATTGGGGGATGAGCAGTGCTGGAGTGTCTGGAGGCTGCACCAAGCTGCCAGTCTGTAGAATCCCCTAAGTCTACTTCATCAGATACAGTGGGACCTTGTTATCTGCTGGGGTTTGGTTCCAGGATCCCCCGTGGATAACAAAATCCATGGAGGCTCAAGTCCCATTAACTATAATGGCAGAGCAAAATGACATCCCTTATATAAAATGGAAAATCAAGACTTACTGTTTGGAATTTATACTTTTTTGGAATATTTTCAAACTGTGGATGCTTGAATCCATGGATAAAAAATCCGTGGATAAGGAGGGCAAACTCAATAATGGATTGAAGCACCTTAAAAAAGACATTTATATTTATGAATGAGAAGGTTGTGTGTGCAAACAGCAAGAGAAATGGAAAAGTCGTTGGGGGACAAGACTGGAAGGAAAAATACTTCCTAAAGCCAAGGTAAGTAGAAAACCATATGAATGATGAAGGGAGTTAGTGGACTGTAGTATGATGCTGGCTGGGAACCAGAAACAAGAGGTGGTAAAATGGGCAAGACAGCCCTTATGAGGCTGGGCTATTAGCTAGTGTTATTGCATATGTAGTGTGCAAGGAAATCACCATCTCTTTCACCCCACTGTTGATCGACTGGAGTCTGTGGATATACAGTGAAACCTCGGTATCTGTGGACTTGCCATCCGCAGGTTTGAACATCTGAGGATGGCAAGCTTGCATTTTCCCCAGTGGTGGCATATGCATGCGGCCACACCGCCTTTAGGAATGGGATTTCACCTACGCTGCCATTGGGGACAATGGGAGTTCAGCACCTGTGGATTTTGGCATCCGCAGGATGTGTGTGGCCAGAATGGATTCCCATGGGTATCGAGGTCTCACTGTATTCCAGTTCTGAAGTTTTTCTTTCCAATCTTCCTTCATAATGTTTTTGTTCATGGGCTGCTGTTTCTGGTTCTTGTGTTACCATTCCTAATGTGACCACATCACTGTGCCCACAAATTTTGTATTTCTATTGCTATTCACACAAACACAACTTGCTCATTCATAAGTATGTCTGTTCCTAGGCACTTCACTCCATGCGTCTGATGAAGCAAACAGAGCCGGAGCAGACAGGTGGGAAAGAGCAGCCAGAGTCCACTCCGGTCAGATTCCAGCATGAAAACCACAGACTGGATAGCCTGCTTCCAAAGTAGGCTGTGGCATGCACATAGCCTGTTTCCCCGAAAATAAGACATCCCCAGAAAATAAGACCTAGTAGAGGTTTTGCTGAATTGCTAAATATAAGGCCTCCCCCAAAAGTAAGACCTAGCAAAGTTTTGTGGATAAATATATATACAGTATATAATAAATGTTTCCTTTTTTTGGTTCAGAGATAAATGTGAGTACTTCTTCATGTAAAAATAAGACATCCCCTGAAAATAAGACTTAGCACATCTTTGGGAGTAAAAATTAATATAAGATACTGTCTTATTTTCGGGCAAACACAGTAGGAGCCAACAGGAGCCAGCTTATCTGAGCTCTCTTTTGCTCTGGTTCAAAGAACCGGCATGCAGCTTACAGCTGCTTTGGAGGTGTGCATCATCTAATCAGCACGCCTCCAAAGTGGCCGGAAGCGACTTCTTTCTGCCCAACTGTTTTACCCCTTAGTCTACCAAAGCTTATGCTACCAACTTTTCTCTCGGTCTCAAAAGTGCTACAAGATCGCTTTGCATAAGCCTTTACAGTTACATCATTTCATTCTATTTCACTAACAGAAGCTGGAGACTACATTTGCAACAGTATTTACAACCAATAAGTCATTTGACTTCCAGATGAATGCCATGACCAACACAAGATCAGCATTCAATATAATCTCAACTATAATTTAATCACTTTTTCACAACGAGGCAAGGAAGTGTGTCTTTCAAGTGTTGCCCGGTGCTACTGACGGACAAATGTGATTCCCTCTTACCCAAGTCTATGAAGAAATACTCCATTTTGCCACAACACTTATTGCCCCTGGTTTTGCACTTTGCGTTCAAGGCTGCACACCCCAGACCTTCAGAAATGTGTTATGTGAACCCTAATTTTTGAAGCCATGAAGTTCCAGGTCCATGCCCTTCCTCCAGTGGAGAGGACAGGAGCCTTTGTAATATTTGCCTTATTTACAACAAGGAGGGACAACAAGCTTGTTGACATATGCACCCTCCCTCTGTCTGTGTTGCCCAAATATGTTGCCACCCCACATTTTATCACAATGCAAAAGCAGAAATTTTGAATGCATTTCTGGTTTTAAAAAATGCATATTATACCTAAGTGTCCAGGAAGTCTAATTCTTTTGTTTATCATGCACCTTGTTTTAAGAAAAATATGACCCAGACTTACTTGTTACTGTAATATATCTTTACATTAATTCTGTCTTATGGCAACCTTATGATAGGAGTTTCTCTGCTAGATTTCTGCAGAAGAGGTTTGCCATTTCCTTCTTCTGAAATGTAGCCTACAGCGCCTGGTATTCCTGAAGTCTCTCTTCTAAGTACTACAGACCTGAACCTGCTTAGTAATTAGACAGGATATGGTGCCTTCAGGGCATTCAGGCTATTTATTGCTTGCCAAGCCCAAACTCTGTTCTCTCTGCCTTCCCTTTAATCTCAGACTAAGTCTTCCTTTCATTTCCTTTCACACAGACCCCTAAACTACAACATACTTTCTCTTATAGTTTTCTCCTTATTAAGAACTCCCCCTTCACAAACCTTAATGCTATCAAGACTACTGCATATACTTACGTATGTCTAGAAATTTTAGTAAAAAAAGTGACCTCAAAAACCTGAGTCAACTTATCCACAGCTCAATGTAAGTATTGTACTACTCATATACATATAATATATATGAACCATCCCCTGGTGAAAAGCAAGAGAGTAATCTGTCCTGGAAGCACTGACTTCCCTCTACTCTCTCATCGATCCAACCTTTAATATGAGCACAAACAGCTATGTCTCCTGGAATTTTGTAAGTTCCTTGGCATTGTTTTCCTTTGCTTCATCCTTTATATCCTTTATTACATGGCCCTAAATTTTACCCTCGACTAATCCATGAGTCATATCAAAATCTATAATTTTGGCCCCAAAACCTGCCCTCGACTTATACATGAGGTCAACTTATCATATATACTCGACTATAAGTTGAGAATTGTATGCCTCAAAATGGACTCCAGAATCATGGGTAGACTTATAGATGGGGCAATAAGTTAATGCTGCTTCTAAATTTCTTGAAAGAAGTTCCTCTGTAGCCAGGGATCTTGCCTCCCCGTTTGAGTCCCGCTTCCCGGCGTGCTCTCCTCTCTCTGCATGTGTGTATATGTGTGACCTCAGCCTTCCCTTGCAGCTAGAGCTAAAAAGCAAACAACTACTGCTCAGGCAAGACACTCAGAGAGAGTATGCCCCCAGGCTTGTATCCCATTTTGCAAGCTAAGCCTTAGGGTGAAGGAGAGAGAGAGAGAGAGAAAGGTCTGTCCCCTTTTGCAAGCCATGAGTCCAGTTGGGAATCCTGGGATGGAAACAAAAAGAGAGAAAAAGGTCTGTCCCCTTTCGCAAGCCATGAGTCTAGTTGGGAATCCTGGGAATGGGATGAAAGCAGAGAGAAAGAGAGAAAAGTCTGTCCCTTTTTGCAAGCCATGAATCTTGGCAATGCTTTTGGTAAAGGGGTGTGTGTGTGTGTCAAGGTTTGTTTCCTCTTTCCCATGCTGAGACTATGATCCTTGGGGGAAGTCCAGAGAGAAAGATGTAGGGAGGGAAGTGATTTGTTTCCCCCTTTAGATCTTTTGTAATATGCCTTAGTGTCTGACCCTCGACTTATCCACAGGTCATATCAAAATCCATGATTTTGGCCCCCAAAACTGCCCTTGACTTATACATGAGGTCAACTTATACACGAGTATATACGGTATGGTCGAGTATATACAGTATTTTATTGCCATGGTAAATATATTACAAATACTCTTCTGTCACTGTCGTTCTGATCACTGCCCCATACTATTAGGTCTGCTCTCAAGATGGAGTTGAAGGCTTTCATGGCCAGAACCCATAGTTTTTTGTGGGGCTTTTGGGCTATGTGGCCATGTTCTGGAAGAGTTCCTTTCTGATGTTTCACCAGAATCTGTAGCTGGCATCTTCAGAGAAAGAAGAAAGTCTTATCTCAAGACTTTGATAAGACTTCTGCAATAAGCTTGATCTTGGAAAACTGTAGAGCAGGGATATGTAAAGGGACAGGTACTTGCCTCCAGAGTTCAGAAATGGAGTGTATTATCTGCCAAGTATTTTCAGTGTTTTGATGTCTTTAGATGCAAAAAAATAAAGTTTTGCATCTAAATAAATAAAATAGAGTTTTGCAAATACTATGCCAATTAGGTGAGCACTGTCTATGCAACTTTATAACATCCTGTAAAACCAGGGTAATAATTTGATAGAGTTATCAAAATAAGCACCACACAACTCCAATTCCTCCTCTTTGCCACTAAACAGGACTTCAGCTACTCCTGTAGAAACTTTTTTTAAGTAAAAAGGATAAAAATTAAAGCATAGGGTGCCTTTCTTCAAAGGGACAAACATAACTGTGGTTCTCACTGTCAAATTCTACCCCAATCGCTCCATCCTCGAGGGATGTTGGAGCCCACATCAAGCGCAAGGGACCAGCTTTCTTTCTCCGTCCCAGACCCGCTGCCCATGTTCAAGTCCTGTTCAGTGTTGGTGCCCTCCGATACACTTTTATAAAATGTGCACAGAATTTTGAGGAGTGAGATCCAGGAATAGTGGGACAGTGGTTTGAGTGCTGGACTAGGCCTCTGGGAGGCCAGGATTCAAATCCCGGCTTGGCCATGGAAGTCCACCGGATGATCATCTCCCCATCTCAGAGGAGGGTAATGCCAAAGGCAACCCCCCTCTAAATATAAACCCACTGAATGCAAGTCATACTCTCTCAGCAGCTTCATTTATATACCGCTTCATACCGCCTAAGGAGTGTCTAAGCGGTTTACAACTGTAAGCTACTTGCCCCCAACAATCTGGGTACTCATTTTAGCAACCTCGGAAGGATGCAAGCCTGAGTCAAGCTTCAGCCCTTTTGCTGGTCTTGAACTCGCCACCTTGTGGTTTTGAGTGAGTGGCTGCAGTACAGGCAATGGCAACCCCCCCTCTGAATATAAGCCCAATAGTTGGGCAGGTCACACTCTCTCAGCCTCCTCTGAAGAAACCTGCAAAGAGAAACCCCGTGAGAGGGAAGGGCTTGCCTTCCTTCCCTCCCTGGGCCCACCTTCCCTCGTGGCAGTCGTAGAGGACGATGGAGTCGTCGTCGCTGCTGGAGATGACGGTCTCTCCGTTGGGGCTGAAGTCGAAGCAGTTGATCTTGTCCGAGTTCTCCCGGAAGACCTTGGCCACGCGGAAGCTCCGCAGCACGTTGTCCGTCAGCTTCATGGCGGCGGCGCCGGCGCCCGGGACGGAAAGGAAGGGAAAGAGAGAGCCAGGGCAGGGCGCCTCGCGTGTGTCTTCTTCGACGGCCGTCCGCTAGTCTCAAGCAGCGTTGGCGCCGAAGAGGAGGAAGAGGCGGCCGCAGCGAAGGAGGAGGAGGAGGCTTCTTTTCATTGTGTCCGCCATTTTGCGGCTCCAGGGAAGAGGAGAGGGAGGGGCTAAGGGGGGGGAAAAGAGGAGAGCGACGCAAACGCGCATGCGCGCGCGCAAGGGATTGTGGGGGATACGGAGGCGGCTTTTAAAAAAGCCGAACAGGAACGAGGCGGCCGCAGCAGCAGCAGCAACACACAACCTTCAACGTCGCGCGGTGCATGCTGGGATTCTCGGGTAAGGCTAGGCGGCGTTTGTTGTGTGTGAGAGCGACACACTAAGCCGCGGTGCACTCTGGGGGGAGGAGTTCTTCGTCTTGGAAGGAACGGAAGTGACGTGTGTGTGTCTCTGTGTGTGGGGTAGGGGCAAACAACATCGCTCTATGGTGCGCGCGCTGCTGCTGTCTGTGTCGACTCTCCTCATCCTCCCTCGTGCCATGGCGCGCGCTAGTAGCTGCTCTCTCTCTCTCTCTCTCTCTCTCTGGCCTCTCCTCCTCCTCCTCCTTCAGCAGCAGCTGCTGCGTGGAACGTTGGAGCGCGAACGTTCTTCTCCCTTAAGCGGGCAGCCAATCAGCGGACGACGAGCCCCCCCCCCAGGCGGCGGCGGCGGCGGCGGCGACCGTTGGCCGGCCGCTCTTTATAAAAGGGGCTCCTGTAGCCCTCAAGGACACACGCGCGCGCGCGGCAGTTGGTTTGAAATTGGAACACAGAGGAGGAGGAGGGGGGAGGACGCTACGTGCGCGCTCCCGGCATCGCTGAGAGGCGGGGCGTGTTTTTGAACGCACACAAAACACAGCTTAACTTTGGCTGCATCCACACTGGGGACATATAATAACCCGGTTTGGGAGCGCTTTAACTCTTTCTGTGGCTCAGGGCTATGGAATTCTGGGAGTTGGAGTTTGTTGTGGGGCCTTAAGGCCCCACAACAAACTCCAACTCCCAGAATTCCATAGCAAGTGTGTCAGACAAAGAGTTCTGACCCAGACCTTATAAGTTCCTCCTCATGTTGAGGTGGAATGTCTTCTCCTGCAGCTTGCGTCCATTGTTCCGCGTTCTAGTCTCTGGAGCAGCAGAAATAAAGCTCGCTCCCTCCTCAATACGACACTTCGTTCCAATGTTTACAAACCAGTACTCACACAGATAACATCCCACGTCTATACAACACAACATACGACACCCGCACCGGAGCGCCTCCCTTGTATATATTTCTCATAATCTTCAGGCATTTAGTCCAGCATCTTTCCCCATCTTTTATGTCCTGTCATCGTTGCCTCATCTGGGTCTAAAGCATCATCATGGCATCCTGTTACCCATAGTAACCCGGTTACCTTTGTCCCACATCTGTGCGTTTTCCAGGATAAATCCTGACAAGCATGTGGTCTTCCACTCTTTCTGCTGCCTTCTGCCTTTCCCAATATGATGTCTTTTAAATTGTTCGTGCCTTTTCATGATACGACCAAAAATACAGTAGCCTCAGTTTGATCATCTTGGCTTCCAAGGAGCGTTCGGGCTTGATCTGGTCCATGAACCAGTTGTTGGTGTTCTTTGCTGACCCTCAGCACTCTTCTGCGCCACATCTCGGATGAATTCATTTTCTTCTTGCTTCCTTACTGTCCAGCTTTCTACTTGCTTCCTTCACTGTCCAGCTTTCACATCCATACGTAGCGATGGGGAATGCGATGGCTCGGACAATTTACGTTTTGGAATCTTTCGTATCTTTTAGGTCTTTCGTAGTTGCCCTTCCCATTCCTAGTCTGTAGACAGTTCAAATAGGCCTCAATTCAAATTGAATAAACTGTGATCTGGCCACAAGCAGTTTGGAGAAATTTGGGCTTTTTGCAAGGGGTGGGATTGAGGTGAAAAAAGCTGTAAACTCAGCTGAAAAAAAAAAGGATTCATGTTTTTACCTGAGTATCTGCAAGAATGCTTATTATCAATTGTGTGGCAGTCTGCTTTGCATGAATTCACATTGCTGCCCGTTTTTTTGGCAAAGGGAGGGTAAATAGCTGCAAATTTGTTCAGGAAAGGGGGGATGATTAAGTGTCGGTACAAATGTGTGAAAATCTTCAGCAATTCACATAGTACCCTTACACAAGTAGACTAGGCCTAAGTTTCTCAAGGAAAGAAAGAACCACTTCTCTTTTTTAAAAAATTGAGTTCTCAAAGGCTTTGTCTGTGGTGGTTGTCATCATTAGCAGCCAGAAAACTACCATGGGCACAAAGAAAAAGGTTGCTAACAACACATCTTGAAAGGCAGCAATCTAAGTTGCCCAATTTTGGGGTGTCTGGGATCAAGGGATAAACTAGATAGCTGGGATAAACTAGATAGCTGGGCCGATGCTAACAAGATGAAATTCAATGCAGAGAAATGTAAGGTTCTGCACTTAGGGCGGAAAAATGAAATGCACAGATATAGGATGGGGGACACCTGGCTGAATGAGACCACATGTGAAAGGGATTTAGGAGTCCAAGTAGACCATAAGCTGAACATGAGTCAACAGTGCGATGCGGCAGCTAAAAAAGCCAATGCAATTTTAGGCTGCATCAATAGAAGTATAGTTTCTAGATCAAGGGAAGTTATAGTGCCACTCTATTCTGCTTTGGTCAGGCCCCACCTGGAATACTGTGTCCAGTTCTGGGCACCGCAATTCAAAAAGGATATGGAGAAACTGGAGCGGATCCAAAGGAGGGCAACTAAGATGGTGAAGGGTCTGGAAACCATGCCCTATGAGGAACGCCTTAGGGAACTGGGAATGTTTAGCCTGGAGAAGAGAAGGTTAAGAGGTGATATGATAGCCCTGTTTAAATATTTGAAGGGATGTCATATTGAGGAGGGAGCAAGCTTGTTTTCTGCTGCTGCAGAGACTAGAACGTGGAACAATGGATGCAAACTGCAGGAAAAGAGATTCCACCTCAACATTAGGAGGAACTTCCTGACAGTAAGGGCTGTTCGACAGTGGAACACACTCCCTCGGAGTGTAGTGGAGTCTCCTTCCTTAGGGGTCTTTAAGCAGAGGCTGGATGGCCATCTGTCAGGGATGCTTTGATTTGGAGTTCCTGCATGGCAGGGGGTTGGACTGGATGGCCCTTGTGGTCTCTTCCAACTCTATGATTCTATGATTCTATGATTCTAAGGATAGTAGAGGCTATTAAAAAAACCTTGGGAAAAATGTGTTCCACCACCACCACAACGCATTGTTCTTTCAATAGATTGGCAGAAAATTCATCACTTGGAGCTGCTTAGAGAAGAAAGCATAGCTCAGGGGTATCTCAAATGCTTTACATGTAGAAGGCTCTAGGTGTGATCTCTGGCATTTCTGTGTTGTAGAGTCTGGACAATTTTGAGCTAGTAGGACATAAGAGCCCTGCAGTGTCAAGACAAAAGGCCTGTGCTGATGGCCATTGTTGGCTCTTCTAGTAGAAAATTTCATGGTTTGTATTCTATAAAGGAATACAGCTGCCCTCTGGCAGATTCAACCAGTTGCAGATTCAAGAGTAGCAAATGAACAAGATATGAGTCTGGCAAGAGGGTGAGGATATATGAAATGGCAGGAATCCAAGAGTAGTGCTTGGTGAGAATCTACACCTACTTCCATTTCACAGATACTTAATCTCTCTCCAGGCTTTTTTACTTGTGGAGCCCTTAGGGCTCCATGGAGCACAGGTTGGGAACCGCTGAACTAAATAATACATATAACAACTATTTATGTAGAATTTACATTGTCTTAGATATCAAAAAATAAGCTAGAAATGATTTAAAGCCAACAGGAGGATGTGTGTGGTGTTTTGCGAATAGTATGCCATCTTATCTAAGGGACTTGGTCATTCATGGAATTTGGTATTCATGGGGAGTCCTGGAACCAATCCCCTGCAGTTATAATTCAAAAAGGATGTTGAGAAACTGGAGCGTGTCCAAAGGAAGGAATGGTGAAAGGTCTGGAAACCATGCTGTATGAGGAATGGCTTAGGGAGCTAGGGATGATTATCCTGGAAAAGAGTTGGTTAAGGGGTGATATGATAGCCCTGTTCAAGTATTTGAAGAGATGCCATGTTGATGATGAAGTAAGTTTTTTTTCTGCTGCTCCAGAGAATAGGATCCGGAACAATGGATGCAAGCTGCAGGAAAAGAGATTCCAGCTTAACATTAGGAGAAACTTCCTAATAATAATAATAAAAATAAAATGTATATCCCATCCTATCTGCACTCAGGCAATCTGGACCGTTTACAGCATTAAAAATTATGCCTATAGAATCATAGTTGGAAGAGACCACAAGGGCCATCCAGTCCAACCCCCCCCCCCAACTTTCCCTCTCTTAAAATAAAATTAAACACTTTACAATTAAAACATTTTAAAAGGATCAATTTGGACAAGAAAACAACAGAAACAATGATGGACAGGCAAACAGCAAATGGGATCAGTTCATTTCTTTCTCTCTTTGGTGGCCGGGCATCTATTCAGGACAGGCCTGCCGGAAGAGATCTTCCTGACAGTAAGGGCTGTTTGACAGTGGAACACACTCCCTCAGAGAATGGTGGAGTCTCCTTTGAAGGTTTTCAAACAGGCTGGATAGCCATATGCGTGGTGGGGGGGGGGTGGACTGGATGGTCCTTGTGGTCTCTTGCAGCTCTATGATTCTATGATTTACTGAGGCCTGACTGTACTTCCTTTTTTCAGTCTTCCAACAGTCCTCTTTATTGGTGATCTAGGGTGCTGGTATGTTGAGAAAGGGAGGGGGGAAATTCCTCTTCCAGTTTTCAACAGCATAGCAACATGTCATTTGATTCCATAATATTTTCTCATTTTGCATAGAACTTTCCTAATCTGAGGAAGAACTCCCAGTATCTCATGACAAGGTATCAGCAAGCGGCCCAAAACTTTCTGGGGTATATACTGCATTAAGTTCATACCCAGAAGCTGTAAGAGCATTGCTGCAGGCAGGCAGGAGCTCTGCCTGTAGGCTTTTCAGAAATTTCTTCCAAAGGTTAATGAGTTTGAACTAAAAGAACTTTATTGAAAACATACTGATGAAACTTTTTCAAACACATACTAATGAAACATTTTCATTTTGTACAAAACAAACATTTTCTCTCTATTTGAGTATGATTTTACTGTGTCTTGAAGAACAGGACACTATTTTATTACCCTGGAGCAAAGAACCTTGGATTGGGAAGAGCTGCAATGAGAGAACTGGACAAGATCCTAAAGTGAAAAGATATAAATGATCAGTAAAATGAGGATCATCGAAGCCATTGTAGTACCCATCACCGTGTGTGGATGTGAAGAGAAGAAAATCTACTCATTTGAGATGTGGTGCTGGAGAAGAGTGCTGAGGATATTGTGGACAGCCAAAAAGACAAACGGATGGGGTCCCTGAACAGATAAAGCCCAAACTCTCCCTGGAAGCTAGGATGACTAAATTGGGGTTGTCCTACTTTGACCCTATCGTGAGAAGGCATGAATCATTAGACAAGACGATGATACTAGAAAAGGTAGAGGGCAGCAAAAAGGAGGAAGACCACATGCTGGATGGATGGACTCAATCAGAGAGGCTATAGGCCTGAAACTGCAGGAGCTGAGCAGAGCACTGCAGGGACAGAGGCTCTTGGTGATGTGGGCCACCATGAGTCAAGGTCGACTTGAGGACAGTAACTAACAAACAGCCTAAACTGTCTTTTGATGCATCTGTTTCGACAACAAGTGGTTTTGCCATAGCAAAATATTGAAATACAGTTTTCCTTGCAACTTATTTAATCCTCTCAAAAGCTTTCTGATGTTCTGCCATCCACTGAACAAACTTCTTAAAGGTGCTGTCACTTTGTCTTCTGAAAAATGTCATTGGAGTTTATCACACAGGAGGAATTTCTCTCAATTTCGAAAGAAATGAAAGTGGGGCCAGTTCGGAATTGAGTGAATTCGCTATTTCAGTGAATTTATGTGATGGCGTATTGACGCTGCATCGTGTTCAGAATGACTTTCCATTGCCTGAAATTGCCCGAAATTGCATGTGATCGTTTCTCACACAATAACGTGAAACCCCATGATTATGTTCGGAAGGACTTCCCATTGCCCAAAAATGCATGTGGTGGTCTTTCATGCAATAATGTGAAACCCCATGATTGCGTTCGGACTGCCATTGGATTATGCTTCTGTCGTCTGATAAACTCCTTCATTAATTTTCTCATTATCCATTCAGATTCTCTCAGCAGTCACTGTGGTCCAAAGCACACTGCAAAAATAATCCAGCCTGAGACATCTTTAACTGTCCTGGCTCAGTGCTAGGGAATCCTGGGAATTGTGGTTTATTGTGGCACCAGACCTTCCTGACAGAGAAGTTCCCAGTTCCCAGAATTCCGTAGCGTTGAGCCAGGTCAGATAAAGCAGTCTCAAACTGGATTATTTCTGCAGTGTGTTTTGGACTTACTTTGCCCTTGTACTTTATTAAATCAAGCTTAAACTGAATATTATTTTTTGTTATTTTTGGTTCATGCTCTTTCCATAAGGATGCAAATTCTCATCATGCTGATCAGCTGTTTTTATTGCTATCATGTACTATCATATGTATTTTTTATGACCAAGCATTCTCTGGCGTTTGTTTTTGTTGCAAATGTAACTTGAGGACTTAAGGACAAATGATAAGTGATTAAAACCATGTTTTCCCCAGGGCATATTAAATGTACATAACTGTGATGAGAATTTATTCAATAACCCTCTTCCCATCTGGAATTGTTTAAGAAAACCCTTCCTATTAAGTCACTGAAAATTACCTCTGTTGTAGGGATAAATATAGTGTTGCCTTCAGACTGCTTGCTTGACATCTCATTGATCAAGGTTCACACACAAAACCCATCCCCCCTAATGACAACTTTTCTTACTCAGTCTGTAGGGCCTATAACCTTCAATATCCCTCCTAGGGATACAAAGTAGTCTTTAATCTATCTTATAGTGCAAAAGGCACCTTCCAGCTTCCCCGCAGAACAGGAGTAATTGTTGGATCAATACGTACATGATGAGAACTTTGAAATCCCCCAGGTCAAACACATCAGAATACATATGGGTGTGCTCATCTTCTAATGTGATATATGCTATCCTCAGTCAGCGATTCCCTTCAGTACTCTGCATTAGGCAAACAGGCCAGTCTCTACATCAAAAGATACACAGATATTAGGAAAAGGAATACATACAATTTTTCTGCAGAACACTTAAATCATCCTGGGTATTCCATCTCTGACCTCAGGACAGAAGTCCTTGAACAAAAAGGGAGACTGGAAAAAGAATCAGATGAATTATAATATATCCATAAACTCCAATCCATCAATAGTGAAGTGAACAAAAACAATTACTATTTGGAACACTATTCTAACACAGGACACTCTTATCTGGTTTAACTGCTCCTTTTTGGTTCCCATCCTACTCACACCACATTCCAAAACTCCCTCCCATCTTTTCATATGGATACCTTCTGCAGACTGCATCTTCCCACTTGCCTTTGTCCCTCAATGACCATTATTAAAGCTGAACTTGTCACCTTATCACCCTATCTACACTTTTTGCATTTCCATAGGTATTCATACAGCCTAATAAAAGTATACAAAGGGATCTTGCAGCACCTTTGAGACTGAATGACAGAGGTTGGTGCTTGAGTTATCATAGACTTAAGCCTGCTTCCTCATACATTTGATGGAGTGGAAAGCCCAGGGACAGACCTATATAGCAGTCTGTGTGAGAGAACCGTCTATTGGAATGCAAACCTTTGTGGATGTGGAGATGAGGTGACAAGTCCAGTTTTAACTATTGTCGTTGGGGGACAAGGCAAGGATGTTGTCTGAACATTTGCAGTTTCTCCTTAAATTCTTTCATTCAAAGGTGACCACCATCAGATTAGAAATCACACCATTGGGGGTGGGGGTGATGTGAAGGCCTGGATAACAAAAATCTGGAAATTTCTTTCGAGGAAGTATTTTTCCATTTTTCCCCAAAGCTTTTTCCCCAGAAAAAAATTGGAAAATTTAATGTTAGAATTTTAAAAAAAAAAACTTTATATTTTGGATTTTTAAAAGAACAATGAATAAATTGTTTAAAATGAAGTGTTCATATTTTTACCTCTCCAAAATTATATCTAAAAACAATGTAACAGGAAGACTTTTATGTTAGGCAATACAGACTATCTAGTCATTGCAATTTTGCTCTTTTCTCAGGTTTTTTTTCATGAGAATGAATGCTTTATATTTGCTTGATACTATGGAAAACTAGAAAACACCAAATAATTTTATTTGTTTTTCTAATGTTGATGATTTCTTCTGTTTTTATTGCGTTATGCCTATTCCTGATAAAGTGGCAAAACCAAAAAGATTTCTTTCATTTTTGGAATTTGTAGTTCTTGCATTTCTGGAATTTGTAGTAATTTGTAACAATAAAAATTATAATTAACTTTTAAACTAAAATTTAATGTAACCTTTAAAAAATTAAGTTACAAATTCCATTTGTAACTCTTGTCTGGATAAACTGTACTTTCAGTACATCAAACATGATGATTTTTTTTTTTTTGCCAAAGTGATATACTTTTATTATATTATGTATATGATTAATTTTAACTTTACAGAATGACAAAGTGCCTTTCATTATTTAAACAGTTGTGCTTCCCCCAATTTCCCCAAAAATTCCCAGATTTATTTTTCTTTAAGTGTTTATACATGGCTTCAACATTTCCAGAAATTTTGCATCTCTAGTTCTGGGAGATTAAATTGTTCTGGTTTCTTAAAACTCTAAGGCTAGATAGCAGATTTTTGTGTAGCATGTCTAGCAGAAGAACTCTTCCAGCAATGAGCGATAGGGCAAAATGTTTGGATTGAAGGAGTGGGAAGAGAATCATTGGCTGAGAAAGAAGCCAAGCCAAGAATCCCATGAAGTCAGGTGGTGTGTAAAAGGAAATGAGATTGGAAGGACTGGGAAAACCAAGAAGAGCTGGTAATGGCTAAATGATATTGGCTAAACCCTGGCACTTTGGATTCTGAATCTATCCACGGCCAACAGCTCAGACCACCTGCTCACTTTTCCCATAGAGAAAGGTTCCCTGAAAGTCCCATAGAGAGTAGTTTCCTAGTAGTAATTGTGTGTGAGGTTTTAGAATGGTATTTCGGGCCAACTGAAGTGGCAGGATCCACCACACACCTGTCACTTCAGTGCCTGTCAGGTTATCCTCTGGAGAAACCAGATGTGCCAAGAATTTCATGATTTTATGTACATTTTTAGAAAGTAGAACAAAGGATAAGGAAGAAAGATTTTTAAAATTAACAATTGTGCTAGTGGCCCCAAATCTGTTTTTGGAGTTGACTAAATCCTAGTTCTTAATGGATTGTTTAAATCTACTAATATAGGCACAGTGAATGCTGTTGGTTAATATTACATATCATATATCATAATGTAGATAATTCTTGTAGGTTGATTAATATTGATTTAAAATGCCTCTGCATAGCACATTGAGAGGATTTAGTAAGGAATTAGGAGCCATCTCCATCTTCACATATTGGCACATGAGTCGGAGTCACAACAAACCTGCAGAAGAACATATCATGATGATGTAGTCAAATTAATATGCAGATTAAAACCAGTATTCATTAATAGCAGCTTATGAAGTTTTCATTTAGAGGAGATTAATCTAAGCCCTTCACAGCCCCTGAGCAATCCTGTCACAGAAGAAGCAATTCTCAGCAGATCTCTGCAAAGATTAATGAGAGATTCTGGACCACTTTCCAAACAATGGCTTTGAAGTTAAAAATGAACAAATAGAAAAACAAGGCAACTCTACTTGTTTCTTAGGTGGCCATAGCTCTTACCAAAAGAGGCAGTTCTTCTCTTCCACGCACACCTTAATTGAATTCAGTGCAGACCATCAGCTCTGAGCATTTTGGACTACCAGCAATTATTTTCTCATTGCTCCGAAAGAAAAATAGTAGCCCAACTGGGGAAAAGAGATGCTGCTCTGTAATATTACTGAACATGTACACACACACGCATACATAATCAATGGTCACATAAACACTAGGGTACTGATATAGTGCCCACACAGCAGACGATGCATTGTACTAAATTAAAATTTGAATCTGGCTTGAAACAAAGGAAATTGGCTCTTAATTACTGATACATGTTGGCTGATAGACGTTTTGGGATCCTTTCCGTTGTTGCCTTTAGGGATTGGCATTGCCAAGACTCTAAAACAGCCTTTCTACTTTTGGGGGGAGGGGTATGTTTTTTATTAAAATTTTCCAGATACATGAAAAACTACAAGTACACAAGTGTCTACAAAGTGTAAAGAAAGAAAAGAGAAAGAAGAAAAAGTCACTATGTCAAAGCAAGAAAATGCAAACCTGCCATAAATAGAAACAGGAAGAACATTGACTTCCGGCTTTCTTTTCAGTGCTTATAAGTCAAAAACTATATAAAATCTAATTTCTCCAAACTAAAAAACCCCACACACTTTGTATACCAACCCTACTAATTAACAAAACCCACAGTTATCAACCCCCCCCCCCCCAATTCAGGGGTTCCCAATCCTTTTTTACAGAAAGCCTCTACATTTTTTTTTCTCTTATCAAGACAGATAATTTGTCCACTTCGGCTAAATCATTCAATTTTAATAGTCCTTGCATTGTTGTCCTCTTCCATCTTTGCACATCCAACAGTCTTGCTGAAGTCATCATATATCTTAATCTTCTGTTCCTCCTTTCCTATTGTTCATCCATCAATCCCAAAAGAAAAAGTTCAGCTTTCAACTGAACATTAACCTTCACAATCTTCACAAATACTAACCTTCACAATATTAAGGTATATATTTGAGTCCAAAATTCTTCAGCCTGTTCACATATCTACCACATGTGATAAAATTAAAACCACATGTTATTCACACTTCCAGCATATATTTGAAACTACTTTATGCATTCTAGCCAACTTTTCTGGAATCGTATACTGTCTCTAAATCATTTTGTAAAAATTCTCTTTAAGATCAAAACACAAAGTAAATTTTAACCTCTTTGACCACATTTTCCCCATTATTCCATCTGTATTTTTATTTATCTATTTCCTGCTTCTCCCAGTATACGGCATCAAGGTGTCTAATATCAAATTTAAAACATTACAAATGAAAAACAATGCAAATGCATTTTAAAAGCATAAAAATAAAGTTTAAAAACAATTTATAAAGTTAAAAATGTTAAACATTAAAACCACTAAAATGTATTTTAAAAACTTTATACAGACCTTGAAATATGAATTGCACAGCCTAACTCTCATCGGTTTGACGAAGCCTGGCACCACAAAAACGTTTTTACCTCCCACCAAAAGGAGAGCATCCTGGCCTCCCTAGGGCAACCACTGTGAAGGCTCTCTCTCTTGCACCCAGCAAAGGAGCCTGAGAGGGTGCTGGGACAGAGATAATGTCCACATGATTTCCTGTGATTATAAAGGGAAATACAGCCCTTCAAATAACCTGGACCCAAGCCACATAGGGTTTTACAAGTCAAAACTAGCACCTCCAATTGTGCCCAGAGACAGACACAACATAGTCATCTGTATGTTGTAGCCAAAGTTCTGAACCAGTTTTATCATACATTCTTTAACTTATTCCACTTCCATTTCTAACTTTGACAACAGTTTATACCCTTTGGCAATCAAATGTTTATCATCAGTACCGCAGGCCCTCAATATCCGCAGGCTTGCCATCTGTGGATTTAGCCATCCACGGATGACATGTGCTGTTGCTCTCAATGGGGGTGCATGCATGTGCCCACATTAGTGGCTGCGGGCTGTCATGCCCACCATTGAAATCAATGGGACTCAAGGCCCCACATTTTTTCTCTATCCATGGGGGGGGGGGGGCTGGAACGGATCCCCCGCAGATATGAAGGGCAGACTGTAAATAACCGTCACTCATATTCCAATTTATTTTGTTTAAAGCCAAATATCTTTTCATCCATGTTAAATCATTCAGTCATTTGTCAATAGGAAAACCTCTAAAACCTCTCTAAACCTCTAAAAAGAATGCATTGATTTCATTCTTTATACTTGATCAAACTCCAGCAAATCTTGCTAAGTTAACCATCTTTCTTTTGCTGTTTCTTTCTTTCTTTTAAAAGGCTTCTTGCGTTACTCACAAAAGTAACAGCCTAGGTTTGTACCCATTCCGTATTCCATTCAAGGCATTTCTCACAAATGGATTAAAGCAGTCTTTCTCAAACTTTTTATCCTGGAGAAAACCTTGAAACAGCTACCAGGTCACAGGGAACTCATACACAAAAATTATGTCTGCAGCTAATTTTTGTGTGTGCAGGCATGCTTTTCTCCCAGAATCTTGTGGCACCCTCTTGTGGAGGTTTCAGGGAACCCTGGCTGAGAAACCCTGCTCTAGAGACTTCCAGTGTCAATCGCCTTGGCACCCTCTTTACAAACTAGTACTGTAAAAGAAACACAAACCTCCAATGTTCCTTTTTCATGGGGAAATTAATGCTACAAAGTTACCTTCACGTTTCCTTCTGCTCTTGGCCATACTGCTTAGGGATAATGGAAGGTTTAATCCAAGACATATAGAGGGCACCAGGTTGGGGAAAGCACTCTGAATGTATAAGGGGAGCCTAGGAATGTATGTTGCTTTAGGTTAATACATGCAATTATTTGGCAGTGGAACTTGCTGCTCCCACCAACAGATGTAGGTCATGGTAGAAAATCTTTGCTGGGATGGAATTTGAGCAAGAACAATTAAGTTTTGTTCACATCTTTCTGCTATGCTTGCACAGTGCAGCCATGTTATCCCCAATTATATATTTCCTTTAAACCGTCTACCGGTAGCAAGTCATAGGGGCTTCTTGTTTTGCAGTCTTGGCCTAAGATACAATCAGGTTTGGGGGGGGGGGGTTGTTTTCTTACAATAGGATATAGAGCTTATGTCTCTCTGCTTTTAAATGACTTGGGGTGGGGAGCAGTTTGACATACAGTGTGTTTCTGAAAATTATTTTTCATAACATATGTCTTCTAGTTTGTCTAGCTTACTATTGGAAGACAGTTGGTTTCCAAAGTAGCTCCAGTCTGTAGATCATTAACACTCTCATTTGATTCCTCTGATCAGTTGGACAAGAAGACCTCTGGACTTTCCCAGGAGATTAGTGAGCATTGTTGGAGGCTGAAGCGAGAAAACAAGCTGGGTTTCAGACAAAGTTTTCAGTGAGACAGGTACACTGGGATTGAAGAAAATTTTATGCCTGTCCCATTTATACCCATTTATTTCAGCATTTAGTTCACAGTATTAATTTTGCCTTCCCTTGTTGCAGGCAGCCCACCACCACTGGGGCATTTTCTCTCAATATGGCACTAAGGGAGCATGGGTTACATTTCTTCCGCTGTGCTGTTGGCACTGTCCTTCCAGGACCCATGCTGAAAAGGGCCCTGGTGCTAGACATGACAACTGGTTGCCCCCGACTTGTGTTGCATGATCGGCCTTTTGAACTGAGGAGGAACTTGTATTTGGTTGGCTTTGGGAAGGCTGTACTTGGCATGGCAGCTGCAGCAGAGGATATCCTTGGAGACCACCTTGTTCGGGGAGTAATTAGTGTTCCACATGGCATTCAAGAAACTCTGCAGCACAGAGGAATGAGGTAAGGAAGTTGTGGGCCTTCTTATAGGCCAACTACATACAAAGCTTGGCCCGGGAAGCAATCTTAGGTTTCCTCCATCAATCTTTATTGATTTGATATAACTTGACTTTCATTCTTGATCTTCTTTTGTGGAAGCCAGTCTTACTTTTCCACTTGAAGTTCTGCCCTCTGAACCTCTGCCTATAGTGATAATTCTGTAATCATTTGGAAATGCAAGTGACAGCCTATGTTGCCATGTTGTAAGGCTGTTGGAGAGAAATCCAACTTTCAGAATTGTTTAGACTAAGAATATTATTCAAATGGCTTGTGCTTTCTTAGATAGTCTATTCTGGACTAATCATCCCCAAATTTGTTTCAGCCTTTGGCTGGTATAATGTGCAAAGGGTTCTAGACACGTTGTAATCTTACTACATAGGGGTTCTCAGAGGACAGAGTTCCCCCAGGGAACACACTGAGCAATAATGGATCCAAGATCGCATCATGTTTTGGCAGAAATGCCACCTGCAGACAGGACGGTTATGTCATTTTATTGTAATTGTGTGTGCATGTCCAAAATCTGGAGTGAATGTTTTTGTCCTTGTTCAGCTGGAAACAGGCCATATTGCCAAGAATTGATGACCAATTATTGTGGGCTGTGGCTATGCCTGACCCCCTCCCCACAGTAGAGCAACTGTCAGCCTAACTGATGAGTGGTGCACAGACCTATAAAGGTTATTGGATCCTGTTCCTTCTCATTAAGCTTTTAGGAGGGATCCAAATTACAACTTGTTGTCCTGTGAATAGTAATTTGTAGGTGCATTTGGTGGTGCAGACAGCATGATTGAAAGGGTAACCAGTTCATCTTTCTTTTTAATTGTGTAGGGAGATGTTGCTGAAGCCCCAGAGCCGCATCTTAGCTATGGAAGGAGCTAAACAAAACCTTCCTGACAGAGATGCTCTGAAGGCAGCCAGCGCCATCCGGGATCTTGCGGAGGGCCTCACGGCAGAGGACCTTCTCCTGGTGCTGATCTCAGGTAATGCCTCAGATTTCAGGATGGGAAAACCCATTTTTCCAAAAAGCTCTGCTTTCTGTCTTGCACATTTTGCTTTGCTGCTCTTCTCTTCTCTTATTTGAATAATATTTCCTTTGCTTTTACATAGAAGAGCTCATTCCTGAAAACTGGCAAGCTAAGTCTAATTGTCTGTTGCAAAGACCACAGGGCTGGAGTGTAATTTGGCTCAGAGTAGTTTGTAATCCATTGGGTGACCTTAGACAAGTGACACACTCTCAGCCTCAGAGAACACCACCCAGAAACAACTTTAAGGCACACAACAACAACAATTTGCAGTCCACTTCCCATGTTTGTTGCAGCTTCCCCAGGTGTGTGTGTGTGTGTGCTGTCCTAGTGGTAGGGTAGTGGCATTGGCCTAGCCCTTGAAGCTTGCTAGTTGCTAATTGGAAATGATGTCTCTGCTGATTCTGGTAGGTCTGTATATGTCTGCTATTGTCTGTCTATGGAGACTTGCATTTGGGAACTCCTAGTAAATCATGATGTTGACTTGGATGAAAGGAGCAGTAGTATGGAATATTAATACACTTGTGTGCAATAGTTCAATAAGCTTGGTGAAAGAGATGTTCCTATACAATATTAGTTAGTTGTACTCTGTGTTGCAGACTTTTTTCTGCTTTGTTTTTTCTTGTACAGTAAATAGATCTGTGAATCCTGCTTTGTAATCTATCACCCAAGTTAGATGTCAAAATACTCTTGCTTTTGTTTCTCATCTGAGGCCACTTGCTAGACCTTTGAGGCAGCAAGACATGCTTTCTCCAGAGGGTGGCAGTCCTGAATCAGAAAACAGAAATGCCATTCCAAGTGCTGGGGAAAGTGCAGGATCTGGGATCTTGAAGAGCGGAATTTTAGAAATTTGTCTGCAGTTTGTTCTGAATAGGATGGAAGGAAATGGAAATAAGTGTACAGTATATTCTTGTTTTTGATGTGTGAATCATGATATTCTTTTGACAAAGGGTCCAAGAAATGTTGAGGCCGAATACCTGTAGCTCTTTGTTTTTAATTTACAGATTTTCATATGCCCACAATTTCACTGGTGCCATAGGCTGACCAGTGATGCACTGCTTGCACTGCAGTCGAAACATCTTGAAACAAAACTGGTATATGGTATAGAAATGAGTAGACATGAGTTGTGGCATGGAGAAAGGAGAAGAACAAGAAGCTACATGCTTCAGGCTGCATTTCCGATTAATTGGCACATATCTGTGCCATCTGCTGCATAATGCCATTAAGCTATAGATTTTAAACAATGATGTTTATCTAGCCCATGGTATGGACATGTTTAACACACTTTTTAAAAAAAAAACCTGCAATATGAAATGTGTTAGATACTCTCATGCTTTCTCCCCCTTCCTATTTATTATCTCTATGACTATACACAGCCAGAGAAAGTGTGTTTCAACCTTGTTGGCTCTGTAGTGGGAAAGAGGTAGAGGTCTGGAATGCAACTGCCAGCAATTGTGGCTGCATCTACACTGCAGAAATAACACAGTTTGACACTGCTTTAACTGCTATGGCTCTGTACTATGGAATCTTAAGATTTGTAGTTGAGTGAGATATGTAGCCTTCTCTGTCAAAGAGCTCTGGTGCCACAACAAACTACACATCCCAAGATTCCACAGCATTGAGCCAAGGCAATTCAAGAGGTGTCAAATCTGCATTATTTCTGCAGAGCAGATGCAGCCCTAGATGTTTTTCTGGGACACACACACACGTGCATGTTTATGCATTTATGTGTATAGAACCCAGGGTTTAATGAGGTTCAAGTACTCCTCCTTAAGGAGGAGCTGAACAATTAATTTGAAGGGGATTTTTCCTTGTGCCCTTGGCTGCTGTTGTTGTGTGCTCTCATACTGTTAACGACTTATGATGACTCTAAGATGAGCCTGTCACATAATTTTCTTCGCAAGATTTGTTCAGCAGGGTTTGCCATTGCCATTCTCTGTGGCTGAGAGAGTGTGACTTGGCCAAGTTCACCCAGTGGATTTCCATGGCTGTGTGAGGATTCAAATTCTAGTCTCCACAGTCGTAATCCAGTTACTACACCACACTGGTACTTGCCCCTTGGTTACAATTTATCTTGCAAAGATTTCTTGGCCCCTAGAGAATGCCTTTCCCCGCTCTCACGCCGATGTGAAAGAACTCCCTCCCTGGCTATTGCTTTCACTTGGCTGCATTCTTGCTGATTGATGAAATGCTGTACCTTTTTCATTGTTTTTTCTGGTTTGTTGCCTTTTGCAGATTCAGTGTCTCAAAACTCAGAGCATTTATCATTTAATGGTAGCTTTTGAGCTGACCCTGGAGCAAAGTTGACCTCTACTCTTTTCACAAACTCTCTTGATCATTTCTCTCCATGGTCATCTAGTTAGTTGTGATCACACATCCATTGCTCAGGCTGCAAATATGTCTGGTGCTTGCGCTATTTGTCCTCTCTTTCCCATCCATCTGTGGCACTTGCCATAAGCTTTTAGTTGCACTTCATTTCATTTCTACATTTTGCTTCAAATGGTACTGGCTTTCTTTTAAGAGCTGCTCATTATGAATGAGGCCAGTAAAACAGCAAGGGTGGCAAAATCCTTGTATTTCCCTCCCTCTCTTTTGCCAAAGTTTCCCCAACTCAGTTTCTTCTACTAGATGTTTTGCACCATAACTTCACACCCATTGTGTGTTGTCACTGAGTCTGTGGGAATTGTAGTCTAAAATGGGTTGAAGGTGCCAGAATCCCCTTAAACCAAGCCTGAATACCGTGTCTCTCAACTCTCTCCTGAACCAGGCTGTCACCACCATCTTTGCCTACAAATCACTTTTTCTCAGCAGATCTCTTTGTGGGCTGCTGACACATATTGCATACCCTTCTGTCTCAGCTGTAAATGGTGGCAAACTGTTCATTCCACACTTGGTTTTATCTTACATGGACTGCATTCTCCTATACCTCTCCACATTCATTGCTATCTGAGCTGCTACTTTTAAGAGAATGATGACGATACAGATAGCAACTGTTTGGCCTAGGTAGGGGTGTTGCCTCATAACTCTGCAGTCTAAATAATTTGTGTAAAGCGTGATATGGGTGTCAGAGGCTATGTTCTTTGTTTGCATTTGGGATATGTTTGCATACAATAATGCATCCCCCAAGAATTCAGTGAATTAGTACAGGCAGCTATTGCAGTCTTACTCGTCTTCCACCAGGCTGTTTACATCCAGTCCAGACACTGCTCCAGGGTCTCCTTTCCAATTATAAATCACTATATAAAAAGTGATGTTGATTTGTAGTCTATATAGTGAAGACTAGTCTCTGTTCAGACTGTATACATAGTCTTTACAAAGGTACCAATATAGAACCCTTTTGTTTGACAGAATTTCTTTAAAAGATCCTTCCTTGCCTCTGATTTTTGTTCTTAACATTTTTGCTAAATTAGACCAGAACCTGGATTGTTGTGGCTGTAGAGAGAAACAAGGAAAAACTTTGAGAGGAGACTCTTCCCCCCCCCCGCCAAAAAAAAAAAAAAAAGTGTGAGAGAACTAGGGAAAAACAACAACTATATTTTCCCAGTTTTTTCCTCCAAGCCTTATTTTCTGGGAAAATGGATTTTGGAGGGTTTAAAAAAAAGAATTATGAATATGTTTCACAGAAGCTGTTCACATATTTGCTAGTTCCAAATTATTTGTACAATTTATATAAGAGAAGACTTTTATGTAAGACTATGGTATCAGATGATTGTAATTCCTGGGACTAATCTACACTTAAGTGTATTATGCACATTGTTACGTGTTTTTGCATATTTGCATTGACAATTAATTGTCTTCATTTTCCTATACAAATCCGGAACTATCTGCATCTGTTCTCTCTCTCTGCCAAAAATGCACAACCATCCAAATGCATGGGAAGCAAATGGACAGCCACCCACATCACAAAGCACATTTTTTGTGGATTTCTGGGTATACAGTGGTAAAAATTACAAAGCTTTTTCCTGCAGAGTTTAAGGAGTTTTTTGCATCCTTTCCTGCAAAAAGCCTGAACTCCTATGAATTGCATATGGCCAGATTGCATTCTAATTTAGAATCATAGAATCATGGAGTTGGAAGAGACCACAAGGGCCATCCAGTCCAACCTGATGCCATGCAAGAACTCCAAATCAAATCATCCCTGACAGATGGCCATCCAGCCTCTGCTTAAAGACCTTCAAGGAAGGAGACTCCACTACACTCCGAGGGAGTGTGCTCCACTGTCCAGCAGCCCTTACTGTCAGGAAGTTCCTCCTAATGTTGAGGTGGAATCTCTTTTCCTGCAGTTTGCATCCATTGTTCCGCGTCCTAGTCTCTAGAGCAGCAGAAACCAAGCTTGCTCCCTCCTCAATATGACAGTCTTTCAAATATTTAAACAGGGCTATCATATCACCTCTTAATCTTCTCTTCTCCAGGCTAAACATACCCAGTTTCCTAAGGCGTTCCTCATAGGGCATGGTTTCCAGACCCTTCACCATCTTAGTCGCCCTCCTTTGGACATGCTCCAGTTTCTCCACATCTTTTTTGAATTGTGGTGCCCAGAACTGGACACAGTATTTCAGGTGGGGCCTGACCAAAGCAGAATAGAGCGGCACTATTACTTCCTTTGATCTAGACACTATACTTCTATTGATGCAGCCTAAAATAGCATTGGCCTTTTTAGCTGCCGCATCGCACTGTTGACTCATGTTCAACTTATGGTCTACTTGGACTCCTAGATCTTTCACACGTAGTTTCATTCAGCCAGATGTCCCCCATCCTATATCTGTGCGTTTCATTTTTCCACCCTAAGTGCAGTACCTTACACTTTTCTGCATTGAATTTCATTTTGTTAGCCTTGGCCCAGTTTTCTAGTCTATTCAAGTCATTTTGAATTTTGATCATGTCTTCTGGAGTATTAGCTACTCCTCCTAATTTGGTGTCATCTGCATTTCTCTAGCAAGCCTGAGCGCTTTAGCTTTTCTGACTTTATCCCTACACGTGCTGGGTATTTGTTTGAATTCCTCTTTGGTGATTTCCCCATTTTTCCATTTCTTATACATGTTCCATTTAGAACATAGCTCAGTTGAAAGTTCCTTAGTCATCCATCCTGGCTTTTTGAGACATCTTCCATTTTTCTTCCTCATTGGAACTGTTTGAAATTGCGCCTTCAGTATCTCCTTTTTGAGAAACTCCCATCCGTCTTGAACTCCCTTCTCTTTTAGTTTTCCTGACCATGGGATCACCCCCAGTATTTCTCTAAGTTTATTGAAATCAGCTCTCCTAAAGTCTAGAATGTGTGTCTGACTATGCCTGGCTTCCCCTTTCCGCTGTATAACAAACTCCAGGAGAACATGGTCACTTCCACCTAAGGATCCAACCACTTGCACTCCATTGACTAGATCATCCCTGTTGGTTAAGATCAGATCTAATATAGCTGAACCTCTTGTTACCTCTTTCACCTTTTAGACAATGAAACTGTCTTTGACGCAAGTGAGGAATTTGTCTGGAATTTGCCTGGCCTTGGTTTCCTTTTCGTAGCTTATCTGATGGAAATGAGTGCATTAGGTCTGCTTGATAATATGGGGAATAAGTGGACACAAAATAATTTTGATGCTTTGTTCTATTTTGGTAGGGGAAGGGACCTTGTGACTTTCATTCTGCAAAGAGAAGGGGTTAATTATACATTTTGATTTTCCCCCCCTGAAAGTTCTATCCCCCCCCCTAAAAAGTTTGGGAGGCGGGAGTCTGTCCATCCCGCCTCCAGATGGCTTCATAATTCTTGGAAATTTTAGATCTCTAAAACCACCAGAAACTGTGCAGCTAGATCTCTGTAGGGCAAGTGTTTCCCTTCCTAGTTAATGGCACAACGAACAAAATACTTGTTGAGCTACCACTGAGTTACTTGTTTTATTTCTTTCTCTCCTGCTTTTCCTCCAAGACGTTCAGGGGTGTGGCAGATATGGTATCTCTGCCCCCTCCCATTTGTCCTCCCTAGGTGATCTTTGTAAGCATTCACAATCTCCCAGTTTAACTTGCTTCCTAGCTGAATGGGGATTTCAACCTGAACTGAACCTTGAGGCCCTAATCTTTTAGCATATGGAGCAGGTGATTGAAAAATCATAAATGTCTCAGAAGATGGTAGTGATGTAACCCCTTTAGTTCACAGGACTGTAAGTAGAAAGCGATGTCGGAGGAGATAGATCTTGCTAGAGGTTCTAAAGAAATTTGGAGATGTAGAGCGTCTCACCAATCTTTTCGTTGATACAGTCGCACTAATGTTCTCAACCATAATTAAGCACAGCAATATCCTTAAACACGTTTGCCATCTGTGATTATATAAAACTCAGTCCTCTTGTATCTGACTTTTTAAAAAATAGCATTCAGTCATCCAAAAACCCAAATAAAACCCAAACACAAAAAGCATGTTTTAAAATTATTCTTTTGCAGTCATCTGTTCATCTCTGAAATGTGTCTGTTCTTTTCTGGGGCTGTCTTCTGCATTAGGACATTTCATTCTTTTCTTCTGTTTTGCCTGGTATCTAGAGACTTTCCACTCCATCCTATGCACCTGAGGAAGCAGACTCAAGGCTATGAAAGCTCATGCTGCCAACTTCTCTCTTTCAAAGGTTTTACAAGATTCCTTTAGCCTCAAAGGTGCTACAAGATCCCTTTGCACAGAGCCCTATAGTACTTTATCATCTTGTTCCCACTTCCCCCAGATGCATGTTCTGTGCCCATATGGCTGAACAGCAGTAGACAGTGTTCTGCTTGTCATAAGTACATTTACAACCCCCAGTTATAGTTTAGGTTTGTAAAATAATTTCCCAAACACCCTAGCTGCTGTAAATTTTAAATTCCTTGCCTTCATGCTTTTATCTAAAGCTTCTCCTTTGTACATTTACCAAGATCATCTCCCCCCTTCCCTAAGCTTTTTGATCCCTGACTTCTGTCATTTCCCTCCCCGCTTTGTTATCCCAAGATTTGCATCTCTCCTTTTTTTTTCTTCTTCTATTAATTTCCAGCTTCTTACTATGCCCGCTCCTTATCCTTGAAAGCAATCATTTTGTTACTTATTCATTTTCTCATCTTTTCCTTCCCTCTTCTTTCTCTACAGTCACATTTCTCCTTGGATCAGATATCTATAAATCACAATTTGCCGTGGATAGTCCTCAGTTCTTACAACTATATGATTTTCAAACTCTTTCTTCCATATTACAAAGTGGATTACCTGATTCTTGTATCTACTCTCCTTCATTACACTTTAAAAAGCACGGAGCTCTTCCCAATTTTTCCCCTTTCTAGATTAGTTTCTTGTGTTTCCAGGCTGTGTTTTAATGGGCCCAGAGTTGTACAGAGATACTGTCACAGAGTCAGTGATGTTTACTAGAGAGGAAAAACCTAATTGATTCAGAGCGAGTTTGTGAATTTCTGATTCAATTGCTTGGTGTGAAAAAAGTCCCAGTTGTCATTCCAGTAATCCGTGCATGCAAATAATAATAATAATAAAAAAGGATAAAATCTGCTTCTGTTGTCAGGGAGGCAGGGAAAATATTGGCCTTAAATATCTCCCCTTTGGTGTCTATTTTGCATAATTGACCCTAGTTTTTGAGTTGTGAGAAGGAATCCTGCACTGTAAAAATATATATTGTGGCAGTACTGAGCCAAACAAAATGGCACAAGGTTTTCCATGCAAGCTTCCAAAATAGCATGTTTCTTCATCAGGCAAAGATGGCTATTTAAAAAGTGTGAAGGGGAAATTGGGAATAGGTGACAATGATAGAGTCCTGTAATCTTGACATTTTGTTGAAATGGGTCGGTCAGACTATCCAGTTAGGCTCAGAAAGCTCACTGAGATCGACAAGGGGCACAAAAAAGGATACGGAAATTTGGTTCTCTATTTGAAAATAGGGGAAAAAATCTCTTCGAAAACTCGAATCTCTCTAGTGCACAGTTCATGGGCTCCTTTGTAGGAAGAGAACAGTGAGTTCCTTAAGATGCTTCTAAGTTGTCAGGGTTTTTGGAGGTCTCTTATTCATAGGGTTGCCAAGTCCAAGTCAACTTAATGCATCTAACAATAAGAGCCAAATTTAGTTGGTAGGTCAAGCAAAGCATGTTGTTAAAAGCTAAACCTGGTAGCTTTTTTTCTAAGGGATTATTCCTTCCAACCAAAGAAAAATCTTTGGTTGGAAGGAATAATCCCTTAGAAAAAAAGTCCCTTTATGGTGCTCCTCATGTGAAACTTTTTTTTTCTTTCTTTTTTTTTTTTTTGGGAGGGAAGATATCCAGCAAACTAAATGATTAAAATATAGTGATACAGTGAATAATAGTCAAGGAAAACTTGAATTCAAAACTCAAGAAGAGATAAAAGAAGCAGGAATCGACTGTCATTGGTATCTTTACTGTCAACTAAAAGAAAGATTTTAAATGGACATAAAATTAGAAGGGATACAAAAAGAAAAATGGGAATGGGAATGTATTGCAGAAAAGGGAAAGAAAAAAATGATATCTAAGTGTTATAAATTGTTATTGAAATGGGACACTGAAGAAGAAATAATAAGACACAGTATGATCGTATGGGCCCAAACCATAGGTTATAACTTAGATTATCAGAAATGGGAGGAAATATGGAGAAAGAGGATAAAATATACTGTATGTCAAGATTTGAAAGAAAATGTATATAAAACGATATATAGATGGCACTTCCCCCCCCCCCCCCCCCAAGAATAGCGAAGCTGTTTAAAAATGCTAAACCAAACTGCTGGAAATGTTCCTCTATTACAGGCTCTTACTTTCATATGTGGCGGACTTGTCCAAAAGGAAAAACAAAACAAAAAACAAACAAACAAACAAAATAAACAAAACAAACAAACAAAACCTGGTTAGAAATATATAAAATTTTGAAAACAGATTTGAACATAGGAATTCCATTTACTCCTGAAACATTTTTTTTAGGGATGATAGATAATGAATTAGAAAAAAAACTTTGGTAAACTATTGTTTATGTTATTAACATGTGCTAGGGTTATATTCACTAAAATCTGGAAAGCAGAGGAAACCCCAAACATTGAGCAATGGTTAATCAAATCTTATGAAATGGTGGAGATAGACATAATGACTTGTTGGATGAAAGAAAAAACTGAAGAGAAGGTTAAAGAAGAATGGAGTGTATTTTTTGAGTATTTAGGAAAACGATGGAAAGCAGTTATGATGAAAAAACGAAGTGTATTATGATAACAAGGTCTTTGTAAAATTTCCAAGTGTTGGGAAAATCTATAGATAATGGAAAGAGACGGGGGGCAATTATTAAAAATAATATAATTGATAATAAAAACTTATTAAATTGAGATTTTGTGTTCACCAAGTAGAAATGAATAATGTAGGTGAAGAGAGAAATATAAAGAAAATGAATGTGTTATTTAGTTAGAAATATAAATTGAGGTAAAGAAAGCAGTAATTTATGGATAAAAGATAGAACTTATTATTACAGAACAAATATAAGAAAAATTCCAAATGAAAGTTATGTTCTTCTGTATGTTGATAAATGTTTTTTTTATTTTAGGATGTTAAAATTAGGAGGATGTATTGTATATCTGTATATGTGTTTATTGGTGTTTACTGGTGTAGGGAAGTTGGTTGTCAAATGTCAAATGCTTGTTTGTTGTATGTCTGAAATATAATAAATACTGTATGGTAAAATGTTAACAGTTTAAAAAAAACAACTCCCAATTTAAGGTTATATGAATTCCTTTTCCTTTAGTGTAAAGTCCCCTTGCTGCTGAAAGGTACTTTTGTTGTTCTTTTTCAAATTGCCCCCACCATTCCCAGTAATCGCAGGAGTATTCTGGTGTGGCCTAACAAGCCTAGTTGGGTGGTAGATTTTTCCTCTGTGCCATGTGAAGATAACATGCAGACAATGTCATAACTTACTACTCCTCTTCCTTTTCCCCTGCATGCTTTTTTTGACATCTTTCCTTGATAAATGTGTTTCAGTGGAATGCACAGAGAATCTTGTGCTTTTGATGCTGACTTCACAAAGTCCTTGATTTGGACTTAGGAATTTTTTTCTTATGGTCACCATAGAGTTCCCCTTGCAGCTATAAATATGTACTCAAAGTATGTGTTCTCTTGCATTTTAGGAGGAGGGTCAGCACTTTTACCTGCACCCATCCCACCAGTTACCCTTGAAGAGAAGGCAACCATCACCAGGCTCCTGTCTTCAAAAGGAGCTACCATTCAAGAGCTCAATACCCTCCGAAAGGCTCTCTCCTTGTTGAAAGGTGGGGGGCTGGCCCGTTCAGCCTATCCTGCCCAGGTGAGTATGCAAGGCTTCATTATCTGAGTATGTAGTTTTGTGAATGTTTTCATAGGTCAAATGGAAAATATGCTGTGGTGCAGAAGGGCTGGAAATATCTATTCCCCCTCAAGGTCTGTGAAGACAAATCTGGTTGGTGTGTTTGATAGAAGCTAAGACACCTTCTGGTCCTTTGGCTAAAGAGCAGCTAAAGGCATTGTAAACTAGAAGCTCAACAATCTACAAACTTGGCAGACCAGGAGGTAATGCAGTAATTTCCAAACTTTGGTCATCCAAATGCTTTGTATTTCAGCTCCCAGAGTTTCTGACCAAGTTGGCTGTGGTTTCTGGGAGTTGAAGTCCAAAACAACTGGAGGACTAAAGTTTGAGAATTACTGAAGTAACTGGTGGGAAGGATGTCAGATGCCAGTTCTTCTGGGGAGCAGCAGCATACAAGAGGATGGGTCTTACTATGACTTTCATCTTCCAGCCACAGCTATTCTGGAGTGAAACAGGTCACATGGGGGTGGTTTCCCCACATGCTCTGTTTCCCAGAGCAGCTTCTGACTCTATCCAGGAACATGGCACACAAAGGAAGACATTGCATATACTGTCCCTGTCTCCTAAAGGATTACTTAGGGAGAGCAATAGTTTCCCTGCCAGCAATCCTGTTTTGCACAACTCTTTTCCCTGTCTGTGGTAGGTAATACTAGGGAGATTAAGGCTTTCTGAGTCCCTGCCCCATCAATGAGCCTGCGCATATGTAAAAGAGAGGAAGAAAGAGTTTGTTTGTGTCCTTGTAGTGTGGATGTGTCACGTTGTGTGGGTGAAGGAGCCTGACCTACTTGTGTAGGACCCTATCCAGTGGTGCACCCCCACATATGGTTCTTTGGTGACCATTATGGCCCTTCAACTGCAAGATTGCCCATCCTGTAATAAGTGACCAAAGACATTTGAGGAATGGAAGGAGGTCATTGATTCTAACTTGAAAAATAATATCTATTTAACATGAAGATGCACCTGGTACTTCAGATTGCACAGGGGGCTGTGTGCAGTGTGAGAGATTAGAGTCTAACAAAAATATTATTCTGGTGGCAAATTATTGTAAAGTGTGGCTGTCTTTGTTTTCAGAGATGCAGATGGAGGAGAGCATGAAGGTGAGGAATATAGGAGGCCAAATGTGTACCAAGGGGTGGGGGCAGGGTGTTTGTAGAAGCCACCACTTTTAGTCCATAAGCCCTTACAAATAATAATAATATTATAATTTATTTATATTCCGCCTTTTCCCAAAGGAATCAAGGCAGATTACAAAACAGAAACAATGCAATGCAAATTACAATAAAATCACATTTCGAGATAATCCCTTACTCCCACCCTCTCCCAGTCATAACCCCCACCATTACATAATAATAAAGCACAATAACAGTTTGAATAATTACACAAAAAATACAGTTACATAACATAGCATAATAGTCAAGGCATGACACAACATAACATATCAATAAATAATCTCAGCTATCCACCGGCAGCAAAGATACAATCAATACAAATAGCATTCTTAAAAGTTGTAATAGTCCGAGAACAGACCAAGATTCAAGTAGTCGGAATAGGAACCATCAGGGATAGATGAGGCTGTCTAATGTTAACATTGTCTGCCTCCCTGATCCAATACTAACAATGATCTCTCCCTGTCCATTGCCATCTCTTTCCATAGCCAATTTACTAAACAATGTTCTTCCAGGTGGTGCTCTCGGTTCGGTGTTCTGGGGGAAAGTGGGCTGGAGACAGCTTTTGGGGAGGCCGCTCTCCTTCTCCTTCTCCCTATCACAGCTGGTGCTTGCTGGCTTGGTGTTCCAGGGAAAGGTGGGCTGGATCCGGCTTTTGGGGAGGCCACTCTCCTTCTGTGCCTCTGGGGGAAGGTGGGTTGGAGACAGGCCACTCTCCTTCTCCACCCCCCTCTCACAGCTGGCACTCATTATGTTCTATGTTCCAGGAAGAGGTGGCTTGGAGCCAGCTTTTTGGGAGGCCGCTCACCTTCTCCACCTCCCTCTCACATCTGGTGGTCACCGGATCGGTGTTCTGGGCCACACAATCTTCAATATTTTCAATCTGCCATTCTGTATAAGCATGAGGATCCAGATATTGCTTTTTGAAAAATGAATCGCAGTAGAATCCAATCTCTTAGCTGAACAGAATGCTTTTGGCAAGGGAGGTAAAATTCTGTGTTGAAAATCCCAAAGTATGCAATCAAAAATCCTGATTTATGCAGCTATAATGGATTATGCAAATTGAGTAAACAATATAGATAATTACCTAATTCATGTTTTATACACAGGTTGTACATAATTGGTTGGGGACTTAGAAATAACTTTTAAAAGACGTTTCTCTTCCCCCACCTCTGTTTTTCATATATTTGTATGTACCATTAGCACCTTTTTACAGGATTTACAAAATCCTATAAATTAGCAGGGGACAGGGGAGAATGATTTATTTTTCAGAAATGTGAAAGGCAGGATTGACTTCTGTCAGAGGGGTAGGGAAGGGATTGAAGATAGATCCCTTCTTTTATGTGGCAAAGGGTAGAAGTTTTTGCAGCAGACATAAAATATTTAATGATACAGCAACATAATTCACCTCTTTTTCTGAAGACAGCATGAAGGAGTAAAAAACATGAATAACACAGCTATGGCTTTGAATATGAGGTGAACCCATCTTAGAACCTGGACTGAGAATCCTTTCACAGACATAAAACTGCTTGACATCCCTTTGTTTTTAACAAGTTTTCCCCCCATATTCAATTGTCCATAGGGCTTATCTCCCAGTCTTTGTGTTATTAAGTGCATGAGCCTAAATAGTGTAATTTAGCCAAATAATATATCATGTTAAATCGTGGTTTCTTTTCTTGGATTTTAATAGGTTAGTAAATTATTCTGTTAATTTAATATAGAAATGGTAGAAATTGCCCTCTAGCATGCTTACCTTTGCTTTTCAGAAATGCATGCATACTGAGGCAGGTGTCTCCAAAAGAAGCACTCACCAAGAGAAAATGGGGAATGCCTTCTTAAACAAATAAGATGACATCTACCTTCAATTTTTAAAAGTGCTCATATAGCTGTTAAGATCTGCAGCCCTAATCAGAAGTTTGTTTTCTCAGGTATAGATTGAATTGAGTTCAGCAGGGCTTTCTTCATTGCAAGGTTGATTAGGATTCCGGCCTCTGTGATTGAATGCCGAACATGAACTCCCTCTATGGAAACCTGTTCTTTCTGTCACGGAAACATTCTCTGTGGTGTTTGACCTTGCAATCAATTGAGTAATCAGGATGCACAAATGAATTTGCCCTTGCTTGCAATTAAAGCCCAAATTCTGAACAGGAATAGCTAAACATCAATGAGCTTTTGTGCAACGTGAACCATATTTATGTGCTACCTTCTTTGCTTCTAGGTGTTGAGCCTCATCCTCTCCGATGTCATTGGCGATCCATTAGACATCATAGCAAGTGGACCCACTGTTGCCAGTTCCCACAGCCTCCAGGATTGTTTTCAGATACTGGCCAAATATAATCTGCTGAATGACTTGCCAGAGTCTGTCCAGACCGTTCTGTCTAGCTCTGTCACAGAGCATGGTACTCCTCAAGACTTTCGCCATGTCTGCAATGTTGTCATTGGTTCTAATAGATTAGCTTTAGAGGAGGCCAAATGCCAGGCAGAGAATCTGGGTTACCTGTCTGTGCTTCTGAGTGATGGTGTGTGTGGGGAGGTCAGCACCGTTGCCCAGCTCTACAGCCTGTTAATTCAGCTTGTTTGCCTGAGCACCATTGGGGTTGCCAGGAATGACCCTTTAAAAAACAAGGTGAGGGGAGCTCTCTCAAACCTTGCAGAAGAACTGGCAATCCCAAGGTTGGATCTTACGGGTGCCTTGAAAACTTTGCAAGAATCTCATGGAGATATGCCCGTTTGTCTCCTGGCTGGTGGAGAAACCACTGTGCACCTTCAAGGAAAGGGGAAGGGTGGGAGAAACCAAGAACTGGCTTTGCGAGTGGCCTTGGAGCTGCACAGGGCTAAGTCCACTGCAGAGGGGAACTACCTGGAGAGATGTGAAGTTGCCTTCCTCAGTGGCGGAACTGATGGACAAGATGGACCCACAGAGGCAGCCGGAGCCTTCTGTAGCCAAGCGCTGGTGGAAGAGGCTGAGCAGGAAGGCTTCATAGTTGAGGATTTTTTGAGCAATAATGATTCGTATACATTCTTCTCCCAGTTCCAGAGCGGGCGTCACCTCCTGATGACAGGACTGACAGGCACAAATGTCATGGACATTCACACTATTTTAATCAGAGCTAAGGAAAGTTAGTGATGCAGCAGACACTAGTTTTTTTTTTTTAAAAGGAAGAGCATCAAACCATGGGCAGCTGTGGGCTGTATAAATTGGGGAGCATTGCTGTCCAAACTGTGTTAACATCAAGGGCATAAAGGAAGGTAACAGCGAGACACAGGGAAGCTGTTAAATTTATCCTTAATTGGGCCAAGGCTAAAGTAACCATAGCACTTGCATCTGGATCTCAAGGCCGCGTTAGCACTTTCTTACTTCAGATGCTAACATAATTTGTTTGGGGTAACATAATTTTCTTACTTGACTAATTTCTTGATTCCCCCCCCACACACCTATAACGATAATAACAATAGGGAGAACAGATTAGGAAGCCTGTAAGCACAGAAGGAGGGATAGCTATGTAACAGAAACGGCAGTGAGGGCACTAGTACAGCAACAGAAGTAATAAAGATACTGGTGGTAGAAGAACAAACTAGCTCTGTATAGCAGCAGCTTTGGAATTAGACAAGGAAAGAACATCTGACCAGAATAACTAAGGTTTAGCAGTTTTTCAACAGGTTGAGTGTTAGCTGGCATAAGACAGGAATGGATACAAATTGGTAACCTAAATGCCTGATTTGATAGATGCTAAAATGGAAATACAGTCACCAGATTCTCTTGATAAACAAAAGAGATCTGGTGCTTTAGAGCTTGTTTAGTGTGTCCTGAGCTTTTGTAGGTAGCAACCTGCTTTAGCATGTTTGTGAATTCAGAATTCACCTGAAGGAGCCTGCAGCTGTGAGGTTTCAAGGTCTTAAGTGTCAAAGATGATGCTTTGCATTGATTCTCTTCTCATTCCAGTGTGATGTCTCTAACCATATTTGTTACAGGCTTGTCAAATCTTTGCATTCTGCTCCATAACAACAACCAAGACTCATCTGTTGTACTGACTGCAGCAAGAACCACCAGACCTCTGCCTCTTGAGCTGTTAGTGGAATGCTTTATCAAACCCTTGTCTGTCAACAACTTCTCTTGTGCCCTTCAGAGGTTTTGCACTACAACTCCCATCAGCCTCAGCTGCTGGTGACTAACCATGAGCTGAAATCCAAAATATCTGAAGGATACCAGTTTAGGTAAAGCTGCTTTAAGTGTTTGTGATTTGTGAAGGCAGAAACATTCAGACATTTACATGTCAGAGAAGTAAATTACAGTGATTGTAATTGTAAGTGGCCAGTATTCTGTATCACCTACTTAGTTAAATATACTAAGTATAGTAACTTTATCTGGCCTGACCCATACCCAGAAATGAAGCAGACATTAACCCAGTGGTCCTCACTTTACCTTTTTGACCCACTTTATATCTACTTGCAAACATTTGCGCACTCCCTTGCCCAGCAGAGTATATGAATAAATGTTTTTGGATTAGTGTAAGGAAATAATATTGTTTAATTTAGAATACTTTAATTATTTAACAGGTGTAATTTTTACACATATCTGGTGTACAGCTGAGTGTTTGTGTGTGTGATTGAGAGAGAAATAAAGGAGTGTTTTGGCCATTGTACACCTAGGGCACACTGGACTGAGCAGGTGTGCTGCTTGTGAGGCTGAGCAGCATCTCCTCCCAAGAAAAGGGGCAGTGACAGGATGGCTGGGGGAAGAAAAAGCAGCAACTCAGGATGGGCCCTGCCAGAGGCTATGATCCAAAAAGCTTCCCCATTTTCCTCTTCCTTGAGCCTTTCTCTTCCCCGTCCCCAGGACAGAAAAAATCTCCCCACGCAACTGATACCTGGTAAATTAGGTGTGTGTGTGTGTATAGAGTTATGACTGTAACACAATTGTGACAGCTACAGTCATGAATACAAAACACTTGTGGATGAGTAACTTTAACTCTTCCTTTTCACAATCCCTACTTAGTCAAGTTTGTGAGACTGTTGCCATGATTGTAATTCCTTGTCCCAATCTACTTTTACTGGGCATTGGCTGCATGGGGGAATGGGTCCATTTGGCCAAAGGTCAGAGCATGGTCGAATGACATTTTTGTCAGATTTGGGGAATGGTTGGGCCAGGAGAAGTTACTTAACTAATTAGTTGATACAGAATACTTGCTAGTGTTCCTTGCCAAATGTTGATCATTATCTGAAAAATGTTGAAATATTTGCTCAGTGATTTTAAATCACAAATCATTTCCAGTATGTTTTTAATCAGTAATAATAAAGCTATGCCTATTTCTTATATTCAGTTTTTGAGTACCTTTGCATCTCTGACTTGGATCTAAAACATATGAAATTCTGTTGCTGGAAAAAAACAGGAATTTTAACTTAAAACATGTGCCAGTAATATTCTGATTTCTCAAATCCATGTATATACTGATAGAGTGATCACCTCTAAAGCTAACTCTGTGTGGCTGAGATGGAGGGTGTTGTGTTATCCTTGATTTTCTAGGATGTCACTTTATGCCTCCCCCTCCCCAAATTTGAGGTTTTGCTATACAACTTCAGAAGCTCTGACCTAAAGCTCATAAAAAATTCAGCTGATTTGTTTCTACAGTACCTTGATAATAATTGTCAATGTGCTGTGGCTTTACATAAGTTCAGCCTCCTGTTGTTATTATTTACCTGTATCTAGGCAATGGGGCAAAGTGTTGGCAGCCTCCCTGCATGAGGTGTTAGTAGGTTAGCCTACTGTTAACTCACTCTATCCTGATGGGGTAGTGAGAATTTTAATAGCTCAGCCCTTGCATCTATGACAAAAGATTGATGGATCTGAGAATCTAATTTACTTCACAAAATCCAGGAAAGAGATGCTTTTAAACGTTGTGGAGTCATTAGTTATCACTGAAGGGCTGGGTGGGTGTTACCACCTGTTAGGAGATGAAAAGCATGAAAAAATAGTCCAGATATACTGACACAAGTGTAATCTGACCTTGTAACCTTTGGCTCACCCTGTGCAGTGGCATTTTCTTGCTGTTTGATATGTCATGGAGGGACAGCTCTGTGCAGCCTGGATGCTGGCAGCACTATGTACCCTACACATTATTTTTTATGCTGGTTAAAAAAGACAACAATGCAGGCTTGAGTTTGTGACCTTTTAAACTGTATTTAAAGTCAAAGGTCACTGTCAGTCTGATTAACTCCTCTATCCCATATAACAAAAGCAAGAAAGCTTGCCAAGGAAACTTCTCTTGACCCCCCATTTGTTACATTGCAAAATTAAGACTGTGATTGAGCATCATCAGCCAGTGTGCTTCTTCACTGGGACAAAACCAAACCAAACTGGTCTCTGGTCCTATTTTGTCACATAAAGGGTTGTGTAAATGGGTCAGCTATCATAGATCTGGGCTTTGAGAGGAATGTACTGTTCTTTTTTGAGCCAATGTTTTTAGTGATGTGAATGTCTGTATCTGTTTTAATATTTGTAAGCCCCTTTGAGCCCCAGGGTCCTTTTTACATTGTATAGTTATAACACTATGATTGCCATGCTTCTGTCTGATGGAATCTTGGGTTTTGCAGTTTAGGGAGGAATGTTTAGAATTTTCTGTCAGAGAGTTTGGATGCCTTTCCAAATTGCAGTCCTTCCCAGAATTTCACAGTCACTGAATGATATCACTCCAGTTAAAGAAGAATCATAATACTGGAATTGTGTAGAATGAAAGGGCTCCAGGATTTGGAGAAAAATGATGTGGTGGTGATGCTAATGACAGCACTAATAACTATATTGGTATTGAAATAACTGTAAAATATGAAAAACAAATTTACACAGAGCATAGATTGATCCTTTAAAAAAAGGCCGAGTCTTCTGCCACACCTGAGGGTCAAATATGGTCTTGAAATTTTAGGAATCAGCAGAAAATTAAGAACACAGAAACAAACTTGGCTGAGTTGAATATTAGGTAAGATATTTTCCAGGGCGATTCCTTATCTCCTTTATTATTTGGTATTACAATGATACCACCTTCAGTAATATTAAAGAAAGCAAATAACAAATATGAAATATCAAAGCAACCTGGGAAAATAAACCATTTATTGTAGATGGGTGATTTAAAACTATATGGAAATTCACCACTCTAACTTGAATCCTTATTGAATATTCCAGAAATATTGAATCAAGACATTTCATTGGAATTTGGAATTGACAGATGTGCTACATTATCAACAAATAGGGGTAAAATGGCTGAATCAGAGATAATAAATAAAGCACCCTTGAAGGAAATATATTAAAAGCCACAATCATTATGGAAATTACAATTATTTGAAAATATTACAAGATGATGATATTCAACATAGGAGAGTAAAAGAGATTACAAATACCAAATTCATAAAAAGAGTACCGGTACACAAAGTCTAAAATCAAGACCTAACAATAGAAACATAATTCAGGCCACAAATCCCTGGCTTCCAGTGCTGAAATGGTTCATCGGACTCAAGCACGATTAGTTACAACTTCCTAGAGGACTTTCTTTTCAGCTGCTCCAAAACTATGGAATGACTTGCTGGAGAAGATCTGTCTTATCACCACTTTAGATGCCTTCAAGAAGGCTGTTAAGATGGATCTCTTCCAGCGAGCATTCCCAGACTGACCTCCTGGAGAAGGAGAGCCCCATCTAATTTTTAAAGGTCCACTCCATCTAATTATTGTAGAGCAAGCTTTTGATGCGTTTATTTTAACTGTTAAATTTTGTATTAATTTTATTGGTGGGAGGGTTCAATGTATTTTTATTCAATTTTCTAATTTTATCTATGTTGTAATCCCACCTCAATCTGCAGAGAGAGGTGGGAAATATAAATAAACATGATGATGATGATGATGATGATGATGATGATGATGTAGAACTAGATGCAGTAGACAGAAAAACCCAGAAAATTATGACAGCCAGCCATGTTTTACATCATCAAAGTGATGTTGATTGACTGTAACCACCACATAATATTGGCGACCAGGGATTATTACAAGTGAAACAAACTGTTGAAGAAAGGAAAAGATCTTTGAGTGAATATACGAAAGAAAGCAAAGAAAAATATATATTAATATATGTATACAGGGAAAATTTATGGAACACTGAAGAAACAAAAGATGTGTATAGAAAGAAAATTATTTTAAAAATTCCCTTAAAGCCAGGGAAACCAAACTACTATACTATCAGTCCAATTGACACTCTGCATTCCTGGGTTTATCTTCCATGGATTCAATTGTTTGTGAGTTTGCCATTAAGTAGCCTTCTGCCATTTTACCGTATAAGGACTTGAGCCCCCTTACCATTTTCTGCATAAGAACCCACCCACTTACTTACACAGGCTGGCTGAGTACTCCCAAGGTGGTGGCAGTGGTGGCAAGCAACAGCTGTCAGGAACATATTCTTCATGTTTTCCCTCTGAGGAGTCAGCCACCTATCCACTTCTGTCTTTGGAATGAACAGACAGAAGATTCCAATGTAGAAGCAGGCAGGTGGTGAACTCCTTGGCAGAGAAGGGAAGGAACATAAAGAATGTGTGCCTAGCAGCTAGGCCTTACCACTACCTTCATTGCTGCCCTGGAACTACTACTCACCTTTGTTGGACTTTTATTTATTTATTCACAGGTTTTCCAGTTTTGTAGGGTCCTACACCCCTAACCCCATGAATATGGAGGGTCTGTTGTATTTTAAAAGTATAGAAAGAAAAACTGGTGAAGGGGGACATCTGGAAATAATTACAGAATGGCATACTGAAAAAAAAAAACAACCCTGAATGATTTATACTGGTCACTCAAGAAGAGATGCTTCAAACAAATAGCATCCAAGAAAATATTGGAAATAATAAAGATAGTAAATGTTACCTGTGCAAAGCTAAAGATAAAACTGTTGACCATCTTATTAGTACATGCAGCAAGACTGCACAGACTGAATATATATATATATATATATATATATATATATATAACAGCTTCATTTATATATTGTTTTATACCACCTAAGGAGTGTCTAAGTGGTTTACAACTGTAAGCTATTTGCCTCCAACAATCTGGGTACTCATTTTAACAACCTCGGAAGGATGCAAGCCTGAGTCGAGCTTGAGCCCTTTTGCTGGTCTTGAACTTGCCACCTTATGGTTTTGTATGAGTGGCTGCAATACAGGCATTTAACCACTGCACCACCAGGGCTTCTAAGAAACCCCATAATGAAGTGGTTGCAATTGTACATTGGAATCTGTGCTAACTATATTTTACCATATGCAACGAAGTGGCAGGACCAGAAGCCTGAGAGCTTGTTAAAAATCAGGAAGTAAAAATCTTATGGAGCATAAAGATGCAGACTGATAAACCATTAAAACATAATATGCCAAACATAATTGTGGCACAGGGGTGAAACAGACTGCCACAAAGGGGTGGCCTGAAGCAACCTCTGACAAAGCCAGAATGGGGCCGTGGCAGCCACATGCCATGACCCCAATCCGTCGTGGTGCTGGCCAAAAAAGATGCGGTTTTCAATTGCTACTTTTTCAGCCATGGAAAATTCGCCTTTAGCAGCTCTTCCATGGCCCTGTGGCAGCTTTCCAGTGTGTTGAGGGTTTGTGGTATGTAACTGTCATGCCCCCAAGATGCCCAGAAGCTGGCCCATATGTGAGCAGCTGGGCAGCTGGAAGCTGGCTTCAGAGCATGTAATGTAAAAATTCCTCTCTCTGAAGCTGCCCAGACGGCAGTGCAAAGGAGCAGTCTGTTTTGCCATTTAGATTATGAATGTGCTAATCTCTGTAAATAGCAGAATAAAAGATGAGAGTAAAAATGGTCTGAAAGACTACAAATTAAGATCCAGAACTTCTGCACAAAGAAAATAACTATGATTTCAGTGGGGATAGGAGATGTGGGATCAACACCAAATGGACTGACAAAGCATCTGAATAAAATCACCATAGATAGAGATATAATAGCACAATTATAAAAAATGGCATTACTTGGAACATGCTACATCATCCAATGACATCACACTGATATATTAGGTTCCTGGCTATGTGTTTTTGGGGAGCAGGATTTAAGAAGGCTTTGTTAAAATTACTCTTAAGGTTCCATAATTAACCAGATGCTGCCACTTTGTAAAGTGAACTTTAAGCCCATTTGTACTGTCTGTCCATCCCCCTTCATGCTTTCTGGATCTCACACAGCAGTGGCTGAGGGGCATGAATTGTTTCTCTCACATCAGCAGAGTTTTTGATTAATCCTTGGAGATGCTGCTCATGCGTGTTCTCAGACAGGTTCGCAAAGCCTTTGCTGCAGACTCTTCTTCGGGTAATCCCTGAGCTGTTAGAACTGAGAACATCTCTCTAACAACAGTTCTGTGTTGTCTGTGGCAGTGGAGGACCTCCTCCTTCAAATTGGAGCATTTCACTGTTGATTAAAATATATTCCTCTTGTAATGTAAAAATGCTGATTTTAAAATGTTAGATGAAAGGATGCTGCTGTTTGAAGCAGCCTTCACACCAGCATTCACTTTGACTCCTCCCCCTCCTTTGGATATTTTTATATTCCAATTTCCTTTGAATGAGGAGGAGGAGGCAGGAGTGTGGGAAGTTTGTCAAGGACAATGTGATGGTCCCTTTTCAAGCATGTCTTTGTGTGCATCTAGAAAGCCTGCTTTCATGGGGGTGTGGGGAGGCTAGCTAAAGTAAAACAAGCAGAAGGGAAACAAAAATCCACCAAAGTATTTTCATGCTGTTTTAATCCTGCTGTCAAATACCAAGACAATTTTTGTAAGAGATGGTCAGGGCAACAGGCACTATCTATTCTTAAATGGCATCCCCAAGCAATTTCATAGAAATTGTGAAAATGACTCAATATAGGTAGGTATTACGTATCTTGAAGAATGGTACACTCCTTCTATCTGGAATAGTTGTACCAACAAGTGAACAACTGCAGGAGAGGTGCACATAAAGCAATGGAGAAAGGGGACTGTCACCATGTCAGCTGATTCAAACCTAGCTGTCAGTTGCAGGGCACAGATGTCACAGCCAGGTTACACTCATATATAGATATGGAATGCTTTTCCTTCTGTATTTTTTAAAATTGTATAATATTCAGTTGCCCACTTGAGTTGTTCCACACATTCAATGGAAATATTTTTGAAATACAAAGGGACACCTCTACCATTCCCTACCCCTTTGTACCTGTTCATTGTGGATTACCTTCCTTCTTTGCAACTGATTTGATACACTTTTAAAATGAATAAACCTAGGTTCTTCCTTCTGCCTATGTGATCCCAGTTGTTGTCATAATAATAATAATAATAATTTATTTATATTTCCTGCCTCTCCCATTGGATTGAGGCAGGATTACAACATGTCATGCATTCAGGGTGGTGGTGATGCCAAAGCAGGCAGGCAGCCCACCCATCTGACCACCTTTTACAGAGTGGGTAAAGGTAAGGTGCCATCCTATTGCAGAAAGAATTGGTTTTATACTCACAATCTTGCCTTTCTGGCACTTTCTTGCTTGTCAGTACAAAAACGCCATCCTGCTTGCTGTGATGGATACATATTCCCTCCAATCCTGTTTCTGAACAACAGCCAGGCACTTTTATCACTAAAAATGGTGAAAAGGTTCATCAGAAAGCCAGAAGTGATCTTAGTAGTCAGCCGGAACAGTCTCTTGAGAGATAATCTTCCAACTATAGCAAGGACTAGTTCACACATGACATTTGTCTCACATAGAATATTCCTCTATGTAGCAAACCCTGTTATATATGAAAACAATGTGTCATTGACATATTCAACAATTGGGTAAATTCCTTTATTAAAATAATTAAAATGGCACCAAAAATGGTGCAAGCTTTTGAGTTCTCCAGAACGCTTCATTAGACCCGATAGTACCCAAATGAAACAATGGAGTGGGAGCAAAAAAACCCTACAAGTAAAAAAAAAATGTCCAGATTTCTTGGCCATTGTGTATCTGAAGTTAAATTAATTCACAAGATAGAAACAGCTGATTTAGCAAAAGAAAGAGGTTTATAAAGGTACCAGTTTATGTTCACCTTTGTTTGCTGTTAAGCAGAGTTAGTGTATGCAGACAAGACTGGCAGTTACCCAAAGAAGTGCTCATCGCCTCATCTGTGGCTTACTGGTTCTTAAGTCAGCTCAGACCACAACCATAGATTAGCATGGCCATTCCTATACGTACTAGCAGTGCTGGAGATTAGGTGGTGTGCCAGGTTGTGGATGTGGGGAGTAAAAGCCAAACTGTGTTATCTAATGGTTGGAGAAAGATGTGATGGTTCACTGTAATACAGCCCTCCTCGGATAGTGGAAAATCTTTTTTTAAAGATAGATCCTACCCTGAGCCATTGACTGCAGTGTTTCCCATAGTATTTTTTAAAAGTTTCAAAGACATCTGTCTACTTTCTTATATCACTATATTCAAGACATTCAAATTAGGGATGAATATAAAAAATAAGCATCATGTGGCCCTCTAGATATAGCTGAACTACAACTCCGAACATCTCTCATCATTGGCTATAATGTGCCCCTTTTTTATCATCTTCAACCCAAGTATTGCCAGCAAAAGCATTTACACTGTTAAATAAACCAGAGTTCCCAGGAACAAAACAAAACAAACAAACAAACAAAAAACCCTTGGCAGAGGTATCTACTAAATTGTTATTTCACAACATGGAAATATAGGTGCATAGCCTCTATACATTTTAAGGCTAGGGTGTCTTTGTGTGACTGTGATAGCAGCAGGTGGGAAGGGTAAGTCAAGTGTAGTACAGGGTGTCACAACTTACATTCTAAAAATATTTTCTAGATGGGAGGAAGAGAGGAAGGATATTATACTGGAACAATGGATGCAAGCTCCAGGAAAAGAGATTCCACTTCAACTTTAGGAGAAACTTCCTGACAGTAAGGGCTGTTCGAGAGTGGAATGTCCTTGGAGGTCTTTAAGCAGAGGCTGGATGGCCATCTGTTGGGGATGCTTTGATTTGGAGTTCCTGCATGGCAGGGGGTTGGACTGGATGGCCCTTGTGGTCTCTTCCAACTCTATGATTCTATGACCTACAAATTGGGAAGGGCGTTGGACTGGAAGGCCCTTGTAGTCCCTTCCAGTTCTATGATTCTACAGCCAAATGTGAAAGCAAAATGAGGACCTGAATGGGACAGCCTGCTGGGCAGACTGCAGTAGACAAGCATCCCATGTTGGGCTATATGAAATCCCAACAGAGTCAAAGATCACCAGCACAACATCTGCCAAATCACTTTTTAAGGGCTGAACTCATTTCTGCAAGTGGAGCACTTGTAGCCAAACTGTGCTAATGGTTGGGGATAAGTAACTACCTTATTAGCAGCGGAAGCTTTTGGCACTAAATTAAAAATCTTGTCTTCTAGCCTTTCTATGGCTCTGGTCTCTCAGGAGACATTAATATCCCTGGTCCACAGCATTCCTATTATCGCTTCATTAAGGATCAGATAATGATATATATGGAGTTTATTCCGTAGAAGTGATGATTAATGGCTAATATTTCACGAGGTGTTAATGGAGGCCTTTTTTTTATGAAGTGAGCCAAAGGTGCTCTCTTATAATCTCTTTCACAAACTGTATAATTTCACCCATTTTCACTAACATGACAGATTTAACACATAGTTTTCAAAAGTCTCTGATGCCCCATGGGGAGCATAGAGGAAGGCTGCTTAACAGCAGTATTAATTATGCTAATGGCATCATATTCTGCTGTAGAACCAATCCCAGGTTCCAAAATGCTGTCCAGTGTTGTGTGAAGCACAGGTACAAGCACTGTCATCACCTTCTTCTTCTTTTGGTCATGGGGAAGTGGTGTGTGTGTGTGCCTTTATGTTTCTTGCTGACTTATGGCAAACCCGTGAATTTTCTAGGGTTTTCTTAGGAGAAGGATATTCTGAGGTGGTTTTGAAAGTTCCTTTCTCTGAAATATAGCCTACAGAAACTGGTATTCCTTCTGAATCTCCCATCCAAATCCTAATCAGAGTGGACCCTGCTTAGTTTCCAATGCAGGCAGGATCTGGTGCCTTTACGGTATTTAGGCCAAAGGAGGGCATATGATATTATAGAATGAATTTCCCGTGGAAGAGATGGCTTTGACTTAGGATTTCAGTCAGGGAACTACTCAACTTGCTATATAACAAAACATACAGCAAAGGCAGTGAAAATGAAAACCTCTGGCCATTTCTGTACTATTTCTACACCTCAGGCACCACACAAATACTTTAGAATATTGCCTCTCTTCTAATACCAGGATTCTTCTTTCTTCCACTGATGATGGAGAACTGCTTCAGAAAACTGCCTAGTAGCAGGGGTTTGAACATACTGCTCCAGGCATGTTTTCTGTAGTTAAAGGCAAGCTTCTTAAGGTGCCCCTGTGAGGCTGGCTTACAAGGAAACCTGGAGAAAGAAAAGGACTCTTATGAAAGGATAGCAGATACAGCAGGAGTTTCGCTCTTCCCAGTAGCTCTGATTTCAGGACGAGGTTTCCAATTTATTTATTTATTTAGAGGTCAAGTAGCAACCCTATTTTTTGAAAAAAAAATTCTAATGATGATGAGATAAAATGTTCTTTTGTTACACTGAATCAAGTGCTCACAATAACCTTAAGTTTTCTCCTGCAGCAGGAGATACAAAATTCCAAAGAATATTCTATACAAAGTCCTCTGTCATGGGGGTGGAAACCAGGAAAGCGATGAAATCTTCCCCATAATGGCTGAAGGGCATATTGCATACCGGAATTCAATGGTACACACTTTTTAATCACATGTTTATGGTAAAACTGCTACTGATTTCTTTAAAGGTTTCACCGACTTGGAGTCTCTTAACTTTCTTAGCAGGAGTGTGGCTAGCAGGGAGTTTCCCTTCTACATTTACTCCATGGTCTGGAAGATATTTACTTGTTGCCAATACTCTGTGACTTCTTGAACATTTATATAGGAGTGTTGTATGTTTGTTTGCACTCAAAACCAAGAAAACAAGAATCTGGTTATTGCCACAAGTATTCATGGCCATCACATCTGGATTGATACCTGAAGCGGTTGATCCTCATAAGAAACCAACACTGCAGTTATCCAGGCATAGCCATGGCCACCTGCACAGCAATTTGTTTTCTATGGGAAAGCAGCTGCAGCAGGAGAAGCAAGAACAAATGGTCAATTTCAAATGCTGAAAAAGGCATAACTGAAAAACCTTTGGCCATCTAGATGTTTTTGGACTTCCAAATCACAGAAGGCCAACCAGTAAAGATGGTGGTAATGGACTGGGGAGTTCTACTAAAAATACCCAAAGAACCAAAACTCAGCATTCCTGGGATAAGGGAGTAAATGACAGCAGTGTATGGCAATAGCTTCTAGTAACTATCAATGGAGACAGCTTTCCTGGTATTATGAATCACAATGAAATTTCTGGTAGCATTCCACTGTAGAAAACTCTCAGAGGTGAGCACTTTGTTGCAAATCCCCAGCGTATTGCACGGCTTCAATCCCTATATGAAATTAGTGATATAATCACATAGGAATAAAAAGCCATAAAAGACAGTGGGACAAATGGCATACTGATAATGTTAGTTAGCACATTAAGAAACCATATGAATTCTTCATTATTGTCTCTTTTCCACCCACAACCATGGTAGGTATCCATCCACAACCTTTATTTTCATTCATCACCATATATGTGGGATGGGCAAGCAGATTTCATGCTTCCAGGATCTCCTTGGTTTTTAACGAAAGCCACAGGTTCTATCAGGTGAAGTCAGATGCAAAAGTGTTTCTCAAGATCAGGAATACACCTAATAGAATTAAAGAATAGGATACCATTTAGCACATAGCTTAAGCCAAACTATTCAATATTTTTGTTAAGGACTTGAATGATAGAATAGAGTTGTACTAATCAAATCTGCAGATGATGCTAAATTAGCAGGGCTAGCTAATACCCCAGAACACAGGATCAGAATTCAAAATAACCAATATCTAGTTCCTAACCACCATCACCACGGCACACAGAGTTTTGGATGTGAGAGTGCTCTCAGCATGCAGGGAGCTGTGTATTTTCAGAACTGACTTGGTTCTGAAAATGCTGTGTGCTGTGGTTCAACTTGATCTTTGTCCCCAAGATCAATTTGACTTTTAACAGAGCACAGGAGGTCATCCTTCCATCTTTTTGCCTGTGGCCATCAAAGGAGTTGGGAAAGATCTGGCACATCTTGGATGCACACAGGGTCATATGGATTTATCTGAAAAGAACAAGTACCTTCCAATATAATGGATGCAATATTTGTCTCCATCCAACCATGCTTTCATTCTGCAGAAGCTACCTTTGATAGGAGTCTCTTGTAAGAGGTGGTCAACCCTTAGGTCCCACTCTAATCGCAGAAGCTCTGGTAAATCCCAAGCTACAAGAGGTTCCTCCCTTATCTGCTGGGGAAAAAAAAACAATAGTGATTGTTACTTGTAATATATCTGACTTCAGCAGATAAGGGTCAAAACTCTTGACCCACTCTAAAGGTGCTGGTTTTGAACTGTACCTAGTTCTCCCCTGTGGGAACATGTTGCCTCTCTAGCTAGTTCCATGTGTTTGCAATGTGAATAAATTGTTTACTTTCCTGCTGGAGCATTTTTCTCTTCAGTTGTATTAACAACTAGCCTTCTGAGGTTAGCTCTCTCATGTGGAGACACCAAAAGGTCTTTTCTTTTTCCTGACTATCTGGAGCAAGTGAGAGGAGCATAACCCAAGCTATAAGAGGCCCATCCTTTATCTGCTGGACACAAACACATGCATCCCCCCTCCCCAACATTCCACAGTTGCCCACCCCTGCTGATGAAGAAATGACAATGCTGGTTTGACCAGGAGTAAAACACACATAATGGACGTATGGCAAAATGATGGTAAAACACATATAATGAACATATGGCATAGGTTGCTTCAAAATACTAACTCTAAGTCCATGAAACCCTATCTTCTGTGTCGTGCAGCCAGTGAGATAACTTGCTGAAAGGAAAGCAAAAGGATCAGATTAAATAATAAGCAAATTAATCCTCTTCTATACAACTGGAGTCAGATATTAGTCAAAACCATTTTGTTTTAAATTAAATCACTCACCATTATCTTCCTTACTCCCATATACATGCATATTTTTCATTTGTGATGCATGTGGCTTCTGAATGGTGCATTGCATGGTACTGATTCACATGAAGTAACTCTCTAAGGTAAGCCACAGCCCTTTGTTGGAAGATCTGAGCAACATAGCTGATGACCGGGGCTTTTTTTGGGGGGGGGGGAGTGTCTTTCATTAATAAGGTCTCCCTACATCAAATAACAAGAACAAAAAAAAAACCCTTTGAGGAAGTAAAAGAAAGGGAGGGGGTGAAAGGGTAACACAAATGACTGCAATTCAACTCACAATTTATGTGATTTTATTTCAAATCTCCTACTAAGTATTTCCTAATACTTAGCTATAGAAATCTCACACTGACTTCAGTCTAGAGCGGTAATTTTCTTAGCTTTATATAAAATGCTAGACAAAAGCAATCAACGAATGTCCTGTCTGCCTTTCAGAGATATTCCACAAGGATGGTACGGCAAACAAATATATATGTATTTCTTAAAAAACAAAACAAATGTTTAAAATTCTGAAAATATTTCAATATCAGGAATATGGCATTTATCAGTTTTCTCAGACATTCAAAACAAAACAAAACAAACAGCTTCATTTATATACCGCTTCATACCCTTAAGGAGTGTCTAAGCGGTTTACAATTGTAAGCTATTTGCCCCCCAACAATCTGGGTACTCATTTTAGCGACCTCGGAAGGATGCAAGCCTGAGTCGAGCTTCAGCCCTTTGCTGGTCTTGAACTCGCCACCTTATGGTTTTGAGTGAGTGGCTGCAGTACAGGCATTTAACCACTGCGCCACCAGGGCTGATTCAGCTACATACGCCAAGCTGCCATTTTCTTCAGACATAAAAACACCTTTGTTATCCCCTTACAAAGAAATCTGAAAATGTTATTAGCTTTCACAAATTTTTACTAGCCTCACTAACAGTAAGTACGAGTTATCTGTGGCATATCAACAGTCTCAAAGGAACAAATAGATAGACTTTTATTCCAAAACTGGAAAAATAGACATTTTCCATCTATCATTCAGAATATCTTATAGATGTCAAGCTCAAGAAAATGTATTTTTGAAATATGTTCAACTTATATTAATGACTACACAGTAGCTAGCCCACATTCATACTCTACGTACTCCATTTTTCTCCCTCCCTCCATTTTTTTTCTTGATAATTCTAGAATTCCTTTGAAAAGAAAAAAAAGAAGGAAGAGACAGAGGGAGGAAGGGATGTGTTTGGTTACTTTTGGACACCTGATAGTAATTCTTATTTGCTAAATGGCTTTTTCAAAATATGCTTGTCAACAAGGTTGCTTCAACATAATTGAATAGAAAAATGCTAATTAAATAGCATTAACCAGCAGACAAATGCATGCATTAAAGATTGAATTAGCACAGATAAAGGGCTATTGGGAAAACACTTTTCTTTAGTTGTGTAGGCTGAAAACAATTATTTGTCAGCCATACGTTAATTTTATGTTCCATCCTCCATTGTCTGTATGCATTTCCACATATGAAAATGTTGAAGGCATACACATTTAGACAGCTCTAGATGGAAGCCTTTCATTAAACAAAATGATAACAGCAAAAGAATGGATGCAGGAAAATGGCACCTGCTCTTGAATCTCCTGCTGAAATGGGACCTTTTCATGTGGCTTGATGATAAGACCAGCCTGAGAGTTAGCCCCTTATGACAAGAGCAGAATCAGTGTAGAAGGCCTGCTTTAAGAAATCATCTACAGGCAGGGGAAGGGGGGAAAAAAGCTGTCCATGCCCCCGCCTCACACACCAGTGGAAATCTACAGAAAGAGAGCATCCCTGCTCTTCCCTCTGCTATCTACCCACTATGACAGGGTGAAAATGAGAGACCAATTTCCAATCACGCTAGTGGAGCGAGCTGTTCCAACAAGCTGTCAGTGCCTGGTACACATTCATATCAGACTAAATCCCTTGGCAGCCCATTAGAAGCTGCTTCAGGCTGGCTGCAGGATATCTTGACAGGAAGCCAGACAACAGAGTGAACAAACATAGATATTCTGTTGTGAAGCTGTGTGTATGTGTGAGGAATGAAATCTGGGATCTATTATCTGTTAGAGCCCATTTGATGACTACTTACAGGGCTGCTGATTCTGGAAAAGAAGAACATGGGGGGAGATTCCCAAGTGAACATAATGTTCATGCATGTATCTATGTGTACATGCACACACTAAGGGTCTAAAAATATAAACACACTTCTTTTCCCTTCCCTAATTAGAAAGCAGGTTTCGCATTAGTAGAATTAGAAAGAGCAGGCCATTCCCTCCTTCTTGGGCTTATTGAGCCCCCCTTGTTGGGAGTGTCAGTGGCCTTTCTGAAGAGGAGGCAACCATGCAGCCACTTTTTTCAGCAGGAAAAAAATAGTATTACCAACGTCTTCTTCAGCAAGTGCAAAAAGTGTTTGAGTAATGCCTAAATGCATCTTTAAACACATGCACACCTATGTCTAGAAAACATGGGCTGCAGTCCAACATCCCTTCAGCACAGAATAAATATCTGTGTACAATACACAACCACAATGCACAATGTTGCTGTATGCACAGCTTCCTTTCTGCTATGTCACCAGAATATGTCCATTATGCTAAGGACATGTGTAGTGCAACTTACGCATCTGTATGTCACAAAGTCAAAATCTGTGCTATTGCCTTCCTTGCCACCCACTTTAACTGACATTGTATCAGATATGTACTTAGTTCAAAGACATCGATATATACTGTCGAACAGCCCTTACTGTCAGGAAGTTCCTCCTAATGTTGAGGTGGAATCTCTTTTCCTGTAATTTGTATCCATTGTTCTGCGTCCTAGTCTCTGGAGCAGCAGAAAACAAGCTTGCTCCCTCCTCAATATGACATCCCTTCAAATATTTAAACAGGGCTATCATATCACCTCTAAACCTTCTCTTCTCGAGGCTAAACATCTCCAGTTCCCTAAGACGTTCCTTGGCTTATGTGATGGGACAGGATTTTCTCTCACACACAAGACTTAAGTAGTTTAGTCTCTTCTTCAGAGGACAAGGCAGCAATGAGGGGGCACAATTATATGCATCATTTTGGAATACAGATATAATCTTTACAGGGATAAATCCTTACCATCTTAAAAAGCAAAAACAGCACTTTGGTATAAGAAGAAAATTAATATAGCAAGAAGAATATGGAATTAGAGCCTTTGCACCTGCAATGTTTGTTTTATGTGCAGGAAGGTCCCCCCCCTCCAAATTACCCAGGGTGTATATGTGTATTTGTGTGTGTGTGTGTGTGTGTGTTTAGCATCCCACACCTGTAGTCTAGAACAGTACCATATATGGTACCGTGTCAGGATTCCATCTCCTCTTTTACTTGCATGTGTAGACTAGGTATTTGGTCACTTCCAAAGAAGGGCCAGACTGTGAATCAGAGTGTATAAGTATGCAATCTCTTCATACCATAATGGCTCTGAGTAACATAACCTATTACTACTGTCAAAAAGATTATAATGATTTTAGTGCATGCAAGGTGGGGGGAGATGCTGAAATAGTTTTTCACATCCCAGGAAAAAACTGCAATAGCATAATTCTATGAAGCTGCTATTAAAAATCTTAAAGATGCAATGTTGCAGCTGCAAAAACAAGGCATGAGTGTTTTTAATGGTACCTGCTATTTCTGAATAAACAGGGACAAAATATTCTGCTCTGTACACAAATGTTGTCTCACCTGTGTATCAGTCTCCTCCAGAAATGTCCTTCCCTTTTATTATGGGAATGGACTAGAGCGGTGCTTCCCAAACTGGTGGATTGTGGACCTGTCCTGGTCCCCAAGACATCTGCTGTCAATCCCTGGAAAGCTTCCAAAACAGAATGAACCAACTCTGGGCAAGGAGTGCTAGTATAATACTGGTCTTTGAAAAACATGGGGGGGGGGGAGTTTTTAGTCCCTAACATCAGATAATTTAAGATTTAAGATAATTTAAGAAGCATTGGACTAAAGCTCTTTAGCAGAGACACCTATTATCATATCAAACTACACATTCCAGAAGATGGAGTATGACACCACAAAGGTAACAAAAACTAGATGCCAACAGATGGCAGTTATGGCCCTGAAACACACAAGGAGCAGAGCTTGCAAGGAGAAAAGCGTCAATTTGACACAGTGGCTTTTCTGGCTTTAATGACACTCAAGAGTTTGTTTTAAAACAAATGTAATGTGTCCCTAATGTGCTAGCTTGCTTGATAGCTTGAAAAGTTGAAGACAGTGAAACTCTGTGGACTTATTGCAACCCTTTGATGCTTTTCAACCAATTGCTCTGGCTTGCACTCAATCCACTCCTGAAGCAGGAGTTGTCTGTGTGTGTTTTCGGGGGGGGGGGGGGGGGGGAGGAGAGACATACTTGGAGAAGGGGAAAAATATTTCCCAACAGTCCCATTTCTTTCTGCAGAGCAATAAAGCAGAAGGAGGCAGTCAGGGAGAGCCTTGCCAAACTTCCCTTTGAAGAGAAGCATTAAAACGCCAAGCAGCATTCATTTCAAAGACACATCAAAGACACCAGGAGTCCAGGTGCAGGCGGAAGGCCCCACACACAGGCTGGCTATTGAAGATGCTTCAACTGTTGGAAATTGAGGGTGGGACTTGACATCTCCCCACAAAAATATATGGGGGCTGGCAACAAAAAGAGCAGCCATGTTATCTGTAATGTGATATGACATCACCATCACAGCCATTCTGCTCTCATGGATGTGAAAGGTCTGGAGAGAGGTCAGGGAACCAACAGATCATGATGATATGTTGCTTCATGGTCTCATCGACCTTCATTTATTACACTATTACCTAATATACAGGACTGGATGGAGGGGGCGTGTTATCAGTACCCTTGTGAGTTGAGTAACATCTGTTACTGTTTCAATATGGAATTTAGCCTGTAAGGGTTTTGTTTTTAGAAATAGTGGTAATAGTCTTGGATTATCAAAAGCAGATCTTATTTGTTGACTTGAAAAAAAAGAGAGCCACAATGGCATAAGGTGGTCAAAACAGAGTCCCCCCATCCCATCTCTGCACACTTGGCTACTTCTTTCCTTGGATCTCATTCTTCACCACTCTCACTGCCTACCAGTTCTTTAAACTAGGAGAATTTGCCCTCCAGATGTTATTGGATTGCAACTCCCAGCTGCCCTAGCCAGTTTAGTTAATAGTAACAAAGACATTGGAGTTCACTAAAATCTTGTGGGTTACTTATTCCTCACTGTTCTGCCCTAAGCACATTTTTCTATTATTGCTTTTTAAACACCCCTAAATATTGAAATTAAATACATTCAAGAAAGTGAGAGTAGTAAAAGTTCCCTTCATCTTTTGTATCATTCCATCGCAGATATTATCTCTTTTTCTACATACATACATGCACAGAAATATTAATCTCTCTCTGTAGGAACGTGCACATGAGTATTAATGGATAATAATAACAGACGGTGCTCTCAGCCAAAAGATGTCCTTGTGCTGCAGTACTACAAGAGCCAGGTGAAAAGAGGAGGAAGCTCTATTACTGTGGTCTATTCACAATTCAACTCTCATATGCACTTGACTTTGGTTCCATGAGTGTTATGATACATCAAGAAAAATGTGTTTACAGCCATCCATATTAATGCATCTACCTGTCAGGAAAAAAGTGAGGAGTGTCCTGCATGCCAACAAAAGAGATGTGGCCTTGTGACATAGAAAACTTCTTTATGCATCAACAGTTTGTTAGGTCAGACTAAAACACAGGTTTCAACACTGGTTTCTAGTGGTTTGTTCAAAAGGAATTCACCATACAAAAAGCAAAACTAAGCATCCAGGAAATGACATGAAAGCAACAAAACTTCCCAGATGGAGGTCATGAGTCAAAAAATTCAATAGTTCACCACAGGGATAAAATTAAAACTTAAAAGACAAGAGGTTTCAAGCAGGTCCATTGTAACTACCTTTCCTCTGCACAGTGTTCAGGTCAGGGTTTACTGTTCTCCCTTGTCTAACAGAAAAACAGGCTGAGAAAATCTTGTAATAAAATTAAACCTATCATGCTTGAATCTGCTAAAGCATGGAGCCAAGGAGCCAGCATGGCATAGCGGCTTGAATGTTTGGCTAGAACTCTGGGAAACCAGGTTTCAAATTCCTACTCAGTTCAGCAGTGGAAACTCGTTGGGTGACTTTGAACAAGTCACACACTCTCAGCCTAAGAGGAATGCAATGACAAATCTTGCTAAGAAAACACTATGATAGTTCGCCTTAGGGTTGCTATAAGATGGAAATGACTTGAAGGCATACACGATGATGAAATTCATCATAATTTATTCTTACAGAAGAATGCGAAAGATTTAAAAGCAACAATTTGAATAATGCATGGGAGTTTTTGCACAATAAATTATCATGGTAACATTGGCATTGCCGATTAAGACAGCAACTAAGACCAGTTAGAAAGAATCATGCTATCCTATCTGCCGCTTGTCATCAGAGCCACTTACTCTGCAAGATAACAGAGCAGGGGTTACCAAGCTAGTAACAATTACATGTGCGAGGCGCTATCTCACTGTTATAAAACTGAAGCCTGGGAAAGCCCTGGGAGTGGATACACGGCCAGAAGAATCATTAAATAAAACAAGTGACTGCAGTGCTAAATTAATATGTAGAGCTGGTATGCATAATTTACAAAATATTAGACTGACACATGAAAAGACACAGGGATGAAACAAAGTTTAATCCTCGAGACCCTGACCTGGTGTGAGCTCTGTTTATTTTAATGATAATCTTGCACTAATTATTTATCCTGGTACTTCACAAGACCAAAAGCATACCATCCGGAATCTAGATGATCCAGATTCTAGATAATACAAGATTGTATGAAACAATCCAAGTGGAACTCCCTCCCAATATATCTGCATTTGAAGAAAAGCCCTAACTGAAGATCACATCAAAACAAGCAGGACACATTGGGGAGAAGCATCAGAACTGATGGAAAGTCATTTCTAAAAGTTAATAACTGAAGTCCCAATTTCAAGGCACAAACTGGATTGGGGGGCGGGGGTAATTTATAAAAGCAATTGTACCTTCTTGCTATTGAACAGTAATTTACATTATTAATATTTTGTTATATTATTTAATAATCAGAATGCTACAAGTCACTGGTCTGTAGTAAAATACGACTAAGCAGTATTACAAATGGAATGAAGTTACTCCTCATTATGCTACAACTGTAATGAAGCTTAGGTGTACCTCAGTTATTACAAAAAGGAATCAGTTACTGGTAGCTTGTCATCTGTAACTAGTCACTTCCAAACTCTGAGAAACACTAAAAGTGAGTAAAGAGGGAGTGTGAAGAATCTATGGCTCTTTATACTCAGAAGTATATTTTATAAAATGTAAAATTGTGGGAAATTTTCATCAGGAAGCTATCATTCACAGCATCAGTCAACCACCAGTACAACCAGCACTGCTTTTTCTGAACCCAATGTCATCGGGTGGATAGGGCCAAACTATATGTTACTATGTATTATACATCACTTTTGTAGTTGAGTTAATCTTTAGGAAGCATAAAGAGCAAATACAAGGGAGTCTATTTGGGTCTAGCCAACAAGGGCTGAACCCTTTTCTACTGTGTCATGGTTCTGATGGAATCTCTCTTCTCCATCCCCAAGTTGCTATTTGCTCTAGTAAGGAAGTCCTCCACAAATTCTAGAACAGCTCAGAGGAAAAGGGGTTAAATTCCCTGTCACATATGCCACATTTCTAGTGCCTGAAAGTAGCTATTTACAAATAACTAGTTACTTGTAATTCATTCCTTTCCCCTGTAACAAAAGTGTAATTAAGTTACAACACAATTGTAATTTAGCAAGGGATAATGCCAATCCTTTTTGCAGTGTAACTGCACCTTTTTGGTTACACTAATGGGGTGGGCATGTGTCCTCACCAAATATAGTAATGGAGGAGGATTACCCATGGTGTAAAGGTCTAGCTCATGCTGTGCTGTCTTGTGTTATGTTGTGGTTATTGAGGCAACAAGGCAGATGGGCAGGACATGTTTTGTACTACAGGCAGCAGCTTATAGCATTCAGACTTGAAATGGGGCAGGGCGATGAGAATGATCACAGCTACTTTCCAAAAATGACAAAGAACTTACTTAAAAATCATGACTATAGCACTGACTAACCAAACTTCCCTGTTCCATCCCCTCCCACTGACTGTTAATTTATACAGTACTTTTAGGATTCACACAGCTGCAGTTGACACTTCTCAACCTGAGTCTGAGCCTTTTTAATTACTCAAAAAAACAGATTAGATCCCATTTTATCAGTTGTTGAAAGATGAATCAACACAGAAGTAAATGTCACAAGTTCAATCAATGAACCAATTCTTCACATCATGGATAGCAAACACTGAGGCTGAGAAATAGTGGCTAGCCTTCTGCCACCTAGTGAGTCATTTGCAGATACAAGATTTGAACAAGGGGCTTCTTGAGTTGCCACTCCAATATATCTGCACTATGCCATTACAGCTGTTTGATTTGCATTTGATCCTGGGATTTGCAGTTTGGTGAGGTAACTTGACCCATTGACTCAGTTGTTTAAAGATTAATCAACACAAAAGTAAATGGCCTGTTTGTCAATGAGCCTACATCCTATCATAGATGGTGATTAGCAATAGGATTCAGGCCCCAGTTTGGCTCATATTTCTTGGATTTAAGTCACAACTTCTGCAGTTTAAATGAGGCTAACAGACTAGATATTCATGTCATGGATGTAGTTCCACCATTATTCTTAAGGACATGATTGAACAGGAAAAGCAGCTGAATTATACATTCCTTTATTACAGTGAGTTCTTAATATCTGCTGGGGTTTGGTTCCAGAATCCCCTGTGGATACCACAATCTGTGGATGCTCAAATCCCATTAAATACATTGACATAGAAAAACGGTGTCCCTTAAATAAAAGATTTGCTTCTTGAATATATACGTGTATGTGTGTGTGTGTTTTCAAGCTGTAAATAGTTGAATCTGTGGATAAAGAATCTGTGGATATGGGGGGTGGGATTTGAATATCTTAAGTTCACCAGCCATGGTTTTTACGTCGCAGTCTCCACTTTTGTTTGGAACATCTATTTGTGCCATATTTTTTGAGTAACCAGGTTTGATAATTATGTGATCCATTAGGCATAATAACAGCATTATTTTTAGACTGAAAAAATCAGCAAGGGAATTAAAAGAACGAGCCAGATTGCTATATTATGGAAGTGGGGAGTTGATTACAAGAAAAGATAGATTGGAATAGGGAAGAGATATTAGATCTTTAAAAACCAGAACATTATTATGGTGTAATGCTGTTGCATTAATCCCCATGAGGTGTCTGCCTTAGAATAGGCAGTAGTTTGGATAGGAAGTCAGTGAACCTTTAGAAAAAGCATGCTATGATTTTACCGAGAGAAAAGTATTATATAAATGCTTGATTAGTGTTATTAACCAGGGTTAGGTACAAGAATAGGTATTAGCAATAATTGCACCACTGCAGGTTTAAGAGACCTGTGTGACATTTGCTCTATACTTTCAAGCTGTTTCCCAGTGCTATTCAGTTGCTGAGAGCCCAATTTGTGTAGTGACTTTACAATTACAGGAAACATAGCAGAAGGCTGGTGAGAAAGAAGTGTTGTTTTCTATGCCAGATACTAAAATACAGAAAGTGAGGACTGCACTTCTTTGTTTGACAAACATTTTAAAATGGAGTTCTGCTGCCTAAGGGGAATAACCTCTCACAGCTTGTGAGGGATGGAATCAGATTGAAAACAATCTGTGTCCTGGCAGCATGGACGCAGTAAGGTACAAAATTATCCGAAGTAACATTTCTAGACAGCAAATGCCAGGCCTAAAACTGCCCACCTGTGTTGCTCCACTTAGCCAGAGCTAGTCTTGAGAAGGCAGAGTGGCTGTTCCCTTTTTGTTGTGTTTTAACCATTGAAAAACAGCAGAGCCAATGTTCACCAAACATTGACTTGTCTCATCTGCAGTGCACTATATACTTGTGTTCACACTGAAGACAGGAGCAATCAGCAGTGGTGTCATTCAGCTGGTTCACACCAGTTTGTCCAAACTTGTTGTTAAAATGGTTAACAGACATAGAAACTGGGGAGGTTAAAAGAGTGAAGAATACCTGCAGGGAAAAAGGAAGATGAAGACATCAGAGTGGACAAGGAGGATGGAGAGCGAAGAGGGTTATATTAGAGGGAGCTGTGAAGGAGAGCTGGGGATGTGGACATGCAGATCACCCCATCATCCAGCACTACTCCTTGCTTGCTGTTGAGCAGCTGGAGAGAAACACCAGCCAGACATAGAGTGGAGGGGGCAACCTTGCTAGCTCCTGGGATCTTGGCAAGGAGGCAGCATGTATCCCAGGAGACTGGCCAAACATACTTACACATATACACAAAAAATTCAGAACCAGTTGTTAATTCTTTTGAATGACACCACTGGCAGTCATTGCTCAGCAGTCCCACAATATAAACACAAGCCACCTCTTATCAAGCATTTCAGTTAAGATGAAATGGATGTGACCTTATTTTCTGAGGTCCATGGGGCGTGTTTGTACCTAAATAGGCACTTCTCTGTCAACACCACTATGAGCCAACAGATTTCTTCATCCATTACACATGAGGGCCTCCATGTGTAGTAAAGTTCATTGGGGTCATACTGCTGGGTCCTGCCCCCAATATCATGCCATGTGTTACTGAAACCTATGGACATTGCTTCCCCAGCAAACTGTGATCAAGACTTTAGAAGAAGTCTAAGTGCAGAGGCCATCTCTGGGTTAGATGTCCAACCCTAATGTGTAGACATCTGGATCTGGACTGAGGAGATGCTGGAGGGCATTGGCACAGCCCTAGTGCCCCTTTCCATACGTGGCAATGTGGACAATTATCATGGATAAAGGGAGCGATTATTTTACTATGCTTTCTATGCTTCTCAGCAAACTCACAGACTTTACTATGTATAGACAACCTGATATGGAAATATTTTTGAGATTAAATACATAAAATTCAGCCTCGGGTTCTGAGCACACACTACTAAAAGCAATTTTCATATGATTCCTAGACTGTTTTTCATGAAAGCTTCCAGGAGCTTTACAAAACAGAGAGAGAGAGAGAGAGAGAGAGAGAGAGAGAGAGGAGGTGGAGGAGGAGGAGGAGGAGGAGGAGGAGACCAACAACAACAACAGAGGAGGGAGGGATGATTAAACTAGAAAAATCAAATAAGAATCCCACTGAAGTCAGTGAGTTATCTAACATCTCAGTAAACTGATTGGTCTGAACCCTGAGGATTTTTTTGATTACAGGAAGGAAAAGAGATGGGAATGTAACATTGGCTGTTTGCAGAGCTGTGAATTCAGGTAACTGAGAGCAACAGCCAGGGTAAAGGCAACCCATTAAGTTCTAAAAAAATCTGATAGAAGAATCCAAGAGAATTGGAGACTGATTGAAGGAGAAAATTAAAGAGTGAACAGCAAAAAGCCAGCCAGCCCACAAAGCTCACAGAGCATAAGGAGACTGCTTTTACTAGCAAGGCTGAAAGGGAGAAGCAAAGATGAATAATGCGTTGCAGAAACTGGATCACTAACCCCCTGTTAAACAGCAGGTCCCTCAATGAGACCAGAGTTACAGCTCACCATATACATTCCTCAGTGCCTCATATTCAAACACACAGTATGACAGTAAAACATCTTACCCAGGCAATTGCAAAAACCAAACTACTAGTACAGAACTGATTTGAGGAAAACTTGCCTATAGCAATATCTATATCCTAATGAAACAGGAAGCAAAAAGAAAAATGGGGACAATGATTTGGAATTTTGGAGTCACCTTGTTAAAAAGTCCAGAAACTGAGATATTGCTTTTGTGTGCCTTAAGTCATTTCCAGCTTACAGTGACAATAAACCTATCATGGCAAGATTTTTTCAGAGGATTTTTTAACTAACTTCTTCTGAGGCTGGGAGAATGTGACTTGGTCAAGGCCACCCAGTGGCTTTCCATGGCCAAGTGGTTATCTGAATCCTTGTGTCTCTGAGTTCTAGTCCAACACAAAAACCATTACACTAATCTGGCTCCCTGGTAAAGGTAAATGAGGAAAAGAATGTAAATATGTTTTGAAACTTGATGCAGTGTCTTTTCTAACTTTTATGAATATGTAAATAGTGTCCATCCACCCATTCCATCTCCTGTCCATGAATCATGAAATACCAGTTTGGGGACTGGAGCAGAAATAAACTGTTATCTCACTCTTTTGCCAAAATTCAGATGCCCAAGAACAGCCACTAATGCCATCACAGTAAGAAGGTCCATATGTTGTGCCAGACCTGAACTGCCCTTTGATCCTTGGCAGTTTGCAGTCCAATTATACACAGACAGATAGCCAGCTTTTTAAACCGTTGTGACAGCCAGTGTCCAGTGATGAGTGCTGAAGGAACAGAGGCTAGTCTTCAGTTTCCACATGAGCAACCTCTGCAGAATAATTTTCCCATTTGCCACAAGAAGCTAGAAGAATATCAGCATGACTGTGTATTAAACTGATAAGGAAGCTTTCAGGGATTTACAGAGCAGCTTTATGGAGAACAATTCTGATGTCTATTCAGAAGTTGGGCCCACTGGGAAACAATGAAATTGAAGTCTAAGACAATGGTCCTCATCACAGAATTATATGGCTTGTGCCTGCCTGCCTTCTTTTGTTTCTTTTTTTTCTCCTTTCAGCATGAGTTTTGGTAGACTACAACTAATTCAGAATCATGGAATATTAACAATTATATTCTATGCATATAAGGAAGTGGGCTATAATCCACAAAAACTCATGATGGAATAAAATAGTCATCAAAGTCCTACACAATCCATTGTTGTCTTAGCCTCAATGGGTTAAGACAGCTACCCCATACCAGGGAATCTTAAGCACACTAAGCAGTGAATTTAGCTGAACACACTTAAAGTAAACAAAGTAAACAAAGAGATGAAACAGAAGGGCAGAAAGAAGCGGCTGGAAGCTTTGGATGCATGCCACTTACAAAATGCATGCCTCCAAAGCAGCTGGAAGCCGCATTGAAGCTACACTCTGGTCCTTTGGACCACAGCAAAAAGGAACTCAGATAATCTGACTCCTGTTGGCCCCTGAGTCAGCAGGGTTTGGAATAACTTCTGGCTGGAGTGGACTCAGGCCGCTGTTTCCTACCTTTTTGCTCTGGCCCATACTTAGGATTGTACTGTCAAGGAAGTACTTTCCACTTGATTACACTGAAAAGGATGCTGATCTATGTGACACTCTCAGTCCTCTGAAAAGGGTACTTCCTCTTGCAACATAGTCTATGCCATAACTAGTCAAAGTAGTAGTTCATGTACTACAAGCTATTAGCTGCTGGTCCACACTGAGTTTTGAGGGGGTAGTGTGGGGAACAGCTGTAACCTATGGTCACAAATATGATGCCAATCATTTGCACATTGGGAGAAACCCTGACAGCTTCCCCCACATCATATTTATTTTACCCATCTAATATGAATAAAACACCCATGTCCATGATGTTAGTGACCTTTTCCTAGGTAGAAAGTGTGGTGTGTGTGTGTTTGCAATCCTGCTAATTTCTTGTTTCCTATGCTATGAGAATACTGAATAAATATTACAGCACAGGGTATATACAGTCTGTCTCTCTCCTCATTTATATAGGCTATATAATGTGCACACTACTTTAAAAAAAAATCTGCATTACAGTATCTGCATGCATATGGAGGCTGCTCTAACAGTACCTGTGTGCCCACTACTGAAATTACATAACATTCACAAGGGATCTCAGACAAAAAAAGAAAACAAGAAAAAAGATTAAAGCAATCTTTCATGGAAGAGGAGAGGCCATATTATTCAGAAATTTGGTTGGGCAGAACCATGAAGTAAGTACACAAGAGGCATGTCTGAAGCATTGCTCAATATAACCCACTCCTGCCATGCAATGCCTGGACAGAAAGAAATAGCTATCTTGCTTCTCTCACTGAATCCACCCTTCTCCATGCCTATGATGCTATACTTTGCTAATTTTGAAAGCTACCCAGGCTATAAGTATCTGTGTGCCAGTGGAGGCAGTGATAATACCAGACCAGTGCAGAAATCCAGAAATGTGCGGTGGATCTGCACATGCTTATCCATATACTGCGCTTCCCCAACGGTGGAATAAAGACAGTGTCTTATATTAATTTTTGCTCCCAAAGATGTGCTAGGTCTTATTTTCAGGGGATGTCTTATTTTTCCATGAAGAAGGATCACATTTATTGTTGAACAAAAAAGGGGAAAGAAAAGAAAAGAAAAGAAAAAGAAAGAAAGAATAAAGAAAGAAAAGAAAAGAACATTTATTGTATACTGTATATATATTTATATACAAAAACTATGCTAGGTCTTACTTTCAGGGGAGGCAATTCAGCAAAAGCTCTACTAGGTCTTATTTTATGGGGATGTCTTATTTTGGGGGAAACAGGGTAGCATTTGGCCAGTACTGTCATCACTTATATATACTTATGGTGGTAGTTCCAGCTCTCTGTGGCAACCAAAGATGGAGTTCCCATTTTAATGCTAAGAACCTTACAGAACGCTCCAAGTAGGAGCTGCAAACATGGCACTAAGAGCCGTGGAAGGTATAAGTGCAGAAAGGCTTCTTTACAAATGCACATTGTTCTCATTAGAATACAAATACTTATGCAGTGACTATAAGTTGGTTATTTACCATAATAAATTAAATGTAAATGTAATGTAATAATAATAATTTACCCAGAAAACCAGAAATGTTGTTTCTGTTCCCTTTCCTGTGTTGCCATTGTTGTTGTTTCTCCTCTGCTGCTGCTCTGATAATGAAGATGAGGATGATTTCTTCAAATGACCTCAAAGTGGTATATGTAGCTCTTTTCTTCCTCCTTGCTTTATCCTACAGCAACCCTGTAAGATAAATCAGGATGTCTGAGATTGACTGGCACAAGACCCTACAATGGGTTTCATGGCACAACTGAGATTTGAGCCTGGATCTGCCCAGTTCCAATCCAATACTATAATCACTACACCTATACTATAATCACTGTAGCATAAACCAAGTAGTTTTTCCAAAAGGATCTTAGAGTATAAGGGGGAAAAGAAAAAAATAAGAGAAAAAAAATATAAATAAATAAATAAATTAAGGAACAAGGCAAACAATAAAACAGTTTCCACACCACAGACTCCTCATCTGTGTCAGAATCTGCCAAAGGTGGTTGAAAAAGCCCTGGGAACTCAATTTTTCTCCCCTCATTTACACTGAAAGTAAATGATACATGAAAATTATCCCATCTCTTTAGACCAGAAAAAGGTCAAAAGCCAGATATTAAAAAGCAAAATGACCTCAGAACTCTATACTGCTCTGTAGTTCTAACTAATCACTGGAGTGCTCAGAAGAGGTACTCTTGGTGGCAATGCATGTTCCCAATGTCTGCTTTTTATGTGTTGCAGGCTATTGCCCTTTGCAACTTCCTATGCTAATATTAGCCAGACACTATTAGCTTTGTATTTTAGGCATATGTCTTAAGACATATCTGTGTACTGCATTCCTGACAGTGAAAGCCAGAGATGTGTATTGATTTTATTAATTATGTCATTATTCCATTTTATTGTGTATTTTTATGACTGTAATTTTTAAAATGTTATATGCTGGTGTGGTTTCTTTGTGTTCAATGGTTTTATTTATTTATTTATTTATTTACCTTTATTTATATAGCGCTGTAAATTTACACAGTGCTGTACATACAAACTTATAATTAGACGGTTCCCTGCCCTCAGGCTTACAATCTAAAAGAGACAACACAAAAGGAGAAGGGAAAGGTGGTAGGAAGGGGATGAGGTCCAGTGGTTCTTCTCTCCCTCTGGGGCTTGGACCAAGGCAGATGGACCGGAGGGAGGGCTTGGCTTCTTAATACATAGTATACATGGTATATACATTCATACCAATAAAATAATAAATAAATAACAGCAACAAATTAAGAAAGTGATTCATGCTCAAAGAAAGAAAAAAGAGGGAATGAGCTAGTAAAATAAGCTGTTCAAATCCACTAATATACAGTTCTTACTGCTGCATCAAGGAGCAAGAGAGACAATGTGACTTCTGCCATGTTTCTGCTCTTCCTTTGGCTTCAGTAGGATAGCTAGCATTATGCTTGGATACAGTTTGATAGTACTTGGTGCTCCAAAAATGTTCATGCAGATGCATGATAAGAAGACCGGTCAATAAGACTGTCTTCCTGGCTTCCATCTTCCAACCTATCTGAATGCCAGAAGGCAGCTGCAGTAGTTTGTTGGAGCAAAAATAACAGAAAGTCTTATGTCACCTTAAGAGGTGAGAATTTTAATTTAGCATTAAGCTCTTGTGGCCTTCTGCCTCTCTCTTCATATCTGAAGGCATTATATTCAAAAAGATGATTCATTCTCAAGGAATATCATTATTACTCACCTCCACTGCATAAATTAGCGGACAACCGAGGCTACCAAAGGATTTAAGACTATGGTTTTCATTATGTGTCCCCCCCCCTTCCTGAAAAGTAGTTATTTTGAAAATGCAGGTGAAATTTCTATTTGCTTTGAAACTGCACAGAGTTAAAAATATATCTGACTAAATAAAATGTTGAACACCAAACTGTGAAACATCCTTACTCATGCCGATCACATGAGAACGCCCACTGGGATAACTCATTCCATGTTACTCCTCAGCCAGGCAAAGCCTAGTTGAAAGAAATATGCTAAGTTCTGAATTTAGATTTTAAGACATGATCAATCATACAGTTGTCCCCTTGCTTCCTACATTCATACCAGTTTCAGCAGGGTTGTAGCAGTGGTGGTGTTAGGGGAGCAGCACTTGGTGGTTTCCACTAAACAAGCAACTATTGCCATTATGTGCACACACATCCCAAAGTCACAAGTAGAAAGCTTTATCTGAAGTTTATTGGCTGTGTAATACAGCAAAATACACATGTAAAAAGGAATATGTCTATCAGTCCCTTATAATGATCTTCCCCAACCTGGTTGCCAGTGATGTAGCCTGCTATTCCCATAACCCATCTGCTAGCATTATTATCAAACTCATTCTGAAACCATCTCCAATAAACGTGACTCAAAAATACTTGCTTTGCCCATGGTACTGGTGATGAGATTAGCCCCAGTCACCTAATTAGAGCCAAACAAATTGGGGAGGGGGGTGTCTGAGAAGATTTCTCATACAGCATTTGAATAGTGCACTAGAATAAAAGTGGGGCATAGAAAGTTGCCCCAAGAAGCTCCAGACAAAGCTGTTATAATTTTCTTATGCGCCTTTAATACTAAGACACCAAGAATAAGCAATCACTGACTATCTGCTATCTGGCTAAAAGCCTCAGGACATTCTCACAAGCACCACACCAGAGGTCTTAAAAGTCACATCTGAAGATTTCTCTTGTCAGTGCCTTGGAAAACAAATCTATACAACACAATATGTACAGCTTGACTATGTTCCTACACAGGCTGTTCAAAGCAAAACTGACTGACAGAATAACTAATGAGGAGGTCATAGAGTGGGCACAGCTATTGACAGCGAATACACGAAGCACAGGAGATAAGATGGACATATTTGGGACATCTTTTATAAATGCCCAATAATAGCCTGCCTAAACTATGACTTTTTTATGGAAAAAAAGCAGTTTTACTTTTCAAGAGTAAGAGCAGCTCCTTCAAAAAATAAAATTCCTAGCTGCCTGAGGTGCTTTTGCTCTCTCCTAAACTACTTCTTTGGACTGCGACCCAGAGAAGGATAGCAAAATCACTTAAGATGTACAGTCTGTGTGCAATATAAAAGGAATCAAATTAATAATACATTTGACTGTAAAAAGACCATGAAATACAAACTGCTGCTGGCATGATGTTTTGGGATATCCAGCTCATTCCTCATGCACCAGTTATATTTCCTTTACCATTTTCTCCCCACTGCATTATTATTTTTTCATTCATTTCCTGTAGGGAATCCAAACAGAACTGGGCTATATGAATAAAGTCAAATGTGTGACAGACTCTGATGCAATTACAATCTTGCTCACCCCCAATCTTGGTTGCTTAGACTATGGGTTAATCCCGCTATATCAGACAGATGTGCTTTTAGTCACAGAAGCAGACATTCTGGGTCCCTGCAGCACAGACAGCCCAAAACGACCTTCAGAGAAAAGAGGGCATTAACATCCCCTTTAGGAAAACCAAACACTTCAGCATCTACGGTGCACAGCTTTGCTGATCCGGACCCAGACACCTTCTATGCCACCCTCACTTCCCAGAGATCAAGTATGGGACATTATGGGGATGGTGTGCATTTTGGCTTGCAGATAGTTCTGTAAGCAGCCATGTACCTTCCACCTGCTACTGAACGGTCGCTTACAATACCAGAGCTCATCCATCAAAGTTTAATGGTGGCTGACAGGCAAATGAAGTCTTACCCCCCCCCCCCCCAGAGCACACAGTAATTCTTTGCATTTTGCTGCTACAAAATGTGGCAGTGCTCCCCAACTTGAATGACAAGGGGAGTGAATTAATTCATGGAAGAGAAGCCTGTCAATGGCTACTAGTTATGGTGAGGCTATATTACTTCCAGTATTGAGGCAGACATGTTTCTGAATACCAGTTGCTAGAGAACTGTGGAAGAGAGTTACTGCTCCTCTCCTGTTTGTGGGCTTCCCAGGGGCATCTCTTGGGACTAAAGGCACTTGTGTTTGAAACAGGGAGGATGATGATAGAACAGGTAGGTCTTTGGTCAGACACATTTTGCATTATGCTTGTAACCTACTGCTGTTCTATTTGCAACCTAATATTCCTGCATCTATGTAGTTATATTCAACCCTGTCCTTCTGCTAGCAGTCCAAATACTGCTGGTGGAGCAGATTTCCCTTCCATCTTAGTCCTGTATTCCCCTACAAGGTGCTCCTGAGTCTTGAGGGATTCTTCAAAGTGAATTTGGGAAACACAGTTGGGGAATGCTGGAGGGAAGAGAGCAAAGGGAGGTCTGCCCATACAGTATTTGATGAAGCCCACAGTTGTCTTCTGCATTACTGTACAAAGAGGGGGGATTGGTTGGTTTGTCAGAGAGTTATTACTTTTTTAAACAGGAAAGGTTTGAAAAGCGAAAGAACAACTGTCATAAGGAAAGAAATAGTACATCTCCCTGAGATATTTCATTTGTTGAAGAATGCATAAATACTATTTAGTCAGGGGAAGTGAAGAAGATCAACAACAGCTTCTATAGATCAAACAGTAGAGGATCTTTAGAAGGTCAAGCATTTATCTGGTTTATAGGATTCATTACATTTTTTAAAGTAAGAATGCCTACTTAATTTTTCAGTTTAGCTTTAATGATTTGCAATGGCCTATATTAAAAGTTTGCTTTGAAGTGTACAAATTAACATACAAATTTATGTAACTTGGCACTTGAGAATTCTAGCATTTTAATAAATGAAGCAGGCAAATTCAGATAGACTGTTGGACAATATCCACTTACATCTTACAATCTACTTCTCATATTTTCACAACAGCATCCATTTCATCTTTTACATTCCTTTTACCAATATTCCCATTTACACTGTATGCAAAATATGAAAGTCCACAGATGTGGGGGGACTGTGTGCACAAGCCTGGCATAGAATAGCTGCATCCCATAAATGAGATGTGTTGCAGATTTCCATCATGATAAATTATGACAGGTTATGGTAGAAAAGTATCACATGGACTGTGATGTTAACTAATGACAGCAATTGTATGATACAGTTTTCTCAAGATTAGATATGGAGCCCACATATGTCAATAGAAAGCTTACACTAATTTTAGCGACCAAAGGAGCAACTCGCTGTATTTCAGGAGAAACTATAGCAGAGTTTTAAAAGTGTCTGATTTACGATGGAGAAAGTGACTCAGTTCTGCAGTGTTTTTAGGCTACTGAGGAATGGCCTACAAAATCTAAGAAATCAGTCTCAAAACCACATTTGTAAGGGGTCATTTACTGTACCTTGTACAGGCTCACTCCTGTGTGGCCAGAATTTATGGCTTCTGTCTTGCGATTAAGTCTATACTGTCTCCATAAAGAAATGGGATATACACACACTGTATATATACTTTCACTAAGCCCAAGTGATTGTAGGGTAGCTGGTGTCTGTCTCTTGGGAATCACAGCACAATCTTTTCAGAGAGTAATAGGATTTATTCTTCATCCCCTGAGAGTGAGTCATTTGGGAGTAATTGGATTTATACTGTAACCCTTAAGGAATATCCCCAAAGTCTCTTTAAGGGGTACTGTATAATAGAATTTAATCTGTGCCTTCTAACTTCAAGGAATGAATTCACAATTATAGGCCATTTAAATTGATCTACAATCTACAGGTCAGTAGTATAATACACATAGGTGCTACATAATTGGTTAAAAGCTGGACCAGACATTATCCACCTTGTCTTGTTAACAGAAATTTAGTTTGTTCTGAAGAGAAGGCACTAGTGCCCCTAAATCATTCTTTGGTCAATCCAGTTTTTCTTACAGCTTGTTAACTGTCTTCAATGGAGTTTGAATCAAACATTTAAAGAATTAAAGCATATTTATTGGGAGTGTTTACTAGGGCTGTAGCAATGCACCATTGATTTTTTTCTAAATGGATGAAAGCCTCCAGCAGCTTGCCTGCAGTACTTTTTCAGAAGAACTAATGCAACTTATTACCTACTTTCAGAATTAAGATCAGAAATAGAATTCTGGAAGGGCAATAAAATCAATTTGGAGCTCTTTTTTTTAAACCAGTGACATCAAGCTAGTCTCTATTCACTTACAGTAATTCTAACTGTTGTTTTGGAGGGCTTTCTGTACAGTGAAAGAGTGGTGGCTCTTTAGGCATTGAAGACAGTATCCATGACTTCTAGATAGACTGTGATTTGTAATTACAAAAGTTCTGAATACAGAGATGCAAACCAAAAGTTATTCCAATAGAAATTTGATTGCATTTACACCATTCAGAAATGAGATCACTCAGAAAGAACCAATGCTGTAATTTCTGTCTTGGAGGAAGATGTTCTGAACAGCTTGTTTGGGGGAGGCACTTGCACTACAGAAACAAAACCTCTCCTTTCCACATGGGGGCAGCGTTTCTTTTTGGCTCTTTTTTGTGTTCTTCTGATACACTCCATGTTTTATTTTTTATTTTTTTGCACCATGCTGCTTATTCAAAACAGATACAGAGAGAGAATAGGAGAACAGATCTTTCTAGGTTTGACTCTTCATGTCAGAAACTAGGAACAGGAAAGATGAGCCTGTCTGAATTTCTAAGTAGTAACCACAGGCAGCACTCAAGGTAGGAAAACTAGAGACTACATCAAAATGGAGTTGCTCTTTGCAGCATAAAACAGGCTCCTTAAAAACTCTGCCGCTTGTTGTTGTGTGCCTTCAAGCTGCTTAGGCTTATGGTGACACTAAGGTGACCCTATCACAGGGTTTTCTGGGGCTGAAAGTGTGTGACCTGCCCAAGGTCACCAACTGGGTTTCCATGGCCAAGTGGGGAACTGATTCCTGATCAACAAAGTCATAGTCCAGTGCTCAAGCCACTACACGACACTAAATGCAGAACTTCTTGTGTGGCTTTATGGCATTTTCTTGGTCAGATTTGCTCAGAGGAGGCTTGCCATGGGCTTCTCCTGAGGCTGAGAGTCTGTGACTTGCCCAAGATTACCCAGTGGGTTTCAGGGCTAAGCAATGAATAGAACCCTGGTCTCCAGAGTCCAACACTCAAAGCACTATGCCACACTGGCTCTCTGCAGTCCCTTCCAAAAATATGAGTTATGAAATATGGGCGGAAAAATGAAATGCACAGATAGATGGGGAACACCTGGCTGAATGAAACTATGTGCAAAAGAGATCTAGGAGTCCAAATAGACCATAAGTTGAACATGAGTGAACAGTGCGATGCGGTAACTAAAAAGGCCAATGCAATTTTAGGCTGCATCAATAGAACTACAGAGCTGGTCTAGACTGGCAAAAAGGGGTGTGTTCATGCCTGCATGAAAGTGTAGCCTTTAGATGACCCACACTGAAAGTCTGGCATGAACGCACTTTTGCATTTTAGTGGGGGGGAAAGCAGCTTTAAAAAGGAGCTGCTTTTCCCAGCTTCTTTTTAAAAAGGGTGTAACTGCGCAGCTGTATCTTAATGCACCTATTCTGCTTTGGTCAGGCCCCACCTGGAGTATTGTGTGCAGTTCTGGGCACCACAATTCAAAAAGAATGTGGAGTAACAGGAACGTGTCCAACGGAAGGCAACTAAAATGTTGAAGGGTCTGGAAACCATGCCCTATGAGCAACGCCTTAGGGAGCTGGGAATGTTTAGCCTGGAGAAGAGAAGGTTAAGAGGTGATATGATCGCCCTGTTTAAATATTTGAAGGGATGTCATATTGAGGAGGGAGCAAGCTTACTTTCTGCTGCTCCAGAGACTAGAACGCAGAACAGTGGGTGCAAACTGCTGCAAAAGAGGTTCCACCTCAACATTAGGAGGAACAGTAAGGGCTGTTCGACAGTGTAACACACTCCCTCAGAGGGTGGTGGAGTCGCCTTCCTTGGAGGTTTTTAAGCAGAGGCTGGATGGCCATCTGTTGGGTATGCTTTGATTGGGAGTTCCTGCATGGCAGCAAAGGGATGGACTGGATGGCCCTTGTGGTCTCTTCCAACTCTAGGATTCTATGATTCTATGATTCAATGAGTTTTTCTCCTGCTGAATTAAATTAATGTGACCATTTCCATTGATATCTAATATGCCAAATGCTCACAGGGAGTCTCAAACTGTACAAGGGCTATCTATAAAACCCATTAGTCTGGTACTGCAAGAATCAGGAGGGATTGATCCAAAAACACATGGATAGCTGAAATGCTGTGTGTTGGCATATTGTGCAACAGTGTGTTGTGGAAATAGTCCTATATAAAAATGAGACTCAGAGTTTCAAAAACAAATAAAACATTCTAAAAATTCCAAAGGACATCAAAAAGAGCAAGTATGGTAAGTATTATCCTTTAAAAAAAAATCTTTAGTTGATTACTCACAAGACTCTCGAAATTTCTATATTGGCAGTAAACCACTACAAATTCAGCATATCCTAATCTAGCCAATTTAATCTATTTTCCATCAGTTTAATACAAATTAAAGACTAGTTTTTGAAATTTTCATCTCAGAACAGTTGTTAAAATATTGATTACCCAATCTAGTTTTATTTCATCTTAGAGACCAGAGAATTTTACCCTATAAACAGTTAGGCACTCAGCAGGTAACCTATTAGCAAACCTAAAAGCTCCTAACTCCATGCAAAGTTTTCATGTTTAATTCTCCTAGTTAGAGCCATCTGAGATTTCCTGCTCCCAATGAAAGCTGAGGTGCTTAAATCTTTCTTACCCTTGCTGATTTTCCCCCCTCTTTCTTTTGCTGCTTGGATTTTGTTTTTAATAACCTGTAATATGAGAAGACTGGCCCTTGGGAAAGAAGGGATTACTGTCAAATATCTTTTCCTATTTGCTGGCCTTTTAGAAGCTTTATTCATGTTAAAACCTGGAAAAGCTGGAGGATTAGCTGGGAACTGAAGGAGGGATGTGAATCACTGGTTTGGGATTTTCAAGGACTATCGCTTTGTAAGAAACCTTTTGTGAAGCAGGGTAGGCCCCAAATATCAACCAACTTCAAATGAATATAATCTGGTGGAGAATGTCTATTGAATTCTAATTAGGTTTTTTAAATTAACTAGTTGGGCTCTCCACCCCCAGCCCCAAGTAGGCAATCTCAGCCAGTCTCTGTGCAAATGTTGTACAATATTTTTGTTCTGTTACTCTGTAGAGCTGGGCATCCAGCCAACAAGAGGAAGCCCAGTGTCTAAGATTTCCTGATTCTCAAGCTGTAATAGACAGGGAAACTTCAGACAAGGCAAAGGGAACATGTGATGGGGTCACAGCATCCCCTCAGTGCAGGCTTCAATTAATACCAGCTTCCCAGCAGCCTTCTGGACAGCAGAGCTGAGCTCTTCACCCTTGCTTCTATAATGGACTGATGTCAAACAACTTTCTGATATTTATGCAGTGCTCTTGCATTCACGCTGGTGTGAATATATCTCTGTTCAGGGGTTCCTCAGGCATATATTTTGGAAGTGAGTAGGAAGGATGCAACCCACTCTTATCAACCCACGTATACCAAAAGTGCCCTTTTTACAGATTTTACAACAAATGAAACGTCTGAGTCCCATTTTATATGGCTTACATTTTTCCTTCAAAAGAAGTAACATTTCAGTCAACCCTTCAGGCATATGTGAGAGAATAAATAATGCCCTATTTTTCCTCTGTATTCTCATGGTGTTCATATGCTATCATCGGTGTATCTGTCACATTATTCAGTGACTCAGCTAGGTTACTTCTAGCAATGTCTTTCACACTTTATGAAATTGTGCTTCCTCTTCTTTTAAAAATTACTACATGCCCGATTATTAAATCTCACTGTTTTAGTTTATTTAAATTGGTTTTGTTTTAAATTGTTTTAACCTATTGTTATTGATTTTACTTGTAAGCTGCCCTGAGATTTTCTGACAGACAGAAATATTTTAATAAAAATAAATAAATAAATAAATAAATACCTCTTATTCATTAGCCTGAACTCTGAAGAGCTTTTTGCTCTCAGGAAAAGAAAGTTGATAGGAATTAGTCTCTCTGGAAAGCGTAGGAGGGAATGTCTATCCAGAAATGTGGCTGTGGTCAGCCTATAGTTGAATTTGTTTTGTGAGGGAAATGTCCATCTGTCTATGCATTTAGCTTTGTCTGGATCCTTGCCAATTTCCTCATTCCACAGCAGTTCCAGTCCAAAAACAAAGGGGGAGGGTACAAAGGGAAGGGGGATCAATTTATGGCCAAATGTAGTATCCCTTCACTACTTCTTTTCCTTGCTTTTTTAATAAGCACTTTCTTTGCAGATTGGGCAACTAAATTAACAGTCTAATATTACTACTCAGAAGTGAACCCCATTCAATTCATTGGGATTTGTTCTCAAGTACACTGTAAAGGATTACTTATGCCCAGCCAGCATAAGGTTAAAAACAGTTGGGTGACATATTACTCTTTCTTGAACAAAAGTCATTAGTAGCCTTGTATATAATGCCTTTGTGTGTGCATCCAAAGCACTTCACATATATTATCTATTGAATTCTTGCAACATCCTTGCAAATTTGGCCAGTATTCTCATTACCTCCATGTTTCAGGTAGCAATCCAAACTGAAGGGAGCTAAGATTAATATTTTGCATGTTTATCCCAAAGGAAATGCTAATGCATTCAATATTGCCGGCAGTATGCAATGGACTGCAGTCTGAGTGACTTTATTATAGCACAGCTACCGCTTCATAAATACTTACCTGGAAGTACAGTGGTCCCTTACCTTACAAGGGCGGTCCATTCAAGACTCCGACATGTAAGGCAAATTCCGCCTATGCTCAAGCCCCATTGAGAATAATAGGGTTTGTGCTCGCAGCACGCCCTTGAGGAAATGGCATGGGGCTTTCAGCATAAGCTGAAAGCTGCGTAAAAGGCACCTGCATATGACGTGGGTGCGCTGTAATTCCAATGGAATTCAGTGGGGCTTATTCATAGCAACGCATCTGAAAAGTTGGTATATGCAAATTACTAGTTACATATTGTGCCTTCTGGTTATTTAACATAAGCACAATATAACTTCAACACTTATGCATAATTTTTAATTACCTACTTATTTCATCTGGACAATTTGAATAGGACCGGACCACTTTCTCATTATTTGTCAACACCTAAAAAGGAATAGCCCAAAGAATTTTGCAGCAAAGGGGACATATGTCCTCTAAGCAAGCAGGTGCAGGTGCTTTCCACACAAACTTCTTTCCTGTGAGAACAACAGCAGAGAGGAGGACCAAGGCAGTTTGAGGGCTTAGGTTGTGCATGCTATCCACCATGAGTGGTGGCAATAGGACTTTGTTCCTTGCTCCACATCATGCAAATATCTTGGAATAATTCTAATACAATGCACAGAAGTGGTTCCAGTAAGCAGATTTTTTAAAAAAATGAGGATTACAAACAGCCTAAGTCAACAAAAAATATTTCCTTTGACCCTTTGTCTCATAAATGTATGAATAAAATAAAGCAGAAAGGGTAATGAAAATGTATGCATCAAAAACAATGTTTTGGTGCACTACTGCATGGCTGGATACTCTTGTGCAAATGTTAGATGCTGCTTTGGAAACTGATCTTCACTATTGTCTTTAGAGAGTTGTAGTCTGTATGGTCTCTGGGATTAAACATTTCATACATGTGAGCTTTAGTCCTTATCACAGGTTATAATCTGTAAAGGTTCATACTATTAAAATCATTGCTGTTTTAAGTGGCACAAGACTGCTTGCGCTTTTCATTTGGTCTGTTTCTCTAGTGAACACAGAATGGTAAACACAAACTCATTCAAAGCCTTCTTCAACAACCTACTTGAGGACTATGCAAGTTTGACTAGATCTAGAAATTTCATAAGCAAAGTACTGCTTATGGTGCATTCCTATTGACAAAAGAGGGGAGGAAATTCTCACCAGTTTCCCTTTCCCTTATAGACACCTTCAGATGTGCCCTGGGAGTTGGAATGCTCACTAAAATAGCCCAGGAGGTGGTGCAGGAAGCTTTTTTATGGAAAAGGGAAACTGGTGATTATGGCCTTCTCCTTCTATTTGAGAGAACTTTTGCAGGATCAAAAGCCCTTTTTCAAACAAAAGGAACTATTCTGTTAATGGAGGAGTTTCTCTGAATCCAGACTATTAGGGGGACGAATTCCGTTTGAGTGACAAATGGATATGCCCTAGCCTATTAATTGTTTAATAACACACATAGCAAAAATATCAAAGCAGGCATAGCAATTCCTCTTCCTAACAGTTTGGAAAAGATTGTACCTGTCTGGCATTTTTGTTCTTAAGAGTCCCAGCCTTCAGGTTTTTAGTAGTAATGAATTATCAGATATCAAATTAAAAGATATGGACTGATTACACACAAAGGTAGCAGCATATCCACAACAAAGAGCAGACTTTAGAGTGAAGCAATAGGAGTATGCACACCGCTGTCTACATTCTTCCAGGCACTGTTGTCACTGCAATCTGCAATCTCAGTGACTTGGATCCAAACTCTACCACTGCCCACACCTGAAGCCCCCATGTCGGGTTCTTCAGCCCCCTGCCCAAGGGACATGAGCAACATGCTACATGTTTATTAACAGAAGTCTCTTCAGCTCAAGTAATAAGCTCTTTCAATCCAAGCTGCCACTACTCATGAGCTGTCCAGTACACTTGCTAAATAGCTAAGGACCTAATTTTAACCCAGCAAAATTCCAGATCCACTTAATATCCTGCAGCCCCATCTCTCTCCATGGGGACTGCATTGTCTTGAGCAACCAACCAACAGATTCATCCTGTGCATTTTCACTACCTAACAATCAGGCAGTTGATTGTCACAGGTCAACACAGGCTTTAGGCAATCCCACTTGCTACTTCTTTCCTAGAACACAGGGACTGGCATCCAACATCCCAGGTTAATCTTCCTAGTGGTCTCCCCCCCCCCCCCACACACACTTTCTTTGTCCAGGGTGCGCCAATAAAATTCAGCACAACTGCTCATTGTTTTTCACCAGAAGAAAAACACCGTAGCCAGCTAGACTTGTTATATAGCTGTATTCAGGTAGAGTCTGTGGTCTTCTTTTTTGCCAGGCCACTCTTCAGCCAGAGCAGTTGGATTACTCATAGTAAATTAACAACATTATTAAAATAAAGTAGATGAGTGACTATGTATATTGCATAATGAAGGAGAAAAGATTTTTGGTAAAACAAAATAAAAAGAAACTCTTCAAGATTCTTGTTCAGTCAGTAACAATTTGGTTAGATAGATCGAGCCTTTTGTTTACAGAAAGGATTACATTGGAAGGGATATACCCCAAACAGGGATGATTTTAGCAGGAGGAAATGGAGGAAGATTTGGTCAGTGGTTGTTTCTCTTTTGTTTTTACTATACTGTATATGCATGGGTAACAGCTATATTTAGAATAACTATTAAACCAAATTACATGACTTGTGAATGATGGATATTAGATGATGATTTGGAGATTCTGTTTTTCTTCATCCTATCTATAAATATTAAATATTAAAATCTTCAATTGGAAAATTATTTCTGAATTTCTGAACTGCAATTATTATAATTATAATTATTGACAACTAGTAGAATTCAAATCACAGGTTTTAGGAACCTTACAATTTCAGTTCAAACTATCTGAACTGTTTCAACATGCCCATAGAAAATCAAAAACATCTTATGAAACTGGCAGATATCCTTCTTAGTTGTTCAAGTATTAGATATTTGGAGGTACTATTAACTAAAGATAGCTCCCAGATATTGTATCATTAATTATAAACTATTTTTAAACATATTAAGAAAAATTGAGTGACTGTACAAAGTTGAAATTAAGTATGATGGGAAGATTAGCTATTGTTAAAGCACATATTCTCCCTAAATTCTAATTTCTATTTCAGACAATTTCCATAGGATTCGATTTCCAAAAAACCCAAGGCATCCACAAGGTTTGGAGAACTGTAGCTATCACAACAAATCTGTTACATTTGTTAACAAAATTAAATATAAACAAACTACCTTTGCAGGGTTGAATGTTCCTCATTTGATTATATATTATATGGCATTCCAGTTAAAACAAATTTGTAAATTTATTAGGAGAGGCAGCAAAGATATAGCATGGATTGAAATGAAGAATGAAGCTTCTAATTTATATAGAAATTTACTAATATTCCTTTCCCTTTCTAAAGGTAAACTAAATAGTATTGTCAACATCTTTCCTTTGGAAATGATGAGCATATGGAAGAATTCTTCCAAATGTTTAGCCTTGGCTATGTCACTTCTTTGTGCCTTTTAATGACACCCCAGTTTTAGAGATGAATCTAAACAATATGAAAGAAGGAAAGAGAGGTGATTATATATATATTAAAGACCAATTTTGAAACCTCTGTATTTGGAACATAGTCTGACAAAGCTATTTGATATTGAAGTTCCAACTCTATGATTCTTGATAAGTGCTTGGTTTCAAAAAGCACAAATTTGATCTTTTAAAGATTATACATGTAGACACTTAGGGCCTCTCAAAAATTGACTAGGTTTGAGTCTGTATTTTTATCTCCCTCTTCAACAATTAGAGGGCGGTTATCTAATTTATATAGACATAATCAAAGAAATATATGGAAGAGTGGTTCAAGAATATTGTAGAAGCTAGAAAGGATTATTTCTGTTTCAGAAACACATTGGGCCAAACGATAAACCTCGGCCTGAACCAAATGGGTGGCTTGCAGTGGCCTGTGGCTGCTCCAACCAGCAGAGTGCCCAGAGCGGCATAGAACTGCAGCAAATAGATGCTGCAGTCCCAAGATCAGCCGCCACCATGTTTTGCAGTGGACGATGGGCAAGGGGCACTTTTTTTGTGTGCATTTCTTTTGTGGCCAGGTTTGGGCAGCCTTAGGTGTCTGGGATGCAGCTTCAGCCCAATCCAGGGGCATGCGTCATCTGAACACAACGACCCCGGATTGGCCCGAAGGCAGCACTTTTGGCCCATCTGTTTGGGGCCTTTGCTACCTTATAAATCACCATGAGCCTCATTCAGGGAAGGTATGCTGAAAAGAGAGTCAGAGTGGTGTAGTGGTTTGAGTGTTGGGCTATGACTCTGGATAACAGGGTTCAAATCCCTGTTTGTTTATAAAAACCTACAGGGTGACCTTGGGCAAGTCACACTCTCTCAGCCTCAGAGGATGGTAATGGGAAACTCCCTCTGAAGAAACTTGCCAAGAAAAGTTATATGATAGGGTTGCCTTAGGGCAAAAAATGACTTGGAGGCACACAACAACAACATATTGTAGATTGTTTACAGATGGTATTTAACACCAGTTAAACACCACAAAATAAACAGTTACATTTCACCCTACTGCTCGTGAGTCAGTGGTGTAATTTGGACAAAAGATCACATGTAGTTGTGTTGCCCCAAAGTGGTAGCTACTGAAATATAATAGTTGATTTTTGAAGAGAGCTACATCCCAGAGGACCTTTTATTATCCTTAACTATTTTTGAAAGGAGAAAGGCAAATGTTCCATATAAAGAACTTATTGCTATATATATGGGTTCTGCACCATTAGAAATCACAAGAATATGGAATACATTGAAAAATCTTTCATTTTGACACTGATTTGACAGAGAGCTGCTCTTGCAGAAAAAAAAAATGACAGCTTGAATGGCTAGAGGGGATCTCAAAAAAGACACATTTGCCACAATTAGGTCTCAAGTTATTTCATCAATAACTGTGCAAGAATCATTCTTTGGTCTACCATTACAACAATGAACATTTTGGTTCTCATCGCTTTAAGAAGAATATGTTATTAAAGGGATACCATATAATAATTAAGCCACCTAAATACTCTGAAGGCACCAGATCCTGTTTGATTTTGGAAGCCAAGCAGAGTCAGCCCTGGTTATTACTTTGATGAGAGGCTGCCAAAGAATAGCAGGGGCTGTAAATTGTATTTCAGAGGAAGGAACTGGCAAAACCACCCTGAATATTCCTTGCCTAAGAAAACCCTAGGAAATTAATGGGGTTGCCATAAGTTGAAGATGACTTGAAGGCATGCACACACACAATCATTTTTGGACAGAACTAAATTTAAGAACAATATTTGTATTGCTTGGTTGACAGTGGGTTTTTTTGTTTTTGTCATTCCTTTTCTTTCCTTTTATGTTTTGGTTGTATTGATTTGTTGTTTATTGTCATAAATAACGTTTTTAAATAATTACGTTCAAGCTACATCTTGTAAATACTGCTGTGGGTTCACTGTTTCTAATGGGCAATCCATGCACATTTCTATTCTTGGGAGCAAAACAACATATATAATTAGGGGATTTTTTTTTTGTCTTAGACAATTTGATTTTATGGTTCAGCCTAGGTTCCATATGAGTCCTGAATCTTTAACATGCTGAAATTCCAGGGGGACACTATATACTGGTTGCTGCTTCCTTTGTTTTTTACTTTCCACTACATTAAAACAAAATCCTAGCCATGGAAACCCACTGGGTAACACTCTCTGACTCAGAGGGAGACACAGGCAACCTCCCCTTGAACAAATCTTGCCAAGAAAACCTCGTGATAGGTTTGTCTTATGGTCGCCATAAGTTGGAAATGACTTGAAAGGACACAACAACAAATGTTTTCTACACATATGGATTTAGATGGAGCAGAACACACTGCATTTGGGAACTTATGCTCTGTATACCCTCTACTCACCGGACTACAAATCCCATCAAGCACAGGAAAAAGGAGATGGTTCCTATTCCAGTCCCCATTTTGCATTACCATTTTCTCTAAAGCTTATGCAGACAGGGGAAAATGGTGGATGGGGCGGGGAGAAGGAGGAAGGGGCATTTATATATGCACAGATCAGGACTAAATGACCTGGTACTCTCTGGTTGAATTTATTTATTCATTCAGTTTATTTCATTTCTATGTTGCCTATCTCCCAGAAGGGGACCTACAGCAGCTCACAAACAAAATCATTTGAAAACTACAATTAAAAAAACCAATTAAAACTATTAGCTAAAAGCAGCATAAATTTGCAAAAAACATGCAAAAGTTAAAAACATAACTAAGGCGCATACTGCATATCCAGGCATTCCTGACACAATTACTGTATATATTAAAAGCCTGCTTGAATAAAAATATCTTTGCCCGCTGGTGGAAGGAAAGCAGAGAAGGAGCCAGCCTAACCTTCCATGGGAAGGAGTTGCAGAGGGTGGGGAGCAGCCACTGAGAAGGCTTTCTCGTGTGTCCTAACCAGACAAGCCTCTGATGGCAACAGGACTGAAAGAAAGCCTTTTTGGTAACCCTTAGGACCCTTACAGGTTCTTATGGGGAGATAGGGTCTTTCAGATAATAATAATAATAATAATAATAATAATAATGATAATAATAATAATAATAGTTTATTTATAGCCTGCTCCTCTAATAAATACTCGGAGCGGGGTACAGCAGAATAAAAAGATACAGAGTAAAAACAACAATCACATCCCACCCACAGATAGGCTGGACCTAAGCCGTGTAGGGCTAGATAGGTCATGATTAGCACTGTGATCTGTGTCCACAAGGGAATTATATGCTCCATATAACTGGTCCCACTCAGCAATCTGTCTGCTTCAGTTTACTTGCTGAGGTTTCTGAACAGCCCCACATAAGAATGGATTACAGTAGGCCACATGAGATGTAATCAAACCATGTGATCCGATGTCTCAAGTACAGGATAAGCAGGTGCCAAGATTACATCCACTGGACCTGTCTCAAAGTGTCTTGTAAATTCTTCACAGCAAGCTGTTGAGTGGTCTTCATTTTCTTCTTGTGGGCCAGAGTGTAAAAGGCCCCTGACTACTCAAGACAGCCTCGCTGTGCAGTGCAGTGGTGGCAGAGAAGTATAATTTTTTCACCGCCACCATAGCCACAGCATAGGCCTTCCAATAAGCTCTAGCCCATGTTTGGTCCAATTCACTTCTAGTGTTCTACCGCCGTCGCTCTAATCTCCATCCCACTTGTTTCATCACTGCCAGCTGCCTAGTGAACCAGGGGGCTCATTTGGCTCTATTCAGCACCTTACCCCTGCAGAGGTTCTGAGTCCTTGTGAATCTAAATCCTATCAGGTAGTCATCAGTTTGTGACAACTATAGAAAGTTCCTAGACACCCAGATCAGTCATTATACCTAGAAAAGAAAACCAGGTCCAGAGTGTGTCCTGCAACATGGGTAGCATCACATATTACTTGGGACAGCTTCATGGTTATCATGATATTCAGGTAGTCAGGAGCAGCTCCTGACAGAGAAGTCTCTGCATGGTTGTTGGAGTCCCCCAGTACAACAAGCTTAGGGGACTGCAACATCACAGCAGAGACCAACTGAGCCAGCTCAGAAAGGGAGACTGTTGCGCAGCAGGATGGGCGGTATACCAACAGAATCCCTGTTCTGTCCCGGCCACCCACCTTTAAGTAGACACACACATACCCAGCAAATGGTGGTACAGAGCACCTGATAAGGGTAAGGAAATCCCGATAAACCATTGCAATCCCCACATCCCCACCCCCTCCAAGCCTCACCTGCTGCTGTAGAGAGAACCCAGGTCAACAAATCTGTGAGAGATTACCCCCCCCCCCCCACACACACACAGTTTCACCCAGGCAGGTATCTGTGATACAAGCCTGAATCAAGTCCTGGATCAGAGATGTGTTTCCATTCACCAACCTGACACTGATCAGTAGCACTTTCAGCCCAGGGGACCTGTTGCCCAGACTATTTGACAGCTTAAGACTAACCAATGCCGTGTAGATCTCCCTTCTACCAGGATAATAGAACTGACTCCCCATGCCGTATCACCCTCTGCCCATTACTGTTATAATGACTGCTACCTAGAAAGCCTCCCTGTCCATGCCCTGCTTGCTGCACATTTTGCTATTGCTAGCAGGCAAGTAATTAGATGACAGATGAATGGTGTATGGGTGTGTAGGTGCATGTGTGTACATATGTGGGACAGGAGGAATATAGGACAGCAAAAATTAAAGCAAGAAAAGCTGCAGAACTGTGGATATGTGGGTTGTGTGTGCACAAGCCCATAGGATCTAATGATGACATTTATGTTTGGCCCCATCTCGGTTGTTGAGGGGGATATTTTTCTTTTGACCTCTTTCTGATGATTTCTTAACAACATAAGCATAAACAACCATGCCATAAATAATACACCACAACAGTAACCACAAAACCAGGAGAAATTGTATAATTGACGCATACAGATTATAAGACCTGAATATGATTTAGCAATTAAAAACAATGCATGAGAAACAGTCAGTATACCTAAGGAAGGAATTTTGAGTATCAGTCTTTGTCCTTGGAGTATTTTATTTATTATTTATTTAGAGTAATTATACCCAGCCCTTCAGCCCAAAAGGCTCTCAGGACAGCTTACAATTATTATTATTTTTACTTGCAGGCTTTGCATTTACAGAATTAACATAGCCCTTAAATTTGATAGAGAAATATCACTTTTTTTAGTCTGCAATGAGGCTTTATAAATTAGATAACAAATTTACATTTCATAAAAGGAAGACTAATTAAAGTTTCTCCTTCTGTATATTAACATTTATTTCTGTTCAAAATTTGGAAGATCTATTAGAAGTTTTTACATTCCACCTCAAAAATTTCATTTTATTTGGGAGTAACCTGACTAGATATTTCTAAATATTCTAAATCAGTGGTTCTCAAACTTTGGTCTTCAGCTCTCACAATGCTGTCCCTTTGGCTATGCTGCCTGAGGCTTCTGGGCGTAAAGTCCAAAATATCTGCCAGAGGAAAGTTTGAAAAGCACTTTTCTAAATATCTATGCCTTACCTCACTGGGGAAAATACAGGGCACAGGTGGGGAGTCGTGAACCTTCCAAAGTCAAATAATTAATTCCAAAGTCAAATAATTGTGTACATGTATAAAAACATGTATAAAAACATTAGACTCTAGTGTGGCTAACACTAGAGATTGGCAAGCATAAAACTTTTTATATCTAAAACTGGATTGAGGGGAGATCTGAGAAACTATGTATACAGTCTGCTCTCAGCATATGTGCCTTTGCCGTACAAGGATTCAAGCCTATGCGGACGGCAAGTGGTGAGGGACAAAATAGGAGTGTGCTGCCATTCAAATAAATGGGACTCCAGCACACACAAAATTTTCTGGGGGAGGGGGGTGTCCAAAATGGATCCCCCCCATGGCAAGGGGGACTTTATATGTGCCTTCAAGTTGCCTGTCAACTTATGGCAACCTTCTGAATTTCATAGGTTTTTTAAGGCAAGAAATACCCAGATATGGTTTTGTTAGTTCCTTTCTTCTGGAAATTACAGTTCAGTATACCTGTTCTATGTGAACTGATGGAAAGGGTTATTCATGATACAGTTGTCAAACATACTGTAGAGCAAGCCCTGCTGGGAAAAAAAATCAGCATAGCTTCTGCAAAGTAAGAGTCCTATCTCACTTGTAGACTTCTGTGTTTGCCAATAAACTCACGGACAGAGGTGATCCACTAGACATAGTCTACTTGGGAGTGCATCTGCATTGCAGAAATAAATATGGATTGAAAACTCACTAAAAAAGAGGAACAGAAAATTATCTAAAGAACAGGGGGAATAGAAATAAATGGCCAGTTCTCACAAGGGAGGGATGCCATCAGTAGGGGCCATCAAGATATTTGTATTGGAACTGGTGCTTTTGAATGTACTGAGAACAAAAAATGGACTGTGAAAAGATCCTTGAAAAGGATATCTAAAAACAGGCATTAAAATGGCAAATGAAAGTTAATGTAAACAAAGGTAAAATGATGAATATTGGAGCAAAAAATTCCCACCTAACACGTGCACTGATGGGATTTGAATTGACAGCAACTCACCAGCTGGGGATTTTCAGGTTGTGGTAGATAGAGCAGCGAAAATGTCAACTCCATATGCGCATGCTGTTAAAAAAAAGAAAAAAATCAAATTCTAATTTGGTCATAATTAGAAAAGGAATTGTACGTACAGTGGGCACTTGGTATATGATGGGTTTGGTTCCAGGACCCTCCCCCCCCGGCCCATGGATACCAAAATCCGTGGATATTCAAGTCCCATTAAATGCAATGGCATAATGAAATGGTGCCTCTTATATAAAACAACAGAATCAAGGTTTGGTTTTAGGATATATATATATATATTCTCAAGCTGTGGATGGTTGTGGATGTGGATGAAGAATTCATGGATACAGAGGGCTGACTGTAAAACTCAGTTTCATACTGCCCTTACAGGGAAAGCTTCTCCTATAATGCTTTCACTTCAGTGGAATGATCCACTGAAGTCAGAAGGTGGGGAATTCAGGGCAGATAAAAAGAAGTTCTTCAGACGATACATGAACTGTGGAATCCATTGCCATAAGACACAGTGATGGCTGCTAGGCTGTCCATCTTTAAAAAGGGGTTAGATACATTTTATTGAGGTTAAGAGCATCAGTGGCTACTAGTTAGGATGGCTATACATGACTTTTCATAACAGACGCAGTATGCTGGAGAAGGCAAGATAGTGGGTGCAGTCATACTTATGTCCTGCTATAAAGATTCTCATAGGCAACTTGCTGGCCCACTACGTGAGGAGAAATCTGGTGTAGATAAGCCTTTGGTCTCATCACGATGGCCATTCTTATGTTCTTGCTTTACTCTGAAATTTCTCAAGCTACAGCTGTATTTATCATGTCAAAATAACAGTAATCTTCATAATCTCTGACATCATTTTGCACTACATAGGTTTCTAGTCCTCCTGGAGTAAAATTTCCCAGGGAGCAAGCCAGCTGACTAGGAAATGCAATCTTCTCTATTTTAACGTCTAGCCAATATGCATAATGCATAATTGAAACTAGTTTGTCGCTCCTTCATGTTCATATTACTCATTTTCCCGATAATACTTTTAACAAGGAAGTTTTCATGAAGCTTTATCAAAATCAGTTCTGTGCTTTGTGTGATTAGTGGTGGCTCACTGCTCTGGGATAGATTTTCCCCCTTTTTTCTAAAAGGATTTGGCCAGCCACAGTGCAATTAATTAATTAGAACTTGACAGTTAATTAAATAACCCTGGGGATTCCCTCAATCAGAACCATCCTTCCAGACTCAAGCCCTTCTGTAGGCTAAGTGAAGTCCCCACTGAACCCCTCCTTCCCTGAAGCTGTCTTCACCATATCCCTCTGGAGACAACATGAGTGGCAGTGCACAGGAGCATCAGGGATACATGCAGAAATTTCCTAGTTTCTTTAATTAAATACAGTTTGTGGGGGTTTTTTAAATGCTCTTTTGGCTGCCAGAGAACTGAGATGTGCTGGCAACCAGACACCTTTCCTAATGACATTGGGGTTGGCTGAAGAATGCTTTGAATCCAGGACACCTATGGAGAGTTGAATTTTCTTTGTAGATGCATCTAACAAATGCCAGCAATGTCCTTGTAAAGGCAGACAATTCCCTCCGCCTCCTTTCTCATCTCCAGTTTACTGATGGTAAACAATCCAAGCAGCTCAATAGGACAATGTCATTCAAACTTGTCCTTCAAGATCCAGCCCCTGTCTCTAAGTACACACCACCAATTTTCATAACTATTCAGGGCAATTGCCTTGTATCCTCAGTCATGTTTTCCTCACAGACGTTTCCCTAGATAATAAGGAGTGATGTGTGTGTGTACATACACAGACATGTACATGCATATGGAAGGGGTGTGTGCACGCGCCAGTGTTTATAGGATTGTAGCTATTGCAGCTTCAAGCCTCTTCTCTTGACAGAAATGCCCTTCTGCCATCAGAATAATCTTCTGCCAACTGATCTGAGAGATCTTCTGGCATGACAATCAGCTGGCAGAATTCTGGCATCTAGGATCTGACAGCAGAAGAATCAAAAGAGGAGGCGTGGAAAAGGTAGGTGAGGGAGAAGCTGAGTTATGTCAGAACCAAACCTCTTCCAGGCCAAAGACGATATTGGTACAAAGGTACGCCAGGGAAGGGCAATCCTAAGTAATTTCCAACTTGTTTGAGGGGCTTGGAATCTGCAGTTTCAGCTGATCTAATATCTGTTCAATTGGTCCTTGACCATCTTGGCCACTTAAGATTGCACTCATTAGCAAAAAGTCATGCTTAGCAGTGAAGACACTGACCTGTAACATGAGGATGAACAACCAAAACCAGATTCATTTGGATCTATCTATTTTCTAATTCATGGCTATGATTTTAAAATTAACATACCTATCCACATTTTATGGCTGCAAAATAGATTTTCAAAGACCAGTTCCTGCACAAAAAGTGATTATAATGGAAAATGCCCTACATAAATCTTGGACATCACTCTAAATGAGGGAATGTATAACTGTTGCCAAAACTGATGACAGGCAATAGCATTAGATAGTTACATTGCATTAAGTAATTTCAGATGCCTTGCAATTAACAACCATTTAGCATCAATTACTAACACCTTTTCTTTGAAATAATTTCTACATAATCCCACATAGCTAAGAAATACAGCTTTAACAGAATGTAGGAAAAGAGGAAAAGATGGAGATAGTGTGCGATGAATCATGGAGTTATGGCATCATACTTAAATAAGGATATAGACAAATTGGAAGGGATGCAGAAGACAGCAATAAGGATGCTCAGGGCTATGGAAAATGAGTCCCTGCTCTGCTAGCAAGAATTCTAAAGGAGACTACGGAGCTTTACAGACCACCCCAAAAGGGCGGTCTGGTGCCACCTCTTTTTCGTGCACCTTCGCTGCAGCAACCAGACAGAGTGGCGAAGCTGTGGACAAAAAAAGGAGCTCAAAAAAGCAGCTCCTTTCTGCATTGCAGTTGCGATGCAAAAAGACACAAAAAGCACCATAGGGTGCATCTATGACATCGCAGCTGTGCAGCGCCAAATAGACGTTGCACCACTGCAACGTAGTCACTGCATATGCCATGTATACAGTGCTGTGCAGCAATTACACCCTCATCACATGCTAGGGTTGTGGGGCGTGTATACGCTCCACCTCTGGGCAACCCTAACACGTGACAAGGGCACCCTAAATTGCCTGTATGTTTCAGGCCTATGATATACTTGACTATAAGTTGACCTCATGTATGTCAAAGTAAGGTTTTGGGGCCAAAATTATGGATTTTATCATGACCCGTGGATAGGTCAAGGGTAAAACTTGGGAGGTTCCTTCAGTGTGTGTATGTGTGTGCATGGAAAGAGAGACTCTCATTGAAACTTTTCTTCATTATTTCAGCTTTCATTTCAGATAGAGGCGCTAGTGGGGCTCTTAAACAAACAGCAATATCAATCAGTCACCCAGGACTCTGTCTGCTTGGCTCTTTCTTCCTAAACTCCTCTCTGCACCACATGGGGAAGTCTGAAAGAGCTGCTATTATGTTTCCATAGTGACCCGTAAATAAGTCGACCTAGGATTTTGGGGTCAATTTTTGGGCATAATTTTTTTGACTTATAGAGGAGTATATATGGTAGATATAATGACCCTGCTTCTCAGTAGCAGGAGCAGACAACTGTAGCCCTTCAGATGTGGGACTTTCTCCACCACTGGCTATGTTAGTTTGTTTGCAAGCCAATAACACCAGGAGAAACACATTTGCCCATCTCCGATCTGTTTTAGTTGATTAGGATTTCAGTGCCTGATAAAACACGCTCTCTCATACATACCTATCCATCTCTTATGGTTATCTATTGAGGTCCCTTTAATGCCTCCTCAGTGTGAAGTCTGGATAATAGCTATGCAGAGAAAAGCCTTATTGACAACCCCGCCTTATAAGAATGCTTTTCTTAGAAAGGCTTGTCTTATTGTGTAGTCATGGACTGGATGAGGAAAAAGCGGTAATGGACTGGATGAGGAAAAATAGTCTAAAACTGAATCCAGACATAACGGAGGTACTCACAGTAAGGGCCCCTAATCTAGGTATTGTGATATAACCATTGGTTCTAGACAGGGTCACACTCCCCTTAAAGGACTGTTTTTTGCAGTTTGGGGGTAGTCCTAGATACATCACTCCAGATGACAATTCAGGTAAATGTGATGATCAGGAGTGCTTGTTATCAGCTTCGGCTGATACGCCAGCTACGTCCTTTCCTGAAAGTGAGGGACCTAGAAACTGTGATACATGCATTGGTAACCTCACGACTCAATTTCTGCAATGCGCTCTACATGGGGCTACCCTTGTGCTTAGTCCGGAAACTTCAATTACTTCAGAACATGGCAGCCAGGTTGGTTACTGGTAAAACCAGAAGCGATCACATAACACCTATTTTGAAATTGCTCCACTGGCTATCCATTGGTTTCCGGGCACAGTACAAGGGTTGGTTATGACCTTTAAAGCCTTACATAGCTTGGGTCCAACCTATCTCTGGGACCACCTCCTTCCATATAATCTACCCTGCACACCCAGGCCCTCTGGGAGGAATCTACTACAGTCTAAAAAAATTAAGCTGACTGCTACCACCTAGAGAACCTTTTCTTCAACTGCTCCCAGACTATAGTATGGCCTGCTCGAGGAGATCTGTCATATCACTAGCTTAGACAGCTTTAAAAAGGCTGTTAAGATGGATCTCTCTTCTGGCAGGCCTTTCCTGAATAGAAAACCCAGCCACTAACCAATTAAATCATCTCTTTGAATATGCTGTAGCCCTATTCGCCTGCTTTGTTTATTTTTAATGTATGTTTTAAAAGTTAATTGCTTAATTCAGTGTTTTAGGGAAAGGTGGGAACTACTGCAACATGGGATTGTATGTATCTTTTAATCTGTAAGCTACCTCGATTGTCATGGACAGAGAGGCAGGGTATAAATAAAGTATTATTATTATTATTATTATTATTATTATTATGTCATACCAGCACCAGGCTAAGAGGTTTTTAAAAATTCTACTTAGACTTTCAAAATGTTGTATTTGTTGAATGTTTAAGATGTTCAGAATCTATAGTTTTCATGTTTTAAAAAGACTATATTTTTAAAGTTCTTAATAGTAGTAATGTTTATATTAGCTCCTATTATTTCCTTCTATGATTTTAGCTATTGTAAACTTTATATTAGGTATTGTACTGGTAATTTTTTGGAGGTGGGGGTGGTGTGGTTTTTTGTTTTTTTTATCATGATGCTTATACAAATTATATGATGCCTAGATGTCTGTTTTGAAAGGTCTAAAATAAATTAATACGGGACAATGAGGAGATGTTGAAGAAACTGACTATGTTTCGTCTGGTTGTTCCACATGCTATTTAAAACATTTCATCCAGGGAAGTCTAGAAATCAACAGGCAACCACTGATGGATTCTTTTAAAGCAATCTGAACCTAAGTTACCACCAGAAAGTAATATACTGTGGTTTAACTCAATTCTGGAACAAATTCTTTGTGTTTGCAAACCTGAGAAGACATGGAGGAGAATCACAGGCATATAAGGCTTGTGCCAGTTGTACAAACAGAATATTAAATCTTAATGAAAGTTCTTGAGATAGCTTTCTCTATTTGAAAAACAAACTGGAACCTTTAATTTATCTGGGTCTCAGTTCAATTCTTTGAAACAAGAACTATCCATGTGTGCATGTAAAGTATAGAGTACTGCACAATGGGGCCATCAGATGTTATTGTACAGTCCGTTCCGGACTCACCCACCCCAAGTAAGGGAAATACTGTGTATGCTGGAGCCCCACTGAAAACAATGGGGCTCATGCATGCAGCTCAGCACACACGCCATGGGCACGCAGCTTTCAGCATAAGCTGGAAGCCATGTATGATGCGGGCACACTGTAATTCAAGTTGCTATTGGCAGTGTGTAAGAAGTAATCATTCCCATAACCCTCCTATATATGCTTCTGCAGTTTAGGATGGCTTCTAAACAATGGAGTAATTACAATTTCAATCTTTCCTTCTAGTCTCCTTCTATTGTTTTATTTCTCTGTCCTGGCCCTTGCTACCAACCTGGAGAGATAAAAATTGGCTCCCCCAAAAAACTACTAATTAAGAAAATTCCTAAGAAAAAGTTAATCATCTCTCACTGTCTTGGGTTTAACAAACCTTCCAAGCGTGAAAAGTGATTGGGAGTCACTGCCATCCCCAATTAAACCAGCTCTTCACTGTTGTTTGTTTGATGACCTATGTTCTGCATTCAACATCACTGACAGGCATCAGAAATATATATATTTTTCCCCCAAGGAATCATAACGTTCAAAGTATAAAACTGCTATTTTTGTAGGTATTTCTGCATCGCCTTCTCTTTGTTTACAACAGGAATGAGCAACTGCAGCAAGTTTGGAGCCAGTAGTTTGCCCTGGGGATCCTCTAGTGCCCTCACATACTTCCTTTAAGTGCCTCCCAAATGAGGAGAGGGACAGAACAAAACCTCTAGTAGCTGAATGTCCACTCCAGGTCTGGAAAAATGGGTATGGTCTTATGTTCAACCATGTAAAGAGCCCATATAACCCATTTTAAAAAGGTGAACTGCCAAGAGGAACGCAAGTCACTTTTTTATCTTTCCCTTTTTTAGTTTTTGGCCAGAAAAGGGACAATTCTAGAGAGTCTGAAAGGGCAGAGCACCACACAAACAACCCTTTGGGTCATATTTTGCCCAACCCTGGTTTACAATTAGCACAGTTAAATAATGAAGGCTTCCCAGTCCCAGCCAATGTTTTGGAATCTTGGAAAGCTGTGTTTGGGTAAAAGATTTGATGAAAGACTCAGAAAGGATAGTTGGAACTCATGAAAATGTATGGAAAGCAGAGGAATGTTTAAAAGCCAGGAAAAAACAAGAGGAGAATTATGAAGAAGGACTAGAAGTTGAATTGTCTGAAGGATCCTGTTCCAATGACTCATATAGAATCCCTACCAAATAGTGCCTTCTTAAGATGTCCTCACATCACCATTTTATTTTATTATTTTTTGCAGAAAAAGTCACATGATAGTTAGTAGAAACATAATATTCCCTAATCCCCTGCAAGTCTGACATCTTCATTCAAATTTTAAAAAATGCTGCTGAATCAGCAAAATACAAATGTAAATGACAACTGGATTTAACAAATGAGAACGAGAATTAGAGAACTGCATTCCCAGTCATGTGTCAAGTATTCTGCCACCTCACCACACGTGTACAAAATTGTTACTTGATATGGAACTCAACATGTTGAAATATTCTCAAGAAAAAAAAAACAAGTTACTGACATGTAAGGACTTATGATAACAAAACTATAAGAAATGCAGTACAATCGAATACATGTCAAACCTTATATAGTCGTTCCTGACCCTCCGTATGCATGGATTCTGCATCAATTGATTTAATCATCCACAGGCTGAAAATATTGTGTGAAAGGGGGAATAAATTCCAAAAAGCAAACCTTGATCTTGCCATTTTAAATAAGGAACACTATGCCATTGTCTCTATAATGGGACTTGAGAAATAACAGAAATAACAGCATTACTTTTTATAATACACCAATATCTGGAAGCCAAACAGAGGATATTGGATTCCTAAATATCAAAGGTATAAAGAGACATACAGAAAAATAGGGAAATGGCACATAAATGAAGATGTAAAAATCACTGGGGAGATATTCAGATCTGTATCATTTTATGTTCAGGCAATAACTGCGTAAAATAGAGGTGATGAAAGGAAGATGCTAAGGCCAGGCTCACATTAAAATTTATCCCAGTTTAACAAATACTTAACCTAATCTGTGTTGTTCCCACTGAGAAATAAGATAAAATGAGGAGGCTTTGTTGTCTAAATAAACCCCCTCTTTCCTTCCCAACGTGTTTCTGTCTTCATAAGAAAGCACAGTGGAGGCCAAATTTGGAAATACCTCTCTCTGCATCAGGGTATAGAATCCTACTGCTGAAAAATAAGTAGGAAACACACTCTTGAAGATTGTATGAACCAAAATGAATTGGGGCACTCCCATGAGAACCCCCTACAGAAACACTGAGCCAGAATTCTTGAAGCCTCAATAATGAGTTTCTCATCCTTCAGAGTGGCACTAGCCACAGTTGTAAGTGGGTCTATAATCTGTAAAGCCACCTTGCCCACTGCAGATTGATTTGCATAGGTGACTGATATCATATGAAATTTCCTCATTCTAAAGTAGTTGCTTTCAGGAGAACACATTATAACAGCATGATTTTAGGTGCAGCTCAACAGTTCTTGAGAGGAAATGTGGATATCGTGGATCTGTAAGACTAATTTCTAGTGTGCACTTTCAGACAGGGCAGACAAAAAAGCATATATGTCTTCTAAAATGCTTCTGCCTATGGACACATGCACATACACACATACAAAGATTAATCTGGAACATAACTGTTTGATTGATATTCACAAGATCTGGAGATGTATGTTGAAGCTCACAAATCAGAACATATAAAAGTAAACAACAGCAACAATGACAATCCACAATATACTAAGCCAAAGTATTTTTCTTATTTTTGTGTTGTGAAGGCCTTTCCCTATGTGCTCTCCTTTAAAAAGCTTTTTAAAAAGTTTTATGTAAACAAGGCAGAAGATTAAAGTCCTGTTTTTCTGGAGCTGCATTTCCATCCCCTTTAAAATTGTCAGTAAGTCTATACATTAAGAGTAATACCCAATGGGTAGCTTTAAGAATATAAGGTTTTGTTTTGTTTTGTTTTTTTGCGGGATTCTGACTAAAGGTCCACCTAGTGAGTTGTTTGTATTTGTACAACATATAATTTGTTGTTAACTGCTGTCAAACTGACTTTAAGTTATGGCAAACCTATCAATGAGAGACCTCCAAATCACCTTGCCATCAACAGCTCTTTTCAGGTCTTGGAGACTCAGGGCTGTGGCTTCCTTGATTGAGTATATCTATCTGGAATGTGATTCTCCTATTTTCCTACTGCCTTCTACCTTACCAAACATTATTGTCTTTTCTAGGAAGTCGCATCTTCTCATGATATACCAAAGTACAACTGTCTCAGTTTAGTTATCTTGGCTTCTAGGGAGAGTTCAGTATTGATTTGCTCTAGGACCCATTTATTTAGTCCACTGTATCCAAGGAATTCCTTTACAGCAACACATTTAAGTTGATCTTCTTATGCACCTTCTTCCCTGCTCAGCTTTCACAACCATACATAGAAACTGGAAATACAATGGAATGGACAATCTTAACTTTAGTATTCAATGATATTTCCTGACACTTCAGGATCTTGTTTTGTTCCTTCACAGCTGTCCTTCCAAGTCCAAATCTTCTGATTTCTTGATTGTAGTCTCCATCCTGATTAATAACTAAGCCAAGGTATGGACAATCTTGAACTATTTCAACATCTTCATCACCTGCTTTAAAGGTATGTAAATCATCTGTGGTAATTGTTTTCGTAATGTTCAACTGTAAACCTGCTTTTGCTTTTCTTTCTTGATTTTCTTCAATAATTGTTCCAAATCTTTGCTGTTTACTGCTAATAGTACCATGTTTCCCCCCAAAAAGACAATGTTTTATATTAATTTTTGCTCCCCAAGATGCGCTAGGTCTTATTTTTAGGGGATGTCTTAATTTTCCATGAAGAAGAATTCACATTTATTGTTGAACAAAAAAATGAACATTTATTATGCACTGTACATACAAAAACTTTGCTAGGTTTTACTTTCAGGGGAGGCCTTATATTTAGCAATTCAGCAGAATCTCTACTAGGTCTTATTTTATGAGGATGTCTTATTTTGGGGGAAACAGGGTATGGTATCATCTGTATATCTTAAATTGTCAATGTTTCTTCCTCTGAGTCTAATCTTAGTTTACATATGATACAGTCAGCGTACAAGTTAAACAGATAGGGTGATAAAATGTAGTCTTTCCTGACTGACTTGCCAACTGGAAACTATTCTATTTTAGCCACAGAAGCAAATGTTGTAATACTTGGTGACTTCAGCTACCCTCACATTGGCTGCCTAGAGGTCTCAATAAAACTAAAAACTCTTACATACTGTATAAAAAAATAGGATTAACTAACAAGAAGAACAGAAAATGGTGCAAGTGCTCAAGAAAGCAGCACCATGGACAGCTCCTAGTATAGCTGAGAAAAAGCTCAGGCTGGATACAGAGCAAGAAATTTGTTGGGAAAAGGCTGGAAGTCAACAGGGGCTTAAGTAGGCTGTAGGTAATTCAGAGTCTCTTGTTCCACTTCTGTGTGGAAGCTGCTAGAGGTCATGCTCATTTTTTCAGATTCTGGTAGGGCTGGAGAGTCTCCTGCTGTGCTAAGGGTTAGAGGTTGAATCGTCAAAGTCAGAGGAAAAAGAAGAGCGGAAGAAGGACTGTGGAGGCAGAGGCAATTCTGTTCTCTGGGTTTCTCCACATCAGACCTCTGACTGAATGGTTTCTTTCTTCCCATTTCTCTGTGAGTGATTCCTGCACCCATTGCTTCCCCATCTGAAGCCTCTCAGATCATATGGGACCAGGCCCTGGGTCATGGCAGACTCTCACTAAAGACAACCATTGACTGACTCCTGAAATATAGCCAGAATCCAATGCGATGCATGTTGCAGAATTAGATGGGGGAGTAGGGGAAGATTGGGTTAGTACATGGATGGGAGACTGCCAATGAATATCAGGTGCTGTAGTCTGTATTTCAAAGGAAGAACTGGCAAAACCACCCCAGAGTATTTCTTGCCTAAGAAAACTCTGTAAAATTCATGGGGTTACTACAAGCCAACAGATGACTTGGAAGCACATACATAGTGGCCATGGTGCTTTCAAACTCAACATATGTTAAGTGGAGAGTTGTTCAGAAAATCAAACACAATTCTTATAGATTACTAAAGAGGAAACATTTCAGAATTAGAGAATGTGTAGAAAGGGAGGATAAGGAAAGCTAAATCTCTTCTGCTGTTTGACAATGTAATAGCATGACTCAAATAACTGGGCATTAGAAGACGAGTTTCAAGGGTATGAAGGAACCTCAAAATTTATCTATCTAATAAATAAAATTGTAACTTTACAAATGCAAATATATAATTCTATTACCTATGGCATACTTTTATTATTGATGTGGTAGGATTTACTTAATTAGGGGGAAAAAAATCTATAATTTTAAATAAATAGAGAAGAAACTCTCCCTTAGCTGTAACAGGAAACACTCCCTGAGGCAATCCTTCCAGCAGATGCTTCCTTGGACAAAGAGGATTAGATAATAAAGGGCTGTACTTCTCCTATTCCTTCTCTTTCTCTGGCTCACAGACTGACAAGTTCTTTCTAGAAATTTCCTCAACTGTTGTGATGTTATCTTAGCTGTTATGCCTCAGAGAGGCAGCAGGAGACATACCAGGCTCTGAAGTGCAGGCCTTAGCAGCAAAGCACTTCCCTTTTAACAGGACTGAGCTCCTACAGGGAACACATAAACTTCACTGCAGGAGCATTTCATCCTTCAATAGGCTCCACACCAGCGAATGAGCAACATTCCAGGTTACCTACACTATGGCACCTTCTCTACCAGGAAAAAGAAAGCTACACCGTTTGAGGTTTTCCTAAGTTCTAAAAAAAAGATAACTAGAGGAGGAGATACAGGAAATTATGCATGATGAGGAGATAATGGAGGACACATTGGGGCTGTACTTATAAGTGTACAATACAGAACACAGTACAACACACATGAACACATGAGAGGAAAGTACTATTTCAAACAAGCTTTAAACAACATGGGAAATCTGCTGCCACATACTGGCTTAGATAACTTTGAAAAGAGGATTAGACAAATCCATGGAGGAAAGGGCTGCCCTGTGGCTACTGGCCACGACAACCAGATGGAACTTTCATTCTCAGACATCTTTGAACACCAGTTGCCAAGGAGGGCAAACAAAGGACTGGTTGGCTGCTGTAAGAAACAGGACACTGGGCTAGCTGCACTTTTATTGCACATCCAGGCTGATTAAAAAGACCAGAAAATCCCAGATTTTGTTCCTGTTCTTTCCAATTTTATTTTGAAGGGCCATACACATTTTGTTTATCCCCAGATGTTTTCTGTCAGCTCCTGGTACAATCAGAGATTTTCTATACTAGCTCTCCCAGTCACTTTATGTTAACTCGGTATAAAATTGGGAAGAACACGGACAAAATCTGGGATGTTTCTGCTAGCCATCACAAACCAGCTACAGTAGTAACACCTCATTTTGCCAAAGCCTGTCTTTGCAAACCAGCCTCAATGGCAGGGTGGCTGAGAAGGAAAGGAGAGCACTAAGTGCCACCAATTAGGTTGGCACTCAAGAGAGAGCTGGCACAGAACCAGAAGTTCTATTTCAGGATCAGTGGTGGAAATGGCAACTGGGAGTGAGAAGGAAAAGAAACAATGATGCTTCAGAGGGAATTTACAAAGCTTTTTTTTTTTTTTTTTTTTTTTAAATCAGTGCTCTTTGGGACTTCCTATGTCCAGTCCTGGTACTATTATTATTGGTCATGCATCATGCCAGGAACAGTAAAGCATGACCCTAGGCTACCAAGTTGCAAATGTGTTCACATTGCAACAGAAATGAATGAATGATTGGCATGGGGGCGGATTCCTTTCAATCTAAAAGGGAATGGGAGGATCTCTAGGAAAAGACTTAGATGAGGATTGAGTGGTGGTGGAATAAGGCTTTGTAGATCAGAGAAGTAGACAGTCATAATCTAAGAAGAAAAAAATGTAAAAATGTGACAGAGTTGAAGGTATTGAAATTCAAGGCTGCAGACTAATCCAGGAGAGAACTGAGTTAGAAGTAACATTCCTTTCAATTTTTTTCGTAATGATGTTGTTACTTTACGACATTCTTATCAGAACAACAGAAACATTGCAATGTTTGCATAACAAGTAAAGATTCATTAATTAAGACAAAAATATTACTTTGAGAGTGATTATTTCGATTAGTAAACTGATAAATATTGAATTGATGGAAACAACATCAGGTGGATCCGTAATTATTTGGAAAACTATGTTCAAAGAGTCATCATCAGTAGCCACACTTCAGATTGAAAGGAGGTCTCAAGTAAAGTGCCACAGAGTTCTCCCCGACATTTTTCAATATTTTTATCAATGACTTTGATGAAGGACTAGAGGGAATCCCTACCAAATTTTCAGATGACAAAAACTGGGAGGGGTGACTAACACATTGAAAGACAGGAACCCAATTCAAAAGAACCTTAATAAACTAGAAAATTGGGTTGAAACTGATAGAATGAAATTCAAGAGGCAAATAAAAAATTCTACATTTAGGCCACAAAAACCAAATGCACAGGTATATAATGGGGGATATTTGGTTTGGCAGTACTACATGTGAAAAAGACCTTAGGATTATTGTTGATCATAGGTTGAAAATGACACAACATTGTGATGCTGCAGCAATGAAGGCAAATGACATTTTAGCATTTTAACCTACAAAACCATGGTTTCCTACGTCAAGAGAAACAATCTCACTATATTCAATGCTGTAATGGCCATGCCTCATCTGAAGAACTGGGGACTTCATTTTAAGAAGGATATAGAAAAGCTGAAATGGATTTAGAAAAGGGCAACAAGGATGATATGAAAAACAAACGAACGAACAAACAAAACATATGGGGAAAGGTTGAAGGAGTTGAGCATGTTCAGTCTGGTGAATAGAAGACAGAGGAGTAACATGGTTGTACTCTTTAAATGCCTTAAGGGCTGTCACAAAGAAGAGGATGCAGGTTTGTTCTTTCCTGCCCCAGAGGGTAGGAGCAAGTCTATTAGTTTCAAGTTACAGGAGGGTAGATTTCCAATTCAACACTAGAAGGAACATCTTGACAGTGAGAGCTGTTTGGCAATGGGGTCTCCTTCTCTGGCTATCTTCAGAAAGAGCCTAGACATCAACTTGCTGGGGATGTTCAAGTGGAAATCCTGCATTATCCCATGATTTATTCTCCTACTTTGCTATCTGTGGATCGTACAAATGATAGTTTGTACAAAACACAGCTTCTTGTGTAAAAATGAAACAGAAAAATGCATTCATTCAACAGAAGCTGTAAACAGAAACTTTTAATCCTCTTTGTTGTGAATGGAGAGGAATACATGAGCTTCAGATTCAACCTGCTGCATTCCCCTATGGTGTGTGTGTGTGTGTGTGTGTGGTCTCAGTGGCCCATGGGGCCCCTTCCAACTCTATGATTCTGTGATTTGTGAAGTGGGTTGGCTGTGACTTAATACACAAACACACACACACACAAGGATTCCATTTACATACAATAATATTCCAGGAATAATGCAGGGGGGAGAAACACAAAAGAAGGAAAAATAACCACATTAGTCATATGTTTCTAGAAAAGCTGACCAAATGTCCAAATATGTCCATTTTCAGATTTGTTCTATACATCATTCTTTCAAATGTTACAAGCATTGTTAGATCTTCTATCCATTGGATCGCAGATAAAGGAAAAGTATCTTTCCAATAAGGAAATATCAGGCTTTTAGCAGTCAAAATCATGTTAAAAAGTCACTTTCCTTGGAAATTCTTTTTTAAAGTATGGTCACCCTGCCAAGTACACAGACTTGAAACACGCAGACATGGAAATGCATGGAGGTGTGACCACTATTAATATCAATGGGGCATGCCCTCTCAGCGCATGCCCCACATGCATGCACCCTATTCAAGCCTATGGGCTTGAATATGTGCAAGATTTTGAACTCACGGGGGGGTGGGGGTCCAGAACAGATCCCCTGTCAGTTCAAAGAGGCAACTGTATTTCTATTAAAAGCAACCACATTCATAGGGGAATGCAGCAGGAAGAGGATTAAAAGTTTCCGTTTACAGCTTCTGTTGAATGAATGCATTTTTCTGTTTCATTTTTACACAAGAAGCTGTGCTTTGTGCAAACCATCATTTGTACGATCCACAGATAGCAAAGTAGGAGAATAAATCACATCTGTCCCAGGTTTTATAAAAGTTACTTTTTAAACTATAACTCCCCAAACCCTTTGGCCAACATGACAAATGGTCATGGTGGTGGGAGGATTCAGTGCATTTTAGCATTTTCCCCAAAAGGTAGCTCTGATCTATCCTGTCTGCCTAATAAATAGTATGAAACTAAAACTAAGAAAACGTCACTAAGTTTAAATACTCAGAACAGCACTCTGAGATCTTGAGAACCAGAATACAGAGATGTATTCTAGATCAGTGCTTCTCATGCTATCTGATGTGGGGACTGGCAATTTTTTTTTTGCCAATGTACTAGTAAGTTGCACTAAATTTGTGACAATTCGGTAAAATTGTTCGCTTCCTTTCTAGAAACTTGACAGGAACTGGCAGCCAATGGCTCAGGGACCAGCACTGGTCTATGAGAGACTAACAGTTTGATTAGCACTGTACTAGACATCATGTAAATCCAGGTGGTTCTAAAAGCCCAAACTATAACAAAAGTAATGATCAGGTCAATGCATTTCGAGCAAGTCTTAACACAATAACTTGTTATGCGCATAAATATTAGAATCTATCAGTATGGGAAGTGAGTGCTCACATTGTTAAATATAAGAGGTGGTACTCAGGTGCTATTAAACAACACTGTTTTATCTAGCAGAACTCAATCTCCCCTCCAGGTCCACGTACCAGGTACTGCACTTAGGACGGAAAAATGAAATGCACAGATATAGGATGGCAGACACCTGGCTGAATGAAACTACATGTGAAAGGGATCTGGGAGTCCAAGTTGAACATGAGTCAATATTGCGATGCAGCAGCTAAAAAGGCCAATGCAATTTTAGGCTGCATCAATAGAAGTATAGTGTCTAGATCAAGGGAAGTAATAGTGCTACTCTATTCTGTTTTGGTTAGGCCTCACCTGGAAAACTGTGTCCAGTTCTGGGCACCACAATTCAAAAAGGATGTGGAGAAATGGGAGGATGTCCAAAGGAGGGCAACTAGCCCTGGTGGCGCAGTGGTTAAATGCCTGTACTGCAGCCTCTCACTCAAAACCATAAGGTGGCGAGTTCAAGACCAGCAAAAGGGCTCACACTCAACTCACGCTTGCATCCTTCCGAGGTCGCTAAAATGAGTACCCAAATTGTTGGGGGCAAGTAGCTTACAGTTGTAAACCGCTTAGACACTCCTTAGACGGTATGAAGCTGTATATAAATGAAGCTGTTTGTTCTGTTTTGTTTTGACGGTGAAGGGTCTGAAAACCGTACTCTACGAGGAATGCCTTAGGGAGCTGGGTATGTTTCGCCTGGGGAAGAGAAGGTTAAGAGGTGATATGATAGCCCTGTTTAAATATTTGTAGGGATGCCATATTGAGGAGGGAGCAAGCTTGTTTTCTGCTGCTGCAGAGACTAGGAAGCAGAATAATGGATATAAATTGCAGGAAAAGAGATTCCACCTCAACATTAGGAGGAACTTCCTGACAGTAAGGGCTGTTCAACAGTGGAACACACTCCCTTGGAGTGTGGTGGAGTCTCCTTCCTTGGAGGTCTTTAAGCAAAGGCTGGATGGCCATCTGTCAGGGATGCTTTGATTGCATGGCAGGGGGTTGGACTGCATGGCCCTTGTCTCTTCCAACTCTATGATTTTATGATTCTATGATTCAATCAGTTTCCTACAGCCAAAGATCAAGTTCACTGATCTCAATATTAGTATCTACCAGTATGGGAAGTGAGCTTTCAGATCAAAAATTCAGTTAAATCTAGAGATATGCTAACAGAAATCAGGACAAAGAACTGAAGTAGTAAGTATTCCTATGGTTTTTTTCCTTTGCTCCTTTTGAAGGACACCGTAAAACTAATGTGAAAATCATTATCAACTCAAATGTCTTGCTGCAGGCACTCTGTGTCACTGCTTCCCACAGAAATCAGTAACTCTAGAGCTCTGCAGTGAAGCCAAGTATCATTATAATCATTATTATTTATAAAGGACCATAACTTGATTCAAAGCATTTTAATGGGCAAACTGCGCCAAACAGTTATTGCTTGCTACTGCAGGGAATGTACAACGTGCATTTTTCAATGTGTGAATTCTTCTCTCCCTTCAATAAATGAAAACAGTGCAAAAGTTATGTAAAATTACTCAGGAGGTTGGTGGGAATGGCTGTGACTAGGTAAAATGGTATCTTAGCTTGGAAAACAAAGGACCAGGGAGCTGAAGAGAAGGCACAAGGGGCACTGCTCTAGGGTTATAGTGACTCTTACTGAGTGGGTACATAATCCAAAGATCATAGGTGACTGCAGAACAGAGAAGCAAAGCAGCAGCATCTAGCAGGTTTTGTCAGTAAATGCATAGGCTGTATCCAAATTACCAGGTCTCTTGCTGCACTATACAGTTAAAGGAGAATTAATTTATGGTTATAGATAAGAGACCAGTGACAGGTGGACAGAGATCAGGCAGTGAGGCAGGTTGACAGAAGAATCAATATTTTTCTTTCCCACAACTTGCAACCTCCTACTGCAGAAGAATTTAAATGACAATGGGCTTAAAGGCCAAAGGGAATGGTGAATCTTCATCATAACCTCTCCAGAGTTATCAACATACCACATTGGAGGGACACTGTGGGAGTAGCACCTAGACCACTAGAAGTCCCCCAAAGCCTGTCTCTTGCTTTTCAGGTCTGGCAAACAAAAAACCCAAATTGCATTGCTCACAACAATCCTTTTTCCTTTTTTGTTGCATTTATGCAGAGAAAACAAAGAAGAAGCAAAATTATGTTTCCCCTTGCCATTTGCAAAATTGGGTCATCTGGACATTGTTGTATTCATACATGGGTAGCTTGATGAAAGTAAGAGAACTGCAAAGGCCAGAAAATCTATTAGCCCATCTTTCCAAACCAGCATTATTTCCTCTCACCCCAGCCCTGTCAGCCTGCTCTCCAATCCTTTGTCCAGAGTCATTTTAAAGATCCCCAGCAATGGAGCTGCCATCATCTCCCATGGGAAGGGCATGCCAGAGATAAATAGATCACATTGTTGAATGTAAGAGCTGGTACTCAGGTGCTATTAAACCATATTGCTCTATTCAGCAGAACTCCATCAGTTCCCTGGAGCCGCAGATCAAGTCCATTGATCTCAATTTACTTCACATAAAGAGCTGTCTTGAAAATTTTAAACAAAGGCTGCCTGGGAAGATGTCCCTTCTATCTCTTTCTCTTTTTCCTCCTAAGGCAAACCAGAATTTCCCTTAAAAGGAAATATTTTAACCTTAACAAAGATTACACTAAAATAATCTTGATTTTTGTGCAGATTTAAGGTTGTGGTGGGAATTTCATTATTCAGTTCTAGAAGCCAAAAATATTTTTTAACAACCAAAGGTGATAAACACATGCCCAGTATTCCCAATCTGGTTATGACTGGGGCTATAATCCTAAATAATACCTACTAGAGTGCAGGCAGCATTACTTATGAGTAATTATATATATGACTGTGTTGTTTAGCTCAATGAATCAAATGCAATGAATTAATTGGTAATTTGGGCCACATTAATTTCAACAGAAATTATCCACAGCTAATTTTATCAAGGTTGGAAGTCATGTTACAAAAGTATCATTTGAAATCTATATGCATGTTAAATAACTAGCAAGCCAGCAAGGTGTTGTGGTTTGAACACTGGACCAACACTGGAGACTAGGATTAGAAACTCTGCTTAGTCATAGAAGCCTACTAGGTGACCTTGAGTAATGCACACTCTCTCAACCTCAGAGGAAGGCAAAGACAAGCCCACTCTGAACAAAACTTGCAAAAAAAATCCATACTATGTTTGCCTTAGGTTTATCATAAGCTGGAAATGACTTGAGGCACACAACAAAAAATAACCAGTCTTAGCTGTGCTTTTTATGAGACTCCACAAATTAATCTGGGGATAGCATGCTCAGAGGGCTTTGGCAAATCTTTGTTGCTTTTACCTCTTTTGCAGGAGATCAGGAGTGAGGGTGGCCAATATAACAAAGAACCATTCAATCAATATGTTGTACCTAGAAGCATTTGTGAATACAGCATGACATCTCTCCATGCCCAGATGAGGGGATCCTGAGGGTACTGTGTGATGGTGTTTAACATATTCTGGGTAGATTACATTCCAGCCTTAAATATCAGGTTCATTACATGGGGTTTCAGTTAGAATCAGCCTTTTCTATGAATAGGTAGTATTCTTGCCTAAATACCCTAAAAGCACCAGATCCGGTCTGATTTTGGAAGCTAAGCAGGATCAGCCCTGGTTAGTACCTGGATGGGGGACTTCCAAGGAATACCAAGTGCTATAGGCTATAATTCACAGGAAGGAACTGGAAAAAATCCCTCTGAGTATTCCTTGCCTCAGAAACCCCTATGAAAAATTGATGGGGTCACCGTAAGTTGGTAGGTGACTTGAAGGACCATATACACATACACCTAGGTGGAACCTGTGAGGCTGACACTTTCACCAACTTCAGCTGGTGCACTCATTTTGAATCTTTTTGCACAGAGCTAATCTTGCCCTTGTTATCCATGCCTTGGTAACATCTAGATGTGTCTGCTGCAACATATTATACACAGACTGCCTAGTTTGAAGACCACTCAGAAGCCTCATATGTTTCAAAATACAGCTGGTAGAGTGCTGTCTGGCAGAGATTGTTCAGAATCCATCTTGCCAGTTTAATACAGAGCTTCACTAACTCTTTGGGGCATGTGGGTCCAAAGTGCTGATGTTGGAGCCTTATAAAGCTTAGGGCCACAGCATCTAAAGACTGGCTGCTCATTTGAATCCTCCCTGCCAACTTTTTTGTATTCCTGGGAAATACTTCTTTTTTTCTTTTATTAGGATTTTAAAAAAAGAAAAATATACAGCTTGGTATGCAAAGCTACAGATTTAACATAAACTATCTAGATGTTATTCGGCTTCCTTGATGTTATTCTTTTAAGTTCAGGTATTTCTGAAATCTTCTTTGTACCTTTCAAAAATTAGATTTCATAAAAGTTACTCTATCCTTATACACTTTATGTGACACCTTATTTCAACGAAATATAGTGTAGCGTATGCTTAATTTGCTTTCTGTATTCCTGGGAAATATTTCTTTGGACAGCCCCTGTGTATTCAGGTAGTGACTGAAAACTGTCTCTTTCCTGATGCTCTGCAATGCACCTTCCCCAAGTGTTCTTGGCATTCAGTGGCATATTGCCTCTAAAACTTCAGCCTCCTACAAGGTATATATATAAATAAATGAATAATCTCTCCATAGTCTGCACCATCCAAATGAGTAAATAAGTTGCACAAAGCAGTGTATATTTTTGTTCTGCTGTATCTGCTCTGAACCAAGGTATGATGCTTCATCCACAGATGGTATTCATTTCAAGATCAGTTAAATGCAGGCATATAGTAATCTGGAATTCACCTGGAGTTTTGAAGAGTGGGTGTATACATTTCTGCTGCCACCTGCTTAACACTCATTTCACAGGACTGATTGTAGCACATTCTGCCTCTCGCAATAAGCTTGGCAATGAAACCTTAGACTGAAATGGCGGAGGAGTGGGATCCAAAAAAAACATGTACAGGTGTTTCAAAAGTGAAAGGCAAAACTAGGACAAAAGACTCAAAGGAACAGACTGTTAAGAGAATTTACAAACATGCTTGTTGAAAAGATTAATACCTTCCAATGAGAAACTTTGTTGAAAACTACCATCACACAACCTGTGGGAAACATCAGGTTTTGGAACTGACTCCCCTTCCAATTCATTTTTTTTTCCTCCCACAATTTAGCAACCAACCAGGCATACTTGAGTCTGTACAGATAATTAACCTGATGCACTAATATTCAGAACCACTGCTGCCCTTATGACATGTCCCTCACAATGGTATGTGTCCTGAAATCTGTCACCTTAGCCAAAAGGAAACTGAAAACTGCTGAACTGTTGACCCGTGCAAGGGTATTTCCGTGAGAAACTTTCACTCAGCAAGTCACATTTGAGTTTGCAAATTATTCATCTTTTCTGTAGTGACAAAGTTAACTAAGGCAGGGGAGGGAAACTTGTTGCTGAGCCCTGTCACTGTGGCATGCAAGAGGTCACCAACAGGCTAGCACCCAAGATAAAACATGCCATCTCTTGTGCTGACAGCATTCACCTCCACTTCTTTCCTTTCTGTCACTAATCAAACATCACATTAAAACAGCTCACAAAAACTTAGTGGGAGAAATTAATTTGAACAGGTTTGGATAGGAACTCTGTCATGTGGACTGAGATGAAGTTAAGAAGCTGTAAACACAAGGAAATGATGAATGGCATTCTTCCACAGAACTGGGGGAAAGTGTCTACAGGGAAACCACAGGAATCAGCGTTAAGACTGGTTTTCCTTAACATCTTCATTAATGATTCAGAAGAGGGATTAAATAGTTCAGTAATAAGACTCCCAGATGAATCTAACTCAAGAAGGGTTACATACAGTAATGAGGAAATAAAATTAATACAAAAGGAGCCTAGAGAGGTTTTCTCTCTCTCTCTCTCTCTCTCTCTCATTCTCTCTGGTGTTTTGGGCATAAATACTTCCCTGAGATTCAACTTGGGAAAATGAAGGCAAAGAATATTGCCATAGGATATTGATGGAACCAAGACCAATGTTTTGAAAAAGCTTAGACATACATATTTTAAAAATTCAGAATTAATTAGATAAAGTGATTTCAAATATATTTGACCTCTTTTACATTGTAGGTTAGGCAACCTTCACTTAGGGATAAACTAATCCTTAATTATCTTATACCCCCTCTAACATATGAACTCAAGGGAGAGAAGACTAGACTGAAATGATAGCCATGTATCCTGTCAGTTTCCACCGCTATGTGTGACTGGAAATAATTCAAAACAGATATTATTGCAGTTAAATCAGCAAGGGCAAGATAGCCACAAAACTAGACAGAAGTCTAACCACGAGCTCTAGCTATCCAAAATAAAACAAAATCCCGTGTATTTTGAGATAACAGTTGCACCCATCATAACTGGAAATGTTAGTGAGCCTAAATGTTTTGTGGAATAATATTAACAAGTGAAATAGAAGTCCACCTTCATCTCAAGATATTGTTGATAATATAGCTGGAACTGTATCTCAGTTTTCAATGTGATGCCCCATCAAATACATCTTCATTAGTATTAGTCTGTCTGCTATTAAAATTAGGCTCTTTAATGTTTTCAGTAAGTTTAATTTATAGGGTATTCACAAAAGTCACTTGTCCAGACAACTACTAAAAGGACTTTTCCCAGGATGTTATGATGAGTTCAAAGGGATAGTAGCAGCAGTAGTTTAATCTTCCTTCTGCACCAATGAATCTGGTAAAAGGTAAAGGTACTGTATATACTCATGTATATGTCTAGGAATTTCAGTCAAAAAAATTGACCCAAAAAACTTGGGTCAAATTATCCATGGGTCAATGTAAGTACTTTATTCTAACACACACACACACACACACCACACACACACACATTTAAATAAAAGGGAGCCATCCCCTTTCTCTGAATAGAGTGCTAAATGGCGAGAGCTTTGTCCATCCTGGAAGCACCAAAAAGAAGCATTGATCCCCTTTTTCTATCATCCATCCAGTCTTAACATACAGTTATGCCTACTAGAATTTCTTTGGCATCGTTTTCTTTTCCATCCCCCTTTCCATCCTTTGTTTCATGCCCCTAAGTTTTACCCTCGCTTTATCCATGGGTCATATCAAAATCAACAATTTCAGCCCCAAAACTTGCCCTCGACTTATACATGTGGCCAACTTATAGTCGAGTATATACAGTATTCCCCGTTGACAAGGATGTCAAGTCATGTCCAACCACAGGGGGCGGTGCTCATCTCCATTACTAAGCCGAAGAGCCAGCATTGTCAGAGACTACTCTGTGATCGTGTGGCCAGCATGATTGCACAGGACGCTGTTTACCTTCCCACCAGAGTGATACCTATTTATCTACTTGCATTTGCATGCTTTTGAACTGTTAGGTTGGCAGAAGCTGGGATTAGTGATGGGAGCTAACCCAATCATGCAGCACCCGGACCTCAAACTACCAACCTGCCAATCTTGCAATCAACAGTCTCAACCACTTGAGCCACGGCTGGAGATGATCCTTAAACTTGAGTTTATCTCCTTAAGGTATTTTGTGGAGAAATGCATTTAGAAGTCCTGTGCCAAATGGAGAGATGCTTAGAAGACAGCAGGTAATAATAATGAGGAAGCAGCTGGAAATAATTTATGGAGAAATGACAATCAAAATGCTAAACAAATAGGAAAAAGAATACACTAAGGATATAAATACATGTACCAGGTGGACAGATAGAAGGATGAACATAAAAATTGCTTTCCAGCAGTGAGACCTTTTCAATTTCTAGACAAAAAACAAAAAACAAAACAAAACAAAAATGGCATGAAAAATTAAAGATCCTGCAGAGAGCAGTGATAACAAAACCCCATTGTATGAATGGGAAATCTGTGCCTTGTTCAATGTTGTTGGATTCCAATGTCCATCAAACCCATATTGTTAGGACTCATGGCAGTTACAGTCCAGCAACATCTGGAGAGTCACCAACCCCACCCCCCAGCTATATGAACAACATCACTTTTGGAACCACCATGAGGATGAGACTGTCCTAGTAGTGGTTGCATTCTCTTTCTACATCCTTTCCTTCTATTACCCTCTCAAACGCATACAATACTCTTAGCTGCTCTCCCAGTCTTATGCCTGGCCTGGCTCTGCTTATTCCATCAAGCTGCATAGCTTTGTGTGGCCCATATGAGATGACTGCCCAAGGGGATAGCATTTCTGCTGAACTCCTCATGCTTAAAACATCAGATTTTTTAAAAAGCTGGAATGGATCCAGCCATGAAACCTGAAATACCCAACCCAAAACTTCCCAAGAGGTTGCCTGGCCATTGAATGAATGTCAAAATAAAGGTCTGCTTGAACCTATCCAGAGGAAATGACCTGAAAGACAACTTGTGTTGTCTTGAAGAAATGATTTTGAATTAATATTTATGCTTCTGTCTATTTCACAAGCCTTGTTTAAGCCTCACTCCAAATATCAATTATGACACACTAAAAATGGAGTTAAGTACAGCATTTATGGAATAGCCAACTGGTTCTCAGCATGTCCCTAATGTCTGACACAACCACCTCTCCCATTTGTCCTCCTGCTCTTCATCTTTATTTGTAGTCAACAAGTCAGTGAGCCATGTTTTACACACACACACAATCAAAATATGTGTTAGCACAACTAGCTGGTATCAGCTTTGGCTGATACACCAACTGTGACCATTCCTGAAGCAGGTGAACCTAGAAATGGTTGTACATCCTCTGGTAACCTCTCGCTTGGATTTCTGTAATGAGCTCTACATCGGGCAACCCTTATGCCATGTTCGGAAGATGCAATTGATTCAAAATACAGCAGCCAGATTAGTAACAGAGAAATCAAAATTTGATTCTATCACACGTATTTTGAAATCTTTACACTGGCTGCCTATTAGCTTCTGGGCACAGTATAAGGTGTTGGTTATTACCTATAGAGCACTACATGGCTTGGGTCCAGCATACCTAAGGGAATGCCTCCTCCCATACAATCCTTCCCGCACATTCAGATCTTCCGGGAAGAACTTGCTTCAGTCAAAGAAAACCAGACTGACGGTGACTTCCCGGAGATCGTTTTCAGCCATCGCTCCAAAAGTTTCGAATGACCTGCCAGAGGAGATCTGCCTAATAATAATAATAGGATTTATTTCTATTCCACCTTTTCCAGGGGGAATTAAAGTGGATTACAGCAGTCAAGCATACAGCTTCATTTATATACTGCTTCATACCACCTAAGCAGTGTCTAAGCGGTTTACAACTGTAAGCTACTTGCCCCCAACAATCTGGGTACTCATTTTAGTGACCTTGGAAGGATGCAAGCCTGAGTCGAGCTTCAGCCCTTTTGCTGGTATAGAACTCGCCACCGTATGGTTTTGAGTGAGTGGCTGGAGTACAGGCATTTAAGCACTGCACCACCTTAGATGCCTTTAAAAAGGCAATAAGGACGTATTTCTTCTGGCAGGCCTTCCCAAACTGACCTCCTAGTAATGAAACTTAACTGCTCATCCCCTTAGCTCTCCCCATTTGATCAGCCTGGTTTTTTAGATTTAACTTTTATGCTGTTTTTAGGGTGGGAAGGGGGGATGAGATTTGTCATTGCTATGTTTTTATTTACTGTTATCAATATCTGTATTTTACTTTGTATATCGGTTTGTATATAGGCGGGATACTTTGTATATAGGCGGGATACAAATAAATTTATTATTATTATTATTAGATAGGATACAAGATTTGTAAACAATATTTAATATTAAATGTAAAGAAGGCAATCATAAGGTTTCTGGTGAGAAAAGCCAAATCCAGAAACCTAGGTTCAGTGATGGACTTGTTGGAGTCCTGAAGCAAAATAATCATCAGAGACTCAAGGGAACAGCAAGGGAGGGAGTACATGATACATTAGACCTTTTCTGGCCCTTAATAATAATTGCAATGAAATGGAATAAGTTTGTACCACACATGTAAAGTGCAGTTAAATCCAATTATAATGCAAACACTTCTACTCATATCGACATGGCAGTAGGTTCTAAAATAGTTTTGCCTTAACCCATAAAGATTAATAATGGGAGGGGGGCACGAACTAACTAATAATAACACATTTCCCAGCCTTTTATTTTTTATTAGTGATTAACATTCTCTGTAACTGATTAAGAACATTCTTCATCCCCTGAGCCCATCACTCTTGTCAGGACTGCAAGTAGCAAGCAGTATGGAGCAAGAAGACAACTGGGACATCTTTATCTAAGAAAAGCATATTTTCATGATGTACCCACATAAATGGGCATCAAAAGAGTTTGCAGATGTATACCACATAAATGGGCATCAAAGGAGTATGCAGTATGCATGATGAATCTACAGATCTGGAAAGTGAGCAGCAGGGATGTGGGCTATATTAGATAGAAATCTAAAATAGAACACACACACCCCAAGAAAGAAACACACAAAGCAGTTTAAGGGGAGGCTAATGATAAAAACAACTCGTGATGAAAACAAAATCCAAACACAGTGGGCAGAAGAAGAGTCTGACTAATATAGCTGTTACACACATTCTGGAGGATGAGGTGGTAGTGTTGTGTATCATTCCAGGCTGCAAATGTGGTAATCCACTTTTGAATGTCCTTATTCTCTGTCTAAAGTCTAATCTACACTGCAGAAATAATCCCATTTAATTGCCATGGCTCAGTACCATGGAATCCTGGGATTTGTAGTTTGTTGTGGCACCAAAGTTCTCTGACAGAGATGGCTAAATAGCTCACAAAACTACAGATTCCAGAATTCTATAGGACTGAGCCATGGCAAAGCACTGTCACATTGCATTATTCTGCAGTGCAGATTAGACCTCAGTGGAAACGCTTTTCATAAGGCAGAAAAAAAATCTATTTGGGCTAAGCTTCTACCTGCAGAAAGACTAGGGCCCAAAACAGATAGGCAAAAAAAGATGCCTTCCGCATGATTCGAGGGGTGTGGCGATTAGACGACGCATGCCCCCGAACCCAGCCGCAAAAGGGAATCTGCCATGGCCCATTTGGATTGCAGCAGTGTCTGGCCTCAGCACTGTGCGATCTGGTCTCTGCAATCCCACAGCGATTGGGGTGGGAGTGTCCAGAGAAAGGCAGCTCCACATAACCACCTTATGACTGACTATAATGATATAGTGTACTGCACAGTTATTTTCACACCTGTATTTGCTGGCGTATTTGTATGTGAAGACTGTAAAGAGAAGAAGCAAGGTGAGGTTTTTTAATGTACCAAAAAAGAATCATGAGGTAAATCTTTCAGCTCAAGAAGAGTGAAGAGAACATTGCTAACAATGTTGCTCACATGGCAGAGGAAAAGGAAGTGAGGACATCTGGTTGAAGTGTGCCTAGCCTGGGAGTAAGGGTCAGGTTCCCATCCAACTGCTCAGCTCTGAAATGCTCTGCAGAAGGGTCTTGTGCTGGCATAAACTTCATGTGTGCAGTTCACAGAGACCATGAAGATATTGGTTGGAATTCACAATTGTGGCTACAAATGTGCCACCTAGACTTATAACTTCATGACTGATTCATACTTACAATCCCTCTGTATTCAGTAGTGTAGGGAATGTATTGAGATTGTAAAAGTCCCTCAATCCTGGCTCACTAGACAGCAACCACTGCAAGCAAAAGGTGGGGGGATTTCTGTTCTCCTGATGTTTCTGCACTCTTTCCACAAGTGATTTCTGGTGTGAGAATTACACCAGGGACCCTGCTTCTGAATGTCACACTGGACATCATTGGGATGGGTGGTTAGAAACATCTGTTGCATCCCAATTGACAGAAGAATAAGCCCCCATTACTCACAGTGACTGCTATCTTGTAAATCAGGATTTGGGGAGTCAGGCCAGGAGACACTTAATTATATAGAATAACGGCTGAGATCTAAAATCTCAGCCATTATTCCTAAGAATATTCTTGCTAAGTAATATAAAAGAGGGAGGAGGGAAGAGAAGAATTTAGCAGTTAAACTTCAGATGGTCATATTTCCTCAAGAGATTAGCTGGCTGCTATTAGCTACAGGTATGAGAGCAATAGAAATGACAGTCTTAAGTGAGAACCTGGCAGGGGAGACGCTTATCTTTTGTTTATAGCCAAGATAAGGAATAAAGAATGTAGTTCTTCAAATGGGAAAAGTGCCAACTTCTAACATGGCTATTGGATTTTCAGCGTCATGGGAATTACAAATGAAAAAGACAATTAGATACAGGCTGACTTTCTACTAGGATGGGATTGTTCTTCACCAGTAGTGCCAGTGTCAGCACCACAGGGCCGTTGGCTGAAGGCCAGTACCTCCAAAGGGACCAATGGAACCCACCAACTGAGCAGATGCTGCTGCGGTGCAGCTTAGAAATCTTGGCGTAGGAAGTATAGTGACAAGGACTGGCTCTACAAATGGTACAGAGCAGATGAGCAAACAAAGGCTTTAACTTTTATAGAACCTCATCTATAAATGAACCAGATTGTTGTGCCAGTGTTTTGAAGCGGTAGAATGGCTAAACTGTTTGAGACATCAAGTGGAAGCAAATTTACATTTGTTAACAGTTCCCTAAGTAAAGAATGTGTGGTGCAGTGGTTTGAGCAGTGGAATATGACTTTGGAGAACAGCGTTCAAATTCTGACTCAGCCATGTAAACCCACTGGTTTACACTCTCTTATACTATGTATATTCTGTACACTCTCTCAGCCTCAGAGGTTGGCATTGGCAAACCCCTTCTGAAGAAATGTGCCAATCTCTGAATCAAGTTGGTCTTCTGATATATATAGAATTGAATCTTGGGCAGCTAAAAATCATAATGTCCCTAGAGACATCATGGTATTTTTTGTCATAGAACGAGTTAAAGATTTCATTTTGGAAACAAATATGAATAAAAAACTATTAATTGAAGGAAAAGAAGCAAAAATCTTTAAAGCAATTCCCTTGCAAATCCTGTGGAAAAGGAAAGATTATATGATATTAACAGAATATTTAAGGCAGAATCAAATCAAATATAGATGGAAAAGGATGGAAGGGGTCTCGTTTATGTATAAAGGAAAAAGATTGATAATAAATTCAGATGATAATATGAAAGATTTTCTCATAAATAAGACACAGGAAACAAAGGAAGAGGAAAAGAAAAAAGGAGAGGCATATAGGAAAGAAAAGAAAGGAACAAAGAGGGAAATAGAATTGGAAAGAGATTATAAAGATAATAACTCTGAAGAAGGGAAAAACAGCTCAGAGGAGTCAGAAAGAGGCTCATCTGAAGAAGAAAGCGAAACTGATTCTGGGCAAGAAGCAAAAAATAAGAATACATATAAACCTAAAAATAACTCGGAAGGGAGGAGAAAAAGAACAGAACAAGAGCAGATAGAAAGCAAAGGGGGAAAAGGAAAACAAGAAGAAATAGGAAAACAAGGTATTAAATCTCGATAATCCTAAATCAATATATGACAAAAAAAAATATCTTGGAACATAAATGGTTTAAATTGTAAATTCAAAAGAAGGAAAATATTCCATCATTTAGTAAAACAAAAAGCAGATTGTATATGTCTCCAGGAAACACATATCAGAAAGAAAGACCAAAATTTTTAAGAAAATAATAAATTAGGGGAGTTATTTACGGCCTGTAATGAACATCAGAAGAAAAAAGGGGTCACAATTTATGTTAAGGAGAGAGGACAGGCAAAGGAAACTTTTAACGATACAAATGGACGTTTCATAGTTATTGAAATTTTGTACAAAAGTGAAAAACTGTTACTAATGAAGAAATGTGCCAAGAAAACCCTGTGTAGAATTCGCCATAAGTCAGAAATGACTTGAAGGCACACAACAACAACAACAACAACAACAAGAAAACAATTTAGATGTCCCCATCTAGATTCTACTGTTTACTTGTTTACTAGTTATATTTATATCCAGCCCTTCATCAACAAGTTGAAGGCAACATTCAATTACCTTAAGGCTCTTCTTCTCTATACTTTACCCTCACAATTCTGTAAGGTAAGTCAGGCTGAGAGAGAGAAATTGACAGAGAATCACTGCACAAGACCACCCAATGATTCCCTGTCATCTCTCTCTCTCTCTCTCTCTCTCTTAGCCTAAGGGAATATGAACCTGGATCTCTCAAATTCTAGTCCAACACTCTAACCTCATGATGCTTTAATACCGTAATGGCAGTCCATTGCATCTGCTGTTATAGACAGCCAGATGCTCCTCTAACTTTGGTGCAACTACACTGTTGAAATAATGCAGTTTGACACCATTTTTACTGACATTATTCCATCCTACAGAATCCTGAGGTTTGTAGCTTTGTGAAGCACCAGCATGCTTTGACAAAGAAGATAAAGACCATGTAAAACTACAAGTCCCAGGATTCAGAGCTACAGTACTTAAAGTCATGTCAAACTACATTATTTCTACAGTGTAGATGCACCCTTATTAAACTACATTTCATCCATTTCTTAACTTAGATGCAGGGTGGAAGCTGTGGTATGTAAACTAAAACAAACTGAGAGTGGAGACACAATTCCTGAGCAGACCCCTACCTACCATGTGGTCCTAATGTTGTTTGGAATCCTCTTAGTACCTTGCACATTTGTACGTTCCCTACATCTGCATTCAGTTCAGGGTCACAGAAATTGTGCACACAGGCCCTCTGCAGACCAGCCATTAAGGCCAGCCTGGGGGTGGAGTCGGAGCGTGACATCTACATGATGCATGCCCCAACGTCATCCCTAAGACACTGTGACACCGCGTGCTGCTCCACACAGTGTGTGGTGTCACAGTGCTCCTCTGGCACTGCATCCACACAACACAGTGCCAAAAGAGCACCTTAAAGCCACGGCACCACGGCCTTTCCAGGCCACAAAAAAGAATCACTTTTTGCAGCTCCTTTTTGCGCCCCAGAAAGGCCAGATCGGGCAGTAGCCACATTTGCCACAGCCCTTATCTGGCTGTAAAAGGGGCGGCTGTAGGCGGCCCCTTAGGAGCTGTCTGCACAGCCCCACAGTGACATTGAACACATGTTTCTATCTGTCCTACTGATATTGGCAATACGCTCTTCTTCAGTTGTGATCCAGGTGTTTCTCTCAACCAGGACTCTGCAGAGACTGTTGTTGGAAGAGTGAAATTCTACAATGGAGCACACATGGATGCACTGTGCATAATGGGAACACCCATATAATTTTACCAGTAAATCTTTAATTTTCATTTGTATTCTGAAGTTTCTTTAATGCCCTTAAAATGTTGAAAGTTCCTCAGTCCTAAATAGAGTACAGCCATAATATCAATGATAACTTGGCAAATCATCATTTATGCATCTACCAATGATTCGGTAGATCTACTCTAGTTAGCACTAACAATTGGATTTAGGCTGTGGTGTTCTGTGAAAGAGTTTTAATGTGTATTCAGGTCAGAACATGCTAGGGAGGAATGTGAATAATTATACTAACTGTGAATTATATTTTCCTATTAGCTATGTAAACCTCTGGAAAAGGAGCCAATCACACTGGGACCACAGCTATCACCAGATTCCCCTGCCACAATGGAAAATGCACTTAGGCAAGACACAGGGAACCATTCACAATATCATCTCCCATTTCCATGTTACAGAAAACCCACCCTTGTAACAAGCACTTTGGTAGATTCAGAGAAGATTATGTTTACTGCATGCCACAACCACCAACAGACAGATTATGGACTCCCATAAATGATCGCAAATAATGTGACTAGGCATTTGGTACCTGCTGCCTTCAATGGAAAACAGAAGGTCATCTATGATCCTAAAGTAGAATAAAACATACTGCCTTCCCTTTCTCTTTGTTTTTCAGTTCCAAAATGGACATTTTTAAGCCGATCACATTCAGTTAAGATCAAGGCTGACCCTAATTTAATTATCTATGTTAATTTATGTAATCAGACAGGAGTTTGGGGTTTATGCAAAACACAAGCAGAGAAAGAGAAGAATGGGGTTGGAATCAGGAGATATCACAAATAAAGAGCCTTCTTTTAGAACGGAGTCCTTCCCCACTCCTGCTGTGGTTTCCTTCCAGCAGACAACACACACACAGCTCACAGATCTTCCCTTCATTACCTCCTTTTTCTGCTCTGCCTTCTGGGAGCAAAGGTTTCTTCCCTAGTCACCACTGACTTGTAACCTTTTAGGTGTTTCACTGACAGCTGGGAAGCACACCTGACTTCAACTCATGATAGAAACTCTAGCTACAAACAGTCTAGGGTTCTACTTCTCATCCCACCCAACCGCTGGCTGGCCTGCCTGCCTGCCTGCCTTCTCTTACGCTCTCCAACACAAACCAGATTGAGCAGGTTGTGAACTCAAGCACAAGGGAGAACACAGAAAAATAGCTGAATCTTTTCTTTGGAGCATTTTTGGGCTCAGAGTCACTCTCCTTGAGTTGCTTCTGGGGTGATACAGGCCGCCCAAAAGGGGCAGTCTGGCACCACCTCTTTTTGCGTAGTGACTGCGCTGCAGCAGCTAGATGCTGCAGTGCAGTTGAACCACAAAAAAAGGAGTGGGGAAACCATGTTCCTTTTTTGCGCCGCAGTTGCGGTGTGAGTGGGGGGGGGGAAGGAGCCATTGGGCGCCTTTCTGCCACCACAACTGCGCAGCTGCATCGAGCAGCTGCTCAGCTGCAGCAACACCATTATGAACGCCGTTTAAATGGTGTTACATAATGGCGCCAGCGCCATTACAGGTTAGGGTTTGAAAGCGTGCGAATGTTGCATGCTCCCGAACCCTAATGGCGTCGCCCAGGCACCTGTTAGTGCCCATCTGTATCGGGCCCCAGTATCCAGAAGACACAAGGCTGACTTACCATCCTCTGGCTTGAATCATGCTAACTTACTTATAGTGGAAGGCCAACAAGGAACAGATTCTTGTAACACTCTTGCTGATTTAGAGGAGCTAATTCACATAGAGTGTAACTACGTGACTTTTAACAGAGATATTATATTTTTTTTGTAAATATATGTAATAGGTATAAAGTGCATTCCAGACCATTCACATTTTACATGAGTCTTGGGTCTACCGACATCTTCCACAATGACATAGTTCCTTGTTCCTTCTTTCACATGCATGACACATATACACAAACAGTACTTTAATGAAACCCAGACAGATAATGCTTATGTACAACTGTTATCTTTTGTTGCACCTTAAAATGAGTGTATCAATATGGAGCTGGGAGGGTGCAAAATGGGATAGGAAGATGAAGGTCTAAAATTGTGCTTCTCTGTTGCAAAGTAACAAATATCAGTGGAGAGGGTTGGGTCATCACATACCCTTAATTCTGGGCAGATGAACTTCTTTTTAATTTCCATATAAATTGCATGTGATCTGTGGGGGTTCTGTTCCAGATCCCCCCCCCCAGTGGATGCCAAAAACCATGAGCCCTATTGGTTTTAATGGTGATGCACTGTGTCCACAGCCATGTGCACACACCACCATTGGGATGAATGGGGTAGAGCCATCTGCAGATGCTCGAATGTGTAGATGGAAAGCCTGCAGTTAGGGCGGGAAATACAACAGCTTCTTGTGGTTGTGGTAGGGAATAATGTTAAGCCTCTCTTGTATTTCAGATAAGCTTGTATTTCAATGTTAGGTTCCTCCCACTGCCTTGATACCTATCTATAATATCCTCCATACCTCACTAGTGCTGGGCAGTTCTTTGAGGGCTGATGGATCATGCCATATTCTCCTAAGTACAACCTAGCCAGACATTCCATGAGGATACCATAGCTGATGTTACTGAAAACTAATGAGAGGTCCAGAAGAACCAGTAAGGTTGTACTCATCCAGCAGGACAATCAAGACTCCTTCTGTCATCAGAGCAAGTCTGAAACCAGATTGACATGGACTCAAACAATCAGTTTTCTCCAAAACTTCCTGTACAACCCCCAACTAGTTAGGAGTAAGTCCAATGCTACCACACCTCTGATTAGTTCTATGTTAAACTATTCTAAGGTACAGTAATTTAAGACAATGCTACTCAAAATGGTGATCCATGGACCAGTGATCCATGGCTGCTGGTCCCCAGTGAGTTTCTAGGAAAGAAAGAATCAACTGCAGCCAATGGTAACACACATGGCATCAATTTCCAGGCACATGAGAGACAGAAAAACTATTGGTTCTCCACAACTGATAACTTAAGAAGCACTGGTTTAGGATATTTAGATTTCTTCCTCCCCTTTAGTTATAATCTGAACATGCATTTACTCAATCTGTGTTATGGTAACTAAAGCCGTTAAAAATTATAGCACTTTCTCCTCAATTTATCTCAAGACCATCCTGAATACTTTGGTCAGAAGTTGAAAATATGTCACCTGCACCAAAATTGCTTTTCAGGCCTGTTACATCACCCACAGCAGTTTCATTTCATCTGTTTGTTTCTTTTAAGCATTCTGCCTTATTACACCCTTCGTGTCTTTTTTAATATACAGTCGTCCCCCGGGTTACGAAGGTAATCCGTCCCGGATTACCTTTCATAACCCAGAAGCTTTCGTTTCCCTGGGGACCGCTTTAGCGGATGGACCGCGCGGCCGATTTAAAGGGGCCGCGCGGTTTTTTTTCTTCGGATCCTGGGGGATCTTTCGGATCCCGGGGGATACGTTAGCGGTCCCGCCGGTTTCGTACCCCGGGGTTTTCGTACCCCGGAGGATTTGTAAGCCGGGGGACCATTGTACAGTGGGCCCTTGCTATCCGCTGGGGTTTTAGTTCCAGGACCTCTCGTGTATAATAGAATTAGTGTATACTCAACAAAATGGTGTCCCATATATAAAATGGAAAATCAAGGTTTGCTATTTGGAATTTATACTTTTTGGGAATATTTTCAAGCCGTGTATGCTTAAATCCATGGATAAAAAATCCGTGGATAAGGAGAGCCAACTGTACAGAGTAATACATTCCACCTTGTCCTCACGATGGTGTCTGTATCCCGAGTTATAGCCATATGCAACTGTTTGTCTCCAATACATCAAGACATACCTATATTCCTTGTTACTGAACTTTCTACTTACAATTCAGGTGTCCCTATTAGTGTTAAAACATCTATACATTATGTCCCTTTCCAAATGTTTTTGGTGTGTATTTTCCCCCTACAGCCCCCCCCCCTTTACCATTCACTCTGTTGTCAGCTTGTTGCCAATTTTGATCTTGTCCCTATTTGAATGCTCTGCAACAATTGCGTAAATCCTCTTGCCAATGATGAGTCATCCCACACCAGATGCCCCCTAGCTCCTATTAGATTTTGTCCAGAAGTTACTTTAAATACTATTGTACCTTTCTAATATTGAGCCCCAGAAAGTTGGTTCCACTCAAGTTCAGGTAGAGCCTGTCCAGATAGGACAGGCTCATTGTAGCCCACATTAAGCCCCAACAGCAATGTTGCATTTGTACTTAAACTCTGTCTGTCTCGTAAGTAGCAAGTTAACATTCACTTCTAGAAATGCACAATATTCTCCATCTTCATTGGCACCTGTGTATCTCATGAGTACCAACCCCTCCCCTGTGCTACATCCCTAGGGGATACTGGGAGTCGTAACTCTTCCATGCTCTGACCAAGACCATGTCAACACCTTCCAAAGAGCCCCCCCAGACTGATACCTTTCTTGCCAGAGGCTCTCACTTTCTATGACAGGAAAGAACCATTAGCCCAAGAAGCAATGATGCCTCTATTACCTCATGAAGTTTTCACATATATGAGGGGGTAGTTTTAATGATCACCTTTAAAAAAATTGAAAGAAAGTTTGTTTTGATTTGTAGTTGTTAACTTATCTCTATGTAGTCACTCTCTAGATTGATAAATTTTTCCCAGCATATCTTGACCCTCCAAATACCTGATTTTGTAGAAGTCTGCAGATTGCACCTAACAAGGATTTTACACTTTAGTCACTTCTGGCAGAGCCAGTCACAAAAATAAAGGACACAATGAGTTGATTTTCTCAGCAATGTGCACTTAGGGACCAATGATGACACCGAAAAAATTTCATCAATATGCCTTAATAACTTCCGGGTGATAACTATTGCTTTACGATAGCCCATCGTAAGGTGCAATCTGCAGACTTCTACAACATCAGGTATTTGGAGGGTCAAGATACACTGGGAAAAATGTATAAATCTAGATAGTGACTACATAGAGATAAGTTAACAACTACAAACCAAAACAAACTTTCTGTCAAATTTTTTTAATGGTGATCATTAAAACTTTTGGATACCACCTCGTATATAATATATGAGAACCAGAATGGCATAGTGGTTTGGGTTTTGGACTACAACTCTGGAGATCAGGGTTCAATTCTGCGCTTGGTCATGAAACCCACTGGGTGACCCACTGGGTGACCATACTCTCACCTTCAGGAGAAGGCAATGGCAAACCTCCTCTGAACAAATCTTGCCAAGAAAACCCCTTAATAGGTTTGCCTTTGTGTTGCCGTAAGCTGGGAACAACTTGAAGGCACACAAAAACAACACAGACACCTATTAGAAGAAAATTGAGAAGCTGAACATTTTTTCACCAAACTGATAAACTTATATTTTTAAACATACAGAGACATTTTGGCTCCTCTGCATTACACAATTCATTATTTCATTTTCCTTTTTGGATGATGTAGGCTCACCCACACAAAAACACTTTGGGAACTGCATGGACTTTTGTGCCATAAGAAGTGCTCTTCAAGTAAGTTACTATGCATGGGACACTTTTGTCTGTTTCTGTGAATGCCCAGCTGGAATATATGCAAGCTGGTTTTTAGAAAAGATCTGGCAACAAACCTGGCAGCCTCTCTTCAGACTAAGGAGGTGCCAAATATAGCAGACTACTCTGTGGGTATTTCTTTTCATTGCAAATGCCAAGACTGGGAGTGTATTGTGCCTGCTTCAATGGGCATAATACATTGCTTGATTCAGTGGGGAGACCTTCAAATTCATCTTCAAAGCCCACTTAATCCACAAAGGCAGCATCAAACCTCATTTCTTTCATCTTTCAAAAAAAATGTGTGCATTTCATTCAAGAGTTTTTGCTCTCTGCTATGGCCTTATTTTTCTCTCTGCATCATTTAGCTGTATTTAAATCTCACAGAACTGCCTTTTCCAGAACTACCTAAGAAGAGGGAATGACTATTAAGTATGCTCAAAAACAGAACATTGATATTGCCCAACAAAACAGAGCCAAAGATAAATTTTGGTTGGGTCTCCATGACACTCTACTGACCAATATAAGTGTGTGCATAACTGACTTGTGTGGATGTATATCACATGTTCCCTATTATGCAGCTGAACCACACGGCCTGCACCACAAGCCAGTGATAAACGTAATGTTGTTTTGCTATATGGCATTAGAAAAGGTATTATCACTGAACCAGCTATAGTTTTGGTACCCTGTAACTATTCTCAGTTCAGGAGTCACACTGGAAGTGTTTTTACGTGCTCCAGATAGAGCTAAAGTACAAGACACGATGTGAATGAAGTAATGACATCAGTGGAAAAGGCAACAAGAGAACCCTGGCTAATTCCATGCTTCTGCTTTAAGGAAGCAGAATAAAATGTAGTTAAAATAGAAATGCTCTCTTTTGCAAAATCTGCAAGGCATAGGAGGTAATTGTTCATCTTGAGCTGAATTTGTATCAGTTCAACCCTTTGAGATTGAAGAGAAGCAACTGCACTTTAAAAGAATTTCTCTTCAAAGGTCTTTTCACTTCCTTTTAAAAAAAGAATGCAACATGAATCTAAACCTATGAATGTCCCAACCAGGTTGTTTAAAGGACATTACATCTCTCCAGGCAATTGGAATGGTGAGTTCTGTATGCTTCTTTTGAGCAAAGAGCAGGTTAATTTTGAGGACAAGAAAAAAGCATTCATACCTCTCTTTATCCACTCACACCTTTACTTTGTGAAAGCTGAAGATGACTTTTTTTTAATTCACCGAAGTCCAAAGAAGGGGTAAAGGAAACTATCAATCTGCCTCTCTCTGCCTCCATTACAACAGCAAACAAAACACGGCACCATTAGAACTTCACAAACTGTTGCTTGCACTCCCCATACCTCTTACTGGTGAATAGTCAGCTTGAAATGAGGGATTCTCAAGTGGCTTGTGGAAGGCCACCAACAGCTCTTAAAAGAGGCTTCTCCTAGAGCAGTGACGTTGAACCTTTTAGGGACTGAGTGCCTAAACTCAAAGGTGTGCCAGCACCGGGTGTTACCTGGTGCTGGGGGTGGGACTTCCAGGGGTGGGACTTCCACCTTCTGGGGGTGGGACTTCTGTGGAGACAGCTAATGGGGAGGGAGGGTGGAGGGAAAGGTGCATGCCTGTTCCTCCTCTTCTCCCCCCCCCCCACCTTCCAAGGTCTCTGGAGAGGCAGCTAAAGGAGGAGGAACAGATGCCTACCTGTTCCTCCTCTTCCCCTGCCCTCCTGTCTCTCTGCATGCCAGGCATAGGTGTCCCATAGGTTCAACACTATAGTCCTATAATGCGAGCATAAAAGATGCTCCAGAAGATATGCAGGTGGGCCAGTGACCTGTCAGTTTTAGTTTATTATTTGCTTCTGGATTAAACCTGAATTATTAATATAAAATACAAGTTCTAAGGCATAAAGTGAGAGCTATGTTTATTTCTGTATACTACACAGGGGCATGCAAGGGACACAAGATTTGGCTCAGACCGTTAATCTGGCTCCATCAGCCTCGAATGGTTCAACATTCACCAGTAATCAAGTCCAAAACAAATCTTTAGTATCAAGACTGTGCACAAGGAATTCTTGTTGGGTTTTTTCTTCTTAATTCAATAATAAATGAAAGACTGTAGATTTAATGTTGAGGTGCATCCTTTATACACACATTCTCCCTCATTCTCCCATACAAACTGTCTGCCCTCACATACCCATTCTGTTTCTCCTCTCCTTCCCTGCCTTTGTTTTGATTGTAAGATTCAGAACTCAGTTGTTTTCATGAACTATTTTGGATAATTCAAAGTGTATCGAAACAAACAATGCCCTAATGTCAGTTAATCACTGTAATTCATTTTCAGCATGTTAAAATGTTGCATAATCTTTATTAACAGGTGGTCTGGGACTCTTCTGCCCTATTATATATAGCAATGAGATATATAGATTGGGAGGGGGGAAGGGACAGAATTCGGGTGGGCAACTTGTGGCCCCTTCAGATGTTGGACTTTAACACCAATCAGACCTCACTAGAGACATAAAACTTCTGGAAATTTTGAAGACATTGGGAGGGAGGATTGTTTTTCAATTAAAAAAAGATATAGAAATTGATTTGTTATTTGTGCCAATAATCGACAATTTAAATTCATTTCAGTTTTTGATTCAATTGCAAAAAATAGGCTGTAGTTAAAAGCATATGCTGATCTAATCTAACACATTATTTGCTGTTTCCTATTTATGTGTATAAGAGTGTGCACAACAATTCATGTATGTAATACTGACATATAACATGAAAACCGATTTTTCTGCTTCTCTAGAGAAGGATATAAGCTCATGCAGAAAAATGGAAAATATTAATTTTCCTTTTCTTTGATTAAAAAAATCACTTTGATTAAAGCTAGCAAAGTTTTAATCGAAGCAGCATGTCAGTATGCCTATCTATCTCTTTGTGTCTTTCCATACTGCTCAAGCCCCACGGACTATTGATGGAGCAGTTGAGAATGCTAAATCATGTCAGTTTTCAAATAATGGATCATAGTAATCACAGGGCTTTCAGTGCTTGTCCTTCAGTAAATATTAATCTGCCACTGCAATCATTAAGCCTGATGTCACACGAGATGTATGAAGATTTTAAAATGAATGGTATCTCAATAAAATCATAGAACGGCATAAATTTTTATATTTTCTTTATTGCGCATTAGTATAGGAGTGAAGAACTAAGCTGGTGAATTTAATAATTGCTGAAATTATTTTAATGCTTTCAACATTGTGTAACAGTAAAAACTGAAGCCAGTGATCTTGCCATTGCAGTGTTGTTGTTGTTGTTTTAAATGTGTCACTTTTTAAAATAGTAAAATGTTGGAGACATTAACTAAAGCACAGACAAGACATTAAAAGACAAAGGGGATCTGCTGCAGTCCTAATTAGGCAATAAGCTAATATCCACTTACCTAGTAACAGACCACAATGAACATAGTGGTGCTTAATTTTTGGCATGAATAACATCTCCAGAATAAAATAAAATAAAATCTCCAAAATCAAAGAGCAGTTGCTAACTGCTTGAGGACTGTGACATGTGGTAATTTGTGGATACAAAGATTTGCACATTATCCCAACTAACTCTGATATTACCTAACATTTAGAAAGAAAATAAAAAGGCATGATGCCTTGTTTTTCCCAATACCTTGTTTCCCCAAAGTTACTCTAGCTAGATGCTTGAAGGTTTCTTTATGTTTCATACTAGCAAAGCACTATTCAAGATTTTTAATGTAAGATAGACACAGACAATGTTTTGGATTTAAAAAAAAAGTTCAATTCAGCCCAGAAGCACACTCACCACATTCAATGAAAATATTTCTCCTATCTTTGGTTGTTGTTTTGTGCCTTATAGGAACCATGTTCTAGGGTTTTCTTAGCAAGTATTATTCAGTTGACGTTTGCCATTGCCTTCCTCTGAGTCTTAGAGAGGGGGCAATGCACCCAAAGTCACCCAGCAGGTTTCCACAGCTGGGTGGTGATTCAAACTCTGGTCTCCTAAAGTCCTAGTCCAGCCCTCAATCCAGTGCTCCACACTGTCTCTTTGATCTCTCGAACCGGGCTTTGAAAAGACCAGTTCTGATAGAGCTGAGCATGGCTGTGCAGAAGTGCTTCATTGGCCCCTTGTGGTGTTATCAAGCAACGTCCCCTCCATCTCTTTTGCACTGAAAACAAAAATGATCTTTTGGAATATAGACACAATGGGGTGGTACAGACTGCCCAAAAGGGGTGGTCTGTTGCCACCTTTTTTGCAGCACAACTTCACCGCAGCAGCTAGATGCTGCGGTGAAGCTGCGCAGCAAAAAAGGAGCAGGGTTTCCCCACTCCTTTTTTGTGCTGCAGTTGCAGTGCGATTGAGAGAAAAGGCACCATTGGGCACCTTTCCACCGCCACAACTGAACAGCTGCATCTAGCAGCTGCACAGTTGCGGCGGTGCCATTACGTACGCTGTCTAAATGGTGTTACGTAATGGCGCCTGATGACCCCCCCGCCTCCATCCGGCCACCTACAGGGGACTTTGAATGAATGTATTTTAATCTTGATTCTTTTAATTATGATTAGTTAATACTGTTTTAAGGGGAGGGAGGTGGGTATGTTTGGAGGATTTTAACTGCATATGTTTTTAACATGTTGTACCCCGCCCCGATTACTCGCTCAGACGGGTGGGTAAGAAATAATATATGATGATGATGATGATGATGATGATGATGATGATGTAGGGTTTGGGAGCATATGAATGCTGTGTGCTCCTGAACCCAATGGCGCCGCTCATGCGGCTCTTACTGCCCATCTGTTTCAGGCCATACATGCAGAAAATTGTCTATGCATGCTCTCAGCCTCAGAGAAAGGCAATGGCAAACCTCCTCTTAACAAACATGAAAACCCCATGATTATGACCTTAGGGTTACTGTAAGTCAGAAACAACTTGAAGGCACACAACAATACCATGATATCTTTAAAACAGGGACGTGTGTGTGTGTGTCTGAGACTCTGTCCAATTCATGGGAAGAGAAGCAATAAGACCGCTGAGCCAGCAGATGATTCACTAGAATGCCTACTTGCCTTTCCAGTCCCTAAAATGAGAGGAAGACGCTGGGCTTGTGCATCACCTGAAGAATTTGCTGGGAGCTCTTATTTAATTTTGTATTAATATTACATTTGTTTTTACCCACAGGCATTTTTGTGCCTTAGGACAGACACAATGAGCTTTCTGACTAAAAGCTGTTGCTATGTAAGGGCCCAGCAGCCTGTCAATGTTCCCATCTTCCTAGAATGCTCCTATTCCATTTCTGGCCTCATTTGTTTCATTGCTGATCTTCACTGATGTATGATTCAAACTGTTGCCAGCTTCTTTAAATGATCATGTGTCTGAGAACTAAACAAAATAAATTACTTAATTCAATGACAGCAAGTTTCACAGATCAAAAGTTTTAAACCTATTAACAGTTAATGAACTGAGAATCACCTTAGCTCTAGCATTACATGGAAAAGTAAATGACTGAAACCTGTTCACTTCTAAGCTATATTCAGTTTTATATACTTCAGCCATTTCCCTTTTTACAGCCATATCCTATGCACCACTACAATCCTAAAAACAGCTCAGTGCAAAGCATAAGTGATCCAGCAGTGGCACAAGGAGAAAACTAATGTTCTGGCACTGGAGCACAACCTGAGCACTGCTAAAGCAGAAACAGTTAACCCTACCGTAATAACACAAGGTCATTAATATGGAGCTAGTTTTATTGCAGTCTGTACGAAATCCTATCTTGGGTGGTGTCTGCACTGGCCAGAATGCTCCAGGATCAGCCTGTGGTATTCTGGCCCCAGCGTTACCCCAACATCCCCCTGTTACCTGAGGCTCTCCATTGTAATGTCAGGTGCCTGTGCATATCAGTGCGGCAAGCTGCTCACTCTGAGGTCAGAACAAGGTGCCCAGCATTGATCACTTGGCTGAGTGTCTCATTTTCTCCCTCCAGTTCTCCTTTTTATGCTGCAAGAGACTAACATGACTGCTTCTTTCAAAAGAATTCTCAGCAGCCATGGGGGACACTAGAAATCCAAATCTTGGGAAACTGACCTTTTTTACTACAATACCCAAAATTTCCCCAGGCTTCTGTCACTAGTCTCCCCCCCTTCAACACACACACACACACCCCAAAAAAAATAATTTTTCCAAGCTCAGCACAAATATAAAATGGCAATTTCTTGTAATAAGCAATGCTTGGAATAGGAAGTTGCCAGGTGCTGGGTCTTGCTTTAATCATGGAGGTGCCAGCCACAACTTGTACTGATAGAGTGAAAATAAATTAATATGAACAGAATGTTAGCTGTTTCTTTAGCTGAACCAGAAAGTGCTAATCCTTTTAGCTTTTATTGACATGGAAGACTTGCCTTACCCTGACAATTCCAGTTGCACTTCCTAGTTATCTTTCTATGTCTATCATTCTTTTAAAAGAGTATTATCAAAGTGTGGATGCACTCTTGTTTAATATAGCAATGTTATGACATTTCTCCCTCTTCCCTAGATATCTGTAACTTTTTGTTTCCTATTTTTTGGCAGCTGCAATCCTGAGGTTTTCGTGAAACTATTTAATTTGACACAAATACTTCTTCCTTGACTGCTAAAAACAACCAATTCAGTATTTCAAGCTGCACTTTAGTTATCCCCACCCAAAATGCAATGTATTTTGCTTTTATCTATATTTCATTTAATCCTTTGGGAATCTCACACCACTGTGAGTTTTAGGACAATACAAAGCTCTACAGTGATTTAATGCTTTAGAGCCAAAGTTATCATTAGATATAGTGAGTCTCTTCAGACTGCAGAGTTTGCATATCATGGAATGGTGGGAAATGTTATACTTTATTTAATGTTTTGCTATTGCATGTTTAGTGCTAGGTATATGGACAGGTGCATTTGGGATTTCCTCCCTTATGGATGGGCCAAATATCACGCCCGACTTTTGGTATTGTGCATCCTAAGCAATGGGGTGAATGAGGGGTGGCATTTACTATTTAGCACCAGGCAGCAAGATATTTTGTTGAGCCTGCCCCCCACAATGTTTCAAAAGAGGTGATAGCCTATGAGTCAGTACAAGCAGCATGAAGGTATAATATCTGTACCATGCTTCAAGTGGACTGCTCATTCTTATTTCTTAAAATTCTGCATGCATGCTCATGTATTTAAATTAGGGCTGGACAATGTTTTTGACCCCCAAATGCCCCAGAAAAGACCCTAAGGGACCTGGAGATCAGCTTGAAGGTAGTGATATCCCTGCACCAGGTGTCACCTGGTGTGGGGTTGGGGCTTCTGGAGGGTAGGGCTTCCAGGGGAAGTACTTGCTCTCTTCCGCCGTGCTGCCCTATCCTTTTCCTGATGAGAAAAAGGATGCAATTGCGCACATGGGGAAGCACAGGGATGGTGTGGGGGAGGGCCTGACCAGGTGTCACCTCCCTTCTGGGATGTCACCAAGTGCAGACTGCACCTCCACACCTCCTAGTGATGTCACTGCTTGAAGGCACACACACACACACATACCTGGTACTTCCTGCTTACTCTTTACCTCCTCCTCCTTCAGTCCAGCTCTGGAGAAGAGATGTTTCAGATGAATAAAACATGTTATGTACTTCCAGAGCAACCGCACAATTTCAATAGTAATTTCTCTTCCTGAAACCTGAGTCTGTCTTTTGTAGTCTCCTCCTGTCAGTCTTCAGTGTAGGACTGCTCTGCTTGGAAAAGCTTGAATAAATAGAAAAATAAGCTAAAAGCTCATCTACACAAGCCAGAAAACTGTGGGTTACTCCTGGAGTATTCTGGCAATGGAACTGTCCTGGATTCCCCATTACCTTTGCAGTCAGCAGCAATGGTGGGCAGCAGTCTACACACGAATCCCACTGTGCCACCCGTTGCTGCTGCTGCTGGAGCAAGTAATTCCCTCTGAGGTCAGAAACAAGGTGTCCAGCATCGATTACATGGCTGCCCACTTTATGACCTCAGAGGGAGCAACTCACAGTAGGGGCAGCAACACCAAGTGGCATAGTAGGATGCATATGTAGTCAGCTGCCCAGCATCACTGAGAAAGGTGTCGCTACAAAAGGTGAGTTAGGCAGGCATGGGGTGGATTCATTGTGGAGCTGGCCTCATGCTGCAAAGACAGTCTGCACTCAAATTGAAAATATGGCCCTTTGGCGTGTAGACAGGTCATGGTGAGGGTGGAGGGAAACCAGTTTAATTGTCCCCATGCAGGCATGCCCTAAATGGTGGATAACAGCCAAAGGTCAATTGATGTTTTAAAGGTCAATGAAACAAATTTCAAATAAAAAGCCAATCCAGTGATTTTCCTGAGCATTGAGACAAGAGGAGAACTCCGAAGACCAGAAGGGGAAAATGTATGAAGGATGGCAAAAAAAAAAATAATTTTGCTGTATTCAGTTTGGAAATCTAATAATGCCCATGGTGAAGGGGCCCTCCCCCTTCCAAAAATATCTGAAACCAACTTTGCACACAGGATTCTTGCCTTAGTTGACTGAGAGAATTGGAAAGAAATACAGAAATTTCACAGAATTCCATACTTTCCCAAACCCTATAAAAGGAAGGACAGATGCATAAAGAAAGCAGTCGTTTCTGCACCCAGACTTCCCAAGTTCCATTATGTATTATAAAATAACTATGTTGCTACAGACTTGTTACAGTGGTGAGCAACTGTCCCATAAACCATCATTTCAACAAGTTCCATCCTGCTCAGTCCAAGATTGGTTGATTAATAACAAATACATGGACCAGGTCCCATTAGCCAGTTTTACAGCTTATTTTCTGTCTATGTGTGTTTATTCAGAAGCAAGTCCCGTTTGAGTGTAAGACAAATGAGTGTAGAACTAAATCTATGACCCACGATACATCACTAGTCCAGTGGTGCCTTAGTTTCCTCAAAATGGAGAACATATGAAGAAGACTGTCAGCAAAAGGCATTTAATGTCACATGTACCAAGCAGCCTGCCACCCTGCTGAATAACATTTTTGTCTTGAACAGAACAGAAATGTCTGTTTGATAGTAATGTGATTCCTGGCACAAAATATGACCTAGTAAGGTCTGAGACTGTCCCCACCAAAATGTGGGTAGAGGATTTCACTATCTGCATCCTGCCCAGTTTCAAAGAAATGAATTATGTGTGTGAACTATCACTAACATAGAACTGGTGGTAACAAGTTACAAACATTGTTATTTGTAACTAATTACTCCTCTTTTTGTAATGAAGTTACATTTTAAAATGTACCGAAACTGAATTTTGAAAGTCGTGTAAAAAGTGGAAACAAAATAAATATTTTTTGCATGCTACAGGCAATGCTTTCTAGATACTTTTATTCCTGATTCTATTAATCTTTGTTTCAGTCTCAGAAAGTGCAAAAACCAGTCATTGTTTTGATTTATATTCTGATTACCTAGTGTGTAGACCAATTTCATTGGATAGATACTGTGCATAATTTGAAGCTAGTCAAGCCTTAGCCTAGATGTTGTCCAATAAGAAACACAATCTGCTTATTGATTTACCTTACACCTTGAAAAAGGTCTTGGCAATTTCTTTGCACAAAGATGTTAAAACCATCCACTTTTGACTGTGATGTGATCTTCCCCTGTTCTGACTGCTTTCCACTTCAGCAGGCCTAACTGTCTTTACTTAGGAGTCATGTCATCTCATGCCATGTTCAAAGTATAACAGCCTCAATTTGTGCACTTTTTGGCTTCTAGGGAAAATTAAGACTTGATTTGCTGTCCAACCCTTTTAATTGTGTAAACATGGGCAAGACCATGCTGTTAGGCTGTTCAGTTTTAATGAAAACATGTATACACATTTAGACCAAACAAAGACTTTTTGGCTTCTAGGGAAAATTAAGACTTGATTTGCTGTCCAACCCTTTTAATTGTGTAAACATGGGCAAGACCATGCTGTTAGGCTGTTCAGTTTTAATGAAAACATGTATACACATTTAGACCAAACAAAGACAAAGGAGAGTACCACACTACACTCTTATAGTTTTGCTATTCCACTTTAACTACTCTGGTTGCCTCCTGTTGCATTTTGGGATTTGCAGTTTAGGGATGGGCATTTCGAGTTCTCAGCCAAGAGCCCTGAGGCCTCACTGAACTACAAACCCCAGAATGCAACAGGAGGCAGCCAGAACAGTAAAAGTGGAATAGTAGCACTATAAGACTATGGTGTGGTAATCTGATTTGTGTAGGCAAAGTAAACTTTACAAGTACTTGGGCTGGGAATGAGAGGACTGGTCAGTAGTGACAATAGCACAGTGATTCAGGAAGCTGTGCAGTATCTTGTCCCTAAATTATGTGAGGTTGGGTATACTTCCCTAAGCAGACAACCTCAGTCACAATTCTTAAAGGTAGAAGAGCTCTGTTCATACACATACACACTGATGAACCCTAACCCAAATAGATCCAGCATCTTGAATACCATCTTTAACGTTCAGATTAAAATCCAGAGGAGCTATTTCAAGAGAGCCTTTTCCACTTTGTGTGGCCCTTTGTTGTTGCTGTGTGCCTTCAAGTGATTTCCAACTTATGGCTTGAGAGATGGATAAAGGTGAAAAAAGAAAAAGACATAGGAGAAATGACGTAATTTGAGGCTGCAGCATATTGGACCTATGCCCCCCATGGCATAAATAGTAGTTGTGAATTTCTCATGTCCTGTTGTATCTTCAAACTCATTATGAATTCTTTAATCTCTTAGTGGGGACATTGCTGAACTTCTCCCATAGATGTTATTGTTTCCATTGAAAAGAATACACTTGCAATAAAGGAAGGAGGGAGTGTTGAGAAAAAGGGACAAAAAGGTAAAACACAGTGCAAGAGATTCTATGACTAAACAAGCACAGGTTATGCAAACAAGTTTCTTGGCAAGAGGACTGTGTCAGAATGAAAATATGAGCAGGGATTCGTGTTTTATGCACATGCGGGTACAGTCGTGTGTACTAGAGCTGATTACCCCTAGACCCAAGTTTGAAACAACCGAGAAAAAAACAATGCATTCATATTATATTCAGAACTTTAAAATGTTTGCTCTAATTCTTATGTTAAGAATGCAAGGTTCAATATGAAGAGCTATATTTTTTTAAAAAAAAAAAAAAGTGCAAAAATCCCAAGAGAATAAATTTGGGAGAGTGTACTTGCTTAAGCTTATGAAGATAACAAAACGCCTAAAGACCAAACAGACCTGGACTAAAACATCTGTATCTTTTTGTCTCTGAAGCAGCAGATACCTTATGATTTTTACAATTGCAGAAAACCAAGAAATTTGTTTTAATCCAAAGAATAGTCATGCCTTCTGGTATATTGCTACAAGTTTCCAAACCAGCTACTATAGGAGAAAACTTACTACCAGTGCAAAAGAAGAAAAGATAAACCTCCATAAGCATTTGCACATGAGAATTTTGCAAAAAATATTACCGGTAATCTTGCTACAAGCTTTACACAACTCTCTTGCACATGTTCCTGGAGTCATACAGATTACCAGAAACTGTTTGAGAAAACAGTCCACAAATCTGCAAGTAGAGTCCAGTATAACTGGGTTCAAAAAACAAAAAAAACAAGCACAGTGTATCCAGACAAAGTCGTCTTGAATGACAGCATTGAACCCATGAGGTATACTAGTATTAGCACTGAGGCTGAGCTCAGTTGTTGCAAATATACATATTGTAGGAGGAAGCATTCTGTGAGTCAGGCATCAGGCATATGATAACTTGTTTAAAATGTGTGGTAGTGTGCAAGGATACTAATCCAGCCTTAGTAGACATAAAAGGAACACCAAGTATTGCTAATTAGAAAGCTAGCCTTTGTAGTACTGAAATAAATAAATAAAACTAATGCCAAATAAAAGAACAGCATCCAAACGTTCATGTCGGGGGGTGGGGGTGGGGACAGCACCATTTAACACATCTTATGCACCCCTCTGGTACAATATTTAATTTGCATTTCATTTTTGAAGGTACTAATTTAGTTATTGTAAGTTATGAATATTGGCATGAAAACATAATTTCCAGTATTTTGACAAGGCAAACATTTCAACTCCCGCACATGCACAACGCTACATTTTTTGTGCTCAGAACTAACCTTTTAAAATGCTTCTAAAAGAAGCATTTAAGCTGAGTTAGTTTCTTTGTTATTCTAAAACAGCAAATTCTTCCTTTTGAGTCCTATAACATATGCAAATACATTCTCTCACACATACACATATACACAGAGCCTTTGTGATACTGTGAAGGAGTTTGGATTTAAAGGCTAGGAGGGAGTCTGACCTGTCTACATTCCTGAGCCAGTTCTCCTCCCCTGTCCTTTCTTTTTCCTCTTTGAGCTATCCATGAGTAGAGAACCAGACGGCAGGAGAAAGACACCAGGTATTAGCTTGCACAGACAATGAGATAGTATCTCACAAAAGGCTCCCCACAGCAATGACAGCTCAGCAGTTACACTTCCGTACAAAGAAGAAAATAGTCTGCGTTGTTTTGCTTTTCATCTTTTAGACTCAATTCTAGTTAAATCTTTTGAAGGCAGAGACCAAAATACTAGTGGCCTTATAATCTCGGATTGATCCCTCACTGTCCCCCATGAATCCAAACTATTTCATGGATGACCTCACTGAGTTGAGGTGGGAGAGGAAAGTCAGGGACTGTCAGTGATTTAATTTATTGGCTTCAAGAATGTTCTTAGTGTCTAACACGATATTGCCTCTAAATAGACTGGATTAAAAAAACGGAATGGTAGCACTGATGAATAATGGATCAGCTGTAATGTTGAATGCAACATATGAAGATAATGGTCGTCCTTTCAACCACATATTCACCACTAACATCAGCAATCTAGCATACTTGATTTAATTTGGAGAGACCATGTCTCACAGTGATGACAGGAGATTCATTAAAAACTTATTGATATTCCCAACCCAGCTTCTATTTCAGATGAAGAGTAATGATAGAATTACTCATTCATTCCTCAAGTTTAAAACAAAGGGTTATTATCTCAATCTTCAGATTCTACCAGCCTGTTATTCTACTGAATTATCTGAAGACACATGGTCATCTCATAAAATTAATTTAACTCCTCCAAATTGTATTAATAACTCACAGCCTAAAACTAGCCAGTGATCACAAAGACCAGCCCCGGTACTAATAATCAAGACATTATAACAAAGATTAAGAAGCAGCTTCAAAGCAAAGTCACTACTTTTTAGATTTGATCTACTGAAGTGAAATGAGATCCTCTCTTGAGAACCAATATCTATGTCAAATAGTTCTACTCATAGTACATACAGGACAAACAGGACTACTGAGGTACACATGATACTCATCATCACAAAGCAAGGACACAAAGCGTCAAGATACAAGGCAAGCAGAAGTGAAGTATACTGGACCATTAACTTAGATATGACTAACAGTATAACACAAAGAAACAAAGACCATTGATACATGAGCACAGGAAGGGTGAGCAGGAGAGTGACAAAAATAGCTATATTCAAATTAATCAGCTTGAAGTTTGATTTTTAAAGATGCTAAATTTGCAGGGTCCTGAAGTTAGGAACATCTTCCCCTTAAAACAGAAGGCAAGATAGCGCTTAAATGAAAGATCAAGGTAGTGCTAATGTAGTAAGACACTGAGACAGACACACCAACGGAAGCCTCCTGGCACCCGCACTGAAACACTGGTGCAAGGTCCTTAAGATGCACAGAATGATATGCTAAGGCAAATTTTTAAAATACACATCTAGGCAAAACAGCAGGAGAATTAAGCAAGACAAGACCACATACAACACAGAGAGATACCTAGATTCCCCTTCACTTCTGTATCCTGGCAAGATACTTTGGTGGGGTATCTATCCTGTGTCCTATACTAAGCCCCACCCTCATCAGGTTACGCCATTTTTGGGAAGTGATAGGTTCCACTGTGAAGAACCCATGCTTCTCCTGGGCACAGAGCACGATTGTCAGTTCTTGCACTAAGACATGTAGGCACATCCTCTGAAGAAAATACTTACCAGAAAGACGAGGGTGGGATGACGTTAAGGGAAGCAGTTTTTCAGCTGAAACAAGCAGGCTAAAGAGAAAGAAAGTGCAAGTAAGAGACAGAAAACGGTCCTTAAAAACAGGGGGAAGGAATCTGTCAAATGATACCAATGCCGGACAAATGGTCAGGAAAAGCGATGTTTGGAAAATTATAGGAAGAGATGAAAAGGAAAAAACTAGAAAAAGAGAACTTGAACAAGTGATAGATTCCAGTGGGTTGCCCTCTAAACGCTTGGTTCCAACTTCATTAAAATTTGCAGAGACAAAACAGCACCTCTGGGTTTTTATTAGGCCCCAGTAATGCATCTTTGGATGTATCATCAATAGGTATTAAATAAAATAAGTGGACTGGGATGACCCGAGAACAAAAATGTTTTGTTTGGTATCACCATGGGTTTGCCAAAAATCAGAAATGACTTGAAGGCGCACAACAACAACAACAATCAGCAATGATGATATCCATAGGATCTTCACATATTCCAGTCCCTGAGCAATTGAACTGTTGTGAATCATAAATCATGTTTGTGGTCCTCTTAGTGAGGATATGCTTTTGTAATGCAGATCTCTCACTGGAAGCACTGTCTAAGTGGGGTAAAAAGACAGGCATAACAGCTAGTAGTGGCTAGCCTGTTCTGTTTGACACAGCACAGTCAATGTGGTGCAATGGACAGAAGGTGGGATCCTGGGCTGGAGGAGATCAAGGTCCCAATTCCCACTTAGTTAAAAGGTGACTTAAAGTTATAGATAAAATAACCGACTTGAATTGCTTAGATGGAGTGCGGGATACAAATAAATAAATAAAACAGCCACCCCTCCCCCAAAAGACAAAAACAAAAAAACTCTCAAAACTCTTCAATAACAAAGTTGGTGAATAAATACTTTCCTGACTGACTGTGGCCAGGAAAAAAAAAACTTTTTAGTAATAACATGTGTGTGTGTGTGTGTGTGTGTGTTATATTGGCAGGAACAGTAATAAAGAAGCATTATAGGCTAGCACCTTTTGGCAATTTATTTGCAAAACCGAGTTAGTATAATGGGCAGGTTGATTTCACAGATGCCGACTAAAATCAAGGTCTCAGGTGCAAAAAAATAGAGGTGTTTTTTTTAAAACAAACTCTGTGGTATATATTGTTTTTAGAGTATTTTAACTGCATACTGTAAGACACCTTGGTTTAAACAAACAAGCAAATGCATCTAAATTTTACTGTAGTAAAACAATAAAAAATCGGGAGCCAAACTTTTAAAAATAAATTTTGTTCTTTTGCCTCAAAGTGATTAATATGGATAGTTTCCCCCTAAACAGCATTTAGCCTTAACCCATGACATTAGGGGAAATTGTTCATGAAGACACAACTGAGCAAGTGAACAAAAGATTCTAGGAAACATTCTGCAGCGGAGGTAAGCAGGAGCATAGGTTTTTAGCTAATACAAGGTGTTTCAAAAAGAACGGCGCAAAATCAAATAAGAACAGCCTTACTTTTGCACCATTCTTTTTTAATCACCCTAAACAGTAAACTGCACTGAGCAATTATTCCCAAAACTATCTGCATTAATGAAAATGCTGCCTTCTTTTATCACAAACAATAGACAAAACAAAGGTTTCCTGTTTTATCTTTTATATTAGGTTTGTTTCCCAAAGCAAGGTAGCCTAAATGGCAGCGTAACAATTGCAGCACCACCCACAATTGTTCTCCCCCTTTCCAGCCATTCTGTGTGTCCAACTTCAGGGGTTAGCTGCTTCAAATAGCATTTGACCCATTCCTGGTTCATGCCGCACAAAAGGTGTAAATATCAGGATTGTTAGATTGACAAATTTGAGATAAAAGTCTGCTGACACAAGGCACATGCTGAGCTAATAAAAACACAAAAGGCAGCCACTTTCCACAAATATATATTAGCCCGTTCCTGTCACCTCTTTGAAAATGAAAATGGTAGCTTTGCAGGTGTATGAATAGTTCTCAAATACCACCCCAACACCTTTCTTCTTCGGCTGCGTTCACACTGGAGAAATAAACCGGTTTAAGTGCCATGGCTCAATGCTGTGAAATTCTGGGAATTGTAGTTTGTTGTGGGCCCAGAGCGGAGCAGAGCTCCGCTCTGGGCCCCACAACAAACTACAATTCCCAGAATTTCACAGCATTGAGCCATGGCACTTAAACCGGTTTATTTCTCCAGTGTGAACGCAGCTTTCATTAGCAAAGAGAGTCCGAGCCAGATCTGAGCAAGTCATTCCAAGACTCTTAAATGAGAAATCAATATCATTAAATGCCACAAGGCATGGTGAAGGTTTATGGGACTACTTCCTTCACTCATGGAGTGGCCTATGGACCTCTAGCCTCCAGCCAGCCATCCCTGGCACTCTCCATAGTGTCAGTGACAGAACAGCTGGCTAGCAGCATCTCCAGTGCCTCAGCTCCTTTGTTCCTCCAGGGCTCTCTTTCAAACCAGTCTGTAATCCCACAAAAAGGGCTGAACACTTCCCAGTCCTTTTCGGGCTGGCCTTTTGCCCCCCTCCCCTCCATTTCGCAAGATTTATTCAAGGTGCTAGTCACCAGGTGTGGAATTGTAGCCACAGGGTGGCTTGGGAAGGCAAACTTACACAATGGACAATACGCTGTCTGTTGTGAGGCTTGACAAAAAAACAAAAAACAAAACACACACACACACACCACTACTCTCATTTACTTTTTGTAAGCCAACAAACCAATGTTTCCAGCTTTATTCCTGTTCCTCATACACCATCTGGCTTTGGGCAGGAAACAAAGAGTTTACAAAGTGTAGCTCTAGTCGACTGATATATTAAACGCTTAAAACACGTATGCTGTGCTTACTGATACAGGGTTCCACGTATGTAAAGAGAGATCTTGTGGCGCCTTTGAGACTGACTGAAAGAAAGAAGTTGGCGGCATGAGCTTTTGTAGACTGAAGTCTACTTCCTCAGATGCATTCTGAAGAGGACTGAAGTAAAGCTCATGCTGCCAACTACTTTCTTTCAGTCAGTCTCAAAGGTGCTACAAGGTCCCTCTGCATCCTGCTTCTACAGACTAATACGGCTAGACCTTTCAAGTGTTGCATGTGTATATTTCGGCACACCCACACGTAACAATATTCCCATCCCAAGCGTTCAGAGATGGAAACTGATGAAAGCAGCGGGCGCACGCACCAATCCTATCACCAGAGATCCCTGGAACAGGCCGGTATCAGATGGCAGGTCCCCCCGTTCCGGGATGAATTACACCAGGTGGAACAATACAGGCGTTCATCTAGTTCCAGACCCTGGAATAGTCACAAAACTTGGAGAACATTCCTCTCCTCTCTTGAAAGCCAGTATTTGCATCCCTTGCCAGGCTTTAAATGGTGGTCTACACCCTCCCTGACCCCCAAAAGAGACAAATACCCCTCCGAGGAAAGAGGCATCCGTGAAGAAAACCGTGACAGACCTTTCTCTACAGACAACATGGGAGGGCATGGAATAACAGGTGATGCCAGGAGGTGAGAGCAGCTGCCCCTCACTGACCCAAGGGGTGTGTGTTTTCTTTCTCCTAGATACTTATGGACCACACACACATATATACACAGAGAGAGAGAGAGAAAACAGAGACAGGGACACAGACAGAGAAAAAGAAAGGGGAGTGTTAATATATAGTCAAGGAAGTGCTCAAAAAAGAACTCTAAAGGGCTCAAACAGACAGGCCCAAATAAAGCTGCTTCGGGTCACTTTGGAGGCACGCTGTTTAGACGAGGGTCCGAAAGCTCCAGTTCGAAGGTGTGTCCTTCGGGACCCAAAGCAGCTTTACTGGGGCCTCTCTGTCCGGACCCTTTTAAGGCAACATCTGAATAGTACAGAAAGAGAGAGAGAGAGAGAGAAAGGTGCAAGAGGAGGTTGGGGTGAGGAGAGGAAAATAATAATAAGTGCGTCCACACGGGAGGGATAGTCCGCTTCGGGGCCGCTTTCAGGGGCATGGCTCCGGGCTCTGGAATTCTGGGTACGGTCGTTGGTTGGGGCACCGGAGGTGCCCCAACCAACGACCGTACCCAGAATTCCAGAGCCCGGAGCCATGCCCCTGAAAGCGGCCCCGAAGCGGACTATCCCTCCCGTGTGGACGCAGCCTGATCCGCCTCTCTCCTTCTCCTTCTCCCCAGCTGGCTGCAGCAGCCTCCCCGGACCCCCAGCCTCCTCTTGGCCCCCTTTTCTGCCCCTCTTCTTCTTCTTCTTCTTCTTCTTCTTCTTCTTCTTCTTCTTCTTCTTCTTCCCTGGTGGTTCCTCCTCCTTCTCCTCTTGATGCTCTCCCTTCTTCTTCTTCTGGGGCCCGACTCCGGGCGGCCCTGCGAGGGAGGCTCTCCCCGGGGCCCCTGGGCCAGGAAAGGAGGAGGGGAGGCAGGGAAGGGGTCCAAGGGGGTCCTACCTGGAGCTCCTGCGGTCGGGGGTCCCTCCGAGGCTGAGCTGGGGGGTCTTCTTCTCCTTGCGGCGGTGGCTCTTTCTCCTCTTCCTTCTCCTTCTTCCTAGGGCTTCTCTTCTTCTCTCTGCCCCCAAAGGAGGGTCTGGGGGGAGAAGGGAGGAAGGAAGAGGGTCTCAGCCCCCTTTCCTTGCTTGCTCTGCCCCCCACCGCCTCCTCATTTCGCAGCCAGAGCCTTCCCCCTCCTCGGCTGGTCCCCACACCAGGAGACCCAGGCGAGGCTCTGCGTTGTGGGTTGTGTGCCTGTGCGGAGTGGGTTGTGGGTTGTTGTTGTTGTGTGTGTGGAGCTGCTGCTGCTGCTGCTGCTGGGTCCAGGAGAGAACAAAGCGGGCCCCGGCCCTCCCCGCCGCAGCCAATGAGGAGCCGAGGAGGGACGCCTTCTCTTCGTCTTCTTCTTCTTCTTCTCCATGCCTACCTGCCCCGCTGCTGGCTCCATCCCATTCCTCCTCCTCCTCCTGGGAAAAAGGGAGGAAGGAAGGAAGGAAGGAAGGAAGGAAGGAGAAAGAAAGGAAGAAAAGAAAGGAAGGAAGGAAGGAGAAGGAGAGGAGGAAAGGAAGAGGGGAAGGAAGGAGAAAGAAGGAAAGGAAGAGGGGAGAAGGAAAGGATGAATGGATAAAGAGGGGAAGGAAGGAAGGAAAAAGAGGGAGAGAAAGAGGGGAAAGAAGGGAAGGAAAAAGAGAGAAAAGAGGAAGGAAGGGAAGAGGACAAGGAGAAGGAAAGAAGGAGAACAAGGAAAGGAGGAAAAGAGAAAGGAAAAAGAGAAGGAGGGAGGAAGGAGACAAAAGGAAAAGGAAGGGGAAAGGAAGGGAAGAAAAGGAAGGAAGTAAGGAGAAAGAGGGAAAGAAAGAGTGGAAGGAAAGGAGGAAGGAAAAAAGAGGGAAAGAAAAGAGGGGAGGAAAGGAGGAAGAGAGAAGGATGGGTGGAAGGAAGGAGAGAGAGAGAAAGAGGGGAAAGAAAGCGGGAAGGAAATGATGATGAGAGAAAGAAAGAGGGGAAAGGAAGAGAAAGAGGGAAAAAAGGAAAGGAAGGAAGGAGAAAGAGAAGAAGGAAGAAGAGAGAAATAAAAGGGGGAAGGAAAGGAATAAGAGAGAAATAAAAGGAAGGGAAGAAAGGAAGGAAAGGAGGAAGGAGAAAGAGGAAGGAAGGGAAGAGAGGGGAAGAAAGAAGGGGAGGACTGGGGCGGAAGGAGAAAGAAGGAGAGGAAGGGAAGGAAGGGGAAAAGAGGGAATAGGGGAAGGAAAGGAGGAAGGAGAAAGCGAAAGGAGGAGAGGAAGCAAGGGAAGGGGGAAGGAAGGAGAAAGAGGGGAGGAAAAGAGGTGTGAAAGAAGGAAAAAGAAAGGGAAGGAAAGGGAGGAAGCAGGGGAGGAAGAGGAGGTCTATAAAGGGGGAGAGCTCCACTGTGTGTGTGGGGGGGGGAAGCGAGTGCCCCCCCCCCGAATCCTTGTGTCCCCCCCTTTTTCCCGCCCAAACTGAGGGCCCCTCTCCTCTCCTCCTCTTTCTTTATGGCCGCCTTTCCCAGAGATTGAGATGGTAATGAGAGAGAGAGAGAGCTTGGTGGCCCTCCTTATTCCTTCCCCATTATTATTATGATGTCTGTGGTGGTGGTGGGGGAACCGAGGGGGGCAGCAGGAGGAAGAAGAAGAACCACTGAAGGGAGCCTCAGTCTCAGTCAAGAGGAGGACAAAGGAGGAGGAGATGGAGAACAAAACCCTCCAACTGCAAGGCCCCCCCAGTCAGTCCCTGTTTTCCCCCTCCTCCCTCGCCTCTGTGTGTGTTGTGTGTTGTGTTGTGTTGTGTGTGTTTTAATTGCAAGTCACAGAAGGAGGGTTGAGGAGGGCTCTTCCTTTTCCTTTTGCTTTCCCTTCCCCTGAAAACATGGCTCTGGAGATGGCTGCATCCACACTGGAGAAATAACCCGGTTTGGCACCGGTTTAATTCTTTGTCTGACTCACTTGCTATGGAATTCTGGGAGTTGGAGTTTGTTGTGGGGCCTTAAGGCCCCACAACAAACTCCAACTCCCAGAATTCCATAGCAGTGAGTCAGACAAAGAATTAAACCGGTGCCAAACCGGGTTATTTCTCCAGTGTTTATGCAGCCTAAGCCTCACAAGAAACAATGACAAAACTCAACTGAACAAAACTTGACAAGGAAACCTCGTGAGAAGTTGGCCTGTACGGTCGCCGGGAGTCAGAAAGACACACAATAAAATTAGGCGTATAAAGAAGTTGCCTTTATAAAATACATTTCTGGAGCTCTGTCAAAGTAGCGGGGACCTTGCGGTCTCTTCGCCCTCTCCGATTCATAGGAGTTTTATCACACAGGGGCTAATTTTGGCATTAAAGAGAGATTAAAGCCCATCTGAAGCATCCCGCCAATAAAGCGAAAATGGCGAGTAATTGCACAAACGATTATCACACGCAATTGTGCAAACAAAGAGATATTGGGAATGGGTTGTCGCTGAAATCCTAAAAGTAAAAAGATGCATGTCAATGCAGGTTTCGTGTGATGTGTGAAATCGTTTCGAGTAATTACGCAATTTTTCCAGGATATTCACAATATAAGTTTGTCATGTGTTAAACTTCTAAGACTCAGAAGAAGCAATGGGAAAACTTATCTGAACAAAAAACGTGCCAAGGAAACCTGATGAGAAGTTGACCTTACAGTTGCCAGGAGCCAGAAAGGACTTGAAGACACACAGTAAAATTAAGAGTATAAAGACATTGCCTTAAAAAAATAAATAAATTCTGGAGCTCTGTCAAAGTAATGGGGGCAAACTTTGCCGTCTCATCAGCCTCTCTGATTCATAGACCTGTCTCCCTTTTATTCTGCTGTTTCAGTTAAAATCAGTACAGGAGATTATGCCTAAGGCCTGTGGCTTGGCTGCAATGGTCTTTCCAGGGCTGCCATGCATGAGGCTATTTCTGCATGGGAGTTGCTTAACAAGCCGTGCACACAGAGTTTGTTACATTGTGCTGCAGCTGTCGTTCAGTTGTCTCTTGCAGAAACATTGGCTATGTTGACTAGGATTCCTAGGAGTTGCAGCCCTGCAACATCTGGAGGGCGACATGATTCCCACCCTTGCCTTAAGGGGACCCCCCCCCCAAAGCCCCCTCCCCGCATGTGTTTTCCTTCAGTTGCAAAGAACACAACCAGCATTTCTCCGATTGCTTTATTAGATTTACATCCTGTCTTTCTCCCAAAGATGGGACTCACGGAGATTCACAGCAATATTAAATTTGCAACAAAAACACAGAGGAATATCGAACACTGAAACGGAATTAAATAAAAATGCCAATTTGAAGCCGTCTAAAACACCATTTTAAAATGTTTTTTTGAAAAAGAAAGGAAAGCACCTGGCTAATAGCAAGCCCTGGCTTCCAATCTGAATTTTTAAATCTCTTTCCTTTCTGGCTGAAAGACAACAAAGAGGGGACCTTGCCACGAAGTTCCACAGCCTGGACACTCTTTTCTTCTCTTTCTGCTATCCCATACAATGTATTCTACATCCCTGATATTTTGGGACAAAGCAAGAAAATCCCGATTTAAAAAAAAAAGAAAGAACGGAAATAGATTCCACCTAAACATTGGGCAGGTTTTAAAAAAACTCTTAAGAGCTCTTCAAGAATGAATGGACTGCCCCAGAGAGTGACGGGCTTTCCCTCTTTGGGGGTCTTTAAAAAAAGATTAGATGGGCATCTTTCAGGAGTACAGTACTTCACTTTATTCCTTCATGGCAAAGGGGAATAGGTGACTAGATGACTCTCGGGCCCCTTCCAGCTCTAACATTTGATGATTCTGTGAAATACTTTCAGCACGTACATTTTTTGACAGTGCATATCAATAACACATGTATTTGCATAGCACAGGTATTTGAATAGAGCAGTCATCATGATTACAGGTACAACATGGAGTTTGCTTCTCCTACTCTGATGTTAAGCACACTTTTATGGGATTAAGTTCTATTTTGTGTTAGAAAAAGAGATTATATTTTAAACTAAAATAAATAAATAAATAAATAAATACAATTAGTATCTTTACCATCCTATGCCCCACTAGGGAGCCAGCATAGTGTAGTGGTTTGAGTGCTGGACTTGGACCCTGACTCTGGAGATCAGACTTCAGTTGCTCACTTTGCCAGCAAAACCCACTGGGTGATCTTGGGTGAATCACACACACTTAACCACAGAAAAACCCATGATAGCTTCACTTTAGGGTTGCCATAAGTCATAAACTACTTGAAGGCACACAACAACAACAACAAGAATGCCCTACCACATACCTTCTGACTCCACATTACCTTCTGACTCAGTTCTACTAGATCTGGTGTAGTTATTTTGGCCCAAGTACTGGTGCTAGGGGCCTGTTACTCTTCCCCCATCAGGTGCTGCTACCTGGGACTGGTGGGCTGAACCACATTGCAAACGCTGACATTGTTATATTGCCTTAGCCATGTTGCACATGTATAAAACTGATAGAAGCCTGTTGCCAAATCAGTATGTTGTGTTTTATTCTACTGCACATTCTCTTTCCAAATTATGCCTAATTCAAGCTAGGATAACACACAAACAGATTCTCTCTTTTTCACTCTACTTTCTAATTTATGTTCGTGTTTACACAAGATATGGCAAATGGACTGAGCGCAATGCTGTTCTCTCTCTCTCTCTCTCTCTCTCTCTCCAGCATATGTGTGTGTGTGTGTAACATCTTTGTTTATTAAAAGCCTGAACACAGAACTCCTATGATGGTGAATTGTAGTTTGGGTTTTCTCTCGGTTTGGGCTGAAACAATGAAGTGTCATATATCACCTTACAAAGTTAGGAAAGTTAAGAAAATGTTCCATGGGAAAACTTTATTGTGCACGACAGTAGATTTACATTCACATGTACATTTTTTTTTTTTTTTGGTCTCTTGGTTAAATGTGAACGTATTTAGTCCTAAATGGGCATGCTGCTGCCATTACAACAGAGTCCAAGCATGCAGTTGAAGCACTACATTGCTAATGTCCATAATATGAATGGCAGTGGTATGACCAGAGAAAGGCATTTATTTATATATATATATATTTATTTATTAGTATATCTGTATTGCCTCCCAGCTCACAAGGATGATGAACAAATAAAAACCAATTAAAATAACACAAAGGTAAAAACATTTTCAAACCACATTAAAATGCTCTTTCAAGAACTCCTAAAAGCAGTCTAAAAACAATCCTAGAATCCAGTGACCTCAATAGGGGGGTACAGGGGGTGTGGATCACACTGGGTGACACTTTGGAAGAGGGATGACAGTCAGGCCCTCTTGCTGTGGGGGAGTGCAGTACTGCTTCTGGTGCCCATACCTCCCTCTTTGCTGCAATGGGGCTCTCTCGGAGGAGGTGGGAGCAGCCTAACTTCCTTGGGTAGGTATTTCCATAGTTGAGGTGCAGAGGTACAGAGAAACTCTGTTACATGTATCCACCAACGTAAATTCTTGTGGTGTTGGGATGCACAACAGGACCACCTTTGACATTAACAAATATCTGGCAGGCTCATATGGGAGGTGACCATCTTTCAATATCTTAGCCCGAGTGTTTAGGGTTTTGTAGGTCAACACCAGCACCTTGAATTGAGCTTAGAAACAAATTGGAAGCCAGTACAGTTCTTGTATCTAAACAACAATTTCTTTACCACTTTTGCAAATACACACGCAGAGTAATTGTAACTAAGGATGTTTACTCTGAAATCAGATCCAGCTGAATTCATTAGAACATTTATAGTACATTAGTCTGTTATTTCAAGATGTACTTACATTTGCAAGCGTAGAATGTGGTGAAGAGATAAGAGAAAGATAAATGCTACACAAATCCATCATTCTATTATTTTCCACTACTAGAGATATTTTAAAGTACCTATATTAACTAAACCATCAATTATTTTTACAGAAGTGGATTTTAGGAAACACAAAATACTTGGGTTCAGAACACAATTTGCACAAGAGTTAAAATTCCATAATTACTAGTCATAGTTTGTGTAGCTTCTGTTGGAGAGCATTTTTGGTTGCGGATACACTTTGCTTTTAAAGTAAGGAGTGGATCTCTATAAACGTTGTCCTTCATCTCACGTGCTTGAAAGATATGTGTAGAGATGTATTCCCCAACCCAGTCTTCCTCAGAAGATGACACAGAAGAAACAGAATATACACCTAGAGTAGATCTCTAAGTGTGTCTCTGTGTGTGTTTTCCCTTTACTGCAAGGCTCTTGACCCATCCTCTTTTATGTCTCCTGTTTCCAATGTATATGCAAAGAACCATGGAAGCATAGACATTTCATCTCTATATGGATCAAAATATAGAGATGGGATTTCCTTATTTTGCTTCAATTTGAGAAATTAAGGACTGCTAATTTCTGATTAGGTATAGTGCTGAGGATACCATGAACAGCAAAAAGAACAAATAAATGGGTCCTAGAACAGATCAAATCTGACATTTTCCTGAAGGCAAAGATGACTAAACCGAAGCTGTTGTACTTTGGCCACATCATGAGAAGACACGAATCATTAGAAAAGACAATAGTGCTAGGAAAGGTGGAGGGAAGTAGAAAGAAAGAAGGACCACATGCTAGATGGATGGACTCAGTTAAGGAGGTAATGAATATGAATTTGCAAGAGTTTAGAAGAACAGTGGAGGATAGAGAGTCCTGGAGATGTCTCATTCACAGGGTCACCATGAGTCAAGATTGACTCGAGCACGAGTAACAACAACAGAGATATATCTACAAACAAAAGGGAGTTAATTGCATTCACAGTATATTATTGGCATTCTTCCCTCTTGCTTGAATTTCTAGGGAGAACTATCTCTTTCAGACCATGTTTTCCATGGAGAAAACTCTGTTGTCTCCTAGATCCTAGAGAGCTGCTGAGAATTAGCATAGGCCAGTGTTTCTTAAGCTATCTGGCAGCCCCCCCCCCCCCCGCCGTGTGCTAGGAACCAGCGTACTATTTGTGCCCATTAACTATGAGCAGATTTTTTTCCCCTTTAGAAACTCACTGTATTCTGGCAGACATAGTTTGCAGACTGACATTGGTCCATGGACCATCACTTTAAGTAGCAGACATTACACTAAATGGATCAATGGTTTGATTTGTTAAAATGCTGTGTTAAAACCTTTTGTTAAAACCTGTGTTAATTATTGCCACATTAATTTAGCAGTATAGTAACTTTTTGGGATAATTATATTACACTGGAGAAGTTAAGCTGTGCAGCTTACCTTTGGTATGTAACTTGTTGTTTTTAAGGAATTCACCCCTCAAATCTGGGATAGTCTGTTAATTGTGTGTCCGTTGGAGAAGGATTAAAGTTGTGCATTCTGAAGAGGAGGTACACTGAGACCTGCTTAGGGTACCAAAGCTAAAAGAACTGAACCATAAAACACCTAGGGATATCACTGACATGCTTTGCCCCTGGGCACCATAATTCTCCTTATCTAATGATGTTTGGATGGCTCCAGGCTCTCCCTCTGATTCTGCCTAGCGGCTAAATCTGACCTATATTTCCCCATTTGAACATGTCAGCAACTTCCTTCTTGGGGACCAAATGAAAGAAATGCTATAAGCATGAGATGATGAGCAGGCAGGTATTGTCCACTGTCCATAGTCTATTAATAATAATGCCCTAGGAAGTGTTAAGGAAAGCAATAAAATAATAATGCAAAGGGCTGCACGAAAATCAGTGAACCAAATCTGGATGAAGTCTCTTGGGTTGGCATTTTCAATAAGTCTATGGCCTGGTTCAGATATACACTTTTGGCTTGCTAATCTATAAATTAAACCATGGGCTAGGAAGCTGGAAGTGAACTGTCACCTCATACTTTCCCTTGTCTTCTCCTTTCATGAACAAATTCAGCATGTTGATCTGAAATAAGTGGATTTTCATGGAAAAAACATGTTTTTCTCCAAATAACTCAGTTTTTCAGGTTATTTTTGTTTTGTTTTTGCAAAAACTGATGTGCTTTTCTGCACAGAATAATTTGATAAAATACTTCAGGATGTGTGAATGTTGGGTAAAAACTGTACGGAATTTTTTTTCCAGAGTGGGGAGATAACTACAGAAATTATTCAACCTCACATGTGAGGACAAAAGAATTGAAGATTCACTCCCCTCCTCCTTCTTTAAAGGTCTTTAAACAGAAGCTGGATGGCCATCTATCTGGAGTTCTTTGATTGTGCCTTCCTGCATGGATGGAGTGGATGGCCCTTGTGGTCTCTTCCAACTCTCATTCTATAATTCTGCCTCTTTTTTTCAATCTGCTTCTGTGAAATAATTAGTTTGAACTACACTTCTCTGATATATCTGGCTCCCGCAGTTGACATGCGGCTTGAAATCCTGGTTAAGAAACTGACATTAAACTAGAGCTTTCCATTTCCAGAAGCACACTCTATTTGAACAAAAACGGCCTGCTTCTCTGGGAAAAGTGGCTGAGATCCCACCTCAGCCATGCAGATATGATGTCGCAGCTGTGATGTCCAGGCTATACTCTTTCTCTTGATCTGAGCCACAAAATCTTCCTTAAAATCCAGCTAGCACTGGCAAATTGAGGGCCGAAGGATGGCATACCCAACCTCCTCTCATCAGCAAACAGCAGGGTGACAAAGAGATATGACAACACGCCATAAGTGTTCCTCCTTCTGCCTGTTACATTGCTGCTCGCCTGCAAGATGGGTGGATGTGTCATCTTACAGAACTCTCTTACCGGCACTGCAGAACTCTGCTCCTTGACACAGTTGCCTGGATTTTAAGGTAAGTTTTGTAGACATTTAAGGCCATGGCAATGGTAGCACAATCATAAATGTGGATACCAAACAGTTATGAAGTCATGTGTTCAGTGTACATCATCATAATTGCATATCAGAATGCTATCCAGTGTTTTCTGGGGGGGGGGGTGCATAAGCCCCTACATTTTGTGTAAAAAAAAATCCTATTTGTATTTCTGCACTGAATAATTTCCCCAAACACTTTGGAATGTGCGAATACCAGCTGAAAACAACACAAAATTCACAGCTCTATGTTATTCTTCCTGACTGGGTTTCCTGAGGCTTGGGGAATCAAATTTTCAGCTGGGCAATATATAACACTGAATATTTTTTCCATCTATAAGAAACAGCACATGGTGCCACTCATTCCAGGTTTGCTTAATTATTATAATCCAACACAAGCCACTTTGGGTGGCTACATAAAATCTGAGGACTAAGCCCTGACTGAGTAGCATGGTATAGTAATTTGAGTGCTGGACATAGGATGCATCCACTGCATCTACATTGTATAAATAATGCAGTTTGGCATCACTTTAAGTGCTGTAGCTCCATCCTATGTAATGCTGGGATTTGTATTTTACAAGGTCTCTGCCAAAGAGTACTGGTACATCACAACACTACAACTCCCAGGATTCTGTAGGATGGAGCCATGGCAGGTATAGTGGTGTCAAACAACATTATTTCTACAGTGTAGATGCACCCTAAGAATCTTGGAGACCAGGGTTTGAATCCCTGACCAGCCATGAAAACTCAGTGGATGACCTTGGACATGACACACTTTCTCAGCCTCAGAGGAAAGCAAAGGCAAACTTCCTCTGAGGAAATTTGAGCAAGAAAGCCCTAGGAGAGGCTTGCTTTTAGTCAGAGTCAACTTGAAGGCACATAGCAACAAGAAGGCTCTTTCTGGACGAAGAGTTCTGGTATTGACAAGAAATATTGTTTTGATTTTTTAAAATATATCTTCCATTGTTTTTACAGATAATGATAGTGTGTATGAGTTTTTACAGAGGGAAAACACATTCATTCAAGCTGTGTGTATGTGTACTTATGCTCCCATGCCTATGTCTCTCCTCTTCCTCCTCCACCACCAGCAGTTCCAAAAAGTATAAATTTATGCTCCTCATTTCTGCAGCTGGTAGATTTTTGAAAGCAGAGAGTATAAAGTAAATACAAACATTGGAGGAAACTTTAAACTTCTCAGATGAGTTTCCTTTTGATGAGAGTGATAAAGACTTGAGTTATATTTGTTATTTATGAAAATACAGCCTGAGCAGGTGGGAAGACAATAGGTATATGGACAGGCTGTGCTAATCCCAAATGCAGACAGACAAAAGAGACAGAAATCTACTGATTCAAAAATGCAACACTGGTTCTTTTTTGAATTTTGAATCAAAACTCAAATTGTACATTCTGTTCTATTCATTCTTTCAGTTTTGGTTGATGTAGCGTTGTCTACCTTCCACAATGTTCCCTCTTCCACACACACACCATTGCTTCCATGTCAAAGTAAGAGTAACAGGTATCTCTGCAGATGATCAAATGCTGCTTGAATTGTTCTGAAAGAAACAACTGATGTGGGATGTGCTTACATAGCAATGGAAAGGCAGTGAAAGAGGCACTACATGCATTTTCCTTTGGAAATATTATGTGTAGTTATATTGCTTGTCTCCAAAGTAAGAAAAATGTAACCTCTCACTTAGGTGCCATTCAGAATTTAAATTTAAATTTTTAAAACCTGAAGTTCAGATGTTAAAATAGTGGTTTAGTAGCTGTTTTTTGAGGTTCATTCCATTGGTAGTTCATCATCACTGGCAAGATCAGGGGTAGTGTTAAGCCTTTTAAATACTGTATTAAATCAGTGTCATAAGAGAAATCCATAGAAAAGCATATCCTCAGCCATTATTCCTATATCTAAAAAAACACCCAAAACCCAGTGTTAACTTTATAAATGTTGGTTTGTCCAAGTTTTTATAATCCAAGTGTTGATAGCAGGAATTAATTTGCATTTTTAATTGAGAAAAAATAAAAAAAAATTCTCTCAAATATATTTATTCATATATGTGCTATGACATTATACACTATAACAGATCTTAATATATAGTAGTTTTATATAATGTAGTGGTCCGTTTTACATTGGCAAAAAGAGGTGTTGTGAAGGCTGCTTGAAAACCCAGCTTTTACATTAGAAAATGGGAAAGTGTGCCATGAAAACGCCATTTTGGCGTTTTAAGGGAAAAAACGCGCCTTTAAAAAGTAGTTCGGTTGACCCACTACTTTTTTAAAAAGTGCGTTACAGCGCTAGTACATCTAAAGGCTAAGGTGTAGTTGCGCAGTTAAATGGGGCTCTGTTTCCTTAAGGCGCCCATTTAAAGGCTGCGCTGCAGGTGCGAATCAGAATGGATCGTGGGTTGGGAGCATGCGTGGTGTGGACTTCACTCCTAATTAAAACGTTCTATGCCCTCCAGGTGTAAAAGCTGGGGTTTAACCGCGCAGTTTTTTAAAGCTCCCAAACCCCCTTTAAATCATTTAAAACTGCGCAATTCGCAGCCGCAGACAGCGCAATAGCGCCGTTCAAGCCTCGACCCTCACAATAGCGCAGTTCAAGCCTCGACCATCGCAATAGCGCTGTTCGCGGCGGCACGAACAGCGCAACAGCGCAATTCGCAGCCGGCAAGGAAAAAAAAAATTAAAATCGCAGTTTAAAGCCGTGTTTATTACTGCCCATGTAGCAGCTCCGCCTGTATTTGTAGCGTTCTGGCAGCTTCCCATGTAACTGCTGAGCCACAAAAAAGACCTCAGATAAGTCGTTCCCACACCCCTCAGTGTAGCAGCTCTGCACTTTTTTAATGCACACCTGGGGCTTGCTATGTAGCTGCTAAGCATTAAGATAAAGGCGACTTCAGGTCACACTTTCTTGCCAATGTAAAAAGCCCCAGTATATAACATAGTATAAAAACAAGATAACTAAAAAAACCCCAAAAATGTTTGACTTCCCACCCTTCAAATCAAAGACTTTATTTAAGTTCCTAAATGTTTCCCTGTGTAAGTTAATCATTATTTCAACTTCTGACAAAATTATTTTTAAAAAGGCAACAGAAGATATTCTGAAAATTAGAATACAGTTAAAGCTGGAACTCTGTCTGTTGAAACTCACTGAGGAAACGTCGAAAGATATAAATTTTAAGGTATTTCATTATATGATACTAGCAGCAAGACTGTTATATATGCCAAAAATTGTGAAGCCACTACACTAACAACAAAAGAAAAATAGAGATTAAAAGTTTTCCAAATGGCAGAAATTGATACATTTTCGACACTAATTAGAGAGAGCAAATACAATTCTAAGTATAATTGAAAATAGTAACTTGGGGACTTGTAGGTCAAAAAAGCAATATTTTCAAGCTCAGGTCTGGACAACATGATTTCAGTCAGCCATGAAGGTCCAAGTGATGAAATGTTGCTCCATTCCAAGATGTCAAGGAAAGGTCTAGGCTAGAGGTTTTATCCTTCATACCTACTTTATTTTTTGTCCAGGGTATCATTTTCTACTGTGAAAAATTCAAGAAAAAAATCATCCACATGCAGGTTGAATTCATTTCACAGATAAGGTTTATCAACACATCTTTATGCAAGCATAGATCTATATCAGGGGCTGGATTTTGCAACTCTCCAGATGTTATTGAAGAGCAAACCCCAGCATTCTTTACATTGACCATGCTGCATATGGCTACTGGGAGGTGTAGTTGAAAATCATCCGGAGAGTCACATGATTTGCACCCCTGGTCTATGTGTAAATCACATTGTTTTTAGCAAGATTATCCTACCGTGTTTCCCTGAAAATAAGACAGTGTCTTATATTAATTTTTGCTCCCAAAGATGTGCTAGGTCTTATTTTAGGGGATGTCTTATTTTTCTGTGAAGAATTCCCATTTATTGTTGAACAAAAAAAAATATGAGCATTTATTTTATACTTTATATATATTTATATACAAAAACTTTGCTAGGTCTTACTTTCGGGGGAGGCTGTATATTTAGCAATTCAGCAAAACCTCTACTAGGTCTTATTTTATGGGGATGTCTTATTTTTGGGAAACAGGGTAGTCCCAACTTCTGCCAATTTAGCAGTTTGAAAGCATATAAAAGTGCAAGTCTGGTAGATAAATAGGTACCACTTTGGTGGGAAGGTAACATCGTTCTATGTAATCATTCTGGGCACATAATCACAGAGTTTTCTTTAACAATGTTTGTTCCTTCAGCTTAGTAAGGGAGATGAACACTGCCCCTTACAGTCAGACATGACCAGACACTCACGTCAAAGGGGAAACCTTTACCTTTACCTATATCTAAACAGACTAGTGCCAAAAAAGATAGGTGTGTCTTTTAGCCCTCAAGTCTCTTTCCAAAAGTTACCTCCTCCTCCTCCTCCTTTTTTGTTGTTGTTGCAAAAACCTTTGACTTAACCTGTAAGGGTTCAGTAAGGTCACCTTCCTCATGATGTTTCCATCATTCCTCCTCCTTTAATCCATGCCAATGCTATATAAAAGTAAACTTGGATAGCTGTGATTGCACTCAATTGCATTTGTCCCCTGTTGCACTCACCACTTGAGTTCACTTCCCACTCTCTCTCTCTCCACCTCGAGAGAACTATTTTATGTATTAAATTTATATCCCAGTTTCCCTTTAGTAAACTCAAGTTGGTACACAAGGCTCTTCCACGCTTTATCCTCACCACAGCCCTGTGAGGTAAGTCAAGCTGTGTGGGAGTGCTGGGCCCAAAGTTACCTGGTAAATTTATAGCTCATTGGAAGATAAGAAGCTGGATCATCATTTCTGAGATAATCATATAATCACTATACCATGCTGGCTCTTAAGACTAGTCAAGTGCCATGATGGGTAGGGGAGAAAGAAAGGACAAACGAAAAGACTAGTCTGGAACTGGATTGTGAATATTTAACTGAAATTCAAATAAGCCATGACAATAGCTCTACCGGATCATACCAAAGACTAACTGAACCCAGCCTTCTCTCATCATCTACAAAATGGCCAAGCAGATGCCCCAAGAGAAAGCCCCCAAACAGGACATGAACAGCAAACGCATCTTCAAATAATGCTCTTTAGCAACTGATATGGAATCACTGAAAAGTCCACCCTCCATGATTTTGTTCAATCCTTTTGTAAAGCTGTTCAATTTGACAGCCACCACTCTTGGAATAGCAAATTCTACTGACTGTGACATTCTGATTGCTTTTCGAACTATCCACTTCTTATCATCTGCTGTACCCTCTTTGTAGCATAGTGGGCAAGGAGACAGAGACAATCACAGTTATCAACAATAAAGACTTTCCTGAAAACTACCATGTATATCAATGGTGCTATAGATTTAGATCTCCCTCTCCCTCTGTTTTCATGACCAGTTGGTAATCTGCAAGTATTGAAAAAAGGAAGTGTCATTTCTCTGTCTTTTATTATTGTTTTCATGAAAATCATTACTAGAACATTATAATAATACAACAACAACAACAACAATAATAATTTATTTATAACTCACCCCTCTGAGCGAGCAATCGGGGCTGGGTACAACATTTAAAAACAAATACAATAAAAATGTTACATCCCAATCCCTCCTCCTACCCCTTAAAATAGGATTAAACTAGCGCAGGGTTAAAACAGCAACAATTAAAAAAACCCATACAATACTGTATATCCAAATCCAAATGTATGGGCAGCCTCGAGGTGATATCTGATGTGGCTGGGGAAGGCTGGATAGATGTCTTGGTAATGAGGGAAGGTTAGCCAGAAGAGATGCATATTGGTGGCTTTTTTTGAAGCTGTCCAGTGTTGTGATAAGACGCATCTCATCCAGCAGATCGTTCCACAGTCTGGGAGCGATGGCGGAGAAGGCCCTCTGAGAGGTCTGCGACAATTTGGTCTTAATAGGTTGTAGCAGATTCCTCCCAGAGGACCGGAGCATGCGAGGGGGCTTCATATGGGAAGAGGCGGTCCCTGAGATAGGATGGACCTGAGCCATGTAGGGCTTTGAAGGTTAAAACCAACACCTTGTACTGCTCCCGGAAACTAATCGGCAACCAGTGGAGAGACTTGAGCACAGGTGTTATGTGTTCTCTCCTCGATGTTCCAGTGATAAGTCTGGCTGCCATGTTTTGGACCAGCTGAAGTTTCCGGGTTAAGCACAAGGGTAGCCCCATGTAAAGCGTGTTACAGTAATCCAAATGTGAGGTAATCAAAGCATGTACCACAGTCTCCAGGTCCCTCATATCAAGGAAGGGGCGCAGCTGACGTATCAGCCGAAGCTGATGCAGCCTAGAATTGCACTCCTGACCGTCGCATTCACCTGACTAGTCATGTGAAGCGACGAATCTAGAAGTACTCCCAGACTGCAGACAGAGTCCTTCGAGGAGAGTGTGACTCCATCTAGGACTGGGAGTTGTATTCCCGGACCTGTTTTCGGGCTGGTGACTGTCAGTACCTTTGTTTTCTCTGGATTTAGACTCAATCTGTGTTCCCTCATCCAATCCATTACTGCCGCAAGGCAGTCATTAAGAGGGGAGATGTCATCTGAGGTCTGAGCAGATGATCTGGTCATGGAGAAGTAGATTTGAGTGTCATCAGCATACTGATGACACTGCGCTCCATGCCTCCAGATGATCTCACCCAGCGGCTTCATATAGATGTTAAATAGCATTGGGGACAGGATGGCGCCCTGAGGGATGCCACAATTAAGCTCGATTTTGGAGGATCAACTGTCCCTGAGCCTCACCCTTTGGGACCTGCCAGAGAGGAAGGAGCAGAACCACTGCAACGCAGTGCCCCCGAGGCCCATCTCTCTCAGTTGATTCAAAAGGATGGAGTGGTCTATAGTATGAAATGCCGCTGAGATATCCAAGAGCACCAGCATCCCTCTAGTTTCTCTCATGCAGATTTCCCTACCCAGTCACTGCCATGAGGTAGGTACAGTGGGCGGCTGGTATTATCTGGTACATTGGTTTCAGCACACACACACACACATAGAGCAGTTATCAAAATCCATGGATGCTCAAGTCCCAATTATATAAAATGGGGTAGTAAAATTGTGTGCCTTATACAAAATAACAAAATCAAGGTTTCTTTTTTAGAATATTTTTGAGGTGGTGATTTATTTTATTTTTTTCAGTATCTTTATTAATTATAATTATAATACAGCATAATGATACAAAATAGTACAGCATAATACAGTGTTCTTATTTTAACAAAAAGAAATTGAATTACATTATATATAAACACTTCTACATCTTCATATACTCCATCCAGTATTTTTAAAGCCATGTATGGTTGCATTCATGGATAGAGAATCCATGGATACTGTACTGCTGTTCCCATTTCCTTTGCCATACAGAATCATAGAATCATAGAGTTGTAAGAGACCACAAGGGCCCTCCAGTCCAACCCCCTGCCATGCAGGAACTCTCAATCAAAGCACCCCTGACAGATAGCCATCCAGCCTCTGTTTAAAGACCTCCAAGGAAGGAGACTCCACCACTCTCCAAGGGAGTGTGTTCCACTGTCATACAGCCCTTACTGTCAGGAAGTTCCTCCTAATGTTGAGGAGGAGTCTCTTTTCCTATAGCTTGCATCCATTGTTCCAGATCCTACCCTGTTTCCCCTAAAATAAAATATCCATTGAAAATAAGACCTGGTAGAGGTTTTGCTGAATTGCTAAATATAATGCCTCCCCCGAAAGTAAGACCTAGCAAAGTTTTTGTTTGGAAGCATGCCTATTTTTTTTTTTTGGTTCAACAGTAAATGTGAATTCTTCTTCTTGGTAAAATAAGACATCCCCTGAAAATAAGACCTAGTGCATCTTTGGGAGCAAACATTAATATAAGACACTGTCTTATTTTTGGGGAAACACAGTATTCTCTGGAGCAGCTTGCTCCATCCTCAATGTGACACCCTTTCAAATACTTAAACAGTGCTATCATATCACCTCTTAACCTTCTCTTCTCCAGGTTAAACATACCCAGCTCCCTAAATCCCTCCTTCCAGAACCTTCATCATTTTGGTTGCCCTCCTCTTGACAAGTTCCAGTTTCTCAACATCCTTTTTGAACTGTGGTGCCTGGAACTGGACATAGAGTTCCAGGCGAGGCCTGACTAAAGCAAACAGAGTGGCACTATTACTTCCCTTGATGCTATGCTCCTGTTGATGCAGCCTAGAATTGCATTGGCCTTTTTAGCTGCTGCATCACACAGTTGTCTTATGTTCAACTTGTGGTCTACTAGGACTTCTTTCACATGTCATCTTGTTAAGTCAGATGTCCCCTATCCTATATTTATGCATTTCATTTTTTCTGTCTAAGTGCAGTACCATAATTTTCTCCCTGCTGAAGTTCATTTTGTTTGTCTTGGCCCAGCTTTCTAATCTATTAAGGTTATTTTGAATTTTGATCCTCTCCTCTGGGATAGGGAAGCTGAAATTCTCCAGATATTGTTGAACTGCCATTCCCATCATGGTACAGCACTGGCCAAACTGATGGAGAAAAGAACTTTCCATCAAGGGAAGTGGGGGGATGTCACAGATTCTTCTGCAGTGTCATACATGTGCTGTAAGGTGATGCCTCTTGGCTTAATTTAGGTTTTAACTTTCTCTAGAACTGTAAGATAGAATTAGCAATGTTGTAATAGAAAGTCATCTGCTGCTTCTGCGGCCTTAATGCTCACAACAGCTACTTCACTGATTACTTTGCAGGCCTATTCTTTTGTCTTACACCTTTCCCAATTTGGGAGGGGCAGACTTAATAAATAATAATAATATAAATTTTATTTATAATCATTTGTTGTCCCACTTTTTCAGCTGCTTTTAACACATCTTTCTCCACTTTACCTTTGTCCTCACCTTACTTTCATTGCTACACAGTGAGTTCCAAGTGCAAAGGTATTTTGAAGCCAATGAACTTAGCAGAGGGGAAGAGGAGAGGAGTAGGCAGAATCTTTCACCTCCAACGTGCTCAAGCAAAAGCAAACTGCTGCATCCTCTCCTAGCTTGTCCGTTCTTCCTCATTATTAACTTTTGCCATCTTGACCACACTCTGATGCTGAGTGGCTACACATCCCAGATTTCATCTCTGAAACACTGGAGGGTATGCTACTATTTTTCCTACCTTCTAACTATGCTGACATTTCTACAAGTTGAGACAGCCCTTTCTTCAAAGCACTTTGCTGGTGTAAGCTCCAGGAAAGGATTAGTTTATAGCCTGGTAGACACTGAAGCAATTATGCCTTGTGTGGGAGCTGGGAGCATCTGGATTTGGATAATTTAAGTGATTAGAGAAATCAGGGAAGCAGAAGACATTTTGGGCAAGGGCAGATGCTTATTATGCATATATATCTTTCTGCCAGAAAAAGAGAAAAAAAGTATTCTGGAAGGGGGAAATAGAGTAGACTTGCTGGGACTGGCTTTAAGGGGAAAAGGAAAGCTACATGGACTTGCCAGGAATTCTGATATTGGGCAGGAAGGATTTTCCAGTTGATTCAATAATAATGGCCAGGAATTCATGGCTGGCCACATAATAAGAGGGATTTGTTTTTTGGGTTTTTTTAAACTTCAGTTCATGAGGTGGACACATAATTTCATGTCTGTGCTCACTTGGCCTTTATTGCTGAACAGAGCTCTTCAGGGGTGTTTGCATGAAAATCAGATCCTAGTATGTCAGAGCTGGGCTACATGACTAATTTAGCCTGGGGTCAATCTCTTCTTGGCACGAATTTGCACTTAAAAGTAACTTTCCCAAGATCTGCTTTTTAGAAAATCACAAGTAATTCTAATTCATTAGATTTGTGCCCTGCCTTTCCTCTGGATGGTGTGGGAGGAATTTTTATTCCTCATTTTATCTTCACAACAATCCTGTAAAAGTGAGACAACAAAGGATATTTCAGCCAATTGCCCACCAATTTCCATGCCTGAGTAGAGGTTTAGAGGCAGATCTTCCTTGTTGAAGGTTCAGCACTGGATTCAGCACATCACAAGGACTCAGTGACTGGGGTGGGGAATTAATAGGATTGAAATGTTTTGCTGTGTGGGCGTGAATACTTAGCACTACCAAAGCATTCTCAATTTTGGTACCTCAGGGTAATGAAAATGTATTGATGTTTTCAGTATTAGGCAATGGTATTTTGCAAAAACAAATGTATTCATAAAAATGATAAGGTCACATGAACAGTGGCTATACAGCCAATATAACTGCTGGTGACCTGGTAGAGCTCAACACAAATGGTTTCGAGCTAGCCAAATGTAAGGGATCATCCCAAGGACAGTTCTTGTACTTGATATCTGATGTCCATATTTCCCACAAACACTGCTTTGTACTGGTGTAATAGGATGCTTTTAGCATTACATGGCAAACCTACAAGAGTAAAAGAAGAAGGATTTGACACACATTTCCCCAATACCCCTAAACTGGAGGCATGGAGCAAGTGACTATCTTTCCCCCAGCCTCTTACCATGAACCAGCCTATAACACATGGAAACAAAGGAGTTTACACTTCAGAAGTTTTCCACATACTGTATTAGTTTCAGCAAGCTGAGATTTTGTAGTTAACAAAGCACTTGACAGTGGTTGCAGACAATCCACATTATCTGAAGTTTGTTTTTACTACACATTACATTGTAGGAGTCAGAGTTGTCCTTTGTCCTGGTCTAGAGTTATAGGTGAAATTCTCTCTCACACAATGTGATGCTAAGTAAAATCAAATGGAAGATGACTGCTTACACTGGACTTGTATTGGTTGCAGCAAGAAACAGTTATCAAAACCAGCTACAAGGGGCAGTTTACATATTAACCATTACCAAATTTGGCTTTAGCAGAAGCCCAGATTGTTGGAAACCTTGAACATTCTGCTAACAGTGACAGCATCTTTAGCTTAGGTGAAGGGCACAATGGAATTTGGATGAGCCTGCATCCTCCAACTTAAACCTCTTGCCTTAAATTGTTTTAAATATGGCATGTAAATTCCTTATGCTCAGCGAGGTGGAGAATGTCTCAGCAGTATAGGCCAAGAAAGGCCACTCTTCTTCTTCATCAGTATGAGTCCCAACACCTTTCCATGCCACTTCACCTCAGCAGGTGGAGTGTTAAATGAACCAAAACGTTTTAATGAGGCATGGAACTGGAACCAGTTTGTTGGTTCAGTAAACTGCACTAAGGGGAAGGCCACTCTGAAGATGCTTGCTCTTCTGACCTGGAAGTTTGGGGAGGTGAAGAAGAAATGTAAAGACTCAGCATTGCCCACAAGAGTGTTCTAGGAGAACCTGTCCCACTCACATGCACATAGACACACATAAAGCAAAAGAGAGAAGTACTAGAAGCATGAACGTGTTGCAGTGATTCTATCTTTCAGTATGTCTTCATTGTTACCATTGCTGCCACAAATTCACAAGGGTGAGCTAAAAGCCTGACACTTTCCATAGGAACAAATAGACATTACTTCCACAAGGTGCATTTATCTGAATTCCCTGTCTGACGGTCCAGTGATTCCTGCTTTTGTGCCTACTGGCAAATCTGGTTTACATTCTTCATCCACACAAGATTGCAGCACTCAAGACCAACTTGCAACACACAATACTATCATCCTATGTCATAAATACTGTCGTATGAATAATGAAAGAAAAGCTTGTATTTTAATTCTGAAATTCCCTTCTGACATTTCTGAAATTATACCATGGCTCATATTGGGTCATTTCTATCATGATTTTTAAAAAAAACAAATTACACTATTTTGAGGCAAACAAACTTACTGCAAGCTACAAGGTTTCCTGACAATTATATAATATAAAGTGTGCAGTAGGAAATTAGGGGTTGCTTTTTGGGGGGGGGTATAGTTAGCATTAAGGAATTTAACCAAGAACAAGGTTATTTCTTAAAACAAATAGATAAGAAAAAGGTAAAAGAGAATTAAAATAACTACATTTACCTTTCAGTCTTTATTGTTGTTGCTGTTGTGTTTTTCCAGCTTATCGTGGCCCTAAGACAAACTTATTCTGAGGTCTTCTTGGCAAGATTTGTTCAGAAAGGGTTTGCCTTTGCCTTCTTCTGAGGCCAAGGGAGTGTGACTTGCCCAAGTTACTCAATGAATTTCCATGACCTAGTGAGGATTCGAATTCTGGTCTCCAGTTCTAATTTTTTGTCCAAATGTTTACATGTTCACCCCAAATTTTCAACTGTTGTATGATTTGTTACTTCCCTTACAACACGTGGTGGTGGTGTTATTGATGATGAAGAGTGTGTCTGTACACACAAACCCCTGATGAGAATGAGTACCCATGCACACAAGCTAAACTCCAGACTTGGACAAGGAGAGATGAGTGTTCTTCTCCCCCTCTCCACCCAAGGCTAATGGCACAGCTTGTCCAATGTTATCAGCTTCAGCTACCCTCCTCCTCCAATTAACCATCACACTGTTCAGCTGCATACCCACCCCATTGCTTTTTCGTTTTTAGCACACTTATTCAGTTGCAAGCTTCTCATTCTCATTCCTGCTGCTGCTTTGCTTTCCCAGCTGCCCACTTGCTCCCACATGCCTGACCACCCTTGCTGTCACACATTCATATGGCATACCCTCCACTTAGAATCATAGGATCATAGAGTTGGCAAAGACCACAAGGGCCATCCAGTCCAACCACCTGCCATACAGGAACACACAATCAAAGCACCCTGACAGATGGCCATCCAGCCTCTGCTTAAAAATATCCAAAGAAGGAGACTCCACCACCCTCCAAAGGAGCACGTTCCACTGTCAAAGAGCCTTTACTGTCAGGAGGTTCTTCCTAATGTTGAGGTGGAATCTTGATCTCACACCTTGCATGCATCCCCTTTCCAGTTTTCCCACCTTCCCATCCCTACTGCGTCAGTGTTTAGCCTTCCCCATCCTGTTTCTTGCCTGCTTCTCTTTTCCCTACCACCTCATTTCACTGTCTCTCTTACATACACAGATATACAGAAGATTCCCCACATATTCAGAGGCAGCCATAACCCCAATAGATTTTCCCAACCAGTTTGGGCGAATGGGTATAAAATAGCTGAATGACATCACTGTCTAGACTAGGGAGTATTCCTTTTCATCCCCCAATTTTGTAATGATTTTTCACTATTAGATAAATTATGTCAATTCTTGCTTGGTTCACAGTGCCATCACATCTCAGGGAAAGTGGTGTCCCTAGGGTTGGTGTCACCCGGTGCAGTCACTCATGGTGTCATTCCTCCATTGATCTCCTCCTGCTTCACACCATACAGAATCCTTAGTAATGCTTTTTTGCAGTAATGTTACTCATAACTAATAATTCCCATATACCACTGAATGTAATGCTAACAGTTGTGACATAAACAACTAGCAAAATTAAAAGTATACCTTCAAATTACAATATCATATGCAAAACCTAAATGTATTTACATATACAGAGTGAAGATTTAGTTAAAATGAAATGTTTTTAAAGAAAATTTTAAAAGTATAATTTTTTTAAAAAAATCATTTAAAAAAAAATATTGGGGGGCCCTCCTTTCTTCTCCCACTGAGCTTCACCTCTCTCTTACCATCTCTTAAAGCATTTCAAAGAGATACAGGCAAATGCCACAATAGGTTTTTTTGTGGGGTTTTTGGGCTATGTGGCCATGTTCTTGAGGAGTTTCTTCCTGATATTTTGTCAGCATCTGTGGCTGGCATCTTCAGAGAAAGCTTGCCTGGAAAAGAGTTGGGTATATTATATACTGTGTGACCCTGGAAAAGGAGGAGTGATCTGCATGTGTATTGTTCTGTTGCTAATGGCAGGCCTCAGGGTGGGAGGAAATGAAAAAAGAGGATTAATATCTGCTTGATTAGTGCTCATTGTCTGCTGGGAAATGCCACAATCTTTCTGAAAAAATACAGGTGTTTGAGCAGCAGTGGTGTCATCCCCTCTTAGGATGTCATCTGGTGCAATCCACACCCCCTCCCCCCAGTGACACCACTATTCGGGGACAGTGCTGCCGATATTCAGTTCGAGTCTTGATGAAGGTGACTTTTTCACTTTCAGTGTTGCACTGCATGGTTATTTAAAACAACACAGGGTGCCAGGTGGATTGGGAGAAACACTTCCTAGGTATTGGCCTTCCAGCTCCCTGTGCAGTTGGAAAGCTTTGACAGCTTATTCAATTGCCCCACATAATGACTGTAAATAGTGTTGCCTTTGGATGGACATCTGCTCTCTTGGAACACAAATGGGCCTAGAATTGCATTTTATAGAGCGTCTCAATGAAAAAGGACTAAAAGCATTCATTCACCTTTGCCAAATCTTTGTAGGCTGTACTCACAGACGTGATAGCTGTGCTGGGCTAAAGAATATGAAGCACATGTAGAATGATATCCTGAGGCCTCACCTCTATGGCTCAGGGGTGTTGTTTGGCATTACTGATATGCTCAGTACCTAGTAGGCGAAGCATCTGTTGGTTAGCATACTGTACCTCCCTGTCAGAGTAGTGCTGATGTACAAACATTGCATATGTCAAAAGGGTGGCTGGCTGCTGTGCTAAAGAAGCTTTAAACATTTTCCTGAGATACAGGTAACTCACATTCAGTTTTTAAAAAGTAGATGCAGACATAGAACATTATGCTGGGACCATTCTTTGCTATGATGATCTGAAACTATAGAAAAAGACAATAAGGTTGGTAAGTGGCGTATGAGCCAGCATGGCATAGTGGTTTGAATGTTGGACTATGACTCTAGAGACCAGGGTTTGAGTCCCTGCTTGACCATAAAATCCAGTAGGTACCTTAGGCAAGCCACACTTTCTCAGCCTCAGGGGAAGCCAAGGGCAGCTCCCCTCTGAACAAATCATGCCATGTAAGCCCCATGATAGAGTTGCCTTAGGGTCACCATAAGTCAGAAATAACTTGCAACAACAACAAAGTGTAGTACTGTGCATATATAAGTATTTTGGGTGCATAGATGCTCAGATTGACTTTGTAACTGCTACAGATTGATCCAGTGTGAATGGGGTTTGTGTCTATTTTCTTTCTGCACCTTTCTAACACTATATAGGCTGATGCTCTCAACATGCAGTGAACTAATTAAAAGAAGAAGAAGACAAAGAAAAGCTTTTCCCATGACTGCACATGGCGAAGTAACAGTGAAACCAGCTTTTGTTTGTCTTGCACTGACTTTGTCACTTATTTTTTCCAGAATAACAACAATACTAACCCAGTCACAAAGGATCTTCCACATGAACAGCTCCTAGTGCTAATAATTGCTCTTTTGCTGTAAGGTGCAAGCAAAATTGCCACTGCCTTCACACATTATAGGGGGCTTGGTGCTTGTGCACACAACACTGATGGGGGCAAGGCAGCCAGGCACTACCCAGGCTCAGGGAGGTCTGGGGTGAAATTTACCACCAATCTTATTTGTTTTTATTTTGTAATTTAAAGACTTTCTATCCTCCACCCCCTCAGCTAAAAAGGTTCCCAGTGACACTTAAAATTATAACAGGCAAAAGACAGTCCCAGCCAACAGACACAGAGATCATTTATAGGCTCAAGCATATAATTAAGGGTGCCATGTCAGGACTATCCAAAATCTGAGATGTAAGGACGATCCCTTGCGATCTGACAAGAGCCAGACCCTGTTGATATTGCAAGAGTGACATCTGAGGGGAAGCCTTGGGTGATATCATTATACGTAACGCCTTAAGCATCAGCCACATCTGCAAAGGGGATGATGACATTCAAATAAAAAACAACCAAAATGAAAAATTATAATGTTATTGTTGTCAACATTATTATTATTATTATTATTATTATTATTAGTCAACCTTTTCCTCAAGATTTGGAGGAAATTTAGGCATTCTAGTCTGGGATTTTTGCAACACACAGCCCCCTGACGCTGGCTCTTCCCTCATCTGGACACAGGATAGAGTATAATAGCATGAGATGGCAAAAGGGTGAGTTTTACTATCTGTCTCCCTTGGAGGTGGGTGCTGGATGGTAGGTAGGTTTCCTGGTTGCAGGGTTCCTGGTTAGGACAGAGGGATCATGATGAGAACATACTTGTCACAATGATGTGGGGCATCATGTGCAAACATGCACATGCATTCTCACTCTGTGATTACTCCTTGAGAACTGGAGAAAAGGGGCAGACTGTGGGATCTGGGAGACTGGCTAAGTTTCTTTTCTGGACTACAGCTCCCAGCCATTCCCAGATAACCAGAGGCGTTTTCCCAAGCTCTGTTCTGATCCAGCAGGGCATAGGCTAAGATCCCCCCATCAGGCATCAAGGTTGCTGACAGATGACTCTTCTCTCTTGCTCAGTAGCTAGGAGCATCAGGCCTGCCAGTGCATGCATCTCTCCTGCAGGCCCCTCCCATCATTTTACTGGGTGGAAGGCATGCTTTCCTAGGGGCTAGATTAGCTCTTTGTAACTACATACCCTTCCAAACCTAGAATCATAGAATCATAGAATCATAGAGTTGGAAGAGACCACAAGGGCCATCCAGTCCAACCCCCTGCCATGCAGGAACTCCAAGTCAAAGCATCCCTGACAGATGGCCATCCAGCCTCTGCTTAAAGACCCCTAAGGAAGGAGACTCCACTACACTCCGAGGGAGTGTGTTCCACTGTCGAACAGCCCTTACTGTCAGGAAGTTCCTCCTAATGTTGAGGTGGAATCTCTTTTCCTGCAGTTTGCATCCATTGTTTCGTGTTCTAGTCTCTGCAGCAGCAGAAAACAAGCTTGCTCCCTCCTCAATATGACAAACCTTCCAAAGTCTTCCTTGTTGTCAATTGTCTTCACGCTGGCTTTAACTTGCAACCCTGTGAATGAGAGACCTCCAAGAGTTTAGGACTTGCAAACTTAGGGAAACCATGGCTTCCTTGATTGTTTATCCACCCGTGATGCAGTCTTTCTCTTTTCTTACTGCCTTCCACTTTAGCAGACATTATTTTCTTTTCCAGTCAGTAATGTCATCCCATGATATGTCCAAAGTACAATAGCCTCAGTTTGGTCATTTTGGTTTCTAGTGTTAGTTCAGGTAAGATTTGCTCTCATTTGTCTTTTTGGCAGGCCATGCTATTCACAGAACTCTCCTCTAGCACCACGTTTCAAATTAAGTTAATCTCTTCCTGTCAGCTTTCTTCACTGTCCATTCTTCACAACCACACATAGAAATCCGCAATACTATAGCCTGGATGATTCAAACATTGGTATTTAAAGATACATCTTTACACAGTTCCTTCATGGCTACTTTCCAAGTCTTAGAGTTCTTCTGATTTCTTAACTGCAGTCTCCATTCTGATTAATGATTGAGCCAAGGTATATCTTAATGTCTTCACTGCTTGCTTTAAACTTATGTAAATCATCTGTAGTGATTATTTTTGGTTTTCTTAATATTCAACTGTAATCTAGTGTTCACACTTTCTTTCTTGGATTTCTTTAAAGGTTTTTCTTTGTCTTTGCTATTTTCTGGCAGTAATATTATATAATCTGCATTTCAGCATCACGATCTGATCCTGATTATAGTTTATGAAATACCAATAAACATAGAATCGTAGAGTTGGAAGAGACCACAAGGGCCATCCAATCCAACCCCCTGCCATTCAGGAACTCAAAGCATCCCCGACAGATGGCCATCCAGCCTCTGCTTAAAGACCTCCACCACTCTCTGAGGAAGTGTGTTCCACTGTCGAACAGCCCTTACTGTCAGGAAGTTCCTCCTAATGTCGAGGTAGAATCTCTTTTCCTGGAGCTTGCATCCAGTGTTCTGGGTCCTGTTCTCTGGAGCAGCAGAAAACAAGCTTGCTCCCTCCTCAATATGACATAGTGTTTAATGTTTCTTATCTATTAGAATGCATATCCTGGATTAAAAAACAATGATGCCAAATTGGTGGTGATCTTCCTCTGCAAAAAGATTGTTTAAAAAGCAATTATTTTATTATAGAATAAATTAGTAGCACTTCCACTCATTGATATCAGTTCTGCAAATATATTAATTTTTAATAGAGACAGAAAAGGATTTTAGTATTATTTATTTTTTTTAAAAAAGGAATTTTGCTCTAAGAATACGTCAATGTTCCCATCACCACCACATACGTATGCTCGACTTACATTTGGAACTGGCCTAAGAACGGGGGGAGGTTTTGACAATAATACAGCAGGATGCTAGAAGGGTCTCTGCAATTTCCTTCCTGCCTCTGCCTGTCCCAGAGGCTAAACATTCCTGTACTCCTGTCTCACAGTCCCCTGTAAATTATTTTGGGGAATGGAAAGACAGCCAGACCATCAATTAAAGCAGAAATTGCTAAAACAACAACAATAACAAAAACAACAACAAACAAACAAAAAAACCAAACGGAATTAAAACATTAAGTAATTAAAAATATTATATAAGCATGTGCCAAGCAGAGATAGTTTACCTTGTTGCATGGGTTAAGCCCACACTATGTGCAAAGACAAAGTAGCTTCACTTGCACTACACCTGCTGAGATTGTACTACAATTTTGTTACTTGCTTCCCTTCATTCCATTAAATAGATTTCCTGATGTCTAAAAAAAGACAAGAATCTAAAAGTGATACATTGTTCTTGTTGTGTGCCCTCGAGTCATTTCTGACTTATGGAGACCTAAAGGTGAGTCTATCACAGGCTACTCTTTCAAACGGGAGGAATTTCTCCCAACTTCGAATGGAGCCAATGCGGATTCATGTAAATTCGCTAGTTAAGCGAATTTACATGAACCCCTGCTCCATTCGGAAGAACCCTTGCTCCGTTCGGAATTACTTCCCGTTACCCGAAAATAACCCCCTCCTGCCCGAATTTGCATGCGAAGCATTAATTCGCAATAACGTAAAACCCATGATTGCATTCGAATTGACCTTAAATTATACTTCCAATTTAGCCTCGTATGAAAGAGTCCAGGGTTTTCTTGGCATGATTTTTTCAGAGCTGGGTTGCCATTGCCTTCCTCTGAAGCCGAGAGAGTGTGACATGCCCTAGAGTGTTTTCCATGTCTGAGCTGTGACGTTTGGAGGCCAAATTCTAAACTCAAATCACAACGTCAAACCCCCCCCCCCCAACATTTCACATATGAAAACTAGGACATATGTGGCCAAATAACATCAGAATGCAGTTGATAGCAAAGGTTGTTAATGAGAAAGAACAGACAAGTTCGGAGAGGCTGTAGTAGTTTGCTTTTGCCTGAGCCTACAAGGAAGGACAATATTGCAATCCCTTCGTTCCTCTCTCTCCTGACTTATTAAGTGCAAACTATTTTAGTACTAGCACTACTTTTGAAGTTTGATCTCCATTTGCAACTACTGAAGGGCAAGCAAGGGATAATGGGAGCAGGAAAGAGAAACTGGGACATATTAAAAGCAGCTGAAAAAGTCGTGTGACAGAGGATTAATTGGTACTGTCATTGCCAAACTGAGACAGTTAAAAGGTATGAAGCAATAACATGGATGGAGGAGACAGACAGGACAGTGGTTTGGAGGGTAGTGATTCAACGATAATCTTGTGTGGATGTCCTATAAACAACAAGTGAACCAAAGGTAGCAATTCTGCACTAAATACGTAGTATGGACAGACAGGAACCCTAAGAAAGATGCTGCGGCAGTGAAACAGCTCCTCGTGCTGTTTCTGAATTTACATTTCCTCCCAAGTGGAACCATGATTATTCAATTATCTAATAAGGAAACGCTGTGTTCTGTGTTTCAGGGATTTTAAAAGAAGCCCCCAAAGAGGAAAGAGGGTGTGCTCACTTAATAGGTCAGCCCCCCCACAGCTATTTTTTTGAGGGGAGGGGGTCTTTGTTTGTTTGTTTGTTTTTACTCAACCCACTTATTTTGTCATGCCCCAGGAAAGCCTTAAATCCTCCCTCCCCCATCCCTATCATTTCCTTTTCTGCTAAGAAAACACGCACACAGAGGCAAGGCAGAGAAGACCGCCAGGTAAGGCTTCCACCCTCCTGCACTTTATTACTGCCAACAGCATGTGCTGCCACAACAAGATTAAAATGATTGCACCATCATTTGTTTCATATTTAATAAACAATTGGGTAGCAGATTTCCCAGCAAGCCTAGGCTATCAATCAAACTCATACAAAGTCCCCCTTTGAGCCTGCACTTCTGAAAAGAAAGAAAACAAAATTGGACTAATTTATTATTCATTCGTTCATTAAGTCTGTATTAACCAGATATATTATAAAAGAAAACAGAATTATGCCTTTTGATCAGGGGAACTCTCACCCATGAATATTTATAGGCCCCCTTGCTTGCCCCCACCATCTCTCATTTGCACATGCTGCGTCTATTGTGAGGCGCTGGTGTGTCACAGGCACCTCCGACAAAGCCAAGATCCAGCACCAATCTACATGGTATTTAGGGGGAAACATAAGATGGATTCCCTCAAGACCTGCCTATGGCATCCAAAGCTGTGTGCATGGGCTGTTGTTTGGGCATTCATATTGTAGTGAGATGGCACATTTAAAATGGCCAGGCCAGGCCGAACACTGACTTGCACCAATTTCTCTGGGTCTTCTCTATTGTTTTGTTCAATTGGTGTTGATAGCCTCTCATAATGTCTTGCAGCTATGAAAAGTGGCAGGATTTGAATCTCACTTTCATTTAGTTACTGCTGGGAAAGGAAATATCCTGCCTCCCTTCAACTTGGATGCAGCTTGCTTCAAACTAGGACAATGTGTCAGTGAAATGGTACAGGCTGTATGTTTTAGAGAGTGCACCCCCACAAAATATTACAAAACGTTAGACTCTGTGCATATGGTTTTATTTTTATAGCACTTTAAAAAAACTTGAAATCCTACTAGTCAGCTCTTTTAGCCAGAAAAGGGAACACAATAAGTTTTTTCCATAGAGAAAAGGGAATCCAAATCCATACGCTCACTCAAAGATTTTGTCTTCCTCATGTTCTTGGAGACCAGGATTTGAATCCTCACTCAGGGATGAAAACGTACTCGGTGACTTTAGACAAGTTACTATCTCTCAGCTTCAGAGGATGGTAATGGCACACTTCTTTGAATAATTCTTGCCAATTAAACCCTAGGGGACAGTTGCTATAAGTTGGAGTCAACTTGAAGGCACATAACAACAACAAATGTATATTCCCCAACTTCAGTGGCATACTGGACATCAACAATGCTGTCATCCATATAACATTTTATATTGCTATGGTACAATTTTAAGTGCCTGCCTTAAAATGATGCATTAACACAGCAGGAGGCCTGGGGTCCAAGTGGATGCTATAGTGACATATTAACATGCAGTAGCTGACAGCCAATTCAAAGGTGAAGGAAGCTGTGTAGAACATCACGTGGACAATTTTATCTTACTTTTTGGCACTGCTCTTCAAGCTGGCTTCGGAGTGGTCTGAGGTATCACTTGGCACCCATTTCCATGAGCTATTTCTTATTCAGCCAATAAATAAGCAAAAAATATAAACACTGGAACTCCAACATTGTCACTTTCGAAATGTTAGGAAGTCTCTCATTTAGGGGAATTATAATTAGCTCAAAATATGCAGAGAGGAGGTCCTAACAAAGTTTTACGCCGGAATTGCGGTCCCAGTATTGTCTACCAGAGGTCCACCGACAAACCCCAAGAGAGATGACACTAGTCCAAGTGAATTCAATGAAAATACACAATTTACTGAAGGGGGGGCATAGATACCACACACAGCAAAAGGGGGCACACACACACACACACACACACACACATGTTCAATGCTATTGAAAAGGGAGGGGTAAGATTGGGAGTTAGGTTTAAGAGAGAGAGACACCAATGGAGTATTACCATAGAAGTCTTCTCCTGGAAGCCTGATGGATGTGGATAAGGATGATGAACACGGCCGCCGGGATGAGGGGAAACGGGTCATGGGAGCTATGAGCAGAGGTCAAACTGGCGTGGACCAGCCTGCACTCTGAGGATAGTGTCAACGGGGGATTCAAACTTGGGATCTTTTATAGGGCAGAACATATCCTGGGGCTAGGTATCAAGGCTTGGACAAAGGTGTTGATTGCCTGGGCTTTGTTAAGCCAAGAGCAAAAAATCTGTGTACAATGCATTTAGGTTGGACACAATTCGGAGCGGCAGCCGACTTAATGGCTGAGTAGTTAAGTCAATCATTGGCTCATCAGGGGTCATATCACTTTCCACGTGTCCCCCAAAATTTTATTAAAAGCACATATCGTAACACTACCCCTACATGCTTTTTAAAAAATCATACTTACCTTGTGATGAAATCTATGATTTTTTAAAACTAGTGTGATGTAGTTTGCATCTTTTGGTATTTATGGTTGGGTTTTGCTTCTCTCTCCCCCCACATATTCTGTTTAATACAAAAATTGTTGTTATTGTTGTTGTATGCCTTCCAGTCTTTTTCAACTTATGATGACCCTAAGGTGAACCTATCACAGGTTTTTCTTAGTAAGATTTGTTCAGAGGGGATTTGCCATTGTCTTCCTCTGAGACCCAGAGAGTGTGACTTGCCCAGGTTCAGCCAGTGAGTTACTATGGCCAAGTGGAACTTCAGACCGTAGTGTCTAGGGTCCTAACCCGGAATCCAAGCCACTACATCATGCCAGTTCTAAAGTCAACATGTACACAATTTCCTCCAACATAACTGTATGGGCAAGCACATGCTTAGTAAACACAAATGCAGCTGGCTTGCCCCTCTGTCTCTCCATTTCAGAGCCTGAGTCTTATTACACAGAGAGTTAGGACTGAAACCAGACATTACACCAAGAGTAGGGAAAGTGTTGCCTCTCCTCAGTGCCATTATTGTGGCCTCCTGGGTCCCTGGCACCTCCTTCCCCACAAAGTTATGGTAATGTCCTATTTTAAAAGCTCTCTCTTGAGTCTAAAATGGCTCAGGGGTATCCAAAACATGACATAACTAGAGCAAGTTGAGGATGGGGCAGTGATGGAGGAGATATCTCCAAGAGCCCCTGGGTCAGTGTGGTCCCCAACCTCTGACAGTTGCCTACCCCTGCATTACACTAAAATACGAAAATCCCACATTGTCCAGCATAGCATAAGAATTCTGCAGAATTCTGTGGCTCTCTGTTCACCACGTCCCATGATTTTCCTGAAATAGTCCCCCAAATAGTCATACTGTGGCTGGTGGAGAGTGGGAGGTGGGATTGGAGAAGAATCTGACTATGCCTCTTAGCCAGATGGAGACATGGCATTTTCTGCTCAGATGCTCTCAGCAAATGATGTAGCCTGACTACAGGCACATAGCCAGATCCTTCTTCAGTCCCCCATGCTCTCCACCAGCCATGGACTGGCTATTCTGGGGGCCTGTTGCAATAATAGCATGAGTCCGGCAGTGGGAAGGCTTTGCAATGAGTAAAAGAGAATACGGCAATGAGAAATATTAACTGCATAAGATAATCTCACTGCTGTGCTGGAACCAATAGGCAACTGGGCTAAGAACTGAAAATGGAGACAAAAGATTCCTAGTGGTTTTGGACATGGTCTCATGAAACCTGTTTTACCGAGAAGGAGTATTTGGAAAGTTACTTTGACAGAGGATGAATGCAGTGACATGCTAAAGAACCTATTCATAACTTAGCATTCACCGGATGATACTTTGGGTCCCAGTTTTACAGCATCATCCCACTACTGCTCCATTAGGAATGATTTCGACATACTATTATGTTCATCTCTCTCAAAAGCAACTTCCAAGACTCTGCTCAGCAGTAAATCCAAATTAAGTTAGGTGGGTTGAATTGCTGTTCTAAATGGGCCATTGGATTTTTTCCCTGTTTCTTTCACAACTTGTGTTGCAGTTTACAATCAGTTTGGCACAGAAATAAAGCCTTTTTGCTTTAAGGGAAAAGGTTATTGATGGATACCTGATGGCATCCCCAGACTAGATTATACCTTCAACACTAGTTTGAGAAAGTCATCAACTCAGCCATTAAACGGAAAAGGGGTTATTTTCTTAATTAAGTAGGATTTATTTTAATTTCTATTTCTTTTATAACGATTGTAATTATTTCTTCAGCGACTCTTTGTAATTTAAGATTGAAATGGAATCATTTCTCTGCAGGGTTGCTTTGATGTTAATTTATTCAGAATCTATTTCTAAACTCTTTGTGATTGGAGCACATTTAAACTAATTGTGTTTTATGATATTCTGAAAAAACATGTTAAGCCTTACCTCTGGCTTTGTTATTACCTGGGAAGCTGATTAGATCTCCACATTACATAATGCTGTTTGAGTAATATATTTATTTTTTAGTGGGGAAAATAAGGAAGAGATCATTCTTATTTTCTACAGCCCATCGTGGCAGAACTGCCTTGAATGGAACAGCTTGCTAGAGCTGGCAGGGTTCAGACAGCCGGGTGGTAGTGGCAGAAGGAGGAAGAGGGATGTGGAACAAAAGCACTAAGGGTGATGGACTTATACATCACAGCTATGCTTACAAGCAAAGGAACAGTCAAAGTGGGCAGGGCAAGGAGTAAGCCACATTTTACAACTTTTTGTGGTGCTTCGGCTGTCCCAGTCGAGGTCTCCTCCCAGAACTGCAGAAGATTTCAGCTTCTTTAGGACAACAGAAAGTGTAGAGACAACACTTCCTATGTCTCAGATACAGCCTGGACCAATCCCATACCTTCTCTCAGGCTTTCTGTTAATGATGGGGAGTAGGATTGCTTGACCTCCAGTTGTTCATTTCAGAGGACTGCATATATAATGGCTTCAGAGTTGGGAAATGTTACTTTTTTGGACTACTGTTGGGTATATTTAGAGTTTCCCAGGCTGTAAGCTCTCTTTGTGGAAAGGATGGAGATTGAGGTAAAAAACTTGTTGTTAGTCTTGAATAGAATAAATTCATGGAATCAGTGGGATTTACCTATCAGTTGACTCACCATTCAACAATTGATTGGGAGGATCTACTCTAGTTGGAACTAACCAACATAGTGCTAACCTGGATCCAATAAGATGGAGACTCCTTCAGTAGAAGTTATGTAGAGAAATGTGTTGAATCTTCAGCACATCCCACTGCAACTAACTTTTCCGAAACATGCAAACAGGCTTCATTAAAATTATATACTTGAAAAATGACAGTCCTTGCCAAATTGGGACAGCTGGAAGGGATGCTCACTTCATGCATTCTTTAACACCCTTGACTTCATGTATCCATCCACAATCTGAAAACAGCATATGTCATGGACAAATATCCCCACCTCAGTTTTAACCATGGTTAGCCATTATGTATCAGGGTTCATCAATAAAGGGTTTTTTTTTGAGCTGTCCAAAAAAGCTTGGTTGAGTACAAATCCTTCTTAGTGTAAGTTCATTACCCCCGCTCCTGATTTTGTTAGTCTGAATCATCATCTATAGAGACTCTGTGGACCATCATTGTCTTTATAAATCTTATACTCCATATGTATCATTTCCCCCTTATTGTCAGCTGTCTTGAATCTTGGGTCTTTCAATTTAAGGACTGCTGGGTCAGTTTCTTTTTAAATGAGTATATCCCAGATCTCCACATTATCTGTCCCACTGGTTTCATGTAGATCTTGGGTCCTTTCACCCTGCACAATTATAGCACTAGAACTCCAGTTTAACAGCCATGGTCCCACCCCATGGAATCCTGGGACTGGGAATTTAGGGAGGGATATTCAAAGTCCTCAACCAGAGAGCTCCTCTAATGACTTCATTACAAACCACAGGATTCCCTAAGATGCAGCCATGACACAGTTAATGTGGAATCATAGTGGTTTAATTGGGTCATGTGAAAGGTGTTATGGACTGGCCTGGGCCTGGGCCCGGGCCTGACTTAGAGGAACAGTCAGAGGACTCAGACTCTGAAGACATGAAGTAGGCTGAGACAGAGGCAGATCTGGAGCTGCCTAGATCAGCAGTCCCAGAGTAGGCTCAGGATGCTGCTGAGGGAGAAACAGACTCTGTGGACTCTAGGCTGCAGGTACTAGGACCTGTGTAGAGAATGCAGGTCAAGGAGTCTTTGAGGTACAGTAGAGAAAAACTCTGTTAAAACAAGCAATAAATAACTAAAAATGAAAAAACACCCTCAAGTCTTATCTTTAAAATAACTCTAAAAACAGTTTATTTTTAAAAAAGAAAGAAATATCTCTACAAACAATTTTAAAGACAACCAGAGCAGACATCCCTAATTTTCACATCCAAACGCCAAATGAAACAACACAGTTGGGAACACTGTTGGGAACTCAGAAGGGATGGAACCAACCTGACCTCTCTCATGAGAGAGTTCCACATTTGGAGTGGTGCTACAGAGAAAGACCCACCCAACACCCTAGTCTTGTGAACTGGTGGAATATGCAACAGGGTCTCTGCTGGCGATCTTAGATTTCAGGCAGACTCATTTGGTCTTTCAGCTATCTTGTCCCCAAGCTGTTTCAGGCTTTGTCAATCACAACCAGCATGTTGAATTCAGCTCAACACAAAGCCAATATCCCTCTAGTTCAGCTCCCTGTGTAGATCATCCATCTGGGTAGCCAGGGGTCTTTCACTCCTCATATTGATTTGGATGGAAGATAAAAATAAGAAATCAGCTCTATCCTGGAAAGGGGTCACAACTGCATGGGTCACCCTCACATGCTTGAGGATCTTGCTCAAATATAAACATAAGACAAAAACAAGTAGTAACTGCCCAATACAGTTTGGCTTATAGCTGACGACATACTAGAGCAGGTTTCAGGCTAAATAGCAGGGCTCTCTCTTGGGGCAGCATTAATACCCTTTGTCTTCTCTGTCAGTCCCTTCTGACTGCCTTAACTAGCCAGGATTGCTCAAAGGTCAAATGTACAAATGGTTGACTTCGTGGCTTCCAAGAATCCCATCCACATCCTCAGACTGCTCAAGCTAAAAATGAAAGGGCAAGCAAGCAGCTGCCAGAGCCACATAAATTGCTTCTGTCAAAGTGGGATCCATGTCGACATACATTCAAGAGACTATACCTCCAAAATGTCTTGGAACTGATTAGTGGAGTTACTAAGGCACAGGCACAAAAATGACTAACCGTGGTTAGGCTACCATGGGAACCTTGTAGGAATCTGGATACTTGTATAAGAGGGGATGGCCAAGGAAAGGGGTTGTGTGCGCATATTTGTGTTATTGCAGTCTTCACACTTCTTTAAGGAAAAGGCACCATTTTCGCCCGATTATTCAGTATGAAACAAACCCTTGTTCCAGAATTCAACACAACTTATGGAAATAACTCTAAAAACTGAAGTATTTTTCACTGTACACAGTTATAGCCCTCTGATTCTACTTTAACTACCATGGCTGCATCCCATGGAATCTGAGAGCCTCTAGTATGGAGAGGCACTATCTTGCTCAAAATGCTCAATGCCCCTTTCTAGACTACAAATCCCAGCATCCCGTAGGATGGAATCATGGCAGTTAAAATGGCATCATAGCTTTATACATTTATAATGTGAAAGAGAGTTGACATACAAAGGAAAATATGATATCCTGTTAAGACATTTTCCTCTATTGAATGTGTGGCCCACTGGTAGAAAATATAAACAGGATTTATACCTTATTAATTATGAGAGAAGCATGCCTATTCCTTTAACTAATTGGCCAAAAATTTAAGTAGAGAGAAATCAAGGCAGTTTATAAAAACCACTTTCTCCCTTAACTGAGATGCTCCAAGTGCCGAACAATACATACCAAAATTTAAAATAAACCAATCATGAAAAGAGATTTTAAAAACACCTCAAGTTTTAAACTAAGAAAAAAATGACACCAACTAACTTTCCTTGAGATCATAATGTCAAAAATAGCTCTTCAAAAGTGCTAATAACAGGACATTTGCACGTGTGCAATGTTTCATCATCATTACTTCCGTAGCCTGTGGGTTTGTTTTTTTTAAAGGAGCGAAGAATGAAGGGACTTGACTCATTACAACAATCTAAAGCAAAACAGCTATTTTGTAATTATTTTCTTTTTACACAGCCTAGTTTCACCCATTAATTTTTGCCAGGATTCCACAACATGCGGCAGGCTCACAAATACACAGAAGTCTTGGGGAAATTCCATCTGTTCTTTTTAACTGTATATTAATTATTGTGAAGAAAAGATCAAGGGCATAATTAGGCTAGAGTGACAGTTGCAGCCATTCAGAAATGGCTCATTGTGGGGCACAGAACAAGGCTGAGAGGAACCCATCCAACACCAACAGCACCCAACAGTATAGCCAGGTTTATACACATCCAGTACCAGTAGGCGTAAGGTGTTTCAATTTCAACTGCAGCTGCCATTTCCATTCTTCTTGATCATCCCACATTATTTATTTATTTATTTATTTATTATTTGGTTTTGGGCTTCTTAGTATAAAGAAGCTAGGAATGTAACAAAACCCCATCCTAGAATGACTGGGGCACTTAGAACTCAACTGATGGCATAATTAATAGGTTAATTTCCCAGCCATCCTCATCAAGAATAAATATTTCATGCAATAAACAGAATTAAATAAGTATTTAATTTAATAAATAGGAAATATTTAAATTAAATGAACATGAACTTTAGAAAACTCAACAGTGCCTGCACTAGACTATCTGCTGTTTAATTTTGAAAAAAAAAAAAAGACACAAATCAGACCTAAAAACATGGGTCTAATAGGATGCTAATGGTAAAAATGCTAATAGGATGCAGCAGATTTGATAATGATGTCATTCAGATACTGTAGATCATAAGGAAACTATTACAAACACTAAGGGAGATGTAAAGGACCTAGATAACAATATATTTCTGGTTCCTTTCACCTAATCTATAGTTATATGTTGATCTAGGGGTTTCTTCACCTGGGTTTTGACACTCACATCTGAAAGGTGGTATAAAAAATGTGAAAACATAATTACCTTTGAAAGCCATTGTCTACTCAATTCATGAAAAGAGATGCTTGTGTCACTGGGTGTTTCTAGCTTTTGGAATTAACGTATATTGTTGTAGTGATATGCAGGTGTTACTGTGCAGGTTTTAACTACACATTTATTGTTTTAATGTGTACCTGTACTGGTTTTATTATTTCTTTTAAACTGATGTGTGCTTTGAACTATTGTGTGTTTTTAACTGATTTGTGTGTGCTATGTCAATTTGTTATTGTTCCCTGTCTTGATTCATGCAGAGGGGCCAGTAAGAAATAACAATAACAATGACAGCAACCTGCCCTCTTCTCAGTAGTTATTATTATTATTAATTTTATTTATATAGCGCTGTAAATTTACACAGTGCTGTACATACAATCATAAATTAGATGGATCCCTGCCCTCAGGCTTACAGTCTAAAAGAGATAACACAAAAGGAAGAAGGGAATTTGGTGGGAAGGGGATGAGGTCCAGTGGTTCTTCTCTCCCTCTGGGGCCTGGACCATACATAGTTAAAAGGAGGCATCCTGGGGCAGATGGCACAATCCTGGAAATGCTTCCCTAAACAATATAGTCTTTAACTTAATTTGAATCTGGTTAGAGAAGTGATGAGGCACATGTGTGGGGGAAGAAGGTTCCAGGAGTGAGGGGCAGCAAGTGAGAAAGGACGAATCCGGGACAGGGCAGTGAAAATCCTCGGCTGGGACAGGAGACCTTGACTACCAGAATGGAGGGTATGAGTAGGAATGTAAGGAGAAAGAAGTTCAGACAAGTAAGGAGAGGCCAGTCCGTGGAGGGCTTTGAAAGTCAACAACAAAAGCTTGTACTGGATGTGGAAGGGGAAGGGGAACCAGTGAAGGGAGGATAAAAGAGGAGAAACATGGTCAAAGCGGCGAGGGGATGTGATGATACGTGCAGCTGAGTTCTGGACAGAGATTAGAGGATGGAGGTGAGAGAGACAGGAAGCCCTATCAGAAGAAGGTTACAATAATCTAGTCGTGAGACCACCAGGGCATGGACCAGAGTCTTGGCAGTGGAGGCTGAGAGGAATGGATGGATTTTAGCAATGTTGTAGAGAGAGAATCTACAGGTCTTGGCAGTGGCCTGAATCTGGGGAATAAACGACAGAGAGGAATCAAAGATGAAGCCAAGACTGCAGGCTTGCTGAACCGGTTGAATAGAAGCGCCATCAACAGAAACAGAAAAGGAGTATTGAAGGGTGGGCTTAGGTGGGAAGGTGAGAAGCTCTGTCTTAGACATGTTGAGCTTCAAAGAGTGTTCTTTCCTGCATTAGTTTTGATGCTGTGGAACTCTGTGGTGTATAATCTTTTCTGATTTTATTGTGAATTTTAATTTAATTTGATGTTTTTAAAATTGCTATTTTAAATTATTGTTTTATGCTGTATTGTATTATTATTATTATTATTATTATTTGCTGTTCTTGCTTGTTGTTACCTGCCTCGATCCAACACAGGGAAAGGCAGGATACAAATTAATATATTATTATTATTCAGTATATATGTAAATAGTTGTCTGTGCTGTAGCATACATTTTGTTTTAAACTACTAGATCATACATTTTCCACATCATTGTACTATGTTATACCCTCCTTAGTTTTTTCACCCTCACAATAACAACAATCAATACCATCACAACATGCCCTCCAATGTCCCAATTTGTCAGGGACAGTCTTGACTTTTTCAGCGGCTTTTATAATGCCCCAGTTTCTGTATCCTCTTCCTACTTTTCTCCTTTGTCCTCAGCTTATTTTAGTTGCTACAAACTGAGTGCAAAAGTAGCTTGTAGTCAACTCAGTAGAAGATAAGAGAGTGGAATCTTGCTTTTCCTACTGGTCTCAGGAAAAAGCAGCCTCTCCTAGCTTGTGTGTTCTTCATTAACAACTGTTGCCATCTTGACCACACTCTGCTTCCCAGTTTTAATTTGTGAAATGTTGTAGGGTATGTCACAACAAGCCTGTGAGAATGTCAGTTGTGGTTACACTTTAAAGATATGGAGTTGAATCTCCATCAGGAAAGATGGAAATGAGGAGTGACACTTGAATCCTACCCTACAGATCATGAGGTCAAAATCCAATTGCTAGACCACATCCAATAGCCACACATAACCAATGGGATTTATGTACATATTGACATAACCTTCAGTAATTGAATCAGTCTCTCTCCTCCAGTTGAGACTATAAATAGAATTTACATCAAAGTGCTTGTTTTTTTTTATTTTCTTGATGAACCTCATTTACGGATCTTTATCATATGTATCATCATATACATAAACAGTATGCTGAATTACTATGTGGAACAGGAACAGGCAGAATATAGCAGAACTGTTTAGCAGCTGTGATGGTGCTGATTGTTGTACAACTGACTAGTTCAAATTTTGGATCGGCATGGTGGAAGTTTGGGCTGCAGTTTTCGTTCAGTTTCTTTCTGCAGATATGATCTCTCAGTCTCAATATTCTAGTTTCTAGGCAGAAATACTGAACATATTTACTTCAGAATTATTTTTTAATAAATCAGATAATAAATGGGCTCAGAGACTGCTATGTTATCTATAATTTCAGTGGTGGAATAAGCACTTTTGAATTACTGAAATCAATGGATTTTTTTTCCAAGTGAGTATGTCTAAAATTCTCTTAAATCTGCCTTCTGGGGAGTACATGGCATTTCTTCCTACAACTAACCTCTACGTGCTAAAGAGTTTTGTTCTGGGGTTGTTGTTGCAAAGAGCTCAACACCTGAGGCAAAACAAGAGGCACTCTCTTCTATTTTAGACTTCTAACTGAGGATGAGATGAGAAGGAAATGGCTATCATAGTTTTTTCTCTCTCAGCTGTGCTCTAAAGCAATGAAGATAGTGGTCCAAAAAAAAAAAAAAAAAAAGTCTACTCTACTGGCATGGGCAGATTCAGAGAATGCTGCCAGAGATCCTTCCTCACTCTGTACAGTACTTCACAGAGCAAAAGTAGTCTGCATTTAGCTAACTCAATAGGGAGTTTATCATACAACGGAATTTGGGGATATAATGCAATGACAATCCAAACACAATCATGGGGTTTCACATTATTGCGAATGAGTGTATCTCATGCAATTTAAGGCAATGGGAAGTCATTCAAAATGCAATCATGGGGTTTCACATAACTGCGTATTAGAGTATCTCATGCAATTTTGGGCAATGGGGGGTCATTTTCAGGAAATGGGAAGTCATTCTGAACACATTCCAAATGCAATCAGATTTCACGTAAATTCGCTAAACTAGTGAATTCACGTAATTGTGAATTGGCTCCATTCGCAATTGAAAGAAATTCCTCCCATGTGATAATCTCCTAGGTGAGGGGAGAGAGTAGAATCTTGCAAAGGCAAAAGACAAAAGCAAAGTGCTGCAGCCTGTCCTATCTTGTTCTTCCTCATTAATAACTTTTGCCATCTAGACCACACTCTGCTGTTCCCTGGACACATCTCCCAGTTTTCATCTGGGAAAAGTTGGAGCGTATGCAAGTAATAATGAGGGTTGCCAAAGTGAAAAGTGCAGAAGGCTCCTGGACCTATTGCTTCTTACCTGGCTGTATGATGAAATTCCATGCTGAAATTCCATTTTCTAAACAGCTATCAAAGACACAGGAGCCCTCTCCAGTTTTCAGTCTCATGACCCTACATCTCATCTGAAGATAAGTTTGCAATACAATTGGTAGTGAACAAAGCACTGAAAAGCATTCTGAAAAGCAGAAAACACTGAGGAGACAAGCTCCATGTGCTCTGAGATGGTCAACTTTTATTCAGTATTTTTAAAATGCCTAATGTGTTTGAGCCTCAATGAGGAAAGGCCTTCTTCAGGGGCCTTCAAAAGAAACCACTAGAATTGAAAACACTCTCCAAAACACAGGACCATGGAATATCTCTATTTTCTCACTGAGACAAAAATGCATGAGACATTTTTAAAAACACTGAATAAACAGCTATCTCAGAACATGTGGAGCTTGCCTCCTCTGTGTTTTCTGCAATATATTTGGAACACAGAATTTGTTTTAACTATGGTTTTTTAACAAAAGTTTTGCATCCTAACCTCTCAGGTCAGTCAAAGAACCCACCTATCCACAATCCCCACCAAAAAAAGGTTTGAGGCTATAGAGTTGGCTGTTTCTCTGCACCCATGGACTAGGAAATCTGCTCCCCTTCTGTCTATCATGAGGCTTCAGCTATCACACAGAAAAGGGAACATTTGTTGTTTCCACAGTGTGAAAAAGCAGCATATGTCTTCAGTTTCGACAGCATGGGGAGCACTGATAGGAGGCAGATAACTTGCCTGGTACTCTGTGTGTGTGTGTTGCCATATAAAAGCCTGGCCTGCACATTTAGAGGAAGACTAAGAAAAGTGTATTAAATGAAAGAACACAGCTACAGCATATCTTCAGCTGACTCTCCCCCATGAAAATCAGCCATAGCCCTGACTTTGGGCTCTACTATAGTTTGGCTGTTGGTTTTCACTTAAAAAATAATGTCTCACTCATAGAATGATCTGGAAAAACAAATAGAGGGGTGGGATTGTGCATGTGAAGCCAGGGGGAAATTAAAGGAGAAACATGACAGAAGATTACAAAACTGAATAGTGTACAAAGAGTAAAAAGGGGAGCACCTTTCCCCTAATACTTAGCATCAGGCACAATTGGTTATGTACTAGTGATGCAAATATTCAACTATTTTGTCCTCACAAGTGAGAGTGAACAATTTCTGCACTTTTCAATCCATTGCAGAGAAAACAAATGTTTCTGCACAGTTCTCACCTGAAGTGCTCTGAAAAATTATTCTGTGCAGGAATGCAGCTGGGATTTTGTGGAAAAATTGTGATTTTGTGTAAGAGCCACATTTTTGTGCAAAAAGCACTGTTTCCAGATAGTCACATGGTTTGTATGTACAACATTATTCTCTTTGTGCAACTGTAGATGTTTTGTGCAAGGTGGCTGTTTTTTTGCATTGTTCCCACATACCAAACTCCCACCCCACTCCAAAAAGCTTACTGCTTTTTTGTGTTATTTTCAGTGCAAAGTTGCAGTGCACAAAACCCAGTACTCTTGCACAAATGGAAACAGCGTTTCTTTCCGCCAAACCTTACAGTTTTCATGCAAAGTACCCATGCGTATTTTTGTACACAATCATTGACCAAAACACTTTGAGGTGTGTGAAAAGCAGATGAAAACTGGGCAAAAATTCTAACCACTCTGTTATGTTTCCCAACGAGATTTCACAAGTGTTGGGAAAACCATGTTTTAGCCAGGAAACAAAAACCAGAGAATATTCTGTAGAGACAAAAGAAACACTTCTTCACACAACTTATAATGAACTTGCAGAAGTCATTATCACCGTGTGTGTATGTGTGTGTGCCTTCAAGCTGCCTGTCAACATTTGGCAATTCCATGACTTTCAAAGGGTTTTCTTAGCCAAGAAATACACAAGAGGTAGCTTGCCAGTCCCTTTCTCTGAAATATAGCCTACAGCTCCTGGCATTCATTGGTGGTCTCTTATCCAAGTACTAATCAGAGCTGACCGTGCTTAACTTCCAAGATCAGACAGGATCTTATGCCTTTGGGGTATCTTGTTTATCACTAGATTCCTTTAAAACAGTAACAGGCAAGAAGGTATATGTCAAATATTGTGTAAAAACAATGTAACTTTACATAACAAGTTGTATATATTTTTAAAAATTCTAATAAAATAAAAAAACAGTAACAGGCAACTTCATGGATGAAAGGTCTATCAATGGCTGTTAACAATAGTAGCTAAATGGAACCTCCATGTTTAGAGACATTCTACCTCTCCAGATGGTATAGATAAATATCTGGAGCAAGTGATCACCTTCAGGACTTGATTAAGAGTTCCATCAAAGTTACACAACATTACATTTCAAAAGTAATATAATGACTGGGGTACAGTTACTCCATTTTAGAAACATTTTGCCAGGCCTTGATTCAGGTTTTATGCCTTTCTCTTGGCAGTCCTAACGGTTTCATTGTCCCTCTGCAACAAAAATAATAAAAAAGGCAAAAAGTTACTTTTCTGCCACCCCAATGGATTAATTACTTTCAGACCCTCATAAAGTATAATGGGAATGAATTACATTTAAACAGGAACTTTCCCAGCTCTATTTGCAGGACAGGTGTATTGTATATAAGAGCCAGAGAGGGAGTAAAAGGGTCTGTCTCTTCTTTGCCTATAATAAGCTGTCCCTATTATGCATATCAAACATGAGCTGTTTCCATAGCTCTCTCCAAGGTCTTTCAGGCTACAGACAAATGACTTTTTTTTCCACAGAGGCGAAAGGAGGTTGAAAGAGGAGCTGGTTTTCGTAAGATGAACATTTATCCCACTTTCATTTCTGTTAAAGTGGGTTTTTGCTCAAAAAGCTCTCTGACCAGAGGTGATATGATACAGGAGGACAAAAGAAATATTGGGTATACTCTATGGTAATGTTGAGTTATAGATACTCATGAAGTACAACCGTTTTAAGCAGCCTCTCTTGGGAGCAGGGCAGGAAACAGAGAGGTAAAAATAGGATTAAGAAAAGGCTGGGGGGTTGGAAGAATGTTTATAGGAATAAAGAAACTAATGCAACTCACATTTGAAAGAAATCACTCATTAGTCACTCTTCAAAATAGACACAACCAGACTACTCTCAATTGTCTTTTAAAAAAATCCTGCCTTTCCACCTGTAATCTTATCCTACACCTTACGGTTTAAACAATAATTTTATTCTTTTATTCTTTTTCTACACTGCCCAGGAAATTACATACCGGTATATATATATGTGTGTGTGTGTGTGTGTGTGTAATATATTCTGGTACAATTTTACACATTCAGCTACACATTATAGTACTGCTTTTTTCACTATAAGCAAATGGATTTGTACCTTTCTGTATGGTATTGTCCCTTATGAATTTCTCTAAATGATTTTTTCCTATTTTTTGTCACTACTTCTGCTTTCTTCACTTTGTTGCAAGCTTACTAGATTTATGTAGCTTCCCATGGCATATGATCTAACCCAGTCTTTGATGCCTTGTACCTATTTACATCCAGGAAATAGCAGGAGAAATTGGCGGTGGGGAATGAAGCATTATACATAACCTTTGCTTTTTAAAGTTTGAGATAAACAAAAATGAGAATGCATTCCTCCTCGAGGAAGAAAATCACTCACTGCTGTTTGACATACAGGATTAATGTGGCCTATATGTAAATGAGACCTCCTCAAAACTATATCGAAAAGGTATTCCGAAGAGTTATACTTGAAAATCCTGGCACCTTGCAAGGGCAGAAAGCCATCATTTTCTGGCAGGGTACCGCCCCCCCCCCCAGCTCAAGAGGTGAAGCTAAGCAGAAACACTCTCTCTGTTTACTCAAGAGGAACAGTTTTAATACACACACACGTGTATGTGTTGGGGGGGGGGGAGGCATGCATAATGTTAATTCAAAAACAATAAAAACAACACTATCAAGATGACATCCAACAATTTGCCTTCCAAAATTGGGCAGAGTTTGGGAAATTACTTTTTTCTTTTGCTTTCCCACAATACCCCCGTCAGCTCTTGTATGCAGTTCTGAATCTTCCATCTCAAAACATATACATCAACAAAGAGTACTGTGACTTTCCTCTTTGTTTCCCTTTGTCTTTCTCTTCCCTCCCATTCCTCATCAAACTCCCTAAAGAAACTGATCCTAGAACTATCAGTGTCTGTATTCCCAGTGAAGCTCCAAAAACTGCAAACCTCCCAAAAATGACTTCCATATTCAGAATCTGAGTAGAGTGGATGGGCAGAAGAGTTTCACATGATAGACAAAAAAGGCCATGAATGGCTTGAGTGTATCACAGCAAAAGCGGGCTAAAAGTGGTGGCTTGTATGAGATAAGCCCTTGGCAATTTCTTCATTTGTATCATAGCAATAAATAAATAAATATTTAAAAACCAGATGGCAGCTTCTTCAGTTATTTTTTTATTGAGCTAAATATTTTGCAAGCATTTTTATGACATTTGGAAGTTATGATTGTGCTGTTCAAGCCAGGATTAATCTTGCTTTGTGTATCATTTTAAAACGTTGCATACGTGTCTGGATACAATCCTGACAACCATTTTGCCTTGTGCTATTGGGTCCAGGGCAACCACTACACAGCTTCCCCTACAAGCTAGGTTCCACTGACTAGAAACCAGCACCAGAGGCATGCATGCAGCATTATCTCCTTATTGTTACAGAATAAATCTGCATGGATGTTGTCCAGTAAGGTGACGTACGTTATTGTGTGCCTTCCAGCTGACTGATTTATGTTGACTTTATCATAGGGTGTTCTTGGTAAGATTTCTTCAGAGATGGTTTGCCATTGCCTTCCTCTTAGGCTGAGAGAATGTGACTTGTGCTGATGACACCTGGTTGGCTCCTTGGATGCCAGAAAAACCAATAATTTACAAATAGAGTCCTGTCTAAAGTTCAAACCAACAAATAGTGGTGGCTCGACTGTTTAAAAATATAATAAATAAAATGCCCTTCCCCTTTCTTGACAGCATGGGGTCCCTCATTAATAGAATTTGAAACCAGAAATTCAAGTGAAATTATAATCAAAGGCAAGAGGAATATTTTTTTAGTGGCCACAGTTCCCAGAAACTCTTCCCTTTCAGCTGGTGACTGAGGTTCTAGAAGCTGTCATCTTAAAAAAGTAATTACCCCAAGTTACCACAAACTACTACAAGGTTAGTGTTAGCTATAATCAACACCAGTACAGAGGTAATTCCAGTTTAAACCATGGTTAGTATCAATAGGGGTGGGAGGAGGACTGAAGAATGGAGAGAGAATTGGTTTGCAGCATGTCTGAGGTACTGACTATGGTTTATGCTTACTGGTGCACTGCATATTTATTTGTTCTTCTCATCTTAGGGACACACTACTGAAATAGGGTGAAAGCAAACTAACCAAGATAAATAAAACACATTTCCAGATTGCTGGTCCTGTATAAGGTGTGCTGTTTCCAGGGATGTTTCTTATTACACTATAATCTCCACGTTTCAGCCCTGTTCAGGTAACCATTTTGTTGACTGTGAATAGAGCAAGAGGAGGAAAGCACTTTACTTAGTCTTAGCAAACATGCAGTGCTTCATTTCCTTATACCAGTGAAATAGCTTCCTCACCCCACTATTATTAGCCAGTTTTATCCTCCTAACAAAATTAATCTGATTTTGCAATTAATTAGAATTGGAATAATGCCCAGCTGGCCCGGGCCAAAAGGACTGCCAATATGGCCTGCCAATATGAAAGCAACTTTAAACAAATCTATGCTGCAGCTGTATTTAGAATTCTGTGTGCAATTCTGATCATCCCTTCTCAAAAAGTATACAACAGGCCTTGGGGGAAAGTACAAAAAGGGACACCCAAAATGTTCAGAGGGGCAGAGCATCTTCATTGTGAGGAAAAGGCCACTGTGAAACTTTTTACTATGATACAAATGAGGAAATTGCAAAGGGCTTATCTCAGACAAGCCACCACTTTGCTCTAGAAAAAAGGGAAACTAATTATGTGCTTTAAAGACTATAGCAAAGCCTTTGACTGCATAGGTCATGAAAGGCTATGTGCCCTTAAAGACATGAGAGTGCCAACACATCTGATAGTCTTGATGAGGAATCTGTACTCAGGACAAGAGGCCACTGTCAGAACAGGACACAGAGAAACAGAATCGTTCCCAATTGGCAAAGAGGTCAGACAAGGTTGTATCTTATTACCTCACCTGTTTAACTTATATGCAGAACATATTGTAAGGAAAGCAGGCTTGGACACAGAAGAAGGAGCAGTGAAAAATAGGAGGAAGGAATATCAATAATCTGGGATATGCTGACAGTACCATAATACCAGCAGAAAACCCTCAGAGGCCTGAAAGGCAGGCTTACTGTTGAACATAAAGAAAACAAAAATAATGACCATGAAGAATTTACACAAATTCAACTTAAAAAATGAGGAAATAAAAATAGTAAAAAAAGTTCTCATATCTGGGATCAAACATTGATAGGAAAAGGGACTGCAGCCTGGAAATCAGAAGAAGATTAAGAATGGGGAAGGCAGCTCTGAAAGAACTAGAAAAGAAAATGCAAAGATATACAACTCAGCACACAAGCTAGAATCATACAAACCATTTTATTCTCTAATACCATGTATAAATATGAGAGTGGGACAGTTAAGAAAGAAGACATGAAAAAGATCAATTCATTTGAGAGATGATGCTGGAGAAGAGTGCTGAGGATTCCACAGACAGCCACAAAGACAAACCAATGGGTCCTGGAGCAGATCAAGCCAGAAATCTCCCTAGAACCCAAGATGACAAAACTTAGGCTGACATACCTTGAACACATAATGAGAAGGCATGAATTATTGGAAAAAACAATAATACTAGGAAAGGTGGAGTTGAACAGCCAGGGTCACATGGGTCGAGATCGATGCAACAACAACAACAACAACAATCCAATACTTGAGCTTCACTAGCTGAGGGGCCCGATGATGTAACTGTTCCATTAGCCATGATATGCTGAAATAACAGCTCAAATGAGGTAGTGTCATGGGGATCATAGGGAAGAAGCTCAATTATGTTATATCCTGTAATCCTTCAGATCGTGACCACATCTCTACTAATGGTACCACTCTACAACAACAATGGTGTAAGGGATTTCTGTCTCATTTATGTCAAAGGGATAAGGGGTGCAGAGACTACCCATCTATAATTATGACTGCCTACTCATTTTTCCATGAAAATCCCATGGGTGCTGGACATCATACCTTATATATCCCCTTCAGTTGAGAACCTCCCAATTGTATGTTTTGACCCTCACGTATCCCATGGCAGAGGATACAGTGCCCACTTGGATGGTGGTAGGAACAGTATGCTCTCTCATCTTACAGGCATACTTCAGTTAACAAAGCCTCTAACAATGAAGCTCCTTTTTACAAAGTCCCTTTTTTAAAATACTCTTTATTAATAATAAACTAACATTAAAGACAAACAAAAATAACATCAAAAACAACAATGATAATATAAGAAAACAAATACAAACATCTCAAAAAAACATGAGTGCTTCCTTCCTGTTTTGTTTAAAGTCTAATTTGCTGATTAAACAGATTACACCTCTTCCAGATTTTAATACAATCATAACTCCGTTATATTGATCTTAATAATTCAGCCTATTTTTTAGCTAACATCTTTTTACATGTAAAGAAATAACCTTCATCTCTCATGCTAACATTTTCCTGTCTAGTTCAGGTACTTCATCAACTTTTCCCAATATTTCTCAATTTTTTCTTTCGAGACTCCTCTCAAAAGCATTGTTAGCTTATCATATACTCTTTGATTTTTTTTCTTTCCATTCTTCTATATATGGTATATTTCTGTCTTTCCATGTTTTGGAATAACTCTCGCCACCAAAATCATATAAAATATAATCTTTCCATAAGATCTTTCAACCCTTTCTTCCAACATACCCAAAATAAATATTTTAGGTAACATTTTTAATTTTATATGTAAGATCCCATTTATTGTGTTGCATATCTGTCTCCAATATTTCTGTACCTTTCCACATGACCACCACATATGAAACATGGAACCTTTATCTTTACAACATTTCCAACATCTGTTGTCATAGTTTGAGTAAATTTTGTTAAGCTTATCTGGCTCAAATACAATCGAAACTGAACTTTATAATAGTTCTCTTTCACTTCTGCAGATAATGCATGTTTAATTCTTTCCCCCTAGTTTAATTCCCATTCTTCAAGAGCTATGTTTTCACCCATGTCCTGGGACCATTTAATCTTCACCAATTCTTCTTCCATATCTAATTCTAGGATCTTTTTGTACAATTTAGATATTATTTTGTCTTTTTCTTTTAGTAAATTTTTTCTAGCTCAGACTGCTGTGTTTCAAAACCTACCTTCTTGTTATCCTTTTTAAATCTTTCTAGCAGTTGAAGATTGGGAAACCATGATATCTCTTGTCCTTCTAGTCTCAATTCTTCTCTAGATTTCATCTTTATCTTGTTGTCTAGGTCTAACTTAAGCTTTTACAAAGTCCTTTTATGCCCTTGCAGCCACACATTTCCTTTGTCTAGTTGTAAGTTTTTTAGCTGCATCAGCATTGGAATGGTGGTAAAGGAGGAATGGAGAAACACAGCCTTTCAGTACTGGGTTGAAATAGCACCCCTGTTGTAAAACTTGACTTGGGAAAGTGTGCCTGCCTGTGACAGGCATGGTAAAAATCAGCTGCCTTCAAAATCCCTTAGTGAGCATGGGTGAACAGCAAAGCCAAGGCAAGGGGAAAACAGATAAGCTCGCTTCCTACAGGGATGTTAGAGAAACATAGATGTATATGTCTGACCACCAAAATGGAAATTATAAGAAAAGTGGATGGTGGTGAAAGAAAAAGGAAAACCATCCCTAGATGCACTTTGGAATAAGCTTTCAAGTAGCCTCTAGAAGCTTCAAAATGTTTTTTACATATGCAAGTAGTACTTGACCTACTTGCTTAATTTCATATATGCATTTTGTTAGTCTTGGATTTTAAAAATGCTGAAACTTGTTGAACTGTTTTCCTTTTAGGTAGTGTAGGAACATACACCCACGACTTTCATGGTATTCCTAATACCAACCAAACTATCTGTTAAAGAAGTAATAACCAGAAATGCATCTCCTTCATTAACTGGGGTACATGAGAACCATGCAGTGATATTTTTGGACTGCTATATACAGCATTCCTTATCATTGGCTATGCTAGCTAGAGCTGTTGGGAGCTGCAGTCCAACAGCATCTGGAGGGCTGCCCAAGTCCCACACCTTTTCTAAGGGTGTGTTGCAAATCACCTACAACAAGAGCCAGCCTTTCTCAAAACCTTTGTTATCTTCCCCTTCCTTTGGTGTCCTCTTCATCTTCCTACATCTGGGGTGAGCAAAGTGTGGCCCTAGGGCCACATGTGACACTCCCCTACAGATTCTCCAAACCTCCTTTTCTGGCCAAAGGGGAGATAAATTGTTTATCCAGGAGTGGAGATTCACCTTTCAAATAGGCTTCGAAACCACCACCACCCAGTACTAGTATGAAAAAACCCTCATTTTTTTCAGAACCAGGAGTGGATGTCCATGTTGTTGTGTGCCTCCAAGTCATTTCTGATCTATGGCAATCCTAAGGTGACCCTATCACTTGATTTTCTGGGGCTGAGAGTATGTGACTCACCCAATATCACCCAGTGCGTTTCCATAGCTGAGTAGGAAATCGATCCCTGATTCCCAGAGTTGTCGTCTAACGCTCAAACCACTATGCCACACTGGCCCTGGATTTCCATACCCTTCAACATTTCACAGATGCAAACCACGACACATGTGGCCATCAGAGTGTGGTCAAGATGGCAAAAGTTATTAATGAAGAAGAACAGATATGCTAGGAGAGGTTGAAACAGTTTGCTTTTGCCTCTTGGTTTTGCTTCCCCTGAGGCTACTGGGAAGGGCAAGATTCTGCCCCCTTCTTGCCCTCTGCTAAGGGTATGGATTTTGATCTGCATCTGGGTTTTCTGGTTTTTATTTTTATTTTATTTTTTTGGCACTCTGGGCATTTTGTACAGCCCCTGGAGAGTTTTGGAATAGAAAATTGGCCCTCCAACCTGCCACTATTGCTCAGGCTTGTCTTACAGAGTGTGAGACTGTGGCTTATCATCATTCCACAGCACCTTCTCCCTTCAGTGCTTTATAAATATTACATGCTATTCTTATTATTTCTTTTTTGGGAAAATAAAGACCTAAAGTGCTGAGTCTGCAAACCGGAATGCACTTTAAGTTAAATGTGACAGTTTAAACAATCTGAAATACCACAGGCACTGAACCAGTTTTTGGGTGGTTAGTATCTGACTCCGAAATCCTACACCTGTTTACTCGGAGGCAGTGGCAGCACTGGAGGAAGGGAGGACAACATTCAGGGCAGAGGGGTGGGGATATATTTCTAGGCGAACAAGCTGTGTCCCACAATGTCAGCAAAGTGCAGTGTCAATTTAAAAAATAATAATAATCTGGGAGAGCTACAAAAATGGAATGGGAGGAACATGGGGCTTACAGGCTGCAGTTTGCCCATCCCTGACCTCCCCAGATGATAGTACTGTATATGAATGTGTTATTTCATGGGGACAGTGCCTTTCCTCAGAGTAACAACAAGCATTTAGCAATAGGAAGGGGCCAAGTGTGTTTGTGCATGTGTGCACCTTCAAGTCACCTGCTGATTTATGGTGACCCATGAATTTCATAGGGTTTTCTTAGGCAAAGAATGCCAGGTCCTTCCTCTGAAATATAGCCTACAGCAAGTGGTATTCCTGGCAGTCTCCCCTCCAAGTACTTTGGGGCTGATCCTCCCAGGGCTGATCCTGTTTAGCGTTCAAGATCAGGTGCAGCCTGGTGCCTTTATGGTACTTTGGCATCTGAGGACTAAATTCTGTTGTTAATCTTGACTAGAGTAAATCTATGGAATGAGTGGGATTTACCTATACTCACTTTTAAACAATTGACTGATAAAATCTCCTCTAGTTGAGACCAGTGGCGTCCCCAGGGTTGGTGTCACCCAGTGTGGTAACTCATAGTGTCACCGTCCCCTCCATTGACCTCCTCCCATTTCACACCATATAGAATCCTTAGTAGTGGTTTTTTGTATTAATGTTACTTGTAAATCATAATTCCCATATACCACTGAATGTAATGCTAATAGTTGTGACATAAACAACTAGCACAATTAAAATTATATTTTCAAAGTACAATACCATGTGCACAACCTAAATGTATTTACATATACACAATGAAGATTTTTTTAAAATGTGATATTGTTAAAGAAAATTTTAAAAGAATAAAAATTTCAAACATTTCAATTTTTTAAAAAATTAAAATTTTGAAATTTGAAATTTTTGTTTTAAAAAATTCTGGGGCCACTTTTTTCTCCTTCCACTGAACTCCCCCCAACACCTCCACCATCTCTTAAAGCATTTTAAAGGGAATCAGATTAATGTCACAGCCTGTTTCTGTCAAAATGTACATGTTTGAGGAGCAGTGGTGTCACCCCTCCTTTAGGGTGTCACCTGGTGTGGTCCACACCCCAGTGATGCCACTGGTTGGAACTAACCAACATGATCATAGAATTATAAAGTTGGAAGAGATCACAAGGGACATCCAGTCCAACTCCCTGCCATGCAAGAACACACAATCAAAGCAGCCCTGACAGATGGCCATCCAGCCTCTGCTTAAAGACTTCCAAGGACGGAGACTCCACCACCCTCCGAGGGAGTGTGTTCCACTGTCGAACAGCCCTTACTGTCAGGAAGTTCCTCCTAATGTCAAGGTGGAATCTCTGTTCCTGCAGTTTGCATCCATTGTTCCGCGTTCTAGTCTCTGGAGCAGCAGAAAACAAGCTTGCTCCCTTCTCAATATGACATCCTTTCAAATATTTGAACAGGGCTATCATATCACCCCTAACCTTCTTTTCTCCAGGCTAAACATCCCAAGCTCCCTAAGCCGTTCCTCATAGGGCACAGTTTCCTCCCAAATAATTGGGCATAAACCAATTCATTCTGATAAAAGCCATTTAGCACAGAAGCACACCACCCTAAAAGAAAGTCAAGTCCAAAACACATGGCAGAAATGATCCAATTTGACACCAGTTTAACTGCCATGGCTCATTGCTAGGGAATCCTGGGAACTGTAGTTTTTTGTGGCACTAGAGCTCTCTGACAAGGAGGCTAAATGCCTCACAAAACTACATTTCCCAGAATTACCTAGCACTGAGCCAGGGCAGTTAACACAGTCTCAAACTGGATTATCTCTGCAGTGTGTTTTGGGCTTCAGTGTGGGTTGACTTAAAAGCACAGAATAACCCACACTCCTATGGCTCTGGGGAGATTCCAGAGGGGGGAGACCATCAGTTGATGGCTGATAGGAATGTGCTTTGGGGACAGGGGACAGAAGAAGTACCATTAATAGGGGGGAAAGTCTGAGCCAAGGAAGGAGTGTTGTGGTTGCCAGATCACCCATCTGCTCCTTCTCCCTCCCTGCCGCCACCACCCTTGCAAGCACACTAAAAGGCGGCCACCCCCTTGCATTGTTTCCTTTCAGAGAAGAAGGTGGAGATCTGGTCCTTGGGTGGTGTGGGCAGGTGTCCAGGGGAACACCTGCACTGGAGGGCCAGTCCTTCCCAGCCACGGCTGCTGGGTCACAGAAGATCTGCAACACCCAGGGTGCATTTCCATCTCAATGAGGCATTCTTCTTCTTCTTCTTCCACCCGGTTGGCTTGAGCAGTTTGGGGATTGTTCTGTGACCTTGCCACTCACAACCCGCTGTTTTAGAAACAGAAAGCCCAGACGCTTAATTCTGGGCACAATGGGGGAAGGAGATTAGGCAGCTCAAACACAAACAGATGAGCCCGGATTCTCCTTTTAATCAAAGAATCTTTACTTGGCTTAATTGTGTTGTACGTGTTTATTCAGCTGCACATGCAACCCTCCCCTGCAGACAAGCAAGCAAGTGCTGGCAGCCAGCTTCCCCCTGACACCTGCTGGCTTGGATGGAGCTGCAGGCAGCCACCAAATTGCTCCTGTTGCCCTCCGGCCCTTTCTGGGTCCCTGGCACAGAACATAGGGCACCTCTGCCTTCCCATACCCTTTTCGTCTCTATTCCAGCACCAGCAGTGACACTTTGCACCACCACAAGTGAGCCCTTGGGCCTACAAGTCAGGGCAGGATGGGGGCAGACTCGGGGTGGCTATCTCAACTGGTAGATGGAGATGGCAGACAGGTGTTGGCCAGGAGTAATGACAGACTGAGGAGTTTATCACACTGCAGCTAATTTCGGCTTTAAAAATAAGCCGCAAATAAAGTGAAAATGGCGAGTAATTGCATGAATGATCATCACACACAATTGTGCAAATAAAGCAAAATCGGAAATGCATTGTTGCTGAAATCCTGAAAGTAAAAATATGTACGTTAATGCTTCTTTCTGACCTCTTTAATGGTGGTTTTGTGTGACATAGTGTGAAATCGTTTTGTGTAATTACCGGTATGCTATTTTTCCAGGATATTCACAAGATAAACTCCTGATCTCCTTCATGTGATAAACTCTTGGGTATTATCCTGAAAACGGAAATGGGTGGCTGAAGCTCCATCTGCACTGTAGAAATAATCCAGTTTTTTACATCGCTTTAATTGCCATGTCTCAGTGCAATGGAGTTCTAGGAATTGTTATCTTGTGAGGCTCTCTGTCTGAGAGCTCTGCTGCCACAACAAACTTCAAATCCCAGGATTACATAGCATTGTGCTACGGCAGTTAAAGTCGTGGCAAACTGGATTATTTCTGCAGTGCAGATGAAGCCTGAGAGAGTGCAGCACCTCTGCTTTCTGATGGTTCAGTGTACACAAACGTTGTTTCAAGCACATGAAAATATTGCCTACAATAACCTATTGGCTGTATGCATACAGTATCTATGAAACATAAGTAACTTTTGTGTTTAGACTTAGGTCCAATCTCTGTTAATTCATTATGTATATGCAAACATGAAAAAATCCAAATAAATAAATAAAAATCCAGAATCCAAAGCATTTTGGATAAGGGAAACTCAACCTGTATTAAATTAACTTCTTGTTTGGTTTATTATAATCTTGTTAACATTTGTTATTATTTCTGTTATTTAAAGGGGTCATTGTAACTTTTTTTGTGCCAAAATAACCTTGGCTGGCTATCTACTCTTTCATACGAGGCTAAATTGGAAGTATAATTTAAGGTCAATTCGAATGCCATCATGGGTTTTACGTTATTGCGAATTAACTCTTTGCACGCAAATTCGGGCAAGAGGGAAGCCAATTCGAATGCAATCATGGGTTTTACTTTATTGCGAATTAAAGCTTCGCATGCAAATTCGGGCAGGAGGGGGTTATTTTCGGGTAATGGGAAGTAATTCCGAACGGAGCAGGGGTTCTTCCAAACGGAGCAGGGGTTCATGTAAATTCGCTAAACAAGCGAATTTACATGAATCCGCATTGGCTCCATTCGGAGTTGGGAGAAATTCCTCCCGTTTGAAAGAGTCCAAAGAGAAAAATATAATGAAGGTGGGTGACTTCTGGAATTCACTCCTGACTTTACTCTAAACTTGAAAGGAATTCGTCAAGGTGCCAAACTCTGTCACAAAAATAAGTCTAGCACCTTGCTATTTTTTAGACTGTAAGCCACTTTTGGTCCTAATCTTGGTCCTAAAGTGGGATGATGATGATGATGATGATGATGATGATGATGATCTCAAACTGAGAGTGGATTCCCTGCACCATGGACATAGGAGTTGCTAACTGTCATTGGTACAGTGTAACCACTTGGGTTCCTGAGAGCTTTCATTTCCTGCTTTGACTTGAGAGAACAGTTCTGCTTAGGTTGGATGCATACAGTGTGTACTCATCAAGGTCATTCAATCTGGCCCAGGTTGTATCTGCTATATTTCCACATATTGCTTCTTTATCTCCTTATTACAATTGGCCCTCCACATTTGTGGCTTTGACTTTTGTGGGTTTGATTATTTATGGATTTGATTAATACAGTGGGCCCTCAGTATCTATGGGGGATCTGTTCCAGATCCCTGCAGATGCCAAAATCCATGAATGCTCAAGTACCATTGAACTTAATGGCCATTGGGGACAATGGCACTTTGCCTCTCCGGCCACCCAAAGCCTTCCTCTCCTACTAAAAGAGGTTTCATTGCAGTGAAGAGAGTTGCCAGATACTTGAAAAGAACTGCAAATCACAAACTGATGCTGCCAGCCTGTGACCAACCACAACTGATTGCCTACATGGATGCAGACTAGGCTTCAGACCTGGCAGACAGAAAATCAGTCAGTAGAAACCTGATCTTATATGGTGGAGGAGCTATAAGTTGGACAATTAAGAAGCAGATTCTTCTACTGGTGCTGAATGTGTTTCAGCAAAGGCAGCATGTGATGAAATAAAATGGCTGCACAACTTACTTCTGGACTTTGGGACAACAGAGCCAATCAAGATTTCTGAAAGTGAGAAACTACTCAAGAAGAAAATTGACATTGCCTTCCACAAGGTGCAAGAAATGTGTCAAAATGGGCTTGTCCAATTAGAATATGGCAACCCTGAAGTGATGACTGTAGATATCCTTACCAAGCCTCTACCAAGAGATTGGTTCAAGAGACTACGGGAAGAGATTAAAATCCTTGATGTTAGTCAAAGAGAATGAGAGAAGGGGATTATTGGAAGATTTTTGCATTCTCTTTCCACCTTCTTAGATAAATAGGGATTTCCTGCATGCAAACTCTCTTCTCTCTCCTTCTCATTCTCTCCCTTGCAATTCAAACTAACCATATGACTTAAGCGAGTCCCCCTTTTATGGAAGCTAACCACATTCTCTCTTAAGATTTTCTACTGAACCGTTCATCCTCCGTCTTCCTATTCTCTCAACTCTCTTTGGAAAGATGGTGAGATAAAGATTACTTTTTATCTGAACAATTCACTAGCTAGATTAGGATATAGTTTCTATGTAAATATACAATAAAGCCATTAGGAAACTTTTGTTAGAACTTCAAGCTACTTGTGTTATTGTTTTTTAGTCAGTCTCAGTGCTTAGGAAAGCATACCGGTAGTTAGACAAGAGGACATTTCTGCTATTCTGCTATTTTAAAGCTAGACCCTAAGGCTTGGCTTTGACATTTTTGACATTTCAGTATTTTTGTTTCCTTACTAACGGTTGAGGCCTGGGGAAACGTAAAGCCCCCTACAATATTCACTGAAGATAACTTACACCATTGTCCTTGTTAAGACTATAGCCCAAGAAAGTAGTGTGATCTTGTTACCTCAGAGTAAAGTCATTTTCAAATGTCTATCTGAAGGTGTGTAGGAGAGATCACCCTTTCTGATCATAGTTAGACATGAGTTTGCTGGAAAAAGTGAATGAAACTACATTAGCGTTGGATAAACTTTATAAGCGTAGTCTCGATGGTTTGCACATACTGTCTATTCAACACTCCATAAATGTAAGGACAAGGTTGACCTATATAAGAGTTTTTCCTTGTGTAGAATCTTTCAGATCTTCACCTGTGGGTGTGTGGCCAGCAAACATGATCCTGCTGCGCTTTCTTTGCATATATTTGGATGAATGTCTGGACAGAGCTTGAATGGGCAGGGTCCACAGTTGTAGCACACATGGGGAAAATTGGGGGTTTAAATGGGCATTATTCAGTAATATTTGTGTGATTGTGGTGAAGATTTTCGCACTCATTGTATTAATTTGCCTGATCTAGATTGGCAAAAAGAAGTGTGTTCATGGCTGCATGAAAGTCTAGCCTTTAGATGAGAAAAAAGGGAAAGTGTGCCATGAAAACGCTTTTTTTGCATTTTACGGGAGAAGAAGTGCCTTTAAAAAGGTGCTGGTTTTCCCAGCTTCTTTTTAAAAAACTGCAGAACAGCGCAGCTCCATCTAAAGGCTGTGGTGCAGCTGCTAAGCATTAAGGAAAAGGCAACTTCATGTCACACTTTCCTGCCAATCTAGAAAGCCCAAAGATTACTTATCCTGGGAATAACCAAGGAATAACCAGCAACAAATTATTCATGGTGATACACCTATTCACATGAACCTCTGAATAGGGCATTAGTTTCATCACTCATAAAGGGGTGATGAGCATAACCCTTCAGATTTTGCTGGACTACGACTCTCATAATTCCTCACCTTTGACAAGCAGTGATGGGGATTTCAGTTCCACAACATTTAGGGCCACATGTTCTCCACCCCTGTTCTACATCCATGTTCTACACCCATCTCTCTCTCACCACCCCCCCCCCCCCCCACACACCTATACTACTGCTACCGGTACTTCCCAGCAGCTGGTAAAAATATTTAGTGATGATTTGCCATTCCTGTGCTCTGAAAATTATCTCATAGCTTCTGGTATTTCTTAGCAGTCCCACATCCAAGTACTAACCAGACTTGACCCTCCTTTGCTTCCAAGGTAAGGTGTGATCTTTTTGGAGACAACATAACTTGTTGCAAAAAAAAAAAAAATGCTTAGTAAAGTGGAAGGCAGTTGAATGAGAGGAAGACCATGTTACACATGGATTGACTCAGTCAAGAAAGCCACAGCAAGACCTGAGCAGGGCTGTTAATAATATCTCAGAGGTCTCTCATTCATAAGTCAAAGTCAGCGTAACAGCATTTAACAGCAACAAGCTCGCCTGTGGAATATTAGAAACAAGCTCTTAGACTCTACAACAAATTAGCCATTGATTGCCCATTTACTAAAACATCCAGAAATCATTTATGCACATATTATTAATTATTTATAGAAAGAATCGTACGGAATTAGGTAGCATCCCAATGCTATAGGCAATCAGTTGCTAAGCTAGGCTGATGTCTCCCTAGAATCCTTCTGCATACAATCCAATACGTGTTAAGAGATCCTGCTGCTTCACCCTCAGAAACACATCTCTGTTGTCATAAGTCCATGAAGTAAAGAGATGGGTCTGGACTTAATTTATATCCTAATCAGTGAAAAGAGTGGAACAAGAAAAGCAATGAATAGGAGCAACTGAGAGTGAAATGGAATACTGTGTATTCTATATGGTAAATTTTATTTTATTTTATTTATTCTCCCTTTCTCCCAACACAAGGATGTAAGGTGGCTCATGTTATCATTAACTTAAAAACATGCAGATATAAATACAAGAAGTCATGCTATTATAACGCAATTAAACAAATTGTGCTAATAAATCATCCTTGAATTAAAAGCAATTTGAAGGAACCTCAGAGAAGTGCAGCACATATGCCCCCTTCTTCACCACCTGTCTGTTGCCAAAAGGGACAGCTTAATAAAAAGTTATTTGTCTGCAGGCAGAAGGACAATAGGGAAAGGAAATGGGCCAACCTTTCTTAAAATGGAGCTCCACTGTGTATTCCTGCATGGCAGGAGGTTGGACTGGATGATCTTTGTGGTCTCTTCCAATTCTATGACTCTATGATTCCACAGGCTGGAAGCAGCCAATGAGGCAAACAAATATGACTTCAGTCTATGGGAAGCATAAATTGCACCAAATGATTGCAACTAAAGTATGGTTAGAGGATTCTGGCAGTTACAGTCCAAACGTAACTTTTCCTAAGTTCTGAGCAGAACAGATAAGTGGCAGAGAAATTAAGAATGTGTTTGGGGACCATGGGCCTTTTCAGAGTACAGTCGCCCCTCCATTTTCATGGACTTGGAGTATGCATCCCTCACCCGCTTGTGGGCAGCAAACGAAGAGGGACAAAATGGGGCACACGCCACCATTCAAGCCAATGGGGCTGAAATATTGGTGATTTTCCATTTTCGCAGGGGGGTCTGGAATGGATCCCCTGTGAAAACAGAGGGGCGACTGTACAATTAAAGTTCTATGATTCTACTTTAACTGACATGGCAACATCCTTGGAAATCCTGGGATTTGCAGTTTAGGGGGGATATTTACACTCCTCAATCAAAGTACTCTAGTCCCTCCCCAAACTACAAACCCCTGGATTCCCTAGAATATTGCCATGGCATTTAAAATGGAATCAAAGTAGTATAACTGGGGACAGTATAAAAGACTCCAAATCCCATCCGAGATTCCCTCTACTCCCTTCTTCCACTGACAGCTACTTGCTGACCTGGTGACAACCTTGTTTCCTCGTATAAGAAGAATACAGCTGAATGTACAATGCATGAAAGAGTGCAGCAAAACATCTTAGTATCCCACAGTTAATCTCATTTGGCAGCAAAAGTGTAAGATAGAAGGGACACAGGAGGTATTTATTCAGTCATTTATTGAATGAATAGCTTTTTTCCAGCAATAAAGTACCAAAAATGACATGCAATAAAATCTGAAACTCAGCACATTAAAACTAAGCTAAAACATTCATCTGAAATAAGTACACAAAGGATATTAAAAAACCAACTATAGCAGAGAATCAAACAGTCCAAAACCAGCAAGCTCAGCAAAACATTTTGCAAACAGGAAGGTTTCCAATCATCAGGGAGAAAAATGGATAGAAAGAAAGTGTCCATGTTTCATGGGAGGATGTTCAAAAGGGTGGCTAAGTACCAAAGTGAAGGCTCCGCTCTGTACCCTCTCAGCTGTAACCAGAGGGGAAGGAGCAGTATACAGTAAGGCCTCTTCCGGGGACTTTAGCAGACAGGGAAGAACCTATATTTTTCACATGTGAGTATGTAAATGTGCGTTGTGTGTGTGTCTTCAAGTTCCCTGCTGACTCATGGCAACCCCATGAATTTTATACGGTTTTCTTAGGCAAGCAATACTCAGAAGTGGTTTTGCCAGTTGCTTTCTCTGAAATATAGCCTACAGCAACTGACATGCATTGGTAGTATCCCATCTAGGTACTAACTAGGTCTGACCCTGCATAGCTTCCAAGATCAGATAGGATCCGGTAAAAATACACACACATATCTATGCAGCAATAGCAACAGTTTCTCTCCCTTATTTTGCCTGTGAAAAAAATAAATTATATGAAGCAAGAATGATTGGAGGATTTGATTCCATGTCTTTCTAGTCCAAGCACAGCAGTCCATCCAACATATCATCATATATGTTCAGATAACCCAGCAGGAAAGGATAACACCTCAAAGAAATAGCTCCCATACCATGGTGCATGTGTATATGAATAACCATCCTGGGATTTGAAGTTATATGAGGTACTAGCATTCTTTGGCAGAGAAGGCCAAAGACCTTGGGAAACTACAGATCCCATGATTCCCTAGAATGGCACCTACAGCACTTAAAGTGGTATCAAGCTACAATATTTCTACAATGTAGATGTACCCTAAGTGGGGCAGAGTGGTATTTTCAACTTCATCAGCCAGACCTTCTCCTACTCACACCACAACTGCTCTGCTCTTCTTCTTGGGTGAGGTACAAGGTTTAATAGAACTAAAGGCATTTATTACCACCCATTTTGACCATGAGAAGGGCTTATCTCTTTTGGAGAGATAAGAACACATCACAGAGGTAATGGATTGGATGAGGGAAACAGATTGAGGCTAAATCCAGACAAAACGGAGGTACTGACAGTCACCGGCCCGAAACCAGGTCTGGGAATACAACTCCTGGTCCTAGATGGAGTCACACTCTCCTTGAAGGACCCTGTTCGCAGTCTGCAGGTACTTCTAAACTCGTCGCTTCACATGACTAGTCAGGTGAATGCGACGGTCAGGAGTGCCTGCTATCAGCTTCGGCTGATACGCCAGCTGCGCTCTTTCTTGGAGATGAAGGATCTGGAAACTGTGGTACATGCTTTGGTCACCTCACGTTTAGATTACTGCCATGTGCTCTACATGGGGCTGCCCTTGTGCTTAACCTGGAAACTTCAACTGGTTCAAAATATGGCAGCCAGACTAATCACTGGGGCATCTAGGAGAGAGCATATAACACCAGTCCTTAAGTCTCTCCATTGGCTGCCGATCAGTTTCTGGGCACAGTACAAGGTGCTGGTTTTGACCTTTAAAGCCCTTCATGGCTTGGATCCATCCTATCTTAGGGACCGCCTCTTCCCATATGAGCCCCCTCGTACACTCCGGTCCTCTGGAAGGAACCTATTACAACCTAAGAAAACTAGGTTGGCACAGACCTCCCAGAGGGCCTTTTCTGTTGTCGCTCCCAAGCTATGGAATGGCCTGCCGGATGAGATGCGCCTTATTACAAGGCCGCCAAGACGCATCTCTTCCGGCAGGCCTTCCCAGACAATGATTTACCGTTCTGCCAACTACTGTCCCTCTTAACTCTTCCACTGGGATATCTGATATTGTCGAGGCCGCCCATCATTTTTAATTAGAGCTTTCCAATGTTTTAATGTTTTAATTGCAATGGCTCTGTTTTAGTATTTTTAAATCTTATCATAGTTTAATTTATTTTTAAGGGGTGGGAGGGGAAATTGAATTGTTAATTTTAGTTGCTTTTAAATGTTGTACCCCGCCCCGATTGATTACCCGGAGGGGCAGGATATAAATTATTATTATTAATTATTATTATTATCAGTTTCTAATGGGCTGAGATTCTATTTCTGGCAAGGAAAGATTCCTGTGTTGGCCATGGAGAAGCCAGCCAGGTGCATAGTGGAATGGCAGCCAGTTCAGCAAGAAGAAGAGATGTATTCTTCAGAGAACCAGCAAGCCACCCAAGTGTCTTGCTACAAAGTCTGCAGTCCTCCAGCATGACCATATTTGTATATCATTTTATTCCTGTATGCTGAACATTATATGTACCCTTTATGTCATCTTTCAATTCTTGCTGTTTTACATCTCTGGGAACCCTAATCAGACTATTTGTGACTTATTTGGATCCCTCATATCAAAGGAAATGGGAAGGTGTTTCAGAATTTCTCTTCAGAGAGGAAACAGGCCAGGGAACCAGAGACTAGAGAGAAACGGAGACTGTTCTTTTAAAAAATCAGCTGAATAGAGGTGACAGATGGTTAAAAGTTGTGACAAGAAGAGCTAAAGACTGAAGAAAGCCAACAGAGAGGAAAATGAAACTTTGATGGGGAATTAGTTGTGGTGGAAGTGGAGGCACCTGCCACCCACAGTGCCATGAATAGAGAGTGGCACCTTGGAGCTGAAACAGATTCAAGGGAAAGCTAATAAGCGTGCCATACAAAATGGAGGTGGCAATAAATCTTCCTAGTGAACACTTAGAACAGTATGACGGGACACGCTTAGCTGCAGTATTATCTAGAACTAGGACCTTATGTTCAGTTCAGTTAGTGCTGCCCTTCTTACCATTCAGAGACTGAGTGTGGGCATGCAAAGAGTAAGAGAATTGAACTGAATTGAATAAATGAGTCAATAAATAAATGTAATAAAAGAGTATCTTGTCTTGGCTATTCGGGAAGCGGCTGTGCCTCAATAATGACAGGAAAGTTACTAAACTACAGTTACACTATTAAGGGACATTGCATACCTGCAAGAGCTGTGAAAAAAAGGATTTCTGTGATACACTGACAAAGTAATCTTCTAGTACTTGTATTGTGCTATATTTGGGATTTTGTTATTTCTCTCCAGCACGTGAGGTGAAGCCATGAGCCCACTAGGAGAAGGGGAAAGAACATAATTGTATCAGCAGAAGGTGCTCTGTCAACTCCATGGGGGAAAAAAGAAATAAAGACTATATGATATATCATTGTATGCCCCAATGAACATCTTAACCACAGGTTGTTACTTCGTAAGTAATATCCAAGAAGGGTTACAGAAGGTAGGGATGTGAGCTAAGATAGCTCTGGATTCTAGTACTTTTCATGGGTCAGAAATGGGATTGTAAATTGTGTCTCTATCTACACTGCAAAAGTAATCCAGTTTGACACCACTTTCACAGCCTTGGCTCAATGCTGTGGAATTCTGGGAATTGCAGTTTGTTGTAGTACCAGGGCTCTCTGACAGAGAAGGCTAAATGTCTCCAAAAACTATTCCATAGCTTTGAGCCATGGCAGTTAAAGTGGCATCAAACCGGATTATTTATACGGTGCGGATGCAGCCTGTGACACCTATGCACTCCTGGATACGTAGGTCATATTGGTACACAGGTTAGGTTGCCAGGACTGGTTGCCATCTGTACAGAAAATGGCAAATGCTTGTTTGCTATAGTGCAGTATGAGTCATGGATCTTAGGGAAGTGCTTATAATTTAATATAATCTAGAGGCAATATCTAATATGCTGTAGAGCCCAGAAACACAGAAATAACCTGTGTGATATGTACGTATATCTTTTATTTATATTCTATCTTTCTCCCAGCCCCAATCACATTCTTATTACAGATGCCTTCCTGACATATCCCCATCTTGGTGGCAGACAGCTTTGAAGTTCTGCTGCCAATTCCGTAAAGACAGTGAATATCATAGTCACGATAGCTGGCCAATCAATCTTCCCCCTTACATTTGAGAAAGGTAGGTGAAGAAGATGACAATGAGGTCTGTTACTGCACAATATTTGCCTTTCTTTATTTCTAACTCAATAACATTTACTTTCTCCTGAGATCTGGCATGTCCAAATGTCACCTTCTTAAGCACACTGTGGCTCTGAAGTGTCGTAATCCAAAATAACATCTTGAGAGCCAATGACAGTGGGAAGTCAGTGGACAGCACAAGGTTAGACACTATGGGAAAATATTTGAGTGCCCAGGTTATTTCTGACAGGGCTGACAAATCAAGTTACGTGGATAGGAGAAAAAGGAGAATAGGGGGTATCCAACGAAGGAGCAAGGAGAAAGGGGTAGCGGGCATTCAGAAAACAATTTATCAGCACACATCCAATCCTAGTGACTTTAGAAAGACATAACTGTGACAAAAACCAAGTAGGCTTTAACAAAAGCGTGCACAGATATTTCCTCACAAAAACATACCCTTTATCATCTCACGCATCATGTCGTCTGTTAATGCAGGTTGGAATGTGGACAGACCATATGAAAATATAAGGAGCCCAGATTTTGCATTCTTTCTACATTGAAATGCCAAGCGTCAAAACTGAGATGAGTTTAATACAGAGATGGGCCGGTGTTCCCACCACCACCACCAGCAACAGCAGCACTAGGGAGCACACCTTACAGAGTTATTTTGACACTACTTTGGCTCTTTGTGCTCAGCTCCTCAGGGCCAAATGACACCTTTTGCAGAAGACTGGATGTTTTTTCTTTTTATTCAAATGCAGACGTGTGAGTGTGTGTGTGTGTGCTGTCAGTTTGCTCAGATGGTAGCAAAGGGAGATGGTGTTTAACTCTTTTCCTCATGTTGTTTTGCCAATCTAAATCCACCCCATCTGCTGTTAGCCCCACAGGACAAATCACACACAACACAGCAGTGCTGTTAACAGTTTAGACTGCCCTTCAATACAGATCAAAACGCAGGCAGCCTTCCTTTCTCTGTCCTTTTAGCCTCTCTTTTTCTCAGAGTTGATTTTGTGGCTGGCAACTTTTTGACTAGCTAAGATATTTGGAAGAGAAGGGAAGCCTCATCTTTCCCGTGTCTCTGCTTGCAGAATATCTCCTGCCCAGTACTTTACAGCAGAAAATAAAAACATGTTCCCGAGCAGAGAAAAGGATTCAGTTGCAGTTTAAGAGCAAAAGGGTAGAAGGTTCAGTGGCTTGGCTCAGCAACACACTATTAAACCAAAAGAAGGATCTGGACCAGTCTATACAAAATACTGGAGTTCTATGGCATCTTAAAGCTGAACAAATATGTTATGTACAAAATGTATGCATTGCTTTGCATTTTGAAAACTTGCAGTCTATTTCAGGTTGGGTATATAGACAGATGGGTTTCTGATATGGCCAGGTTTGGAGCATTTTGGATTTCAGAATTCCAGATAAGGGAGTCTCAACCTGTATTGAATCAAATACAAAACTGAATGCCAGCCAGAGTGGCAGGAAAGTATGCTGTAGGGGTGTAAAAGTGCAGGAGCTCAGGGAAAGTGCCCAACACCTGTCAAGGTGAAAGCCATCAGCAGTTCCTCAGCCCATGTTGATAAAGGCAGGGGCCTGAGAAGGACTGGCAAGAGCAGAAATAACAGCAACAGCAGCAACAGCAATGGCAATTGCAGTTGCCAGGCCTGTGCTTCAGAGCAAGCCAAGGTTCTGTGAATGGCTGCATTCAATGAGGTATAAATGACCAGCATATAGCCAGTCCTCTGTATTTCTCTAACAGGTGCTCCAGAAAGTGGGAAGCCACAAACTCAGAGAACTTCAACACAGGCAATGTGACCATGCACCAAAGGAATGATAAGGGACACCCTTGTCAAGGGAATGGCAAATTGTCCAAGCCAGCCCCTGCCACCGTTTACTTCAGATGCCCAGGACTGAGAGCTGCTCAGGCCAATCAACAAAGTTGGTGGTAGGTAGGGTCCTTTGCTTTCAGTAAGGGCTGAGAGGATGGATGGAGAGGCTGCGAGCCAGAACAATTAACTTGTTTTTAATTGCATCCAGCCATATGGTGCTCATTTGTCTATAGCTTGAGAAAGATAGAGCAGAGGGTGCAGAAGTTAGGGATACAAATGGCTGTGAGGATTAGTGCACGTCTCGGAGTAGCTGGTAGTCCCCAGCTGCTCGGGAGGAAAGAAGGCATTTCTGGAAATTGGAGGCACATGGAAAGGAGGAAAAAGTCAAGAGGGACAGCTTTGCACAAACAGTGCAGGTTAGTTATGTGTGAGAGAGGGCCCTAGTTTCATCATGTGTATTTGTTATTTATTTACTTATGGCATTTGTTCATGACATCCACCAGGGCTTCCAAGGCTTGTTGTTGTTGTTGTCGTTGTTGTTGTTGTTGTTGTTGTGTGCCTTCAAGTCATTTCTGACTTATGATAGCCCTATGGTGACCCTATCATGGGGTTTTCTGAGGTTGAGGAGGAATTTGAACCCTGGCCTCCAGAGTTGTAGCCAATGCTCAAACCACTATGCCACACTACAACCATACAATCCCTGAAAATGTTAAACACATGACTAAAAAACATTTAAAACAAACAAACAAACTAACTCCCAACAGTTAAAAAGAGTCAATGCGTCCACCCCTCATTTTGAGAACCAAGCAAAAGAGCACAGTCTTCACTGCTCTCTGGAAACTGAAATGGGATGGGGCCAGCCTGGCTTCTTGTAGACAGAGTTGAGGTGCAGCTACAGAGAAAACTCTGTTATGTGTCCTCAACAACTGAGTCTCATAGTGAGTCACATGACAGGGTATATAAAGATCTCAGATTTTGGGCAGACTCATATGGGAGGTCTTTTAGATATCCTGGACCCAAGCCATTTAGGGCTTTGTAGGTCAAGGCCAACAGCTTGAATAGGAAGCACACTAGAATCCAGTGTAGATGTCTCTAAAATACACACCTGACAGGTTGCATCATTTTTGGCACATTTGTGCCTTGTTGTCTGCTCTGTCCTCTGCATCCCTGTGTGTGGTTATTAGAAAGAGCCCATAAAACCAAGGGAAAACTCACACAAGTTATACATGTGGACTATAAGGCCTAGGCTATGATACACATGTTGGTATTTAGGGTCTTATAAGATTCTCTGGTTTGTTTGTTTGTTTGTTTTGCTGCAACCACATGGACTATAGGTGCATTGTTCATTGCTCTGGAAATTCTTACCATCAGGAAATCTCCCCTAATACCTAGTCAGATTTTACTTACTTGAATCCATTGCTTTGGGTCCTACCTTCTGGAGAAAAAAAAAACCAAGCTTATTCCATCTCCCATGTGACAACCACTTAAATATGAGAAGATAGCTGTCATATCTCCTCTTTAAAGGTATATGTACTATCTCTGATGTACATCTACATACAATTTATGCAGTGCATACATGCTTTCCAACCACATTGTGATGCCATATTCCATTGTCAGTGACTGTCAAGTGTCATAGCTTTGTCAATATGTTTTGCCATTATGGTGGACTTTCTTGTATCTTTACAGACAGGGAGAGGCATCATGTATGTATGTGACAACTAGGGTACATCTGTCCTGCTGAAATGTATCAGTGAATTCTATTTTAAAAGATGCCTGCCAAATGATTGGGTCATCTAAAGCTTACTAGCAATAGGTTATATATAACATGAATTACTTTTTATTAGTTCCTTCCCTCATTAACAAACATATAACTATATTACCTTATAAGTGTAACTTAAGGAAAAATTTCATTTATTTTGCAATGTCATTGTTAAGGCTGGAGTGGAGGAGCAATATTATGCAGTTGGAGTGCTGGCTTGTGCTGTGATTTGTGCATCCGCCTGGTACTTAGATTTGGCTGCTGAGGCAATGATGAGGCAAATGGGAAGACTGTTTTGTTATACTAGGGATTGATGCTTTGCAGCATTCAGATTTTTAACAATAACCAAAACCCAACTATGGCAGCTACATTTGAGAAACTGGAATGCAAAGCCTTACTTTTTAAAAACTGGAATAATAATCATAACTATTTTTGTGGGACTTGGAGCTGCAACTTTTACAGTAACCTTCTCAACGTTGGCAACAGATTTATTTATTTATTTATTTATCTATCTAATACAATATTTATCTCCCCCCCCCCCCCATACCTGAATGTCTATGGGAAGTGCAATAAAAAATCAATTTAAGGTAATAAATCACAATAACAATAATTTTCAAGGAGTAAATATATATTATATCATTTATCATTTAAGACCAAGCAATTCAAAACCAATTGAAACAATTTAAAATAAATGAAATTATGGTGATCTACAGGATGCTGTGCCAGCTCAAGGATATCCTCCTACTCCAGCTGTGTGCCATGGAACTGCTTTTTGTGGCATGATACCATTTCTATGGCACCATAGCTGGCATTGGTATTTCTCACAGGTATGTCACAGAGGAAGAGCCAGTGTGGTGTAGCGGCTTGGAGAGTGGAGTTTGAATCTCAGCTTGGCCACAGAAGCCCACTGTTTGACCTTGGGTAAGTCACATTCTCTCGTCCTCAGAGGAAGACAATGACAAATCCCCCTTCTGAACAAACATTCCCAAGAAAACCCCATGATAGATTCGCCTTAGGGTCACCATAGGTTTGTGGTGTGCCTTGAAGGCAAACAATAACAACAACATATCGTAGAGATATAATTCTGTCTTGCTGGCTGTACTGCTGTATTTACTGAAAGGTAAATGCTGCTGCAGAACTCTGCCTGTGATACAGAAATGCTTACACTTGGCTGGTGCATCAGTTGCTGTGATCCATCATAAACATTTATGTGCAAGTGTGGTGGCTTGTAGTACTGCTGTTGTTTTTTTGGCAGGCGGGGAGGGGAGGGCGGGCAATGTATTTCCCTGAAGTCTAGTTTAGTGTCATTTTAGCTGGATGGTGCATTAGTTCTGTAAAGAGATTTATAGGACTCAGGGTAGTTGCTAGCTTTGATGCATTATTCCCAATGCTCATATCATGTTATTTTAAGCTGTTGTTCTTTTAGTTTGAGCATCTCTTGGCTTTCATTTTTTGTTGTGATGGGTCACAAGGTCATTTAGTTCAGGCATCAGAAATAAACAAGGGAACTGCAATTTTCACTAGGTTCTTTCTGAATTTTCAAATGATTTGTAGATCAGTGAGCTTGCCTCCATTAAAGCACCATCAGAAATCAAAAGAAAATCTTATGTCTCTTGAATGCCAAACACAGCCTGAATTTAGCTCTGCAGCCAATGTTATAAAGTCAACATGCACATCGATCATTTCTTATTTGTTTGCAAAACTGCATGGATAAGAAATCTGCCATCCCTTCATCTCTCTCCTTCATACTCTCTCATACACACATCAACTCAAATCACATACACATATATGAGAGGTGCTGTGAATTTTCTTGGTTGTTAAACTATTTCAGTGTGCTCTCATGGGCAGACCATCAGTCAGAAAAGACAAAATTTTGGCTGTAGACACTTGTAGAAGATGCCAAGAAATGATATGCTGGTATCATTCCACCTATTATATTTACACCTCTGTGGTGCAGTGACTGTGCAGGGCAGAGCTATTGCACAATATATGGATATAGTGCTATGATTCCAATTTAATTGCTATAGCAACATCCTATGGAATCACCAGATTTGTAGGTTGGGGAAGCATTAAAGCCCCCTGTCTCAGAATTCTAAATGCCCTTCCATAAACTACTAATCCCAGGTTTCCATAGGATGGAGCCATGGCAATTAAATTGGAATGGCCCCCACATTAGAAAGAGCGGTTGCAAGTGGAAACAGAGAAAGAGTTAGTAGATCAGTCTCAGGATGAGGACATAATTTGCATCCGGTGGGACACAAACCTTAGACTGAGAAGAGGGGCTGATGTTTTGTGAACACACATTCCTTTTATTCATAAAATTCTAAACAACACCTTTATTCTCAGAGAATCCTGATCTGATTTACGTCAGATCAAAGTGAAACTGCAATAATACAACAACATGCAAAAAACAAAACAAAACAAAGCCTATTACCTTAAATTATAGTTATATGGAGTGTATGGTGTCATTGGCAGTGACAATTGATAACCTCCACATCACTGACATGGTGAAAACACTTTGGGTTTTAATAGTATGAACATTAAATGAGTTCTTCAGTGTGTTGAACATATGTTGGGGATAACGTTCAACAACTTGGATAGTTCCTTTAGACTAATACCCAGAGTGAGTTCACAGTCCCACTGTCCTGGGAGCCACCAGCTATGTCACAACTCATGGATGTTCTGTTTGTATTATAGTAGTAACATGTAAATTGATTTTATATGCCTTTATCCCTTGTCATTGCCATGATATTCAAATTCCCAGTGCTATATAAGCAAGGCTGATCACATGCATCTTCATTCCCCATCTCTTCTCTACTGAATATATGCTTCTACCATTAAATAGGTCATGTAACAGGGAAGGCCCTTCTCCCAAATTTCTGCACCTCATTAGATGAAGGCAATGCTGAGAGCAAAGCTAATCACTGAGAGAATTGAGATACAGGAGGGGAAGGCCGTGAAGGACAGAGCAGAGAAAGGAGGGATTGCCCAGGAGATCAGGATGATGTCCTCTTTTTCCTGCTCCAGCAATCTATCAGTCAAACTGATTAGATTTTAATGATTCGTTTACATCCTCTAAAGCACAAATGGAGAACCTATGACCTTGCAAACACCAACGAACTCTCATGATTTCTCACTGGAGGCTAGAGTAGATAGGGCAACAAGATTCTCGAGACCATAGGTCTGATCTAGATTGGCAAAAAGAGATGTGTTGATGGCTGCATGAAAGCCCAGCCTTTAGATGAGAAAAAGGGAAAGTGTGCCATGAAAACGCTATTTTGGCGTTTTAAGGGAGAAGAAGCGCCTTTAAAAAAGAGCTTGATTTCCCCACTCCTTTTTTAAAAAGGGCGCAACATCACTACTGCATCTAAAGGCTAAGGTGTAGTTGCGCGGTTAAATGGGGCTCTGTATCTTGAAAGCGCCCATTTAAAGGCAGGGATACAGGTGCGGAGCATAATGGATCGTGAGTTGGGAGCATGCGTGGTGTGGACTTCACTTCTAATTAAAACGCTTAATGCCCTGCAGGTGTAAAAGCTGGGGTTTAACTGCGCAGTTTTTTAAAGCTCCCAAACCCTAGCTCCACCCCTAATCGGAACCCTAGACATGCGCAGTAGGGACTCTGGGATGCCGTTACTGTTATTCTACTGTGGATAACATATCAATTCATTCACAAAATAAGGGGGTTCATTCATGATGCACCAGTGCAACGGCAGTTTAAAAAGGCAGAGGAACCGCAATGATAATTTGACGGATCCCGCAGGTTTGCCGGCTGCCGGCTGGGAACTGCGCAATTGCGCAGTTCCCAGCTGGCAATGATAATTTGACTGTATGGTGTGCCTGCGCAATTGCGCAATTGCGCAATTGTGCAATTCGCAGGCGGCAAGGAAAAATTTTTTTAAAGGTTCAGCGCGGCTAAAAGCCGCGTTCCTTGCTGCCCATGTAGCTGCTCCGCCTGTGTTTGTAGCATTCTGACAGCTTCCCATGTAGCTGCTGAGCCACAGAAAAGACTTCAGATAAGTCGTTCCCACACCCCTCAGTCTAGCTGCCCTGTACCTTTTAAATGCACACCTGGGGCTTGCAGTCTAGCTGCTGAGCATTAAGGTAAAGACAACTTCATGTCACACTTTCCTGCCAATCTAGAAAGCCCTATAGATTCCCCAGCCTTGCTCTCAGAACTCTCCACTAGATTCTTTATAATCTATGTGTTTGCATTTTTCTCAATATATTGCTACCCTTAGCGTACACAGATTCATGCCAGAACTAGGCTGGCAACAGTTTTCTTCAGCCACCCCTAGACTGTGGAATGACCTGTTGGAAGAGATTCAACAACTGAATAGGCTGCCCAGATTTAAAAGAGCATTAAAGACCAGTCTCTTCCAGCAAGCTTACCCAGATGATTTTTAAACTTTGGATTTTAAATGATGAATTTTAAATGTGGATTGTTTTAATATGTGTACATCTTATTTGCCTTTTTAACTGATGTGTGTTTTAACTGATTTTGTTTGTCTATTAATTGTTATTGTCTGCTGCCCCAATCCATGGGGAGAGGCAAGTAAGAACTAAATATTGTTGTTTTTGTTGTTGCTTTTGTTATCTTTCGCATGCTAGAATTTTTGGTCTAGAAATGTCCCTTTAACATCACTGTTCTGATTAGGGTGCTTCTTCCAGAGCCAGTTAAAGCCCTGCTTTGAGGCAATACTCTGTTACTCTAAGAAAAATGCCATTTTGGTCCAAGGTGGAATCAAATAGCAGAGGCCTTAAGGTAGTAGCTGCAACCAGCTGATGTGACTCCTATTGGTAGTCCCAATTAAAGTAGACCCATTGAACCACGATTGAATGGTGGTTCATTGCTGAGGTTAATCCCATTGAGTTAATGGGTCTGTTTTAATTGGGATTGAGGCCCATGTGTTACTGTGCTGCTATCGTCTGTGCAGAACAGTAATGTCTTGGGACTAAAGCTTTGAAAAGTTACTTTTAAAAGCTGTGCCTGGGACATAACTGTTTTCAAATCTCTCTCCCACTGCTGCCACAGAATTAGAAGCAATGACATGAGGATATGGCATGGCTTTAAACATTAATGCAGTAAAGTGCATATTACAGTACTATGGCAAATGAATCTAAATCTGTGTTAAGAACAATCAGCATGGAACATGACCCAGTTGTGAATCACCTCCTTGTTTGTGGGGTAGAGACATTGTGTTTTGAGGGGTTTTTTATGTCTCCTCATGACCCTAAATCTAGGATAAAATTACATGGGCTGAAATTTGCTTTCAGCTCTAATCACTGTGCCTTTGCTGAGAAGTGAAAGTGAAATTTGGCTCCTTTTGTGATATATCTCCGCATCGCTTGGTTACTTCTCTCTCATAGCATAAACTGGAATATTGTACAAAGGTGTCAGGGGTGTCATAGATTCTTATATTACTAGAGAATCTGCAGGAGTAGCCAAATGGAGTTCAGCTGCTGGAGGAAGAAATAGAATGGTTTTAAAACGAATGCCCTAAAAGCACCAGATCATGCCTGATTGTGGAAGCTAAGCAAGGTCAGCTCTGGTTAGTACTTGGATGGGAGATCACCAATGAAGACCAGGTACTATATTTCAGAGGGAGGAACTGCCAAAAATGCCTCTTATTCCTTATCTAAGAAAACCCTATGAAATCTATAGAGTCACCATAAATCGGCAGGCAATTAAAGGCACATGTATACACATACAGAGGAGATGTACCAGCAAATGGATTTTGCATGGAAGGAAATTTTCCTTCCTTTTCCAGCCTCTTAAAATTGGGTTCTGACTCATTAATAGAGAAAAAAAATTGGTACAGAATAAAACTCTTGTATGTAAATCAAGTCAGAAATGCCCTTCAGTTTTGGACCCACTGAAAACTTTACACATCTTTGTCTCCTCAAAGGGACTTGAGTTTCTTATTTAGAAAAGAAGCTTGCAGTATGATGAGGAAGGAGTGTGTGTGTGTGTCTGGCTGGAATGGTAATATTTTATTCATAGATAGTTCTGAACTCTTTCCTTTGCCCTGGAAATTCCAGGTGCTCCCAGCAGCCTCTGCAGAGAGCTCACGGAGAGAAGCAAAAAAGAGAAACTCTTTCAAAAACAAAGTGCCTATGCAAGTCACATTAGTCCTCTACACAAACCACATCTTCGATTTGCAGCTGATATAAATGTTCATGGGCTCAGTCATGCTAATAGCATGATTGTGATGTGTACTAGTTAAGCCTTATCTGTGTTCTCCCCAATTAAGATTACTTTCTCTTCTCTTTGTGTGTGTGTGTGGGGGGGGGGGGGGGGGAGGGATACAAAACAGTTTCAAAAAAAAGTGGGGGGGGGGAGGCTATTTTGCTAGAAAGACCACTGGAGTGAACTAGTTTTGCTACACTGAACATTACTGAAATTTGGATCACTTTGTGCCATCTGAAAATGCAGCCCTGTTGGTCTAATTGGAACAACTATCCAAATTAAAATCTTACTGAAACTTCACAGCTGTATTTACAGATTCCTTGAGCTATGCTTAAAATCTCATGGGTGCCAGTGAATCACGGCTGGAGAGGTGTTGTAAGTGCCTATGAATTTGGGGGTGGGGGGCGGTAGAGGGGAGAGAAAGGTCTGCGGAGCACTTTAATACGCAGATGTTTACAAAACATTTTGTTTCAGGGTGTGGTGGTGGTGGTGGTTTTAAGCTAACACTCATCTCTCTCCTCCCTTCTTGTTCTTCCTCCAAGCAATGCCAGCCTTTTCTCACGTCAACAAGTAGCCTTCAACCAATTATTTTTAATTGATAATAAACCAGTAATGTCAACACTGATTTTACATTGCCAGAGAGCACAGTGTATCATTAACAGATCCAAGGCAGACTGGACTGTTCTAAATACTTTTATTACAACCAACTCCAAAACAAAGTTGTCCTTCCTGATGACATTATACAGTGGGGCAGACACACAGTACACCAGGTTGTGTAAAAAACAAACAAATCCAAACCCTCATTGCACAAGCCGAACACAGTGGCCCTATTGTTTTGGTAGGAGAAAGGTGGAGAAGGCTATATTTAGAACACAGCTCCTCTGTAACAATTACTGTTTCATTTATTTATCTCTAAAATAGACTAGGACCAGACAGCCCTTCAGACTAAAGAAGACACCTTCAAACAGGAATGACCTTTGAGATACTGCCTTCTGTAAATCAGGACACATGGCCACCCTAGGCGGCTGAGAAGTAAAGCCATAGGGCTGCCATTTATCCAATATTTTTGTAGTTATATATCTCCAGATCATTTCGGAATTATGGCAGCCTGACGGCAAGCCTATCACAGGGTTTTCTTGGCAAGATTTGTTGAGAGGGGGTTTGCCTTTGCCTTTCTCTGAGGCTGAGAGAGTGTGACTTGTCCAAAGTCACCCAGTGGGTTTCCAGGGTTGAGTGGGGAGTCAAGTGCAATTAATTAAGAATTCTTGTTTAGGAAGTAGGAGATGGCAACCTGGGCTAAAGTCTATCCTGGCACGATTCCTGGGTGAAGACAGGATCTTCACCCTCTGGTTCACCCACCTGCCCCCCAAGAGTTAAAAAAAAAACACCTTTATTGCATTCATTTTTTCCTCCATTATGAGGACAGGAGCAGAACTCTCAGGAGCATGCCTGAACAGATCGCACACCAAAATGTCCACAAAATGGTCCCATTCCAGCACCCGTCCCTGTTCAGTGCTGGGAAGTGTCATTTTTGTCCAACAGAAGTTTTCCATTTTTCAAAAATGACACTTCCCAGCACTGAACGGGGACGGGTACTGGAATGGGACCTTTTTGTAGATGTTTTGGTGTGCGATAAAATCCATTCAGGCACGGTCCTGAGAGTCACGTTCTCATTCCCATAACAGAGGAAAAAATGAATGCAATAAACTTCTGTATTAGGTATGCAGTTTGTGTAACTGAGTGGCCAGCTATGGGCTACATACGTCTCAGGAAGCCAGTCTTCAGACAGCTGAAGAACAGCTGTCTTGCTTTTTGCCACTTTGTAGCTCCATTGGAAACTATTCCCTTATTACTTGTCAGCAGTGGCAACTAAGTATGACCCCCCAGCAGTACAATTTACTGTGGCATCAGTATCTGGGCTGCCAGTGGGGCAACTCATCTCCATGGAGATTTTATAAAATAAAAGCCAAATTTAGTCTTTTGGAGGTAGACTGTGTAGTAGATACCCAGGTTGATTGATTTATTGATGCTCAGAAATAAATGCAGAATTAAGATTGAACTAAAATCCCGATTTTCCAATTTGCACCCAAGTCGTCCCATAAATGCCAGAAAAGCTATGTCTGAGAAGCTATGAGTTGCTTGCTGATTGCAATGCCTTGTTATCTCAATCTGTGCAATGGGGACAATGATACTACTCCCCATTCTGCACGCAATAAACCAGAAGCATAGTTACTGCATAACCTCAATGGGACTTTTTGCTGGCCTCATTGAAGTGAAATGGTTTGCACAACTGCAGCCTCTGCTGACAGTAACACCCCATTTCTATGTTTTTACCTTGGATAGGAAAGCACAGAGACAGATATTTGTTTGTCCAGCACTCACAACAGTGGGACTGAGTGCAAGAAGAATATTATACCATGGCAGAGTGCAAGAAGAATATTAATAAGAAGACGCCATGCCTCAAACTGGAGCATGAATTATCTTGTTCCATCTTAAAGGGAAGCCTTTTGCTGGCTTTCCTTTCTCCCTCTCCCTTTCCTTTTTATGAGCTAATTTAATCCAGATAATAACTTTCTGGGTAAGTGCTGGTGGGAGATCACAAAGAAGGAACACAGTGGTGTTCCAAGATTTTAAGAGTAATAATCCCTGTATCATGATTCCTGTGTCAAACCTTTAATGTGTTTTTAATTGCAATGTGGTTGTTGTTGTTTTGTTTTACAAACTGTTTATTCTATATATAGCAGATCTCAGCACATTATGATGCATTTAATAACTTGCTGTTTTCTGTGACTGAACCAGATGCAGCAGAGTTCAGTGCCAAGGGATTTAAATTAGGATTTAAATTAGGCTGAGCAAGAAAATTGGAACAAGAACCAGGTGTAGTGGGAGTGTTTCCTTGTTTCCCAGTGCAACACACCGGTATCTAGCAGGCAAATTTTCTTCATGCAGTAGAGTGATTCTGTTTATTTCCAGTCAGTAATGTAGCCTCCAGCATCTGTTTCTTATTTTAACCCTTGCTTTATCATTGCCTACAGCAACACTGGTACTTTTAACATACTGCTGGTGCTTTTCACCATTTAAACTGAAACAAAGGGTGCATCTACACTGTAGAAATAATACATCTTGACACTACTATTGCAATTTGCAGTTTTTTGAGGCACCAGCACACTTTGGCAGAGAAGGCTAAAGACCTTGTAAAACTACAAATCTCAGGATTCCATAGGATGGGGCTACAGCACTGAAAGTGGGGTCAAACTGCACTAATTCTACAGTGTAGATCGACCCAAAGTATAAAGTACTCCAAACACAGCAAATGAGTTCTGTGTAAAAACAGGTATACCCTGGGTGTAGGTCCTAGAGGTCACTATATATACACATATAGCCTGTAGAAAACCACTACTGCTATAAAAAAAATCTAGTATCAAAACAAACATCTGAAAGTCCAATAGCTCAGTGGTACAGCACACGATTTTCAGGTGTGCAGTCCCAATTTAAATTTCTGCTATCTCCTGATGGGCGATGGGGCAAGATCCAGTCTGAAACCACAGAAAGCTGCTGCCAGCCAGTGTAAACCAGCTTTTACCAACATGTGTCCCTCCAGAGATTGTGGACATTCAATAATTGGCCATGCTTGATGAGGCTGATGAGAATTGTAAAGGTCTGCAATATCTGGACTTACCTCAGGTTGTTGTAGACAATATCAAGCTAGATGGCCTAGTGATATGACTGGACAGAAATAAACTTTTAAGAACATCCCTGTTTTAATCTAGAAAATACTGGAAGTCATGCAGTTCCCATAGGGCAGGGCCAGCCATTAGAACTTCACGTAGATCATCCAGTATGATCCCTGTGCATGGATCACAATTGACATTGTCTCTCCCCTGCAAATATACTGTATGCACACAGCATGCAAACAGATTCTAGTTACTTGTGTGATCATCATGCAGGTAGTCCCTTACCAGTGGTCCATAGTACACAGTTGTGGTATCCTTTTTATTTATCCAGGTTTTCAAGCAATGATTTCTGCTAGGTGTTTTTGACAAAAGGGAAAGAGTTAGTGGCAATGAGGGCTCCCAAGATAAAATGTTTTACTTATAATGAATTATGGTTTGCCTAAATAAATAGTCACTGATTGCTGAAAACATGTTTAATGTACTGTGTCTGTCTGAGGCTGTTAATCTGTACACCTCCTACATGGAGGAGTCTTTAGGATCATGTGCCTATAAATCATTTCACTTCTTTGTCATAGAACGATGAGGCATGAGCTGGGCAAAGGAGAAGCAACACAAGGAACAATGCACATTTCTGGAGGTGACATGAGCTGCATCATCACCACCACCATCAATGTTATTAGGATTTTTATCCTGCTTTTCTGCCCCAATAGACAAGATTGCTCACAATAAGATTGAACAAAATACAGATTACATATACAAGTGTCAAGTAAACAGACAATCAGTTACTGAAGCAGTTCCTGGTGAGCTGAGAAAGTTTTGCGTTATTGAAACTCTAGCTGTAGCTGTTCAGAAACTCTTTTCTTAACTGGAATTAAATGTGCTTCAAGCAGCCTTAGTGGCAAAGTCTTCCTCCATGACCTTTATCTTACTAAAATTCAGCTGCCATGAAACTTGATGGCTTTCCCCCTTCCAGTATAATCCCTGCCAGGTTTCACGTAGGGAAGAGCAGCAGCTACCTATGGTGTAAATCTTTTGGCATAAAGACAAAGTGCTTGTATGGAGTCTGGGTGCACAGGGAGAGAAGGACAAGTACACACAGCAGGTGAAACAACAGCCCTTTCTATAGAGCAGCAGAAGTTAAAATCTTCAGTGAGATGATCACATGCAGATGCTGCACACTTCCTTCATATACTGCAGTTTCAAAAATGGCATGCTTACTCAGAAGTAAACCCCTCTCATAAATATGATACTTTCCCAAATAAGTGAGCAATAGGTTGTGCACTTAGGATCAAACGTGGTGCCTTGATTTGCATATCAAAGGATTGTGGAAACACATAATATGAAGAGACTGCAAGGCCCATCTCATCCAACCCACTGCCATGCAGCTAAAGCCCTCCTGAAAGATGGCCCTCCGACCTCTCTTTGTTTTGACACTAGGAGAGAAAGCCAGGAAGGGTATGCGCACCAATTCTGCACCTTTCTAGGCCAGAGAGCTGTCTCTTTCCCTAAGCAGCAATCTGCCCTGAGAAGGGGTTTGTGGAAATGACCCCTCCACCCTTGGAAGCCTTGGAAGAGAAGGAGAGAAGGATCCTTGGACGTGTGCTCTCCTGCCCTTCCAGCATCTCAGAGAGCTTGCTAGAACTGTTTGAGACTTCAGAAGGGAGATCAGGAGAAGCACGTGCGTGTATGCACTGCTCTGGCCCCCCTTGGTTTTTTTTTTTTTTGTTTGTTTGTTTTTTTGCAAATTTTGACTTTCATGGGGGTCTTGTGCCCCTAAGCCCCACGAATGTTAAGGGTCGACTGTATTTGAATCCACTGGTTCATGTTCAATTCTGCAGCAGTAGAAAAAAAGCTTGGTCCATTTTCTACATGATATCCATTCAGATATTATTATTATTATTATTATTATTGTTGTTGTTGTTGTTGTTGTTAGGCTTTATTATTTATTTATTTATTTTTATTGTAAAATGTACATGCATACTGTACACACTTTGTATACAAACATACACAAATGTACACAAATAAAATAGTTTTAAACCCTAGAGAGAGGTGAGAACACTTCCAAAACTCTTCTACCAAAATCTGTAGCTTGACTGGATTGTAAGCACAGTTAATTTATTACATTTTTTTTTTAAAAAATGAGAGTAAAGCCAGATCCTGAACTTCATACATTCACCTTATCATGTGCATAGATCCTCTGTGAGGTAGAATCACATTCCTATTTTAGTGCACGAAGGAACCTGGGAGGTCATCTAGTTTTGCCACCTGCTCAATACAAGAATCTCACATCTACCACATGGCTGACAGATCATGCATACAGGCAAGGTCTGTTCTTAGGCCAAATATATTGGGGCTGGGAGTAGTCCTGCTGTCCTCTTTGTGTTCACCACATAAAACACTATGGATTACTATTATATGCTGCAGCCCTCTCCATTGCACACTCTTAGACCAGTATCTTCATTTTGTTCACATTACTTGCAGTCATCCAAAATCCTCGTGCCACACAAGTAAGTACATGGACGTGGTTACGTCTTTCTTATATTCAGATGGGAGCCTGAGTTATAGAATAAGCAAGGGGTCAATAAAAGGCATGATATCAGTAGAAAATAATCATGTTTTTGTCTGTAACATATCTCAGTGATATGCAGGGCCATAAAATTGAGTGTTGTGCTTCTAACTCGAGCTCTGTCGCTTTGTAGTAGCTCTCCACTGGTCAGAATGTGGCTCCTTTTGGATTTTGTAACCTGGTGATAATTCAGTGCCAGAGAGGGTGACTCCTATCTTCACCACTTGTGGTGCAAGGTAGCAGGAAGAGAAGCTCTCTGATGGGTTTGAGAATTAGATGACAGGTTAAACAGGAAGTTGTTTCTGTCTAGATTTCCCTGCCACAGGCTGCCTTTCCCACCCCCAACTTTATCACTATTAATCTAATGTAGCCAATTTTAAACAGAAGATGCTGCCCTCCCCTGACTTGTATCTCCCTGTGGCATTGAAATTAAATGTAGACTGTAATTTGGCATTTGAGAAGTGAAAGGGATGGTAGCCCTAAGGGAAAAGATAACAGCTTGGCTCTTTGTGTTAAATAGCTGTCTGCAAGCCTCAAACTGCAGAATGAGATTTAGACTACTGCTGGGCAGGCTGCCAAGCCCGCGAACCTGGCTGCAGTGCGACGTCTCATTTATAGCAAGATGCCTCTGACTGGGAGATGCAGTGCACCACATGGATTTTTCAACAGCATCAGATAAAATGGATCATCCTGCTTCCTGTTCTGTGGTGAAATGAGGATATGGGTCTGTGAGCGCATGCATCCACAACAAAGCTTTGCATCCAAGCCTAGGCTTCAGAATGAGGCTTGATTTCTGGTTTAATGCGTGGGAAGGCTGGCTTTGACAAGCTGCTGGAATTAGCTCCAGGGCAGGTGGAACTGGGGATCAGACATTTTGCGAGACAGTATTTCTGCTCACACTCCCAAGTACATCCTCTCTCCTCTTCGGATGGGTGCGTTAATTTACTTGAACATTAGCAGTGTTTCACAGTGAGGAAGTAGGGCACTACCTTGCCAGGGAGAAGGCCACAGGGGTGACATTCCAGGGACTGCATCACTCAGGATGTGTTCCCATTATCTAGGTGTCCAGGGCATCTTTCATGATCTGCCACCTTGGCATAACAAGGTGGCAGAGCATACAGGCTCTGCCCTCAACTCACATGGGTATCTGCAAGCTATCAGATACCCCACATTCCAAAGTTCTGTAAGCATTTCTGCTGTTAAGCACTTCTCATCTAAGAACAGTACTACAGAGCAGATTACCTTGCATGGCAAACACAGAATTCTCCTTTACATGAAGGAACTCCATATAAATATCCTGTATGAAGTTGGTGAAATGAAAAATTCAACCAGCATAATTACTTATTTATTTATTTCGTTTATATGCCACCTTTCTCCCCAGAGGGACCCAAGACAGCTCACAGACAAGACATTTAAAATTTCAGTAAAATTCAAAACAATTAAAAACATCTACACACAATATAAAATAACATAAAATATACAAAAGTTAAAAACATAACTATAAACCCACCTGCTCCATAAAAACCATCCTGCTATGCATTATATACCAAATGTCTGCCTGCATAAAAAAGTTTTTACTTGTCAGCAAAAGGCCAGCAGGGAGGGTGCCAGCCTAGCTACCTGAGGAAGGGAGTTACAGAGGATGGGAGCAGTCACCGAGAAGGCTCTCTCCCATGTCCTTGCCAAGTAAGCCTGAAATCTTGGCAGGATTGAGAGAAATCCTTCTCCTGAAGATCTTACAACTCTAGCAGGCTCGTAAGGGGGGGGGGGGGGATATGGTGTCTCAAATAGTCTGAACTAAACCGTGTAGCATACTTGCATGGAATTCCAGGTGCTGGAGAAGGAAGGCAGAGACAGCCAACTTGATGGTGGTGGAACACAGCTTTCCCATTGTGCCCTGTGACTAATCAGTAGCTTTTTGGATTAGGGGAGCAGAGCTGTGTCTGAGCACTGTTTGATAGCCATTGTAGTGTCAGTCAAAGAACTTCCATAGGCAGGTACCAAATACCTCCTTATGCAACAGCAGAAAGAAAAAAACAACAACACAATCCCTGATTATGTTAGCACAAAGTCCCATAAGGATTCTAGCTTCAGAACACTGCCTAAAACAAGTAGCACAGTAAAAAGACTGCAGTGTACGTGAGACCCCTTATGAATGCCCCCCTTACACACACCCATATGTACACTTGCTAGGTGTGGTTGGGTGAAAAATAAAAATGTCAGTATCCTACTGTCCTTATCCAAATGTATGAGGATTACAAGTCACTTCCTATGTGTATCTACTTACTTCCAAGTTCTGTCTAGTTGATATCAGAAAATATCAGAGTCTTGTAATACCTTCAGGATTCATAGATAAACTCTGGTATATGTATTTGTGGAAGATGATGATAATGATGATGACAATGTTGATATTTATGTTCTGCCCTGCATCACAGGATCTCCAGGCAGTACAAGTAAAATCAATTTAACAGCTTAAAACCATTCTAAATCTAAAACTGGACCCACCATCTTATGAAGTGCATTTTAAAGCACAAAAGCTTATGGCGTAATAAATCTGCAAATTGTTAAATTCCTAGGGAACTAGTGTGTTTGCTATAACAGACTAACATGGACTTTCCCACCTCCTCAGCCAGAATTGTAAAGATCATTTAAATGGGATCCTACCAGAGTGCCAAAGTTGAATACTTGCATATTCCACTACCACACAAGTATTTTCCTTAAACATTTTTTAAGGCTTAAAGAAGCATTAGAAAAATAACAGGGGAACAGAGATCTACAGATATATATATATATATATATATATATATAGTGAACATGAGAAAAGATCTCATTTGCAACAATTATAAAGTTGTTAAATTTTATGGGCTCTTCAGATTCTAATAGTGTTTCCAGACTAGTTTTTATCACACCAACATCCTTCCGCACTTATGGATGTTTTATGGGGGCAGGGTCCAGATGTAACCATCTTCCATGGATAACCCTCCCATGTTTTCTGCCACTACTCCAGTCTTTTTTCTTCCATAATACAGAAAATCCCTCTGCAACAGAAAAGAAAATATGATGGTGGTTTATGACCCAAGAGAAATTGTGTAAAATGTGTAAAGGTGTTTCTAATGTATGTTAAGAAATGTGAACAACCACAAAGGGACATTTTATCATATGAGGTGGTCATGTGAAAAAGCTTTTTTAAAAGGATTCAAATACACATGTTGATGCAGAGGATATTAAAGATTAATATTTAATTAAAACCAGAAGTGTTTTTTTGGGGGGGAGGGGGATTGTTGGACTTAGAGCTGGAAAAGGCCCACAGAAGATTATTTCACTATATGATCAAGAGTGTTGTATGCGCAAAAAGTGAAGAATTCAACATTACCTGTCATAGTGGAATGGCTGTTGAAATTAACAGACTTAGCAGAAATTGATAAATTGTCTTAGGGAAAGGTCATTGTAAAGATTTTTAAAACACTGGAAACTCTTTATAGAATTTTTGTAAAAACAAAAAAAGAAAATGACTTGGTAACTTTTGGTTTTGAAAAAAATAGGTTATTGAATGAAAGGAACTTCTTTCCCCGAAAATAAGACATCCTCTGAAAATAAGACCTAATAGAGGTTTTGGTGAATTGCTAACTATAAGCCCTCCCCAAAAAGTTAGACCCAGCAAAGTTTTTGTATATAAATAGATATACAGTATATAATAAATGTTCGTTTGTTTTTGTTCAACAATAAATGTGAATTCTTCTTCATGGAAAAATAAGACATCCCCTGAAAATAAGACCTAGCACATCTTTGGGAGCAAAAATTAATATAAGACGCTGTTTTATTTTTGGGGAAACATGGTATTAGAGACTGAGGCATTAATAACTATATGCATATTTAACTACTAAAAGGAAGATCAGAAGCCGCCTTTTTCTTTTTTTTTCCTTTTTCTTTTTTCTATTTTTTTTCTTATGTTTTTTTGTAATTTTTAATGTACAGTCGCCCCTCCTTTTTCACAGACTTGACATCCGTGTTCTTGATTATTCATGGAGGGGCGACCTCCATTATCCTCAATGGGGCGTGCCCCCATGGCATGTGCCCCCCACATGCTCGCAGGGGCGTGCCTCATTCAAGCCTATGGGGCTTGAAAATGTGTGAGTTTTCATTTTCACCGGGGGGGGGGGTCTGGAACTGATCCCTCCAAAAATGGAGGGCCAACTGTATTTTCAAAACATTGAATATATATTTTTTAAAAGAACAGAATTGAAATTCTGTTAAGAACACAACAGCTGCACAAAATGTTCTCTGATTTGCTAGTGCCAGAAGCCTTCTGTCTGGAAGCAGTCAAATTTTCCAAGCAGATCACCAAAGATGGGTGATCTTATAACTGCCCACTTAAGTTGGATTTTATACATGGCCTCAGAAGAGTCATTTTACCAGGTTGATCACAAATAAATCTACAAATGGAAACTTGGCAATCTCTGAAATGACATTATGGAGCCATCACATTCTTGCCTCGTGCCCAGTGTCCCAGCTCCAAAAGTGGTAGTAGTGTCAGATAGTGAAAACAACTCTAGTGCTACACCCCATGCCACTTCTACCTAGAATAAATTTTTAAAAAATGAAGATACAGGCTGGTATACAATGCACAGTAAAAAATAAACAGTAAAAATGTAATCCATGCATGCTTATTGCAAAACTCATTTCACTGAAACTACTTTTAAAATATTGGTAAATTGATAGTCACAACTAAATTAAGTCCCAGTGATTTCACTAGGTCTAATGGTCAAGAAGCCATCTAATGTTCATATTCCTAAAGAGGTCTAATTTTAATAGATCCAATAATCTGAAATAGATCTAATGATCTAATATGTTTAATGGCCAAAAAGAGTCAGTATGGTGTTATGGTTTGAGTCATCAAAACCTTGGGTCACAGTCTCTCAGCCTTAGAGAAAGGCAATGGCAAACTTTTTTCAAGTAAAAACAATTTTTTTTCTAACTCTTGCTTTCAATGGATTGTTCACAATAGCCAAATAAGTGGTGATAACAACAATTATTTTTTTTTTTTAATAAAACCTTTTCAAGGCAGCATTCTCACTCTGACATTCCTTCCCTTGACTGGAAGCCAAATGGAGAGGTGCCAGGACCTGAGATCTGGCAAAAGACCTGGCATCTTGGAAACTAGGGGCTTGTTCCCATTGTGATTTAAACTGATTTGCTGATTGATTTATGTGTGCCTCGTTCACACTGGCTCTCACTTTTGGTGACTCAGTTGACAGGGAAACATTAACCTTTTACAAACAGTTCTATAAATCATTAATATTAAGTGTTAATGATACACTAGTTGCCTGAAAGGCAGCAATTTAATCATCATACAATAGCCTCAGGTCAAGAAAATTTATCTGAAGAGAAGCAGAGAAATAACACTTACTTCTTCCAACTCCATGAAGTCCAGTTCATCAAGAAGAAGTCTCATGATATAGGATCAATATCAGATTATATCTGAAGTTGACATAACTTCTGTTAGCCCTACAAGAGTTCTAGGAAAATAAAGAGACATTTTCAAAAGTGATAACTTTCCCATTCTCATGGCTGCCGTAGTTGCACAGCTGAGACAGCAAGGAATGAATGCAGGGTTTGAGGTTTATTAGACCATGGGCGACATTTTGTGATAGTACAGCTTTTACAGAAGGGATGGGCTTTGCAAGAACAAGAATAGAACTCGATTGCTGAAACTTAATATTTACAAAGTTGAAAAATACCTTCAGACAAAATTGGGAGACAAGAACTCAGGAACATCTGGTTTGGAACAACTCATCTTTTCATTATCCCCATTTAATTGAGTTTATGTCTATGAGACTTTTCCAAACAAGAGAACATCTGGAGAGTCCCAACAGTTTATTTACCTGGCCAGGAAAACACACATCCTAATCTGAAATCATTGATCTGAGACAAAGAAATAATAAGACAGCCTTTTCCAACCCGGTACACTTCACATCTGTTAAACTACAAATTCGTTGCTCTCCTGTTATCATTTTCAATGGCCTGGCATGGCTGGGGGTGACAAGTGTTGTAGTCCAAAACATCTGGAAGGCACCAGGATGAAGAAGACTGCACCAGTTGGTTTGAGTTTTCTTCTGAGTAGTTGCCATGGTGGAACTAGGAAGGGATCATTCTGCTTAGAACAGCAGCACCCTTTCTCCACAAATGCCTGGGAGAAAGGCCGCAATGATGGGGTTTAAGAGAGGAATCTTATTCTCTGTTCCTTCCTACATAGGTGGTAACTGAGGAGAAAGTGCCAAAAGACTTCAAAAATGTTCCCCTCAGTGCAAGCTGCAATATCACATCAAGCTTTTTCTGTTGCTGAAAGTTTCCAAGAAAATGTGCACATTTTTGCAAGTGATTTTTTAACAAAGGCACATTTCTCTAAAATCCTTAGTACTGGGCAATGTGACACATGTTGCCTTGTTGCATGAATTAGTACAAGTAGTAGCACTAAATATTTTGTTTGAGTCCCTGTGAATTATCAGCCCATCCTGTTGTGTTTGCAGTGTGTGGACTCTTTCACACTGGAGGAATTTCTCCCAACTTCGAATGCAGCCAATGCGAATTCACGTGAATTCGCTTGTTTAGCGAATTTACGTGAATCCCCATTGCATTCGGAAGGCGTTCGGAATGACTTCCCATTACCCGAAAATGACCTCTCCTTGCCCGAAATTGCATGAGAAGCTTTAATTTGCAATAACGTGAAACCTATGATTGCATTCGGAGTGACTTCCCTTTTGCCCGAAATTGCGTGAGAAGCTCTAATTCGCAATAACGTGAAACCCCATGATTGCGTTTGGATTGCCCTTGGATTATACTTCCAATTTCCCACATCTGAAAGAGTCCAGAGTGTGCACACAGAGAGAAAGGGACACTAGTCTGGGGTGAGAAATATGAGTTTTGTGTAAAATGCATTTTTCGCTAATTATGAAAACTACACACATACTGTTGGCATCTTGTTCTTATATCAGTGACTACATTTCTTGAGGTAATTGCAGAACACTTGCAATGCTATTTTATTATGTTATGCACAGACAACCAGATTTGCACAAATTTTTGGAAGCAGGGAGATTTTTTTCACATCCCTAATTTCTACCCAGTCTCATACAATTGCTATTCCTTTCTTATATTGAGAGAGAGAGAGAAGAAGCAAAACCAAAAGGCTCACTGACCCATCTGCTCCAATCTAGGCTTTATGAGCCTTTGCAAACTCATTAGAACCCTCGGATCTTCTGGAGAGGCCCTTCTATCTGTCCCACCACCTTCTCAAGCTTGGAAACAAAGGAGAGGGTCTTCTCAGTGGCTGCTCCCAGGCTTTGCAGCTCCCACTCTATGGAGGCCAGGATGGCTCAGGCCTTGTTCTCCTTCTGCTGGCAAAGCATTGTTACACTATTAGACTTTTGGAAACTGACTGGGATGGATGTGCTGTGCCATGATATTCCATAGTGCATATATAGTCTTTTAATTAATTTTAATGTTTTTAACTTCAAAAATTGTTTAATTGTATTTTTTTTTTAAAAAATTAGTTATACTTTTATTGAAATTTTTCTATAGTATTTAATCTATATTATTTTCATCAATGTTGTAAGCTACCCTGAGTCCCATTTTTGAGGAAAATGCAGGACATAAAATAAAAGAATGAATGAATGTCCCTTCAATAATAATGATAATAATAATAGATTTATTTATAGCCTGCCCAATCATTAGGAATCCGGGCGGGTTACAACAATAAAAATGCATTAAAGTACAATAAAATACAAACTGATCCCTTCCCACCCCCCCTCCAATATTAAAACTACAATTAAACACTCAAATTAAAAGCAATTAAAATACAGAATAAATAAACATAAAAACAGTTTGGCAGGCAGAGAGACATACATCACAAAGTTAAGGTCATATTCATAACATCCACAGGGGGAAAAGCTAGGATATATTAGCTAGGTTGGGAAGCCCTGCCGGAAGAGATCCATCTTAAGACCCTTTTTGAAGGCTTTAAGAGTGGAAATATGGTGGATCTCTTCCAGCAGGTCATTCCACAACCTCAAAGGGCGATAGAAAAGGCCCTTTGAGTAACACAAGTTAGCCTAGCTCTTATTGGCTGAAGAAGGTTCTTACTTGTGGGACGGACAGTATGGAAGGAGTCATTCCCTTAAATAATCTGGACCTAAGCCATGTAGGGCTTTAAAGGTAATCACCAACACTTTGTACCTTGCTCAGAAACTTGCAGCAAAAAAGGAGCCGAGTTTCCCTGTTCCTTTTTTGCACCACAGTTGCTAGATGCAGCTGTGGAGTTACAGCCGCAGAAAGGCACCCAATGGCGCCTTTCCCACCACTTGCAATGCAACTGTGGCGCAAAAAAGGAATGGGGAAACTAGGCTCCTTTTTTGCTGCGCAGTGTCACCACAGCATCTAGCCAGTTAGGTTGGGCAAGGGTCGAGAGGGCAGGTCGTCTTTTTCATACTACTAAGGAGCTTGTCCATGTGATCAGTACTTACCGACTCAAATTATACTGAGCAGCACTGTAGTGTCTTCCATTTCTACTTGTGTGTTTTTCTCCCAAAGAGATTATTTCCCATTATCATATGCCCTCCAACTTCAACCTTCAACATTTGTTGTTGTTGTTAACTGCATTTGAGTTGACTTCAACCCATGGCAACCCTGTGAATGAGATTTCCAAGTTACCCTATCCTTCAGTTTATGCAGATTCATGTCTGTTTTTTGGTTTTTTTTTAATTGAGTATATCCATCTGGAACGTGGTCCTCCTCTTTTCCTATTGTCTTCAATGTCACTAAGCATTATAGTATTTTCTAGTGAGTCCTTTCTTCTTTCAACATGGCAAATATAAGACAACCTCAGTTTTGTCATCTTTTGCTTCCACCTCTGATCCAAGACTCATCCACTGGTCTTTTTAATTGTCCACAGTATTCTCAGAACTCTTCTCCAGCAGCACATCTCAAATATGTTGATGTTTTCCCTATCAGCTTTGTTCACAACCATACATAAAAATGGGAAATATGATAGCATGGACAACCTACACTTTAGTATTTAATTATATATTTTTTACACTTGTCTAGGTCCTCTAGCTTTAAAATTTGGCCAGGCAACATCTGGGTGTGGTCAAGATGGCAAAATTATTAATGGGGAAGAACACACAAGCTAGGAGAAGCTGAGGCAGTTTACTTTTGTCCAAGTCTACAAGGAAGGGCAAGATTCCACCCCTTCTTCTCCCGTCGCTGCTGCTGAGTTAATGGTGTGCAAACTACTTCTGCACTTTGAACTTGTTTGCAGCCATTGAAGTAAGCTGAAGATAAAGAGAGAAAATGGCAGGAGGAGAAAGAAACTGGGACGTTTTAAAATCAGGTGAAACAGTGGGACAAATTGGGACAGTTGGAGAGTGTACAAAATCATGGTGCCAATAATAATCGTGTTACTATAGCAGTCCATGTTGATCCACTCTCTAATGTGTTTAGCAAAGAAGGGCACTTGGCAGACCCCATTTGCAGCTGCCTGGACCATATTTGATATTCAGATTTGATTGGTAGTAAAACCTAGGAGGAAATTAGAGTGTCTTAAAATTACTGAAATTGAATTGATTCACCACCTGATGCAAAACCATGTGTGGAAGTGGGCAATAAGGGTCATTCTGTTAGGTTTCATCAACACGGACAGCCTCTAAACGTCATATTAGGGCAAAACCTTTATTAGCTAAACAAAATGCTACAAAATGGCATGCAACCTTTTGAGCTCCTCAAACCTCGTAATCAGAAATTATTTTTGTAATGAACATGTATTATATACGTTTAGCCTAAATGGGAGATGAAGAAGGCCTTTTCTGCAGTGCAGCCCCAGCTGTGAAATATGTCCCCTTAGAGGCCTGATTGGCATAAACACTGGCTTCATTTGGTGCCAAGTGAAAACATGGATTTTATTAAAGTCTTCAGGGTCTAATCGATTTCTTCCAAATCTATAGATGTGCATGGCTTTAAACTGACTTAAACTGATTTAATTGGTTTTATGAGTCTTATGTCAAATTGCTTTATGTGTTTATACCCTGTCTATATTATTTTTTACTGATTTAAACCAGTCAAATTGAGTTATTGTTCTGTATAGCTCCCTGAGATCCCAGAAAGGGTGGGATAGGGATATTTTAGTAAAAATAATAAATTCAGTTGCTATTGCCAACTAGAGGAGACCCATTAAATCAATGTAATTTACATATGTGCCAACTTTCCATTTAGCAATAAGTTCAATGGAGTTACTCTAGCTGGGGCTATTAGTTGGATTTAAGCCATTATACAGTTTGCATGTATTACATATTAAATGTGTTTAAAACATCAGTCCTAGATGTAATCTAAAACCTGCACCAAAACAGAGACCAGTGTGGAAGACTGTTACCTCCTCCAAAGTTCTAACTTGAGATAGTGTCAATATCTGGCATATTCTGTCATAAGATGGATGTTGTTGTGATATATAAACATGTTTAACTGGGTATTTTGGTTATGTAGAAGAATGAGATGTAGTATTAGTGGAGATAATTGGTGGTATTTCAAAGGGATATTTGGTGCCTAGTGCAGGAATGTGCAGGTGTGTAGGGGAGGAATTTTCTGGGAAACAGAAAGTTGAGTTGAGATCAGAACTGTATTGAGGGCTGGGTGGATGATAGGATGTGGAAGAAAAGGTTGGTATGTTTTAATTAGGAAATTAGCACACCCAGAAATCCCCCCATGGCAGATACTGGGTTAAAAAGTCAAAAACAGGTATTATCACATGCGGCTGTGGCTGGGCATGGGCAACCCAAGCCCATGAAGTTTATGGATGGAGTAATGTTAATATTATGCTAATATTTGGGAATGAAGGCACTTCTCTCATCATATGTCTTCCTGTTAACACCTAAGGTTTTTCTGGAATAAAGTTTTGCTGTCTGTAATACAGAAGACTTGTTCAGTAAACTCCTGGGAGAGAAAGCAGTTCTTGACAGATAATGGCAAAACACTGACTCCAAAGCCAACATGAGGCAGGGTTTTGGCTCTTTCCCTTCTCCCCATGCTTTGTTTACATATTCTCTAATGAAGGGTTAGGAAGGATCAAAAGGTTCCTCACAATTTCATTACATTTTGGTTGGCCTAATGAAAGTTTTGCCATGATGCAGAATTTGAGAGGGGTCCATGTAGATAGAGTCTGACAGAGCGAAAGCCTCTTGGTGGAAGTCCTGCATTCGCTTTAAACTTTAATGGCAAACGTAACTCCACGGAATGGCAGTCCAATTTTCTAGTGACAGCTGCTAACCTGGATCCAATATACTTCCCAATGTGACATGTCTTGCCTTTTAAAAAAATCCTTCAGCAAAAGAATGAACCTTTGGTTAACTGGTACCACAAAGGTCATGATGTCAACGGGATTGTTTCACCTCCAACAAAAGAGCAGGAAATGGTCAATGGTTATCTAAGCAATATTTTTTTCCAAGTGACTGTTTAAACATTTATCTTTTATCTTAAAATATATATCCAGGTGGTTAAAAAGAATACAACCCACTACTCAATGCAGTTGTGTTACTTTGGAAGCAGACCTTAGAAATTTACTTTTTAAAAATGTAATTAGCTGCTAATATAGACTAGCATCCTGTTAGGCAGTTATTATGTCATAAACTAGATTTATGGCCTTGTAACGGTTTTATATTCACAGTCATGGCACCATTGCTGCAGCTGCTGATACCCCTAAAAACCAGGCAACTGTACTGAGCAAAGAAGATCTGCCTCCACTTGTGGCCGGGGAGCTGAAGGATGTTGTGTCCAGCCCCCTGCCATAAGCAAGCCCCCATGGCATAACATGGGGCAGTAACAGGTCACTGTTTCTGCTTCCCCCCACAGCTTGCTTACAGGAGAGGACAGGGCACCTCATCTTCAGCACCCCTCTCACCAGCATTGCCGAACCCCTTTGCTCACAATAGTGGCCTGATTTTTTTAGTTCAGTTTTAGATTGGGAGATGGAGCATGGCTACAATATTGTAGCTACATATCCCATGCAGAATCTTGGGCACAGTTGCAGGTTAGTTATGGCATATGTACAATCAGGATTTGGAAATATAGTGATCCCTCCTCCACATTCACTGGGGTTAGGGGTGAAGGACCTCCATGAATGTGTAAAAAACACAAATAAAAAAGCACTATTCATTTTACCCGTGAGAGCACCTCTCTAGGAATCTGTAGCTCCTCCAGTGCAATTCTATGGTCAATGTCTGCCAAAAATTGATTGTAGAATCATGTTGGAGGATCTACAAATGCCTACAGAAATGTTTTTTCTAGGCTGCCATTTTTTATCTTTGCTTCTAGGCTTGGAGCTGGAAGTGAACTGAGGTTTAACTGTAGTGCTGAAAATGGAAGAGGTATATTTAGAGGTAGCAAAATGAAGTGACAGGAGCTAAGTTAATAAAGCTGGATTCGTGTGTTGTCTTTTTTTTTTTTAACCTTGTGCTGAGAAGTCTGGGAACAGTAGAAGCCAAAAATACCATGCAGCGGCTTAAAGTCCAAAGCCCTATTGTCACACAATTGGCTTGAAAAGCATTTTCCGCAGACATTGTGCGAACACAGTGCTGGAGATGCAGAGTTCCTAGCAGGGAGTTCTCTGCAGAATTCGACACATGGAGCTTTTTAATCTTTCCAGTGTGATTATGCTCCATCCCCAGAACAGCAGGGGAGAACATCAATGCTGGGTCTGAGTTTTATTTTAGTTTTTATTCCCTTTTTTATTACTGGTCAAGGCAAGCAACAAGCCATTTCCACTCCTCAATCAAGGACATTGCAAGTGCAAGTGTGTATGTATGTGTTTAAGTTTGTGTGTGCATGTAGTGCATGTAGTACACACAGATGCACACACTACTGTGACTGTGTCTCCTGCCTTTTAAAGTCAACACACATTTCTAGACAAAGCCAAGCAGGTGTAATAACACATTGGCTTGTAATATATTCATCAGCCATTAGATGTCTCTGAATGCTAAACCCTACGGCAAAATAAAATGATCCAGTTGCAAATAAACAAAAGACCAGGACAAAATATAAAATGTTTTGGGTGCTGATGCTGATGATTTTTGTATTCACAGCTCATCCTCTATAAAATGCCTTTTCCCACGATCGTCTATAACAGGGTGTGAAATCTATGGTCCTCCAGATGTTGTTGACTTCCAGTTGACATCACAGCTAAAAATAGTGTATCAGCTGCATCTGTTTCTGGAGATGTCAGATCTGGCTATGGTGACACATGCCATGGTAACATCCTGTTTGGATTACTGTAACAACTCCACATGGGGATCCTATTGCTAATTGTTTAGTAACTGCCTTGCTGGCATGGGACTTTGAAGCACTGTTTCACAGTGGCTCTGTTCCTTCCTGGAGGGAAGATAGTGCTGAGGGACTCCTGTCCCATCTCTTGGCCATTGACTGGTGGGGTTTTTCAGGGTTCTGTTTTGTCCCACAGTGAGAGAGGTTGTGCCATCAGTAGGTGGATGACACTTAGCTCTACTACACCTTTCTACCTGAATCCAATGAGGCAATTTTTGTTCTAAACTGGTACCTGTGTTATAGAGTGGATGAGGAAAACCATCTGAAACTTAATCCAGACAAGACAGGTGTGTTCCTGGTCAACTGATTAAGGAATAGTGGTTCAGCCTGTGCTGGATGGTGTTACACTCCCTCTGAAGATACAAGTTACAGCTTGGATCAACAGCTCCATGATTCAGCCCTGAGCCTTGAAACACAGGTCTTAATGGTGCCTTTGCGCAGTTAAGGCTTGAGTGCCAGCTGTGTCCATTTCTAGAAATGTCAGCAGTGGTGACACACACCCTAGTTACAACCTGTTTGAATTACTGGAATGCATTCTACACAGAACTGCCTTTGAAAAGTGTGCAAAAACTCCAGCTGGTCCAAATCACTGCAACCAGATGGTTAATTGGGGATGGCTACAGGGAACATACAATTCCCATAATAGCTCCACTGGTTATCAGTTCATTTCCAGGCAAAAACTGAAGTAATGCTTATGACATTTAAAGCCCTATATGGCTCAGGTTCAGATTAAATGAAGGACCATATCTCCCATATGAAGCCTACTCATGTTTTACAATCATTTGCAGAGGGCCTTCTCTCTGTTCCACCACACTTGCAGATACCTCTGGTGAGAATACAGGAAACAGCCTTCTTGGTGGCTGTTCCCAGGTGCTGAAACTCCCTTTCAAGAGAGGTTAGACTGGAATACTTCTTGCTATCTTTCTGCAGGTAGGTGAAGGCAGCAGCTGCTGCTGCTGCTGCTGCTGCTGCTGCTGCATCATCATCATCATCATCATCATCATCATCATCATCATGGCATGGTTTTGAAGACTGACTGCTCAAGGGATGGGACTCTCATTTTCATATCTTCAGGGAAGGTTTTCTCTCAATCCCACCACCATTACAGGCACAGTTAATGAAGACACAATAAAGAGTATCTCAGTGGTGCCTGCTCCTCCCATGGGAGTCCCCCCCCACCCCTTTCTCTGTTCTGTTTTTGCTATCAAGGAAAGACCTTTTTATTTAAGCGGTTCTGTGCTAGTATAATTGCACAAATAACAACTGTCCACTGCAGGGTGGATTGTCTAGCAGAGGAACAATCAATGGGGAAAATATTAGGAATACATAATTCATCAACTGGGCAGAAGCATTTATAAACAATACCCTCTACTGATTCACAAGGAACCATTTTTTTCCTTAAAAATTGAGTAATCATTTGTATAAAGATTCATAGCTCATAATTTATAATATGAACATGCTGAGACTCTGCAAACATTTCACAATCTTCTTTCTTAAAAAAAGAAAAAGAAAAAGAAGAAAGATTATATCCAGCTATTAAGCATCCCTCCTTCAGTTATGTTCTTCCTATAAGGAAGAGGAATAGGGAAATAGAAAGATGATTGGGAGAACTGCAAGGAGAAACAAAAGGTTTAGGAAAAGTGAAGAAAATGAAGACATTAACTATGAATGACACTGTCTGGTCCTACTCTCACACAACCATTTCTCGTAAACTTTCCAAAATGTGCTTCTCGTCATATGAACATGTCCTGCTTTGTAGTGAAACCTCCAACTTTATGACAACTCCATCATGTGGAACACACTCCCTCGGAGTGTAGTGGAGTCTCCATCCTTAGAGGTCTTTAAGCAGAGACTGGATGGCCTTCTGTCGGGGATGCTTTGATTGGGAGTTCTTGCATGGTGGGGGGTTGGACTGGATGGCCCTTGTGGTCTCTTGCAACCCATGTGATTCTATGATTCTATGTATTGCTTGCATTTTGCAAGCTGATGCTTTTCAAGTGACTCATACCCCAGTCCTAGCAAAGCAAATTTCAGAAGATCTTGGACCAGTTACAGTTTGTCCTGCAACTCCCAGAATCCCCCAGATATATTCATATGCACTTTGGAATAATTTGAAGACACTTTTCAAGCACTTTTTCTCCTCTAGGACCACTTCTCCATATTCTTTTTTCACTCCAAAATAGCAGATCCTTTGTTATTGCTAGGTTAGCCTTTCCCAACATGGCACCCCCCAAATGTGTTGGACAGCAAATCTAAGAATTCTCAACAATGCTGGTTGGGGTATTCTTGGAATTGTTGTTGTTTCTGTGTGCCTTCAAGTCATTTCCAACTTATGGCAACCCTAAGGTAAGCCTATCATGGGCTCAGAGAAGGTTCGTTTTTCCTTCATCTGAGGCTGAAAGTGTGTTACTTGTCTAAGGTCACCCAATGAGTTTCCATGGCCAAGAAGGGATTTGAACCCTGGTCTTCAGATTCATCATTCAATGCTCAAACCACTATACCATGCTGGGGATATTCTTAGAATTGCAGTACAGGCTTCACTGACTCAGTGCCATCCAGATACATTGGACTGCAATTATTCTAGCTTTATCACTGATAAAAGAAAGCCAAAATGTAACTGGAGAGTAGCATCTTTTTCTGAGCCTCTCTGCATGCTGGTGTAGCACTTCCATTCTCTTCCCAAGGGAGACAGTCATAAAAATGTGCCTTTTGTTGAGCATATTTTTCCAGCATATTTTATTACCCTCCCCCTTCGAAAGAGAATGGAAATGCTACGACATCATGTGGAGAGGCACAGAGAAAGCCAACAGAGCTCCTGCTCTGTTTTGGTTTTCTTGTCTCACGTGATAACACAGTTAGAATTGACATATCTGGATGGCACTGGGTCTGGGAAGCCTGTACAAGTACACCTCAATTAACAAAATAGATGGGTTCCTGGACATTTCTTTAACAGAAAATTTGGTACTAGAGGCAGAAATAAAATGGCAAAATAGGGATAAGTTTCTACACCACAAAAAAGGAAAAGAGGATCAACATGTTTCAGCAAAGTTTTTATTCAGAGACAAAAACATGCACATGTAAAATGAAACAAGCAAGTCAAGTAAGCCTTGCATAAGTAAAAAGAGACATTTTGACCCTTCAAAAGACCACTTGAAGATTTCTTCCAAAATGTATCCAAGGATAATTGTTTTTTTCACCAGTCTCCATTTTTCCTATACTTTCTAGTTTGGTGTCATACTTATAAAATTCTGCTTTCGTACATGCTGGGGGAAGAATTCAGAGACATAGCCATGTTAATCTGGAATATCAGTATGCAAAGAGATCTTGTAAGATGTTTGAGACTAACTGTGCAAAAGAAGTTGTAGCTATCTACAACATCTTTCATGCAGTCTTAAAAATGCTACAAGATCTCTTTGCATGCTGGGGGGAGCTAGTGAGGTAGGTGTATCTGCTTTCCCTTTTCTCTCAGTTTTGCTGTCCATACTGTTTGCTGTTCAGTATGCGATTCTGGAAGCAGCAGCTGTCTACTTTGCCTGCTTTAGACAGGCCCACTACTACAGTAGGATTAGTTATAGCAGAATCCCATTCTTTCCCAGTTCAAACTTTACTAATTGGTTTACTGCAGACACACTGCTGCAGCCTGATAACAAAGGTTTGTGTTTCTCCAGCCCCTCTTCACCATCTTCCCATTTCTGATACTGCTTAAAAATGTTCAGCTAATCAGAAGATAATGATGAAATGGTTGGAGCTGGGCAGATGTAAAGACTTTGTAAAAAAAAAAGAGGTATGCCTGTACTAGTCTGTGTCAGCCTACCTATACTCCGTTCCAGCTGATCGCCCTCATCTGACTCTACAGGTAGCAATGGGCAGCCATTCAAATATATATATATATATATATTCTAGGCTTACAAGTCATCATGTCTGCCTGGTCCTTCCTGCACCCAAAGCAGACTAGATGGCAACACTAAACAGCTGAGCAGCTTTTGGGGACTCAGTTCCTAGTCAGGGCCTTTTGACACTGACATCAGCCTTTGCATTTAAGTCTGTGTAAGACACCAGCTTTTTCAAGCCCTGTGTACTTTCTCCCCTGTTCCACCATCTCAAGACATTGTATGAAACTCATTGTTCTCTGTGGGGTGCAATTTTAGTTTCCCAGAGTGTTAACCCTTTTGAAGGGAAACAAAAATATGCAGGTATGAAAGTTAAAACTTGTTGGAGTTCAGCTTTCATCAGCAGAGCAGCAAAAGTATAGGTCAGACTATTATTTCAAATCTGTCTTCCTAAAGAATAAAGACTTGCTCATTTGTAGTTTAAAAAACAAATAATAATGGTTTTAATAAATATATACATAACAATACTAAATCCTATCCTAACTGGAGATGGTTTGGGTAAAGAGAAGAAATCTCACCATCTTTTAGAAAGCAGGAAGAAAACATAACAACTAACTGCTTGAAGCAGTTTAGAGTCTTGGGAGAGTTGTTAAACTGCCTCCAAGATTGAGTGACAGAAGCCATATGATAGATAGATAGAATGAGAGAGTGAGTCCCTATCTATATAATGAGGGAAAGGAGAATGTAATGCATACATTTTCCAATATTCTCTCACCATTTGTTGTGTGCCTTCAAGTCATTTCCAACTTATGGCGACCCTATCATGGGGTTTTCTTGGCAAGATTTATGGTAAGATTCTTGGCAAGGTTTTCTTGGCAAGAGGAGGTTTGCCATTGCCTTCTCTGAGGCTGAAAGAATGTGATTTGCCCAAGGATACCCAGAGGGTTTCATGGCCATGCTGGCTCTCTTTCTCTCTCTCTCTCTGTCACCATTACTGTAAAGAAAACCAACTAAAGTAGAAAATGTTCCACCAGAAGGCAATTTGTTGGGGGCCTCTTTCAAACCTGGGACTAACCTTGAACCAAAGTGGAAGAAGTGATATTAATGTTGCAGGACAGGTATGTTTCAGTGAAACCCCAGATTGATCAGGAGGTAGAGGTTCACTGTCACCAATCAGGCCATAAGTCAGAAGACATTAGAAGCCTGAAAAATGATCCATGCAAGCAGGCCTCTTTAATGCAGGTAGAAGCCCAACATCCAAGAGTGATTAGGAGTTTGCCCATCTGTCATGATAAAATAACAGGGATGTCCATGGGAGTGTTTGCAAAGATCTTTGCATGGTGTCAGACTGCCCTCAAAGCAAAATTCTTCATCACAACAATAGCTTGCATTTACTCTAAGGCTACTGACTCGTGCTAATGTGCTATTTTTCTGAAGGGTGGAAAGAAGGCTCAGAGTGCATACGGCTGTACGTGCAGAGATTTTCACATTATTTGGAAACCTAATTGCACAGAGTTCTGAATTAAATGCAAATCTCCATAAATAAAACTACAAATGCAAAAGCTTTCACCAGCTGTCATCTACACTGAGGAGCTACATTGTGTGCTTGCCTGCAAAGGTGGAATTATATGGTTATCCCTGGGGGAAGAAGCAATGGGGTACAAGTGACAATAGAGGCAGGGTTACACTGTTTGGGCTGATCCAGAGCCTTGAAATCATAATTTTGGGGGCTATAACTCCCAGAATACTGGGTATTCTGGGGGTTGCAGTCCAAAAAGTAATATACTCAAGCTATTCCATCTCTGTTTATATGTTGTGTAATCTGTTTCTTGCCAATATTGTGATCATTCAGCTTTTAAGTCAGTGTGCAGTAGGTTATCAGACTAAAGGCCCTTTCACACGTCACAGTTATAGCGCTATGATCCCATTTTAACTGTTATGGCTGTGTCCTGTGGAATCGTGGAATCTGTAGTTTGGTGAGGCACTAGAACTCTTTGGCTGAGAATTCTGAATGACCCTCCCTAAACTGTCAATGCCCAGTTTCCATAAAATGGAGCAATGGTTTGCCTCAAGATTCAATCAAAGAGGTCATGAGTCTGTATTTGCAGGATCTCAGCAGAACATTGGAGGACGGGGGGGTCATGGAGATGTCAAATGGATAGATCCTAAAGATACACAAGTCAGGGTCAACTCAAAGACAGTTAGCGACAAAGGCATTAAAGACTATTCAGACATGAGGCAGGCAGCACAATCAATTTGTACAAAGGCCAAATGAGTCCTAAATGAGGGCTATCCTACTTGTGGAAGTTAGGATTCAATGGGCTAGTTCAGTTATCTGATGGTGGTTCCTAATGCAGTTGGCCAGGGGTATTGCTCTGTTTGTATCAGGTCCCTCTTGAACTGCTGAAACGGAGACCCTGATGGACATAAACGTTCATGAGTCCATGAAGCCTGGATAGACTCCATGTTTCTCGCTAACTTCCAGGCTTGCAGTGTCTCACTAATTCTGTCTTCCCTCGCGCCAAGAATGAAGAGGTTTTTGTCTGTTCGGCCTCCCCTCTGAGATGCCATAGAAATAAAGCTAATGCGTATTTGCCCTCATCTTCCAACATTTCACCTTCCCCACCCCCTCACTGTCTGTGTATCATTCCGCTCGATGGCCCCCTTTGATTAGCATTTTAATTATTTTAATTACCTTGTTTGCCAGCTTATCTCCCAGTTCAAACCCAACCACGTAGGCACACACAAACACCCAGACTTTTTATCTCAGGCCCTCTGCAGAGGCCATTAGCATTTTTGCTCTGGTGTCTCATGGCGGAAAGGAGAAATTAGCATTTGTTCATCTCTGTCTGTTTTGATTCAGGCAGGCATTGTGCTACAGGAACAATAGCCAGCCTCCCCTGCTTGCCTCTGTTCAGGGTCACTGCATTCTCCCTAGAAGAATAGGGATAATTTATCTCTATTTTCCCCCCCCTTACTATCCATTTCAAACAAAGACTCAGAGAGATTAAAAATAAATTGACAGCTTATGTCAAGGCCAGGAGCCCCCCATCCAAACTGCATTTTGAAAGCACCTCCTTGTTTTACCTTCAGCGCATGAACTTGGCTGAGGTTGTGAGATTTGGCACATTCTCTTCACACACTGGGTTATGCTGAGCAGATCTGGGCAGAGGGGGAAAATGGCCACTTGCTGAGAGATTGCGCAGTGCTACTCTAGCTTATCAACTCTGAAAACTCAGGCGGAAGGTCAGGAAGGCATGGCAGGAGACAAACTGAGCCTCGGGCACCAACATGTCTTCTTGAGCCACTCCTCTAGCATCACTTAGATTGCATCCGCACTGCAGAAATAAAGCAGATTGACCCCACTTTAACTGCCATTGTTCAATGCTATGGAATTCTGGGATTCGTAGTTTTGTGAGCTATGTAGCCCTCTCTGTCAGAGAGCTCTGGCATCACAACAAACTGCAAATCCCAGGATTCCATAAGTTGGAGTCATTACAATTAAAGCGATGTCACATTTATTCTGCAGTGTAGCAGTGGGGTGTGTGTGTGTGTGTGTGTGTGTACAACACTGATATTAGGGTTCTGTCCTGGATTCAATTCTGGGGTCCTCTCACACGATCCATTCATAGTGATATGATTCCACTTTAATGCCAATGTTTGCATCCTATGGAATTCTGGGGTTTGAGTTTGGTGAAGTCATCAGAGGATCTGTCTAGCTCAGAAATCTACATGCTTCTCTCTAGACTGCAAATCTCAGGATACCATAGGATGAAGCCATGGTACATAAAGTAGGGTCATGGTGCTCTGTGTAGTGTGAAAGGGTCCCTGCTCTCCCCTCACATATAATGTACAAATATCAGAGTTGTTGTTTGTGTACTGGTGACAGCTGGTGGTTCCCACATCAGTAGAGTAATGAATCCACTCTGAGATTTAGGCAGGACTTTTTTGAGAATCTTCCAATACACAAAGCCTGTTTTGGGGACAGGTTTCAACATCTTGGACAAGTCCTTTAAAATTTTAAAGTGATACCCAGAGCAGATTCAATGACTCCCTATGATGGAAGTTATCAGCTGCCACTGGTGTGTCTTTCCACCTGTGGCACAACACATGCATCTGATTTCCTGTGACAAGTGAGGATTCCTTCACAGGACATAGAGGCAATTTCACCCCACCTGCATGCCTTGCTTATAGGACCACTGTATTTTTGCAGCAGGACAGTGGCAGGTACACATCTTTAGACAATCCTGTTGTTAGTGCCTTATGCAACCATTTTAGGGTGGCATCATTTCTCACATCTGGAGAGTGGTCAGCAAAGTTCTCTGGCTCAATGGTGACCACCCCCCTCCAGGGAAGGAGGAAAGACTTGTTGCCCATGTCTCTCAGCACAAGGTGATTTGCCCTGGCAAAGAGAGTTAGCACCTTTCTGGTAAAAGAGAAATGTAGTGGGTCAGTCAAATTATGTGATTCATCTCCATGCCGCCTTTTGTTATCTGAGTGGCTTGAGACTCACCCTTGGGAATGCAACAGATCCCTAGTTCCCCATGTTCTGGATGAGAATGATTTAGCCCCTCTTCTTACATTTCACTGTCTGCTTTCAAATTGCTACAATATGGATTCTTTCTATATAGTAGAATAGTCTGAGAAGTTGAGCCTGAATACTTCCTGTGTAGAAGAGGGCCTAAATGGGCTGCTTGAGAGACTAATCACACTAGGAAGCAGTTATAAATGGCTTGTGTGTGTGATGGTGAGGAGAAACTATATTACAACAACATGAGAAGTCACTTTGAAACATAAGAAAGGACTCAATCATAAGGTCAGAAGGGTCTTCCATCCAGGCCCATCTAGTCTCTTTTTTGCCAGGCAGGAATGCACAGCTAAAGCACTCCTGAGAAATAGAGCATCCAACCTCTTTTAAAAACCTCCAAATAAGGAGAGTCCACCACCTTCCAAAACTTTGAGCAGGTTCAACCATGAGCAAGTCCTTCTTTAATGTTTAGATAAAATATCTTTTATTGCATTTTGAGCCACTGGTTCATGTCCTGTTCTCTGCAGCAGAAAATATGCTTGCTCCATCTTCTACATAGCATCCCTTCAGATATTTAAAGATGGTTATCACACCATCTCTTAGTCTTTTCTTCTCCAAGCTAAATATATCCAAGTCCCTAAGTCATTCCTCATAAAGACTAGTTTCCAGACTTTTGATCACCTTGGTTGTCCTTGTCTGAACAAGTTCCAGCTTGTGGATATCCTTCTTGAACAGAACCAGACACAATATTCCAGGTGAATTCTGATGCCATGCCCCTTGTATGTTCAGGTGCTAGTTGACCATACACACACAGAGCAGTTACTCATTCCGTTTTGGTGGAAATGGGCTATATACCCATAATAATGATGAACATGGATAGGGCTCTACTGTGCAGAGGAAAATTCTGGGTCAAATCTAGCTCTCTATGCACATACATTCCTAGTTGCATGAGGTCTGTTCTCAAGTAAAATGCATGGATACCAGAGGTGTGAAAACATAGCACAAACCTATTGGACGCCACAGTGTGTTTGAGGAGTGTTGGTTTTGACACCCCTATAAACAGAATGATATCTGAAAATCTTATTGGTCAGTTCTCCTATGGAAGGTTAATTTTTCATCCATTTTCCCCCCATTGCTTAGCATGTCTTTTTAATCTGATTGGGTACAGCTTTATCTCCAGAGAAAAAAGGTGGAAAACACAAGTTGAGGTCACTTAACAGATTCCCTCCCCCTTCCAGCAAGATTGTGCGAATGTTTAACCATGTACCAAATGCACTACTTTTCCATAGAAGAAAATGCTTTTTCCCCCATTGCCTGGCATGATGGTTTGTCAGAGCTAGGCCCTGAACAGGCAGGTTTCCAAAAATTCCTTTAAAAAAATATTACCAAATGAAGATAGACATTTTGACATTTTGTAAGCTTTTCGGTTTATGTGTGGGTGGGATGTTATTTTAAGATGTTTTCCTTCTTTCATTTTAAAATTCTATGCAAATTCTGATTCCCTTAAAATATATTCTACATTACTTTTGAACGTTGCACCGTGAGGGGTTTCAGCCAATGCCTATCCATGTCACTGCCATGTACCAGGCTTGTTTTCCAAATGATACTGACATTCTTTTCAAAGAAGGGTTTTAAAAAGGGATTCAAACCATCTGGAAGAGCTAAATGATAGAAATCTATGACATTTTATGGATTTTAATGCTTGTGGCAAGTGTGTGTACTGTCAGCCTAAAAGATTTTTTTTTAAATATTATATTAAAAATATTTGTGTCCCTAGCTTGCCCAGAGGTGGAAGCTTTATCTTCATGCCATCAGTAACATGTTGGGTTCAGTGCATCAAATGTCCATGTGGTATGGCCCCTTGAATGGTGATGGGGTGTGTGCTAGGTTGAAATTACTGGATAAAATTGGATGACCAAGACTGTTATGTAGGTGAACCTTCAGAAGTGTACTCTATCATGATTTTCATTGTTTCATCATCACTTTCATTGTTACCACCTTCAGTTGAATGATGAAAATGACTATTATTTGAATGCAACCTATTGTGTTTTCATTGTTTTGTAAAATCATACCTGATGATTTGCCAGCCAATGATGAGCCCTCCACCTTGGCAACAGGTCCCTGCTTTGTGATATATGTAATATAAAATTAGGATTTATGTTTACACTTTTGAATTACCCCAGGTTAAAATTAAGTAACATGGCAATTTCCTCTGAGCAGAGAAGAACTATGGTGTTACAAATGCCACAAAGCTATGGCCACAAGCAGCAAGTCTGTATTGAGCTCTTCTTTTCCTCTCCAATGGACAATATCACTTAACTCCAGGTTCTAATGCCAAAGGATCAAATGCTGACATAGTTATATGTCAAAGAAAGCCCTCATCTCTGTCCCCAAAGGAAATCAGCAACAGGGTGCACCTCCTTGCTACTGCTGCCTTGATGAATTTCTGCAGGAAAGCAGCAAAATAAACATTTAAAACATGTATTTTCCAATTTGAAAGGTCTTTCCCCACAGTTTGATGCTGAAATTTGGTAGTGCAGAGTACCTTCAGATGAGTAAGAAAAACTCAGTAAGCATTTAGACATTCCATTAAAAAAAAATCTGTATTTTCATGGACTTGCATCCAGCCTGTTTTTTGAAATATCCCAGGCTTCTTTCTCTATTTTAATATGTCTTCTTCTTGGAAAGTCTTTAAACAGAGGCTAGATGGCTATCACTCGGATATGCTTTGATTGAGAGTTCCTGAATGGCAGGGGGTTGGACTGGATGGTCCTTGTGGTCTCTTCCAACTCTATGATCCTATGATTCTAATAATTTTATAGTATTGTATTTTAACTGTTTATGTGTTTTTGATTGTGTTTTATATTTTAACATGCTGTAACCCACCTCACACCTTGAGAAGAGGCAAAATTATTATTATTATTATTATTATTATTCTCTCCCTTTCTGCTCCCACTGATCATGTGTCACATCTACTCTCATGCAACATTTCAGAAACTGATTTTTCGCTAATTTCCACGCATCCTACTTTAAAATTTCAGAATTTATAGTCAAAGTACTAAAGTGCTTTAGTAATAATTTGCTAAACATTAGCATCCTTTTGTTTTAATACTAACAATCCCCTTTCCTTCACTTGATCTCTCCACCAGCATCCTCGTGGTCTGCCTCATGAGAGCCAGAGACAAAGGCCCAGCAGGCAAACAGACCAAAGACCTTGGATTGCATGCAGGAGTTTTTAAAACCTCTCCCCCAGAACCATCTTGAAGGTTCGCACTTCTCCCCAAATGTCCACCTCATTGGACAGTTACCACCTTATCAGGTATGATTTGAACCCTCATTACATTTAAACCTTTGTTATCTGGGAAGAAGGTTCAGATGGATGGAGGAACTCCTATTTATCACACACACACCCCAAAATCTCAGTCAGTTTGGGAATGACAGGAAGGAGAGAACAAATTAGTTTGTATTCCATCCTGTAGCCTAGGAGAGAACAAAAGTAAACACATATGCATGATCACATCTCTTTCTTTTTTGACACCACATCCCCCTCCCTTGCCCCTCACCACACCTTCCTCGTTTGCTCCTTCCACCTTGCCTCTGTTTCTTCCACTCTCTCCTCTTTTCCCTCCCTCTTACTGTCTCTTCTCATCTCATTCCCTAGCAATGCACCCTTACCTTGTTTCTTGCACTCCAGTCTGCTGTGGCACCAGAGCTCTCCAACAGAGGAGGTTAACTAGGTACTTTATTACACAGGGATGGGCATCTTTATCCTGTCCAGAAAGCACAAGTGAAAGTGATTGCACAAAAGGCTTTCTCACTACATCATGCTGATCCTGTCATGTCCCGTCAGTGAAGTGCAATTGCATTAATGGGATGTTCTGATAATACCAAATGACAGGAAACAAGGGGGGAATTCCACTCCATTCATGGAACAATTCCATTTCATTCATGTGATCAGTGTGATGTAGTGAGAAAGCCTTTCATACGATCACTTTAGCTCTTGCTTTCTGGACAGGATAATGTCCAGATAAATGCGATTTAGTGTGAAAGTACTGCCCAAATTGCGCAATAAGCATGGGATAGGAACGGGACAATGACGTCCCATCCCCTGTGTGATAAAGTCCTATCCCACAAAAGTACCAATCCCAAAATTCCATAGCACTTAGCGGTTAGCAGTTAAAGCAGTGTCCAACCGCATTAATGCTGCAATATAGATGCTGCCAACGTGTTCCTTGTTTCTTATTTATTACATTCTACTCTTCACTCTGCTAACTCTACAGCTCTCCTGGTCCCTCCCTCACCTCTCCTCATGCCAGCTGGAATGTGTCCCACCCTTCCTGCACTCCACCATTATTTGTGACCTGTTGGCAGATCATTCCAAATCCATTACATTCAAGGTTGCCACCTTTGCAGTAGCAGCCCAAAAGATTCGCTACAAATTCTTAAAGACATCAGCAGTGGATTGCAAAAGTGGTCCTTTCTGGTAGCTGCCATTATTATTGTTGGTCTGACATTTTATCCAGTAACCTCTGGTTTTGCTCTTTCATTTCTGATCTTTTTTGTGATTCCTTTGCCTAATGTAAGTATGTCATCAGTATGTGATTTGTTGTACTAGAGTTGTTGTACTGTATTATCAGAATGTTTTGTAAGAGACATTTTGTCACAGACAAATAAAACTATTTATTGTTTCATGCACTCCACTGCTCTCCCTTCTTGAGCTGGCAAAGTAAACACTGGAGAGGATTCCTGTACCTTTAATGGAATTTCAGCTGGTGTTGCTTGTAATGCAACCAGCTAACAATTAACAGCTGCTGAAATCCCATATTCTTCACAGCCATTGAAGATAACAAAAGTTCTTCTGGCAACCCTGAATTTCCCTGCTACTCCTTCCATCACCTCACCTAAGGCACTCAGCATTACACTGTCTTGGGCTTTATAAAGATGCTGGCACTGCTCACTCCCTTTCCTCCTACTCTTTCTCTTACATCACTTTTGTGCCCTCATGGCATGTCCCTCGCTTCCTGTGCTCTGCCACTTAAACCATCACCCTCTTTCCTATTCCCCTCTGCACCACCTCACACACTTGCATTGTGTTCCTTCCTTGCTTCTTGCACTCAGCTTTTACACTGCCAATGCCCAACTCTTTTTTATCTCACCTTGCCACCTTGCAATGCCTCTCTCCCTTGCGTTGTCCATAAGAAGGATGGCACACCACTTCTCTCCTAAGGCTTATTCAGATGGTGAAAATAATCCAAGTAGGATCTGCATTGAATCTTTGTTGTCCACATGCATTTTGAATGCATCCAATTAAGTTGGGGGGAGGAAGCTGCCAAAAAAACCACTTAACCTGGGATAACTAATGTTGGGTTGTTTTGTTTTTGTTTTTTTAGTTTTTCTAAAAGATTTGGATTCTCAGCTGTGTGAATAACCAATGTGAATAGATCTGGGATGAACCTAAAACTCTGCATGCCTTGACTATGCTTTGAATACATTCACACATTGACTCCATCTTTATTTGGGTGCTGTGAGCAACTGAACTTGTAGAGATGCACATAGAGGTGGTTCCATAGTGTGAATAAGAAACCCGGAATGCATGAGTGAGATTATTCGCATAGTCACACTAAAAAACAACAATATGTGAATTACCCCTTACTCTCTCCCTCACTTCACCTTACCTTGTGCCTTTGCAGTGCACCCTGCACTTCTTGCACACTCCCATTAGCACCCTCACTCCTCCATCGCTCCTACTCCCCCTTGCATCTGCTCACACTTTTGGAATGCATCCCGCCAGTGGTATCACCAAGCTTGGTGACATCCAGTGCTGGTGGGGCTGCAGAGGGGGAACAGTGGCAGCCTGCCCCTCCCTCCCTCCCCTCCCACTGCCTTGCTCACCTGCTGCCCTCACCACTGCCTCAACTCTCTCACCAGGGAGAGAGCCAGGCCACTGAAGAGGTGTGCTCACCCCTCCACTGCCCTCGCCACCACCTCAGGACCCCCCAAAAATGGAGACAGACCAGTGATGAAGCCCCAAGGAGCACACTTCCCCCTTCACTGCAGCTGGCAGAGGGCTGTACCAAGTGTCACCCCTCCTCTAAGGTGTCACCTGGTCCGGTCTGAGCCCCCTCACCCACCCTAAGAAACCACTGCATCCCTCCCTTTCTTCTTGCACTCTGCTGGGACTCTATCAACTCTCTCATGTGAGAGAGTCAAAGGCTTTCATGGTTGGTATCCATAATTTTTTCTCTGAAGATGCCAGTCACAGATGCTGGCAAAACACTGGGAATAAACTCTTCTAGAACATGGCCACACAGCCCGAAAAACCCACAAAAAATATCTCTCACCTCCCTTATTCCTTTCCTCCCTCCCTAGCCTCTCTTCTCCTCTCACCCTCACAATGGATTCCTCCTTTGCACCCTCCCTTGCTCACTCCACTCACTCTTCTGTCTCTCCTCCTCCCTCCCTCATATTTCTTCACACCCTCACAATGCATCCCTCTCTTGCTTCTTGCACTCTGCCAGTCACACAGCTCTCCTTTCTAGTTCTGCTCCTTCTTTTACCTCACCTCAGGCCCACACAATGCTCTTCTCCTTTGCTTCTTACAAAAGAATGATGACGCTGTTCAATCCTCTCCTATGCTTCATACACTCTTCCACTCGCACTCTCACGCTCCTGTCTCTCCTAGTCCCTTCCTTATGTTACCTGCACCCTTGTAATGTCTCTTTCCCTTCCTTCTTGCACTCAGTTGTTTACACTGCTCACTCTCACTTCCTTTATACCTGAAATGCAAGGGCAACATTTTTCTTGCAGAACAATTTGACAGAAGAGTGCCTCCACATTTTGCCCCATATCTTGGTTTCTACAAGGGTTACAGACTTTCTTTTTTTAAAAACAAACAAACAACAAACCCTAATCTGAACTGAACTAAAAACTTGCAATCTTGGCCAAGTGATGGTCCAACTAGGCACTGGATGTCATGCCTAGAATCTGGGTAAAATCCAGTAATCCAGGTAGCATGGTAATCCTGCCATTTGCCCAACTGGAGAAGCCAGTGAGGAACAGTAAGACCAGGTGTGTTAGGGAAACCCAAGGAAAGGTTGACTATTGTTATGGAAAATGATAATTTAACCTGGAGATGTTTTTGGCACCAGTAGCATCTTCTACCTAATGTTTAGTTCTGTCGTCTGTCTTTATGCTGTTTTTATGTGAATAACCCAATGTAATGTAATATCACTTTTGAATATTTTTATTTGAAAGGAGTAGAAAATATTGATCTGTCTGTGTTTCAGTCCAGCAAAAAGTACAGAATTGTGGGCTAAGAATTGTTCTCTTGTTGGTTTATGTATATGAATGAAATAAAACTAAGGTCATAAAGGGAAATAGGTGTGTTTTATATCATGAACAATTTCAAAAAATCCAAACTGACTCTTGGCAATATCTCGGTGCGCAATAATACCCCTTAATCCTTTGCAAGTAACTATAAACTGGATTGTCATTAACCACTGTTTTCCATAAAGACATTATCCAGTAAACCATTACATTAAAAAAGATCATCTTCTTACTGTATTTGATTCTAAGTGTGTTTTTGAAGTGATTCTGAGATATGGAACTGGGTTGTGTATGTCTTTTTTTTAAAAAAAAATTGTGACTGATGTAAACTCTAAAAAGTAAGAAATGTATTTTCTTCAAAAATCAAGTACGAGTTTGTTTATTGCTAAAAGCTATAAGCCATCACAATTGTATATAATTAAGGTAAATTAAGGTAAATTGCAAACAAACTAAAATAACAGTTATAAATTTAAAACTTAATACAGGTAACAAGCTAGTGATATGAAAATATACAAATGCAAAGATACCCCCCTGTAATTCTTAATAAATGATTTTGATATCTACATCTTAACTTACCATGTTTCCCTGAAAAAAAGACAGGGTCTTATATAATATTAATTTTTGCTCCCAAAGATGCACTAGGTCTTATTTTCAGGGGAATTCTTCCATGAAGAAGAATTCACATTTGTTGTTAAAACAAATATATATATATATATATATATACACACATACATACTGTATATATATTCATATACAAAAACTTGGCTACGTCTTACTTTCGTGGTAGGCCTTATATTTAGCAATTCAGCAAAACCTCTGATAGGTGTTATTTTCAGAGAATGTCTTGTTTTCGGGGAAACAGGGTACTTGTGGCCAAGGCAAATTTTGCAGTCATAGTGGTGACATATGCATTATTGCCCCACCAATAGGATACAAATTTGCTCAAGGGAGATCAATTAGAAATGGAGTGAAGAATGTTTTATATATGGGTACCACAGAGAATATGTTGTTTGGGAAAGCCTATGTAGGTCCCACCATTTGGAAGCAAGCTGACTTTTTTGTAACCAGTTGTTTGTTGGTAGAATAATTTGGAAAGGCTTCTACATTAATCCCATAATAATCTGTCCAAGAGTGAGATTGTAATTGCTCTAGGAAGCATTTTTAGGAAGCCAAGTGTCACTCATCCTAGCCAGCTTCAGTCAATAGAAGACTAGAGCTGTATGCATGCCGTCTTTAAAGAGAGATTAGCCCTGTTTCAGCTCTTAAAATGAAAGCAGGTGTACCTTTAGGGGCAGCTAACAGATATTTCAAGAAAGCATTCTGCACAGTTTCTAAAGGGAAAACATTATTGTATCTCCAAATTTCTGCATCATATAATTTTCTTCTAGTAAAACTCAATTGTGGGAGCAGCCAAGTTCCCCCATGGAGTCCACAAAATCTCAAAAGGGAGTTAATGGAATGGGAGGATTTCAACCTAGCTGCATAAAAGTGAGTTTTCTAAGACAAATTTGAATTAAATTCCAAACCCATATATTTAAAGTAGGATTGCTGTTCAATGGGATTCTCATTCAGTCTCCAACTGTGAGATTTGCTCTTCTTCTGAAAGACCACCACATTAGTTTAAGAGTGATTTACTGTTGACTACTCTTTTAAGCAAAAACCAAAAACTCAGACTTCTTTAAAAGTCTCTGCATCCTGACCAAGGTGGCAGAAATCAAGACAATATTGTCAGCATACAGAAGAACTGAAAGTTTAGCACCCTGAATTGAAACTGATATACAGACCCTCCACCACCTGAAAGACAAAAGTATTCACTGTTGGTGGAATTGATCTGGTTTTCAAGTAAGAACACTGGCTGTTCAAGTTCATCTGGGATAAGAAGATTTCGTGGGAGACTTTGGCCCAGTAATATGCGCTGGCCTGGGACTGATATTAGGGCTCTGTAAAGCTGGGCGTCCATATGCACACAGCCCTACAATCAGCGCCCATCTTGCTTCATCTACACAGGGCAGAGAATTATGACGCATGGACGTCTGAGCGTCCAAACGGTGCTCGACGAAAGAGGTGTCATGGTGCCGCATCAGGCGCTTTGACACCTTTAAAAACAAGCCGCTCTAGGTGACTTCTATTTAGGGAGCACCACCCGTCTGTATATCTCCTTTGTTGGCAAAACAAAATTATATTCAATGGAAGGGGAGAGTTTTCACTATTTTGATTGCATTTGTTTAAATAGTTGTATCCTTCTTCCTTTTTCAAAAATCATGTTTCCCTATACTGCATTAAGATCTGAACATGAAAGTAAATAATTACAAATATCCAGTTACTTATAATTGACTCCTTTTCTGAATAACAGCAATGTAGGTACATTATATTATGACTGTAACTTAAAGAGGGAGGGCTTCACTTCCTTTGTAATGTAACTTTTTCTTTTAAGGCCATTGAGATCACATGCCACAGCTAGGCTGTGCCTCATGCAGCTGACACAAACTCTGTGTCAAAATGCCAATGAGGTGGACAGGAGAAAGGTATTTAACAGCATAGGCTGTCTATTCCTTAAAATTCAAGCCAATGTTTTAAATTTACTTTAAAAACTATTACCAATATTTTACATTTATTACTTGTAGTTATAGAATTCACAGATATAGCTATGTTAGTCTCTAGATTCAGTATGTACAGATAGCTTGTAGCACCTTTGAGACTAACTGAAAGAAAGAAGTTGGCAGCATGAGCTTTCATAGACTTAAGTCTACTTCCTCAGATACATTTGTCCAAACGCTTCTGAGGAGGTTGACTTGAGTCTACAAAAGTACATGCTGCCAACTTCTTTCTTCACTTAATCTCAAAGGTGCTACAAGATATCTCTACATACTTGTAGTTATGTATGTGTAACTAAATAACTCCCCTTACCTACCTTAACAGGTGGCAGAGGTCAATTCAACTTCTGATCAGGGCACATTTCCACCTGCCAGAGAGTGAGGCTCTGACAATCAGAAGCAGACCTCTGTTGCAAGTCCTTGTTGTAGCCTTACTTGCTGGTGGGAGAGGGGTGGAAACTTCATGCTCCTTGTACTCTGATTGGAAGATGAATAGATCACCTTCGCCAGATCCGGCTTCTGGTTCTTAAGGTGGGCTAGGATGGCTGCTATGTAGTCTTACAGTAAGATTACACAGGCAAACCCCCTCTGAAGAAACCTGCCAAGAAAGGCCCATGATAGGTTCACTTTAGGGTAGCTGTCAGTCAAAAATAACTTGAAGTAACACAACAACAACAACAACAACAACGGATCCACAACTCTAGGTTATTAATTTATAACTGTAATACTGAATGCCTGTCAAAAATTTAGTCTGGGGAGGTACTTTTTTTAAAAAAAATGTTGTTCAAACAATAAATATGTGCCATGACCTAACACGTACAGCCAGCATGGTGTAGTGGTTTGGGTATTGGACTATGACTCTGGAAACCAGGATTCAAATTCCTACTCGGCCATGAAAACCACTGGGTGTCCCTGGGTAAATCACAGAGGAAGGAAATAGCAAACCCCCTCTGAAGAAACTTGCCAAGAAACACCTGTGATAGGTTCGCCTTAGGGTAGGCATAAATCAAAAGCAACTTGAAGGCACACAACAACAACAACAACATACTTTTCAGGGCCTTGGAAATAATTGTTAGAAAATTACTTTAAAAAACAACTCTCCCCTTTTTGGATTTGCTGTAACATTATGTTTTTGTTTTTTTTCAGTTCCAGTAATCCAATGCCGCTAGTAAAAAAAAAATGTCAGCAATGAGTCTAGGGCTGGTTTATAAGGCCGAGCCTGGAAGATCCCAGGAAAAGAAAAACAAAGGCAGTGAAGCTATTACTGGCTGTGCTTATGCTTGATCAAAACTTTTGGAAAAGACCATTTAAAAGAAGGAAATGTGTAGTTCCCAGTGAAGCATAAAGTATTTGTACCCTTTGGTTCCCACCAGCATGTCCTTCAGGAGTCAGTAAACCCACAATCCCTTGTCTCAGTGAACAGGAGCAGGCTGCTCAGTGTCTAACCATCAGCCCACTCTGGGCTAGTAATGTCAGAGAAACAATTTGTTCTTTCCTAGGTAAATGATTTCAGCATTTCTCTGGGCCTGAGCTTTGACAGATGTCCACAAATGTAAAGTGTTTATTATTTGCAGCAATACAGGCCTGAAACATAACAAACCTAGACATAACATAACAAACAAAGTTCTGGATTACCATACTGTGGTCTGTGTGGGGCTGCCTTTGAAAAACATCCAGAAACTTTGATTTGGCAAAGAGATGCATCTAGATGTTTTTACTTGGGGTGACTACTGGAAGCATACAACTTCCATGTTGCTACAGCTCCACTAGCTGCCAATCCATTTCTGGGTACAATTTAATTGTTGATTATGACTATTAAACACTATACTGCTCTGGGTTAGGCTGTCTGAAGCACCATATCTTCTTATCTGAGCCTGCTTGTATTCTGACATCTTTTGTCAGCCCCACCATTTTCCCAGACACATTTGGCGGGAACAAGGAGAGGGCCTTCTCAGTGGCTGCTCCCAGACTTTACAACATTCTCTCTCCTAGGGAAGCTAGGATGGCTCCCTCCTTGCTTTCCTTCTCCCTGCAAGTTAAAGCATTTTTCTTCAACAGACTTTTAGGAAATTTCTACATGTTTTTAATAGTGTGTTGCCTTACTGACTTTTAACTTCTGTTTTTAAAATAAATTTCAATGCTTTTACAGTTATACCTTTAATTGTTTAATTGCATTTTTAAAAATCATACATATGTGTGATTTTTTATGCATTTTAATCTGTATTAGTATTAATATTTTGTAAGCCATCATGACTCCCTATATTGGGGTGGGAGCAGGATATAAATCATATAAACAAATAAAACCACCAACAGCATAGGATCATGACTGTTCAGAGGAATTTTTCAAGGGAGGAAAAGTTTTACAGTGATATGTTTTATATGCACATGTAGCCCACTCTGCTACTAACAGGGATGTATCTGAGGGGAGCAAAATGAGGGCATTGCCATTCCAAATAAGACTGCTGCCTCCCCAAAATGAAATTCTCATCCAGTTCCCAAATTTTTAGCATTGCTGAGAGACAGACACTGAAAATCATACACACATGTAGAATTCTCATATGTTATCTGTTCACATTCTCTTGCTAATGTTTTCCACCTCTTCTCTTTGGAGGCCTCAACTGTAGTTCCAAAGGCTCAACTAAAGTTTTAAGTTACTGCAATTCTAGAAAATTGGATTGTTTTTGCTGTATGCTTTCAAGCCATTTCTAACTTATCGTGACCCTATATCACAGGGTTTTCCTGGTAAGATTTGTTCAGAGGGGGTTTGCCCTTGCCTTCCTTTGAGACTGAGAGAATGTGGCTTATCTAAGGCCACCCAGTTTTCCATGGCCAAGCACGGATTCAAACCCCAGTATCCAGAATTGTATTCCAACAATCAAACCACTAGACCATGCTGGATACTGAAGGAAAATTAGCAACATTCCAGGTGCTACCACAGACATTATGTGTATTGGAGTACACACATAAACTACTATATGCTTAGAACCACATAACATGATATTGAGAAGCTTACATAGTGGCAGATGATCCAGGGAATCTGTCCCCACTGATGCTGAAGAGTGAAACTTGAAGAATTAAATTTCACACAAAAGCTTGGAAAAGTGACCTGCTTTGGAATACAACATTCAGGATTTTCCTACCACTGCAGCCCATTACTCAAGCATCTATACAAGAAGGAGAGAGAGCACACACACACAAAGCAGGAGATAAAGTTAAGGAGCTCTTGGCGATGCAGTGGTTAAATGCTGGTACTGCAGCCATTCACAGCCACAAAGTTGTGAGTTTGATCCCAGGCAGAGCTCCAGGGCCCACTCAGCTGTGCATCTTTCTGTAGCTCGCTAAAATGAGTATGCAGCTTGTTGTCAGCAATTAGCTTACACATTGTAAACTGCTTAGGGAATGCTTAAATGCAGTATAGAAATGTACTTGTTATTGCCATTGCTAAACAATATTTCCACATTTATAAAACTACATGTTGAGAGTGCTGCTGGGTGCTTTCAGGACTTCCTTTATTATTCTGTACCATAGAATCATAGAATCATAGAGCTGGAAGAGACCACAAGGGCCATCCAGTCCAACCCCCTGCCATGCAGGAACTCCAAGTCAAAGCATCCCTGACAGATGGCCATCCAGCCTCTGCTTAAAGACCCCTAAGGAAGGAGACTCCACTACACTCCGAGGGAGTGTGTTCCACTGTCGAACAGCCCTTACTGTCAGGAAGTTCCTCCTAATGTTGAGGTGGAATCTCTTTTCCTGCAGTTTGCATCCATTGTTCCGCGTTCTAGTCTCTGCAGCAGCAGAAAACAAGCTTGCTCCCTCCTCAATATGACATCCCTTCAAATATTTAAACAGGGCTATCATATCACCTCTTAACCTTCTCTTCTCCAGGCTAAACATCCCCAGCTCCCTAAGGCGTTCTTCATAGGGCAAGGTTTCCAGACCCTTCACCATCTTAGTTGCCCTCCTTTGGACATGCTCCAGTTTCTCCACATCTTTTTTGAAATGTGGTGCCCAGAACTGGACACAGTATTCCAGGTGGGGCCTGACCAAAGCAGAATAGAGTGGCACTATAACTTCCCTTGATCTAGAAACTATACTTCTATTGATGCAGCCTAAAATTGCATTGGCTTTTTTAGCTGCCGCATCACACTGTTGACTCATGTTCAGCTTATGGTCTACTTGGACTCCTAGATCCCTTTCACATGTGGTCTCATTCAGCCAGGTGTCCCCCATCCTATATCTGTGCATTTCATTTTTCCGCCCTAAGTGCAGAACCTTACATTTCTCTGCTTTGAATTTCATTTTGTTAGCACTGGCCCAGCTTTCTAGTCTATTCAGGTCATTTTGAATTTTGATCCTGTCCTCTGGGGTATTAGCTACTCCTCCCAGTTTAGTGTCATCTGCAAATTTGATAAGTATGCCCCCAATTCTGTCATCCAAATCGTTAATAAAGATGTTGAATAGCACTGGGCCCAGGACAGAGCCCTGTGGGACCCCACTGGTCACTTCTCTCCAGGATGAAAAGGAGCCATTGTTGAGCACCCTTTGAGTTCAGCCAGTCAACCAATTACAAATCCATGTAACAGTTAACTTGTCTATCCCACATTTTGCAAGCTTGTTTGCAAGAATGTCATGGGGAACCTTGTCAAAGGCCTTACTGAAATCGAGGTATACTATATCCACAGCATTCCCTTCATCTAGCAAGCTGGTAATTTTATCAAAAAAAGAGATCAGGTTCGTTTGGCATGACTTGTTTCTCTGAAACCCATGTTGGCTTTTTGTGATTATGGCATTGGCCTCTAAGTGTTCACAGACTCTCTGCTTAATGATCTGCTCTAGAACCTTTCCTGGAATTGATGTCAGACTAACTGGACGATAATTGTTGGGATCCTCTTTTTTTCCCTTTTTGAAGATGGGGACAACGTTTGCCCTCCTCCAGTCTGCTGGGACTTCTCCTGTTCTCCAGGAGTTCTCAAAGATTATTGCCAATGGTTCTGATATTACATTTGCCAGTTCTTTTAATACTCTAGGATGTAGTTCATCTGGTCCTGGAGATTTATATTCATTTAGGTTAACCAGGTATTCCTGTACTACCTCTTTACTTATTCTGTGCTGAATTTCCTCTATTCTGTCTCCTGTTCCATTATCCTTAGGTTGAGCACCCTTTGCCTTTTCTGAGAAGACTGAAGCAAAGATGGTGTTGAGTAATTCTGCCTTTTCTCTGTCCCCTGTTAGCACTTTGCCATCTTCTGCACGCAGTGGCCCTACTGTTTCCTTCTTCTTCCTTTTGCTGCGGACATATCCAAAAAAGCCCTTTTTATTGTTCTTAACCTCTCTAGCAAGCCTGAGTTCATTCGGCGCTTTAGCTTTTCTGACTTTACCTCTACATGTGCTGGCTATTTGTTTGAATTCCTCTTTCGTGATTTCTCCATTTTTCCATTTCTTATACATGTTCCGTTTAAAACTTAGCTCAGTTGAAAGTTCCTTAGTCATCCATCCTGGCTTCTTGAGACATCTTCCATTTTTCTTCCTCATTGGAACTGTTTGAAATTGTGCCTTCAATATCTCCCTTTTGAGAAACTCCCATCTGTCTTGAACTCCCTTTTCTTTTAGTATTCCTGACCATGGGATCACTCCCAGTATTTCTCTAAGTTTATTGAAATTAGCTCTCCTAAAGTCTAGAGTGCGTGTCTGACTATGCCTAGCTTCTCCCTTCCACTGTATTACAAACTCCAGGAGAACATGGTCACTTCCACCTAAGGATCCAACCACTTGCACCCGATCAACTAGGTCTTCCCTGTTGGTTAAGATCAGATCTAAAATGGCTGATCCCCTTGTTGCCTCTTCCACCTTTTGGACAATGAAATTGTCTTCCAGGCAAGTGAGGAATTTGCTAGACTTTGAGGATTTGGCTGAGTTTGACTTCCAGCAAATATCAGGATAGTTGAAGTCCCCCATCACTACTACATCTCTCTTTTCTGAGTATGTGATTATCTGTTCTAGAAAGGCATCATCCAATTCCTCTGCCTGAGTCGGGGGTCTGTAGTAGACTCCCACAGTAACATCCCTGTTATTTCCCTCTCCTTTAATTTTTATCCAGATGCTCTCCACCTGGCTTCCAGTATTGACTTCCTGCATCTCTTCACTGGTGTAAATATCCCTGACATATAATGCTATTCCTCCTCCTTTCCTGCTTGGCCTGTTTCTCTTAAAAAGGTTATACCCCTCTATTTCTACATTCCAATCATGAGACTCATCCCACCAGGTTTCAGTGATGCCTATTATATCATATTTCCCTTGTTGTGCTGTACCATTCTCACTGTTCCTGGGATGTAATGTTTTCATTTCATTTTGTATTCTTCTAACAGTTCAGTTTCATGGATTTTTAAAAGGAGAAGGTACACATGATAAAAAGACACATTCTCCAACTTTCCTTTTTTTGTAATGATAGTCCCAGTTAATCCTCTCCTGTTCCAGTTTGGCAGTGACAGTTCCAATTAATCCTATGTCATCCCACTTGTTCAGCTAATTTTAAAATGCTCCAGTTTCTTTCTCCTCCTATTACTTCGCCCTTCATGCTCAGCTTATTATCAGAAGACCTCAGGATGATTCTAGAAACCAAACCAACATTAATGAGTCTCACAGAATTTAAAACAGTTTAAATTCTGTATATACAGTGTGTGTGTGTGCATGCATTATATATAGTAAACACTCTATCAAAGATATACAATCTAGTCAGATAATGAGCTCACTATCACCACTCTCTAAAGCTGTGGTGAAAAGCCAGGTTTTAATATGGCACCAAGATAAGGGCATCAAAATTAAGAGTGTCCAAGAGGAAACCACAATTAAGAGTGTCATAACCAAGGCACCACAATTAAATTGTCATTCATGTGTAACCATTTGAACTACAATACAAACCCAACAGTGTAGCCATTCTTCCCCTTTCACTGACTACTTTGTGCAGTGGGAAATGGGATGTTTTGGGCAGTTACATTTGGACTGCAGTGGGTCTTTGACATTAATGTGAAGTCAATGACACTAATGGCTTTCATTAGGGCTATGAGGACCATTGAGATTCAAGGGGAGGAAATGTTCTGAACTTTAGATTAACTGAACTACTTGCAGGAGGAGGAGTAAAGAGAAAGAATAACTGATCACCCTTTCACCACATTTTCAAAAAATGCATGGAATTGGAAAACTGTGGTAGGTCCTGCAGCCATTTTCTAAGTTGCTCAAGTGCTCAGGGGTCACACATTTTGTTTTTGGGTGTTTTTCCTTGAAGGAGAAGTTGGGGGAATTTAATTTCCCTCAATCAGAAGAGATTTTAATCAATTGTAATCAAGAGTTGCAAAATTTTGGTAGTTTGATTTATCAGTACAGTATTCATACACGGAGTAGTGGGCCCCAGAGGTCTCTGTTTCTTGAAATGATTAGAGGAACAGTGGGACAAACTGGACTTGTCCATAGTTTTCATTAGCACAGCCTATTTTACAAGTTAATACAGGCAATTACAGCTTATTAGGGACCTGACATAAAGAAGTGGGGTTATAATACTAAATCAGAGTAGTATATTATTAGCACCACAGTGGAAGACATAGACAAGCCAGCATGGTCTCAGACTTAACCTTCCTGTGCCAGAGTTCAAAATGAAGAATCCTCTTCAGACAACACCTCATTAACTTTTTGGAATTTACTCCCACATGATGTGTTGGTGGTCACAAGCTTAAGACCAGACTAGACAAGATGGGAAGTGTCATGCTTCTTCCCCGTGAAAGGAAACAAAATCAGGAGGAGTGTGATAGCCATTTTTAAGTTTAAAATTATCTCTGCCGCACTCACTTTTTCTTGGAGGTAGAAAAGATACCTGGTTCTTGTATTTTCTCCCCCTGCAGGTGTTAAGGGCAGTCTGGGAAGGTAATTTTGGAAGAGAGAAACAGCAGGAAGCAAAGGATTAAGCAGACCGATCATTCTCTCCCTGCTGCTTGACCCTGGATCCCAAGTTTAGCCTCCTGTGGCTTCTTTATTTCTTTATTTTTTATTTTTTCAAATAGAATAGAGGTTTTCATTACTTTTAGTTAAATCTAGTTACATTCACAGATTCATAATGAATAAGGCCTGTCCTCTCCTTTGCTTCTGAAGTTTGGAGGTGAGTTCGAGAGTGAGAAGGCACAAGTGGGAAGCATCAGCACGTTCAGGAAAAAAATCAGGATTTGTAGAAGCCCTGAAAATCTAAAAGAAAACCTTCAGAGAGACACACCTCACCCCAAACAGCCAAGAAGGACAAAGCATATTCAGTGATAGTGAAATGCTGACTGTTAGTTATGGGGCACAGGGACTGGGGAAATGGGAAGAGGAAAGGGAATGGAGTATGCTGAACAGGAATATAGTACCTTTGCTACAACAATTTGTTGAAGGAGCCCTATATTCATCAACATTATATCCCAGTGTACCAAATGCTAGAAATATCTGCTGGAGATACCAGTCCTCTAGGGACTATTCTAAGCCATTTTGGTCCCTGAGGAAAACACAGGGCTAATGTCTCCCAGTCCCATGCACCACCAGATGTTATTCACTTGTTCCTCCTGAGTTGCTGAATCATCGAAGAAACCACTCGGAGTCTTGCTAACTTTCACATGAATGATTATGGTAAGTCATATCTTGCAAAACTGGACCCAGATGGGACTCGGGGAAAGCTTCTATAAGGGCTCTCTCACTCTCTGTAGCCTGTGTTATAGAAATTCAGATCTCCTTATTGTCTGCACATGAGTCTGTGTGATAACCTAGTCAAGCTCAGAGTTAAAGCTGAAGCAATTTGACAGAAACAGTTGTGGAAAGGGACACATCCACAAGTACTGCAAGGTTGGAGGCATCAAGCCTTTTGATTGACTAATTAAGTCCAACAATCTTAACCAGAGTAAAGATGTAAAACATTTATTTTGCCTATGTTCATTGATTCACAAACTGGCTACATCTGTCCTATGCACTTTTGCATTTGTCATTGTACCTGCCTTTATGTGAAGGAGAGTCTTTCCTCTGAGCTGAGATCTTGCCTCCTGTATTGGTAGGTGTGTTAGTTTAATTTTGTCTTCATTGGTTTTGCCTATTGTATTATATAAGGAGTGGTAGCAAATTACTGATGATGACTCCATAGGAGGAGCATCAAAAGATTTGGGTTGATCAGCCTCTGCCCTGTGAATCTTCCCAAGGTCTCCTCCCTTTCATTACAGTCTTGTCTTAGTCATGTGAGTGCTTGGATATTGGAAGGCCAGCTAGATGCTGGTGGCCCTGGAGTTCTAGACTGAGTAGCAGCTGCAGCTTGCTCAGTTTCTCTTTTGTTTGAAGCACAGCAGTGGCTGCCCCTTGGTGTGAAAAAAAGTGCCCCACCAACCTTGCTTCATAGTCTGATTTGTAGAGGGACAGTGGTGGTCAGATCTCATGAGACTGCAGGTGTGGTGGTTAGGGTTACCAGACTGAAAATGGGAGAGGGGTCCTGGACTGGCAATGGTTGCATGAAAAGGAAATTTAGGGAAGGAGGAGGAAGTGTTGCTTGTAACAAACAACACTTGCTGAAATTCACTTTTACACAACCCTTTGCAGTTTTCACCCTGGCAGCCCTTCTGGTGCTGCATGGTTTGGCATGGTGCTGGCCTGGCCACAGAGCACCTAAATCAAGCACCTGCTGCCAGTGGTAGGCATTCTATCAGTGCTGGATGAAAAGGCTGCTTATATGTACCATGTTTATTTTGGTAGCTCATGCGCTGTCAGTGTCATAAGCTCAGGAAAGCAGAGAAGGGGAGCTGGTTCCACCTTTACTCCCCCTCCATGAGCCACTGAGACAAGTGGTCCCATGATGTAGCACATCATAGGGGCTGGGCTTAATTCATTTTCTCTGATGGTCACGAGTTTCTTAGGGCAACTGTTTAGCAACTGTTGGGAATAGAATTCTTGATTTAATAGATTTGTGCTCTTCTGATTTAACAGGGTATTTCATGGGCTGATATGAATTTCCACTGATGAGGGATTCATACCAGTCAAGAGAGTTCATTTATTTGATTCTTAATGCAGTGATTGCATAATGAAGAGAAGAGGTAGCTGAGCCTGGCAACAAGAAGCAGATGAAAGATGCGTAGGACAAGGCAGACTGCTCCTAAGGAACCTGAAAGCAGTAGCAGGGGAGGGGGGTGTCCTCTACTTTCCTGTGGCTCTTGACAGAAGCAGGCTTGTTAAGATGAACGTGTTGCTGTCTCTAGATCTCAAACTACCAAAGGGCTTGTTCTAAACTCCTAGGACAGAAGATAAAGAAATGTGAAACTAATTAGGGAAGGGCCATAGCTGAGTGGTACAGCACACGCTTTGCATACCAAAGGACCCAGGGTCAGTCTCTGGCATTTCCAGTTTAAGGGTAGGAATGAATGAAGCCTAAAACTCTGGAGGACCTACGCCAGTTAGAGTAGATATCACTGGACTAGATATGCCAATGCTCTGACACAGTATAAGCTTCCTATGTTCCAAGTGAGCCTAGGCATGCTTCTTTCTTTCCCTTGTGATGACTTTCTTTCCCTTGTGGCTTCTTTCTTTCCTTTGCACGTCTTATTCAGTTTGCACAGTAGGCATACATCTACTGTTTTGGGAAAGGAGGAGGAGGAGGAGGAGGAGGAAAAATATTCCAAAGTGAACTTTCTGATAAATCCTGGTTTATAGCTAAGGAGTGAAAATAGTGGGTGAAATCAGCCTAGTTCACATGCCAACCTTTTCAACTCTGGAACTATTAAGCGGTATCTTGTTAGTGACATTCACATGCTAGGAAGAAGATGGAATATGGCAAAGGAGAGAGCTGGCTAGCTTATGCATATGTTCCATTTTGGATGGAACACAGTGGGCTATTCTTTTGTGTCAAATCAAAAACCTCCCTCCATCAACAGTGAAACTCCTGTGGAGGGGCACTGCTGTTGCAGATGACCAGTAGGGAGAAGGGGAATTCAGACCATGAAGATCTGGCTGTTCTGGGCTCTTAGGGAAAGGAAAAGGAGAGTGCACCCCATCCGTGAGCACATCCTCATTTCTTCCCCCTACTAGCTAAGATCAGCTGCTGCTTTATCACCTGAAGTTCTTCCCCCTCCCTCCCCTCTCCACCAGCATTCACTCCTCCTTGAGCCTGACAGATACTGGAGTGGGGGAGAAAACAGGCCTGCCTGGGCAGAATATTATACACTGCCTGCATAATGTAGGCTTTTGGCTATTTTCTGCTTTGTGGCCTCAGTAGTCTACAGTCATTTCTCATTCCCAGTATCCCACACACACAAATGCTCCTCTGAATGACCTGGCATAATGTAGCATCCTCCCCAAAACTGATTCCATGGGGAAAATGGCAGCTCCCTTCCACTACCACCCAACCCCTTTCTTCTAGGCAGGAAAAATAAAGACAATGAAAATGAGCAGCTGCTGTCCTGGGAACAAAACCCTCCTTCAGTTTGGCCCATCCTTGACTATCCTCCAGCAGCAGCCAATCCATTTAAGCTGCCGAGTAGAAGGAAGGAAGGGAGCAAGGGCGTTCCATCAGCTCTGCTGAGAGACAAACCTAAGTAGTCAAATTGTTGCTGTACTGCAAATTCTAGCAGCCTGAGTCAACATGCCCAAAGGAGATGAATGCTGGGAGTAGCAATCCAACAATAACTGCAGAGTCACATAATTCCCAGCCCTGTATGTGATTGATATGTGTGTTGATATTAAGACCCATGCCTTTCCTCCCCTCCCCTTTTTCCTTTTGTGTTGCAGCTTTCAGATTGCTGCCTGAAAGGCAAGGAATGTTGGTGTATTTACTAATTGCTCTGGATTTGACTCTAGGATTTTTTTTATTTTCTTTTCGGATGAACAGTGGGGTAAGCAAAGTTACAATAAATAATAAATGCATAAGCAGACACTCACTGGTCCTCCAATAGCCAGCCAGTCTGCTCTCTTACACTGCTAACCTCTTCCTTACTACAATATCATGAGGCAAATGTCTCTTTGGTGCTCAGCATGAGTCTTTAGAGGTGGGCAGGGAGTTATCTCATCACAGTTTCTTTTGTATTCCTGCAGGATTTTTTCTCATGGGCAGCTGCCATTTTCTCTTAGACTTCTTCTCAAGGCAAAGCTATGTCCTGAGGGAAAGAGTTCAGGTGGGGGGAGGGGCAGGTAGTTCATAACCATAAAGTGGCATCACTTGAGGGTGACTGGGGAGGCAGGTGGGTAGAATGGTGGCCACCACCTCATTGCTGAGTTATGTGGTCCCTAGTTTTGCTTGGTTGTAGTGGTGATGTGCCGTCAAGTCGTTTCCAAATTATGGTGACCCTAAGGTGAACCTATCATGGGGGTTTCTTGGCAGGATTTGTTCTGAGGAGGCTTGCCATTGCCTTCTCCCGAGGCTGAGAGAATATGACTTGCCGAAAATCATCCAAGAGGTTTTATGGCCAAGTGGGGAATCAGACCCTGGTCTCCAAAATCATAGTCCAACAATCAAACCACTCCCCCACTCTGGTTTTGTGCTACCACCAGAAGTCAAGTATCACCAATGGGCTCAAGCCAATGCTCTGTAGTCTGTGTGCATGTGGAGAATAGAAGAAAAAATTGGAAAGTTGTAGTTATAGCCAACAGGAGAGGATCCTGTCCTGCACCTGTAGCCAAAATCTATGTAGAGGAATTTTACTTAGCTCAAACTGAGAGGGGGCTGGCTACAAGGACCCTATGAAACTGTCTCCCACGTGTATAGCCAATGGATCCAAGAAATAGTGTAAAGGCAGAAGTCTCCAATTAAAGTATTTTTATTAAGGGAGGGAAAAATCACACAGCAAGTCACTAACTCACACACATTCATACAAGGCTCAGGAAATAAGGGAGGAGGGACTTTATCGTATGCACTTGTAAAACCATTTTGGGGACGGGAACGGGACTCGTGGAGGCACGCGTGAACATATTTTAGCGCGCACAAAAGCATCCACAAAGAGGCCCCGTTCTGGCACCTGTCCCTGTCCTGTGCTGAGAAGCGTTAAATCTTCTGTTCGGAAGACTTCTATCCAGCCAAAGTGGTACCCGCCAGCACTGAACAGGGATGGCTTGGGTACAGGTGCTGGAACGGGACCTCTTTGTGGATGCTTACGTATGTGGTAAAGTGCGTTCACGCTCGCCCCCGCAAGTCCTGTTCCCATCCCCAAAACGGTTTTACAAGTGCATGTGATAAACTCCGAGGTTTGAATAGATGGAGGCAGAACTAATGGAGATACTTACACAAGCCAAGACTTGCTTCGGGATCCAATTGGTTGAGGTGGCATGGGACTCAGTCATTGAGTGAAGGATTGGGCTGGAACTAATTCAGAGATCATAGTGACAAAGTGCCCCCATGAACTCCAAACTAACACACTGAGGGGAGATTTCTAGGGGTTTTTAAGGGCTAAAACTAGCCGCAGGGCAAAGGTGTTGGATTGTATGGGGTGAGGTAATGTGGTCTGGCAATAGTCAAGGGAATGGGAAGAGTGTTAAATAGTTAGCTGGCTCATCAGGTGAGACATCTAGGCAACCATCGCCCATTCTTCTGATTATGGAGGTGATGATGATCCCATTTGCACCTCCCAAATGACCTGTGGGGCTTGTCCTTGGAGTATAGTTCCCAAAAGTTCCCATTAGGCTGACCTCACCTGGGTGTAGTGTGTACATGTCCCTCTGCTCTGGGGATTATGGTGGACTGCATGGCAGGGTCCATCTGGAGTCATGTGGAATACCACAAACACACAAAAATTCAGAAAAATTCACTTTGGCTAACACACCTGAGAAATTGCTCTTTAGCAATAAAATAGAAATGGAATTAAAACTGTAGTTACAAATATAAATCTGGGAACAAATATAGCATTACGATATTCTCCATACGACGATTCTAAAAAATACTGCTCAGACGTAAGACCCATTCCACTCTAGCAAGTGTGCTTAGGCATAGCTTATTTGTTTTTGTTCTATTTCTAGTAAACCTCATCTCCAAAGCAATCATTACCTGTTTCCTCTGCACAAACCTGCTTTTTAGTTATTTATTTCCTTTATGTAGTCAAAGCAGTCTCACTATTTCCTTATTGTTTTCTTTTTATATTAACAAAAATGTCCTGTAGTGAAAAAATAAAATAAAGATCTTTTAAAAGAAAAAAATATTACTGCAATACAAGCCTTTGCCTCATTGTCAAGAGGAGTGGCTTGTACACAATCAGCACCTCAATGTAACCTGAGTGTAAAATAGGTTATTTGAAATGGATCTCTCGTTCCAAGAAGAAACTCTGCTCTGACCTGAAGCCTTTTCATTCAACATAATTCTAGTGCTATGGATCTGCATTTAATTACCATAGGCTACATCCTATGGGATTCTGGGTCTGTAGTGTGGTCAGAGACACCAGAAGACTTTCCTGGCTGAGAATTATAAATGCCCCTCCCTAAACTCCAAATCCCAGGATTCCATAAAATGGGACTAGCAGTTAAAGGGGAGTTACATAACATCAGAGTCCAAACAAACTCTTACCAGAAAAGAACTGCTGGTGGCAATCAAACAGCCTTATACAATGGAGAGGGAGAGGGAAGTTGTTGTTCACTGTTGTGAAGCTGATGTTGATTTACACACGCACACACACTGTAGAAAACCCTAGTCTCAGAAACTCTTTTAAAGGTTACCTTTTGACTTGGACAGCCAAAAGAGCTGAGCATGCTTTTAATTGCCATTCCATGCCAGATAGCATGGCGCTGCACTTCTCTTTGGAGCAGAAAAACCAAACCTATGTATGTATATTTGGGTTCAAGTTGCCTGTTGACTTATGGTGATACCATGGATTTAATAGGGTTTTCTTAGGCAAGGAATACTCAGAAGTGGTTTTGCTAGGTCCTTCTTCTGAAATATAGCCTATAACACCTGGTATTAGTTAGTGGTCTCTTATCCAAGTACTTATCAGGGCTAACCCTGCTTAGCTTCCATGATCAGACAGGATCTGGTGCCCTTAGGGTATTTAGGCCCTCTAAACCAAATCTATATCTTCAAAAAGATAGGAGAATGGTAGAAGAAAGAATGTAATATAACAGTATAGCAGCAACATCCTCTGGACTCTTCAAAATAACTGAGTTAATGAACTATGTCAGTCTCATGAGGGAAACATGGTAATGTGGAAGCAACTAAGACCTGTGTTTCTTTTGTGGTGCTGGTGCATCTTCTTAAGTGGCTCTCAGATGTTTTACATTCAGCAGTGCATGTAGACACAGGAAAGTCCTGTGACACCACCCCCCTAAAAAAAACTATGTGTTCATCAGAATGTCAAAAACAGCTGTAGTCTTGTAGTTGTCAGCTGCTAATGACATACTCTTCAATTGTCCCAATTTGACAGGACGGGGAATGCTGTCTTAGCATATCTTGATTTCAGTAAGGCCTTTGACAAGGTCCTCCATGACATTCTTGCAAACAAGCTAGTAAAATGTGGTTTAGACAATGCAGCTGTTAAATAGATTAGTAATTAGTTGACCGGCGGAACTCAAAGGGTGCTCAGCAATGACTCCTCTTCATTCTGGAGAGAAGAGACCAGTGGGGTGCCACAGGAGTCTGTCCTGGTCCCAGTGCTATTCAACATCTTTCTCAATGACTTGGACAAAAGAATAGGGGGCATGCTTATCACATTTGCAGATGACACGAAATTAGGAGGAATAGCTAATGATCTTAATATATTAGAAAGCTAGGCTAAAGCTAACAAAATGAATTTCAATACATGAAATGTAAGATACTGCACTTAGAGCAAAAAAAAAAAAAAAAGGGGGGGGAAGAAAGAAGAAAGAAAGAAGAAAAAGAAAAAGAGAATGCATAGATATAGGATGGGGGACACCTGGCTTAGGAGGCTATGTGTGAAAGGGATCTAGGAGTCCTAGTAGATCACAAGTTGGACATGAGCCAATGGTGTGATGAAGCTGAAAAGGCCAATGCAGTTCTAGGCTGCATCAATAGAAGTGTCTAGATCAAGGGCAGTAATAGTGCCACTCTATTCTGCTTTGGTCAGGTCTCACCTGGATTACTGTGTCCCATTCTGGGCACCACAATTCAAAAAGGATGTTGAAAGGGTGGAGTGTGTCCAGAGGAGGATGACCAAAATGGTGAAAATTCTGGAAGCCATGCCCTATCATGAGTGACTTAGGGAACTGGGTATGTTTAGCTTGGAGAAGAGATAGTTACAGGGTGATGGTTACATAACTCCAAAACAAAACAAAAACACCCCATAGCACCTGTCCTTGAATCAGTCAGCTCAAACTGCCTCTAAAATGCTACCTGAAGGTAACTTTCCAAAGTAACTGGAAGTATTACCTCCCCCAATCTTTGTGTGTGAGTAATCCCCCCACGTTATGTTACTTTTGAAGTTCATCACACCCTTGTCGTTGAGCACCTTCACATTGTTTCTGACATACAGTGACCCTAAGACAAACCTATCACAAGGTTTTCTTGGCAAGATTTGGCCATAGGGAGGTTGTCTTTGCCTTCTTCTGAGGCTGGGAGAGTGTGACTTGCCCAATATCATCCACTGGCTCTCCATGGCTGAGCAGAGATTCAGACCCTGATCTCCACAGTTGCAGTCCAACAGTCAAACCACTGCATCACACTGGCTCTCTTAACAAATAAGAAACAAGGTTCATGTCATGTCAACAATGTTATTTCTAACTACTTTAAAAGCTGATTCCTATTCACAGATCCTCACACACAGCAACAAGCTGCCTACAGTCAGTATCTGTCCTGTGTTACAGATGACTGATGGCTGAGTACGGGCAGGGAGGAAAGTAGAATAAATTTAGGAAAAGGGAAGCATATTCTAGCTGTTGAAGAAACAGTGTTATAGGTATGTTTCTCTAGTATCCAAAAAGCAGGAGAGCACTGCCTGTCGTCAACTGTTTTGCACAATAATTTCAGAGACATTTTGTTGATGCCCCCAATGGGAAACATCAGACAACAGCTTCAGTGAGTTAGACAGCAATAACTTAATGACAAGGAAATTAGATACAAGAACTCTATTAAAATAGCATTAAGACGAGGATATAATGCTACAAAAGCAATGAAATGAGAAGCAATTGGAGGTAATAAGGCCGGGGGCAGGGGGAGCCATGGAAAGGTAATATACTGCACTGTACTGTTTAATAAATCTACTCAAGGAAATAATGAACAGAAGGGGGGAGGCCGGGGGAAGGTAGCAAAAACAAACTTGGAGGCTGTCAGCATGATGTGAATGGCAAAGGCATGCCAATAACAGGAAGGAGAAATATGGTGATTAAAAAGAGTGCAACCTTAGCTTTTCTTGGTAACAAACTAAAATTAAAGGAAGGTAGCCTCATACAGAGGAATGTAATGTCATGCATCTAATTAATGACTCATTACTTCATTTTATATTCCCCTTATTAGCAGGATTAGCTCATCTGAAATGCTCTTTCCATGAAGCTGGACAGACAAGATAAGTAGGCAGCACTGTCCTCAACGTGTCCTCTAGGCCCGAGGTAAACAAACAATGTATGCTTGGTTTATGTTGGGCCCAAAGGAGAGATTGTACTTTCACTTAAGCCAAGACGGTATTAGCTATTAAATACAGAATAAGACTCAAAACAATATGGGCTTTACAAAGTTCTGAACAAACCTTGCCAAGAAAACCCTGGGTTAGGTTTGCTTTAGGGTCTCCATAAGTCAGAAATCACTTGAAGGCATACAACACGTAATAAATCATACAGAGGTTGGAGCAAACTTGTTTTCTGCTGCTACAGAGGCTAGAGCATGGAGCAAAGGATTCAAACTCCAGGAAAAGAGATTCCAGTTCAACATTAGGGGGAACTTCCAGACAGTAAGGGCTGTTCGACAGTGGAACACACTCCCTCAGAGTGTGGTGGAGTCTCCTTCTTTAGAAATTTTTAAACAGAGGCTGGATGGCCATCTGCTGGGGGTGCTTTGATTGTGTGTTCCTGCATGGCAGGGCATTGGACTGGATGGCTCTTGGGGTCTCTTCTGACTCTATGATTATATGATTCTATGAACAAGAAAACTCCATAAGTTAGAGATGACTTGAAGACACACAAGAGCAATAAGACTATAAATAAAAGAGGATTACCTGTTGGTAACAAGTCACACTATCTCAGGAGATTACTACAGAGAGCTTTTAAACTGTGCTTAGATGTGGAAAAGGCAGCTTTGGAGATACTTATTGCATGATGCCTCCTCCAACCTGTAGCTACAGTATCCTCCAACCATCATTAGGGTGTCCCTGTTCATTGATCGGGGAACCCATCAATGAGCTCTTAATAGTGCAAGTCCCCAGGTGTGGTAGGTCATTCTTCTCTTCTTCTCACTATTCCCAAACAGCCCAATGACTTTTCTTTCCCTATTTCTCCTCTTTTTTTAAAAAAAATAGTTAAATAATTATTATTTATATATTGTATATTGAAATATAATTAAAAATCTGTAGCAGAGCTCCTGAGCTGCATGAAACAATGAAAATAGATAAAAATTAAATGTAAAAATGCAGAAGGCATGTTGGGTAGAGCATAGGGTAGAAAGGGGGGGGGGGGTTGAGGGGGTGTTTGGAAGCAAGCATGATGATAGCAGTCACACAATTGAGAAAAGATGCAGTGTAGTGATGCAAATATAATTCCATTTACATTAGCAAATGTGACTGCAGCAAGAATGGGGTTCATGTGGTAAAGCCCTCATACTCAGAGGGAGGCAAAGGCAAGTCCACCTCTGAACAAATCTTATGAAGAAAACCCTGTGATAGGTTTGCTTTAGGGGTCTATAAATCAGAAACAACTTGAAAGCACACAACAACAGCAACAACATGCAGTTAACAAAAGGGCTAAATGTATGTTCCTTTGTGAGGAGTTCCACACTTGATTATTGAAACAACTGGTCCACTGAGAAGGACTTCTCTTGAATTCCCATCAAATGCACATTGGAATATCTCAGCAATTGGGCAAGCCTATTTTCTAAGTTCCTTATGTAATTAATAAAGATGGGCTATGATTAAATATGTAGGTGGTTGGACAGAGTTTAATTGCAAGGATTGGAGGGAGGGAGGGAGTTGGTCCTGCAACCTGCTTGAAGTAGCATTGTTCACCTAGCTCTTCTATTACTTGTGTTAATTTTTTTTGTTTTGTTTTAGATTATTTTAATTCATATTTAATTTAATATGATAGCATAATCGTATTGTAACAATAATAACCTTTTGTGCTTTTAACAACCTATCTTTAGTTTCATCTGTATCTGCTTTAATCTTGTAATGCACCACAAGTCCCTTTTCTGGGAGAAAGATGGGCTATAATAATAAAGAGATATAGAGAGGTCTAGCAATAGTTGTCATAGCAGACCAGAAAATTCACTTTCAGTTCCAAAATTTATTTCAGGCCTAGCGTCTGCCATGCTGCTGGATATGTTGTTTCATCTCTAGATTTTTCCTCTGGTTGGTACTATACAGTATACATTATAACCTTGCATCAAAACATTTGGATACTAAAAGTTTGCAACTGCTTACAAACAGTGGTTGTACCTGTTTTTAATTATCCATAAATCAATTAAAATAGATTACTAGGTTTTAAATAAATTTTGGGTGATTCATAAAAACAACAATACAGGATTACTTTTCAACTTGTGGCATCTGTAATGGAACATTCAAAACACATTTACCACAGTCATACTGAATTTGGGTTGACCAAAGAAATCACTACAGGTAGGAAATGAAACCAAAAAGTGATTGTGTAAATTGATTTTAGTCTTGCTCAGATAAAGATACACAGGAACAAACTATTAAATGTAGTGACTACAGTAATTCCAGTAGACCAAAATAATTGTTTTAGGAGCTGAATTAGTCAACACTATACAACTCTAATAAATTCAATGGTTCTACACCAACTGGAGGAGAGTTCTGTTGATACCTTGGGCTGCTAAAAGGACACATAAAAGGTCCTAGATTACATCAAACCTATGCTGTCCTTGGAAGCCAAGATGACTATAAACTGATACCATCATATCCTGCCCATATCATGAGAAGACAAGACTCACAAGTAAAGACAATAAAGCTCGGCAGGAAAAGAGGAAGACTGCACTGCAGATGGATAGACTTCAACTCTTATCTGAGGAAGGTGGCATAGAAATGAAATGAAATGAAATAAATAAATAAATAAAATCACTGCATTACAAAAGTAAGCAGAGACGGAGCAGCAAAGAAACAGCTTTCTCTTTTCTGCTCCACATGACAATTGTAGCATTTCTGTTCTTCGAGAGGGAGACCGTTGTAAAAGCATGCCTTTTACCAAACGGATTTTCCCAGTATGACAATAGGTATTATTTTATTATTGTCTCCATTGGGAAGAGGAGTGCTTTGATGGCATGTGGAGAACTAAGCAGAAAACGACTTCTCTACCCCTCCATCCTGGCTTACTTTTGTAACGCAATAAAGTTGTCAGTCAAGGAAGCTATAGCCCTTATCACACTACACTGTTGTAGTGCTACATTCCACTTTAATTGTCATGGCAACATTCTGCAGTACTCCAGGATTTGTAGTTTATTGATGCCCAAGGCTCTCTGGCTGAGAATAAATGACCCTCCCCAAACTGCAAATCCTAGGATTCCACAGGATGCTAATACGGAAGACCTGAGCAGGCTGTTGGTGATAGAGTGACTTGGAGGTCTCTCATTCATAGGGTCACCATAAGCTGAAGTTAACAACAACAATAAAGTTACAACTATAATATAATCATACAACTTAATTATGCCCTTTCTATGTGTAGCTAATGACTTCTCATCTCTCTACCTTATTGTGAATCTGGCTAAGAAAGTGATTTGTTGCAAATACAGTGGGCTCTTGTTATCCGCTGCGGTTTGGTTCCAGGACCTCCTGTGGATAACAAAATCCGTGGATGATCAAATCCCATTCAGTACTATAGCATAGTAAAATAGTGTCCCTTATGTACAATGGCAAAATCAAGGTTTGTTATTTGAAATTTATTCTTTTTTTGAATATTTTTAAGCTGTGGATAAAAAAAAATCAATGGATAATGAGGGCTGACTGTACCAACAAAAGATACTGCAGGTATTTCAGATACTGATAAAAGGGAAGTACAAATTGTTCTGGTTTTTGCCAACATCTCTGCATGCTAATTGGGAAACATTCTCAGTCCAAATGTAATGGTTGCATCTCAAGCAGATTCTTTCTACCTACTCTGGTTTGTCACGTAAAGATGATCTCACACAGAAAGGGGGATGAAAATAGAATACACCAAATAATCTTAACTTGACATTAATGACTCAGTTTTACAGCAAGAGAAAATGGAGGTTTCAGTTTCAAGTGCTGCATCCAAGCAGGTTCCCCAGCAGCACTGATAATTGTATTTAATTGCTAAAGCCAAGTGGGTCATTTCTGAAGAACAGACCTTGTTCATTGGGAAAGTTTGATTTCTGCAGAGGTCAACCACTGCTCTTTGTCCTCGGAAGAAAGAAGGAGCCCTGAAAATACAACATTCTAGTCTCCGATAGTCTCATGTGCAACATTTGCCTCCTTGGGTGTAGAGCTGTATGGCTTCTCGGACATGGATGAGCCTCATCCCTGAATGTCCCCATCCATACATTAATGCATACATCCAAAAGCACCCTAGACCTTCACATACTGAGCCCAAAGTTCTTAAAAGTTGTTTGTGATCACAATCAGCTAAATGCAATTACAGAATTCCTATCAGAAATAATCTGATAAGGCCATGCCCATCACCAGTGAATGCTTGAATAGAAGTGTATTATTGTTTCTGCTACTCTGGGTGATTCCAGACAGACTGTGTCAGAAAGTGGCAGAATTTGTTGCTATGCGTCTTGCATTAAAAACAAATAAATCTAAATGGCATTGTGCCAGTCCACAAAATTTTGGCCCATTTCTCCTCCTTTGCCTCAGTATTCTGAAGTATTTTGCTCCTGTTGTTGTTGTTGTTGTGTACCTTCAAGTCATTTCCAACTTATGACAACCCTAAGGCAACCATATCCTGGTGTTTGTTTGTTTTGTCAAGAGTTGTTCAGAGGAGGTTTGCCATTGCTTTCCCCTGAGATTGAGAGTGTATGACTTACCCAAGATCACTGAGTGGGTTTCATGGTTAAATGGGGAATCAAACCCTGGTCTTCAGAGTCATAGTCCAACGATCAAAGCACTACACCACACTGGTTCTTTGGTCCTGGGGACTGTGGAATTCCTCCCTGTTTTTAGAATATTTCTAGCCTCTTCCCTTTTCTCTTTATCTACCACCTCCCATGCATTGTTTTAGGCCCCTTCTGCACAACATGGTTATAGCGCTATGATTCCACTTTAATTGCCATGGTTCTATCATGACATCCTGGGATTAACAGCTTGGTCAGTGGCACTAGTACTTTCTGACTGAGAATTCTAAACATGGCTCCCTAACACCTCCATGCAAAGTGGGGAAGGGGTGGGTGGGTATCAGTGGATGTTTTTCTCAGGCTGATTAATGTGTGCATTTGTGTTGATCTTTCCAAGCACAGGAACCTACTGCTTTTGTGCTAAAATGCAAGACATTTTATTTTTATTTTTATTTTTAAAAATATATTCTGAGGTTATAGTGCAAAAGCATAAAACGTAATGCTGTTTTTTCCCCTTTGTTTTCTTGGATTGCTCTAGAATACTTGTACTTCCATTGTACTTACTCCTGGTATGGCATTGAAGGAGATTAAGAAGTGTGAGTGAGAGTGAGAGAGAGAGAGAGAGAGATCTTGCTCTGAAAAAGCAAGCCCAGCAATGGCAGTGTTACACTGTAGCACTATACCTCTAGAGATTTATACACACACACACACACACACATATACATATATATGGGGGAATTATTATTATTATTATTATTATTAACCTTTATTTATATAGCGCTGTAAATTTACACAGTGCTGTACATACAATCATAAATTAGAATAGGAGGAGACTATGCAAACACATGTGGCAGATTTGTGGGAGTTGGACATACCCACCAGTAGTCACAATTCACATCATAAACAAGATTTCCACAAATGAACCAAAATGTGCTGCCTTTGTATTGAATTTTTTTTTTTAAGTCAGGGGAGTGTGTGGATGGGGAAGCAACAAAAAGCATCAAGAAGCAGCACCAGGGTCGTGATAGAAATCAACACACATCAGAAATATGGATAAGCCCTCTGTCGTGCAAATAGTTGTGTGTGTTGCAAAATATGTGCAAAAGTATAAGAGCACAAATATTGTTGGAAATGCTTGATTTAAGGGCTTATCAGATTTGTTATCTCTTGGGATTGGAACATAGGAAGCTGCCTCATATAGAGGTTTATGTGGCTCAGTGCTGTCTGCTTTACTGGTAGTAATCTTTCAGGATTTTGGTATATGTGTGTGAGTCTTTCCCAACCTTACCTGAAGATGTAATTGACTGAACTAGGAGCCCTTTGCATGCAGAGAAGGTGCAGGCAGATGTGGCTAGGGAGGTTGTAGGTAGGTAATGTCCTTCACAAAATAATGATTTTGTCTTTGAATAGCTGGACTTTTTTAAATGGCAAACTTTTCTTTTAAAATATTCAAAGCACTTTGTGCCCTCAGGGTCTGCTCTGCAGTTATATCTTCAAACTTCTTTTCTCTCTGCCAGATTCAGAAATGTATTCCTTTATTTAAAAAAAGAAAAGAAAAAAGGAACCAAAGGTAGATATTTTTACAGTATTATTAGGAGGTTCCAGCCTTTAACTTTTAGGATTATCAAATCTCAAAGGGCTATGAAAGTATAATTTGATGGTAATCACCAAGACTTAGGTCCAAAACACACTGCAGAAATAATCCAGTTTGAGACCACTTTAACTGCCCTGGCTCAGTTCTAGGGAATCCTGGAAATTGTAGTTTATTGTGGCACCAGAGCTCTCTGACAGAGAAAGTAAATGTCTTACAAAACTACAGTTTCCAGAACTCGCTAGCATGGAGTCAGGTCTCAAATTGGATTATTTCCGCAGTGTGTTTTTGACCTAAGTCCACCTCTGAGATTCCTACTAGTATTTGGCTGTTCAGTGAAAAATCCATTCCTTTCACCAAATTGGGGCTTGTTAAGGAGCTGGAAAGGAATGCTTTAGAATAATTTATTGCAAGTTTTATTTACAATCTATTTAATTTTGGACCAGGACATTTGGGTTTGCTTTAATTAAGTCTGAGGAGATTTCCTGTCAAGCGGACATATTTAGTGAAATTAAAATTGTCGTTGGAGTATAAACTGAGTGCCAGGGTCTTGAGGCACCTTTGTCATCCTTCCCATTCTTGTTGTTTTCTCAGCTGATTTTTGTCATATAACAGAGATGCATTTTCAGCATGGGCAGGGCCCTCTCCCACTTTCCCCATAGTTCATTCCAAAACTCTCGGGTCACACGCATGCCTCCATTTGCAGCCAGATCACGGTCTTGGCTGCTCCACATCTGATGGAAAGCGTGAAGAGTTTGATCTATAATTTACACGGATGTTCGTCTAGGGAGTGGTTTGATGTGCTGGGAAAAATATAGACGCTACCCACTTGGCTCTGTCTCTTCTTTTAATTTTGAAAGTCTTGTGCATCAAGGAAGAGCACTGATGATAATATATGACAGGAATGATTGGCTTCCTTGGGCCCTACTACCACACACTTTACTCTTCCCTTCTCCTCTAGAGAAAATCTTCTGATGCCTTCTCTCTGCAGAGATTATTTGATCAAGTAGTAAAGAGGGAAGGTGACACAGAATCATCTGCCCTGTTTCCCAGCACTTCAACACACTTACTCCTTTCCTTTCTTCACGAAGACTTTTCTGTGCAACCTTTCAATAAATAAACCTTTTAATAAATCTCAACCACTGGTCTTTGGCATGAGACATCGGTCCCTTCCAGATAAAAGTCCCTCAGCAACTTGACTCCCTGCCTGCAATTCAAAATATCCAGGCTATATTTTGTAAACGGGAAGATTTATTAATGTTGCTGCAGCAGAAACAGGAGTAGGCTAGCACTAGAGGACTTGTACCTTCCAACGTTTTACAGATGAAAGTGGGAACACATGTCATCAATTAACATTAGAGTGTGGTCATGATGGCAAAAGTTATTAATGGGGAATAACACACAAACTAGGAGATGCTGCAACAGATTGCTTTTGCCTGGGTCTATTGGAAAGAGCAAGATTCTGTTTACCATCTCCTCTCCCCATTGCCTCTGAATTAATTGAAAGTAAACTGCTTTTGCACTTTGAATTCAGTTTATACTGCAATCAGTTAAGGACACAAAAGGGAAATGGGAGAAAAGGAGAGAAAAAGAGATTTTTAAATCAGCTGAAAAAGTGGGACGACCGAGAGATTAATTGGGACTGTCCTGGCTAGAGCAAAAAGCTGAAGGATGACAGAGGGCACATCCTTGCTATCCCTTTTGGGACCTTGGTCTGCTATCTGCATACATGGCTGAAGACCAAATATAACTTTGGGGTTCTTAACTAGACTGCAGGAATTTAGTTCTAGTTCAGAATGAGCATCTTATTGAATACTAGCTTCTACATAGCCATGGGGGACCTTCATTTTCTCCTTATGAGCTCTGACATCCAACTGGTTATTGTTGGATACAGAATGAAAGACCTGATCAGTGGTAGCAAAACTTTTTCATACTGAAATCCACTATGTGTGAAGGCATTATATGCCTTCAAGTTGCCTGTCAGCATATGGCAATTCCATGAATTTCATAAAGTTTTCCTAAGGAAGAAATACTTGTGGTTTTGCCAATTCCTTCCTCTGAAATATCACCTATAGCACCTGGTATTTGTTGGAAATCTCTCGTGCAAGTACTAACCACAGCTGACCGTGCTTAGCTTCCACTTTACCTCATTTGAAACCCCTAGGAGTGAAGTCCTGAATTCCAGCAGAGGTCAGTACTCTGAAATGGATGGATGTACCTATGCTTAGCACACAAGGGTAAAATTATTTACAGCCATGGATTATCTTTCCTTCAGCTATGTGTTGGCTTCTTTCTGTGAGCGTTTCCATTTGAGGCACAAAAGAAATAATCAATGTTAGTGTGGCTGGTAAGACAACTTGGCATCTGTGAGAAGAGGCGTGAGGTCTTGGAAGGCCTGGACAGCCTGCATTTGGACCTCACATTCTGCACAGTTTTGAAGAGCTCTTCTTACATCCACAAATTTCCCACAGTTAGTTGCCAAAGATGAAAAGGAAGAGGGGATAGAATATCTCAATAGACGCCAGTCCTGGACACAGGTAACCAAACAAAGTGGTGTTTTCAATTCTTGTAGCATGCTAGTAAGCATGCACTGGAGCAGACTGGGATTTCATCTGGCCCTTATCCAATAGAGCAGACAGGACTCAAGCTGACTGCATTTCTCAAATGAGGAGATGTGTGATTTCTCTTGTACACCACCATATAACACAGCACTATCACACACACACACACAGAGAGAGAGGAATGATAAATGGACCAGCCACACAATACAAGATAGGCTTCTTGCATCAATAAGAAGTAATCAGTGAGCATTCCCTGATCCCTGTAAAGCAGGAATGGCCAACATGTGTCACTCAAGATGTTTTTGGGCCATTCATTATAACCACTGGGATTTGGTTCCAGGACACTCATACACGTGCACGCATGCACACACACACACACACCATGGATACCAAAATCCGTTGATGCTCAAGTCCCATAAAATACTGTAGTGTGGTAAAATGGTGTCCCTGATATAAAATGGCAAAAAATGCTTTTTGGAAATTGTTTTTTTAAAAAAATATTCAATCCATGGGTGGTTGAATCTGTGGATGCAGAAGGCTGACTGTACTGGACACAGAGGGCTGACTGTACTGGCTAAGACTGGCTAAGACTGGCAGCCCAACAACATCTGGGAAGCTCTATTAGCAGGTTATTACAAGTGCTTTGCAAAAGAACTTTGCTAGTCTTTACTACTGTGCTTCCCCGAAAATAAGACAGTGTCTTATATTATTTTTTGCTCCCAAAGATGTGCTAGGTCTTATTTTAAGGGGATGGCTTATTTTTCCATGAAGAAGAATTCACATTTATTGTTGAACAAAAAATTAACATTTATTATATATTGCTAGGTCTTACTTTTGGGGAAGGCCTTATATTTAGCAATTCAGCAAAACCTCTACTAGGTCTTATTTTCTGAGGATGTCTTATTTTCGGGGAAACAGGGTACTAATTTTTAATTCAGTTATATAATGGAAAAAATCCAAAATAATGGGAAGAAGTAACAATAATACTGATACCACAAGAAGGTCAAGATCTGATGAAGACTAAGAATTACAGACCAACCTTTCTAGTAAACAACAATTATAAGATATTCATAGATTTGTAGAGTTGGAAGAGACCCCTAGTGCCATTCAGTCCAACCCCCAACCATGTAGGAAGACACAATTAAAGCACCCCCGACATATGGCCATCCAGCCTCTGTTTGAAAACTTCCAAAGAAAGAGACTCCACCATTTTCAAAGGCAGCATGATCCACTGTAGAACACCTCTTACTCTCAGGAAGCTTGCCCTAATGTTGAGATGGGAAATCTCTTTTCCTATAGCCTTAATCCATTGCTCCATGTCCTAGTCTCTGGAGCAACAGAAAACAAGCTTGCTCCAGGCCTTCAAATATTTAAACATGGCTATCACACCACCCATTAACCTTCTCTTCTCTAGACCATTTACCATTTTGGTCACCCTCCTCTAGGCATATTCCAGCTTGTCCACTTCCTTCTTGAACTGTGGTGCATAAAACTGGACACAGTATTCCAGGTGAGATCTGACCAAAGCAGAATAGAGTGGTACTATTACTTCCCTAGATCTAGATACTGTACTCCTATTGATGAAGCCTAGAATTTCATTGGCTTTCTTAACTTCCACATCACATTGCTGACTCATGTTCAGCCTATAGTCCACTAAGACTCCTAGATCCCTTTCATGTGTACTGCCATCAAGCCAGGTGTCACCCATCCTATATCTGTGAATTTCATTTTTACTGTCCAGGTGTAGTATCATACATTTCTCCCTGTTGAAATTCATTTTGTTAGTTTTAATTCATCTTTTGTAATAATAGTAATAATAATAGTAATAATAATAGGATTTATTTCTATTCCACCTTTTCCAGGTGGGGAATCAAAGCAGATTACAGATCTTTTAAGATCATTTTGAATTTTGACCCTGTCCTCTGGGGTATTAGTAAATGCCTCCTAATTTAATATAATCTGCAGATTTGATAAACAGGCCCTATATTCTATCATCCAAGTCATTGATAAAGATGGTGAATGGCACCAGGCCCAGGACAGAACCCTGTGGCACTTTGTTAATCACTTTTCTCCAGGATGAAGTGGAGCTATTGGTAAGTATCATTTAGGTTTGGTCAGTCAACCAATTACAAAACTGCCTAACAGTCACATTGTCTACCCCACATTTTATTAGCTTGTTTGCAAGAGTATCATGGGGGACCTTGTCAAAGGCCTTACTGAAATCAAGATATGCCATATCCACAGTGTTTTCTTCACCTACCAAGCTTGTGACTCTATCAAAAAGAGCAAGAGATAAGATTAGCCTGGCATGACCTGTTTCTGAGAAACAAGAAGAGAGAAAAAAAAATATGCTTGTTGGTTTTGAGATTTGATTCGTGAGCTGATGGTTTATTTTTCCAAATTAAAGGCAGAAATACAAATGACATTGGAGAACCTAAATACAGTAGATACGCAGGTACAACATTGACACCAATGTTGGGAAAGTGAGAATCAAGTCTATGTTTAGTGGTCCTTAATATGAATGTGGGGTGTGTTTATTATGAGATTTGTTTTTTTTTGGGGGGGGGGGGGGATATGGTTGTTGGTTTTTTGTTTTTTGCTGTTGTTGGGGGTTTTTTGGTTATATGTGTACACCGGTAGGGATGTTTGTTATTATTTGTATATCAATAAAATAAAATAAAAATCAAGCAATTATGATTCTACTTTCAAAAAGTAATTTTAAAATACATCTGAGGCCCTATTCAAATGGTGTAAATAATCTAGGATGAATTCAATTTGAATTTCTGTTGTTCACATGCATCCCAAATGCACCCAATTAAGTTTTGGGGGTGGCTGCCAAAACCACTTAATCCAGGATAATCAAACCGAGTTTTTTTCCTGAGTTTGTGTAAAAGATTCTCATCATTGGCAGTGTGAATAACTGATGTGAATAGACCCGGCTTAATTCGGGATTAGACTCTGCATGCCTTGAACACATTTTGAATATATTAGTATCAACAACTCCATGTTTATGCGAGTGCTTGTATGTGTGAGCAACCAAACTGATATGAGCATAGATGTGATTCCATAGTGTGAATAACAAACCTGGAATGTGTGAGTGAAGTCGTTCACATTGTTCCGCTAAAAAAAAGTCTGATTGACCCTTGAGAAGCCATAAATTCCACACTCATACTGTGAAGACTTCCAGGTTAGTTTCACTGCTAGCTAATCTAAACAGATTCTTTGCTGCTCCCCAGCTCTCTACTCACAGAGAGTGTGTGCAACAGTTAGAGATCCTGATTATGGAGCAAAGAAACCAATGTCTTGGAGAAACAAGCTAAAACCTTTATTATAGGAACTCCATGCTAAGATAAGACAGTTACTCACAGTGTTAAACTAGGCTGAATCCAAACCTGTAAAATAATTTGTATTTACCTTGATGCCAGTCCTGTAGGAACACATGACATTCCTCTGGATTTGGAGTAGAAGTAAAAACATATATTTTTGATGCTTGAGTGGTTTTAAAACCCTCTTTTTAACCTTCAGTTTCCAGGAAAAACTTTTTTTTGTAATGTGAGTCCAGCCAGATCTGTATAGCCAGGGGGAGGGGGGGGGGCGAACAAACTGGTGAATGACATCCTCCATCAAGCATGTGTGTTGTCACCATTTTATTTTTAATATTCAATGTATCCTGGGTGGCAGGGTCTAATAATCCTTGCTCACTCATTCACCACTGGGATGGAAGGGGGGGGGGGGGAAGGGGGAAGAAAATCATTTCAGCCTACACCAACTCATTTCCTCCGGCCCAGAAGGACTTAGTCCACACTTACTCAAGCATGCCCAATCTACCCCCACACCGTTGATCTCCTAGCTGAGATTGGCTGAGAAGGCGAAAGTGGTGGCCCAAAAGAGAATGAGAAAGAAAAAGGCTGTGCTCAGACAGAAAGGTAGCAGGAACCCCGAGGAGGAGAAAGAAACATTTTATTTTCTTCTTTATTTTTCTCCTTGGGTCTGTTTCCCCTCCCCAGCTGAGCTCTGCTCATGGCCAAAGGCTTCAGCCAGAATGACGTACCCAGCCACAAGATCAATGGTGAGCCCAATCTACCTGCTTGGTTCCACTTGGTGTGAGGTAGACTGAGTCTCTCAGGTCAGAGAAAGTATGTTGGTGTGAACGGGGCCAGCCCATTTATGTTCAACAGTATATATGACCAATAGTGACAGTTTGATCAGGTCCTCTGAATATGGCATTGGGATGCTGACTGTTTCCCAGTTTCACACACTACACAATGATACTGCAAGGGAAAGATAGAGTCACCCCATGTGCACCACCCTAAATTCAAAAATTGCTTCACTGGCTGCCTATTAGTTTCTGGGCGCAGTACAAGGTGTTGATTATCACCTTTAAATCCCTAAATGGCTTGGGTACAACCTACCTCTGGGACTGCCTCCTTCTGTAAAATCCACCCTGCACACTCAGGCCCTCTGGGAGGAATTTATTGCAACCTATAGGCTAACTGCAACCACCCAGAGGACCTTCTCATCAACCGCTCCCAGATTATGGAGCGACTTTCCGGAAGAGATCCATCACATTACCAGTCTGGACAGCTTTTTAAAAGCTGTCAAGACGGATCTCTTTCGGCAGGCCTTTTCCAAATAGAAAACCCGGCCACCAATTTGAACCCTCTTACACCCCTGAATTTGCTACAGTTTATTGCCTGACTGTTGTTGTTGATACTGATGATGTTGTTTTGATGTTGTTTCAATGTATGATTTTAAATTGTTACGGTTTAATTGATGTTTTAAGAAGAGGGTGGGATTGGGGATATGGAATTGTATGTACGTTTTAACTTGTAAGATGCCTCAATTGTCATCAACAGAGAGGCGAGATATAAATAAAAGTTTTATTATTTATTATTATTATCACCCTGAGTTCTTAGAAAGAAACACAGATGCAAATATGATGAATAGATATATATTTTGGACCAGAGTTGGAATTTTACTTAACTTGCACAATAGCCAGTCTAAAATGTTGCATAAAGTGATTGAAACTGCTTAAAACACAACCCACTCCTTAATATGCAGTCCTCTAGTGATACTATTGGATCCACCAAAGTTGCTGCCATAGGAGCAGCCCCCAGCAGCCCCTTCTTTCTGCTGCCACCATCCCACCTGCTAATCCCAGAGCTCTCCCCTCTTCCCTTTCCCCAACCCTCCTTCAATCCACATACCACTCACCCCTCTATCCCATGTGTGTGTGGGGGGTAGACATTTAAAGGTCTGTCTTTTAATCCTGTTCACTCACTGGGGTGCAAAGGGAGGAAAAGAATTGGACGGGAGAGCCATTCAATGACAGTGCAAGGTGGGAGATAGAACTGGCAGGAAACCAAGAAAAGCTATTGGTTGATAGGTTGATGCATGCTGGGATGGGGAAAAAAGTGTAGCCCCTTTTGTCATGTGACCTAAACTACTTTAATTCAGACAAGGGGGGAAATGGCCTTCTGTACCGATTTGACTTTGGGCATGGTAAAGGTGTGATTATCAACACAATCTGAGTTCAGTTTACTACCTGGAGGTGTGGTGTTAAAAAGAGAAAACTGCAAACTGGAGCTGGATTATTTTGCTGGTGTGGATTTGACCCTAATCTAGCTCTGTTCTAGGGAAGACCTGAGAAAGGACTGATAGGAAGAGAAGAAGGAGAAAAAACATCTCTGAGAATTTCAGTTTACATCGTAGAGAGGTCAGGACAGGTAGACAAGGAGGGAGGATGCTTGGGTCGCTCAGACTATCCTTCCCTATTACTACTGCCTGCCCTGAGGCATTCTTGACTCTTCTGTGCTAAGCGCTTTGCACTTCTAACATCTACCTGTCAGTAAATTGACACCGAGGAGGCTGCAGCAGTTAACAGGTGGCTTGAGTGGGGGAGGGATGTGAAAGGAGAGAGATGTCATTGTTCTGTCTGTGCAGACCTTTATGATACATCTTTTGCTCCAGGATCTCAGTCACATTTTATTTATTTATTTTAAAAAATCTCAGTCACATTTTAAAAGTAATTCACTGCAATTTACCACTTTTTAAAGTGATGGAATACTGAGTGATTGCTGGGTGGAAACTGGAAACAAGTGAATATGTGTAGTGGATATTTGATAGAGCGTGGTACTGAGAAGTCCATTGTGCAGTTGCACAGTGGTGTCAAGAATGTGAATGTATTGTGTGGACTGTTCCAGGCTCAGATTGAGAGCACTGTCAACTTCATCACTCTGTTAAAAGCTTGGGTTATCGTTGTGTTGCTTGTTAACTTTCATTTGGCCATGCCACAGAACCACCATGGTCTTTTCCAACCCAGAGCTCAAAAAAAGTTGTTTTTGTGAACTACAACTACCCCAGCAACCTCTGTCCTGCCCCAGCCATCATAGCCACCTGCCATGCTGGATGGAGTGAGGTGTTCCGGGAATTCTGTTCCCCAAAAGTAATTTTTCCAAGTTCTGCTCCTTCCCTAACTGGCAATACCAGCGAGTAAAGGCCTTTTGCTTGCAAAACATGGTTAGAAAGTTTTTGACAATCTGTTGTAGAAGTTCTTAAGAATCATGACTAACATCTTTCACAAAATCATGCATTTATTTTTCAGAAAATAGATGTTTTTAAAACAATGAGAAAATGTGCTTTTTAAATGCTCATGGGGTTTTTTGCCCGCAGGCTATGCTCTGCAGTTATCTCTTCAGACTTTGCTCTTTCCCATGCCAAATTTAGAAATTTCATCCTTTTTAGACTACAGAAATAACAGCAAACATTTATGCAGCATCATGCAGAAGTTCAAACTTTGGAAAGTGACAGATTATGAAATACAGACAGAATGACAGCATCTAAACTATTGGGGTTGTGGTTATGAGAAATTTTAATGCCAAAGAAGGTCCCCACACATAGACCAAGAGTAGCTGTATCAGCCCAGCTTTGGTTTATGTTGTCACAGAACAGTTGTTTTGTGTCATGTGTTATTTTCCTATCATACATTTTCCTCTCTCTCCTGTGTCCCCACGGGTTACTTATTTGAACAACGAGACAGGATGCATTGGCAGGCTTTGCTTGTCTGTCCCTAGAGTTATTTACTACTTTTCCATCTTGTACATCTGAGCAGTTCTGGACCAGTGCAATCTTGCAATATTTCAGCAAAAGAAAAACAAGGTCAGATAGGCAAAGTAGAATAGAAGGGTACAATCTGCTCTACTCACAGGTGACAAATGTGGTGTCCAATCTGCAGAATTTTTATACCAGCAATGAGTCACTACAGGGAAATTTTCCCCTCTTAAATTTTATACTGTTCAGACATGTGCCTTCAGACAAATTCCCAAATGTTTTCAAGTAAAGTCAGCTCAAGCAAGCTTTAAAAAGAAACATGAATCAATACTGGCATTCGGTGAACAGTTAATTCTGATAAGGAGTTATTTGTTGGACATGTCCTGGTTTTAAAGAATAGCTGCTAACTACAGAACCACCGTTCCAAAGAACAAAATTGTGACATCTAGCTTTGGTTGTACATAGATACTGTGGAAATACAAGGCCCCTAGGACCCGTATATTTCACACAGAGAAATTGGAACAGTTACTTTTTTGGGAACTTCCCATGCTGGCTGAGGTATTCCAAGAGCTGTAGTCTAATAATAATAATAATAATAATAATAATAATAATAATAATATTTCCAAACTTTGGTTTTACACTCTTGCTCTAGCATATCGAGTGCTTAGGGTAAAAGTAGAGAGTCAGTGTGGTGTAGTGGTTTGAGTGTTGGACTACAACTCTGGAGACCAGGGTTTGAATCCCTACTCCACCATGGAAACCCACTGGGTTTCCAGCCAATGAGAAGCTGGCTGGGCAGGGCTATAAAAGAGCCTCAACAGGGAGCAAAAGGGGTTTTTATTTTGTTTGGAGGGAAGAGACATCTTTGGAGGGAGGGTGTTCTCTTGGGGTTCCTGTGGGAACATTTATAGGATAGTTATAGGCCAGAGAAGGGTCTGAGAAGTCCAGTAGGGACTAGAGAGGCTTGAGGGAGTCTGGGAAAGAGAGGCTCAGAATAAGCCTGGAGGTTAAGGAAGCTTCTGCTTTTAATATTGGAGAGGGTTGCCTGAGTGGCTGTAGTATTATTTTTAAGGAACTTTTGTAACTAAGGAAAGACAAACAAAGCTTTAAGTATATTTAAATATTTGTTTCTTTATTTTATAAATAAACTTCATTCATGTTTTGAAGTACTGCTTGGCCTCTGTTAAACTATTGAAACACACTACCGAAGATAACAGTGCCTCAGTAGGAGATAGGTGGTGAGTGAGCAAGAAAGTGTTCATCATGACAACTAGAGCGTGTACCACAGATTCCAGGTCTTTCATGTACAGGGAAGGGCAAAGCTGGCATATCAGCCGAAGCTGATAACAGGCGCTCCTGACCACCGCATTCACCGCAGACTGCGAACGGAGTACCCCCAGACTGCGAACGGAGTCCTTCGAGGAGAGTGTGACTCCATCTAGGACTGGTAGCTGTATTCCCAGACCTGATTTCGGGCCTGTAACTGTTAGTACCCCCGTTTTGTCCGGATTAAGCTTCAAGCTGTTTTCCCTCATCCAATCCATTACCGCTGCAAGACAGTCATTAAGAGGAGAGACACCATCTGAAGTGTGAGCCGATGATCTGGTCATGGAGAGGTATATCTGAGTGTCATCAGCATACTGAATACACTGAGCTACATGCCTCCGGATGATCTCACCCAGCGGCTTCATATAAATGTTGAATAGCATCAGGGACAGGATGGCACTGTGAGGGACACCACAATTAAGCTCAATTTTGGAGGAGCAGCTGTCCCTGAGCCTCACCCTTTGGGATCTGCCAGAGAGAAAGGATCAGAACCACCGGAAAGCAGTGCCTATGATTCCCAGCTCCCCCAGCCGACCCAAAAGGATGGAATGATCTACTGTGTCAAAGGCTGCTGAGAGATCCAAGAGCACCAGCAGGGTCACACTACCCCTATCAATGCTCAGGCGGAGGTCATCGGTCAGGGCGACCATGGCGGTCTCCACTCCATGTCCTGTCCTTATAATTAGACAGATCCCTGCCCTCAGGCTTACAATCTAAAAGAGACAACACAAAAGGAAAGGGGGAAGGGGATGGGAAAGGGAAAGGGATGAGGTCCAGTGGCTCTTCTGTCCCTCTGGGGCCTGGACCAAGGCAGATGGACTGGAGGGAGGGCACGGCTTCTTGATACATAAATGAATATGTGTGTGAGTGAAAGGAAGAATGAAAGAGCATGACTGAATGTTTATATATCTGTGAGCATTGGTGTATGTGAATGTGGCTGTGTGTAAGATTGTATGTATAAAATTTACACGTGTTAGGTCTGAATTTATTTAAATAAAATTGTTCTAATTTGAACTATTTTATTTCCTTATAAATGTTAAATATAAATATACATGAATGTATGAACTAAAATATGCACACTTACAATATTCTTATTCATATACTATGTGTCTAACAAGAAGGATGCAATGTCTACATGTAAAGGTAAAGGGGGCTACAAGGGTAGAAAGTTTGAGATGCACCAGTCTACACCATGCAGTTATAAAATATTTATTCATATACAGTTTTGGGCTTATGTTATTTGCATGTTCATATTTGTGATATTTTGTTGTTGATTAAAAATAGTTTGGAGGATTTATTATATATCAAAGGCTAGATCCACACCAGCAAATTAACTCGGATCCAGTCCACAGTATTTTGATTTGATTTGACCCTGTTAGCACTACATTGAGGAGTTTATCACATGGGATTGATCCCATGCAGACACTGAATTTAAACTAGAAAAAACCCGCAAAAGCAGGTAGATTTTCAACCGATGTCGGGGGTTAACACAAATAAAAAGTGGACAAAATCCACAAAAGCGGGTAGATTTTCATACAATGTTTGTGTGAAGGAGAAATAAAGTGACATTAACCTGAATGAAAGTCCCCAAAACCTGCTCCTTTTTACTTTTGGGAACTTCCAAAAGTAAAAAGGAGTGGGTTTTGGCAACTTTCCATTCGGGTTAATGCCGCATTATTACTCCTTTATACAAACACATCTGAAAAATGACCCATTTTTGCAAGTTTTTTGAGACTTTTAAATCCCGTTTCTGCATGGGATTTAAGCAATTTGCCTCTGTGTGATAAACTTCTGAATCATAATAATGTGTTCTTAAACTGCATTGATAGCCACACATTTTCAGTGCTTGAATCCAAATTGGTAGAAAAAGCAAATTTCTTCCCATGTCTGAATTGGAGTATTTAAGGACACATGACTGTAGCTGCCCATATGCACATGCATGTATGTGAACATAACGTAAATAATCCAATAGCCTTTCTTTCATTTTTTTACTCTCATTAGATGACCCCCTCCCCATCCAATCCCCTCCACCCGTTTCACACCCCAGTGAATGATCATATATGAGCAAGGGAATTTTAAACATCTCACATACATGTGAACACATGGCATGGAAGGTGGGTAATGAGCTGGTCTTAGGATGGAAAGGAGGAGCAGGGCAGGAGGAAGGGACAAGAAGAGAGCCAGGTGGGTGGCAGGAGGAGGAAGCAGGAAGTGGCTGTGGGTGGCTGCTGTTGTGGTGGTGGCTTTGGCCGATCCAGTGGTGTCACTAGGGGGTCCAGGGCATGATCTACCCCATCGCCATTGAGCATAAAGATAGTTGATCATAAATACTATTGAAGATAAACATAATCTGATCCTCTTATACCCCTCCCGGTCCATTGAGATTCTGACAGTTCAGGGGACCACACACGTGTGTGCACTCCCTCGACCCTTTCCCCATCCAACCGTGTAAAAAAAATTTGATAGAAAAATAAATATTCAAACCAATGTAACACACATCCCCCAGCATGAAATGAATATTTTTTTAAAAAAAATAGACCACAATTATAGGACCTAGGTAACCACTCATCCACCTGTCCAATCCTCAATCACCCCATCCCAGAATTACCATCCCAGTCCTGATTTGGGTGCAGGGCACACATGTAAAAAAGCTGTTTTTTCCTAAAATTGCTGAGTAAAAAGTGAGTTCTTCTAAATCACATAAAAGCCTAACTAAAAGAAGTGCTTTCACTGTGAAAACACTCGTCTGTTGTGTGTCCCAACAGCAACAAAATCAAGGTGGGTATGGATTTATTTTATTTTATTTTATTTTGCTAGTGTGGATCCAACTCAGGTTAAGCCTTAAAATGGCAGCTGTTACAGGATGGGATGTTTTGTTTTGTTTTCTTTTACACTGCAAAAGTGAAAAGTAAAAAAAAAAAAAAATCCTCAAGATGTTTGTATAAAGAGAATAAGAAAACCTTAATAACCTAAGAAAGAAGAATTCAGGGGGAAAGATAGTAATTGTTGCTGTGCTATTTGCCTTTTTTTCTGTGTGAGTTGCAGGTTAATGCTCCTAGTTAATTGAGGAAGGTTGTTTTAGTCACATATAGAGATGTGGATGTGCATGCACAAGCCCACACGCCAAAGTCAACAATTAAGTGTAGAAAACTCTAAGTAACAAAGAGGCATAGGCTTTCAACAAGCAACTAGCAGCACATCAATTCTAGCAAATCTAGCCAAGCTCTACTTTTGAATTTATTTGAAAGAAATTCTAGATCAGTCAAACACAGAATCCTTTGGGAGAGGAAGGGTCATTTGTGAAAGTCTGAGCTCAGGTCTTGGGAGCTCACTAAATTTGGAAACAAACGGCCAATATTTTGCAACAGAAGGCTAGAGTATGATGACAAATACTGTATATGGTGCACGTCTGCTGCAGGATTAATAATAAGCTATGTCCAATTTGAATATATCCCTTGAGCCATCCAAAGGTGAGATTTAAAAACTGCAAGATCCCTTCTCCCCATATGTTTGCCAGAAAAGAAAACCTGGGAAACATTTTTACTGGCTATTTTACCACACCACACCAGGATAATATAATATCCACAAAAAATAAAGACTTTAACATAGAAATCAAAGAGCAATGTTAGAATAGTAGGGAATATTCCTTTCCTTCTGGGATCCCAGAGTTGGCTATGTTTCTTGAAAGTGAGCCATTGCATCACCTCAGCAGCCTGTGTTCTCTTATCCTGCATATGATAGGACTGTGGTGGTGAAGTTATGGTATGCATGCCCTCTCTGGCACCCAAAGCCATTTCTGAGGGCACATGGGGAGACAGGAAGGCGGGGAGAAGAAGAGGAACAGGCACACACTTGTTCCTCCTTTCCCCCTTGCCCTCCCAGGCCTTTAGCTCTCTCTGGGGAAGTCCCACCCCCAGAAGGTGGAAATCCCACCCCTGGAATTCCCACTCCCCGGAACTGGGTAACACTGGGTGTGGGAACAGTTTTGAGTTTGGGCACTCAGGCCCTCTTTAGACTGGCTATTAAGGCCAGCCTGGAGTCGGAGTCAGGGCATTGTGTCCAGATGACGCATGCCCTGATTCTGCACCCAGGGCACCATGACGCCGCACGCCATTCCACATGGCATGTGGTGTCATGACGCTTCTCCAGCACTGTGTCCATACGACACAATTCCAAAGGAGAACCACCAAGCCGCATCAGCATGGGCTATGGTGCCCACTTTTTGTGGCTCCTTTTTGCATCCTGGAGAGGCCAGATCAGGGCTGTGGCTTGGTGGTGCTCTGGCTAGGAAAGGTGTGGCATCGCACTGCTCCTTTGGGGAAGTCTGTCAAGCCCCTCTGTCTCTAAAAGGTTGCTCATCATTGTAGTAAGACTGTCCAAATGGGCAAATGGGCTGGGAGGTTGGGGAGGGTAACTCAGATACCCTAAAATATATTCCCTCAATTTGAAGATACAGAATTTAGATGCAACAGGGTAATCTTTAACAAGAGGAAACCAATGGACTTGGTCTTAACTTTTTCAGTTTTTTTACCCTCAACAAAGGTAAAACTCTTTTATTTGAACTACAGTTACTGTAGTATTTTTTTACCAATACACCACCTGTATTTCCACAGTAACAATACTGAGACTTTTTGAGAAATTGGTAATTTTTTCTGCCTAGGTTAGCCTCAGACAGGACAGGGACAATCTAGACATCAATTCTAGCTGTTGCTAATGGATTTGTAATTGTATTGTCTGTGTTCTACTGCTGTTTGTCCCCACTTCCCTCATGACAAAGAAGAGGAAACTCCTGCCAGGTAAACAGCCAGGCAGCTTCATGGTGGCTTCCTGCTGGTTTGGGGGCATGTGTGATGCATGCACCATGCCCCCAAGCTTCTGGGAAGCCAGCAGTTTTTGCCGGTCCGTTCCGGCCCTATATTTAACTTATAATCGAAGTAACATCTGAGACAAAATGTAGGCCTGTGACTTGACTGTTACTTTTATTCTCCTATATGATTTTTTAAACATCTCTGGTGGATGAAGAAGCCAGTGAAGCTTTGAAAACTTGCATGATATACTTTCTGCTTTTTGCTTCATCTAGTAAAGGTCTTGGTGTTTTGTGGACTTTGGCTTTTGTTGAGTTTTGCTGTATGGCCAAAATGGCTACCAGAAATATCTTTCTGGGATTTGTTACTGTAGTTCCCATGGTTTTCAAAATTATCCAAATGACACTTCTGCTGTCCTATTGTTTTGGCAGTTGTTACACCCAGCTGCACTGTTTGATTCTTGCCCTCAGATAGGTTTTCTTTTTAATCTTGAGACCTTTCTTTCTTTCTTTCTTTCTTTCCGTATACAGTAGTGCTATAGTGCTATAGTGCATCACAGAAATAGCACACTTGTGTTATAACTCTATGAATAATGTTTAAAAAACAACAGCAACAGAGAGCAGAAAATTTGCCCTTCAAACCATAAGATCATGTCAGCAAACCACACACTGGTTTCAAAATGCCTTTGAAGACGCCCTAGTGCAGAGCCAAGAAATTGCTTCAGACAGCCCCAACAGACAGGAATGAGCAGAGACGACTGGCAAAACTAAAAAGCTACATCACAAGAATTCATGCTTCTTTAGACCAATTTGGAAGAGCCAAGTAGACAGGTTAGTTAAACTGAGATGTACTGGGCAACATAGTGCAGAGTTGCAATCTGGAGCTTTAAAACCACCACACAATTGAGGTCTCAGCTTGCTCAAGGAATGAGTTCACCTTCAGTTTGTCTTTCTACTTTCCATGGGCCAAGTGTGGACAGAAGAATATTTCCCCATACTTCCCTGTCACTCAGTGCAGGGTCATTTGTCTTTATTTAATACAGAAATGTCTTGAAGTGAAGTAGCTTATTTTTAAGTTGGAGACTATTGGAGAAGGTTAAGAGTTAGAACTGAGAACAGAGGTAAGGACCAGTCCTTGGCCTTAGGCACTCACTCACTAGCAGTCAAACTAAGTGCCATCTCCTTGGATGGTTGCAATAGAGACTGTTGCTGCAGACAGCCCCCTAAAAGAATGGAAAGAGTGGACACAGATTCAACAACAACAACAACTGGCAAAATAGAGCTAGATCACAAGAATTCATACTTTTTTAGACCACTTTGGAAGAGCTGAGTAGAGAGGTCAGCCAGGCTTGGATGTGCTGGAGGACATGCCCCAGAGTTGCAAGCTGGAGTTGTAAAAACCACCACACAAAAGCTTCAAAAATGTTCTTTAAAGTAAAATAAATTCATTTAATATCGAAAGAAAAAAATTGTTTCCCCACTTGTTGAGAGATACAATCAGTTATATCGTGGTAAATGCTGCTGCCTACATCCATGAAAATAAAGAAATTAAGAGGGTCCAAATCACTAGGAAACAAAGCAGAGTGGTGAAAGAAACTGGATTTAGATTTTTTTTTTAAAAAAAAAGGGGGGGGGAGAGATGGCAGGAAGAAAAGAAGAAAATCAGATGAGCCATAGAAAGAACAGTGAAAGAGGAAAGTAGGGGGGATATGTTAAGGATATTAGACAGGGGAGTAGAAGATGAGTTTTAATTAGAAGGGAGCTGCAAAGAATGGAACATCAGAAATGTGTTGTGTGTAGGTTTGCTTCTCTGGACATTAATTAGGTAACCCTAGCTTAATTCTTTCGGCTCATGAATAGCTGAAAAGCAAGTGGGGAAATGTCCCTTGAGCAGCTCTGAGTGCTTCAGTCGAAACCTTGTTTGCCACAAGCGTATGAATAAGCACTTAGGTGAAGCTGTCATTTACAGACCGAGACCCCCATTTTCCCATTGAAGGGTCTGGGGGCCTGGCCCTTCAGTTCAGTTTCTCTGAATGCCAGCTACAAGTAGGATATTGTTGAGTGGGCCTGCCTCGGCTCCTCCGGCCCAGACGGCAGGAATTTTATTGTCTTAGATGGTCCTGGCAAAATGGATCCCAGCCCGAACGTGTCTTTTACACGGTGAGGGCGCACAACCACCTCCTGTCTCTTTAACTGGGGCTGTCGCTAAAGCAGGGCCCAAAGGGGAAGAAATAAAATTGTTTTGACAAACACATTTTCTCAAGAAACCTCTGGAGAGTTGCTGTAGCTAAACAGAACGGGGGCTGCCGTGGATGGGTTGCCATGGAAACCGCAGAGAGCCAGAACCCATGAACTAAAGCATCCTAATAATACCTTAGGCTCTCACACACACACACACACAATTGCTTAGGGGTGGAAGCAGCGGCAGGATCAAAACCAACATGGCTCAGGGGCCTGGACTTGAGAAAGGCTGGAGGGGCAGGAACCAGAGCAAGGGAGGGTTAGCTAATGTGCCCAGGCCTAACTCTGCTATTCCCAGACCACCAGGTGCAGGACAAAAGGCCCTGTGCGTGTGTTTGTATGTGTGTGTGAGTAAAATAAGAGTGCGAACACAGGAGAGAAGCAGGTAGCATTAAGTTCCTGTTCCCGCTAATCGCTTTCTCCTGCCATCTTGCGCCTTCTTTTCTTCTGTCGCATTGTCCATCTTCCTCCTCCCCTCTCGCCCCTTTTCTCTCCCCTTTCTCTTCCCTCCCACCCCACCAAAAAAAACCCACTGCCTTGTTCTTCCCTTCCCTGTGGTTCCCATCTGCTGCACCTCCTTTCACCCCCTATTCTTTGCTCATTTCCTCCCATCTGTCTCTTCCCTTGCTTTTCATTCCTTTCCTCCTCCTTTTGTCAGAAGGCAGGTTGAGGCTCCATGGACCATTCGGTCCTTCGCTTCCCCACTGAGGCTGCTACAAGGGGGCCAATTAGTGCGAATTATCCGGCTGGCAGAGGTCCACCGGCACAGCCACACAAACAAGTGAAAACCCTCTCCTGTGGCTAGGAGGTTCGGGCTGAGATCAGGAGTTCAGTCAATTGAACCAAACTGATAAAGTCACCCCTGCGTAGAGTCTCCAAGTCCAACCTGGCTTTCCCCCCCTTCTTCTCCTAAACAGGAAGGCCTAACCAGCTCCCTCATATTAAGGACAGTGCTTGTTGGTGTGAGAGATTCAGTTTTTTTTCTTTGTGAGCAACAATGGACAAGTGCCCAAAACTTACTCGTGAAACCCTGACCATATGAAAAGTGTATGGGGAAGACAACGAATGGCCAACATATTTGGGCTTATGTTAGATTTTGATCTTGGGCACTGGTGGCTGGGTTTTAAAAAGGCAGAGCACATTGACTGAGGACGGGACAGACAGACAGATACCTTATTGTTTTTCCTTCCTAAAATACCACTGGCCCTCCATATTTGAAGCTTTGACTTTTGCGGATTTGATTATTTGCGGATTTGAATAATATGTTCTCTCTAGTAATTTCTAGGTCCTCCAGTGCAACTTTGCATTGACCATAGAGTTGTTTTGGAGGACCTAGAGATTACTAGAGAAAACTAAAGAAACCACATCTCTAGTCATTTGTGTGATTCTATGGTCAGCTTTTGGCAGATGTTGACCATAGAGTTGTGCTGGAGGACCTAGGCATGGGTTCTCAACCTTTGATCCTCTAGATTTTTGAGACTTCAACTCCCAGAATTCTTGAACAATGAGCATACTGACTGGGACTTCTGGGAATTGAAGTCCAAAAGTCCAACATCTGGAGGTTCAAAGGTTGAGAACCACTGACCTAGAGATTCTTAGTGAGGTGTTCTCTCAGGTTTTAAAAACTGGTTCTTTATTTGGGGGTTTTCCACATTCATAGGAGTCTTGTGCCCCAACCCCAGTGAATGTAGAGGGCCCACTGTACAGCCTTTTAAATTGCTTCTATGGAGTTTATCATACAACGGAATTTGGGGGTATAATGTAATGGCAATCTAAACGCAATCATGGGAGTTCACATTATTGCATATGAGTGTATCTCATGCAATTTCGGGCAATGGGAAGTCATTCCAAATACAATCATGGGGTTTCACATAATTGCATATTAGAGTATCTCATACACTTTTGGGAAATGGGGGTCATTTTTGGTTAATGGGAGGTCATTCTGAACACATTCTGAATGCAATTAGAATTCACGTAAATTCGCTAAACTAGAGAATTTACGTGAATTCGAATTTTGAAATTGAGAGAAATTCCTCCCGTGTGATAAACTCCTATGATTCAGGACAAATATCTTAACTTTCAGAGACCTACACAAACTAAATTCTCCTATTTTTCAGTCCTTATTTCTTTTCATCAGATGGCATTCTAAGAACTCTAGGCTTCTCACTTGGTTAACCAAGGATGTCTTGAAACAGCTTCCTTCCTTTTCATTCAATGCTCCATACTTTTGGAGTTGCATCCCTGAACATTTGCAGACTGCTCCTTCTCTTATTATTTTAAAATCTCAATTAAAAGTTTTGTTTTCCAAAGATTTTGGAATTTTAGTTTCATATTGTTTCATACTCTTGTATATTTTAATTATATGTATTTGTTATTTAGATTTATATTATAATGTATTTTTGTATTTTAACAGATTGATTTGTTTTAAAATTGTATTGAATAGTTTTACATTTTTGTTATTCTTTCTTTCCTTCCCTCTGTGTGTATATACACATAGTTTAGATTGTATACCTTTGGCAGGACCAGCTATTACTGGTTGTTTCACTTGCAAACTGACGTGATCATTGATGGCACGATATAAATCAGGGTGGGGGGGATAATACAGATTGAGTATCCCTCATCTAAAATCCAAAATGCTCCAAAATTGAAAGCTGTCTACATGGGTGACTGAGATAGTGACATATTTGCTTTCTGGTGGTTCAGTGTGCACAAACCTTCATGCACAAAATTATTAAAATACTTTGCATAAAATTACCTTCAAGCTATGTGTAGAAAAGTGTATATAAAACACAAATGAATGTTGTGTTTTGACTTGGTTCTCATCTCCAAGATAGCTCATTATTGCAAATATTCGAAAATCTGGGGCAGAAAATCCAAAACAAGTCTGGTCCCAAACTTTTCAGGTAAGGGATAGTCAACCCTCAATCATCACCATCATCATCATGATCGGTTATATATTCTTCATGTGGTAAGTAATTTTAAGGTCAGTGCTACAGAGATTAGGCTCTGAATGAGAATGCACCGAAAACCTAAGATTCATTTTTCATATTTGCCTTATTTACAAAATATAGAAGCAGAACATAAAGAAACAAATATGTTACTTCAACATGCAGCAATTAATGATTCTCAGAGAGCCCTTGTGTGGAGCCACCTTGTCCCAGGCTGCTTCATTAGTTCAAAAACTATCAACAATCTGCTTGACTTCAAACTCAGTTTCTACTTCTAGGTGCTTCTCTGTCCCATTCCCAAATGCACATAGGTATCATGTTCCCAAGGTCAAAGAGGTCCCCAGTCACCCATCAAATTTGTCAGACAAAACCTTCCATGACTGGCTTTCTCAGTTATCAGTTTACCTAATTCAGATTCTAAATACCAACAGTGACAATAATCCTTTTCTGAAATGCTTCATTAACATATTTCATTAGCAAGTGTGTGGTGGTGTGGGTGATTGGGAGAGCATATGAATGTGAGTATGTACCACTTGCATCTAACAGGAGTGAATTTCCTCCCTAACGCAGAAAGTTATATCTCTCTGGCCTGATTAAAAAACTTCTAGGCAGCCAGATGCACTAACTGGGGAGGTAAGCCCTGTTCTCATCTTCAGCACAGCCATTAAAGTGGCCTTTTTGCTCAACCACCAGTGGCTTATGTTGAAGCAAGAAGAACACCACATCTTTCAGGGTGAAACATGCCCTTGTTTGCATTGCAGGATACTTCAGGTATCATTGTCGTCGTGTCGTCATCATCATCATAGAATGTTATTTTTCATCTTTAACAAGGGTTCTCAAAATGGCATAGAAAAACAAACTCAGCTGCGTAATAAAATGTCAACTGATCAACCACAGACAGTAAGTAACACAACATACAAAACAGAAATTACACATATGGGCAAGAACAGAAAAACATTATGGTCAGTCAATTAACTGAATTTAGTGAACTCTTAAGGCAATATATCATAAAAAGTATATAGAATAGTTCTTAATATTCAATATTCTGAAGTAATTGTAGTGAGACAACTTTACTGAAATCCACCAAAAGTCCTTTTCTTTATCCTGTTGGCAGAAATGCTGAAATAAAAACCAAGAGAAGCAGTGTAGTGTAACATGGAATTTAAAACAAAAATCAGAAATAGACTGCTGTACCCCCCCCTCTCTCTTTTCTTTTCTTTTCTTTTCTTTTTTTAAAAAATTAGCACTTGGTACAACTCCCAGCAAGGATTGTGGAAGCAGAAAAGTAGCTCCTGCTACAGTTGCCCCCTCTTGATTTAGACTGATCAGCAACAGAATTTCAGAATCTGAGACTTTTGCAATATCTGCCGTCTGATCCTTTCAATTAGGAACATAGGAAAACTGCCTTATATCAGTCCAGAGGGCCTTTCACACTATGTATTCTGGTTCCTTATTAGCTGCCTTAGGGTTGGCAAGAGTCAGAAATAACTTGGACACACACAAGAACAACAAGAATCCTCAAGATGCCAGGGAATTGTAGTTTGGGGAGGCAGTAGAGTTCTCTGGTTCAGAATTCTAAGTACTCCCTCTCTCATCTTCAAATCCTAGGATCCCACAGAATGTTGTCATGGCAGTTAAAGTGGAATCATAACACTATAAATGTAAGTGTGAGAGGATCCAAAATCTATCATCTTTCTATCCTGCCATTTGTCCATACCAACTGGCTGCACTTCTCAAGTGCTTTGAGCAGGATTCATTTTTAGCCACATGTAGTAGAAATGCCAGCAATTGAACCTGGGACCATTTGCATACTAGGGAGTGTTCTGTTATTAAGTTGTGGGCTGTGCCATAAGCATTAGTAAGCAACGACCTGGAAATTAAGTGAATGATTTGGAAGAAAGCATCCAGAAAAGAAGTTTGAGAATAGTGGGTCTGAGTTTTAGTAATCTGTGGTGTTACAAAGCACCTAGATCTCACTTTGTCTATTCACATTCTGAGTAACCTTGAAAAGGAGAGATGCCTGTACCTCCTAAACCAGAATGCTATATTTAAACATTGCCCCCAAAGTTAGAATATAAGACCGCAGATCACCACTGGAAGAACCATGTCATGTGGACATATAACCTTCATCATTGTGCACATAGGAGAAAATAAAAACTAGACGTTATCAGTTCTCTTCTAGGTCATAAGATAATGGCCCTGTTTTACAAAAGACTTGAAGGGCTGTCCAGGCTGATTTATAGATCAAGAATTACAAAATGGTAGAGCATTGGCTTTAAAGTTGTCCCTCAGGAGTGGGAACCTGGACAGTGGATTCATCAGGCACATAAGTGCATTGTATTTCAGAGAGCCAGCATAGTGTAGTGGTTTGAGTATTGCATTAGGTCTTCGGGAGACTAGAGCTGGAATCCTCCCACAGACTTGGAAATCTACTGGGCGACTTTGGGCAATTCACACTCTTTCAGTCTCAGAAGAATTCAAAGGCAACCACTGCCATCCTGGACCCATGATAGGTTCACTTTAGGGTTGCCGTAAGTTGGAAATAACTTGAAGACACACAACAACAACAACAAAACTGTATTTCTGTTTAAATTATACTAGATGGCTGGAATCCTTATCAGCTTACACTTAAGTACTTAGTTAAGTAACTTTTCCTGGCCCAACCCCCGAAAACCTGATAGATACATCATTTAACCATGACCGATCAGTTGCAGAATGGACCTCCCTCTCTCCATGACATTGATTGTTATAGGGAGCATATATAACTCTCTTGTTGAAATACTTTTACTGGCTACCAGTTCGTTTCCAGGCACAATTCAAAGTGCTGTTCATGACCTATAAAACCCTACACAGCTTAGGTCCATACTATTTGAGAGACCGTTATCTCCCCATATGAAACAGCCAGAACCCTAAGATCTTTAGCAGAAGGCTTTCTCTCAGTCCCATCATCTTCATAGGTTTGCCTGGTGAGGACATGAGAGAGGGCCTTTTTGGAGCTGCTCCCACCTTTTGGAATGCCCTAGGTTGGCCCCCTCCCTGCTTTCTTCTCGACAGCAAGCCAAGACATTTTATTTAAGCAGTCATTTGATATATAATTTTTATTGGGGATGGGGTGGGTGGGTTATGGAGCAGATGGGTTTTAGTTATGCTTTTATGTTTTTATATATATGCTTTTGTATATTTTGATTTGATTTTATATTGTTTATAGATGATTTTAATGGTTTTGAATTTTACTGAAATAAAAAAAATATATCTGTGAGCTGCCTTGTGTCCCTCCTGGGAGAAAAGCAGCCTACAAAATAAATACATAAATATGGTGACTTAGGGGCTCAACAGACCAGTGTAATATATGCTGGTGTGGGGGCATGGTGCATGCATGCCAGTCACCCTGACTCCACCCCCATGCCACATCTTCATGCTTATAGGAAAAGTCACTGCCACCACAGCTAGGGTGCCCTTTTCACAGTGCAAAAAGGAGCCACTTTTGCAGCAGCTTTTTGCACCGTGGAAAGACTAGGTCGGGGCCACAGCATGCAGTTGCTATGGCCCCAATCTGATGAGGAAAGGGGCAGCTGCCTGCAGGCCACTCCAAAGAGGCGGTCTGTTGAGCCCCTGTGTAGCAATCATGAATACAAAACAGTTACAGCTACAGGAGGAGGGTATGTTTGTACTGCAAGCCAGGGGTCAGTAAGAGGTTTTCTTTTTAAAAGTAACTAAAAGTATTTATTTTAGTTACTTTTGAGAAATGAGAAAGCAAATGGTGGAGATATATATATATATATATATATATATGAAACCTGTAAGTGGAATAGTAAGGAATTATTTTGGGGTGTCTTGGAACTCCAACTGTAGCTATATATTTTCCAAAAGTACCTTTCCAAACTTAGAATATTCTTAGCTCCATACTTATCTCCAACTCTTTCTAGTCAGGAAAAAGGACCCAGATGGAGCCCACTGGTGTATAGAGGATGTGTAGCAGAAGATTTGCATCTTCATTGTGGAATTTCAGGTTTTCAGAAGGTAGCTTGTTTGCTTTCAAAACATCAGTTATAAGGAGGGAGCTCTGTAAAGACGATGGCTGGGTTACAGGATAGATTTGAACCCCAACTATTCTTGGATATCCTCACCTTTGCAAACCAATGCTATATAGTGTTAGTGTATCTGTTCCTTATGCCTATTTAGATTCATCTGAGCCCTCATGTTTTTTTTAAAACAGACAATTTTAACTTTGTAATGCAATGTATTATTTTTAAAATGCATTTGATGTTTACATTATATGCTTTATATGGATTACTTTTTGTAATGCCGTACACTATACAAATAAACTTATTTACTTACAGGTTTTCAGTGACTTAATAAGAACGAGAACTCTATTGGCAATTCTCTTTCTGGACTATACCACTTCATACTGCAGGAATGCATTTTCCCCATGTGTAGGGAGTGAGAATTATATGTGGAAACATCAATCATGTGAGCCTTTTGCTTCAGTCTGAAGCTATATAAAACTAGCCAGAGCTTTACTAGCTTATTGAGAAGTTGGCCTTAGGACCAGGCCAGCATCTTAAGGTAAAAAAACAAAAAACAAAACAAAAAACACTTCCAAGACACCAGAAATAAGAGTTAATCAATCCTTCCAGGTCCTCTGCACTACACCCCAGCTCTAGATATAAAAGTCTGGCTGCTGGGTATTTGCTTGCCGAAGCTGACAGCAGCTAATGCCCAAGAGACTGGAGTGGTTTGCTTTCATTTTGTGTGTTTGTGCCTGTGTTAATTTGCCCAAACACTGCATCCCACAGTGTTGGGTTTGACAAGATGACAAGCAATGGGAGCACTTCTAAAGAATATAGCAGGATGGACAGACAGGCGGCTGGATCGGCTGCCAGGCGAGCTGTTCCTCCTGCCTCCTTGTTAAGTGCCAGTGTGAGAATAATGATGCCAAAGTTGGCGGGCCTTGGAAACAGAGACCCCTGCTGTCTTAAGACCCTGCAAGAATGACGTAATTCCATCCGCTGGTCTCCCCCTCCTCTTCTTCCTCCCTGATGTTTGGAGGAGCTTAGTGAGAGACACACAAAAGTAACAGAAGATTAACTTAGTTTATCCAGAAATGCTTTGGCGCAGCAAAAGGCAATATAATAGCATTCATTCCGGCTAATAAGCTCCAGTCTTTGCTTAGCTCTGTCAGATACTTGCTCAGGGATATTTATCAACAAAACACTGAACTGTGAAGGCCTCTGGACAGTTCTGCTGCTTTCAAAATGAGAAATGCTACATTTCATATCCTAGCTGTAAAAGTCCCACATAAAATCCCCTACGGAGAACGCTCTTGTTGCAGGGCTTCCTCTGTGCGCGTGTGTTTCGAAAGAGGGCTTGTCTTTCTGCCTCTTGAGACCCTGGCTTCTGCCAGAAGCATCTGACACATTTTTTTTCCCATAACAGCATAAATCTATTGAGCGCAGTTCAAGTAAACCTTAATTATAGAAGGAAAGGATTGTGTCTTAAAATATTTTCTTATTGCTAGTTTTACAAGGTGCTCTTGCTCTGAATCTGGCAAAGTGAATAACAATATGCTCTTGAATAAAGTGCAATCAGCTGCAATTCAGCCACACTGATTTACAAATGATAACAATCTTGCTCTTCTTTCTACTTGCTACAGTTCTTACAAATTGCGTTGTTACAGCAAACCAGTGGCAGGTGGTGGCTCCTGAGTCAATGGCACAGAGAATCCATGCCATGTTTCAGACTGACCATTAAAGGTGTTCTCCCAAGTGCTGAACCTATAAATAGGCACCTTCACTATCTCTATTAAAAATTGGACTAAATCATTTCATGTTCAGAAGAAAATCCAGAGTCTCACAACATGAGAGTCCTTAGGCATCCCAGACTGAAGTCCAGTTCAACTGGAATGGGGATATCTGTTGTTCTTTGCTTCATACAACAAAAGGTTTCAAACTGACCCCAACAATGCATACACTGCATGGGCTACAGCACTCTTTTGCTGACTTAATGAGGAATTTAGTAGAAATTATTCTGCCATAGTCAAAAATGACTTGGAGGCACAAAACAACAACACTAAGCATAATTGTATGCCTACTAACTGCCCTATCAATTATCCAACATTTTCTTGTTGTTCTTTGCCTTCAAGTTATTTCCAACCTATGGCAAACTTATTATGGGGGTTTCTGGGGCTGAGAGCATGTGACTCACCCAAGGTCACCTGGGGGTTTCCATGGCCAAGTGAGGAACCAAACCCTGATCATAATCTAAAGCTTAAACCACTACACCAATCTGTATAAAAATACAGATGCATTTGAGGTCAGTTAGAAGTCCTGTCTTTTGATCTTGAAGAGGATCAACTGCATGTGCAGGCTGGCTCTTCATGCTGCTGCCAACATGGACTGAAAAACCAGCTATGGCTGGACCAACTCACTACCGATTTCCACTATCACCAGAACATTCACACTCCTAGAAAAGTTCAGGCACTGGAGAATGGGTAAGCATAAGAGGGAACCATTTTAAGACCAGACACTCCTTTCCTTCCATATCCCCTATATAGCCATCAGCAATTGGGTGGTCTTTTTGTTGTTGTTATTTTGCCATTATGGGCTGCCTTTCTTTTTCCAGGCGCTGTGAATAAGAGTACATGTCCTTCAGTTAAGAATGCTGTGTCCCCTTGCCTTGCCCTCCCTCCTTCCCTTTCTCCAACTGGCACCAGCTGGCATGATGTGAGAGGCAGCCTGAGGCGGAGGAGGTTTTGTGTGCAGCTGGGCTGGTGCAATATCACAGCTAGAGTCCTTTGAGTAGCTTAATGCAATAAGTTTGTCACAAATTAACTTCAGGTTTGGGGGTTGTGTCACCCTCCCCCCGCATAGCTTCTGGCTAGAAGCGGGAGTGATTATTAGCATTATTTTCCTCCCATCCTTATTATCAATGCCCCCATCTTTTCTGCCAGGGCTAATGATGCCCCACCCCTTCGAGGCATGGCACAAAAACCTGTTAATAATATTATTTCTTGTAATGCCAGTGTCAGGCCTGCAGTGAAAGATTACAGAAGATCATAGATACCAGTGGCCTCTTTCTTGCTGAACTTCTGCTGGCTTTAACAGGTAATAAATGGAGATTTACACCATTTCTGAGAGCCACCATGGGCTCGTTTTATCCATTACACCATGCAAATGTTTTGCAGAAATGAAGTATCTGCATCCTATATCAGGCTGATTCAAGTTACCACAGCCTTAGAGAAAGAGAAATGTGGAAAGTGTTACATCAAGTTTCACAGTGGCCTGAGGTAGAGGAAATGTACTTGCCATTGCTGTGGAGTGAAGAGGTGAATAATGCAAAGGACAACCAATTGGCAAAGAAAAGGCCACAACTTTATTAAATACAGCAAACAGTGAAATGAGGGTTGGCCTGAAAGCAAGAGGTCTGGATCTGCCATCTCCCAACCCGTGTTGGTCAATAAACCGAAATGCCTGGTCACGGTCAGACTTTGGGATGACAGGGGTAACCGGCCACAGTGTGCATGCCACTTAAAGACACGGCCATGCGCATAAGCACATCTTCGACCCATGTCACCGTGGAACGCTGCATCAGTGTCGCCCCCGCACTGGCGACATCGCTACCCACAGCACCCCCGGGTCCCAGTGGGACTCCTGATCCAATGCTCCGCAGCACCAGAAACCACGCCCATCAGATCCGAGACCTATGCTGCCGCCACCCCTAAAAAGTTGTGACAATGAACAACCAAGAACAAGGGAGGGAGGGAGGGAGGGAGGGAGGGAGGGGAGCCAGCATGGGAATGGCGCAGAATGCTGGGGCGCCCAGGGCCTGCAAAGGCCCCCTGGCCAATGAGGGGCCAGGAAGCCGGGGAAGGCCTGCCCAAACCAGGCCAATCCCGGATGGCACCAACCGGCCACCAATCAGGGGCCACGTCCACCCACGCATAGGAGGCTGGGAGTTGTAGTCTCCCAGCCCAGAAGTGGCCCTGGCGGCACAGGTGCTTCCTGCCAGCCCCAGAGGAGCCGTAGTCCACCCCGGTGGACAAGAAGTGCCGGCAGCAGCTGCGCACGAAGCACCGTGCCGGGGGCCTGGGCAGTGACGGGGCTCCAGCCATAAGCAGGCTGCCCTCCAGGCCCCCGGATGGGCTGACCTCCTCCCTGCAGCAATTGGACCAGCCTGGTAAGTCGGGTGGTCCCATTCCTCCTTTGCCCTGGGCAACTGAGCAGGTTGTTCCCAGGCTGTAGTCCACAGCAGCTTTTCCAAGCTCTGGCAAAGAAGGAACAACCAAGAGGCCAAATTCTTCTGCAGTTAAAAAAAAACAAAACCACTTGTAGTCAGTGTCCATGTATAGACAGATATCATTGCATTTCATTTTTTATGTCCTAAGTGCAGTACCTTACATTTCTCCATGTTGAAATTCTTTTTGTTGATATTAGGTATCAAATTGTGAAAGCAGACTGAGATCTTGTTTTCTACAAGCTTGTTTTCTGCTGCTCCAGAGACTAGAGAAATTATCACACAATGTTCCTAACCTATTCCTTATCCACAATAAAAGTAAACACTAGCTTTCCGCTATAATAGTGCATGACATCACATTGTTGATGCAATAACATGATCCTTGCATGATTCAAGCACCTCAAATTCACAACATTACAATGGTGGCCCCTCCCTTTTTCTTTATGACACGTATGCATAATTGCATGACTTAGAATTCTTGCAAGAAACGAGCATTTCTGCGAATATAAAATTTGCCCAGAGAGAGGAAAAATACCTTCAGCAAAAAGGGGGAGGATTGAGGTGCTGTGATTTTGTGCTATAATGAGCATTCTATTTTTTAAAAAAATGTTCATAAACATGAAAAGGGGAAAAACACCATAGTTATTTCATGTACCATGCTTTTGCTATTGAAGATTGGAAGTTGAATACTTCACTCAAAGAGATTCCACCTAGACATTAGGAGGAACTTCCTGACAGTAAGGGCTATTCGGCAGTGGAACACACTCCCTCAGAGTGTGATGGAGTCTCCTTCCTTAGAGGTCTTTAAGCAGAGGCTGGATGGCCATCTGTCGGGGATGCTTTGATGGAGAGTTCCTTCATGTCAGGGGGTTGGATTGGATGGCCCTTGTGGTCTCTTCCAGCCCTACAATTCTATGATTCTATGATTCTAGGAAGAGAGAATGAAATCAAAGCTGCAAAGATCACCCAACATGCGAGATCTCGCTAATGCAGTGTGATGATCACATGCATAAACAATGGCACTATTAGAGCACAATTGCAGTCATTCACAGGTTCTAACCATGAATGAAAACTGGCATTTTGAACACATGAGTACTGCTGACTCCATATGCTACACACATTGCACTGTGCGATCAGGAAAGGTGCAAAAGTAGAACTATGTTGATTTGTTTTTGCTAGAAATGATAGTGTAATCTCCTAGGACATGGAGCAAAGGATTCAGACTACAGGAAAAGAGATTTCAGCTAAACGTGAGGAAGAACTTCTTGATGGTAAAAGCTGTTCAACAGTAGAATACAATGTCTGTGAGAGTCGTGGAGTCTCCCTCTTTGGAGGTTTTTAAGCAGAGGCTGGATGACCATCTATTGGGAGCACTTTGGTTGTGTTTTCCTGCATGGCAGAATGGAGTTGGACTGGATGGCCCTTGTGGTCTCAGAGCTGGAATCTATGGTTCTATGATTCTGTGGTGTTGTACTTTAATATATTCCTCTTTCTACCAGATATGATGAAGGTGAATTCTCTCTCTCTCTTTCTCTCTCTCTCTCACACACACACACACAGAGAGACAGAACTGTTAAAGAAACAGGAGCTCTGTCCTTTTGGTGTCATCACCCCAAAGGCTGACAACTCTGTATCAGTCTATCTTCTCTTCTCTTCTCTTCTCTTCTCTTCTCTTCAAGTCTTGCCAGGGCTCCGCTCCAGAGTTTACAAACTGATGAGACATTTTGATGACTGGGGAGAACCACCTCAGTCATCCCTGCTCCCACATCCCACTTTCCCCATTCCCTATGGGCTTAACTGCAACCTTCACAGAAGCAGATGTTGGAAATATTTTGTTACTATAGTTGTCATTACATATGACAAATTAGTTTTTGGAGGAAACATAGGGCAGTATAGTTGGTTTTGCAGGGGAAAAATACAATGAGTGTGGTTATTTGAATTGCCAGATTAACATTGTTTCAGGTTACTCATGAGAGAGGGGGTATTACCTCTTCTCTTATATTTGGGGGTGGCAGGGTGATCTCCTTCCTGCACCATATTTTTAAGTTTAAAACAAAAGTATCAAAAATGGTGATACAGGCCATTAGGAAGTGCTAGGTTACATCAGAGGAATCATTGGAGGTTGTAAAAGTGTTCTGCAGTGCTTTGTTGCACAGGACCTTGTTGTGGTGAGGGTAGTATGCCTTGTGGTGGTGTGCCTTCAAGTCACAGAAGCTTTAAAATGTGGAGGAGGGACAATTGCTAACAACCTCATATATAAGGGAAGATACAACATTTCCCATTCTTTCAAACATCTAAAACACCATGTTAGTAATGAGTAAAGTAATATACTACTCTCCTGCCCCAAAACAAAAGGAACAAGGGAGGAGGTTTCTATAGAATCATAGAATCACAGAGTTGGAATGTGTCAAAATCTGCACACAAACTGAGATAAAATGGATTTCCCCAGCAATAATATATGATCATGAGCTACCATTGTTGCAGTGCAAAGTAATGTGTAGGTAGATGGGGGCAGTCTTTGATAGACAATTAAGATCCACTAGTTTTATAAAAGATATATTTCCAACCAAGCTGCAAATAGTTAGAACTGGTTTGTTGGTATGGATCAATACATCTGCCTGCATTTTGGGGGCTTGTTTTCTTGGGCTCTTCTTGGAGGCTTGTCTTCTTTGACTATCTTGATGAGCATCTGCACTTCCAAGTCTACCATTCTGTCATTATTAGTCCCCCTTAAGCAACTGCAAAACAAGCAGAAATTCAAGAACACACACTTTCCTAATCATGATTGCATCTGCATGCTTCACCTGCTCAATTTCTACCCATAACACAGTTGGTAAAAGCCTAACAGTCAGAAGAACCCCATGCTGGGGTAGCAAATCAATTGGGAATCCCAGCTCCCAATCAATTGGGAATCTCACATAGGAAGCATCCGTGTGGTTTAATGATTTTATTTTGTTATTGTATGTATTGACAAGACCACATTGTGCCAGATCACTATGTACGAAAAGACAAAGAAAACCTTCACCCCAAAATCCAACAAGAACAACAAGCCACAGAGACCCAGAATTTCACAACTCAAATCAGCTTTCATCTTTCAAACAGGAAGAGATAATGTTGGTAATTACAGAGTGTAGTGCTGTTGTAATGATTTATTACCACAGCATCAAAGTACACGGCAATTTATAGAGCTATAATGAAAGCATACCTTTGCAACTTAAGAGCATAAAATGCTCATGAAAAGAGAAGTAACAAGCAGAGGCACAGAGAAGGCAAAGCAAGTATTATATTTTAACACTGTAAGGAAAAAGGGGTTTTGGCAAGCTTGAGAGAAAACACAGGAGTGAGTGCCAATAGCAGCTTATATCTTTATGGCCAGGCAAGACACCTTTGGAGCAATCTTTCCCCCCTAGATCTCTGACCACCAAGGCAGCCTGGGGCTGAGGAAAGCAACCCTCATCAGTTTTGGTACCGCTAGTTGAAATAGTGGAAGCCAGAAGAAAAAATGGGAGGGGAATGGAAGCATAACAGGATGCATTTGCCAGATTTTGTTTGCCAAAGCAATTTGGTTATGTTACTATTCTGAGTTGGTTGGGGTTTTTTTTCTGTTTTGTTTTGTTTTTAACTAGTATGGCTTAGGAACTGAATGACAATTGTGCCTTCTTAGTCTTTACATTTGTAAATAATTGCCTCTAAAAGTAAGTTCTGTAAATCTCTGGCATTCTCACATTCAGATAACAAGGGCTGCTCTGAATTTTCCCACTACTTTAAGAAAAGAGGAAGCAAAAGGTCATCTCCTGCTTACACTATTGCAGTCTTACCTCTATGAATTTCTCTTCTGTCACCTTGGTTCCCTTACATCTTTCCAGAGCTCAGCTGCCAAAATAATCCACCCCTCCAGTCATGGAGCTCTTTTCTTTAAATCTGGACACTCACATTTTGTTCAACAAAGCAAAATCTCCTTGTCCTTCTCATGAAAGCTGCCTATGGCCTTGCCCATAGCCATTACTCTTCTCTTACATCCCAATATAACTAGGGAGTATATCAGACGAAGGAAATTGGAAGTATAATCTAATGGCAATCCGAACGCAATCATGGGGTTTCACGTTATTGCGTATTAAAGTATCTCACACAATTTCAGGCAAAAGGGAAGTCATTCCAAATGCAATCATGGGTTTTACGTTATTTCATATTAAAGCATCTCATGCAATTTCGGGCAATGGGGGGGGGGTCATTTTGGGGTAATGGGAAGTCATTCTGAATGCATTCCAAACACAATTAGAATTCATGTAAATTTGCTAAACTAGTAAATTCATGTGAATTCGAATTGGCTCCAATTGGCTCCATTCAAAATAAAGAGAAATTCCTCCCGTCTGATAAACTCCTAGGATTGTAATCTTTACTTCTTGAACACTACCACCCTGAACTATCCAAAGTTCTCTTGCTCCCTCAAAAGACTGCCCATCTTCTCTTGTTGTATTGTATGTTTTGAACTATCTCTCAGATCTCCAGAGTGATGCCACATTTCCTATGTCCCTCCTTGAAACCCACCTTTTCATGAAGCCTTTGGCAAACTCCCTTAGTTGCTGGTACAAACATCTAGAGAAAGATTCACCATACATACTCTGCTTTAACCAAGGGCTCATTTACATTTGCCAAAATACTCCAGGCTGTTCCTGGAATAGTATGGCACCTGAATTCTACACATAGGACCTTTTCTGCAGTAGGGTTTTAGTGTGTTTTCAGAAAATGACAGGCAGCTGCATTCCTACACAGTCTCAACAAACTACCACTGTGAGTGCAAGTCATGGTTGTGGGTGCAAGCCATATTATCCACACTGGGACTCTTGTTCTGATTCCAGAGTGAGTTGGCTGGGACACTTACAGGGACTGTGTTTTTCTTTTGGAAAAACCCAGAGCAAAAGGTAAGTATTTTTAATGTGAAACAGTGGGCAGAAACCCCAAACTGGGTTCTGGTGTTGTGTAAACAGGCAGAATCCAATTCGGAGTTTTGGGGCTGTGTAATGTAAATAGCATGCAGCCAGCCCTGGGGAAATTTGGAGTTCATAGGTAATGTAGATAAGCCCAAGCCTGTGTACCTGAAAGAATAGCATATTCTTTCCCAGTTTAGACCTGGTACACTACCCTTCCAGCATTATTTCTACAGTTTCAGTGTTTAGACCTCCTTGGGCAGAGACCTATCCTCTTGTGCTTTATAGAGCATTATGCAGACTGAAGCAGTAGTGGTAGTTTGTGTAGTAGCAGTAATCAATCATCACCTTTTCACATGCAGGATGAGATCCTACATCAGGCACAGCTCCACACAGTTATGCCCTCTCCCACCATCCAGACACTATCACGCCCCAGGAGAGTGTGCTGCTACTTTTGCTTACCAGTAGAGAAGGGAAAGAGGTGGAGGAGATTCAGACCATGGAGAAGGTGCTGATCTCAGAGCTGTGGGATGAGAAGAATGAAAGGTGCTCTCAAATGGAGTGCACCATATTCTCCTTTGCCAAGGAGTTTCAACGATCCAAAGTTTCATAGTCTGAATCCCTTTCCCTCACCCTCCCATCCCTCTCCCTTCCACTGGTAAGCAATATACAGCACTTACAGTGCAAATTTACAGCGCTTTAATAATAAAATGTAATAATAATAATAATAATAATAATAATAATACCTGCAGCAGTGCGTCCAGGGCTTGGCAGCTGCTGGGTGAAGAAGAGTTTTTGGATAGAAAACAAGGCAATGCATATCCCTCTCTGCCCCATCCAAAATGGGACTTACACACATGTACACTTTGTTGTTATGTGTGCCACCAAGTTGTTTTCAATATACAGTATGGTGACCCTAAAGCAAACCTATCACATGTTGGTAGAATTCAAAGATAGAGCTGTGTTAGTCTGTGGAATCAGTATGATGAGAGATCTTGTAGTACTTTTGAGACTAACTGAAAGAAAGAAGTTGGCAGCATGAGCTTTCATAGACTTCAGTCTGCTTCCTCAGATGCTTTTGGTGCAGTGGAAGCAAGGGGCATATATATGCTATAGGTATGTGAGAATGCCAATTCAATTCATTTTGAATTTTGAATTCCAATACATACCAATGGCATATATATATATATCTGTCCCTGGCTTCCACTCCACCAAAAGCATCTGAAGAAGTAGACTGAAATCTATGAAAGCTCATGCTGCCAACTTCTTTCTTTCTTTCAGTTAGTCTCACATGCTGTTATTGTTGCAAGATTTGTTCAGAGGTTGTTTGCCTTTGCCTTCCCCTGAGGCTCAGGGAATGTGACTTGCCCAAGGTCACCCAGTGAATTTCCATGACTGAGCAAGGATTCAGACCCTGGTCTCCATAGTCAAGCCCAACAGTCAAATCACTAAACCACACTGGATCTCTAACCTGCATATACATTCATTTGGGTCACTAAGATGATGCTGGCCATCATGTGGTATTATGAAGATGGGGAATGTGTAGTCCAGTAAAATGATCTCTGGATCTTCCTTGCCTAGGAAAACACTATGAAATTCCATGAGGTCATCATAAGTCAACATGCAATTTGAAGCAACATATACACACATAACAGAAACACATATTCTGCAGTAATAAAGCTGTAAGTTAATCCTCCAGCTAGGGTTCCTCCTGGAACCTTGGAAAGCTGCTTTCTTTGGCGAAGGCCTGCTAGTTATAGTTATGCTGCTGGTTGCAGCAGAGACAATGGTGGCAGAGAGGAAAGGAGGAAAGAAAGACCAGCAACAAGAGGGGAAAGCAGTTTGCTCTGAACCCTATATGTATGTATGTATGTATGTATGTATGCCAAGTTTCTCAGAGCCAACAGCCTTCTTCCTTTGCCCTCATCTCTCTGAGCAAAAAGCAAGAAAGTAACACAGTTTGTGTGGCAAACCATTAGATAAGGAGTGTGACATTACAGTAATCCCAGCTAATCACAATAACCGACACTGAACTCCAGGATGAGAAAGAGTTTTTGTTTGTCTGTTGTAAGCTGAATTCCAATTTAGGGAATGTCTTGGGAACCACATTTCAGAAGGGGCCCAATTAAGACATTTTTTCCCCAGTCATAAAAGAGTGCCCAGTGTCTGAAGTGCCCAGTGGCTATTTCAGGGTGGAATGAAACAAAGCATCTGTGGGCAAGATGGCTTCTATAGGTTGGATGTTCCCCTTCCCTTAGGCAGGCCAATGTCCCGATTTTGTAGAAAACCATTTCCTATTTTTTTAAGCAAGTAAGTAAATATCTGGGGTTGGCACATAGGAGGGTCCTTCTCTATTGCCTTTATGCTGGAAGAGGTACAGAGTCAGAGAACCTAGTGGATTGTTTGAGGCTTCACATTTATTAAGAATAAAGACAGACCACATTTTGGTGAAACCATAGAATCATAGAGTTGGAAGAGATCACAAGGGCCATCCTGTCCAACCCCCTGCCATGCATTAAAGCTCAATCAAAGCATCCCCGACAGATGGCCATCCAGCCACTGCTTAAAGACCTCCAAAGAAGGAGACTCCACCACTCTCGGAGGGAGTGTGTTCCACTGTCGAACAGCCCTTACTGTCAGGAAGTTCCTTCTAATATTGAGGTGGAATCTCTGTTCCTGCAGTTTACATCCATTGTTCCGCGTTCTAGTCTCTGGAGCAGCAGGGAACAAGCTCGCTCCCTCCTCAATATGACATCCCTTCAAATATTTAAACAGGGCTATTATATCACCTCTTAACCTTCTCTTCTCCAGACTAAACATCCCCAGCTCCCTGAGTCGCTTCTCATAGGGCATGGTTTCCAGACCCTTCACCATCTTACTTGCCCTCCTTTGGACATGATCCAGTTTCTCCACATCTTTTTTGAATTGTGGTGCTCAGAATTGGACACAGTATTTGAGGGGGGGGGGGCGCTGACCAAAGCAGAATAAAGTGGCACTATTACTTCCCTTGATCTAGACGCTATGCTTCTATTGATGCAGCCTAAAATTACATTGGCTTTTTTAGCTGCTGCATCGCACTGGTGACTCATGTTCATCTTATGGTCTATTTGGACTTTTAGATCCCTTTCACACATAGTTTCATTCAGCCAGGTGTCCCCCATCCTATATCTGTGCATTTCATTTTTCCGCCCTAAGTGCAGTACTTTACATTTCTCCACATTGAATATAATTTTGTTAGTGTTGGCCCAGCTTTCTAGTCTATTCAGGTCATTTTGAATTTTTATCCTGTCCTCTGTGGTATTAGCTACTCCTCCTAATTTGGTGTCATCTGCAAATTTGATAAGTATGCCCTCAATTCTGTCATCCAAGTCATTAATAAAGATGTTGAATAGGACTGGGCACAGGACAGAGCCCTGTGGGACCCCACTGGTCACTTCTCTCCAGGATGAAAATGAACCATTGCTGAGCACCCTCTGGGTTCAGCCGGTCAACCAATTACAAATCCATGTAACAGCTAACTTGTCTAGCCCACATTTTACAACCTTGTTTGCAAGAACGTCATGAGGAACCTTTTCAAAGGCCTTACTGAAATCAAGATACACTATATCCACAGCATTCCCTTCATCTACCAAGCTGGTAATTTTATCAAAAAAAGAGATCGGGTTTGTCTGGCATGACTTGTTTCTCTGAAACCCATGTTGACTTTTTGTGATTATGACATTGGCTTCTAATGTTCACAGACTGTCTGTTGAATGATCTGCTCCAGAATCTTTCCTGGAATTGATGTCATACTAACTGGACAATAATTGTTGGGATCCTCTTTTTTTCCCTTTTTGAAGATGGAGGACAATGTTTGCCCTCCTCCAGTCTGCTGGGACTTCTCCTGTTCTCCAAGAATTCTCAAAGATTATTGCCAATGGTTCCGATATTACATTTGCCAGTTCTTTTAATACCCTTGGATGTAGTTCATCTGGTCCTGGAGACTTATATTCATTTAGGTTAAACAGGTATTCCTGTACTATCTCTTTACTTATTCTATGCTGAAATTCCCCTATTCTGTCCTGTGCTCCATTATCCTCAGCTTGAGCACCCTTTGCCTTTTCTGAGAAGACTGAAGCAAAGAAGGTGTTGAGTAATTCTGCCTTTTCTCTGTCCCCTGTTAGCATTTTGCCATCTTCTGCATGCAGTGGCTGTACCATTTCCTTCTTCTTCCTTTTGCTGCGGACATATCCAAAAAAGTCATTTTTATTATTCTTAACCTCTCTAGCAAGCATGAGTTCATTCTGCACTTTAGCTTTTCTGACTTTACCCCTACATATGCTGGCTATTTGTTCGAATTCCTCTTTGGTGATTTCCTCATTTTTCCATTTCTTATACATGTTCTGTTTAAAACTTATCTCAGTTGAAAGTTCCTTAGTCATCCATCCTGGCTTCCTGAAAAGGCCACAACTTTATTGGACATATCTGAATAGGTGTGGCCTATGACATGGGACTGAATTGAAGCACAGGTCAACCCAGAATGCCTGTAGAATAGTGCCAGAATGACATATGTGGGGATCCTTTCAGACTGAAGCCACTATGTGGTCTTTTGCTACTTGAGAGTGTGCCAGAGCCAACTGGCCCCATCCTGGGCAAGACCTGGTTGCCTCCAACCCCTGGATCTTAAGTCCATCGACATACCAGGCATGACAAGTACACAGGTCCACTGACTCCTGCCAAAATTGCCCAAAGTTGTGGCAATCCATGTTAGCATCACACACTGAAGGTGGATGGATATGAATGGCAAATGAAGCCAACTGTTAGCATGGTGGGAGGAGCATTTTGCAGGGGTCAGGACTGGATCTGAGTGAAGCCTTCACTTGCTCCCAACCACTGTCCCCTGCCAACCAACCAGACTGCCTTCCAGCTCCATCCAGAACTCCATCCAGAACCCTTGGTTGGCCTTCCAGCTCTATTCAGAACGCAAGAAAGCTGTGCAGACTTCTGGGAAAGAGAAACAGTCCCCATACCTAGAACATTGTGCCTATCCTTGCAATCGCCAAATTGGTGTTCCTAGAGAGTTGGGAAACACACTTATGTCGTGGAGCTGGGAGGATATACTCACAATAGGGTTGCATGTCCATTTCAAATAAATAGCCTTGCTATCCTGCCATATGATGTGATTATCATATCTCTAAAGATATGATTCTCCTAGGACCCTTTCACACTGCAAAGTTATAGCTCCGTGATTCCACTTTCACTGCCATGGCTGCATCCCATGGAATTCTAGGATTGGCAGTTTAGAGAGAGAGAATTAGAATTCTAAGCTCTGGAGCCTAATGAAACTACAAATCCCTGGATTTGTGCCACCTAGAATGGGCATGGAGTACATCTGTTCTCCCTGGAGAGTGTACATGAGTGCAAAGCATGTGGAGTTTCAAACCAAGCAACCTACCCCATGCTGCAAAGCAAATGTTTGGACTTGTGCAGAAAGTGTCACTTGATTGATCTTGCTTATTCTGGTATTGCTAGGCTGAAGGTTGCTTATATGTACACACCCTTAATATATTTTCAGTCAAACTCTTTGGTACAAAGTCCCCCAAAGGCAACTGGCCTTATACAGGTTGTGCTATAGTGGAAGAGGGACCATAAATCAATGGGCACAATGTGGAAGTAATTTAGCAGAGCATTGTTGAAACCAATAACAGAACCATACCAGTTTTTGCTGCTATGATGAGTTACTTTCATCAAAGGGAGAGATCCAAAATATTGGAAGCAACACCTTGAACATTTTTTTTTTCTTTTAAAAGGTCATCTGTGCCTGGAACTCTCCATCCACCTCTGCTCTGTTGTAAATTGTATTGTCAAAGACTCCTCTTCAGTACAGAGGTGGGCACTGTCTCATCCAGTAATGATAATATCAGCAGATACTGAGGGCAGATTGAAGTGCTTCAAACCAACTGCTCGGGGGTGGAATCCCAAAGGAGACTGTATCAACTTTTAATGACTTTGGAAGGCTCACACAGTTTGGCAATGGCTCCATCTGCAAAGATTGCAGGAGGAACTTAGCCACTGCTTGTTTCAAAGATGTTGTGATGAGAAGACACAGGAAGAAAATGCTAATCCCTTGCTTCACGCAACTTCAGTTTTGCCTAGCTGCTGTTCCAACCCTGAGAAGAGAATAAATGTGAAAATTGCACAACCCTCAAGACAGAAAGCTCAGAGTTCCTTGTTTGAATCTCAAATCTGCCAAAGCCCATTGCCTTTAATTTCTTGGGAAGATCTTTTGAGGAGGGAGATGGACTTCATTCAAGACTGGCTGAAACACCCTGTCAGACAGAGATATTCCTCATCCCGGTTCTAACCCATTCCATCTGAAGCACCAGCTGCAGTTTCAGATGATTATCAGCCAGTGTCCATTTTGGGGCAGGGAGCTGAGCAAAGACTGGTGGCCCATTTTTCACAATTCATAGATGAATCTGAGCCCTTGGACCCATTTCAGTCTGGCTTCTGGCCTGTTTTTGAGAGAGTCACCAAAGCAAATTTTCTTTTAGAGGAACTAAATAGGAGGAGTATTTACCCTCCACCACAAACACACAGCACAATCAGGTTTTGCCCCCAAACACCTTCTAGGGTCTATGGGGGCATTTATGCCCTTGCTGGCCCCCTTCCCCTGCTGGGCTATTATAGGCCCAGGACAAAATGTAGAATCATAGAATAGTAGAGTTGGAAGAGACCACAAGGGCCATCCAGTCTACCCCCTGCCATGCAGGAAATCACAACCAAAGACTCCTGACAGATGACCATCCAGCCCTGCTTAAAGACCTCCAAAGAAGAAGACTCCACCAATCTCCAGGGAAGTGTGTTCCACTGTCAAACAGCTCTTACTGTCAAGAAGTTCCTCTTAATCTTGAGGTGGAATCTCTGTCCTTGTAGCTTGCATCCATTGTTCCATGTTCTAGTCTCTGGAGCAGGAGAAAACAAGCTTCCTCCCTCCTCAATGTGACACCCCTTCAAATACTTCAAGAGGGCTATCATATCACCCCTTAATCTTCTCTTCTCCAAGCTAAACATCCCCAGCTCCCTAAGTCTTTCCTCATGAGGCATGGTTTCCAGACCCTTCACCATTTTGGTTGCCCTCCTCTGAACACACTCCAATTTGTCAACATCCTTTTTGAATTGTGTTGCCCAGAACTGAACACACTATTCTAGGTGAGGCTTGACTAAGGTAGAACACATTGGCCTTTTTAGCTGCCATATCACACTGTTGACTCATATTCAACTTGTGGTCTACTAGGGCTCCTAGATCCCTTTCACGGTAGTCTCATTCAGCCAGGTGTCCCCCATCCTATATCTATGCATTTCATTTTCCCGCCCTAAGTGCAGTACCTTACATTTTTCTGTGTTGAATATAATTTCGTAAGCTTTGGCCCAGCTTTCTAATTTATTAATGTAATTTTGAATTTTGATCCTGTCCTCTGGAGTATTAGCTATTCCTCCTAATTTGGTGTAATCTGCAGATTTGATAAATATGCCCTCTATTCTTTCATCTAAGTCATTGATAAAGACGTTGAATGCTACCATTAAAAGTGCTGGAAACCAAACTGAACAAATGGCAACAATTATTGAATACATATTGTAATGGAGGGAAAAGAACAAGACTAAACAGACAACTTTGGTATAAACAACAAAAAGACAGAGGGTTGAGCCTTCCAATATAAGAGGATACTATGAAGCTAAACAACTGAGATATGTGATAGAAGATATGTTAGGTGTGACAGATTTAGAATGGTTAGAATTAGATACAGAGGAAGTAGATATAAGAATATGAAATATTTTTTAGCGATTTTACTGAGAAAGAAATTAAGATAATTGTAAATCCATTTATGAAATATATAGTAGAAATATTGAGTAAATATAAAAAAGAGTTAGTGGCTGAAGATTCAATAATAACACCAATAATGAAAATTAAATTTTCAAAGAACTTGAGAGGATTGTTAGATAAGGAGTTAAAGGAAAGGAAAATAGATAGAATAGAAAATTGGATGGATGTATGGATAGAGAGTGTATAAAGGAAAAATTTATGTGGATAAAAATCTCATGGTTACATTGTATGCAAATCAAACAATGGATTAAAGATTGGAGGAAAAGGAAAGCAGAAAGGAAAAAGTATACACAGTTTGAACAATTACTTCAGAAAGGAAGAGAAATGGAGGAAAATGAGAACTTGAAAGGAATGTTTAGTAAAATTTATAAAACGTTGATGGAAGATAAAGGGGGAAACAAAGGAAATATTTTGAGAGGAATATGGGAAGAAGAATTAGGATGTAAAATAAGTGATAAGGAATGGGATAAAATTTGGGAACAAAGACATTTGAAGAACTTATCAGTATGGATTAAGGAAAATTATTATAAATTGGTTTGGAAATGGTATTTGATGCTGGTGAGGTTACATAATATTGATAAGAATAATTCAAAAAATTGCTGGAAAGGTTGTCAAGAAGTTGTGTCATATATGCATATGGGGTTACAATGCAAATATGTACAAACGTTTTGGGGAAAAGTGATAATAGATATAGAAAGTATTATGAATATAAAAATAGATTGAAGTCCAAGTATTGTATTATTATCATTATATAACTCAGAGAAATGAAAAAAAGAAGAAAAAGATTTGTGAACAAATTTGATTACAGCAGCAAGATTAATCATAGCAAGACAGTGGAAAACAAAATTAACAGTAGAATTGGAGGATTGGTATAAAGAGGTATGGAAATTAGCGATTGATAAATTGACATGCGAATTGAAAGTAAAAAAGGGATTATGGAAAAGAAGTGATTTTGATGAAATTTGGAAAGAATTTATTGAGAAAGTATTGAGAAAAGAAGATGGAAGATTATCTGCATGAGAGGAACTGAGATTTTGGATGGAATATAAGGGTGAAAATGGCTCTGGGGAAGGGGATCACTGAGGTGGAATATTAAAGATATTTAGACAAATTGTAATAGAATGTAGGAAATATTTATACAGAAATATGTATTGTAAAATAATCAATACTCAATGTATGAATTTTAATAATAATTAAAAAAATAACAAAAATGTTGAATAGCACAGGGCCCAGGACAGGCCCTGTGGCACCCCACTGGCCACTTCTCTCCAAGATGAAGAAGAGCCACTGGTGAGCACACTTTGGGTTTGGCCAGTCAACCAATTGCTAATCCCTTTAACAGCTGCATTGTCTAACCTATGTTTTACTAGCTTGTTTGCAAGAATGTCATGGGGAACTTTGTCAAAGGCCTTACTGAAATCAAGATATGCAATATCCACAGTGTTCCCTCCATCTACCAAACTGGTAATTTTATCAAAACAAAAAAGAGTTCAGATTTGTCTAGCGTGACTTGTTTCTCAGAAACCCATGTTGACTTTTTGTGGTTATGGCATTCCCTTCTAAATGTTCACAGACTCTCTGTTTAATGATCTGCTCTAGAATCTTTCCAGGTATAGATATCAGCCTAACTGGATGATAATTGTTGGGATCCTCTTTTTTTCCCCTTTTTGAAGATGGGGACAATGTTTGCCCTCCTCCAGTCTGCTGGGACTTCTCCTGTTCTTCGGGAGTTCTCAAAGATTTTTGTCAATGCCTCCGATATTACATTTGCCAGTTCTTTTAATGCCCTTGAGTGTAGTTCATCAGGTCTTGGAGACTTAAATTCATTTAGATTAACAAGGTACTCCTGTACTACCACTTTACTTATTCTGTGTTGGATTTCCTCTGTTGTGTCCTCTGCCCAATTTTCCTCAGGTTGAGCACCCTTTACCTTTTGTGAGAAGACTGAGGCAAAGAAGATGTTGAATAATTCTGGCTTTGCTCTGTCCCCTGTTAGCATTTTGCCATCTTCTCCACGCAGTGGCCCTACCATTTCCTTCTTCTTCTTTTTGGTGTGAACATACCCAGAAAAACCCTTTTTTTATTGTTCCTTACTTCTCTAGTGATGCTGAGTGCATTCTGCATTTTAGCTTTCCTGACTTTTCCCCAACATGCTCTTTGGTGATTTCCCCTCTATTCCATTTGTTATATACGTCCCATTTAAAACTTAGCTCAGTTGAAAGTTCTTTAGTCATCCATCCTGGTTTCTTGAGACACCTCCCTTTTTCTTCCTGATTCGAACTGTTTGAAATTGTGTCTTCAGTATCTCCCTTTTGAGGAACTCCCATCTATCTTGAACTCCCTTCTCTTTTAATATTTCTAACCACGGGATCACCCCTAGTATTTCCTTATGTTTACTGAAATCGGCTTTCCTAAAGTCTAAAATGTGTGTCTGACTGTGTTTATGTTATTAATTTATACTCACACACGCAAGACTTTTCTCACATAAATGATCCAAAGTGGCAACAAGAATTGAGAGGAGGTTACTTTCTGTTTTAGCAAAGGGCCTCTCCTGCTCCTGGGCCACAAAAACAGCTATGGGGATGTGAGCCACAGGCTGGACTTCACCCACCCTTCCTGTAGAACTAGCTCAGACAGCCTTCCAAAGACCTCAGCACCTTGCTAAAGCAACAGCTCCACTGCCATGGGAGAAAAATAGATGGCTTTCTTACATGCCTCTGTCCAGGGTCCTGACTGCTTGTAAGTCAGGTTCTGCTCTTCCTGTCTTTGTATGATGTGACTATGCCTTACATACTATTATGTAGCCCTGTCAATGGGTGCCACTGTTGCAGCCAGCTTCCTTTGAAAGCTTTAATGCCTGAACAGAACACTTGGGTGACTTCTTATTAGTAGGGGAAAGTACAGTATAAATTCCTATATAATCAATAAAAGATTTCTGTAATATGACATGAAGTTTTCAGCACAGGTCTCCTAAAATCCAAGTGTCAAAGCACAGTCTGATGAGCTGAGCTGGTTCTTATCTGCTCCAAACAGGTAGGTTAGTATTGCTAGGACTACCACTAATACAACTACATCTTCCCTGGAATCATTTTCTTTTTTAAAGGAGTCAAGAGTTTGATACATTGTTAACATTCTTCAAGAGGACGACTACATATACAGAGATCATCAAATGACCAAAGTAGAAATCAAATAGACTATATAACTGGAATCACAAGATGGAGAAGCTCCATTCTCTCTGGAAAAAAAAAAAAACAGGAGCAGATTGTGGCACTGGCCATAAGCTGCTAATATAAAAAATCAGTATAAACTTTAAAAAGTACTTAAAATCCATCATCATCATGCCAAAATACAACCTGAGGAACATCCCTGTAAAATTTAAAGACTATGTAGAGAAAAAATTTACATTACTAAGCATCATCATCATCATCATCATCATCACCATCATCATCATCATCATGATGCCTGGCCTAAAGTAAGCAGATGAGCCCTCCCTTTGCCATCTACATCATCAGAGGGAGAGAGAGGCCTGCTAGCCCCATCAGGCCTGGCCTGAACTAAGAAGAAGAGCCCTCCCTCCAGTCCATCTGCCTCAGAGGGAGAGAAGAACTTTTGGACCTGATCCCCCCACCACCACCACCACCAGTCCCTTCCCCTTTTATGTCGTTTCTTTTTAGACTATAAGCCTGAGGGGCAGGGAACCGTCTAATTAAAAATAATAATTGTAAGCCGCTGTGATAGCCTTTAAGGCTGAAGGACAGGATATACTCTAAATAAATAAATAAATAAATAAATAAATAGATAGGGAACCAGAAGAACTCTGACTAAAACAAGTGGTATTATCGGGGGGAAATGCAAAAAGATAGCCTGAAAACCCTACCAAAAACAATGCAATAGGACACTGTCTGTAGCCAAAAAGAAAGAAAAGCTTCATTGCATGGCTGATTAAATCTTTCAAGCACTTAAGGACAGGTGAGAAGCAAAAATAAAAGATGATAGAAATGGGATCAGGATCAATATAAAAATCAATTAAAAATCAATACAAGAGAAAATATGTTGATAGGTTCCTCCACAGAAAAACCATTTGAACATGAAGCCACAATGTTAGAAAGTGAAGTGGTAAATGTTTCCAAAGCACTTGAGATGAATAAATCACCAAGAGCCCATGGTATACTTGTTTCAAGCTTATAGAAACAGAATCCAATCAAATTCTAAAATCTGCCAACAAATATGGAAAACAAAACAATGGTCCACTGATTGGAAAAGTTCAATAAACATTCTGGTACTCAAGAAAGGGGACACCAGGAATTGGAGTAACCATCAGACGATTACACTGATCTCCCATGCAAGTAAAGGGATACTCTAGATTTTACAAGAAAGGTTTTTACCATATATGAAACAAGAAATGCTGAGCTGAGAAGAGGAAGAGACATGAGGAATCATAATGCTAATATATGTTGGATAATGGAATGCACCAAAGAATTTCAGCAGAAAATCAACCTATACAGTGGTACCCCGGGTTATGAATCCCCCGGGGTACGAAAACCCCGGGGTACGAAAGAGCCGGGGAGGCAAAAATGGACCCGGCTTACGAAAAAAAACCCCGGGGTACGAAGAAAAAAACCGCACGGCCCCTTTAAATTTGCTGCGCGGTCTGGCAAAAAAAGCGGTCCCCCGGGTTACAAACACTTCTGGGTTACAAAAGTAGTCCCGGAACAGATTACTTTCGTAACCCGGGGGACCACTGTATTTTATAGATTACAACAAATGAATGAATAGCTCATGAGAAATAATGGTTTGTTCTAAAAGGAATCAGACTGCCACAAATCTGATTGTTCTGATGCTTAACCTCTACTCTGAACAAGATTAATATAATAATAATAATAATAATAATAATAGTAATAATAGGATTTATTTATACCCCACCCAATCACTGGGAATCCAGGCAGCTTACAATAGTGGGAATAATACAAGGCAATAACAATAAACATGAAAAAATAAGCAAATATAACATAGCAATACATAATAAAATAAAAATTCAATAACAACAAAACAATACAATAACAGCAAAAAGCATGATACAAAAATGCCACTGTCAGACACAATATGGAGAAACAGAATGGTTTTCTAGTGTCAAGGAGATCAGACAATGTTGCATTTTATCATCCTATAAATTTAATTTATATAACATATCATATGGAAAGTAGTATTCAACTCAAGAGGAAGCATTGAGGGAAGGGACATCAACAATTTAAGATATGCAGATTACAGCACACTACTAACAGAAGATACCACAGACTTGAAATGACTCCTGATGTAAGTTAAAGAATATATTGCAAAAGCAGGTTCACAGTTGAATATTAAAAAGACAAAAATAATGACCAGAGATTGTTTACTTAACTATCTGGTGAGTAGCAAAGAGATTGAAATAGCTAAAGACTGACTATACTTTGGCTCAGTCGTTAATCAAAATGGAGACTGTTATCAAGAAAGCAGAAGACAACTAAGACTTGGAGAGGCAGCCATGAAGGAACTAGAAGAAATCCTTAAGTGTAAAGACCAAATACCAAAGTCAAAATAATCCAGGCCACAGTATTTCCATTTTCTATGTATGAGTGTGAAAACTAGACAGTGAAAAACCTTATGGGAATAAAATCAACTTATTTGAAATGTAGTGCTGAAGAAGAGTGCTGTGGATACCATGGACTGCTAGAAAGGGAAATGAATGGGTCTTAGGGCAAATCAACTCTGAATTCTTGCTAGAAAGAAAGATGATTATATGGAGGCTGTCATGCTTTGGACATATCATGAGAGCACTGAAAAACTATACTACATGATAGAGGAGTTTATCATACAACGGAATTTGGGGGTATAATGCAATGGCAATCCGAATGCAATCATGGAGTTTCACGTAATTGAAAATGAATATATCTCATGCAATTTCGGGCAATGGGGGGTCATTTTCGGGAATGGGAAGTCATTCTGAACGCATTCCAAATGCAATCAGATTTCACGTAAATTCACTAAACTAGCGAATTCATGTAATTGCGAATTGGCTCCATTAGCAATTGAGAGAAATTCCTCCCATGTGATAAACTCCAGAGTGGAAGGCAGTAGGAAAAGACCATACTACAGGTGGATTGAGTCAATAAAGGAAGCCATGGCTCCCTTGAATTTGCAAGATCTCTGCAAGGCAGTTGATGACTAGGACTCTTGGAAGTCTCTCAGTCATAGGATTGTCAAAAGTCAAAGTTGTCTTGATGGCAAATGGCAACAACAACAAAAGACAGAAAGGTATGAAGATGCAGTGGTATGAATGTTAACGAAAGTAGTTATGCTGTCACCAGGGAGATATGTGAAATTCAGATCCCTTATTCTGCCTGTTGAAATACCCAGAAATAAAATGTATTGGATGAAACCAATCCTGAAAATGAATGTGCCTGTATGGAGCACCCAGCACTGCTCTATGCTCCAGGTGATGGGAGGGTGGGGATTCCTTGCTCATGTGTATTCCCCAGGCCAGGCCAGACCCTCCTCCTTGTTGTCTAGCCAAGCTTGCTTATTAAAGATGCAGGAAAGTTCAGGCTGCCTGGCGGGGTGGAAAAGGAGTCAGGCACAGCCGCTCCATCCATCAGGGCTCTCGCTTTCTGCCAGGCGCATTAGGGGATAATTAAGTAAAAATAGGCCTTCCGACCAGTGTAGCTCATTAAGGGCTAATTAAGTTAATTAGTGCCAGGTGTGGATTGCAGCTCTCGCTTTCACTTGGCTGTTGTTTTCTGTAATTGCATTTTCTCACAAGCTTCCTCCTTTCATCTGGAATGCTGCCAAAGGGAAAGGTATTCAATGCCTCACACTGTTGATGCAACAGTGACTAGCTAATGGCCACCTAATGATGGCCACATGGGAAATGAGGACACTTAACCCTTTCCTTTTACATGATCTGCCAGACACACAGAGACCTGGGGCCTCAGCCAAAGCCTTGGGTCTGATCCAAGATTCATCTGACTCATGCATCTCGTATTCACAGAGCTCTAGCTTTTACACACAAGTTCCTATAGGGGTGTAGGGATGCGGTAGCTTAGTGGTTAAGATGACATTTCTGATGATTGGAAGATCAGATGGTTGGCAGTTCAAGGCCCGAGTGCTGCATGATGAGGTGCACTCCTGTCACTAGTCTCAGGTTTTGCCAACTTAGCACTTCAAAAGCATACACATGCAAGTAGATAGATAGGTAGCATTTAAGTGGAAAGATAACAGCATTCAGTGCAGTCATGCTGGCCACATGATCACCAGAGCAGTCCTTGGACAACGCTGGCTCTTCAGCTTAGAAATGGAGATGAGCACCACCCCCTACAGTTGGTTATGACTAGATAGTCATGTCAAGGGAATACTTTCACCTTTACCTCCTAGTGGGGACTAGTGATGCTTTGTGGAGTAGTCAGTCACCAGAGTTTCCCCAGCTGGCTACCGTGCATTCAACTGGTAGTTTCGGTGCCATTCAATTTGGGCTCCTCCAAACACATAGATGGGGTCAAATAAGCAAGCAAGTGGGTTCAATATGTTTGTGCATGTGTGCCTTCAAGCCACCTCATAGCAACCCTATTCATTGTTTGCTTGTTTTTTTAGGCAATGAATACTCAGAGGTGGTTTTGCCAGTTCTTTCCTCTGAAATATAACCTATAGCACCTGGTATTTGTCAACAGTCTCCCATCCAACTAACCACGGCTGATCCTGCTTAGCTTCCAAGATCAGGTGGGATCTGGTCAGAAATTTTTTTTAAAAAAACCCTACTATTGTGTCAAGTCCCTGCTTGGCCATGAAAACCCAATGGGTGACCTTGGCAAGTCACACTCTCTCAGCCTCAGAGGATGGCAATGACAAACCCTCTCTGAAGAAACTTGCCAAGAAAACCTCAGAATAGGTTCATTTTAGGGTTGCCATAAGTCAGAAATGATTTGAAGGCACACAACAACAACAACAACAACAACAACATTGTAAAAACACTAGGAAAGACAAATAATGGATGAGAGTCTATGGTTGTCTGGATGCAGTGGCAGTTGTGATTTATATTTCAGTGGGGCTGAATCCCTTATTCCTTGGATAAGCCTTTTAAAATTTTAAACCCAGAATGTATTCAATGCACCAGTGACATGGGAGCTGCCAGCCATCCCTATCTGAATGAGAACTCTTTTCTTGCTTTCCCACAACCGATCTGTACTGCATATTTTTCCTATCTACAGCCACTTTCACTCAATGAATGCATGGCACAGTCAGAATTACTCGGGCTCCAAGTTCCACTCAGTCTACAGCTGCCAAACATGTATACATCGTCTCCTGCTAACAGATGTCTGGCAGAGAGAATTTTCACAGATGATACTTTTCCAATGTCATATGAGGCAATGCTTCAGCAATTAAAATTCTGTACATTAGGTTGTTGTTCAAGCCTGAAAAACAGAATAAAGATAGCTATCTCTGGAAATGTCCAGAGGAGGGCAACCAAATGATCAAAGGTCTGGAAACCAAGCGTTATAAGTAATTACTAAAAGGGATCTGTGTATGTTTAGCTTGGAGAAGAGAGGATGAGAGGTGTTGTAACAGCTATCTCTAAATATCTGAAGAGATGCCATATAAAAGATGGAGTGAGCTTGTTTTCTACTGCTTCGGAGACTAGAAGATGAACAAATGGCTTCAAATTACAAGAAAATTACAAACCATTGTAATGTGAACCAATGGCTTCAAATTACAAATTGTTTGGTGAATCGTGCTTGAGGCCTGGAGTTGCTCTCACCTGAAGATCTAGTAAATGCCTGTAAGATGTTGGAAGCACTCAAATTACCTCTAAGGCTGTGTATATTGGACAGTAGGGTTATGGTGATGGAGCCCCGGTTCCACAATGAAGAGGAAATGGTGGCTTCTGCTCTAGCAGCTTCACAACATTAAAATACCTATCCTAAAGAAGAAGGCCCTCCTCCCATGCCATCTGCCATTGTCCAGCCTCAGAGGGAGTATAAAGGCAGGCCCAATGCCATTAGGCCTATCCAATGTAAGCAGCAGGGCCCTCCCTCCAGTCCATCCACCATGGTCCAGGCCTCAGAGGGAGAGAAGATCCACTGGACTTGGTTCCTTTCCCCAACACCTTTCCTTTCTCCTTCTGTCTCTTGTCTTTTTAGATTGTAAGCCTGAGGGCAGGGAACCGCCTATTTCAATTGACTGTATGTACAGCGCTGTGTAAATTTATAGTGCTATATAAATAAAGCCTAATAATAATAATAATTGCAGAAAATCCTGTCTGTCTATCTGAGGAAGGGGAAAGAGAATGGTAAAATCTTCCAACAACTTTAAGGAAACAAGACCAGCAGATATTGATATAACAAAGAATCAATGCATTCTCTTGTAGTTAGATATATGTATTTTCATTTGCTTTCCTGGATCTCTTCCTCTTCCACTTTCGCTTGCTCAGGTGAAGACTAGATGTCAGCTACAGCAGGTTTCTCAATTTAGATGTCCCTAGAAAATGACCAGCTGGTGGTCTGCACTAATACATCATGCTGGCTTAGTGCAAGTGCTCAGCTGGGACTGAATTTGATCACTGTGTCCAGCCATACGGGCCCACAATGAACACACAGGAGACAGAAGAACAGACGCAAAACTTGTGTCAGTGCCAGCACATTGTCAATGACCCCAACTTAACTTTGTGGCTTTCACACTGAACCATATGAGGACACGTCCTGCCAGTCTGGACTGCTGGAATCTGCTCAGCTTGCTTCACTGCAGAGATATGATCTTGCGTCTGGGATGGCCATCGAAGCAGAGCTCAAAATGTCACATCAGATGTCTTTCTTTATCTGCCAGGAAACAACCAAATGTCACCAGCCAAATGACACTGAGGAGTCTCTGCATTTCGTGCAATAATTGGGAAGGCTCATGCAAAGGAGAAAGAGGGGGAGAGTGAAGGAGAGGTATAGCCTAGAAAGTTACAAGCTAGGAATTAAACATGCACATGAGCACACTAGGCTACAGTGGAGACCTTCTGGTAGTAACGAGGCATAGTGGTCCTTCAGAAGGACAGGGGGTATTTCAGGCGCTGGGTGATATTATGTGTATGTGAAAGAGATGAACTAGGACAGACTGACATTTCACTATATCTCAGAAATGATACCATTTGTGAAAGCAGTTCTCACATTCTTGCTTCGTGGACCCATCTTATGTCATAGGAGAATTCAGCTAATAGATAACAATAGTTCTATATTCTGTGAATTTGTTCAACCCCTGTCCTCCAGTCTTAGAGATGTTGTTGCTATCACCTCATGCCAGAGCAGTAAGGCCTACAAATTAGTAATGTCATTTAAAGAAAAATCCTTTTCACATCCTTTGTGACATAAATCCTTCTTGGTTGTTTAAAAGGTATTGGTTGAATACAGGGCTAGCAGGCGAGAGGTTTCAAGCTGGGACTTTGTTTTCACCGTAAAATCCATGAGACATTTTGCCTTCTCTGTCAGAGAGCTCTGGTGGCACATCTAAACTACAATTCCCAGAATTCCCTAGCACTGAGCCAACACAAAGATGTCTTGAACTGGATTATTTCTGCAGTGTGTTTTGGACCTTAATGACATGGAATCCAATAGCCTCCACTAACAGTGGATTAGAAATACAATGCTTGGAGTTTAGAAAGAGTCAGGCATTTGGCTCCTAAATAATAAATAATCACAAGTAGAAAACATACCCTCATATAAGGACATCATGTTTACAGTGTAAATTCTCAAGTTGATTCTTCTCTTTACCAGAAATAACTTAAGGAATTCTATGATGAATTCAGCAAAGTCATCCTAGTTCTATACAACAGTGACTGCAGAGTCAAGCCTAGTGTCTACTTGCTTCTGTTCAGTGGTGGTCCACTGATACTTCATCCACAGACATGAATGGCTACAAAAGAATTCTTAAAAGCTCTCTACGATCTTCCATGAAACAGGATCTTCTTTGTATCTTTTTTATTTGATCTTCTTGAATGGTTTCAAGAAAGCTGCCAAGACGCATCTCTTCTGGCAGGCCTTTCCGGATAGTGGTTAAACTTTTCCCGATTCCTAAATGTTTGTCCAGCTTCCCCCAGCTATACACCTGATATTTCCTTGAGGCTGCTCATAAATTCTCATTGGAGATATTGTGTTGTTTTAAAGTTTTATTGATACTGTTTTTAATTCTGTGCTAGTGTAATCTTATTTTAAGGGGTGGGAGGCGGGACTGGGTTGTAATATTTTAACTGTACCTATTTTTAAAATGCTGCACCCCACCCCGATTGTTCATTCAGAGGGATGGGTTATAAATAAATATTTATTATTTATTAGTATCTTCCATCAAACAGGAGATAGCTAACCGCCAAGTCAAATTTGTGCTGAAACCAGTTTTAACAGTAGGGTCAGTATACTTTGCACTATTTGTATACTGTGTGCACTATGCACACAGAGTGAATGTTGGGGACATGCCCTATGATCATATCTGGTTGATAGTGGTGGTAACATTGTTCTGCATTTGGAACCTTTGCATGTGTGGATTTTCATCAAAGTTCACTGAGGAACATGCAAATATGCATTGTGACATGCTGTAATTTGCTCCTCAATATAGGCCTTGTGCAGTGGAATTGTAACATACCTCTGTTGGCAGCTATTTGGGGTTATGGCTAGACTCTTTTGCCACAGACTGAGGCCCCTCTACCCCAAATGCATGGAGGAAGGAGTTGTGGAGTACTGTGTTCTGACTCTTTCTCTTTCCTAACCTGAGTTTGGCTGGCCTAGCTACAAAAAAAAGAAAGAAAGAAAGAAAGAAAGAAAGAAAGGTGGAGTTTGTCCTTGTAATTTCTATAACTCACCCTTTTTCAGTTTTAATGGCCCTCTGGGGACTGGCCCTAAAGCTGCAGGAGCATCTAAGCCTGTAGATTAGTTAGAAAGCGGCAGTGCTTGGTGTTACTATCCCCCCCCCCAAACTCTTCCTTTAAATGGAGAAAATCAGAAATTATCCCCAGAAATAGTGACGCGAGCTGCAGATGAGGCAGGCAAGGATGCCACTTATTCATCAGCATTCTGCGGCTCTCTCCCCATTACTCCTGCAATGAATCAGAGCAAGATGAGGCAGCAGGAGTCTGGCAGAGAAGCTTCATGCATAATCTGGACTCTAACGTAGCATACACAATGGCACCCCAAAGGGACAACTAGTCTTTGCATCCGGGCCAGCAGAAAGTTACTGCTCCTTTCACAGGTATGGCAGTGACAGTCCTGTAAAATGGACGGAGAAGAGGAAGAAGGACGAGGGAGTTGTAGATTGAGAGGGGGATTGAGGATTGAGAGAGGTAGCTGGGCTCATTGGATTGTTACACCTGCAGACTGCCATTTCTCAGCAGCATGATAATTGCCTTCCAGTGACATCCGAGGTCAGGCAACTGGCATCTCAGAGAGCATCTCCCTGCTCTCTGCCTGTCATTGCTGTGTTTTACAGTTATACGAATTCAAGGGTTCTGGAAGGGGGGAAGAGAAGAGAAATCCCACAAAGTCATTGTTTGATGCCCGATTGAAAACAACATACTTATGTGAGCTTTTTAATTAGGGCTCCACAAAGCTTGTGATGTTCTAGTGGAATCACCTCTGATTTTTTTGGTAGATGTCCTCATATTTGGGAGCAGTCCTTGCCAGGCAGGCTCAAGAAGAAGATGTACTGTGTTGATCTTTTCCCCTGTTCCCCTTTTTATTCTATGAACCTCCCAGGTAGGGCTTGATCTGAGCTAGCATAAGGCTTCTAAAAAAAATTATAAGAAAGGAAGAGTTCCCCTGAGCACATGCAGATTGAGTGACCACAGCGTAAGAATAACAGGAAGTTACTTTATACTCCGTCAGGCTGTTGGCCATCTAACTCAATAGTGAGCCCCTCCAAATAAGAAAAACAATATCTGAAAACCTCTGAACACCAAGAATCTTTGTTCTTATTCATCCCTCATTTAATTTGGAGATTAACATGACATTTTCTTCATCCCAAATATTTCCTGGGAACTCTTTGCATTACCAAGGACTTTTCATTCCTACTTTCCAGTTCAGTTTAACAAAATGAAATGTATCTCTACTAGCCTGTCAGTTTGTATTATCCCAGAGCTAGCTAAGATGGAATCCTTGGTATTTCCAGAGACTTTTTTCCCTTCTAGATGAACACATTTTCTACTCCCGGGGTGGGCAACTGGTGATTTTTCAGAAGTTGTCAGTTTGCAGCTCCCAGCATTCCTTGCCATTGTCTATGTTGAATAGAATTGATCCGGTTAGAGTCCAACAACAACTGGAGGGCATCTGGAGATGATGGGAACTGTAGCTTACCAACACATCTAGGAGTCCTAGTAGACCACAAGTTGAATATGAGTCAATGATGTAATGCAGCCACTAAAAAAGCTAATGCAATTCTAGGCTGCATCAATAGAAATAATAGTGTCTAGATCAAGAGAAGTAATAGTGCCACTCTATTCTGCCTTGGTCAGGCCCCACCTGGAATCCTGTGTCCAGTTCTGGGCACCACAATTCAAAAAGGATGTTTACAAACTGGAGCATGTCCAGAGGAGGACAACTAAAATGGTGAATGGTCTGGAAACCATGCCCTATAATGAGTAACTTAAGGAGCTGGGTATGCTTAGCCTGGAGAAGAGAAGGTTAAGAGGTAATATGACAGCCCTGTATAAATATTTGAAGGAATGTCATATTGAGAATGGAACAAGTTTGTTTTCTGTTGCTCTGGAGAACAGAACATGAAGCAATGGGTTCAAACTACAGAAAAATCTGTTCCAGCTCAACATTAGAAATAATTTTCTGACAGTAAGAGCTGTTTGACAGTGTAACACACTCCCTTGGAGGGTGCTGGAGTATGCTTCCTTGGAGGTCTTTAAACAGAGACTGGATGGCAGGGGACTGGACTGGATGGCCCTTGAGTTCTCTTCAGACTGTATGATTCTATGATTCTATCTGGAGCTCACCAGATTGAGGAAGGATGATCTACACTGAATAACAGCATCTTTCCAGGGTTTTTCAATCTTCCTTGAAGACACTAGGGGATGAACATGAGAATACCTGTGAGCAGAGTTATAGCCCCTTCCTAACCAGCCCTCATGCAACAAAACTTTTGGAGAACAGTTTTCACTGCAAAGGGTGTGATATCTGGGACTACAAAGGTCTATAAAAGTCTACAAAAGTCTACAAACATCCCAGTGTCTCTTTTTAAACTAGAAAAGCATTGTTTTTCATGCCATTATCTTTCGTTGCCACTCCATGCTCCATATTTTGAACATAGGCTTCCAAACTGTCCCTGTTTATGTGAGAACAGGGCCTGTGTACCAATACCTGATAAAACACTGTTTGCATTCTGTATCTTTTTTTTACTTTGCAAAGATGTCAGTGATGTCTGCTGTTTTTTTAAAAAAAAGGCAGTGTACAAATCTATATTTTACAGCTCTTCAAGTTTCTGTTAGGTCTCTAATTAAATATCTGAGTGGGATATGGATACATCTTGGCTTTCGTTTACATACATGCCAGAGCATGCACATATACATACAGCTGCATACCCCCTCACCCACAGTTTAACACATAGCAAATGGAAAAGAGCTTTCAGCAATGTGTGAACTGGAGCATCCCAACAGTGACTCTTGGGGCGAGAACAGGGATATTCCATAAACACAAGAGTGTCCCAGTTTTCATCTCAAAAGTGTTGGAAGTAAGTGCTGAGAATTTTGTTGCTGAGGCTCATCTCTCAGTTGTGCCTTCTGGCATCAAATGAGATACAACTTGGGTTTATTGTTTGCTTACTTCCCTGCATTCTAAAAATCAGTTTATTTCCAGTTCAGTCTGTAAAATTTTAGCCATTCTTCTACTATCGTAACAATTTTGTTCTGGGATGTGATAGGTTCACTCCCTGCAATATTCTTTTGCTTCTGCCTCCTCCTCCATTTGGACATTCTCATAGCTCCACTGCAATCAATATACCCCTGACAGCATCCTTGACTGCAGTAACCTTTCTATCATCATTAAAAGATAGTTGTGCATCCTGGCTGGAATCATCCATACTTGCCCTATCAACTATCACTGTTTCTGACCTCAGAAGACCACCTCCTTCTCTCCTCCGGGTACAGCTAGTTCATAGCTCAGTTGGAATCAATACTCTCTCTTGTTTGTGATCACTGCAAAGCCTCCTGGGGGGAGTGGTGGATGTGGATGGATATGTGTATGGATGTGTGTGTGCATGTGTGTGTGTGTGCTGGGGAAAAGTAGATTACTTCTTAATGATCAGGAAGAGTTTATTTTTGAAGTCTTTTTTTTTTCAGCCTGTTCTTTTTAATTTTAAACAACAAGGCATCTGAACTCTAACAAACCGTGATGAACACACAGAGATAAACTGCCCTTTCCCGTGTTAAGTTGCTGCTGCTGTTAATACTGTTGTTGTTGTTTTTATTACTGTTTGTTCTCCTCTTTCTTGGTGGTAATTAGGAACAGGAATTTATTAGTGCAGACATATCTCAGTTAGCAAAGGCTCTGACAAAGAAACTCCTTTTTACAAAGGGGTCGTTCCCACTACGAAAAGCTCCGAATCCTGATTTGAGCTATATGCCCCTAGTTCCCACTGGAAATCGATCCTGATCCTCATTTCACCAATTTCCAATGGGGGAAACATGGAGCAAATGCAAAAAGCCCAGGGTTTTTTTGTTAGTACTTTTTTTGAGTTTTTTCATCAAAGAATCGATTATGATGCATGTCTCATGAGTAGGAATGCCAGATTGGGATGGATTCTTTCAGAGGGGAGGGACAAATGCCAGAAGGGTGTGTACCATCTCTCCCCAGAGATGTCACACACACACATCCCAGGGCTGCCTTCTTGGGTTATTTTTTTAAAAAGAATAAATAGAAAAATCGATAGATTGGTCAGGCAACTACTAGAAGAGCCAAGTAGTTGCGAAACTGTTCTATCCATTTTGTGATTATTTTTAAAAAAAATATGTTCCCTGTCCTCCTCCCCCTGGGTCTCTCTGCCTTTTCTCCATCCTCTTCCTCCTCCTCTCCACTCCCTCCCCGGCCCCAGACTTCTTGCCCCTCTTCCTTCTCTAGCAGGGTCCTCCATTTGCCTCCCTCCCCCAAGCATTCCTCCCCTCCCCCTCCTCCTGCAGGGTTCCCTGACCCTTCCTCCTTCTTCATTTCCCCCCCCCCCCCCAATTTCCAAGCCAGGCTACCCAGGCTGCCTCTTATGTCAGATGATTGACAGAGGATTCTGAAGTGGAGCTGCCAGTGAGAATGACAATCATGCCCCCCCCCAAAAGTGATCACACTGGGTTAAGGGGTAAGGGGGGAAAAACCCTCTTTTCATAGTGAGAACAAGGGACCTTTTTGAATCACTTCCTAGAATGGAGCAAAGGCGAATCAGGAAGTGATTCAAACTGCCAGTGGGAATGACCCTAAAGTCTTTTTATAACTGCCCACTCACCCTTTTCCTCCTTATTTGCTTAACTCAAAGTTTTTGTAGCAGCATTGGGCACTGGGGGGGATGGTAAAGGAGGGGTGAAGAAAGGCACTCTTTTGGTATCAGTTTGCAGCATGAGTCTACAGTCAACCATGCAATAAATTTTGAACTGGGTGGGGTAGAATGGGATTCTGCCATAGCTGATCCTACTGTCACCATGTGGGCCTGCCTACAACAGGTAAGCTAAACAGCAGCTACCTCCAGAATCCCTTACTGAGCGTGTGTTACAATGAAACAGGAAGAAAAGAGGATAGCAGAAAAGATTATTTCACCAGCTCCCCCCTGCCCCGCATATTTTTAAAAGGAGGGATTTATAAGTATGGTCACCAAAATGGAAAACATAAGAAAAATGAAGACTGATGAAAGAAATCATCCTTGGATATATTTTGGAAGAAACTTTCAAGTGGTCTCTAGGAGTTTCAAAATATTTTTGTTTACTTCTGCAAGGCTTCCCTGAGTTGATTGTTTCATTTCATATGTGCACTGTGTTAGTTTTGCATAAAAACTTTGCTGAAACATGTTGGATTGCTCTTCTTTTGTATGGTGCAGGAACCTATCCCTAGTCTTCTCATGTAATTGGTGCCCTTAAGGTGTCACCTGGTGTGGGTCAAACCCTCCACCAAGCACATGATGCTCCTTAGTGATGCTCAGTGACTTAGTGGTGCTCCTGCAAACCATCAAGGTGAACTTAAGGGGAGAACTATCAATGCCAGTTCAAAAACCAGCAACTAGCAAACTACCAATGCCAGTTCAAAAACTAGCAATCCTAATTATTCTGCAAAAGCTAACTCCCCTAGCATTTTAAGGATGGGGTATCTTGACATGCTGGCCTATTACTCCCATGTTGAGAGGACCCACCTTTTCTTCACTACTCTCTCTTCATCCTGTTTGCTTTCTGCCCTGTAGGTCCAGTTCATCATACCCATAGGAATGAATCGAGGAAGTAAAGGGTACTGCTTCATCTCCTTGTTTTTTCACTTCTCACATGCTTGGAGATATGACAGGTGTACAAGCAGTGACAACAATGAGATCTGTGAAGCTCTGAGGGGTCAGTAGTGTGTCCCTATAGGGGACTGAGCCTTGGAAGATACTCAGCAATGCCACTCCATGATGCCAGCCCAACATGGGTTGAAAAGAGATGGGATGTGATAAAAGAGAATTCCCAGAAGACAATAATTCATAAATAGAGCACAACTATGGTATTAGAAAGAAAAACACAGGCACTTCAAGTATATTGATTGAAAGTATTCAAAGGCCATAAAAGGTCATGCAGACTTTTAGTATGGTCTGATTCCACACATGGTTTTCTTGGAGCAATAGCTCCTTTGGACCTTCCTTTCTCCTTTAAAGTCTTTACAGAGGGCTTTTTCTGTATAAGCAAAAGAAAAATAAAGAACAAATCAGAGTTCTCAGATTTCTGTGTCTTTGTTCCTGAATTACTCGGTTTCACTTCACCCTTTCCTCACCTTGAATACCAATCCAGTTCTTGTTCTGTAACCCCAGTTTTACTACAGGATTCCAGTGGGAAACAATATTGCTCTGCAACCTGGTTTATACAGCCTTCTTTCGCAGTAGTTGCTGAATTCAGAAGCTCGTCCATCTCTGAACAGATGGTCTTACCTCATGTTTCCTCCCTTCCATGCTATTAACATTATACACTTTTTGCAGCTATTCAAGGTAAATGTGAGCTAATCAACAAGAGAATTCCTTATGCAGACATGGTTAAAGAGCAAATTACCACAACTTTGAGGAGGATTTTGTCATGGGGAACAATTCTGCCAATTCTCTGACCCATATTGAAATTGCAGCTTGATGTACCATTGCCTAGATCCAAGCCCATTTCAAAGGGTGCATCTACACAGTTGAAATAATGCATTTGACACTACTTTAGCTGCTGTGTTTCCATCCTACAGGATCCTGGGATATGTAGTTTTGTGAAGCACCAGCACTCTCTGGCAAAGAAAGCTAAAGACCTTGCAAAAATACAAAACCATAGGATTCCATAGGATGGAGCTGCAGCACTTAAAGTGGTGTCAAACAACATTATTTCTACATTCTAGATGAACCCAAGGCTACTCAGATTGTGACACAAAGTGCAGTTTTGACACATACCAACAAGGCCAATTGCCATGATAAATATCACCAGAAAAGTCGGCTTGATGGAAAACACAATGGAAAGTGATTGTGTGGACTGGTCCTGTGTGTCACATAAAGGATGCGAAAACTCCAGGACCAGATGAACTACATCCAAGGGTATTAAAAGAACTGGCAAATGTGATATCGGAGCCATTGGCAATAATCTTTGAGAACTCCTGGAGAACAGGAGAAGTCCCAGCAGACTGGAGGAGGGCAAACGTTGTCCCCATTTTCAAAAAGGGAAAAAAAGAGGATCCCAACAATTATCGTCCAGTTAGTCTGACATCAGTTCCAGGAAAGATACTAGAGCAGATCATTAAGCAGAGAGTCTGTGAACATTTAGAGGCCAATGCCATAATCACAAAAAGTCAACATGGGTTTCAGAGAAACAAGTCATGCCAAACGAACCTGATCTCTTTTTTTGATAAAATTACCAGCTTGGTAGATGAAGGGAATGCTGTGGATATAGTATACCTCGATTTCAGTAAGGCCTTTGACAAGGTTCCCCATGACATTCTTGCAAACAAGCTTGCAAAATGTGGGATAGACAAGTTAACTGTTATATGGATTTGTAATTGGTTGACTGGCCGAACTCAAAGGGTGCTCAACAATGGCTCCTTTTCATCCTGGAAAGAAGTGACCAGTGGGGTCCCACAGGGTTCTGTCCTGGGCCCAGTGCTGTTCAACATCTTTATTAATGATTTGGATGACAGAATTGGGGGCATACTTATCAAATTTGCAGATGACACTAAACTGGGAGGAGTAGCTAATATCCCAGAGGACAGGATCAAAATTCAAAATGACCTGAATATACTAGAAAGCTGGGCCAATGCTAACAAGATGAAATTCAACGCAGAAAAATGTAAGATTCTGCACTTAGGGAGGAAAAATGAAATGCACAGATATAAAATGGGGGACACCTGGCTGAATGAGACCACATGTGAAAGGGATCTAGGAGTCCAAGTAGACCATAAGCTGAACATGAGTCAACAGTGCGATGCGGCAGCTAAAAAGGCCAATGCAATTTTAGACTGCATCAATAGAAGTATAGTGTCTAGATCAAGGGAAATAATAGTGCCACTCTATTCTGCTTTGGTCAGGCCCCACCTGGAATACTGTGTCCAGTTCTGGGCACCACAATTCAAAAAGGATGTAGAGAAACTGGAGTAGGTCCAAAGGAGGGCAACTAAGATGGTGAAGGGTCTGGAAACCATGCCCTATGAGGAACGCCTTAGGGAACTGGGGATGTTTAGCCTGGAGAAGAGAAGGTTAAGAGGTGATATGATCACCCTGTTTAAATATTTGAAAGGATGTCATACTGAGGAGGGAGCAAGCTTGTTTTCTGCTGCTGCAGAGACTAGGACACGGAACAATGGATATAAATTGCAGGAAAAGAGATTCCACCTCAACATTAGGAGGAACTTCCTGACAGTAAGGGCTGTTCGACAATGGAACACACTCCCTCGGAGCGTAGTGGAGTCTCCTTCCTTGGAGGTCTTTAAACAGAGGCTGGATGGCCATCTGTCAGGGATGCTTTGATTTGGAGGTCCTGCATGGCAGGGGGTTGGACTAGATGGCCCTTGTGGTCTCTTCCAACTCTATGATTCTATGATTCTATGATTCTAACTGTTCAAACTAATACAATGTAACACATTTAGTTCCAGAAATCAACACTGGATGCTTCCAAACTGAATTCAAAATGACCTTAATAGATTAGAAAGCTGGGCTAAAGCTAACAAAATAAATTTCAACATAGAGAAATGTAAGGTACTGCACTTAGACGGAAAAATGAAATGGATAGATATAGCATGGAGGACACCTGGCTTAAGGAGATTACATGTGAAAGGGATCTAGGAGTCCTAGTAGACCACAACTTGAAAATGATTCAAGAGTGTGATGTGGCAACCATAAAGGCCAATGCGACTCTAGGCTGCATCAATAGACTTATAGTGATCTAGATCAAGAGAAGTAAATGTGCCACTCTCTTCTGCCTTGGTCAGGCCTCACCTGGAATACTGTGTCCAGTTCTGGGCACCACAATTCAAAAAGGATGTTGAGAAGCTGGAGTGAGTCCAGAGAAAGTCAACTAAAATGGTGAAGGGTCTGAAAACCTTGCCCTATGAGGAGAGACTTAGGGAGCTGGGGATATTTAGCTTGGAGAAGAGAAGGTAAAGACGTGTTATGAGAGCCCTGTTTAAATATTTGAAGGGATGTCATATTGAGGAGGGAGCAAGCTTGTTTTCTGCTGCTCCAGAGAACAAGACCCAGAAAAATGGATGCAAGCTACAGGAAAATAGATTCCACCTCAACATTAGGAGGATTTTCCTGACAGTGAGAGCTGTTTGACAGTGAAACATACATTCCCTCAGAGCCACCTTCTTTGGATGTCTTTAAGCAGAGACTGGATAGCCATTTGTCAGTGGTGTTTTAATCATGAGTTCTTGCATGGCAGGCGGTTGGACTGGATGGCCCTTGTGGTCTCTTCCAACTCCCTGATTCTATGATTCTATGAAGCCCTTTAGCACAGTTAAGGTAAATGGAAGATAAATTAAATTGGGGGGAGGGAGTTCAATATAAGCATGTAGCATATCATTCTACTGTAAGTTATTTTTTGGGGGGTCAAGAAACATTCATAGTGTCCACTCCTAAGAATAAGGCCTATTCCTAGAATCATACAGTTGGAAGAGATTCTAGTGCCCTGCCAGTACAGGTTTGGAGTGCTAAAACATCCCTGAGAAACTGCAATCTAAAAATGTTCAATGAAGGAGACTCCACCATTTTCTGAGGTAGTCTATTTCACTATCAAACAGCTCTAAGCATCAGGAAGTTCTTAGAATGTTTAATCAGAATCTCCTTTCTTGGAATTTGAATGGATCCATTGGATCAGACCCTGTCCTCTGAGCACCAGAAGCAGAAAATAAGTTCACCCTGTCTTCTACATGACAGCCTTCCAGTTAGTTAAAAGAAAATTTCTAAGCACATTTTCAAGGCCTCTTATTGATAGTTCAGTTCATTTTATTGCTGTTTGTTGATCTCAGGGAATGGAGAGAGGGAAAGTATTGTGTGAAAGGCCAAATTCAAATCTATTCATTTCTATCTCCCAAAGTCTGCATCAACAAGCAGGTATTTAAAAGGCTGAATATTCAGTGAGAAAGTGTTCAGTAGTGCCTTGCTAGTCCACATTGAACAGGCTGGTGCTGCAATTGAGGTTTATTATCAAAAATTGGAGCAAATTAGGATCTGGAAAGCACAGGAAGTTTTTCAAGAAATTATAGGAATGCAACATACACCACCACCATCCTCTGGACGCTCTATGTTAATTTTCCTAATTGAGTTAATACAGAATGGTAGTTCCACAGTAAAAGATTTGCAGGGAACTGTCATGTTTAAGTATTGCTCAAGGTTGTACTTCTCCAGACACCACCACAAATTAGTGTTCTGATTCAGGGGCCTGTCCATTGGGTCCAGAAGGTGATCTTAAAGTACACAATGATGTAAGGTGATTGAAGCAAGAAGTTCTCAGTCAACTCCAGGGGAATGGAATTTTGTGGAACTCCTGATGTGTTGTATTATAACTCCCATCATCCTTCCCAGCCATACAAGATTTGTGCCTGGTTTAGTCAGTGGCCAGCACCCCGTTAGTGTCCTATGTTGATGCTTACCCTCCAACTATCCTGATTTGCCAGCCGCAATCCTGATTAATCCCCTGTCTTCCCACTTTTTCAACTGCTCTTAAAATGCCTCAATTTCTCTCTCACTTCCACTTTCCCCCTTTGTCCTCGATTTACTTCTATAGCCACAATCTGATTTCAAAATGCCAATGTAATTTGAACTCAATTAATTCAGTAGGGAGAGGCAAGGAGGGGGCAGATTCTTGCCATTCCCAGTAGGTTCAGACAAAGGCAACCTGCTGCAGCCTCTCCTGGCTCATTATTAATAAATTTTGCCATCCTGACAATGCTCAGATGTTGCTTGGCCACTGTGTCTCTGATTTTATTTGTGAGATTTTGTGCAGAATGCTGATATAACCTCCTGACATAATGCATTTTTTCCAGTAATGTGTAGCAGCAGCAGGGTGAAAATCAAGAAAGCCTCCTTCTCTATTCCTCACAAAGCAGCCTTGCTGGCCTCCAAGCAGATTGGGAGCTAGCAGGACAACTTTCTTTACTAAAAAAGATGGCTTTTGCTGCCAACCCTTCCATTATGGTACAGCTATTTTAACCAACTGTCTTTTTTTTCCCAGGCCACTATCACCACTGCCTACACTGCCAAATAAGATCAAGACTTATCTGACAAATTGCCTACACATTCAATTTAAGTTTTCTCTGAGGATCAGCAGGGTTGTATTTACCAATAGGCAATATACTGTACGATTTCCATGGATGTATCAACACTTCAGAAATAAAGCAGTTTGACACCACTTTAACTATAATGGCTCCATCCTGTGGAATCCTAGGAGTTTGGTGAGGTATTCAGCCTGGGTCTGTTAGTAAGCTCATCAAACTACAGATCCCAGGATTCTGTAGGATACAGTCATGACAATTAAAGTGGTGTCAAACTGCTTTATTTCTGCAGTGTGGCTACACCCCATGTCAGGACTATCTTAGGCTCTGAGACTTCAGGATCAAATCTGAGACTACGGATGACTCCTTGAGATGCCACAATGAAGTGGGCCCTGGTAATGTTCAAAGGGATGATATTATAAAGTGTAATACATTAAGCATCAACTGCAGTTGCATAGAGTATGCCATTCAGATTTTTTAAAAAAACCTGCACACAGATTAACAAATGAGAAAAATATACGTGCACACTTTTTAAGGCAGTACTCTTGCTTTCAGGCTCTTCCCTTTGGCCTGGAGGACTGATGAAAAGGGAGCAGGCCCAGAAATATGGGAAACCCTTCTTGTAGCTACCTGCCTATGTCTTCCAAAGCTTTGTAAGAAAATAAGTCCATGTCCACAAATGCAGCCAAAACAATTCTTCTTGACAATGATACAACTGAGGAAAAGCTTGGGCCCTTTCGCTGCAGCTAAATGATACAACTGAGGAAAAGTTGATAAATATATTTTCCGGAACATTGGAGTTCAATAGCCTCTTATATATTGCCTTGCCAGGGAGCAAAGAACAAATCCAGAATCCAAAATTTTAGTGGATTTACATAGCAATCCACTGTGCTGAGCTGTGGAACAGTAACTGGAGGCCTCGATTCGAAAGCCATTCTAGAGATCTACTCACTGAGCTTGGTCTGAGGGAAGAGCAAGCATAAACTCTGGACCCAAGGAAGAGCAAAAGATAAGCAAGATTAATGTCAGAATACCCAGAAGTGTATGCATAATTCTTTTATGTGGCATATCCTTGCTTTAGAAGCAAGTGGTGTTTCTGGTCATCCTCTTTCAGTGCTGCACTGCCAAAACAGAAGCCTAGAAAATGACCTGTTGAGATTTGTCCTAAATAGCCCCCACACCTGGCTTCCCTCCATTGCCTTAGCATTTTGATGATCTCTTTCCCTCGCAGAGATATGCAAGGAAGAGCCATAAGGCAGGCGCTGTGGGATGGATTTACAGAGTGCCCACCATTAAATAGCACTCAGCTGATTAATTACTTCAGAGCAGCAGGAGAGCTCAGCAACTGATCATACCGCTATTATCCACCATCATTCTTCGCTGATCAAAGGCAGGCCTTTCTTTTCTTCATTCTTCTGCTAGACCCAAGTAATGAGATTTAGCTGCAGTGAAAGGGCCCAAGCTGCATTCCTGGGCTTTCTGCGGTGATATAATGCTAAGGAGGAGCAAAGCTCTCCTGAGCAGAGTACCAGCTGGTACCAAGGAACCACCTGTCAGTGGTAATACCCAGCTTTTTGTTGCACAGTAAATCAGGGGCCACTGGGGGATGCAGGTTGCTAGTGAAGGGCAGAGTGAACGGCAACTATAATTGTGCAGAGTTGGACTGGGGTGATTTTTTTTCCTTTCCTTTCATCCCAGTCACAGAGGATGTGTGAGTTTCTAAAAAGCCACACCAATATGCTGAGCTAGTAAGTTTTCCAGCACAGCTGGTGGCTGATATCTGCAGAAGGCTTCAGGAAATGATGGATGAATGCTAAGAAAGGAGATGCCACTGGGAACCAGTTGAAACACAGGAGAACAACCTTCTACCATCATAAATGTGGAACAGCTACCAAAGGCTTTACTCGGTCTCTGGCATTTCAAATGTAGTGCGTGAATAGGGATAAAAGGGTAGTCTTGAATGAACTGAAGTTAGGCAGGATTCCCTGCAACTAGTTTTGCAAGTTCCCATTTTCTTTTTTAAAATTGGTCAACCCTATCTAAAACAGTTTCTTTAATTTGTAAGGGAATTACCCAGCATACTTATGTAATCTTGTGCAATGCAGTTTTCTGGTGGATTGCCTGCAATGCAACTTTTCCTGGCCCTGATGAACTATGAGAGAAATCTTGGTTCTGGAAGAGTAGGGAAAAGGTTTTTAAGCTGGATGTGTAAAGAAAGGGGGAGAGAGATGGTAAAAGAAGCATCTGAGGAGACTCTGAAACAAGAACATTATGATTTCACTTTAACTTATATTATTCCATCCCATAGAGTCCTGGGCTTTGCACTTTAGGGAGGGGTGTTCTCAGCCAGAGAGGTCTCATGCCTCTGATCAGAAAGGAGAGAGGTAGTGGTAATAGGGGATTTCAACTATTCTGTTATTTATTGGAAGTCAAACTATGCCAAGAATATAAGATCAAAACATTCTTCAAGAAGGTGGAAGAGGCCGCAAGGGATCAAATGTTTTAGATCTGATCCTGGCCAACAGTGATGACCTAACTAATAAGGCGGAAGCAGGAGAATCCTTAGGTGGAGTGACCATGTCCTCCTGAAGTAGAAAGGGGATTCCAAGTGTAGTCAGACACACATTCTAGACTTTAAGAAAGATGGCTTCAGTAAACATAGGGAATACTAGTGGCAATTCCATTATCAGCAATACTAATAAGAAGGGCATTAATGAGGAATGGAAGTTTCTTAAAAGTGAGATACTGAAAACACAATTTCAAACAGTTCCAATGAGGAGGAAAAATGGGAGTTTTCTTTAAAAAAACAGGATGGATGCCTAAAGAACATTCAACTAAGCTAAGGAACTTATCGGAGGGACAAAAACCCCAACTGCATCCTAATAGGATGCAGCCGGGTTGCGGGATTCAGGTGGGAATTATTGCATGTAGCTCACTACCGATTCTGCCAGGGAAGTGTAGACCGGCTGCATCCCAGATGCCAGGTGTGCTTCGGAGGCTGCTTTTCAAAGCTGGGAGCTTTATGACATTGAAAAGTGGCCTCCAAAGCATGCCTGGGACCCAGGATGCAGCCAGGCTGTACTCGCCTGGCAGAATCAGCAGAGAATTACGTGCAGTAATTCCTGGCTGCATCCCACAACCCGGCTGCATCTCCTTGGGGTGCAGCTGGGGGTTTTCTCCATGCGATAAGATCCTAAGGCTCAAAACAACATGTACAATAAATGGTAAAGGGGGAAAATCACTGAAGAAGAATATCCAGCTCATGTAGGGGGGAAGTCCAAAGGAGGGCGACTAAAATGGTGAAGGATCTGGAAACCATGCCCTATGAAGAACGACTTAAGGAGCTGGGGATGTTTAGCCTGGAGAAGAGAAGGTTAAGAGGTGATATAATAGCCCTGTTTAAGTATTTGAAGGGATGTCACATTGAGGAGGGAGCAAGCTTGTTTTCTGTTGCTCCAGAGATCAGGACCTGGAACAATGGATGCAAGCTACAGGAAAAGAGATTCTACCTCAACATTAGGAGGAACTTCCTAACAGTAAGGGCTGTTCGACAGTGGAACACACTCCTTCAGAAAGTGGTGGAGTCTCCTTCCTTAGAGGTCTTTAAGCAGAGACTGGATAGCCATCTGTCGGGGATGCTTTGATTGGGAGTTCTTGCATGGCAGGGGGTTGGACTGGATGGCCCTTGTGGTCTCTTTCAACTCTATGATTCTAAGTCAGAAAAGCTAAAGCTAGTAGCATTGTGGGCCATGGTGTCACCCAGTGTGGGGGCAGGGCTTTTGGATAGGGCAATGGTGGTGCTTCTGACCCATAAAGGCTAGGGCTTCTGACAGGAAGAGGCAGGCTTCCAAAGGAAGCACACTCTGCCCCTCCTTGTCACACCTTGGTTTTCTGTGGGAGAGCCGGGCTGTGGCAAGGAGCCAAGCCAGCTGCATGTGCTTCCCTGCCCCCCTTGCTGAAGCCCAGTTCTCCCTTGAGTGGGGAAAATGGAGTAGATGATGTAGTAAGGAAAATGTAGCACAGAATTATTATTATTATTATTATTATTATTATTATTATTATTATTTCTAGCCCGCCCCTGGCTACACTAAACAAATTAAGTATCTAGGCCAGATGAATTACATCCAAGAGTGTTAAAAGAACTGGCAGACGTAATCTTAGAACCTCCTGAGAACTCCAGGAGGTCTCAGCACACTAGAGGAGGGCAAATGTTTTCCCCACCCTCAAAATAAAGACAAAAGAGGATCCAAATAATTACCAAATAATTACCCCCCAGTCAACCTGACATCAATACCAGGAAAGATTCTAGAACAGATCATGAAACAGACAGCCTGTAATCACTTAGAAAAGAATGCCACGATTACTAAAAGTCAACTTGGGTTTCTCAAAAGCAGTTCATACTAGATTAATCTGATCTCTCTCTCTCTTTTTTTTTTTTTTTTTTGGTAAAGTCACAAGTTAGCTACAAGAAGGGAATGCGGTGGACACAGTGTATCTTGATTTCAGTAAAGCCTTTGACAAGGTCCCCCATGATATCCTTTCAAAAAAGCTAGTAAAATGTGGGCTAGACAATGCAATTTTTTGGCGGGTTCATAATTGATTGACCAACCAAACCCAAAGGGTACTCAACCATGGCTCCGCTTCATCCTAGAAAGAAGTTACTAGTGGGGTGCCACAGGGTTCTGTCCTGAGCCCAGTGTATTCAACATCTTTATCAATGACTTGGATGAAAGAATAGAGGGCATGAATATCAAATTTGCAGATGACACTTAATTAAAAGACATAGCTAATATCCCATAGGACAAGATCAGAACTCAAAATAACTTTAGCAGATTAGAAAGCTAGGTCAAAATTAACAAAATGGATTCCATGGGGAGAAATGTAAGATTCTACACTTCAATAATAAAAATGAAATGTACAAATATAGGATGGGTGACACCTGACTTGATTGTAGTACATGCAAAAGGGATCTGGGAATTTTAGTGGACCACAGGCTGATCATGAGTCTGCAATGTGACGCGGCAGCTAAGAAAGCTGATGCAATTCTAGTAAAATGCATCAATAGGAGTATAGTGTCTAAATCAAGGGAAGTAATAGAACTATTCTATTCTGTTTGTCAGACCTCACCTGGGAATATTGTGCCCAGTTTTGAACACCACAATTCAAGAATGATATTGACAAACTTAGGCATGTTCAGAGGAGGGTGACCAAAATGATGAAGGGCCTAGAAATCATGCCCTATAAGGAGCAGCTTAGGGAGCTGGGTATGTTTAGCCTAGAGAACAGAAAGTTAAGAGGTGATATCCAGGAAGAGAGAGAGGCAAGCCAGCTCCATCAGGCCTTGCCTGGAAGCAGAAAAGCCCTCCCTCCACTCCTTCTGCCTTGGTCCAGGCCTCTGAGGGAGAACTGAAGTGCTGGACCTGATCCCCTTCCCCTCCATCATTCCCTTCTCTTTTGGTTTCCTGTCTTCTTAGATTGTAAGCCTGAGGGCAGGGCACCATCTAACTAAAAAGCTTATTTGTACAGTGCTGTGTACATTTACAGTGCTATATAATTAAGTAATTAATTAATGATAATAATTGTTGTTGTGTGCCTTAAAGTCATTTTCAACTTACAGAGACACTAAGGCAAACCTTTCATGGAGTTTTCTTGGGAAGATTGTTCAGAGGAGGTTTGCCATTGTCTTCCTCTGAAGCTGACAGCATGTGACTTGCCCAAGTCACACAGTGGGTTTCATGTTTAAATGTTTGTTGATATATGTTTAAGCATATTTAAATATTTGAAAGGGTGTCATATTGAGGATAGAGCAAGCTTGTTTTTTCTGCTCCAGAGAATAGCTCACAGAGCAATGGATTCAAGCTAAAGGAAAAGAGATTCCACCTAAACATTTGGAAGAGCTTCCTGACAGTAAGAGCTGTTCAGCAATGGAACATACTCCCTCAGAGACTAGTAGAGTCTCTTTCTTTGGAGATCTTTAAATAGAGGTTGGATGGCCACCTGCCAGGAGTATCTGCCAGGAGCATGGCAGGAGGTTGGATTTGATAGCTCTTGTGTTCTCTTCCAACTCTATGATTCTATAGCGTGAAAGGAATATAGTATTATAATTATGCAGTGGTCTGAGTAATAGTCTGCACAATAAAGCTGCACTGCAGAATTAATGCAGTTTGACACCTCTTTAATTGACATGGCTCAATCCTATGGAATTATGGGATTTAGAGTTTTGTGAAATATTTAGCCTTCTCTGTGATAGAGCTCTGGTGCTTCAACAAAACTACAAATGCCAAGATTCCAAGAAGCCATGCAACTATATTAATTCTGCAGTGTGGCAGAAGCCCAGGATTCCTGGAGATCTAGGCCCTATTCATGCCACACAGTTGTAGCACACTATTATTATTATTATTATTATTATTATTATGGATTTATTAATAATAAATTATTAAATGGCAGAGGGTAGTATTCATCGCAATATCCTGTGGGATCCTGGGGTTTGTACTTTGATGAAGCATCATTACTGTAATTTAATCTTTCCAGTTTATTGTTTAGAGACACACTCCATATTCTCCCCCTATTTGAATGCTTGCTTTTTATTCCTTCTTCCCTGACCCTCTCTTTAAATAATTCCTAATTCTTCTTTCTTCTGTGTTAGTTAAGTTGCTGACTGTATTTTTCCCCTGCTCCCAAGCAAAAGGGGTACTAGTAGTCTGCAAGCACCACATTATTTTGGGTGGGGGCAGCATTTAATCTCCATCATCCCCTCCCACTACTGTGTGAGCAAAGGCCCCCATGGGTCCCATCACCACACTAAATTGCTAGTAGAAAAACAGGGTCAAATACAAGTGGTGCCCCCTTCCTATATACATATGGGGTGTCCTTGCAACAAAACCTTTAAACTGTGAAGAGCTTCTGTTTAGTATTCTAGTCACTCCCTTTACCCTCCCTACTCCCAATATTCTTCTTTCTTTCTTTCTTTTCTTTCTTTGTTTTTCTTTCCAATGGCCAACCACTCTTCTGTGCCTGCGACCTAAGTATGTTCAGACTTCCTTGGCTTGTTCTGAGGATTCCCCTTCCATAAGCAGTTTTAAAAATGCTTTTGGTGGACACCTTTGTACCCAGTCATAGATACATTAAATTATTCAGTGGTGGTTGATGACTCTAGTGGTGGTAAACCTGCTCTGGGTTTTAATCCAAAATTTAAAGGTACTATCCAAAGTGCTGAACTTATCTGAAGAGTAAGGTTCAACTCCCTCAATAACTCTTTTAAAGTTTGAACTGAGACCTAGAGCAGACTAAAAATTGAAGCAGATTTGCTACTGACACTGATATTGTTTTGGAGATTGATGGTCCAGTACAGATTAAAAGGCCAATTGTATGGTTAAGTCCTCCCACCATCCCACAATAACTGTTAAAGTCCTGCTGATCAATTGATGAGCAGATAGCACTAAGAGTCTCTTCTTCACCTTTTCCATTGCAAACATTTAGAGCCCTGGGTTTTTGAGTTGATGTTTCAGACTCCTTATCTGAAAGCACTGCCCTGAGCTTTCCAGGTTTAACCCTTCTTTCCTCTATGAATTCTTTGTCAAACTCTACTTCTGGCAGTTTCAGGAACTGTATGATCATGGCCAGCTGGAGACTACTCTGAAGAACCATAGAATCTAAGGGGATTATCGTACCCGGGGCTTGCCAGTAAAAAGCTCCAGAAGCAGTGAGGTGTGACAGCTGGTCGCTCTTCTGAAGCGTCAATGAAGCATCCCCTCTCCTCTCCTCTCCCATCGACAACGTGTTTGCAGAGCAGCCATTTCTTCAATAACAGGAACTTTTGTTATGAAGAAATGGCTGCTCCATGAATGCTTTGCTGATGGGGGGAGGAGAGGAGATGCTACAGTGGTGCTTCAGAAGCACATCTGGCTATCACATCTCCGCACTTTTGGAGCATTTTGCCAGTGTTTTAACCATGGTAAGCCTCCATGTGATAATCCCCATAGAGTTGGAAGAGGCTTCATGGGCCACCTAGTCCAACTCCCTGCTCCAGCTAAAGCATCCCCATCAGGGAGCTGTCCAGACTCTTTTTGAAGACATCCAGAGAAGGAGACCCCAATACCCCTCTAGGCAATTAATTCCATTGCTGAACCACCCTCACTGTCAAGAAGTTCCAACTAATGTTCAACTGAATTCTACCGTCCTGTAATTTCAAACCATTAGGTCTAGTTCTACTCTCAAAGGCAGCAGAGAACAAGCGGTCCTTTCTTCTGAGAGAACAAGTAGAGAGCATCTTCTCTTTGTGGCAGACTTTGAGGTATTTAAAGAGTGCAATCATGTCACCCCTCAATCTTCTCTTCTTCATCAAGCTGAGCATGTCCACCTCCTTCTACTTCTTCTCATATGTTTAAATATAAGAACATATAAAGAGAACAGAGTTAAATCCTTGCTCAGGCATGGAAACCCACTGGGTGACCTTGGGCAAATCTAACACTCTCAGCCTCAGAGGAAAACAAAGACAAACCCTCTCTTAGCAAATCTTGTCAAGAGAACCCAGTGATAGGTTCACCTTAGGGAAATAAGTCAGAAATGACTTGAAGGCACACAATGGTCTAGGAATGCTATTTTTTTAAATGCAAAATGTAAGAGTGTTTTGGTTTCCTACAGGATTATTTGGAAATTTCAGTCAAAATTGCTAGAGGTCAACAACGTAAATGTGATCTACTCCAGAACAGCATTTTAAAAAATGAAATGTTTCACATAAGAGCATAGGAGGTTGTCTTATACTGAATCAGACCATTGGTCAATCTAACACAGTATGGTCGGCTCTGAGCACCAGCCATGCTTCTGCTGAATTTTAGATAGGACTCTGTTCTAGCTGATATTCTCTAATGATCTTCCATCCAAAGAAACCAGATCTGACCCCTAGCTTCCTAATTAAGATATGACTGGGTGTATTCAGGGGAGGTATAGTACCATTATAGGGAAGTGCAGCCATTTTAATGAATGTTGTTACTTTCTTAGACTCTTGTGTCAGGCAGTAAGCACTTTTCACCTCAAAGATGGTGGAATATAGGCAGTTTCCATGCCCATGTCACAAGAGTGATTCTTCTGTGTAATACTCAAGGGACGAAAGGAATGTGTCATGGCAAAGACATGGAGCAGGTGGCTGACAAAGATATCTCATCCCCTCCCCATCTCAATCTATCCCTCCCTAAATATTAGATCACCTTACATTCAACCCTCCCTGGAGCATGGATGCTGACAAGATCGTTACAGTCTCTAGCTGGGGTCCTTCTCCTCAATCCCCCCTCCCCGCTTTCCTCTCCTTTTGCATAATGGATCAGCTGTGAGTAATGGGAAATGGCAGGGCAGCTGAGCTGGCTGGCAGGCTCTTAATGAAGAATATGGAAATCTCATCAGTCCAATCAGGCCAGCAAATGAAACTGCTTCCCCCTCGCCCCACCACTATCACCACCACCACCACCGATGTGAGCAGAAGGCTAAGGACACGTGCATCCTTGCTCTGTCTCTCTCCCCGGGGTGATTTCTGCCTTTCGTGTTGACAATTGAGCTGTGAACTTCATTTCTGGAGCAAGCACAGCCTTTGCCCCCACTTCTTCAGCTTCCTCACAGTAATTCTTTAGCAATTAGGACAGACTGGTTATGTCTTCTGCTCCTTGTTTGGGGTGGGGAGCACTCTTCCTATGGCAGCTGAGGATTGCTTCCCACATTTTCTCCCCACTTTTTTGACACAACAGTGCTTTGACACATGTACCAGGAAGAAGCTGAGATGCCCTTCCAATGGTATATGCATATGATGCATATGGGTTGGTTTTTGTTGTCGTTGTTGTTGTTGTTGTTGTTGTTCCTGCTGCTGCTGCTGTCTTGCTTTTTCTAACATAAGATTATTCTGGGGAAATGAACAGAAATAGAGGCCTTTTACATATCCACCAATTGTCCTGATTTGTCAGATACAGTCCCAATTAATCCTCTGTCATTCCACTTTTTCAGATCATTTCAAAATGTTCCAGTTTCTCTCTTGTCCTCTTAGTTTCTCTCTTCATCCTCAGCTTACTTCAACTGGTAAAACTGAGTTCAGACTGCAAGAGTAGTTTGCACACAGAGGGAGAGAAACAGGAAGATCTTTCCCCTCTCACTAAGCAAACTGCTTCAGCCTCCTGAAGCTTGTGTGTTCTTCCTTATTAGTAACTTTTACCATCTTGACCACGCTCTGATGTTGCTTGACCACATGTGTCCCAGTTTTCATCTATGAAATGTTGGAGGGCATGCTTCTCTCACTGAGACTGTTTTCATACTGACGAGGAATTACAGAAGTTCATTTCTATGGCATAGCTTGTAGACTGTAGATGGAAGTACAGCAATACCTTTGGGCATTCACCACATAAATGGGTCGTGAGGAAGCTTAGATGCATTTAAGCAGCACAGAACCTGAAGTTGTCTATCATCATAGGGGATCATAACCAGAAGTGGAAAATAGGACCTTGGCTTTGAAGGTCAGTGTGGTGTGTACATTAGTCCATAGGGAACTCAGTCCAAAGATGAAGAGTGCAGGTAGGAAGAAAAGCTTATGAGACAGAGGGAAGGCATGGTTTAAAGCAGGGGTGGGTGACTCCACAGAAGACAAGAAAATTTTTCCCACCCTCCAGCCACCTGGTGAACCATACTAGTGCATTTCAGCACACCTGAAGTGATGCAAAATCACTTCTGGCTGCCATTTGGGACAGTTTTTGACTGCTTTTTAAAGATTTATTTTCTATTGTTGGGAGGCCTGGGTAGCTTGGGGGGGGGGAGATATTTTGGTAGGTTTTAGAGGGGGGGAAGCCCCAAAAACATTTAACTTTTTTATTTGGTTAAAATACATCATTCTCTTAGTAATAATAAAAAAGATTACAACTGTTTTCCAACATCAAATACCAAGTAGCATTACATGAGCTTAAGCAGTGGAGTGGAAAAAAAAGAACTGAAAAGAGGTGAGAGATGCTACTATGACATTCTGCACATCATTTTGTGTGCTACTACCTGGCCGGGTTATAATCTTCTTTTACCTCTATTAAGCTGTACAGAATTCTTTAGATAACATCAATAAAAGCATTTACCTTTTTGTTAAGCTTTGCAATTGTTATATAAGCCACTTAGTATCTATAATTATGTACATGTAAAAATAGAGAGAAAAAAAAACAAAAACACAAAATCTGTATCAGATGATTATCTCAAATTCATAACTTATTAATTTTTTCCCATTTCCTTTGAAACTGTTGTTCTGATTTTCTGTTTACCATCATTGTTAGCTTAATATATTTTTAAGTCTGTGGGCTTTGCACACCAGGTGACACACTACAGGAGGGGTGACACCCTGGTGGGGTCCGCCTCCTGCTGCGGTGGATGGGGGAATGCACCCTTCATGGCTTCACAGCAGTCTTGACTCCCTCCCTTGGGAGGGGAGGAAGCTGAGGTGGCAGTGAGGGATGTGCCTCCTGTGGTCACTCGTGCCAGGCTCGCCCCTGGCACAGATATGAGGTGGTGGTGGAGGGCCAAGCACAAAACTGTTGGCTTTGATGCTGACCTGGCTCCATCCCCAGAGAGGTAATCAGGCTGGTGACAAAGCCATAAGGGGCAAGCACTATCGCACTTGCCAGCAGCCCCCCCCCCCTTCCTGGTGACACCACTTGCTTGGTGGCAAGTTTGAGAAACCACGCATGAGAGTCCCAAAGTTTGCATGTGACCCATAGGCTGCACTCTGTCACCCCTAGTTTGAGGGGACAGCTATCAAGAAATGACTCAGCACACCAGTAAAGAACGGGGTTGCCAGAGTAAAATCTGGACAGGGCTCCTGTCCCTTTAATAATTGTGTAGAAGAGGGAATTTCAACAGGTGTGGCTCAGCACCAGCAAGGTAACAAGCAACACCTGCCAAAATTCCCCCTTCTGCACAACTGTTAAAGGTACAGGACTAGCAGGAGTCCTCTCCAGTTTTCACTTTGGTAACCCTAACAGGGACAGGGAGAGTTAAGAAGTGATTGCAAACTTGTTCAAATAAAGCTGCTTGCTTTTTATATAACTCCCACTTCATTCTTACTGGTAACAAAAACCACATGAAACAGTGTGGATTTGACAGTTGTGGACACCCTCCCCTCCCCTGCATGACTTGTGTGGATGTAGTGGTCCAGGAGAGCCCTGCTGGATCACAGATGGTCAAAGCAGTATTGAGATGTGGGGGTAGGTTGGGTAAATGTTTCATCATTTTCCTATTGGTCATTTTTGTGTTTTAAACCCAGAATTCCTGAGTGCTAGTAGAAAGAGAAGACAGGATAATTGTGAGACTGTCACCATACACTGGATCAATGCCTGAATCCTGTACTCATGTGGATGAGAGCCAACAAATTGAAGCTGAAACACAACAAGATGGAGCATTTTGGAATGTGATCTGCTCATGATGGCTTGCACTCCCCTTAAAAAGGAAGTGTGTAGCTTGGGTATACCCCAGATCCACCTCTGTTACTTATCACCCACGTTGACTTCATAACTTGCAGTGCTTGAAGCTGGCCTCAACTGATTATATATGCATATTTTATAAATCAGGTGCTGCTCTAGGTTTTAATTAAATAAGTACAATTTAATTTTAATTTTATTTGTGTACAGTGAACTTTCCCCATATGTAGAGCTACTGCTGATGGTAACATCAGTGGGTGGTATACTGCCAACCTATAGATCTGGTGGTATAGTTTGCACAACTGAGGTTGTGACCCTGTGCACACTCACCCAGCACAGAACACTATTGTAACCAGTGGGACTTCCTTCAAGTAAACTAACATAGGATTGTGCTGTCGCTGATTAGAAAAGCCTTCATTATATGAACATAAATGGGGAAAAAATTGGTCAGACTCAAGTGCAAGATGGTTTCTTCTCAAAATCATATATATGTTACATTATAATGAGTTATCACCTGTGCAGTGGCTTCTTCAGCTTCTATGACAGCAAGATCAATGGAGCTGCAACAGCTCTCTTCTCAATTTTATGTGAACTAAGATCCCTCCAACCTTGTCCTCCCCCACCACTCTAATCTACTAGAAATATTTTGGTAATAGGTGTGAATGGGTGCATCATGTCAGAGGTCATTTATTGTAAACCAGATGAATTCTGGGGCAAGAGTAAATTCATTTCCACCTGCTTTTTTCAGATTGGAGCTTTAGGCCCTAACTGCAAGTGATGCTAAAAATGTGATTATCAGTCACATCACAGTCACCTTTTAATTAAATCCCAGGCCCAGGAAGGGAGCAATAGACATTGGCACCCCCATGTGCGGAGAGGTTTAAGACTTCTCTCATCAACCCTAATCTCAGCAGCCCCTCCTCCATAACAATGGGGGTTGGGGTGGGGTGGGGTGGGGTGGGGAGGGAGCCTCCCTTGATGCAGATAGGAGTCCTTTTCCTAATGCTAAATTGCTGGGCTGGTGTGGGGGTTACTGGAATCCTGGCTGGGGCCAGGATACTGGTTGATTGAATAAAAACAATGTGATTGCTAATCTCATTGTTGGCATCACATGTTGTTCGGCAAATTCCTGTCTTCATGGGCCCATTGGTCAATCCTTATGTGTAACGGATGCAACATCCTTTCTGATTGTTTGCTGGAAAGGCAGCTTTTCAATCTGAGGAAAGCTTTAAACCAGAAAGCATCTCTCTGTGAGTAGTGAGTGGTGTGTGAAAGAGTAAAAGACAAAAATGATCCCTTGTTAGTTCAGACAGCAGGACTTTTTTGAGTTCTCCCTGGAAGAAGCTGAGAGACTGAAAAGGATTTCTAGGGTTTAAGGGTTTCTCCTCAGTTTTCTGACTCTATGCCTATTGACATCAATGTGGGATTTCTACTCCCCACCCCCACTCCACCGCTAGTCACCATAGCAAATACTAGTTTTCAGAGAACAGAGTTTCCTAAGGCCCACAACAGGAGAGCAAAGGATTAAAATTCCAACTGCTTCCTGCTCTAATCCCATTAATTAACAGCCCCACACATACCTGATGCAGTTTGTATTTTAGTTGGAAGAGACCACAAGGGCCATCCAGTCCAACCCCCTGCCATGCAGGAACTCCCAATCAAAGCATCCCCAACATATGGCCATCCAGCCTCTGCTTAAAGACCTCCAAGGAAGGAGACTCCACCACTTTCTGAAGGAGTGTGTTCCACTGTCCCAACAGCCCTTACTGTCAGGAAGTTGTTCCTAATGTTGAGGTGGAATCCCTTTTCCTGCAGTTTGCATCCATTGTTCTGCAAGGAGCAGCAGAAAACAAGTTTGCTCCCTCCTCAATGTGACATCCCTTCAAGTATTTAAACAGGGCTATCATATCACCTCTTAACCTTCTCTTCTCCAGGCTAAACATCCCCATTTCCCTAAGTAGCTCCTCATAGGGCATGGTTTCCAGACCCTTCACCATCTTAGTTGCCCTCCTTTGGACACAATCCAGTTTCTCCACATCCTTTTTTAATTGTGGTGCCCAGAACTGGACACAGTATTCCAGGTGGGGCCCAACCAAAACAGAATAGAGGGGCACTATTACTTGCCTGGATCTAGATGCTATACTTTTATTGATGCAGCCTAAAATAGAATTGGCTTTTTTAGCTGCCGCACCGCACTGTTGACTCATGTTCAGCTTATGGTCTACTTGGACACCTAGATCCTTTTCACACGTAGTTTCATTCAGCCAGGTGTCCATCATATATCTGTACATTTCATTTTCCACCCTAAGTGCAGAACCTTACATTTCTCTGCGTTGAATTTCATTTTGTTAGCATTGGCCCAGCTTTCTAGTCTTTTCAGGTCATTTTGAATTTTGATCCTGTCCTCTGTGACCTGAACCAAGTCAGACGCAAAAACGGATTTAACATCATGTGTCATTTGGCCCTAAGTCTTTTAATCTTTTAAAAACAAGAGCCACCATTGTGATACATTTTGCTGCCAGTTGTGGATAAGATGGCATCATCACTGGCATCTGTGATATTGAAGGGAGGGGGAGGAATCCACTCTGAATTTTAGTTGGAAATTTAAAGGATCTATACAGGGTGCTGAACCTGTTCTCCAGTACCTCCAATAACTCATTTAAAGTTCAAGATTTAAAGTTCAAGACAATAATACCCAGATTGGATTCCTAACCCCAGACACTAGACACCAAGGATGTCACCTATTCTGTGTACAGAGTCAGTTTCACTGGTGGGGGAATGTCATTCTTTCACCAAGATGGTCTGAAGGCAGCAGGATAGACTGAGGAGATGCATGTTGTACAACATAAATAGGTCTCTCTTCCAAACATCTTTCCTATTTACATTAGAAATAGTTTCCATAGTGCCCCTCTCTCTCTTTCATTCTCTCTCTCTCTCTCTCTCTCTCTCTCTCTCTCACACACACACACACAGACACACACTCATACACATGCCTCTAATGAACACCTTGCACCACTGTGCAAAACTCCCTGAACCAGGAACTAATTAAAAATGGGAAGAATTAAAAATGAAGGCTCTCCCTTCTCATTTCTGAGAGTGGTTGGAGACACCTAGTTCCCAATACTCTTGAACAGGTGATGAGTGGATCAAAAGACCTGCATGTGCCCCACACAGATTTCACTGTTTGCTCTCTAGTTATCTCTCTGTCACTTGCCACAAGTTCCTCTCTTGTTTAACAGAGCTTCAGAGTAATAGAGCTTCAAGGAGACGACACTCAGGTACAAGGTATGTTCAAAACCAGGGGTTAGGAATATTCCACCTTCCAGGCAGCAGGTCTCATTAACCCTAGCCAGTACAACCAATGTTAAAGAATGATGGGAGAACCTAATCAGACCATGCTGGATCAGACTGAAGGCTTATCTAAACCAGTATTGTGTCTACACACCAGCCAGCCAATTGAGCACGGAAAGTGCATAAGCAAGACGGGTGCAGATCCATCCCCCTCTTTGCATTCCTTCATAACTGGCATAGAAAGCATGCTGCCTCTGATACTTGGAATTGCTATCCACTGACAGATACTAATGGTCCTATCTATCAAAAAATATCTAATTCCCCTGGAAAGCCATCCAAGCTGATAGCCATCTTGTAGCACTGAATGCCACTGAAGTTGCCATCCAACAACATGGAAGGCTAAACATTCCTAGAAGTATTTTTTTTCCCATGTGGCTAAGCAGCACAGTCCTGTGCATGACTACTTGACTGTATGTCTCACTGAATTCATGCCCAGGTAAAAATAGCTCTCCTAAAGTCTAGAATGTGTGTCTAAACTATGCCTGGCTTCTCCTTTCTACTGTATAACAAACTCCAGGAGAACATGATCACTCCCACCTAAGCATCCCACCACTTGCACCCCATTAACTAGGTCATCCCTGTTGGTTAGGATCAGATCTAAAATAGCTGACCCCCTTGTTGCCTCTTCCACCTTTTGGACAATGAAATTCTCTTCCAGGCAAGTGAGGAATTTCCTAGATATACTTAGCTATACTTAGCTACATAGTGGAGGCATTAAGAAACTCCATTAGTAAATTGCAAAGATGCATAATGAAACATTGGCATGAGTCTCCCAATGCACATTGGGCTCTACCAGTGCACATCAGCACTCCTTGGTCAGTGTCCTATTGTGCATTGTCCCGTGGTTGTCAGTAACTCTGCTGGCTTCTCTGAGTAGTAATGTAACAGCAGCCCTTTACTGGATTCAGATGTTACAGAGCAGCCCAGTTCTAATTCCCTCATATGTAAGGCCTCTTATGAACATCTATGTTACCAAGATGATTCCTGCCAACATTTTCAGACATGATTTTTAAAAAAATAATAATTTAAAGAGACAGGCATTATGATCTCAGAATTTTCACCTTTCTGAACATACCTCCTGAATTTTTTTTCTTCCTTCCTTTTAAAAGTGTATAATTGATGATACATAATCTTGTGAGGTCTTTCTGAAAAACATTGCAGACTGATTCCAAAGGACTCCACACCTGTTTAAATGAGCTTGTTTGTAAGTCAATTCCTACATCTCCATGTTATCTAAAATACACTTTATAACTATTTGCCGCTGACTAGGAGAATTTCCAATTTGCATGTCTTTTGCAGAACAATTTCAGCAATAATCAACACATTCTCAATCACAAGCTCAATCCTGAGTATTCAGAATGATCTTTATAAAGTTCCAACAGGATTGCTTAAGGGTCTGGATATAAACTGTTTTCTAGCAGTGGGTGATTGCAATTTTTTTCTGCCAGATTTGAAGGAAGTCTATCTATTTTCTCATTGTACCTCCACTTACCTATGTACCACAGTATGATTACATAGTTTCTGCAGTTTGTCTGATGTGTAATGCCACTTACATTCTCATAGTTTGAAAATCCCAAGCCATGTTTACATACACATTTCCCATCTGTCACCTACAGTGTTTCTATTTCTTCATACTCCCACATTTTCCTAACTTTGTCCTCTTGGCTCTAACAATATCAGCCAAGATCTGGAACCATAGCTCAGTGGCAAAGTGCTGGTTTTACATTTAAAGGGTCCTTGGTTCAGGTAGCAGGTCATATGAAAGAGTATTACTTGAAGCCATAGGAAGCCACAACGTACATAAATCTGAGCTAGATAAGCAAATAATCTGATCTCATAAGAAGACAAGCTTCCTATATCCCTCACTCAGCAATGGCAGAAGACTCTTTGGAAATGAGTGACTGGTACACCTACATTCTAATTCAGACCTCTGTCCTGTCTTTTATCCATTGCCATCTCAGCTGTTACCTTGGAGAAGAGAAGATAGAAAGGTGGCATGATAGCTATCTCTGAATATCTGAAGAGATGTCATGTAGAAGATAAGCCAGCTTGTTTCCTGCTGCTCCACAGACTAGAATCAGCAGATTCAAATTAAAAGAAAAGAGATTCCACCTAAATATTAGGATTTTGTTTTTACTGTCAGATTGGAAACCACTAGTTTCCAGAATCAGTCTCATAAACGCTACAGAAAGGACTTTGTTCAAGGAGAAGCACATCAAGCTTGGAATCATTTCCTTTTTGAACTGTAACTCCTAGGATCCTCTAACCAGTATGGAATTCCAGAAATTCCAGTAAGGCACATCCTGGCTCTAATGTATGCAGAGATTCACTGAGCAGAAGCTGGAAATCATGACTGTACATCGTGATCATCAGCAACCAAAACCATTTGTCTCAGCAATTTAGGACTTGGCATTCTACGTCTTGGGTCTTGAACAAGACTGGCTCCATTTTAGTATAGCACCATTAATAATAATTAGGCCCTACTGTCAGAGTATCTTCTTGTTTTAAGGAGAAGCTGCTGTATTCATCTGTGGATTAAGTCTTTTCCTGGTGAAAGAGGAGAGAGAGAGAAAATATCTAATGGGGGTATACACAGCGACAGTGCCTAATTGCTGCTTCTGCTACTAGCACAGATTTGCTGTGTATGGTGTGCTTGAGGGTTCTTGGGTTAATTTTTTAAAATTTAGTTGTTTTAGTTTGCTTAGAGCCACTTTTTATCCACACTGTAGTAAATACAGATCTGCACAAAGATCACAACTGAGTCAAAAATTCATACCTCCACATCCTCCTTGTTTTTCTATAGGGTTTAATGCTGGTTTGGGCTTGAAGTGAGAGCCCATTTATCTTCATGAGTTACAACATCACATCATAAACCACCTCTAACAAGCAAGGGCCGATGCCCTTCTTGCTCAAGGCTCATCTGCTCCCCTGCACATGTTGTTTATACCCAACCATAATGACAAAATTGGGCTGCCACTCAGCCTACTGCTCAAAAGAAAATGACAGGGATTAAAAGACTGAGGAAAGCACAGAGGGTTTCAATAAATGTTTATGGCAACACTTGGTGTTATCATCAGCTGCTGATTCTGATGCAAGGGAAATAAACAGCCACAATTATGGGATTTATCAGAGGCAGTTATGAAACTTCCTTAATAAATGAGGACATGCAAGCTGGGTCACAGACAGCCTAAAATACAAACCACCTTAATTTAAACTGAAGTGAATCTGGTGACATTATAAAACAGAAGAGCAAAACAAATGGGGACCAATAAAATCCACAAAATAGAGAGAAAGTCAGCCTCTCTTCTACATAAGTTTCTGCGTTTATGCTAAAAATCCCAACAGGGTTGAGGAGAGAAGAAATAACAGCCACAAAATGCAAAGTATGCCATTTGTTGGAAATGTGATGTTGTTTATGTGTCTGGATTTTTCATCTGTTTGATGCGTTTGTTACATTTTTATCTGCTTGTCGTCAGGCTGAAGAGCAAATCGAGAAACTGATTAGGCTGTTTTGCTGCAGTACGGCAATTAACTTCATTAATAACGATAATGATCTTACATTTATAGAGCAAAAAGATTTATAAATCATTCTTGCCATCACTGAAGTACCAGCACCTTTGCAGGGGGGATGGGGGAGTGAGTAACACAGCAGCTATTTTGCAACTATGGGCAATCTTGAACAACTGTTCAGAGCAAAATATAAAGACACTTACAATATCCAGCTGAAAGTATAATCTGGTTGTCTGTGGTAATTTGTATGTTTTCAGCACAAATTTTCTACTAATTGGAAAGAAGAATGAGACAAACTGCATGCAAGTAAATCCTGAGTTATAATCGCTGCAGTATTTGCTTTTGAGTGTTACCAAAACTGAAAATATATCATAATGAATCAGCACCTTTCTTTACATGTACCCAATATATTTCCATTAAATTTCTGCCTCTCAGTGACAGTGCTATGAACTGTGTGCTTTTTGAACACAGAACACAGCTTAAAACCCTTATGAATAAACAAGGATGTAATAGTTATGCTATAAATCATCTGCCTTATTAAACTTACTGCTTTTGCAGTTTTCCCTCTCATTCAGCCACAACCTTTCAAATATTTTATGCAAAACCTATACCTGGCACAGTAAGTGCATTTCTTGTAATGTTTGCTGCTAACTCTGAAAGGATTGCTGCTATTCTGATGGCCCCTGCTTTTACAATCATGTTTTTAAATATGAAAACTTGAGATATCTTTAAAGAATTGGGGTCGATTGGGGGGAGGGTGGATTATGGCTCCAGTCCTAAACTGCAGCTGTACCTGCATTCGTTCTATGAAAAGCTGATATAGCCAGCAAGATGCACACTGTTGTTTAGTTTTTGGAATTGTGATTGCAGAGCAAAACATTAAAATAGTTAAAAACAGTATCCTGCAAGATACAAAGGAATGGAAAAGGTATTCTTATATAGATCATATTTACACCTAACTTAATGAAACCACAAATTCTGAAGCAATCCCAATAGCCTTCAGCTGTCTGATCCACTTAGGCTCAAATTTCTGCAGTTCAAGCATCATTTTGGGGAGGCCAGTGCAAACATGGTACCCAGGACTCCTCCCATACACATTCCACGATCCTATTCCATACATAAAGTCTTGTGAATCATGAGAAAGAACTGTTTAATTCTGAAATTAAATTTTCTACATTTATGAAATTCCACCATGGCCACAAACAACCATCCATTTTACTACTCCTCTTGAATGTAACATTCAGCCTGAAGAAGAATCTGACAAAGCTGACTGACCATTTTGTAACTTTGAGGTTGGCCATTATAATGGCATTACTCTGCTCATTGCTTTCTCTCCCCCCCCCCTCCCCGAATGGATCAGTGCCACTGCAAAGATTTTATAGAATGCATTAATTCACTTAATTTCACTTTACATCAATAAAACAAACTGCATCCCTCCCCCCTTAAAAAGATATTAAATCCGTTACAATTTAAATTTATGAATAAACTTCTTTATTTTATGAATGAATTGACATTTTATGTGCATTTGCATAACAATTACAGCATCCCAGAGTCCCTACTGCGCATGTCTAGGGTTCGGATTAGAGCTGGACCTAGGGTTTGGGAGCTTTAAAAAATTGCTCAGTTGCACTGCGGCATTTAGACACAGCTGAGCAGTTACACCCTTTTTAAAAAGAAGCTGGGAAAAATAACTCCTTTTTAAAGCTGCTTTTCCCCCACTAAAATGCAAAAGAAGTGTGTTCATGCCAAACTTTCAGTGTGGGTCATCTAAAAGCTACATTTTCATGCAGGCATGAACACACCCCCTTTTGCCAGTCTAGATCAGCCCAATGTGGCTTAAAAAGGCTCATCACCGAACAGTGGCATCCCTACTGTTGGTATCACCTGTTGCAGCTGCCTGGCCCTTGGGGGTGGCACCAGCTGCCCAAATGCCCATCCAGGACTGGGCAAGTGAGGCACTGGGGAAGGCAGGAGGGTTACATACTTGCTTTCACACTTGTCCCTCCTTCCCCAGTGCCTTGGCTGGCTCACCTAAACCAGGCAAGGCACTGGGGAAGGAGGGCAAATGTGCAAGCAAGCAAACACACACCCCTCCTGCCTTCGTCGGCAACCCAGCTCACTCAGTCCAGAGCACCAGGGAAGGAGGGAGGGGCATGCACTCATCCTTATTTCCCTGCCACCATGGTTCCTTTGAGAGCCACAGCAGCAGAGAATTAGTGGGCCCTGGCAGCAGCACCACACACACACTTGCAGCGGGAGGAAGGACCAACTGGGTGTCACCCTATCCTCTGAGGTGTCACCTGGTGCAGTCCACACTCCCTGCACCCACCCAATGATGCCAGTGCCGCGAAATGAAATGTCTGCAGTTTTTGATGAGTACAAATTAAGCATAAATACCCTAAAGGCACCAGATCCCAACTGAACTTGAAAGCTAAGCAGAATACACTCTGTTTAACACTTGGATGGGAGACCACCAACAAATGTCAGTTGTGATAGGCTATATTTCAGAGGAAGGAACTGGCAAAACCACTTCAGAATATTCCTTGCCTAAGAAGACCCTGTGAAATTCAAGGGGTCCCCACAAATTGACAGGTAAATTGAAGGCACTTACATAGAAAGACAACTTGCCCTAGCTACATGCCTGGATCTTGGGAGGTTGGCAGGAAGAGATGAGTCAAATAGTATAAATCTGTTTATTTATACTTTCTCTAAACCTTCTTTTGAATGATATGGTTCTAATGGTGTTGATATTACCTATCTTTTAAAAGCATTGGATTGGAGTTACATTTTGCATCTGGCAGCTTTTCTTCATCATCAGCTGCCACAATCGCTGTCTCTATATTGAAAACATTTTTCATCTTGTTATGTTCACCTGCTTCCCAGTCAGAATATTGCTTGAGCCAGACTGCAGAAAGGTCTTGTCTATTTTGAAAACCTGGGAGATTGATTAATTTTTTAGACATCTTTGTTTTAAACATGTAATCTACTTAGATTCCCCTGCCCCACCCAGATGTTCCTCTCTTGCCACCCTCTGGGACTGGTAGTTCTTGAGAGACCTTCTCATAGAGGGGAGCATAACTTCTTTGTCTCTCAAGCTATCTGCTTTAGCTTGGCTCCACCAGTTCTTGCACAATCTGTGCAACAGATTACAAAAATACAGAGAACTTAGTTTGCATAAATATGCTCAAGCATGACCTACAGTTTATTCAGACTCATTTTTACACTTCACATTAATGGAAATGCAGATTTGGCTGAACTTCCCTGGGCCCAAGGGTGCTGGTCAAATGTACCATCCCTATTGCTCACATACTTGAGCTTTGCATATTATGTTCCCTTATTGTTGTTGTTAACTATCTCCAAGTCAGTCTCAACTCATGGTTGACTCTGTGGATGAGACACCTCTAAGACTCCCTATCCTCAACCTCTCTGCTCAGCTCCTGCAGTTTTCAGGTGAGTGACCTCCCTGATTTGAGTCTAACCATCTGACTTCCTTAAATCTAGTCAAACAACTGGTTCATTCAACCCAGGATTATTTTGCTCTGACTGACTGTCCTCATTTTTCAAAGTCCAACAGAAAGGTATTTTTTTTAACTTTCTACCTGAGATCTTTTGAAGTAAAGATGCAGGAGACATTTTAAACAAGAAATGTTTATTATCTTGACTCAAGCTGCACATCAATGAGCATGCAACTCAATCCTATAGTCCAGCATTTCCCAATTTAGGTTCCACAGATATTATGGACCTACAGCTTCCATCATCCCTCATTACTGGAGATGATGGGAGGTGCAGTCCAGCAACATATGGGGATCTAAGGTTTGCATTCTAGCATTTGAAGTCCCAATACATCTGTACATGGGACTTGGCCCAACCTGATCTGTCTTGTATCAAGGTTGTGATTGAGATCTGTCTGTTTCACAGCTTGAATTACTTAATGCTGAAGACACACCATGCAGCCTGGTGAACTAGTTGCATAAGCTACTTGGATGGAAGTTCCTTGGAGGGAGAACTTGGTGTAAGTGCAATAAATAAACCAATAGATTACTTTTAGGGCATGTTCACCCATGCAGTTTAAATTGCTTCAGAGCCACTCTTCTGCTATTTATGTTAATATATGATTGTTCACGTAGAAGAGACAAAGAAGTAGAGGAATTTGTAATGCAAATGACCATCCAGGCCAGTGTTGGTTCTATGATCACAATATAAACACAAAACAAAGAAGGTGTTGCTTTCTGCATTGTGTGTAAAAATTATGGAGTTAATACTCCCGAGTTATCTGACTGACACATGCTTGCTGTTAACTCATATAGGTAGCATTATCGTTGCTTTATATGTGGAGCACTTTGTATTTGAACAGAGGAATATAAATGTGGAATAAGATTATGTAAACTGGTGTGACTATATGGGAATAAGACAGAAGATGAGGTGGAAATGGTAGAAAATTCTGTGGGATCTCCTGTTCCCATAGATCCTGTGGTTTTTACATGAATACAGCCAGTTTATTTCATGTGTCCCCCGGCTTAATAAGAATCTGTGCAATTCAGAGATAGTCTGAAATATCAATATGCAAAGGGATCATATAGCACCTTTGAGTGTTTGTGAATATTCTTCTTCCATTTTTCCCAACCCTCCCCCTCCTTTCTTTTCTTTAAAAAAAAATCATTACTCATCTTAAATCACATTTGAAATCTTCTTTGAGCTCCAGGAGGGCCAGGACATTATCAAAGGGAAAGGCAAAACCTAGATGCTGAAATCATGAATGCTTCTGTAATGGATTCAAACTACATGAAAAGAGCTTCCATCTCAATATTAGAAACTACTTTCTGACAGTGAGAGCTGTTTGACAGTGGAACACACTCCCTCTGAGTGTGGGAGAGTCTCCTTCTTAGGAAGTTTTTAAGCGGAGGCTGGATAACCACCTGTTGGGAGTGCTTTGATGGTTTATTCCTGCATGGCAGGAGGTTGAATTGGATGGCCGTTGTGGTCTCTTCCAACTCTATGATTCCATTATTCTGTTTGTGAAAGGTGAAAATGAGCAACCTCCTTCTTACTCTTGCTGGCAAGTCCAAATGTCCTCCTGTTCTCAATTGTTGTGGTTATTGTTGTGCCTTCAAGTTGTTTCTAACTTAAAGCAATGTAAGGTGAACCGATCACTGGACTTCCTCAACAAGATTTAGAGCAGATTTGTCATTGCCTTCCTAAGGCCGAAAAAATGTGACTTGCTCAAAGGTACCCAATGGGTTTCCATGGCCAAATGGGGATTTCAACTCTGGTCTCCCACAGTGTGAATCCAACACCCAGACCATGGCACTACATTGATGCTCAACCCTTTTTATTCAGGATATTTTAAAATGGGAGAAGAAAGGACTACCTGTGTCAAGCTGTGAGTAGTTTAAAAGGGACAGGTAGGACTCTAACTGCTTACATGCATTCTGAAGAATCCATTATCAAGACAAACTTTTAAAGTGTTTACAGGGTATACAGAACCAGATGTTGTACTGTACATGTTCCAAAGAGTACAGACATATTTTAAAATTTCTTGAAAGCTATCACTTAATTTTATACATTGCATGAAATCTCACAAGCAGTTGGCACTGCCCAAATAAAATCATATTATGGATACCATAAAGTAGACACTAAGAGATATGATGATCACTAGATAACACCTACTCAGAATCAGAGGTAAAGAAATGTGGGACTTTAAAGGGAATTTATATACTGTCACTTTGTCAGCACTTCCTGTTTCAAAATTCAGAAAAGAAAGCAATTAAGGACTAAATATTAACAAACATTTAAATAGATCAGACTAAAGAAGGTATTCTGGAAAGATAAGATCTTTCATTTGTACTGCTAAACTGCTTCCCAGAGATGTTATTAATTTTTTAAAGAGAGAATATGGGGAAGAACAGTCTCTTTTGAATGCAAAATGCACTGAACACTGAAGAACATTTCTGCATCTTATCCAGACACAAATTGAGGTTATTCAGATGGTGTAAATAATCCCGGTAGAACGTGGATCAAATCTGTATTGTTCACATGAATTTAAGTTTGTGGGGGCTGCAAAGCCCCCCCCTGAAAAACTTTTCCTGAAATATTTGCATTGCCAGCTGTGTGAATAACCGATGTGGATAGACCTGGGATAAATCAGAATAAAACTCTGCATGTTTTGAATGTGTTTCATATACATCCACATCACTGACTCCATCTTTTTTTCACAGTGCTGACACATGTGAGCAACAGAACTTGCAGAGATGCATACAGATGTGGTTCTGGTAAAAAAAAAATCAGTATGAACAACATATCAGGAATATGTGAAAGAGATTATTCACATAGAATCACAGAATCACAGAGTTGGAAGAGACCAGAAGGGCCATCCAGTCCATGCCCCTCTGCCATGCAGGAACTCTCAATCAAAGCACCCCCAACAGAGGGCCATCCAGCATCTGCTTAAAAATCTCCAAAGAAGGAGACTCCACCACTCTCTGAGGGAGTGTGTCCCACTGTCGACTGCTCTTACTGTTGACATAGTTGCCTTGCAAAATAAAATGTGTGGATAACCCCAAAATTACAGAATGTGCATGCATGTTGTCCTTTATAGATTGAAAACAAAACTAGGAAAGTTGAAGGCTTTCATGGCTGGCATTCATAGTTTTTTGTGGAGCTTTCGGGCTATGTGGCCATGCTCTAGAAGAGTTCCTTTCTGAAATCTTTCTCTGAAGATGCCAGCCACAGATGCTGGCAAAATGTCAGAAAGGAACTCTTCTAGAACATGGACACATTGCCCCCAAACCCCACAAAAAACTATAAATCTAGGAAAGCTCTTTCCCCTCAGGCTCCAATGCCTGTAGCTCTAAAATAAAGCCCAGTATTACAAAGCCCATGTAGTCCACAACATAATCTTTACATGTTCAGATTTTAGAGGTATCTTTAATACTTGTGTTTTAAAAGACTAGTTTCCCTTGGTGTTAAGGATAATTATAGGGGGGGGGGGGCTATCCACCAATTTGACTTTCTTGCTGTTCTTTAAAGGCCCTGTGACTTGCAAAAGATGGGAGAAAGGATGCTGAAGAGAAATCCTCACAAACAGACACCCATCTGGATATGCTGGAATGATTTGTCTGGCCGGACAAGGTCCTGAATGCCACAGGCAGAGGTGAGATAAGGAATGTTCGATAAGGAGACAAAAGGTGTCCTTCTCACGCATGTTATTTGGAAGACAGACAGAGAAAGAATGACTATTATTCTTTTCCCTGCTTAAGCCGGAAGGGCTTTATTCTCCTGCTATCTTCCATCACTGCATGGGGCCGTCTTGGTCAACAGCATTCCCTGCTCTACGCCTTGAAGGAGATGGGCCAAATGACATGCTACGGCACCGCATGAAATTACTGTCACCTCAGCCCGAAATATCCCGAGAGCCTGCCTCCATTATGACGGTGCACAAAGTCTGGGTCCAGAGCCAAACAAAGGGATGAGGAAAGAAAGTGCAAGTTGCCATAGCAACACTATCCAGGCCGGCTGGTTTGATCAGCAAGGGGCCTGGCTTTCTGTCTGAGTTACAGGAATCTGAAGCAATTTATTTGCACTGCAAGACAGAGGAACTGGAGAAGAGCGGGGGGGGGGGGTGCTGGATGAGCATTTGCCTATTGCTCTGTCTGCTGGCATTGACACTGACAGAAGCGAGTCCAAGGATCCTGCTGAAAGATGGACATAAACATCGGAGCCAAAGATGAAACTTTGTTGTGGCACATCTAAAAGCAGATGGTGCTGTGGGTGGAGAAGGGTGATCTAAAAGTCCACCAGAACCAGGCACAACTCAGAAAGTCATTTGGGCACTGTTTATCATAGGACTTTATCACACAGGGAAATTTGGGGGAAAATCAGGGTTTAAACAGTGATTATCCCGTGAAAATCATACAATCACAATTAAGATTTTCACACACATTGCAACTAAAGAGTCATTATCCTGGGAATAACCAGGGAATGATTTGTTGCTGTTTATTGCCTGTTTATTCCGGGGGTAATGGTTTTTTAATTGCAGTGTTGTGTGAAAATCTTAATCGTGGTCGCACAATTTTCATGGGATAATTGTTTAAATACCCGATTTCCCCTGTGTCATAAAGTCCATACACAGCTTGCATTTTTTTTCTGCTCCCCAAATTATACATGTCTCCCTGATGCTGCTGCTTGGTTTCTCCATGGATTACTGATTCAGGTTCTGAATTGCAAAGGTCCCTCTCTCTCTAGTTAGAAGGCTTGGATTGATTGATTGATTGATTTTTGATTTGGAGACAAAGTTTCTGTATTGAAGAGGCAGTTGCCAGTCTGTTTACACTGACTCTGGCACTTTCTGCAAAATTAGTTATACAAAGGCATATGCTCCATTTGAAGATTTCCATTAGAAAAGTCCCATTAGAAGACATGTGTATGAAAATTCATATAAATTTCCTTGTAAACCTTTTTGAACAGTTCAAGGCATGTGCAGAAATTGGCTTGGAAAGGGGCTAACCTGACAGAAACCAAACCAGACAGTTATATCTGTCCTTGACACAGAGGCAAATGGATCTGAAGAGAACCAGGCTGTCCTGTTATCATAATGTTTATTGAAGGATACACTGGCATCCACATGTGTCTGAGCATTCATGTTTATGTGTACTTTAGCAGAGCACATCATTATCATTCTGCCAGTCTTACAGCCTCTGTTGCTTTCTTGCTTCTGTGTCCTTATGTTCATGTTTTGGGTCAGAGATCCTGCCTCCACATTCCTCTGCAGAGCTTCTCAGACAATGTCAAGTTTAAACTTAATTAGTTGGGGAGTAGCAACACCATGCAATCAGAGGCTTGACCTGGGACACTCTGCTTTCCAAGGAGATTTCAAGCAGATACATTTTTTCCTGCTCATTTCTCTGTTTTAGTGATCCGTAACAGTTTTGTAGTCTTGGATAGGCATAGATGTCAGATGAATAAGGCCTCCAAAGGGTACCCAAGGATTCATTTCTGCAGCAAGAGTATGGTCTTCTAAGTTGGTCTGATTGTGCTGTCAATTACACAGAAGAAATCTCTGTTATTTCTAATGTGATTTCTCAGTTTGATTATTAGTTTGTCTGCTTAGCTACAATTTTTACTAGTAGCCTTATGGCAGTGGTACTAGTAGATTTGCCCCCCCCCCCTTTTTTTACATGTACATGCAGATGTCACACACGCACACATACACCATAGTACATGAATAAAAATATTTTATTCAGACATTCATATATATTCATATTTTAACATTTTATAAGGAAATAACATTGTGCAAATTAGAAACGTTTTATTTAATAAATGCAATATTTAACTCAATGTGTGTAAATTTTACACATAAAAAGGTTTGGGAAGAAGAGGAGGAGGAGGGATCAGAGCCTTTAAGTATCATGCCCCCTCTTGAGCAACTCATACCCCACCCCCTCTGGGTCCTGCCCCACCATTTGAGAACTACTGCCTTATGAGATCTCATCAGGAGGGAAATGCTTCCTAAATGTTAAGGAGGTTAGCTGGTTTTTTGTTGGCCTAAGAAACATGTTGTTACTTGGTATGAATTTTGATATTTATCCAAATATCAAACATACATGAAAAGAGGCAGAAAGGTTCAGAATCCTTTCAGATCTTCTAAGTGCCACTCCAAAATGGCATTAAATGAAGCAAGGAATGTGTCCAGAGGGCATCTGAAATGGTAAAAGACCTGGAAACCAAGTCCCATGAGAAGGCTTAGGGAGCTGGGTATGTTTAGCTTGGAGAAGAGGTGACATGATAGCCACTGGGCAACAACTTCTAAGAGTTCCAGAGGCCAGACTGTCGTCTACAACGAAGAGGGCGTTTTCAGTCTCAGCCCCGAGCCTCTGGAACTCGCTGCCCACGGAGCTTCGCTCGACCGCCTCCCTTAATCTGTTTAAAAAAGGGTTGAAAACGTACCTGTTTGAGCAGGCCTACCCTGACTCACCCCCCTGATGTTATCCTATCCCTCCCTTATTATGATTGATTGCTACGCTACTGCTCTGATGCCCTGGCTAATTTTATATTGTCTTGTTTATTGAATGTTTTAACTGTATACTGTTTTTTAACTTTTGAACTTGTACACCGCCCTGATCGCTGGAAGGGCGGTATAAAAATAAAGCTGCTGCTGCTGCTGCTGCTGCTGCTTCTTCTTCTTCTTCTTCTTCTTCTTCTTCTTCTTCTTCTTCTTCTTATTATTATTATTATTATTATAATATTTAAATACCATATATTCTTGACTATAAGTTGACCTGATATATATGTCGATGGCAGGCTTAGGGGCCAATATTATGAATTCTGAGATGACCCATGGATAGGTCAAGGGTAGAATTTAGGTAGATGTAACAAAGGATATAACAGACAAAGGAAAGGAAAACAATGCAAAAGCACGTACAAAATTCTGGCAGGCATAGCAGTTTGTGCTCACCCTCAAGGCTAAATGGATGAGGAAGGAACTATGGTAAATGGTGACTATGTGATATGTGAGGGAGATGACCAGGTACAGGCAGGGCTAAGAAAATGCAGGAACTTTTGTTGTTCCTTGCAGGAACTTGTGTTGTTGTTCTCAGCACAAGAAAACATGCTCAGTTTGTGAACTGCCCACATTTTGGGAAACTATATACTAAAGTGTTGCCTCTCTGTGTGTGCAATTTATCTGTTTGTTCTGTGGACACTGTACTGTAGTTCCCATTACTGTTGTAAAATTGTGCACCTTTAAACTTGTGCCACATTCCATTTTGTGCTTTTCTTCTCTTTCTTTATGGAAAGCTCCAAGCTTTTGAAAATGTGTCTGTCTCGTTATTTTTTGTGCTTTTCCTCCATGCCTTTTAAGTGAAAAAAAAAGCTTTTAAAGCTGTACAACATTTAAATTTGTGCAACATTTAAACTTGTGCAATATTGTCTTTTGTACCATTTTCCTTGGTCTTTTTAGAAAGTTCCATAGCTCTCGAGGGAAAGCTTTGCAACTTTCTGGAAAAGGACAGTGCTTTAGGGACAGCTCTGTAGCTTTCTTCAATAAGTTACACATGGCAATGTGTGTTTGTGTGTGTGTGGGGGGGGGGGTGTCTCAAGTGTCTCAGCACTGTGGGCAGAGAAATTATTTGCTTTTCCCCAACATCTCTCAGAAATGGGAGAATCTAGAATTACTATCCCTAATGCTTGCTACAAGTCCTTTCAACTAACCCTTGCTCTCTTACACAGTCGGGGGTTCCATTTTCAAACATACACACATACCTGTTATCATGGCTGTTGTATAGATGCTAACACTTCCCCTGTTGGTGCAAGGAATGGCCACTTGCCCACTCTATTAAGCATGTTGTTTTACCTCAGTTGGGTCCTCCAGTTAGCTCAGCCTGTGCGCTAAAGGCTTTATCCAGCATACAATTCCAAATAATACCAACACCACAAAGTTTTGGAATATTGGTATAATCACAGTGGGATTCACCATTATTCTGACTACATCATCAGCTTGATTGGACTAACCAAAGAACAATTCCAAGGAGCAATGTTGTCCTGCAGAGGTCAGTTAAAAGTGGCACACATACCTAAATTCATAAGAATTAATGGGGGTTCCCCAGGATCAGACTGAGACACAAGATTAGCACAAAGAGGTGTCTGGCATGGGAAAGTGGTTTGAATGTTGACTAGGACTCCAGAGTTCAAATCCCCACTCAGCCATGGAGACTCATTGGGCAGCGTTGGGCAAGTCATACTTTCTGCCTCAGAAGCAATGGCAAAGCTTCTCTAAAGATATTTTGCCAAGAAAATCCTAGAATAGGGTTGCCATAAAAAGTCAGCTTGAAGATACATAATGACAACTACACTGAAGCAGTGTGGTGTACTGGTTTGAGCACTGAACGACAACTTTGAAGACCAGGGTTTGAATCCCCACTTTGCGATAGAAACCCACTGGGTTGCCTTGGGCAAGTCACATTCTCTCAGCCTAAGAGGAAGGCAATGGCAAACTCCCTCTGAACGAACATGCAATGAAAATGCTACAACAGATTCACTTTCAAATCAATTCCAATTTATGGTGACCCTAAGGCAAACCTATCATGGTGTTTCCTTGATAAGCTTATTTCAGAAGGGTTTGCCCTTTTCTTCTGAGGCTGAGTGTGACTTATCTAAGGTCATCCATTGAATTTCCATAGCAGAATTGGTGATTCAAACTCTGGTCTTCAGAGTTATTAGACCACGAGTCAGTATAAGTGGGAAATAACTTGAAAGTATAGAACAACAATGAAAACTGCTGCTACTTCCCTAATGATTCTGGACTTACTGTACATGATAAAAGACTCTGTCACTTCTAATTAGTTGGACTATTGTTAACGTATATGTGTTTGTGTTCCTAAGAATATGTATTGAAAAAATATAAGACAGGTTATCTTTCTTGAGGACTCACCACAGGGGAGCAAAATATCAATATAGAAGTGTATCACTCATATGAATTAGCATTAAAGCAAACTGCTATGAAGCAAATCATTACTTTATTTTTAAAAACAGAGATGTAGCATGTGCCATCCTCCAGATATTCTTGGACAGATACTCCCATCAGCTCAGACAGCACAGCCATAATAAGACATGATAGGAGTTTTAGTCCAAAAATATGAAAGTCTTTATGATATAAATATTTGTGGATGGCCATATACTGAACAGAGAACAGAAGATGAGCTGTTTTTGTGGGGTCATCTTTGAGAAGAGAAAGAACAAGGGGGAAGGCAAAAGAACAGGCCAACTGGTGGCAACTGAATGATTGGAGAAAAATAAAGAGGGGGTGAATTGAGGTGGCTAGGAGGGGAAACAACTCAATCAAAAACAAGGCAGTGCATGGAATAGAAGGATAAATATTTGTGGGGTCACAGAGAGATGAGCACTGAAATCACAGCTAACACATATTAACACTGCACGAAGGAAGGCAAAGGTGATCCTCTTTATGAAACCCTTTTACCAAGAAAACCCTGTGATGAGACAGCCCAAATGAAACAAAAGGAAGGACCAGTATACAAACAGAGATAGAAAGAAGCAACACTGGGAGATGACAACAGAGAGCTAATCAAGGATGCAGATAAATTCAAAGATGGGGAGCCAAACAGCAGGCATGTTCAACAAAGCAAAGCTTGTCCAAAGCTGCACTATACACATTATAGGAACATGGAATTTGATAAGTGTGAGCCAGTGAAATCTAGAGATTGTAAAAAAGGAAATGGAAAGCATAAAAATACTGTAGCAATACTAGAGGTGAGGGAGCTAAAGTGGACAGAAATTGGTCACTTTGGCTCAAATAACTACACAGTGTTTTACTCAGGAAATGAAAAGGCACAAAGAAAGGAGGAAGCATTCCTACTTCCTCAAACATTGGGGAAATCAAAATAGCTAAAGATTTTCCATACTTTGGATCAAACATTGATCAGAGAAATAAAAAGAAGACTAGGAATGGGAAGGGCAGTGATGAAAGAGCAAGACAGGATCCTCACAAGTAAAGATATACAAATGAACACTAAAGTTAGAATCATATAAGTCACTGTATTCCCCATCACCATGTACCAATGTGAGAGCTGGACAGTGAAGAAAGTGGATAAATGAAAACCAATGCCTTTGAGATGTGCTGGAGAAGAGTGCTAAAGATACTGTGAACAGCCAAAAAGACAGACAAATGGGTCCTTCAACATACGTATCAAGCCTGAACTCTCCCTGGAAGTCAAGTGATTAAAATGAGGCTGTTGCAATTTGGCCACATAATGGAAAGGCATGGCTCATTGAAAAAGACAATAATGATAGGAAATGTAGAAGATATCAGGAGGAAAGAAGGAGAGGAAGGCCACACACCAGATGGATGGACTCTGTTAGAGAGGTGATGGGTATCAGTTTGCAGGAACTAAGCAGAGCGGTGGGGGATAGAGGGACTTGAAGATGTCTCACTCACAGGGTCACCATGAATCACAGTTAACTTGAGGGCAATTAACAACAAACAAATTTATTGAAGAAGCTGTGTCAAGGGATCATAGCCATCATATTCTTCTTCACAGAGTCTTGTCAGGCAAGAATCACCTCCTATTCTATGTGGATATTGTATGTACACTTGAAATCCTAGGTCCATGTGAGTCAGCAGGAATGTTGCACTGGCTTCATAACCTCTGCTTGGTTCAAAATCACATTTTGACTTTCATTAGTTCAGTTTTGAACAATGTAATTGAACTAATCAATGTCAAAGTTTTTCCTACATTAAAATGTAAATGAAGCAAATTATTCCAAGTCAGAGTTCACAGAGGTACTCAAGGGATATAAATTTGAATTTGAGGGTTTGTCAAAGGAAATTAACACTCACATTTGATTTTAATGGCACTCTCCTTATTTAATCTCCTGTGTATACTATTGTGGACAGCTGCATGTTTGTGTGCACAATTGTACTTCGGTCTATTTTCTATGATTGTGTGTGAAGTTGTGTGGGTATATATTTATAACTATATGCAAGCACCAGGGCATGTATAAATCTGTATTTATAGAAATGAATATACTTTGGCCTCTGACTCTCATTTACTAGGTGAAAATGGAATTAATTTCCAGCCTCCTGACCCCTTTGGTTGCCATGGCATCTGAACATCCACAATACACCATGCTGAGCTTCGCTCTCCACGGATCCCAAGAGTTTGGAGACACTGTATAAACCAGAACAATACAGGTCTCTTTCCCCTTCTTTATTATGCCAAATAAAGAGGAAGTCAGTGACAGCAGATTACTCATTTGTACTACATTCTGTCTACTGCTAGAAACAATAAAAGCAACCTGGAGAAGCAACTGAAATTGTATCTTCCACTGGAAATGCTTAACATGGGAGGAAATCTCACATTCTAGACATTTGTCAGTAAAGCAATAAACATTTCTGTAGTGCTAGTCAAGTGTTTTACATACATTATTAGTTTAAATTTATTTCTCAATTTATAAAATAATTTCTAGACAGTCATCACTAGAGCCCCCCCACCCCCCCCCCCCCACCCTCAGCTGCCAAAGTGATGGACATGAAACGCAAAGCAATAAACTCATCAGAGTTTGAACACATATTCAGGGACAACCATCTTGGCCATATAGCAAAATACAATGACATCCAGAATTTACAAAACAGTGATGTTTATTCAACCAACCAAAATGCACAAATTGCATCATGCATCATAGAGTTTGGACAGTTACTTTTTAAAATGAGTGATTACTGTTACTAGAGGTACCATTTTTTAAAAAAGTAAAATGTTGCTCTTATTCATGGCTGGTTTGGAAGGGGGAACTTAGTAAGTTACCCATTGCTTTACATGATTTCACTAAAAAAATCAGTCTAAAACAGGCCCCAAATTATATCCCTCAAAAGCACACCCATCCACCTCCGTCACTACCTTGCTTTTAAAAAGAATGTTCTTGTCCCATTGCTACCTCCAGATTAAGGGTTATATTGCCTTTGTATTACATCCAACCGCTGCAAAATGGCGAAATGGTAATGCTGAAATACTTGGATTTAATGGTGATGAATACGCACACCACTTAGAAAGAAAGCAGGTTCTGTTCTTACAGTTTTTCAATTTGAGTTGTGGGTAAGCTGTTTATTTAAAGAGTTTAGATTTATAAGAGTAAGACATGTACAATATTTGCCTGTGACTATGTGTCTTCATGTGAGAGTTGAAAGATCCTAAGTGGCAATGACTTCAAAGTGGCAAAGACTCCTAAATAAATTTAGCAGTTGTGGGATAAGAGGGCAGGTATTCTAATAGACAGCTAGCACAATAAAAATAAAAAGTAGAGATTGGGAATAAATAGAGAGGGGTCTGTATTGGGAACAATGGGTGCCCTCCCACACTTTTTCAAAAACATCTGTACTTACAGGTAAAGCAGGGAAGAGACTTCATTTGTAGATTAGACTGTGAAAAACAAAGTTCTGAAGAACTCTAAAAGGCCAGTGGGCAATAAAATGTAAAATGTGGCCCAGTATTATTATTATTATTAAGCTTAATTTATATAGTGCTGTAAATTTACACAGCGCTGTACATACAATCAATTGAAACAGACGGTTCCCTAACCTAAGGCTTACAATCTAAAAAGACACGAGACAGAAGGAGAAGGGAAAGTTGGTTGGGAAAGGGATCAAGTCCAGTGGATCTTCTCTCCCTCTGAGGGCTGGACCATAGCAGATGGACTGAGGGAGGGCCCTTCTTCTTGCTCTGGCTAGGCCTGATGGCATTGGGCCTGCTTTTACACTTTCTCTGAGGCCGGACGATGGTAGATGGCATGGAGGGAGGGCCTTATTCTTTAGGCTTAGGTCTTTTAAAGTTGTGAAGCCGCTCTGAGTCCCAGTTCTGGGAACACGTCCCTGAACAAAGTAGTCTTTAACTCAGTTTTAAAACTGGCTAGAGAAGTAATGAGCCATGCTCGCAGGGGAAGGAGGTTCCAGGAATGAGGGGCAGCGAGTGAGAAGGGACAAATCCGGGATGGAGCAGTGGAGAAACTAGGCTGGGACAGAAGACCTTGACTACCAGAGTGGAGAGAGCAAGGAGGAGTGTGAGGAGAAAGAAGTTCAGATAAGTAAGGAGGGACCAGCCTATGCAGGGCTTTAAAAGTCAATAACAAAAGCTTGTACTGGATGCGGAAGGGGAAGGGGAGCCAATGAAGAGAAGATAATAGAGGAGAAACATGGTCAAAGCGGCGAGCAAGTGTAATACAGTGGTCCCCCGGGTTACGAAGGTAATCCGTTCCAGATTACCTTTCGTAACCCAGAAATCTTCGTTTCCCGGGGGACCACTATTTCTGCCGGACCGTGCGGCCGATTTAAAGGGGCCGCACGGTTTTTCTCATTCGCATCCCGGGGATCCTTTGGATCCCGGGGGATGTTTTTTGGTCCCGCGGGTTCGGGTTCCAGGGATTTCGTTCCCCGGGGGATTCGTAAACCGGGGGACCACTGTAATACATGCAGCTGAATGCTGGACAGAGGTGAGGGAAAGGAAGCCCTGCCAGAAGAAGGTTACAGTAATCTAGTCATGAAACCACTAGAGCATGGACCAGAGTCTTCGCAGTAGAGGCCGAGAGAAATGGACGGATTTTGGCAATGTTGTAAAGATGGAATCAACAGGCCTTGGCTGTGGCCTGATTCTGGGGGATAAACGACAGAGAAGAGTCAAAAATGAAACCAAGACTGCAGGCTTCCTAGACCAGTCAAATGGAGATGTCATCAACAGAAACAGAAAAGAAGTATTGGAGGGTGGGTTTAGGTGGGAAAACAAGAACCTCTGTCTTGAACATGTTGAGCTTCAAGCACTCCACTGAGAGACAGCTGACAGACAAGAAGAAACTTGCTGTTCAAGCCCCAGCAAAAGGTCAGGGGTATAAAGATACAGCTGAGTATCATTGGTGTACAGATGATAGGAGAAACCAAAAGAGCTGCTGAGTTTATAGAGAGACCAAAAGGGGACCCAAAACAGAACCCTGGAAAACTTCTTCCTCCATCCCCTTATCTGTTGGATAAGGGGATGGAGGAAGAAGTCTGACCACCCATGACCAGTGCAAAAGATCTAACTGATAAGTAAGATTTAAACCAATCGAGAACAGAGTCCAAGAAACCAAGGTCAGAAAGTATATCAGCTAGGAGACAGTGATCCACAGTGTCGAAGGCTGAGGACAAATCAAGAAGAACAAGAATAGAGTAAAGGCTGTTCCCCCTGGCCTGTAAGAGATTGTTCAAGATCTTGGTGAGGGCTGTGGGTGGAAGTTAGACTGGAAAGGGTCTAGAATAGAGTTGGCTGCGAGAAACTCAAGACAGCGAGAATAAATAATCCATTCCAAAACATTAGAAAGAAAAGGAAGAAGCGAAATTGGATGATAGCTAGACAAGGAAGAGGGGTCAAGAGAAGGTTTTTTGAGAATAGGGGAGACCAGAGCGTGTTTAAAGACTGAAGGAAAGTAGCCCGTAGAGAGAGAGAGAGAGGTAAATGATATAGAGAAGCGAGGGCAAAAAAGAAGGGGCCATAGAGATGAGAAGATAAGAGGGAATTGGATCAAGAGAACATGTTGCAGGTTTGGAAGAGTTCAGCAGCGTAGAGAGTTCATCCAAAGAAGCAGGAGGGAAAACAGAAAGTTTATTAGTAGAAGGTGCCAGAAGATTAGTGGTGGAAGAGGAATCAGGAAGAGTTGACTCAGACTGAAAATCAGAGGGGGAGAATAAAGAAGAGACAGAAGGAGAGGAAGGTTTTAGCAGTGAACAGTGAAAGGGTCAGAATGACAGCCCATCTAGTCCAATGTTAAGTTCGCACAGTGGCAGCATAATACCCTAGAAGAAACCCACAAGCAAGACATGAATGCAAGAGCCCCGAGCTTCCAAGAGATGATATTGGTTGAAATGTTCTGTTGAGGCAAAATTAAATTTCCCCACGCTTGAAGCAAAGAAATCTGAATTCCAAGTTTGTGTGTGTGCATATGCTTTCAAGTCACCCGTTGACTTACAGCAACCCCATGAACTATATAGGTTTTTTTCTTATTTATTTATTTCACTTCTTAGGCAAGGAATGAGCAGAGGTAGTTTTTTAAGGATGTATTAAACAATTTACACACTTGTTCCCTTTGCATGCTTTGGTTCAATAGTATAGTCAAGGGCCAGGAGAGAGTGTAGTGTAGCAGAATGTAATGCTACACTCAAATTTTTTGAACTGTAGTTCCAAACGCCCTGTGGAGGTTCCAAATTGGGTTTCTGCTGACTTTAATTCTCTCCCCAAGCTAAAGGTCTCCCCTGTTGCTGTTTTGTCTTTTTCCATTGCTATAAAGACCAAGGCCTCTGCTGAGCAGCTTGATGTGGATGTGCTTTATATAGCTGAAGGGTTGAGCAGGTGGCCATTACTATGCCATGCAGGTGGCTGCATAAAGGCAAGCGATATAACATTTGGGGACGCATTGTAGCAACTCCCCTGGGGAATCATGTTTCCAGCTACTAAGGCAGGCAAGTGGGGTTATGGTTGTTAGCCAAGATTTCAGTGTACATTGTTAAGGGTTACTACCGTGGCAGTTTGCGATCCTCTTTGTGAGAGAGTTTGGGGAAAGCGGCTGGGAGGAGAGGAGTAAAATGTCAAAGCAGATACAGAGAGAGGCAAGCTGGGTATCAAAAAGATAGGGCAGGACCATTTGTAGATCTCACCTGCCTACCTGCAATCACTTCTCTGTGGGAGCTGGCTGCTCTGCTGGGCATAATTTATAGAGTATAATTAACTCCTGCTCCAGTTTTCACACTAGCACTGTTATGACTTATTGGTACTGCAGAGATCCCTGGAGTGTATGATAGTAGGCCAATTCTGCTGGACTCTGTGGGCGTATATATGTGGAATGGAATGGAATAGCTGGTGCTCTCAGAAAAGAAAAGAAAGAAAAGAAAAGAAAAGAAAGAAGAACAGCTGTTTAAGATGGAAGGTGTGGGTCGGTAGATGGATGGAAGAGTACAAATACAGAAGCATTTCTGACCTGAGTCCTCATCATGGATCCTAGACTGAAAACAGGCTTGGTACTGTGTATAATCCCTCCAAACAAGCATGTGCTCAGAAGAACTGACTGGGACAAGGTACTGCTGGCTGAAAGTGGCTTCACAGAACAAGATGTGTACTTTCCTGCATTTATTGTTGCTGTTACTGAAATATGCTTTGTACGAATAACATGTTAGCTGCACAGCGTATAGAGCCAAAGTAGCATAGTGGTCTGAGCATTGGACTATGACTCTGGAGACCACAATTTGAACCCCGGCTCAGCCAGGGAAACCTACTGGATGACCCTGGGCAAGTCACACTCTCTCAGAGTATGGCAAAGACAATCCCTCTCTGAAGAAACATGCCAAGAAAACCCTGTGATAGGTTCACCTTAGGGTTGTCATAAGTAGAAACAACTTGAAGCCACATAGCACAGAGATGCACAGACAGAAAAGTATATAAACTGATGAGAACATATTTTGTAAGTCATCCTAGGAGCCATTTTGGCCAAACCAAAGGATGAGGAAGGAAGGAAGGAGGGAAGGAAGGAGACTGCTGTGCTACTGATATTTGTTTGTGCAGGAATTCCTTCCCCTACCTCCCCTCCGTCATCTTGAACCAGCAAACAATTCAACATTAACACTAGTACATACATATATTGCCAGATTCATACACTATAAAAATAGGTTTGCCATTTATTTTTGCTGCTTGTGCAAAAACTAGCCCTAAAATGGCTAGAACAGAATTAGTTATGGAGCAGACAGAGAGCAGGACAGAAGAGTTAGTGTAATGTATTGTTTGGTTTGACTAAGGATCCATATTGCACAATTAGAGCAGTTTGATACCACCTTATCACCATGACTGTATTCTGTGGAATCCCAGAATTGGTAATTTGATAATATCCTGGGAATTCTCTATTACATTTCCCCAAATTACGGTATAAGAGTTCTCTGACAGTGAATTCTAAGTACCTCATGAAACTACACATTGTAGGATTCCATAGGATGGAGCCATAGTAGTGAAAGTGGTGTCAGATGGCTGTAAATGTATAATGTAGATATACCCTTAGAGTGGGGAAACCTAAATTTAAATCCTCACGCAACTGTGAAGTTCACATGCCAATCAATGCTATGTTTTGCCTTCCCCTACCTGACAGAGTTCCTATGATAATAAAACCAAAAGAGAGGATTAATGTACAGGTATACCTTCTTGCACTTAATGGATGAAAAGCAAAATATAAATGTATAACAAAATCAATACTGATGTATAAATATTAAGTCAATTAATATTGTGAAAGAAAGGTTTATCACTATGGTCCAGTGACCCTCTGCCCATGATAGCTGTTCTTAATATTTTGCTTCCTCCTTTTCACTCTTTCTGGCTATGGTCTCTGTTTTGCATGTTAAGAAACAAAGCTAAAAGCAGTGGGCTATCCCTAAACATTGAAAAGCATGTGTGGGGATGGGGAGAGGAAAACACAATGAGAGAGAGAGAGAGAGAGAGAGAGAGAGATCAAACAGTTTTCCTATGATTCTGTAATTCATGTTTAAAAAAATTAAAGAAGGTGTTGGGTAAGAAGGATAGGAGAAGAAAGAAAATAAAGCACTGAGTACAGGATGATGTGAATGTGTACAGGATCAAATGACATTGGTGAAAAGAATGGCAATGGAGTTTATCACACAGGAGGAATTTCTCTCAAGTTCGATGGCAATGTGAACGCAATCATGGGGTTTCACATAATTCCATATATGAGTATCTTATGCAATTTCGGGAAATGGGAAGTCATTCCAAACGCAATCATGGGGTTTCGCATAATTGCATATTTGCTTATCTCACACAATTTCGGGAAATGAGGGGTCACTTTTGGGCGATGGGAAGTTATTACGAACACAGTCAAAACACAATCAGAATTCACGTAAATGCGCTAAACTAGCAAATTCACGTGAATTCAAATTGGCTCCATTCGAAATTGAGAGAAATTCCTCTTGTGTGATAAACTCCTAAGACAGAAGACATTGCAAGACAAATGTGTAAGACAAAGAGAGTTTGCCCAGGTACTTGTTTGCAACATCAAGAGGCACGAGTGGTAGGAATGGGATTTATTCAGCAGTCAGGCCACTGATTTCAGCCTTAGACACCCTGTCTCAAGTGCCATAAGAAGCAACAATTTAAGTGTATTCAAATCTTAAAGAAATCAGGACTGACAATCTCAGGGGGTTCCCTTGAGCTTGGTATGGTGGTACTCCCACTTCTGGGTGCCATGGAGAAACTTATGAAGTGACCTGGATTTGGGAGCATCAATATGGCTGTTGATCAGCTACCCAAACTGCTGTCAGTGCTGCTGAGGCTTCTCGTAAAAGGGGCTGCAGAGCTTTCTTTGGTACCCTCAGCATCACACCATTAACTACAGTTAAGAATGTCACCCTTGTGTTGGGAGCACTTTTTCGACTTCTGGTCCAACTGGGCTCTCCAGGCTTCCATTGGTAAATTGTATTCCCTACTAGCACATGGATTCTTCTTTGCCATTGCACTGCACAGGGCGGCAAGACCAGGATGGGTAGCTCTGGAATGGCAACATCCTGACTCACAGTACCATCCTTACTGAGGAAAAAGCACTTATGGGTGCCAGAGATCAGAGCTCGGATTACAGTGCCAGGAGTCTCACGCCGGCTGCTTTCCTCAACTAGTCCACCGATGACAAAAATCCCATTGTCCATGGTTACTGCCGTTGATTTGTAACACTGAAAAGCCAGGGGCACCTGGTTCCACACGTTTAGGTTTGTATTGTAAATCAGGATGCCACGATGAGCAAGGCCGCTTGCTCTTGTGTGAGAGAATCCTCCAATTAGGTACAGCTTTTCTTTCAGGGTGGCAGAAGCAAAATGACTGACTGCAAAGGGTAAGCTGGCAATGGGAGACCAGAACTTCTGTACCAAGTCAAACTTTTCTGCAGTATCAAGCACATTTCTTCCACTCCGTCCCCCCAGTGCATAGAGTTTCCATTTACATGCTAGAAAGCCGTGTTCTCGGCGGGGTATGGACATGGAAGGCAGCTGTATCCACTGGCCTGTAAGTGCATCAAATTCATGTAGATTGCCTAAGACAGATCCATTGAGCCTTTGCCCCCCAGAGACATAGAGCTTGTGCCCCACAGACAAGAAGCCAGAGGAGTCAAGGTACATCAAAGGTGGGATCTCCTCCCAACTTTCCATCTGTAGGTTGAACCCCAAGAAATGAGTTTTCAGACGTTCAACTACTCCTCCTTGCATGTTGCTTACAAAAAGGCCCAAGCTCACAATCCAGTCATCATACATGCCATGCCTGAGACCCCCACACTTCAGGAGTCTCCCTGCTCCATCCAGCTGCTCCCACTGCAAATGTGCATGCCCATACTCTGCAATGATATCTTCCTGGACAGTAGCAACCTCCTCAGAAGTTAGAAGTGGGAGGCGGACTTGTCTCATGAGCTTCTTGATCAGTGACAGATGCTCAGCTGGTTGAGACCTTACCCAGTGCTGCACCGCATGGTACACAGTCAATTCTGAGGACACGAGAAGTTTGTCTGAAGAAATAATGCTGACCACTGTGCTGAGATCCAGGCCTGGGAAGGTCTCATGTGCAGAAAGAGGCTCAAAGTTCAAGAAAATGTGACGTGCAGCCACACGGAGCAAAGCATGGTGGTTATGAGCGTATGCCAAAGCGTAAGTTCCTAGGCTGCTGTCCATAGAAATACTGTCAGCCAAGAATCTGGGGAAAGAGATATAAGAAATGAGCACCAACAGGAAACTGCTGAGAAATCTTACACTCCAGAAGGTAATGATCTGAACACACCACTAGCATGCTGAATTGTCTTCTCCTGAATAGAAGGCCACATTGTCAAGGTTTTTGAAAATTGTACAGTTGTATCTTTTGTTAAACCCTGAAACCAAAATAGTTTGGGTGAAGTTGTGATTCTTTGCATCTGTCTAATGGACACTTCATGGACCTAGCAGGAAAGTGCTTCTCACTTTAGGGTGAGGTATTCCCACTTTGCTTGGTCTATGAGATGCCATTTGTCTTTCCCTAGGCTTCCTGTAGTTATGAAGTGACCTTCCCCATGCCCCACACACTTTGTCTAAATGTCTAAGCAGTGAGGAGGAGAGAGGTGAAGATGTGGCTCTCAGAAGGTGATGAATGACTGACTGTGTAGAATCTAAAGTGATATGGACAATTACTGGGGTTTAGGGGGATAAATTGGCTCCTTAAGAGACCCTGGAGGGCCACATCCTTCCAATGCACACATACATCCACGAAAGATAATCTTTTGTCCCCAAATGCTCCTGGAGGGTGTGGAGGGCACATTTCCCATGTTTAAGGTACAGTTGACTTCCATTTCTAATTTATTGTTTTTAAACAGGCCTAAAACAGTGCAGGGGGGCAAAAACATGGTAAAAATGTCCCCCCTTCAGAGTGCATTTTGGAGCAAAACATTTTTGCCATGGGGAGCCACATATTACCTATACAGTGTAGTTTCCTCGTTCTTGATCTAAGGCCTTTTAAACTGGTGTAAAAAAGAGGAATTCCTGGAAGGAAAGGAAGATGTAGCAGATCAGCATTGGAAGCTGATCAGAACTTGATAAGAAGCAGATCAGAACTCGACAAGAAGAGATCAGTAGAAACAGAGGTAAGCCATAGCAAGGGAAGGTACCAGTGGGCCAAGCAAAAGATCAACAAGTCCAAAGGTACTGTGGGAATGAAACAGTGAGCATAAATTTCAGATCAAAGCCATGTAATACTTTTCTTTTGTGAAGTCCAGGAGAAGAGGCAACAGGAAAACTCTGCAAACAAAGGCATGTGTCTGCCAACATTCTCTAAAAGGCCTGGTGAAAATTACATGGAAGAAAGGGGTGAATGAGGCCAACAGTGCCCTACAAAGGACATCTTATATCACTTTCAACTAAGAAGATTCCCTAAACTAGCCCCATAGCTGCTGGTAAACTTTTATGGGTTAGTGGGAGTGTCCTAGTTATTTTCCTTAAATAAATTCTCTTTTAGTGAATAAGGAATGTGGTGATGCTTCTATGAACTTCCATATATAAGAGACTCCTGTGTGAACCAGGAATTTTCTGTCTTTATTTGCCCTGCCGGTTCATGTCAAAACTGACTGTGGCCCAGGTGAAATATAGCCCTTGACCTTTGCCAAGATCTTGATCTTTGACTTTTGCCATAATCTGGGACCTCAGTTGGGATGAAGAGATTTATTATCTTAAAGATGGGTATGAAAGACCTACTTAATATACTCCAGGAAAATAAACATGGGACACCTTCTATTCAGCAGATACCAGTACTGAAAATTCTGTGGCACGTTATCCCCATGTTCTCATTGCAGTCCTGATATGTTTCTTGTCTATTTCAGACTTGTTGCAGAAATATTAAATAAATGGTGTTGTATAATGGTTTGGGACAACAGCATGGTGTAGTGGTTTCAGTGTTGGACTACAACTCTGGGGACCAGGGTTTCATTCTCTCTCAGCCATGAAACTCACTGGGTGACCTTGGGCATATCACACACTTTCAGCCTCAGGGGAAGGCAATGGCAGACCTCCTCTGAACAAATCTTGCCAATGAAAAAACATGATAGGTTCACTTTAGGGTTGCCATAAGCTGGAAACAACTTGAAGGCACACAAAAACAACAACCAACAGTTTTAAAGCTTTCTGGGATCACAGGTCTCTTTGAAAACCTGATGAAAGCTAGGGAACCCCCCCCCCCCCCACACACACACCTGTAAAATGTACCTAAGTGAAGTTTTCAAAATAACAAGGAGGAAATTGAAAGGAAGGAAATCCTCTTTCTTTTCTCCTTTTGGTGCTTGGTTCACAGGCCCTCTGAAAGCTACTCATAGACCCTCAAGGTATTTATGGACCACAAGAAAAGAGTGCCTTCTCCTGCAAGGGTGAGCTCCATATTTCTTAAGGCAGTGGTTCCCAAACATTGGTCTGCCAGATGTTTAGGACTTCAGCTCCCAGAATTTCTTATTGTTGGCCATGCTGGCTGGGGCTTCTGGAAACTGCAGTCTAAAATAACCTGAAAGGTCACAGTTTGGGAACCACTATTGCCAGCAACTGCCCAAACATAGCCCCTATTCCATTTCGAAAACAGGATTCTGTCTTACCTGCCAATAATCTCCTGTAATGGGAGGATGACAAGCCTGCTAGCTGCTGTGAAGAGATCTTCAGCAGTTTCAGGTGTAAGCAATAATTCCCCAGTGTAGATATAATTTAGGATTCTCTGAAGGATGGAAGATTTCATCTCTTCAAACACAACGTGTCTTTCCCAACATTCCCTAAAGGGCCTGGTGAACATAGCATAGAAGTAGGGGCTGAATGAGGCCAACAGAGCCCTGTAAAGAAAGACAGTAAAGCAACTACATCAAAACATGACTTGAGCTCATGCTAATTATAAACACCCTAAAGCCCTTGAATGCATGTAATCCAGCTAAAGTGGGACAGGGAGAAACTCATTCCATTTTTCATATGAATATGAAACTACCTAGCATCACTCTTCCTTAATATACAAACAAAAACATATTTTTATCCCTTAATATTATAATGTATTTGAATCCGGGATGCAACTTTCCAAATCCAGGTGTCTATATAAAGATGTCTATTAGTGAGCCTCATGAACAAATATAGATTACACTGAGAGAATATAGCTTGCAAAAGCTTGTTTCAGGCAATATTATTTACATACATACATATATTAGGAGAAAATAATGCACAAACATGTGTAAGCATCCTTATGTCCACCTAAAAAAATTAATAAAACGGTCCAGAAATGGGACACAACAAATTTAAGATAATAAGTAATTGGGAGTAACTAAAATTAAAACAAATAACTGAGAAAAAAATGAAACTGATAGATTTGTCCATTTCTGTCTCTAAACAGAAATGACTACCACTCAGGATGGAAGAACTCTAAGGACACTTATATTCAGCTTTCTCAGGGCCAAACTATATAATATACTTAGCATGAATTTGGAAGAGGTGCTCCCCCAAGTGGTGAAATATGTTTGTCATAATACATGCCTTTCCTCACTTGTGTATAGGATTCTTTGTTTTATTATTCATTTTTGAAAAGTATAAACAGGCTTAATTTGCAGTTCTGATTGCTGGAGCACTTACTTTCTGTTGTTAGAGGGAAAATGTGTTCAATCACAGTGAATATGCAGTGGCCTTAATGCTTAGTTTGACCCTCAATTAGTGTCATTTGGAATAACTTGGAAATCCACCTCACCTCCCATGAACCTCTGGACTTTCCTGTAAATCTGATTTACAGGATTGTCCTGTAAATCTGCTAGGAAGAGAGAAATGTCAAGGATATACATGAAAGAAGACAAACATTTTGAAGCAAGTGGTAGGGCTAGTCTACACTTTCTTTCAAATGTACATTTCTCTGCAGGCCAAATGGTTCATGTAGAGATCTCATTGTTGAACAAGTAGAGATGTCATCTTTTTTTGTGAACAGAGGTGCTCACCTAATACCATGTGGCACAGTACTAAGGAGAATATCCACAGAAAATCTGCCTATTCAAAAAGGTTTCAAGAGTATCATGTGCAGGTGAAAAACAACAAAGGCATTGTCATCTATCCCTGCTTGGGAACCACCTGAAGCACTTGGCTGCTTATTTTTAGAAAGAGTAGGCACAATCTTTGAGTTATTCCTGCAGGACAGTACCAGTGGAGCCCAAAGATACATTGCCACTGGGGATCCAAATAGGTATAGGATGGTGTAGTTGTAAACCTGTGCTTGCTAAAGGTTTGGTCCCTTCCACTGGGCACTTGTAATGTTATGTCTGCAAAGGTCATGCTGACTGGTGACTGAAAATGGAAGTACCATTTAACTATCAAAGCCAATAACTGTGATGCTCCTTTTTTTAAAATTACAGGTCCCAGAATATCCCTACCAGCAATGGCCATGATCATGTTGGTTGGGGGATTCTAGGAGCTATATTCTCAGAAGTCCCAAGCAAGTTTTCAAAGATCTAAGTGATTGATAATCTCATCCTTCATGATTTTTTCTAATCCCCTTTTAATGTCATCTAATGTTGTGGTCATCACCATATTGGATGGCAATTAAATCCATAAATTAATTATGTGTTGTGTGAGGAAGTACTTTGTTCTGCCAGACCTTAATCTCCTGCCAATCAGTTTTACTGAATGATTTTGAGTTCTATTATTAAGAGATGGAGGGGGGGGGGAATCTATCCACTTTCCCCACAGTATGCATAATTTTATAAACCTTAATTATAAACTGTAATTTGTATAAATTTCATCTTTTATTACCAAGAGCAGGATTTGTGCTAATCTTACCAAAATATATAAAAATAAAAAACTGAGCTTGTGTTAGACAAGAATTACAAAATTTAAGCTTTTCCAAGCATCTGGCTAGTGCGAGAACAGAATCATTGGTTTATTAGGGGAAGTGGTCTGGTGGGATCCATGGTGACAAAGATTGTTATATGCCATGTCAATGGTTATAACATTCCCTCAACACTGGAGCATCTCTGTGCTGATGCGTGCACTCTCCTTTTGGTTAAGCAACTCCTCCTTCCTAAGCAAAGCATCTTTTTGGTAATGATTAAGGACATGCCCTGACTTATCAGGCCAATATTCACCAAAGACGCTAGCAAAGCAGCAAATACAGCAACTCACCGATGACAAGGGAAGTTTTTTCCTTCAGCCACCAAGGTGGCATCACAGAGCTGATGGTTCTCATAAAGATGTCTTAAACCTGTATGGATGAAGAGACAGAGGCTGTGTCTGAACAGGTCAAATAGCAGGTCCTCCCCACCCCCCATTTTTCCGGCAATCAGTCAAGATGACACAGGGCCTGATTTTGGTGCAAACTGTCCTGATAACGTATGGACAGTTCAGCACCAAACCCACATTATACAACCCTTAAAACAGATGTTGAAAATTCACATTTTGCTCCAGATCTTCCCAGAAAATCCAGAGCCCTTCAAAGCGATGCTGGGTGGCTGTTCACATGTACATCCCTCTCTGTCACCCACCGCCACTATGATGAGTCACTCTCTCTGATGTGAGAACAAGGTACCTAGCCATGTGATCAGTGCTGGCCATTTTCAGAGTCAGAGGGAGTAACTTGAGCTGGCAGCAACAGGTGACACAATGGGATGTATGTGAGTAGATAGCCACCTGGCATCACTCCAGAATGCTTAAGTAACAGGGAAAATTTAAGGCAGTTTGGGAGCCAGAATACTGCTCTGGCTGTTCATGGGGTTTTCTGGCCCATGTAGACATGGCCAAAGGTAGGTTTGTGTTACATCTTGATTTAGAAACAACTAGGGTGATACACTTGGCTAATTGCTTGTGCAAGAAAAGCATAATGATAGCATTAGACCTCCTGTTTCCAATGCCATTCCTGTTCTGTGCACTTATTGAGGCTATTTTTTATTATACTGACTATGTTATGTTCAGGAAATATAATGGTCCTTCTAGAAATGCTTTTTGGATTCTATTTATTGTTTTAATCTCCTTTCTGTTATGGTGAAAGCCAGAAGAGTAGCATTGTCCTGATGCAAAGCTGAAGGAACCCATTTACATTCAGGGCATAAATCCAGGCATCCAGTAAAGGCGCCCTAATGCACAACATTACAACCCTAAATCACTTCCAGACTACATCCCTCTAGAACACTGAATGTTCCCCACCATGTGGTGAGAACAGAGACTTATGATGATTAGACATAGCTTCAGGTTAAAAGAACAAATAAGGAACTTATTTGGACTGGATGGCCCTTGTGGTCTCCTCCAACTCTATGATTCTATTCTATGAACTTCGTAAAGTACAGTGGGACCTTGTTATAAGCTTTGGTTTCAGGATCCTTCATGGATAACTAAATCCATGGATGCTCATGTTCCATTAAATATAATGGCAGAGCAAAATAGTGTCCCTTATATAAAATGGAAAATCAAGGTTTGCTATTTGGAATTTATACTTTTTAAAAATATTTTCAATCCATGGATGCTTGAATCCATGGATAAAAAATCAACGGATAAGGAGGGCCAACTGTAAATGAACATTTCTGTGGACCCAAGACACAACTTTATTTTTTATAGGAAGTAATTCTGAGCCCTTTCATGCAGCTCCTCCAGGGCTGGAAATGCTGCTGATTAATGCCAGGTTAGTGAATGGTAAAACAGCTGCCATTCAGGACTTGATCCTAGACCTAGATGCATGGTCAGAAGAAGGTGGTGTAATCTCTCTCTCTTTTGCACTTCAGGATTCTCTGTGCAACAGCAGGCAAGACCTGGAGTGCAGGGAGGTGGAGATGCAGGGGTATATTGGGATAATATCCCTCTGACCAGGCATCCTATCCCTCACTTTTCAGTGTTTGAGTGTATTTATTTGAAGCTAGATAGCTGGAACAGATTAGGGATTCTGTTGGTATACTGCCCACCCTGGTGCTCAACTATCTTCCTTCCTGAGCTAGATGGGATGGTCTCAGGGTAGCATTGAAGTCCTTGTGGCTTATGATGTTGGAGGACTTCAACGTCCATGCTGAGACTGCTCTGTTGGGTGTGGCTGAGGACTTCATAGCAACAACAATCATGGGTCTGTTACAAGTGGTGTCTGGGTTCACTCAGGCATCTGGGCCCATTCTAGGGACTTTATCTCATGCACTTCCTTAACCGTTTTGGGGATGGGGATGGGGATGGGACTCCCGGAGGTGAGCATGAAAGGATTTTACCACATATGCAAGCATCCACAAAAAGGTCCCGTTCCGGCACCTGTACCCAAACTGTCCCTGTTCAGTGTTGGCGGGCACCATTTTGTCTGGACGGAAGTCTTCCGAGCAGAACATTGAATGCTTTTTGGCACTGGACAGGGACAAGTGCCAGAACGGGACCTTTTTGTGGATACTTGTGTGTGCGGTAAAATCTGTTCACGTGCACCCCTGTGACTCCCATCCCTGTCCCCAAAATGGTTAAGGAAGTGCACACAATAAAGTCCTAGATGTTCAGGATGGGATGATGATCATCTGGGAATGGAGGAGTGTTCTGTTGTCATAGACAGTTCACTTTTTGATCAGGTTTAGACTTGCTGGGACTCAGAGTCTTTGCAGGAATGGAGGACCCATTAAGATGGTCCAAGCCAGGAGGTTTAAGATTTTACATGGCTTCCTGTTACAGTTTCCTATTGCTTTGGCTTGCAATCCTGATTAAACTGTGGTTGATCTCTGGAATGAGGAAATGACCACACAACTGGAATAGATGGTGGACACAATCACTCCAAAGCATTCCTTCTCACAGAATGGAGGTAATCCTGCCCCCTAGTTTTCAAAGGAGCTGGCAGCAATGAAACAAGACCAAGACAAGAACAAAACAGACAGAAAACTCAAGAGTGAGTCTGAGTGAAAACAGGCTAAAATCTATCTGAAAGCCTATGGTAAGGCAATAAAGACAACAACAACAACAACAACAACAAAAAAGACATTTTTGTCTAACACCATAGAATTCTCACAGAAATGTCTAATAGAGCTGTTTCAAGTAATCAGGGATCTGTTACAATTTCATCCAAAGAATTCTCGCAGAAATGTCTAATAGAGCTGTTTCAAGTAATCAGGGATCTGTTACAATTTCATCCAAAGGAAAATATAAGCCACTCAATAATCAACTGCAAAGAATTTTCCCACCACTTTGCAGATAAAATTGCTTGGATTCACTCTGACTTGGACACCAGCATTGATACAGGTCCATTGGATATAACCTTGACTCCTGCTTGTCCAGTGTTGATGGATACTTTTCAATTTGTGCAGCCTGAGGATGTGGACAGGATTCTTTAAGGGGTGTGATTTACCACGTGTATACTAGACCCTTGCCCTCCCTGCCTTATTAAAGAGGCCAGAGGAGGACTGGCTGAGTGGGTAAGGGAAGTGATTAATGCCTCTTTAGGACAAGGCAGACTCACACCTTGCCTGACCGGGGCTGCTGTAAGACCTCTTTTGGAGACAAAAAACAAATCTTCCGTGGATCCTACTGTACTAGAGAACTACAGACTGGTCTCCAACATCCCTTTTTTGGCCAAGGTACTGAAATGTGTGGTGGCTTCGCAACTTCAAGGATTTCTGGATGAGACAGATGATCTATCTGGGAGCTATTGGGGGTCAGGTGTTTGGGGGTCAGGTGTTACCAGTATACTGATGATACCTAGCTCTATTACTCCTTTCCACCTAATTCAAGGAAGTTATTATTGTGCTAAACCAGTGCCCGACAGATGTAATGACTGGAAAGAGGGAACAAACTGAAGCTTAATCCAGACAAAACAGAGGTGCTCCTGGTCAGTCAAAAGATCATGGATCAGGGTTTCAGGTTTGCACTTTAGGAGTACTCCTGGATTCAACTCTGAGCCTACAGGCCAAGCTTTCAGTGGTGCCCAGGAATGTATTTGCACAGTTAAAGCGAGTGCACCAACTGCACTTGTTTCTGGAGAAGTTGGATATGACCACAGTAACATATTCCTTGGTTACATCCCTTTTGGATTATTTTAATGTGCTCTACATGGGATTGCCATTGAAAAGTGCTCAGAAACTTCAGTTGATCCAAAAAGCTGGAGCCAGATTGCTGTTGCTGGATACAGAGAGCACACAACTCCCTTGTTGCAACAGCTCCACTGGCTGCCAGTCCATTTCCAGGCAGCATTCAAAGCACTGGTGATGACCTATAAACCCCTATATACTAATAATGATATAATAATAATAATGATAATGATAATGATAATGATATTTATACCCCACTCTTCAGCCCCAAAGGCTATCAGAGCAGCTTACAATTATTACTATATGGCTTGAGTCCAGGTTATTTGAAGGACTGTATCTCCCTTTCTGAGTCGGTTTGAGCTCTATGCTCTTCTGGAGAGGCCCTTCTCTCAGTCCTACCATATTCTCAGGCTCATTTAATGGGAACAAGGGAGAGAGTCTACTTGGTGGCTGCTCCTAGTTTTAGGAACTCCCATCCTTTCAGTCTTCTTCCATAGGCAAGCAAAAACCTTTTTGTGCCACCCAGCTTTGAATGTGCTGTTTTATGGTTTGTATTATCTTTTAATTAATGTTGAGGTTTTAAAGGTTTAATCTTTTAACTTTATAAATTTTTAATTTCTTTTAAAATAACTTTTATATTAATACTTTTATCAAAGCTTTGTATAGTTTTTAATCTGTATTGTTTTTAAATATGTTGTTAGCTGCCTTGAGTCCCATTATAGTTCACCTTTTCCATCTGCGGGGGTTTGGTTCCAAGGAGCCCTGCAGATGAGAAAAATGTGTATGCTCAAGCCCATTATAGTAAGTGGGCAGTGATGTGCACATGCATTGATAATAATGGGGCAGGGTGATCTATGGACAGTTGAACCTGTGGATGGCTAGCCCACCAATATGGTAAGGCCACTATATTAGGAGAAAGGCAGGATATAAATGAATAAAATAACAGCAGCAACAATAATAATATACAATTGTAGCCCTAAGGTTCCACTTTACCTGCCATGGCTGAATCCTGGGCTTTGATGTTTGATGGGGCACTATTGCTCTTTGGCTAAGAATTCTAAATACATCTTCCCCCATCCATAACTCCCAGGATTCCATAATATGTTGCTATAACAGTTAAAGTGGAATCAGCACTATAAATGTGCAGTGTGAAAGAATCCACTGTGTTATAGTAAGGCCAGCCTCTACATATTTACATTAGAATGCATCCCTCATAGACAGATTCATTAGTCTTGCACCCCAAGAGCCAGTGTATGCCAGCTTCGGCTAGGAAAACAGACTGCATATGAGTATTGAAGGGCACTTTATATTGCTATGTTCTGCAGTAAACTTACCCTGAGTTGTGTAATGTCCCAAAGAATAAGGCCTCATTTTTATGTCATTCTCTTCACCATCATACTGGTCCTTTTTGGTATCCATAATCCACATGCAGATTCAGGAACCTCCAAAAGAAGGATGACTTCTGTGAGATTCATCAATCGGTCATATCTGGAGGAGAAGAGAGAGACAAAGAAAGTATATAACTAGTAGCCTCATTTGAGTTGAAATACTAATGATGCAGAGCTGCTGGGCACAACAATATCAGACCAAATATAGTCTTACTAATGCTTTGCTGTCCCATTGTTATATATAACACATTGGAAACCTGGAGGATTTTCACTTAAGTCTTTCAGAAATAACTTGAAGGCACACACCACTACCACGAACAACAACAACAACAACCTATCTTGCACATCTGAACTAGATGGACAATGATAATTTTTGCTGAGGTCTGACCTAATTCTTTCTTTCTTCTTCCACTTGCCATTGATCATGATGTTTCCCCTTCCCACAGGAATTTAGGAATACCATTCTATGGATCAGCCATTTACTGATGCCTTTCTCTCTTTGTCTGTCCTTTTACACAACCACCTTCCTGACCTTGTAGCTCAAGAGAGGGGAAGAAACATACTTCTATAGCAGAGCAGGTACTTTGTATGCAGAAGGCACGAGGTTCAAGGTCTGGCATCTCCACTTTAAAATGAAAAGGACAGGAAAGTTGGTGACAGAAAAGATCCCTTCCCAAGAATGTAGAGCCACCACTAGTCTAAATCATACTGACTTAGGTGGACCAATAATCTGACCTGGTAAAAATGCAGCTTCCTATGTTCTGTACAGAAAGGTGAGAACTTCCTTTCTCAGGGATTCACAGATCTTCTTTCTACCATGTTATCCTAGTTGATGTTCAAATGACTATGCAGTCTATATATCTATTCCACTATGAAGACCTGGCTTCAAGATGGCACCTGTACCTGAGACAGGGGTTTGTTGTTGAGTAGCCACTTTGGGGTATTACTTTGGGCCTGGAACAGAGCTTGGCACAGGAGCGGTCCCCCCAAACCAGTGAAAGAAAGGCCCAATGCTACACACAACATAGTATGTGATGGTTTCACTTATTGAAAGGGGTTGGCCTTGAGTGTTTGGTTGCTGGCAGTTGGTGAAACCAAGGCTTTTAGGCCATTGTGGCCAAAGTAAGAAGTACAGAGCACAAGAACAACCCTAAATCGCTCAGGGCAGCTAGACCCCCATTATGACTGCCAGACTTGAAACAGTCAGGCAGCAGCCAATGAGCTGTTACTATTGTAGCATCCCTATTTCTTATTTGCATACTGGGGAGGGAGGGTGGCTTACAAGGGATGCTTTCAGAGGCTTTAGCTCACTTGATGACCAGAATGGCAAGGTACGTGCTGAGTGACCAGACATCCTAACTACAAAGGAGGACAAAGCACTGTAATAGGTATGGTATTCACAAAAAATGGAGGACATTTCAACACAAAAGCCACAAACACTCATAGAAATATCAATTCATGCTTCTTAGGTATGTTCCATATGGAGGACATTTTGGAATTCCTTCTGGACAGAAGGCTGAAATGTAGGACATGTCTTGGAAAAGGAGGATCTGTGGTCACCCTGAGTAATGCAGAAAATTTGCTCTACTTTCACTCATGGCCTTTTAGGGTAGTTTTTTTTCTTTTTCTTTTTCTCCTTTACCATTGTAGATCATTAAAGAAAAACAGAATGGAAGGATACCATACAGTGATTGAGTTCTAGTTAAAGAATTCTCATACCTAGGATCAAATACAGACAGGAATGGTGACTGCAATCAAGAAATAAGAAGAAGATTGGGAATGGGAAGGGCAGCTATGAAAGAACTAGAAAAAATACTGAAGAGTAAAGCTATAGAACTGAGCACAAAAGTTACAATTGTCCAAGCCAATGTATTCCACATTGCTATGCACGGATGTGAAAGTTGGACAGTAAAGGAAGCAGACAGAAGAAAAATCAATTCATCTGAGATGTTATGTTGGAGAAGACTACAACTACAACTCTAGAGATCAGGGTTTGAATCCCTGCTCAGCCATGAAGCCAACTGGGTGACCTTGGGCAAATCACATCTTTGAGAACTCTTGGAGAACAGGAGAAGTCCCAGAAGACTGGAGGAGGGCAAACGTTGTCCCCATCTTCAAAAAGGGAAAAAAAGAGGATCCCAACAATTATCGTCCAGTTAGTCTGACATCAATTCCAGGAAAGGTGCTAGAGCAGATCATTAAGCAGAGAGTCTGCGAACATTTAGAAGCCAATGCCATAATCACAAAAAGCCAACATGGGTTTCAGAAAAAGAAGTCATGCCAAACGAACCTGATCTCTTTTTTTGATAAAATTACCAGCTTGGTAGATGAAGGGAATGCTGTGGATATAGTATACCTCGATTTCAGTAAGGCCTTTGACAAGGTTCCCCATGACATTCTTGCAAACAAGCTTGCAAAATGTGGGATAGACAAATTAACTGTTACATGGATTTGTAATTGGTTGAGTGGCCGAACTCAAAGGGTGCTCAACAATGGCTCCTTTTCATCCTGGAGAGAAGTGACCAGTGGGGTGCCACAGGGTTCTGTCCTGGGCCCAGTGCTATTCAACATCTTTATTAACGATTTGGATGACAGAATTGGGGGCATACTTATCAAATTTGCAGATGACACTAAACTGGGAGGAGTAGCTAATACCCCAGAGGATAGGATCAAAATTCAAAATGACCTGAATAGACTAGAAAGCTGGGCCAGTGCTAACAAAATGAAATTCAATACGGAGAAATGTAAGGTTCTGCACTTAGGGCGGAAAAATGAAATGCACAGATATAGGATGGGGGACACCTGGCTGAACGAGACCACATGTGAAAGGGATCTAGGAGTCCAAGTAGACCATAAGCTGAACATGAGTCAACAGTGTGATGCGGCAGCTAAAAAAGCCAATGCAATTTTAGGCTGCATCAATAGAAGTATAGTTTCTAGATCAAGGGAAGTTATAGTGCCACTCTATTCTGCTTTGGTCAGGCCCCACCTGGAATACTGTGTCCAGTTCTGGGCACCACAATTCAAAAAGGATGTGGAGAAACTGGAGCATGTCCAAAGGAGGGCAACTAAGATGGTGAAGGGTCTGGAAACCTTGCCCTATGAAGAACGCCTTAGGGAGCTGGGGATGTTTAGCCTGGAGAAGAGAAGGTTAAGAGGTGATATGATAGCCCTGTTTAAATATTTGAAGGGATGTCATATTGAGGAGGGAGCAAGCTTGTTTTCTGCTGCTGCAGAGACTAGAACGCGGAACAATGGATGCAAACTGCAGGAAAAGAGATTCCACCTCAACATTAGGAGGAACTTCCTGACAGTAAGGGCTGTTCGACAGTGGAACACACTCCCTCGGAGTGTGGTGGAGTCTCCTTCCTTAGGGGTCTTTAAGCAGAGGCTGGATGGCCATCTGTCAGGGATGCTTTGACTTGGAGTTCCTGCATGGCAGGGGGTTGGACTGGATGGCCCTTGTGGTCTCTTCCAACTCTATGATTCTATGATTCTATGACATGCTCTCAGCCTTAGGGGAAGGGAATGGCAAACCTTCTCTGAACAAATCTTGCCAAGAAAACCCCATGACATGGTTGCCTTATCCCTTAGGGTCGCCATAAGTTGAAAACAACTTGAAGGCACACAACAACAACAATGTGGTGGCTTAAGTTTCCACACACTGCCTGTAAGTAAAACTATAGTCCCACTATATGATACTTTGATACACAAGTAATGACTATTTTCCCTACAGGAATAAATGAAATTAATACCAAATTGTACCACTCTTCTACTGGTAACAGCCTTTCTTGATAACAACAAATATTTTACATTTATTTTATGTCTATATTGTTTATATTAGTTTTTGATAGTCACTTTTCTCACGCACTGTGAAGAAGAGTTTCTCTCTTACTGATTTTTCTGCAGTGTATATTTATACTTGTTAACTTAGTGCCTTCCAGTTGTTTGGCAGTTTTTGATTAAACTTCTGCAGACCCACTTTTTGAGCTGCTTATAAAATGTCCCCATTTCTCTCACCTCCTCCCACTTTCCTTCCTCATCTTGGTTTACTTTAATTGCTGCAGATTGAGTTCAAAGTGCAAAAGTAGTTTGGGGAGGGGGGAAGAGAGGGGACAAAATCTTGCTTTTCCCTGTAGACTCAAGAAAAAGCAAATGACTGCAGTCTCTCCTACTAGCTTCTATGTTCTTCTTTATTAATAACATTTACCATCTTCACCACACTCTGATGTTGCTTGGTCACATGTGTCCCAGTTTTCATCTGTGAAATGTTGAAAGGTATGTGATTGTTAATTAATTTTCTGGATTTTGTTCATGTTGTTTTGATGGTTATAAGACACTCTGAGCCCTGCAAATGCAATGTCTAGGTAGTATTCAGTATCCTGAATAAATACAGATTTCTTGTACTGTACCATCAAGAAATCTGTGTCCTGTCCTCAGATCAGCGCTTCATCTTTCTGAGTTTTTGCAGCTTCTTCCTTTTTTAGCACTATCAGCAGGTTCTGATCTTACCACCATGGCCTTTTCATTCCAGCTAAGTGGCTGTTCAATTAATATTTCAAAAGTAGACCATGGCCACAATCCTACATTGGCTTGCTGGAACGTAAAACTCTGAAAAGCAGATCTCTGTGTTCCTCCCTACACACATACACATACACACAGCAGCTACCAGACTGTGCCTCTTTTTCACATTATAAAATAATTCCTTTGAATCTTCCTTGGTTTTGTTGCTGCTCTTTGAAGTTAGGTATGTTTAGAGTTTGTTAAAAGTTTTCAGCACTAAATTTAAAATTCATTATTTTAATCATTAAAAACCAGCAACATTTTTTTAAAAAAACATGATTAACAGTTGACACTATTTTAATCCATTACTTTTGGGGTGCAGTTTAGGGGGTCATGGTGCAATTTTAGTAATTCTGAATTAATTTCTAATTTGATGATTTAATGATGAATGAGTTTGTTAGCAATTTGGTGTACACACTGCTCTTTACATTTAATATTAATGAATTGCCTTACTCTCACTATGTAACATTGATGCATTAGTGCAAACACTAACGCTTCCCAGATCAGAGAGTGTTTTAATCACCCTGAAAATGATTGGAGAACTTTAATCCATAAACTGAATTTACAAGCTCTGTCCTCCATTAATAATGAGAAAGAATCTTTTTTTATTTTTTTTTATTTTATTTTCATAGCTAGCTTCCATATCTCACAGTACATTGGTTAAATAGAATCACTCTAAACACCATAGAGTTTATTGCATTCCTGGCCCTGGAATGTTCTGAGAATGGAACGCAAGGGGCCAGGAACGAGTGAGGGATGAGTGGGGGATGCCATTTATACTGCACACACCATCCCTCACTCAATGTGTTCCGTTCCCATTCCATCCCAGAATCTGTCCCAGGGAAGTGATTTTTTGAGAATTGTTCTGAACAGTTCTCAAAAAAATCGCCTCGATAGGACGGATTCTGGGATGGAATGGGAATGGAACGCATTGAGTGAGGGACCAGTGTGTGCAGTAAAATGTGGCCCCCACTCGTTCCAGCCCCATTCCGGACCCTTTTATAACACACAAGGCACATTCCAGGGGCCTGTGTAATCAGTTTTGTGATCCCATTCACCTCACCACCATTCACCTCCTCACTAATAATGGACTCACAAAAGTCATGAGTCTTATGATGTACAGTGAGTGATGAGGACAAGGCATGCTGCATTTTCTTAGAAATAGCCCGTCTGTTATTTCTTCACACATTTCATGGCTAAACTGAGGCACTGACAGGAAGTTTCTGTGCTTTGTGAACCCTATCTCAGCCCAAGCCCTGAAATAGGTGGCAGTGCTGCCTAATGACTTGAAGGAGGAGTGGTGAAAAATGAGTGTGTAGTTTTGCCCCCGACATTGGTGGTGGACACAATTAAGCCTTCAATGGTATGAACTGAGACCAATACTAAGTGTCTAGCCTTTGGTAATTGCCTGGTAAACAGGGCAAAACCTATACATCAGGTGTCAGAGACCCAAGAACCCTTTCGCAAAAATGCTTTGGGTCTTGGCTGACCTTGGCTTGGCCCTCAATCATCTTTAAGATGCCCAAATACTGTAGCCTAGTATCTATCTGTCCAAGATATTTATGTGCTGCTTACATAGTCATTTATATAAACCAACTGTAACCTTCAAACTCCAATGTGAACTTCAAAGATAAATTCAGTGTTCAGTCTTGTCCCCTATGAATTACAAAGCATCTAGAATAAGAGCTTGGAAGTGCAGTCTTATATAATTTTGCTGTAGAACATGAAAGGGGACCCTTTGACCATCCAGTACATTGTGGTCAATAATTCCCGATCAGTTTCAATGTAAGACTTGTAGTATAAACAAAATTGCTGAGCTAAAAGTTCCCTCCCCTCTGCTATAGGATGTAATCTTGAACATTGAGCAATTGATTGTACTGCTGCTTGGCTCAGAAGCTAATCAGCTTAGTTTAGTTTAACCTAGTTTAACATTAAGCCACTGTTCTGTTCCATACTGGCATCTCAGCATCTTGTTCCCAAATTTCTGACCTCCCTGTTCCATCTCCTGTGTTGCCCTCATGGGTTTTTGTAGAGACTGGTCCTTTCTCTGAGATTCTCCAAGTGAAGTAGCATATCTCATGTTCAGTGTTTATGTTCTTCAGATGCCAAAGCATTTGCAAGCATACTAAAAGCAAAGCAGAAGTGCCACTCCAGGGAGTAATAAACATATGGACCTAAAGAGATAATTTCTAACATTTTTTTAATTGCATTGGCCCACAAGTGGCCAATTCAGTATGTTCACATTTACTAAGCTGTGGTAATCAAAGCTGTTAAAACAATGTTATTGTTTTTAACTGCATTTCCCCTCATTTTATTGTTCCAAAATTTGTGACATGGCATTTAGAGCTTTTAAGCAAGTGTTTTAGCCTCCTTGTGCCACTCTTGATTTTATTTCCATATTTATTTATGAGTGCTATAAATGTTTATTATTCACCCTCACCCCTATTATGTCTTTGCCCTGGACATTTATGAAGGTGCTTCACTCCTTTACTAGATAAAGAGTGAGTCATTCTCTCTTTTGCAAAGTTAATTGAAATTTGTTATCTTCTACTAAGCAATCCCTAAAGGAACATAGGGAAACTTGTGGCCATCCAGATGTTGTTGGACTACAACTCATAGTATTCATGACCACTGACAATAATGGTCAAGGCAGATGGGACCTGAAGTCCATCAACAACATCTGGAGACCAACAGGCTTCCCACCCCATCTTTAAACAGTTGTAAATCAGGCCAGAGGTCCACATTATCCTAATATATCTGTACTCACTAGAAGCAACTTCAGAAAGAAAAAATGTCCTCTTTCAGTACCTCTGGACTGTTTTACTTGTCATAGATACCAAAGATCAAACGTGGAAACTTGTGCATGCAAAGTGCCTGATATGCCACTGAATTTTTTCCAATGACATCTAGAAGGTTAGGACTAATTCAGATGCTAGAGATCATGAAAAATGTTTCTCTACGCTCAAGCTTCATGCAAAGACCATAATATTTATTTCCCAGAGTGGTGGGGCTTATGTGTCTCCCTATGGGCCTTATCAGATGGGAGGAATTCCTCTTTATTGTGAATGGAGCCAATTGGAGCCAAATCAAATTCATGTGAATTCCCTAGTTTAGCGAATTCACGTGAATTCCTATTGCATTCGGAATGCATTCAGAATGACTTCCCATTGCCCAAAATTGCATGAGAAGCTTAAATTTGCAATAACGTAAAACCCATGATTGCGTTCGGAATAACTTCCCTTTTGCCCGAAATTGCATGAGATACTTTAATTCGCAATAACGTGAAACCCCATGATTGCGTTTGGATTGCCAATAGATTATACTTCCAATTTCTGACGTCTGATAAGGTCCCAAGACTGCTTTGTAGCTCTAATTTTGGGTAGAGCAAAAGGAATATTTGACAGTTCTACAAGTCTTGGGGGGGGGCACTTTCTTTTTATGCAAGGTTCAGAAAAAAGACAAATATTTTTTCACTCATACCCAGAAGTGGATGTCTGGCTACTTCTGGATTTTTTTTAATGTGCTGTGAATGCAGCCGGGGGGGGGCGTGAAGTTCAGAAATTGGCCCTTGGAGCTTTGGCCACTCCAAATTTATCCTGTTGTTAACTGCTGCCAAGTCATCTTCAACATATGACTATCCTTTGAATGAGAGGAAAGCCACCATGGAGTAGTGGTATGCGTGTTGGACTTTGATTCTGGAGACCAGGGTCTGATTCCCTGCTCTGGCATGAAACTCATCAGGTGACCTTAGGTGAGTCACACATTCTCAGCCTTGAGTGAAGGCTATTGCAAACCTCCTCTGAACAAATCTTGCCAAGAAAACCTTGTGATGGGGTTGCCATCAGTCAGAAACAACTTGAAGGCACACAACAACAATAATGAATGAGAGACCTCCAGTTCACCTTATCATCAACAGCCATACTCAGTTATTGCAGACTCTGCCCCCTGGCTTCCTTGATTGAGTCCATCCATGTGGAATGGGGTCTTCCTCTTTTCCAACTGCTTTCTACCTTACCAAGCATTATTGTCTTTTCTAGGGAATCATGCCTTATTCTATGTCTAAAGTGTAACAGTATCAGTTTAGTCATCTTGGCTTCTAAGGAGAGTTCACGTTTGATTTGTTCTGGGGCCCATTTATTGATTTTTTTCAGTAGTCCACAGGGACCATAGAACTCTTCTCCAGCACCATATTTCAAATGAGTTGATTTTCTTTCCATCAGTTTTCTTCACTGTCCAGCTTTCACACAGACAATCTTAACTTTAGTATTTATTTAATTATATGTCTTGACACTTCAGGATCTTGTCTAGGTCCTTCATAGCTGCCCTTCTACGGCCGAGTCTTCTTCTGGTTTCTTGACTGCATTCCCAATTCTAATTAAAGACTGAATCAAGGTACGGAAAATCTTGAACTATTTCAATGTCTTAATTGCCTGCTTTAAAGTTATGGAAATAATCTGTGGTCATTCTTTTGGTTTTCATAATGTTCAACTGTAAACCTTCCATTGCACTTTTTCCCGTGACTTTGGTGTCATCTGCATATCTTAAATTGTTGATGTTCCTTAGTCCAAGTTCATCCCTCCTGCCTTGAATCTAATCCTGTTTTATGTGTGGTATGTTTAGCATACAAGTCAAATAAGAAGGATGAGAAAATATAGTCTTACCTGAATCCCCCTTGCCAATTGAAAAACATTCCATTTCTTCATATTCTGTTCTATCAGGTTATGAATCATTTAAAAATGTTGTGGCATACCCATTTCTTTAAGAGCAATCAATAGTTTTTTATGATCTATGCAATTAAGGCTTTGGTATAATCTACAAAGCTCAGGTTGATTCTCTTTTGAAATTCTTTGGTGTGCTCCATTATACAACATAATGTTTTTCCAATATGATCCCTAGTGCCTCTTCCTTTCCTGAACCCAGTTTGGACATCTGGCATTTCTCTCTCTCTCTCTCTCTCTCTCTCTCTATATATATATATATATATATATATGATAAAAGTCCTTATTGCAGAATTTGAATAGCACTTTGCATGCATGGGTAATTAATGCAATGGTCCTGTGATTACTGCAATTACTGTTGTGCCTTTTCTTAGGCACTGGACTGTATATGGAGTGTTTCCAATCTGTGGGCCGTTATATTGTTTTCCATATTTGTTGACAAACTGATCCTATGGAGAGTCTCAGATTAGATGAGAGTTCTCTATACCAGAACCAGCAAGTGTTGGTGTGGAGCTCTCCATAGAGTCAGTTCCATCTCTGTGGTAATAGGATATGAAAGAGTATATTTCTTCTGCAAAGCATGATTACATTCAGGGATTTCAGGACTGGGTACTGTTGTCTTTGTATTATGCTTGCAGGTGATGACATATAATTATTGTACTATTACCATCATGTTGTAACAAGGGGAAATCTCAGGTTTGTGCACATTAGCTTGGAGTGTATCTCATGTACTGCACTCTTTTTGCCAAATGCTGCAGCCAAAAGCACTTAGTTTTCACCTGGAATAAGCTATGCAGTAGATTTAAAAATTCAGTTTTTAATTGCTTTGCTGATCTTCCTGCTAGTGGTTGGCCTCTCGTTAAAAAAATGCCACCCAGCAGTGTGTGGGCTTGGTGTCAATGACTGTATGTACAGCTCCATCTGGCTGTATAATTACTACCTTCATATCAGCAGAAGAATGTTAATGGGTAATATGTAAACACAAAATCTTTTATGTTTACCTAGCAAACATCTGGATGGGAGACTTTGGATAATCTCTTTGACTGGGTTGGAAAAGAGACAGTGGAATTGTTGGGAGTTAAACCAGCAAGACATTGACAGAGATCACTGGGAGGACAGGACTGGAACAGAAAGAGAAATGAGACATCCAAACAATAGTGGAGGAAAACATGACTAGAATAGCCAAGTATATAGAATTAGATATAAAGACAGCAGGATACAGTGCAAACCATAGCTAGTGAAAATGTTTCAACAGGGGAGTTGCATGTTTCCTGTCCAAGTCAGCAGCCTAGCTGCAGTGCTTTGGACCTACTGAGGTTTCTGAACTGTTCACAAAAGAACATAATGTATATTATACCAGTGCTTCTCAGATCATCTGATGTGGTGGACTGCCACTTATTATTTTGTCCAATGTGCCAGGGACTGGAACCATATTTGTGCACACTGGCTACAATTTGTTTTTCCTGGAAATTCTCCAGAGACCAGCAACCAATGGCTTAGAGACTAGCACTGGTCCAGAGACCACCACTTTGAACAGCACCACATTACATTATTGCAATGTAAACAGTAGCAGTAAACCAGACATATTCAAGGGTAGCCATGTTGGCCATGAAGCAAAATACAACATAATCCAAAATCCATAAAACAGTGATGCCTTTATTGGGCCAACCAAAATGCACAAAATACATCATACAAGCTTTTGAAGCTTCCTTGGCTTTTTCATCAGGCAAAGATGTTAAAATGCCCCTGGCCAAAAAGCAGAATGACCTCTGCCTGCCTCCAGACTATCTTAACTGACAAATTGTAGGCCTATGACTCTAACATCATAACATTTCTTCTCCTATATGGTTTTAAACATCTTTGCCTGATAATGAAGCTAGTGGAGCTTCAAAACCTTGTGTTATATTTTTTGTGCATTTTAGTAATTTAAGCAGGATCCAAACAGGGTTGTAACAGGATGTAATCAAGGCATGTATTACTATGTACATATGTAAAGGCTGGCACACTAGTTTTAACCATGTAAACGCACTCTTGGCACTGGCAAAACTGAACCTCTTTGCTCAAGGTTGAGTTTAGAATTATACTCAAGCTACTAAACTGAGATTTGTAGCAAATCTAGTGCAGGCCAAATCTGTATTTCCTGATGCCCCCTCCAACAAAGGGCCACTTATTGTGAAATAATTCAGTTATTCCATTTATCACAGCCTGTGAAGTTATTCCTAAAGTTGAATGAAAGGGTTCCCAACTCTGTCCTACATACCAGTATAAATGTTGCTATATTTATTCATCTTAGAAGTAACTTTCCAAGCTCTTACTTTAAAGTACTCCACTTGTTTTTGTTATTGAAAAGCTTCCTTAATTTCATCCTATATTCATTTACTTTTCAATTATTTTCAAAAACCAGTTCCAGAAGTAGTTTGCTTGCTTCACCAATTCTCTTTCGTTTTTGTTTCCCAATAAGATGCCATGCCATTGATATTTCCACACACGTGACAATATGCCTCCACTCAGTATGGAAATACTGGGTGCACAGGTATGGACCTTCAGCCTTGCATATATATTATCATGTAATTGGGTGTGGATAAATTGCATACACTCTATTTAGATATCCTATCCTGTAATGTTATGGTATAATATTGTTCATAAAGGAGCTAGCATGGCATAGTAGTTTGTGTGTTGGACTAGTTTGATTCCCAGCTCGGCCATGAAACCCACTGGGTGACCTTGGGCAAGTTGCAAGCACTTAGCCTCAGAGGAAGGCAATGGCAAACCTACTCTGAACAAATCTTGCCAAGCAAGCCCCATTATAGGTTCAACCACCTTAGAGTCACCATGTCAGAAATGACTTGAAGGCACACAACACACGCACACACACACACACCATTAATCATACCCTGGTTCCAAAATAAATTCTCAATTTATATTTTCTTAACTGTCATCTTCAAAACATCATTCCTAACTGGATCTCTCATCCTAATTCTTACCATTTCACACCAGCAAGACCTCTCTCTTTTCCATGGACTCTGCAGTTTGGGTCCTCACATAAAATGATCTGGCAAAAGTGGACCACAAAAACTGCTGGGTGAGTTACCCTCCTCAAGAGTATCAATCGTATGTACTACATGATCAAGCACACAAAAAAAGATGAAGACAGCTTTTGAAGTCCAGTCTCCCAGCTAGAAATGAAGAGGTATGCAACCTGTCCTATTCTACCCTGAACATATCAGGGTGAATTCTAGGTATTCATTCTGCTAATGAGTGTTCATATACTCAAGGCTAAATCAAGGGGAGGTAGAAGGAAAATAAGGTGAAGATCTTGCAGCAATCATTTTTGTTCTGTGGAATAGAGAAAAACCCAAAGAGAAAAATGCTACTGCAGGGGTGGACAAAAGGTAGCCCACAGGTTGCATGGAACTCCTAAGGCCCGCCTAAGACCCTAATACTCTCTATGGTGTGGGGGGCATTTTTGACATACTTTTAGTACCTCCTAGACCAATTTAGGCCAAGAAAGGCTGTTTCGAAGCAACTTCTATTTTAAGCTACAGAGACATACCAATTCTAACAAAATTCTGTCAACAAATATGGAAAACAAAACAGTAGCCCACAAAGTGAAATGCTCAATATATATTGAAATCCCACCAAAAGGGATACCAGGGACTGAAACAACCATCGGACTATTCCAATGATCTCCTGTGCAAGCAATGTGATTCTTAAGTGTTTACAACAAAGACTTTTACCATATATGAACAAGAAATATGAAACATTCCAAAATAGATTAAGAAAAGGAAGAAGCACTAGAATAATAGAATCATAGAATCATAATAGAGTTGGAGGAGACCACAAGGGCCATCCAGCCCAACCCCCTGCCATGCAGGAACTCCAAATCAAAGCATCCCCGACAGATGGCCATCCAGCCTCTGTTTAAAGACCTCCAAGGAAGGAGACTCCACCATTCTCCGAGGGAGTGTGTTCCACTGTCGAACAGCCCTTACTGTCAAGAAGTTCCTCCTAATATTGAGGTGGAATCTCTTTTCCTGCAATTTGTATCCATTGTTCCGCGTCCTAGTCTCTGGAGCAGCAGAAAACAAGCTTGCTCCCTCCTCAATATGACATCCCTTCAAATATTTAAACAGGGCTATCATATCACCTCTTAACCTTCTCTTCTCCAGGCTAAACATCCCCAGTTCCCTAAGGCGTTCCTCATAGGGCATGGTTTCCAGACCCTTCACCATCTTAGTTGCCCTCCTTTGGACACGCTCCAGTTTCTCCACATCCTTTTTGAATTGTGGTGCCCAGAACTGGACACAGTATTCCAGGTGGGGCCTGACCAAAGCAGAATAGAGTGGCACTATAACTTCCCTTGATCTAGAAACTATACTTCTATTGATGCAGCCTAAAATTGCATTGGCTTTTTTAGCTGCTGCATCGCACTGTTGACTCATGTTCAGCTTATGGACTCCTTGGACTTCTAGATCCCTTTCACATGTGGTCTCTAGGTCTCTTTCACATGTGGTCACTAGGAATCATATTGCAAATATAATTTGGTTCATGCAATATACCAAAGAATTTCAGCAAAAAATCAACCTTATAGATTGTAGCAAAAAAAAAAAAAAAACTTGTCTGGGTAGATCATGAGAAATTATGCTTTGCTCTAAAAGAAATGGGAATGTTACAACTTCTGATTGCCTTGATGCATAATCTCTACTCTGGACAAGAGGTTCCTGGCAGGACACAATATTGAGAAACAAAATGACTTTCCATTGGCAAAGGGGGTTCAGATAAGGCTGCATTTTATCACGCTATCAGTTTAATTTCTTTGCAGAACATATCATACAGAAAGCAAAATTAGACTCAGCACAAAGGGGGAAATTGGGGGAATATCAATAATTTGATATGCACAACAGTATAATAATAATAACAACAGCAACAATAACAACAACAAAGTCTTACATATTGTTCAATTTGCTAATAAATTAAAGTTATGTTTTAATCGGTTTTGCAGTATTTAATTTATTGTTTTATTATTGCCTTCCTGGTTGTCACAACTCCTTCCAAGGATGGTAAAGATGGTGATTATAATAGTTATGATGATGAAATGCTTTTCTGTTTCTGTTTTGTAAAAATGCATATGCAAACAAACAAAATTCATAATGACCTTTCAGACAGTTTGGAGCCCTAAACCTTGAAAAACAGGATCCCTCCACACCTCACTCTCCATCTCCTATCCAGGCTGGATCTACAAGGGGGTATCGTAAAGTTTTAATTATCACCTTTCTAAAAAAATTGACAGAAAGTTTGTTTTGATTTGTAGTTGTTAATTTATTTCTATGTAGTCACTAGCTAGATTTATACATTTTTCCCAGCGTATCTTGACCCTCCGAATACCTGACATTGTAGAAGTCTGCAGATTGCACCTTACGAGGGGGTATCATAAAGTAATAATTATGATCCGGAAGTTATTATGGCATATTGATGAAATTTTGTCAGTATCATCATTGGTCCCTAAGTGCACATTGCTTTGAAAATCAACTCATTGTGTCCTTTTATTTTGTGACAGGCTCTGCCAGAAATGACTAAAGTGTAAAATCCTTGTCAGGCGCAATCTGAATCTACAATAATGGTATTTGGAGGGTCAAGAAATGCTGGGGAAAATTTGTGAATATGGATGGTGACTACATAGAGATAAGTTAACAACTACAAATCAAAACAAACTTTCTGTCAAAGTTTTTAAAAGGTGATCATTAAAACTTTATGCTACCCCCTCATACATACAAACTTTCTTTCCTCCAGATAGCCCACACCTGAAATTCTATCACACTCCTCTGATCTGGCTGACCCAGAAACACAAATTGTTCTTTTTTACAGTTTCCAAAGCATCAGAGAGCCTCAGTAAATCACACTAAATTAAGGTGCCGATGCTAACTTTTAAAGGTATTAATGTTTTGGGGCTAGAATATCCAAAAGACTGCCTTGTTCCAGGTATACCTTTCCAGGTATTTCTATCAGGATCTGAGGTCTTCAAGCAGGCTCCCCACTCTCAGGAGTGGACATGAAAGATAGTACTGTACCTACCACTTGTGATTCCCACATTCCAAAATACCCTCTCAGGGCAAGCCATTTCTCTCAATTATTTTCTGGTTAAAACTTGGCTTTTAAAAGAGAAGTGCTGGGCCATGGAAACCTATTGGGTGACCCTGGGAAAGTCACACTTTCTCAGCTTCAGAGGAAAGAAAAAACAAACCCTCTCTGAACAAATCTTACCAAGAAAAAAACTGTGATAGGTTGCCACAAGTCAGAAACAACTTGAAGGCCTACAACACACATACACAAACACACACAGGAACAAACACAAGGGTAAACAAAAGACGTGTAATGTTCTGTGTGGTTTTTACCTTTTTACTTTTACTTTAGCACATTTCTGTAAGCCATTGGGGGGGGGGGGGGTTCAAGATGAAAATTGAGAATATTTATTTTTGTTCAATATTTCCTATAGCTGCAGGAAACAATGCTTCCCGCCTCAAATAAGCATGGTCTATTTATTTATTTACTGAAATGTTGGTCTAGTAATCCTAAGGCTAAGGAAAGAAGAAACTGCATTTCATGAAGATTTTCTTACTACACACCTGCAGGTGAAACAGTACTATAATACCTGCAGTATTTGATACATCCCTGTCACCACTGTCTCTGTAGTTTGTGTTGGGAGAGGTCTAAATTACAGAAAATGTCAGAATAATAAATGTCTTTTCAAAATACCAAATGGCTCCAGTAATTCCAATTACATGCCCAAGTCAGGTCAATTTTGGCATCATCGCTACGAAGAGATGCTCAGCTTGGCAAACTTTAAAGACTAAACCTGACAGACCAAAATAAATCAATCAATAAATAAATCAGCCATCTCTTCTCCCAGTTTCTACAGTTATCTCCTCAGAGCTGATAATAAAAAGAGAGAGGCGGCAGGAGGGAAAGAGAGCTGAATGCTCAATAGCTTCATGAGACTAATTATGATAAACAGCCCCATCGCTGTTAATATCCGGCCATTAATTCCCAGATGGAGCTGTGGAAAATGTCAGGATTGCAAATGTCAACTCTTTAAGAGGACCTGGCAGGTACTGAAGTGGGGACTGAAGCCTCGGCTTTATATTTGGAGGCTAAGGACAGAGGCACAACCTAATGCCAGGCTATATGGCATGGTAATTGCAGTTGGGAGAAAGAAGAAGAGAACACAGAGTCATTGGGTCATACAATCAAAATGTTTCTTAATGTTTGGAAGGGTCCCCAGGGGCCATTGAGTCCAACCCTCTGCTCAATGCAGGATCTCCAGCTAGAACATCCCCAGCAGGTAGCTTTCCAGCCTCTTTTTTGAAGACTTCCATAGACCCCACCATCTCTGTAGGCAATGGGTTCCATCGCTGAACCACTCTTACTGTCAAGATTAATAGAATCATAGAGTTGGAAGAGACCCCAAGGGCCATCCAGTCCAACCCCATTCCGTAGATGGGCCCAGTGCTATTCAATATCTTTATTAATGACTTGGATGACAGAATTGGGGGCATACTTATCAAATTTGCAGATGACACTAAGCTAGGAGGAGTAGCCAATACTCCAGAAGACAGGACTGAAATTCAGAATGACCTGAATAGACTAGAAAGCTGGGCCAACACTAACAAAATGAAATTCAATGCGGAGAAATGTAAGGTACTGCACTTAGGACGCAAAAATGAAATGCACAGATATAGGATGGGGGACATCTGGCTGAATGAAACTACGTGAGAAAGGGATCTAGGAGTCCAAGTAGACCATAAGCTGAACATGAGTCAACAGTGCAATGCGGCAACTAAAAAGGCCAATGCTATTTTAGGCTGCATCAATAGAAGTATAGCGTCTAGATCAAGGGAAGTAATAGTGCCACTCTATTCTGCTTTGGTCAGGCCCCACCTGGAATACTGTGTCCAGTTCTGGGCACCACAATTCAAAAAGGATGTGGAGAAACTGGAGTGTGTCCAAAGGAGGGCAACTAAGATGGTGAAGAGTCTGGAAAGCATGACCTATGAGAAACGACTTAAAGAGCTGGGGATGTTTAGCCTGGAGAAGAGAAGGTTAAGAGGTGATATGATAGCCCTGTTTAAATATTTGAAGGGATGTCATATTGAGGAGGGAGCAAGCTTGTTTTCTGCTGCTGCAGAGACTAGAACGCAGAACAATGGATGCAAGCTGCAGGAAAAGAGATTCCACCTCAACATTAGGAGGAACTTCCTGACAGTAAGGGCTGTTCAACAGTGGAACACACTCCCTCGGAGTGTAGTGGAGTCTCCTTCCTTAGGGGTCTTTAAGCAGAGGCTGGATGGCCATCTGTCGGGGATGCTTTGACTGGGAGTTCCTGCATGGCAGGTGGTTGGACTGGATGGCCCTTGTGGTCTCTTCCAACTCTATGATTCTATGATTTTATGATTCATTCTGCCATGCAGGAACTCACAATCCAAGCACCCCCTGTGACAGATGGCCATCCAGCCTCTGCTTAAAAACCTTAGAAGGAGACTCCACCACACTCTGAGGCAGCATATTCCACTGTCAAACACCTCTTACAGTCAGGAGATTCTGCCTAACATTTTCTTGTAGTTTGAATCCATTGCTCTGTGTTGTACTTTTTGGACCAGCAGAAAACAAGCTCACTCCATCTTCAACATGACACCCCTTTACATATTTAACATATCACTACTTAATCTTCTCTTCCCCAGGCTAAACACAGTTTCTTAAGCCACTGCTCATAGGGCATGGTTTCCAGCGCTTTCACCATTTTGGTCACCCTCCTCTGGACATCCTCCAGCTAGTAAAAAGTTCCTTGCTGTTCCTTACTTAAAGGCACAATATCCTGTCTGATCTTAAAAGATAAGTAGTGTTGGTCCTGGTTAGTACTTGGATGAGTGATTACCAAAGAATACCAGCTGCTGTAGGCAGAAGATGGAACTGGCAAACCACCGCCAAGTATTCCTTGCTTACGAAAACCCTGTGAAATTCATGGGGTTGCCATAAGTCAAAAGATGATTTGAAGGAACACACATACTGACATCACAGTGGGAAAAGGCTCCTATCATTCTAATCTTTTGCACACATATTTTTTCTTCTGACTTCACAGTACCTTTTCTGGCCAGTGGTTGGCATAAACAAATTTCTGGCATTGCCAGTAAGATTCTGGGTACTACATCAAATGCCTATGGGTATTACATCAGATGCCACAAGATGGAGGAGCTCCATCTGGGAGCTTGATGTCTACTTGAACATCTAAAAAACCAGTGGGAGATCAGATGTTGTAGACTGATGAAATGGCTGCCAGGAGGATGAATGTTTAATCCTCTCTCCACCTGCCAGTCCTCCCTTGCCCACTGCTGTTTTTCTCCAGATGAGAAATTAGCATGTATGCCATGGGTAAGACAGAGGAAAATGACTCTTTCTCCCCAGTCCTGGGGAAGGAAAGTCTATGGAAGAAGTAGTAGATTGGAAAAAGTGTCTGACTTCCTGCCAGCTTCTTCTTTGCTCCAAAGGATCATTTCCTCTTTAACCTTGAGTTTTCACAGGACATTTATCTAGATTTGTGATCAAGAAGAAAATCAAAGGCAGCACTTCTCAGCATGGTCTCCAGAACAAGGTATATGTTGGGGGGGGGGGGGGTTGGTGGCTAGAACTCCTCCTAAGAGTGTGGTGGTGAACCTATGGCACACGTGCCCTCTCTGGCACACGAAGCCATCTCTGAGGACATACAGAGATAGTTGAAAGCACGGGCAGGCAGGGGAAGAGGAGGATCAGGCATGCACCTGTTCCTACACTTCCCCCAGGAAGTCCCACAGCAGAAATCCTGCCCCCGGCACTGGGTGACACCTGGTGTCGGAATGCCATTAGGAGCTTGGTCTCTAAAAGGTTCACCATCACTGCCCTAAGGCTAGGCTAGGGAGGGCTCACAACATTTCCAAACAGTGCACCAAGGACCTTGTGTAGTTGGGCCCCCTGAGGAACTACCGTTTAGTAGTGCCCTAGTTTGTAGTAACCTTTCTATTTGCAAAGTAGGATCTTTTGTGTGGAGAACACAGGCATTTTAAAATATTGAGAACAGCCAATGGGAGTGAAGGTGGAAAAGGTGGGGGCTGCTTCCTGGAGCAGGTATAAATAGAGAGGTGGAGTTGTGCATTAAGAGAGTGTGTCATTGCACCCTGAAGGGTTAGCAGCCAAAGAAGCTGAGGGAGACTGCTGTGAGGTGCAGTGAGAAGGGGTTTAGTTACCCACGTTAGGGACTAGGGGAGTCTGGAATTAAAAGGTATATATTAATATCCTTCAGGGTATATAGATCACTAAGAGGCAGTGGAGATTATTAAAGTCATCTGGAGAACAGATGAAATAAAATTTTAGGAAACTGAGGAAGTTCAGTTAGAGTGGTTGTTGGTGTAACAGATAACTAGAAGGGTTAAGAAAAACAGAGGGTCGATAAAGGTTCTGTAGGAACTAAAGACTATAAGGGAACACTTATACAGTAGGCCCTTGTTATCTGCTGAGGTTTGGTTCCAGGACCCTCTGTGGATAACAAAATCCATGTATGCTCAAATCCCATTAAATATAATGGCACAACAAAATGGTGTCCCATATATAAAATGGATAATCAAGGTTTGCTATTTGGAATTTATACTTTTTGGGAATATTTTCAAGCTGTGTATGCTCAAATCCGTGGATAAAAAATCAGTGGATAAGGAGGGCCAACTGTAAAGTCAAGTGAAAGAAGCTGTTAAACTTTCTAACTGCTGAAGCAATGTATACACTGTATCAAGCTTGAACATCATCCAAAAAAATAAAAATACTGTTATTCAATCTTGCTTGTAAATAAAATTAGTCCCTTTGTTTCAACAAGTAGTTACCTGAAGTGTGCTTACAGATAACATCATCCACACTACCAAACATACGTAAAATGGTATCAAAGGAAAAAGACCTTTTATTATTTAGGACACTGCAGAGAGTGGTGGTGTAGTTATCAGTTGATAATTGGTGTTAAGGTGTTGGGATTTTAAAACCCCAGAGTGCTAGCAGTTGAAGAGAGTTCTAGTGTGCAGGTCCTTAGTGAGAGATCTGAGTTCAAGGGTCTCCACACATAATTCATGTCACGGTGGCACACGGCATAAAGGGGTTTAAGAGATCTGGCAGTGACACATGGTCACCCCAACACATAATTGATGGCAGCAAGTGAGATAGTGGTAGTGGTTGCTACATGATCTGTGGCAGCTGGTGAGGTAGTTGCCAAGGTATCACATAATTGGTGGCAGCAGTAGGATCAGATAAGGAAGAAATCACCATAGGGTCCTGGTCCTGAGTCAGTCTTGCTGCTGCCACATCACATATTGGTGCCAAGTGGAGGGATTTAAAAGACCCATTGTTCTGGCATCTGAGAAAGGTAGTGAGGCAGGGTGTGCCTCATTACACTTTGTATTTTCCTCCTATCATTGATACATTAATCTTATGATTTCAACATTTAATGCTTCTATAATATTTCATTTATTATTTTTCATTGTCTTCACAGTAGTCACATTATTAACTGCTTTAGTTGGGGGTTATAGGAGCCCTGGTGGTGCAGTGGTTAAATGCTGGTACTGCAGCCACAAGGTTGTAAGTCCGATCCCAGGACACCAAGGTCCACTCAGCCTTCCATCCTTTTGTAGGTTGGAAAAAGGAGTGCCCAGCTTGTTGGGGGAAGTTTTCTTACAGACTGAAAACTGCTTAGAGAGTGCTGAGTTCACTAATAAGCAGTACAGAAATGTAAATGCTAATGCTATTGCTATTCACTGTATTCTTTAGTAAAAATATATATGCAAGTACGCAAAATTCATATTCCTTACTGTCTTGAACCCCACTAGCACCAGCTCAAAAGCAATTGTAGGGTCCCTGCTTCTCAGGCTGTGTGATGCAAGGTACTGGCAATTATTCCCCCCCCCCCCCGCCCCCATGTCAGGGACCAACAGTTTTGGAACACAAAATTGGAAATAAACTGTTTGTTTGTTTGTTTGTTTTGTGCAAATTCAGCAGTGACTGGCAGCCAATGGTTGGGGGCCACTACTTTGTTGACTGGCACTGCTCTATAGTGTTATCCAAAGCAAGTTCATGGAATCAAGTACAGTAATTGCTCAAAATCAGGGAGTCCAACAGTTAAACATACACAAAAACACTGGCTGAGATAGCCAGGAAAGAATGAATGAACAGGCAGATTAAAGAGAGGGAGGAGGAAGTGTTGGGTTTTCATTCAAGGCATTAACATTTAACCTCTAGCTGAACTGTTCAAACAAGAGAGCCAGAGTCAAGGAACAGGAAATTAACAAGTCATAGCTAACCTGCATTGGTTGCTAGCTTGGATCTTGTTGCCTGACTCAGACATCCCTGCCCTCAAATCACCTGGCAACTAACTGGAATGGGTATGCTTTCATTCTGCTACTTTGATTTGATAGCTTGGTGACTGAGGAAATGGGCTTCTTTATATTATCCTTAGGTCACCAGGTTTAAAGTCTGCAGTGCCCAGTTAAGGAAAAATGACACAATTATGAATGCACACTTAAAATTTAGAAGTGCATCATAGAAAATGTTTGACATGACTAGACTAGGATGTGATCTGCTTCCTCCCAGTCAGTGTAACATAATGACTATGCTAACACCCTAACATGGTGTCTGGAAGCAGTTATGGTTCTCTCGCAATACACCTTCTCTTATATCTTTATTTAGCTATGCCTTAAGGGAAGCAGCAAATGTGAGGAAAGTTCTAACAGCACACCCTCCACACTTGTCAAATGATGCTTGTTTTAGATTATATGGGAGTGTAGCTCCTCATAGTGGGAGCAAAAGCAAACTGGCATGGATGGGCATTTTATGTTGGCTGGCATGCAAAACCAAGATATTTTTGGAAAATGTGCTTCACGTGTTGTATTGCTTTCACCATATCTTAACATTTTGGTAGGGAAGATTTGTATCTTCTTCAATAGCTTAGGAAAATGTATTTCATAAGTGCTATTATTTTGAAGCCCCCCCCCCCCACTGGTCCCCTACTTACCAGTTAAACAGATTCATTCTGGACAGGGCTGGAGAATATATTGCCTTCCAAATGTTGTTGGACTCTCATTCCGATCATCCTTCAAAGCTGGCTAGGTTTAATGATTGTCATGGTCCAACAGCTACTGAAAAGCAATGTTCTCTCTACCTGGTTTTGGAGGACTAGTTCCAGCACTAGCCATACAAAGATATATCAGTTCACTACTGACTAATAATTCCTAATGCTCAGGAACTACCTAAAGCCAAGTAAGGACTCATTCATTACATGGAACCTCCACAATGCATTTCAGCCAAACCCATGCTGATCTCTTTCTCAGTTCCCTGTAAAGTAGCAAAGAACTGTGGCAGAGATAATACAGGGTGTATTACCCATACAAATACTGTACAGGCTATCCTATGAGCATCATACCTATTTTTCAGAGAAGAATTGTAAACCTTCTAGTTTACCTTTAATTTGCCATCCTAGGAGCTGAAAGCACAAAATCATTTCCACAGATTTACAACTGGGGTGGGGTCTAGTCTGTAAGACCTCAAATATCTATTTCTGACTCACACAGCACGCTAGGCAGCAAGGGTGTTGCTGAAGATGCCTTCAGCAGGATTATAAACCTTCTGGCTGCATAACAATACTTAATAAATAATAAGTAAATGCCTAAAAATACTAAGCACAACCAACCCCACCACACCCCAGTAGAACAGGTTTGTGCTCTTAACAAAAAAATAGCATAGCCTAGTTGTGCTTGAAATATTTAAAAATTTATATCCAAAATTTCATGGAGTAGAGTGTGAGGAAAGATGGCAGATAACAAAGGGGGTGTGAGAAATGAAGGGCAAAAGGTTGGTGCTAATTAACTTTGAAAGCACTGTTATTATATTGGCCTGGAGTCATGTTAACCTCTCTATATATATATTCAGAAGAAACAAAACTGAACTGTTCTATAAATAGCCTTCTTTCTCTACCTCAGACCACTGGGTTATTTTTGCTGTAACAATTAAGCATATTTGTCAGATGTATTTTAAGGCTATTGTCATAATATATGATGTTTACTCCAGATTAACACTCTGCTTTGTGGGCGAGAATGTAGGGGTAGTGATAAAAATAAAACCCTTGCTACTCCGCACAGCCTATGCAATCACACCCACCTCTGCAGGGTGAATTATCAGATGGACATAAAATGTCAGCGTTCAGATTTGGTACAGTAGTACTCCTACTACACAAAATATAAATGATGAAACAAGGCAATAAAATGTAACCCATAGTGCTGGGTTTGTTATTTTAAAGCATATAAAATAAGTGCAAGGCAAACAACCTAACTTCTATTCCATCTCCTGTACTTTTACAGAGTCCTTGAAAACCCTCCTGTACCTTCAGTGATTATTTGTGTTGATTAAGCAACTACATCAATGATGACATTTTCTAATCATTTAACTGCTAGGCCTGCAGAACATAGACACATAGTCTAGATTATTTATTATCCAGAAATATCCAGATTTTATATCACTTGTGAAAATGAATCCATCAAAAATACTATATATACTTGATATATAAGTCAACCTCATGTATCAGTTGTGGGCAGGTTTTAAGACATAATCATGGACTTTGATATGACCTGTGGATAAGTTGAGGGTAAAACGTAGGGGCATGTAACAAAGCATGAAGCAAAGCAAAACAATGCCAAAGAACTTACAAAATTTCAGCAGGCGTAACTGGTCTGTGCTCACACTAAAGACTGGATGGAGAGAGAGTAGTGGGGAAATCAGTGCTTCTCAGGAGTTTATCAGACAGGAGGAATTTCTCTCAATTTTGAATGTAGCCAATTCAAATTCACATAAATTCTCTAGTTTAGCGAATTTACGTGAATTCTAATTGCATTTGGAATGCATTCAGAATGACTTCCCATTTCCCAAAAATGACCCCCCCATTGGCCGAAATTGCATGAGATACTCTAATATGCAATTACATGAAACCCCATGATTGCGTTCGGAATGACTTCCCATTGCCCGAAATTGCGTGAGATACACTCATACACAATAACGTGAAACCCCATGATAGCGTTTGGATTGCCATTGCATTATACCCCCAAATTCCATCATATGATAAATTCCTAAAACACATTAGACTCTTGTCTTTTACCAAGATAGGGTTTCTTTTAAGGTAAGAGTTAAAGTATGGTACTTACATTGACCTATGAATATATCAACTTTTTTTGGTGAAATTTTTGACTAAAATTTCTAGACCTATACTTGAGTATATACAGTAATAACATGACAGATATTTAACTTTAACACTTGACTTACACTATTTTTATTTATTTGAAAGCCATAAATCTCATTTTAGATATATGAGTAAAACAGTTGAAAAAGTAAATAAATTAGATCCTCTTAAGGGAGAATGACAAAATGTAGAAAACAACGTACATACATAAAATGTATGAAATAGCACACAAATGAAAGTAAAGATGGAAGTGCTGTACCTCTAGCAGGTTTGTATCTTAAAGCACATTGGTCTAAATCTACAACTCAACAATCTAGGATGGATGGCTATAAAAGAGGACAGGCCTGTCCTCCCATCTCAGAGGTGGAAATTTCCTTTCTTATACAACTCTCCAAGGTTCAACAGTCCTGTCTTCTTTTGGCATTTGGCCCTGTTACTTTGTTGAGAGTGGTGTCCAAAGGCTCTCTTGCCTGGTTGCTACTTGCTTACTCAGAGGTGGTGGCAGAAGGGTCTCCAATTGTGATTTTAATGCACAGACAGGTTCATGAGGGAGGAGATGGTTCTGAGATACTGAAATCTCAGCCCATGAACTACAAAATATGACGTGGCTACTATTCATACATAAGCCTCATTGCTTTCAATGGCACTTACTCTCAAATAATTATAGCCTGTGGAAGCAGCACATTGAATTGTACCCAGAATCAAATAAGAAGTCAGTGGAGTTATTTCAAAACTTCTCAATATTTGATTCCACCATTCCCAGCCACTCATCCAGGGAAACTGTAGTGTTTTTGTAGTTTTCGAAGGAAGGCTCATGCATAAAGCATTGCAATATAAACCAATACTCTGCCGACATGCTCTATAAGTATACATATTCCATGCTTATAAACTTACAAATCAATACTCTGCCATCATGTTCCATACTTATAAAACCATGCTTATAAACTTGTAAGCCAACACTCAGTCAAAGATGTGGTTCCATCCTTGAAAGGAAATATTGTTTCTTCAAGGATATACTTCAACAAATTAGCCAGTCAAACATGTCAAAGAGATGGAGACAAACCTTGGGCCAGGATGCTTGGTTTGAGGACAACAGGCTAGGAAGCTATTTTTTAGACCCTGACAGGGATGCTGTACCTTTCAGAGTTATATACAGTGCAAGGTTCTGAGAGCTATAGCTTCTTCCATCATGCCTGATGTAATACTGCCTTGGAAAGTAAGGCTAATGCTGCCATTGCAGAAGGCAAGTGTGATGCAGATTGATCTTTAGAAAGCCAAGGCAGACTTCAAATCCCTCACTTTATCCATTCTTCAAGTTATAGCTTCAGGAAGAGACACAATGGTGGTGTTAGGTGTGTTTTAAAAGGGCTATTGGTCAACAGACTCCCATAAATACCAATAGTGAAACTCATAACAAAGGGAGAGCTTATTTCCTTTTGGAGATAATAAATACAGTCAGCCCTCCATATCCACAGATTTTTTATCCATGGATTTAATCATCCGCAGTTTGAAAATACTTTTTAAAATGTATAAATTCCCAAAAGCAAACCTTCATTTTGTCATTTTATATGCAGGACACCATTTTACTGTCCCATTGTATTTAATGGAACTTGAGCATCCACGGATATTGTTATCCATGGGAGGCCCTGGAACCAAACTCCAGTGGATACCACAGGCCCAATGTACAGTCAGTTCTCCACATGTGGGGATTTGATTGAGGAGTTTATTAATATGTTCTTTTGAGGAATCTCTAGGCCCCCCAGCATTATTCTATGGCCACCTTTTGCCATATATTGTGCTGGAGGACCTAGAGCTTTCTAGAAAGAATTCTTCTCTAGACATTTGTAGGTTCTCCAGCACAATTCTGCAGTCAACTTCTGGAGGACCTAGAGATTCCTAAAGAGGTGTTCTCTTGGGTTAAAAAATATGTGAGGTGTGTGTGTGTGTGTGTGTGTGTGTGGTTTTTCCATTTTCATGGGAGTCCGCAGTCCCTAACTCCAGTAATGTAGGAGAGCTCATTGCAGTCACAGCCTGTTTGTTGGTGGACCCCTCCACAGGATCTACTTGCAGCTCATGTCTTGCAGGACATAAGCTTTTGTTTAGTAAAGGCTAGTATGAGAATGCAATCATAGGCACAGACACTTATTTACCCATCGATCACAGAACTGTTGGGCCTGCTATGGCCCAGTAAATTCTTGAACTCCCCGCTAGTTAAACTTCTATGCTTTAATCTTCTGACTCAGTGAAGCATTTTGTCTCAAACCTTGAAACACAGAGAAAAAAATTAGATGAGATGAACCACATAGACAGAGGAGGCTTGCTGTGAATTCAGGCTTTGAAGGGTCTCAGAGAAATCACCTGGCTATTCCACAGGGACTGTACTTGGCCTGGGTACATCTAACAGTCCTTTATTACTTTTCAAGAGGGGAATCCATCTCAGGCTGCAGAGGAAATTAGAAAACGATTAAGAAATAAAGACATAAGTTCTCTTTTACATTGTGCTTTTGCTAGGTAGAGGTAAATGTTTGCAGGTTTCATAGCAAATACTGAGGTGGACACAGCTCTGCTAACAAAGTTTCAAACACCAGGGTGTGTGCTCTGTTAGTGGAAAGCTAAACTTAAAATTAATGAGCTGTCGGCCTGTGTTTTTGGAGGAATGCTTTCCCATGACAGCAGCATGTTTCTGGTCCCTAGTTCTGTTGCAAGTGGGTTGCAGCTTTCCTATCACAGCACCAAACCCAGCCATTTTCTTCCTTGCTAATTTCATTAAGGCAAGGACTTAATTTTCTTAACCTGGTCACTGGATTCTTTATTAATAGAAGTCCCCTGGACCCCAGAGAAAATGGCTATTGCCTAGGGCTCATTAGGTGATCTCTACTACCCTCTTGTGGCCAAGCTGCTGGTCCCCACTCACAGGAATAAAACCATCACTAGCATCTGAAGTCCCATAAGAGATGACTGACGGCTGTAATACAAACCACATAGTCTGCATTGGATTTCTGCCTGTCATGTCTTTTCACAAGTTTTTTTTAAAAGAGAAAACTGTTGTGACTAGCTCAAGATAATAAAATGACCAGATCGGTTTTCTTTCTGTTACTATTTCCAACTTCTCTTTTTATACAGTATACCCACGCTACCCCATTATAACTCTTGGTTCCTACTTTATCTGTCATATCACAGTCATAGAATCATAGAATCATAGAGTTGGAAGAGACCACAAGGGCCCTCCAGTCCAACCCCATTCTGCCATGCAGGAACTCCCAATCAAAGCATCCCCGACAGATGGCCATCCAGCCTCTGCTTAAAGACCTCTAAGGAAGGAGACTCCACTACACTCCGAGGGAGTGTGATCCTCTGAGAAACTGTGGGATAGAGGTGGAGCAGGTGAGAGCAGCATACTTAAGCTGGCTTGCCAGCAGCCTTGGACCTTCCAGCCAGCACAACAACACCTGTATTCCTTCTGAGGCTCCTTTGAGAAACTGTGGGATACTGGAAGACAAAAAGGTGGAGCTTAAGCTGGTCCGCCAGTTAAGCCCCAGAGAGCCCTGAATGCCAGGGCCGGAACACCTCAAGCACCTGCGCTAAACAACAGCCACAGAGCTGCGGAGCAGGGAGAGAAGGGAGAAGTGCTGGTGAGAGCGGCACCTTTAAAGCTGGCCTGCCAGTCAAGCCCCAGATCCCCAATCGCAATTAGTCTGACCATCCAGTTCTATTGAACTGAGCCAAGAGCTGTGCTAGGCTAAAACTATGCAAAGGGCTATCCTTGGAATATTGTTATTGTTTTTGATTCAGCAGCCAATGGGAAATAAAGAGAGAGGGAAGGGAATGGAGGCTGAGAATAGAGAGAATTATGTGACTGTATATTCTGGACCTGGAGTCCCAATTGGAGTGGTGTGGGGCAATAGGAGATACAGCATTAACAGGGCAGGAATAAATTACAAGAGAAGACCAGGTCGATGCTTAACATCCATTCTGTCTTCTACTCACCCTGTTAGCCCAAAAGAACCGAGGGTCACTCCAACCACACCACAGACCCTCACATTGCTCCTATGTAATGCCAGGTCGGTAAAGAATAAATCTCATATTTATGATTTATTGAAAGGAGAGAATGCCGACCTGGCTTGTATCACTGAAACCTGGCTGGGAGATTAAGGACCTCCCAGCTGGATACACAGTTAAGGAGCAGGTCAGAAAAAGTGGGCGGGGGGGGGGAGTTGCTTTAGTCCACAAGAGCAACATCACTCTGACCAGGAGACTTATCCAGAAAACAGAGCACTTCAAGTGTATTTACCTGACCCTGAAGGCTAGGGACAGTCTGAGGATTCTGTTGGTCTACCGTCCACCCAGTTGCCTGACAGACTCCCTGGCCGAGCTGACACAACATCCCCTTTTGAGTCCAGCTCATTAAATCTGAAAGTTGCAGCTTGGGAGTTCATGATTTCCCTGACAGCCATGGGCCTGTCCCAATTAATTTTGGGGCTGACACATTGTGCGGGTAATACACTCCATGTGGTCTTTAGTACAGATCAGGAAGATCTGTGGGCAGAGGTGACTCACACCTCTGCTCTGTCATGGACGGACCATTTCCTGGTCAAAGTAGGACTGAAGGTTACTTCCCATAACCCCCTTGTAGGTGGAGGACCTATTAAAATAGTCCGCCCTCAAAAGCTGATGGAACCCAAAAGTTCCCAGGAAGCTCTAGAGGGTTTTATGGCGGGAAGTGGTGGTTATTCTGTTGATGCCCTGGTAGATACCTGGGATAATGATCTTACCAGAGCTATAGACAGTATCGCTCTCCAGCTGGCTTCAAACAAGAAACCATGGTACACCCAAGGTCACTGTAAAATGAAGCAGGATGTACAATGACTAGAGCGTCACTGGCGGAAACATCCACATTTGTCTGACAAGACACTCTTTGAGAACCTATTGAAGTCTTACGGAGTTGCAATAGATGCAGCAAAGAATTATTTCTATGCTGCATGTATTGCATCCACAGAGTCACGTTCAGCAGAGCTGTTCAGGGTGGTTAGAGAGTTAATTGCCTCCCACTCTGAACCCCTTATTGGAACCAACTAAAGCCTGCTGTGACGGTTTAATGACTTTTTTTATGGATAAAATCTCTCAGATAAGGGTCGGGTATCTTGAGGCTTGTTGTTTGATGAGGCACTTAGAATCTGCTCCTAGAGCACTCTAGTGCAACTGTTTGAACTACAATAGAGAAGTAACTTTGTTGTTGTTGTTGTTGTTGTTGTTGTTGTTGTTGTGTGCCTTTAAGTCATTTCCAACTTATGGCAACCCTAAGGCCATAATCAGTTTTTAAAACTCTTACTGGGTTTTCTTGGCAAGATTTGTTAACGGGGTTTGTCCTTGCCTTCTCCTAAGGCTGAGAGAGTTTGACTTGCCCAAAGTCACCTAGTGAGTTTCATAGCTGGGCAGGGAATTGAACCCTGATTGTGAACTCCTGCATGGCAGGGGGTTGGACTGAACGGCCCTTGTGGACTCTTCCAGCTCTATGATTCTATTCCAGAGTCACAGTCCAACCCTCAAATCACAATACCATGCTGGCTCTCTTACAAAACCCATAGTCTGCACTGGTTTCTTGCCTGTCATGTCTTTTCACAAGGTATTTTGTAATAGCTTACCATAATAAATTACCAAAATCCCTCAGATGGAAACTGTCACAATTAAAATGGTGCCAGATGCATCCTTAGTCAAAACGTGAAAGTATAGTGCCATTCCATGTTCTGCACAAGCTCTAAAGCCAAACATGAAGGGTGCCTCTGTGCACAGCAATTCTCTGTTTTCTCAGAAGAAGGTTCAGTTGTTCAATAGGATTTATTCTCAGGACTGTAGCCTTCAGCAGCACTGCTTCACTTGGCAGCTAGGGTAACCAGATGCCAGAGAACAGAGCTGTGATCCTTTCAATGGTTGTACAAAAGTGGGATTTCAACAGATGCTACTTGCCCGACAAATTACGACTTCTGAAATTCCCACTTATACACAACCATTAAAGGTATAACAGTCCTCTTTTCCATTCTATTTGTGATGCATTTTTCAGACCCATTACTTCCTACATAACTGTTCTTTACGGTATATTACCATTCTCTCTCACTGTTTTTTTGCTTTTGTCATCCCATTCAACACAGACTTACTGCCAGATCCCCATTTCTGTATCTGACTCTTGACTGGTCACTTGCTTTTCTCTCTTGCCTAGATTAAGCTTCAGTTTGTTTCCTGAGAGCAAATACCGGTTTAAAACCAAAACAGCTTTCTCCAGTTTAAATGGAAAGGAGAAATAGAAGTGGGTGGCACACAACCAGAAATCCCAGGACTACTTTTCTCAGTGGTTTCATATAAATGCTGGATAGTAGGGGGAACAAAGACAGAGCCCAGAGGGACCCCACAGGCCAATGGCCAAGGTAGTGAACAGGTCAGAGTTTCCCACACCATCATGGGAACCTGCAACTGTAGCAAATGTAAAACAGTGCATTTAAGTCCCATCCCAGAGAGGGGTTCCAGAAGGATACTATGGCGAATGGTGGAGGTTTTTAAACCAAGCCTGGATGGTTATCTATTGGGGGTGTTTTGATTGTGTATTCCTGCATGGCAGGGGCAGGGGCTTGGACTGGGTGGCCCTTGGAGTTTCTTTCAATTCTATGATTCTGTGGTGTCAGTTACAATTGAGAAGTCCAGTTGAACCAGAAGGCACATTCTGTTTTCCAGTCCATTCCTCATCTGAAATAATCCAACCTGACTAAAGCTGTCTCTATCCCATGGACCCAAGAGAAGGCAAATTGAAAAGGAACTATGGGCCCGGACAGACAGGCCAAAATAAAGCTGCTTTGGGTCACTTTGGAGGTATGCTGTTTAAATGACACACACATCTAAAGAGGCCAGAAGCCGCGCCAAAGCCTGCTCCAGTCCTAACTGGAGCATGGCTTTGGTGCAGCTTCTGGCCTCTTAGGATGCATGCATAATTTAAACAGCATACCTCCAAGTGACCCAAGCAGTTTTATTTTGGCCTATTTGTTCGGACCCTTCATAACTCTTGGAGTGAGAGACCACCACATATTTCATGACCTTTCCAAAAATGTCACATTGGAGATGGAGGGCCCTAACACTCTACACTATTATAGGCCTATGATTGCACTCTAACTGCCATGGCAACATCATATGAAATACTGTGATTTGCAGTTTAGGGAGAGGAATTTACAATTCTTAGCTAGAGGTCTCTTGGGCCTCATTAAACTACAAACCCCAGAATTCCACTGAAGTAGAATACAGCACTGTAACAGTGTAGTGTGATAAGGCCCTGACTAGTAATTATCCAGTATGGTGGGGGTTATAGAGGGTCCCCCTTCAAGTAATGGTCATATGTAACTCCATCTTTTAGGTGCATTGGGGCCTTGTTGCAAATCTACATTCACACCCAGGGTGACCAGATGCTCTCCTATTCCAGGACATGTCCTAAATATCAACCTTCTGTCCAGGAAGAATTTCCAAATCTCCTCCATTTTGAGCATGACTAAGATGCATGACATTCAATTCATATTAGTGTTTTTAGCTTTTATTTGGCAATGTCCTACATTTTTCTTGAATGTTTTACATTTTGTGATGCTGCCTTTTCTTTTGCAGTGAGGACCTTTGGTCACCTTGTTCAAACCACTCTCCTTATCCAGACAGTAAGTCCATCCTTCCAACTGCAGCTTTTATAAACTGGGAAGGACAAGAGTCCAGAGTATAATGGGCCTTCTCTCTGCAAGGTCCTCTCTTCATCCTTTGGGCATACAAACTGCACAAAAATAATAGATAGTTAAATTGTTCCACAATACATTGATGGCAGTAATAGAACATTACTGTTTAAGAATTACTTTCTCTGTTTGTTTTCTTCTTCTCTTCCCATTCCTTTTTCCTTTAATATTGTATCTTCCAGACTGTAATTTGGTGTGGCAGGGATAGTCCCCTCCTCCCCTGCTTTGGGAGTTTTTTAAACTGAAGAGTAGGGTAAAAATGTTCTAAATAAGTAAATAACTCCCAGAATGTCATCTTGTTAGGAAGTCTCTCACTTAGGGGAATTATAATTAGCTCAAATATGCAGAGAGGAGGTCCTAACAAAGCCTTATGCCAGAATCACAGTCCCAGTATTGTATACCAGAGGTCCACCGACAAACCGCGAGAGAGATGACACTAGTCCAAGTGAGTCCAATGAAAATACACAATTTATTGGGGGGCATAAATACCACACACAGCAAAAGGGGGCATACACACACACATGTTCGTTGCTAGTGGAAAGGGAGGGGTAAGATTGGGAGTTAGGTTTGAGAGAGAGACACCGCTGGAATATTACCTTAGAAGTCTTCTCCGGGAAGCCTGATAGATGTGGATGAGGATGATGAACACGACCGCCGGGATGAGGGGAAACGGGCTGCGGGAGCTATGAGCAGAGGTCAAACTGGCATGGACCAGCCTGCACTCTGAGGATAGCTTCAATGGGGGATTCAAACTCGGGATCAAGTCTGGCAAATCTGGTCTGGCAACTCCCAAACTTCCTATGGAGAGTTGCTTACTAAGGACTCTGTCCCTCCAAGCAGGCTTGACTACGTGATCTCCTTGCTTGGGACTTATGGAGGGTCCTTGGATAGGCCAGTCAGGGGTCATAGTACAGTCCACATGTCCCCAAAATTTTATTAAAAGCACATATCATAACAATCTTCAGAACCAGAGTCATCACTTTGGGGTTGTTTTGGGCCTCACTGATGTCAAAGGATTGATGGATAATCTAGTTAATAAATAAGAAAAAGTCTTGTGCCATATTAAGGGCCAACAAATTAATAATAATAATAATAATAATAATAATTATTATTATTATTATTTATATCCCGCCACTTTGAGATCAATTGAGGCGGCTTACACAATAAAATGTCATTACATCAATAAAACCGATTTCATCCCTCCCCCCTCCCCGTTTATCACGGTATAAACATTTGTAGACAGAACCCATTACATCAGATAGAGCTATTGTAGTGAATTCTAATACACAAAAACCTATCCGAAAGCTATAACCAATGTGTAATTTGTAATGTGTAGTGTGCTTCCAATTGAGACTTTTAGTGCATCCTCAGCCATACTGCATTCATTCAGTTTTATGAGGGCTTCAGACAACATCATCTTCCATCCTCAATCCTCCCTTGTTTTTCCTTCGCTTCTTCCATCTTTCTTGTACTGTGTGGAAATCTGTTGCAAGAAAAGATGGAAAAGGTACACAGAGCCTTTCAACTGCTAGGAGGATAAATGAAGCATCTTTAAGCTCTTAAGATGTCACAAAGGCCTGTGTTCATTTTTTTTTCTTTGCTGCAACAGTCCAACATATATATTCTTCTAGGAAATGTTTCAATGAATGGAAATTGCTATTTCTCTCCTGCCCAATTGAAGCTGGTTATATTGCAGAACAAGACTACAGGGCAGTTCAAAATTAAGGAAAGGTGCAGAGATGTGGCACATATCCCAGATTCATTCAGAGAGATTCTTCTGTAGTGTCATAAGATAAAATACCTGCTCTGGGAATTTACCCATTCAGACTTAAACATTTTCAAATTAGTTTTATCTGAGCATCTGCATATAGCTATCTTGGAGAAAAAACAAATACATCTGTTGCTTGCTAAGGAACCATAAGAGTCTTTGCTGCTTTCGCCATGACAGAACTATCCCTTTGTAAACTTAACAAAATAATTCTTCTTCTTTTCCAATTCCAGATGTTTTATTGATCAGCTTGTTAGAGGCTCATCACTCTTCCATGAACTGTAAATTACTCTTAGATCATTTCTCTGGATTATTACAAAGTTTAAAATTTTGTTTTAATCAGAGTTTGGTAAAGTAACATTTTGGTCTTAGAATTATCTGGCCAACGTGGCCAGTGGCTGGATGATTGTTGGAACTGCAATCCAAAAAAGTTACTTTATTAACTTCTGAACATAATGTGCACACCACTTCAAGTGCAACCTTCCTTATCATTTACCATGGAACCATCTTTTGTTCTTTACATAGCATCAGAATCACAGAGTTGGAAGAGACCACAATGGTCATCCAGTCCAACTCCTGCAATGCGGGAAAACAGAATCAAAGCATCCTTGACAGATGGCCACCCAGCCTCTTTTTAAAGACTTTCAAAGAGGCAGCGTATTCCACTGTTGAGCAGCTTTTACCATCTGTTTTATCCTTTTTTGATGTAACTGGGTACACAGAAGCAGAGAAGGGGATTACACAAGGAACATGACATGGGGGGGAGGGGTGTTAAGTGGGTTTCCATCCCACTCCCAATCTGAACTGCATCCACCTTTTCACAGTGGCCTCCACTGCTACCACTCCCATCAAAATTAAAGGAATGAAAAATTACAATTCCTGCACTCCACCTTATGCATCTGAGGTGAAGGAGTAGGCTCAAGTATATGAAAGCTCATGCTACCAGCTTTTTTCAGTTAGTCTCAAAGGTATTTATTGTTGTTATTGTTGTTGTTTTGTGCCTTCAAGTTGTTTCCAACTTATGGTGAACTTATCATGGGGTTTTCCTGGCAAAATTGGTTCAGATGGGATTTGCCACTGCCTTCCTGAGGCTGAAAGCACATGACTTGCATGAGGTAGGGTGACCAGCTGTGATCCTCTTCCAGGATATGTCCTCCATTTCAACCTTCTGTCCAAGAGGAATTTGAAAATGTCTTCCATTCTGAGTACAGTATGACTAAGAAGCATGAATTTATATTTATATTAATGATGTTAGCTTTTATTTTTCTAATGGCCTACATTTTTCTTGAATGCCTTACATTTTGTGGTGCTTTGTACTCCTTTGTAGTTAGGATATCTGGTCACCCTAGCATGAGGTCACTTACTGGTTTTACGGCCAAGTGGAAAACCGAACCCTGGTCTCCATAGTCACAGCCCAACACTCAAAGCACTATTCCATGCTGGTTCTCTAACTAAGGTGCTGGTTCTCTCTCCTCACACTCCTTCTCGTACCTTCCACTCTGGTAGTCAAGGTCTCCTGTCCCAGCTGAGGATTTCCACTGCCCAGTTCTGGATTCACCCCTTCTCACTTGCTGCCCCGCACTCCTGGAACTTCTTCCCCCACATGTGTGCCTCATCACTTCTCTAACCAGATTCAAAATTAAGCTAAAGACTATATTCTTTAGGGAAACGTTCCCAGGATTGTGCCGTCTGCCCCAGGATGCCTCCTTTTAAATATGTATTAAGAAGGCAAGCCCTCCCTCCAGTCCATCTGCCTTGGTCCAGGCCCCAGAGGCAGAGAAGAACCACTGGACCTCATCCCCTCCCCACCACCTTCCCCTTTTCCTTTTGTGTTGTCTCTTTTAGACTGTAAACCTGAGGGCAAGGAACCGTCTAAATGTAAGATTGTATGTACAGCACTGTGTAAATTTACAGTGCTATATAAATAAAGGTTAATAATAATAACAATAATCTCTAATTAATAGACACATTTTGCATATCCTGCCACCCTGAGGCCTTGCCATTCAACAACAGACTAACACATACAGATTAACATGTAAAGCACTTGCTCTCAACCAAGGGTCACACAGGATGTATTGTATGTATACACATACACACACATATATATACCTCCCTCACTTCCATGCTAGCATTCTCTGAGGATGCCAGCCACAGATGCTGGCAAAACATCATAAATAAACTCTTCCAGAACATGGCCACATAGCCCGAGAACCCCACAAAAAACCATCCACAGTTTGTCTAGTTTGGTCCCCATGCCATCCATGATTTATGTTGTGTCTCTTCCAGAATGGTGACACTTCCAACCTCAAGTCTGATGTGATGCAAGGATGGTAAACCAGATGGCTTTGCCTAGCCCAGGGTTGGGCAAAGTGAGGCCCTGAGGCTGCATGCTCCTCTTCAGGCTGTTTCTGAAAAATAGGCTCAGCTCCTCTGGACTCCCTGAATTTTCTTGCCCCTTCTAGGGATGGATTTCCTTTCCTGGAAGCCTCTGGTTCTGTGTGACCTTTGGGGGGGGGGTCCCAGTGACAGAATATTTGGGGCCCAGACTTATTGCAGTTGCCCACTCTTGCGTATCTCAGGTGTCTGTGATTTTGTGTGATTGCGTGCCTTCAGGTTGTCACCTTAAACCTCAGTCAGGCCTGTATTTTTTATGGCGACCCCATGGATTTCAGAGGCTTTTCGTAGGCTAGGGTGACCAGTCGTCCTCCTTTCCCAGGACATGTCCTCCATTTCAACCTTCTGTCCAGGAGGAATTTTACAATGCCCTCCATTTTGAGCAGGACTAAGGAACTTTTTAAAAAATAAGTGCTGTTGGCCTTTATTTTGTAATGTCCCACACTTTTCTTGAATCATAGAATCGGGAGAGAGTCCAAGGGCCATCCAGTCCAACCCCATTCTGCCATGCAGGAACTCACCATCAAAGCACCCTCGAACGTCCTACATTTTCCCAGGCCCTGTCCTCCTTTGTTGTTAGGACAGCTGGTCACCCTGTTTTAGGCAAAGAGGACTGCTCGGTGGTTTGGCCAGTTCCTTCCTGTGAAATAAAGACTAGAGCCCCTGCTATTCATGACTTGTCCTATAAGAAAACTTCCAGCATGAAGGTACCTCTAAACTGTATAAAACAAGGCAGTTTGACCCCACTTTTGAGTGCTGCCTGTAGTGCTATCCTATGGAATCCTGGGATTTAGTGTTTTACAAGGCCTTCAGCCTCCTCTCTGCCAAAGAGTGCAGGTGCCTCATGATGAAACTATCAATTCTAGGATTCTGGAAGAAAATTTCCAGACTGAAGGAGCTTCTAAAAAGTAGAAATGATACAGTCTGACACCACTTTTTAAGTGCTGTAGCTCCATCCTATGTAATCCTGGGATTTGTAGTTTTGCAAGGCCTTCAGCCTTCTCTCTGCCAAAGAGTGCATGAAATCAATCCCAGGATTTTGGAAGAAAACTTCTAGAATGAAGGTGCCTCTGCACTGTATAAAATAGCAATTTGACACCGCTTTTTAAGTGCTGTGGCTCCATCCTATCCAAACCTGGGATTTATAGTTTTGCAAGGCCTTCAGCCTTCTCTCTGCCAAAGAGTGCATGAAACTATCAATCCCAGGATTTTAGAAGAAAAAATCAAGACTGAAGGTGCCTCTATACTGTTGAAATGATGCAGTTTGACACTACTTTTTAAGTGCCATGGCTCCATTTTATGCAATCCTGGGATTTATAGCTTTGCAAGGCCTTCAAACCTTCTCTCTGCCAAAGAGTGCAGGTGCCTCATGAAACTACATATCCCAGGATTCTGGAAGAAAACTTCCAGACTGAAGGTGCTTCTACACTGTAGAAATGAAGCAGTTTGACACCACTTTGTAAGTGCTGTGGCTCCATTTTATGCAATCCTGGGATTTATAGCTTTGCAAGGCCTTCAGGCTTCTCTCTGCCAAAGAGTGCAGGTGCCTCATGAAACTACATATCCCAGGATTCTGGAAGAAAACTTCCAGACTGAAGGTGAAGCAGTTTGACACCACTTTGTAAGTGCTGTGGCTCCATTCTATTGCTATCCTGGGATTTGTAGTTTTGGGAGGCTTTTCCTTCTGCCAAAGAGTTCAGGTGGTGCCTCATGAAACTATCAATCCCAGGTTGGAGCCATGGCAGTTAAAGTGGTGCCAAACTGCCTTATTCCTACAGTAGTGTAGCTCAGTGGCCCTTAAAAAAAAAAAAAACCTGTGCTCTTTAATGAGGGGATTTTGGACTTCAGCTCCCAGAATCCCAGGCCATTGTCCAACGTGTCTGAGGCTTCTGGGAAATGGAGTCTAAAACAAATCTCTTAAAGGGGACCATCAAAAAAATAAAAACCCTGTTGGCTTCAACGGTCGCCACAGGAACAGCTGGCTTTACTTGGAAGCAACCAATTTCTCACCTGCGGGGGGGCATGGAAATGTGTGAGGGGGGAAAGCCTAGAAAAATTAAACTATCCGACTCATTGAAAAAGGGCAAGGTTTTAAAAAGGATGTTGAGAGTTTTAAGAAGGGAAAGTTCGACTTGGAAGGGCAAAAGGGGCAACTCTGTTCCCTCAGGGATTCATTCACCCCCCCTATTCCTGGAATGGTTTGACCCCTCAGAGAGCAACGGTCCCTGGCTGCTTCAATCTTAGGCTTGGAGACAACAAACAACAAACAGTGACAGAGAGTGCAGTGCAAAAGGCAGCTGGGTGCGTAAAATGGAGGAAAGGGAGGGCTTTATTGAGCTTTTACTGGGTTATACTGGGAAGACTGGGAAGCCTGGGGGAAAGGGGGGTCATTATTTGGTTATTTTTGCCCAGTCAGTCAGGGGCTGCATCCACATTGGTGAGATAACCTGGGTTGGAAGCGCTTTAACTCTTTGTCTGACTCACTTGCTATGGAATTCTGGGAGTTGGAGTTTGTTGTGGGCCCTTTGGGCCCACAACAAACTCCAACTCCCAGAATTCCATAGCCTTGAGCCACAGGAAGAGTTAAAGCGCTCCCAAACCGGGTTATCTCTCCAATGTGGAAAGGTCCATTACATTAAATTGGACATAAATCAAAACAAACAATGCAACACAACTAAACAAAGTCACTCAGACAAACTAAAAAATACATCTCAGGTCCAGAAAAGAAAAGAAAAGAAAACACCCTGCAGAAATTATAATAATAATAATAATCCACTTTTGAGACCCTGTGGTTCAGTGCTGTGCAATCCTGGGAATTGTAGTTTTGTTGTGGCACCACCAGAGCTCTCTGACAGAGAAGGCTAAAACGACAGTTCCCAGAATTCCCTAGCATTCAGCCATTTAAAGTGGTCTCGAAATGGATTTTTATTTATTTATTTATTTATTTGTGTAGTGTGTTTTGGACTTAAGAAACTTAAATGTTTTTGCTTTCGGGATTCTCCCGAAAGTAAAAAGCGGCTTATTTTGTCCACTTTCTGTGTGGGTTGTTTTCGCGTTAATGCTCAATCCCCCCGATAAGTCTGAAAACAATTCCGCTTTTACAGGATTTTTCCCGGGTTTAAATCCTGTTTCTGCATGGGTTTTAAGGCACTTAGCCTCCCGTGTGATAAACTCCTAAATTACTTTAGCTTCTTTATCTCCATTGTTTTTACTAATGAGAGTACCTCTAAGATAGACTACAGTGGGAGCAACTGAACCCTCTTTAAATTAAAGGCTGCAAACCTGTATTTTTTCAACACATTACAGAGACTAGAAACTCCTATTCTTAGGATTTTGAAACAAAGTTGTTTCAGCATCATGTTCCTTGACGGTTTCAGTAGCATACTGGTTTTCCTGAGAAGATGGCATTTGCAAGCACTATATTAAACAAGGTGTATTCTTCATCAGGTCAGTTGACTGGATAAAGTGATTTGTGACGGTGGCTTCAGCAATTTTGGTGGCTGGATGAACCGAGCCAGCAATGAGCATTGGCATATTAGAGCAACTGATCAAGGCGCTGTTACAGTAGGTTCTAAGATGTGAGTGATACTCCTGTGTAGAAGCTCATTCCACAATTTGTGAAGAAGTTCCTTGTTCTGGTAATGGAAATGTGACCAGGATAAATTAAGTTAAGGCCCAGTTATATGCAGCCAAGGTGACACTCGTATTGTTTTGTAACTGTTACTGTACACTTTAATAAACAACGACGACGACAATAAATTTAATTTCTTTCCCACCTCTCCTCAAGGCTTGAGGCGGGGGTACAACAAGTTAAAATACAAACACAGTTTAAAAACACACATAAAACCAACAGTTAAAATACAGTACTATAAAAACATGAAAATGCACTCCTGTAATACAGTCTTTAAACTATGCCAATTAAAAAGTCGTGATTTAAAATTGACTGGATAGGATTGCCAGAAGAGATATGTCTTTAATGCTGTTTTAAAAGCTGTCAGCATTTTTAGCTGTCCTGTTTCTTCCGGCAGATCATTCCACAGTCGGGGGGGGGGGGCATGAAAATGATAACCATCATTAATAATAAGATTAATGCTTCATTGGTTGAAGTAGCTTCAGAAATTGAATTAACCTGAGTTAGAAGACACAGATGAACACATTAATTGTTTTAATCTTTTTAATTTTTCAAGTGCCAGTAATCTGTTTAGTTGGTATTCTCATGTTTCTTTCAGGAGGTTATATTTAGGTATGTTTAAGCATCTGAGAACATACACATCCAGTGTTAATCCCAACTAGAGCTGATTTATTGAATCAGTGAAATTCACATAAACTTCAGTTTAGCAACTTCCCATTGATTTAGTGGGTCTGTTGTAATTGGCACTAACAATTGGATTTAAGTCATTGACTGTAAACCTTTTAACTATTGTGAGAGACTGGCACAATATTTGTCTGTTGACCGATTAGACTGAAGCTGAATTAAATTCAGTTGCTCTTAAATCAGTAGTTTGAAGCAAATTAGATATACATTTTTCTATGCAGAAGAAAGACTTTATGACAGCAACATTTCATGCTTCCAGTTCATTGTTTTTATGCCTCTGTAGTGACCCTTCCTTAGTCTGCTTCTCAGCTGTAATGAGCATACAGTAGTTTGCAACCCTGCAGAGATAATATTGCCAAAAAAATTTATCCTGTTTAGTATTACTTTTCTGTCTCAGTATTCAAACTCCAATGCTAGAATGTGTAAATTTTCCATAGAGGCATACACATCAGGACATCTATTCTCTGTCCTTTAACATATTATTCAAATTTATAATCCACAGCTTCTGTGTTTATTGTCTAAAAGGAAGAGATGATAGGATTCAAGACAACCTGGAAGCTTTCCCCCCAAATTTCAAAGGGGCAAAGCTGATCACAGATTCTCACTAGTATCTGTGTATCTTCAAACACTGTGTATCTTCAAACCACTTTATGATTATTTCACATGTTTTTGCACTGACATTAACAAGATCCTAGTACATCCAACCTGAGTACCTAAATACCTAGAAGAAACAGATCCTCTCTGATCATGGAAATTAAACAGGGTCAGTCCCAGTTAGTACTTGGGTGGGAGACTGCTAATCAATACCAGGCTATATTTCAGAGGAAAGAACTGTAAAACTGTATTTGTTTCTTAAGAAAACCCTATGAAATGGTGGTATTGCCATAAGTTGACAGGCAACTTAAAAGTACACATGTGCTTCTTCCCCCCTACCCCCAAACATACATCAACCAGTCATCATAGGTGCAACAACGGAAGTGCCAGATTCTCAACAGAAATCGGGATTTGTGTGTGCAAAGTTCTTTTTAAAATCTGGCACATCCTCCATCCCATGAATGGGATATTAAGTACTGTATACCTAAATAGATAGAAAGACCTAACATTTTCTTTCCTGGATTTATCTGTCAACTAATTTGATGTCCCTTTTCCTGTTGTTAGGACTGAATTTTAAAAGTAATTTTCTCTTTCCATTATAACTATTGAGTCATTTTGAACCTCATTAAAAACAATTGTTTTCTTAGCCCACTTGGTTGAAATATGGATCAAAGAGATGCAGCTAAAACACTAGATCAAAAGCCCATACCAGAGTGTAAGAAAAATGTGTGAATTTTAATGTCTTTAAAGTGTAATACTGGCTTTGATTGAGGAACTGAAATTGTAGTTTTGCCACCATGACTCGTGTTGTGGTTTTTGTTTTATAAGCATTTCTATTACAGTATGATCATATTTCTCTTACGACCATGAAACAAATACAGAATTATGTTCCAGGCTTGTTCTGAAAATGTGTTTTTAAGGTGCTGAAGAATTTTTGATATACCTTAATGAGCCTTTTGATTGTGTGATGTATGAATGAACTGCAGTAGCAGCAAATATACTGTGTCAGCATCAGTTTAATGGTTTTATAATTGTTTGTTCTGGATGAGATTGTAATGGATTTCATAAGAATGTAAGCATTTATTACTCTATTCAGGGCAAACAAGAGATTTCTTTTTGCACATTAATTAAATAAGATAAAAACATACTTGAGTGAAGATTTTTTTCCAAGGGTATACAGTATAATTACATTGCTGGTTATGCTTAAAAGTCAACATAGGCCAGTGATGGCGAACCTTTGCGGAGCCACGTGCCCCAACTAAGTATTTTTCTGGCACCGGGTTTTACCTGGTGCTCAGGGTGGGACTACTGCCATTTGGGGGCAGGACTTCCAGGGTGGGACTTCTTCCCTTGTGCTTTTTTGGCCTCCAGCTGTCTCCATGAGACAGCTGAGGGCCGGGAAATGCCCTATAGTAGGAGCCACAAGAGCACACCTGTGACTCCCACTCCCTCTGAAGGCCAGGAAGGCTCCAAGAGGAGAAACAGCTGAAGGCTGGGAAGGGTCTGGGAGGAGGAGCCACGGATGCCACACACCTGTTCCTCCTTCCTGCCGCTGTGCCAGGGAAAATGGCATCGCATGCCACGGGTTCACCATCACGGACATAGGCTGTGTCTTTGAAACCTGTCTCTTCTCCAAATCTAGTCTTAGTGTTAGTCTTCTCAGGGGAGGAAGCTTTGCAGTATCAAATTGAGTACAAATGTACCGGTATGTGCTTTCTTGGCTGCTTTTACACTGTCATACCTTTATTTGTATATTACATTCCAAATCCTTTGGTAATGGAGAAACACTATCTGATATAATATCTGCTTTGCATACTAACTGCGTGAAGTACCTGTCAGCAATTATTGTTGTTGTGTGCCTTCAAGTAGTTTCCAACTTATGGTGACCTTAAGTCAACCTTATCAGGGTTTTCTAAGGTTGAGAATGTGTGATCCATTGGGTTTCCATGGCTGAGTGGGGAACTGAACTCTGATTTCCAGAGGCTCAAACCACTATACCACACTGGCTTTCACTGTGACCAGCAGTGTATCTAAAGAAACCCCAAGCTAGATGCTTGCTGAGGGACTTTCCCTCCACCCCTTCTATTAAGTAAGAGAGTTTTTCAGTCAGATCAAGAAGCCAGGACCTTTTTCGATGCATCTAAAGGAGAATTTTGCCCTAGGACTTTGAAGAAAGGGCAAAGGAGCTTCCAGAAAATCCAAACATCATGCTTGCGGTTGGGTTATAACCTCTTAACTGGCCCCAGGCATTGCTACTTTTCAAAGTTTGCACAGCAGGGAGAAAGGAACAGATTGGTGTTTTTCTACTCATCCTCCAAGCTGAAGAAAAATAAAATATACCAGACTGTCTCTACCGGTAAGAAGGGTAGCAGAGGCCATCTCAATAGGATAAGGGCAGCTCAACTTCTTTCCTCTGCATTGATGTTTTGTTTTGAAATATTGGATTCTTGGTCATTGATTTAATGAGCAGAGTCTTAAAAATTAAATAAATAGGAGTTGAGTAAATTCTTTTTGGGCCCTATTTTATTTCCCTGTACTCTGGAAAGATGCTGCCAATTTCACAATTGTCAAGAACTAGCATGAGTGCATCCTCCTGTGCATCTGACAGATGGGCATGCTTTTGATCAGGTTACTAAGCAGGAGTTTATTTTAATTGGTGAATAGATTTTGGTGATTACAGAGAACTTCAGTGAAGGACCAGTAACTGTACCAGCTGCACAGCAGTAAAGATACAGGTCCGTTGTGGGTAGGTGTATTGCTCACTTCCCCCACACAGCTGTCAATGGAATGCAGCCCTGTCCTATAGCAGCATCTGGTGTTTCCATTGTGGGCAGAGCTTGTCAATCATCTATATACCATGCTTGGTCCAGTTCCCATTGTGCATGTCCTTTTTGGCATATGCTGTTGAGGTGGCTATACAAATAAAGTGTCAGCTTCAAACATAAATTAGATATATTTATTTTTGGAATATATATATATATATATATAGGAATGCACTAGTCTACATTGTCTCCTAAGCCACTGACTGAAAACCAAATCAGACTTGCGTGAGTTTGCAGTTTGCATTTCCTGGGGATAAAGGGGTCTGCTTTGGGGCCTATCCCAAGAACATTCCATTTAGTACAAAAATAGACTCCTGTATAGCCAAACTGTCCACTAATGACACTGCCTTTCTGGTCCTGTGAGGCAAGAGACTATGATGCTGGTAGGGTCTCCAATATCAGACAGGCTTTTGCTGAGGAACCAGACTAGATGTGCCAGACAGCTACTGGGCAGCAGCCATAGTGGGGGAGGGGTGACACTGGTGGTGGATCTCTCAGAGACAACAGCAGTGCAACTATAGCTAATATAATAAGAATAAGAATCATAGAATCATAGAGTTGGAAGAGACCACAAGGGCCATCCAGTCCATCCCCCTGCCATGCAGAAACTCCCAGTCAAAGCATCCCCAACAGATGGCCATCCAGCCTCTGCTTAAAGACCTCCAAGGACGGAGACTCCACCACCCTCCGAGGGAGTGTGTTCCACCGTCGAACAGCCCTTACTGTCAGGAAGTTCCTCCTAATGTTGAGGTGGAATCTCTTTTCCTGCAATTTATATCCATTGTTCCGTTTTCTGGTCTCTGCACCAGCAGAAAACAAGCTTGCTCCCTCCTCAATATGACATCCTTTCAAATATTTGAACAGGGCTATTATATCACCTCTTAACCTTCTCTTCTCCAGGCTAAACATCCCCAGTTCCCTAAGGCGGTCCTTATTTATTTATATCCCGCCCCTCTGGGTAAGCAGTCGGAATGGGGTACATAATATATGTGCTCCTGTGTAGAGGGTGGCATAGTAAACCTCCTTTTGAAGATCTTTCACAACAAAAACCCTGTGATAAGACAACCCAAAATGAAACAAGGGATAATGCCAGAAGATGACACTCCTAGCTCAGATGGCAATATATGGGGCTAGAGCAGGGGAGAAGTATGAGTAGTGTTATGGCTAACTGCACAACTAGACTCAAGCCAAAAGGATGTGCACATGTTGTCATGTTCAAAGGCAAAAGAAAAGTCTAAAGCTTCACAACACATAGAAGCATGTGTCAGGGAAAGCTAAACATAATATATAATTGAATACTAAAATTAGAATTGTCAATGCCATCATATTTCCCATTTCTATGTATGATTGTGAAAGCTGGACATAGTGAAGAAAGCTAATAAGAAGAAAATCAATGAATCTGAAATGCGTACTTTGGACATATAATAAAAAGGCATGTTCTTGTTGTTGTGTGCCTTCAAGTTGTTTCTGTGTCTGGTGACCCTATCATGAGGTTTTCTTGCCAAGATTTCTTCAGAGGGGGCTTGCCATTGCTATCCTCTAAGGTTGATAGATTGTGACTTGTCACCCAGTAGGTTTCTGTAGCTGAGCAGGGATTTGAACCCTGTCCAAAGTCACAGTCCAACACTCAAAGCACTACATCATGCTGGCTCTCATGAGAAGATATGGCTCACTAGAAAACAGAACAATGCTTAGTAGGGTAGAGGGCAGTAGAAAAAGAGGAAGATTGTGTTCCAGATGGGTAGACTCAATCAAGGAAGCCACAGCCCTGAGTCTGCAAGACCTGAGCAGGGCTATTGATGATAGGGGTGACTTGCAGGTCTCTCATTTATGGGGTCTCTACCAGTCAAAGTTGTCTTGACAACATTTAACAGGGGCTGAATTTAGAATTAAATAGATTAATAAATATGTGTGAAATTCTAAAAATGAAATTTTTTACAAACTAAATTAAAAGGGAGTTTTGTTATATTCTCAAAGACAGTGTAAACAGCACTTAAGTATTTCTTTTGGATTTTTTTACTTGGAATAAAAGATATTGAACCCAAGACTTCCAAGGTGTAAGGTCAGCACAGTTGTTCATGACCTTTCCTACCCCCCCCCCACAGGACCCTGAACAGATATGAGAGGAGGAAGGCACAGCAGGGTAATTTCACATTACTGTTGTTTTATAATAGCAGTTCAGCAGGCGTAAAAGGTCCAGCTATGATTCCTCAGGAGGTCTTAGATATTAGCTGATAGCAGCCAGTCATGCTGCACAGCAAAAATAGCTACATAGCCAAAACATAAAATAGCTAGTAAAAATAAAATGTGGCAAACTCATTCTTTAGCTTTTGTAAGTTAGTAAAATGGACAGTAGCTACCAGGTAGGGGTTACTGAAGGTAAGAGAAAGGAAGTTAATGGACTAAAAATCAAGTTGCTCATCCATTCCATTAAATACTTTTTAAAAAATGCTTAGTGATAATATACTTGTTTTTCACATGGTGGCTCCCAGTGCTGTCCTGCCTAAAGAACTTATTAGGTCCATACTTTCAGAAAACCACTGGGTGATTCACTGAATTATTGTTTTACAGCACTGTAGCCATTTTGTTGTTTTTACATGTCTTCAAGTTGTTTTTGATTTATGGTGACCCTAAGGCAAACCTATTACAGGATTTTCTTGCTAAGCTTTATTGATTGCCTTTGCCTTCCTCTGAGGCTGAGAGAGAGTGTGACTTAGAATCATAGAATCATAGAGTTGGAAGAGACCACAAGGGCCATCCAGTCCAACTCCCTGCCATGCAGGAACTCCCAGTCAAAGCATCCCCGACAGATGGCTATCCAGCCTCTGCTTAAAGACCTCCAAGGATGGAGACTCCACCACCCTCCGAGGGAGTGTGTTCCACCGTCGAACAGCCCTTACTGTCAGGAAGTTCCTCCTAATGTTGAGGTGGAATCTCTTTTCCTGCAGCTTGCATCCATTGCTCCGCGTTCTGGTCTCTGGAGCAGCAGAAAACAAGCCTGCTCCCTCCTCAATATGACATCCCTTCAAATATTTGAACAGGGCTATCATATCACCTGTTAACCTTCTCTTCTCCAGGCTAAACATCCCCAGCTCTCTAAGTCGTTCCTCATAGGACATGGTTTCCAGGCCCTTCACCATCTTAGTTGCCCTCCTTTGGACCCGCTCCAGTTTCTCCACATCCTTTTTGAATTGTGGTGCCCAGAACTGGACACAGTATTCCAGGTGGGGCCTTACCAAAGCAGAATAGAGCGGCACTATTACTTCCTTTGATCTAGACACTATACTTCTATTGATGCAGCCTAGAATCGCATTGGCCTTTTTAGCTGCCGCATCACACTGTTGACTCATGTTCAACTTATGGTCTACTTGGACTCCTAGATCCCTTTCACACATAGTTTCATTCAGCCAGGTGTCCCCCATCCTATATCTGTGCATTTCATTTTTCCTCCCTAGGTGCAGAACCTTACATTTCTCCGCATTGAATTTCATTTTGTTAGCGTTGGCCCAGCTTTCTAGTCTATTCAGGTCATTCTGACTTGTCCAAGGTCACCCAGTATTTTCCATGTCCAAGTGGGGATTTGAACTCTGGTCTCCAGAGCCAGTCCTCAAATTGCTACACTATGCTGGCTCCACTGTCTGTTTTTGGTGACCCCATGAATTTATAGGATTTTCTTAGGCAAGGAATACTCAGGTGTTTTTGCCAGTTTCTTTCTCTAAAACAGCTCCACTGTAGCTATTTATTATTGCTTTAATATATGTTTACTCCTCTCAGTATGTTCAGTATTCTTGTCAGTAATATCACAATTATGTTCCTGAGAATGCTAAACCATGAGGGCTGAGGTATACAGGAAGTTTGTATTTTGTGTTTGTGTTTCATCACCCTAGTGAGATTTCTAACAAAACTTGTGTATCCTTGAAAAATAAACAAGGAGGCTACATGATCAAGAGTCTTCTGGCTGTTGTAAGAGGATTCAGGGGCTGTACCAGCTGGCCAAAAGGGCTGGCGTCGTGGTGGAGTGGGGGCGTAGACACTGACACCCCAACTCCACTTCCAGAGCAGTGTCGCACTGCCTGCCCAACCAGACAGCAGGCCGAGTCACGACGATTCTTCAGCACAGCATTTAGACATGCTTTGCTGAAAAAACAAGCTAGACTGCACAATGGCGGCATGAGCAGCCTTTTTCCAGGTCAAAAAGAAGTGGCCAGAAAAGTGCTGGATCGGGGCTGTGGCCCTGATCTGGCACTTAAAGGAGCAGACTGTTTCACCCCTCATTTGGTCATATGCTCGGCAAACTGGTTTTATAATAATTGAAATTCAGTTAAGTATGCAAAATTTGGAAATGCCAGTAAATACAAATTCCTTCTTTACTACCAAATTACCACCCTGGCCAACCAAGCCATGATGAGGGTGCCTTCAAAGTGACTGATCTAAAGACTTAGCGGTAAGCATAGTCCAAACTTGGAGCATTCTCACCTAAAGACAGACCAACGGATTAAACCATTACTTGGGCATTCCCTCTATTCTAACTTTCTGTGTTTCAGAACCAAGGTTTTTTTTTTAATGCTTAGTTGGCTCTCCTTAAATTCAGGCCATAACCAGGAGTTCAAAGGAAGCTTCCTTTTCATTTTCAAAGTTTATCAGTACCCAGAGAGCTACATAATTCCCACCTGTTTAAAAACCTTGATGTATGCTTTTTGTTTGTGGAATCAAACTTGGATAGATTCTCTGGCATGCAGCTCCAAGATTCACTTGAGATTCATCTGGTTCTCACCTTTTCTCTCAATATCAAGGTTTAGGGTTTGATTTTACGGTAATTTCAGTGTATTTTATTGTTGTAACCTGCCCGGATTCTTCGTGATTGGGCGGGTAGAAATACATCTATTATTATTATTATCCATTCTAACACCCTCCTTCTCCTGGTGCTTGTATCCATACATACATCCAGGGCCAAAGATTCTCTCTCCTGGTTGGCTTTTCTACCCAGGTAGACAGATATGCTGACTGAACTTCACATCTTGTGCCTATTGCTGACTTTGCCTGATTCATTTCAGTAGGGCAGCTCATCCGCAGTGGGGTTGTGATCAGTAAAATTGTCTACCCACAATCAGCTTACCCTAGTTCCGTAGCGCTCAGACTTTTTATCCTTGGGACCCCCTTTACATCTACATCTGGGTGCTGCTCCCCTCTAGACACAGTATATGAATAAATATATTTTATTCATTTAGTTGTGAGCATTTTTGTCCATGCATTCATAGATATTAATATTTTAAAATTTTATAATGAAATAATACTGGCTGCACATGCAATGCTTTGGCTGCACATCTGTATTTTTTCTTGGTGATTTGTCTTTCCTTCCATTCTTTATACATGCACTTTTTCCTTTTCCCTTCCTCCCTGAGTTTACTATGTATCCACATTGGCTTTTTCAGATGTTTCACTTTTTTCATCCATGGAATTGTTTGTGGTTGTACTTTTAGCAGTTCCTTCTTTATGAAATCCCACTCATGCTGGATGTCTTTTCCCTTTAGGATCTCTAGCCATGGGATTCTGTCTACGACATAAAACCAGCTTTCCTGAAATCCAAGGTTTGTCTTTGACTGTACTCTTCTTTGGCCTGTCCTGTGAATCCCGTGGATTGCATTAGCTCTCCCTGTTAAAATATCAACTGCTTTGATTCCAGTAACTAACTCCTCCCTATTGGTTAGGATCAAGTCCAGAATTGCTGATCTCCTTGTTCATTCCTCACCTTTTGAAAGAGGAAATAACTGCAAAGCATACCGGTATCAGGAAGTTGGAGAGCCTATGCTCAGCAAAGCTAGTTTCCTAGCAAATATCAGGAAAATTGAAGTCCCCAAAGGTACCAGTTCTTGCTTCTTGGAGATTTTTGAGATTTGTTTCAGAAAAACATCATCCATCACCTCATCTTCGTATGGTGGCCTATAACCACAATGCTATTTTTATTTATTTCTCCATTTCTTTTTATCCAAATGCTCTCCAGTGGTCCAGTTTCATCACTCATGTGGATTTCTGTACAAGTGAATTTGTTTTTTGACATATAATCCCTCCTTTTCTTCTCCATCTATTCTTCCTGAACAGATTATATCCCTCAATTGTTATTTTCTAATCATGGAAGTCATTCCATCAAGTCCCTGTTATACCTATAAAATTATACTTATCTTCCTGCATTAGGACTTCAAGCCTGTCTTGTTTTCCAAACTCTGTGCATTGGTGTGTAGACATTGGTGTGTTGTCATCTTTTATTCTACAAGTTTTCCTGTGACTCCCATTTTCTCCCTGAGAGTTTCTCTTCATATCCTTATGTTTAGAGCTTCCTTTTGGAAAGATGTTTAAGCTTTTATCTCCATCCCCTGAAAGGTTTAGTTTAATGCCTACTTGATCAGATTTGCCATGCTACTATCGAACACATTCTTCCTAGTCTTTGTGAGATGGAGCCCATCTATAGCCAGTAGTCCTCTGTCTAAGAAGTGAAGATCATGGTCATAGAAGTCAAACTTCTCCCATTACACCTTTTACATAGCCAATCAATCACTTTTAATATCTCCCTGTCCCTGTATAGGTCCTCTATGCTTCACTGGCAGAATTAATGAGGATGCTATGCTACCTTTGTGTCAGGGTCCAAGGAGTGGGTGGCCTGGATTCAGAGGTGGGCTGCTGGGACTAAGATTGTAAATGGTAAATTTAGAGAGTCCAGCAGGCCAGAGGTAGAAGGCAGAGTCAAGAAGCAAATCAGGTCTAAACACAGGAGTCCAAGGGGCCAGAGGCAGACCAAGGTTTAAGCACAGCAAGGCTAGCAAGACAAGGCAGAATGCAACCAGAACAGCTACAAGGAGTGCAGAAGACCATGTTGCTGTGGCAAAGGTGGAGAGGCCAATGTAGCCTTAAATGGCTGTACCTTCAGCTGCTCCAGCTGCTTTACATGAGTAGAGTTGGCTGTGCCGATTGATTTAGCCATGATCCCTCCAGGACTCTGGCAGATTGGGCCAGATCCTGCATTGCTGTGTGGGGATTTCTTCTGTGTAAAATTGGCTCATGGTTGATTTGCATAGAAAGCAGCTTTCTCTGTGCAGAAGCAAGCCCTTTCTGTACAGAAATATTATTATGACAAAGCACACACAAAATGTCACGAAACTATTGACCTTTATTCCTTTTTAAAAATTAAAAAGTCTGTATGAAAACTGTCCCATTGCAGGAGTACAGACAGCACAATGGATGTTAGGTCATGAGTAAAGAGTTTTGGGGGAGTCACTTTATATTTATTTTAATTCTATTTCTTAGAGAACAGTGTGTAATGTGGCAGCTACTTGGTAAAGAATCAACTTGCTGAGCCGCACAGAACACATTATACTGACCCCTCTAAGGTATGTAGATTTTGCTCATGCCTAGATTTTTATTGCCATTTCACCTTCTAATTACAATACAACATCTGCTCAGTCACTGATCACCAAGCCTTATTTGCTGATGCCATCCTGCTGTGGTGCAGCCAGCCATGTGTGCAGGCTGCAGCCAATCCAGAAAGATAATGCTCTGTGAGGTTAAGTTGGGCACAGAAAGAATAGCTTTGGGGGCTAAATTTTGGACAACAAAAGGCTGCATTAGCCCCTTGCCAGAATGCTGAGGGCAGCACTTAATTAACACCATCATTTACATAAGTATCCTTATCTAGCTCAGATACCCAGGCTCATAATAATTGCTTGGGCTTACATTTAACCTGCCAGCTGAAAAGAAACTGTGAGATGAGATCACCCAACAAAAACAAAAGCACCATCAGCAACTGAACAAAAAGTTTTCTCATGAGCCAATTTCTTTCTTACTTCTAATGACAAAAAGCTAAAATTGAACATTTAATGATTCCTATTGAGGGGATTAAAAAACTTTATCTTAATATTTATGTTTTTAAAATGTTTTTGTGGTTTTGCATGGTTCTGTTGGTTTTGTCTTAAGATATATCTGCCTATGTTGGGGTGTGATTTATTGTGGAAAAGGTTTTTGTCATGTTTCATATTTTCTTATGTAATTAATGGCTTATTGCCAATACTTAATGCATTTTGAGAAACCACAGCCATTGTTGAAGACAAATGGACTAGATGATCTGCTTTAGACAGCTTTTTAAAAGGTGAATGGAGCACTTAGTATGTAGGTTGCTTGATCCCCAATTAGGTTGGTAAACAAACTTAAATGGGCTGGAATTGTCATAAAACATGAGTGTAACGGTTTTTTTTTTGCCTAGCATGCTAATGGCAACCACTTCAATATGACCACATTAAAGGATTATTCTACTGTCCATGTATTCTTGAGTTTTTTGCTTAGATAGTGAATGGATAAGGCATTCAGAGTTTCTGAAGTCAGTTTTGCTAGGCAGATGACTGCCTTTCATTTGAGCATACTTGGTCTTCTCTCTCAGAACATTAGTTTATCTATTTCAATATTTTCTACTTTGATTCTGAGACTACAGGCAGAGATTTTTCTTAACTCATTTAAATGGTGAACACTTATTAGAGAGGCACATCTTGGAATCTCATCAGTCATATGACCTAGGCTTTACAAGAAGGATACTGTAATAGCACAAAATTGTAATTTTCTGCTAAGAGCAATGTAAGGGGAGCATAGGTCATAGTAGATGACACTGTTTTAGTGGAGAAGATCCAATGTGGAAACTCTGTCATCTCTAGCTGAAATGGTTTCAAATGGATAGAAAGAGTGAGAAAGATTTATCTTCAAGATCTTAGAATCATAGAATCATAGAGTTGGAAGAGACCACAATGGCCATCCAGTCCAACCCCCTGCCATGCAGAAATTCCCAATCAAAGCATCCCTGACAGATGGCCATCCAGCTTCTGCTTAAAGACCTCCAAGGAAGGAGACTCCACTACACTACAAGGGAGTATGTATGTTCCACTGTCGAACAGCCCTTACTGTCAGGAAGTTCCTCCTAATGTTGAGGTGGAAACTCTTTTTCTGCAGTTTGCATCCATTGTTCCATGTTCTAGTCTCTGGAGCAGCAGAAAACAAGCTTGCTCCCTCCTCAATATGACATCCCTTCAAATACTTAAAGAGGGCTATCATATCACCTCTTAAACTTCTTTTCTCCTGGCTAAACATCCCCAGCTCCCTAAGTCGCTCCTCATAAGGCATGGTTTCCAGACCCTTCACCATCTGAGTTGCCCTCCTTTGGACATGCTCCAGTTTCTCCACATCCTTTTTGAATCGTGCCCAGAACTGGACACAGTATTCCAGGTGGGGCCGGACCAAAGCAGAGTAGAGTGGCACTATTACTTCCTTGGATCTAGACACAATACTTATATTGAAGCAGCCTAAAATTGCATTGGCCTTTTTAGCTGCCGCATTGCACTGTTGGCTCGTGTTCAACTTATGGTCTACTTGGACTCCTAGATCTCTTTCACATTCAGTTTCATTCAGCCAGGTATACCCCATCCTATATCTGTGCATTCCATTTTTCCGCCTTAAGTGCAGAACCTTACATTTCTCCGTGTTGAATTTCATTTTGTTATCTTTGGCCCAGCTTTCTAGTCTGTTCAGGTCATATTGAATTTTGATCCTGTCCTCTGGGGTATTAGTTACTCCTCCTATTTTAGTGTCATCTGCAAATTTGGTAAGTATGCTTCCAATTCTGTTATCCAAGTCATTGATAAAGATGTTGAATAGCATTGGGCCAAGGACAGAACCCGGTGGCACCCCACCTGTCACTTCTCTCTAGGATGAAAATGAACCATTGCTGAGCACCCTTTGGGTTCAGCCAGTCAAGCAATTACAAATCTACCTAACAGTTGCCTTGTTTAGCCCACATTTTACAAGCTCGTTTGCAAGAATGTCATGGGGAACATGTCAAAGGTCTTAATGAAATCAAGATATACACTACTATATCCACAGCATTCCCTTCATCTACCAAGCTGGTAATTTTATCAAAAAAAGAGATCAGATTTGTCTGGCATGACTTGTTTCTCTGAAACCCATGTTGACTTTTTGAGATTATGGCATTGCCTTCTAAATGTTCACAGACTCTCTGTTTAATGATCTGCTCCAGAATCTTTCCTGGTATTGATGTCAGACTAACTGGACGATAATTGTTGGGATCCTCTTTTTTTCCCTTTTTAAAGATGGGGACAATGTTTGCCCTCCTCCAGTCTGCTGGGACTTCTCCTGTTCTCCAGGAGTTCTCAAAGATTACTGCCAATTGTTCCAATATTACATTTGCCAGTTCTTTTAGTACCCTTGGGTGTAGTTCATCTGGTCCTGGAGATTTATATTCATTTAGTTTAACCAGGTATTCCTGTACCATCTCTTTACTTGTTCTGTGCTGAAATTCCCCTATTTTGTCCTCTGCTCCATTATCCTCAGCTTGAGCACCCTTTGCCTTTTCTGAGAAGTCTGAAGCAAAGAAGGTGTTGAGTAATTTTGCCTTTTCTCTGTCCCCTGCTTGCATTTTGCCATCTTCTGCACACAATGGCCCTACCGTTTCCTTCTTCTTCCTTTTGCTGCGTACATACCCAAAAAAGCCCTTTTTATTGTTCTTAAACTCTCTAGCAAGCCTGAGTTCATTCTGCGCTTTAGCTATTTTGACTTCACCCCTGCAAGTGCTTGCTATTTGTTTGAATTCCGCTTTGGTGATTTCCCCATTTTTCCATTTCTTATACATGTTCCGTTTAAAACTTAGCTCAGTTGAAAGTTCCTTGGTCATCCATACTGGTTCCTTGAGACAGCTCCCATTCTTCTTCCTCATTGGAACTGTTTGAAATTGTGCCTTCAGTATCTCCTTTTCCGTCTTGAACTCCCTTCTCTTATAGTATTCCTGACTATGGGATCACCCCCAGTATTTCTCTAAGTTTATTGAAATCAGCTCTCCTAAAGTCTAGAATTCATGTCTGACTATGCCTGGCTTCTCCTTTCCACTGTATAACAAACTCCAGGAGAACGTGGTCACTCCCACCTAAAGATCCCACCAGTTGCACCCCATTAACTAGGGCATCCCTATTGGTTAAGATCAGATCCAAAATGGCTGATCCCCTTGTTGCCTCTTCCACCTTTTGGACAATGAAACTGTCTTCGAGGCAATTGAGGAATTTGCTAGACCTTGAGGATTTGGCTGAGTTTGACTTCCAGCAAATATTTGGATAGTTCAAGTCACCCATCACTACTACATCTCTCTTTTCTGAGACATCTTGGCGATCTGCTGCCTAAGTAATAATGGACTTGTTGTGTGCCTTCAAGTCATTTCCAATTCATGGCAACACTGAGGCAAACATTTATTTATTTATTTATTTATTTATTTGAAGGATTTATATCACACCTTTCTCCCACAATGGGATTCATGGGGTTTTCTTGGCAAGATTTGTTCAGAAGAGGTTTACCATTGCCTTCTCCTTAGACTGAGAGCATGTGACTTGCCCAATGTCACCCAGTGGGTTTCATGGCTGAGCTGAGAATCCAGCACTCAAACCACTATGCCACACTGGTCCTCCTGATCAGTGGTATTTAAACTTTTTACCTTTGAGACACTCATTTACATTTACATACAAACATCAGCCCACATAGTATATGAATAAAAATATTTTGTTTATTTTCAGTTGTGTTTTCATATATAGTCATATTTTAACATTTTATAAGAAAATAACATTGTTCACATTAGAACAGTTTTATTTAAGAATTCCTTTAGCAGTATACCTGCAACATCATTGAAACAGTCACAACTGGGTACTGGTGTATATGCTTTGTATGTAGAAAGTGTCTCTGACCTTCCCAGTAGGGATGGGAAGGACATTCTCTGGACCCTGAACAACTGGTTCCAGTCAATTTAGATAACAGTTATATGTAACAGTGATCTGCCTTAGTATAAGGAAGTTTCCTGGGTACCTATCAGAATTCTAGGTTAGACCTATGGCTTACAGATTCAACCCTCAGAACCTTTTACTGTGGAAATTAAGTAATAAGCATGTACACAAGACTCCTAATCTCTTCTTCTGAAGGGCTTAAGGTTCTTAGTAAAGATACTAAAGGCAATTTATTTCTTCTACAGAATGCAAAGGAGTGTCCTGTGATGCCATTTCCCCACCAGTGTGATCAAGAGCAGGATGGATAAAGCCAAGAAAGAACTGACAAACTCTTTGGGGAGGAGCCCCTATCTCCCTTATCCCAATAGTCCAATATCAGAATCCTCCCCAGGACCCAGTTCATCCCCATCAGATAGTCCCAGCAGAACAAGCAGAAAAAAGTACCCAGTGATGAGAGAACGGGGATTTTACTCTGATGTCCTCACACCAGGAGCTGCAGATCTTTTAGAGGTAAGTGTGTAGATTCCATGCTTTGAAAGAAAACCTTGCTTCTCTGTCTGTTATTGGTCTGCAAATAGATCCTATGTAAATACTATTTTCTAATATTAAAAAAATGGATTTTAAGAATACTATTGTATATTTATTGATAAGCTCCTATCTCATCAATACAGAACAGCTTTTTTCTTACTCCCCTCCCACATCTTTCCCTTGCTCACAAGGCTTTTCATCATAGGGCAGCAGCAAGTAGATATCATGTTGTGTTTCCAGTCCTCATCTAATAAATTTTAGAACTATGGGCAATGAATATTGATGATGTTAATGAATGTAGCAGTTCCAATTCTCAAGTGTTTTTATAAATCAGATGACATGACTTTGCCATTGATAGGGTTTTGGATTCAGTTTGTTATAGCTACTAGAATGGGAGGAAATGCCTGAGACTTCTAGAAGAATGGGCAAAAATACTTTGTAATGACAAGGATATGAGAAGACACATCACTCCATGGTTACTGAAACCTCCAGGGCTTTTATTATTCCTAAGCCTTGCTAGTAATATATTTTATCTCTGGCTGCAGAAACCTGAAATTTATCATTATGTAATTAATGATGAGATTCTCATAGAGTTGCATAAGGCTCTGGATGTATCTTTTCCTTTGCTGTCCTGTTGCTGTCATGCAAACACCTAGGTCTCCAAATAATACTGCAATTACTGTGGAGTCAAAGGCTTTCATGGCTGGCATCCATAGTTTTTTGTGGGGTTTTAGAGCTATTTGGCCATGTTCTAGAAGAGTTTCTTCCTGACGTTTCACCAGCATCTGTGGCTGACATCTTCTCTGAAGATGCCAGCCACAGATGCTGGCGAAATATCAGGAAGAAACTCTTCTAGAACATGGCCACATAGCCCAAAAACCCCACAAAAACTATTGCAATTACTGTTTTTGTTTTTATTCATATATAGTAACATCTGTTTGTACATAGATGTTTTCATACTTTTGTGGTGTCTCCTTGAAATGTTTCCTGTATTTAATTTCAGGATGTGTGTGCTGGTCCCAGTATCTATAAGGATTTACTGAAACAGTCAGAACTTGAGGAACACACTCCAAAAGGTAACAACAGAGATGAGGGCACTATCACTATCTTTCTCTCTGTAGAGGAGGGGAGAAAGCTGAATTAATGAAATCAAAAAACTGAAAAGTATAATTGATCATTGATAGTACCAAATGCAGCAGTGCAGTCAAGTAAAAGAAGGACCAAATGAACACCTGTAGATTTATAGTCAGAAACAGATTTGAACTACTGAGTATAATTGTCCGGGAACCTGAGGAACTGTGGACAGAAGTCAAAGATATATTTAAGAGTGAATGCAAGAAAACACTAACAGTGACCAAAAAGAAAGATAAGAAACAATGGATGACAGATGAAACACTTCATGCAATAAAAGAAAGAAGAAAAACAAAAGCAAAGGGAGATAGGAACCCCAACCAGAAGTAGGAACACAACTGTCCAACGTCTGACACGCAAGGAGAAATACTACAATGACCAATGCAAAGAAATAGAAGAAAACAACAAAAAGGGAAGAAAAAAGATACCTCTATCAAAAAATCCAGGAAATTAAAGTCAAGTTCAAACTGGGCAGGGATGCTGTATGGAGGAAAAAAAGAACATTATACAGGAACAAGAAGAAATAAAAACACACAGGAGGCAATACACAGAAGAGTTATACAAAAGAGAAAAGGAAATGAATGATATTTGGAATGAAGAGCAATATGAAGATGAACCCCAAATTCTAAGAAGTGAAATCTGCAATAAAGGAAATGGGGAAAAATAAATCACCAGGAACAGATGATATCCCAATTGAACTGCTACAGTGCCTAAAGACAGAGGCAACTTTAGTACTAACTGAAATATTCCAACAAATATGGAAAACAAAGTGGTGGCCAACAGACTGGAAACACTCAATATACATATCAACCCACAAGAAAGACTCCAGAAACTATAGGACAATAGCACTAACCTCACATGCAAGCAAAATAATGTTCAAAATTCTGCAGCATAGATTCCAACTATACATTGAGAGAGAAATTCCAGAGGCGCAAGCAAGATTCAGAAAAGGAAAGGGCATTAGGAACCACATTGCAAACATGCAATGGCTAATGCAGCCAAGAATTCCTAAAAAGAATCAGCATGTCTTTTATAGACTCCAGCAAAACATTTGATTATATAGATCATGAAAAGCTATGGAATGCACTCAAAGGTATGGGTGCAACTGCATCTGATAGTCCTGGTGAGCACAAGAGGCCACTGTCAGAACAGAATTTGGAGAAACAGAGTGGTTTTCCATAGGCAAAGGGGTCAGGCAACACTGCATCCTATCACCTTATGGGTTTAACTTATATGCTGAAAACATCATAAGAAAAGCATAATTAGAAACAAAAAAAGGAAGAGTGAATATAAAGCAACATTAACCATCTAAGATCTGCAGACGACACCATAATATTAGCAGAAGACATTCAGGAATTGGAACAGTTAATAAGGAAGGTCAAAGATGAAAGTATAAAGGCAGGTCTGATGCTGAACATAAAGAAAACAAAAGTAATGACCACAGAAGAAGTACACAAGGGCTTGCCAGATCTGGTCAAGGCAGTAGAGGATAGGATAGGGATTCTTGGAGATGTCTCATCCACAGGGTTGCCATGAGTCGGAACCGACTCGAGTGCAGTTAACAATAACAACAACTAAGATTGCAGCAGCACTGTTTCAGAACAGTGAAGAAGAACCATGCTGAAGGAACAGAGCTGGGAGAGGTTTGGAGGACTCTTAAGTATTCCCTCCAGGTTCAATTTCCTTAGAACCAGCTCGCTACAGATTTAAGGCATTTCTCTGATAACAACATACATGCCTAGCATAAGATGAGAGTTTGTATCATTAACACTCCAGCCGATTCCTGCTCTTCATTACATGTCTAGAGGAACCTGCAACACTATAGGATTTCCTGTGGAAAGCAAAGCTCCCTCTTCCTCCAGGATCCCTGCTGTATCCCCTGACTTTGCTTGCCTCTGCTGTTTTCACTGGAGATTCAATCAGCATATTGCTTAGAAGAGGAAAGCAATCCCCTTCCAGAATTGCCCATGGGGAAGAAAAGATGAGTCATCTGCAGAAATTAGGGCATCCTAGTTAAAACACGGCCATATCAGCTGCTTTTTCACAGGTCTTCGAGAGATTTTTTTTCCCATGAGATATATAAATTAATAGCTCTCTTAACTCATAGAATCAAGAATTGTGAAGCTGGAAGTGGACCTAAATTTCTATATATCTAGATGCACTGGATTACAAGTGATCCCTGAGGGTTCAATACCCCTTAGTTGAGATTCCTTCCCTTTCCTCTTTCCCCCTCCTTTTGATTTCAGAAGCCTGGCTGATATTAAATCAAGTTTAATAAAATTGGTCTTGTGATCCACCTTTTAAAGAGCAAACTTTAATAGACAAAGTCTAAGATCAAAGCTAAACCATAGTTACCTCTCATCTAGGACAAGAACTATTTCAGAAATGGGACCTGTTCTGTCCAAGATATGTCTGCACAGGATTGTCACACAGAAGTAGGATTCCTAAATCACAGTTTGCATAACCATAGATGTATGAAATAGAATAAAAGTTTGTAGATCAGAACTGAGAGCATTAGAATCATTTGAAAACTCAGAACATGCAAACTTGCAATTTGAGATGGTGCTGAATTTCCAAATGAGTGTAGGGTATGAAAAAATCAACACAGAAGCCTTTTATTCCAGCTCCTTGTTGATCCCTTTCTGTCTTAGGCCTAGTTCATAGTGGGCTTGCGCTGCTCCGAATGGTCCAGGTTTACTTAAGAATATAGTGTTTCTTAGCTGTCAGAAATTTGAGAAATGCTGATGAATTAGCATGGCCTAGCCTGCTTCCAGAATTAACATGGGTTAATGTCTTCCTCTTACTGCTTTCAGCATGCTCTTTTTTATTAGTTCGCTTGCTTGTTATTATATACTGTAATGCCTTTCATCCAAGAGGTCATGATTCTTTTCCCTTCACATTATTCTCACACCATCTACCTAATTTTGTAAGGAGATTAGGCAGAAAGAGTCAGTATTTGAAGATCACCTTGTGATTTTTCTGACTGAATGGTGATTTGAACCCAGTTCTTTCCTGTCCCCTAATAGTTGTTCCACACTGGCTTTATTAATGCTAAAAGAGAAGCTAAAAATTCCAGAGTATCATCTGAGTAAGATGTATTTCTCAGTACATATATATCATAGAGTATATGCATACAAGCATGCTGGTATGAGACAATTTATAACTGACTAAATAACTTTTAAATGATTGTGTTTTTCCCCTCAATTTTGTTTCCTGTCAGTCACAACATTTACTACACCTGAGAATATTGGAAATATCTTGAATAATCAACAAATTGGACCAACTACAGAAATTATCAAAGAATCAGACTTTCCTTTGCAGGCATATAAGCCAAAAGTTCAAGTTCCCTTTGAGGTGCTTCCAGGACAATGCCCTAGAAAGATTGAGATTGAGAGGTAATTAATGGATGGAAAAAGAGATAAAGCATTTGTTACAATATGGGAAAATAAGATTTAGGTTGTGAAGCTATCAAACTTGTGTATAAATAAGAGTCCAATTGTTTTTTTGTGGAGCTTTCGGGCCATGGCCAGCCACAGAACATGGCCACATAGCCCGAAAGCTCCACAAAAAACTATGGATGCCGGCCATGAAAGCCTTCGACTCCACACAAGAATCCAATTCTAATAAGAGTTAGGTGTACATTCAGTAAACCTGTTGATATGAATAATCTCACCCAACAGACCTAGGGGTGGCTATTCTTTGTCCGTTACAATTAATAGGCTCACCTAACTCTGCAGTTGCTGATAGGGCTGATTCTTCAGGCCAAAGGTCCCATTTCCTCATAGCTAAACTTCTAGAAGGAGCATGACATTGACAGGTTACCCCTTGTATACACAAACACTCATATAAATTTATTTCCACACAGATGCACAACAGTTGTAGAGTGGAGTACTGTGCCCTGCTTTGCCACCACTATACAACTGATGTGACTGGCACAGTAGCTTCAGTGCTGCTCAGCTGAGTGGTAAAGTATAGTAGGGGAGTGTATGAAAGGGAGATTGGTTAAAACTATGATCCCATCAGACTCCACAGCTGGAAAAAAATGTCAAAAATGGATAAAGTGGAAGATGCTTTGTTGGGAGCTACCACCTCAGGACATTTCACACTCGGAGGAAGTATTTCCTGACAGCAAGGTTCCTCACTCCTCACATCTCCCGTCATAAAATGTGACTAGCAAGGGAAATTTGAAAACTGTAACATCAAAGTTCTCCAGACGTTAGCTGCATTGTTATAGGACGAGGCTTCAGGAAGATGGCAGGTTCCTTGCATGGGACCTTGTTGGAAAAATTTTGAGGCTGGCAGGCCAGGTCCATCTCATTGGCTGGATGTTTCTCTGTGGGACTGGGTTGTAAGGCTGCAGTCCTCTGCAAAGGTTAAGCCATTCATTTCAATAAGTTTCAGTATTCCAGCATTTGGAAATTAGCTTAGTCAAGGATGGGAATTGTATGGCCTGAAGGCTACATGCAGCCCTTGAAGGATTTAGATCTGGAAGACCAGAAACAATCCTTGGTGTCCTCTCAAAACTTATGATCACTTTAAAACACTGTTGCTGTTGTTGTTGTTGTTGAGCCAAGAGGACCTAGCGAGAAAAAGTCACAAATGTTCCCCAAAAGTGATGGAGACTGACGGAATGTCACTTCTGTTTGCCCCAAATGGTGGCTTAGCCTTTGCCATAATACATGAGTGACTAGTTGTGATGACTGTTTATTGCTTTTTATTTTGGGCAGAGTATACTTCTGTGAAAGCCAGTGTGGTTTCACAGTTCACAGTGTGGTTTCACAGTTCAACAAGAAACCAAGTGGTTTCTTGTTGAACTAGAACATTGGGAGTCCAGGATTCAACCCCCCACTTGGCCACTGAAACCCACCTTAGGCAAGTCACACTGTCTCAGCCTCAGAGAGGGGCAAAGGGAAACCCACTCTGAACAATTTTTGCCAAGAAAACCCCATGATAAGTTCACTTCATAAATCAGAAATGATTTGAAGGCACATAACAACAATACTTCTGTAGAGCAATTCCTGGGGAACACAAGCGTGTGGGTTCTACTGTACTCAAGTCCTGGTTGTAGGCTTTGCGTAGTCATCTGGTTCGCCAGTGTAAGTACAGAATTCTGGGACTTGATAGGACATGTATGGTTAAGTACACCATCACTGATGTTGGTTGGTTTTTACATTGCCTGTTGCATTCAGAATATTTGTTGTTGATTTGTGCCTTCATGTTGACTCTGATTTGTGGTAACCCTATCCTAGGGTTTTCTTAGCAGATTTATTCAGAGTACCATTAAGAGAATGTGACTTGCCCAAGGTCACCTGAGTATGGATTCTAGTTCTTGCAGAATCCTAATTGAATAGTCAAACCACTCCATTCCATTGACTCCATATTCAGGATAGAGGAAAGTCTGGGATATACAGTACTTGTCAATAAGATACATGTAGGCACAAAATAACAGAAGCAGATTGATATACCATATCATTAGCAGGATATGCCCTTTAAGGTATGTCTCTCATTAATTACTCTAACTCGCCTCCTGCTGTTGACATGTGCTGTTTAGTTTGGTATCTTTGTTATTCACTGAAACAGATAATAGACTGTTGTTTACTCAATTTGTATGCCACCCTTCCTAATTGAATGCTCAAGATGGAGAACAGTCTGTTTAAATAAAGACTTTAGTTTAGTTTTGTTTTGTTTTTAGTTTATTTAGCTTTAGCTTATTTAGTTTATTAATGATCTTGTTATATTGATTGAAGAAAGCAATAAATATAAATAATTTACTATAATTGCTTAACCAGGAGAAGGCGATTGTATCTCAGCCTAGATATCACTGAACTTTTAAAAAATGAAGGAATAGATTCCAATGAGCTGATGCCAAGACACCAAGATCCTGCCAATATGCCAACTATTGAGGATAACCAAGACCCACTTTTCCCACTCTATCTCCCATTAAAGGTAAGACAGAGGAGTGAGTAGTCTCTTCTACAAGGGTTCTCAAATATTTAACTAACCTGACACACCAGTTTCATTTGTTAAAATGCTGGTGACTATTCATCACATTTTCTTTGGAAGTATATTTATGAATACTACATTACCATTTGAAAATAAAGTAGCTGTTTACATTGTGTCTAGCACAGGAGTGTCTTTTTAAAAATACTTGGTACACTGGATTTGGTATTTGAGTGGGAAGGAGAGGTGGTGCTTAACAGAAGCTAAATATGTTTGGAGAAAAGACTGATGTCTAGGAAGAGGTTTTCATCAAACAACATGTACATTAGATATCAGAACATCTACAAAGTGCTGGGAAAGGTACAAAGAACTAAGAGAGAAATGCATAAGTATTCACACATGCACTCAGAGAGACCCTTCTCCTTCCTTCCATTCTCTCCATGCTCTCATCACACCATTTTAAAAGGCTATGGACTTTCTAGAGTAGCTTTGCTGGAGCACAGGATCTGAAATCAGAAAGGCAAAATGAAAATGAGTATGCTAAAATGCCTGGATATGGAAAGATGCCTCTGTGAATTCTACCCCAGTGATTGCTTTTAAAAGTCTTAATTTATTGTTTATTGCTTGCTTAGTTTTTTGATGATGAAGAGTATGATTGCCGGACCCCAGAAGAGTGGCTTTTGTTGGGGGTGGAGCCTGGCTCTGAAGATCGGAAACCAGTTCCAGGAAAAGCACTTCTACCTACAGATGATGTACTGGGACATGGTATGATATAAGTGGCATGGATCAGAATTAATGTCACTTATGGTGGGATGAGATACAAGACTGTATTTCCCCCATCCTCCTTTTAATTATTTCTGTTACAAATACTTGTTTGTACTATAGGTGTTTCATAATTGAAGTTTATTTATTAATTGCCATAGGCCTAAACCCAATTGATAGTCTCAACTAAAGTAGGCCCATTAAATTGATCGTAAATTATTATTATTTTTAATATTGCGCACAATGTTTTGGAGTTTCAGATCGATGTTGTAGCGGAAATAAAATTCAATAAAGATAGTGTGTGGGGGAGAATAAATTGATGGTAAATTAGTAAGTCAGTACTTACGAGGACCATTGAGTTATTTGATTTACATAGATTGAGAGTAACAGTTAAATTTAGGATATTCAACATTTCCAGGACAGCTAATAAAAATGCTTTTAAAAACCCCAGTAAAAGTATACCAAATAAAATGCTTAAAAATGAAAATAAAACAAAAAAGTTTAAAATAATAATGCACCTTAAACTAACTGGCAACACCTCCAAAAACAAACACTTCCCTCTTCAAAAAGACGGTAAAATCAAAACTGCTCTAAGGTAAAAATGATTATGTTACCAGTTCTGAAAGGCCAGGGGAAGCGGACCTGTTTTTGCCTAAACTGTAGATGGAAGGCTTCCAGACAAAGCTTCCTAGAGAGGGCCTTTTTGAGGAGCTACTTGAGGTGAGGAGCCACTGTTGAAAAGACTTTGTCTCAATTTGTTATATATTGCATTTCAAATGTTGGGTATCAGTGGATAGGCAAATTGATCCAGGAGACAATTTCTCAGCAGGTATTTGGTCCTTATACATAATTGTTTTGCTTTCTTTTTATTGTTAACCAAGTGTTTTTTAGCTGAAATTCACAAAAAGTCATTCTGCGACACTAAAGGTTCTGTACTACCATAAGCTTTCATGTTTATGGAGCTAAATCAGCACCATGCTTCAATGGCTAAGCCTATTGTGATGCTTAAATATTTAATAACACAAAATACTGGTGCTCAGAAATTCTAAAAATGAAACCCTGAAGTTGTATATTTCAGTTAAAAACATTTGTGTATTAACATTTTAGTGTGATTTCTTCTTAACGCTTTTATATGTTGTAGTTTTCTTTAAAAAAATTAGAGAGAGCAAATATAGAACCTTGAACAAAATGGGGAACCATTAGGTAGCACAACAGGGCATATTGTATTTTTGTGTATTTTAATTAAGACAGTTGGGAAAATGTGTAACCTTCTTTGTCATTCATATATCAGAAGATCCAAAAAGTCGGAAACTGGTCTATAAATGGATAAATGTTGGTGTCTTGGATTATGATGCAGAGACAAAACTCTACTTGGTACATAAGACAAACCATATGGGCCTAGTCCGGGACAAAAATGGGAGATGTGTTCTCAACGGAGGAATGACTGAAGAAGGTGGGCTTTGATTAATTTATTATTGGATTATGATGGGATGGCCAAATTAAGAGCAGTTCATACATTCACTACTTTGCACAAAAGGAATGCACTATGATGAGTTTCCTGGCCTGTTTAATAAGAAACAGCTGAACTTTTTTCTTCTTTCTGTACTGGTCATTTTCAGGGCCACAAGAACAAATTCAAGATCATTTCATGCCCTCCACTCTCATACATGTCATTTGACTATCTTCCAACATGATTGTATACATGTTGTATATGGGTGCAAGTTCCACAAGGTTCAATATGGCTTATTGTTAGGAGACACAAACAGAAGAGACAGTGGAATCTCCATGACTGGATTACCAGCTTTTAAAAAAAGTTGATCTAAATGGAGGGTAGAATGGTCAGACTGATGACCTGCATAACACCACACCCACACAAAAGCTGCTAATTTGCTCTACAAGTACCATATGGTAGCTGCATGTTTGTTACCACACAGCAAACGGTACTTGATGAGTGGAGGGAACTGAGATTGAGAAAATAGTTCAGGAGAAGGTTAACAGGCATCGCTGCTTCTGCCTTTAAAAGAAACTATGGGGTTAAACAGACAGGCAAAAAGAGGTGCTTTCAGGCTGGCTTGAAGGTGTGGCATTTAGATGACGCATGCCTTAAAGCCAGCAGGAAAGTGCCCTCTAGGCGCCTTATGCTGTTTCAAAAAGAAGCAGCTTTTTCCCACTTCAAGCCACTTTTCCCTGCCCATCTGTTTCACCCCTATGAAAGATTTGATAACAGCTTTCTCTCTTTCTGTTGTGGTTAGGCATATTGATATTTCCATTCAATAATCCTTTTGTTCTCAGTTTTGATTCTGTAACTCATCTTCTCTTTATAGCCATGAAAGATTCAACCTCATGCTAGTGTTGTCATAGACCTATTTCATGTCCAGTTTTCTTTTATATATTGTTATGGTACTCAATGCATTTAATTTCTTTCTGATATTTTTCCAGGGAGAGCCCCATTGATGCCCTGTCAGTATTGGGTGTCCAGAGTACGTTTGCTTTTTCTTGCTGAAGATCCCCGCATTTTTGCCCAGCGGGTGATTTCTGCCAATAACATGAGGAAAGAAACACAGGCTCTGTTGTTGTATAATTTGTATGTAGACTGTATGCCAGTGGATGGATTACAAACCATTGAAGAGAAGAGTTTGCAACACATGAAGCAGATGGCGATGGAGACTTCACGTCTGAGAAAAGGGAATAAGTAAGTATTCCAGCAGTATCTGTAGGTAGTTAAACTGGTTTATTAAACCACTTTAACCTTCACTGTTTTTGTTTATTTTTAAAACCTTGTTTATAACAAGAAGCGAGTTACAGCAGGAGTGTAAAGTTATAAATTCCCTTCCTTTTCCTCCTCTTCATATGTCTTGCCCCTCCTTCCTCTGCACACCTCAGTAAACATAAATAAATGCAGATAATACTTGGCTGCAATTCATCACATGTGGCTATAATGAGTTATAATGCAATAAAATAATATGAAAACCGGAAGGTGCACTGCTCTAATGTTTGATACAGGATTTACCAGATGGCACCTTCTCCATCCACTGGAACGCAGAGTTTACATATTCTTCAAGATTTCTTTGTGTGTGTGGGGAGGGGGGTGGGTGGGTGGGTGGGTAGTTGGAACCTAATTTTGCTATTTACTTCGAACTGGTTCCTGACTAAATTTGACTATATTCACAGCTCCTAATGCACACTCAGAGGTTTTTTTCAGGCCTAATTTATAATTCAGTGAGAGTGGAAATGCGATTTGAACTTGAGGTGAGTTAAGTGTGGAAAGGGGTCTTAGCAGTTCTGCAGAGTCCATGACTCAGAGAAATTTGTTAGATCAATAAAAAGTTAGATTATTCGTCTAACCTAGTTATCCAAATCAAGAACTATGAAGAACAAGTTAGATTGTTCTAACATGTTAAGTTAGATGAATATTCAGATAATAGCATCATAGATATGTAAATCCATTGATACAGAGGACTGCTTCAATATATTGATCTTTATATACTTCAGTTGTGATTGTTTTTCATCCTTCAGCATAAATGGGACACATAATCAGCTTGACAGCTGCAAAGATTTAACTGGAAAGTACAAAATAATAGTGAAAATCTAATTGTCTTCCTCTCATTTAGTAGTAATATGCTACACAGTTGTGTTCCACTGTCCCCTGATCCATCAGCATCACTGGCTGTTGCACTTCAGGTTTGCTATCAAGCTCTGTTAATATGCTGTAAACACTTTTAATGAAGAAGCAAAGCATAAGTGAACACAGGAGACCTGAATATAGTTCTATAGATATATGAGTGACACCGATGTATCATATTGAGAGATCATTGTTCATTCAGTTAATTAGTTTTTTAATTACACTTAGTGTTTTAGATCGACTGTACCGCCTGGGGAAAGAAGTGTCTCTAGACTACGAGCGTACTATGAACAAGATTAATTTTGACAGAATTGTCAGTTCTAAGCCTCAGACATTCTCTTATGTCACTCTGCCCAAGAAAGAGGAAGAGAAGGTACCAGAAAAGGGTAGGTGGCACAGCAGAGAAAGACAGTGTTTTCCAGGTTGTAAGAACTCTATAAAATAGCTTTTTATGTTGTATATAGTTTTAGATGACGATTGATAGATAACACAGAAAAAGATAATCAATAGGATAATAGATTATCCTATTTGTATAGTTTACAGACAGCTAACAAGAATAGTGGATCATTTTGAATCTTGTTCTTGGATACACAGAAACAGCTATTTCCTAAATCTCCTATGGCAGCTATGCTTTCTCCATGTCATGTATTGTCTTTTATTGTAAACACTGTTGGCACAGTATCTCTCAAATTTTGTGGATACGAATGAGGTGATGTATCATATAATCAAGTTGCTGCCTTGGAACCTTCAAGGAACAGAGGCTGGCAAAGAGTTGAGGCAGTGTTGCCTATGATAGATGTGACCCTTACCATAACTCTTTTTTGAAGCAAGTAACATCCATGTATAAGATTTTTTTATTCTTAAATTCTGTGCGAGTGTAGAATGAAATATTGGATATGTTTAGCATTCTAAAGAATCATTGTTTGAACAAGCAAACTTTTTTCTGTTACAATTACAAGACTAGATTTGAAGATTTATGGGAAATGCTTGGTGAAATTTCAGAGGTAAGAAGGGAAAAATTAGGATTTCCAGTAGTCACGAAAAAGGAAAATAGCAGTTGACCATAGAGCCTGGAAAACGTCCATGCAAAATAAGCGAGCATCTGATATATGCAAACTTGTTTAATTTTCATAATTTAAACAAGTCTTCTTATTCAGGTTTTCTTGGCACAAATTATCCTGATTGCATCTGAAAATGATAGCAGGCATGGCGTGAATAAATGTGACCTGGAGTTTGCCTTGGGTACTGTAGGCCATGGAGTCACTTGGAAATCTTTTTTGAAGAATAGATAAGAAGAAACTATCATTTAATGTAAAAAAAACAGGGTGAGCTGAATTTTGGAAGGTACATGAGGGTGGTGAGAGAAGATGGAGATGATATATTTCCTGTTTTAAAGGAATCTTAGGGTCTGTGCACACTGGCCATAAAGGCCAACCTGGGAGCAGCGTCAGGGCATGGCGTCCACATGACGTACCTCCCAACTCCAACTCTAGGGTGGTGTGACGCTGCATGCTGCTCCACACGGCACACGGCATCATGGTGCTCCTCTGGCTCAGCATCCACACAACACAGCAGCAAAGGAACGCCTTAAAGCCATGGCACCGTGACTGTCATGCCCTTTCCAGGGCGCAAAAAGGAGTAGTTTTTTGAGGCTTCTTTTTGCACTCTAGAAAGGCCATATCAGGTTGTCATGGCCCTGATCCAGCACAGCTGAAGGCAGCTGCAGGCCACTCCTTAGGGGCAGTCTGCACAGCCTCATAGTTGGAGAGAAGAGAGGCTATACGTAGATGGTGACCAATACACCCTTTCAAGTGTTCTCATAGGGGCAGTATACTTGCATGTAATACGGTGGTTATTTTGCTCAAGGTACAGTTGTTCTACTCCTAACAAATAATACTGTATTGCTCCAGTGTTTGGCAGGAACTGTTGTGAGACTTCTCTTACTGCTTAAGCAACATTGTTTTTTCTGTCATCAGGTCTCATTGAGGTCCCAGAATACCCATTTAATGAGCAAAGAGAATCTTTTATATTTGTCTCTCTCTTGACACGACCTGAAGTCATCATGGCTTTGTGTCAGGTGCGGGATGAGTGTAATAAAACTGCAGCTATGTCACTCTTCCATTCAACTCTGACAAAGTATGGCCGGCTAGAGGAATTTGAACAGATCCAGACACAGACTTTTTCTCAGGTATAACTGTGGGGAGATTGTTCTATGGAAAAGTGACCAGCATATATGAGAGAGAATGTTAATATGATGTTGTCAGACTAGGACACCGAGTTCACAATTCCTCAGCCATGTGGTGACCTTGGGCTGGCTGCTCTGTTTCAGTGTAAGCTACCTCACAGTATTGTTGTAAGAATAAAAATGATTGCGATGTAATTATTGGATGATGATTTAGTTATTTTACTGGAGTTATTAATATTTTTAGTATTTTATTGATTGTACCTTTGTATTTGCATTTTGTATTTATTTTATTGGCTGTAATCCCGCCTCAATTCATATGGAGAGGCAGGAAATATAAATAAATAATTTATTATTATTATTATTATTATTATTAAAAACAGAGGAAAGGCAGTGAGAAAAACTAGGTACATTGTCTAGAGCTCTGTTGAAAATGGTGGAATTTTAAAAATGTAATTTATATGTATGAATAATGAATTCAGTAACATCCAGTATCCTTAGTGATACCTTTATCGGGCCAACCAAAATGCATAAAATATACAGTGAGCCCTCCTCATACATTGTGGGTAGGGGTGCAAGACCCCCATGAAAGTGGAAAAACTGCACATAAAACCCTATTTTGTAACATGAGAGAACACCTCTCTAGGAATCTCTAGTTCTTCATCATGGTCTCTATGCCTCACACAATAGGGTTTGTGCCTACGCAAAGACTCCATTCAAAAGCTCAAAAGCTGAGTAGATTGGTAGGTAGCCCTGCCCACTCCCGTCTACTGAGCGTGCTCAACCCTGCCAATCTAGCTCCACCTTCAGTTCTCTTTCATTCACTGCAAGAGAAACTTCCTTCGGTCATTCTCTAGCTGAGCAGCACTCCATGTATGGTCAAATTCATTCAATTTCTTGTATTCCCCTCCCCCCTCCCCCCCCCCCCAAAAAAAAGAGAGAGAGAAGAAAGAGGTTGAATTATTTTTCCCTTTTCCTTCCTGGCTGGGTGCCCTTTTTGGGGCCCTTTATGGTTTCTAACTCTCTTTTCAAGTCTAGTGTTTCCTGTAATAGGAAAGTTTCATTCACTGATGGACACTCTCAGTGCCTTTTTTGTCTCTGTGAAAGCCACATTGTTGAGTGCTGTTCTGTTTGTCATTCATTTACCAGCCAAATACCCCATCATAGAGCTCAGCACTTAAAAGTTTTTTGTTGGCAGCTTTCTTTGTCTGTGGCTGAAAGAATGCTTGACCTCTTCTCAGGATCCCTTGGCTCTTAAGCCAATTTCCAAACTTCCAAGAATCCTGAAGATTTGGAGGAAAACAGCTATTTCTTCAGCTTCTGTCACCTTAATACGGACCACCTCAGTGTTGACTGCCTTGGTATCGACGACCTCAGCATTGATTCCTTCATGATTGACAGCTTTGATATTGTCTGCAGCTAGTGTGGACTCTATGGTAACCCTTCTGCTCCATCCACTCCTGTACGGGAGGTACCCTCCATTTCCCAGTTGGAGATCCGCAACTGCTGGGGAGATGTTTGAGGCTAGTAAGCATATAGAGAAACACAAGCCACCACCCGCCAGCCCCTGTGTTGAGCTCGACAACCATGGCTTTGGTATCAACAGATGTGGTACCAGCCATCCTTCCTCCCCTTTCAGTCCCTGTTGTGGACTTGATGCCAAGAGAATTACTATTGGCGTTGATGAATGTGGCTTCAATATTGTTTCTTCAGCCCACTCCTTCAACTTTAACTCTGCTGGCCGCAATAATGATGATCTCGCCTTTACCACCAATTCCATCGTCATTACCATCACAGAGTCTCCGGCCAGAGTTTATAGGCTGTCTTTTTCACCTCCGCCTCCATGATCATGAGCCACCTGTTCTGCGAGGTGTCATTGCTCTCCAACTCCATACAGTGGTCCCCTGGGTTACGAATACCCCGGGGTACGAAAACCCCGGGGTACGAAAGAGCCGGGGCCGCTTACGAATAAAACCCCGGGTTAAGAAAGAAAAAAACTGCTCGGCCCCTTTAAATTTGCCGCGTGGTCCGTCAAAGAATGCGGTCCCCCGGGTAATGAAAATTTCCGGGTTACGAAAGGTAATCCGGAATGGATTACTTTCGTAACCCGGGGGACCACTGTATGGAGATTGAGCAGATTTATCTTGATCCTCCTCGAGACTGTATTACTGTGATTCTCCATCTACATCTGCGTCCTATATGGAAAGGTATAGAATGGAGGATTATTGGAGAGAATGCCCTTCTTCGTACAGGTCCCACTATCCTTCGTGTCGAGATCACTATTATCGCAAGGAGCTGTCTTATCCTTCTTGATACCAAGCACACTCCCACTCTTGATCCCATTCTTACACTTGATACCTTGTCACTCTGTCTGACTTCCACTACAGACCTGCCACACTTCCATCACCATTTTTATGTCCAGAAGAGCGTGGCACCAGAGTGCCTTCTTCACCTCCCCACACTGCTGTGATGATATCACGTCCTCCTCAGTCTCCACCTCACTACTGCTTTGATGACATCTGTGATACTTAGCACCTCAGTCTTGACACCCTTGATTCCTTTGGTATCCACTATGCAAATTCCTCCCATGGTACCATCCATTGTTACAACACAGGATATCCAATCCACCACTCCTCCCCCTCCTCAACAGTCTACTGAAGAGTCTAATTATGACACTGAGACTTTGCCAATTTCACCATCCCCTTTGATTGGATCCTCCCAGAAAGAGGTTGAAGATACTGGATCTCAGTCCTTCTCTGAGGACATTCAGATCTTCTCAGATGTGGTCTCTAGGATGACCAGGGCTCTGGGCCTCCAAGTGGACACCCCTCCTAAACCAGCACGTGATCCAGTTTTCCAAATTGTGGATTCCAAGCCAGTCACACTAGATGACTGATGTTATGGATCTCTTCTGGACAAAACCTGCATCTGTACCATCTATCTTCAAACATCTACAGAGTCTTTACAAGGTACAACCTGATATACCTCCTTACTTCTTAATCTACCCTACTCCTAACTCTTTAGTGGTGGAATCCACATCCAAATTCTTGGGAAATACACATTCTGCACCTGTTGATAAGGACGGGCAGCACCTGGACATCTTTGGCCGGCTTTTCGACTCTTTGACAGCACACTTGGCTCAAGTTGGTAACATGCAGGCTTGCATGGCATCCTGTCATAAGTTTCTATGGGACAGGCCTCGGGCCCCCAGCCAAAGGGGGCCCCAAAGGGACACAGCTCCTTTGTCCACTGCAACAGAGGTGCCATAAGCGCCTTGGAGAGACACTGTGACATCCCTCATGCGCTGCGCCGTTTGGATACAGTGTACAAACCACGCCAGCAATGCACGCCCCATGTAAACGGCGGCGATGGCGCCTGCAGTTCATGGTAGGACTTGGGAGCATGTAAACACTCCGCTTTACCGAGCCCTAGAATTCGAATGTACTTTCTGGCCCAGGGCCTCTAAATGCCTAGCTACAGACCTGGTGTGCCTGAGGACCAGAAGGCGGCTACCTTGGACTTATATAGTAAAACCCTCTTGCTAGTGAATCAGTAAATCCACTCAGCTAGACATTCTTTGGATTGTGCCTCTAAAATCATCTCTAGCTCTGTGGCTCTCTGGCATTATGCCTGGCTAAAATTCACTGACCTCTCTCATGAGGCTAAAAAATTGAAGACCTCCCATTTGAAGGGGAAGGCCTTTTCACTGCTAAAACTGATAATGCGAGACCCACCTTACAAGGAAGAAGTTAGGTGTCACTGGCTAGAGGCAACAATACCGCCCCATTCCATCCTCAATGGCTTCTATATATTCCTGGCCTCGCTCTTCTACATCTTCGCAGTTCTGTGGTTTTTCTCAACCCTCCACGTCTTTTCCCAGGAGGCTGTTCGACAGTGGAACACACTCCCTTGGAGGGTGGTGGAGTCTCCTTCCTTAGAGGTCTTTAAGGAGAGGCTGGATGGCCATCTGTCGGGGATGCTTTGATGGAGAGTTCCTGCATGGCAGGGGGGTTGGACTGGATGGCCCTTGTGGTCTCTTCCAGCTCTGTGATTCTATGATTCAGCAACAACAAGAACAATCTTCCAAAAAGTTATTCTCCTCTACAAAATCATGGTTTTGATCTGTCTGCGAGGACAACACCCATACATGATCCAATCTTCTCATCTCACTGCCATCCCATCTTCAGCTTTCCAAACTCTCCCACTTTTACAACACCTCGCAGCAGATCACCACAGATGCCTGGGTCCTAATCATCATTCTCCTTGGCTAAGCCATAGAATTTTCAAGTACTCCACCTCTTGGTATCCACCTCAAGTATGCCATTTTCACCACCACTGCAAGAGTAAATTACCTCCCTTTTTGACAAAGGTGCTATCCAACGCATCCCAGACAGGTGCAGAATTATTTCTTCCAGTACTTCACAGTCCTGAAGAAGGACAGAGGCCTTTGTTCTGTCTTAGATCTGAGGGAAGTCAACAACTATATCACCCACACAAGTTCAAAACGGTGACTCTGCAGTCCATTCTGTCCTTCCTCTGCTGAGGAGTCTGGTTTGCCTGAAATGACCTTATTTTCACATCACATTTCAGCCTAAACACCACAAATACCTTCATTTTGCTATAGACAGAGATCTCTATCAATATACCGTCTTGCCCTTCAGCCTCTCTACCTCCCCTAGTGTCTCCACAAAGTGCGTGGCAGTGGTGATCTCCTATCTTCGAATCCAAGGAAAAAAGATTTTTCCATACTTGGACAATTGGCTCCTGATGTCATCCGCCCGCACTCAGTTGTTCCAAGACATTCATTATACTCTCTCCTCACGGACCTTGGCCTCACAATCAATCCTTCAAAATCCTTCTTGAAAGTGATATACATTGGAATGTCTCTGGACTCCATCATGGCTCATGCCTATCTCCCTACCCACAGGGCCGAGTCTCTCTGGTCTCGCATTCGAACTGTCCTCTGTCTCTCCCATCCATCAGCAAGGGACACCCAGCGGCTACTAGGCCTCATGGCATCAACCACAGCGGTTACCTATGTGGTGTTCATGAAATTCAGGCCTCTCCAGAAGTGGTTTCTTTCTGTCTTCGACTACCTCCATGATCCAAGAGACTGATCCTCCCGACAAGTATAGGCCTCATTGCACTGGTGGATCGTCCCTTGAAATATTCTTAAAGGAATGCCATTCCAGCCTCCACAGCCCTCCAAAATGGTCACCATGTATGTTTCCATGACAAGTTGGGGAACCCACTACGAAGATCTTCGAGTTCAGGGGTGCTGGTCACCTTCTGAATCACAGATGCAAATCAATGCTGTAGAACTCCTGGCTATCATCAAGGCTTTCAGAGCATTCAAGAATCATCTTTGCCACAAGTTGGTCCAAGTGTCACAGACAATACTACCTCTGTTTGCTATATCAACAAGCAAGGTGGCACTCACTTTCAACCACTTCTCCGTCTTGCCCTGCAGTTTTGGAGATGGTGCACCATTCACTCCATACTCCTGGTGGCAGTTCACCTGGAAGGCAAGGACAATGTCCTGATGGACTCTCTAAGCCAAGACAGAGCTCTACAACACAAATAGACTCTCTCACTAGAAGCATTCAGGTTCATCACATCCCGATAGGGGACCCCCAGCTGTACTTCTTCCTCTCTCCAGAAAATGCTAAGTTTTTGTACCAGGGCCAGACAAGGGGCAAACTCCCTACGAGATGCCTTCCTTTTAAACTGAATCAGCCACATCTTCGCCTTCCCCCACTTCCCCTAGTGGTGAGTGTAGTGCTCAAGATGGCAGAGGACAGATCCAACACAATACCGATTGTGCCATACTGGCTGAGGCAACCTTGGTTTGCCCCTATCCTTCACCTTTCTCAAGCTTCTGGATTGGCCAGACATCCTCTCCAACAGGGCAATCCTCCACCCTGATGTGCACAGCCTCCATTTAACATCCTGAAGGATCCAGCACAGATTTCTCCTGAAATTTTGAGGATTCTCTCTGCCGCACATAAGGACTGTACCAAGTGCTCCTATTCTTACAAGTGGAGGTGCTTCTGTGAGTTTGCTGAAGCATTTGCAGAGCCTTCCTCACCTGTGCAGTTATCTACATCTCTGCACTTCCTCTTTCACCTATGTGATCAAGGACTGGCTTTCTCTTTAATTTATTTGTCTGCCATAGTGGCTAACCAGCTTCATGGCTCACCTTCTGCACAACTCTTCGCTTCTCCTACAGTTAAAAAATTCTTCAAGGGGCTACATCACTAGTACCTTCCAGTTCCTCTGTTAACACCTGCTTAGGCACTTTCTTTGGTGCTTATGCAACTCAAGAGGCCTCCTTTGAGCCTTTGGGTTCAACTTCACTGAGGCTATTGTCTTTCAAGATGGTGTTCCTGGTTGGCATCACCTCAGCCAGAAGATCTCCTGAACTCACTGCTTTGCGTTCAGATGAACCCTATCTGATTTTACAAAAGGACAAGGCTGTGCTCAGGCCATATGTTTCCTTCCTCCCCAAGGTGGTCTTTTCTTTCCACCTTTCTCAGGACATCATTCTGTCTACCTTTTATCCAGAACTTCACACTCCTTTGGAAAAGACTATGTGTTCATCGTACTTTGGCTTTTTACATTCAATGAGTTCAGGTTGACCAGCAAGTTGTTTGTTTGTTATGGTGGACCTAGGAAAGGCCACTATGTTTCTTCACAAAGGTTTGCAAAATAGATTGCAGAAACTATTTTCCTAGCCTGTGAACTAGTTAAACACCCTCCTCCTGTTGGTGTGTGCCCACACGGAACCAGGGTTCTTTCTACATCTGCTGTCTTCATCTGAGGTGTTTCCCTGCCTGACTTCTACAAGGCTTCCACATGGTTTGAACCCTTCATGTTTGTCTGGTACTACAGGCTTGATTCTAGTTCTTGTCGGGATGCCAATTTTGGTCATGCTGTTCTCTTATCCAGTCTACAATGACTTTCCCACTGTCCTCAGATAAGTTTTTTAGTCACCCTATTGTGAGGCACAGAGACCATGAAGAAAAAAACAGGTTGCTTACCTGTAACTGTGGTTCTTCAAGTGGTCATCTGTGCCCTCACACAAACCTGCCCTACTTCCCCTCTTTCAGGTCCCTGTAATTTTTTGCAGTGGACTTGAAATGAAGGTGGAACTAGATTAAAACAAACAAACAAACAAACAGCTTCATTTATATACCGCTTCATACCCTTAAGGAGTGTCTAAGCGGTTTACAATTGTAAGCTATTTGCCCCCCAACAATCTGGGTACTCATTTTAGCGACCTCGGAAGGATGCAAGCCTGAGTCGAGCTTCAGCCCTTTGCTGGTCTTGAACTCGCCACCTTATGGTTTTGAGTGAGTGGCTGCAGTACAGGCATTTAACCACTGCGCCACCAGGGCTGATCTAAGATTGACGGGATTGGGTATTCTACACGGGAGTGGACGGGGCTACCTTCTAATCTACTCAGCTTTTGAGCTTCCGAATGGAGTCTCTGCACAGGCACAAACCCTATTGTGTGAGGGCACAGATGACCACTCAGACAGTTACAGGTAAGCAACCTGTTCTTTCTCCAGAGGAAGTCTATGGTCAAATTCTACCAGAAGTTGACCATAGAATTGCACTGGAGAACCTACAAATCCCTAGAGAACTGTACTCTCGAGGAATATCCTAATCCTCCAGCATGACTTCTGGTAGACATTGACCATAGAGTCACACTGGAGAATCAAGAGATCCCTAGGGACAACACATCAATCCAATTTCTGAATAATCAAATCCCCAAAAGTCAGAGTTGCAAATGTGCAGGGATGACTATATGTTGCAAGCTTTTGAGGCTCCACTTGAAGTTTCTTCATCAGGCAAAGGTGTTAAAAATAATACAGGAGGGAAAAAATGACAATGTTAGTCACAGACCTGCATTTTGTTAAGATATTGGTGTGGTGTTCTGAGTATGGCGGGACATCTATACAGGCAGGCCACTCTTCCTTCTGGTCTTTGGTACTGGGAAACAGAGTTTTTTAAAAAAATACTTTTTAAAGTCCAGGAAATTTAAATTCCATTTGTAAAACAAAAATTCAATCCTTCTAGTACAGTTCTTATCTAGTCAAGAAACCTTGGGAAGGGAATTCCAAGATTTCAAGGAGTCAGAAGAACTTTAAGAGAGGGTACTCTCCTAAATGGTTTGGATCTCAGAGCTAGCCTACTGAGGTCTAAGCATGCTTATTGGCTTAGTTGGTATGTTGGCTGACATTTGGAATGAAATGGAAAACCAGTAGGGAGGGAGAATGGGGTGGAGTATGCTGGAAAGAGGCTGGTTGCTTAAACTCTGAATGAGAGCACTCCACCTTGGAACATTATGTGGCAGGTTTGAATTTGGAATAGATAAATAGCCATCGACCAAACAGTCACCAGCTTTAAATTATAACTCATAGTTATCACTGTATGGAACTTAGTCACAGATATATTGAGGACAAAGTTCCTTAGAGGAAGAAGCATGAAATGTAAGCCGTTATCTTAAAAGGCAACACAGTTTTTCAGACATAGTTTTCAATTTTAATTCTTGGGCTCCAGAGATTTTACTTTCCCAAAGCAGGCACATTGGGTTGTTTGAAGACACCATCTTCCCAAACTCCACAAATGTCTTTAATCTGTAATCCACCTCACATTCAAAAAGCAGCCTGGAGGTTAAGAAGGAAACAAATTTAAAATAAAACAGTGGGACAAGTGCATGTTGTTTTTCTCAGGGGATAACCTTAAAGCTGTTTTGTGTGAAAGATGGGCAAGGTTCAGCTTTTTGCTGTTTCTCTATGAAATATAGCAGCACTTGCATATTTTCCTCTGAAAATGTAAATGGAAGGAAAAGCTCTCATGTTTTAGTAAAATCCAGATTCCCCCCCCCCTCAGTTTTAAAAAGCAAATGTTGCACGCATACTCAAAAATAGATGGAGAGATGAAAATAAATCTACAGGGAAAAATTTGTCTTGATGTAAATTGCTGTGGGAACAGTTGGTACCATTATCAGACTGTTACTGAAGCTGAATTTGTTGCATGCTGTTCTGTGATTAACCCCCCTTTCACCCCACACATATATATTAAGTCTGTAATGGCTGCTTTTTCTGAGCAAAGCAGCTTCACAATACAATAACATCCAAAATCCACAAAATAGTGATACCTTTATTGGACCAATCAAAATGCACAAAATACATGATGTAGGCTTTCAAAACTCCACTGGCTTCTTCATCAGCAAAGGTGTTAAAATCATACAGGAAAAATAAATAAAATAAATATGATGATGTTAGTTATTGGCCTGCACTTTGTCACAATGTTGTTGGTGTTGTTCTGAGTTGAGATGGTGCGGAGGGATATCTTTGCAGACAGCCCCATCCACCACCCTGGCTGTGTGGCACTGATAACAAAGCATTCCAAAGTCCAGGAGATAAAATTTAAATTCGAAAAGGCAAATCAACCATCGACCATTGTGTAGTCTTAAGCCACCTCGTAGAAAAGTACTCCAGAACCCATAACCGTAGCTTTCTTGGACTTGAAATCAGTATTTGACTTAATACCAAGAGCACAACTTTGGGAAAGACTCCTGGCTTCTTCTATCAATAAAAGGCTACTTGGCTTAATTGGGAAATTATACAGCAACACCACTGTATGTATAAGGTGTGGCTTATGGGGTCATTTTACTAATACCATTAAGGCTACAAGAGGTGTACGACAGGGGTGTATCCTAGCCCCTACCCTCTTTAACCTATACCTTAACGATCTCCCTGCAGCTGTTCCTTCTAACACTTCCCATCCTCCCAAGTTAGCCTCAACTAGCATTCCCATACTATTATATGCAGATGATGCTGTCCTCCTTTCTTTTTCAAAAGAGCAGTGAAAGCCTTTATTGAATATTGTGAAAACAACTATTTAACCATTAACTTTAGTAAGTCTAAGATCATGGTTTTCTCTAAAAAAAACCTCTCTACATGTTTGGAGGTTTGGCAAACATAATATAGAACAAGTCAGGAAGTTTAAATATCTGGGAATTACGTTAAATGCATCCGGAGCCCTGACTGCACATCAAGAAATTGTTATCCAAAATGCTGCTAATAATAGCAAGGCAATTATTCGCTTCTTTTTTACAACTGATACCTGCCACCCTTAAGGTTTTCAGGGCTAAGGTCCTTCCCCAGTTATTGTTTAGCATACCAGTTTGGATCTTAGGCTTCACAACAACTGTAGAAAGAATTATGTCGTCTTTCCTCAGAAAATTTTTTGCAATGCCCACCTGTGTGCCAATGGCAGCACTTCATCTTGAAGCCGAATGCTCCTCAGTGGAATGTTTAGCTTGGAAATGGACTCTTAGATATTTCTTGAGACTTAACTACACAGGCCAAGAGGCTGGTTACATCCACTTATTACAATCAGACACTTATACCAGCACACTCTGTAAATCAGTTAAAAGAAAAGTTACAGAGACTACGACTGTCACACGACTTTATCTCTACCCTTGACTACCATAGGGCAAGCCAGATCCTTGTACAACGAATAGAAGACATCGATATGCAACATTCAATATCGTGTGCACGTTCCACCTGTCGCCCACTCAGCTTAATTTTGTCTTTCAACAAAGGGGGTGCAAACTACTTGGAACAGTTAACATTTCCTAAATACAGGCTGGCATTTAGCAAGGGAAGATTCAATGTAATCCCCTCAGCTATATTAGAGGGACGCTTTCTTCAAACTGAATGCAAGGATCGTGTACGTCCGTGTGGAGAGGGCCTTGTAGAAACGTTGTCTCATGTTTTCTTTTATTGTCCCTTTTATAGGGACGACAGACTAAAAATAATTTCACCCTTGTAGAATAGTAAACCAGGTAGATCCTCTGATTGGTATTTAGAATTTCTATTAGCTGATAGAGATAACGGAATCACAAAGGAAGTTGCAAAATTTATTCTAACTGCTATTAAAACCCTAAAAGTTATATGTCAGAAGGAAATAGTCTCATAAGAAAAGGAAAATCTAGGTCCTCTAAAGACAAATTTAAATTATATTTCTCTATGAAAGATGTACATGAGTCTAATCTAAGCATTTTCACGTGGTTCCTGTAAGTCTATCAAACTGTATTTGTCTTTCACTATTAACCGTAACATATTCTCAAAAGCGGGTAGCAAGTGTAGATTTCAAAAAATACCTTTGGATGTGAAGACATATTATAAGGACAGTGCACTCAGATACAGTTCCTCTGAAGCCTTGTAATTGTTAAAGTTGTGCATTTGCTATATTATAATTTCTATCTTTTGGCCCAATAGTCTTGAAGACATTCTCCCAGGATTGATAAAATAGTTTTAATCTTGTTTTATATTCCCCTTCCCTTTCAATTTGACAGTTTTTATAATAGTAATAGTACATATGCTGTGGCTACCAAAAATGTTTTATGTATGTTAATTTTTTTGTACAATTTTGCATTTGTTTTATGTTTTATCTTTGCCTATGGTCTGATGATGATGATGATGATGATGATGATGAAGAATTCTATTAACAATACAAAAGTACCTTAACACCTTTGCCTGATGAAGAAGCCAGTGGAACTTTGAAAGCTTGCATCACGTATTTGTGCATTTTGGTTGTTAATAAAGGTATCACTGGTGGCGCAGTGGTTGAATGCCTGTACTGCAGCCACTCACTCAAAACCAGAAGGTGGCGAGTTCAAGACTAGCAGAGGGCTGAAGCTCGACTCAGGCTTGCATCCTTCCGAGGTCGCTAAAATGAGTACCCAGATTGTTGGGGGGCAAATAGCTTACAGTTGTAAACCGCTTAGACACTCCTTAAGGGTATGAAGTGGTATATAAATGAAGCTGTTTGTTTGTTTATATGGCCAGGCCAACACAACTACCCATGAATAAGCTTCACAGTGGTGATTTGAGAATCAAAGAGAGGAGACTTAAATTATGCCCCATCCCTATTTTTTGCTGCTGTCTCCATACTCCGACCTCATACATCAGAACATTACCAACCTTATGAATCTGTGTGATATTTCCTATTCAAGGATCAAATGATTCATTTATGATTTTTAAAATAAAGTATACTTAAATAAAATGTATTTGAAAAAGAAAAGAAAGCCAAATACTGTACAGGAAGTTCCCTACCTCATGCTCTCTTTGCTGTTTTTCCACTGGAAATCAGCCGCAGCTATCCAGATTTTTTTTTTTTTTACATAGTTATGTATATCTATCAGCACTGCTGCTAACATTCTCTTGTGTTATTTTCCCCCTCAGATTTCAATGTTCCTAAAGGATACTTGGATTAATACTTTAAAGATAGCAGTGAGAAGTAGTCTGAGGGATATAGGCAAAGGCTGGTACAACTTATATGAGACCAAATGGGAGGTATACCAGATGTCCAAGCTTCATCAACTGATGGAGCTTATCAAGTTTATGTTGCAGGACTCTGTACGTTACCTTGTCCAGGATTCATTAGTAAACTTCACTCAGCTTTTTGTGGATGCCTGCTACAGTGTCCTTAATTGCCCTGAAAAAATGGAATGGGGAAGTGACCTTGTTAATAGTCCGTACAGGTAAGGAGAGATGAGTGGAAATGTTTCAGGTTTGGGGAAAGTGGGAAACACATTAATCAATGTATTCTATTCATATGACTAGAGGTTTCTTTTTTTCTTTTTTTTTTTTTTTTTTTTTGTACTCTGAAGAAAAAAATTATATCTGGTCTGTCATTTATAATGCCTCTGATGAGTGATATCACTGTGCATAGCACTGTCTGTCAGAACACCACACTACAGTTATGTCCTCTCCTGTGGCAGGCTTCAGTTTTCCCACTTCAACAGGGCTGATTAGCAAAGGCTAGGACGTACTTCTGCGTTTCTCATTTTTTGATTACTGGCTTCTGAAAGACAGGAGTTTCAGGGTACAAATTGAAGTCAGCATAGCACAGTCCACTGGGTTCACTAGAAGATCCTATGTACTCTGACCTAGAATGAAACAGAAATGAAATGTGGGATTGCCATGTCCTAATTGCTGCCTACAGGGACCCTCCCCAAAGCACCCTATATCAGCAGGTATAATGGGATTACCAATTCCAGCTTCCCCCTTCTTCAGTACAGCAGAGAATGGCAATATCTCATGTGTCTCTAACCCCATTGCACTCACATACCCTGTCAGTAAGTGTTGTGCTTATAATTAGAACTGAATCTTACATTATAACCTCTGGTGTGTTGTCATGCTTTCTGCATCCTTTAGAACCAGGGGTTATAAAAGTACATGGAACTGTTAATGTGAACTATTCTTTTCACATTGGAGATATCTTACAGATACAAGCATGTAGCATCAATGCACCTCTTTTTATGTGCATATTAGGATAAGTATTAATAAAAGATTTAACATCCTGCACAATTAATTCATGTCATCTTAATAAACTGGGGAAATGGGCTGAAACAATAGACTTCAGATGGGGCATGTAATACACTTTAAAATGCATATTTTAAGATAAATGTAAACAAACTGAATGTAACTCCATTGCAAATCATACAGATGAAGGTAAGAAAGCATAGTACTGAGGAAAGCTGAAGGAGTGAAAACTATGGTTGCACTTTGCCTGTATCTGGGTTCAATGATCTCTAACATTCTTTACAGTTCTGTGATTCTATCATTCCCAACTTAGTGGATCTTAAAAAAAAAGCAATAAAGAAGGTTCTGCTGGAAGCTCTTAATTTTAACAGTCTCAGCAGTTTACATGTGGTTTCCCTTTTGCAGACCACGAAAAAATCCTCTGTTCATAATTGATCTGGTTCTCGACAATTCTGGTGTTCATTTCAGCACACCTTTGGAGAACTTTGAGACATCTGTTGTTTCTCTGTTTAATAAAGGGATCTTGGCTACCCACACCATACCACAGCTGGAGAAAGTGAGTTACTTGAAGAATTTGAAATAATATGAAATAATATGGTTAATTTCATTCCACAGAAAATACACTTAGACCACTTCGTTTGGGCTGAAAATAAATGCTTATACTAGAGAGGGAGGCTACAGAACTCCTGTTACTGTTCCTAGTTATTACCTTATTTTGACATTCCACCAGCACTGCAGAAATTTTATAAAAGTTGTTGTAGAGGAATATGACAAAACTAATGCTTAGTGCTGAGTGCTGGAGATTTCCAGGCCAGTTCACTTTTCTGAAAAACGGTGCTGTGGCTCACATTCCAGTGAAATTTGGAAAAGCTGAAAGTGTGTGGGAACACAGCTTAGGGATAATAAAAAGTCGTGAATTATTTTCTATTGGCATATCCATTCTAAAATTACTGTATACTGAGATGTAGGAAAGGAATAGTTGCTTTGATATCTCAGCCTTGATGTATTCACTGGTGGCGCATTGGTTAAATGCCAGTACTTCAGCCACTCACTCATAAACCACAAGGTTGTGAGTTCAATAACAGCCAATGGCTCAGGGTCGACTCAGCCTTACATTCTTCTGAGGTTGCTAAAATGATTACCCAGCTCATTGGGGGCAATTAGCTTACTGTTGTAAACCACTTAGATACTGCTTAGTGTGGTATGAAGCGGTATATAAATATAAAGTGTGACCCTGTTGGTGCTCTTGGATCTCTCCGCGGCCTTTGACACTATTGATCACTCCATCCTTTTGGATCGGCTGAGAGAGTTGGGGATCGGAGGCACCGCACTCCGGTGGTTCCGATCCTTCCTCTCTGGCAGATCTCAAAGGGTGAGACTCGGGGACAGCTGCTCTTCTAAAATCGAGCTTAGCTGTGGCGTCCCTCAGGGCGCCACTCTGTCCCCAATGTTATTCAATATTTATATGAAGCCGCTGGGTGAGATCATTCGGAGGCACGGAGCTCAGTGTCATCAGTACGCTGATGACACTCAGATCTACTTCTCCGTGACCAGATCGTCTGCACAGACCTCTGAAGGCATCTCCCCTCTCAACGACTGCCTTGCGGCAGTAATGGATTGGATGAGGAAAAACCGATTGAAGCTTAATCCAGACAAAACAGAGGTGCTCACAGTCACAGGCCCGAAACCAGGTTTGGGAATACAACTTCCAGTCCTCGATGGAGTCACACTCTCCTCTAAGGACTGTGTTCGCAGCTTGGGGGTCCTCCTTGATTCGTCGCTTCACATGACTAGTCAGGTGAATGCGACGGTCAGGAGTGCCTGTTATCAGCTTCGGCTGATACGCCAGCTGCGCCCTTTCCTGGAGAAGAGGGACCTGGAAACTGTGATACACGCGCTGGTAACCTCACGTTTGGACTACTGTAACGCGCTCTACATGGGGCTACCCTTGTGCTTAACCCGGAAACTTCAACTGGTCCAAAATATGGCAGCCAGGCTTCTTGCTGGTACATCTAGGAGAGAGCACATTACTCCAGTGCTAAAAGCTCTCCACTGGCTACCGACCAGTTTCCGGGCTCAGTACAAGGTGTTGGTTTTAACCTTTAAAGCCCTACATGGCTTGGGTCCATCTTATCTAAGGGACCGTCTCCTTCCATATGAACCTCCCCGCACACTTCGGTCCTCTGGGAGGAACCTGCTACAGCCCATGAAGACAAGGTTGGTGCAGACCTCCCAGAGGGCTTTTTCAGCTGTCGCCCCCAAGTTGTGGAACAACCTGCCGGATGAGATGCGTCTCATTTCATCCCTAGAAGGCTTCAAAAAAGCCCTGAAGACGCACCTCTTCCGGCAGGCCTTCCCAGAGAATGTGAATATCACCCAGCTCCAATCCTGAGCCTAACCTTAGGCCCTAGAATCGTCTTTTTTCCAGCTTTCCTTCCCTTGTACCTTATTCCTAGATGACCTAGGCCTTAGGTCCGTTTTCCCTGCTGCTGTTTTTTATTGCCTATTTTAGCTATTTATGTTTTAACTGTATTGTGATTTAATTCTTTTTTAAGGGGGGTGGTAAGGGAAAGGATGGGATATTTTAACTGTAACTGTTTTTAACTCTTGTTGTAATCCGCCCCGATTGCTTGTTCAGAGGGGCGGACTAGAAATAAATTATTATTATTATTATTATTATTATTATTATTATTATTAAACTGCTATTGCTATTGCTATTGCTGAGTTCAGGAAATATCAGCTGAATCTCAGTTGGCATTCCAGATGTCATACATAGAGCAACTTGTGTAGACAGCAGGGGTTCATGGACAATTTTGCAGAAGGAGGATTTAGCTAATATTTGTGACTTATTTCCAGAGGATCCGACTAACATTTATAGTACTGAGGAAAACATAACTAATTCAAATTATATGTGCTAGCAATAATGTCTGTGCGGTTTGTACTGACATTAAAGTAAATGGCACTATATAAGATGTGATTACATGTTTCATACATTTATCACCTATTTATCTAGTGGTGCTTCATCTTCTTTATTATATCAATATCAGATAACTCAACACACATCATTATTAAAGTGACCTTCAAAATAAATTAAAGATTATTTGTCCACAGTTTTTGAAATGTGTTGCTATTGATTTTGGCTAAGGTGAGAAGTCATTTTTCCATCAAGAGCTGTCTTTCACAGCCCATTTTTTGTTTCCTTGATATTCTCCCTATAAGCATTGTTTAAGGAGGCTGCAAGGAGGACTGCAGTACCATCTGTTTAAAGGAGGAGAATGTGACAGGCAGAAACAGTCCCTTTTTCCCTCTTAGACTGGCTCTCAGTCTCACCTTAATAAAAAGCCCAGCTCCTTTTTTTTTCTTCAGCATTATGCCCTACTCACTGAGTGACCTTGGCCAATTCTCAGTCTCTCAGCCTCAGAGGATGGCAATGTCAAACTGCCTCTGAAGAAACATTCCAGGAAAACCCTGTGATAGGTTCACCTTAAGGTTGCCATAAGTCAGAAATGACTTGAAAGCAAACAATGCACACTTTCATCAGGCTCCCCCTTTGTGTCTAGGAACCTCAGTTCTAACTCCAAATAAGTTGGTGTAATTTGTAGTGTGTTTCTGACTGTTGGTAGTGTGTTTCTGACAGACTGTAACTTTTATTGTAGTAACAAGTATAATATGTCTCAATCAAGTTCCAGTTCAATAACACTTTAGTCATATTAGGTGTCAGCTAATTAGTTGATTATATAACAACTAATTCTTTTCCTCTTCTCAGCATTCTTACCCCTCCCATACACTTCTGCTGTGATACAGTGGGGCAAAAAAGTATTTAGTTAGCCACCAATTGTGCAAGTTCTTCCACTTAAAAAGATGAGAGAGGCCTGCAATTCACATCATAGGTAGACCTCAACTATGAGAGACAAAATGAGAAAACAAATCCAGACAATCACATTGTCTGATTTGGAAAGAATTTATTTGCAAATTATGGTGGAAAATAAGTATTTGGTCACCAACAAACAAGCAAGATTTCTGGCTCTCAGAGACCTGTAACTTATTCTTTAAGAGGCTCCTCTGTCCTCCATTTTCTAATTATTGCTCCCACCTTTGATTTCTTCACACCATTAATACCTGTATTAATGGTGTGAAGAAATCAACGGTGGGAGCAATAATTAGAAAATGGAAAACATACAAGACCCCTGATAATTGCCCTTGATCTAGGGCTACACGCAAGATCTCACCCTGTGGGGTCAAAATGATCACAAGAACGGTGAGCAAAAATCCCAGAACCACATGGTGGGACCTAGTGAATGACCTGCAGATAGCTGGGACCAACATAACAAAGGCTACCATCAGTAACACACTACGCTGCCAGGGACTCAGATCCTGCAGTGCCAGACATGTCTCCCTGCTTAAGCCAGTACATGTCCATCTGAAGTTTGCTAGAGAGCATCTGGATGATCCAAAAGATAATTGATAGAATATCATATGGTCAGATGAAACCAAAGTAGAACTGTTTGGTAGAAACACAATTTGTTGTGTTTGGAGGAGAGAGAATGCTGAGTTGCATCCAAAGAACATCATACATACCATGAAGCTTGGGGATGGCAACATCATGCTTTGGGGCTGTTTCTCTGCAAAGGGACCAGGACGATTGATCCGTGTACATGAAAGAATGAATGGGGCCATGTATCATGAGATTTTGAGTGCAAACCTCCTTCCATCAGCAAGGGCATTGAAGATGAAATGTGGCTGGGTATTTCAGCATGACAATGATCCCAAACACACCACCTGGGCAACGAAGGAGTGGCTTCGTAAGAAACATTTCAAGGTCCTGGAGTGGCCTAGCCAGTCTCCAGATCTCAACCCCATAGAAAACCTTTGGAGGGAGTTGAAAGTCCGTGTTGCCCAGCGACAGCCCCAAAACATCACAGCTCTAGAGGAGATGTGCATGGAGGAATGGGCCAACATACCAGCCATAGTGTGTGCCAACCTTGTGAAGACTTACAGGAAACGTTTGACCTCTGTCATTGCCAACAAGTATTGAGATGAACATTTGATATTGCCCAAATACTTATTTTCTGCCATAATTTGCAAATAAATTCTTTCCAAATCAGACAACATGATGGTCTGGATTTGTTTTCTCATTTTGTGTCTCATAGTTGAGGGCTACCTATGATGTTAATTACAGGCCTCTCTCATCATTTGGTGGCTGACTAAATACTTTTTTGCCCCACTGTAATTCATCTGCCCAGCCACTGATGTCAATTTTGGCTGCAGCCCACTAGGCAGATATTCCAAAGGGGTCTCCCTCACAGAGAGCATTAGCTGGATTTGGTTGTTTTATCTAAATGCCAGAAAACCATGCTAATGAGGCTGCAGGATGGTGGTGCTGTGTTCCCGGCAGCCAATGGGGAACAACAAGCTGCTTGCTTTGCTCCCACTGGCTGCTGGGATGCCAACCAGAGAGCTTGCAGCCTTGCATTCTGGTCAGTCACAGTCAGAGTGGCATATATTGCTGTGTTTCCAGACAGATGGGCCAGTTCTTCCTCCGACCCTAGAGTCTAAGTTCATTTGGCAAATTATATTTTGTTTTGCATGCTTTTGTCACAACTATGCAGGGCAGGCATGGGCTTGGGATTTGGGAAGTTGGAGTACCCTAGTAAAGGTATGGATGGGGGTCCCCTTATGGGACCTGGGGTGGAGAATGTGTCAGAAATGGCTGACTCAGGTGATGGGTTTATGCATTTCCACTATCACCACCTCAAGAGGAGGTGTAAGGGTGCTTGCTGGGAAAACTCCAGTTTGATCAAGTTCCCATTGCCCCACTTTCTAACAGAGACTGGAGGTTCTTCTCATCTGGCAGAGGATGAAGGTTGGTCTCATTGGCTAGCAGGCAGGCTGTCCGATGCCCTGATTCCAATCCCATGCATGTTCTAACTAATTGCAGCTGTAATCAATAAATAATTGTGGCCATTTTCATCCAATTCTGTATGTGAGTTTTCATTCAGGTAGAAGCAGACTTACACCTGGACACACACATTACTGTATAGACAAAATATCTGCTCTCTCAACAGCTAGGATGGGATATTTGCAACTATTGGTAGGCCACAGAGATTCGCTAGGGCTGCATCTCACTGCAGAAATAATCCAGTTTGACACCAATTTAATTGCCATGGCTTAATGCTGTGGAATTCTGGGAATTTTAGTTTTGTGAGACATTTATCTTCCTTTGTCAGAGAGCTCTAGTGTCACAACAATCTACAATTCTTAGGATTCTGTACTAATGAGGCATGGCAATTAAAGTGGCGTCAAACTGGATTATTTCTGCAGTGCAAATTCAGCCGTGGAACAAATGAAATTACCTTGATGGACGTTACATTTGGCCAGGAATTGAAATAAGGTTCCTTTATAAATGTGTTTCTATATTGTGATCCTTCCAGACCTCTGCTCATACTGGTCAAATTCTGATAACTATTGTGCATCAGTGTTCCTGCAACATGGAACTCTGCAGATATATGAGATTACAGTTTCCATTTTATCCGATAGCATGGCCATACTGGCTTGAAGTGATTGGGAGGCTGTCTTCCAACAAATTTGGAAGATACCATCTTATGAAAGACTGCTTCACAGAGAAACACACTCTATCACACACAGAATAATTGGTGGGTTTTAATTTTATACATTTGCTTTGTTGGAGAAAATGGGAGTAGATGGTAATCCAGTTTATAATAAATGATTATTCTTTTTGTCCCCTTTTCAGTATGTGCTTGAAAATATATTCATCTGTGGCACACCATTGTTGGAGTCTGTGGGCATAAATGAGCCAGCAGTGGTAGAGCTGCGGAATACTATCTGCACATGCATCCGCAAAGCACTGATCCCACTCCAGGCTTATGCCAAGAATTATGAAAAATACTTAGAACTGAATAACCGTGATATCCATAATCTTCTAAAGTAAGTCCCTTTTAAATGATGCTGCAGGAACTACAGTAGTATAGGAAATTCTAAAAACTGGGAGGATGGGTTGATGAACTCCCTGCTTCGCTGACTTAATTTTCAATGGCAGATTTTTTCCCCATTTTTTCCTAAAAAAAGAAGGTTTCCCAAAACACATTGGGCTGATCTAGACTGGCAAAAAGGGGTGTGTTCATGCCTGCATCAAAGTGTAGCTTTTAGATGACCCACACTGAAAGTTTGGCATGAACTCACTTCTTTTGCATTTTAGTGGGGAAAAAGCAGCTTTAAAAAGGACCTGCTTTTCCCAGCTTCTTTTTTAAAAGGGTGTAACAGTGCAGCTGCGTCTAAATGCTGCAGTGCAACTGTGCAGTTTTTTAAAGCTCCCAAACCCTAGCTCCAGCTCTAATCCGAACCCTAGACATGTGCAGTAGGGACTCTGGGATGCTGTAACTGTTATGCAACTGTGCATAAAATGTCAATTCATTCATAAAATAAGTTTATTCATAAACTTAAATTGTAACAGATTTAATATCTTTTTAAGGGGGGATGCAGTTTGTTTTATTGATGTAATAGTATTTTAATGTGTAAGCCACCTCAATTGATCTCAAAGGGGTGGGGTAATAATAATAATAATAATAATAACAACAACTATTATTATAAAATAAAGGGGTTCATTCATGGTGCACCGATGCAACTGTGCATTTAAAAAAGGGAAGCAAAACCACAATGGTAATTTGACAGATCTTCATAACTGCACAGTTCATGTGTGATATACCTGCACAACTGCACAGTTCGCAGCTGGCAATACAATTGCCTGTATGATGTAGCGGTGCAACTGCGCAGTTCGCAACCGGCAACAACAACAAAAATTAAAGCCCCGTTCATTGCCACCCATGCAGCTGCTCTGCCTGTGTTTCTAGCATCCTGACAGCTTCCAATGTAGTTGCTGAGCAACAGAAAAGACTTCAGATAAGTCGTCCCCACACCTCCTCAGTGTAGCTGCCCTATACCTTTTTATTACACACCTGGGGCTTGCAGTGTAGCTTCTAAGCATTAAGGAAAAGGCAAGTTCATGTCTTCCTTTCCTGCCAATCTAGAAAGCCCCATTGACTTGGATCCTAAGCTGCTCTTCTCTTCACATAAGAAAAGGCCATTTCCATCACCTACAATCTATCTGAAGCCTCCTTCCCCAGATATCTCACTCCACTCTCTGAATATTTCAGAGAGCAATCCACAAATGCACGGACTGTATCCCTTGCACCAGTTCCAGATTTAGATACCTTTATACAATATTCTGTTCCAGCTGTGACCACTTAGGATTTTGTGTATACTGAAGGACATTGTGAAATAGATCATATTGGTTCTCTTTGCTATAATTTCTGTGTGGTACATCATTAGGTTTCCCTAATACTTCTAAAAGTGTTTGAGTCCCTCTTTTTGTATTTTTTTACTGTAACAATTATTCAGGTTGATAATATGAATAAGGAAATACAGTACTTTAATCTTTCATAAAATTACCCATATTTTAGGGCAGTTTCACAGATCAGATAACAACTAACAAGAATTTTCCTCCAGTTTCACACTGAACAGGGAACTGCAAGCTATGTCTTCTCTTTGTCAGATGTGATACCCTGTTCAAACTTTACCCTTGTGTGTACCCTTAAAAATCTCAGGTATATTGCTAAAACATCAAAATATTCAAAGTAACACTTCATAAGCCTTTGGGGTTTTTTTTACTGGTCTTTGCCCCAGGAGTACTTGCATCTTTTCTTGAGTCGAAATGCTAAAAGGCTGGTTTCTGCCTCTGTTATTTTTGGGGTGATTCTGTCTTGTAGCACAACAAATTCAGCTTCCTGAGCCTATTCACCAAAGTTTAATATAATTGGATATCAGTGAATATATTTTCTCACATACTTAATGCTCTATTTTTCTCTTCTAACATTCAGTTTGTAGTATAATATTTACTTGTGATTTTTCTTATTACTCATAGAATCATAGAATCATAGAATCATAGAGTTGGAAGAGACCACAAGGGCCATCCAGTCCAACCCCCTGCCGTGCAGGAACTCCAAGTCAAAGCATCCCTGACAGATGGCCATCCAGCCTCTGCTTAAAGACCCCTAAGGAAGGAGACTCCACTACACTCCGAGGGAGTGTGTTCCACTGTCGAACAGCCCTTACTGTCAGGAAGTTCCTCCTAATGTTGAGGTGGAATCTCTTTTCCTGCAGTTTGCATCCATTGTTCCGCGTTCTAGTCTCTGCAGCAGCAGAAAACAAGCTTGCTCTCTCCTCAATATGACATCCCTTCAAATATTTAAACAGGGCTATCATATCACCTCTTAACCACCTCTTAACTCTTTTGTTACTACTTTTTTTGCTCTTTGATGAGCACTTGTAATCAACATCTAAGAACCTTGAATCTTACAAAACTCCATGTTGCCTTTTGCAATCCATCTCTCCTTCTTCTCTCTTAATTCAGATGGGTTTGGATTCATTTTGTGGTTATTTGCCCTTGATATTTCTCTTTGTATTTTTGTTTTGTGTAAGTATGGTCTTTTTGGCTATGTTCAAACCTTTCTGTTCCTTCATCACTTTTTCCAATAACAAAGTATGTATGGCAGTGGTATCGATTTGGCTACTGCTTTTCTTACACAAATTGAGACCTACATCAAGTTCCAAATTAAAATTACCAGCATGACCTTGAGGTCTTGAGACATGATTCCTGCTTTTCATCTTATTAGCACAGGCACTGAAAACTGTCTTCACTTGCAGTCCATTCTTCTGTTCTTATGCAAAATTATCGCCATAATCTTATTTTTGTTTACCTAGAATAAACCCCATTAATTTTACTGGGACTAATTTTGGTGTAAACATGCATGAGAGCTGGCTGAACAATCTATGGCAATACGCAGATTTTTGCATGACAAAATCCTGGGAGCTTTTGAATGGCTTCAAAGAGTGAAATCCTATGCATGTCTACTGAAAAGAACCACTGAGTTCAGTGAGACTTATTCACAAATATATGTGCATAGTATTGCAGCCTTGAATGAAAATACAGGTTCATTTGAATGATCTTGAAGGCTTTTACTGGTGTAACACTGGCAGATGTCTCTTTTTGGTTATTGCAAGAAGTGGGGGTTCAACACATCCCTTGTGCAATGATGCCAAACCTCCTTAAAAGCCATCTGTCTCATGCTGGTGAAGAGCAGGAGTCAATAAAAGAGCATCTGGATGTAGCTAGATGTACAATGAGAAAGACATATTCTGGACATCCCATGATGCCTCCAAATGTCCCAAAGGATGAAAGGGCATAGTCACCACTATCCCTCATTCTTCAAAAGCCATGCTTATGAAGGGGATGGGATCAGCATTAGAAAGGTGAGTTTTGAGGGAGGGAAATGGACAAAAGGGGCATGGTTCCACTTGGGCAGAATTTTATTCTCCATCTCCTGGTGCAGGATATTGGCCATTATTTCTCAGTGTTCTGGAGTGTTGTGTTCAACTCTTATTTGGGTGACTCTTTTCTTAATAATATTTCTGTATATTTATAGACAATATGAGGTACAGTGTCCCCCTGCTCAAGAAGTGAGAGAGATCGTAAACATGCATTTAACAGAAAAGGACTTACTGGACAACAGTCTGCCCAGCAACATGGTCATTGGTCCCTTTCATCTCAGTATTGAAGGTGTAAGGCAAAACCTCTCCAAGAAATGCAAAGCTTTGGCCACTTCTATGCTGGATATATTGGCTAAGAATTTACACAACCAAGTGGAAGATGTGAGTTTCATAGCTTGTACTTGTCACCTAAAGAAGTATTTTATAGCCAAGTTGGAAATATGCAATTAGAAGAAAATATTTTTGGCTGCAGTCATAAACATTTTTTCCAAGCTCTCCTAAAATGCATAAATAAAACAGAACAACTCTGGTGTGAGACAGAACAGTCAATTAAATCACATGATTCTGTGCAAAAGAGTCAGTGCAGGGGAAGCATCAAACAGAAATATTTGATAATTGTCCTTTTTCCATTCCTAAGCATATTCATGAGCAGAATTGTTATTTTTCAGTATTATCCTGTAATGAGCATTCAGTGCGGTCTACAGTTTTTATTTTAGTTATGTCTAATGCCTTTCTAATTGTCACAGTCAGTTTGCCGCCTTGAAACAAAGACCTACGTCACAGAGGTTCAAGATCTAGGACCCAAACTGCACATTACAAGGAATGCTCAGTTTCCTCTACCTCACATTTTTTCCTGATGTCCCACAATAATATTTAGAAGACGCATGGTGTAATTGGTGTGGTTAGAGTTCCTCTGCTCCAAATCACTTTGTTTGTGGAGACATTAACAGGACAACATAAAGCATGTCACATCTTTTCTTAGGTAAATTTTGCCATGAGGTTGCAGGAAGATTTCACTATTGTTAGAGGTAGCAGCCATGTATTCTTCATAATATGTACTTCTTCATGGTCTCTGTGCCTCACACAATAGGGTACTGCACCTGCACAGAGACTCTTCTGGACAGCTAAAAAGCTGACCAGATTGGCGGTAGCCCTGCCTCTACCATTCTCTGAGCATGCCCCATTCCACCAGTCTCACTCCTCATTCTGTTCTCTTTTGTCCGCCACAAGAGAAACATCTCCTTCGGAGTGCTGATTGTTCTCTTCGAATGGCTGAGTAGATTTCTTCCAAATTCTTTCTGTTATCTCTCTTTTTTGTCTTTTCTCCTTGAGCTGCCCCTTTCCCCCTGATTTGGGGTTTTTTCCCTCGAGTTTTTTGGCCTGTACAGGCCCCCGCACTGTTTTCAGGCCTCTTATGGCCACCATAAGAAGTCCTCCATTTGTGCCAACAAGCTTGCCCTTATAGACAAGCACTCTTAGTGCCTTTTTTGTCTGGGCAGCACCCATATCCCCGAGAAATGCCCCCATTGTAGGGCTTTCACTCTAGTTACCCTCCGTAATAGGGCCAAGAGACTCCAAGCTCATCTGTGGGAAAAAGCTCTCTCTCCATCTCTCAGGCTTCCTTCCTGGAAGCGGACCCTCTGGGAAGGCTCCCCATCTCCCAAGTTCTCGAGGATTCCGAAACTTTCTCAAAAATCTGCGCCAATGCCATTGATACCGATATTGACCTCTTTGGCATCAACGTCAGCAACTTCAACATCGACTCCATCGGCGCTGACTCCATCATCTAAGGCGTCAATGTTGCAGCCGCCCTCTAACCTCCCCCCACAGGAGGTTCCATTGGCATCCCACAAGACCAAGAAGAGGGCCTCGCACCACTAGGGCGACAAGCACAAGAAGTGTCACAGGTCCAAGGAGACTGCTATGGCCATGACGACAGCGGCGGCCCACGTTGATTCAGCTGTGGTTTTCCTTAGACCTGCTTGGATGTCGACCGCCAACCTCCTGGCCCTGGCCCCAGTCATGGTTTCAGACTCAGCTTCTTGACTCGACTGCAGCGTCGATGACTCTTTTGACACCGTCTCAGCTCATGTCCACTTTGACATCGATGGTCTCCCCGATTCCTCTGCCATCAGCAACAGTTCCCCGGGACATATTGGCCACCCCGGCGAGGATCTACTAACTGAAGTTTCTGCCTCCTCCATGACAGAGGTCACCCCAGAGGTCACCGGAGCCATTTGAGGAATGCTATTTTGACTTGTCTCACTCATCGGCTTCCTTTCTCGCTTGACATCGAGTCGAGGAATTCTGGAGAGAATGGCACCCTTCTTACTATTCCTACTCCCCCTCCTACAGGGACTATCACTACTATAGGGATCTGCACTTCGACTACTTTTGTCGCCAGAGATCTTGATCCCAGTCCCTGTCCCTCGATCCATAGGGAGTACAGGGCGATCTCGCCTCCCCCACCACCACCGCCACAGTGTGAAGACCACCCGATTCTCCACCTCAGTTGACGACGGCTCTGACACAGGCATCAATGTCAACTTTGATTCCAATACCGATAGTGGTCACCATTCCTATCCCTGCTTCACGGTCTACGAATCCAACTATAATTCCAGTGTCGACATCTGCTCTCCTTCCAGTGATACATCAGGATTTGCCTGCACCCGCTGCGTCTTTGAGTCATTCGACAGAGGACTCTGCCTATGATCTGGAGGGCTCTCCAGGTTCGCCCACACCTGTCGTCTCCTCCCCCAGTGAGGAGGTGGAGGACTCTACACCACACTCGCCCATTGAGGATGTTCAGTTGTTCTCAGGGATTGTGTACAGGATGGCCAAAGCAGTTGGCCTACAGGTGGATCAAGCCCTGAAGCCACCGAGGGACCCGATAGATGGCCTGTTTGCTAAACCTGTCCAGCCAGCTGTCATCCACTTTCTGCCGTCCTTCGCAGACGTCATGGCACTCTCTTGGATTAAACCGGCCTCTACTCCACTGGCATCCAAGAAGCTATATAGGGTGCAATCTGACTCCGTTCCCTTTTTATTTACCTATCCGGCCCCCAATTCCTTGGTAGTGGAGTCTACTTCCAAATCCTTGGGCAAGACCCATTCTGCCCCAATGGACAAAGACGGCAGGCGTATGGGAGAAGGTTCTATTCATCTGCAGCCCTCAACACCAAGATCGCCAACATGCAGGCCTGCATGGCTGGATACCAGAAATTTCTCTGGGATAAGATGGCGGCATTTATCCTGTTCTTGCCACCTGAACAGAAAGAGTTTCTATGGCGAGGCCTTATCCCTTACTGCTCAGCATGTTCATTCTGCTAGGCACTCCGTTGACTGTTCTGCTAAAATCATCTCCGGAGCTGTTGCTCTTCGTAGTTTCGCTTGGCTGAGATCTACCAACCTTTCTGAGGAAGCCAAGGCCAAAATCGAGGATATGCCATTTGAGGGCGAGGGACTATTCACCGCTAAGATGGATGATTCCCTGGACACTATGGTCAAGGCCTGCCTCAATGGCAGGAGGCTAGGTGTGTCATCTAGCAAACCGCAGTCCAGAGGTCAGTCATGGCGTGGGAGACTGGCTTCCTCTAGCTACTCTTATCCTCGTTCTGCTTCATCCTCTGCCTGTAGGGGCCCTCCCCAGCAATACCTCCAGAGGCCCTACAAACAACACCAACAACAACAGCAACAGTGCCAGAGTCACCAGCAACAACAGCCTCAGTCCTCCAGGAAACCGTCTTCCAAATCCCATTTTTGGCGGGTCATTGGGAGCGACACCAGTATGTCACCTGCCAGTCATCACTCCCTTTTCACCCCATGTCCCCAAACTTCGCCGCTTTTATGAGAACTGGTGCCGGATCACCTCAGACTCCTGGGTCCTCATCATCATCTTCCTGAGATACTTATAGAGTTCTAAAGTATTCCACCAAGTGGCGTTTTCTGCTCTACTCCTTCTTCCCCTCCTCTCCTAGAGGAGATCTCCTCCCTTCTCAACAAAGGAGCCATTCAGCAGATTCCAACCAATTGCAGATTAGAAGGCTGCTTCTCTCAGTACTTCATGGTGCCAAAGAGAGGTGGTGGTCTTTGTCCCATACTAGACTTGAGAGGCATCAACTCCTTCATCACTCCTTGCAAGTTCAAGATGGTGATGCTGTAATCAATCCTTCTGTTCCTACATCAATGGGACTGGTTCGCATCCATCAATCTGAAGGATGCCTATTTTCACGTCAGCATCAGGCCCCATCATAGGAAGTTCCTGCGCTTCGCTGTCGATGGAGATCTCTTTCAATATATTGTCCTTCCTTTTGGCCTGTCCACTGCTCCTCAAGTCTTTACAAATTGTATGGCAGTGGTCATCTCACACTTTCGTCTGCAGGCTGTAAAGATCTTCCCTTACCTCGACAACTGGCTACTGGTGTCGTCCTACCACACAGCTGTTCAAAGACATTCACTCTACTCTGTCTCTTCTCACTGACTTGGGGCTCACCATCAATCCATCCATGTTAATCCTTCGGCCAGTGAAAGTGATAAACTACATAGGCACCTCTCTGGATTCTGTCATGGCACAAGCCTACCTTTCAACCAGGAGGGTGGAAGCTCTCTGGGACCAGCTCCACTATATCCTCACCACTATTCGGCCAATGGTGAGAGACTTACAACTCCTGCTGGGCTTTCTGGCTTCCACAACGGCTGTTACCTACCTCGCATGTCTAAGACTCAGACCTCTCCAAGAGTAGTTCCTGTCTGCGTTTGACCACCTCCGCGATAACCAGTCCAAGAGGCTCTTGATTCCTGCTCATGTACGGGATTCCCTCAAGTGGTGGCTGGTTCCCTCCAACATTCTCAGGGGGATGCCCTTCCAAGCACCAGAACTCTCCAGGATGGTCACCATAGACGCATCTATGACAGAATGGGGTGCCCATTACAAAGACTTGCTTGTACAAGGCCAGTGATCCCCAGAGGAGTCAGCTGCACATCAATGCTCTGGAACTTCTGGCAGTCATCAAAGCCTTCCGGGCCTTCGAATGTCATCTCCTCCACAGGGTTGTACAAGTGGTGTTGGACAATATGACAACCATCTGCTGCATCAACAAACAGGGAGGAACACACTTTCCAGTTCTCCTACACCTGCCTCAACACCTTTGGACTTGGTGCCACCACCACTTGATCCATCCAGTTGCGCTTCACCTCGCAGGCAAGGACAATGTGCTAGCGAATTCCCTCAGCAGGGACAAAGTCTTTCAGCATGAGTGGACTCTTGTCAATTCAAGCCTTCCATCTCCTCACATCTCATTGGGGAACTCCCTCAGTGGACCTGTTTGCCACTCTGGAGAATGCCCAATGCCAGCTGTTCTACACCAGAGCGGGCAGAGGCCTGGGATCCTTGGGAGATACCTTCCTCTGCGACTGGAGCCGGGACTTCCTGTATGCCTTCCCTCCCCTGCCGCTGATAACCAGGGTAGTGGCCAAGATGAGCAGAGATGGGTCCAACACAATTCTTCTGACCCCCTTCTGGCTGAGACAGCACTGGTTCACTCCGTTGCTCCATCTGGCCAAGGGCCAATACTTCCACCTTCCGAATTGGCCAGACCTTCTGTCCCACTCCAACGGGAGCAGTCCTACATCTGGACCTTCGCAATCTGCACAGGACAGCTTGGAGGATCAGGCCCTGACCTCTCCTGAACTGCTCAGGGTCTTGTCAGCCTCCAGAAAGGACTCTACCAAGCAATCCTATGCATATAAATGGAAATGCTTTTGTGCCTTTGCAGAGGCCAGAGCCAAACCCTCTTCTCCTGTAGACCTCTCTACTGTACTACATTTTCTCCTACACCTTCGGGATTGGCCTTCTCGTCCCTCAAGGTCTACCTTTCAGCCATAGTTGCCAACCAACTACCTGGTTCTCCATCTGCTAGGCTCTTCACTTTGCTGACACTCAGGAGTTCTTCAAGGGACTTCACCATCTCTATCCACCACTGCCTCCATTGGCCCTGACTTGGTCTCTCTCCTTGGTGCTCACACAGCTCATGAGACCTCCATTTGAGCCCTTGGGCTCAGCCTCTCTCAGACTGCTGACACTCAAGATGTCCTTTCTTGTGGCCATCGCCTCAGCCAGATGTGCTTCAGAGCTAATCGCCCTACGCTCGGATGAGCCATTCCTCGTATTCCACAGGGACAAGGTAGTCCTCAGGCCAGACATCTCGTTCCTCCTTAAGGTAGTTTCACCTTTCCGCCTTTCTCAGGAGATTGTACTACCAAACCTTTATCCAGATCCTTCTTTACATCTGGAAAAGACTATGCATACTCTTGATGTTCGCTGTGCTTTGGCATTTTATGTTCAACGTTCTGCTGAATTCAGGTGGTCTACCAAGTTGTTTATTTGTTATGGTGGACCCAAGAAAGGCAACCCAGTTTCTTCCCAAAAGTTTTCAAAGTGGATTGCCCAGACCATTGCTCTGGCCTGTGAACTGGCTAAGTGCCCTCTACCGGTTGGTGTCTGATCTCACTCAACCATGGCCATTGCTTCATCTGCTGCCTTCCTCAGAGGTGTTCCCCTGCCAGAGGTCTGCAAGGTGGCTACGTGGTCACAGCATTCCACGTTTGTTCGGCATTACCGGGTGGATTCTAGTCCCGGAGTGATGGCAGTTTTGGTCGTGCTGTTTTGTCTTCTATTTTGCAGTAACCTTCCCACCTCCACAGGTAAGCTTTTTAGTCACCCTATTGTATGAGGCACAGAGATCATGAAGAAGAAGTACAGATTGTTTACCTGTAACTGTGTTTCTTCGAGTGGTCATCTATGCCCTCACACAAATCCCGCCCTACTTCCCCTCGGTCAGGTCCCTGCTCTTTTTGCGTAGGACTTGAACTGAAGGAGGAGCTAGATTGGTGGTATTGGACATGCTCAGAGACTGGGAGGGGCGGGGCTACCGCCAATCTACTCAGCTTTTCAGCTATCCGGAAGAGTCTCTGCGCAGGTGCAATACCATATTGTGTTTGGGCACAGATGACCACTTGAAGAAATACAGTTACAGGTAAGCAACCTGTACTTCACCCTCAGTTTCACTGATATTAAATATATTTTTTGTCTCAGCTGACTGAACTGTTTGTTTCAGTCTCAGTATTCATACCTTCATCGCTTTTTTCTGCAGATCTGTGAAGCCTTCAAAGCCATCAGTCGAAAAATTTATGAAAAACCAAACAGCATTGAGGAACTAGCTGAGCTGCGGGAGTGGATGAAAGGAATTCCTGAGAAGCAGAAAGCTCAGGAGGTAACAGGAAAGTTAGGCTTCTTTAAAAGCATGGTTGTGAGGCCATGAGGGTGATGTTAAACATACTAAACTTGCTTTTTCGATGACTTTATATCACAGAAGCCATTTTTAAAAATCCTCTTAAAACCAATAAATATGTATAAACCTAATAAATTGAGTGCTTTAGACACAATGTTGGATATATGAATATCTCCCCCCTGAGAAGAAGCTATGAATGTGTTCTTGGTGAGAAATTCCTTTTGTTTAAAGGTAGATAGCTAACTTGGAGATTCTGAGAACTCAATTTGGTTTTGGAAATCAAACAGTACCCCCAACCTGAAGTCACTACAGTACCAAAGGATGTTTCTATATGTCCATGTATTCAATGAATTGGATTATTTTAGATCACATAAAAATAGTAGTTACATTGTTTATTGCTTGCTGGTATGCACATCCATATTAACCAATAACCTTTCTTGTTTTCCTGTCCTCCTTACTGCCCGCCTGCACTCCCACTGGATAGGTTCCCTTGCCAGGTTCCCTTGCCTGGCACCTCACAACGATCACAGATTGATATAGTAGAGCCATTGGCCTGTGGGGTCCCTCAGGGCTCAGTCTTGTCCCCTATGCTTTTTAATATGGCAGGGGGTTGGACTGGATGGCCCTTGTGGTCTCTTCCAACTCTATGATTCTATGATTCTGTGATAATATCTAGATGAAATTGCTGGGAGAGGTTGTCCGGAGCTTTGGATAGGGTGTCACCTGTACGCTGATGGTATCCAGCTCTATCACTCCTTTCCACATAATTCCAACGAAGCTGTTTCTGTCCTAAACTGTTGTCTGGCCACAGTAATGGATTGGATGAGGCAAACAAATTGAAGCCTAATCATAGAATCGTAGAATAGTAGAGTTGGAAGAGACCACAAGGGACATCCAGTCCAACCCCCTGCCATGCAGGAACTCTCAATCACAGCATCCCTGACAGATGGCCATCCAGCCTCTGTTTAAAGACCTCCAAGGAAGGAGATTCCACTACACTCTGAGGGAGCGTGTTCCACTGTCCAACAGCCCTTACTGTCAAGAAGTTCCTCCTATTGTTTTAGGTGGAATCTATTTTCCTGTAGCTTGCATCTATTGTTCTGGGTCTTGTTCTCTGGAGCAGCAGAAAACAAGCTTGCTCCGTCCTCAATATGACATCCCTTCAAATATTTAAACAGGGCTATCATATCACCTCTTAACATTCTCTTCTCCAGGCTAAACAAACCGCGCTCCCTGAATCATTCCTCATAAGTCATGGTTTCCAGACCCTTCACCATTTTAGTCGCCCTCCTTTGGACACGCTCCAGTTTCTCCACATCCTTTTTGAGTTGTGGTGCCAGAACTGGACACAGTATTCCAGGTGGGGCCTGACCAAAACATAATACAGTGGCACTATTACTTCCCTTGATCTAGACACTATACTTCTATTGATGCAGCCTAAAATTGCATTAGTCTTTTTAGCTGCCTCATCACACTGTTGACTCATGTACAACTTGTGGCCTACTTGGAGTCCTAGATCCCTTTCACATGTAGTCTCCTTAAGCCGGGTGTCCCCCATCCTATATTTGTGCATTTCATTTTTCTGCCCTAAGTGCAGTACCTTACATTTTTCTGTGTTGAATTTCATTTTGTTAGCTTTAGACCAGCTTTTCAGTTTATTCAGATCATTTTGAATTTTGATCCTGTCATCTGCGGTGTTAGCTACCCATCCTAATTTGGTGTCATCTGCAAATTTGATAAGTCATTGATAAAAATGTTAAATAGCACTGAGCCCAGGACAGAACCCTGTGGCACGCCACTGGTCACTTCTCTCCAGGATGAAATACAGCACTCTTTGGATTTGGCCAGTTAACCAATTACAAATCCATATAATAGTTGCCTTGTCTACCCCACATTTTACAAGCTTGTTTGCAAGATTGTCATGGGGAACCTTGTCAAAGGCCTTACTGAAATCAAGATACGCTATATCTACGGCATCCCCTTCCACTGATAATTTTATCAAAAAGAGAGATCAGATTTGTCTGGCATAACTTGTTTCTTTGAAACCCGTGTTGACTTTTTGTGATTATGGCATTGCCTTTTAGATGTTCACAGACTCTCTGTTTCATGATCTGCTCTAGAATGTTTCCTGGTATTGATGTCAGATTAACTAGATGATAATTGTTGGGATCCTCTTTTTTTCCCTTTTTGAAGATGGGGGACAATGTTTGTCCTCCTCCAGTCTGCTGGGACTCCTCCTGTTCTCCAGGAGTTCTCAAAGATTATTACCAATGGCTCTGATATTACATTTGCCAGTACTTTTAATACTCTTGGATGTAGTTTATCAGGTCTTGGAGACTTATATTCATCTACATTAACCAGGTATTCCTGTACTATCCCTTTACTAATTCTGTGCTGAATTTCCCATATTCTGTCCTCTGCTCCATCATCCTCAGCTTGAGCACCCTTTGCCTTTTCTGAGAAGACTGGGGCAAAGAAGGTGTTGAGTAATTCTGCCTTTTCTCTGTCCTCTGTTAGCATTTTGCTATCTTCTCCACAAAACAGCCCTACCAATTGCCCCCGACCCTGAACCCATTTTTAGAACCAACTACAGCCTTCTGTGATGCATTTAATGACTTTTTTGTCGATAAAATCTCTCAGTTAAGGGTTGATCTTGATGCCGGTATTAAGACTAAAACTATAAGAGAGGTATCCAGAGACTCCGCAGACTATATTAGACTGGATTGTTTTGAGTTTGTAAGTTCCAATGAAATGGACAAGCTTCTTGGAGGAGTAAGGAAGTTGACTTGCCCCCTCGATCCCTGCCCATCTTGGTTGACTACCCAGGGAGGGGGTGCAGTAACAACACTGTTAAAGACCATAATTAATGCATCCTTTATGGAGGGTAGATTTTCATCTGTATTTAAACAGGCAGTGGTTAAACCACTCTTTAAAAAACCCTCCCTAGATCCCCTGGTAAAAAAAACAACTATAGACCTGTCTCTTTATTACCATTCTTGGGCAAGGTGATCGAGAGGGCAGTTGCCTTCCAACTCCAGGCTGTCTTGGATGAAACCAATTATCTGGAACCATTTCAAACTGGCTTCAGGATGGGATACGGAGTGGAGATTGCCACGGTCGCCTTGGTCGATGATCTCCGTCTGGGCATCGACAGGGGAAGTGTGACCCTGCTGGTGCTCTTGGACATCTCAGCGGCATTCAATACCATTGACCATGGTATCCTTCTGGAACGCCTGAGGGAGTTAGGTATTGGGGGCATGGTACTTCATTGGTTCTGTTCCTACCTCTTGGGCAGGTTCCAGATGGTGAAGCTGGGAGACAGCTGCTCTCATAAAAGAGAGCTGACATCTGGCATCCCACAAGGCGCCATTCTGTCTCCCATGCTGTTTAACATTTAAACAAAGCTGCTGGGAGAGATCATCCAGAGACATGGGCTGTGGTGTTATCAGTACGCTGATGAGACCCAAATTTATTTCTCTATGTCCCTGACTGTTGCAGTGACCAAGGATGGCATCTCCCCTCTGGATGCCTGCCTTGAGTTGGTAATGGGCTGGATGAGGGAAAACAAACTCAAACTGAATCCAGAGAAAACGGAGGTACTCGCGATAGGCACCCCTGGTCCAAGTATGGAAATTTGTCAACCAGCCCTGGACAGGGTCACACTTCCCCTAAAGGACGAAGTTCGCAGCTTGGGAGTGCTCCTGGGCTTGTCTCTATAATTGACATCTCAGGGGGAGACGACGGCCAGGAGTGCTTGTATCAACTCTGATTGATATGCCAGCTGTGCCCCTACCTGGCCCAGAAGGACCTAGAAGCAGTGGTACATGCTCTGGTAACCTCTCGTTTAGATTTCTGTAATGCGCTCTACATGGGGCTACCTTGTACCAAGTCCAGAAGCTTCAATTGATCCAAAATGGAGCAGCCAGTCTGATCACTAAAACATCGAGATCAGATCATATTACACCAATATTAAAATCTCTACATTGGCTGCTGATTAGCTTCCAGGCACAATACAAAGTGTTGTTCATTCCCTATAAAGCCCTATATGCTTTAGGCCCGAGTTACTTAAAGGAACGCCTCTCCCTACATAATCCACCCTGCACTCATCAGAACATCAGGAAAAACCTTACTTGAATATCCCAACACCAGATTGAAAACAACCTTCCACAGAACATTTACTGTTGTGGCCCCCAGACTCTTGAACAGCTTACCAGAAGAGATCTGTCTAACCAACACCTTAGAGGCCTTTAAGAAGGCACTTAAGACAGATCTCTTCCAGTGAGCCTATCCACCCGATCTCTTATAATTAAGCACAAAGAATACCTCTACTTCCACCAACTATTTTAAAGATGGACAGCAATGACATTGAAGCACAATGTAGCAAGCACTTTAATATTGTCATAGTGATTTTATTGATTGATTGTATTTTTTTATTCTATTTGTATTGTTATTTTTATTATTGTAATCCCACCTCGATCCGCAGGGAGAGGCAGGAAATATAAATAAAACTACTACTACTACTACTTCTTCTTCTTCTTCTTCTTCTTCTTCTTCTTCTTCTTCTTCATTATTATTATTATTATTATTATTATTATTTCCTTATTCTTCCTTTTGCTGCGTACATATTCAAAAAAGCCCTTTTTATTGTTTTTAACCCCTCTAGCAAGCCTGATTTCATTCTGCGCTTTAGCTTTTCTGACTTTACCCCTACACGTGCTTGCTATTTGATTAAATTCCTTTTTGGTGATTTCCCCCCATTTCTTATACATGTTACGTTTAAAACTTAGCACAGTTGAGAGTTCATTAGTCATCCATCCTGGTTTCTTGAGACAGCTCCCATTTTCCTTTCTCACTGGAACTGTTTTAAATTGCTCCTTCAGTATCTCCCTTTTGAGAAATTCCCATCCATCCTGAACTCCCTTCTCTTTTAGTATTCCTGACCATAGAATACCCCCATACTTCTCTAAGTTTACTGAAATCAGCTCCCCTAAAGTCTAGAATGCGTGTCTGACTGTGCCTGGCTTCTCCTTTCCACTATATAACAAATTCCAGGAGAACATGGTCACCTAATGATCCCACCACTTGCACCCCATTAACCAAGTCATCCCTGGTGGTTAGGATCAGATCTAAAACAGGTGACCCCCTTGTTGCCTCTTTCACCTTTTGGACAATGAAATTGTCTTCAAGGTAAGTGAGGAATTTGCTAGACCTTGATGATTTGGCTGTGTTTGACTTACAGAAAATATCAGGATAGTTGAAGTCACCCATCAGTGCTACATCTCTCCTTTCTGGGTGTGCAACCATCTGTTCTAGAAAGGCATCATCCAATTCCTCCATCTGACTTGGGGGTCTGTAGTAGATGCCTACAATAACATCCCTGTTGTTTCCCTCCCCTTTAATTTTTATCCAGATGCTCTCCACTTGGCTTCCAGTATTGATGTCCTGGATCTCTTCACTGGTGTAAATATCCCTGACATATAATGTCATTCCTCCTCCTTTCCTGTTTGGGCTATTTCTCTTACAAAGATTATACCCCTCTATTCCTACATTCCAATTATGAGACTCATCCCACCAGGTTTCAGTGATGCCTATTATATCATATTTGCTTTGTTGTACTAGGAGTTCAAGTTCATCTTGCTATTTCCCATGCTCTGTGCATTAGTGTAGAGACATCAAAGACCATGGGTCCCCCTACTTGCTGCCTGTGCATGTTTTTTTTTTGCCTCCCACTGTTGGGTCCTTGCACTGTTTGCCTTGTTCCCTTTAAAACCCTTCTGATCAAATTCTTGAGACTGTTGGCAAAAACGTGTCTGCCAACTGGCATGAGTTGGCACCCATCCCATGCCAGAAGTCCCCCCTCATGGAACTGCAGCCCACGATCAAAAAATCCAAATCATTCTCGGTGGCACCATCTGTGGAGCCAGTTGTTTACATCTGCTATTTTCCTCTCTCTTCCTGGACCATGCCCTTCAATTGGCAGAAGAGACAAGATGACAACCTGTGCATCCATTTCTTTCGGCTTCCTACCTAGAGCCTCATAATCCCTTCTGATACTCTGAAGGCTGTGTCTTGCAGTATCATTGGTTCCCACATGGACCAAAAGGAAGGGTTATTGGTCAGTAGGCTTGACCAGTCTTGTCAGCCTCTCTGTCACATCACATATCTTTGCCCCAGGGAGACAACACACCTCCCAAGACATCTCGTCAGGCCCACAAATCACTTGCTCTGTACCCCTCAGCAAGGACTGCCCCACAACCACCACACGCTTCCTCCAAGGCTTAGCAGTGGCTGTTCCTTGTGGTGGAAACTACAGGCTCCCCTGCTCTGTCCCTGAAGTCTGTCCATGCTGCTCTTCCTCATCCTCCTTTAGAAGGGAAAGAGCTTGAAATTGATTCTGTAGCTGCAAGCTCCCAGAATGATGATTCCCCTACTTCTCTGTGTGACATTCCTCCAGTTGTCTGCCTCCTATGTTTGCGAACAGTAACCTTCTCCTCCCCAGCAACTTCCTCTGTGTGGTTCCCATCCAAGACTGTTGGTTCTGTTTTGTCCAGAAAAACCTCTTGCTCACTAATTTGCTCAAGTGTAGCTATTCTGGACTCCAGCTGCTGGACTTTCTCCTCCAAGAGGGCTGCCAACTTGCACATGTTGCTTGTGAAGTTCCCCATATCTGTAGGCACGAAGACAAACATCCCACAAGTGTTGCAGGTGACTGCAACAGTTCTCTCAGTATCCATACTGAGAAGCATTAAGTAATCACTGAAACAGGACTGTGGGCTTCCTCCTAAAAAAATCCTTCGGTAAACAGCAACATTAAAGGCCCTTGATGACCTGGCCTTTTCACCAATCTCTGCCAGTGAGCTCAGTCAAGTGGTAATATAACTTTATACTTTTTTGTAACTACTTTAACTGTTATTGTGTTTTACTATTATGTAATGTGTGTGTGTGTGTAAGGGGATAGCATAATGCATTATTGTTTGTACTTTGTATTTTTATTCCTGTATTTTATTTTTATTCTTGTTTTGTAATCTGCCTTGATTCCTTCGGGGAAAGGCAGAATATAAGTAAATTATATTATTATTATATTATTATAGAGATGTTCTGGCTGCTAGCTCATTCTGAAGACAAGTTTCTGGCTCACTTCCTCTGAGCAAGAAAACCCCAAAAGTCCTTTTTTTAAAAAAGGGAAAATATTAAAGGAGAACCTCTAAAGACAAAGTTCGCTGCTCCCCTACTGCCTCTGCTGTACTTTCCCTTGATTGAGAAAATTCAATTCTGGGAAGACTAGTTATATAGAGCTAGGCTATTAGCTCTACCCCCTAGTGACTCACAGATCTGACTCACAGAAGCTTCACCCCATCAGCAACAAGCACTCTCCCAAGAGTTTTAAAAAAAAAATCAAACACTCACCCAGTCAAAATGGCTGCTCAGAAACTGCTCTCCTTCTCCTCTCTGTGGAAGGAACTTCAGATAAGCAGAGGTGTTCCTGGTTAGTTGAAAGACAGATCTGGGAATAGGGATTCAGCCTGTGTTAGAAGGGGTTACACTCCCGCAGGAAATTCAAGTTTGTAGTTTGGAGGTACTTCTGGATTCAGCTCTGAGCATGGAAGCCCAAGTATTGGTGGTGACCAGGAGTGCTTTTTGCACAGCTAAAACTCATGCACCAACTGCACCCATTCCTGGAGATGTCATTTCTGGCCATGGTGGTACATCCTTGGTTACATCCCATCTGGATTACTGTAATGCACTTTGTGTGGGGCTGCCTTTGAAAAGTGCTCAGAAACTTGATCTGGTTCAAACAGCTGCAGGCATGCTGTTAACTGGAGCTGACTACAGGGAACATAACAACTGCCTTATTGCAACAGCTCCATTGGCTGCCACTTCATTTCTGGGCACAATTCAAATGCTGGTTTTGATCTATAAATCCCTATACAGCTTGGGTCCAGGCTATTTGAAGGACCATATCTCCATGTACAAGCCTCCCCCCCCCCCTTCCCAGAGTATTGAGATCATCTGGAGAGGCCCTTCTATCTGTCCCACCATCTTCCCAGGTGGGAACAAGAGAGAAGGCCTTCTCAGTGGATGCTCCCAAGCTTTGGAACCCCCTCCCTAGAGAGGCCAAGATGGCTCCACACCTACTGTCCTTCCAGTGGCAGATAAAGACATTCTTGTGCCGGCAGGCCTTTGCGAACTGATAAGGGCTGGGAATGTTGTGCTAATTAAATTTTAAGGTTTTTATTTTTAACATATTCTATTTTAACTCATAACTGTTTTAACTTTTAAAATGGTTTAATTGTTTTTCAAATTTTATATTTATATATTTTAATATTGCATTGTTTTTAAACTGTATTGTTTTAAATCTGCTGTTTGCCACCTTGAGTCCCTATGTAAGGAAGGATATAAGAAAGTAATAATAATAGTAATAATTAAAGTATTTAGTCCTTATTTTGGGCACTGGCTATTAGCATATTGATAAATTGCCCATTAACATTTACAGTACTTTTCTTGATCTCCTCATATAAAAATAGTATCATATTGAATTAATCAGAGCAATTTTCTGATTGATAAACTGCATCCTTGCAATGACCTAAAGGACCTTGCAGGTCCTGAGGACCCTTGTTTTGCCCCAAGCTTTCAGTATTTTTACTGAAGGCCCCCCTGCCACTTTGTTTTTTCCTTACCAACCCGACCATTCCCTTTTCCTTCACTTCCTCCCCCCCCCAACCTTTCCATTGCATCCAGGGGAGCAGTACCACCCACTTTGAGAATCACAGCCATAAACCAAGAGCTACCCAATAGAATTACTTTCCCTCTTTTCACTTTACCAAAATCTAACCAAACTCAGAGACTCATAGATACTACTTTTTATACAATAATAATATACCATGCATGGAATGAAATAAAGATCATGCCAGTAAAGCCTGCCTGTCTGCTTCTTTTTCCACCTGCCACTGTGTAGGAGTTGATAAGTAAGGTCATGGAAGAATATGAAATCATGGAGGAATTCCTTTACAATTTGACTCAAGATGACTTCAATGACAAGTAAGCACAAGGCATTTTCCCTGCAGTCAGAGCAAGACCTTTGGCTTTAGTTACCATATTTTCTGCCTCGGGGCTTTATTTACACATCAGAGGGCTTCAGCAAATCTCTTCAGGCAGCCAGAAAAGATGCCCACTGAACTACCTGATTCAAATGCAGAAGCTGTGGTGGTGAGGCACTCATGTAATTTCTGACCTTTTTAGAAAACTAGAAGCTTTTATTTTGTCTTGTATCTCAGGAAGAAACAATGAACTTAATGGCTGCACAGTATGCAGATGTATAGCGCAAGGGTGTCAGCTAGCTGTCAGGCAGTGCCAGAGTTTCAAAGACAATTTGTAATGTAGTAAGTCAAGCATCCAATCTGTAAGGCATAGTACATGCTTCTAAGGAGACAGGGGCTGCATCTGTACTGCAGAAATAATCCAGTCTGAGACCACTTTAACTGCCTTGGCTCAATTCTAGGGAATCCTGAGAACTGTGGTTTTGTGAGACATTTTGCCTTGGTTAGAGAGCTCTGGGGCCACAATAAACTACAATTCCTACAATTCCCTACCACGGGCAGGGAAGTTAAAGTGGCCTCAAACTGGATTATTTCTGCAGTGTGTGGACTCTTTCACACGGGAGGAATTTCTCCCAAACTTCGAATGGAGCCAATGCGAATTCCTGTAAATTCTCTTGTTTAGCGAATTTACGGGAATCCCCATTGCATTGGGAGTAACACTCCATTTCCCGAAAATGACCCCTCCTTGCCCGAAATTGTGTGCGAAGCTTTAATTTGCAATAACGTGAAACCCATGATTGTGTTCGAATTGACTTCCCTTTTGCCCGAAATTGCGTGTGAAGCTTTAATTCACAATAACGTCAAACCCTATGATTGCGTTCGGATTGAAAGAGTCCAGTTTCGGACCACAGTTCCTGTCCCACAGAATTGTAATCAAGGGGGAAAGGCTGTAGAGGAGGGATGTGAGGCCAGGGCAGACCATTGTTGGTGATCAGTTTGGCCGAGCTTGAGATGTTGTTTCAGGGAGTCCTTGTATCTCTTCTTTGGGGCACCCCTCTTACGCTGACCCATGGTGAGTTCACCATAGAGTACTATTTTTGGCAGGCGGTGGTCCTCCATGCTAGAAATGTGCCCTGTCCAGCGCAGCTGCATTTTTAGTAGCATGGCCTCAATGCTGGTGATCCCTGCTTGCTCCAGGACAGCAACATTCATCACATAGTCAGTCCAGTGTATATTTAAGATTGTGCGTAGGCAGCACTGATGAAAGTGTTCGAGGAGTTGTAGGTATATATAACAAAATAATGAAGACCATATTGTAAAGTAATTATTTTGCAGATATACCTGTCATAACAGCCCAATAATTTGTCTATTTGCAAAGGGTCATCCAGTGTAAGTAAGTAAGGAGTGAGTCAATGGACAAAAACAACAACAATAATACAATAAAAGGTGGAACTAAAGACCTCTTCCACAAGATCTGAGAAATTACAAAGAAATTCAGACCAAGAGTGGGGATTCTGTACGACCAACAGGAGAAAACATTATGTTATCAGCATAAAATTAAAAAATGGATGAAAGCAATATGCTGAGGAACTATATAAAACTGATGAAAGGATGACAGGTTACTTCATGGAAGAAGGTTTTGATAATGAGCCTGCAATTTTAAAAGGTGAAGTGGAAGATGGTATCAAAGCACTTGAGAGAATTAAATCAGGAATAGATGATTTATCGGTACATACCAATATAGGTATTATATACAGCAGATCTTGAAGAAGAAGACGGCATCTATATACGTTACCATACTGATGGTAGCTTGTTTAACTTAAGCCGTCTGAAGGCTCACACAAAGACTCTAAACTTTCTAGTCCGTGAGCTGCTTTTCACTGACGATGCTGCCGTTGTTGCCCATACAGAAGCAGCTCTGCAGCGCCTAACATCCTGCTTTGCAACGGCTGCAGAGCTGTTTGGGCTGGAAATCAGCCTGAAGAAAACGGAAGTTCTCTACCAGCCTGTACCGCAGGAAGAGCACTATCACCCCCATGTCACCATAGGCAAATCTGTGCTTAAGTCTGTCCAGCAGTTCACCTACCTCGGAAGTATCATCTCCTCAGATGCCAAGATTGACAAAGAGATCAATCGCAGATTAGCAAAGGCATATAGTGCATTCGGAAGACTTCACAAAAGAGTCTGGAGTAACAAACACCTGAGGCGAAGCACCAAAATCAGTGTGTACAGAGCCATTGTATTGTCCATTCTCCTCTATGGGTCTGAAACAAGGGCCACCTATCGCCAACATCTACGACTCCTCGAACGCTTTGATCAGCGCTGTCTACGCACAATCCTAAACATACACTGGACTGACTATGTGACGAATGTTACTGTCCTTGAACAAGCAGAGATCACCAGCATTGAGGCCATGCTACTGAAAACGCAGCTGTGCTGGGCAAGGCATGTTTCCAGGATGGAGGACCACCGCCTCCTCAAAATAGTACTCTACGGTGAACTCGCTACGGGTCAGCGTAAGAGGGGCGCCCCAAAGAAGAGATACAAGGACTCCCTGAAACAACATCTCAAGCTTGGCCAAATTCATAGAATCATAGAATCACAGAGTTGGAAGAGACCAGAAGGGCCATCCAGTCCAACCCCCTGCCATGCAGGAACTCTCCGTCAAAGCATCCCTGACAGATGACCATCCACCCTCTGCTTAAAGACCTCTAAGGAAGGAGACTCCACCACCCTCCGAGGGAGTGTGTTCCACTGTCGAACAGCCCTTACTGTCAGGAACTTCCTCCTAATGTTGAGGTGGAATTGATCACCAACAATGGTCTGCCCTGGCTTCACATCGGGAGGCATGGAGACGCACTATCCACAATGCTGCAGCCTCGTTTGAGAACTCACGCCGAACGAGTCTTGAAGAGAAATGACAACGCAGAAAGAACCACAACTTGGTAACATCATCCAAGGAGACTTTCTGCTGTGCTTTCTGTAACCGGACTTGTTTATCTCAGATCAGCCTTTTTAGTCATCAATGCGCTTGCAGTAAGTGTGGGATGAGTCCTTCCTGAATCTTCGTTAGCGAAGAAAAGCCAGAGAGAGAGAGATAAAAGGAATGTCCAGCCTAATTTTAAAAAACCTTCCAACAAACATGGAAAACAAAACAATGGCCCCAGACTGGAAGGTAGACACTAGGAACAATTGCATTTATCTCCAATGTAAGCAAAATGATATTCAAGATTTTACATCGATGTGAGAGCTGGGCAGTGAAAAAAGCAGATAACAAGAAAATCAACTGATTTGAGATGTGGTACTGGGGAAGAGTGCTAAGGATACCATGGTCAATCAAAAAGACAAACAAATGAGTCATTGAACAGGTCAAATCTGAAATCTTCCTGGAAGCCAAGGTGCTAAAATTGAGGCTGTTGTACTTTGACCACATCATGATAAAGCGTGACTCATTAGAAAAGACAACAATGCTAGGAAAGATACAAGGTAGTAGAAGAAGACCACATGCCAGATGGATAGACTCAATCATAGAGATCACAAGACTGAATTTGCAGGACCTAAGCAGAACAGTGGAGGATAGGGGAGCGTGGAGATGTCTCATCCACAGTGTTGCCAAGAGTCAAAGTTGACTCAAGGGCAGTTAAGAACAACAACTCTTTAGACATAGTTGTTTATTTTGTGTATAAATCAAAGAGTTGGTTTTTTAGGTTTTTCGGGGTGTGTGGCCATGTTCTAGAAGAGTTTGTTCCTGACGTTTCACTAGCAGCTGTGGCTGGCATCTTCAGAGAATGCTGGCATGGAATGAGTGGGGTATACATATACTGTGTGACCCTGGGTTGGGAGGAGTGATTTCCATGTTAATCTGTGTTTCTGAACCATCTGAACACCGTCCATCCTAACATCCAATTCACGATGGAAAAAGAAAAGGAACAAACATTGCCATTCTTAGTGGCTACCTACATTGGAATATAGGAAGAAAAAAAACACAGGATAAACTGGAGAATGTAGCTGAAATTAATAAAATTAAATACATTAGGAATGAATGCAAAACTCTATGTTTAGTCAACAGAAAAACAAATGCACAGGTATATGATAGAAGAGGGAAGGCTCAGCAGTACTACATGTGAAAAGGACCTTGAGATTATTGTTGATCTTAAGTTGAACATGAGACAGCAGTGTGATGCTGCAGCAAAGAAGGCAAATGCTATATTAGCCTGCATTAATAGAAGCATAATTTCCAAGTCAAGGCAGGTAATAAGTCGAATTATATTCTGCATTCATCAGGCCTCATTTGTTTGCAATCTGGGTGCCTCATTTTAAGAATATCTATATAGATAATTTGGAGCAGGTTCAGAGAAGGAAATGAGGATGATAAGAGGCATGGAGAAGAAAACAAAGGAAAGGCTGAAGGAAGTGGGCATGGTCACTATGGTGAAGAGAAGACTGAGGGGTGATATGATTGCACTTATTAAATATCTCAAGGGCTGTCACAGAGAGAAAGGGCAGGTATGTTATCTGCTGCCCAAAGTGTAGGAGCAGATCTAATGGTCTGAAGTTATAGGAGTGTAGATTTCAATTGAACTAGAGGGAACTTCTTGGCAGTAAGAGCAGTTCAGCATTAGAACCAATTGTCTAGAGAGGAGGTGGGGTCTCTTTTTCTGGACATCTTCAAAAAAGACTGGTTAGCTACCTACTAAGGATGATTTAGCTGGAGATCCTTCACTGAGCAGGGGGTTGGACTCAATGGCGCATGAGGCTTCTTCCAACTCTATGATTTTATGCTTCTAATTCATGCCACAGTGCCTAAATACCCTAAAAGCACCAGACCCCATCTGATCTTGGAATTATAAACAGGGTCAGCCCTGGTTAGTACTTGGATAGAAGATTGCCAAGGAAGGCCAGATGCACTAGGCTATATTTCAGAGGAATAAACTGTGAGTAGTTCTTGCTTAAGAAAATCCTATGAAATTCATGGTGTCACCATAAGTCAACGGGCAGCTTGAAGGCACATATGTGATTCATGCCATAATATTTCTGATTTCTACTTTTATGATCTTTTCCAGCGAGTCCCATTGTCTCTTGATACATCCAAAGTATGACAGTCTCAGTTCTGGTGAGAATTCAGACTTGATTTACTTGTATGGTTGTGTGTGCAACAACGAAAGCTAACAGGAAGAAAAACAAGTAATTTGAAGTGTGATGCTGTAGAAAGTGATCTTTAGATACCATGGGCCCTCAAAAAGACAAAGAAATGTGTCTGTGAGAAAATCAAATCTGAATTCTCACCAGCAGTCAAATGACTAAACTGAGACTGTCATACTTTGGATGTATGAAGAGACAGCAGGATGTATTGGAAAAAGTACAATTTTTCATAAATTGGAAGACAATGAGAAAAGAAGACAACTACATTCTGTACGGACCTAAGTTTGCAAGAAACGTGCTGGTTTGTTGATGATCAAAGGTCAAGGAGGCCTTGTTCTTTGGATCATGCTAACTCAAGAGACAACTAACAACAGTTGGCACATTTTGGTCTACAGAATAATTACTCTCTATTATCAAGTTTCCTATGAGGTAGGCCAGCATCATTATTTCTGCTTTACAAGTTGAGAGCTAGTGTAGTTTGATTTGGAACTCATTTCCCTCTGATTGTGTAGAATGGTATGGCACTCAGTGTAGGTGAAACTATTTTATTATTGTTGAGATAGTTTATATCCTTTAGCCATTATTTGCACTTTAGGATGGAGCAGGATTTGGAGACTGAGAATTTATAATGGTCACTATCTCTTCCTGCTTTTATTCCTCAATTTTTGATTACATTTAGTTTTATTATTTGCATTAACATTAACCTTCTATATCCTCATAAAACATTTGTGTGACTCTCCTCCTGTTCTCAGGTGGGCTGCAAGCAACTGGCCTCTGAAAATCACCACACAGATTGAACTGATACGACAGCAGCACCTAGAAGATGAAGAGAGATTCCGTAAAATTCAACTCATGGACCAAACCAATTTCTTGGAACGTCTGGATGGCTTGCAGGTACTGCTGTCTAGCACTTAAATGCTTCTCTACATTTGTCTTCAGTGTAAACTGTCATCAATAAGTAGATGGAAAGAAGCTAAAGCAAGTATAAGCATATGTAAGCTTGCAAGTGGTGTTACTCAGAATTCTTTAGAAGTATCGGTACAGGAGGAGGAAAGATGTGTCACCTTTGTGGAAGAAATCTGAATCAAAAGCAAATTTTTAAAAATGGCATACAATCGATCCAACACAGGGAGAGTCAGGATACAAATAAATATGTTGTTGTTGCTGTTGTTGTTAATTTCAGTTATGAGACTTAAGTCATGAGGAAAAAAATAGAAGGAAACTGAGGCTATCTTTGTGAGAACTTTTCCTCAAATATTTTAAAATATTACATTGTTTCCATATGCTTTGGGGTCCATATTGTGAGAAAGGTGAGATATAACTTAAAAGACCAAACAAACTTTTTGACTCTATGCCAAACTTTCTGAACATGATGCCTTCTGGATGTGTTAGATTAAAGTTTCCATAATTCCCCATCTGACCTGATTATAGTTAATGTCTAGCCACATTAGGAGGGTACCAGTTTGCCGTGTATGGCATTTCGTAGCCAATAAATTACTTCCAACCTGTTGGAAAGGAAGACAAGTAAAGAATTCCATCTTTCCAGAACCAGCTGCCAATAGTTAATTATTCCACCTGAAGTGTTCAAAAGTCATGTTTTAGCTCCTAAAGTAAATGTAGATCTTTGGGTTATTTTCTATTTTCTATGAATGTGGGTCACATCAGCATCACACTTTCAAATTATTTCCACATCCTTGAAGGTTGGATTAAATTTTAAAAATATTTTTGCATTTCTGTTCCCAGTGCAATAGAAAGTTCAAGCAATCTTTGTAGAAGAAAGTATTGGAGATCTATGATGCCTTTGAATCATATCTTTTATTTTGAATGTTACAGGTTGAACAAGTATTATGGGAATATAGCAACAGGCATGCTTGTTTTCATGATAATATTAGTCTCCTAAATTAAATTTAAAGAATACAAAATGCCTGTCTCAAGACTTTTCTACCTACTGTGTTAGTGCTGCCATTACCCATTGAAGACTACATTGAACCTGGAGGGAAATTAATTATTGCTGCAGCTAATTGCTCATTAATCAGGCTAATTATTGTCTTCATTAGTGAGCAAATTCCATCATGACTGTGAGGGCAAGTTTCCATCTTGTATAAGAGAAACCTATGGTCATAGCAATATGAAACTTGAAATTCTCAGTATTCTGTCATGGATTCATGGCTATTAACAGGATCCTATGTTCATGTATTTCCTAAACACATTTCTAAACTTGCATGTTTTGTCTCCTGGAGTATACCTCCCCACACATTGTGCCTATTTTTCTTTTCACAGCTTGCTGTGGCTGGATTTTCTGCACACTCAGATATTAACCGTGCCCATGAGATAGCTAATGAAGCAAGAAGAGTCAGGAAGCAATTGAAAGATTCCCAGCAAATGGCACTACTTTACAACAATAGGGAGCGAATTTTTGGCACACCAGTGACTAATGTAAGTGTCAAACTCCTTTAAACCTTAATCATCCCTTGCACACCTCTGCAAGCTGATGATAATAAAAGCTTCACCACATATTGCCAGCCTTTCTTTGCTACTTCATGATGATTCTTACCTATATCTGACCTAGCAGAAATGAGTAATCCAATATGTTTTTCATTCCACTGATTTCTTCTCTGTACTTATTAGACATTACATTGGAGAATTCATTCAAAAATATCCAGGAGATATAATTTATATTGCAGTGATCTCAAAATGTTAGTAGAGCAATGGCCATAGAAGAGAATGTTGGCATGGCTTTCTGGTTTAAAAACAAGACAAAACTCAAGAAACTGCAATAAATGACAATTTCCTATTATGGTCTCACTTGCTGCAACCTTAAAACACCCCAAGAGGGTTTGTTTAATCGTTTGCAAGATTTTGTTGTTTCTTTCCTATGTTTTTTTCTGGAAATAAAGATTTTTTTTTTAAAAAAAGAACCAGATATTATATGCACTTCTCTTTTGTAAGAGAATATGTAATGTTCCAAATCTTTGTGATTTATGAATCCAAAACACACTGCAGAAATAATGTAGTTCGGTACAATTTTAACTGCCCTGGCTAAAAGCTAGGGAATTCTGGGAACTGTAGTTTTGTGAGACATTTAGCCGCCTCTGTCAGAGAACTCTGGTGCTTCAATAAACTACAGTTTCCAAGATTCCCTAGCACTGAGCCAAGGCAGTTAAACTGGTCTGAAACTGGATTATTTCTGCAGTGTGTTGGACCATGGATTAGCTCCAGAATCTTAATCATTCCTTATTCTTTGGTAATCTATTGGGAGTATTGTAATGCAGGAGCATAGGACTTGTGGTCCTCCAGATGATTTTGAATTCCCAACTCCTACCAGGTCCATCTAGTGTGGTCAATAGTCACAGGAAGAGAGTGGTAGTCCAACAATTGAAGAACCCGATGCCCCCACTTGCTATGGGAAATACCAGGAAAGGTATCAGTGGTTGACCCTCATTTCTGAAAATATAAGATCCAGCTGTTGTTTAGATCTCTTTCTTGCCATCACCAGAGAAAATGGATTATCTATCAGTTGAAGAGGAACACTGTATATTAAAGATTGCATCCCTTCTGTCCATTACACAGATAAGTTTGATTGACCTTTTCTTTTTACATACTATACCACCTAAAATTAATCTCTAGCACTGTTGAATCTGGGCTTGGCCATGTAAACCTGCTGGGTGACCTTGGGCAAATTGTACTCTCTCAGCCTCAGAGAATGGTAATGGCAAACCTCATCTGAAAAAATATGCCAAGAAAACACTGTGATAGGGTTGCCTTAGAGCTTACATAAATCAGAAATGACTTGAAGGCACACAGCAACAGCAAACAGCATGGTAGATTTAAGTACTAAGAAGTTTGTTTGTACCTCTGCTCTCTGCTTACTCAAGGAATCTGGATGTTTCACCCAAGAAAAAACATATTTCTCCTAAATAATACCTGCTCTTTGTGCTTTTTTTCTTCTTGTAGAAATGAGGCCAGTTTTTGCTTATTAAACCCAGAATATGGAGTATAATCCGATTACTTGCAGGGACTTATTCATTCATTCGCCAGTCTCCATCCTGAGATTGAATTTAAAGAGTCGGCCTCATGGCCACAATATCTTGTTTAATTTTGGGATTCTGTTTTTTCAGTCTGTCCCTTACTCACAGGATGAAAAGTTCTAGAGTACTCATAATCTTGCAAGACGTGTTTTGCATTGTATATAGTGTATTTCAACAACTTTTAATATATGCTGTCCAGGGAATATCACTTAGGGAAGACAATGAATCAATAGAAACACTGTAAATAAGTAAAAATGAATAACATTATTCCATTGGAACTATGGTAATTTTATTTTTAATGTTAGCTGGGTTCTCTCTCTGCTACATGTTTTATGTCCAGTTCTATAATATGGCTCTAGGTGCATGCTGTTTTCATTTCCCCTCTTCTCTTTTTTGTTTTCATGTCAAAATAATTCCTTGGTACACATACATTTTTCTTAAACCTGTGTAATTCATATTATTGTAATTAATACCCATAAAACTTTATTTTTCCATTCTCTTTTGTCTTCTTTCTTTCTATTTTTTCTATGGTTGGTAATTCATTATTATAGCTATGATCTTGGTTTCTTTTCAACTGTTATCGATGCTATTTTTTCTTTTTCTTGGTTAGTGTGTTTTCACTTTATTTTCACTAAAAGCACTCAACCTTTAGTGAAAAGAAGTGCTTTTAGTGCATGAGTGGGAATCATGTAGCTCTCCAGATGTTGTTGAATATCAGCTCCCAGCATTCTTCATCATTGCTATGCTCACCAGGCCTGCTGGAACTTGCAATAATATTTGAAGGACCACCTGTTTCCCACTATGGATTTAAAAATTAGTTTTACTTTTGTACACATATATTGAGAGCTAGATGTAGCTAAGTAACTGAAAACGATAGCTAGGATGCCCACTGGTTCAAGTCTCTGGAGCAACAAACTTTAGACTTAATGTTTGCCCAATGGGGGCTTACACATACTCATCAGCAGTTAATAATATTTGTGGGGGTTATTTTGTTTTGTTTCTCTAGTATGATAAGTTGAACAGGATGGTGAAGGACTTTCAGCCTTTCTATGATCTCTGGACTACAGCATCAGACTGGCTTCGCTGGGCTGAGAGCTGGATGAATGATCCTCTGTCTGCAATCGATGCAGAGCAACTAGAGAAGAATGTCAATGAATCTTTTAAGACAATGCACAAGTGTGTGAAACAGTTCAAGGATATTCCAGGTAACAGCAGACCTTGAACTGTTGGATTGCTTGTTGTACTTTAGAGATGCAAGACAGAACTCATACACCTGTTTATGTAGCATTTATTCTCTTGTCCAACATATGTTGATATAACAGCTGTGCAAAACTAATTTCGAAGAACTGCAAACAACAGTGAAGAAGTGTTGACCAAGATAGTGATGGTATAGCAAATCTACAAACTTCCTCAAAAATTACACAAAATATTTTTATGTTCTAAAATTTTCTGCAGTGTGGGATCTTGTTTCCTTTTTTGACTTGTGCTTTGCACTAAACAATGAATTCTGTACAAAATACTTCAATGAATCAGCTTAACGGAGGAGGAGATGAGGGAATATGTATGAGATAGGGTGAATCATTCAGGGCAAGAGGATTAAAATTACACACTTGTATAATAGAGTAATTCCCCCAAAACTTGGCTTTCATATATCATAATGTTCCAGTCTTGGCAATGGCAGTGTTACTGTGTTACTCCTCCATTGTGGGAGCAACTGGAGGCTACACAATTGTACATTACAGTTTGCTTAAGTTGCACTGTTTAGAAGTAGATGTCTCTTACTCTTTGCAAAGCTACTGCCTTTCTCATAGCTGTAATATTGATGGGACTACGTATATTTGTCTAAGAACACATAAATTTAACTTTGATTCAGATATGTTGATATGTGGTCTTGAGTTCCATATGCTGCCTTGTTTCCTAATTTTGAGGAGAAAGGCATAAAATGATTGATTGAAATAAGGAATGAATATGCTGGCCACTCTCCAGAAATTAATAATATTTTGTTGCATTCCCAAGGTCCCTTACCTTTACCATACTGTTTATCCCTGTGCTTATGTTCCTGATTTATATTGTATTATATTGTAGTGATCCCTAATGGTACATTTTCATGTTCTTTACAGCATGCCAAGATGTGGCTGTGGAAATCCGTGGCAAGATTGAGGAATTCAGACCATATATACCACTGATTCAAGGACTACGTAATCCTGGAATGCGCAACCGTCATTGGGAGATGCTTTCTGAGGAGATCAAAATCAATGTGAAGCCCAAGGCCAATTTAACATTTGCACGCTGTCTGGAGATGAAGCTTCAGGATCACATCGAGATCATATCTAAAATAGCAGAGATTGCAGGGAAGGAATACTCAATTGAGCATGTGAGGACAATATTTCATCTGACATTCCTTGCATTGTCAACTATTAGGTTGCTGTGTGTGTATGTATGTGTGTGTAAATGTTTTTGTAATGACTGTTCCTCACGATAAGGATTGTAACATTTACAAAGTACAAGGTTTTGAGCAAAAGTACCAGTCAGCTAGGAATAATAAGGTCTTTAAAAAAGAGAGAAAAAGCTCACCAGATAGACTTTCTGCCTTCTGCTACAAAATTAGGATGATGGAATTTTTGGATAATCTTACATCTCAGTTCATTGAATCCATCAGGTGACCTACACAAAGCAGGTTTTGTGGCAGAAAGTAATTTCCATTTTCTAATGTTTTCTTCTCTTTTGTGGTGGTTTCAATTTATTACCGGTGTCATCATCTCCATTAAGTTTTCCTTCCCTCTTTTGCATGATGCAGTAATTCCTATGCAATGTATAATAATAAATAATAGGTGGGTTTTTTTGTTTCTTGTTTCCTAGGCCTTGGATAAGATGGAGAATGAATGGGAATCCATCCTCTTCAACATAGTTCCCTACAAAGAAACAGGCACATTCATTCTGAAAAGTCCTGATGAAGCTTCTCAGCTTCTGGATGATCACATTGTTATGACTCAAAGCATGTCCTTCTCGCCATTCAAAAAGCCATTTGAGGATAGGATCAACACATGGGAAAATAAACTGAAGATGACCCAGGTACAAACATTCATCAAAAGGCAAACCAGAATTAATAACCAAGATATCCAAAAATAGTTTGTATGGTGGAACAGTGGCAGCTAGTAAACCAATATAGTGGTAAATCCACTCTAGGTTTTAGTTCAAACTCTGAAGGAAGCCAATAAACTCGAATGTTTAGTACCTTGTTTAGATCCTTTAAAGTTCACACTAAAAGAATGGAGTCACCACCCTACTGACATTTAAGTCACTGTGTAGACAGCTCTTGGTATATTCTCTCACTCAGTAAAGGTAAAGGTAAAGGTAGCCCCTTGACATGAATGTCTAGTCGTAACCGACTGTAGGAGGCAGTGCTTATTTCTGTTTCTAAAATGGAGAGCCACTGAATGCTGTTACCTACCCACTGAGAAGTGGTACCTATTTATCTACTTGTATTTGCATGCTTTCAAACTGCTAGGTTGGCAGAAGGTGGGACTAGTGACAGGAGCTCACCCCATCATGCAGCACCTGGGCCTCAAAATGCCAACCTGCTGATCTTACAATCAACAGAGTCAGCGTCTTAACCACTTGAGCCACTGCATCCCTATATTCTCTATTCACTACATCCCTATATTCTATATATATTTTCTCATTACATGCTGAGAAATCATGCTGTGTTGACATAGGAGCTCTCTGTATACATTATAACTTCCACCAAGCTTTGGATCAGACTCTAACTTTAATGAGGCTGGATAGCTGTCAGGCTTGACTTCCTTCAGTAAATTAAAGGGAACTTTTCATCCTGTGAAAACTTTGTACTCTGAATATAATATTTTGTTATAAATATGGCCTTCCATATATTAGTCACACTACTGTATAACTTTTCAGCCCTGAATGACCTGATTTTATAAGATATTTTTTTCCAGGTTTCACCCATAGCATGGAAGTCATTCATGCCCAGTTAGGATAGTGACAGAGTGATGTGTTAGAAAAATAGATCTGCCTCAAACCACTATAGAAAAGTAAGTTAGGGACATGTAAGATGGAATTGCTCCCACTTCTTATTCCAAGTCAAAATTAAGCCAACTAGCACTGAAGCTACTTAGGAAATGATACAGCATGCTGTCATAAAAAGAAATCCTCTTTTTGTGTGTGCAATTTAATGTGTATTAGGAGTATATTAAGGTTAAGGTGCTGAACCCTCACCCTTCTTCACTTTATATATAGCAATGTTAAAATACTGTTTTTATCTTTGTGTCTGATGTTCGGAGCCTTGCTAGAATGAAAACAAAGTTCTAAAGTAATTGAAAGGGAACATATTATTTTGTATGTGTTGCTGGGCTAGAGCTAGGGTATTCAAAGAAACCTTTGATAAATAAAGAGAAGCATGTCTCTCCTTCACAATGACTGTATATTGCTTTTATCATCGAAGTACTCTGACAAATCACTTGAAGAGTTGGCTTTTATTTTATCATTCTTTTGCTTTATTTATGGTCATTAGCCATCCTTATGTACTTGAACCAGAGTCTGCGGCATATGTTCTGGTTATCTCAGGATGACAAAGGGATGGAACCCCAGATGATAAGGAATCAGGTGACTTGCTTGCTGTGATGTAACTATGTGTGCCCTGAACGTGTGGTTGTGTTTGGTTTTCCTCCTTTTCTGTTCCTTTTACCAAGGACACTAAGGATGGGGATAGTGTAGGCATGCTGAGACTTTAAAAAAAATCACTAAAGAAGAAAACTTCCCACAAAATAAGAATTTCAGGCATTATAACATTTTTTTAAAAAAATAGAATGCAAAATTTTATTGTCGTCACAAAAAGATTATGAGTCTTAGTCTTAGAAAGCTAACTAACCATCCGTAAGTACTAAAATATTGCTTCCAGTAGGATGGGCAATTGTTGCTTCTTGCCATGAGTGACAAGTTAAGGGGGAAAGGGTTAAATTGCAGTTCCCTTTATGTTGGGATTGTAGGAATATGAACCAAGGTAGATGTCTAGGACTAAGATACCCTTTACATCAGTCTCAGAAAGTCTCAATACACATTTATTTTCCTGTATGGCTTCTTGACCATCCACACAAGACTCAGGGCTGCCTGCTTTGAAGAAGAAGACACTTAATTACACACCTGTCTGCCCACGAAACCTGAAGAGCAGAGAGCAAAGTAATTTCTTAACCTCCAGCCTGACTCTGAGAGATATTGTGTGTCTGGCAGTACCAATGAGACTAGAAGAGCTCCGAGCATCTTTAATCAGGCACTGGGGAAGTGATGTTTTGAACCAGTCTAAGCCACTAGACTTCAAAAAGTGTGATTTTAAAAATAAACAAACAAACATCAGAGGCATTCTGCAAGTAATTACTTTTAGCTGTCCATAGAGAACACTGTGCCGTTATATCAGTTGGACCCTTAACTAATTTAATGTGAACTAGATCTGGCTTCTGGAGCCCAACTGTTCCACTTTTAGCCCCAACTGAGAAGTGTGACTCTCCTTGATTAATAAACTAGGATGAACTGTAATTTCAGTGACACTATGGAAAACTGGTTGATAGTTTAGAATGATCCTGAGAAAGAAATATCATCCTGTTTGCATCAACTCTTGACTAGAAACAAGGATGAGGAATATGTTAACCTCTAAATGTTGCTATACTGTAGCTCCCATGATTCCTCGCTATTGGCTATGGGAGGTGTAGCCCAGAAATATCTGGAGAGCCACGCCCTCCCCATCCCTGGCCAGAAGGAAACTTCTTTGCCGTGTGTTCCAGGAATGTCCATTGTTATCTGAGATGAAGAATTTTTTAAATGGATACCAGGGTGTGGACATGTTTGTTTCTCAGAGCAAGAGCATCAGTTGGGGGCCTTACAGTACATGACAAGGAGAAACAGTAGAACACTTTGCCCCTGTTCCAAAGTGGCCCCTTCACCATAGTCTGCTAAAGCCCAGAATAATAGAATAATAGGGCCATCCAGACCACAACAGCCATCCAGTCCAATCCCTTGCCATGCAGGAAGACAGAGTCAAAACACTCTGGAAAGATGGACATCTAGCATCTGTTTAAAAATCTCTGAAGAAGGGAAAGAGGGCAAAAATGATCCCTAGACACTCAGAAACTGTCCTCCCTGAATTAGACCCATAGAAGCTACCACATATGTGGTGTTCCAGTTGCCAGGAACAAGAGAAGACCCTGAATTGGGATGCTTCAGGGATAGGGATAGGGCAGAGGTCATCTTAACTGAACCCAAAGTCCTTTGATTGGATGCTGAGGTCCAAGGATGCTGTGGGGGGGGGGGAGCTCTATACCAGCCCAGGGCTGTCACAAAATAACCTTCCCCCACCATAGCCAATGACAAGAATAAAGAAAAAACAAGTCTGAGAGTGAGGTAATAAGTGAGTCTACCTGGACCGGCACAAATTGGTAAGATTTTAGAGGATCAGCTGCTTCATTTCTTCTCAGATCAACCTACGTTAGGGTCACCAATCAATTCACAATCATCATAATCAGCCAAGTCTTGTGTGTGTGTGTGTTTTTTTTAATTCTTAAATTGTATGAGCATTATTGTGCTTCCAGTTTTCTGTTATGATAATCCTTGCATCAAGAATACTGTACATTCTTCACTAATTCTGGATGCTTCAGTCGATCTGAATCTCAAAAATAACTTATTAGTATCCTGTTATATCAAGTGACTGGGTTTGTATTACTGGGTTATTCAGTTCAGCTAACATCAAATGTACTATCATTACCCAGCATATCTTTAAGAAAATATCCCCGTTGTCATACAAATCCTTCTGTCAGATTTACCTATTTCCCAGCCACACGTCTCAGAAACTTTCAGACTGGATATTGCATCACATTTTAATTTTAAAAGTTTTAGTACAGCTCTGGAGAAAAGAGTTCAAATCCCTGCTCAGACATGAAAATCCACTGGGTGACCTTGGACAAGTCACACTCTCTCAGCTTCAAAGGAAGGCAAAGGCAAAACACCCTCTGAACAATTTTTGCCAAGAAAACCCCATGATAGGGTTGCCATAAGTCAGAAACAACACACAATAAAAACATTAACATTTGTACAAAAGGAGGCTGCAACTAAATAGTACAATGGCAATCATCTTTACTACAAGTACTGTAATCTAGACTTTAGGTGGACTTTATGGGGATTCAAACAACATAACTGCACACGGAATTACAGCAAAAACTCCTTTGTTACAGCTGCAGCCTTTAATATATATATTGGCTGTTGAAATTATTGATACCACCGAAAGCTGGATATGTTAAAAGAATCATTATAAGAAGAAGTCTGGGACTTGGCACAAACATAAAGTGGAACTAAATTATCTAATTTTTCTATTTGTTTTTGTGTCTTGTTTTGCTCCATCATTCTTTCTATCATAAATCTTTAGAATGTTTTCCAAATATAATGAATGGAAATGTGTGGCAATGTGTGGCTCTTTCCCTTTACAGCTTTGCAGACCACTGAGGAGGTTACATAACACACTGAAGCAGTTGCACAAAAGCTTTGTTTCTGAGGAGATAGAGGATATTACCCATCATCTATTGAGTTGCCCTCTTGGGGCAGATTTGTTTCTAGCATTTTCCTGTGCCTTGCCAACAGGCCAAACCTAGAGCAGATTCTTTTAGAAAGGGATTATTTATTCAATACACTGAGGGTTTCTAATTTGCCAGGACAGCTGAGAAAATTGGAAACCCATCATATAAAAGACAATGGGATCTCCTGTGTTTTTGATCCTCTTAGTTGATAGTTTATATTCTAGAAGTATACCTCACCCTCTTGAATTCTTTTTGCAATAAGCCTTGTCAAGCCTAGAGAAGACTCTTTCATTTTTCATTTTTTTTAATCCATAGGGAAGTTTCAAAGCCATTGTTTATAGCATATTTGTCTTTTTGTGTTTCCCTTATTTTTGGATTATGATGGCCTCTGGATAAGAACAATAACATTTGTATTATAAAATATTTGGACTTTCCTCCAAAGTTTTATTTTTCTTTTTTTATCCTCTCACAGGGCTATTTTCTATGAAACCGGTGGATTATAGCTTGAGTACTATTTCACAGCTCCTTTTGTAAAGAAAATCCTGCTGCTCAATTGTTTCTGATATTTATGTAATTTCCAATTTCCACTCATGTTATCTTAAGTCTGAGCCCAAACATGAAAAACTGAGCTGATTGTATTAGTTGGTGTGCTTTCTCAGGATGTCTTGGAGGAATGGCTGACTTGTCAGCGTTCGTGGTTATATCTGGAGCCCATTTTTAGCTCAGAAGACATTAACAGACAATTGCCAGTGGAAAGCAAACGATATCAGACCATGGAGAGGACATGGAGAAAGATCATGCAGAATGCCGAAGAGAACAGGGAGGTGAGGCTATGTCTATTTGTGTGTCCTGGTGTGTCCACAACAGCATACCTTATTTCACACGAGGGCTTAAAACAACATATTAACCAACAACAATTACTACTGGTAAATTTTTCTTTTGGAATTACTGAGCACCTACTTCAATACACTTCTGGTGTCTCTGGTTAAATCCCTGTACTGCAGCTACTCACTCACAAACCACAAGGTTATGAGTTCAATACCTGCCAGGGGCTCAGGGTTGACTCAGCCTGGCATCCTCCCATAGGTCGCTAAAATGAGTATCCAGCTTGTTGGGGGCAATTGACTTACACATTGTAAAGTACCTAGGGAGTGCTTAAGTTTAAAAGCAGCATAGAAATGTACTTGATATTGCTATTGCTAATTAAGTCTAATTCTCATATTAATGCATTTCTTGATGTTTCACCTTATAACAGAACTCATTGTGCGACTGCTTCCCAATTCCATTCTCAGGATGGCAGGGTGGAGTTATCCATGACCATTGGCTTTAGCCCATGCACGCCATCCTCGTGCTGGCAGGAGTCCTTGTTCTTTTCTTTTACAACTGTTAGGACTCCCTCCTCCTCTGTTAGTTTTTTATTCTCCTGCCTATCTAACTGGTCATGCAACGCCCTCCTCCATTTATATTTATTTACAATAGGGTTAACCTTAGGTTAAAAAAATAGGAAATGGAAAATAGGGGGGAAAGTACTAAGGAATCAGTTGATACTTCTAATGACAATGCAACAGAGAACATCAGCATTGGCAAGCTAAAATATAACAAGTCCAGGACAAGCAGCTATATTAACAAGGGAAGTATTTAGTGCTGAGGAAGTTGAGGAGGATGGGAATATAAAAAGGGAAAGTGATACAGAACAGTACGTAGAAGTAACAAATTTGGAATCCATTAAAAATACAATAAGCACAGGATTAAAAAAGATTTTGCAGGTAAAGACACAATGACCCGTAGTAAAACTAAGGCCCGATACAGACAGCCCAAAAGGGCCATCTGTGGGGCAGGATTAGGGTTAGGCAGCGTGCAACATTTGCACACACCCTAACCCTAGCGCATATGGACAGCCCCATTTTAAAATGGCGGCATCCATACGTGCATGCCATGATGGTGTAATGGTACCACAGGAGGGTCCTTTCTGCGGCTCCAAAAGGAGCTCCAAAATGGAGCTCCTTTTTTGGCGCTGGTCCTTGGTGCGGTCTTTACACAGCCGTGCCAAGGACCCCAAGGAGAAAGAGGCCGCCACCGTGGCCCCTTTCTCCCCTTGGGACCACTGTGGATGGCTGGGTGCAGCGGGCGCCCAGGGCACCTGCTGCACCCTGCTTTCAGACCACGGAGAAGTGGCAGTTTGCCACTTCTCTGTGGCATGGAGAAACGGCGGAATGGGGCCTCTGGGGCTGACAGTGAGACAGCCCTGGCCCCATCCTGGAGCTTCTCTGGGCACCTACAGACTGTACAGCCCCTAAGAAAAGATGTAACGCAGATATACAACAATATTTAAAAAACAAATTTATTGGATTTAGTAACTGTGATTCAAAAATCAACAAACAGAGCTGACAATATCATCCAGACACACAGAGAGCATATGAAGCAATCTCAACAGGATGATAAAAGACAAACACAGTGCACAGAGGATAGGGAAAAAATGAGAAATAGTGATAGACCAAGGAAGTGCACTAGGAAAAGGAAGCATACAGATGAGGTTTTATGTTGAAGAATGGGATAATGATGATTTGGAACATCAAGGTGAATCATATGATGATGACTCTGATGTAGAACAAGATGCAAAGGTAAATGCAGATAGCCTATTTAAGGGTGAACTGTTTAAGAATTTATTGAAGAGAGTGTTAAAAACTATAGACCTAACAAATTCAGAAAATAACAAAAATACACAAACTACAAATGAAAACAATGATAGAATACCTTTGGTATGAGGGAAAAAGACAATACAAAGTGAGGAAATACCCATGCTACCTATGTTCACAGATACCTTTGAAAATGAATGGAAAATGTCCATCAGTACAAGAAAATACACAGGATTTTGCCAAAAACTGTACACATTTAATACAAATGAAATGGATCTGTTGAAAGTACCCCTTATTGATGGACCTATAGCAGCTTTGATATTGATGAAAGGTGAGCTGACACTGCTTTGCGAAAAGTGCATGAAGGCTCAGCTTCAGCTATAAGAGCATCTATATCATCAGTGATGTTTGCAAGGGCTGCTGTACTTTGGATAAATGAACAAGAGGAAACACAGAATTTGAGCACAAGCAATTTACAGAAAGCATTAGATAGATTAAAAAGGATACTTCAGTATGTGGCGGATGCAGGACACGACACAACTGCATTTTTGGCAAGAAGCATTATTGGTCAAAGACCTTTGTGGTTATGTCACTGGGAGGCAAACCAGAAATTGTGGAATAATTTGGCATATGTCCCTTTAAGGGAGGATTGTTATTTGGAGATGAAAACAGAGGAACATATGACTCTTACAATTCCTTTTGTGGTAAAGGAATGGGTAGATTCTCTGATTATAGGTCAGCAAGACAAAATTGATATCAATAAAGGACAGGATTTACAACACAATTAGAAAATAACAAACAAGTACCAACAAGAGGGAGATCATTCTCTTCTAGCAGGGAATGTCAGCAATATTTACATAAAAACACCACCAGTAGGAGGAAGATTACTACAGTTTGGACATTTGTGGCCATAGTTAACTTTGGATCAATGGGTTCAAGTTTTGACATCCAGCTACAGATTATTTTTTTACTACAAACCAAAAGAATGGCATCTTCCCTCTCTAGTGAAAAAGAATGCAGATCTTCAAAACATAGCCAATCAAGAAATCCAACATTTGAAAGACATAGGTGCAATAGAACCTGTTCTAAAAACAGAAATAGGCACAGGCGTTTACTCCATATTTTTCACAGTGCCCAAGAGCTATGGCACTTAATGTCCAATTTTAAATTTAAAATATTTAAATCTTTCAGTAAGTTACCTAAGATTCAAAATGGAGACTCTCCAAACCATAAAATACAACCTACAGGTAGGGTATCACATGATATCTATAGACCTGAAGGAAGCCTATTTACACATTCTAATGGCAATAGAACACAGGAAGTACCTAAGATTCAAGTATTTAGGACACCATTACCAAATCAGAGCATTGCCTTTTGGGCTTGCTTCTGAACCAAGAGTACTTACAAAAGTATTAGTTCCACTAATAGCATTCTTGAGGGGAAAAAAGGGGATGCAATTTCACCCATATTTGGGCATATTCTTCTGAAAGCATCATCAACAGAGAAAGCAATAATGCATTGAAACGAGACCCTATAAAGACATGCATTTTTTTCTGTTGTGATCTGGGGCAAAAAAAATCCATGTAGCGTACACATGAATTTGACAAGATCAATGGTGACAAGTAAGGTGTATGTGATGACTACCTCCTTAGAGGACATATGTCAGGCAGCAGGTTGGAGTGAGCCAAACGCTTTTCTAAGACTTTATAAACTGGATAAATACAAATCGGCACAAGCATCCTTTGGAAGGACTGTGGTCCAAGCAGTAGTAATGGAAAGATAAAAAACAAAACAAAACCCATCCTGAGATTAAGCTTGGGCAAATCCCAATGGTCATGTATAACTGCCATCCTGAGACTGAGAGGTTATACAAACAAACAAAAACAAACAGCTTCATTTATATACCGCTTCATACTGCCTAAGGAGTGTCTAAGTGGTTTACAACTGTAAGCTACTTGCCCCCAACAATCTGGGTACTCATTTTAGCGACCTCGGAAGGATGCAAGCCTGAGTCGAGCTTGAGCCCTTTTGCTGGTCTTGAACTTGCAACCTTATGGTTTTGAGTGAGTGGCTGCAGTACAGGCATTTAACCACTGCGCCACCAGGGCTCTATACTTACTGAGAAGGTTCATTCTAGGATGGCAGGGTGAGTTAACCACATACCCTCCAAGTAGTTAAGTACATCAGGAAACAAAAGCAGGAACATAGGGGTTAGTAAAGGCTAGATAACAAAAAACTAACAAGGAAGAGGGTGTACTAACAGTCATAAGAGAAAAGAATAAGACTCCTGCCAGCATGAGGATGGTGCATGTGTACTAAACCCAATGGTTGTGGATAACCTTCTCATTAAGTATAACTTCTCATTTCTTCTACCCCCACCCCCATGACAAAATTTGCTATGATGTTCAGTTTTGGTAAACTATGGTTAATATTAGTTTTTAACATATGATTTGAGATGCTAAATGAGGCTTGGGATCTCATCCCTCTAGGTGGGTCACATTCAGTGAGACAGCATGGCTGAAACTATTAGTAGGATGGGCCACAGCCAAAGTGGGCAGAGCTGTCTCTCCATCCCTGCTCCCTCTTTTGTGCCTTCCTTGACTTACTCTCTCTCTCTCTCTCTCTCTTTTTTTTTTTTTTTAAATTTTCTTCCTTATGCTGTGAGCTGCCAATGATGGAATAGATCTGTCTTGCCAAAAGTCTGCACTGATTACAGTGAACTTTTGAAATCAGGGCAAGACTTGCAAAGTTTAACCACTGCCGTAGACTAAAGTAATCCTGCAAGCTGGTATTTGGAGAGTAATGCTAACTATAACAGCTGGCTCTCCAAATCTCATTCTGTGATAATACAGTGCTACTCTGCTTTATCTTGACACTAGCTTATTTGCACAATGCCAAGATTCTATTCTATATTATTTTTTTTCTGGGGCTTTCGGGCTATGTGGCCATGTTCTAGAAGAGTTCCTTTCTGACGTTTCGCCAGCATCTGTGGCTGACATCTCTTCTGGCGAAACGTCAGAAAGGGACTCTTCTAGAACATGGCCACATAGCCCGAAAGCTCCACAAAAAACTATGGATGCCGCCATGAAAGCCTTCGATTCCACAAATAATAATAATAATAATAATAATAACAATAACAGCCATTCTTTGTTTGAAGGTAGCTTCAAAATGCAAAGCTCCATTCCATTTTGAAGGTAGCTTCAAAATGCAAAGCTCCATTCCATTTTGAAAAATTTATTCTGTTTACATCATGTATTTTAAAATAATAATAATTTTTATTTATAACCGCCCCTCTGACCAAGCAATCGGGGCAGGGTACAACAAGTTTAAAACAGTTACAGTTAAAATTATTACAACCCATTCCTAACCTCCCACCCCTTAAAATAAAATAAAATTAGCAAGGAATTAAAACAAAGCAGCAAATACCCAGTTATTCTCTGGGCAACATAGGTGATAGCATCTAGGATCGTAGGCTGGGAAGAAGCTGGAAAAACTCTAGGCATAGCTTTGAAGCCGGGGAGAATTAAGCACTGTCCGGGAAGGCCTGCCAGAAAAGATACGTCTTTACAGCTTTTTTAAAGCAGTCAAGAGTCATAATAAGACGTATCTCGCCGCGCAGGCCATTCCACAGCCTGGGAGCGGTAGCGGAGAAGGCCCTCTGAGAGGTCTGCAACAGCCTGGTCTTCATGGGCTGTAGCAGGTTCCTCCCAGAGGACCAGAGCGTGCTGGGGGGGGAGGGCTCATACGGGAAGAAGTGGTCCCTAAGATAGGATGGACCCAAGCCATGTAAGGCTTTAAAAGTTAAAACCAACACCTTGTACTGTGCCCGGAAACTAATTAGCAGCCGGTGGAGAGACTTGAGCACTGGAGTTATGTGGTCTCTCCTAGATATTCCGGTGACAAGCCTGGCTGTCATATTTTGGACCAAATGAAGTTTCCGGGTTAAGCACAAGGGTAGCCCTATGTAGAGCGTGTTACAGTAATCCAAGCATGAGGTTACCAAAGCATGTACCACAGTTTCCAGGTCCCTTATATCCAGGAAAGGGCACAGCTGGTGTATGAGCTGAAGCTGATAACAGGCACTCCTGACCATCGCATTCACCTGACTAGTCATGTGAAGTGGCGAATCTAGAAGGACTCCCAGACTGCGAACAGAGTCCTTTGAGGAGAGTGTGACTCCGACTAGGACTGGAAGATGTATTCCCAAACCTGGTTTCGGTCCTGTAACTGCCAGTACCTCCGTTTTGTCTGGATTTAGCTTCAATCTGTTTTCCCTCATCCAATCCATTACCGCCGCAAGACAGTCATTGAGAGGAGAGATGCCATCTGAAGTCTGATATAATGATCTGGTCATGGAGAAATATATCTGAGTGTAATCATACTGATGACACTGCGCTCCATGCCTCCGAATGATCTCACCCGGCGGCTGTGACTACCGGTAATCTGTTCAAGGGCTGACTGAACTAAGCATTGTCTGTGCTGTTTTCAGGTGATTAATGTCTGTCCAGATCCGAGGCTGCTGGAAAAGCTGAGGGAATGTAATAAACTGCTGGACCTGGTGCAGAAAGGCCTAAGTGAATATTTGGAGACCAAGAGAGGAGCTTTCCCAAGGTATTTCTGTGATGTCATGTATTTTGACATACTTTTCTTGGGGTAAAAGTGAAGAAGCTGAAGATCCTTCTCATTCTTGTCTGTCTGTCTGTCTGTCTGTCTGTATACCCTTAACCAATGATGGTGAATTTTGGGGGGCCACATGACCAAACTGATCTTTTTTAAGACACCAGTCTCTGGTGGTGTGGCTTCTGGCCTTTAGGGGTCAGGGTTTCCACCCCTTTTCCTGGCCACCAGCTGTCCGGAGGGCTCCCCCCCCCCCCAGCATTTGCCAGCCTCTGAGTGTCCTTTTTGGACACTCAGATGGTGGCAAACGGGCTTCTGAGGGCAGGAGCCAGAGGCGCGTCTACGGCTCTTCCCCTCTGCCGTTTGCTGGCTGCTCCTCTGCCCCCTGGGCCATTTCAGACCCATAGCTTTCTCTCCAGAGACAGCTATGGCTCTGAAAGGGCCCATGGGGGTGTGTGGAGAAGCTGGCACACACTCCCTCAGAGAAGAGAAGACCAGGAGAGGGGGAGGAGGAGGAGCTAGAGGTGCATGCCTCTGGCTCCTTCTCCCCAGTGCCATGTTCTGGCTTCCAGCTCTCTCAGAGAGACAGCTAGAGGAAAAGGTGGTGGGGGGAGGAGGAATGGACATGCACATGCCCCTTCCTCCTCCTCCGTGGCCCATGCCTGATGAAATGGCGTTCGCCATATGCTGTCTTTCGCTTAATATGGAAACCAAAGCATTGTTCCATTCATTTTTTAATACACCTATATGACAAAGGTATGTATGTATATGTCTTTATGTATGTGTTTTATTTATTTATATCCCAGTTTTCTCAGATTTTAAGAAGGTGAGTTAGGTATTAGGTATGTAGTATTAGGACTAGAATTTTAGGAATGGAGACAATCTGAACGTATCACTATCTAGTTGCAGTATTAGAGAAAAGTATTTTTTTCTTCATTTATATACCGCTTCATACCCTTAAGGAGTGTCTAAGCGGTTTACAACTGTAAGCTATTTGCCCCCCAACAATCTGGGTACTCATTTTAGCGACCTCGGAAGGATGAAAGCCTGAGTCGAGCTTCAGCCCTTATGCTGGTCTTGAACTCGCCACCTTATGGTTTTGAGTGAGTGGCTGCAGTACAGGCATTTAACCACTGCGCCACCAGGGCTGATGTCAAGAGTGGGAGGGAAAGATTAGGTAAGGAAGTGGTAACATGTAAGCTTGGTTCTTTGTTGTCAAGAGCATTAAAATGCTGTAATTCTTAGGTATTTAATTTTGTATTTAAAATGGTGAAAGCTTTAAAACAAGGATGGGAATTGCACAGCCCACCACTGCTGTGGCCATTGGGGTAGTATCCATTGCAGCTCTTGGGATCTACAATGGCTCCCCCCAGACTCCCAACCCCCTCCCAAACCTAGAACCAAAATACGTTTTCAAGCAGAAACACACACACTTTTAAATAGTTTGGGTTGCTGAAATATGCTATTTAGGAGGGTTAAGCAGCAAGAATTCACACACCCCTATACTCTAAAAGGCAATCAGGAGTGACGTGATGTTTCTTCAGATCATCAAGTGGCAGACATAATGGTGTGGCTGTGGCCCTCTGGCACTTCAGAGGTGTGCAAATTCAGTGGAATACCCACCCCTGTTTTAAGGTTAGTTTTCAACATTATACCTCTTCTTAGCTGCAGAAATAAGGAACAGAGATAAAACAGAAAACTTTTCTCTTCCTAGATTCTACTTTCTTTCTGATGATGAACTGTTGGAAATATTGTCTCAAACAAAGGACCCCACAGCTGTGCAACCTCATCTTCGCAAATGTTTTGAGAATATTGCACGGGTAAATGATCACCATTTTTTCCTTGGGGATGTGGCAGATCCTGCTTGTTTTGTTTTTGTTTATTTGTATGTTTGTTTTTAATAGAGTTTATTGAAGTATTTAAAAATTACATAATAAATCTATACATAGACAAAAATTATGACACTGACATATGACAACGATTAACAAAAAAACAAAAAAACTTACTAAACAACTAGATAACTTACACAAAACATAAAACACAAACTGCCATCTACTACATATCTAATATAGTACAATACATACTACAATATTTATTAAACTAAAACAGGAAAATGATTTCCTGAACTGAAACCAAGTCATAATCTCTAATACATAATCGGCCATTCTCGGCTTTTTTTTTTTTTCAGATTAAAGGTAGTTTTAAATCTTAATAAAACTTTTGGAAGTTATTTGACATTTTTTTGCTTTGCTTCATCCTTTAGATCCTTTCCTATATACCCCTAAATTTTACCCTCAACTTATCCATGAGGTCGACTTATAATCAAGTATATACGGTAATAATAATAATAATAATAATAAAAATAATAAACCACAAACTGATTTGCTATCATAATTCACAAGCATTTCATTTATTTTCACTTCAGCTTCAATTTAGTCTATCGATTTGGTTCTTCAATCTGTCAATATTCTACTCAGTTTCATCCAATCGTCCTTAATCTTAGTCTTATTTAAGTATTCAAACAATAGCTCCCAGATCTTACTATATTTTTCCCAGTCTTGTCCTCTTAGAAGGTTAGTAAGCTTGTCCACCTGTACTAAATATATTAAACAGCCAAGCTTCCACCGAAGGCCATTCTGCAACTTTCCACTAACTAGCAAATGTTATCCTAGCACTTGTAGTAAAATAAAATAACACTTTTCCATAATTTTGCTCTATCTCCTCATCCTCACACATATATAGGAGATAAAAGTTTAGGGTCCATTGGAAATTGTAGTTGCAGTATTTCACAGACAGTCCTATGAATGGTTCTCCTGAACTTTTTGGCCACCTTACAGTTCCACCAAGTATGCTAGAATATACCAATCTCCTGGGTGCATTTCCAGCACTTGTTTGAACGCCCTTTATTAATTCTGGCGAATTTAGCTGGCGTTAGATACCATCTGTACTGCATTTTGAAGGAATTCTCCCTCAATTTGTTACAGGCGATATGTCTCAACCTCCTATTCCACGTTTTTTCCCAGTGGTCCAGCCAGATGTTTTGTTTTAGGTCTTGGGACTATTTAATCATTTCTTCTTTGACTGTTTCCTCCTCCAATTTGAATTCCATTCAGCATTTATAAAATAAAGCAATTTTATGTTGGTTATCAGACCTAAGATTCTCTTCAATTTGATATTTCCAGTTCTTATTCCTTTCATTTTAACATTGACTAAGAAACTTTCTTTAAGTTGTCTGTAAAGTAGCCATCCACAGGAAAAGCCTGCTTCCAACAACTGATCTAACTTTTTAAATTCATAGCTTTTACCTGTCGGAGATCTTATCGTTAGATAAGCATATGTAACCCATTTTCCTTTTGCTGTTACTTTTCCTCTGTGGAATGCCTCATGAACTGAGGTCCACTCCGTTAGTCCTGAACATAATCTTGCTCTGTACTTTAGCTATACATTCAACAGAGATTTCCTCACAAAATGATTCAAGAAATCTTTATGAACTTTATGTTTATCATACAGGAGATAACCATGCAATTCAAATCTTTGATCTATACCCTCCAAAGAAAGTACTCCCTCATCCTTAAGCAAAAATCAATCCAAAAGCCATTCTAGGCAACAAGCCTCATAGTAGACCTGCAAATTCGGCAGAGCTAAACCTCCCCTTGCAGTCCTATCTTGCATCAACTTAAACTGTACCAAATAAATTTAGAGAACTCTTTATGCCACAACTTAAAGGGTTTGGCATTCATTATAATAAGGATAGTCTGGAACAAAAACAAAAACTTCAGCAATACCTTTATTTTAACTACCGAAATTTTCCCCAACCTAGAAAGGTTCAGCTTATTCCATAACTTTAGATTCTTCTTTAACTCATTTTCAAATTTTTCATAATTGTTTCTAAACAAATCTACATTTTTTGTTTTTGTATAATGCCTAAATACTTTGTTTTTTTTAAGGATTTGGTAACCTGATCTCTCTACTAACTTCTTTTTTCCCCCTCTTTTGACAGATTCATCGTAAAGACTGATGTTTTGTTTTTATTAATCTTTAACCCTGATACTTTACTGAATTCCTCCAACACCTTTATTAAATATTCTAGACTTTAATCTATGTCTGATATAGTAATGAGCACATCGTCCGCGTAAGCCTTCAACTTAAATTCATGGTTTTTTACGTTTAACCCCTTTTATTCTCTTATCGTCTCTGATGTTATTATTGAAGACTTCAATAACCATCAGGAACAACAGGAGAGACAAAGGTCACCCTTGTCTAGTTCCATTTTGGATATCTATCCTTTTAGTCTTTTCCCCATTAACAAGCATCCTCACCTCTTGTCTAGAGTAGATTACCTTGATCCATTTGATGAAATTAGTACCTGCATCTACCTTTTCTAACAGTTGAAATAAAAATAACCAATTAACTTTGTCAAAAGTGTTTTCAAAATCAATAAAAAGCATAGCTAATATTGAATTAATTTTTCTTTCATGCAGTTCTATTAAATCTAAGACAATCTCATGTTGTCCTTGAAGGCAAGAAACCATTGTGATCTTTATCAATCCACTCTATTAATATCTTTTTTAGCCTTTCGACTAATATAGACACAAAGATCTTGTAATCACTGTTAAGCAATGAAATTGGTCTGTAGTGTTTGATGTCTTGGGTGTCCTTCTCTTCCTTGGCTATAAATGAGATTTTTGCTTGCGCCCATGAAGGGGGAACATTGTTTTCTAACACTTCATTCATTATTATACTTAAAGGTTGCCTTATTTGCTGCACAAATTCTTTGTAGAATCCAGATGGGAATCCATCAGGGCCCAGGGTTCAGCCTGGTTTTGCCCTCTTAATTGCATCCAATACCTCCTGAAATGTAGTTTCTCTGTTTAGTTGTTCTTTCTGTTCTTTAGTGAAAGATACCAATTTACACTTGTCTAAATATTCACAGATACCATCCTTTTGAATCTAGTCCCTTTTATAAAGGCCATCATAAAAATATATTATATCTTTCAGTTTGTCCTGCTCTGTATGTATCCTTCGCTGTATTCTTCTCTCTTAAACATGTTATCTCTTTCTCAATTTTTTTCTTTCTCAGTTGGTAAGGTAGCCATTTTCCTGGTTTATTTGCACCCTTTTGTTTAGTATATCTTTTGTTTAATATATCTTAGTTTTTTCTGTAATTCCTCTGTTATATGTAAAAAGATCTGTTGTAATATTTTAATATCATTCACCAAGCTCCTTCTATTTGGATTTTTTTTTCCAGACTGTCTTGTTTTTTATTAAAAAATTTTGAACATCTTTTAGCTTCTGAGTTCTTATTTTCTTAATTATGCAGCTTTTTTTAAAAAGAAAACCATTTTCACAGCATCCCAAACCATGCTCATTTTTATGCTCTTAAACATATTATCCTTAAAATAATTTTCTAAACAAAGAGACACCTCTAAATTCTCTGTATGAACTTGGATATTGGAAAATGGAGCTAAGAGAAATAATGGTGGGGGGGGGGGGGAGACAAGAATCTGAGAAACTGAAATGTTTATATTGGGATTGATTGTACGTAAAATAAAATAAAATAAAAATGGTTTAAATTTTTTAAAAAATTTAAAAATTTTAAAAAAATTCTCTGTATTGCAATTTGAGGGATATAGCTACCAGACTATGGTCCGAAAACAGTCTTGGATAGATTTTTATATCCAATGCATTTGAAATAAAATGAGGAGATATAAAAATCATGTCAAGCCTGGCCCTGACTGGTGTCTATCTGAGAAATATGTAAATTCTCTTTTTTTTCGCCATATATTTCTCTCCAAGTGTCTTTCAAACAAAAACGGTCTTTCAATTCAAAGAACTCTTTTGGCAATCTGCCTTGATTGGGTCATATTTTTTTTCCCAGAGTATCAATCTAAATGCGAGTCCATGACCCCATTCCAGTCACCCATTACAACACATGAATCAAAAGATAATTTATCCAATTTATTCAACAAAATGTCATAAAAATTTCCCTTTCTTTCTAGGGGACCATAAACTCTAAGTGGAAGAACTCTTTCCCCCTCCAAAGTGATCTGTACACCCACATCATGGCCTTGACTATCATTTAAAACTTCAAGAGCCTCATATTTTGCATTAATATATAAAGCAACACCTTTTTGTTTGTTTGTTTGTTTCTGGCAGTTGAGACAAATACATTTCCCAGTTTTGGGTTTCTGAGCAATCTTGCATCCTCTTTTTTTCACTCTAATTTCTTGTAGACACAGTAAGTAAAGGAACAACTTGCCTCTTTTAGCACAACCATTTAAACCTTTTACATTAAGCAAGGCTATAGTATCCTACATCTTAGCACAACTATCCCTTTAGACTTTGACTATTTTAATCAATTTTATTTACACCTTTCTTTATATTCTCGGCAAAAACTTTTATATATGTAACCTCAAATTATTTTTAAATTCATCTTAATCTTCCGTATCATTTTCATCTAGGTTTGTAGATAATTCATATCTGAGTCCTCCTCACCATCTGAATCTATCTCACTGCCCTCTTGTATTAGTTTTATTTCCCCTTGATCAGGCATGTTCTCTTTATTGCTTTTAGACTCTATTACTTCATCCAAATCTAAGATCTTTTATTCTTTCAAATATTGAGCACTCCTATCATCTTTATGTTCTTTATCAGTGTTCTTGTTTTGTAGTCTGTATTTTTCATTGTTCTCTTATTTGTATATTTACTATCTGCCTCTTTCTTTTCTTTGGTACCTGGATCTTTTGATTTCATTTTTGTTTTATCATTTTCTCTCCTGTTCTCTCTCCTAAAAAGTTTCCAAAAATCTCTGGCATCTTGCACTGATCTTAATTCAGTTATTTATTTTTGTTACCAAACTATTAAGCCTTCTAGCATCCTCTACCTATAAACATTTTGAGCCTCTCTCAATGAGATTGTCAAAAAGTTGTACTCCCATCTTTTCCTCATTATTATGGGAGGTATGTCCTTATACAGCTGTGATTCTTTGCCTTCAAACGTGACAGTGTTAGTTTTATGTTTAAACAAAAGGAAATCTCTAAATTGTTTCCTAAGCTCCCCCCAAAAAACAAACCCACTATGTCTCTCGATACCTGTTTCTGTTTCGCCACTGAGAAACCCAATCTATATAAATTATCAATTTCCATTTCACATCTATCTATGTCTTTATCTAGGTATTCCCCCAAAATCCAAGCAATCTTTTGTAATAAATTTTCTCGTTGCTCTGGGATACCTCTTATTTTCAAGGATCTTTCACAAGCTCCCAGATCTTTCATTGCATTTTCATCTATCAGATCTTTTTGTTTTTGTCTAAGTTTTCCTCAAATTTCTCATGCTTTGCTTCACTTTTTTCCATCTTATTTTTTATTTTGTTCATCTTCATTGACATCTTATCTGTTGCTACACTACAGCCATTAAAATCCTCCCTTAATTCGTGTTTCATTTCCATTTTTAAGTCTGTCATTTCCTGTCTAAGATCTTGAATTTCTTTACTCAGATCTGTTCTGCTCTTTCTAATTTCCTCCAATTAAGCCAAATTTGAGTCCATTGCTCTAGGTTGTTCGATGGAGGGTCTATAAATTAATTGTGCTTGGGCTTGTACTTGAGCTCTAGTAATTTTCACCTATGCCATTGATTTTATATTGTACTGAAATAAAGAGTTAATAATAAACAATACACAATATCCTTATATTTTAAGCATAGCCAATGTGTTTTAAGAATTAGGGGAACGGATCAGTTGTTTAACTTAAACTATTTGATTCCAATTATTGACCAATCAGTGTTAAAGTTCTCCTCCCCCTTTATTTTTTGAAGGTCAAATCTTAACCCCACCAATGTCTTGAGATTCTCAGTATATCCATCTTTGTTGATTTCTTTCTTTCTATAGTTTTAAAATAATTTTTTAATGATCACTTTTGTTTATTATTTATTGCTGAGTTTATATAGATTCTTGTCTTCCCTCCCTTTACACTCTGTACCAGTCAATTTCATTAGTTATAAACAAAATCAAAAATTTAAATTGATCAACTAATATAATATCTTCAAGTTGATACAGAGTTCAAATTAATACAGAATTCAGATTGATACAAATTAATTCAGGATTCAAATTGATTAGTATATAACATTAGCATATAACTCCTTTCCAGCCTTGTCTGTCTTCCAAGTCCATTCAGATCCATCAATATGCCATATCTTTATTCATCTCTCTGTCTTAATCCAGTTCTCTGTTGTTAGTTCTATTTTTTTTCTATTATTCACACCTTTTTCATCATTTTATCTCCCTCTTTTCAACTTCTGCTTCTACTCTGTTTGTTTCCTTCTTGTCTTTCTTGTCTTTTTCTTCCTCAAATTAATAGCCCTCCACCAGTTTAGACCAATCAGTATTATTGTTTATTTCATTTCCTGTTTCCTGCTTTCCTCAGTCTTCAGAAGTTAGTTCTGTTTGTCATGTTTAATTTAACAAGGGAGGAATAAGGGACTACACATCTCAACAGTCTTTTCCACAGGAAGTGGGGTCGCACCCACAGGCATTCGCTTTCCTTCCCTCTTTTCTTTTGCTCTTCTTTTTTCTGGGTGCGAACTCTAAATCCCAGAGTCCTTCAGGAACGCTGATGTACCTCCCCGTTATCTAGCTTCTGCCTCCTTAGTGTAAATTGGCCGCTGCTTTTCTGTATACTGCTCCTTATGGGTAGAACTTCCTTCCAAACTAGTAGGTACAACTATATATTAATCATTATCCTTATCTTTATATTAAAGCAAAGCAAATCATAACTTAATATATAGTGTAAGGCCACACTTCCAGGAGGCACTTCCGACCAGGTTTATACAGACCCCAGACTGTGCCAAAAGCCTCAGCTCTGTATCTTTTTCTCTCCTTTCTCAATCCATTAAGGGCATTCTCTTTTTTCCAAGTGGTCAGCTTTGTGTACAAGAATAGCTCTCAACCGGGATAGGTTCAAAGTTCCACCAAATAAATACATAAACAACAACAGTCTTGACAAAGAAAGACACAATTTTTAAAAGTTGGTAGCGTCCCTCAACCCCAAAAATGGTGAGAACATAGAAACAGATGTGGTTCCCTTCGTTGCTGCCTTCCTTATCTTTCTTTCACCCTCCAACTCCACACCACATTTCTTAGTTATTTTAATTTCCTCTTTCTGGCAGCCTTCAAATTCTACCCTCTTGAGTCTCCCTTACCAGGGATCCTGCTTGCTTTGCTGAGAGTCAGAGAGAGAGAGAGAGTGAGACAGAGCATAGGATTTCTACTGTGCTAACATGAATTTGATAGCAATGCAAATGTATCTAGGTGTAGAAATGAACAGGGAGTGGAAATGTGTATCTTTACATTGAAGTGGGAATCATGCTAGTACCAGATTTGTTCATACTGCAGCTCTTAGTATTCCTCATCTTTGGCTTTGTTGGCAAAGGCTGCTGGAACTTGCAGTTTAATAGCATCTGATTCCCAGTCTTGCTTTATATGAATGAAATTTACTGCTAGACTGCATACTTGTGATATGGTCTATAGGCTTATAACAGCAGTGCTATCAAGATATATATAATCTTTGAAAGGTGACAATTCCATTACAAGAACTTGCAAGCTATGTATTTAGAAACAACTGTAAACTAATTCAAATTAATTCTAGCAATCTAGTTAGGGTTGCCCATTAATTTCAGAGGTCTCAACACTAACTTTAATTCAGTACCTTTGACTAGTAACTTATCTGGGAATGTTCATGAAAATGACCAACAAGTTAATGTTAGCTGTAACTTGTAAAATCCTAATGCCTAGTATTAGTTGCTATGTTGTTTTAAATGTGTGTGTGTGTGTGTGTGTGTGTGTATTAAATCTTACAAATAGAAAATTCATCAAAAATCTCCTAAAAATGATATTTTTAAATTTTGTAATATGTAAATATGAGTAATTATAGCAGAAACATAATATGATAATATTAATGTTAAAATGCAAGAAAAGCTCATCATTATTGCCAAAAGTAAAGTGTTAAAGATACTGATACACACACACACGTACACACACACAAACACACACATCTATATGGAAAACATAATTCCTTACTTGGCATCTCATGCTGTGCTTCCTCTCACTAGCTACTCTTTCAGGAAGATCTCCAGATTACACACATGTATTCAGCAGAAGGGGAAGAAGTAAAACTTGTTTGTTCTGTTTATCCTACGGGAAACGTAGAAGACTGGCTACTGGAAGTTGAGAGGATCATGAAAGCCAGTGTGCGAGACAACATTGAAAGGGCAATCAAGGTTTATCCACATGTAAGTGTTTTGGATAGAACCGTGCCATCTAGAAAATGCATGTTTTTCATCATAATGTTTTGGGGGATATTTCATCTCAAGAATTGATCATCATTGCTACTGACACATTACCTTATCACTTGGAATGCAGTAGTGCACATGACTGTGTCCTTATTGCTGTCTCACAGTGTTGTAAGAAGAAGTTTTCACTTTCTTGGATTATTCCTCAAATGTATTGTGCAGACAATGCCATACAGTGTGTATATTCCTTATTTAGAATTCCAAAATCCAAAATACTCTAGAATTCAAAATTGTTCACATGTGTGGCTGAGATAGTGACATTTTTGCTGACGGCTCAGTGTAGACAGTCTTGTTTCATGCACAGAATTATATATTATATATAAAATTGTCTTCAGGCTATATATATAAGGTATATATGAAACATAAATGAATTCCATGTTTAGGCTTGGGTCCCATCTCCAAAATATATCATTATGTATATGCAAATGTTCCAAAGTCCAAAATCCAAAGCATTTCTAATCCCACGCACTTTGGGAAATGGACACTCAACCTGTAGTAGATAGTCTGTTATGGGTTATGATTGACTACATCAATCATAACCCAGGACTGTTTGACAGTGGAACACACTCCCTCGGAGAGTGGTGGAGTCGCCTTCCTTGGAGGTTTTTAAGCAGAGGCTGGATGGCCATCTGTTGGGTATGCTTTGATTGGGAGTTCCTGCATGGCAGAGGGTTGGACTGGATGGCCCTTGTGGTCTCTTTCAACTCTATGATTCTATGATTCTATGATCACAAATAAGCAAATGCAATGAATATTAAACCTCTTTTCCCAATACCACCTTATCTCTTGCCATCAGAATCTTGGATGGTGGTAAAAAGTCTCATTTACTAGAAGATAGAGGGGATGGATGGCAAGATATTGTTATTGGAATGAAAAGCCTATTAATCATAGTAGAGGTGCCCATCTTAGGATGGTGAGTATGAAAGAACCAGATCGCAGGCAGAAAAATAAGTTTAAAATCCTCAATAGGAGGAACATTTATTATAGAAATACATTCTTAGATAGAAATTGCCTGATCCTTTCTAAGCTAATCTAAAATAAAAAAAGGACAGGAGGGAGACATGCTGTAGCCATGTTCCTTCCCCATCAAAGAGGAGACAGGGAGAGAGCGAAGAGGTTAATTCTGGGCTGATTCTTTTTCTTTTGAAACAGAGGGCAGTCTCTTAATTAACCATGACTGAACCAGACAGTGTTATCTGCCCATAATGCTTTTGGGATAGGTGGCTGACAGAGGAAGGAAAAGCAAGCAAGAAAGGAAGTCAAAAGAACCTAATTGCCTCCAGTGGACAAGAGAGCAGCAATAACAAGTGCAGAAGCTGCTGCTTCTTCCAGCACTTTAAGGGTGCGAGGGGCTTCAGCCAGATAATTGTGTGAAGATTTCCCCCTGTGTTCTTAGTCTTAATTTTGCTCACAGATGGTAGAAGAGCATCTCAGTTAAGCTTGGAACAGAACATCAGAAAAGTGAGAGAAAGTAGTTTCTGTGGACTAGAACTAATTAAGTCATAAGCAATACATTAAAGTCAGTGATGAACTAGTGCAGAAGGAAGTAATTTGCTCCCAGTGATATTGTGTTTTGTAACTATAAAGTTTTCTAAAAGTCCATCAGGCACATTCAGACCTATACTAATGGTATTAGAATAATCTAGATGTGAGGTTATAAAGCCATGCATTACAATTGCCAAGTGAGTCAGGCAGAAAGAACTGCAGTATTTTTGTTCTCAAATTCTATCCCATTCCTTACATTTATTTTACATCCTAATTCTTCTTCCCATATTCCCTTTAAAATCCTTTCTTTTATTTTTCCTCCTTTATTCTCCATCAACATTTTATAAATTTTACTAGTAATTCCTTTTATATTCTTGTTTTTTTTCATTTCTCTTCCTTTATGAACTATTTGTTCAAATTTTGTATGCTTTTTCTTTTTTATATTCCTCTTCCTCCAGTTTTTAATCTGTTCTATTTGCATATAATGAAACCTTGAAATTTTTATTCCCATAATTTTTCTTTTATATTTCCTTTTTCTATTCTTACATCCATCCAATCTTCTATTCTAACTATTTTCCTTTCCTTTAACTCCTTATCTAACAATCCTCTCAAGTTCTTTGGGAATTTCTTTTCCATTATTATTGGTGTTATTATTGATTCTTCATCCATTAACTCCTTTTTATATATATGCCATATTTCTATTATAATTTTCATAAGTGGGTTTCCAATAATTTTTATTTCTTTCCTTGTAAAGTTCTTAAAAATATTCCATATCCTGATATCTACTTCCTCTATATCTACTTCTAACCATTCTAAGTCTATCCCACCCAACATGCCTTCTATCACATATTTCAATTGATTAGCATCACAATATCCTCTTATATTGGGAAGGCCTAATCCTCCCTTTCTTTGTGTTTTATACCAAAATTGAGTATTTAATCTTGTTCTTTTGCCTCCATTACAGAATGTATTTATTAGCTGTTGCAATTTATTCAGGCAGATCTCTTTCTATAGAGAGTTCAAATGCATTTGCAAGTACTGTATCATACAAATCAAGATATAATATTCAGGTATGGTGAAACAAGTACCATCTAATACAGTGTTGGTTAGATCCAGGCTAGGGAATAATGAAGAAAAGGAAAGTTATACATTGCATTTACTATGAAAGTAATATCTTTTTAATAAAGACACCACGGACTACATGGGTCTTAGATTGGCCCGGCCAAGTGACCATTGCTGGATGTCAGACATTCTGGACAAAGGAGGTATCTGAGGCCCTAGAAGCTCAAGATTTGGCTACCAGGCTGTTTCCCCAGCTAAGTGCTCAGGTAAAAATGTCACTTAACAGTATTTGTGGGTTCATTTTTTCTCCCTGTATTGAAACCTCCTCTGGAGCAACCTTTCCCACCTTAGGTTTGGATCCCAGATATTTTAGACCTCCTGACCATATTGTTTGGGAGAGATTTGTAATCCAGAACATCTGGAGGTACTTTGCTCTAGAGCAGTGACTCCCAAAGTGGGTGGTATGCCCCCACCAAGGCCAATGGAAAGATCCAGGGGACGGTGAGGGGAAAAGAGGGCAGCAAGGGGGCCTTCAGTGAAATTAGTGCACAAGAAAGACAAGGGGAACCAGCAGCCTTTAGGACCATGGTGAGGATAAAGTTTGCTTGAAACTTCGCACCTGGTTACCTTGGGAACTGCAACTGAGCAGAAACCAATAGACCTCGTGTCCACACAGGCCTTTGCCACAAGGCAGTGATGTCACTAAGACTGGTGTCACCTGATGTGATAATTCATTGTGTCAACCCCCATTGATCTCTTCCCCTACCAGGCCATACAGAATCACTAGTAATATTTTTATACTAATCTTACATCTTTATAATTCCATATATCACTGAATGTAATGGCAATAGTTGTGGCATAAATAATTCCTAAACAACTTCTTTATCATCCTAACTCCTGAAGCTGGGGGCTGCAGTCTCCCATTCATGCAAGACACTTATCTTAACTCCCAAAGCAGGAGGTTGTTGTTAGAATAGGATACAACAACCTCCAGCTTCATGAGTGGGGTGCAGAAGGAATCCAGAGATTCTTCCTCCTGTTAACTCCCAAAGCAGGAGGCTAGTGTGTCAGTGGAAGACAGCAGTTTCCAGCTGGCAAAGCAGGAAGGAGAACTGACACAACGACCTTTAGCTTTGGGAGTTAAGAGGAAGAAGAGTCCCTGGATTCCTTCTGGACTCCGCTTCCCAAACTGGAGGCTCTTCAGTCCGTGGCAGAGAACAACTTTCCTCATATTCACTGGCTCCCTGATTCTCCTGCCTGCTTTTCCCTCTCTTGTGGATGGGGCCAGGCCACACTAGGAGGATGGAGGAACCCAGAAAGCCCTTGCCCTGTCTCGTTCTCTTCTCCCAGTGTGCATTTGAACCTCAGTTGTCAGTGAAAGAAGAGGCCTTGTTTTTTTCCTTAATACCTGGCCACACCTTCTCTTCTGCTGAGCTCCTTTGTCTTACAAGATATGTTAATACTATGCCCTATTTCTTTCAAAAGGCATACATTTAGGGAGCAACAGCGGCATTACTAGGGTGGTGGTTGTGATGTCACCCCACTTGTCATCCGGTGCAGCCTGCACTCCCCCATATAGTGACGTCTTTGCCACATGGCTGGCAAAGGTGAAAGTCTTCTCAGTCACTGCTCAGCCAACTACATGGTTGCTGCTCCCAGTGTTACTGGGTGACAAAAGGAGCAGCAGTTGAGATTGGGTATTTTGAATGTGCAGTAGAATAGTAGGCTTAATATCAAGAAATACCCATGGGGGCAGTGGAATGCCAGGGTTGTCACTGAAGAGGAAAATGTTTGGGGACTACTGCACTAGAAGAACAAGAATGAGTGGCTACTGGTTACTCCCATGTCATTGTAGCAGCAAATCTATTTTCATTGTAGTCCGACCTTCAAAGGAGCTATCTAAGACACTGAATTTATTTTGGGGATAGTTTTAGTACATCTTGTGGTGTTTCTAAAGTATAGACTAAAACATGCAGTAGATTTGCTGCCCCACTGACATGAAAGCCACCAGTTGCCACCAGCAAGAATCCTGACCTGGAGTCAGGTGAAAGTTAGAAACTGGTCCAACTCTTACTGAAAAGGAGAGAAGTCATGCTAGATATAGCCAGGGTCTCTGTTATCTTTGTCTTCCTACCTCACCAATATTCTCTCTCTCTCTCTCTCTACTTTAATTGCTTCCAAAATGCAATAAACAGATTGAGATTTGTCTGACACATAGGGGTTGGAGCTTATAGCTCAAATCCTTTCTCACATGCACTGTTTGCACATTCATTTCTGGCCTCATCTTAAATCTCTACTCTTGGACTATAAAGGATATGTGCTTAGGCCTAGTTATCTGAAAAACCATCTCCTCCCAAATAGACCAAATAGATTCACCTCAGAGTTTCTCCTCATTGTGTCTTTTTGCCTTGTGTGTGGTAAGCTTGACAGAAAAAACCTTCTTTGTGATGGTACTGGAATTCTGAAATACCCTGTGCTAATCCTATGTCAAATTCTGGATTGCTGGATATCTTCCCATTTAGGGGCCTGGGCATTCATGGTATGATCTTAAGATCTGTATTGTTGTTAGAGCAGCCAGAGTGGTTGTTGGATGGGTGGAAAGCAGAGACAGAAAATGGCATGTGGATTTTTGCTCTCTGCTCCCCTACACTAGTCCACTCTGTCTATCTATAGTCTACCACATGGGGCTCGATTAGAGCCAGTCATTTGTTTCTTCCTTTCAATAAACCACCAACTTATTGTGGGAGTAAATATAAAGAAGTAAACTGTAAGGGCTAACTAAGTTTGTTGTCTTTTCTCTTAAGAAATATCCATTTTTTATGCTTCAGAATATTTCTGGCTAAAGAATACCGAGTAGATCCAAGATATTTTCTCCAGGGCACAGACTGACTTGTTTTGCTTTACTTGCACAGCTCAGTGACCTAGTAGCACTTGTAAGAGGAAAGCTGTCTCGGATGCAGCGGACAGTGTTATCTGCTCTCATTGTGATTGAAGTGCATGCCAAAGATGTGGCAGCTAAACTTATTGAGGAGAATGTCATGAGTGAGAATGATTTTGAATGGATTTCCCAGCTCAGGTGAGGAATTTCTTACTATATATGATCACTGTTATTAAATTCAGTGCTGCTAACATGTTCTGCTTCCCATTTATGAAGTGTTGTGGAGCATGGTGGGCCTTAGAGAGAAAATAATTATATAACCATCAACAATATTATCAACAATAACATCATCTTGCACTTTTATCTGTTTATAAATTATATCACTTTACAAAGATCATTATTCCAGCCCAACATCACCCCCTACCTGAGACAGATAATATTATATTTCTTCTTTTGACTTAACAAGCCAGTTGATGTATCATGTCCACAGGAATTTTTTGTTAACTCTACTAAATTCTGCCCACCACAGTTGTGTATGGGGCAATTTTTTAAAAGTATGAAGGTGAAACATGCACCTTTTATCAAATATGAGTAGGATCATAGAGCTATAAAATGATATGAATGTTGATATTTATAGTGACCCTTTGTTAGCTGGTTAAGACCTTAAAAATGCTGTATGAGTTGGATCCACACTGTCTGAAAGACCATATTTACCTATATGAGTCTGAGGCTGCCTTTTCTCCTTTCTTTTCCCCCTCTGCTAATCTATTTTTACACTATTTTTAAAATTTGCTTATTCTTTTATTATTGTTTGGCACTAAATAAAATTCATTTAATTGTAGTTTAACATTATAACTTGTGTTATAACTTGTGTTTTTAGTTGTATCTGTTTGTAATCTTGTTGTGATCAACCTATGGTTTTCATACGGGGAGAAAGATGGACAGACAGCTTGCTCCTGTAATCTTGTTCTAATATTCATTTTCCAATTTTCTTTTTCTTTATCATTAGATATTACTGGACAAGAGAGGATTTGTATATCCGAGCAGTAAATGCTGAATTCATCTATGGCTATGAATACTTGGGCAACAGTGGGCGCCTGGTGATCACTCCTCTCACTGACAGGTTACACAGAGAAGAAAACAAACTCAAATAATTTGAAAAAATACACTGAGGATTGCTAGTTTTATCTCAGGGCTTGTCTATATTGGTGAAAAACGCCATACTAATCTCAAAGCCATTGCTGGCAGTCCTGACGACGTACACCTACCTTTGGGGAAGATCTGTGTTTTTTCTGTCCCTAACCCAACTTTGCTCTTAACTAACAGGGAAAATATCTGTGTTTCTGGGAAATCCCAGAGTGACCTTATTATTTACAGTGGTCCCCCGGGTTATGAAAGTAATCCGTTCCAGGACCCCTTTCGTAACCCGAAAACATTTGTAACCCGAGGGACCACTGTAAGTATAGGAAAGGACTTGGCACAATTTGAATTTCGTGCCACTTTCCTTTCACAACCCGGGTTTTTTTTTTGGAAACCGGGGCCGTTTTCCGGCCCCGGCTCTTTCGGATCCCGGGGTTTTCGGATCCCGGGGGCTTCGTAACCCGGGGGACCACTGTATGTGTTTATTTGGAGTCTTTATACCCCGCTCTTCAGCCACAAAGGCTCTCAGAGCGGCTTGCAATTTTTTTTAAAAAAAATAGACAGTTCCCTGCCCTCAGGTTTATGATCTAAAAAGACATGACACAAAAGGAGAAAGCAATGGTAGTGGGGAAGGGATCAAGTTCATTGTTCTTCTCTCCCTCTGGGGCCATGGTCATGGCAGTTGGGCTAGAGGGAGTATGTGGACAGCTGGATCGAGTCTACCCCCTTCCATGTGCTGACCAGTGCAGGGAAAGGTGATAGCCTATTTTCAGAACTGCCACAGCCACTTCATCATAGACAGGAGCTCCATGTAGAGCCTGCCCAGTGTGCCTCCACCTCTGCTGAGGATAGAAACAGGTGCCAGGACTCCTTGTTGATCACAAGTCTGGGTGGCTATTTTTGACCTCAACAGAAGTAGTGGCATACTGGACAGGCTTTCACAAACATCCTATCCAGAAGGAAGTGAAAGCGGAAGCCAGCAGAACTGATATGGTTGCAGCTCAACTGGTCTATGATGTGACATTACATCAGGTTTGGCCTGGTGCATGTGGTTGCCATTGTGGTTGGTCCAGGGCCAGTTCAAGGCATAATACTCCAGACTGGCCTTCTATTAAATGGCCAGTATAGATGCACCCTCAGTCTTGTCATTTTTTGTGTGTGTTGCATGCCTTAAAAAAAGGTTTGGGTTTAATTAGATGGATGTAAACCAGCACTTAGATATGCTTCTTTAATTATGGCAATGTAGCTGTTATTTATATTCATGGAAGATAGATTGACTCTTCTTGGACTGAACAAGGATATAACCATTCAGCTCTCTCTAATGGTAATGGAAGCAGATTAAGCAAATAGTCCTCTGTGGGTAATATGGAATGATGGATGTTCATCATTAAAGAGTATGGTTAAAGCACCTCTCAGAGAATAATAGTATAAGATCTGCATTGTAGTGCTTGATGTTGCACAGCATTATTGATTATTGGTGCTTTGACCCAGTGGGGAAGGAAATATTTAATTGATTTCTGACTTGCCTTGGTAATTATTCTCAGAGGGCTTGTCAGCTGAATGTTGTTTGCCTGTTTTATGTCTTATATCAGGTTCAAAAAGAATGTCAAGATTGGGCAGGGTAGTAAACTGTTCTTAAACCTTTTTTCTCACCATGTCATTAACATTTATATGAACTGATCTTTTGTTTACCACAGGTGGCCCCTTAGACCATGTTGCTCTCCACTAGTGGTATACTTTAACTTGAATAATTATATTCTATATTGCTGCATTCTATATTGTTATTATATTAACCCAGCGAGCTAATCAATAATGCTGATGTGTGAATCATAAATGTTTTGGTGTGGTGGATTTGTCTGGGTGACTTTGGGATCGCTTCTAATTTGAACAACAATCTACTTCTTTGTGATAGATGCTACCTGACACTCACTGGCGCTTTGCACTTGAAATTTGGAGGTGCTCCTGCAGGACCAGCTGGAACAGGCAAAACAGAGACAACTAAGGATTTGGGGAAAGCTTTAGCTATCCAGACAGTTGTTTTTAATTGCTCTGATCAGCTTGATTTCATGGCAATGGGGAAATTCCTGAAAGGATTAGCCAGGTAAACCTAAACATAATGCTATATCTGAACGTGCTCTTGTTAGTGTGAATCATAGCACACAGTCAAAAAGGAATGAATGGTCTGATAATCATAATGCCTGAATCAAGGTACTGCTGTATCTCATGAGTACTATGAAGGCTCAGAACAGTGTCTAATGATAGTTTGTTTTTAGCTAATTGTTTTCCTTGCATAGTCTATTAGGCAAGCTGTAGAGAGATATGTATTATCATATTTTATTCCACAGTATGAAAATAATCTTATTTCATTGGCTAAAGTGTTAGGTCATATCTTGCCCCATGGCTTATTTACATATCTTGTCTGCCCAGAGAGGTCATGATGTAAAGCTCCACGCAAAGGATGGTGTAGTTTTGTGACCCATCTGTAACAGGCACCACTAGGCATATTCTTCATGTAAACCTAGATGCATCATAAACTGATCCTGTTTCAGGTTTCCATGCAACTGAGCTTTAAAATGGGAACTGCTTTGATTACTCTGGTAGAAAACACCTTCCAACACATTTGTCTCCAATAATGCTTATTCAGATGCCATCATAATCAGCTATGTGAGGATCTGCTTGGAGGATATTCTTAGAGGTGGCATCTGTGGTAGTGATCTCTTGTCACTGTAGGAATTAGCAGGTCTACTCTTTTTAAACAGTTACTAGAAATGTTTCTGTCACTCTGTCCATGTCTAATTTAGTTTAGATATGCTGCTTCTGCCTTGCAGTATATATGTTAATCTTATGAATTGTGTTATTTAATCAATTTTAATGCAATTTTACACTGTTTTGTTTTATTATAAGCCTCTTAAAGAAGTCATTATAGGGTACAAATCTAAATCAGTGTAAGTAAATAAAGTAGAACTACTCATATTTTGCTTTTAGAAGGAAAAACCAAGAAGACATAGCCATGTGAGGGCCGAACCTGATGGCTCTAAACGGGCGATGTGACCCTGCTCCTTTGAGCACCAGATCAGGACCGCAGCAACTGCACACCACAGCTACGATCTGGCTGTTTGCCTGTTCAAAAAGAGGTGGTAAAATGCCTCTCCTTTTTGAGCCAGCAAGAGGGTGCCCTTTCTGCTGCCGCTACAACTTTTCAGCGTTCCTGGGGCATGCAGTGTATAAACGCCGCCACTGGAGCACCACAATGCTGCCCACCGTCTGGTCGGGTGGGCAGCATGACGCCAGCTTGGGGGCAGCATTGGGGCATGTGTCATTGTGACTGGTTGGAGGATGGACTTTGAATTGGTCAGGTGTCACAGGAGGACACCGACAAGGGAAGAGGGGAGCTGCTGCGTCTGGAGGGTGAGGCGACAGCCTGGGAAAAAATGGAAGGCCAATTGGAAGAATGGAGATTTGAAGAAAGCCACAGGAGGACCAGGGGAAAAGAGAAGGAGAGGAGGTGGAGCCAGAGAGGAAAATAAAAAAGTGGAGGGGCACATGGACGTGAGGAGGAGACGCAGAAGAAGGAGGTGTGGAAGGGGAAGCTAGGATAACAAGGGGCCCAGGAAGGGCAGGGGGCTGGTTGCCTTACAGAGAAGGCGTGGAAGACCCCGAGTGGGACCACATATGGAGGTGCTGTTGAGGGACTCTAGCTGGGAAAGGGAACTGGGCTATTGGCCTGCAGCCACCTGACTGGATCAGGACTCTTCTAGTGGAGGTAACTTGGAAGGAACCTGGTGGGATGTAAGAGGGCAGAAGTGGGAACACAGACCAGAACCAACTATTTTGGAGAAAGCCAATTAGGAGGCAGCAGATAAGTATTTCCAAGCAGCCATAAACCTGTGCAAGGAGGGAGGCAGTAAGTGTTAATTAGAAGATTTGTTTCACTTTTGTCTGAGAGATGACTTATGTATTTAGATGGGATTGGAATATGTCCTCTGCATAAGTGAGGACAAAAAGTCTAACAGTGGATGGAGGAGTCATTCCCTTTACCACCTCCATCATTTCCCATGACTTAAAGGTTGACTGGATTGTGAGCAATTATTGGATTTTTTTCTATGCTTCCTCTTTTTATGTGCTCAGTTCTGGAGCCTGGGCTTGCTTTGATGAGTTTAACCGAATTGACATTGAAGTGTTGTCTGTAGTTGCCCAGCAAATCACAACAATTCAGAAGGCTCAGCAGCAGAGGGTAAGTCCTGGTAGTATGTCTAGGAATGCGTGTCAGTAAAGAGCAAAAGCAGACCTTTTTGATTTCTCCTTTGATTTCTCTTTACTTGGTTGTCAGCTAGAGTCAAACTGAATTCTGGGAGTTGTAGTCCAAAAGCTCACTTTTCCAGGCTCTGTATAGGACTTTAACCACTATGTAGGACTTTGACCTTTTCTGTTACTCCTATTGAAGGACCACAGAAAAGCTTCACTAATGACAAAAACACAATAAAGGCATAGAGCGAATTTGGAAACCACTATTATAGTGTTAGCACTACTCACTATCCCAAGCTCCCATAATTAATTAAATAAAGCTGCAAGTTACCAAGACACTGATACCATTATTAACATCTATTTTTGTCAATGAGAAGTTTAAGTCTAGTGACAGAAAGATTTCTGAACTCTTGGTATGTATAGCCAGAGACATGATAAACACCCAAAAAATCAACCTGCTTTTACTCTCTCAATGTGACAGTCATACTTGTTTTTGGCACAGACTTGTGTTGTTTATATGTCTTGGGAACTGATTCTAACTAAGATTCTTTGAGCTGTTTATTGTTACAGTTCCACTGCATTTTAATAAATAGTCTTAAGCTGTTACCTATTAAGCTTTTCATAAAAGGATCAAAACTTTCCATGCTTGATTCATCACATAATCATTCAGTTGGTTGCTAGTTCATTAAAAACATGAAATTGCTAGAAGGATGTTTATAGATGGAGAAATGGCTTCTTCTTAATAATAAAATAGTTATTCAGTCGAATCATAATAGAACAGGGATTTATCTAATTAGTGGAGAAAAGCCTGTTCCTGTAAGGGAAAAACCCAGTTGCATGTCAGCCTGGATTTCAAGGGTGTCTGGCCAAACTTCCAAATTAGTTACTGGATAGTTTGAGCAGGCCTTATAAAACCATTTGATTGAATCCCTAGGAGATTAACTTCATCAGTTTTGATACAAAATTGATTTTGTTCCTTGTGGAATTGAAGATGCCCTTACTCAGTCACAAATCATTCACTGTAAGTAACCATCTTTTTAATGTATTTAGGTGGATCGCTTCATGTTTGAAGGAGCCGAGATACCACTGGTCCCGTCTTGTGCAGTGTTCATAACAATGAACCCTGGCTATGCAGGACGCACTGAATTACCAGATAACTTAAAGGTATCTAAAGTCTGCAGGATGCTGCATTAATTCCATACATCATAAGAAACTGTTTCTTACTTACTTATAATGGAATAAAATGGATTTTTTGTTGGTTTATTCTTTCAAATCATTTCTGACTTTGGGTTGCCTTAGGATTGCCATATCACGGAGTTTTCTTGATCATACTGTATATAGTCGACTATAAGTCAGCTGCATGTATAAATCGAGGGCAGGTTTAGGGGCTAAAATTATGGATTTTGATATGACCCAAGGATAAATCAAGAGTAAAACTTAGGGCAATGTAATAAAGGATTTAAAGGATGAAGCAAAGGGAAATAATGCCAAAGAACTTGCAAAATTCCAGCAGGCATAACTGTTTGTACTCATACTAAAGACTGGATGGGTGAGGGAATAGATGGGGGTCAGCGTTTCCATGACACATTACGCTCTTGTTTTTCACTGGGGGAGGGTTCTTTTTTTAAGAGTTAAAAGTACAATACTTACATTGACCCATGGATAAGTTGACTCAGGTTTTTGGGATCAATTTTTAGACTAAAATTTCTAGACTTATACATGAGTATATACAGTATTTGTTCAGAGGGAAATTGCCTTTGCCTTTTTCTGAGGTTGAGAAAGTGTGGCTTACTTAAATTATCTTAATTTGTCTACTGGTGTAAATGTAAAACAATCTCTGAACTCTATAATTTTTCTTCATGTGGGGAGCAAATACAGTTCATCATGGTCTCTGTGAATCACACAAATGGGTTATTCTGCGCCTGTGCAGATAGCTTCTGGAATTGCTAGGAAAGACTTTTTGACGGTAGCTCTACCCACTCGTATTTATTTGGCAGTAGCTCTACCCACCCTAGTGTTCCTCCTCTTTTCTCAGTTTCTTTCGTCTGCTGTGCTAGCAGTTTGAAGGAACTTGTCACTCATAATATCACCACAATTCTTACTTGTATTGACCTCGGAGTGTTGATTTTACTACCAGTATTCTTCGGCCTGCTTCAGTGTCTGAGGGCGAGATCCATGATACCCCCCCCCCCAAAAAAAAACAGTTGACACCACATCATTCTCAGCCTGAGCATTCTACCAGGCCATGAGAGAGACTCTCTGCCTCTCCTGAGGTTCTCTGTTGGTGATGAATAGGAGGCCGGCAGCCATGAATATACTGACCCTTCCACCAGAAATCTCATCTTCAATGATTAAAAGGGCCTGTATTACATGCCTCTTGACCCTGGGGGTGTCCTTGATGGACAATTCCTCCAGAGTTACCATGTGGACACATACCACTCCCCTGCTAAATCTTTGGTTGCAGTATTGGGTTGAGCATCCTGTGACCGCCCAGCTACTGCTGCCTTCCAGGGCACTGCTGGATCATCCAGACAGGACCCTCCTAAGGTTCATCTTAAACAACATTCAACCCATCACAGACCCCTACCAAGGACTCCATCTGACACGTCTTTAACTTCAAGCGACTCTGACTCAGCCTCTTACGACTGGGCCTGTCTGCGCTACCTTCCTCAAACTTTGGTTATCCTCAATTCAGCCTCTCCAACTGTTGATATTAAATCCTTCACAGATCAAGTCATTTGAATGGAGAATGCTTTGAACATTCAAGTCGACCACACCAATACTGAGGTGTTGGACCCCATTGACAAATGAGTCCATGGTAAAATCCCTACTCCAGCTTTCATTGGCTTCCTGCCATCTATGGCCAGATTGCAAAACATTCCTGGACCTGTCCTTATCTCTCGACGTTCATGGCTCTGACGCTCACGGTGTTGATCATTTGTGAGGTCAAGGCTGACGTGCACACCCACTCCTCCTCCTCCCACTCCTGGGCTTTTCCCCTTTGGAGGAAAAAAGCCCAGGAGGGAGGGAGCAGCCAGGATGGGGTGCACACGCCAACCTTGCCCCTTTCCAGGACTGAGAGCTGCCTTTTTCAGGCAGCTCTCCATTATGGAAAGAGGCATGGAGGGGCTGATCCTACACCCCTTTCCAGGATGGAAAGGCAGCTATCTGCCAGGGAAAATGGTGGGGAGCCAGTTAAAGGGACGGAAGGGTGGGGGAAGGAGCATGCAAGTTCCTGCTCCTCTTGCCCTGCCCAAGTTATTTGCAGTTTTTCCACATTCACAGGGGTCTTGTGCCCCTAACTCCCACAAATGTGGGGGGAATGACTGTAATTCCAATTACAGGCATAGGGCATGAGCCATTAAAATCTGTTCCACCTGGCCTCATGTCACCTGTCAAGACAACACAGGGCTTAAACTTCAATTCGGGTGCAGCCTGTCTTCACTTGGGAAGCTCAGTTCCACACTGAATCTGGGCCATCTCTCCCTTAAATCAGATTTCAAAAACATGACTTTTGGAGCACTCTGGAGCGATGTGGGGCGGCTCTTTACACAGCGTTTCATTGTGCCATCCTGCATGGTGTAGCAGTTGGAGTGTTGGACTATGACTCTACAAGCCAGGATTACAAGCTTGGCCATGTAAACCACTGGGTGACCCTGATTGTGTCACACTTTCTCAGCCTCAGAGGATGACAATGGCAACCCCCCCCCCCCCCGAGGAAACTTGCCAAGAAAGCCCCATTACAACTAGTGGTGTAAATGTTTTATGCATATACATACACACACACACACACACAACACACACTAAGGGGTTGCCAGAAGTCAGGAATAACATAAAGGCACACAATAGCAACATCTGATCATTCAAGAAGCTATTATGTTAGTCCACCAGAAATGGAAATTTGCTCCTCAAAAACCTCAAACTTATGATACGTCTGACTGCTTTTATACATTTTCTCCTCAGCTTGTAGGCTTGTTTGATTTGTTTTAGGTAAGGTGCTTTAAAAAGTGTGTGGTAATTTTCCACTTCATCTATATGAATGCGTATCTTCCAGGCTCTCTTTCGTCCTGTGGCAATGATGGTTCCTGATTATTCTATGATTGCTGAAATTTCTCTGTATTCCTTTGGATTCAATGAAGCCAAAGTTCTGGCAAAGAAAATCACTACCACATTCAAGCTGTCTTCTGAACAACTCAGTTCCCAGGTCAGTATTTCTGGCCGTCCAAGCTTTCTAACACAGAAAGAATTTTGGCTGGTCAATTAGGGTCCATTTCACAACTCAAATTTGTTGTTGATTTTGATATTTTGAAACATCAATAGTATCTTCTCACTTTGATTGCTACATTAGCAGCTTTGTTTTTATCCATGTTATCCATGTTGACCCTCCTTGGCTCAGAATTTCATGCAGTCTTATAGATGCTATCATACATGCCCTGCTTTCATTTATTTTAAGCTGTTACCAAGACTTTTGCCCTATGAAAGTACAGGGATGAACAGAAGGATTGCTATAGCTTCTCAAACACCTTTTTATAGCATTATTCCCTGCCATTTTATTCTCTAGCTAGACCCCTGATCCATTAGCATGGCATAGTGGTTTGAGTATGGACTGCATCTGGAGACCAGGGTTTGATTTCCCACTTGACCATGAAGCCCACTGGGTGACCTTGGGCAAGTCACATGCTCTCAGCCTCAGGGGAAGCCAGTGGCAAACCTCCTCTGAACAAATCTTGCCAAGAAAACCTCCTGATAGGGTCACCTTAGGGTTGCCATAAGTCAGAGGCAACTTGAAGGCACACAACAACCATCTTGATTGTAATAATAATAATAATTATAATAATTTTATTTATATCCTGTTCTTCAACAAGGCAATTCATTCAAAATATTGAATCATTGGGTTAACTATTGAAGCACTCTCACTTCTTTTACTTACTTAGAAAGGCTGGGCTACATACGAAGTGGAAAACTGTCAGAATTCCCCTTTCTTACTTAATTTGTGAGATAGATTCCATTATATCTTAGTTTCTATTTCTGCTTTTGACATTTCCAATACTTCTACTGCAGGATCACTACGACTTTGGAATGAGAGCTGTGAAGACTGTGATTTCAGCTGCTGGCAATCTCAAAAGAGAAAATCCAACAATGAATGAGGCAAGTCATGATAGTCTCACTTGAAAGGACTCCATATGCAGTGGTGCATTGTCATTAGGATATCTGTTTCCACTTTCCACTTCATAAAAAATGACCAGGGAAAGAATTCTAGAGTACTTTTGTTCTCTTTCTGGCTGAGCAGTATGGCCCGATCTAGATTGGCGCAAAGAGCTGCGATAAGGGCTCTTTGCGCGACCTCTAGGGTTAGGGAGGGTGCAGCGTTTACTCCCTCCCTAGCCCTAAAGCGTATGGGCACCGTCATTTTTAAATGGCAGCGTCCATACGGATGCTCTACGATGTTGTCATGGTGCGCACAGCGTTTAGATACACTGTGCACTGTGACAGGTTTGCGCCTTGGGAGGGTGCCAAGCATGCCCTTTCCGTGGTGCAAAAAGGAGCTCCAAAACAGAGTTCCTTTTTTGCAGTGGGTCTTTGCCGTGGCCTTTAAACAGCCGCGGCAAAGACCCGGGGAGAAAGGCCGCAGCCCCTTTCTCCCCTCAGCCCTGCTTTGAGGCTGCAGGGAGACCGCAGTTTTCCACTTCCCTGCAGTCTCCAGAAGCGGTGGGATGGGGCCACGGAGGCTGCCGGTGCAGCAGCCTTGGCCCCAGCTTGCCTCTTCCTGGGGCGAGTATGGACCACCACTTTTGGGCAGTCTGGAAAGCCCCTATGTGTGTATGTTAGGTATGTATTTAATAAATATCCTATCTTTCTCCCTCTGTGGGAACTGATGTGGCTCATAATGTAGGTAAAAGTAAAATGCAGCTAAAAATCAACCATTGTTATGAAAAATGGGATGAAAAAACAATTAAACAAGTTACTGTTTAAAAAACAGCACTGATTTAAAACAGTTTAAGAACTTTTCAAACATAACAATTAAAAAATCATTTTGCAGCAACTAATTGATAGCCAAAAGCCAGTCTAAATGAAAATATCCTTTGCTTGCTGATGAACACAGATGGGGCATGCCTCAGTTGCTAGGGGAGGAAGTGCCATGGTCTGGGAGCAGCCATCGAGAAGGCCCACATTCTCCTAGGATACGATTCATTGTTCATGTTCATTTCATATCTTTGTATAAATTTCCCTCTTTTTTTCTTTTTCTTTTTCTCTTTTCTTTCTTTTTTTTTTCTTTCTTTCTTTTTTTTTTTTTTTTGAAGGTCTGGTTTGGTTATCAACAAATACAACGAAATCACAAACAGCAGTACAAATAAACCTGCTCAATTTTATGATCTTGATAATACAGTTTAAAAAATAATTTAATGGCATGACAATTTTCTGTTACCTAACAAAATCAGTCAAGAAATGTTTTATTGCCATAAGCATTTTAAAAAAGTACATAGGGCCCATACAGACAGGCCAAAATAAAGCTGCTTCGGGTCACTTTGGAGGTGTGCTGTTTAAATTATGCATGCATCCTAAGAGGCCAGAAGCTGCGCTCCAGTCCTGGTGGCACAGTGATTAAATGCCTGTACTGCAGCCACTCACTCAAAACCAGAAGGTGGCGAGTTCAAGACCAGCAAAGGGCTGAAGCTCGACTCAGGCTTGCATCCTTCCGAGGTCGCTAAAATGAGTACCCAGATTGTTGGGGGGCAAATAGCTTACAATTGTAAACCGCTTAGACACTCCTTAAGGGTATGAAGCGGTATATAAATGAAGCTGTTTGTTTGTTTGTTTGTTTAGGACTGAAGTGTGGCTTTGGTGTGGCTTCTGGCCTCTTAAATGCATCATTTAAACAGCATACCTCCAAAGTGACATGAAGCAGCTTTATTTTGGCCTGTCTGTACAGGCCCTTAGATTAGAACAGCAGCAGATTTTGGGTTTTTACTCATTTGTTATGCAGAACTCTAATATCTTCCCTCCAAACTATGTGGTGTGTGTGTTTTTTTTTTTTTTAAGAGGACTAGTGTTTTAAACATGGAATGACTTTTTTATTGAAAGACAAAATTACATTAAATCTAAACAAGGAAAGTGAAAATAGAGAAAGGTGCATATTAAATATGGGATATGTTATCATTTTTATTTTTATTCACATTTGTTAGCAAGGAAGTGGTTTTTAAATCTACAAGTTGTAGAAGAGTGTTGTTGTTTTTATCTTTCTTCTTTTGAACTCCAAGTTCTTGTCTGTTGTCCCATGCTGCAAATCTATTACAGTGAGCTCTTGGTATCCACTGGGGTTTGGTCCCCCCCCCCCCCTTGGATACCACAGTCCATGGATGATCAAGTCCCATTAAATACAATGATATAGTAAAATAGAGTCCTTCATATAAAATGGCAAAAATCAAGGTTTGCTTTTTGGAATTTATGTATTTTCAGGTTGTAGGTGCTTGAATCCATGGATAAAATATCAATGGATATGGAGAGCTAACTGTAAATTGAGATCCTAAATAAATCATGTAAACTAAAACAAGCAAACTAGTCTTTATCAATATATACATTCAATAAAGCCATCATTCCTTGTTACCACTTAATATTGATATTGAGCCAGTGTGGTGCATTGGTTTACTGGATTATGACTCTGGAGACCAGAGTTCAGATCCATGCTCAGCCATGGAAATCCACTGCATGACCTATGGCAAGTCACACTCTCTCAGCCTCAGAGGAAGGCAAAGGCAAAGCCCCTCTGAACCAATCTTGCCAATAAAACCCCATGATATGTTCACGTAGGTCAGAAGTGACTTGAAGACAGCAATGCTAAGGCTAACCTTTAATGCTTTGTTTTATTCAACATTTCATGTATTGTAGGCACTTGTGAAGCTTATTTGGCTAATCCCATTTCTTTAAAAATTACTCTTCACTGTTGATAACATTCACTGAATTCTCATCTCCCTGTATGCTTTTAAAAATCACATTAACTAAAGATGACTGAAATAAGACCATACTACATAATTGAAAAGAAGTATCCTGATAGCATTTGACTATGATCATGAAAAGCTATGGATGGCTCTTAAAGACATGAGAGTACCATTACATCTGATAGTACTGATGAAAAATCTGTACTTAGGATAAGAACATACTACTGTTAGAACAGAATTTGCAGAAATGGTTCCCAGTCGGCAAAGTGGTCAGGCAAGGCTATATTCTATCACCCTATTTATTCAACTTGTATGCAAAAAATATCATATGAAGAGCAGGTTTCAATTCCAGAAAAGGACAAGTGAAGATAGGAGGAAAGAATCTAAGACATGCAGATGACATCATACTGCTAGCAGAAAACTTTGACGACTTGGAACAATTATTAAGGAAGGTCAAAGAAGAAAATCCCAATGCAAGCTTAATACTGAACATAAAGAAGTCAAAAATAATAACAGAGGAACTGCATAAATTCAGCCTAAACAATGAGGGAATAAAGATTTCCCAGACCTTGGATTAAACATTGAACAGAACAGAGACTGCAGTTAAGAAATCAGAAGAAGACAAGGAATGGGAAGGGCAGCTGTGGAAGAACTAGAAAAGATCCTGAAGAGTCTACTGTTTTATAGTTCTTGTTTTAGAGTTATTTTAATTACTCTAAATAACTTTTATAAATTCTTCCCTTTTTGTTTTTAGACTGTACACCATAGGAAGGCTTTTATCTGTATCTTGACTACTGGTATTTACTTTGTATAGTGCTGTGTAAACTTATGATGCTTTATCCATTTTATTTCATGTAAGCCATCTTGATTGTCCAGGCAGAAAGGCGGGATACAAAAAAAATAAAAGTTTATTATTTTTTTTATTTTATAAATAAACTTACAGTTTATTTATCTATTCTATTCTAATTGGTCATGCCTTCTTATTATGTGGCCGAAGTACAACAGCTTCAATTTGATCATCGGCTTCCAGGGAGATTTCACGCTTGATCTGTTCTGGGACCCATTTGTTTGTCTTTTTGGCTGTCCACAGTATCTTCAGCACTCTTTTCCAACACCACATCTTCTTCAAAAATCAATTCATTTGAGAAGTGGTGCTGGACAAGAGTGCTGAGGATACTGTGGACAGCCAAAAAGACAAACAAATGGGTCCCAGAACAGATCAAGCCTGAAATCTCCCTGGAAGTCGATGATCAAATTGAGGCTGTTGTACTTTGGCTACATAACAAGAAGGCATGACTCATTAGAAAAGACAATAATTTTAGGAAAAGTAAAGGTAAGTAGAAAGAGAGGAAGACTGTACACTAGATGGATAGACTCAATTAGGTAGGTCATAGGTCTGAATTTGCAGGACATAGGCAGGGCAGTGGAGGACAGAGGGGCTACATGTCTCATCCACAGGATTGCCATGAGTCTGGTCAACTTGTGGACAGTTAATAACAAAATACAAAAATTAGCTGTTCTGTAGAATAATCAAAACTTTAATAAATAAGAGTTTCACCATTGAGGGCCAATATGATAGTTGTCTACAACGACCAGGTAAAAATAATCAGGCATTAGTTATTCTTAACTGTAATTATTTTCCAGGCATAATACAAAGTGCTGGTTATTACCTTTAAAGCCCTACATGGTTTGTATCGAGGTTACCTACAGGATCACCTTCTCCCATACGATCTGTCCTTTACACAAACACGTCCTGTGGGAAATGTTTGTTTCAACCAGCCAGAATTAGACTGGAAATGGTTTTTTGACTTCTTCGCCCAGACTGTGGAATGACCTGCCAGAAGAGAAACAAAAGCTGGAAACATTGATGACACTTAAAACAGCATTCAACACATATATATCTCTTCCAGCAGGGCCTATCCAATCAATGTTAAATCCTGAGTGTTTTAATGATTTTGTAGTATTGTATTTTAACTGCTGGTTTATGTGTTTTTAGTTGTGTTTCTGTACCTCCCCTCAAGCCTTGAGGAGAGGTGGGAAAGAAATAAAATTATTTGTTGTTATTCTTATGATTGATTGATTGATTGATTGATTGCAGGAACTGATTTGCCTAAGGGCCATTAAGGATGTCAATGTTCCTAAGTTCCTGCAGGATGATCTCAAGCTTTTCAATGGTATAATTTCTGACCTGTTTCCCATGATCAAAGAGGAGCCTATTGACTATGGCATCCTAGAAGAAGCAATTCATAGATGCTGTCTCAAAGACAACTTGAAGGATGTGGCTGGTGAGTGAAAAAAGAAGAAACCCTCTCTCTAATTGTTTTTATCATACATTGTTTTATTGTATTATTATTTTTAAAAGGTCATTCTTGCTGCATAACACTGACTTCTTTGAAAAATATGTCTTTCCCTTGAGGACCTTAAGAATTTGTCATTACAGCAGCAAGTTGCAACTCATCCTTCAGAGTGTGAGGAAAGATCATGTTAAGTGTCTGGCTGGGAGTCATCTGGGAACTTTGTAAGCCTAGGGTACTGTGGGAGAAATCCAAGATACAAATATTTTGCTAAAACAACGGTGCAGTCCACTAAAGGCCTTCTGAAGTCCATCTCAGTTCAGTGGATCTTAAGAAAGTGTAGGATTACAGCCTCATCTTTTTAGATAAAAACCAATCCTTCCTTCTATGGACATCCCTTTTAATTAGATACTGTGATGCCCCATGGACTCCAAAGCCTTCCCTATTTGGAAAAAAATTAAAACATATGTTATTGCTGTTACAGAAGCTTTATATATCGCAAAGGAAAAGTAGTGGAAACCAAAAACAATTTTTCATTTTATTTCTCAGACTGTATTTGGTATCCTTTTGTATTGAGAGTACTCCTGGATTCAGCTTAGAACCTGGAGGCCCAGGTCTCTGCAGTGACCAGGAGTGCTTTTGTACATTTAAAACTTGTGCACCAACTGCACCCATTCCCTGAGATGCCAGATCATGCCACAGTGGTACATGCCTTGGGGGCTTTCTAGATTGGCAGGAAAGTGTGACATGAAGTTGCCTTTTCCTTAATGCTTAGCAGCTGCACCACAACCTTTAGATGGAGCTGTGCTGTTCCGCAGTTTTTAAAAAAGAAGCTGGGAAAACCAGCACCTTTTTAAAGGTGCTTCTTCTCCCCTAAAACGCAAAAAAAAAAGCGTTTTCATGGCACACTTTCCCTTTTTCTCATCTAAAGGCTAGACTTTCATGAACACACTTCTTTTTGCCAATCTAGATTTTGGTTACATCCTGTTTGGACTATTGTAATGCACTCTACTTGGGGCTGCCTTTGAAGAGTGCAGGTTGCAGAGATCATACAACACCCCTGTTGAAACAGCTCCACTGGCTGGCAGTTTGTTTCTGGGCACAATTCCAAATGCTGATGGTGACCTTTAAAGCTCTATATGGCTCAGGTCCAGGATATTTGGCAGACCGTATCTCCCTCTGAGATTTTTTTAATCTTCTTTTTTAATTTATTGTAGTTTAATATTATTTTAACATATTATTTTTGTATCTTTTTAATTATATTGTTTTTAATGTTGTAAGCCACCCTGAGTCCCAGTCCTGGGAGAAAGGTGGGATATAAATAAATATAATAAATAAATAATAATAAATAAATCTGGATTCTTTTTATAGTAGCATTTGGGCAAATATTGAACATTTGAAAATTCATAATATTGGCTATGCATGTCTACATGAGAGAACACGTTAATGTAGCATACATTAACAAAACAATAAGATGAATTACAAAGTGACTAAAACATTTGGTGGAAGCAACAGTTTTAGTGATTTCCAGAATCAGGTTCTGTAAAGGGGTGGGTAGTGTGTGAATAAAAGGGTATATGTAGCCCTTGGCTTAGTTTCAGAAACCCCTTTCCAGTGTTTCATTCTATCATCTGGGAAGAACGATTTGTCTCTTTCAGCCCATTTGGCCAATCCATTTGGCAAGCAGGAAGGCAGAAAAAAGAGGGGTGTGGAAGAAAAGATCTGGGTTTAGAATTCCTGATTACAGGCATTCTTTGCCAATGCAAAGGCAAAGAATGCCTTTGCAAAAGGCCAATGCAATTTTAGGCTGCATCAATAGAAGTATAGTGTCTAGATCAAGGGAAGTAATAGTGCCACTCTATTCTGCTTTGGTCAAGCCTCACCTGGAATACTGTGTCCAGTTCTGGGCACCACAATTCAAAAAAGATGTGGAGAAACTGGAGCTTGTCCAAAGGAGGGCATCTAAGATGGTGAAGGGTCTGGAAACCATGCCCTATGAAGAGCACCTTAGGGGACTGGGGATGTTTAGCCTCAAGAAGAGAAGGTTAAGAGGTGATATGATAGCCCTGTTTAAATATTTGAAGGGATGTCATATTGAGGAGGGAGCAAGCTTGTTTTCTGCTGCTGCAGAGACTAGAACGCGGAACAATGGATGCAAACTGCAGGAAAAGAGATTCCACCTCAACATTAGGAGGAACTTCCTGACAGTAAGGGCTGTTCGACAGTGGAACACACTCCCTCGGAGGGTGATGGAGTCTCCTTCCTTAGAGGTCTTTAAGCAGAGGCTGGATGGCCATCTGTTGGGGATGCTTTGATTGGGAGTTCCTGCATGGCAGTGGGTTGGACTGGATGGCCCTTGTGGTCTCTTCCAAGTCTATGATTCTATGATTTGCCTTACAACATGTTCCCCCTAAGTGCTCCCAAGTGATCTTCTGTAAGATCTAAAAGACATCAGCCAATACAAAGGTTTTCATAACTGGATATTGAAAAGAAAGCAAAACTCGCACCAAGCATAACTGGACTTCTATCACAAAAAGGCCTGTCACTTATGTTTATGTGTGTACACTGTATGTTCCTGTGATTCCAAAATGTGCAGTAGCACCAAAAGTACCGAGATATAGTAACCTAGTAGGCTAAGTTCTTGCTATACAAGCAAAACAAAACCAGTCATTATACCAATCAATGATCTGAGGAATATCCCAGCAGAATTTACTGACATGTAAGAAATAAATTTGCACTACTAAACATAATCAACTGAGAACCAGAAAAAATATGGGCAGAAGCCAAGGACATAATTTAGGAATGATGCAGAAACACTACCTGTGGTCAAATGGAAAAAGAAGAAACAATGGATAACAAAAGTAAAGGAAAGAAGAGAAGCAAAATAAAAGAGAGATAGGAACAAAACCAGAACCCTGAATGCAGCAGTACAGTGGCTAATGTGCAAGGATAAAGACAACCGTTAAATTAGTGCAGAGAGACCTCTTCCATGAGATCCTGGAATCTAAGGCAAATTACCAAAGGCTAGGATGCTGTATGACAATAAGAATATACTACAAGATCAAAAAAATAATAAAATAAATAAAAAGATGTTGGATGAAATACACAGAAGATTTATATAAAAGAGATGACAAAAATGAATTCCACATGGACCAAAGAACAATATGAAGATGAACCCCAAATTCAAAGCGGAGCAGTGGAGGATAGGAGTTCCTTGTAGGTGTTTCATCAGGATTGCCATGAGTTGGGGTGAACTCGAGAGCTGTTAACAACAACAACAATCATATTTCTCTGGATATCTAAAGAACAAACTCTTCTTCTCTTCCATGTTGCTTATGGTCTATGGACCACAAGCACCAACTTCAGTAGGTGCACAAATCATTCCACTAATGGTTGATGTTTGAAAACACAGATTTGCAGGCAATGAAAACAACTGTGAGGCATTCAATTCTAAATCTTTTTCCTCTAGGGTTTGTGACAAAGTGTATCCAGCTGTATGAAACTACTGTGGTACGACATGGGCTCATGCTAGTGGGGCCCACAGGTTCTGGAAAAACTAAGGTAAGAGTTCCAGAAGATACATTGTGATGCTCTCACCAACAGAGGAACTAAAAAGAGTCAGAGATTTCCCTGAGCACTAACACCCATAGTATAAACACTTCCTTCCAACTCCTTTTTGCTTAATCTAATGGGGTTAGAGATTGTTTTTCTGAGACAGAAAATTCCTTTATTGTAAACTGTAGTGGCTGCCTGCACAGGAGAGCTTTGAAGTAAGACCAGTAGATTTAAAACTGATACATTGAACTTACGTGTACTGTGGAAGAGTCTCATTAAGGTAGGAGTAGATGACTTTGATCTTCCACAGCTTTAGTAGGATTTCTGCAGTGTGATGTTTTCAGTAGGATTTCTGCAATCTGATATCTTTCCCATTTCTGTTTCTGTGATCAGTGCTTTTGTTTTATAATCCTGTTTTCTTAATAATGCCAAACCCTTGAGTAAAGTTTTTTGTTACTGCTTTGTAGTCTTCATTATAGTGGATTCATGATGAGTTTGGATTGGCTTTGCTTTCCATCTGAAAATACATTCTAAGATATTTGATTTTCTCGCACTGTTTTTCTTTAGTGTTATAAAGTTTTGGCTGCTGCAATGACATCTTTGAAAGGTCAGCCTTCAGTCAGCGGTGGAAATTATGAAGCAGTCAATTATTATATATTAAATCCCAAATCTATTACAATGGGCCAGCTGTATGGAGAATTTGACTTGTTAACTCATGAATGGTAAAATAAAATTTCCTTTTTTTCTGTTTTTCTTCCTTTCATAGGAGTAAAAACTCTGCATAAGCAACAACTACAGAAAGTCCTTGTGGGTCTTAATGATAAGATATAAGGGTATCAACTAGCCACAGTTAAGCACTGTGATTATCCATCTCTTTTCCATATCCATTGGACTTTAAGTTTGAAAGTTCAACTTTGGATAGTGCATGTCCTCGCTTTTGAGTGTTGAATTTTGGGTTTATGATTATGAACTCACATGGTGTAGTGGTTTGAGCATTGGACAACAACTGAGGATACCTGGTTTTGATTTTCTGTTCAGCCATGGAAACCCACTAGGTGACCTTGGATAAGTCACACACTCTCAGCCCCAGAAGGCTGCATGATAAGGTTGCCTTAAGGTCATCATAAGTTGAAAATGTCTTGAGGCAAATGACAACACTATGTAAACATAAAATAGATGCTAAGTACTGAGATCTACCAAAACTTGAGCACCTAATATTGATTTGCTGTTGCAAATGTATCTCATTCATTATTCCATGGGCCATTATTTTTATTCCTCTGTCCTCTGTATCAGTGCTTCTCAAGCTATGTGATGTGATAGACCAGTATTTTGTCCCCCAGTGTGCCAAGTGCCTGTATCATATTGCTGTATTCACATAGTTTCTTTGAAACTTTGGCTCATGGACCACCACTTTGTGTAGTGCTGCTCTACTTGAAAAGCCAGCATGGTCCATGATTTGAGTGTTGGATATGCCTCTGGAGACCAGGGTTTGAATCCTGCACAATCATGGAAAACTCCTGGGTGACATTGAGCCAGTCTTAGTCTCACAGCATCAGAGATAAGTAAAGGCAAACCCCATTGAACCAATTTTGTCAAGAAAACCCTGTGATAGGTTGACCTTAGAGTCACCATAAGTCAGAATTCCCTTGAAGGCACACAACAAAAACAACAAAATCTGCTTGAGAAATGCAGAATAAACTTTGACCATTGTACTTTGGTGATCTCACAACACTCTGAATTAAAGTGTTTTGCCCAGTGGACACTCCACGAAATCTGTGAACACTTTCTATGAATCACTACAGTCACAGCTCCCTTCTCAGAAGTGAAATAATAAAAAAGTCAATAAAACTATAGAGGAACTCCAGTATAATATTGCCTTTTTTTTTTTTACTGTGCCAAGCATATATTTTGTTGCACAGTGCATAATTATATACTATACTTTGAGGATGAGCAGGGGTCTAAACAACGGTAAATGACCAGCACCATATAAATGCATTAAAGTGAATAAAAAGAACTAAAAGAAGAAGAAGTGATACCAAATAAACATCTACTGCATTTTACTCTGAAGCTTCCTGGATTTGGGCTAATGAGTATATTTATGGAAGATTTTTCCATAATAAATTTTAAGTTAAGTGTAACAGCTTATTTACAAAAAGACAGCGTATAAATGCAGCCAAGTGGCATAATAAAACATTGTGCACGGGCATAAAACCATCTATTCTCCCTAGCTGGGTTTCAGAGGGTTTTATTTTCTTTAGATCTTGTAAAAAAGACCTTGCACATCCTCAGTGTCTAGATGAAGGAAAGAAATGAATGATAATTATATTTTTTTTACATTGGTGGCATGATAGAGATAAAATGTTGAACTACCCTCAGTAGTTATTGTGGCCTTTGCATTTCTGGCAATGAATTGTTACCTGCTTTCTTATTTCCTTTCCTCATACCAATATCATTTGGTAGACTCTGTTCTTTAAAACTCTATAATTAACTGGGTATTGCAGCTATATTTAAGATAATTGATATGCTACTCTCATAATACAGATTTGATTGACTTCCGTATTTCTCCTTCCTCACCTAACAGGACAGATGGCATTCTTCCTGCCCTCATTCGGGTGGGAGCTGTAGCCACAGATAACAAAAAGAAATGGTATATGTTTGATGGTCCAGTTGATGCTGTTTGGATTGAAAATATGAACACTGTGCTGGATGACAACAAGAAATTATGTCTTAGCTCTGGAGAAATTATTAAGCTAACAGAGGTAACATATATACTTGACTATAAGTCTACCTCATGTATATGTTGAGGGCAGGTTTGGGGGCCAAAATTATGGATTTTGCCATGACTCATGGATAGGTCAAGGGTAAAACTTGGAGGATTCTTCAGTGTGTGTATGTGTGTGTGTGGCAAGAGGGACACTCATTGAGTCCTTTTCTTTCAGTGTTCAGCTTTCGTTTCAGCTTTTGTGTGGGTGGGAGAGGGACTCTTAAACAAACAGCAATATCGGTCACACAGGACTCTTTCCTCCGTACATCAGGGAAGAACTTATTAGAAGGCATTAACACAAGACTGACGTCAACATCTGCTATGGCCCCGAAACTCTGGAGTGACTTGCTGGAAGAGATTCATCTTATTACCACCTTAGATGCTTTCAAAAAAGCAATTAAGACGGATCTCTTCCGGCAGGCCTATCCATCCGACCTACTATGATTGTTGCGATTGACCAGAAAAGGACAGCAGTAAATTAGACTGATGATAGAATTAAGTTAACAGTTTTTAGAGTTTAAATTGTATGTTTTAATGCATTCCATTTTTATGTGAAATTTTATTGTAGTTTTTACTTGTTGGAATCCCGCCTCAATCCGAAGGGAGAGGCGGGAAATACAAATAAATATTTTTTTATTTATTTTTTTATTTATTTCTGCTTGGCTCAAGAGAGAAAGAAACTGCATGGGGGAATCTGAAAGAGCTGCTATCACATTACCATAGTGACCTGTAAATAAATCGACTCAGGATTTTGAGGTTAATTTTTGGGCATAAATTTTTGGAGTTATAGACAAGCATATACAGCATCTTTCTATTTTCCTTCTTTTTCTTCAGGCACTTACACATGCATACATACACATACTGTACACATTCACACATTTCATTTTAAGACTTGTGGACAAAAATAAACTCCTTCTCCCTCAGTGGAGGACGGTAACCTGATGTTGGTCACTTGCTTCACAGACAAATATCATGGCAACCGTTCGAGCTTTTTCTCCTGTGAGAAACTCCTGCATGTTAAGGTTTTTCCAGAAATATATTTTTTTATTGTTTAAAATGTAGTTAGAACAAAAACTGTTCTGTTTTCAAATTTTGCTTGGTAAATTTGTTGTCATATAGCTAAAAGTCTATACTAAGCACTATATTCAGCATTGTCAGAAACATGACTGAGTGCAGTAATCTTTTTTTTTTTTAATGTATAGTGTTCATTTCTTTCAGAGAGGGGGGACATGTTGGTTAAAAGGAAATGAATTGATTTTAACAGGTCATACCAGAATCATTTTTCTTAAAATTGTAATTTGAGTATTTCTGCTTCTGGACCCTACTGTGTTTTCCCTCCTCTAACACATAGACTTAGTTCCTATATTAGGGACTGTCCACATTATTGTACTCCCAACATAGGAAATGCAAGTTATTCTTGCATCTTTTGTGAAAAGCTGGAGCAAACATTTAAATTTTTACCTCTTGTTTCTAGGCAATGACCATGATGTTTGAAGTTCAAGATTTAGCCGTTGCCTCTCCAGCCACTGTTTCCCGATGTGGTATGGTATACCTAGAGCCCAGCATTTTGGGACTAAAGCCCTTCACAGAATGCTGGCTGAAGAAGATTCCAGACATTATGAAGCCATTTTCAGAGAAACTGGATTCCCTTTTCAGCAGATTCATAGAGGTGAACAATTGCAGTATTGGTTCTGTTTTCATTCAGTGCAAAATCTGTAACTCAGTCAATGTTTTATCCAACCAGATTATCAAGTGTGAAGCAGTCCCATTTGTCTTCCCCAGTTTTATGGTGGCCATTAGGCCTAGTCCATCAGATGTAGGGTGACCAGATGTCCTAACCACAAAGGAGGACAAGGCACCATGAAATGTAGGACATTCCAAATTAAAAGCTAGAAATACTAACAGAATTCATGCTCAAAATGGAGGACATTTTGAAATTCCTCCTAGACAGTAGACTTAAATGTGTAAAATGTCTGAGAAAAGGAGGGTGTCTAGTTACCCTCATTGGGTGACAGGAATTTCCCATGTGCTTCTGTGAGCTAGTTTCTCCCACAACTCTGATTGATTGTATTTGTGATTGCAGTGGGAAGGTTTGCTGTGAATTGAGTCCTGTATCTCTTCTGTTCAAGATTGCCAAAGTTTCCATACACAGAAGGGTTGAGATTTTGACAATATCATAAGGGTTACTGTGCTGTTTTGCAACTAAAGCTTAAAGTGGAAATGCTTCTATTATTTTGTAATGTGAATCATAAAAACTACCTTTCCTATAATGCTCATCTGCAAACTTTCCCACACATTTCCCTTCTATAGGAGAGGTTCCATTTCAATATAGTCAGCCCTCTGTATCCACGGATTCTTTATCCATGGATTCAATCATCCTTGGCTAGAAAATATTCAAAAAATATATAAATTCCAAAAAACAAATCTTGGTTTTGCCATAAAGGTTACTATTTTACTGTGCCATTGTATTTAATGGGACTTGAGCATCCACGGATTTTGGTATCCACAGGGGGAGGGGGGAGGTTCTAGAACAAAATCCCAGCGGATACCACCAAGGGCCCATTGTATATTCCTTGCATGTAAATGTTCCTAGACTTTATCATTTTGCCATGCAAAATGTAATCAGTGAGCGCTTTTACTTCCACTATGGCAGCAGTAGGCAACTCCCAAAAGGGAGCATCTTGGCCCTCCCAAACCAAACAAGAATTGCATCCTAACCACCTAGTGCCCTACTACTGAACTGGTAAAAACCATACCCCCACACAATTATCTTCTAAAACAAAATGCATGTGGAGCACATGCTTTCTTTTGAAGGAAAATCACACTTGTGGGAGGCTTCCAGGAATTTATTTTGATTATCCCAAGTTTTTACACAAGACATCTCTTCCCCTTTCCCCCATTCTTTTTACCAGGAGGGGGCAAGGGCCCAAAAAATGGCCATGGAATGGTCTTGTAGTCTGTGAGGTACATGTTCCCACATCTGTGGTGTTATCTCAAAAGTGTGTATAGCTCAGCCTTGCCATATCATAGTTACCATTATACTGTACATTGAATTTAATTCCTGAGCCATATTTTTATGAATGAAATGTATCACGAGGTTATGAGCCATGTTATGCTGAAGTTCTGTGTTTGAAGTGTGCAGTGCTGTCTTATTTTTCTAAGAGCAGGTGTGGGTAGATGGCTGATGTGAACTGGCTCTCTAGTTGTGCGTGTGTGTGTGTGTGTGTGTTCTACTATTTCCTCCTGAGCTAGACCCTCAACATCCTGGAGCTCCTGTTAATTATTGGAGGGGGCTATAACCTACAAGCTTTCCCTTCTTCTGTTTACCTAAAAGCTCTCCCTCTTCTATTAATATCAGAATTGGGTAATTTCTCTTGAGAGATCAAAGGTGGTATTCTACCTTACTGTAGTTATTTCCTCAGCAACTACAGGTTGTCTTTTTTTATCTGTTAAAGCAAGTTTTCTCAGTTGTTGATATCCACTGTCTGTACACTTGGAAACAACAACAACTTCAAAAAAACAAGCTGCTAAGAAACACCAGTTTTGTAAATAGATTTGAAAATAGTTAAGTTTGGATCTCTCATTCTTTCAGGAATCCATCATTTTTGTTCGGACTTCTGTGAAAGAGACAATTGCTTCCACAGATTCTAACCTGACAAGGAGTCTTCTCAAATTACTGGACTGTTTCTTTCAACCCTTCATTCCAGTTGAGGTAAGATTGTTGCCTCATTGATGCTCTTGAATTTAGAGAGGTAAACTACAGTGGGAAATAGGTTCATCAAAATAGTTGCATCATTTTTTTAATATGGCTAACAATTATGAAGATATTTGAGACAATTGGAATTCACCACTTTTGCATAGTAGCCATAACTAATTTTGTAATTTCATTTATTAGGCTCTTTAAGAACCTAAACTGTCAACAGTTTTAAGACTATGTGAATTTATTGATAACAGAAAGGAATAATGAAACAGTAACTACAGATAAACTGTACATAAGCATTGGCTTTATGCTGCTTTCTGTTATCTTTAATAATATAGGATCTGTTTTAGAATTAAAACCCAGAAAGTAAGTGGTGTTGAATTCACAGAGTAATAATGGTGAATTTTTCAGCTGAAAACCTGATATGACTCTGTTTCAACAAGCCTGAAATGGACCTCTTATCTGCAAACTGTGAGCTAGTTTCAGAAAAGGCATCTAAAACTTACATAGGAAATTTAGAGATTCAGCAAATGTCTTCGTGTCTCAATTCATTATTAATCACCTGAAATTATTAAAAGGCATAGCCTGGTTATTCTGGAATATCAGTATACAAACTTTGTAGTAACTTTGAGTCTTAACTGTGTGAAAGAGGTTGTAGCGTAAGCTTTCATAGATTTGGTCTATTTCCTCAGACACTCAGTTCACTCCATTCATCTGAGGAAGTAGACCAAGCCTACAGCAGCTTATGCTACAACTTCTTTCACACAGTTAGTTTCAAATGTGCTACAAGATCCTTTTGCATTCTGGGATTATTTTGTACTGCCACTTCACTCTTCAGGGGATGAGAAAAATTCCTCCAGAGAAGACAGCTCGTATTGGTGAACTGATTGAACCCTGGTTCATATTTGCCTTAGTATGGAGCGTTGGTGCAACTGGGGATGCCCAGAGCCGTGTATTGTTCAGCAAGTGGTTGAGGACGAAGATGTCAGAAGAGAAGGCAAGTTGATGGAGGAATATTATATGTTCCTACTAGCAGCTCCAGAAGTCTTATGTTACCAGATCTTATGTGATTTCATCATTCATGAAGTTGTTATTGAATACATAATGTTATTAAATTACATTTGCAGTGTTATTTATGAGAAAATGTGATTATTTGAATTTTTAAAAAACTGGATCAAATTACTGCGAAGTCATTGCCACACTCCTATATTCATATTAGCCTCTTCTAATCTGAAACTAGCTGCAGTGCTCATCATCTGTTTCATTCCTTACAGATGGAAATACTATTCCCAGAAGAAGGGTTGGTCTATGACTATAAACTGGATGATGCTGGAATTAGCAGTGTTGAAGAAGAGGAGGATGAAGATGTTGTTAAAACGGTAAATGAGATTTTCAATGGAGAGATTCAATTCATACCTGTTCACACATGTTGAAAGACCAGCTGAGGGGAAGCCCTGTAGATTAGCCACCCTTGACAACACACTCAGCAGCCATACTTGTATCTTCAGCCAGTGCATAGAACGATTCCCCTTGCTTAAGAATATATACATATGGAGTTTCTTCATGAGAAGATGAGGGTTCTCACCCATTCAGTGTGCCCTTATATGGAGGAGCTTTGGGTGTATTCATTGGTATATGAATAAAGTCTTTTGACATGCTGGCTGAATGTATGGTGGCAAGCCAATGTATCTGTTAGGCAACTCAGTGTGATGATATTACCAGATGCAGTTCTGCAATCCCCCTCATGTGTCCTTTCATCAGATGCAGAAACTAAATGATTGGTCATCAGAAGTGGTCCTTGCTTGGATCTTGGAATTGATTCCTATTTGTTTAATAGAAGAAGTAAGAAGGCAGGAAAAGTACTATTCACTCAACAAGGCTTTCTCTAGCTCAAAACAGACGGGCCAAAAGGTGCAGCTTCCAGCCACATTGGGGGTGGGGTATGGAGATGATGCACGATCCTGATGCGGCTGGAAGCTTCTCTGATGTATTGTTCAACATTGCAGTGATCAGAACTGTGTAAAAAAAGCCCAAAAACAAAATGTACCCCCCACCCCCCCAAAAAAACTCAACTCAGTTCAGGACCACTTTCTACTTGACATTTTTGATTACAACAATGTGCACATCCTGTCTAATATTTTGTGCAAATTGATTATGAAGAAGAATTGTTATCCAGAGAACAGATGCCTGTGTTACTATGTCTAAGTTGCACTGTCAGGAGAATCTGGCCCCCGGGCCACATCTTGTACACCCCTGTTTTAAGGTTCACTAGAGACTATGCAGTGATTGTCTGACGAATGAAACCGGACTGGTCCCGAATAGGCCACTGGCAAGGAATGCTTTTTTCATACTCCTGTTTTTGACAGCTTTGGTCCACCTCAGGTAGTCCCAGAGCAGGTTCTATCTGTTCCATGGATGTACAATATCTGCATGCCCATGCCCTGAAGCAGCCACAAGCCACTCTTTCTGGCCCATGTGTTTCAGGCCTTTATCACAGCAGTCTGTTTTCTTTTTTTAATTTATTTTATTTCTTTCACCGATACATATATATTGTGCATAATACATATAGTTTGCCAACTGTAACAATATATCAATATCATACATTTAATTTTATCTTATACAATAATATCTTTATCTAAGCGTGAGGTTCTTTCTGCGACTCTTGCCTCTTGCTCTTTAGTATACCGTGACTCTTTGTTTATTTGTTTGCTCCTTTGTCCCGTCCTTTCCAAGCCCAATTTATCTTCCCCCTTACTCTCTTTTTTTCCTTTTCTTTGTAATTTTCACTTATTCTACTTTTTACTTATTTTATTGTTCTTTTTCTATTTTTTGATTCCAATATTTCCATATCAACATCCAGTTATCTTCGAGATCTAGATTTTCTTCTCTGCTCTCTTCTTCTTTAATTTTTCTTGATAGTCTATCTGTTACACTCATTTCTAGCAATTTCTTTAACCATTCTTCTAATTCGGGGGTCTTTGATATTTTCCATTTTTGAGCGTATAAAATCCTCGCACATGTCACCATATAAAGTAACAGATTTCTATATCGTCTTTCAGCTCTTTTTTCTAACATCATAGTCATATTTAGTAAGTATAATTCTGGTTTCATCTGAAATTGTATGTCTAAAATTTCCATAATTGCTTTGTTTATAGTTTCCCAAAATTTTTGCGCTTTTTCACATTCCCACCATGCGTGGTAAAAAGTTCCTTCTTTTTTCCCACATTTCCAACAACCTGTTTTAGTATTTCTGTATATTTTTGCCAATTTTACCGGAGTCAGATAACACATGTACAACATTTTATAGTAATTTTCTTTCAGACTTTGAGCTAGGGTGAATTTATTCATGTACCGTCATGATCTTTCCCACTTTTCTAGTTCTATACTGTGTTGGAAGAACTGACTCCATCTAATCACTGTGTCTTTTATTTGTTCCTGTTCAAGTTCTCTTCCCAGGAGGGCTTCATAAAATCTCTTAATTTTTTTCAATCTAAAAAAATGATATCTAATTCATTCTTATCCATTGTCACTCCTTCATTCCGTATATCTTTTTTCCCTCTCTCTACCAATTGTTTATGAAGAAACCAATTTATTTCTATACCTTCCTTCTCTAATACCTCTTTCGTTTTTATTTTGCCATCTGTATTACTCCCCTGTTTCATTAACTGTTTGTATGTAATCCATTTACGGTCTTTAATTTTTTGATTACCTAAAAAAGCTTCTTGTGGCGAAATCCAACTTGGTAGCTTAATATAGAATCTTTTTTTCCAAATATTTAAGAGACCTTTCCTAATGTAATGTTTACTAAATTCTTTGCATTCTTTGTTTTTTTCCATATAACATAAACGCATGCCAGCCGTATTTATTGTTATGCCCCTCCAGTGTTAATACTCTATTATTTTTAAGTAGGATCCAGTCTGTTATCCAAACTAGTCCACAAGCATAGTAGTAAAGCTTAATATCTGGTACACCGAGTCCTCCTCTATTTTTTGAATCTGTCATTAATTTCCATTGTATTCTTGGTTTTTTACCCATCCAGATAAACTTACTTATGTCTTTGTTCCAATCCGCAAAATATTTTTCTTTACTTATTATAGGTAAAGTTTGGAACAAAAAGATTAATTTTGGCAATACTGTATGTTCATTTTTACCAGGGAAATTCTTCCTAGTATCGACAATTGCATTCTTGACCATTTTTCCAAATCTTTCTTCAATTCTCTCAATTTTTGCACATAATTATTTTCAAAAAGGTCCCCATTTTTTTTGTTATACAGATTTCTAAATACTTTACCTTTTTTTTGCTTTGCCATCCTGACACCTCAGTCATTTCATTTTCTTCTTCTTTAGTCATATTTTTTAGTACCATCGACGTTTTTTCTCTATTAATTTTGAATCCTGCCACCCTTCCAAAGTTTTCTAATGTTTCGGTTACAGTTTTTATATTATTAATTGGATCTTCTAGAAACAAAACTATGTCATCTGCATATATTTTCAATTTATATATTTGATTTTTGATTTTTACTCCTTGAATTTTTTTGTTCTTTCTTATACTGTTAGCTAGAACTTCCATCATTAATATAAAAAGAAGGGAGGACAGGGGACATCCCTGTCTTGTCCCTTTCTGAATTTCAGTGCTTCCTGTTTTTTCCCCATTTACGATTATATTAGCTACTTGTTCTTTATATAGGTGTTCAATCCAGCCTATAAAGTTATCTCCCATTTGATGTTGCTTCAGCAATTCTTTCATAAATTCCCACCTAACCTTATCAAACGCTTTCTTTGCGTCTAAGAATAGTACAGCTTTCTTTTCTTTATGAACTTCAAAGTACTCTGGCATATCTAATACTGCTCTATGGTTATCCTTAAGTTGTCTATCCGGGAGCAAACCATTTTGATCTGAATGAATTCTTTCTTTCAACACATTTTTTAGCCTATTGGCTAATATTGACGTTAAGATCTTATAGTCATTGTTTATTAACGTTATAGGTCTAAAGTTTTTTGGATCTGATTCATTTTCCCCTTCCTTTGAAATCAAAGTGATATTTGTTCCATTCCAAGAGTTAGGCTTCCCTTCTATTAATATGCTGTTGTACACATTATGCAAATGTTGTATTATTTCGTCTTCAAATCCTTTATAAAAGCTTATCAGGAGACCGTCTGGTCCTGGTGCTGTTCCTATTCTTGTTTTTTTAATAGTTTCCTTTATTTCTTCTAAAGATATTGGGGCATTTAATTTTTCTTTTTGTTCCTCTGTTATTTGTTCTATTTTTTTGTTCTGTAAATACCTTTTAATTTCCTCTTGGTTTTCTAAATCTTTCTTGTCCTCTTTATATAGTTCTCTATAGAAGTCTTCAAATACTCTTATTATTTTCTCTTGCTCTTTATAATAGTGTCCTTTATATTCTTTCTCTGTTATAATTTTTTTCCCTTTCTCTTTTCTTATTTTTTGAGATAACCCTTTTCTGGGTTTATTTGCCTCTTCGAAAAATCTTTGTTTACACCATCTAATATCTTTCTCTATTTCCTTATTTAATTCTTCATTCAGTTCTTTTTGTAGAAGAGTAATTTCTAATTCAGTTTTCTTATTTTTGGGGGTTTATCCTCAGTTCTTTTTCTCCTGTTTTTTATTTGTTATGTCTCTTTTTTTTCTTATTTTCTTCTTTTTTCCACACCTAATTTTATTAAATCCCTCTTACCACGGCTTTGCCCGCATCCCACAATAACTTCTTATTCTTCTTATCACAGCAGTCTGTTTTCTTGCAGTAATTGTATTGTTGAAGCAAATGGGAACATACCAGTTTGAAAACAGTCACTATCACACTTCTCTGCAATCACACTGTTATGCTGCTTTGGTAATTCATGGTCCCTTGCTCGCTCTTCCACACCGCCTTCCTCCCCATGTATGCCCTAATCAGCATATGTCTGTGTTTCCATTTTTCATTTTTTAAATTCATTTTTATATATTTTTATTTTATTTTATTGCTGCTATTGTGTAATTATGGCAAAATGATTTTAAAAAATTCAAATTAAAGAAATACACAAGGAAAGGAAAATGAAATAAAAGGAACCTCAGCCTTGTTAAGAATAATGAGGTGGAGAGGAGGAGGAGAATCATGCCCACTCACACCACATGACTGTTGGAATATCGAAACTGCAGTGGAAGGGCTGATACAGACAGCCACGAAGGGCCATCCTGGGGCGATACTAGGGTTAGGGACCGCACACCTAACACTAGCACATACTGACAGCAGCGTCATGGCAGCCTCCCATCTACATCCACCTGAACGTGGTGCACAGCAATTGGTGTCATAACGGCACCACTTCCTGGTTGCTATAGGCAGCTCCTTTTTGTTGCATGGTGCTGTATGCTTCTTGCTGTGGCAACTAAACAGCCGTGTGAACAAAGCCATGGGAGAAAGGGGCCAAGTAGTCCCTTTCTTCCATCACCATGGCCTGGAAAAGCATTGGAATGGGGCCTCTGGGCTGCCAGTGAGGCTGCCCTGGCCCCAATCCTCCACGAAAAGGGGCGGGTGCAGGCTGCCTCTGAAGGAGCAAAGTATAGCCCCGAAGGAACCTATCACACCAGAGGCAGAGGTGGAAGAATAGTAATATTAGGAGCCATTTTCCTGTCAAGGAAAAGTTGTGTTTCACCAATGATTGAAATGCAAAGCAGCAACAGGAGCAAGACAGCAAGACACTATTATCCTGCTGTAATTACCTTTCACCAGCCCTCAGAGTGTTCTGAGCACTCTTGACATGCCCAATATGGCTCTTCCATGTTGATCTAAAGAAGCATGAGTTCTTGTAAACTAGTTCCTTGAGGTGTGTCCAGTTTTGCTGGTTGCTGTTACCTCTGTATCCATTCATTCCTTTCTTTTGGGGGGATGTTTGTGGTGATTTCCTGAATCACTAGGGTGCTTCCAAAAGGTTTTTCAAAAACTGGAGCGTAGTATTTTGCACTGATCCTATGGTTTAAAGGGGAAATTTTCTCCTCTGATTTTTTTTTTTTTTGAAAGAAAAAAAGGTTTCCTAGAGGTACAGTGATACAGGGGGAATGTGCCATTTCACTGATGCCCTATAACTCTAATGAAAAAATTAAGAGAGAAAAGGAAGGAAGGAGAACAAGGCCTTTTGTGTTCCAGTATGTCTTATAATTAAAAAGAAATCTACTGAAGAGTGGGAATAATATATTGCAGTTGTTGCCAGGAATTACCTAGTTATTCAAATTTAAAAAACAAAAACAAAACACAGAGCATTACAGCAACAAATATTACAGCTCCCCAATATATCTGCCCATTTAGGGAATCCCATAATAAAACTTTTAAGACAAGGATAGGGATTAAGCAGACCTCCACATGATCTTAAGCTCCAACTGCTAGCATTCCTTACATGGCTTGGGTCCAGCATACTTGAGGGAACACCTCCTCCCATACAATCTTTCCCGCACACTCAGGTCCTGTGGGAGGAACCTACTGCAGCCAAAGAAAACCAGGCTGGCGGTGACCTCCCAGAGGACCTTTTCAGCTGCCTCTCCAAAAATATGGAATGACCTGCCAGAGGAGATCTGCCATATTACATCTTTGGAGGCCTTTTAAAAGGCGATAAAGACGGATCTCATCTGGCGGGCCTTCCTAGGCTGACCTCCTTGTATTTGAGCTCTCCTGTTGTCTAGCTGCTGTTGTCTAGTTGTTCCCACTGGCTATGATGGATTGTATTGGGTATCTCACTGGGAATTGTTATTTTAATGCTGTTATAGGGTGGGAGGGAGATGGGGAATCAGAAACTATTACATTTTGCTATGTTTTAATGCTTTAATATGTTGGATTTTTACAGTTTTTAACTGTTGTTATTCGCTTCGATCCAATACAGGGAGAGATGGGATACAAATAAATATTATTATTATTATTATTATTATTATTACTACTACTGCTGCTGCTGCTGCTACTACTACTAATTTCTGGCTAGGCTGAAAGGCTGATGGGGCTTGTCATTCAACAAAACCTTGAGGGCTTATTCCTGCTCTTGCTTTAAAGGATTACTTTGCTGTTTCAACACCTGAGAAAATGTGATACCCTTGCAACAGAATTGTTCCCTTAACAATCATTATTTGAATGTCCCACAACAAATAAGTACTTATAAAAATGTTGTGTAGCCTGAAGAAAAAGTTTATCTGTATCCCAAAGACATGCAGTAAAACAAAGATAGATAGCTTAGGTCGAGGTACTTTGAGGAGCTCCTGAAAAGGAAAAATCTCATAAAAATAAAAGGATTGAAACTGGTCACAGTTAATAAACTCATCTTAAGTGCTCATAAAAACTACATAGGTGATTTTGTTGTTCAAGCTAGCAAAGGAATCCACAGGGTAACTGATAATCTATTTCCATTCCAAAAAGCTTGGCCTCCATGCAACTAAAGGCAGCGAAGAAGCCAAACATGTTCTTTTTGTTTCTAAGTGATTTCTCCAACTGATTCCCCGCAGTTTGCCATCCCATGTATAAACAGCAAATTGAAAGGCTGTTTGGGGATGTGGGAAGTGGGGCATAAGATAGACCTATTTTGGTACAACTAGTTCTTCTACCCCTCTTTTTAACTGCTAGGTAGTGGTGCTGGCAAATGAAATAGAGCTCTGGGTGCTGTTTCCCCCCAAAATATCTGTTGTCGGAACTTTTTTTTTATATTATTATAAGTAAACAACTATATACAGAACATATCATAACAATAAAGCCAAATAAAACAGTCTCACAACTTTGAATTGTGTTGCGGGTCTCCTTCTTGGGTTCTGTTCATTGTAAGTGGTCATTTTAAAGTCCAGTGATTTAATTTATGGGCTGTTCCTCCTATTTTGGGTCCCCTTATATTTTCATTTTTCCTGACTGAGGTGGCTAAGGGTTCTATTGCAATAACAAATAACAGTGGGGATAAGGGACATCCTTGTTTAGTTCTCCTTTGGAGCCTAAAGGTAGAGGGGTTTATTCTGCTGACAGTCACTAGGGCCTCTGAGTTGATGTATAGGTTTTCTAGCATACTAATAAATTTGTTTTCAAAGTTCTCCTCCCCCCCCCCCCCCCCCAATACTCCAAATAGATATTGCCAGTTCACTCTGTCAGAAACTTTCAGGGCAAATGGAGACATAAGGACAAGTGGGGTTTTAGATTTTGAGGCATGATTATGACATTTAGGACTTATCTACTGGTGTCAGATAGTTTTCTATTCATCATAAAGCCAGTTTGGTCAGTAGAGATATACTCAATGATGAAGCTATTAATCCAGTTTGCTAGAATTGAGGTCAGTAGTTTTGCATCCTGGTATATTAATGCTATTGGTCTAAATGCTGAGGGGGGAGGTAGGTTGGCAGTCACTTGTTTTGGAGATGGCGGCAATTCTGGAAGTGTACCAAGATTGGGGACATAGACCTTGTGATGTTATCTCATTGAATAGATCTTGTAAGTGTGGAACAATTTTATTATAGCATAACTTGTAAAATTCTCCTGTAAATCCATCTAATCCAGGAGATTTCCCAGGTTTAACGTTTTGGATTGCCTGTTTGATTTCTTCTAATTAGATGGGCTGGTTGAGTAGAGCGCTGCGTGGTTCCTTGATTTTCAAAATTTTTACAGAATTGAGGAATGAATTAAGTTTATCTAGGGGGCCCAATTCTTCAGCATAGAGTAGAATTCTCGGAATTCCTCTACTATGTCAACTTGAGAGCTTTTGGTATTGCCATTTGGGGGGTGATAGCTGCAACAATTTTTTTCTGCTTTCTATTTCGCTAGTCTAGCTAGTAATTTAGAGTTCCTATTATTATTTTCATTGAAGTAGGCTTTCATGTATTGCATTTTAGTTTGAATTGAGTGAAGGTCTAATTCTTCAATTCTTATTCAATTCTAATAAAGTTTTTAGTATTTGGGTCTTCTTTTGGGAGTTTGACAAGAATTCAATTTCTTTAATCAATTCCTGGTATTTGTTTTCTTTAATTTTCTTTTGTTTGGAGCCATCCTGTATAAACAGACCTCTGAGCACTGCTTTCAGTGTGTCCCATAGTAGCGCTTCAGAGGTACTTTCAGATCTATTTTCTAGTTAAAAAGTTTCTATTGCTTTTTCTATGGTCTTTTTAAAGGGGTCATGCATTAGGAATGCTAGTCTAAACCGCCAAGACTTTGAAGTCTGGAAAAGTCCTTTCTGTGCCCAGTCTAGTATTATTGGTAAATGGTCTGAATATAAGATTGGATTGATTGTGGAATTTAAAGTTTTGCCCAACAGGGACTTGGAGACAAAAAAAAGTGATCTGACATAAATTGGTGCTGACCTGTATTGGGTGAAAAGAAGGTGTCTAAAGTGTAGGATTGGCCAAAAATTTCCCGTCAGTATTAGGTAGTGCCCAGCACCATCTCTAAATTCATTGTTTACCACGAAAAGACATTATCAGTCCAGGAGAATAGCTACCTCTTTGGCTTTTCCCATCCTCCCTCCCCCCCCCCCCACTACATATTGGTTTCTATACAATTTTGGAGGGAGGATAGGATCAGAACCCTTATGATGTGTTTCTTGAAGGAATAAGAAATTTGGATGTAGTGTTTGATTTGTTTTAGTATTTTCCCTCTCTTTTTTGCTGAGCATAAGTCCTTAACATTATAGGAAATGACTCTCAGGGTTGCCATGTAATGCTACACTGCATTGTAAAGAGAAATTAGAACTTCTTTTCCTATTGCCCACATTATTTTCCAGTTCAAAGGTTAGCATTTGAGGATCTAAAAAGTTCCATTTTACCATATTTGGATATCTTACAGGTTTTTTCCTAAAGATTTTATGAATAGTTGTGAGATGTAAATAAACACTCAATAACATAACAATATAGATTGCTATTAACAACGAACTAAGAACAGTATCCTGATCCAGAGGAATGGAGGACAAGTGTGTCATGTTCTCCCTATCAGGGTCAAACCTCCTGATCTCCTCTGAAGGGATAGGAGCAAATAATATCTTTTCATTTTAAGATATTATTTCCTATGTTTTTGGCCCATCCTGTGATTAATATTTTATATTAGTTTGCTAAGAAGCAAGAAATGTCAAATTTTAGACCTTAAGAGTATCATATAACTCTGTTTCAGTTTGTAGTAGGCCAGGTAAATTAATAGCTGTGCAAACAGAAAAAGCATAGTTCAGGCCCAGCTGGTCAGAACATTTTTGAAGTAAAAAGAAAGAAGAAAAACAAAGAAAAGTTTCTGCCATCCTTCCACAAAACTTTTAAGACAGAGGTGGGATCTTGCTTGCCCTAAGAATAACCTGAATTGTATGGCTTCTATAGGTATTTCCCAAGTTGGACCATTCTTTTGAGACAGTGTCAAGTCATCCAACTCATAGTTTCAGTGGGCTTTTGTCATGACTAATTCTTAGTATACGGAAGGCCTGTTGTCATATTGACATTAGTGGAATAAAACCATTGTAAATATTCAAAGGTCTGTGGCTGTTACTAACAAACATCAGTTGGATACCATTTCTAAATGAAGGGATTATAGGACGTTTTAAGCCTTTACATGCTTCTGTCAAACTCTCATTGTCTCTTAGGTTTGCTGGGAAAACTGGATGGAGTCCGCCACAGAATTTACCATGGTCCCTGATAGCAGTTTTTGTGACATTATTGTTCCCACAATGAACACTGTCCAGATGGCATACCTGCTGGAAATGTTGCTTACCAACCACAAACCGGTATGTTTCTTGAATTTCAAATAGGGTTGATCTTGCACAGTAGCAATGTAAGCATTCTGTTCCCAATGAGACAAGCACCAATCCTTTGTTCAGCTAGCCAGAAGAATAACTACTCAGTAAGATTTTCTTGCATCTGTCTCTGTTTTTCCAGCTGTTGTTGTTTCCTGTCTAAAACAATCTTCTGGTCCAATTTGTTTCACTAGTTAACAAAGAGGCCTTAAAGATTTTCATTTGAAAAGCGCAGTAAAGTTCAGCATTGCCCAGTCATAACAAACTCTCAGAAATTCTATTGGTTGACAAAAAGGACTGTGAATGTGTGATTACAGTCAGTACATTTGCTCAGTAATAACAGGTTCCTTTTTTAAAAATATAGGTGCTCTGTATTGGCCCCACAGGAACTGGGAAAACGCTCACAATAGCAGACAAGCTTCTGAAGAACTTACCACTTGAATACATCAGCCACTTTCTGATGTTCTCTGCTCGAACCTCAGCTAATCAGACTCAAGATCTCATTGACAGCAAGTTGGATAAAAGGCAAAACTCTATGTTGCCAAATTTCATCTTTTGATTTAGCATTTTGTTCATAGTGCATTAATTTTTAGCATTTTTCAGCTACCTGTCTAAAATTCTCTAATGATATGAATCATAAAAACAAAAAAACAAAAGAATCAAAGTATTAAGAAATGAATGTTCACCCATCCTGAGAATAGGAACAGGAACACTTGGCTGATTAGCCCCTTTATAAAATTAACACAGGGGATACTGGATAAATGTTCAGGGAATGACTCAGCCCGAAGTGTTCCCATTTGTTCCTGAATACACTGGATATTTTGACACTTCTGTTAGTAAATAACCACAAAACCCAGGGCCTAAATATTTGTGAATTTACTGTATCATTCATAGAGTCATATCTTGAGCATGGCAGTTTTGTTTATGCTCACTGAAATTTTCTTCACATTCAAAATTATTTTATCTACTGAACTATTGCAAAAAATACATTTGAAATATATTTTGGCTCTCTAGTTTCTCTCAGCTGGTACTGAAAAACTGAAGAGCACTTTCTCCATTTGAAATATTATTCCATAATTATTGATGGATTATGTACAAATTCACTCATCAAACAACAGGGTCACTGCATTCATTTATGTTCATAATAATAATTGCTGAATCCACATGACATCTGCATTTCTGGAGACAGAATATGCTCAGTCAGATTCTGAATTTGTCCTAGGTCTCCTCAACCGTTTCAACTTCATTTGGCACCAAATTAAATCATGGCTTTTTATTAAAGCTGTTGAGAGTCTAAACATTTTTATTTAACTTGTACATGTGCAGTATTTTAGCTGTTTTGACTTGTTATATTGTTTAATATGCATTTAAATTGTTTGTCTTTTATTACTTTAACTTGTTTAAAGTTATTTTTTGTATTCTGTCGTGAAATCTTCTGATAAGAGAAATGAAGTGAAATAAATGTCACTCTGCCTTACCAGAGCATGGTAACAAGTTAAAATAGCTACTTGACTAGCACAGAACAGTTAACAAAGCAAACTGGCAACTTTTGGGTGGGGATTCTGAGAACTATAGTCCACAAAATTAACTCTGTGCATTATCAAAAAATACATGGGCCTGATAACACAACTTGACTAAAGTTATAGTCTGTGGAGTAGACTACATTAGGAATGTTGGCTTAATGGTTAAGATGCCAGTTCTGACACTCATAAAATCAGAAGGTTGGCATTTCAAGTCCCAAGTGCCACATGATGGGGTGACCGCCCATCATTAGTCCCAGCTTCTGTCAACCTAGCAGTTCGAAAGCATGTAAAAATGCAAGTAGATAAATACATACCACTTCGGTGGGAAGGTAACAGTATTCGGTTTAGTCATGCTGGTCACATGACCACCAGCGTCATCTTCAGACAACGCTGGCTCTTCAGCTTTATAACAGAGATGAGCACTATCTCCTATAGCCAGTTACGACAAGACATTTGTGTCAAGGGATGGCCTTTACCTTTTACCTTTAAAGATCTTGACTAAATCACTTTTGTACAACTGATCCATTCAGTAATTTTTATCTTTCTTTGAATACATACAGGCGCAAAGGAGTCTTTGGTCCTCCACTTGGCAGGTACTTCATATTTTTCATTGATGACCTCAATATGCCTGCTCTGGAGACCTATGGTGCCCAGCCACCCATTGAGCTTCTTCGTCAATGGATGGATCACCATGGCTGGTATGACAGGAAACAAATTGGTATGACATAAGTTCTTTACTTTAATTTTGTACATTAAACAGAGGCCACCTAGGTGAGCTCTGAAGAGCTGTGCTTCTGGTACACATAAATCCCTTGCCCCTGCCATCCTTTAAAGTCTTTTCTTTCAGATTTATTTTCATTCTTCTCTGGAATATTTTTAGGTACCTTCAAGAAGTTGGTAGATATTAATTTTGTTGGTGCCATGGGACCACCTGGTGGAGGAAGAAATGCCATCACTCCACGGCTCACCCGCCATTTCAACTACCTCTCATTCACTGAGATGGAGGATAGCAGCAAGAAGAAGATCTTCTCCACTATTCTAGGCAGTTGGATGGGTGGGTTATGAGAATGCAGGTTCTTCCTTTCCTTTTTTCTTTCTTAGCCTTCCATATGATTTAGAATTCATAGGGCCGGTACAGACCGGCCCTTTAATGTGCCCCTGTCACGTGCTTGGGTTGCCTCGGGCCAGGGCTTCCACACGCCCCACAACCCTAGCATGTGACAGAGGCGTCAAGATGGCAGCGCCCTGTTTACATGGGCACCGCCATCTTTACGTAAGCGCCGTGCAGCATCTACATGGTGCAGCACGGTGCTTACATTATGAGTGCGCCAGTGGCGCACTTATTACGCTGCGGCGGCGCACTGCTGTGGCTTTAAAAGAACCTGCTTTTTGCAGGTTCTTTTTCCGCCGGCAGGAAGCCATGTGGTTTGGCCGCTGCGGCTTCCCTCAGGAGGAAAAACAGGCACCCAGAGGGTGCCTATTCAGGGCAGTATGTACTGCCCCATAAATTCCATTTTGATACTGTAATGTGAGAGACTCTTGAAGAGGACAGGTAGTTTCATGAGAATGTTGCTTGTTCACCTCTATATTATTCTGACTGGTTTTGCTATTTCATAAGATTAAAATATCTCAGGAATGACAAAGTAGGATGAAAGCTGTTTGTAGTCCAGTTTGTAGCTGGTGATACTATGCAGTGGTTCAGTTTAATATATGTTTTTTATTTCCTAAGCATAATTAGTTGAATTAGTTGATTTGTCTAGGTCTATGCAATTTATTTTTCGCGAAGCTAAATGCAGGCCACCAGCCAGGTAGCATGTCAGATGCTCAGTCAGCTACCCATTATTGCTATTTGACAGTCTGAAAGGTTTCCACATGTATGGGCTACATATGGCCTCATGAGTCATGTAGGGCTAGTTTAATTCTAGGCTCGGTGTAGGTGAATTGGAGAGTTAATTTTTTTTTCTTATAATGTCTGCACTAATATTTACATACTGCACACAGGATTTATTAGATGAAGTCCAATAATCTTTTGTCTAAGTTTGACATTCTAGATAGAATATATACTAGACAACTGGGCTATTTATGTTTTATGGGTTGGTTTTTTTTTCCAGTTAAAAGGCGGTGCGCTTTCAAATTTCTTCTTCATGGTCTCTGCGAATCATACAAATGGGTTCTACTGCACCTGCGCAGTTGAATTCGGAACCTTCTGGAATCACTGGGCAAAGTAGAGCTTGCAACTTTTTGCAACTTTTTGGCAGTAGCTCCGTCTCTCCTCTATATAAGCCCAGTTCCTGCTCTTTTCCCCAGTTCCTTTTTTTCCGCTGTGTTGGCTACTCGAAGGAACTGTGCTTGGAATCACTGTTGGTGCCTTATTCAGTTTTCGATCTTCGGCTTGCTCTTAGACCATTCTTACTCTTTCTCCGTCTTGGCTCCTGTTACTGATTGCTCATCTCATTTGACCTTGCTTTGGAATTCGGATTGGATTTGATGTCTCCAACTCCGTTTAAGAACTGTGTTGTTTGTGGGGTGAAAATCCCTCAGAGGGACCCGCACAAGAAGTGCCTGATCTGCTTGGGTGAGACCCATGACATCCAAAGCTGTACTCTCTGCACATCCTTGACTGCCCAGGCGAGAAAGAACCGGGTGTCCTGACTGAAGTCGTTCCTCCTGGACAAAGCTTTGGCCCCACAGGAGATTCTGCCCTCGACATCAAAGTCGGCTTCGATGATGTCTCAAGAAGCCGCAGAAAAGCTGTCTGTTTCCCTTGCTGGTCCGACCTCTAAGTCTCCCTGGGAGACGGAGGCTCATCCAGCCAAGAAATCAGCAGAAAAATCGGGTGAAAAACAGAGGTCCAAGTCTTCTAAGAAAGAAAGGAAGGACAAGTCCAAATTGGACTCATACCAGAGGGATGATAGAAGGGTAAACTTTCTAAGTGCTCGGCAGATGGCTCTTCCTCCTGTCCGGAGTTGACTGTTAAAGCCTCTGCCAAGAGGAAGCATTCCTCTGAAGGTTCTCCATGTAAAAGTTTGCTATCACAGGGCTCAGAGGGCTCCCCATTGCTACCCCATCTCTCTGCTCCTAGAATCCATTGTCCCACAGGAAATAGTTAATAGTGAGGCAATGTTCGAACAGGGCTATGATGTCTTCTGGAAAAATTTGTCGGTTGAGTGTCATGGTGTCCATTATGGGGACTTTGGTGAACAAGGAGACCACATCAAAGCTGATTAGTATGTCTCTGGGTTTTAGTTCAAGGTTGTTGATTTTCCCTATGAAGTGAGCTGAGTCCTTGATGTAGTGGGGGGTTTGCCCTATATAGGTTTGAAGTTGCGTGGCCAGAAACTTGGCCAAGTCGTATGTGGGGGATCCAATGGCACTTACTATGGGTCGGAGTGGAATGGACTCCTTGTGGATCTTGGGTAGTCCATACAGTCTTGATGGAAGAGCCTCAGATTTGCACAAACTTTGTTTTGTGGTTGGCTGAATTGAGGAGTTTTTGATCAGGGTGTTTGTTTTCCTGGTGATTTTGTTGGTTGGGTCTTGTTTCAGTTTTTTGTATGTTGCAGGATCTAGGAGTTCCTTGATTTTTTGTTTGTACTGTTCTGTTTCCATAATTACTGTGGCATTGCCTTTGTCTGCTGGAGAATGATGATTTCTGGGTCCGAACTGAGGTCCTTGATGGCTTTTCTTTCTTTTTTGGTGATGTTGCTGGGAGGTGGTTTTGCCTTGTGGAGAATCCTTGCTGTTTCCCCTCTTATCTCTTCTGCTTTCTCCTCTGGGAGATGGTGGAGTGCAGATTCGACCTGGGCAATGATGTCTTCAACTGGGATTCTGGTGGTGGTTACTGCAAAAACACTGGTAGACCGGGAAAAATGGATCTGTGAATCCCACTTCTTGGAAGATGAACTGAAACACCTGGACAGGGCTCTACGGGCCAATGGTTACTGCAGCGCAGACATCAGAAGGGCTGCCAGGCCCAGAAAAACCCAGAAGACTCAAGACAAGCAACCACCCAAAGGGAAGATATTTTTACCATACATCAAAGGAGTCACAGACAGAATAGGGGAAGTGGTGAAGAAACACAACCTTCAAATGGTTTACAAACCAACGAAGATAATCCAGCAAATGCTTCGCTCAGCCAAGGACAAGAGAGACCCTTTCATAGCCACAGGAGTCTGCCACATTCCATGCAGCTGCGGACAGGTCTACATAGGGACCACCAAACGCACTGTGCAGACAAGAATCAAAGAACATGAGAGACACTGCAGACTGGGTCAACCGGAAAAATCAGCAGTAGCAGAACATGCTATAAACCATCCTGGGCATAAAATGCTGTTTGAAAGCACTGAAATTCTGGACCATGCCAACAACTACCATGTCAGAATGCACAGGGAAGCCATTGAAATCCATAAACACCTGGACAACTTCAACAGGAAAGAGGAAACCCTGAGGGTAAACAAGGCTTGGCTACCAGTCCTGAAGAACAGCAAGGTCAAGACTCAGCCTATGCAAATGAGAAACAGCCTAAGGCCAGGGGATTCCCAGCAGACAATGAGCACCAATTAGCAGACATTAATCCTTGTTTGCATATCTTCCCACCTTGAGGACTGCCATTAGCAACAGAACAATACATTTGCAAATTACCCCTTCCTTCCCAGGGTCAGACAGGATATATATATCCAATCCTTTTCCAGGCTATCATTCTCTGAAGATACCAGCCACAGATGCTGGTGAAATGTGAGAAAGGAACTCTTCTAAAACATGGCCACGTAGCCCGAAAGCTCCACAAAAAACTATGGATGCCAGCCATGAAAGCCTTCGACTCTACATTTTTATCGATTTTTTAAATTGCATATACAGCGCTGTGTAAATCTACAGAGCTATATAAATAAAGTATAATAATAAAAATAATAAATAATTGGTGGATTTGACAATGACTTCCTTGTCTGAATCCATGCAAAATGTCATTTGAGCGGCCCATAAGCCGTTGACACAGAAGTCCTACCATCTAAAATGGATTAAATTTCTGGCATTGTTAACATATGAATTTGTCTGTCTCTTAGGTTCGTGTTCCACAAGTTTTGGACTTTCTCGTGTCTCTAGTAGAAGCTGGACTTTCCATTTCCTCCTTAAAGTGTTACCTGGCAGCCACCAGTTCCACAGTCACCATCTTTCTTTCAAGATCTTTTGATCCAGAAATTCCTCAAAGGATTCATGGAATCATAGAGTTGGAAGAGACCACAAGGGCCATCCAGTCCAACCCCCTGCCATGTAGGAACTGTCAATCAAAGCATACCCAACAGATGGTCATCCATCCTCTGTTTAAAAGATGTCCAGTGCAAAGGAGTTGGGTCATGTTTAAATTAATCTGATTATTTACCTGAAGAGGAGAGGTCCTAGAGGATTTGGTTCAATCAATAAACACAGTTGTCTTTCTGCTTAGAAAATATGTATCTTAATTACTGCAGGAGCCTTTTTTGAAGGATCAAAATTTGTAGCAGCAAGGGAATAAGCTTAACAATAAAAATTAATCTTTTTCTCTGAACAATGGTTTGGGATACTCCACTCTCCTGCTTTGGTACCGACCCCAACTTGGAGCCTTGAATTGGTCCTCTTGCAACTTTCCAAGCAACCCTTTGAATGCATGGCTACAGCTGATCTCAGGCTTCTTACATGGAAGACTGCCTTCCTTGTTGTCATCATGTCAGCTCAGTGTGCTAGTGAACTTTGTGCACTCTGAGTGGACCAACCTTATCTTCATTTCTATAAAGATGAAATTGTTCTACACCCAGATATCACTTTCTTGCCTAAGGTGGTGTCTTCCTTCCACCTGAGCCAGGATATTGTTTTACCTACGTTGGCTCTGAATCCGACCACCGGTACTGTGCACTTTTTGCATTTGCTCAATGTCTGAAAAGTGCTTGCATTCTATGTCAACCGGACTTCAGATCTGATCCAATCTGAGATTCTGTTTGTGATTCCAAGCTTGAACTTCCTGTCACCACTCAGCGGTTCTCAAAATGGGTGACTGCTACTATTCATCTAGCCTACGAACGCTCAGGGAAGACTCCTCCCGCTTGAATTTGAGCACACTCTACGAGGGCGGAAACAGCATCCACTACTTTTCTCAGTAGGGTGCCCCTAGAGGACGTCTATAAAGCTGCAGTTTGGTCCCAGCCATTGACTTTCATCTCGCACTACAGGCTGGATACCAGGTCAAGGAATTATGCAGCTTTTGAGAGGACAGTGTTGCTTTCTGGTTTGCATTGAGGTTTGCTGCATTGCATGCTTTCTACTTGCATGTTTAATAAAACATATTTAGTTTACTGACATATGCATGTTGTCATGACACTGCCTCCTCTTACGACTACAGCTTGCTAGTCTAATTCATTTGTGGGATTCACAGAGACCATGATGAAGAAGGACAGATTGTTTACCTGTAACTGTAGTTCTTTGAGTGGTCATCTGTGAATTCACACAAATCTGGTCATCCTCCCCTCAGGTTGTGTCCTTCACATGTTCTCTCATGATGCTGCTATGTGGCATCCAATTGGAACTGAGGGAAAAGAGTGCAAACACTAGTGGTATATATAGGGTGGGCAGAGCTACTGCCAAAAAGTATTTTCTAGCAATTGTAGAAGGTATCAAATGTCTCTGTGCAGGTGCAGAAAACCCATTTGTGTGAATTTACAGATCATCACTCGAAGAACTACAGTTACAGATAAGCAACCTGCCCTTCTCTCCTCACATCTGCAGCAAGGTCTATCAGTGGAATCACACCTTTTGGATTTGATCATAAACTAGAAAATGCTCTCAGTTATGTAGCAGACTGAGGTCTAATGTTTAAAACAGGGGTTAACAACTGTTGGGGTGTGGGGAGCCTTGGCCACTGTGGGATCCTGGAGAGCTGTGCTCCCCCACTGCATATGCACACCCCAGTGAAAAATGTAGTTCTTTTTCATCACTCTTTCAAAGTTCTTCATGAGCCTAAAAACTGCAGAATCCACTGAAAAAACCAAAGCATGATGGGCATATTATTATTATTATTATTGTTATTATTATTATTATTTATATAGCGCTGTAAGTTTACACAGTGCTGTACATATAATCTTATATTTAGATGGATCCCTGCCCTCAGGCTTACAGTCTAAAAGACAACACAAAAGGAAAAGGGGAAGGTGGTGGGAAGGGGATGAGGTGCAGTGGTTCTTTTCTCCCTTGGGGGCCTGGACCAAGGCAGATGGACTGAAGGGAGGGCTTGGGTTCTTAAGAGGAGGCATCCTGGGGCAGATGGCACAATCCTGGGAATGCTTCCCTAAACAATATAGTCTTTAATTTACTTTTGAAACTGGTTAGAGAAGTGATGAGGCGTGCATGTGGGGGAAGAAGTTCCAGGAGTGAAGGGCAGCAAGTGAGAAGGGACAAATCCGGGACAGAGAAGTGGAAATCCTCGGCTGGGACAGGAGACCTTGACTACCAGAATGGAGGGTACGAGAAGGAGTGTGAGGAGAAAGAAGGTCAGACAAGTAAGGAGGGGCCAGACCATGGAGGGCTTTGAAAGTCAATAACAAAAGCTTGTACTGGATGCGGAAGGGGAAGGGGAGCCAATGAAGGGAGGATAAGAGAGGAGAAACATGGTCAAAGCGGTGAGCGGATGTGATAATACGTGCAGCTGAGTTCTGGACAGAGATTAAAGGATGGAGGTGAGAGAGAGGGAGCCCTTTCAGAAGAAGATTGCAGAAATCTAGTCGTGAGACCACCAGGGCATGGACCAGAGTCTTGGCAGTGGAGGCTGAGAGGAATGGATGGATTTTAGCAATGTTGTAAAGAGAGAATCTACAGGTCTTGGTGGCAGCCTAAATCTGGGGTATAAATGACAGAGAGGAATCAAAGATGAAACCAAGACTGGGCTTGCTGAACCAGATGAATAGAAGTGCCATCAACAGAAACAGAAAAGGAGTATTGAAGGGTGGGCTTAGGTGGGAAGATGAGAAGCTCTGTCTTAGACATATTGAGCTTCAAGCGCCGATGTCGCATCCACTGAGAGATGGCAGTCAGACAAGAGGAGACTTGCTGTTCAAGCCCCGGCAAAAGGTCAGGGATGGAAAGATATAGCTGAGTGTCATCGGCGTATAGATGATAGGAGAAACCAAAAGAACTGATGAGTTTACCAAGGGATAATGTGTATAGAGAGAACAAAAGGGGGCCCAGGACAGAGCCCTGAGGAACTCCTACAGATAAGGGAACAGAGGAGGAAGTCTGACCACCTGTGATCACTGCAAAAGATCTGTCTGACAAGTAAGATTTAAACCAGTTGAGAACCGAGTCAGAGAACCCGAGGTCAGAAAGCAAGTCAAGCAAGAGACAGTGATCCACGGTGTCGAAGGCCGCAGATAAATCTAGAAGAATGAGAATAGGGGCCATTTGCCTTGGCCTGCAGGAAATCATTTGAGATTTTGGTGAGGGCCGTCTCTGTAGAGTGCCGTGGGCGGAAACCAGACTGAAAAGGGTCCAGGATGGAGTTGGCTTCAAGAAACTCAAGAGAGCGAGAATAAACTACCCGTTCCAGAACCTTAGAGAGGAAAGGCAGAAGAGAGATCGGACGATAGTTAGACAAAGAAGAGGGGTCGAGAGAGGGTTTCTTCAGAATTGGGGAAACGAGAGCATGTTTGAAGTCAGAAGGGAAGGAACCTGAAAGAGAGGGAGATTAAAGATATGGAGGAGCGAGGGCAGAAAAGAAGGGGTTATAGAGATTAGAGGATGGGGGGGGGGGGAATAGGATCAAGAGAACAAGTTGTAGGTTTGGAAGTATTTAGCAGCGTAGAGAGTTCATCCAGAGAAACAGGTGGAAACACAGAGAGTTTATTAGAAGAAGGGACCAGGAGATTAGTAGTAGGGGGCAAATCAGGAGGAACAATTTCAGATCGAATAGTGGTGACTTTTGTGAGGAAGTAGTTGGCAAAGTCAGTTGAGGAAAATGATGAGAAGACAGGGGAGAGGAAGGTTTTAGCAGTGAATTGGAGCAGGAGAACAAATGCTGTGGGTGCCTCTCATTGGCGCAGATCAAGGATGAGTAGTAATTCTGTATTGCCATAGATAAGGCGTGTGAGAAGGATAAAAGAACATAAATCTATTCCATTGGGATTACTTACCTACGCTTAAGAAGATACTCTACTGAAGAGGAAACATAGTCAGCTGGTGATCCTGGGAGGGAAAGACAGGTCTGCCTGGGTTAGTACACAGCTTGGATCTGTCTCCGTGCACTGAGGAAAATACTCTTCTTTTTTGTAATACAGAAGAAAAAAATATAGCCAGTGTATGTGCTTTCATGAAGAGTATGATCAGGTGTACTAGTACTGGTCACAATGTCTTTGGGCTCTGTTCCTGTCCACTACTGGCCAGTGGCCATAGCAAGTTTCCCGTGGAGCTAATGCTATCCTTGTGTTTAGAGAGTTTCTCACCCTGTCTTAGGTAGTGAAAATATGCTGCAACATTTTTGTTGCGGATTCGAATTTTTACTACAGTGCTTAATGTAAAAAAAAGTTTTTAATGTGTTTTTGCATGTAACACATGTATATATGTATATAAAATGATTTACAATGTGTGGAACTGTGTGATAAATATATCTGAATTATGTAAACATTTTTATATTTTCCTCTTGATATTTTAGCTGGACAACTTGGAGAAGTATGTTACAGAGATCCAGTCCGTAAGTGATTTCAACTCATCTTTATTTATCTTTGGAGTAAAGCTTTGAGAGTGTCATTTGCTTGAAGAAGCTAGATTTAGACCAAATGCCCTCTGCCACTTCTAGGAATATGTCCATTTCCTCAATCTCAAAAACAATAAGGTTCAACATAAATAAGTCAGCTCTGTTCTTTATTTTGCACCAACATTTCATATTCACATGTCTTTGAACTCCCAAAAAGTTTCATCTGAAAACTCTGCTTAGGCTAGTGCCCCCAAATGCATCCACATTCATGTACTGTATGTTATCCCTGATATATGTGTTCACTGTTTAAAAAAATATTGGTGCAATACAAGTGTCCAGATGACAAGTCAAGGATAGAACTGCTATATAGAAGCAGTATAAAATATAATATGCTATATAAAATTTACCAGAAAAGAGTGTAAAAGAAGTAAAGAGATATGCAGAGGTCTTCAGATCATTCATGACTCCTGAATGCCATTTTGTTCTACTAATTGGAGGATCAGAGATGAAGCAAAGGCAAGGCAGTCTTCAGCCCAGAGAAGGTGACTCAATAGAATGTGCAATTGGACATAATAGTCATTTTTCAGAGAATCTCTGTCAATCAAATGCATTTCTTTTCAAGAGAAACAAGGAGTGCTTTAAATTCAAGCTGCAAGATGAGCAATTTTTACATTATCTTACCTGTATGTTTGCTGAAAATCAGATAGAGATATAGGTACAGATACAAGAAGCCAGAATCAGTCACAGTGAAACTTGTGCAGCAGCACAAGCTTCACAAGCCAGTCTTTATGCAAAAAGAAAGATATAGTAAATATGGAACTTCAAGCCCAAATGCAAACAACATTTAATAATTAAAAATTTAAAAATCCAATGAATTTGAGCAGTTTAGTTTATCCATTGAGTTACTTCTTACAGCATGATTTAACAATTAATTAAAATTGAAATGAAAAAGCTTGAAATTGAATTCTCAGTTTCATATCAGAGACATTAAATTCAGTGGGGATACAGGGAAAAGGTCAGAGTCAATTAATTAATTCACAGACACAAACTAGAGACATGGTGATTAATTCAAAACAAGAAAAGTCTAAGAAATGCATGCAAAAAACTAAACATGCAATAAATTTAGCAAATCTGAGATATAAAATTATCTCAGTTATAGCAATAGCAAGTACATTTCTATACCACTTACCAGTGAACTAGCACTCCCTAAGTGGTTTACAATGTGTAAGCTGGTTGCTCCTGACAAGCTGGGTTCTCTTTTTACTGACCTATGAAAGGATGGAAGGCTGAGTGGACTTTGGAGCCCTCCTCTAGGATTGAACTTACAATGTTGTGGCTGCAGTACCAACATTTAACCACCACACCACCAGGGCCCCAGTTGACAGAAAGGAGATGTCATACTCAGGTTTGTGTTATGATAAAGACTCAATAGTCTTAGGGGCAAAGCAGACAGGTGGCAAGGAGCAGCTTCTGCCCGCTCCAGCTGCAATTGGTCTGGGACTGTGGCAACCGCACACCCTGCTCTCAAAGCAGGCTGCTGCTGTGGTCCCAAATGGGCCACTGGCAGGAATGGTTTTTTTTGCCACCGCTTTTCCCAGCAGCTTCAGGCTAGCTCCTTTCAGTAACTTTGAAAGAAGCTTATTTTCATGTTCCAGTGAATGCAACTGGCACCTGAGATTCAACTACAGTACAGTAGTCATCATCAGTGCAGGGCTCTCCTGTTCAGGTTAGCATCAGCTCCCAGAGTCTTCACCAAAGTGTTGGTGCCCATAGTAGCCTTCCTAAGACAAGGAATACAGTTGTTTCCAATACCTGGACATTAGTAGAATTTGTAGCAATGATAGAACATCAGATCTACACATATCTGCAAATCTACACCGACAACACAACAGTGAAGGCGTATCTTTCGAATCAAAGGGGATCCTGGTCATGTCACCTGATAAAAGAATTGACAGAGACAATACATAATGTTTTTGATAGACTTATTTGCCTCTGGTGAGAATTTCAAATTTATTTATTTATTTATAGTAGATGGAAATGTAGGAGCAGAAGGTCACGATGCTCTGCACGTGATGTTGGCAAAAGGTCTACTATATGCTTTTCCTCCTTTGCCAATAATATAAATTTTTCTCATGAAAATAAGGGACAGGAAGCTCATGGCCTTACAGACCATGGTTCCCTCTTCTGAAAAACATGTAGGCAGAGAAATGATGTCTTTTACCTCAAAGATCAGACTTACTACTGAATGGTTTATTAAAAAGACAGGTACCTGGCTTTTCATCAGTATTAACAATAACAGGAAAGTCTCTTTCAACTCCACATGTTAAAAGTTTTTTAAGAGATGCAACATTACAAGTTCCATCCACTGTTCATAGATTCCTAATTTGGGATCTGAATTGCGTGTTAAACACTTTGACAAAACCACCCTTTGAACCTCTTAAGAAGGCCTTATTGAAACTGCAGTCTTGCAGTATTTTTGATTGCTATAACTTTGGCAAAAGGAATTTCTGAATTAGCATCATTCTCTATCAATACAGTATTTTGTGAGTTTCAGAAGGAAAAATTGTCCGTAACAATTAATCCTTCTTTTGTTCCTAAGACTTCAGCTGCAAAATCTTTAGCATCAATCATTGGAATTACCAACATTCTGCTCAGACCCAGTTCATTCACTGGAGAAGAGATGGAAATCGCTTGGTGTGAGAAGAGGGGTAAAAGTTTATTTGCAGAGATCCAAAGCCATTTGTTGAACTGAGGCACGATTGATTTCCTTTCTTTTGAGGATGGTACTTCAGCATATGGGTCTGCAAGTTCCAGTACACCTAGCTGATGTAGCCAATGCTGAGAAATACTGGGAACTATAGGCAAGCAACATCTGGATCATGGGAGAGAGACTTTGCAATCTCTGCAGCTCCTGGACCTTATGATCTAAGATGACAGCAAAAAGCACCAGGTCAGCTAGACCACAGAAACTGACTAGGTGACCTTGGGCAAGTCACAATCTCTCAGCCTCAGAGGAAGACAAAGGCAAAAACCCTCTGAAGAAATATTGCCAAAAAAATCTGTAATAGGTTTGCCTTAGGATTGTCATAAATCAGACATGACTTGAAGGCACACAACAACAAGAAAGATAGACCCATGCAAGAGACAGTCAGTAGCACCCCCGGTGTTTAATTGGTGAACTTAGTGCTGTGGCAGTAAAACCATTCAGAAAGAATTTCAAATGGACATTCTTGCCTCATCAGTCCATTTGCAAATGAGCCATCTGAATATTCTTACAACTGGCCTGAGAAAGTGACAAATTTCTTGGCTATTAAATAAAAAAAATTAAGGGGGGGGAAGAAAACAAAAGTCCATATGTTTACAAAACTGCAATGAATGATCCCTAAACTGAAATAAATTAGAATTGTGGTTCTTCACTAACACTTTGAAAAGCTAAGCAATTGAATGGACAAAAACAATAATGAAGTGTGTGATTCTTTGTAGATGGATACCAAAAAAAGATTTACTTCGTTTTACAATTTTGCCTATAGTCATGGTTGTATGCAGCATTCCAGTGACAAAAAAATAAACAAGCAAATAAAGCAATCTGGAATAGTATAAATATAGTGGCCAAAAAACCCCCAAAAGTTGTTTAAACCCATTTTAAAAAGCAACTTGTTATGAAAAATACTTGACAAAACAGAACATTTTCCACTGCTCATCAACAAATGAAGTAGACAAATATCTCTGCAAGGCTATTACATGATGTGTGTGCCATAACCAAAATGCCAGACCAGGAACAATATAGGCTATGGGTACAGGTAATATATTTTATGAGGTAAGTATTGATACATACAGGTTTGCAGAATTATATTACTGTGTTTCAAGCCTGCCCTATGCTATTGTCAATTGATTGCTGCTGTGTTGTTGTTGTTGTTTTTTTTTCTGTCTTGAAGAATCACTACAGTGCTGATCAGAAACTTTTGCATTTTTTAGCTGGATGCCCTCAGGTGGTGGACCTAAATGAACCTCTTGTTGATGCTACCATACAAGTGTACTCAACCATCACATCCCAATTATTGCCTACACCAGCAAAATCGCATTATACATTTAATTTGAGGGACCTATCCAAGGTTTTCCAGGGGATACTTATGGCAGAACCTGCCAAAATTGTGGTGAGTGCTGCTCTAATATCTACCATGTAGTAGGAATATGAGTTGAATAGAAATTACATGCCTTTTAATTTTCTGGATATTTATCCTTTTCTTTGTATTTGAGTGCGAGGGAAACAGTTCCGTTCTCATTAGGTAATTGTGATAGAAATCTGTGTGGACAATACAATAGCTGTGATAGATCTGAGGTAAAATTGTGGGATAGTCTCTCCCCTTTTAGTAACAGCACTACAGGTATCTCAATTGTATAATGTGTGCATAGTCATCCTGACTCTTGCATACTTTAACATCATCTAGGTTTTCTGGGACAATTCAGTATCTATCGTGTTTCCATGAAAATAAGACAGTGTCTTATATTAATTTTTGCTCCCAAAGATGCACTAGATCTTATTTTCAGGGAATGTCTTATTTTTCCATGAAGAAGAATTCACATTTATTGTTAAACAAAAAAAATGAACATTTATTATATACTATATATATATATATATATATATACACACACACACACACACACACACACAAACTTTGCTAGGTCTTACTTTTGGGGAAGGCCTTATCTTTAGCAATTCAGCAAAACCTATACTAGGTCTTATTTTCAGGGGATGTCTTATTTTGGGGGAAACAGGGTAGCACCAAAATATGAATATATGGATTTAGTCACAGAACTATACTTCTTCTTCGTGGTCTCTGCGAATCATACAAATGGGTTCTCTGCGCCTGCGCAGTCGAATTCGGAACCTTCTGGAATCACTGGGCAGAAAAGCGGCTTGCAACTTTTTGCAACTTTTTGGCGGTAGCCCCTCCCCTCCTCTATATAAGCCCTGTTCCCGCTCTTTTCCTCAGTTCCTTTTTTTCCGCCGCGTAGGCTACTCGAAAGGAACAGTGTGGAATCGCTTGGCTTGTCTCTCTTGGTTTTCTCGATCTTCGGCTTGCTTCTTGACTACTCTCCCTCGTCTGTGACTCGGCTATTGTTTGACCTCTCGGCTTGATTGACTTCGACTTTGGATCCCGATTTGGACTTGATGTCTCCGGCTCCATTTAAACACTGCACTGTTTGTGGGGCCAAGGTCCCTCACACGGACCCCCACTCCAAGTGCTTGATCTGCCTGGGCGAGGCCCACGACACCCAGAGCTGTGCCCTCTGCAGATCATTGACTTCGCAGGCGAGGAAGAACCATGCCTCTCGGCTGAAATCCTACCTTCTCGATCGGGCTTTGGCCCCTCAGGAGATCCTGCCTTCGGCTTCGGTTCCGGCTTCGGCTTCTAAAGCACCCGTTCCGGCCTCCAAGATGTCTCAGGAGAAGGTGACTGTTGTTTCCCCTGTTGGTCCCTCCAAGTCCTCCCGGGACGCGGAGACTCACCCCGCCGAGAAATCGGCTAAGAAGACGGGTGAGAAATCTAAGTCCTCCAAGAAGGACAAGCCCAGGCAGGGCAAGGACCACAGGGATGAGAATCGGAGAAAGAAGGTGAAAACTCCTTCTCAGGGCGTGGCAGATGGCTCTTCCTCTCTGAAGGAATCCACTTCTAAAGCCTCTGCCAAGAGGAAGCATTCTACCGAAGGGGAATCCCTCCGGAAAAAGCGCTCCTCTGAGGGTGAGACCCTCCAGAAGAAGGCCCGCTCCGATTCCGACGTGGGAACCGAGCTGCCACGTGCGTCGACACCGAGGGATGTTCCCGCCACGGAAATTCCCGCTGTCGAAAGGCCCGCCTCCGTACCGACTGCCCCCGTACCGACAGAGGTGTCGCCTCACTCCCAGGCCGCCCGTCGCGAGACATCGGTGCCGCGCAGCCTGACGCCCGCCCAGCGCTCCCCGCAGCTGAGCCAGAGGTCTCGTAGGTCGCCGACTCCGATGGCCGAGACCGAGGACGAGCCGGAATACTATTATGATAGTGAGTCCGGCAAGTACTTTGTGGCGGTCGACCCTTCTACTCTAGACAGACCACGAGGCAAGCGTTGGCGCCCGCTGGATGTGTCTCCAGAGTGGGCGACGAGGTCCAGGGTTCTGCACCGTCGAAGGTCGTTGAGGAGGCTTTGACATCGGCCACCCTCAGGCGGGAGGATGCCGTTCGCGGAGAGGCAGCAACCCAGACGGCCTACTCCCCTTCCAGTGCGGTACTCTGTGGAGAGCCCAGCTCCGACTCGGACGTGGAGTTCGACACCGAAGGTTCGGTCCCATCTCCGATCGATACCGACACCGAGGAAAAGGGGCCGGTTCGGCAGGCCTTTTACCAACCAGGTCCAGTGTCCCCTACTGATAACGTGCACACCTTTGGGGAGCACGTTATCAAGATGGCGAATGCTTTGGAGCTCCAGGTGTCTCGGTCCGAGGAGGAGGCCCTCGACCCGGTCGAGAAACGAGTTCAGGGCTCGGCACCATCATTGGCAGCCATCCCGTTTCTGCCGTCTTTGGAGAAGATCGCCAAGAGGTCGTGGCAGAATCCAGCATCCATCCCGTCGACCTCGAGGAAGATCGACTCCATTTACAAGATCTCTCCATCATCGGCAGAGTGGCTCCATTCGCACCCGCCTCAGAATTCTGCAATTGTCGAGGGGTCACAGAAGGTCTTCACCCCAAGGACCTCCCCGTCTCCTTCGGACCGCGAGGGCAAGAAGATAGACGGGATTTCTAAGAAGATCTTCGAGGCCTCAGCTCTGGGACTGCGGGTGTCGAACTATAATGCCTGCATGGGGGCCTACATCCAATACCTGACGGAGAGGATGTCCCCCCTGCTGGCTGACCTCCCTCAGGAGAAGGCTCCAGCTGCAAACCAGCTCCGGGAGGAGGTTCATTCGGTTGCCGGCCTTCTGATTACCTCGGCGCGACACACGGCGGATTGTTCGGCCAAGTCCATGGCTTCCAGTGTGGCCCTCCGGAGACACGCCTGGCTTCGGGCTTCAGATCTAACCCCGCAGGCGAAGGCCGCTATAGAGGACATGCCGTTCGATGGCGAAGGGCTCTTTGCCAAGGACACCGACGAGCGGCTGAACTTCAAGTACCGCATGAAGTCAGCCGCAAAGAAGCACGGCATGTCCGCTCCCCAGCAGGCCTTCTCCAGGAGGCGCTTCGGGGCCAGACCATCCTTCGGACAGGCACAGAGGCCATTTGAGCAGGAGAGGCAGTACCGTCGCCAGGACACCAGGCAGAGGTTCTCCTCTCCCTCCTCATCTTCATCGGGAAGACGTCTTCAGTCCCGATACCGAAGACCGCTCCCGAGGAAGCCCGGATCTGATTCGAGTAAGAAGGGACAATGAAGGTCTCCAGCGTACTCCGTTGTCTCCCTTTCTCGTCCCTTCTTTTTGGATTTATTGAGGCCTTTCTATAACATCTGGGCCCAAATCACCACCGACTCCTGGGCGCTGACGATTATATCCAAAGGATATGCCCTCGAGTTCGAAGAACTCCCGCCTACGGGAGCCCTCCTTTCTACGGATCCCTCACCTTCCCTCCTCGACGAAGTACGCACTCTGTTGGACAAGGGGGCCATCTCCCCCCTGGATCCGGACCTGGCCCACCGGGCGTTCTTTTCTAGATACTTTACGGTACCGAAACCGGATGGAGGCCTCCGTCCCATACTGGACCTTCGGGACCTTAACAGTTTTTTGGTTTACAAGAAGTTCCGGATGGTAACTCTTGCTTCCATTTTGCCATTGTTGTCACAGGGACTTTGGTTTGCGACGCTGGACCTCAAGGACGCCTACTTCCAGGTCGCCATTCGAGAGGGACACAGACGGTTCCTCTCCTTTGCCATCGGGACGGAGATGTACCACTACAACGTCCTGCCCTTCGGACTCGCCATGGCACCGAGAGTCTTCACCAAGTGCATGGCTCCGGTAGTCGCCTATCTGCACCAGCGAGGATCAAGAGTCTTCCCCTACCTAGACGATTGGCTCTTCGCGGCAGACTCCAAAGAGGCCCTTTGCCAGGACATCTCCTTCGCCGTCTCCCTGCTCCAGTCTCTCGGCCTGGTACTGAACCTCGAGAAGTCCCACTTGACCCCCGTCACCAGGATCAAGTTCATCGGGGCTATCCTCGACTCAGAAAGTTGCATCGCATCCCTGCCCGAGGACCGTTTCCTGTCCCTTTCCAAGGCCGTCCGGCATTGCTGTGTCAACAGACGGGCGCGGGCTCGAGAAGTCCAGGTAGCGCTGGGCCATATGGCCCCGACCACCTTCGTCACCCCGTGGTCCAGGCTCCGGTTTCGGCCCCTACAGTCGTGGTTCCTCTCCGTCTTCGACCCGTTGGCCGACCCTGCAAGCAAGTGGCTCACGGTGCCGAGGCCCGTCGCTCGTTCCCTGTCCTGGTGGCTAGACTCCCAGAACGTCTGCGCCGGCATGCCGTTCGTCTCTCCGGACCCGCAGGTGGTCCTCACCACAGACGCATCCATGGACGGTTGGGGAGCCCACACTATGGGTCTCACCATAAGGGACAAGTGGCAAGCGCGTCACCAAGATCTCCACATCAACGCCCTGGAGATGCTAGCTGTCGAGAAGGCCTTGAAGGCTTTCAAATCCGAGCTTCGCGGAAGGGTAGTGCAGCTCCTGACGGACAACACCACTGTCATGTACTACCTGAACAAGCAGGGCGGAACCAGATCTCCAATTTTACTGGAGATAACTCTTCGGATTTGGCACTGGTGCATCCCGAGAAACATCTTCCTGCAAGCAGTGCATCTTCCCGGGGAGGAGAACGTCTTGGCGGACCAGCTCAGCAGGTCAGATTCGCAGTGCCACGAGTGGACTCTCCACCCCGACGTGGTCGCGAACCTGTTCTCCAGATGGGGCACCCCGCAGATAGACCTCTTCGCCTGGACGGGGGAATTTCTGTATGCCTTCCCTCCGTTCCCGCTCATCACGAGGGTCGTCTCCAAGATGTCGAGAGACCGGACGGACGCCATCCTGATCACCCCTTGGTGGCTCAGGCAGCCGTGGTTTCCGTCCCTTCTTCACCTGTCGCGGAACCGGTTCTTCAGGATCGAGCCCAGACCAGACCTGCTCACTCTACAGGAGGGTCGAGTTCGTCATCCGGACATCGAGGACCTTCCTCTCGTGGTGTGGCGACTCCGGCCTTAGCGGACCTCCCGGCGGCGGTGAGGCGTGTGATCCTGGCGGCCCACAAACCTGCAACCAAGAGGTCCTACTCCTGCAAGTGGCAGAGATTCCTCCGCTTCCTGGATTCGAGAGGCCTGTCTCCATCCAGGGTATCGACACCGACGGTGCTGGAGTTCCTGATGACGCTGGTGGAGTCGGGGCTGTGCCTTAACTCCATCAAGTGTTATTTGTCCGCTATTTGTTCCCATTTCCAGTTTGATGGGAAACCTTCCTTTTTCAAGGACCCCTTGGTGAAGGGGTTTTTGAAGGGCTTTAACAACCTCCATCCGCCGGCCTTGGTACCGGCACCTGCGTGGAGCCTTGAGGTTGTGTTGTCTCGTCTTGGTACCAAGCCCTTCGAACCCATGGCTACCACTGACCTGAGGCTGCTAACTTGGAAAACAGCCTTTCTGGTAGCCATTACCTCTGCCCGCCGTGCTGGCGAGCTCTGTGCCTTACGGAGGGACCAACCTTTCCTTCGGTTCCACAAGGATAAGGTGGTCCTCCGTACCAACATTACCTTTTTGCCTAAGGTAGTGTCTGCTTTCCACATGTGCCAAGACATTGTGCTCCCGACCCTGGCCCCGAACCCGACCACCGACACCGAACGCCGTTTGCACCTGTTGGACGTTCGGAGGGCTTTGGCCTTCTATTTGGACAGAACTTCGGGTTCGAGCCGCTCTGACAGACTGTTCCAGTGCTACTCAGAGCCCAAGAAGGGACTACCTGTGACTGCTCAGAGGTTTTCTAAATGGGTGGCTGGTACCATCCACCTCTGTTATGAACTGTCGGGTAGAACTCTTCCGGCCAGGGTCAGGGCACATGCAACTAGGGCGGTAGCGACATCCTCCGCTTTTTTGACTGGGATTCCGCTGGAGGATGTCTGTAAGGCTGCTGTCTGGTCCCAACCTATGACTTTTATAAAACATTACCGGTTGGACACCAGGGCAAGGACAGATGCAGCCTTTGGCAGAGCAGTGCTACTGTCTGGTTTACACTAATGTCAAGTTCTGTACTATGCCATGTTGTGTACTATGCCATGTTGGTTTTACATTGCATTGTTGCTGCATATGACACATTGCACTAACTGTTGCACTGTTTGCCTTATTACTTGATTTCCTTTGCATCCAGGATTGGGTGTTCTGGTGTCTTTCTGATTACATTTATACACCATGTACATAGTTTACTCTTTGAGTATTTGGTTTATGTTCTGCTCTATGAGCAGCATTGCACTATTGTTGTTATGTTCTATAATTCATGCAAGAATCACACAAGGGTTGGTTCAATTTGACAATTTTAATTGTGAATCAATAAATGTTTTTTTTGGTTCACTTCACAACTGTTGTCATGACACTCCCTCCGCCGCTTACCTAAGCTTGCTAGTCTAACCCATTTGTATGATTCGCAGAGACCACGAAGAAGAAGGACAGGTTGCTTACCTGTAACAGTATTTCTTCGAGTGGTCATCTGCGAATACATACAAATCCCACCCTTCCTCCCCTCAGTGTCCTGCTCAACATTGTTCTGCTCCTCCGTCGCTTGCGGCGGAAAAATTTCGGAACTGAGGAAAAGAGCGGGAACAGGGCTTATATAGAGGAGGGGAGGGGCTACCGCCAAAAAGTTGCAAAAAGTTGCAAGCCGCTTTTCTGCCCAGTGATTCCAGAAGGTTCCGAATTCGACTGCGCAGGCGCAGAGAACCCATTTGTATGTATTCGCAGATGACCACTCGAAGAAATACTGTTACAGGTAAGCAACCTGTCCATCTTCATTTTCCAAGTTTTTTTTTTTAAATTGTGAGTGTATAAACATTGGGCTAACAACCAGATTTGTCTATTTAGAATAGAATCACTAGAATCAACTAAACATGTTAGTTATGATTATTAATAAGTCCCATTTTGGATTTAACCCATTATTTCCAATAATAATAATAATAATAATACAGATTTATTTGTATCCTGCCCAATCACGGGGAATCTGGGCAGCTAACAACAGTAAAAATGATACAGTATAAAAATTACAAAAGATACAAATTAACCCCTTCCCAATCCCCTGACCAATACAAAACAACAAAAACAATAAACAATATAAATAAGGTAGCAATCAAACAAAAAACATAAACATTACAATCAAATAGAGTTTATAAATAATCCCTTTCCCAGTCTCTCAACACAAATTCAAATCAAAACAATATTATACAAATTAAATGCAAAACACAACATAATACCCAGGAAAAAATATAGGAATACAATATATCATAATCCAGATACCTTAGCAAACAGTATAAAATCCAATTTGTCCCAATTACATTAAACTATAACAAATTCAGAATTCATAAAAGGAACCCAGGTGGATTATGGTGCAAAAACCCAGATGGAACCACACCGGTCTCTAAGCCTCCCAAAGTCAGCTGTGGGTCTGCTCCCAGGAGGCCAAGGTCTTCCGAGGTTGCCCAGAGCCGGCTTGGAGGATGCCACTCTCTGAGCCTCCCAAAGTCAGTCTCCTGGGCTCCTCCTCCACCACACAGGTATCCCTGGTGTTACTGGGCAGGGGAGGCAGTCCTCCAAGGATGCTGCTGGGCTTGGGGATTAGGTTGAAAACAGAGATTTCTTACTGTATTAGCATCAGTTGGGGTGAGAGACATGGGGGAATATGTAACAAGAATACACACCTGATTTCAAATTCTTTTTTTAAGGGGAAAGCTTCTTTGTGTTTATTCCAATATTGATCTATCTGTAGTTTGAGATGCTGTTAAAAAATAAGCTGTACACTCCATCATGCTTCTGTTATGTCCAGAAATGTCAATTTAGAAAATTATTTGAAGGGGTACCATCAGAATAACCTTGTTTAAGCTTTTGCTGGATATTTTTTGCCAGGATAAACTGCCCCTTTTGAGGCTGTGGTATCATGAGAACTGTCGTGTGTTCCGTGACCGCCTGGTGAATGAAGAGGATCGAACTTGGTTTGATGACCTTATGAAGGACATGATGTTGGGATGGGAAATTACCTTTGATGAAGTTGTACCTTTTCAGCCCCTTCTCTATGGGGATTTCATGTTCCCTGGTTCTGATGTGAAACTTTATGAAATGATTGATGATAAAGAAAAGGTAAGATGCTTAGGACAACTCCTTTCTTGTGTGTTCATTTCCCTTTAATTTATTCTGCATAACATATAATATGGTTGCATGGAATAAAAACATAAGGTATATCCTCTGAGTTGAATTTCAAGAATAGTTCTGATATACAAGGTTGATTTTGCAACCCAAGCCCATATGATATCTAGTTAAAAACAAAACACTAAGGTTGGATAAGGATAGACTTGAGTTCTAGAAGCATGCTGATAATGATAGATGAACCTGGGTGGAAGAGGAAAGAACAGACCTAGATGCTGATTTTTTTTCTAAGCCCCCCTGCTTCTTTGGTGTTCAGGCAAGTAATAAAGGACAGTTGGGAATCTGCTATGCAGATGACTTGAGCACAGTACTTAGGCTTGGGAAATGCAATAAACTAGGAAGGGGAACATGTTTTATGTTCATAGTACTACAGTGAATGCCATTAAAATCTTTACAGCTGACCTTTGCAAGTGATTACCCTTCCCACTGAACTCCCATGTGGAAGGATATTGTTCATACTGAGACAATGTTAATTAAGCAAAGGGTAAAAATATAAAGATTTTAATAAAGAGCAGTATGCTTTGCGTTCATTGTCATGTAGTGAAGGATAATAATGATGATAACAGTATGCTTCCTTTCATGACTGCTAAGTGAGTTACAGTATTAATTATTCCAGCTTCTTAGGCAGGCAAATGTTTCTCATGTCCATTGCTCAGATAGACACATTGGGCGATTCTAGGCCGCCCAAAAGGGGCGGTCCGCAGTAACCCCAGGAAGCTGTGGGATGGGGCCGAGGCTGCCATATCGGCAGCCTCTGCGGTCCCATCCTGCCGCTTCCAGAGGCCACGGGGAAGCGGCAAACTGCCGCTTTCCCGCGGCCTCTAAGTGGGGTGCACTTAGAGGCCCAGGGCGCTCGCTGCACCCCGCTTGAGGAGGTGGGGCAGAAGGGAGAAAGGGGTCGCTGCTGCGCCCCCTTTCTCCCTGGGTCTTTGCCATGGCTATCTAAAAGCCGCGGCAAAGACCCACACCTTTTCTGCGCCACAGAAAAGGCATGATTTGCGCCTTCCCATGGCGCAAAGGTGTCATGGTGTGCGCAGCACGTCTAGCAGCTGTGCACGCCATGACACCATCATGGAGCGCCCGTGTGGACGCCGCGATTTAATTATGGAGGCGCCCATACGTTCTAGGGTTAGGGAGGGTGTAGAAGCTGCGCCCTCCCAAACCCTATTCGCGCCGCAAAGAGCCCTAAAGGCGGTCTTTCATGCCCATCTAGATCGGGCCTACGTGGGTTAGAGAGCCAATGATTTAACCAAATTCATATCATGACATACTAGTTAACCTGAGATTAATACTCTTTAAATTCAGTCTTTTGATCTAATGCTCAGCTGTAATTTACAGTGAATAACAAATAAATCATGATATTACTTGTGTAACATCTTACTTGAGGAATTAAAAGCAAACTGTTTGTCTCCTTTTCCTGAAGAGTATCTGTCTTAGATCTTGGTTTTTCCTTCCCATTGATCAGTCTTGCTAAAACAAGTGTAGGACGGGTCATCTCCTCTATGAGTGGCCTCCTGTAAACTGCCATTCTTAGTGACTTATTATTTCTTCTTGACTATAGCTTATGCATGTCATCCAGGAGTACATGGAGGAGTACAATCAGATCAATACTACCAAGATGAGGCTTGTGCTCTTTATGGATGCTATGCAGCACATTTGCCGTATCACCCGTATTCTGCGCCAGGCACTGGGCAATGCTCTTCTCTTGGGTGTTGGTGGCAGTGGAAGACAGTCTCTCACCAAGCTAGCATCTCACATGTAAGATAGGAATGCATGCTACAAATGTTTGAGCCAGTAGGCTGTGACAGGATTACTTGGAATGGAGAATGTTTGAAAAATGATTGTTTTTCTCTGATACACATTGCTTGAGTTCAGTTACATTACATTCTATTTAATTTTAATCTTTTATCTATTATGTTGAGAAGACACATTGAACATATTCATACAAGGTGGCAACTGCATCAACTGAATACAGCAGTAGAGATGGGTTGTGTCCTCCATTCCCAGGTCTATATAACATAGACATATTGGACATAAAATTGGATTAGGGTTGACAGGTTTGTGCACATAGTGTCTAATATGTATGCATGCACTGTTTAATTGTTCCCCCTAGTAAGAAAAAATTGCGCAGGTCAGGTCAGCATACATTAGACGTTCAGCATGTAAACCCTATTTCAGTTATGTACATATGAATGGGGCAAATACATTAGCTGGCCAGGTAGATGCAATACCAGTGCTCCATTGCAAATAGGATCTATATACCAATCGTAGAATAGTCCAGTGCTTTCTTCTGTAAAAGAATATTTCTTTTATTTCACCCATATTTTTTCTTTCTCTGTAATATTTTTTTCTGTGCATCCTTTTTTCCCTTTTTTAAATAAAGGTATCTGTATAAGGCCTGTCTCTATTATGGAAGAATGTGGGAATGAGCTTTTTACAATCTACAGTGCTGATATTTTTATTTTATTCCATTTACATTTTTTTCCTCTGAGTAACCTTGCAACCCCCCAAAAGTGTCCCCAAAGCAACTTACAATGTGAAACCTGAAAACAAGTTGAAATCCTTTAAACATAATAAAACAGTAAATTAAAAATAGAAAATCAGTCTTTTAAGAACAGAAACTAGAGTTAATACATTGAAAATCATTCAAATGTTATAAGGAACAAAATAGTTTCTAAAGCTTCCTCTTTCAAAGTGAACAAAAAAGAAGTCAATGAAACCTAAAGGATGCCACTGCTAGGATGTCATCAAAGAGAAGGCATGTTTTCACCAACATAGCCCCACTTCACAATGGGGTACACAGAAGAACCTCCAAAGGAGATCATAAACTGCTGGCAGGTTCAGATGCCCTTGCCTAGGATTTTGTGGAGAAACAAATTGGTAGCCAATGCAATTTGTGCAAAAAAAAAAAAAAAAAAAAAACCCACTGTGAAGTTTTCACTGAAGTTCCAGGAGTAATTTTAAAGATTCTCCCAAAGGCCCCAAATAGTGTTATGTGAGCATAAGAAAAACACATACATAAGTGGAATATATGTTTTATATTCCTGCCATATATCTTTTTTCCTGGTGAAGAGTCTAACCATTGTTTCATTTAAGAAGTGGTCTCCTTTGTGTATACATTAACACATTTAATACTACAGTCTATGCCTGGATTCTGCTGCTTTTATTTTTATTTTATTTTTTTTTTTTAGAGCTGATTATGAATGTTTTCAGATAGAACTTTCTAAGAACTATGGGATAACTGAGTGGAGAGATGACATCAAAAAGATCATGATGAAGGCTGGCCTACAAAGCATACCCATCACATTTCTGTTTACAGATACTCAGGTAATGAAATTTGGTGACAAACCACAAGGACATACTGTCATCATCAAGTAGTTAGCTAGTGTTTCACATGTATGCTAGGCGAATTCATTTCAATATAATCATCTTCTGTTATTGTCCTTAGTCTTTCAGTTAATTTTGGGTAGACAAAGCTATCTTGGGAAGCTATGAATTAAGAGAACCATACTGCACCCGATTCCTGAACAACATTGCGTTCAGGGCGTTAAGAATTCTAGCTTTGATAGAGTCATGCTATTCAACACATTGGCTAAATTTTACTCATCTGGATGTTCAAAGTTATGATTATTGCTAAAAACCACAAATAGCATATTGCCTTTTAATAACCTTAGCACTCATCCAAAAGAACCATGGATGGATCTGTTATGACACAGTCCAACATATTTTTATAAGCTCCATTAAGTTCAGTGGGACTTAATTCTGGATAAGTCTGTATAGATTTGCAAACCCAATTCTTTTTTTAGCATCTGTGTGATAATTCTGCTCCCCATCTCCCCATCTATGGATGGTCTATTCCACACACTAGAAGGGAATAATCTTGTTGTAGGAGAATTAAGCAGCTGGATGGTTGCATGTTCAGGTTGCAAGAAATGGCATTCAGTTATTTATTAATATTAGAGTTATATTTGGCCATTCCTCCAAGTACCTTGGAAAGATAGTTTAGGTTCCCAGCCCATGGGCTTCATAAGGATTCGAACTTTTGGTTTCTATCTCCATACCAGCATTCATTGATTGTATCCTGCTGGCTTTCAAATAAATGAAGGGAAAAATAGAGGGTCGGGGAGTAGGTTTATAAAATGCTGTAGCACCATAGTCCTCCCTCCCTCCACCATCTTCAGGGAGAGAAAGGCAAGCCAGCTCCAACAGGCCTTGCCTGAAAGAAAGAAGAGTCCTCCCTCCATCTACCATCTTGAGGGAGAGAAAAGCAAGCCAGTTCCAACAGGTTTTGCGTGAAAAGACGAAGGGCCCTCCCTCCATGGGGAGGATCTGCTGGACTTTGCCCCTTCCCCATTGCCATTTCCTTCTCCTTTTGTGTCTTGTCACTTTAGATTGTAAGCCTGAGGGGAGGGAAATGTCATAATTAGCCATTCTGATAGCCTTTTGGCTGACGAGCAGGGTATAAATTATTATTATTATTATTATTATTATTGCCGAGGGAAGGATCATCCTTGTAATGCATGCACTGTGGGATGTTTGCTAGAGCATTACAATAGTTGCTAATAGTAAGAAAATAATTTAAAAGCCATGGAGTGCCATAAATATGGGGGGGCATATGGAAGAAGTTATATCTTCAACATTCTCAGTGCGAAAAGTATGAAATGTGTGTACCCCTCCCGGTAGCAACAGATACAGTATCAGATGAAATGATAACATCTCCCCCTGTTCAAATTGTAGTGCAGCTAAGTACTGGAAAAATGCCATGGGCAAACCATCTTGTTTAAAATAAATAAGATTGATGAGAACCATCATGATTGCAAGGAACAAACAGGCATCAAGCACACATGTACAGTATTGTTCTAAATATGAAATACCTTGGAACGTTATGGGCATTCAACATTAGATACAAACGATGGGACTTTCAAATGTTAGCTCAGTATCTAATTGTCAGATATAACATAATAATTAGTAAGTGCTGATTTGGAATGTAGAAATAGAGGGGTATAATCTTTTTAAGAGAAACAGGCCAAACAAGAAAGGAGGAGGAATAGCATTATATGTCAGGGACATTTACACCAGTGAAGAGATCCAGGAAACCAATACTGGAAGCCAGGCGGAGAGCATCTGGATAAAAATGAAAGGAGAGGGAAACAACAGGGATATTACTGTGGGAGTCTACTACAGACCCCCGACTCAGGCAGAGGAATTGGATGGTGCCTTTCTAGAACAGATGGCCACACACTCAGATAGGAGAAATATAGTAGTAATAGGTGAATTCAACTATCCTGATATTTGCTGGAATTCAAATTCTGCCAAATCCTCAAGGTCTAGCAAATTCTTCACTTGCCTTGAAGAACCAGTGTGGTGTGGTGGTTTGAGGAAGGAGAGATGTAGTAGTGATGGGGGACTTCAACTACCCAGATATTTGCTGGAAGTCAAACTCAGCGCTATCCTCAAGATCTAGAAAAAATCCTCACTTGCCTCAAAGACAATTTCATTGTCCAAAAGGTGGAAGAGGCAACAAGGGGATCAGCTATTTTGGATCTGATCTTAACCAACAGGGAAGACCTAGTTGATGGGGTGCAAGTGGTGGGATCCTTAGGTGGGAGTCACCATGTTCTCCTGGAGTTTGTTATGCAGTGGAAAGGTGAAGCTAGGCATAGCCATGCATTCTAGACTTTAGCTGATTTCAATAAACTTAGATAAATACTGGGGGTGATCCCATGGTCAGGAATACAAAAAGAGAAGAGAGTTCAAGACAAATGGAAGTTCCTCAAAAGCGAGATACTGAAGGCGCAATTTCAAACAGTTCCAATGAGGAGGAAAAATGGAAGATGTCTCAAGAAACCATCATGGATGACTAAGGAACAGCTCAGTCAACTGAGCTAGGTTTTAAATGGAACATGTATAAGAAATGGAAAAATGGGGAAATTACTAAAGAGAAATTCAAACAAATGGCATGCACGTGTAGGGATAAAGTTGGAAAAGCTAAAGCGCAGAACGAACTCAGGCTTGCTAGAGAGGTTAAGAACAATTAAAGGGGCTTTTTTGGATATGTCCGCAGCAAAAGGAAGAAGTAGGAAATGGTAGGGCCATTGTGTGGTGAAGATGGCAAAATGCTGACAGGGGACAGAGAAAAGGCAGAATTATTCAACACCTTCTTTGCTTCAGTCTTCTCAGAAAAGGCAAAGGGTGCTCAACCTAAAGATAATGGGGCACAGACAGAATAGGGAAATTTCAGCACAGAATAAGTAAAGAGATAGTACAGGAATACCTGGTTAAGCTAAATGAATACTGTACAAGTCTCCAGGACCAGATGAATTACATCCAAGGGTATTAAAAGAACTGGCAAATGTAATATCGGAACCATTGGCAATAATCTTTGAGAACTCCTGGAGAACAGGAGAAGTCCCAGCAGACTGGAGGAGGGCAAACATTGCCCCCATCTTCAAAAAGGAGAAAAAAGAGGATCCCAACAATTATCGTCCAGTTAGTCTGACATCAATTCCAGGAAAGATTCTGGAGCAAATCATTAAACAGAGAGTCTGTGAATATCTAGAAGATAATTCCATAATCACAAAAAGCCAACATGGGTTTCAGAGGAACAAGTCATGCCAAACAAATCTGATCTCTTTTTTTGATAAAATTACCAGCTTGGCAGATGAAGGGAATGCTGTGGATATAGTGTATCTTGATTTCAGTAAGGTCTTTGACAAGGTTCCCCATGACATTCTTGCAAACAAGCTTGCAAAATGTGGACTAGACAAGGTAACCGTTACATGGATTTGTAACTAGTTGACTGCTCATACCCAAAGGGTGCTCAACAATGGTTCCTTTTCATCCTGGAGAGAAGTGACCAGTGCGGTCCCAGAGGGTTCTGTCCTGGGTCCAGTGCTATTCAATATCTTTATTAATGACTTGGATGACAGTACTGAGGTCCTAGTTATCAAATTTGCAGACGACACTAAATTAGGAGGAGTAGCTAATACCCCAGAGGACAGGATCAAAATTCAAAATGACCTGAATAGACTAGAAAGCTGGGCCAAAGCTAACAAAATGAAATTCAACACAGAGAAGTGTAAGGTTCAGCACTTAGGGAGGAAAAATGAAATGCACAGATATAGGATGGGACACACCTGACTGAATGAGACCACATGTGGATCTAGGAGTCCAAGTAGACCACAAGTTGAACATGAGTCAACAATGCGATGCAGCAGCTAAAAAGGCCAATGCATTTGTAGGCTGCATCAATAGAAGTATTGTGTCTAGATCAAGGGAAGTAATAGTGCCACTCTATTCTTCTTTGGTCAGGCCCCACCTGGAATACTGTGTCCAGTTCTGGGCACCACAATTCAAAAAAGGTTGTGGAGAAACTGGAGCGGGTCCAAAGGAGGGCAACTAAAATGGTGAAGGGTCTGGAAACCATGCCCTATGAGGAACGCCTTAGGGACCTGGGGATGTTTAGCCTGGAGAAGAGAAGGTTAAGAGGTGATATGATAGCCCTGTTTAAATATTTGAAGGGATGTCATATTGAGGAGGGAACAAGCTTGTTTTCTGCTGCTCCAGAGAACAGGACTCGGAACAATGGATGCAAGCTCCAGGAAAAGAGATTCCACCTCAACATTAGGTAGAACTACCTGACAGTAAGGGCTGTTTGGCAGTGGAACACACTCCCTCGGAGAGTGGTAGAGTCGCCTTCCTTGGAGGTTTTTAAGCAGAGGCTGAATGGCCATCTGTTGTGTATGCTTTGATTGGGAGTTCCTGCATGGCAGGGGGTTGAACTGGATGGCCCTTGTGGTCTCTTCCAACTCTGTGATTCTATGATTCTACCAAGCTCCCACTGGTTCAGTGGTTTATTCTAGTTAGACTGGCAATCTTACTGAAGCCCCAATATTTGGACCCAAATACATTCACAAGAAAAAACTATTTGTGAGACCTAGATTTTTCTCTAGCAGATCTCTGAACTGAGTTGGGATGATTAAATATTTGTTGTGTAAATTTAGGTAAAGGCATTGGGCACAGCTTTACAATTTTCAAAGAACCCCATTATATTTCTTTTTAGATTAAAAGTGAGTCCTTCCTTGAGGATATCAACAACCTGCTAAATTCTGGAGACATACCCAACTTGTATGCCCTAGATGAACAGGACCAGATAATGACCACCATGAAACCTATTGTTCAGGATCAGGGGCTTCAGCCTACTAAGGCCAATCTGATGGCTGCATACACAGGGAGAGTGCGCAGTAATATCCATACAGTTCTCTGCATGAGGTAAGAGCGTGCCTTGTCGATAAGGTCAAATGGTGATAGGGAACCCTTCAATCTAACAGCAGTTTCTTTTTTTTTTTTTCTATCAGTCGCTAAACATGCCACAGGGAGGTAGAGGTTGTGCTTTAGAGGGCTGGGTCCCCTCATTGCTTATTCAAATTTTCTCTACTATTGTAAAGGTAAAAGCCAATAAAGCCATTGATAACTAACTGATAACCAATGATCAGCTTATGTAGGGTAGAAATTAGCTGGCTGAATTGCATTTTGAATTCGGCTCGAGTTTGGGTGAAGTAGCCCCCATCTCAGGAGGGAGGAGGGAAGTCAAGGAGTGCTTAATGAAAACAAAGGGGCTTTGAGCTGTTCCTGATAACACCATTTGTTGGCAGCATTCCCGGAAAGAGAGTGATACAAAGAATAAAAGAATGTGTGTGTGTAAGAGAACAAGGACACAGCCAATGCAGTTGTTTGAGTCAGTAAGTCAACTAGATGGAGATATGTAGCAAAAAGGAAAAGTGTGGAATGGATGTGGATGAATGTTTAACTGTGCATGCCCAGTGATTATTTTGGGATTTTAATAAAACCAGCCTACACCATGTGATCTCAATCAGTTGATGGAATGATTCTCAACTGAACACTGCATGCAGTCTAAAGCTGTTTGAATAAAACCTGAATCTGCTTGGAAATCTTCACAAATGCCTCACTTTGCATAATTGGTTGTGAATGGGTTAATTGACCCTTTGTTACCGTAACACTATGAAGTTCAGGAACAGTTCAGTTATTAACACCAAACAGATTTCATCTCATGTGTTACCTCATGGGATAATAGAATTACTAGAGGAGTTAGTACTACAAAACAGGAAGCAAGTAATAAGTACTTTGTGGGGACACCGCAATGATACACACTGTCTCTGGATTTTCACCAAATGGAGTAACTGCTAGTTTAATTCTCAGATTTTAAAACTTATTATTTAACTCTTGCCCTTGTAATTTTACACACACCGTCCCAAGTAAATATAAAGCTTCTCCTACTATTCCTGCAAAATTAAGGGTTTATTTGAGATTCCGTATGTTGGAAAACTCTCTTTGTGTGATTTATCATTGTCATGTCTTCTGTTTAGTGCCAAGAGAATCTTGAAATAACATCCTTTCCTCCTTATAAGTCTTTCTGAAATCTATGATTGTTAGCAGAGGTCCACCACCCAATGAGGCTAGGCCCATGGGTACATGTGACAGGGCTTTCTCTGTAGCAGCACCCTGCTACCTAGTTGCCATCCCTTTAGGAATCTAGGTTTGAAGATTTTGCTTTGAGTGGCCATACCATCAGACTTCCTTTTTTCATCTTTGAGAAATGATGTGCTTTCTTCACTTCCAAGTCAAGATGTTATTCCACAGGAGCTAAGAAAGTGTGTTGTCTACTCTTTGTCCTTGGCCTGAGCAGCCCAAGCCCACAAATAATAGAGTAACTGGGTTCTTATGAAGTACAACACCATGGGGCGAAACAGATGGGCAGGAAAAAGTGGCTTGAAGCTGCCTTTTCTAAAGCCACATTGAAATCCCAACAACCGCACCGCCAGCTCCCAAGGCAGCTGGAGTGCTCATGTTATGACCACATGACATGGCCTCAAGCCAGGTAGAAGCGGAAAAAAGCTGCTTCTTTTTTAAGCAGCTTTTTTTTCTGCATAAGGCTCCTATAGGGCACTTTCCTGCAAGCTTCAAGGCATGTGTCATCTAAACATCACACCCTCAAGCCAGCCTGAAAGCACCTCTTTTTGCCTGTATGTTTAGCCCCCATGTGTCCTTAGGATTAATGACACATTACATTCTTTTGAATATCTACATGTAAAATGCCCAAGCTCTGTGGTAGCCTTAACTAGTTCAGAGCTTTAGCTATTGAGGTGGGAATTGTCCATCCCAAGTATTTTAATGTTGTGGTTAACTACCCTCAAGTTGACCTCAACTCATGGCAACCCTGTGGATGTGACATTTCCATAAATTCCTGCCCATGGCCTGTCTTGATTGAATCCAACCATCTGGCATGCGGTCTTCATCTCTTTCTATTGCCCTCTGCCTTTCTTAGCATCATTGTCTCTTCCAGTGATTCATTATATGACAACCTCAGTTTAGTTATCCAGGCTTCCAGGGGGAACTCAGGCTTAATTTGTTTTAGAATCCATTTCTCTTGTTGGCCATCCATGCTATTCTCAGCACTCTTCTTCAGCACCACATCTCAAATGAGGTGGCCCTCTTTTTATTGTTGTTCTTCACTGTTCAGCTCTCAAATCCATACATGGTGATGGGGAATACAATGGCCTGAATGATCTTCACTTCGGTGTTCAGTTATATCTTTATACTTTAGGATCCTGTCCAGTTCCTTCGGAGCTGCCCTTCCCATTCCTATTCTTCTACTTTCTTGACTCCAATTTCTGTTTTGATCAATATTATATCCAAGATAGGAGAATTCTTTGACTATTTTAATTTTTTCATCTAGGATGAGTTCTTGTAGATCTTCCATGATCATTATTTTTTTTCTCTTAATGTTCAGCATGAATCCTCCCTTGTCACTTTCCTCCTTGACTTCTTCAGTAACTGTTCCAGGTCTGTTGGTTTCTGCTAGTAGTATTGTGTTGTCTACATATCTTAGGTTTAATTTATACTGTATGTGAAAGTAGTAGTAGTAATAATAATATCTATAGTAGTTTAGTATATACTATTAAATATCTCTAGATGACCTTTGCTGCTAAAAAAAAATACCTGCAATGGAGCTAGATTTGAGTAATGACTTAACGTTTATTCTTATAAGCTGTTTTTCATTCTTTATTGCTTCTTTGCTCTCTAGTCCTATTGGAGAAGTATTCCGAGCACGACTGAGGCAGTTCCCATCACTAGTGAATTGCTGTACCATTGACTGGTTTAATGAGTGGCCTGCTGAAGCCCTGAAGTCTGTTGCAACTTCCTTCTTCCAAGATCTCCCAGATGCTGAAGCCACCCCTGAAGTCATACAGGGAATGGTAAGTGTCTTTCTCAGAACAGACATGCCAGTGACCTCAGATGGTACATATATGCCGTGGGATACATGAAAGAGAGCTAGCAGCTGCCTAATAATTGAATATGGTTCATTATTAGAATTCAAAGTGTTTGATTCACTCTGCCAGTGTTTGTAATAGTTGTCACTTCTCCATTTATTATGCATTTGATCCTTAGCCTTCGGGGAAATGCTGACTTCACAAGTATCTGAATTATATATTTTAATTTCCACGCATCTCATTTGTAAGTCATGCTCTACCTCCTTCTTAGCATCAGGAAACTTCTAACAACTTCTATTTCTTACCTTTTACAGATTGAAATGTGTGTAGAAATTCATCAGAGTGTTGCACTTAAGTGCAAGGCATATTTGGCAGAACTTGCAAGGCATAATTACGTCACTCCCAAAAGCTACCTTGAGCTGCTTACCATCTTCATCACCTTGATAGGAACAAAGAAACAGGAACTCAAAATTGCCAAAGTTAGGATGAAGAGTGGCTTGGACAAGGTGAGTTCCTTCCAGTCTTGAAGTTTCCATAACTTATGCTAAACAGTAAAATACACAACCCACAAGACAACAATACATCATAAAAAGCTTTCAAGGCTTCTCTGGCTTCTTCATTCGACAAAGTTATTCAAAATCATACAGGAAAAGTGAAGATTTTTTTGTATGATTTTTAACATAATTTCATGATGAAGAAGCCATTGAAGCTTTGAAAGCTTGCATTATGTATTTTGTGCATTTTGGTTCAGCAATAAAGGCATAATTGTTTTGTGGATTTTCAATTTTGTTGTATTTTGCACCATGGTGAACATGGTTACCCCTGATTATGCTAAACGGTACATTTGGATTAATGGATACCCATGGTGACCACCCACTCCCATTTTAAGGCACTTCAAATAAGCTTACTGCATCATAGGAAAGGACCTGCCATTATGAAGGCTTAGAATTACTGTTGCTGTTTTGTGTTATAGAGATTGCTCACTCCCAATAAGTTTGAAACAGCAGCAGTCAGCATGGACACATGTGCAGCAAAGTGGCTTGGTGCTCGATACTACACATCAATACTTTGAAATAGCCTAAACTCATATTTTTATTACTGATTATAGCTTAAAAGAAAATAACAGTATATATCAGATCAAAGATTATCAAGAGAAAAATATTTCTTCTTTATGTTCTCTGCAAAAAGGGAAAAAAAGAGGATCCCAACAATTATTGTCCAGTTTGTCTGACATCAATTCCAGGAAAGATTCTAGAGCAGATCATTAAGCAGAGAGTCTGTGAACATTTAGAGGCCAATGCCATAATCATAAAAAGTCAACATGGGTTTCAGAGAAACATGTCATGCCAAACAAACCTGATCTCTTTTTTTTTTTTTTTGATAAAATTACCAGCTTGGCAGATGAAGGGAATGCTGTGGATATAGTATACCTCGATTTCAGTAAGGCCTTTGACAAGGTTCCCCATGACATTCTTGCAAACAAGCTTGCAAAATGTGGGATAGACAAGTTAACTGTTACATGGATTTGTAATTGGTTGACTGGCTGAACTCAAAGGGTGCTCAACAATGGTTCCTTTTCATCCTGGAGACTAGTGACCAGTGGGGTGCCACAGGGTTCTGTCCTGGGCCCAGTGCTATTCAACATCTTTATTAATGATTTGGATGACAGAATTCGGGGCATACTTATTTGCAGATGACACTAAACTAGGAGGAGTAACTAATACCCCAGAGGACAGGATCAAAATTCAAAATGACCTGAATAGACTAGATAGCTGGGCCAATGCTAACAAGATGAAATTCAACGCAGAGAAATGTAAGGTTCTGCACTTAGGGAGGAAAAATGAAATGCACAGATATAAAACGGGGGACACCTGGCTGAATGAGACCACATGTGAAAGGGATCTAGGAGTCCAAGTAGACCATAAGCTGAACATGAGTCAACAGTGCGATGCGACAGCTAAAAAGGCCAATGCAATTTTAGGCTGCATCAATAGAAGTATAGTGTCTAGATCAAGGGAAGTAATAGTGCCACTCTATTCTGCTTTGGTCAGGCCCCACCTGGAATACTGTGTCCAGTTCTGGGCACCACAATTCAAAAAAGATGTGGAGAAACTGGAGCGGGTCCAAAGGAGGGCAACTAAGATGGTGAAGGGTCTGGAAACCATGCCCTATGAGGAACGCCTTAGGGAACTGGGGATGTTTAGCCTGGAGAAGAAAAGGTTAAGAGGTGATATGATAGCCCTGTTTAAATATTTGAAGGGATGTCATATTGAGGAGGGAGCAAGCTTGTTTTCTGCTGCTCCAGAGACTAGGACGTGGAACAATGGATACAAATTACAGGAAAAGAGATTCCACCTCAACATTAGGAGGAACTTCCTGACAGTAAGGGCTGTTTGACAGTGGAACACACTCCCTCGGAGTGTGGTGGAGTCTCCTTCCTTAGAGGTCTTTAAGCAGAGGCTGGATGGCCATCTGTCAGGGATGCTTTGATTTGGAGTTCCTGCATGGCAGTGGGTTGGACTGGATGGCCCTTGTGGTCTCTTCCAACTCTATGATTCTGTGATTCTATGAATCATACAAATGGGTTGTACTGTGCCTGTGCAGTCGAATTCGGAACTTTCTGGAATCACTGGGCAAAGTTTAGCTTGCAACTTTTTGCAACTTTTTGGCGGTAGCTCCGCCCCTCCTTTATATAAGCCCAGTTCCCACTCTTTTCCCCAGTTCCTTCTTTTCCGCCACATTGGCTGTTCAAGGAACTGTGCTTGGAATCACTATTGGTTTTCCTTTCGGTTTTGACCTTCGGTTTGCTGACCATTCTTACTTTTTTCATCTTGGCTATTGTTCTGACCGCTCGGCTTGTCTGACTTTACTTCTGGAAATCAATTTGGCTTTGATGTCTCTGGCTTCCTTTAAGAACTGTGTTGTTTTTGGGACCAAGATCCCTTCAGAAAATCCGCACAAGAAGTGCTTGATTTGCTTGGGTGAGACCCACGATGTCCAGGAAGCTGGCAGGCTGGCTTATGAAGGTGCCATTCCCACCAGCACCTCTCCTCCCTCCTGCTCTGGTGCATGTGCGCGAGTTGCTCTCGGCACTGTTGTTGAGGCAGCAGATGTTCTGGCTCGCGTTGAGCTGTGCCCTCTGTAGATCCCTGACTCCCCAGACCAGAAAGAACTGAACTTTGAGAAGGCTTTGGCCCCTCAGGAGATCCTGCCTTCGACGTCCAGAGCCTAAGGGAAAGGTCCCGCAGGCTTCTTATTCCCCTACTGGTCCTAAAACGAAGGCTCCCCGAGAAATGGAGGCCCACTCTGCTGAGAAATTGGATGAGAAGGTAAAGGACAGAAAGGACAAGTCCAAATCAGACTCGGACCAGAGAGATGACTCTGTTTCTTATAAGGAGAAGAGGCAGAAAGTTAAACCTTCTTTGGACTCAGCAGAAGGTTCTTCCTCCCATCGGGAGTCGGTTTCTAAGGCCTCTGCCAAGAGGAAGCATTCCTCTGAGAGTGATGTTCCCCAAAAGAAAGCCCACTCCAAATCAGCCGACTCCAATTCGGGCTCGGATTCACGTTGGTGAGTCTCCATTCCGAAGGAAGCTGCTTCCATACTGAAGGCCTCCTTGGTACCAGCGGCCTCACCAGCTCAGCCCATGGGCAAGAGACCTGCTAAACAGGCCGTGGAGCCTAAGTCAGTTACCATCAGGTCTAAGACATCGCTGGCCCAAGACCGAACCTCGCAGGAGGATGTCATTCTCCCCATGCTAAGCCCGGAACCTCAGGCCTCTCCATGTCAGCGTTGCTCTCCCACCCCGATGTCAAGGACCTCTTTCTCCGCTGTCAGTACCGAGGTGGACTACTTTTACGACAATGATACAGGGAAATATTACGTGGCGGTTGATACAACCCCTCTCTATAGATGTCGGGACCGACATTGGATTTCCCTGGATGTGTCAGTGGGCACCTTGGCACCGAGTCGGGAGGTCCACAAGAGTTTTCCAGCCGGGAGCGGCTTCCCCCACTGGTGATGTTAGGTTCTTTGGGGAGCATGTGATCAAGATTGCAAACGCTTTGGAACTGAAGATCACGCACTCAGAAGATGCTGCTGCTGACCCCATTGAAAGGCGCAGCAGCCCTTCTCACACAAAAAGTTCAGGGGCCAGAGGCACTTCTATGGTCAGGGGCAGCACCCTCTCACACAAGAACACCAGTACCGTCAACCAGAACAAAGGCAGAGGTACCCGTCCTAATCATCCTCTTCTTCTGGCAGACGCCAGCTCCCTCGGTATCAGAAGGGCTATACCAAGAAGCACGATACCGATTTGGGTATGAAGAGGCAATGAGGTCTTATTGCATACTCCGTTACCTCCCCCTTTTTCCTTGACCTCCTGAGGCCCTTCCACAACATCTGGGTCCAGATAACTACCGACTCTTGGGTCCTTACCATCATCTGTAAGGGGTATGCCTTCGAGTTCAAAGAGCTCCCACCCACTGGAGCTGTCGTGTCCACACACATACACCCAGACACCCTTCTCGACAACGTATGCACTCTACTGAAAAAAGCGGCAATTTCCCCGCTGGATTCATCTCAGATTCCTTATGCATATTTCTCCCGGTGCTTCACAGTACCGAAATCTGATAGAGGTCTGCGTCCCATCTTGGACCTCCAGAGCTGAACTCTTTTCTGTCCTACAAAAGGTTCTGCATGGTAACGCTTGCCTGTATTCTACCCTTGTTGTACCATGGCCTGTGGTTCGCGACAATAGACTTGAAGGATGCCTACTTCCATGTCGAGACCCCAGAGAAACACCGGAGATTCCTCTCATTTGCCATTGGGACAGAGCTGTACCAGTAAAACGTCTTACCCTTCAGCCTGACCATGGCACCGAGGGTCTTTACCAAATGTATGGCCCTGGTTGTGGCTTATCTTCGCCAGCGAGGATCAAGAGTCTTCCCCTACCTAGACAACTGACTGTTTGCTTCAGACTCAAGGGACGACCTGTTGCAGGACATTGCTTTCGCCTTGTCCCTACTGCAGTCTCTTGGGCTGGTCCTGAACTTAGAGAAGTCTCATCTAACCCCAGTCACCAAGATCAAGTTCATGCATCGTATACCTGCCAGAGGACCGTTTCCAATCCCTTTACAGGGCCATCCAGCAGTGTCATTCCAGCAGAAGGGTGCAAGTCCATGACATTCAGATAGCCCTCAGGCACATGGCGTCAACAACATTTGTAACACCATGGTCAAGACTTCAGTTTCAACCCCTACAATCTGGTTCCTGTTGGTGTTCAATCCGTTGACCAATCCTCCAAACAGGTGGCTCATGGTACCGAGACCAGTCGCCCGGTCCCTTCTCTGGTGGCTAGACTCCCAGAACGTTTGCATTGGCATGTCCTTCATGCCTCCAGAGCCTCAAGCTATCCTCACCACGGACACTTCTCTGGGTTGAGGGGCACACATGTCAGGCCTAGCAATAAAAGGCAAGTGGCAATCACACTGTTGAGGACTCCACACCAATGCACTGGAGATGTTGGCTGTGGAAAAAGCCCTGAGGGCCTTCAAATTCAACCTCCATGGCAAGGTAGTACAGGTTTTGATGGACAACACTACCGTCATGTACTACATCAACAAACAAGGAGGCACCAAGTCATTGACTCTGCTGGAGATAACCCTGCGTATTTGGGAGTGGTGCATACCGAGAAAGATTGTCCTCCAGGCAGTTCATCTTCCCGGAGAAGACAACATTTTGCCGACCAGCTCAGCAGATCCAGTTCACTTTGCCACGAATGGAGGCTACATCTGGAGATGGTGCCAGACCTCTTCCTGAGATGGGGCACACCTCGCATAGACTTGTTCACGTCGGAGCTAAACTCCCACTGCGTCCAGTTCTGCTCTCGGCGTCAAACCTGACATTCCCTGGGAGATACCTTTCTCCAGAGCTGGACAAGGGAATTCCTTTATGCCTTCCCTCCATTTCCTCTCATCTCGAGGGTGGTCTCCAAGATGTCAATGGATCAAGAAGACGTCATCCTGATCACCCTCTGATGGCCCAGGCAACCTTGGTTTCCATCCCTGCTTCACCTGTCTCAAGGACGATTTCTCCGTCTCGAGCCGTGTCCCGACCTCTCTCCAGGAGGGTCGAGTTTGACATCTGGACATCGAAGACTTGCCATGGTGGTGTGGAGGCTCCAGCCCTAGAGGTCCTTCCAGCCTCGGTACGGAGAATGATCCTGGCAGTGCAGAAACCCGCTACCAAGAGGTCCTATTCTTCTAAGTGGAAGACGTTTCTCCATTTCCTTGATGCAAAGAACCTGTCTCCATCCAGAGTGTTGACACCAACTATGTATGATGTTGGTGGATGCGGGGCTCTGCCTCAGTTCCATCAAGTGCTACTTGTATGCCATTTGTTCCTACTTTCAATTTCAGAGAAATCCTTCCTTCAAAGACCCCCTTGTGAAGGGGTTTTTGAAAGGCTTTCAATAACCTGCACCCGCAGGTTTCGGTACCAACACTGGCCTGGAGCCGCTCTGATTGATTGACAGAGGAGTGGGCTATAAGTAAAATATTACAATTATTATTATTATTATTATTATTATTATTTATTGATGTTGTTCTATCCTGCTTGGTGTCCAAGCCCTTTGAACCTATGGCTACAGCTGACTTAAGGTTGGTGACTTGGAAGACAGCCTTTCTTGTAGCCATTACTTTTGCCCGCCGTGCAGGCAAGCTTTGTGCCTTGTGGAGGGACCAGCCTTTCCTTAGGTTTCATAAGGATAAGGTTGTCCTCCATACTGACATTACCTTTTTGCCAAAGGTGGTGTCAGCCTTTCACATGTGCCAGGACATTGTGCTCCCAACCCTGGCCCTGAACCCGACCACCGATACCAAACGCCACTTGCACACTTTGGACGTTCGGAGGGCCTTGGCCTTCTATCTGGACAGGACTATGGGTTCGAGCCGCTCTGAGAAACTGTTCCAGTGCTTATTCAGAGCCAAAGAAGGGACCACCTGTGATTGCGCAGAGGTTCTCTAAATCGGTGGCAGGTACCATCTACCTCTGCTATGAACTATCGGGTAGTACTCTCCCTGCCAGAGTCAGAATACATGCAACTAGGGCAGTAGCAACATCTTCCACTTTTCTGACTGGGGTGTCATTCGAGGATGTCTGTAAGGCTGCTGTCTGGTCCCAGCCACTGACTTTTATCAAACTCTACAGGCTGGACATCAGAGCAAAATGGGACGCAGCCTTTGGGAGGGCAGTGTTACTTTCTGGTTTACATTAATATGTTTACACTGCAATCTTGGTTTGGGTGTAAATGTCATTGCATTACTGTTCAATGAGGGTATTGTTTGAAACCACTGTTATGGATGGAGTTGACAACCTAGGTTAAGTTATTGTCTATTTATACTTGAATTCAAGTAAATCTTGAATTAAAATCTGGGTGTTCCAGTGACACTTCTGTCTTGAATGCACTAGTAAAATGCCTCTATATGATTGCATTATTGAAGCTTTCTGAAATACCTCATTTCAAGGTGATTTCTGAATATGTATGTTACAGGATTCAATGTTCAATGGTTTCAAAGAATAACACAAAGAGGTTATTGTTGTTCAAAGTTAAATGGTTTCAAAGGTACCACAAACAAGTATTTATTTGTTGCTGTTTGTTTATTGTTGATCAATAAACACCAATTGTTTCATCTTTACAACTGTTGTCATGACATTCCCTCCGCCGCTGACCTAAGCTTGTCAATCTAACCCATTTGTATGATTCACAGAGACAACGAAGGAGGAGGACAGGTTGCTTAGCTGTAATGGTATTTCTTCGAGTGGTCATCTGCGAATACATACAAATCCTGCCCATCCTCCCCTCAGTGTCCTGCTCATGATTTGTTCTGCTCCTCTGTCGCTTTTGCGGCAGAAAAGAAGGAACTGGAGAAAAGAGAAGGAACTGGGCTTATATAGAGGAGGGGCAGAGCTACCACCAAAAAATTGCAAGCTAAACTTTGCCCAATGATTCCAGAAAGTTCCGAATTCAACCCATTTGTATGTATTTGCAGATGACCACTCGAAAAAATACTGTTACAGGTAAGCAACCTGTCCATTTAATGTATAATAGTAGCAGAAAACATCAGGACAAAAAGGATAAAATTAAGTAGGCACTCTTACATTTCTCCTTTAAAGATACAAAATAGGTGAAATCAATTGCCATGCATTCCCAAAGCCCATTCAAATGGATTTAGAGTTGATTGAAACACAAGCAGAGATTAAACGTTTTCCATAATTTTGACACCACAGCCAGAAGTCCCTGACTGATCAAGGTTCACTAGCTGATCTGGACTGGATCTGTCTATCACCTAATCTTATTCTAGACAGAAGATGTCTGCCTTTAGACTGTTGTTTTAGATGATGTGGATCTGGAGAAACCAAGTGAAAGTAAGGTTTCACTTGGCAGATACTGAATACATGGTTCATATGAAAATGTAGGCCTGGTTCAGACATTATACAGAATCGCACTTGCCAGCTGTGTGAATAAATCTGTGGACCTCAGGTTCATGTGCTCCCTTTTCTTCTCTTCTACCATAGCTTCAAGGAGATGAGAAAAATCATCTTCCAGTTTGAAACAAACTATTGTTCTCCATGACATCAGAACTCAGGATTTTTTTTTAAGTAGGATTGTTGAAAACAACCCAGTATCAACCCCTGGTGTCCAGTCTGACTTGTTTGCAATCCACTGTTTTGATCAAGGGTGGGGAGACCTGCATCCCTTTATATCAAAGCTGGGCAAACTGCAGACTGTGAGCCTCATGCAGCCCTCAGGATCCTTAAATACAGCCTCTGAAGCCCCTTCCCATTTACCTCCAATAATTTTTTTAAAAGGAGCCATTTTGCAGTCTGTTTTTTGCACCAAATCTGGTGAAAATATGCCAAAACAACAGTTTTTTGTTTCCCCTAACTTCCAAAGCCCCCTAACCAAAACATCCCAAAAATACTGAAGAAGGAAAAAGTAATGATGTTGCAGCACTTCAGGTGTGTCAAAACACACCAGTCTGCCCAATTGAACAGGTGCAATGTGGAAAAATGGTCCCTGGATGGTGAACGGCCCACAAAGAGAGCTTTGTATGCCAGAGAGGGTACACGTGCCATAGGTTTGCGACCACTGGCTTAAATAGTCACTATTTTTTGTAGGCATTAAGTCCTCCTTTCATTTCTGAGCATATAATATACTCAAAGCTGTGCCATATATTGTATTATTTGTCCGTGTCTCCTCTCTATTTGTTCATTTGTTCATTACCAGCAGAAAGAGTTCAGGTTTCAATTGAATTTAGTGTTTTAAAAAAGCATCAACTTATTTATTTGAATCCAATATATTTTAGCCTTTTGGATGTCCATCACACATGATAAAAATTTTCTTCTTGATTATTATATTTCCAACATATATTTGGTGACCCTTTATACATCTTAGACAGTTTATTTGGTGTCATGTACCAATGATACATCATGACACTTTCAACCACATTCTTTCTCATTGCTCCATTTGTATGTTATGTCCCAAAATTTCTAGTTCTGGTAACAATACAGTCCTTTATTGCCCAAAATGCTGGAGTCCAGGGAGGATGCCCACAAACTGACATATTTTAGGGGAATTATAATATTAGCTCAAATGAAAGATATAGTATGGGCAGAGTAATAGCAGCCTTGGGATAGCAACCCAACTATACCAGGTCTGAATCACACAGAACTCTTGTGTCGCTGGCTTGTGTCACTGGCAACCTCTGATGGACTCTTTGTAAAGAGTACCAGGAAATGGGCTTTCTTGGGACTCATAGGGATTCCCACACCACTGGGGTGAGCTGGAGTGGGAGGGGACCAATCCATGGCCTCCCTTGGTGGAATATCTGTGCATGAAACAGGTGGCTGGGAAAGTGGAATTAGAAGCTCAGGGTGAATGGTCATAACGACTGCCTCCCAGGCAACTAGTTGGCTTTCAAGCTCCATGATGCCTTTGTCACAAGCAAGTTTTGTCAGGTGTTCTGCTAGCTAAAACGCTGGTATACTTTTGTATCAGATTTTTCAGCTCTTTTTTGAGGGCTTGGTTTTCCAAAATTGCCCTATCTGACCTACTCCTTTCTTCTCAAAGTACTTTCGAAAAAGCCAGATTGTCAGCCTGGAGAGTGTCTAATTGAGCCTTTAATTTTGAGTTTTCAAGGTCGATGGCCTTCACCTTATGAATGAGATGTCTCTTGGCTTCTGAAGCCTCCCTGGCCACAGTCCACAAACTCCATGTAGCCAACATGTTTTTTCTGGCCTTGGGGATCCCAGTGAAGGATCTCCTGGGCATTTGCACTGTATAAGAATGGCAAAGTGTTTCAAACAGGATCTCCATTTCAAAACGTTTGGCACAGCATGGATTCTGCCCTACGTGGAAAATCCACCGTTCTAGTTTGTCAGCGGGCCTCTGGGCTTGCAACATGCCAATTCACCATCCCTCCCAAACTAAAAAGAATAGTTTGGACTAGAAGTGAATAGTTGGGTGATTGCTGTAAACATGCTAGACAAAGGGATTTGCTAGTGCTCCCTTGTCTCAGGTAATTTTAAGCAATCAACTCTGGCCATGATCCTCTCACTGCCCTCTGTAGACAAAAAGGATTATGCAGATGTTGATAGAAATCCTAATGAGGAAAATAAGAAAAGACAAAAAAAAATTAAAGGTCTTCAAATAAGAAATCAACAATTCAAAATAAAAGCATTCACTGATGACATTGCAATTACACTAGATAATCCAAAAAAAGAGCATTACAAAATTATGGTCAAGAAGAAGTTTGTTATTTGGCAGGTTTTAAATCAATAAGCAAAAAAGTGGAATTTTGATTAAGAACTTTTCAAAAACATAAGAGAAGGACTTGGCAATGGAAACGAATTTAAAGATAGTACAAAAAACAAAAAACAGCTGCATTACAAGATTGTAAAAGGAAAGGAGGTTTGGGTTTACTGAACCTCCAAATCTGTTACAATGCCTCAGCTTTTACATGGGTAAATGATTGGATTGATTTTAAAAAACGAAAGTCTGTTGGCATTGGAAGGAGCCAATTTGGACAAAGGATGGCATATATACTTATGCTATGAGAGTGAGACAATATATAAAAATTTCAGTAATCATGTGATAGAAAAACATTACTTAAAGTTTAGAACAAGTATAAGGGATTTCTTTATACCAAAATTCTAGGATGGGTTTCGACTCAGGAAACTTTCCACAAAGCAGAAAAAACTCCCAAAGAAAAGTGGATCACTTATAGAGATATTGTAACTAAAACAGGAAAAGGTGATAACTTCAAAACTTTAGAAGAACATCAAAAAGGAGGAGTAGAAATACAGTGGCTACTGTAACTTCAATTAAAAGAAAGGTTTAAAGAAAATAATAACATTATTGGAATAGAAATTTTAAAAAAAGGATTTAGAAAAAAATCTGGACAGGAGTGAAAAAAACATGATATCAAGATGTTGCTAGATATTGAGCTAAAAGAGCAGTCAGTTAAAGAATGTATGATAAAATGGTTGCAGGACATTGGAGAACAAATACAAACAGCTTCATTTATATGCCACTTGCCCCCAACAATCTGGGTACTCATTTTAGTGACCTCCGAAGAATGCAAGCCTGAGTCAAGCTTGAGCCCTTTTGCTGGTATTGAACTCACAACCTTATGGTTTTGAGTGAGTGGCTGCAGTACAGGCATTTAACCTCTGCACCAACAGGGCTCTACTTAATATCTGGGGAAAAGTATGGACAAAAAATCTAAAATTTACTAAAAATGTATATTTAATAGAAAATTATTATAAATTGCTCCACAGGTGGCATTTATCCTCTGCAAAATTGGCTAAGATTAAAAATATTAAGGAAAATAGCTGTTGGAAGTGTGAGCAAAATAATGCTAGCTTTTTTCATATGTGGTGGGATTGTAAGGATGCAGCTGTATACTGGAAGGTGATTTACACAAAATTCAAGCAATTTTCCAAATTTGTTTCGAGATGAATCTCAAACAATTTTTTACTAAACATAACAGAAGAGTTGAAAGGGAAATTGAACAATGAAGAGATAGGTGTTATTCTATATATGATCACAGCAGCCTGCCTAACTTATGCAAAGTACTGGAAAAGGAAAAATGAGCACATACTCGAAGAATGGACAGTAAAAGTAAATGACCTAATGATAATGGACAAACTAACAATGATGGTAAATGATAAATCTGAACAACAATTTCTTATGAAATGGGAAAAAACTGAAAAACTATGTTTTTACTGTTCACAATTGTTTGTATATTAGAAAATGTTTTTGATTTTCCTTTATGACATAAGCTAAAATGCTTTTGCCACAATGTTACTGTGTGTGGGTAGGAAACAACCCTGCCAGTCTTCCTTTTGTAATAAGAGAATGTATATATTTTAACATTTGGAAGAAAAAAAAAAACGGGGGGAGGGGGGATTATGCAGGAGCCTCTGGGAATCCCATCATAGTGGGTGCTTTCTTTCTTTCTTGACCCAGCCTAACCATTTTTGCACATGTGAGCAGGTTAGGTGTCCACAGCAGGGGGGTCATGCCTTGGCCACCTCCCCCAGCTTCCCTTTTAATATTAAGTTGATATAAAACTATAAGGGGCAATCAGAGGCCTGGTCCTGGGGTAAAACCTTCACTTGTTCAGATTCCATTTCAAATCTTAACAAAAGCTTATATACTTTTCAAATCTTTTGTTCATCATTTGACTTGATCATTTCTAAACTATAACTTTTTTGTTTAATCTAAATCTTTCAAGCAGTTGTAAATAGGAAAACCACTGAAATACATATCCTTCCCTCTGTTAATGATCTTTCATTAATAACATATTCTTTTTGACAAGTCTACAGCATATCTTGGTACCTTAACAATTTTTCTTTATCTCTTGCTTCTTTTCTGTAAAAGACTTCTTATGAAGATACTCATAATGGCATTTTCTGACATAGCTGAGGTTTAACTTTTGGCCATATTCTCAATAAAACACATCTCGCATAATAATTATTAAAGCCAAATTAACTTATGATACTATACATATTTAGGCCATCCAAATCTTAAATCGTTTCCTCCTATTTCTTATAGTCTTTTGTTTTTCAGCATGCAGCAAAGTATAATTTTAAATTTGGTAATCCCAGACCACCTCATTTGTTCTGCATCTTGCAGTATTTTTATCTTCACTCTCAGTTTCTTCTTTTGCCAAATAAATCTCTCCTAATCTTTCTGCCACTGATTAAAAGAATATGTCTTGTGAAATAATAGGTATTTGTCTGGAACAGAAATAACATTCCAGGTACAGTGGTCCCCCGGTTTACGAATCCCCCGGGGAACGAAATCCCCAGGGTCCGAAACCAGCGGGACTGCAAAAATTCCCTCGGGATCCGAAGGATCCCCCAGGGAACGAAAGGGAAAAACCGCGCGGCCCCTTTAAAATCGGCCGCGCGGTCTGTCCCTTAAAGCGGTCCCCCGGGATACGTGCATTTCCGGGTTACGAAAGGTAATCCGGAACGGATTACCTTCGTAACCCGGGGGACCAGTGTAATACATTAATTTTTACTACAGAAATTCTCCCCAGCAGAGCCAGTCTTAAAATCTCCCATCTCTTTTTATTACATTCCACATCTTAACAAAATTAGTTTGAAGCAACATACAATTTGAGTTAGTGGTTGTAAGACCTAAGCATCTTACCTTCTTTTAAACTCTATAACCAGTTTTTCTCCTTAATTGTATTTGGTTTTCAACTCCATATTTTATTCAGGTTGTTGTTGTTGTTGTTAGCATTCCAGTTGTTTCAGACATATAGTGATCCTAAGGTGGCTCTGTCATGGGTTTTCTGGGGCTGAGGGCATGTGCTTTGCCAAAGGTCATCCAGCAGGTTTCTATGGCCAAGTGGGGAATTGAACCCTGGTCTCCGTAGTCCAAGTCCTACACTCAAACCACTATGCCATGTTGGCTCATTTTAGTCAATACCACTGTCTTGTTCATTGGTTTTAAAACCAACCAAGTCCTCAAATTCTTTTAATGTTTTTTCCAACATTCCCACATTTTCCAGTGGACTTGTCAAAGATACTACTGTCATCTGTAGATGCCCTCAAAATGCCCTTAGCTTATCTGTTTCTTTTTAATTCTCGATATCTATAATCTTCTCATCTTTTTTATAGCTCTTTTCAAGACTTCCATTGCAATGGAGACCCTTGCTTCATCCCTTTCAGTATTTCACATGTTATAAAACTCTTCATTCACTGTTATTTGGGCAGCCTATAATTAATAAATGGATCTTAAAGTTGTCTCCAAATAAATGCTATCTCCTAAACTTTAAAAAGAAAAATCCAATTTAAATTGTCAGCCTTTCAGCATCCAGAAAAATCAGTGTAGCCTGTTTATCTTTTTTTTCTCTAAGTATTCCCATATATTTAACACCACTGGTCAGAGGGAGCCGTCAATCACTTGGGAAGGAGGACCGTGTGATTGATGGCTCCCTCTGACCAGTGGCTGATGAGAATAGGGAAGAGGCAGGACGGAGGCAGCCTAGCAGGCCCCCAGTTAACTTTTTGTGTTCTGGCAAGGCTTCTCTGGCTTTCTGAGCCCTTAGCAGGGAGGCGGATGAATCCTATGGCATGTGTGCCCACAGAAAGGGCTTCGCATGCCATAGGTTCGCCACCAGGGGTCTAGGGTACCCACAGACACTTTTTTTTTTCCTGGTCACCATAATTTCTATGCACCACTTGGGGTGAGATGCCAATTCAACGTTTGGTTAGCAATGCATTTGCCAGTACCAAACTGATGATGATGATGATGATGATGATGAAAGGGGAGATTTCTATTTTTCCCACCTTTAGATCTCTACAGGGGGCACTCAAAAGAGAACTGTTTCAGTTTCAATTAATGCATGAAAACAAGTGCCATCATGATGAAGCTTTTTTTTTTCAACTCATGGAAAGAGAGCTAAGGTCTTCCACAAGCTCATAGCTGTCACACTCACTGTTCACGCAACTAGATTGCTTCCATGGCCTTATGTAGTGGTGGTGTTTTCAGGTCAGCCCTGCCTTGGTAGTACATCAGAATGAGTTTGACTAGGAATACCAATTTTCTTCCCCGTTCTTTCCTTTTCATCAGTGTTTATCCCTCCAAGTAAACTAGACTATTTTTCTAGTAATGTTCCTTTAGTGTAAAGGCTGCATTACTGGCGATAATTTCCGTACTTGTACCTCTTCCTGAATACCATAAATAGTTGTACAATACATCCATGTGTAGATGTGACTACAATTATTCAAAGTCTATGTGGGTCCAAAGAAAGTCAGTGGAAATGAATGAGACTGCATTTAGTCCTAAACAAATTTCCCCATTTATTTCAGTGGCACTCAATGGCTCAAATTTAATTTCGATCCAGTTGCTTATATGGAACTGTGGTTTATCTCATTTTTAAAGCATCAAAAATGGCACAAAATACTATTTTTAAAGAAATGGTGCACGTAAATGTGGACTTGCTCAGTCTTCACAAAGAAATGTAGTGCACCAGTTGTGGCTCCAAGCAAACATTTGACTATAGAATGAGCTAACTCTGAACCAGAGGTGCATCTACATGGCTGCCTTTAGTCCATGTATCAGAAGAAAGACAAGATATAACTAAATAAATTAAAAAATAAAATAATGGCAGGGGGCAAAATAAAGACATTATCCTCCCAAATAAAAATTTAACTTTCCCCCTGAAATTTTCCTTCATTTCCCAAATTTCTATTATGGCAGAGAGTAAGATGTCTATATTTTTCTGTGTTTGTATTCCCTTTGTGCTGTTGTCTTTCCCTTTTTTCTTTGAATGCCTAAGTTGTATTTCTAAATGCTCAGCTGAAGTTAATGCAATGCTAGAAATTGGAAGGCTGGAGGACAATTTCATTAGGTGGTGACGGAATTCTTGTTTGGAAAGAAACACACCCAAAACACCTACACCCTACTGTAAACAGTTCAGTGATGTTAAGAACAGGATGGGGGCCATGTAATTTCAGTGGAAAACTTATGAACATGCTGAAACCCCTGCCACCAAATTTAGTGGGGATTTTAAAGACTTACCTTTGGTGGGATTGTGCTCAGGTTGGTTGTTATTCTGGACCTCTGCCAAACTACAGATGCTTTGAAGCAATGTGGAACCACTTTTGAGACTCTTCCTCTAAACACTTGTCCTGTTATATGTATGGTGGCAACATTTTTTTTCTACTTTTCACTAATCAAATGCTATTCTCTGTTCCTCTAGCTTTTGCGAACAGCAGAAGATGTGGCAAAAATGCAGGAAGAGCTGGAATTAGCACGCCCCCTGCTGGCAGAAGCTGCCAAAGATACACTTGTGACCATGGAACAAATACAGGTACAGTATGCAGTTTTCCTTCAGCAACAGCCACGGAACAGACAACATTTCCAAGATAAGAAATGAGGAAATATATCTGACTGTGGTACAAAGGATGGGGTGCCATTTGGATTTCCTCACTCAGATGCCAGTATGTGTTAAACATACTAAAGATGAATGTTCGCCAAGGATACAGATACCTCCTCCCAATTTGTCAGTAGCCTCATTTAGGATGTAATATATATTTGCTCATGAGAATGACTAGGAAACAACAGCTAGATGGCTGACAGGAAAGTGTACAGAAACTGTAACAGTGGTTCTAAAGGAATTACACTGGCTGACAATACATTTCTGGTCTGAATTCAAAGTGTTTGTAATGGTATTTAATACTCTCAAAAAATTTAGGCTTCGATATTTGAAAGAGCACTTCTTCCTATGTATGCTTCCCCAAGGACTAAGATCTGCTGGAGTGACTCTCCACTCTCTTCCACCAATGAGAACAATAAACTGTATGAGAACATGGAAGAAGGCCTTCTCTAACATGTCTCCCTGCTTGTACAATGTCCTTCTACTGGAAACTTAGTTATTTCTGATATTGACTTTATTCCTATGCCCTTAAAGCCTAATTATTTTATTCAAGTTTTATACATGTGCATTTATATAGTTTATCACATTAACTTTTTAAATGATTAAATTGTTTATTTTTAGAATAGTAAAATTATTGTTTTAAATTTTACTCTCTTATATTTAAAATTATTCAAACTTATTTTAATTTAATCTGCCCAGAGATCTTATGATACAGGAAAGTTTACAAATATGTAAATATGTATACTCAACCAGCTAAATTTGTTACTAGAGGAAACAATAGTTAAATGCTATTCTGCTTTTTATTCAGTAAGTACCCCTAAACAGTTTGGGACCATTTTAATTAACATATCAAATGTACTTAAATTGTTGTAAACACTTTTGAGTGGGGGTTTAAGAAACCTCTGAGTAAATGTGCAAGGATTGTGACGTTAACACCATCTGTCTTTCTAGTACAGTGGTCCCCCGGGTTACGAAGGTAATCCGTTCTGGGATTACCTTCGTATCCCGGAAGTCATTCGTTACCCGGGGGACCGCTTTCGCCAATGCACAGTGCGCCAGAAGTGCTCTGTTTTAAAGCTTCTGGGTTGCAAATTTTTTTCGCAACCCGGGGTTTTCTTCGCATCCCGGGGGCTTTTTTTCGCCCCCGGCGGTTTCGGGTCCCGGGGATTTCGTTCCCCGGGGGATTCGGATCCCGGGGGACCACTGTATGTGTTTTCTGCGCATATTAAAGAAAGATCAGTGTAAGTCTGCTTGAACCTATGGAAGAAGATTTACAAGCAAGTTGAACTCTGTTCTTGTTTACCTACCTTATATACATCAATAAAATAAGATGTTTGGTTGGTAATATTTTGTGACATACATGAGGAACTGGTAATCTTCCAGCTATTGTCCTCAAACCCAGCCCACATGGCCAGTGGTCAGAGACTATATGAACTGGAGTCCAACAGGTGGAGACACACACCTTCCACACACTTGTTTTACACAAATCAATATACAATCCCTTAAATGTTACCTCTAGCCACTTTGGCAATTGTGGTCTCCCCAGAAACTACTAGAGACTGGAGAAGGAGAAGGGAAAGAGTGTGTGCATTGTGTATTGTCTGACATCAGTAATTTCCAACAATGTACATTATGTCAGACAAAAGTAATGTACCAACAGTGTGTTCACTTATTTATGATCAAGTTTACCTACAGGATGATGGGAGGGTTTCTCCCCACCACAGTAGCAGAATGGGGAAGAGACAACTGCAAAGCAATTAAACAATTTGCAGAAAAGACAGGAGCCTATAACTAAAGAAAATGCATTTGGTATTTAGTAGTATCCACTGTATCGCTGGTGGACAATTGCATAAAAACCTCCTGAAAGCACTCTTGTGATTCCAAACATCTTTCTGGTGCTGTAGGTAGACACAGCTGTAGCAGAAGAGACCAGAAATACTGTGCAGGCAGAGGAAATGAAAGCTAAGGTGAAAGCTCAAACTGCTCAGGCTATCGCTGATGATGCACAGAAGGACCTTGCAGAAGCCCTCCCTGCATTGGATGCTGCTCTTGCAAGCTTAAGAAACCTCAACAAAAATGATGTCACTGAGGTAAGAGAATGGAAAGAAAATAACAAGGAGCCCAGGGACAAGGTGATAACCAGCATTCTACATGTGTCAGTCTTTTCAAGATAAATCATCAGTGAATGCCTACTAAGTGACCCAAACATTCTCATTCTTCCCCCATCCTTTGTGTGAGTTGTTATCAAATTGTAATAGTCTTATTATTCTTTATCAATTCTACTACTGTCTTAAACTACAAATGGCTTCACAACATTAGTGTGTAACTCCATTTTATTAGGCAAGATGAATGAGGGGGATAAATGCAATCACCTCATGCAATACAATCCTGTGCATATTTATGTAGAAGTAAGTTCAATAGAATTTACTGCATAGAAGTGCAGCCTTAATACCAAGTTGTTACAAAGCATCCCAGGTAAAAAGAGCATTTTGACAACCAATGGAAAACAAGCCAAAGCCACTGGGACTATAGTTCCTTATCTAATACCTTGCACACTGACATTTAAAGTTATATGCTGGCTGGGATATTACCGTATCATCATGCAGCATACCCAAAACATTTACAAATACAGGTACTGGGTTTTTTGTAGTAGTGTACCTTGTTCAAGGAGTAAGAACGTTCAGAGTGGACCTGTAATTAACCAGTTGTCATTTTTTTTAGGCTGATTTTAAGCTGAAATATAGACTGAATATTTGATTTGTGATGCTGTAGTTGCACGCTTTTGCTATGCACGTGAAAATAAACTGTTGGTTGTTGCCTATACCCCAATGTATCAACACATATTCCCATATATACCACTGAGAAGTAATTTGTGTTGTCAAGTGCCAGCAACATGCCACCCTAAAGCATTTGTGGATGCATTCAAAAGTATGTGTCTGTGTGTGATTTATCATTCATAGTGCATAGTAGAAATACAGCTAGAGTATGAGAAAAGAGCCCATTCTTAGCAATAGATCAATTCAGTTTAGCTGGGGCCTCTGGACTCTCATTGCAGAATTCTGAAAGCAGGCATATAGGCCTGACTGTCATGGATCACAGACAGCTTTTCTTACAATTCCTGTATACCTTGAACCTATTTTTTTTTTATGAAAAATGTAGTTTGATTGCCTTGACAACTAACAATGTACTATGTTTTGTATCCATGCTCTTATTTTATTATAGCTTTTAAAGTCAGGTGTGGAGTTGAAACAGAAAAAATAAGTACACAAGAAAAATATAAAACAAGTGTGTCATATCTCTTCTTAGAAATGCAAACTATATCTTTCATTCTACCCAATGCGTCTCAGTCTGTGCAGCCAACACTACCTCCACCCTGACATCAAAACTTGAGTGGAGACTGATTTAAGAGTCTTTCCCCTATAACTATAGAAGAAATGCACCACATGCTAAAACCTTTTGCAACTACATTTTCTACTTATGTGGTTTATGGTAACTGGTATCATCTCCCAAACCAACTCTTTAATGCTGTTTACATTTGAATACATGATAGTTGAGGTCCCATAAATTCTTAGGATCCAAAAGACAAGTGATAATCTACAGAAAGGCATGTAAGCAGATGAAATATTATGCTGTTAAAATGTCAATGATCTTTCTGTCCAATCCAAATTAAGATAAGTGTCCTTGGAGCAAGCCATCACACTTTTTTCCTACCCAACTACTCCTGTGTTCTGGTACTGACTATATATTCATATATGAACATGCCACTGTCTGCTTCTCAGCACCTTCGACCAGCTCCTTCAGATGGTCTGGGTTTTTGAAGAAGTGTATGTAGAGGCTGCGTTCAGTCTTCTGAAAGTGGCTGTGCAGGAATTTGCGTTTGACCTTCAGGTCACTCAGGGTGTCCGTTAGCATTTGATAGAGTTTGGCATGTGTGATGCCGAGCTCCTCCAAAGGTTCTGAGAGCTCCTGTAAGGAAAATGGGTAAACAGATGGTGCTACAAACAGGACCAGAAAGTGCAATGCATCTCTCTAGATTTATCCTTTGGAAAATTCACAGGGAAGGATATTCACTACTCAGATGATGATCAGGTGTCCAAAGGATACAAAACATAATGATATCACAAAAACCAAGAATTATTGTGTGGTAGGACTGATAGCATTCCCTTGTGTTTTAGAGAGTAAATTCACATGCAGAGACAATATGGTGGAAAAAAATAAGATTAACACAAGATGGTTGAAGACCCTATTGTACCTGTGCATGAAGCATTAGATGTTTGGAGTCATCGTACATCAGGCATTGCAGGACCTTGTTTTCAGACTCCAGTTTAGGAAGCTGGGTGAGTGGTGTGGCTAGCTGCACTTGGAGCATCCTTAGTTGCTGCCTCAGTCGTGAGGCTCGACTTGCTAGAGTCTCATAGGAATGGAAGAGTTGCTTCTCTTGACTATGCTTGTCCAACATCTCCCATAGCCTAAGAAAGAGATGAAAACATATTCAGCAATTATGCCAGGTATATCCATGAGATATGCAAAGGGATACTGTAGCATCTTTGAGACTAACTGAGAGAAGTTTGTAGCATAATCTTTTGTAGGCTTAGGGCTCATCTACGCTGGCTAGAATACTCCAGACTTCTCCTGAGGTTTTCTAGCCCCAGAGCTGTTCCAATCCCCCCTCCCACACCCCATAATGATGTGGGGAAGCTGTCAACACATGTGTCCTGCTGTGGTACGGAGCACTGGCACAAGTCGCTCCCTCTGAGGTTGGAAACAAAGCATCCAACATCAGTTACATGACTGTGCACCTTGTTCTGAGCTCAAAGGGAGCAACTTGCACCAGCAGTAGCACCAGGCAACACAGAGGGATGTGAGTGTAAAGAGCATCTGGACATCACTAATCTAGAGCTAAAGGTGAGGTTTTTTTAAAGAGGGTTTAAGCTGACCTTTCCTTTCTCCCATTAAGCCTCACCCCACTCATACCATTTCTTTAGAATTTTGAAGGGACACAGGGAAATGCCACACAACCTTTCTGCCCAAAGGTAGATGTTTGGGGAGCAGTGGTGTCACCCCCATCAGGCTGTCACCTGTGTGGCCCATACCTTCTGCACCTCCCCAATGATGCCCCTGGAGGAGAATTTATGTCCTTGGAAAGATGAGAATGAGTGGCTAAGACAAGAATAATAGAATTGGAAGAGACCTCAAGAGCCATCCAGTCCAACCCTCTGCCATGTAGGAATATACAATCAAAGCACCCTGACAGATGGCCATCCAGCCTCTGTTTAAAAGCCTCCAAAGAAGAATAGAAACTGCTTTCCATCGGAAGTCCAGATTTCATTTCAGAGAAGTTCTAAGGGTCTGCATTTCAGGTATAGGCAAGGCAAAAGAGTGGAACCAACAATACCAACCTATTTTAACTTCAAATATTTTACTACCAATAATTTGGAGTAATTCTAGATTATATGTTTCGTATGTTGTTTGCAGCAAGTCCCTCCCAAGCAGTGAATTTTTTTTTGTCATTGCATATCTCTTTGACAGATACTTAGATTGAGACCTTTAATCTTTTTTTTAAAAAAATATGGTCATTCGAAGGTAAAAACAGGCTTGATTAGCAGATATGGTTGCAGAGTCACACATCTCTGAAGGGGAAACAGGTTAATAATAAGTAGTATACATTCCCCTTAACTTCTATTTTACCCTAAGCCTTGCAAAAGGCAGTTCATCCCTTAAGAATTGGGGGGGGGGGGGGGGGAACAGATCCAAAAGGTGAGAAACGATCAAATGCTGGTGTCTAGGGGAAGATTTGGCCCCGGGTCAGAGCTTTCCCATATTTGGACTGAACAGATAATTATATACTTTAAGAATATGTATAAGTGATGGATGGAGTAGTTAGACTACACTAGGAACAGTAACTTCTTTCCTAATCTTTGTGAGGAAATTTAAATTCTGCCTTGGATTTATAAATAAAAAACATCAGATTTTATGTTGACATAAGTAATGATTAGTTGAAACCATTGATTACTAGCGCTAGACATTTAAATTTTCAGCACAGATAAAGCTATTTTCCTCTTTTAAATTCAGTTGTGCTGCATAATAATGGTAGAGGAAGATACTAACACATTTTCCTTTCTCTGGAATATTCTTTCTTTGCGTTTTAGTACTCTATGATCTTGTTTTCCTTTTTGAAGTCTCTCTTTCTTAAGTCAAAAAAGTATTCCCTGATTTCTAAATGCTGTCAGGGACCAGCAACATTTAACCTCTCCCCAAACTTTACCGTAAGGTGGTGAAATCACTGGGGTCTATCAGAGTTCGTGGACATTGCTTAATGGAGAACCTTGAATCTTCTAAGCAGGATTGCCAGTCTTGTAACTTTGACAGCAACCCATTCAGGATCATCAGCATCTCCTTCAACCAAGTCCCCATTTGTTGCAGATTCTTCTTCTCCAGCTCTAGCAGGAGTCTCAGCTGCTCCAAATGGCTCAGGTAGCCCAGCATTTGGCCAGCAGCTTCCTCTTGCATCAGGTCAAGACATCCAAGTCTGAAGGTTTCCAAGTCAAGTTCCCCACTTACTACAGGCAAGCGAAGAAAGTGGGCACTACCCTGAAGCAAAGGCAAAAGCTGTTGCATCTTTGCCTGTTCTGCCTCAGTTTGGAGGATGCACAGCTGCTCCTGGCACCTGGCTATGCGAAGGCATAGTTTTCCCTTGTCTTCCTCCTCCACCTATAAAAGATAAGGACATTAAATCCCATGTTTCCCTGCAGTTACTGAAAAATCTGTTAGAACTTGACAGGAAAGGACAACAGCTTCTACGTGAGTTTTGTTGGCTCCCCTACAACAGCTTATAGAAGAAGCCTGTAAGAATATGGTTTGTAAAGGAGCATCAGTAAGCCTGGCTTTGAATCAGTTTCCTGAGACTTATATCTGTTTTCCAAAGCACTGAATGTCCAGTTGTGTCCCCCTCACAAAAAAATCTCCCAGTTGGTTTTCCTGGTCTGGAGCCCATCAGGAGTGTTGTTAAGTGCTAAAAGCAATCAGAAGGCTTCTCAGCCACCAAAAATCAGAAAGTGAAATCAGAACTGGATCTGGGGGAGACTTCAAGGCCCACAGAGAATCCTGGAGATGAAATATTGACCCCCAGATAGATGGTAAGCAGTTTTCCATCCTTGATGTACAACAACAGTATAGAGCTGTGGGGCTTGTTGTGGAATACATTGTAGGACAGAATCAAGCCTCAGCTTGCAAGGACCAGGGTAGGGTGGGGTGGGGTGGGATGGGGGTGGGAGGATGCTGTACCAAAACAGCAGCTCATTTCTCATTTTTTTCACATTCAGTCTGAGTAAAAAAACAAATAAAGAACCGTAGGCCTGCCAGGAGGCAGATGAGTGACAATCTATTTTCTTTGTACTTCCAGCTCTTTATTATCCCTATAGCAACAGTCACAAAATGCATTTCTGTCTTTGAGAGACTCCTCCACAAGTGTGGTTTACTAAAGTCACTTACCTTCTTCTCTTTAACAGTCTTCAAGGACTTCACTGCCCACTGCAAAGAGGATGAAATTCCTTTCATTTTTGCAGAGGTCATGACTACTGCCATCTTGTTGAACATGTAAGCTAACTCCATGCGCCCCAATTCTTCCTGATAGGTCTCCAAGTTGTCTCCTTTAGGATGCCCCATTTCATCAGCTTCTGTCTCTTTCAGCACTCCTTGACAACTATTCTGAGCAGCTAGGCCCCAAGATCTGAAACCTTCTGTTTTTGGCTTGTCCATTTCTTCTGGCAGGGCTTTCTGACTAAACTTGGCTTCATTTTCTCTAGCCTGCTGCTCTTCATCAAGAACATGGCTTTTTACCACACTTGTGGTTATTGTATGATCTTTAGGGTCTATGTCACTGGTTATGCTCGTGTTTTCTAGCAGCCCTCCCTGAGCTAGTCTTGCTGTAGTATGTGTTTCAAGGTCTTCCCAAGTGCTTCCCTTCTGCTTTCTTACCAGAACACTTTTATTAACCTCCATATCATGAATAATACCTGGCATAATCTTTGAAAAGTATCCTGAAAATGTCTTTGTGATTGTTTCTTCTGACTCCAGGTAATATCTCAGGTCTGCTGTAGCCATTGATGTTCTCATTCGCTCATTTCCAGGGTCTGTGTGCCACTGAACCAGTTGCTTTGCTGTCTTACAGACCTGACTGAGAACATCATTGCTCTGATATTTCTCTAACTCCAGCTTCAGATGTGTCATTTTCAGCTCCTTGATAGCTTTCTCTTCCTTCTTTGATGAACAACAGATCTCTTGCTTCAAGCTGGCTGCACGAGCCTGAAGCTTGTTGTGCCGCTTTATGCGACTGGTATGTTGGCTCTTCAGTGACTGCATCTCTTGTTTGAGAGTTTCAAGGAACACGGCTTCATTCTTCTGTGGAGCACTTGTTAGCTCAGAGAATTGGGGGCAGGTTTTCAATACCTCCTCCAACGTTTCCCCTTCAAGAACAGGCTTTCCAGAAGCGACCAGTTTCTCATAGTTTTCCAGTTCAGTGGAGTCCAATACATTCTCCTCACTCACTGTGTTGCAAAACCACCCAAGAAACTGCTCTGTTTGGGGACAGTCAAAGAGCCAGTCAAAGTCCTCCTTGTGAAGGCAGCCTGCCTTGGGATAGACAGTCTTCAGAAGCTCCACAAACTCCGCTCCTCTGTCAACTTTATCAATAAGAAAAGATCTGGAATGTCTCCGGGCAAACATGTTTGTGCTGCTTCTCTCACCTGAGAGAAGTAAAAGAAAATTGTTTATTGAAATGGAGACATGTATGCATTTTATCTGTCTGTGGTATTGTTATGGAAGCATGGTATGTATCAGTTTTTCACCAACACTCCAGGATTGGAACAATCCTATGTATACAAGAACTTACTTTGCTTTTCAATTTACATTAACACACCACAATAACAAGTAGCTGCTTACCTTTGCAACTTACTGTACTTCTTTAACAACAAAGTTTAGATATGTTTCCCCACCCCCTTTAAAAACAGCATCCAAGATTCTCAGGAACTTTGTATGTACTTGTTGATTGCTACCACCTGCCTTTCATCTGAAGTTCAGGAAACCACTTGTTTCTTCTCTATGACGGTAGCAAGCTGATAAGGGAGGAAAAATAGTCTGGCATGCAGTGTGCTCTTGTGGCTGATCTATAGAAATAAACAGGGACAGCTTTTCTCAGTATGGAGTTAAATGTTATCACCTGCTAATTTTCCTGGCAAGAAAATTAAAGCTACAGCAACAAGGCCTGACTAAAAAAATTGTAATCCATTTTCCATTTGAGATGGTGCAGGAAGATCAATTAGCTCTCTGTATGTATTATACTGTAGTTTTATAGTCTAAGATATTTAATATTTCTCAGAGCTGCAGTCTTAACTTTATTTATTGGAGGTAGGTCCCATGGCATTCCCAACCAGCATTCTTGGTATACTTTTCTAAGCCATATATATCTACCACCTACCTGTCTTTTGGCATAGGATGGTGCTTTTATCTCTCTCTCTCTTTTTTACCTTTAATGGCCAAACATTTTCACGGGGAAAAAGTTTTAAGTTCTGAAATTCTCTTTCCTGTTTAGCTGAAAGATGCAGGAAGCTTTGTTAGCATTTGCTTTTGGCCACTTTATGCATGTTTAAATAAAATCTGAGGAAGCATCTTTCAAACTTGAAGAGAGAGACACATTTAATAAGGACAGTGAAAGATTCTCTTCCCAGGAAACAGAGCACACCTCCAAGGCCAAGCAGTTGCCTCATGGGCCAGGGTGATACTGTTCCTCAAATCCCAACACTGATTATCTCTCTGCTCCTGGATGGAGCACAGACTTCTCACTATTGTTGTTGTGTGCCTTCAGATTGTTTCCAACTTATGGAGACCCTAAGGCAAACCTATTATGGGGTTTTCTTGGGAAGATTTGTTCAGAGTAGGTTTGCCATTGCCTTCCCCTGAGATTGAGGGAGGTGTGACTTAACCAAGGTCACTCAGTATGTTTCATGGCTGAGATGGGAATCAAACCCTAGTCTCCAGAATAATAGTCCAATGCTCAAACCACTATGTCTGGCTCAGTTTATGTTTAGTGTACTCTCTCTCTCTCTCTCTCTCTCCTTTTATACCATTTCCCTGCCTGTGATCCCTACTCATTCTGCTATACCACTATCAGATATTCAAAGTGGAGTTCTTTGAAATTACTTTTGTTGTTATTGTTATTTTTGCTATCCTTGTATCTGGAACTGTCCAGAATGTTTTCCTGGTGCCATCTCTTTTCAGTTTCAGTGCTTACCATTTTTGTCAAGAAGCCTAATGCAAGCAAATCATGTACGAGTCTCTAAAACAACTGTATATTCTTTCTCTTTTATCACTGCTTTCATTTCTGCTCCTTGTATTTTTTCCTAGTTTGTAAGCCTTTTGGGACAGAGACCTACCATCTTCTCTTTTGTCTTGTCCATGTCCTGTCCCTAGATGGTGCTATGTAAATACAACATCATCATCATGAGTGTCAGTTTTTATTCTGATAATTACATCTAATGTGATACTGTATTAAAGAACATATTCTAAGTTCTATGCAGAAGTGGTATGTTTTAATCTTGTTTAATTTTATGTCTTAATACTGTAGCTCAGAACAGATTTCTGTATAGGAGATAAGACACTATTCTGATCTAATGATTTTCTTCTTTCTCCCATATTTTCAATTAGGTACGAGCGATGCAGCGTCCTCCAGTTGGAGTTAAAATGGTTATTGAAGCTGTCTGCATTATGAAGGGAGTTAAGCCCAAGAAAGTGGCAGGAGAGAAGCTAGGCTCCAAGATAGATGATTATTGGGAACCTGGCAAAGGCCTTCTTCAGGATCCAGGGAGATTTCTTGAAAGCCTATTTAAATATGATAAGGTAATGGTCACAGTGGTGGCTATCTTCTTATTCTCCCCCTTCCCCCATCTCCCTCCTCCCCATTTAGCATCTATCCAGCTTCACAATTGCATTTCAAGAATAAAAAGAACTTGTTTTTAAAAATTCACACACACACCATACCCCTTGTTGTGTATTCATTCAGAACTTTCTTTTGGCTTGCAGAAAGGCCACATCAAGCTTTCTGGGAAAATCTCTGAGTGGGGGGAGGGTCCTGTGCAAGGTATAGATATTTTCTCATGGCAGCAGCAGCTTCCATAGAGACAACTCCTGCTGGATTTTCTACCTCTTCAGCAGTATTTTAACAGATGCAGCTTTTATATATATACTTTCTTAATTTAATGTGGCAGCATGGCTTTGTTAATATGGATATATAAAGATACTGCACCCAGTACCACTGTACAGAGCAAAACAGACATGCACACAAAGAACCTTTTAGCAAGGGGATTCTTTGCCGAGAGTAGGCGGGCATTTAGTTCCCAATGTTTGGATCAGGTGGGAAGAATGCTTAAGATTGTTTCCAGAACAATTTGTTATAAGCCAGAAGTTGTACAGGCGAGATATTGTGGTGTAGTAGTTTTAATGTTGAACTATGGCTCCAGGACAGAAGGGTTCAAATCCCACGTGTGTGACCTTTGGTAAATTACACACACTCAGTCTAAGTTCGACAGACATCCACATCTGGTTGGGGGGAAATTGTATTGTAAAATGTGAATTGCTATACTCAGAGGCTTCAAGAAGAGGGAATCATCCTTGTTTGCCAGGAAATGGGTGGTCTGAGAAGAGCCTGGGATCACAAATATAGTATGGGTGGGCAGTGATTTGTCCATTCCTATGTTAGAGTCTTGATTGCCCAGATATCACATTCATTGCCTTGTCTTCATAAGCCGTTTTAGTGGAGTCTAGAAGCAGTGCTTCACACCAGCTTCATAGTAACTGGAGAGCAATGTATGGTAAGTACAAGGGAAGTGATATTTCCATTGATGCTGCACTGATACATTTTTGCTATAGGACTTTGTTCTCACAGCTGACTTTCTAGAGTTCTCAGGGCTTTATTCTTCTAATCTCTTCAACACATTTCAGGATAACATTGCAGATGCTGTCATTAAATTAATCCAGCCATATATTGACAGTGAAGAATTTCAACCATCAGCCATCGCCAAAGTGTCTAAAGCCTGCACATCCATCTGCCAATGGGTCAGAGCCATGCATAAGTACCACTTTGTGGCAAAAGCTGTGGAGCCAAAACGAGTAAGAACTATAACAATGCTTTTCCTTTATGGGGGGTCATCTTATGCACAATTTAAAATACACATAGAGGCTTCCCGAAAAAAGCAGCTCTTTGCTTATTGGTACAAAGAACTCTGGCCTTCACAGATGTAATGACTGGCCCACCAGTCATTTGCGGACTTCTCTCAGACTCAAAGTGTTGAGCTGGGGGGAGGTACATGCTAATGAGATTACATCATAGCTGACCTAAGGCCCAACTGGCCAATCAGTTGAGCAGGACCAGGAGTTTTCAAGAATCTCCCAACAGAGGTTTTTAAAAGGCCTCTGAGACCATGTGGTCTGAGTCTTTCTTTTGTGTGGCCCATGTGTCTTTGTGAGTCTTCTCTTGTTTGGGAGCCCAGCTGTTGGGCCAGTGCCAGGAGGGTAGGCTTAAGGGATGCAGTATGAGCTAGGCAATGTGACCCAGCTCCTTGCATCCATAAACCCATCAAGAATGCAGATCCCGTCTCTGTGTGAGTAGCTTAGGAAATGTATTAGCTAGTGCGTCTATGTTTTATCTTTTGGCTTGCCTGAAATGAACACCTTGTAACTTGTAACTATGCAATCTGTACCTGCAAGGCAAGGAGGCCTTGCATGAATGATACCTTATTGCTCTCTCTATTCTGTCTAGTTAGAATAAATACTTTCTTTAAAGGTATCTGCTGTCTCTGTACTCCTATACACGTGCCTTAACTCGGTTGTTGCTTGCTTAGCAAGGGAAGGAAACTCTTAAGTCCTTAGCAAGTCCCAGTGTGTGCTAAGGGGATTTCATTGTAGATTCACTGGGTTGTGGAAGCTTGACTAGAGGATCTCAAGGGGTCTCATTCAGCTAACAAGGGAGCGGGAACAGAGACCCAGGAGACTCTAGGGGAAATGAAAGGGATCCACTGAGACTAAGGGTCAAGAATAGAGTGCTGTTTGGCTGCTTGGACCCTGGGGATTATCACAACGGGTATTTGTATTTCTCCAGCAAGCCCTGAGAGAGGCTGAAGAAGACCTACAAGCCACACAGAGGATCCTTGATGAGGCCAAGGAACGTCTGCGAGAAGTGGAGGAGGGCATTGCTAATCTTCAAGCCAAATACAGAGGCACCCTAGCCACAAAAGAGGAGCTGGAGATGAAATGTGATCAGTGTGAACAGAGACTGAATCGGGCTGACAAGGTCAGTGAGAGAGCCAAATTGTAACGCTGATTCATTCAAATAATAGAATTCAGAGACATAACCATATTAGTCTGGGATAATAGTATGCAAAGGGATCTTGCAGCACCTTTGAGACCAACTATGTGAAGAAAGTTGTAGCATAAGCTTTTGTAAACTTGGTCTGCTTCCTCAGATGCATGCAGTTCACTCCATGCATCTGAGGAAGCAGACCAAGGTCTAAAACACACAGCAGAAATAATACAGTTTGAGACCACTTTAAGTGTACTGGCTCAATGCTAAGGGATTCTGGTAATTGTAGTTTATTATGGCACCAGAGTTCTCTGACAGAGAAGGCTAAATGTCTCACAAAACTACGGTTCCAGAATTCTCTAGCATTAAACCATGGCAGATAAAGCAGTCTCAAACTGGATTATTTCTGCAGTGTGTTTTGGACCCAGTCTACAAAAGCTCATGCTAAAACTTAATTTGCAGTTAGTCTCAAAGGTGCTGCAAGACCTCATTCAAGTAGTCTTTTGGTTTTTCATCTAGTTGCAAATCCAGTTGTTATTGGGCCTGTGTGATCTAGTGTCAAATATAAGTCTCAGCCTTGCAAAATTGTTCTTTTTTCCAGATACAGTTTTCATCTGTTTTCCACCCAAAAAATATGGCTGAAATCTTTTTGGTGACATCCACACTCAAAACCTAGGGTTGCATGCATGTATATCCTTTTAAATCTGTTGCACAAGTTGCTATCCCGTAGCTCCTAATGCAGTGTTCCCCTCAATAACAATATCAATAGCAAGTACATTTCTATGTCACTTATCAGTGCAGTTAAGCACTCCCTAAGTGGTTTTACAATGTGTAAGCCAATTGCTCCCAACAAGCTGGGTATTCATTTTAGCGACCTCGGAAGGATACAAGGCTGAGTCAACCCGGAGCCCCTGCTGGTATTGAACTCACAATCTTGTGGTTTGTGAGTGAGTGGCTGCAGTACAGGCATTTAAGGACCCTCACCACACAAACCTGCTGCCAAAGAGCAGGTGTCCACTCTCTCAGCCTCTTAGCAGCCAAAAACAGAATGCAAGGCACCCAGGCAGTATCCAGCTGCAATCCAGAAAACAGAACATCCATTTCCCTCCACCCAGAATTTCCACTGTACTTGCTGGAAATGTGGGAGTAAAAGATCTGCTGTTTGCTCCCAGCCAGATGCTGCTTGGGATCTCACACATACCTTTTCAAGCAAGCTTGTGCATTCTGTGACCTGTAGCTAAGGTGGAACTGCACTATCAGAATGTTACAGTGACCTTTCCTGTGGTTACTCCCAGGCTGTGAAACATCCTTCCACAGGTTGTCTGGTTGGCCCCCTCCCTGCTCTTTGTCCACGGGCAGGTGAAGGTCTTTTTGTTTAAGCAGGCCTTTGAAATGTAAATTGTGTTAACTGCAGTATGTGTGAAGTGACATGCTATAATTTATTTTAACTTTTAACTTTTTTATTAGTAATTTATTTTAAATATGTTTTAACTGGTTTAAATAACTTTAGCATTTAATTTTTTTAAACTTTTGTAGAGTAGGATTTTTGATGTAATATTGTTTTATATTTTTGTAAGCTGTCTTGGATCCCATCTTGGGAGAAAGGGAGGTATAAATTAAATAAACAAATAATAATGTCCCATATAATGTAGGAATGCCATTGTATGTCAGAAAACATTTGTCTGACCCTAACTTGCAGTGATTGTTTCACTCCGGTCACAATTCTGGCTGCTTCTTTCATTTTCCATAATTCAGTGAATTTTAGGGGAAAAGTCCCAGTCATTGTTCTCCTCTGGGATTTTCTGAGGCATAGTGGAGGCTCTCCTGACAAAGAAGTTGAATGACAATGTCTGTATGTTTTTCTCTCAAAGTTAATTAATGGCCTTGCTGATGAAAGGGTGCGCTGGCAGGAAACCGTCCAGAATCTAGATTATATGATCAACAACATTGCAGGAGATGTGCTAGTTTCAGCTGGCTTCATTGCATATTTGGGCCCTTTCACGGTAAGCAAGAGAAACATTTTCCCCAAGAATACCTGATGTTTAGTTCTGATAATGAATTAAGTCACCCAGAGGGAAAAGTCTGTGTCTGAATCAAATTGTCTACTATGATGTTAGGTCATTCTCAGAATGGCAGATGGAGCAATCCATCACTTACTGGTTTATCCCCCCGCACCAGCCAATAAGGCAGAAGCCCAACATTCTTTTTTCTTCAGTATGACTGCCACGACTCCCCTTCTACATCAGTTTATTTTTTCCTGCCATGTCAACCAGACATGTTTTTTAGACTTCTCCATTAAAAAAAGTAGGCAGTAGAGGAGATGGGAGAAGACAGATAGGAAAATGAACAACCTGATTACAGAAATAGGTGACAGAGAGAATTTAATGGAGTCAGGCAAGCAGATGGCCACTACACAGCAGATATCTGATCAGCAAAGAAAAGAAATACTTCAAATAAAATTTCCTGTCCTTTATTGAAAGTGACTCCAAGGACACGATCTTAAAAGGTTTAGATCCAATGAGGCAGCACCTAAGGAAAAAGAAAATTAGTGGAAGGAAATGAGAAAATAGATGCTGCAGAAGCAGTAGGTAAATGAAGTAAAACCGCAGCGGAAGCAGCAGGTAAATTTTTTTAAAAAGCACCATGGGAGCAGTGACAGCAAAAACAATGAAATTGGCTGTACCTTCCAAGAAAATAAGATTGAGAGTCAGCCCAGAATGCCATTTTAGGAAGAGCAGCAAGGAAAACCATCCAAGCTCCATTACAGAAGCTTGGAATCTCCAGTAGGAGGAAGAACCAATAGGAACAGTCCTAATGAACAGGGCAGTCCAACCCACCATTACAGTGACTCAGAACCTCTGGTAGGAGAGGAGACAGTAGAAATAGCTCCAGCAAACAGTGCTATGACTCAGAGCCTCTGGAAGGAGAAAAAGCTAGTAAGAAGCATAGCTCCTCAGTGAGGGCAAAGAGGCTTCAAGTAGATCAACATACATAAAGAATAAAGGAAAAATGCCAGTACAGTGCACCCACATATGACGCAGGCACGCTATACGCAGTTTCTGAAAGCCACACAACAAACAGGAAATAGCGCGCGGACTGTGCCGCATGCACAAGCCCCATTGTTTTCAATGGGGTTCAAGCATACAGTGGTCCCCCGGGTTACGAAAGTAATCCGTTCCGGATTACTTTTCGTAACCCGGAAATCTTCGTTTCCCGGGGGACCACTTTAGTGGACGGACCGCGTGGCAAATTTAAAGGGGCCGCGCGGTTTTTCCGTTTCGCAACCCGGGGTTTTATTCGCATCCCGGGGGCTTTTTTGCAGCCCCGGCGGTTTCGTGTCCCGGGGATTTCGTTCCCCGGGGGGTTCGTATCCCGGGGGACCACTGTATGTGGAATTTGCCTTACGCGGGTGTGTATGTGTGTGTCTGGAAGAGATCTCTGCGTAAGGCAAGGGCGCACTGTACTGGTTGAGAACAATGGTAACTGTAGTGGCTCAAATTGGAATGGCAGCAATACAATGATGACTGATTCCAGCAGCCAAGTAGTTGACAGTATAAACAGCTGGTTAAATCATATGCCAAATTTCAAACAATTGATTGATGACATAATAAGCTATGAATTGTTTAAATTACTAGGAATCAATAGAGGTGATAAAAGTTCAGTATCATCAAAAGTTACCACAAAGCCCAAAACAACAACATACAGCCAGATTTATGGGGTCAATAATGACAGTCAAGTTAATGTCATAAAGGATAGTAAAGGTTAAAGGAGTGATAATGAGAAATCATCAGAAGACAGCCGAGAAAATGTCCCACAAAAAGGAAACATTTGAGTGACATAGAATTAGATTAGAAGATGACAACGAGGACACTAACTATGGCAGAAATAATGAGGACAGTGTAGATGACTGTCTCTTTTAGGAAGAAAAGGAAATGTCAGAATGGAATTCGAAGAGATAGTTTACATGTGACATGTACCAGAAAATATTAAAGAGAGTACTTCAAACACTAGGCTAGAACTTAGACTGCGAAGCCTAGTCGGATAACAGGAAGCCAAAAGGGATAAGCACAGACATAGTCCAAAATTCCATTCTGAGAGCCTAGTAACCAAAATCCAATTCAAGTTATCAGAGTTCAAGAGATAAAAACACAGGGGCAACATTAATTTCCAGAATGGATTGTCAGCCACACTGAAGTGAAGCAGCTGGATTCTTTTAAGGAGTATCGGCATGCCTTAGCTGTTGTCAATTAGCCATCCTCTTAGCCTCCAACCAAGATGAGCCATCTGAACAACATCCACTCGAACATCCAATTAACGTTGGAAAAAGAAAGGGAAGGAACATTGCCATTCTTGGATGTCCTGGTCATCCACAAACCGAACCAACAATTGGGTCACACAGTATACAGAAAACTTACGCACACGGACATATACCTACAGAAGAACTCCAACCATCACCCAGGACAGAAAAGAAGCACAATAAAAACACTGGTAGACTGTGCAAAAAGGATCTGCGAACACCACTTCCTGGAAGATGAACTGAAGCATCTAAACGGGGCTCTACATGCTAATGTTTACTCCAGCTCAGACATCAGCAGAGTGGGCAGAGCCAGAAAAAACCACAGGAGTGAAGAAAAACAACCACCCAAAGGGTATTTTTACCATACATCAAAGGAGTCAGAGACAGCATAGGGAAACTGATGAGGAAACAGAACCTCCAAATGATGTACAGACCAACCAAGAAAATCCAGCAAATGCTGTGCTCAACAAAAGATAGGAGAAACCCTCTCACGGTCGCAGAAGTTTACTGCATATCATGCAGCTTTGGACAAGTGTACCTAGGGACCACCAACTCAGCGTCCAAACACAAGGAACATGAGAGACACTGCAGACTGGGCCAGCCAGAAAAATCAGCAGTACCAGAACACGTTATAAACCATCCTGGGCGTAAAATGCTATTTGAAAACACTGAAATTCTGGATCGTACCAACAACTATCAGGTCAGAATGCACAGGGAAGCCATTGAAATCCACAAACACCTGGACAACTTCAACAAGAAAGAAGAAACCTTGAAAGTAAGCAAAGTTTGGCCACCAGTCCTGAAAAACACCAAAATCAAGATTTTGTGCATGAAAATGAACTTCACCCAGGGTCAGGGGGTTTCCCAGGAGACAATGAATCACTAATAAAATAGACACTAATCCTCCTCACATATCCTCCCACCTGAGGCCTTGCCATTCAGGAACAGACCAACACAGAGACTAATATGTAAATCATTTCCTCTCAGCCAAGGACACACGGTATATATACCTCACACACTTCCATGCCACCATTCCCTGAAGGTATCAACCACAGATGCAGGTAAAACGTCAGGAATAAATTCTTCTAGATCACAGCCTCATAGCCTGAAAAACCCACAAAAATGTCTCAGGAATTCCTTGGAGTGTCGTCTCTCAGCAGGCCCTGGGACTGGCATGACAAACTCTTGTCTCTTCCTCCTCCAAGTCCTGCTTGTCCTCTGATGCTGCAGGGAGATCTGCCAGTCCAGGGTATACCCCCATGTCTGTCTTCATCAGACTCGGAGTTCCTCTCCCCATCAGCCTAGGACAGGCCGTGACAATGAGAGGGACAGATTAGAACTATGTGGATATTAGAACTATGTGGATATTCAAATGAGGTCATTAACACAGTAATGGCATCCAGACATAAATTGACTCAGGAAATATGTAATAGAATGTAAAAAACATGTGCAATGAAAGGGAAATTGAAATGGAATCAATAACAATAAAACATGTACTACATTTTTGTGCAGGATAAGTTAGGGAGAGGTTTGAAAAGACAAGTGTTGGCATGATGGTAATGTTACCTTTTCACAATAAGCCATTATCAGCAAACGAGCATATTAAATGCTTCCTGAGAGAAGCAACATTATAAGTATTCCCAACACAGCACAGGTTTCCAACATGGAGTTTACCTCTGGTGTTGAACAATTTCAGAAAAGCACCATTTGAACCATTACAGGAGGTTTTTTAAAAAACAATTGACATTAATGGTATCCTTAGTGGCAATTATGTCAGCCAGATGAGTGTTGGAATTGGCAGCATTGTCCATTAATCCACATTTATTCAAATTAGAAATAGATCCTACATTTTTACCAAAATGCGTATGGAAAAAAGGATTTAATAGCAAGCTATATTTACAGTAGAGTCTCGGTTATCCAACCTTCGGTTAACCGACCTTCCGGATTATCCGACGTCATGCTTCTTTGTGAGCGCGCCTCATGGGAGGCGCACTCACAAAGAAGCATGGTATGTTGGATAAGCCATTGGAGGCAATGGCTTATCCGACACCTCTCCTCCCCTCCTCGCCTCCCCTCCTCCCTCTCTCTTTCCTCCCTTCTTCCCTACCTCCCTTCCCTCCTTGCTTTCCCTTCCTCCTCCTCTTTCCCTTCCTCCCTACCTCCATTCCCTGCTTCCTTCCTGTCCTCCTACTCCTCCTCACTGACTGGCCTTGGCAGCAGCCCTGGAGGACGTTGGAGGACACCACTTGTCTCCATCTTTCTTGTGGTGGTGGCAGCAGCAGCAGCGGAGGAGAAGGCTGCCAGCTGGGGCTCCTTAGACGTGCCTCTGTCTGGCATGCCTCGGTCCTCCATCCTCCAGCTGCTGGTGGCTCGCTGCACGTGCCTCGGGGACAGAGAACCAAGGCATGCCAGACAGAGTGTGAGAGTTGGAATCATCTACCCAATGATCCACAGTCAAACTTATTCCAAAAAGAAGAAAGTTTATTGTAAGAACATGGATTGTAGTGATCACAGACACGTTTTTGCAGAATCTGAAGCCCACAGGAAAAAAAGTCACAGTTTAAAACTCCCCCCCCTCCTTTTCGACCCAGCCGTTTCCCACACCACACTCACCTTAGCTTACCCTAGCAACCCAGCCATTTTCACGGAACTCAGCCTTGAATCTTCCTCAGTTATCTCACATTCCCCAAACAGTCTGTACCAGGCCTTCCCAATTAACATCTGCAACTACGCACTACACCACCCACATCTACCTAACTTTAACAGAGTATATGGATCAGATATAATATCATATATGCTGTGAATATATACATGAACTGGATATATGTGTGTAACTATAACTGATCTACATTGTCAGTCCTGACATGGAGGCACGTCCAAGGAGCTCCAGCTGGCAGCCTTCTCCACTGCTGCCGCCACCACCACCGTGGGAAAGATGGAGGCAACTGGGGTCCTGCAACATCCTCCAGGGCTGCTGCCAAGGCCGGGCAGTGAGGAGGAGGAGTAGGGGAGGAAGGGGAGGAGGAGGAGAGGAAGCAGGGAAGGGAGGTAGGGAAGAAAGAGGGAGGAGGAGGAGGATGAGGAGAGGAAGCCGCCAAGAAGAGGCCTGGGGCTCGGCTTGGCCCACTTCCCTCCACTGCAGCCGCGGGGGAGAGAAATGGGCCAAGCCGAGCCCCAGGCCTCTTCTCAGCAGCTTCAGCCCAGGCCTCTTCTCAGCAGCTTCAAAGCCACTGAGAAGAGGCTTTGGGCTGACCACAAAGCCACCGAGAAGAGGTCTGGGCTGACCACGAAGCCACTGATAAGATGCCTGGAGCTTGGCTCAGCCCATTTCTCTCTGCCGCGGCTGCAGTGGAGGCAAGTGGGCCGAGGTGAGCCCCAGGCCTCTTCTCAGTGGCTTTGTTAGCCGCCAAAGAGACACCCTCTGCAGCCAAGCCAGGAGGTAAGCAGGGAGGAGGGAGGGAAGGAGACGGGGAGGGAACGATGGAGGGAAGGAAGGGAGAAGGAGGAGGGGATTTAGTCGATTATCCGACTAGCTGATAGTCAGATAATTCCTCTGGATTATCCGACATTTTTGGTTATCCGACTGTCAGCTGGTCCCGTTTATGTCGGATAATCGAGACTCTACTGTACCTACATTTTGTCTGAAGCAGATGTGTACAGAGGAAAAAAAGTGGCACACCTTAGACGTGAAAAGGGCTGTGGCAACCTATGTGAACAGAACAAAACATGAGATGCACTGAAACATTATTTGTTTCATTTTATCCAAGAACAATGGGACAGAGAGCATCAGCAAAAATGGTTACTAGATGGCTGAAAGGTTGTATATTTCAATGTCACGATTTGGAAAAAAAAAATTAGACCAAGAAATGTTTGGGCACATTCAAGAAGATCAATGGCTATCATGACAGTTTATGTGACATCAATATCATTGCAAGATTGTGTGATGCAGCTGATTGCAGTGGACCCACTACATTTATAAAGTATTATAAATTGGATAGATTTAAGTCAGCAAGGGACTTTGGAAGAACAGTGCTGCAAGTGGTGGTGTGAGCTTAGAGGACAATCCCATCCAGACTCCCATGGGAAGCTTGGCTACATTCCATAAGTGGTGGATTACTCCATCTGCCATCCTGAGAATGAAATCTTAGACTTAATGCGGATGTACATTCTAGGATGACAGGTCGAGCAATTCAAACCCTCCCAAGCTGAGGAAGAAATTTAAAGGAAGCACATAAGTCAGAGAGGTAGATTTAGAGAAAGGGCAGGGCTAGATAATGAAACTGATGGGGAAGGGGAGCCATGTCAGTTAAATTGCCTTATCGGTTGATGTGCAGGGATAAACCCATAAGTAGTGGATTGCTCAAACTGCCATCCTAGAATGAACATTCACGATAAGTCTAACTTCTCAATTATTTTGCACTTACAGCTGTATACCAGAGAGTGAATTGTTGCACTGATGAAGTATTAAAATGGTTTGAGCATGCATACAATAGATGTGATATTTTTCCTTGTGTCTCACCCTGATTTCTCAGATCAGCTCAAGAGTTTCCACTGTTAGAAAAGTGAGGTGATAACTAAAAATTTTTTGCCTCACTCCTTCTTCCACTAAGTTTGATAATATGGTTTACAGTTAGATATAAATTGATGCTAATTTTGGTTAGCATTAACTCACATTGCAAACCCAGTTTAAACCATGATTTCACATCATGGTTTGGAGCTGCCAACTAATCATAGTTAACTGTGAGTTGGGCTTAATAGCAAACTGTGGCTGGCATCTGGTTCAGTAATCACAATGTTGTAATTCTGACTTACAACATTGTAATTATCCCAATTCACATTTATCATTGCTGCACAATCACAACCAAAAGTGTCCCCTCCAATCCTCAATTTCAAGGCCCACAATACAACTGTTTCTAAGGCACCAGAGAATCGAGCAACGTGTAGTGATGTATTCAGCCTCTCCCATTTGTGGGGTGCACTAACACAAACAGCTCCTTCAGGTTCTTGATGGGTGCTTGCAGGAGTCTTTGTAGTTATCTTTCTCAGCATGCCTTCCATATGGCAGAGAACTATATTCATCATTACCCCCTGCTCCAGCATCTTGGAAATTACTGTATTGGAAGGCAGCTGTAAGGAAGCAACAACCTGTCATGGAACCTGTCATCTGTCATGGACCCCCATTACTCTCTCATCCATCCAGCCTTAAGAGTAAGCACAAAGAGTTAGGTGTGCTGGAATTTTGGAAGTTCTCTGACATTGTTTTGCTTTGATATATCCTTTGCTATATGCCCTAGGTTTTGCCCTCGACTTATCCACGGGCCACAGCAAAATCCTTAATTTTGGCCCCAAAACTCACCCTCACTTATACATAAGGTTGACATATAGTCAAATATATACGGTAATTGACCTTTATTAGGGAAGAATATGAAAGATACACATACAAGATAGACTCACTGTAATGCCCAGCATATAGAGCTAACCAAAATAAAAAAGGGAAAGGAAGCAGTTTAAGGTTGGATTGAGGGTTAATACCTACTTCTCCTGAAAAACAGTCCTCAGAAAGTCTGGGGGCAACAGGAGTAGCCCAGACCAAGAGCCTAAGGGCAACAGCCTCCAGCAAAGCAGGAGGCTAGGATTTCCTGGTCAAATTTATACTTCAAAAAAAGCCTCAGGCCAAGGGTATTTCATGGGAAATAAAGGGCCCAAACAGTCAGGCCGAAAAAGTCGGCTTCTGTGCAGGTTGTGGGCATGACAATTACATGACACAAGCCCCAAGACATGCGGAAGATGCACCTGGACTGGCCCAAAAAGGAGCGGGTTTTTTCCACTCCAGTTTGGGCCCGTGGTGTGTGATTGCTGTGGTCCTGAGGCATCTTGGGAGGGGGGCAACTTCAAGCCACCCCTTTGTGCTGGTCTGTTTTCCCCCAAGACTTGATAGCCCTTCGGAAGGACAAAAGGGTTCCTGAAATGGTGGCTTGCTTTGATATCCAAAAGATGAAAAAGGCTATTTGATTTATAGTAGGTTCATTGATTTCACAACACCCTAACAAGATCTGGAGTACCCTAAAACAAGCAGACAGGAAGGGTTTTTTGGAACACATCAGAAGATGAAAGGGAATCCAATCTCTTTTGATCTAATTATCAGAACTCATCTTTTGACTTTCAGTTTTCATAAGAAATGCAGAACATTGGAGGGGGGGGGGGCTTCTATCAAGCTCTTTCTCCCATTGTTTTCAGCCTTCCATTTGTTTGAGATCTAAGTGCTAAATTCACAATACTAACTTTTCCCGTATTTCGTAAGTTATTGCAGTCTCCAGCAATTTGACACCAAAATGTAGCTGGATCATGGGGATATCATAGAATCATAGAGTTGGAAGAGACCACAAGGGACATCCAGTCCAACCCTATGGCATGCAGGAACTCTCCATCAAAGCATCCCCAACAGATGGCCATCCAGCCTCTGCTTAAAGACCTCCAAGGAAGGAGGCTCTACTACACTCCGAGGGAGTGTGTTCCACTGTCGAACAGCCCTTGCCGTCAGGAAGTTCCTCCTCATGTTGAGGTGGAATCTCTTTTCCTGGAGCTTGCATCCATTGTTCCGGGTCCTGTTCTCTGCAGCAGCAGAAAGCAAGCTTGCTCCCTCCTCAATGTGACATCCCTTCAAGTATTTAAACAGGGCTATCATATCACCTCTTAACCTTCTCTTCTCCAGGCTAAATGGTTCCCAGCTCCCTAAGTCGTTCCTCATAGGGCATGGTTTCCAGACCCTTCACCATTTTAGTCGCCCTCCTTTGGACATGCTCCAGTTTCTCTACATCCTTTTTTAATTGTGGTGCCCCGAACTGGACACAGTATTCCAATCAGGACACTTACAACACCAAGAACAAAAGCTCAGGCATAGAGGTGGGATTAAATGTAAATGCTTAGGAAAGGATTTTATTTATATTAAAACAGTACTGTTTACGTAAGAAATGAAAGACATTTTTCTTTACAGGGTCACTACCGCACAGCACTTTGTGAAGAATGGATAGGTCATCTAGACACATATAATGTTCCACATACCAAAGAACCAAATCTGATAGCCACACTTGGAGACCCAGTGAAAATCCGATCATGGCAGGTAATCATATCAAATCTAATTTTATTGCTTTTAACCAAAGGTCATTGCACAGTACAACAATACAACAATACATATAACAATGCATATAAAATATATCTATAATATAAGCCTCTCATCTCATATTTAACACAAAATTTCTAAACTTGATAGTTAAAATAATCTCTGTTATGTATTTGTTCTTGAGTTTTTTAGCTGCTAGGGCAAACAAAGCTACTTTCCAGGTCACATATTTATTCAGGTCAACTAGAAGGTAAAAAACCACATCCTGTGGGTTCTGACCAGGACTAGTTTCTATTACAGGTGTGATGAATCTTTCTTCATGGCAGGTAATGTTAAGAGTGCATGCTGAACAGTTTTGTTGTGCTTAGTTTTTTGTGGAGCTTTCAGGCTATGTGGCCAGTTTTGTGGTGCCTCTGTATGTATTGAATAGCTACATTTTAAAAATAAAATAAAAAAGAGGTACAGTACATGCATTCCAGTGAATGATTTATTTTTATTTATTTATTTTTTGGAAAGGACCTTACAGAGTTTCTAAAAATCTTGAGATACTCTAAATTATGCTTGAATGGAGTGGACCCAAATCTATTTATGTTACAGGGGAAAATCCCTAATAAATGCTGTTCAGAGCAGTTTAAGACTGAATCATTGGAGATAGAACTATTTTAATGTTTGTTTGTTTGTTTGTTTGTTGGTTGGTTTTATATCCTACCTTTCTCCCAAACAGGGATTTAAAGTAGCTAAGAAGGATGAGGAACCTTTGGCCTTCCCATATTTTTTGTAATTTGATTCCCAGAAAAGCAATGGATTATAATGGTTGTAGTCCAAAACATCTGGTAGGCAAAAGGGTCACCATCCCTGTTGTAAAGTCATGTTTTGGAATTCATTTTGAACCCGAATCCTACGTTCAAACAGCTCAGAGATTTAGTGAGATGGCAATGTTTCCACACAATCATGAGCTTATGAAATATCCCTGAAGAGAAGTTCCTGCCCCTTGCAACTTTTCCTTTGTGAAGTACCTATCTACTGAAACTAGGAAGCCTGTGCTGGTTTCTGTTACTTAGCAGAATCAGCCATAGATTATTGTGGCTCAAGCACCATGTCCTTAGATGTTGTCAAATTTAGATGCATTGAAAAAGTCAAGCCTGATTTATAAAAACTTTACAGACATGTCCTTGTCGCCCTGCTCCTATGTTCATTGTAGACATAGATTGTTGTGAATGAAAGGTTATTGCAAAATGTCATACATAGATAGCTCTTTGCCTTCCCATCAATAAGCAGGAGTAATATGAATTGTGCAAAATGAAGAGATGTGCAAATTGGTTGATTATTATGCAAAATGAAGAGATGTGCAAATTGTAAATAGCTCTTTAAAAATGATTTTAAAAATGTGTTCTCCCGAGGCAGTTTTGTTTTGTTTGTTTAGGCAAGAGATAAATAGAAATTTGTATTTATTGTTTTAAAAAAGTGCTTTTTCTTCTTATACAGATAGCAGGTCTGCCCAATGATACCTTATCTGTGGAGAATGGAATGATAACACAGTTCTCTCAGCGTTGGACTCTATTCATAGACCCTCAAGGACAAGCCAACAAATGGATTAAAAACTTGGTAAGCATTTTTCCTTCTGAAAAATTGTTAACTACATTCACTTCTAACCAGGGATTTTTTTCTTTCTCTGATGTTAAAGGTCTGTTCCTATAACAGCTTGTATTTACATCTCATACCTAAAATTCCCAGTTTACAAATGATAACTTCAGCTGTAGAAGACAATATTTTTCTATATCTGAACTTGTGACTACCTAATTTTTTAAAATGTAATTTATGTTCATCTCCCCATTGACTCCAGTTTTGTTCTGGCTGTGCAAAGATTGTCATAATGGAAAAAACTAAAATTCTCTGGATGGCATGGAGAAGCTGTCCACAAATTTTGGTTACTCCTTGCAGTCCACCAAATGTTGCAGGTGTCACCAAGCCCAAATTCTTTTCAGTTAATAACAGTTAACTTCCGCACTTTCACCTCAGTGTTTTTAATTTCCTACCAGCCAGTAAGATGTGTTTTTGACTCTTCACCACATATAAATTAAAAATAGTGGGAATCTTTCTAAAGAAAAGGAAAGGTTTGGCTGAAGAAGTAGACATGGCAGCATTTAAGCAGATGGAAAAAAAGAAAGAAAAGAAAATCATTACTGAGGTGGCAGTGAGAGAAGCTGTGTCACTGACTTTTCCCCAGCAGACTGTGGCTGCAGCAATAAATTAATAATTCAAGACCAGATAACCAAGGATCATCATATTCAACACATTAGACAAAAGCTGATGAACCCTTAAAGAGAGTTTTTCAGACAACCAGCAGCAGCAGTTCAGAGCCCATATTGCCCATTCCTTCAAAGAAAGTAAAATCTCAAGCAGCGGTTTTAAAAAAGGCAAATGAAGTGGCCACCAAGGTTTTAAAAAAGGTTTAATATGTTTAAAAGGAGGCTAAAAGTAAGGAAGTATAGTTACTTGTGTCTAAAGGGTCAGGTTCTGTGCAGAATTCAAAGAAGAAAATACCAAGTCTCACTTCAGGTCACCATCTTGAAAATGGGCATTCATGGTGGGAGTACAAACCAACATGCTGACTGTTGTTAAGCAGCAGGCCCATCTTAAAAAGACTGGAATGCAAGTTTTGATTGACAGCCCCTACATAAAAAGAGAACAAAGTCAGAGTGCAGTGCGCCCTTGCTATCCGTGGGGGATCCATTCTGGAACCCCACGCACACGGATAGCAAAAAATGTGGGAACTTAAGTCCTGTTCTTTCAATGGGCAAGCACTCCAGCTCATGCCACCATGTCATGCCTATTGGGAAAAAAATGGGGTTTGCTGTCCATGGAAGCTCAAACCATGGTTGGCAAGCTCACGATTGGCGCAGGTGCGCTGTCAGGCTCCTTTTCTGTCATCTTGAGAGGCACGTTTCAAATCAGCCAACTAGTTTTGAATGTAAATGAGCAGATTCAGCCTCAGTGTTCATCAGTAATGAATGAGACTGCTATGAATTTACTATACATAATTAAAGAGTCCATTGCACAGAAATTTAATAAGTTGCTAAATTCTCAAACAACTAATTCAAAACAAAGCCATAATTTGGATATAATTAATTCAAGGGCTATAAAGTCAGATTAACTCAAATAAAGTACACAAGAAATGGAATGCCTACAAATTCATTAAAATTAGAAATACAGGAGGGAATGAGAGGAAACAGCCAACAACAAGTTGTCATGACAAACAAAAGCACACTACAGGGAAGGAGAGAGGGCATGATAGAAAGTCAGAAATAAAAAAAGACATTGTAGGGGAGAAATGTCTAGCTAAATTAAAACGTACAGAGAGTGATTATAGGGGAAGAGTCAGCCAAATTAAAACATGCAGATAGCAATAATAGGGCAGAGATTGATTTTCATATATCTGAAGGGGAATTTGAATATGACAGTAGTTCAGATATAGAATAAACATCAGAGAGTGGAGGTGAAAAAAATGGCATCAAACATGTTATTCAACACACACCTTTAACACATTAAAAAGAGTTTCACAAACTCTGGAGTTAAATGAAGTTCAAGGAGAACAAGGCAATAATACCAAAGGTAACAAAGAAAGTAGAACAGCAGCAGTATTGAAAACTCCTGTAGCTAAGCGGATAGAATTTCTAATTCCTGACATATTTAGGGAATTAATTGGGGTAAATCGTGAGTTTCCATTAGGTACAAACAGACTAATGGGGTATACTCAAAAGTTATAAACATTTAGGAAAAGGATATGGACTGTCTAAAAATTCCACTGGTAAATGGTCCTGTTTCAGCATTGGTTTCTTATGCATTGGTTGCTTAGGAGGGTGATAGTACCCTTAGGGAAATGGATGAGCACAGGATTGAAGCAGCACTTGCAAGAGCATGTGAAGCTTCTACTTTGGCAATCAGATCATCAGTAGCAGCTTTGATGTTTGCCAGCTCTACAGTTTTATGGTCACAGGAAATTTTATAGTCTCAGGATATCAGCATTAATTCATTCTTTATGGTAGTAGAAAGAGTTCAAAAAGTCCTGCACTTTATAGCAACTGTGAGCCATGACTCAGCAGCATTTGCAGCCAAGAGAATCACTGCTACTACAGTGGCTAGAAGATCAGTTTGGCTTCAATACTGGGAAGCAGACCCAAAATTGAAGACTAATTAGTCCTACATGCCATTTTCAGAGCACTTACTTTCTGGGTAGAAAGCATTGAAAAAAGTACTGTTCGAAAATAGAGACAAAAAGCAGGTCAGCCTATCGATTCAAAAGAAGAAACCAGAAAGGAAGCCTTATAGGACATTGTCAATTTTTTTCCAATTTCTTTTGAGAAGGAAGGGATTTTGGAAAGGATAGATATGGAGGGCTGAGTGTACCATCCCTCACTGGAACTAAAAAACTAAGACAAATGGAGCATAGTTCAAAAAGAGATAGAACACTTATGAGAAACTGGAGCCATAGAAGAGATGCCTAACCCCAAAGATTCAAAGGTGTGTACTTAATTCTGTTCACAGTAACCAAGAGGGTCTCACAGGCCAGTTTTGAGCCTTAAATATTTGAATTGATTCATTCAATATCAGCAGTTCAAAATGGCAACATTACAGACCATCAAAGAGAATCTGGAAATCAATAATTAGTTAGCATTTATAGTTCTGACAGAGGCTTATTTGCATATCCCAATGGATCCAATTTGCAGGTGATACTTGAAGTTTCAATACCAGCATACCCATTCAGTCTGGCTTCAACATCCAGAGTGTTCACCAAGGTACTAGTCTTGTTGTTGGCACATCTGAGAGAAAAGGGAATCCAGTTATTTCCTTATTTGGATGAATAACCTTCTGAAATTGGGTTTCTTTATAAATTACAATAAAAGCCATCTCATACCCACAAAAATTTGCATAGTTGCATGTATCTACTCTCAGGAGAGAATGCAGAAGATAAAGGAGGAACTGAAAGTCTTGCTCTCCAAGAGAACAGTAGGTTTGATGAGTTTGGCAAGATTAATGGGATGTTTAATATCGATTCAGCTGGTTCTGTGGTCAAGGCTACACATCAGGGTGTTACAGGTTCTGAGACCACATCAGTTAGCAATAGCAGTCAGCATTACAAGCTCAATATACTGACAAGGCGAAAAAGGCCTTCCAGTGGGGGTTGCAAACTGACAAATTGAGCAAATAGGATTATTTTCATAATGCAAGCAGTACTAACAGTGACCATGGATACCAATCTCATTGGTTGGGGAGTGCACTGGGAGGACAAATTTGTCCAAGACAGGTGGACTGGTATGGATTGGCAGTCAACTACTTTGCTACACTAGTAACAGGTTGCAATGTGCAGATAATAACAAACAGTGAAGCCTTACATTTCAAAGCAAGGGGGACCTAGATTACCCCTGCTGCTTTGCAAAACTGCAGAGATGGGCAGAACAACTAACAGAGTCTATATTGACAATGTTTCTTAAGAGATTGCTAAATGTGCATGATCCAACCAGGGGAGTGGTCTCTCAATGTGGAAGTGTTTCACCACCAACTAAGTGTCAAATTTGGATCATTCCAGAAGATTTGTTTGCTTCTGGGACCAATTTCAATTTTTTTCAATGGAAGCAAAAATTCAGAGCATGTTGGAAGCAAAAGATGGAAGCAAAAAATTCAAACCCTCCAGGTCTAATGTATGTGCTTCCACAAATTCCAGTTATTCAAAGAGTACTGTAAAATGTGCACAAAAAGGCAACAGTGGTGCTAATAATCCCATATTGACCAATTTTGTTTCACTTGCTGATATTAGTGTCAGTAAGGACACATTGGAGGTTAGCAGAGCTGACTTGATGCACCAGGGGTTGTTATTGGATATAGAAAGGCAACATTTATAGGGACAAGGATAGACTCAAATGGATGCTGGGTTAGCTTCAAGAAAATCCTCCATGCATAGATATATGATATGACATGGAACTTTTTTGTGAACTGGTGCCATACACATAGATGAGGTAAAAATCAGTAACATTCTAGAATTTTTACAAGAAGGTTCTAGGAAGGGATTAAAGAGGCAGCTATGGTTTGCAAGCCAGATGTGTTAGCTCTCAACTCACAAACACATGTGAATAGATTTCTTATTTACGTACTTATTTTATATTTATTTTATATGGTGCCTTTGTCCTAAATTCAACCCAAGGTAGCTCACAAAAGATACTTTAAAAACTTAAGAGGAGTTTTTAAAAATTATCTTTAAAAAAACATACAGGAGCAAATTTGATGGCTCCACCAATTATACATAGGATTCCCACATGGAATCTGAATTTGGTTTTAAATTGTCTAAACATGCGAGCATTCATGCCGCTTCATGAAACATCTTTGAGGTTATTGACTTTCAAGGTCCTTTTTCTCATAGCTATTACTTCAGCGGGAAAGGTGTTGGAATTGTTAGCTTTAGCTATTCATCCCACTTTGTGCAAGTGCAGTCAGGGGAAACTGACATTGACATTGGATCCATCATGTCTGCCAAAATGCAGATTGAATAGAGGAATATTCTAATCAATAAATCTGCCTAGTTTCTGTCTTAAGCCAATACAGGGGTTATACAGAAAATGGGATACATTCGATGTAATACATTCAGTGAAAACATATACTGTATTAAAAGGATTGAAAGAACAATGAGAACAGAGACATAATTTGTCTATTTCAATCCTAGAACACTTGAGAACAAAATTTCAAAACATCTGTTGGCACAGTGGTTGAAGGCATACATATATTTAGGCTATGACTTAGCAAAGTTGCCAAAACTACAACATGTATGGGCACATTCAACATCTTCCATAGCCATGCAGCAGTGTCCCCAACCCCTGCTGCCGCTTGTGTGGGTAGACTGTTGCAGGGGGGTAGCCTCCTGCTCAGAAAAGTGCTCGCTCTTCTCCTTTTCCACTGTTGCAGCCTCCTACCTGCCCAGAATGAGTTCACTTCGGTACATAACAAATTTGTGGACTGCTTCTCCATGCCATCTAGAGAACGAGGAATTGGTACTTACCATGGAGATATCATTCTTGGATGGTTCAGCAAAGCAGTCGACTCTCACCCTGGTTTGAAATTTAGGAGATGAGATAGATAGATAGATAGATAGATAGATAATTATATAGAAAATACATAAGATTTCAATAACTTGTGGTTAAGATAGAGTTATGGCAGATTTTAGAGAGGAAAAACTGAGGTAAAACTACAGGAGTCAATGGTTATTAATGGAAAAGACTTTGAGCTTGGTGACTCCTGTAATGTTCACTGGCAAGTAGAGAATAACCCAACTTTGTGGACTTCTTATCTGAGCCATCCAAGAATGTCCCTTCTGTGGTAAGCACCAATTCCTTGAGCAAAGGTGTGGGAGTTTATTCTCCACTTTCAGACTTCTAATTTTGTAATTTGAAAAACAGTCAGTGTGAATCAAATCCATAGCAGAATGCTGAACTATGAATCATAAAAAAATATCAGGAGTGACAGTGACTATTTTGCTCTCAACACGAGCATTTCTCTTTATTGCTTCTGAGTAAACTTTAAAACAGAATACCTGCCATGTTTAGTTCATTAGAAAGATGAATGCTTATATCTAGATTTTGTCCATTTACATGAATACTAGAGCTTGAAAAAGTTACTGTTTTATACTCCAGTTCACTCCCAGACTCCGCAGACCAGCATGTCCAAAAAAGTAGACTTTTCAGGCTCTAGCTTTAATTACATTTAAGTCTTCACATTCAACCAGAATATGGTCCATATTGTCACACATGCTGAGTTGCTTGCATTGTGCTGTTTTTCAGGAGAAAGACAGTGGGTTAGACACATCTAAGTTGAGTGACCGGGACTTCCTACGCACCTTGGAAAATGCTATTCGTTTTGGAAAGCCATTTCTCCTGGAAAATGTAGGGGAAGAACTGGATCCAGCTCTTGAACCTGTCTTGCTGAAACAGGTGCTCTATTTCATAAGTATGGGGGGGAGGCAGTCTCAGGGCTTGGAAATTGTGAATTAAAAGCAACAGTGTTACACTTTGGTTGGCATCCTGTTAGTGCCTACACAAATGTAAATCTACCTTATGCCTGTGTATATGTTTGTTTTTTCCATTGCAGAGGTTTGAATTCTCTTCTACCTCCACACCAACCATACCCCTCCCACAACTTACCATTTAGCCACTGCAGCCCCTATGCCACCATTCTGTAGGTGGGGGAAGGGAAAATTAGATAAAGTTCTGGCTATATTTCTGTAGCCAGATGCACAATGATAACATCATCTCTTGAGACTTCCAGAGGAACTTAGCATTTCTCAGAGATTCATGCAATGATTCTATGTCTGGCTACAGGAACGTAACCAGATACTTCTCTAATCTCCTTTCTTCACTCTCTACCAGCCACAAAAGGGCTGTGGGGTGGAAGCCGGAGCAGCTAAATGTTCAGCCCAGTTATGGCAAATCTTTTAGAGACTTACTGCCCAAACTTAAAGGTGTTCCAGCACCAGGCGTTACCCGGTGCTGGGGGTGTGATCTCTGGAGGGACTTCTGGAGGGCAGGATCTGCCTTCTGAGGGGGCAGGACAGGACTTTTGCCTTCTGGGGGCAGGACTTTTGCCTTCTAGGGGTGGAACTTCTGCCTTCCCATGGGACCTCCTCTCCACCCCCACCCCCCCCCCCCCAGCCCTCAGCTGCCTCTCTAGGCTATGGAGGCAGCTGAAGGCCCAGGAGAGTGCAGGGGAAAGAGGAAGAACAGGCATGCACCTGCTCCTCTTCCTTACTATCCCAGGCCTTCAGCTATCTCCAGGGAGGCAATTGAAGGCACAGGAGGGTGGGGGTAGAGGAGGAACAGGCACGCACTTGGACAGGCAATTGAAGCAACAGGAGGGCAAGGGAAATGGAGGAGCAGGCACATGCTTATTCTTCTTCTTTCCCCACCCTCCTGTCTCTCCGCATGCCCTCCAAAATGGCTTTGCATGCCAGAGATGGCAGATGTGTCATAGGTTCACCAACATGGTTCTATGATGTTCTGTACAAGAATAAGGCCAATGCTTGGTTGTTGTTTTTTCTTTGTCTCTTTAGAAACCAAACATCATTATTTGTAGAAGTGTTAACAACACTGTTAGCAATAGACCATTTTCACAGTCAGTAACATTTTATTTACTTATCTGAGAAATGTTAAATATGGGATATTTGGAACTTTTCAGAAATTTTGGTCATTTTGGTACTGGAATCAAAGAAATCAGTAAAGATAAACTTGAAAGTAAAATATCAGTAATACATTATGATATTCATTACTCATTAATAATGGGTAGCATATTACTCTTGCCAAATAACTATTGCTGAGTAATGCATTGCTTGTTTCCAAGCTCTGGTAATTCTGTTATAAGGTTAAGTGGTCTGCCAGCGCTTAATGTTGTGGCAAGGACTGCTGGAATCATGGCAGTACTACGCATTCTCTGAATGGCCCAGTCTTGCATCTTTAAGGCCAAACATCTGCACTACATATGTAAATCACAACTAGAAGAAGGATATAGATTACCATTGAGTTGCATGGGTCAGGAGAAGATGTGTGTGATCCCTCTGCTGCCATCACCTATTTTTCTTCAGCATAACTTCTCTATACTAATTGGTTTTGTCCCAGCACATCCTCTATAGACATTGAATATGACAATTATTTCATTTTGATACTGACAGTGGACCATGATTCTATAATGAGGGGAATTTCTCCCAAATGGGACTGTAAGGAAGTTCAGCTATGACCAATAATGACATATTTCAGCTATCCCTTTGTGCACCTGAAACGTATCATTACTACAATCCAGTGTTGCTTGCTCCGAATCACAACAGTTACATGCTGTCATTGAAAGAGGAATCTCTGAATATCATGATACTTGCTTAAGATAGAATTTTCTCATCATATTCTGCATAGAACTTTATGCATTTTAACCTTTTCCCCAATGCATAGACTTACAAACAGCAAGGCAGCACTGTGCTGAAACTGGGTGACACAGTGATTCCATATCATGATGATTTCAAGATGTACATCACCACCAACCTACCTAACCCACATTACACACCAGAGCTATCCACAAAGCTGACACTGATTAACTTCACCCTATCTCCCAGGTAATATTGGTTTTCTGTACTTTTTCACAGTATCCTATGTTGGCCCCTGAGCTCTGTCTGCTCTTCTTATTCTGAATAGTGGAAGCCATATACACTGAATAAAGACAGTGTTATGCTTTTCATTTTTGATTTTTACTGTTTGCCAAATGTATATTCTCCCTCCTCCTCCTCCTCCTCCTCCTCCTCCTCCTCCTCCTCCTCCTCCTTCTTTGGTTATGTCAGCTTTATTCCCGTCTGTAGTTTGAAAGTAAAGGCAGCATCCCATCAGTCTTGTCAGTTCAAACTATTACTTTAACTAGACCAACTATGGACATGGCAGTTTGCAAGTAAGGGCAATCAGAAACAAGCTATAAACATGTAAGGTTTTGTTTATTTCTTTATTTTATAGCGGCTTAGAGGACCAGTTGTTAGGCCAAGTGGTGGCTGAAGAACGTCCTGACTTGGAAGAGGCCAAGAACCAGCTGATTGTGAGTAATGCCAAGATGAGGCAAGAGCTGAAGGAGATAGAAGATCAAATCCTCTATCGCCTGAGTTCCTCTGAGGGAAACCCTGTTGATGATTTGGAGCTCATCAAAGTGCTAGAGGCATCCAAGCTAAAAGCAGGGGAAATTCAGGTTGGTAACAGATCTGCAGTTCCATTCAATTAGCTGTTCCTTTTAATATATTGTGAAACTACATTTTGTTTTGGTCTTGTGTTTCCTCCAGGCCAAAGTGAAGATAGCTGAGCAGACAGAGAAGGATATTGATATTACTCGGCTGGAATATGTACCTGTGGCAGTCCGCACCCAGATCCTATTCTTCTGCGTTTCAGACCTGTCCAACGTTGACCCCATGTACCAGTATTCATTGGAATGGTTCCTCAATATATTCTTGACAGGAATTTCAAACTCTGAAAGAGCAGGTAGCTTTACTAACTTAGTGAGAATCTCCACTGATCCACATATATTCTGATTACGATCAAAGGAACATAATCAGCACTATTTAGATTTTGCAGAAAATTATGACTGGCATCCAGTTCGATAATTACAATGTTGTAAGTCAAAAATACAACATCAGAAATATTGAAATTCACATTCACAGTTTTGGCACCATTTCAACAACCACAAATGTCCTAAATCTACATTAGCGGCCAGGCAGCCACACCAACTAAAGGAGCTGTTGGGCATTGGAGAGCAGGGTGTTGAATTATAACATGGCCAGCCTCCTCCGACAAGTGACATCTAGACTACAACAGAAGATACCATCTTTTAAAAAAGCAGTGTGATGAGACCCCGCAGGGTGCAGCTACCTGGCTAGTAAGGTGGGTATAGAGGGTTTGAATCAGGAGATGCAGCTACAGTCATAGAATCATAGAATCATAGAATCATAGAGTTGGAAGAGACCACAAGGGCCATCTAGTCCAACCCCCTGCCGTGCAGGAACTCCCAGTCAAAGCATCCCTGACAGATGACCATCCAGCCTCTGTTTAAAGGCCTCCAAGGAAGGAGACTCCACTACGCTCCGAGGGAGTGTGTTCCACTGTCGAACAGCCCTTACTGTCAGGAAGTTCCTCCTAATGTTGAGGTGGAATCTCTTTTCCTGTAATTTATATCCATTATTCCGCGTCCTAGTCTCTGCAGCAGCAGAAAACAAGCTTGCTCCCTCCTCAATATGACATCCCTTCAAATATTTAAACAGGGCTATCATATCGCCTCTTAACCTTCTCTTCTCCAGGCTGAACATCCCCAGTTCCCTAAGGCGTTCCTCATAGGGCATGGTTTCCAGTCCCTTCACCATCTTAGTTGCCCTCCTTTGGACCTGCTCCAGTTTCTCCACATCTTTTTTGAATTGTGGTGCCCAGAACTGGACACAGTATTCCAGGTGGGGCCTGACCAAAGCAGAATAGAGTGGAACTATTACTTCCCTTGATCTAGACACTATACTTCTATTGATGCAGTCTAAAATTGCATTGGCCTTTTTAGCTGCCGCATCGCACTGTTGACTCATGTTCAGCTTATGGTCTACTTGGACTCCTAGATCCCTTTCACATGTGGTCTCATTCAGCCAGGTGTCCCCCATTTTATATCTGTGCATTTCATTTTTCCTCCCTAAGTGCAGAACCTTACATTTCTCTGTGTTGAATTTCATCTTGTTAGCATTGGCCCACCTTTCTAATCTATTCAGGTCATTTTGAATTTTGATCCTGTCCTCTGGGGCATTAGCTACTCCTCCTAGTTTAGTGTCATCTGCAAATTTGATAAGTATGCTCCCAATTCTGTCATCCAAATCATTAATAAAGATGTTGAACAGCACTGGGCCCAGGACAGAACCCTGTGGGACCCCACTGGTCACTTCTCTCCAGGATGAAAAGGAGCTATTGTTGAGCACCCTTTGAGTTCGGCCACTCAACCAATTACAAATCCATGTGACAGTTAACTTGTCTATCCCACATTTTGCAAGCTTATTTGCAAGAATGTCATGGGGAACCTTGTCAAAGGCCTTACTGAAATCGAGGTAAACTATATCCACAGCATTCCCTTCATCTACCAAGCTGGTAATTTTATCAAAAAAAGAGATCAGGTTTGTTTGGCATGACTTGTTTCTCTGAAACCCATGTTGGCTTTTTGTGATTATGGCATTGGTTTCTAAATGTTCACAGACTCTCTGCTTAATGATCTGCTCTAGAATCTTTCCTGGTATTGATGTCAGACTAACTGGACGATAATTGTTGGGATCCTCTTTTTTTCCCTTTTTGAAGATGGGGACAACGTTTGCCCTCCTCCAGTCTTCTGGGACTTCTCCTGTTCTCCAGGAGTTCTCAAAGATTATTGCCAATGGCTCCGATATCACCTTTGCCAGTTCTTTTAATACCCTTGGATGTAGTTCATCTGGTCCTGGAGATTTGTATTCATTTAGAATAACCAGGTATTCCTGTACTGTCTCTTTACTTATTCTGTGCTGAAATTCCCCCACTCTGTCCCCTTCATCACTGTCCTCAGGTTGAGCACCTTTTGCCTTTTCTGAGAAGACTGAAGCAAAGAAGGTGTTGAGTAATTCTGCCTTTTCTCTGTCCCCTATTAGTATTTTGCCATCTTCTGCACGCAGTGGTCCTACCATTTCCTTCTTCTTCCTTTTGCTGCGGACATATCCAAAAAAGCCCTTTTTATTGTTCTTAACCTCTCTAGCAAGCCTGAGTTCATTTTGCGCTTTAGCTTTTCTGACTTTATCCCTACATGTGCTGGCTATTTGTTTGAATTCCTCTTTGGTGATTTCCCCATTTTTCCATTTTTTATACATGTTCCGTTTAAAACTTAGCTCAGTTGTAAGTTCCTTAGTCATCCATACCGGTTTCTTGAGACATCTCCCATTTTTCTTCCTCATTGGGACTGTCTGAAATTGTGCTTTCAGTATCTCCCTTTTGAGGAACTCCCATCCATCTTAACTCCCTTCTCTTTTAGTATTCTTGACCATGGGATCACCCTCAGTATTTCTCTAAGTTTATTGAAATCAGCTCTCCTAAAGTCTAGAATTCGTGTCTGACTATGCCTAGCTACATCTTTCCACTGTATAGCAAACTCCAGGAGGACATGGTCACTTCCACCTAAGGATCCGATCACTTGCACCCCATCAACTAGGTCTTCCCTGTTGGTTAAGATAAGATCTAAGATGGCTGATCCCCTTGTTGCTTCTTCCACCTTTTGGGCAATGAAATTGTCTTTGAGGCAAGTGAGGAATTTGCTAGACCTTGAGGATTTGGCTGAGTTTGACTTCCAGCAAATATCAGGATAGTTGAAGTCACCCATCACTACTACATCTCTCCTTTCTGAGTGTGTGGTCATCTGTTCTAGAAAGGCATCATCCAATTCCTCTGCCTGAGTTGGGGGTCTGTAGTAGACTCCCACAGTAACATCCCTGTTATTTCCCTCTCCTTTAATTTTTATCCAGATGCTCTCCACCTGACTTCCAGTATTGACTTCCTGGATCTCTTCACTGGTGTAAATATCCCTGACATATAATGCTATTCCTCCTCCTTTCCTGTTTGGCCTGTTTCTCTTAAAAAGGTTATATCCCTCTATTTCTGCATTCCGATCATGAGACTCATCCCACCAGGTTTCAGTGATGCCTATTATATCATATTTCCCTTGTTGTGCTAAGAGTTCAAGTTCATCCTGCTCATTTCCCATACTTTGTGCATTAGTGTAGAGACATCTAAGACCATGTGTCCTCTTTACTTGCTGCTTTTGCATGGTTTTTTGCTTCCTACTCTTGGGTCCTTTCACTGTTTGCCTTGTTCCCTCTATGCCACTTGGACTATTCTCTCCATCCCTTTTGCCTTCCAGAATAATGTCTCCCTCCCCCACATAACTCAGTTTAAAGCCCTCCTGATCAGATTCTTCAGACTGTTGGCAAAAACGTTTTTGCCAATTGGCGTGAGATGCAGTCCATCCCTTGCCAGAAGTCCCTCCTCATGGAACCGCAGCCCATGATCCAAGAATCCAAACTGTTCTTGGCGGCACCATCTACGGAGCCAGTTATTCACCTCTGCTATTTTCCTCTCCCTTCCTGGACCATGCCCTTCTACCGGGAGAAGAGATGAGATGACAACCTGTGCATTCATCTCTTTCAGCTTCCTTCCCAGAGCCTCATAATCCCTTTTGATATTCTGAAGGCTGTGCCTTGCAGTATCATTGGTTCCCACATGAACCAAAAGAAAGGGGTATTCATCAGTAGGCTTGACAAGTCTTGTCAATACAATCTTGGTCTATATTTGTGGTCTATATACAGTGGTCTATATACAGTGACATAGGATCTTGGTCTATATTTGTATAGTGAAATCATTCACAGCAAGGTCTAAATCTTAACAAACAGTTAAAGTAGAACATATCTCTGGTCAGAGTAAAAATTCCCATGCAGTTAAAAAAAATTGAAATCCAAAACACCATTCCTTTTATCTTCTGTTGCAGGTTAGACTCATGTATTTAAGGTCTTGGCTTTCACATTTGAAAGACTGGAGATCCAGTAGAGTTTGCACTGGAATGAAGTTCACAGAAAGATCTTTTAAGGGGGCACCTATACCTCCTCATTCCAGGTCATAAATTGAATCCTACAAGATTATTACCAGTGTTATAAAATCTCAGTCATGAGCAGATTAGGGATGAAACAGACAGCCCTAAAGGAACAGCTTCTGGCCACCCCTTTTAGCACTGGATCAGGTCTACAGCAACCGCACGCTGAAAGCCCCTCCTTTTTACTCTGGGAAAAAGGTGCCTTTGCTGCCGTGGTGGCAGATTTTCTGCATCTAAACACCATGCCTCTGAAATGCTACCCACTGTGTGATTGGGCACACAGCAGGACATGGGCTTGGGGGCGAAGTTGGGGTGGGCAGACACCATGCCTACAAGCCACCAGGAAGCCGGCGTATTTTGCTGGTATGTTTAGCCTCTTAGTCTCAAATTATTAGTTTTATGTTCAGAAATGATATGCTCTTCAATGGATGTATTTAAGAAATAAGTGTCATTCTTGGGATGGCAAGTGGAAAAATCCACAAGGATTGGGTTTCACCCCATATGCAAACCTGTCCTGGCAGGAGTCTGAGTTCTTTTCCAGTTGTAGCCATTGAGAGTCCCTCCTTCTCCAGCAGTTTTAATTATCCTGATAAGCTAACCTGATGTGTTTGGCTCTTCTCTGGTAAAACAGAGCAGATAGGAGAATTAGATTGTTGCTCAGAATTGCTCTCACCATACCTAAATGATACCATATTAATTTTTTAAAAAATTATTCATTAAAATATTTATATCATGCCTTATGCCACAAGACCTCAGGTTGCTGCTGTTCTGTGGTTTCAGGTCCTTTCTGACTTATACCAACCCTACAATGACTCTATTCCAGGGTTTTCTTGGCAAGGTTTTTCAGAGGATGTTTGCCATTGCCTTCCCCTAAGGCTGAGGAAATGTGACTGTCACCCACTCTGTTTCCTTGGCTCAAGAAGCATTTGAATCTTGGTCTCCCAGTATCCTAGTTCATCACTCATAGAATCATAGAATCATAGAAATTTAGAGTTGGAAGAGACCACAAGGGCCATCCAGTCCAACCCCCTGCCGTGCAGGAACTCCCAATCAAAGCATACCCGACAGATGGCCATTCAGCCTCTGCTTAAAAACCTCCAAGGAAGGAGACTCCACCACCCTCCGAGGGAGTGTGTTCCACTGTCGAACAGCTCTTACTGTCAGGAAGTTCCTCCTAATGTTGAGGTGGAATCTTTTTTCCTGCAGTTTGCATCCATTGTTTCGAGTCCTGTTCTCTGGAGCAGCAGAAAACAAGCTTGCTCCCTCCTCAATGTGACATCCCTTCAAGTATTTAAACAGGGCGATCATATCACCTCTTAACCTTCTCTTCTCCAGGCTAAACATCCCCAGCTCCCTAAGGCGTTCTTCATAGGGCAAGGTTTCCAGACCCTTCACCATTTTAGTCGCCCTCCTTTGGACCCGCTCCAGTTTCTCCACATCCTTTTTGAATTGTGATGCCCAGAACTGGACACAGTATTCCAGGTGGGGCCTGACCAATGCCGAATAGAGTGGCACTATTACTTCCCTTGATCTAGACACTATACTTCTATTGATGCAACCTAAAATTGCATTGGCCTTTTTAGCTGCTGCATCACACTGTTGACTCATGTTCAACTTGTGGTCTACTTGGACTCCTAGATCCCTTTCACATGTTGTCTCATTCAGCCAGGTGTCCCCCATCCTATATCTGTGCATTTCATTTTTCCGCCCTACGTGTAGGACCTTACATTTCTCTGTGTTAAATTTCATTTTGTTATCTTTGGCCCAGCTTTCTAGTCTATTCAGGTCATTTTGAATTTTGATCCTGTCCTTTGGGGTATTAGCTACTCCTCCCAATTTGGTGTCATCTGCAAATTTGATAACTAGGCTCTCAGTACTGTCATCCAAGTCATTAATAAAGATGTTGAATAGCACTGGGCCCAGGACAGAACCCTGTGGCACCCCACTTGTCACTTCTCTCCAGGATGAAAAGGAACCATTGTTGAGCACCCTTTGGGTTCAGTCAGTCAACTAGTTACAAATACATGTAACGGTTACCTTGTCTAGTCCACATTTTACAAGCTTGTTTGCAAGGATGTCATGGGGAACCTTGTCAAATACCTTACTGAAGTCAAGATATACTATATCCACAGCATTCCCTTCATCTACCAAGCTGGTAATTTTATCAAAAAAAGAGATCAGATTTGTCTGGCATGACTTGTTTCTCTGAAACCCATGTTGGCTTTTTGTGATTATGGAATTATCTTCCAGATATTCACAGACTCTCTGTTTAATGATTTGCTCCAGAATCTTTCCTGGTATTGATGTCAGACTAACCGGACGATAATTGTTGGGATCCTCTTTTTTCCCCTTTTTGAAGATTGGGACAACATTTGCCCTCCTCCAGTCTGCAGGGACTTCTCCTGTTCTCCAGGAGTTCTCAAAGATGATTGCCATTGGTTCCGATATTACATTTGCCAGTTCTTTTAATACCCTAGGATGTAGTTCATCTGGTCCTGGAGACTTATATTCATTTAGATTAACCAGGTATTCCTGTACTGTTTCTTTACTTATTCTGTGCTGAAATTCCCCTATTCTGTCCTCTGCCCCATCATCCTTAGGTTGGGCACCCTTTGCCTTTCCTGAGAAGACTGAAGCAAAGAAGGTGTTGAGCAATTCTGCCTTTTCTCTGTCTCCTGTGAGCATTTTGCCATCTCCTCCACACAGTGGCCCAACTGTTTCCTTCTTCTTCCTTTTGCTGCGGACATACCCAAAAAAGCCCTTTTTATTGTTCTTAACGTCTCTAGCAAGCCTGAGTTCATTTTGCGCTTTAGCTTTTCTGACTTTATCCCTACATGTGCTGGCCTTTTGTTTGAATTCCGCTTTGGTGATTTCCCCATTTTTCCATTTTTTATACATGTTCCGTTTAAAACTTAGCTCAGTTGTAAGTTCCTTAGTCATCCATCCTGGCTTCTTGAGACATCTCCCATTTTTCTTCCTCATTGGAACTCTCTGAAATTGTCCCTTTAGTATCTCCCTTTTGAGGAACTCCCATCCATCTTAAACTCCCTTCTCTTTTAGTATTCTTGACCATGGGATCACCCCCAGTATTTCTCTAAGTTTATTGAAATCAGCTTTCCTAAAGTCTAGAATGCGTGTCTGACTATGCTTAGCTTCACCTTTCCACTGTATAACAAACTCCAGGAGGACATGGTCACTCCCACCTAAGGATCCCACCACTTGCACCCCATCAACTAGGTCTTCCTTGTTGGTTAAGATCAGATCCAAAATAGCTGATCCCCTTGTTACCTCTTCCACCTTTTGGACAATGAAATTGTCTTTGAGGCAAGTGAGGATTTTTTCTAGATCTTGAGGATAGCGCTGAGTTTGACTTCCAGCAAATATCTGGGTAGTTGAAGTCCCCCATCACTACTACATCTCTCCTTCCTCAAACCACCACACCACACTGGTTCCCAAGATCTCAGGGTTGCATATAAATAACATGAATTTAATATTATCCTGTATGGTAGTATTCCTTTAAAGCTCTAACTTCTCAATTGATATCCTTACACCAATTGAGCCATAAATGTGTTTTTAATAACCTCCAGACATCCTCATAGTCTTCTTATCTTCAGACAATGCTTAGTATGCAGTCGTCATACCAAAGGGAAGCATGAAGCAAGCTTTAAAATCAGACTGCTGTTCAGCTTGGTCCCCATTGCATAAAGAACTCTCCAGTGACAAAGAGCTAAAGACTGTGGCACTGTGGTGGTCTTTATCTCCTTCTTTCTCTCTCTCTCTCTGCATTGCTATTTTCAGACACTCTAAAGAAGCGGATAGCAAATATCAATAAGTACCTCACCTTCAGCCTCTACAGCAATGTATGTCGCAGTCTCTTTGAGAAGCACAAGCTCATGTTTGCATTTCTAGTGTGCATCCGGATCATGATGAATGAAGGCAAAATAGATATGGTGAGTAAAATGATTGGTAAATGCCCAGGAAGGACATGCAGATTGTATTATTTTATGCTGCTGATTGTTATCATCGCTGGATGGTAGAACTAAATAAAGTATGGCTATGTATCCCATCCAGAGAGAGAGAGACACTGTCACACACTGTTGTGAGCCATTCATGCCTTGTTCATCTGCTTTCAGGGAACAAATGAGTTTCTCAAAAGCATCCATGAGCTCACATTAGTTTAACTGAGGCAGCCACAACACCTCCCCACAACACCTTTCATTTTATTTTATTTCTTTTTCATAATTTTTAAAAGCCTGTCTGTCCCTTTTATGATGACAAAGCTCTCCACAGTCCCATGGCCACATTGACTTATCCAGAATGCCCATGGCATAGTGGACATTCTTGTTTTTTTCAGAAAGGCTGCCCAGTTGGGAAAGTGGGGAGGGAGGAATTTTTGACCACTTCATTTAAATCCACGTAAGCAAAGCTAAAATTGCACACTGAGCTATCCTCTGGCACTTTGAAAAATTCAGACAGGGGCAAGGGAGGGCTTTTAGGATTTGCCCAGATTCAGTGTTATATATAACCGTAATTCATCAATGACCAGTACAGAAGCAATACATCTCTCTGAATAGCCCCTACAGAAGTGATAAATAGTAACACTGAATGGCCCCAGCTACATCTGTCAACATTTTAGCAAGTGACACTTATGGGGCTGGGATATATTGGCACTTCTAGCCAAGATTCACAAACTTTGGAAAAGACCTATCTTCCCAAATCCTCATTGTGGTTTCATCTTACAGGATGAATGGCGATACCTCATTTCTGGTGGTGCTGTGAAGATTATGAGAGATAATCCAGCTCCCACCTGGCTATATGAAAGAGCATGGAATGATATCCTGGCCTTAACCAACCTGCCCAATTTTTCCCAATTTGCCAATGATTTTGTGACAAATTTGTATGCTTTCCGAAAAATCTTTGACAGCGCTGAACCTCACAGGTGACTTTCCCTTCAGCTCCTGGTATAATTATAGATACTGATGCTTCCTTGACCCAACCCCAACTCCCACCCCTACCCCACCCCATGCTAATAAAGAAAATCAGGTGAAAAGGATAATTTTCCCCAGGAAATTTCCAGAGATTTTCATCTGTTCTCTAGTTCTGCATATGGATTTTTGTGCATCATGTGCATTTTTGTGCATCATGTACCAAATTTATGTACCTGACATAGCCTATTTCTCTTCTTGTAGGGAGCCTCTGCCTGGCATTTGGGACACCAAGCTGGATAGCTTCCAGAAACTGCTGGTCTTGCGGTGCCTGCGAGGGGACAAAGTTACTAACGCAATGCAGGACTTTGTGGCTGCAAATTTGGGGCAGAGCTTTATTGAGCCACAGGTAGGAGGCCACTGTGGAACAGTTGTCTGAGACAGAAAGGAGACCCTCAGCAGATGTGAAAATAGCTGATGTGTTTGCTGTGGTCTTTATTGTGCTTTTTCCATTCTTCTGTATTCACTTGTAGCAGCAATCTTATGCTCCACAAGCAAATGAAAGCATTGGAAGGGAATGTGGTAGCCTTTGTCTATGTAAGCAGACTCTTTTTAAGAAGACTCTTTTTAAGAAACACAAGTTCTTAACAGCAACACTCCCCCTTTTTTTTCCTCTTTCAGACCGCAAACCTTTCTGTAGTGTTTAAGGAGTCTGCTGCAACCACTCCACTGATATTCGTCCTCTCTCCAGGCACAGACCCAGCTGCTGATCTCTACAAATTTGCTGAAGAAATGAAGTTTTCCAAGAAGCTATCTGCCATTTCTCTTGGCCAAGGACAAGTAAGAGCCCAGAGCAAAGCTTACTGTGGAGTGTCTAGTCTTCGGGGTGCTTTCTAACAAACTGGCACCTAAGTGGAACAGGGATGTGATTAATTCCACTAATGGGCTTTCAAGTAGAACAAGGGAGTCTGACCAAGGCAGACGTTGAATAGAGCAATTCCCCAACACTCAATTGCTCTGTCTAGCTGCTCTCCAAGGATCTGAAAAAACACACCCTGATCACAATCCTCTATGGCTCAGTGTGGAGTAATAGGTCCACTTGTGGACCTGTGCTAGGATGAGCCATATACGTCAGCATCCCATGCTTCCATGCATCATGGGGAGTGGGCAGGTTCACAGAAAGATCTGTCTACGCCCCCTTAGACAGACATGAAATGATTATATCAATGCTGAGACCTCTGGAAGACCCTGACAGATCTCATTGCTGATGTCATAATTTCATGTCTGGTTATTTCACATCATTTCTGTGTTCCTGTCTACTTCCCATGAGATATGGAATTACAGTGCAGGGACCCTCAGGCCAGTATGTCTATGGCTTTTGGTACTGCAGAGGCCAAAAAAGACACATACACATGTAAGGGAAATGTATATGTGCATATGTTGAATTATATTGGATTGTATTGGGATTTTTTACTGGGAATTGTTATTTTAGTGCTGCTGCTAGGGTGGGAGGCAGATGGGGAATTTGAACTGTTATAATTTGCTACGTTTTAAATCTGTCCATCTGTGTGATTTTTAGTGCTTTTAATAGTTGTTACCCACATCGTTCCAATATAGGGAGAGGCGGGATATGGACAGGTTGCTTACCTGTAACGGTATTTCTTCGAGTGGTCATCTGCGAATACATACAAATGGGTTGTACTGCGCCTGCGCAGTCAAATTTGGAACTCTGGAATCACCGGGCAGAAAAAGGCGGTAGCTCCGCCCCTCCTCTATATAAGCCAAGTTCCCATTTTTTCCCCCAGTTCTGACACTTTTCCGCCGCAAGCGACGGAGGAGCAGAACTAATGTTGAGCAGGACACTGAGGGAAGGAAGGGCAGGATTTGTATGTATTCACAGATGACCACTCGAAGAAATACCGTTACAGGTAAGCAACCTGTCCTCCTCCTTCGTGGTCTCTGCAAATCATACAAATGGGTTAGACTAGCAAGCTTAAGTAAGCGGCAGAGGGAGTGTCATGACAACAGCTGTAAGATGAACCAAATAGCATTTATTGGTCAAAAACAATAAAAACTGTCAAATTGAACCAGCATTCGCGTGTGTTTCTCCTTTATAAAATGGAAACAAAAAGCATAAGTAACACACTCATTAAACTGAATAATATCCACATAACACACTCATTAAATTGAGTAAATCAACATTGAGAGAGTGACTCTTGAACCCAAACATAACAATGCAACCGTATACCATGGGTATGCAATGAACCAAACAGTGCAAGAGTAGGCTCAAAGGCCAAATACCCATAATGGTGCAAAACCATTATAAACAGTGTTTAACCCTGAGATAAAGTGTTGACAGAGAACACGTATGTCAAACATAGAAGTGAACCCCTGTACATGAGTTAGTGGATAGTGGATAGCAGACAATAACACTGCCTTCCCAAAGGCCACCTCGGTCCTTGCCCTGGTGTCCAACCTATAGTGCATAATAAAAGTCATTGGTTGGGACCAGACAGCAGCCTTACAGACATCCTCCAGCGGGACCCCAGTCAGAAAAGCAGAGGATGCCACTACTGCCCTAGTTGCATGTGCCCTGACCCTGGCCAGAAGAGTTCTACCCGACAGTTCATAGCAGAGATGGATGGTACCGGCCACCCATTTAGAAAACCTCTGAGCAGTCACAGGTAGTCCCTTTCTTTGGGTCTGAATAGCCCTGGAACAGTCTGTCAGAATGGCTCGAACCTGAAGTCCTGTCCAAATAGAAGGCCAGAGCCCTCTGAACATTCAACTGGCCGGGGGAGGTCTTTCGACACCAGGAAAAGAAGAAACCTCTGCCACTTGCCAGAGTACGGCCTCTTGGTCGCCGGTTTCTGGGCCGCCAGGATCACACGCCTCACCGCTGCCTGAAGGCCGGAGTCTCCATGCCACCAGAGGGAGGTCTTCGATGTCCAGATACCAAACTCGACCCTCCTGGAGAGTGAGCAGATCGGGCCTCGGCTCGATCCTCAGGAACCGGTTCCAAGACAGGTGAAGCAGGGATGGAAACCACGGCTTCCTGGGCCACCAGGGGGTGATCAGGATCACTTTCACCAAGTCCCTTGACATCTTGGAGACAACCTTCGTGATGATTGGGAACGGGGGGAAGGCGTAGTGAAATTCTGCTGTCCAGCTGTGGAGGAAGGCATCCCCCAGTGAGTGTCGAGACCGGTCCCGGGAGCAGAACCGGATGCAGTGGGCATTGGTCTCTGACGCAAATAGGTCTATGTGAGGGGTGTCCCATCTCGAGAAGAGGTCCTCCACCGTCTCGGGATGCAGAGTCCACTTGTGGCATTGTGAATCTGGCCTGCTGAATTGATCGGTGAGGATGTTTTCTTCTCCGGGGAGATGAACTGCCTGGAGAATGATGTCCCTCGGGATGCACCAATGCCAGATTCGTAGGGTTATCTCGAGTAGCGTCGGTGACCTGGTGCCTCCTTGTTTGTTGATGTAGTACATGACAGTGGTGTTGTCCGTCAGGAGTTGTACTACCTTGCCGAGAATCTCGGGTTCAAAGGCCTTGAGGGCTTTCTCCACGGCTAGCATTTCAGGGCGTTGATGTGGAGATCCTGGTGACACCGGTGCCACTTGTCCTTTATGATGAGTCCCATAGTATGGGCTCCCCAATCATCCGTGGATGCGTCCGTGGTGAGGACGACCTGCGGTTCTGGAGACACGAAGGGCATGCTGGCGCAGACATTTTGGGAATCTAGCCACCACGAGAGGTACCGGGCGACCGGCCTTGGAACTGTGAGCCATTTGCCTGGCAGGTCGGTTAAGGGGTCGAAGACTGACAGGAACCAAGACTGTAGTGGTCGGGACCGAAGCCTCTCCCACAGGGTCACATAAGTTGTCGAGGCCATGTGACTGAGCGCCACTTGGACATCCATGGCCAGGGACTGGAAATGGTCTCTGGGAGGTATGCGGAATGGCCCCGATGAACTTGATCCTGGTGACTGGGGTCAAGTGGGACTTTTCAAGGTTTAGCACCAGCCCGAGAGATTGCAGGAGTGAAACAGCAAAGGAGATGTCCTGGCAAAGGTCCTCTCTTGAGTCTGCCGCGATGAGCCAGTTGTCTAGGTAGGGGAAGACTCTTGGCCCTCGCTGGTGAAGGTAGGCGACCACCGGAGCCATGCACTTGGTGAAGACCCTCGGAGCCGTGGCCAGGCCGAAGGGCAGGACGTTGTAGTGGTACATGTCCGCCCTGATTGCAAAGGAGAGGAACCTTCGGTGCTTCTCCCGGATGGCAACTTGGAAGTAAGCATCCTTCAAGTCTATCGTGGCAAACCACCATCCCTGGTGCAAGAGAGGTAGAATACAGGAAAGAGTTACCATCCTGAACTTCTTGTAAATCAAGAAGGAATTCAGCTGTCGGAGGTCCAAAATGGGACGGAGGCCTCCATCTGACTTCGGTACTATGAAGTACCTGGAGAAAAAGGCCCGGTGAGCCTGAGATGGGTCAAACTGGGAAATCGCCCCTTTTAGTAATAGAGTGCTTACTTCGTCGAGAAGGGTAGGTGGGGGGGGGGGGTAGAGACAACAGCTCCCGTGGGCGGAAGCTGTTCAAACTCGAGGGCATATCCCTTAGAGATAACAGTCAAAGCCCGAGAGTCCGTGGTGATTTGGGCCCAGATGTCAGAGAAGGGCCTTAAAAGGTCTAAGAAGAATGGAGGCGAGGAGGAGATGACGGAGCACGCTGGTCAGCCTCATTGCCTCTTCTTATCGGCATCGGTGTCCAACTTCTTAGACAAGGGCCTACGGTACCGAGCCTGTTGGCGTCTGCCTGAAGAAGAGGAGGACTGTGAGGGGAACCTCTGCCTCACCTCCTGCTGACGGAAAGGACGCTCTTGGGGGAAAGAGCTCTGGCCCGACCCAAAAGAGGAACGTGAGCCCATGAACCTCCGGCGAGGAGCGGCCTGCTGGACCAAGGACATGCCATGCTTCTTCACGGCGGCCTTCATTTTGTATTTATAATTCAGCTGCTCATCCTTGTCCTTGTTGAAAAGGCCCTCGGTGTCAAAGGGCATGTCCTCGATGGTCGTCTTGGCAGCGGGGCTCAGGTCCGACACTCGCAGCCAAGCATGCCTCCTGAGGGCTATGGCAGCCGCCATGGCCTTCACCGAACAGTCCACGTTGTGCCTGGCTGAAGTGATAAGCAGGCCTCCAATCACGTACATCTCCTCACAGAGTTGGTTAGCTGCTGGCAACTTGTCGTCCAGGAGGTCAGCCAACAGAGGGGACAGACGCTCCATAAGGTACAGCACATAGGCCCCCATACAGGCATTATAATTGGATACTTTCAGGCCTAGTGCAGAGACCTCGAACACCTTCCTAGCCAAGCCATCCACTTTCTTGGCCTCGCGGTCAGTCGAGGAAGTTGAGGTCTTGGGGCTGAAGACCTGTTGAGATCCCTCGATGATGGCCAAGTTCTGTGTCGGGTGCGCATGCAGCCACAGTGCCGATGTCGGGGAGATCCTGTACAGACCGTCTATTTTTCTAGAGGTGGACGGGATGGAGGCCTGCGTCTGCCAGTAGCGCTTCGCAATCCTTTCTAGGGACAGAAGAAAGGGGATTGCAGCAAGTGTCGGAGTCAAACCCTGGATCCGACGTTCAACTTGGTCCACAGCCTCATCCTCGGAGCAGGTGATCTCCAGCTCCAGCGCATTTGCCATTTTAATGACATGTTCCCCGAACAGGTGAGCATTGTCCAACGGGGAGACAGGCCCGGGCTGGTAAAACTCCTGTGGGGAGTGGCAAATGTCACGGGGGAGATCCGAGTGGTCATTGTGGGAAGACGCGTAGCCCTCCTGGTCAGAGTCTTGCGGGAAATCCTCCTCGCCGACACAGACGACAGGCCCCTCTGGGGAATGGACCTGGGCCTCCACCTCCATCCTCTGCGCAGCTTCCTCCACATCTACCTCCATCCTTTCCTCAGGATCCCTCGCTGAGGTGCCGACAGACACATCTAGAGCCACCCAACGTCAGTCCTGACGCTCACCAGAGGTAGAAGAGTCTCTGCGTCTCTCCAGAGTGGAAGGATCCACCGCCACGTAGTACCGGCCCATATCACTGTCAATAATAGTCCGGCTTGGGCTCAGGCTCGTGGGACGAGACGGATCTAGCTATTGGTGTCGAGGACCGGTGACTGCCTGGCAAGAAATGACACTCCGGCGACAACCTCGGGGCGGACAAAGCAACCGATGACAGGAGCTGCACCTGCTGAAGCAGAGGGCCAGGCCTCACATGAAGGGGCAGTCACAGGCGGCAGCCTCTTTACGACGGGATCAGGAACCCTCGTCGGAGCCGGAGTGGGCTTTTTTGTGAGGAACCTCGGTTCCAGAGGAATGCTTCCTCTTAGCAGTGGACTTTGATCCCGAATCACCATGGGATGTAGTGCCATCCGCTGAGCCCTTAGAAGGCTTCACCTTCTTCCTTCGGTTGTCATCCCTCTGGTCCGAGCTCGACTTGGGCCTGTCCTCCTTGTCCTTTTTGGAGGATTTGGACTTCTCACCTGAACTCTGTGCTGGAGGGGTCTCCTTCTGTCGGGGAGACGAGGAAGTTGGACTGGTAGGGGAAACAGTAGCCACAGGGCCCACAGGAGTTTTGGCTGTGGATTCCGACGAGCTCTTTGGAACCAACTTGGATTCCAACATCTTAGGAGTCGCTCTGGAAGTGGAGGGAAGAGTCTCCTGAAGTGCTAGAGCCCGGTTGAGCAGGAAGGACATGAGTCTGGACGCCGGGTTCTTCCTGGCATGGGGAGTTAGAGACCTGCAGAGGGTGCAACTCTGCACATCATGGGTCTCCCCAGGCAAATCAAGCACTTCTTGTGCGGGTCGGTGTCGGGGACCTTAGGCCCGCAGACAATGCAGTTTTTAAATGGAGCCGGAGACATCAAAACCAGTCCAAGATCCGAAGCGTAGTCAATCAAGCCGAGCAGTCAAAACAGGAGCCAAGACGGAGAACCAGAAGAATCGTTGAAGAAGCAAGCCAAAAAATCCAACAAGAAGCAGCAAACCAGCAAAGATTCCAGCAGTGTTCCCTTCGAGTAGCCTACGCAGCGGGAAAAAAGGAACTGGAGAAAAGAGTGGGAACTGGGCTTATATAGAGGAGGGGCGGAGCTACCGCCAAAAAGTTGCAAAAAGTTGCAAGCCTTTTTCTGCCAGTGATTCCAGAGAGTTCTGAATTCAACTGCGCAGGCGCAGTACAACCCATTTGTATGATTCGCAGAGACCACAAAGAAGAAATATATATATAGATATATATTATTATGTCCTTAACAAGATGCCAACCATTGGCCATCTGGAGTACTATGTTCCACTATTCTATCTCCTTGGATGATCTCAGACATGGCTCACATTATTTCGGACGTATCTCTACTTCTCTGAAGATACCAGCCACAGATGCTGGCGAAACGTCAGAAAGGCACTCTTCTAGAACATAGCCACATAGCCCAAAAGCTCCACAAAAAACTATAGTATCTTTGCTAACATCAGAACTAGGAACTGGCAAACAGGATCACAGATTTCTTAATTTTTGCTCCTAGTCCTCGGGTCCATATTGACAAAAGGTGCATCTACACTGTAGAAATAATGCATGTTCATAACTCCATCCCATAGAATCCTGGGATATATAGTTTTTTCAAGCCCTTATAAAACTATATATCCCAGGATTTAATAGGATTAAGCTCTACAGCATTTAAAATGGTGTCAAACTTCATTCCTTTTGCAATGCAGATGCACCCAAAGAGATAATGTAATAGATACGAGGGATGTATGTATAACTGAAGAATTGTGGCTGGTTGTATAATTCTGTTTTGTTTCTTAGGGCCCCCGAGCAGAAGCCATGATGCGCAGTGGTATGGAGCGTGGGAAGTGGGTCTTCTTTCAAAATTGCCACCTGGCTCCAAGCTGGATGCCTTCTTTGGAGAGATTAATTGAAGGCATCAACCCTGACAAGGTGAAAATAATAGATTTGGTGTTCATTCCTGTCCTCATCAGTAACTTGTTATGCTAGACACTTTTAGGGAAAAGATTATGCCCCTTCACCTAGGTACAAAGACTCCACTCACATTGTGCCTGTCTTGTCTAGGGGTGAAGATGGTCCACTTTTAGGAAAAGGAGAGTATCAGTAACTACTTGTCTTGCTTCATTCGCTGTTCCCCAGTAGTTTAAATTCCCAGCAGAAACAAGATAATAAAGTACAGTCGATCCTTGACTTTCCCGGAGATTAGGGGCACAAGACCCCTGCAAAAGTATTTGACTATGGGAACATAGCCAGACATTTGTCCCATCCCTCCCCCCCCCCCCCCACTCTCCACCAGGTATGGAATGGCCATTGTGGGGGGTGGGGGGGCAGTCAGGAATTCAGCAGCTCTACAGTAGGTCTGGGAAGGGTGATAAATGATTCCATGTGTGGAACTACTGTGCTCTGTTGAGCCATGTTGGATTGCAAGCTACATCTGGGTGATTTCCTAAGAGTAAAGCACAGTTTTAATGCAGGATATATTGAAAGTTTAAAATGGTTGCAAGATCTCCTTAGGAGAAATTATTCTTGTTTTTTCCTTCCACAACCTTACCCCCTAAATATCATAACTTAGTTTATTTAAGATGGAAGAACATTTCTTAAGTGGGAGGGAAAAAGGACTCTCCAGTAGAAATGTTTCTATTAAATGTTTCACATATTGCTAACATTTCCCTGGTCCAGGTGCACCGGGACTTCCGGCTTTGGCTTACCAGTTTGCCTAGTAACAAGTTCCCAGTGTCCATCCTCCAAAATGGATCCAAGATGACCATTGAGCCCCCTCGAGGAGTGAAGGCCAATCTGCTGAAGTCATATAGTGGTCTGAGCAATGACTTCTTGCAATCGTGCAGCAAGGTGAGAGAGCCCTTTCCCTCCACCCACCTTCAGACAGCTCTCTGCCATTACCAGCTTTCTCTGATTTCATTAAAAAAAAACTTTTGGCTGTTAAGTGTGGGTGAAATTAAAAAGCAAACAAATATTGAATCTTCAAGCAATTAAATTAAGTTTTGGCTGGCACGCTCATCTAGGGTACACTAAAGAAACTGTGGACAAAGAGTTTAATAAGCACATTATTAGAAAAGCTTTGTTAAAGACGGCGAACACAGTAAGTAAAAAATTTTACAGAGGAATTCCTTCTTGGATCTCAACACAGGAAGCCTTCTTTGAAAAGGAGAAAGAAACAACTGCATGGCTTAGATATAAAGAAATAGTAAAAAACTATAGGAATGGGAATATGAAAATATTAACAAGAGAAGAATTAAGAGAAATAGGTAGAAATATAACATGGTTTGGTTATATGCAGATTAGACAAAAGTATAACAAAGATATATTTAAGGGAAGATTGGATTTAGAGTAAAATGAATTAGACAAATTGATGGAGGAAAATGACAGAGGCAAAATATCTAAGATATATAAGATATTGCTTGATAGGGAGCTAGAACAAGAAACTGTGACAACATACATGGTTAAATGGACACAAGAAATAGGACATGAGATAGGTTTAGACAACTGGGAAAATGCTTGGAAGAAAACGAACAAATTTATGGCATAGAATCTCAGAATCTTAAAGAGAATTATGTTAAAACTGCCAATAGATGGTAGTATACACCTGTAAAAATTGCTAAAATATATCATTTAAAAGATAATAAATGTTGGAAATGCTATAGGAAAAAGGGTTCATACTATCATATGTGGTGGGCATGTACCAAGATAAAAAAACTCTGGTTAAAGATGCATAAAAAATACAAGAAATGTTAGAAATAGATTATCCATGCGTCCCAGAGATATATTTATTAAACATGACATCTTTTTTGGGAATAGAGACAGAAAGACAATTTTGGTATTTGATAACAGCTGCTGGGATGCTTATAGCGAAATACTGGAAATTGGAATTGACACCTAGAATAGAAGAATGGTATATGAAAATTATAGAACTAAAAGAAATGGATATTTTGATTGCATTAATTAATAATGGATCAAAAGAAAAAAGAGAAAAGGAATGGGAACAGATTAAAAATATTGGAGCCACACTTTAGAAATTAAAGAGGATTTATTGTGATGTATTAAAGTTAGAATATTTATGTATAGAAGGTACATAACATAAGCATAGTCACATGAATTGAAATAAGAAATATGGAAAGAAAGAAAGAAATTAAGACAGAAAGAATATAAAGAGAGAAAAACAGTAATAACATGAATTGGGAAATTTAAGGTGATATTTAATGTTGGATAATATAAGAGGGTTTTTTTAGAGGGGTATACAAAATAAGGATGTTAAACCTATTGTAAATTGATACCTGTAATTTCAGTATTAAGATATTTGGAATGTTCTTTTCCATTCTGCATATTTAATAAAGATCTGGGGAAAAAACACTTTTGGCTGTCAGCTTTTAAATCAATCCAAAATGGACTTCCCCACTCTTCCCCACAATCATTGTGCCTCTACACTGGGATTAATACAGACACACACCCCATCTTAACATTTTAGCCTGTAACATTTTAAAAACATACAAGTTTTTACCAATATTATACCCATGCCTTGCAGTGTTCAGAGTTCAAGTCCTTGCTCCTCTCACTTTGCCTCTTCCATGGGAATGCCTTGGAAAGAAGAAAGTTTGGGCCACTGGGATTCAACATTCCTTATGAGTTCACAGACGGAGACTTGCGCATCTGCATCAGCCAGCTAAAGATGTTTCTGGATGAATATGAAGACATCCCTTACAAGGTGGGATTCTGGTGCAAGCAAAGTGTGTGCTGGGGAATACTAAGCCCTTTCTTGCTGCACAATTAAAGCACTGTGATTCCACGGTAAAAGCCATGCCTGCATCCTATGGAATCCTGGGACACCCTGTTTGTAGAGTTATATTATTATCATGATAATTATTATTTATTGTATTTATACCCAGCTCTATAGAATGCTCTCAGAGCGGCTTGCAAATTGTTCATTAGACAGAATAACTGTGTAGTGTATGAAAGCAACTCTTCCTCCTCCACATACACCAGTTTTTGGGACCCATATGACCAATTGTACCCTTTTGTGTAGTGGTTCTCAAACTTCGGTCCTCTTGATGTTTTGGACTTCAATTTCTTGATTATTGGCCCAGCTGACTGGAGCATCTGTGAGTTGGGAATCCAAAATACCTGAAGGACCAAAGTTTTGGCATGGGATGCAATTGGCTCCCATCTTAACCTGTTTTAGACTTATAGGTGTCCCTCCTCAAACTGGATACAGTAATTGTTTTTTGGTTTTGAAAAAACGATCCCCAGAGGCCCAAAGCAGTTCAGTCCATCCCTGCCCAAAATGGCTGATTTTTTTGTATGCTAAATGTTATTTTGAGGTTGAGGCAGGGTGTCAGTATTGCCCATTATTCCAGATGGTCATCTGAATCTTTCAAGTGCCTTTTGAGATGAACAAAGGAAACAAGAAAAGTCCCAGTATGCTCAGAGAACAGTTCCTTGCTCTACACCCCCACACCCCCACACACCATTTATTGTGATGGTGCTTTTTTGATGTGTACTCAGTTTTATTGTCAGCTGCTTAAAGGTTCAAAAAGGAAATGACTTCTTTGTCCTGGTTTTTTGTAGGTTTTGAAGTATACTGCTGGTGAGATTAACTATGGAGGCAGGGTGACGGATGACTGGGACAGACGCTGCATCATGAATATTTTAGAAGATTTCTATAACCCCGATGTTCTAATTCCAGACCATTGTTACTCAGAATCTGGCATCTACAAGCAGATTAGTACCACTTATGATCTTGTTGTAAGTAGAAGCAAATAGTAGGCACACACACTGCACTGCACAGAAAGTCAAAGCTGCCCTTGGGTCTGGCCATGCAATTCTCTACCTAGTTCACCAGTCTCTTCCAGAATCCACATTCTTGGTAAAATAATTGGTTTTGATCCTATCTGATGCTGGCAATTTTAATACCAGATTACATATAAGGCAAAAGGCTAGGGACAGTCTAGGGATTCTGTTGGTCTACCGGCCACCCCGTGCGCTAACAGACTCCCTTAACGAGCTGACACAGTTGGTCTCGGAGCTGGTGTTGGAGTCTCCCAGGCTTTTAGTCCTGGGAGACTTCAACATCCCCTTCGCGGCCAACAACGTTCCATCTGGTGCAGCTCGGGAATTCATGGATACCATGACAGCCATGGGCCTGTCTCAGCTGGTTTCGGGTCCAACGCATTTTGCGGGGAATACACTCGATTTGGTTTTCTGTACTGACATGGAAACTCCGTGGGCGGAAATCACCAACATCTCTGCCCTGTCATGGACGGATCATTTCCTGGTGGAGGCAAGCATCAAGGCATCAACCCAGATCCCCCCCGGGGGTGGCGGACCTATTAGAATGGTCCACCCTCGAAGGCTGATGGAACCCAAAAGGTTCCAAGAAGCCCTAGAGGGTTATATGGTTGGAAGTGACGGCGACACTGTTGATGCCCTAGTTAACACCTGGGATACTGATCTCTCCAGGGCTATACACAGTATCGCTCCCAAGCGCCCTCTCAGGCCTGCTTCCAAAAGGAAGCCCTGGTATACGGAAGATCTCCGGGCAAGGAAGCGGGTCCTGCGACGGCTAGAGTATGCCTGGCGGAAACACCAGCGTTTATCCGACAAGGCTCTCCTAGACCTCCATTTGGAGGACTACGGTGAGGCGATACGAGCAGCTAAGAACTCATTCTTTGCTGCTCGCATCGCGTCCGCGGAGTCGCGTCCAGCAGAGTTGTTCAGGGTAGTGAGGGAGCTAACTCAGCTCCCTCCTGCCCCGAACCAGATCCTTGAACCTACTAAGGCCTGCTGTGACCAATTTAACAACTTCTTTGCGGATAAAATCTCTCGGATAAACGAAGGTCTGGACGCCAGAATTGAAGCAGAATCCAGAATAGAGGCGTCCAGAGCTTCCGTGGACTCTGTTGTACTGGATCAGTTTGAGTCTGTCAGTACCGAGGATGTGGACAAGATCCTTAGAAGTGTTCGGAAGACAACCTGCTCTCTCGATCCCTGCCCCTCATGGCTAGTGGCCCAGGGGGGTTCGGCAGTAACCTTGCTGTTACGCCAAATCATTAATACATCTCTGAGGGAGGGACAATTCCCTGACCACCTTAAATTGGCCATAGTAAGACCATTATTAAAAAAGCCCTCCCTCGACCCCCTGGTTCATAATAATTATCGGCCAGTTTCGCTACTGCCATTTTTGGGGAAGGTGATTGAGAGGGCGGTTGCATTCCAGCTTCAATCGATCTTGGAGGATACGGATTTTCTAGATCCATTTCAAACCGGTTTTCGGGCAGGCCATGGGGTTGAGACTGCTATGGTCGCCCTGGTCGATGATCTCCGTCTGGGCATCGACAGGGGTAGCGTGTCCCTGTTGGTGCTTTTGGACATCTCAGCGGCTTTCGATACCATCGACCATGGTATCCTTCTGGAACGCCTGGCGGAGGTGGGAATCGGGGGCACTGCGCTTCAGTGGTTCCGGTCCTACCTCTCTGGGAGGTTCCAGATGGTGCAGCTGGGGGACGTGTGCTCCGATAAGAGGGCCCTCACTTCCGGGGTCCCTCAAGGAGCCATTCTGTCCCCCATGCTCTTTAACATTTACATGAAACCGCTGGGAGAGATCATCCGGAGGCATGGGGCGCGGTGTTATCAGTATGCTGATGACACCCAAATAGTCTTCTCTATGTCTCCGACTGATGCAGTGACCAGGGATGGCGTCACTCCTCTCGTGGCCTGTCTGGAATCGGTAATGGACTGGATGAGGGAAAACAGACTCAGCCTGAATCCAGAGAAAACGGAAGTACTCGTGATAGGTTCCCCTGGCCCAGGGATGGAGGTGGTTCCACCTGTCCTGAACGGGGTCACGCTCCCCGTCAAGGACTCTGTACGCAGTCTGGGGGTGCTCCTTGATTCGTCGCTCCATCTGACTTCTCAGGTGGATGCGACGGTCAGGAGCACCTGTTATCAGCTTCGGCTGATACGCCAGCTGCGTCCCTACCTGGACCGGAGGGACCTTGAAACAGTAGTACATGCCCTGGTAACCTCTCGATTGGACTTCTGCAATGCGCTCTACATGGGGCAGCCTTTGTATCACACTCGGAAGCTTCAACTAGTGCAAAATATGGCAGCACGGGTGGTCACTGGTGCTCCCAGGACCGCCCATATAACACCAATTTTGAAAGATCTACATTGGCTGCCTATCCGCTTCCGGGCTCAGTACAAAGTGCTGGTTATTACCTATAAAGCCCTAAATGGCTTGGGCCCAGAGCACCTGAAGGACCGTCTCTCCTCACACAATCCGCCCCGCACACTTCGATCGACTGGGCAACAACTTCTAAGAGTTCCAGAGGCTAGATTATCGTCAACAGCAAAAAGGGCGTTTTCCGTTTCAGCCCCTAGCCTCTGGAACTCACTGCCCACAGAGCTTCGTTTAGCCGCCTCTCTTAATTTGTTTAAGAAAGGGCTAAAGACATTTTTGTTTGAGCAAGCCTACCAATGATTTCCTCTCCTATGTTATCTTATTATTCCCTCATCATGATCGGACTGGATGTTCCATTAAGCCCTGGCGGACATTGTACCCTACCTTCTATTTTTACTGTGTTTGAATGTTTTAATTTTTATATATATGCTTTTAACTGTTTAACTGTACACCGCCCTGATCTTTGGAAGGGCGGTATAAAAATAAAATTTATTATTATTATTATTATTAAAAGGGCAAGGAAGAATTTCCTGGAGACAGGGAAGGATGAAGGTCCAGGAAGGTGATTTTTTCACTGAAGCAGTTTGCCATGTAACTGTTGTGAGCTGTATTGTGTTTTTTGTTTTCCAGTGGAAGGGAGCAGGACCATCTAGCACCCTGCCCAGGAAGTTGAGTGATACTGTAGATACAGAGGTGGACAACTGCAGAAGAGTAGGGGACCTCCCTTAATAGCTTGAAGGGCTGTTCTCCCTCCCACAAAAAACACAATTTTTGCCCCCAAATATCATCTATGGGAGAAGGGGGGCATTTTCACTATGTTTTAGGGCCTTCCTGGGTCATTTTGCACCCAGGACCTTTATTTTTTAACAACTGGGTAGAAATATTTTCTTGTTTGCTTCCTGATTCAAGAAAATCTTTCTTGGGATTAAATTGGCAGAGGGGTAACCCAAAACATGGTGACAGTGCCCCCTGTACCTCCTAGTGAGCATTTTCAAGAGAATCTTTTTTAATTGCAAAAAAAAAAAAAAACACCAAAAATAATGTTTTGTTTGGTCCCTGGGGATCAAAGCCCAAAACATTTTGGAAATGCCCTCCTCACACTTTGGAATGCTTTTGGGAGCGTTTTTGGAAAGAAAATGAGCTATGGGGAACCTCTGAGAGCCACAGAAATAGCCCTTGGGACACACTTTGTCCATCCTTGCTATAGAGGGAGTTTTCACACAGTGGCCATCTGGCCAAAAAGGATCTAAGCTGTACCTAGCAGCTGTGTAGCTATGCAGCCAGGAACAACTTGTTACTTGTTACAAGGGCAATGGGGGATATCAGTTTATAAATTATTAATGTTAAATAATGAGCTACTAGATACCTTCTTGTGCAACATCCAAAAATTACATTGTTGTAATCCCCATTTACTCAAGCATAAGTCACCAAGAAAATTCAAGCATTGAGTTTTTCAATATTAATGACTGCAAGGGCAAGAAACTGGGTGAAATCTGTATTACTGCTGTTACTGGCACCATTTCTCTCTTCTTTCTGTCTTTTCTATGGCTTTGGACATTTAAAAGATATTCTTCCTTGTTCTGCATGCTGATTTTCCCCCCATAGGGATATCTCCAGTACATCAAGAGCCTCCCGCTCAATGACATGCCTGAGATATTTGGATTGCACGACAATGCTAACATCACTTTTGCTCAGAATGAAACATATGCATTGCTTGGAGCCATTATTCAACTGCAGCCAAAGACATCAACAGCAGGAGGCCGAAGCAGGGAGGAGGTTTGTTACCTGTATGGCACACCCGTGTACTGCAAAACATTTTTTTAACAAATAGCACTGTCTGTCTCATAATTCCACAGGAAAGCAGAAAAGGTGCAGAATGTCACACTGTTATGAAAGGCAGGGAATTCCTAGGAATTGTTTTTGCAGGTCTACAAGTTTCTAGTCCTTACCTTATGGCTGAAAAAGTATAGGCAATTATTTCTGCAGTTGCAGCCAGAAGAATTAGGAGAATAATATTTCCAGGGGATAAGGACAGATATTCATTGTCTACCACAGCCCTTGACCACAACTAAAATGATACAGAATTATTTATACAAAATAATTGAAATGCTTAATCTGTATAATTTATCTTAGATTTGGATTGCCCAGTTTCAGTGTATTATTAATTTTTTAAAAAGCCAGACACTGCCCTGGCGATAGACTTCCTATGCTGTGTGAAAATCTCCAGAAGACAGCATAAGAAGGTGTCACTAGAGCAAGGTGGCAGTTTAGCTTACATGGACCTTCAAGTCCAACTGCAATTAAATTCTGTATCGAAGCTGGGAGCTTATGATGTACTTTTTCTAAGGCAACAGTCACCTTTCTCTCAACCAATATATAAATAGGTTCACTCTAATTTCTGTGTATGTGTCCTTTCAATCCATTTTCTAGATTGTGGAGGAGACCTCAAAAGACATATTGAATAAGGTGCCTCAGCCTATTGACCTGCATGAAGTAATGCTAAAATACCCTGTACTCTATGAGGAGTCCATGAATACTGTTTTGGCACAAGAGGTGATCAGGTACAGGTTCTGCTGTGACTCATATCTCTGCCTTTCACTCTCTGCAGTGTGCTAACTAAAGAAGTAAAAGAGCAGGTACTAGGGAAAGAGATGGGGGAAAGGAGGAACTGGAGGCAGGTATGTTTAATGAGGCACAGACTGCCTTTCTACACTGCTTTTTGGCAATCTCAATTTAGGCAATGCTTTGTCTAAACAAAATATAAACTTAGCTACACTTTAAGGTAGTAGAAATATGGAAGAAAAAATTATTATTTATCCCAATAGAGGGAATTATAACTTGGGTTTCACTCAAAACTATTTAAAACCAATTTTAATGAAGAGACTTGCTGAATGAGAAGAGGCTTAGCCCTTTACTCTTGTGAATCATCACAATACCATAGGGAAAAAAGAAGTCCGAGCAAAGCAGACAACAAAAGCAGCAAAGCAAAGTTGCCGTTAGTATTATCACTATTATCTGAAAAACACCAGTTCTACTTTCTTGGTTGAGACCCTAACTGAAAAAAGGGAATTATCGAAACAGAGTAATGGCTAGCATTCTGTATTCCCGTTACAGATTTGTAACCTACAGTAACTGCTCCACATTCAATAAAACTATGTAAATGCCACCACCCCCAGTTCACATTAACAGCCAGCACTCACACTAGGTGAAGCAGGGTTGTGCAGCTGCCAATCAGGACACCAAGAAGAATGACTTGTGCTGGTCAGGGCACAAGAAGGACCATGCCACGAGACACTACTTAGGTACACATACATAGCAAAAGTAGCCACTGTAGAACATTGGCAATTTTTTACGAAGTAAAGTGTGTATGAAAGCATACAAACTTGGTTGCTGCTCCCAATGTAATTGGGTGGCAAAAGGAGCAGCAACAAAGATTGGTTGTTTTGAATGTGCAATAGAACAGTAGGCCTAATATCAAGAAATACATGTTTGCATAGAATCATAGAGTTGGAAGAGACCACAAGAGCCATCCAGTCCAACCCCCTGCCATGCAGGAACTCCCAATCAAAGCATCCCCGACAGATGGCCATCCAGCCTCTGCTTAAAGACCTCCAAGGAAGAAGACTCCACCACCCTCCGAGGGAGTGTGTTCCACTGTCGAACAGCCCTTACAATCCTCACCTTAATACTCCATCTCACCATTTGGCCAAGGAGGGAGTGAAAGGAGAGGCCTGGCAACACCTTCGGGCCTGGCCTCAAGTTGAAGAGCCCTCTCTCCTGACAGCACCATCTGGCCTAGGAGGGAGTGAAAGGACAGGCCAAACTCCATCAGGCCTGTCCTAGTTTAAGAAGCAGAGGTACAGGTTGCTTACCTGTAACTGTGTTTCTTCGAGTGGTCATCTGTGCCCTCACACAATAGGGTTTGTGCCTGCGCAGATACTCCATCCGGAATGCTGAAAGCTGAGCAGATTGGTGGAAGCCCCACCCCTCCCACTCCCTGAGCATGCCCAATCCCTCCAATCTAGCTCCTCCTTCAGTTTGAGTCCGCCACAAAAAGCAGGGACCTGACTGAGGGGAAGTAGGGCGGGATTTGTGTGAGGGCACAGATGACTACTCGAACAAACACAGTTACAGGTAAACAACTTGTACTTCTTCTTTGTGGTCTCTGTGCCTCACACAATAGGGTAACTAAAAAGCTTACCTGTGGAGGTGGGAAGGTCACTGCAGAATAGAAGACAGAACAGCCCGACCACTTCGGGACCTGGAATCCAGCCGGTAATGCCGAACAAATGTGGATGGCTGTGACCACGTAGCCGCCTTGCAGACCTCTGGCAGGGGAATACCTCTGAGGAAGGCAGCAGATGAAGCAGTAGCCCTGGTTGAGTGAGCACGGACACCAACCGGTAGGGGGCGTTTAGCCAGTTCATAGGCCAAAGTGATGGTTTGGGCAATCCACTTCGAAAACCTTTGTGAAGAAACAGAGTTACCCTTACAAGCACCACCATAACAAATAAACAACCTGGTGGACAACCTGAACTCAGCAGACCATTGAACATAAAACAACAAAGCATGGCGAACATCAAGAGCGTGCATAGTCTTTTCCAGAGGCAAAGAGGGGTCTGGATAGAAGTTCGGTAGCACAATCTCCTGAGAAAGGTGGAAGGGTGAAACCACCTTAGGGAGGAAGGAAATGTCCAGTCTGAGGACCACCTTGTCCCTGTGGAAAATGAGGTAAGGCTCATCCAAGCGCAGGGCCGTCAGCTCTGAAGCACGTCTGGCTGAGGTGATGGCCACAAGGAACGACACTTTGAGTGTCAGCAGTCTTAGAGAAGCTGAGCCCAAGGGCTCAAAGGGAGGCCTCGTGAGTTGTGTGAGCATCAAAGAGAGGGATCAAGCTGGTGCGAGCGGATGCAGTGGCGGGTAGAGATGGTGAAGTCCTTTAAAGAATCTCTTGAGTGTTGGCGACGAAAAGAGTCGAGCCGATGGCCAGCCAAGTGGCTGATTAGCAACAATGGCCGATAAGTAGACTTTAAGCGATGAAAAGGCTAAACCTTGATCCCTCAGATTCAGCAAGAAGTGAAGTGCCGTATGAAGACTCACAGGTGAAGAAGGTTCTGATCTGGCCTCCACAAAGGCACAGAAGCGCTTCCACTTATATGACTGCTTGGTGGAGTCCTTCCTGGAGGCCGCCAGGACCCTAAGAAGTTCTGGAGACATCATGGCTCGATCCTCCATGTCGTCATTCGCAGATTGAGAAGGTCCGGATGTAAGATTGCCCCGTTGGAGTGGGACAGAAGGTCCGGCCACCTCAGTAGGTGGAAGTACTGGCCTCTGGCCAGATGAAGCAACGGAGTGAACCAGGGTTGTCTCAGCCAGAAGGGAGTCACCAGTATGGCGCTGGATCCATCCCTGGCCATCTTGGCCACCGTCCTGGAAATCAATGGAAAGGGCGGAAAGGCATACAGGAAGTCCCGGTTCCAGTTGCAGAGGAAGGCATCTCCCAGGGATCCTGGTCCTCTCCCTGCCCTGGTGTAAAACCTCTGGAACTGAGCATTCTCTGGAGTGGCAAACAGGTTCACTGAGGGAGTTCCCCATCTGGATGTCAGAAGATGGAAGGCTGGGGCTGACAGAGCCCATTCATGCTGCAGCACCTTGTCCCTGCTGAAGGAATCCGCAAGCACATTGTCCTTGCCTGCCAGGAGAACCGCTACCGGGTGAATCGAGCGGCGGTGGCACCATGTCCACAACTGTCCACATCAGCCCTGGTGGCGCAGTGGTTAAATGCCTATACTGCAGCCACTCACTCAAAACCATAAGGTGGCGAGTTCAAGACCAGCAAAAGGGCTGAAGCTCGACTCAGGCTTGCATCCTTCCGAGGTCGCTAAAATGAGTACCCAGATTGTTGGGGGGCAAATAGCTTACAGTTGTAAACCACTTAGACACTCCTTAAGGGTATGAAGAGGTATATAAATAAAGCTGTTTGTTTTTTTGTTGTTGAGACAGGCATAGGAGGACTGGAGAGTGAGTTCCTCCTTCTTGTTGATGTAGCAGACTGTGGTTATATTGTCTGAAAGCACCTGCACAACTCTGTGGAGGAGATGATTCTCAGATGCTCTGAAGGCTTTGATGACTGCCAGCAATTCCAGAGCATTTATGTGTAGCTCTGCTTCTTATGCAGACCACTGTCCTTGAACACACCAATCGCTGAGATATGCAGCCCATCCTAACATGGATGCGTCTGTGGTGACCATCCTGGATGGCTCCAGCGTCTGAAAAGGCATCCCCTTGAGGATGTTGGAGGGAGACATCAACCTTTCGAGGGAGTCCTTGACGTGGAGAGGCATCAAGAGTCTCATGGATGGATTGTCTCTTAGGTGATCGAACGAGGCCAGGAACCAAGCTTGGAGGGGCCTGAATCAGAGGCGAGCCAGGTAGGTCACCGCCGTGGTGGAGGCTAGGTAGCTCAACAGTCTCTGAATGTCCTTTGCTTTAGGCTGATGAGTGCGGAGGACAAAACGGAGTTGGTCCCAGAGGGCGTCCGCCTGTCTGGTTGGTAGATAGGCACGGCCCATAACAGAGTCCAGGGATGTCCCTATGTAGCCTATCACCCTCACTGGGTGAAGAACAGATTTGTGGAAGTTGACCATAAGTCCCAAGTCGTCAAGGAGATCCAGAGTGCACTGGATGTCCTGGTAGAGCTGTGCTTTGGAGGACGACACCAGAAGCCAATTGTCTAGGTAAGGGAAGATCTTTATGCCTTGCAGCTGAAGATGGGAGATGACCACTGCCATACATTTTGTGAATACTCGAGGAGCAGTGGAGAGGCCGAAGGGAAGAACGGTATACTGAAAGAGATCTCCGTCGACAGCGAAGCGAAGAAACTTCCAGTGTTGGGGCCTGATGCTGATGTGGAAATAAGCATCCTTCAAATCGATGGATGCGAACCAGTCCCCTTGATGTAGGAATGGAAGAATGGACTGCAGGGTCACCATTTTGAATTTGTGAAGTGAGGTGGAGGAGTTGACACCTCTCAGGTCCAGAATAGGACGAAGACTGCCTCCTCTCTTCGGGACGGTGAAGTACCTGGAGTAGAAGCCGTGACGTCTGCAGCTTGCTGGAATACGTTGAATGGCTCCTTTGTCGAGAAGAGAGGAAATCTCCTCTAGAAGAGGAGGAGAAGAGGGAGTAGAACAAAAAACACCACTTGGTGGAATACTTGAGAACTCTATGGCGTAGCCCAGGCGGATGATGGTAAGCACCCAGGAGTCCATGGTGATCTTGGACCAGTTCTCGTAGAAGTGGCGAAGTCTGGGGACATGAGAAGAAGTGACTGGCAAAAGAAAGGTGGGTGTCACCTCCAAGGTCCCATCAAAAATGCGACTTGGAGGGTGGCTTCCTAGAGGACTGCTGCTGCTGCTGCTGTCTGTGCCTCTGGTGTTGTTGTTGTTGTTGCTGAGGCTGTCTGTAGGGTCTCCTGGTGTAGGGCTGGGCCCTATAGGTGGAGGATGGAGCAGACCTGGATTGAGTAAAACTTGACGCTTGAGGTCTCTGACACCAGGGTTGGCCAGTCGAAAACTTGCCTGGAGTCAATCCAAGTCTCTTGCCATTGAGATGGGCTTTGGACATCATGTCCAGGGACTTGTCAGTTTTGGCCGCAAAGAGTCCTTCACCATCAAAGGGTAAGTCCTCGATTTTGGCCTTGGCTTCCTCCGACAGGGTAGTAGATCTGAGCCATGCGAAATGATGAAGTGTAACGGCTCCGGCCATAACTTTGGCTGAACAGTCTACCACATGCCTTGCAGAGTGAACCTCCTGGCCAATCAAGGAGAGGGCCTTGGCATAGAATTCCTGGGCTGCCTCTTGTTGTTGTGGAGGAAGAGAAGGGAAGAGAAGGGATGAAAGCTGCCATCCTGTCCCATAGGAATCTCTGGTATCCTGCCATGCATCCCTGTATGTTGGCCACTTTAGCCGCGAGGGCAGTGGAGGAATAGGATCTCCGACCAAAGATGTCCATTCTCCTGCCATCTTATCCACCGGGGCAGAGTGAACCTTGCCCGACAACTTACAAGTGGACTCTACCACCAAGGAGTTAGGAGCAGGGTGCATGAAGAGAAACGGTGCTGTGTCAAATTGCACCCTGTAGAGGGAGTCCAATTTCTTCAACACTGGTGAGGTGGGCAGTTCAAGGGGAATAACAACAAGGGAGGTTAAAATAAGAAAAAGAAAAGAAAACACAGTGGAATCTACTCAGCCTTTCGTTGAACAAAGAGCACTCCAAGGGAGATGTTTCTCTTGCGGCGGACGAAAGAGAACTGAAGGAGGAGCTAGATTGGCGGGATTGGGCATGCTCAGGAAGTGGGAGAGGCGGGGCTTCCGCCAATCTGCTCAGCTTTCAGCATTCCTGATGGAGTATCTGTGCAGGCACAAACCCTATTGTGTGAGGCACAGAGATCATGAAGAACCCTTGCTCCAGTCCATCTGCCTTGGTCCAGGGCTCAGAGGGAGAGACAAACTGCTGGACCTGATCCCCTTCCCCACCACCATTCCCTTCTCCTTTTGTGTCGTGTCTTTTTAGATTGTAAGCCGCTCTGATAGCCTTTAGGGTTGAAGAGAGGGGTATAAATAAATAAATATTATTATAATATTATCCCAACCCCTACCATCTAGTGACTTTGTATGTTAAGGCTGTATTACAATCAGCCCTCCATATTTGTGGCTTTGACTTCTATAGATTTGATTATTTACAGATTTCATTAATTTGTTCTCTACTGGAAACACTAGGTCCTCCAGTACAACTCTGTAGGAGTCACACTGGAGGATCTAGAGATTTCTGGAAAAACACTTCTCTAGGCATTTTTAGGTTCTACAGTGCAATTCTTGTGCTGGAGGACCTAGAGCTTCCTAGAGAGGTGTTCTCTCTGGTTAAAAAAGTGGTTTTTAATTTTTGGTTTTTCCATTTTCATGGGGTCCTGTGCCCCTAACCCAAGCAAAAGTGGAGGGCCCACAGTATAAAGTACTACTTGAATGAGAATATGTTTATTCTAAAGGTCCTTTGCATTCAGTGGGACTTATTCCTAGCGTGCATGTAGCCTAAGCCAGTACTACTCAAAGTGAAGTTCCCTAGATTGAAGCCAGTCCCCAAGCCATTGGCTACCATTCCACAGTGAGTTTCCAGGAAAGAAAGAAACAGTTGTAGCCAGGAAGGAGCAAATGCATGAGTTGTAGCCAGAAACGAATAGAAGAAACATTTGTTGTCAAAGGGCACCAATATGATACCTGTCCCAAGTACAATGGGAAAAAAATACTGCCAATTCTCTACATGAGACAGTCTGAGAAGCACTGGTTTATAAGGTACCTCTAATGTGAATGCTGTCTCAGTACTGAGTTAATCTTATTGTAAGTGACTGAGAAGTTAGTCTCGGCCTGATACAGGAGTCTTCACTGCATGAGGATATAGCCTATGGATATATACCAGAGTGAAGGTTGTAATCCAAGAGGAAAGGGGGTGGTAGCCCCATAAAGTTTGGGGACCACTATTCTAGAACATCAATTACTTTCTCAGGATAAGTTTTAAAGAACATTTCCACAAATACCAAATATTTTTTCTAATCCAAAACTAATACTCTTAATAAATCTAACCAGAAAGGAGTCTCCACTAGAGAAGCCGATATCATATACTATAAGGGATTATTATCTAATTATATTGTGAATGCTTAAACAAAGTGATCAGTTACTTGCTGAAGACTGATTTCTTTTGTTTCAAAGTAAAGCTTTCCTACAGTTCTGTCTGTCAAGGCACCATCCAGCAAAGCTGGATAGTGTTCTGTATACATCTTTTTGTTGATGTTCAGTATATAGATATAACTTTCTCTAAATTTACCAAGGGATATAGGTACATATAGTCTCAAAAGAAATTGTGCGAGCTGTCACAGAATCACACTAGTTTTATTGGCTTGCTTTGGTTTCTCAGATATAATCGTCTGCTGGAAGTAATTGCAGAGAGTTTAAAGGATCTGCTGAAAGCTCTCAAAGGTCTTGTGGTAATGTCATCCCAGCTGGAACTGATGTCCAATAGTTTGTACAACAATTCTGTCCCAGAGATGTGGAACAATAAGGTACATATGATAGTGAATCAATATTTTTAAAGTTGCAGAAATTTAGATGTGTGATATGAAAATGCCTCTGCTTTGTTTGTCTGTTCTGATTGATTAGTTGCTTAATAAGCAATATCAAAACATGCTGAAACTTCACAGATGGAGAAATGGACCAGAGTCAACTTTGTCTGCTTGTAGAAATCTGGAATCATAATATTCCAACTAATTACCAGAATTTTACATTTTATTAGAAATGATTTGAATTTTCATGGATACTTAACAAACTTTATTTAAAGGTCGGTCTCTATGAAGTGTGCTCTTGAATCTTTCTTTCCCCACAGGCATACCCATCCCTGAAGCCCTTGGCCTCTTGGGTAAATGATCTATTGCTGCGCATTGACTTCTTACAGAAGTGGATTGCTAAGGGGATACCACCAGTGTTCTGGATAAGCGGGTTCTTTTTTCCCCAGGCCTTTTTAACAGGAACACTACAGAATTTTGCCAGGAAGTCTGTCATATCCATAGATACCATCTCTTTTGATTTTAAGGTCAGTGAATCAGATTTTTTAAAGCTGAGTGACATACATTCTCTATCCATTTCACTAAAACCCCAAACATCAAAAGCTACTCTGCTAACTAATCATGGTCCCCTATTACAGTTAAACAGCTGCAAGCATCTATCATCCAGTGAATTTATTACAGGGTAATAATGTCAGGATAATGTTACAGGCAGATTGACTGTTCTGCTATTGTTTTGTATTGGGAGATTTTTGTTGTTTTGTATTTTTGTGAGATCTTGCTTTTTCATCTTTGCAATGTAGGTGATGAATCAACCAGCGCATGCCCTAATCCAACGGCCTGATGAGGGATGTTATATCCACGGTTTATTTCTGGAAGGGGCTCGGTGGGATCCCCTTTTATATCAGCTCACAGAATCACGGCCTAAGGAGCTGTACACAGAGATGGCAGTTCTGTGGTTAGTGCCTGTGCCCAACCGCAGGCCTCCAGCCACAGGCATCTATCTGTGCCCTATCTACAAGACACTCACGCGGGCAGGTAAGCTTTGCCTTTATATCAAATTTTTAGGGGGAAGGTTGGGTGAAAGGATTGCTTTAAAGCCCAAAACTTTGCAGGAATATTCGTAGAGATTTATTGTTGTTGTTGCTCTTTTGATAGAGGTGACAGACTTCTTCATAATGAAAACTAGTATTAGGTTCTAAAACAATTGGTTTTGTGTGTGTGTGTGTGTGTGTGCCTTTGACCAACCAATAGCAAAATAAGAAGCCTGTCTTTTTAAATCCTTCCCTGCATGATCAAGGCTAAGCATGCTCTTCCGTTTAGATTCTGCAATCTTGTATGACTAATACAGATGAAGCACACTGCATAAATTTCCACAAATATGTGTTAGACAAAGTGATTGGGAAAACTAGCACTTGTCTGATGCTGTTCTGTCTTCAAAAGTTTCACCAGGAGATGCAGCCATGAAGCCTAGGATTTAAGATTCTTTTACATTCAGCAATTCCTTCACAGCCGTGCTGTTTTTTCTAAACACTATGGCCATAACTAATACTTGGGGGCAGATGTCACCACTATGCTGATGATCGGCATCTCTAATACTGTTTTCTACCTAATTCCAAGGAAGCTGTTCCTGTGCTAAACTAGTGCCTGGCAGCTGTAATGGACTGGATGAAGGTGAACATGTTGAAACTAAATCTAGACATGGCAGATGTGCTTCTGGTCAGTCAGAAGACAGATCTGATTCCCAGATCTATGAGACTGGCTTACAATCCCCATGAAAGTACAGGTTTGCAGTTTGAGGTACTCCTTGATTCAACCCCAAGTTTTGAGGCTCAAGTTAAGAATCACAGAATCACAGTTACAAGAGACCCCTCAAGGGCCATTGGTCCAACCCCCCCCCCCCCCCCCCATTTTGCCATGCAGGAGCTCACAATCAAAGCACCCCCAAAAGATGGCCATCCAGCCTCTGTTTAAAGATATCCAAAGGAGACTCCACCACTCTCCAAGGAAGTGTGTTCCACTGTCAAACAGCTCTGTCAGGATGTTCCTCCTAATGTTGAGGTGGAATCTCTGACTGTTCCCGAATAAGCTGGATCTGACCATGGCAACACATGCCCTTTTATTTTATTGGTTACTGTAATACACTCTACATGGGGCTGTCTGAAAACTGCTCAGGAACTTCAATTGGTCCAAAGAGCTGCAGCCAGATTGCTAACAGCAGCTGGTTAAAGGGAGCACCCAATTCCCTTGTTTCAACAGCTCCACTGGCTGCCAGTCCATTTATAACCACCATTCAAAGTGCTGATAATGACCTTTAAAGCCCTGTATGGCTTGGATCCAAACTATTTGAATGACTGTGTCTCCCTTTGAGTCCATTAGATTTCTAAGATCTTCTGGAGAGGCCCTTCTCTCTGTTCACCACCTTCTCAGGCTTCTTTGGTAGGAACAAAAGAAATGGCCTCCTTGGGGGCTGCTCCCAGACTTTGGAACTCTCTCCCTAGGGAGGCCAGGGTGGCTTCCTCTTTCCTTCCACTGGCAAGTTACAACATGTTTATGCTGCCAAGCTTATTATTATTATTTACAATATTTATACCCCGCCCTTCAGCTCTAAAGGCTCTCAGACTGGCTTACAATTATTATTTTTTGACAGTTCCCTGCCCTCAGGCTTACAATCTAATAAAGACATGACACATAAGGTGAAGGGAATGGTGTTGGGGAAGAGGATCAGGTCCAGCAGTTCTTCTCTCCCTCTGAGGCCTGGACCAAGGCAGATGGACTGGAGGGAGGGCTCGGCTTCTTCATCTAGGCCAGGCCCGATGGAGCTGGGCCTGCATCTCTCCCTCTATGGCCGGATGGCACCAGATGGACTGGAGGGATGGCTCTGCTTCTTAGAAGGCTCTTGGAAGGCAGAGGTCCAAGTAGCAGCAGACCCAGCAAACTTTATAGTTTGTTTTAAAAACAACTTCCATACAGGATTTATACTTTCACTGAAGTTTTTTGTATAGTTTTTAATCTGCATTATTTTAAAATGTGTTATTAGCTTGAGTCTCATTATGCAAGATATAAATGAATAAAACATCCAGAATCCTGTTGGGCAGTTACCAACGAGGAAGCTATCTATGTATGACTGTTTTGTATTCATGATCCTTATACAGTCTGCCTGCGGATTTAACCATCTGCAAAGGCAAGCCTTTGTTTTTCTTAATGGTTGCATGTGCACACGGCTGTGCTAATGAGCGCATACACGCCACACCGCCATTAAGAAAAACAGGCACATGCACTGGTTTTGGTATTGCGGGGGGGGGGGGAGCAGAATAAATCCCCACAGATACAGAGGTCTGACTGTATAGTTTCTCATTTAGGGCATATGTAGGTATTATGAAAGTCTCCCACTTACCAGACAGGTCTGCTCTCCTGTCATTCAGGAAGCAGCTCACTGAAAATCCACCCCTCTCTTTGAGCACTTTCCAGCATGAGAGGGAAATTGCAACAGGGACCCCTCTTCTGCCTGTCCCAATGGAAATCACTCATGGGAGAGGTAGCAATGTCAGTTAGCTGCTTCCCAAGCAACAGGAGAACAAACCCTGCCTGGATTGACTGCAGTTGCTGCTGCCCAGCAAGTGGGGATTAGGACAGGATTCACTGTGTACCGCCATAACTATAATGTTTATGCATTCATAATTCCCTGTAGGATTCTGATCTATAATTTGGCAAAAATAGACCAATTAGACCAAATATTGCACCAAATATTTGGCAAAAATAGATCAATTCTTTATTTTCCCCATTAATGTAAGCAGGCACTTCCCTTATAGGAAAAAAGTGTGAGCGCCAAAATCTCAAGTCTTTTGCACATACACATAATTAGTTCAAGCTGCTGTTACAAATGCTGGCAAATATTTTATTGACAACCAGGGACACTCCTGCCAGCACTGCAGCCAATATTGTTATGCCACTAACAGCAACTTCTCCTTGGCAAACAATACCTTCTCCAGCCCAAATGCTTGCAATTATTTTACCATGTAACTTTCCTCCCCTCACATTCACCTTTTCCATCCCCTGACAGTTGCTTAGTGAGCTAAATGCTTTCTAGGTATGTATTTCCTGCAAGACTCTCTCTGTATTTCTAGGAATAGAAATGTAGAAATCAATATTGCCTGTTTGTCATGCAGGCAGTATGCTCTTGCAGCAACCCACATTTTAGCTGCAGAAGCATCCATCTCCAAAGGATATTATTCTGTCTTAATATTTAAGAGTCTAGCCCCATTTTCATTTTGTCTTTCTTAGGGACTCTGTCAACAACAGGTCATTCTACTAACTATGTGATTGCTGTAGAAATTCCCACCAAAAAGACTCAGAAGCACTGGATTAAACGTGGTGTTGCTTTGATCTGTGCCTTGGACTTCTAAATAGTGATGCAGCTGTCTTCATGGTTGATTCATACAACGGCCCAACAAGAAAATGGAATTATTCAGCAACTCAACCAGACTATTTGATTACCTGAAAAGTAACTGATACCTGAACTAAAATTCCCTACCCACAAATTTAAGTCATGTTAACAGTTATTTTAATAAAAGATTTTACTGTTTTTAGTTTCACAGATGGGTTTTTGGTATTATTCTCTGATACTATAGACTGCAATAAGATACAAAAACAAAGTTTGAGGAAACCAATGTATAATCCAGCTATATTGTGTACCACATTCAGCAGTCCAGTTACAGTCAGAATCACCTTCAGAGGCAAGAGATATACATTTTATTTTTTAAAACTGAACTGTTATTTACAACACTTGAAATTGACAAAGCAAAAGGCAGATTATTCTATCAACATATAAAAAAGATTAATTCTACAGTTAGCATCTGTACATATTTGCAGAGTAAGTCAGTGTAGTCCTGCTTCCAGCTGCACAACCCTCTCCTCAGAGGGCATTGCCTTTACACACTGCAGTCTGTGGTCATCCTTTGAATTCCTCTAAATATTTCCTGGCGAATACAAAAAGGGAGAAAAAAGAGAGGAAATCTTCCAGAAATAACGATTGCTGTGGCCTCTGGATAGCATAATCTAGAGCAAGGGTGATGAAAATAGGCCCTGTCTTGTTATTAGACTCTCCTCAGATATAGAGAGCTGCAGCCCAAAAACATCAGATGGCCACACTTTCCATAACCCTGATCTATAGCCAAACAGGCAGTTCTGACTTGTTGGGTTTTTCCTCCCAACTGTAACATACTGCCAAATCCTGCTGTATACATCAGCACAGCGTCCCTTTTCATGGGACATAAAAATAAACTAATCTACCCAAGGAGAAGTAGGCAAGGCTTGCACAAGAGAGCTGTCGTAACTGTAGAAGTGCCCCTCAGGCAAACCAGATCTCATGGCAGCAAAAGGCTACCTCTGAGGAGGAAGGGTAGTAGAATTTGGGGAACCCTGAACCAGTGTTGGCCAAAAAGCATGCTCCAGATGCATGGCACAGACATCACCCACTTCTACAGCAATTACTCAGCTACTCAATCTGAAGACACCATCTGATGGTAAAGATATGTTCCGTCCTCCTTTGGTCATTGCTCCTGGATCCTGACCTGTCTAACAAGCCACATATTCTATTCCCAGAAAAATGAGATTTCAAAGCAAAACCGATTCATGGAATTATCAGCCTGGTAGTCCTTGGTGCCAGGATCACACAATTTAGTACTTCAAAGGTATGCAAAACAGAAGGGCCATTCACATTTACTAACAGCAGATTGGGAGTGGCCTTGCTATGTCTTCCTCCCACATTTGTCCTGAAACACATAAAAGAAGGAATCACAAAAGATGGAGAACAGTGTCATGACTCCTTTCCACTAACATGACTCTCCATCCTTATACATATTTATTTTGGTTTAACAGATCAATACAATTGTGGTTAAATGCAAGCCCACTCAGTTTACTCCTAGTACTTCCACCGGGCCACAAAGCCATTTCTGTTTGTCTCAGATTTGTTCACCTTCATAACAGGAGGCTTTTTTAGCAGAAGTTGAACAAAAGCAAACAGCTTCCTCAAGAAAACGTGAGGCTAGAGCTTATGAACCCCAAGATAATATCTGAAAAATTATCTCAAGCAATTTCATAATTCTGATCATTTTGTGCAGAGAGCGTCCACACGTATAGAACACCGGAAGGGAGCACTTGAACTGCAAGGTACAATACAAGGTGTACTACAAACTGTGAGCAGCACTCACACCACAAGGCCTTATACAGAACAGACACAGTCCACAATGGAAAGTCCTCTTTGCTCCTGCAACAAACGAAAGAAATCACTAGGAAAAGTCAGTCAGATTGATACTGAAACTGAAGAACAGCTGCAAAGAAAACTCTCAGAAATGGACAGCATCTCCTCAAATCTAAACAATAAAAGGTACCCAAAGTAAGAGTTGATGGCCTATTTACAGTGATAATATGGCTCAGGGGAAAAACTACAGAAAAAAGATATGGCGCTGTACTCTTGAGAGGTGCACAGCCAAAGGCAGTGGCCAGGAACAACACCTGTTATGAAGGTGAACAAATAGTTACCTCCTACTCTTTGGGAAAACTGAACACTGCACCAACTCCAGCTGCAATATTCTTCTAGAGGATAACAGTTATTTAGTTCCTCCCCTTCTAAACTACTTTCACAGAGCCCTGGAAGAATGCCAGTGGCTACTGCAAGGCATACAGATCAATCAAGAAGTCAGAGCAGCATATTCAAAAGCCTTGCCAGTAGTTCTTTCAAGTGCTTCTGGTGATTATTCTGCCGACATCCCCTTTGAGGAAAAAATTACATCCAAATTGGCAACAGCTAAAGTCCAGCTGAAAGTAGGTGGATACATGTGTAACATTACACTAATACTGATGATTTGAACAGAATTTCAGTGCAAAGCCCCCCTACTGAGCACTGCCCAGCTGGTAGAGAAGTGCATGAAATGTGTATCAGATTATCAAAGTAGCAAACGGAGCACAGAGTACTGTCCAAAAGTTGATGCTACTGGCGCTTGGCTTTATAAGGCCGGGACCGTTTCCGCCGGTCAGGCTTCCGTTGTTTGTGGAGGCGCCCAATGCTGACCCCTTGCCGTCTGCGTACAGAGATGTTCTGCTCTACAAGGCTAGCCAACATTCCTGCAGAAAGATAGTTTGCAAAGTTGGCAAATGTTATATAAATCAATGTTATATGATGATGGTCCTCTTTCCTTTTCAGCCAAATCAGATTAGCCTGTTAGGCAGGCCCAATAAGAGACAAAGAGACTTGTACAGTATACATTTTGCAAAGTAAACCTTCTGGGACACAAGTCCACCAAATATTAAGTTATAATAAAGATTAGCCTTAGCTTGAAAAGTGCCACTTTCCCTATATGTAATTTGACTAACGCTTGGAAATTTTGAACCAGCAAAGGAAACTGGAAAGCTGAAGTAAGGAACATCATATTCAGCACATGTTCATGATTGGATATTAGAGAAAACAACAGAATCTTAAATTAGCATTTAATAAACAAATAGATGCTGGATATAAATTTCACTCAAAACAAGCATAACACATCCCTGCAAGAATTTTAGAATCAACATTTTTCTAAAAGAGATATTGCCTTTTGGGAAAGTGTTGAAAGTAACAGACCCATCCATCCCCAGAATCACTTTATCCCTACTCTGCCTATCCAAATACTTCTTCTTCTGGTGCCATGAATACAGAACAAGGATCTCACCTTCTTGTGCAAGCATCGAGATAAAGGTACATATGAATTCATCGTAATTGTGCGTTCTTCTCTGGTCATCAATCTAAATGTCAGAAAAGGGGATGAAAAAGCATCTGTTCAGAAAGTGTTTTGCTCAGACAAGTAAGAGAAAAGTTCATCTATATTAACTATGTTTACTTGGCTAGCAAGATAAAAGCCAATTTGCACTGTTCCAAAGCACAGGCATAACCAGTTTGGCAACTGTAACAAATGGCACATTAGTGCCAAGTCAACAGGCAAAATGGCTAAGCCTCAATTTATCCAGTTTTTCAAAGACAAATCTGTTAAAGACAGACACACAGAAATGTCTAGCTACAAACAACAGGCGCTGCTCGAATATTATTGCTCTAAGTTTAGTAGGAGTTAGAAAAAGACAGCAACTAAGGGTGTTCAGTGGACTTGCGAGTACAAGTGATCTCTGCCAACTTTGCTGTTTTGAAGACTATCAGAAAGTAGAGCCATAATGAAGGAAAGTCATACCAGGATTCCCCACTACTTCCACCAAACACCACATCACCCCTTTAGCCTACCTTGAACTTCTTTCTTTTCTCCACCTCCTCCTTCAGACAGGCTTCATAGTTGGCAATCTCAGCTTCCACACACTTCAACAGTGCCAGCAGCTCCTGCCAAAGCCAAACAGGGACAATGTGATTCCTGTCATTCCCCAACAGTGTACCTTCCTGGTTGCAGTAACAGGATAAGAGTCAATCCTAACCAAGGAGAGTGTCTTACTATCAGCCTGATACATCAGCGACATCTCAAGGTTAGATTTCAACACAGGTTGTTCTTCTGTACCTTCAAGTTATTTCCAACTTATGGCAACTCTTAAGTCAAACCTATCATGGAGTTTTCTTGGCAAGGTTTGTTCAGAGACAGGCTGCCGTTCCCTTCCCCTGACGCTGAGCGCATGTGATTTGCCCAATCATGGCCAAGCTAGGAACTGAAACCTGGTCTCTAGAATTGCAGTTCAACACTCAAACCACTATGCAACAGAGGACTGGACCATTATTTACAACTGAGTGCAAAAGTTTACACAACCCAGAAGCATGGCTGTATTGGGCCGTGAGGGGGAGTCATTCTAACAAATAAAGTGCAAAAGAAAAGTTAATTTGATTAAGTTAGATCACCAGAAAGATGGAAAACTGAACAGGAAAATTTAATCTTAAATTTATATACAGATCTTAGACCTTTAATGAGCACATCTGAGGGGGGAGCAAAAACATTTGAACATACTTGTCCTAAATAAGTATCAATTCTGTCTTTTCTGTACTCTGCTTAATAAGTATCTTCAATTAAATATTTCTGGCATTTTTGTCAGTATGTATCTGAATCACAACACAGGAGAGGTATAACCTTCTGCCCTGGCATGGCTGTTGTAGGACACTGATACTTACTTTAGGAGATAAATATTTCTGGCATTTTTGTCAGTATGTATCTGAATCACAACACAGGAGAGGTATAACCTTCTGCCCTGGCATGGCTGTTGTAGGACACTGATACTTACTTTAGGAGAATACTTTTCCCCACCAGGGGTATCACTAGGCCGGGCAATTCCAGTCTTCTCCTTGCTGTCATTTGGCTCATTCAAGTCTCTCTCTTCTAGCTTAACAACTGACTGAACCTCTTCATTCACTTTGTTAGAGGAAAGGGAGCTTTTCCCACTATCTGATATTCATGAAGACAACAACAAATAAAGAATATTAAGCATAAGGGGCATGCAAGTAAGCAAAAAGCATGGGTTATTACTGAAATGGACTGTACATTAGGATGTTTCTTGACCTAGGAGGATTACATGCACAGATTTCAGAGGAAATGAGTCCCAACCTCATGCCATGGAACTAAAATTTTCAGGCAAGTTTGCAGAGCAGGGAGATAAGCTCCTAAAGGAGTTCCACTCGGAGCATCCCTTGCTACATTCACATTAACATCTGGGTGATTCAGAAGGGTTTACATCTATATGTATGCTTCATTTTTGTACTGGATTTTCTTTGTTTTTACTTTTTAGAAACTTAAAGGGTTAATACATAAAGTTATGTAAGATTATCTCATAGCTCTTTTTGTCTCTCCTTACCAAAGGACAGAAGGCCACATCTTCTGAGGTGGAGAGAGACATCAAGGGAAAAGAGAAGACCAGACCATGTTGTTAACACCAACAGGAACTACTGTTGAGTCAGCCTATTTCTCTGCTCCAGCATAGAGGCTATACTGACTCCTTGTGACTAGTGGAAGATCCTCAGTGCATATTAAACTTGTAAAATGTATGAATATGCCTAACATTACATATCAGAGCATGAACAAAACCTCTGCTACAAAGAAGCCTGAAACCAACCTAAACACCTCTTTGTTATATTCATGTCATTTCAACATCCACTGACCATTCTCTTCTTACTCATCATGGGGCCAGGACAGTGCCCCACTGTGTGGAGGGTGTGGCTTCAAGGGTTCAATGAACACAGTCCTTCCCCTGACCCTCACCTGTGACTGTAAGCGACCCAAAAACACCATCCTCTGTGAGGTGCAGCAAGCCTGTGCTGATGACAGGACCCAAATCTCTCACTGCTCGATTGTAGCGTATACAGTCCACACGTAGCAAACTATCCTCATCTCCAAATAGCACCTTAGAGATGTGGGAGGTGACAGGGCTGGAGGGGCGAGTGGGATTGGCTGACCGGATGGGAGAGCGGAGTGGAGAATTGAAAGCACTCCCAATCTCTGAAGCAGTGTCCGTGCTCTCGTTGCTGGGGGTAGGAGAGGGCTGGGAATGGGCAACAACTGCAACTGCATTGCCTCCGCCACTGGTCTTGATAGACAGAGGAATGGAGAGGTCCTTCTGTGTCTCCTTCAGCTTCTCAGTGAGGACACTGATTGTGTTGGGCTGGAGCATGGACAGCTGGCCATCTGCACTCCCCACCAGGTGCTCATGCTTCACCTGGCCCTTCCTTTTGTAACTGTATCAAAACCAAAGGGAGAAAAAAAAGAAAGATCAGGAGGGCAACAAAACTAACAAAAGGCAGGTCTGACCAACACATCACAGTCTTTGACAATCAGATTAAGTACGAGGCAGTGCAGACTGCCTCCAGCTGTGCCAGATCAAGGCTGCAGCAACCACACGCGACAGCCTCAATCTCTCCTCTTCACAATACAAAAAGGAACCGCAAAAAGTGGTTCCTTTTTGCACCCTAGAAAGGGTGTGATAGCTGTGGCTTTAAGGCGTTCCTTTGGCACTGCATCATGTGGACACAGTGCCAGAGGAGTGCCATGATGACATGCACCACGTGGAGCGACACACAGCATCATGCTGCCCTGGGAGCAGAGTTGGGGTGTGCGTCACATGGACACCACGCCCCAACTCTGCCCCCAGGCTGGCCTTAATGTGCACAGCCCCAAAGAAACAAAGGAAAATTTCAAAGGAACTACTTTAAAAGAAGTAAGAAGAACCTTCTGTAATTGGGAAGATAAGGGCTTCTGCATTCCAGGGAAACAGATCTAAGTTTCTAATCCTCAGCCCATGCGGAGAGTCTTCTTTGCTATCTAGTAGTCATTCTGGCAAAGCTCTTAATGGCCATTCTTGGCAGCCCTATTCCACATTTCTTTTATTTGAGAAGACTGCCAGCAGTCAAGCCTTCTTAGTGGCTGCCAACTTTTTACAAAATGTTAATCTCCAATGCACATTCATCATGTTATTCTTTAACACATTTGCAAGTGGGAGGGTGGCATCAGTACTGGTTTGATGCTGCATCACTGTGTTTGTTTATTATAGTTTCCTTTATACTAATGCTGGTTTAGAATGCCTTCCAGTTAGCACAACAACACCAGTGCTCCCTCTGAGGCTCCCCTGAGGAACTGTGGGATACTGGAGGACAGAGAGGTGGAGCTGGTGAGAGCAGCATACTTAAACTGGCTTGCCAGCAGCCTTGAACCTTCCAGTTAGCACAACAACACCTGTGCCCCCTATAGAATCATAGAATCATAGAGATGGAAGAGACCACAAGGGCCCTCCAGTCCAACCCCATTCTGCCATGCAGGAACTCCCAATCAAAGCATCCCCGACAGATGGCCATCCAGCCTCTGCTTAAAGACCTCTAAGGAAGGAGACTCCACTACACTCCGAGGGAGTGTGATCCTCTGAGAAACTGTGGGATAGAGGTGGAGCAGGTGAGAGCAGCATACTTAAGCTGGCTTGCCAGCAGCCTTGGACCTTCCAGCCAGCACAACAACACCTGTATTCCTTCTGAGGCTCCTTTGAGAAACTGTGGGATACTGGAAGACAAAAAGGTGGAGCTTAAGCTGGTCCGCCAGTTAAGCCCCAGAGAGCCCTGAATGCCAGGGCCGGAACACCTCAAGCACCTGCGCTAAACAACAGCCACAGAGCTGCGGAGCAGGGAGAGAAGGGAGAAGTGCTGGTGAGAGCGGCACCTTTAAAGCTGGCCTGCCAGTCAAGCCCCAGATCCCCAATCGCAATTAGTCTGACCATCCAGTTCTATTGAACTGAGCCAAGAGCTGTGCTAGGCTAAAACTATGCAAAGGGCTATCCTTGGAATATTGTTATTGTTTTTGATTCAGCAGCCAATGGGAAATAAAGAGAGAGGGAAGGGAATGGAGGCTGAGAATAGAGAGAATTATGTGACTGTATATTCTGGACCTGGAGTCCCAATTGGAGTGGTGTGGGGCAATAGGAGATACAGCATTAACAGGGCAGGAATAAATTACAAGAGAAGACCAGGTCGATGCTTAACATCCATTCTGTCTTCTACTCACCCTGTTAGCCCAAAAGAACCGAGGGTCACTCCAACCACACCACAGACCCTCACATTGCTCCTATGTAATGCCAGGTCGGTAAAGAATAAATCTCATATTTATGATTTATTGAAAGGAGAGAATGCCGACCTGGCTTGTATCACTGAAACCTGGCTGGGAGATTAAGGACCTCCCAGCTGGATACCAGTTAAGGAGCAGGTCAGAAAAAGTGGGCGGGGGGGGAGTTGCCTTAGTCCACAAGAGTAACATCACTCTGACCAGGAGACTTATCCAGAAAACAGAGCACTTCAAGTGTATTTACCTGACCCTGAAGGCTAGGGACAGTCTGAGGATTCTGTTGGTCTACCGTCCACCCAGTTGCCTGACAGACTCCCTGGCCGAGCTGACACAACATCCCCTTTTGAGCCCAGCTCATTAAATCTGAAAGTTGCAGCTTGGGAGTTCATGATTTCCCTGACAGCCATGGGCCTGTCCCAATTAATTTTGGGGCTGACACATTGTGCGGGTAATACACTCCATGTGGTCTTTAGTACAGATCAGGAAGATCTGTGGACAGAGGTGACTCACACCTCTGCTCTGTCATGGACGGACCATTTCCTGGTCAAAGTAGGACTGAAGGTTACTTCCCATAACCCCCTTGTAGGTGGAGGACCTATTAAAATAGTCCGCCCTCAAAAGCTGATGGAACCCAAAAGTTCCCAGGAAGCTCTAGAGGGTTTTATGGCTGGAAGTGGTGGTTATTCTGTTGATGCCCTGGTAGATACCTGGGATAATGATCTTACCAGAGCTATAGACAGTATCGCTCTCCAGCTGGCTTCAAACAAGAAACCATGGTACACCCAAGGTCACTGTAAAATGAAGCAGGATGTACAATGACTAGAGCGTCGCTGGCGGAAACATCCACATTTGTCTGACAAGACACTCTTTGAGAACCTATTGAAGTCTTACGGAGTTGCAATAGATGCAGCAAAGAATTATTTCTATGCTGCATGTATTGCATCCACAGAGTCACGTTCAGCAGAGCTGTTCAGGGTGGTTAGAGAGTTAATTGCCTCCCACTCTGAACCCCTTATTGGAACCAACTAAAGCCTGCTGTGACGGTTTAATGACTTTTTTATGGATAAAATCTCTCAGATAAGGGTCGATCTGGATGCGAGGATTATAGCAGAAACAGAAAAAAGGTGTCCAGTGACTCTGTGGACTGCGTCCCTACCTGGACAAAAAGGACCTTGAATCATAGAATAATAGGCCCGATCTAGATGGGCACTTTGCAGCGCGATTAGGGGTAAAAAGCCTGCCTTTAGGGTTAGGGAGGGCGTAACGTCTACACCCTCCCTAGTCCTAAAAGCGCATGGACGCTGCCATTTAAAGATGGCGGCGTCCATACGGACACGCCAGAAGAGCATCATCATGTGCACAGCGTTTAGAAACGCTGTGCATGTTGTGACGCTTTTGCACTGCGAGAGGGCGCAAATCGCGCCCTTCCCGCAGCGCAAAAAAAAAGAGCTCCAAAACGGAGCTCTTTTTTTGCGGCGGGTCTTTTCCGCGGCCTTTAAATGGCCGCGGCAAAGACCCAGGGAGAAAGGGGCCACAGCGGCGGCCCCTTTCTCCCTTCAGCCCCGCCGAGGGAAGCGGGGTGCAGCGGGTGCCCAGAGCGCCTGCTGCACCCTGCCTGGAGGCCTCGGGGAACCGGCAGTTTACCGGTTCCCCGCGGCCTCCAAAAGCGGCGGGATGAGGCCTCTGGGGTTGCCCTGCGGCAGCCTTGGCCTCATCTCGCCACTTGAAGGGGCAAGTACGGACTGCCCCTTTTGGGCAGTCTAGAAAGCCCCATAGAGTTGGAAGAGACCACAAGGGCCATCAAGTCCAACCCCCTGCCATGCAGGAACTCCCAGTCAAAGCATCCCCGACAGATGGCCATCCAGCCTCTGGTTAAATGTCTCCAAAGAAGGAGACTCCACCACCCTCCGAGGGAGTGTGTTCCACTGTTGAACAGCCCTTACTGTCAGGAAGTTCCTCCTAATGTTGAGGTAGAATCTCTTTTCCTGCAGCTTGCATCCATTGTTCCATGTCTTAGTCTCTGGAGCAGCAGAAAACAAGCTTGCTCCCTCCTCAATATGACATCCCTTCAAATATTTGAACAGGGCTATCATATCACCTCTTAACCTTCTCTTCTCCGGGCTAAACCTTCCCAGCTCTCTAAGTCGTTCCTCATAGGGCATGGTTTCCAGACCCTTCACCATTTTAGTCGCCCTCCTTTGGACCTGCTCCAGTTTTTCCACATCCTTTTTGAATTGTGGTGCCCAGAACTGGACACAGTATTCCAGGTGGGGCCTGACCAAAGCAGAATAGAGTGGCACTATTACTTCCCTTGATCTAGACGCTATACTTCTATTGATGCAGCCTAAAATAGCATTGGCCTTTTTAGCTGCCGCATCGCACTGTTGACTCATGTTCAACTTATGGTCTACTTGGACTCCTAGATCCCTTTCACACATAGTTTCATTCAGCCAGATGTCCCCCATCCTATATCTGTGCATTTCATTTTTGCGCCCTAAGTGCAGTACCTTACATTTCTCCGCATTGAATTTCATTTTGTTAGCGCTGGCCCAGCTTTCTAGTCTATTCTGGTCATTTTGAATTTCAATCCTGTCTTCTGGAGTATTGGCTACTCCTCCTAATTTGGTGTCATCTGAAAATTTGATAAGTATGTCCCCAATTCTGTCATCCAAGTCATTAATAAAGATGTTGAAAAGCACTGGGCCCAGGACAGAGCCCTGTGGGACCCCACTGGTCACTTCTTTCCAGGTTGAAAAGGAGCCATTGTTGAGCACCCTTTGAGTTCGGCCAGTCAACTAATTACAAATCCATGTAACAGTTACTTTGTCTAGCCCACATTTTACAAGCTTATTTGCAAGAATGTCATGGGGAACCTTGTCAAAGGCCTTACTGAAATCAAGATATACTATATCTACAGCATTCCCTTCATCTACTAAGCCGGTAATTTTATAAAAAAAAAAAAAAAGAGAGAGATCAGATTTGTCTGGCAAGACTTGTTTCTCTGAAACCCATGTGGGCTTTTTGTGATTATGGCATTGCCTTCTAAATGTTCACAGACTCTCTGATTAATGATCTGCTCTAGAATCTTTCCTGGTATTGATGTCAGACTAACTGGATGATAATTGTTGGGATCTTCTTTTTTCCCCTTTTTGAAGATGGGGACAACATTTGCCCTCCTCCAGTCTGCTGGGACTTCTCCTGTTCTCCAGGAGTTCTCAAAGATTATTGCCAATGGCTCCGATATTACATTTGCCAGTTCTTTTAATACCCTTGGATGTAGTTCATCTGGTCCTGGAGACATTGTTATATGTTATATTGTCTCTGTGCTATGTGCCACCCCACTTCTTAGTTCCAATTTATTCACAATACACATGCACACACACACACACACACACACAAACTAAAAACATCCCACAAGCACAATAAGTTCACTCATTTGTTACTTTCAGCTAGGTATCACCCCATGTGCTCTGAATGCTGGCATGCTACAGGAAACTTTGTAGTTGTTTCCTTCTCTAACAGTTGGCAGATAAGCCCTAGCATTGGGGAGGAGGGGGAAGTTATTTCCAATTACAATTCGCTAACCTGAGAAGTCATAGAATCCTAGGGGCTTTACAGAGTGCCCAAAAAGGGTGGTCTGAAGCCGCCTCTTTTCCAGCGCACCTTCGCCACAGCAACCAGATGAAGTGGCGAAGGTGTGGCAGAAAAAGGAGCCCAAAAAAGCAGCTCCTTTTTGTGTCGCACTTGCGATGCAAAAAAAAAAAAAAAAAAGCAAAAAGCGCCATAGGGCGCCCTTATGATGTCACAGCTGCGCAGCTCCATTTGGCCACTGTGCAGCTATGACGTCATCACTCTGTGCGCCGTGTACATGGCGCTGCTGAGCCAGGATGCCCTCATCACGCACTAGGGTTGCGGAGCATCTATTGGCTCCGCTCCCAGGCACCCCTAGCACGTGATGGGGTGCCCTAAAGTGCCCGTCTGTATCAGGCCCTTGTTTTGCTATGTTAAAGATGCTTCCATTAGGACTTCTCCTCCCACAGTTGTATTATAGGTCAAAGTCAACTATCACAGGAATTCATTCTGTCATACATCCCTGTAAAATTGTATATTCTGGCTTTCAAAAGGTAATCTATCGGCACTGAAAACTTTGCACCTTTTGGGGGCTATTCTCTGCCTACAGAGGACCAAGGAGAGAATGAGTCAACACTCGAGACAGGCGTTACCTCATGGCAGAATTGGCATTGCATACTTCCTCTTCCTCTTCATCATCATAGTCGTCCTCTTCATCAGAGTACTGCTGGTGTTGCCGCACTGGGACCCTGCTCCGGCCCACCCCTGCTGCAAGATCCTCTTCCTCCTAAAATACATTTTATAGGACTGCCTTCAAACCACATCCTAGGAAGTCTATCTTGGAAAACTAAGTGCCCCCCTCAAAGCCCATCTTTTAAAAGAATTGCATCAAGGTGTGACTGTGGCTGTATTACCATCTGAACCTCATGTCTCTGCACAGATTCCTGGGGCTCATCAAAAGCTACAATGGCAAGCCAGGCAGAATGTAGGGAGAAGAGTTCCACAGATTTCAAATGTAATCTACTCACAGAAACAAAACCTCCTCCCACTAAATTTTAAATCTTCTAAAGGGCAGTTATTCAACTATGGGATAGTTATGCAGCAGCAATCAAGTTAAAGTAAGCACACTAGCACGCCTTGCTCTTTGTGAAGCAACTATTCCCCCTGAAGGTTCAGGAGCCATAAGTTACAGCTGGGAAAATTCTGTTCACGTACATTGTACTCTCCCATATGGAGAGCAATTGTTCCCCAAACTCCACTTACCTGCATGGGTGACTTGGCATAGTTGTGATTATCCAGAAAAGCTGGAAGTCTCTGCACAATGGGATTCGGGTTGGACAGTGTCCCATTTATACTGCTCACATGTGGCTTACTGCCCATCTTCAACTTGCTGGGAGGGCTCTGGGTTGAGGTGGGTGGATCCTGGCCTCCGGGCTCCTCTGGATCCCCTGCAAAACATGTATCTCTTTTATCTTTAGAAGCAATTACACCAGGTTTTACATGTACTTACTGAAAAAGCTCACACCTCCAAACAGGATGCAATACTTTCATATGCAGTGAACAGAAGATCATCCCTTCCCTCAAATCCAATTAAGATAATAGGAAGATTGATTGATTGATTGATTGATTGATATAGCCTGCTTTCTCCCAAAATAGGATTCAAGAAAAGGTTTTTATGATAGATACAACTACCTACAGTTTGAAACCCCATCTGCATTAAGATGAGGGCCAGAGTGCACATTATTTTTCATCAGCAGCCTCCACTGTCAAAAGTCGCCTTTAATGAGTTCAGACTTCAAATGGGGGTTTATTGTTGTTGTTGTCGTCGAGTGGTTTCAAATAGTTTCCAATTTAGGGCAACCCTAAGGCAAATGGGGCTCTTAGCAAGAGTTGTTCAGAGGAGACTCGCCAGTCCTTTCACCTGAGGCTCAGCGTCTATGACTTGCTCAAGGTAGGCAAATCTTATGCATGTAGCAGAGGACAAATGTGCTGGATGGAGCCTTCCTCCTTTCCTCTCACACACATCTATTCCCCACTTTTTCTCCGCATTCCTTACCTTACCGTGATTTGATGGGGGGGGGGGAATATCTGCATCTTCACTGGACTTTTTCCTAAGCTTAATAGCATGGTGGATGTAAGACCAAAATCTTAAAATTTCACAAAATTCTCCCTTCACATAGAGGGAAGGTCATCCTGTCCCAAGAGGCTACTGCTTTAGTCCGCTGTACTCCATGATAAGAAACAGACAAACAACAAAGCAAAAGAAAAACAGTATCCAGTAAAAATGCAGCAATAAGGTACCGTGGGAATGGGTTAGAAGAGAATGTGGCAGAAGGTAGATTAAGTTTTACTGGCAGACCTCTGGGTAATTTGCAAATTAAAACTTAGGAGAAGGGGAGTTAGGTCCAATGCAAAAAATTTAATAGTTTAGAACTTTGGACTCCTGACTCGTAACCACTGCATGGGTGGAACCCATTATCAGTGGACTAATCTGCCCTGACATCCAGAGAATGACTTCCAGCACACGTTAAGTTATACCACAGAAATGAATGAAACTTGGCATATCCAGGACTAGACTTTGAGGCAGGAGGACTGTTAACTCTATTCATATTTGGTAGTCAAAAAAGAAATAATAATAACAACCTTGGGCTCTGAATTCTTCAACTCTATGGATATGTATTTTGCACCAAACTTTAGATGGTGGGTCATAGGGGTGCGGTAAAACTTCAAAGCAGCCCTAAGGACATTGGCTGGTCAGCCACCCATACAGTATGTACTTTATATTCTGAGGATAGCTCCTCTGCATTACAGCCCACCTTCAATGTCTTATCAAATACAACACTTGCACTTTCTAAGTTTCCCATACCTGCCTGCGAGCTCTCTGCAACCGGTTGCACTTTCCCTATTTCCAGTGCAGGGGAGGATGTTTTGCTGTTGACTGGTTTGGGCTCCTCAGAAGCCTGAGATTCTTGAGCTTTTGGAGTGTGGACCAGCTCTGGTTGAGTCACTCTGATTAACTTACAGAGGAGAAAAAAGAGGAAGATAAGCTATTCACAAAAGGAAAGTACAACACAAATAAGGAGAGCAATGAAGGTCTCTACTATGTGAATTTCCATCTCCATGACATCCGACAAATGGAAAAGCAGAGAAACATTTTGGGGGATAAGGAAGAGATAATCATCTGATCTCCTGAGTAGTACAGTCAACCCTTCCCTTACGTGGGTATCTCTTTCAGACCCCCACCCCCCACCCCCGCATAAGGGAAATACTGCGTAAGCTCGAGTCCCATTGAAAACAATGGGTTTTGGGCACACGGTGCAGTGTGCGCGCCATGGGCACACATGCCATTGCTTCTTCTGGCATATGGCTTCACCGTAAGCTGAAAGCCGTGTATGGCACGCCTGCATATGACGCGGGCGCACCATATGTCCATTCTACATCCGCCCGCGGTTATGACATTAAAGGCATTCATTCAAGCAATTATTTCAGAAGAGTCTACATCTTTAGGTCAAGTGCTAGGGAAACTACCAGCCTTCTTAAGATAGATTAGTCCAGGTCCGACCTTCAGAAGGTAGTCTAGGAATTGATTATTTCTGCCTAGGAAATATTTCTAGAGTTTTGCTGTAGCACCTCAATTATGTAATGCTCTCCCCTTGGGGCCCTGATAGATATTAAAATTGCTTGCTTTGGGGGACCAAGTGTTTTTTTTTTAAACATGCAGTTTTTAATTGTTTTAGCCTTTTCCGCTGTTTTATTTTGGCGATCTATTTAATATGCTTTATAAAATTATTTTATTGTTGCTATCTGCAATTGTTTTAAATTGTTTATACTGTTTTAATTGTATGATGCCCTGAGCTATCATAATAGAGGATGGGACAGAAATATTTTACTTAAACAAATAAATCACAAGTCATTCATATTGGGCAGCAAGCAGAATGGTTGGGCTGCAATTTAAATACGAATTAAAAAGATAAAACAAAAAATGAACAAGATGTCACTAGGGCAGATGCCCACTGTTCAAAATAGTGAAGCTTTATATACTACAGAGAACCAGTGTGTGGGACTACAGTTCTGGACACCAGGGTTCAACTCCCCATTCAGCCATGGAAACCACTGGGTGACCTTGGGCAAATCACATTCTCTCCACCTCAGATGAAGGCAAACCCTCTCCAAAAATCTCGCCAAGAAAACAGAGTTGCCTTAGTCACCATAAGTGGTAAATTATTTGAAGGCATACAACAACAACAAATATGCTGAATAGGGACGTACAACATCCAGGTGTCAGAGAGCCATACCAGCTCTCCATGGGAGTCTGGATGCTTGTACCTGCCTCATTTGGCCAACTGCACCTCTAGAAAACTGTATCTGCTTTAGGATGAGGAGATCTTTTTTATACTTCCAGTTTTGAGAAAAAGACCTCCAAGCTGAAAGAATGATTAAGGGGGAGGGGAACTGGCTTAATTCCAGTTTGCTCATCAAAAAGGACTCCTCATTACCTAAACAGTATGATGGTTCAAAGCACAATCGGACTGTGCCCTAAGGTGTTGATGGAGACATTCTGAATTTTAAAAAAATGAAAGGAGATTTGTAAAAAAAAAAAAAAAAAAAAAAAAAAAAAAAAAAAAAAAGGGGGGGGCTGGAGAGGCTGAAAAAAATGGTCCTGGGCAGTTACACATAGCTTGCAAGGCCCACTTTTTCTATTTCTACTTTGGAGGCTCTGAGGGATGTGGCTGTATATTTTTTGCCCAAAAGAAGTGGGGGATGAGGCGACAGGGATCCACTGTTTTGCCCATACTGTTTTGTCCACTGTTTTTGGCACATACATAATTTGGTTGTCCTTCTATAGTTTCCAAAATGTGGAAATGTTGTTCACAACCCAGTGCTCCTGCAGTGTTGCACAACATCAGAACTAAACAAGGAATCTTAGAGTTGGAAGGATCCACAAGGGCCATGTAGCCCAACTCCCTGCAATGCAGGAAGATAGAACTAAAGCACTCCTGAAAGACACCCATCCAACATCTGCTTAAAGACCCCCAAAGACAGGAAATTCCAGCTTTCAAGGTAATCCACTTCACTATTAAACAGTTCTTACAATAAAAAGAGTTCTTAATGTTTAGGATGAACCTCTTTTGTTGAAATATCTCCTCTCTTGAAAACCAGAAACAACCAGGATAAGAGATGAACCCATAGGGCTGACTCCTCCCCCTTACCTGCTGCAAAGCCTCTAATACAGTTTGCCGGTTCATCTTCAAGATCTGCAGCTTGGATTCATATTTCACTCTCCTGTCAGGCACCACTGCCATTAAGTTAAAGCGGATGTCATGATATGGCTCACTACAGAAAGGCAACATCAGATATTAAATATGTATCTGCAGCAGAATCCACCCCGCAACACACTAAAGCCAATCCAACATTAAAGTCTGAGGCACTGCACTATTGGACCTGCTGATAAGCTTCATTTAAGGTATTTTGTACAAGGTACAGCAAGTCTTACGTCAAGAGCAAAGCCTTTTAAAAAAGGATTTTCAGAACACAACATCAAAGAGAAAAGTTTTGGTTTTGGGGAGGTTTTTTAAGCAGCTCCCAAACTGTCAAAGAGTCCTGGCTGTTGGCAGATCTATTATTTATTTATTTATTGTACGTATAGCTCACCTTTCTCCCAAAAAAGGATCTAGACACTTACCCGGCTGTAGCCAGTCCAATCCTCTCCATGATAACTCTCCTAGCTTTATCTGTCCATTCCTCATCCTCTGCCCAGGGCCCTGAAAAAAACAAGAAACAGCAAGTGTAAATGAGTATGAAGAAATAATCCAGGCTGACAGACTGATTTTACAATTGATGTTGAACTGCAGGTTTCCCTTGCTAAGCAAAACCAAGAGTAAAGTATAAAGGAAATACAACAAAGCTAAAACTATATCACATGACCCTCGGGCCAGAGACTTGTTGGTGGTGTCTTACAGTGTACGTAATTTTAAAGATGTAGTGCAAGGATGTACAATCAGCCCTCCCTATCCACAGATTTTTATCCAAGGATTCAAGAATCCACAGCCTGAAAATATTCCAAAAAAGTATAAATTCCAAATAGCAAAGCTTGATTTTCCATTTTATATAAGGGACACCATTTTACTATGCCACTGTATTTATTGGGAACTGAGCAACTATAGATTTTGTTATCCACAGGGGATCCTGGGACCAAACCCCGTAGGTATCAAGGGCCCACTGTACACAGTACCTCCCTATCCAATACCTTTGTCCCCCTGGGGAGAAGGAGAATTAGAGACTCCCAAGTACAGCTCTGCTCCCTTCCTTATCCTCTATTGGCTTGCAAGGTGTGGCTGACCACCAACTTGTGCCCCTGGGAAAGAAGCAGCATCCTCCACCCTTGTCTAAGAAGGCAACAACTGCTTCACCTTGACTATGTGTGCAAAGACAGCCAGATGGAGCCAGATACATTCCTGTCAGAAGGGGGCCTTTGACTATTATTGCACACCGGAGGGTGGATTTGCTACTGCGTTCTACTCCCCTCCCCAAACACAACTGTTAAGGATACCTATGGAGATGTCAGTTCAGTTGTTCTACTGAATCTAAGCCCTAGCAGGCATCCCTTGAGAATCAGTTAACCAGATATGTCCCCAAAAGCCTGAGCAATATGAACTGCTTGACAGGCAATGTTGCTTGACTGAGCAATATGAATTGCTTGACAGTTTGCTCAAAGAAGTCATTAAAAAAACACAAGCCTTAAGATCTTTAATCACAGAACAGGACCCCAAAAACAAACCATATACAGTGGGCCCTTGGTATCTCTTGGGGTTTGGTTCCAGGAACCACTGTGGATACCAAAATCCATGAATTTTCCAGTCCATTATATACAATGGCTTGGTAAAAAAAATGGTAAAAACCAACATTTGCTTATTGGAATTTATATATTTTTAAAAATATTTTCAAGCTGCGGATGGTTGAATCCATGGATTAAAAAAATCCGTGGATATGGAGGGCTAACTGCACCCAGAAACAAATTCAGATTTAAAAAAAATTAAAGAGAGAGATTGCTGTCATTATAGCCTAGTGTTTTCTAACTCTGTTCCATACCTAAACCCCATTCACTGTCAAAAGAAACAGATATTCACATACAAAGCCAAAGAAAATATACATAGGATGCATCCATACTGCAGAAATAATCCAGGTTAACAATACTTTGCCTTGATTCAATACTATGGAATTCTGGGAGCTGTCATTTTGTGAGACATTTAGCCTTCCTTGTCAGGGACCTCTGGTAGCAAACCAAACTACAAATCCCAGGAGGCCATAGCACTGAGCCATGGCAGTTAAAGTGGCATCAACCTGGATTATTTTTGCAGTGCAGATGCAAACATAACAAATTATTAGTACCTAACCCTTAAGACACATGCTATTTGTCCATTGCCCTTATTTAATCATGATCCTTACAGACTATGGAATTATTCAACTAATAAATTCGAGTATGAAAAAACAGCTAAGATTTTACCCTCCTCTATTATCTCGCTTAACCTCCTTCTCTTTGCCATCATTCGTAAGTCTCTTCATTTAGACTAGTTTTCATTTACTATAGTTATTTACAGTGGGCCCTTGTTATCCACTGGGGTTTGATTCCAGGACCCTCCGTGGATAACAAAATCCATGTATGCTCAAGTTCCATTAAATATAATGGCACAACAAAATGGTGTCCCATATATACAATGGAAAATCAAGGTTTGCTATTTGGAATTTATACTTTTGGGGAATATTTTCAAGCCGTGTATGCTCAAATCTGTGGATAAAAAAATCCGTGGATAAGGAGGGCCAACTGTATTATTTATTGTAACAACAAACATCTTTAGGTTAACAACAAACATCTGTGGAAGGTAATCCACAGGTGAGGCACCATCAAAAGTGACATTCTCACCTCAGCAGGTGGGAGAACTTAGAGAAGAGTGTGCAGGCAAGTTCACAGAAGAACAAGCAGACATTGAAAGACCTCCGGCCCTAAAATACATGTAACTTATACTGCACATGTTTGTAGAAAGTATTTTACTCTTCTGTTGCTACCTCAACTTAATATTAGCCTCTGGAGAGCAAATCTGAGCTGTTGCTAGACAGACGTGGATAACTAGCAGAATGTTTTTCCTCTCCACTATTAACTCCCTTCATTTTATATGCTATACTTAACAACCCCAATCCTAAATACACTGTAAATTTTAAACTACATTAAATTAATGTATTTAAAAGATATATCCAGAACAGCAATGAAAACCAACTTTAGTCTTTTTAGATACAACTTACTCATAGAGTTATTAAAATAAGAGGTTAATTTAACAAGGTTAACATGTAAAAATGTTGCTAGATGTAAACTACTGAACCACTGAATACTCAAAACAGTTTCTAACATAAGATGACATTTTCAACACCCTGGTAAGATAAAAGTCTGGGTGACGGGGTCCCTTACCATGGTCAATGGGATAAACCTTCAGCCCATCCAGTTCAAATAGCCGTCCCTTAATAGGAACGTAACTGACAAAGTGAAAAGCCTCCATTGTCCGCACAGCACTGATTCCATTCTGTTTTTCTGGTAAATGTCTGGGCTCTGGCCTGGTAAACAAACAAGTATCCATGACTGATTTATTTGTTCTATTTTATCTATCTCCCACCTTTCTTCTGAATGGGAGTTCACACAGCAATCAAAACAAATACATGATTAAAACATTGTAGTAAACAGGCATTTAAAATCATGTCAACAACAGTTAAAAACAATGCAGCATTAAAGATCATTAAAGATCTTCCTATATAGCCACTGGACCGGTACAGATGGTCCCAAAAGGGGTGGGTCTGTGCCGCCCTTTTCTGCGGTGAAATGGGGCCAGGGCAGCCTCACCGGCAGCCTGCAGCCGTAATCTGCTGTTTTTCCGGGCCATGGAGAAATGGCAAAATGCTGCTTCTCTATGGTGCAGAAATGGGCGCCCTGGTGCCTAAGGTACTCATTGTACCCTGGCAGCGCCTGGCGCTCATGAGGGAAAAGGGGCATTTGGTTGCTGCGTGAACAATGCAGGTGCCCAAAAGGAGCTCTGAATGGAGCTCCTTTCTGCACCGCTGGAAAGTCGCATTAAGCAACCTTCAGTGGCGCAGAGACGTCACACGCATGCTGCACTGTTTGGACACTGTGTGTGCGTGACGTCATCATGGCAGCGCCCGTGTGGACTGGATGCCATCATGATGCCACTGGCAGCATAAACTAGGGTTAGGGACCGTGTCGTTGGTGCACAGTCCCTAACCCTAGTATCACCAACCAGGACAGCGCTTAGTGACTGTCTGTAGCGGCCCTTTGTCACCAAATGCTTGTTCAAATAAAAAGTCTTTACCTGCTGACAGAAGGAGATCAGGGAGGGGGCATATGTTGTCAGAGCACATGTAGTCTGCTTCACAATACATTGTGTTCTGTGACCATCCCACTTACCTAGCATGGCTGTTATGTGCCTTGGCCAATTCTGGGGCATTTCCAATGGCATAACCTTTACTCTATGAGAGTGGATGGCAGTGGTGGAGAAACAAAGCAAGGAGAGAGGACAAATTCTATCAGAATCAGATATAGTTTTATTTACACAATCATCACCTCAGAAAGCCTCAGAAAGTGCCTATGCCCCACATGCTTACAATATATTTCCCACCTCATATAGAAGGAAAGAAAACACATGCATCCTTGCCTTGGCACAACCAGAATTCCACTTTGCTGTCTAGATGCCTGCTTTCACACAGCTAAGAGCTCCTTTTAAAACAATATGCATGAGAGTTTTGTTGTGAAACTACAACCATTGTTTGACCAAACCTTTTTTAAAATTTATTTTTATTTTTATTTTATTTTAAAGGCCGTCTCCTGTTGTGGTACTTCATTTTTTATTTTTTGAATTTATTTACGGTAATATCCTTCATATCTTCTAGCACTGAATCCAAGGCAGCTTACAAGAAGTTGCCCAGTACTCAAAATACTTATGTACCATATTTGCCTACAGGTTGTGTGTGGAAATCATTGGAACAATTAGTAGGAATTATCAGAACGATCTGTTACAATCTGCATGTACTCTATGTTACTCTGTGTCTGAAGAAAGGAGAAGATCACCTTAGGTGCAAATGCCTCACCTCAACATTTCCAGTTCCCAAAATCTAACCCCCCCTTCTCCACAGTCATACTACTGACACAACACTAGTGGCCTGTTGTCTGGCTAAGTGGCCCCTGCTGCACTTCAAACCATAGACCTTCAGTACAAAACGATATACATAGACACTTAAGCTTCCTTAAATAATAAGGGCAAACAAGAAGAGGGGAATAGATCAAGGTGGCAGGAAAAGAGGATGCCACCAAGAAAGATGTTACTAAAGTCCTATGGGATATGAGCAGCTTATAATGAACTCAGCTTGACTCTGTCTCCATGCACAATGCCACACCGTACCTCTGGACTAAATCCTTTGGTAAATTCCTTCATTCGGCTCAGAGTAGGCCCCAGATCCACACTATTGCAGTTCAAGAGGACACTCAGCAATGCATGTGTGGCACAAGAATTGGGAATCAACTATATGAAAAGAGAAAACATTTACATGCAATACGAAAAGCAAAGCAACCGAACAACCAACTAGACTATTCAAAAAACAATAGTAAAATTGTGATGTCAAATAAATTATTATTCTATTATTTACCAAACATATATGGCCTCTCATCAAAGAAATTATCTGAGTAGCTTGCAAAGCAAAACATAAAACAGATACAGTATCAAAAATGCAATATACATAATTAAAAGGAATAAATAGGCCACTGAGTTTCACCTCTTGCTGCAAGGCCCATCTATCTGTCAGCTCTATAGAGATCAACCTTCACAGCTCAGACTACAGAATGACATCAATATGCCATTACTAGAAAGTCAGACTGACAAAAATCACCTAAGAATGCACATTATGGAGTAAACAAAGAGCAACCACTGCATCCAATGGACTGACATGCCTCAAACTATATAAATATAATTTTATATAAATATAAATAAATTTTATTATTATTAAACTTGACATATATAACAATCATGTTGTATATGAATGAATAGAATGTGTGTATGTAGATGTATGAGAGAAAGAATGAATGTGTATGCATGTGTCAATAAACAGCACTGTTTACACACTGAATGTAGAATGCAAAATAGAAATAGATTCCTCAGTGATGTCAGTTGGAATTGGAATAATAATGAACAGTATTTAGTAGCAGCAATCAAATGATACTTCAGTTTACAGGAAAACATGATATCCTTCTAAGTACCCTATTAGATGCACCTCATTTCTCGAACATTTCAGAACTCAACTAAATTAAACCAGAAAGTCTGTTTCAGTATAAACAGATATAAAGGAATCTTGTAGCACCTTTTGAGTCTGAGAAAAAAATTCTAACAAGCTTTCACTCTAGCCCATGAATTGCATCTGATGAAGTGGACTAGACTCCACAAAAGAATATGCTAGAAATTTCTTTTTATAAGGCTGGGTCTATGCCAGCCAGAATATTTCAGACTGCTTGCAGAGTATTCTGGCCCTAAAGCTGCCCAAAATTCTCCCCGTCACCTCCCCATTTCAGATTGATGCCAAGTGGCTGACTACACATGCATCCCACTGTACTGCACTGCTACTGCTGGCACAAGTTGCTCCCTCTGAGGTCAAAAACAAGGCCTCCAGCAACCATCACATAGCTGGGTGCCTTGTGACCTCAACGGGAGAGACTTGAGGCAGTGGCAGTGATGCCGGTAAGCACAATGGGATGCATGTGTAGACAGCCACCCAGCGTCACTTCAGAGTACTCTGGATTTTCTTGGAAAATCCAGAGAAAAAGGTATTGTTTTTTAAAAGTAAATCTTTTTAATATAGTTTAAGACAAAGATGGCTTGGATTCAATGTGGAACTAGCCCCACGTCTTGAAGACAGTTGACACTTTGGCTCTGCATTGTAAGAACAGGCCACAGCAAGAGAGACGAAATAGTTAATTTGGCCCGTGTAGATAGGCCCCAAGTTAGTCTCAGAGGTAGTACAGGATTCCTTTATAACTTTAGATATAAACATGTTAAGTAGGGAAAGACATAAGCACTGCAAAGTTGAAATTAGCAACTACTGCCAATTCTGACAATGTGAATATTAATTTCAATTGCAGTATATGGGCTCCTCACTTGGAGTGTAGAACTTTAGGACAGGATGAAAAATATAGCTATGTGGCTCAGAGAGGTAAAGAAAGAGTGTCCTTGTTCTGACACCAGCTTTGGATCAATAAATCATGTTTTATTGGCGTGGGAATGTGAAATCTGAAACACAAATCACTATGATGGCAAAGCTGTTACAAAAGGAAGGCCAGTTTGTGGAGGAAATATTGAGAGAGTTGAACCTAGATTGTGGCAATCCTTCAGAATGAGTTGAGTCACTCATTACTGATCATGAGGGCAATGAATTTTAATGGGTTGGAGGGAAACACTCCTACTCCAACACCCGCTTCTCTAGGATACCTTCATCCCATCGCTGGAAAACCTACAAATTTCTTTTCAATGCTAAGAATCAGATATTTTCACAACCAAGCCCTTATTCTACCCAACTGTGAAAACTGTTCTCTCTTCATCCATAACTGATTACCTGATGAGCAAAGAACATGTTATTGACAATGTCATCATCAATCACTGATGTCTCATCTACCAGAGTAGAAACTTTCCGTCGGGAGCGGCGCTCTTCAATCCATTTGAAAAGGAAAATGAAACCATAGACTGGCCTGGTAAAACAAATGGAAACACCAGGGAAAGAGTGGAGTTGCATCACTTTTGAGTAATGTGAACAATTCCCTAGTAATTAACATGTCAGCCTGAAAATTCTACTCATATAGGCAACAACTGGCAATAGCAAGGCGTTTGTAAAAGGCAGACAAAGCTAATACATAACATATTCCCATTCCAGCCTTCCTCACCAATATTCTCTAGATGGTCCCAAATACAGGGCAACCTTCCCTTATGCGAGGGATCCATTCCAGAACCCCCCATGTAAGGGAAATTCCATGGATGCTGAAGCTCCATTTAAAACAATGGAACTTCTGCATGCGACGCAGCATTCATGCCTTTTATGGTGAGCAGCTTTCAGCATAAGCTAAAAGCCACGTAAAGCGTGCCTGCGTATAACATGGGTGCACTGTACTGGCAGGAGATTTATCAGTCTCTACATTTGTACCACTGAACTATCACCTAATCACTCCCTGAATCTGTACCACTCTGTGTTGCAGAAGAGGGCCTGGAACACAGTTGTTCACAGCAGTTTGCACATGGCAGGACAGAGCCTCAGGCAACTCTAGAACTTTCTATAAAAGCCATTATCATCAAACAAACTAACAATCTGAATGCAATAGCACTGTGGTGTGTTTTTTATTTTTACTACACATGTTAAAGACTACTTTTCTTGAATCTCTTTCCTAGTTATAACCTGCTATGGCACTCATCATTAACAATCACCCCATTCTGAAGATTCTTTGCTCTTTCTTTAGGGAAGTAATGGAACAATGAAACAGTCAGTCACAAAGGTGGGAACAAGTGACAACTTCAGAACATTTTGGTTCTCTCTAACTCATAGAAATGCTTGTAGCTTACCCTTGGCATTTGCTCTGTAGATCATAGATTTCTTCAACTTGCACCCCCTTAACACCTGCAGGAAGATACAACAAGTGTTAGCATATGAGATATAGAGCTCAGAACAGGTTCATCCATTAGGCTATCATCATACTCACCAAAATCCTCTACTAAGAGTGTGAAGAGCCCTGGAAAAGGATATAAAAGAGTATTACTTGCTGACCATGTGTATTTAGCAGAGGGAAAATCTTGACATTTATTTCAATTTAATTAACCTAAAGTAAATTCCACCCATTTACATTCTATCCTTCCTCAAAAAAACCTCACAATAATGTACATGGACAGGGCAGCACTATGTGGCAGGCTAGGGCAAGAAAGGATGACAAGCCCAAGTTTAGGCAGTGAGCTTTGCAGTCTGAGTAAGAATTTAAACCAAGATCTGCAGTCTAACTCTGATACAGAGCAAAAGGGGCTGGGTAGTATTGCTTGAGTTAACTTCAGATTAGCCCAGGTAATATTAAGATTCATTTTTATTGCTTTTAAAGCAGTTTGGGGTAGTCTGGGGAGGTCAAATTAACACTTGGAGTATGCATATTAAAATAGTACTGAAATTTCCCTAGCCCTGGAAAACAGGTGCATTATCTCTAGTACAGAAGGAATAAAGAAGACTAATGATGAACTATGTGATAACTGGGTACATGATTTTAAGCTAATGTAATAAAGTCTGCTAGCATGGTTTAGTGGCTTGAGTGTTGGACTGCAAGAGACCAGGGTTCAATTCTCGGCTCAGCCATGAAACCCACTGGGTGACCTTGGGCAAGTCACACACTCTCAGCCCAAAAAAATCCTGTGATAGGTTTGCTAGGATCTTCATGAGTCAGAGACAACTTGAAGACACAAAACAACAAACAAGAAGAGCCTGTGTGGCATAATGTATTGAGCTCTGGTCTATAATTCTGGAGAACAGGTTTCGAATCCCCTCTTAGCCATGGAAAACGACCGGGTGACATAAAAGTGATACATTAAAACAGAATTAAATGCTTACAATACTAAAACAGACTAATTGATTATTATTTATTGGTGACCTGCTACATTTTATTATTTAATTTTAATATGTTTTTATTTGTATTATGTTAAATTATTTTTTTATAGAATGTATGCCATAGGCAGGCTTATTTTATGTTATTCTATTTTTAACTGATTGTACAGTGTGCCCTTGCCAAACTCGGGGGATCCGTTCCAGACCACCACCACCACCCCCCACGTAAGGCAAATTCCAAGGAAACTCGAGCCCCATTGAAAATAATGGGGCTCATGCTTGTGGCGGTGCAGCGATTGCGCACCATCTAAAAGATTGCAGCGCGGCTTCTGCGTAAACCGGAAGCCGCGTACGGCTCGCCCGCATATGGAGCGGGCACACTGTATGTACAGCGCTGTGTAAATTTACAGTGCTTTATAAATAAAGCTGAACAATAATAATAATAACAATAATACAACAATAATAATACAACAATAGTAATAATAAGACTTATTTTATTTTATTCTATTTTTAGGTATTGTATGTACAGTGCTGTGTAAATTTAAAGTGAGTTATAACAAAGCTTAATAATAATAATAATAACCCTTTTGATAATTTTTATAATTAAATAAAATATTTTTATTCTGTTTTTAACTGATTGCATGTACAGCACTGTGTAAATTTACAGTGCTTTATAAATAAATATTAATAATAATAATACAATAATAATAATAATAATATTAAGGCTTATTTTGTTTTATTCTATTTTTAACTGATTGTATGTAGAGTGCTGAGTAGATATGAAGCCCTTTATAAATAAAGCTTAATAATAATAATAACAACAACATTCTTAATAATTACATAACAATGATAATAATAATACAACAATAATAATATAATAATAATAATATTAAGGCTTATTCTATTCTATTTTTATAGTATTTTTTTCCAAATTTACAGTGTTTTATAAATAAAGCTTAACAATAACAACATTTTAATATTTAAATAATAATAATAAAGCAATAATAATATTAAGGCTTATTTTATTTTATTTTTATAGTATTTTTTCCAAATTTACAGTGTTTTATAAATAAAGCTTAACATTAACAACTACATTCTTAATAAATAAATAATAAGAATACAATAATAATATTAAGGCTTGTTTTATTCTATTCTATTTTTATTGTATTTATTGTAAATTTACAGTGCTTTATAAATAAAGCTTAACAATAATAACAACATTCTTAATGATTAAATAATAATAATATTAATTCAATAACAATATTAAGGCTTATTTTATTTTATTTTTATAGTATTTTTTCCAAATTTACAGTGTTTTTACAGTGCTTTATAAATAAAGCTTAACAATAACAACATTCTTAATAATTAAATAATAATAATAATAATAATAATAATAATAACAACACAATAATAATATTAAGGCTTATTCTATTCTATTTTTTTCCAAATTTACAATGCTTTATAAATAAGCTGAACAATAACAACATCTTAATAATGAAATAATAATAATAATATAACACAACAATAATATTAAGGTTTATTTTATTCTATTCTATTTTATTGTATTTTTTCCAAATTTACAATGCTTTAACAATAACAACAACATTCTTAATGATTAAATAATAATAATAATAATAATAATGCAATAATAATATTAAAGCTTATTTTATTTTATTCTATTTTTATTGTATTTATTGTAAATTTACAATGCTTTATAAATAAAGCTGAACAATAACAACAACATTCTTAATGATTAAATAATAATACTAATGCAATAATAATATTAAAGCTTATTTTATTTTATTCTATTTTTATTGTAAATTTACAATGCTTTATAAATAAAACTTAACAATAACAACAACATTCTTAATGATTAAATAATAATAATAATAATGCAATAATAATATTAAAGCTTATTTTATTTTAGTCTATTTTTATTGTATTTATTGTAAATTTACAATGCTTTATAAATAAAGCTGAACAATAACAACAACATTCTTAATGATTAAATAATAATACTAATGCAATAATAATATTAAAGCTTATTTTATTTTATTCTATTTTTATTGTAAATTTACAATGCTTTATAAATAAAACTTAACAATAACAACAACATTCTTAATGATTAAATAATAATAATAATAATAATAATGCAATAATAATATTAAGGCTTATTTTATTTTTATAGTATTTTTTCCCCAAATTTACAATGCTTTATAAATAAAGCTTAACAATAATAACAACATTATTAACAATTAAATTATAATAACAATGATACAATAATAATAATAATAATAATAATAATTTTTGTACGTTAACCCATCTTCTGAAAAGTTAAAAATAGAAAAGTGGTGTGGGATTCCTGTATCCCTCCCTGAGCTCACCGGGGTCGCTCTCCAGCTCCAGCCAGCCCTTATTCATCTTCCCCCTGGGTCAGCTCCCAGCGCCATGACCGGCCACAGGCCCCGCCCACCACGACGCCTCCACTTCGGCGGCAGCGGCGGCCGTTAGGAACGTTAGCCACGCCCCCAGCCTCGCGCGCAGACCGCGAACCCCCCCCCCCACTGCGCACGCGCACTCTCCCCCCTCCCTCCCTTTTCCTTCGCTTTCCTTCCCTCTCCGTCCCACCGCTCAACAATGAACACAAACAGAACCCCCTTATAGCCCCGCCCACTGTTCGCGTCATAGGAGCGCGCGCGCAGGCGCACACAGGAGGGGGAAAAAAAAAAAGGAAGCCAAAGTTACGGAGAGTCCCGCGGTCCAAAAATACACATACACACACAAGAGCGCTTTTTAACTGCCCTGCCCTGGCCCAGTGCTAGGAATTATGGGAAATGTAGTTTATTATTGTGGCGCTCTGAGGGGAAAGGCTCAATTTCTCCTCAGATAATATACAGTATAGTATTGAGCCCAGTTTTTAAAGCGGTTTCAGTCTTGACCTGGGTTGTTTGTTTCTCTCTTCAGTGTGTGTCTGGCACCTGACTGAGGAACTATTCTTGTGTTAAAAGCGAAACAACGCCATTATTTAAAAAAATCAAGTCGAAAATAATTAAAAATTCAAGTTGAACATAATGTTTTAAAAAAGACACCTCTAATAATAATAATAAAATAGAAACATGACACTCCCCAATAACGTTTTGTGTCCTTTCATTCTTTACCCTTCCTCCTGTGTTTGGTTACATCCACACTGGAGAAATAACCCGGTTTGGAAGCGCTTTAACTCTTCCTGTGGCTCAAGGCTAGGGAATTCTGGGAGTTGGAGTTTGTTGTGGGCCCAAAGGGCCCACAACAAACTCCAACTCCCAGAATTCCATAGCAATTGACCCAAACAAAGAGTTAAAGCGCTTCCAAACTTACATACCACTAGGCTAGGACCAAAGAAAGGAATAATGGAGATCTAGAACACATAGGAGGAATGGGGGCTTGGGGCACAGAGAAACACACTGAGGCTGCATCCAGTTCAATTTAAAGTGGTGTCAAATTGCACTATTTCTGCAGTGCAGATGCAGCCAAAAAATAAACCTCAGGGGCCATTCAGACTACCAGATGAACCGGTTTGTAAACCGGTTTAAAATCGAGAAGTTCATACTGGTGCCGGATTTTACACTATGGAATCCGGATCTTGCACACCCGTTGCGGGGTAAATCCCCCTAAACCCGGTTTCTCCCAAAGCGGTGTATTTACCGTTTCTTTTTGGGGAAAAACGGTTTGCGCAAATGTGAACTTGGCTCCAATCATGATCGGGTCAAGTTCAGGGGAGGGGAAAAGGCCAGGGGGCAGAACATGCCTCGTCTCCCAGCAAAATCAGGCACTCCTGTATTTTTAAATATTTTTATTGTATTTTTATTTATTATTTATTTTATTTTAGTTATTATTTATTTTATTTTATTTTATTATTATTATTATTATTATTTACAATTTTACAGCTCATTCGCATTCTACGAGGCTCTTTTCCCCTTCGTTTTTATGAATGGGGCTGTTTAAACCAGAGGGGAAACCCCAGTCCATATATGGATTGGGGTTCCCTTTCAATGTTTAAAGGACCCCATTCATTCTTTAAACCAGAGGGGAAACCAAAGGGGTTTCCCCTCCGGTTTAAATAGCTCCAATCATAAAACCGGAGGGGAAAAGGGCCTCCTTAGAATGCGCTTGAGCTGTCAAATTGGAAAATAATAATAATAATAATAATAATATAAAATAAATAATAAAATACAATACAATAAAATAAATAATAAATAAAATACAATAAAATACAATAAATAATAAATCAAATACAATAAAATATTTAATAAAATATTTTATTTAATAACATAAATATTAAATAAAATAAAATAAATAATAAATAATATAATAAATAATAAATTAAAAAACACTGGGAGGAGGAGGGGACAGGATCTACACAATCCGCACTGCTCCCAGTCCTATGCTCCATGCGCATAATCTGTCAAATATAAAAAAGTAAAAAAAAACAAACAAGCAGCTCGCGCAGCCAATGGCTGCATCAGATGTCACCATGACATCATTTGATTGACAACCAAGAGGCTCTATTTTGAATCGTTACTTTTTCATGTATGAACTTTGTTGGGGTAAAATGCACCGGAAAGCATCAATGGGGGCAAAAGGTACTATGAACTTGTTTCTGGAGAGATTCGGTAATGGCATGCACAATCTCATCCGGATCTAACCAGGGCAAATGGGCTAGTATGAATGGGGCCTCAGGATTGGTGCTGCTTTTGCTGTTTTTAGAAGAAGAAATGCATCAGTTTACCCTAAGATGGCAGCATCGTCAAAGGCAGGAAATTTTATGCAAAAAGTCCAGGGTTGCTTTATCAAAACATTACTAAATCTAATAGTCATTGTCTTTTTAAAAACTTGGCAAGTGTATTCCAGAATGACTTATGTCTTTCAAGATAGATCATATAAAAACTCACCATGTTTGTTTCTTTGTAGATACTGTGGGGGTGGGGAGCTGTTTTGGTCCATAAGAAAAATGCCAATATCCATATTTGGATAATAACTTTATTACATCAAACAAAATGTCACACAATAGTGTGCAGGCTTTCAATTTTTCCAGAGATTTCCAAGACAGTAAGCAAGGCAAGGAAAAAGAAAGCTACATTGTTCAATTATAACCGTTTGATGCCACTTTAACTACCATGGATATTTCCTATACAGTTCTAGGATTTGTAGTGCCATAATAAGCATTCTCTGTCTAGTGCCCTTCTTGAACTATAACGTAGTACTGAAGCTCTCTGTAGCTGAGGAATTCTACAGTCAACCCTCCACATTCATAGCTTTGACTTTTGCGGATTTGATTATTCACAGATTTGATTAATAAGTTCTCTCTTGAAATCTCTAGGTCCTCCAACATGACCCTATGGTCAACTTCTGCCAAAAATCACACTGGAAAACCTAGAGATTCCTAGAGAGAACATTTCTCCAGGCATTTGTAGCTCCTCCAGTACAATCCTATAGTCAATTTATGGCAGATGTGGACCATAGGGTTGCTCCAGAGGACCCAGAGATTCCTAGAGAGGTGTTCTCTCAGGAGGATATTTATTTGCAGTTTTCTCACTTCCATGGAGGTCCTATGCCCCTAACCCCAGTGAATGTAGAGGGCCCACTATAATTTCTTCACAAAAATATAAATCCCATTACTCCATAGCATACAGCCATGGCCATTAAAGTGGTATCAAAGCATTACCACTTTATTACCACTGTCCAAAGTCAGCATTTAGACATTGTTGAAATATTTACCCTGTGCAGTGCAGGAACTTATGTGGTTAGTTCCATGCTCCCTCTAGGATTGTCCCTGGGACTTATATGATGAGGAAACGGTTGATCCTCCATTTTTGAAAATATACAATTCAGCTGTAATCTGGAACTGTTTCAATTTGTAAGTGAAAATCAGGTTCCTTGAAAACTAGAATATCAGCAGGGGGGGAAAGCTGAAGGAGCAACAGCTGTGAAGGAAGTAAAGAACTGGAGAAACAGGCTGCTCAGAGTTGGCAGATTTTATCTGCTTTCCTTGAACGCTGCATGGCCTTGGAAAAAATGCAACCAGTAGTGATACATTTTTTGCTGCAGCACCCCTTATCCAGAAGAAGGGAGGGACTATAAGGAAAAGTGTCACCAGTTACTTGTGATCTGCAAGGATAAGGGCTCTTCCCTTGACATTTTGGGCTAGAATATCAGCAGAGAAATAACTGCTTTCTACTTTCAGAAGCAGAGAACAGCAAGTAGGTTATTGAGTATTGTGTGCCTTCAAGTTGGTCCTGACATATGGCAACCTAAGTGATCATGAGGTTTTCTTGGCTAGATTTGATCAGAGGTTTGCCATTGCCTTCCCCTGAGGCTGAGAGCAGGTGACATGGTCACCCAGTAAATTTCATGGCCAAACTGGGAATCTAATCCATGTCTCAAGAGTCCAATGACTTCTCAAAGGCTTGTGGGAAGGTGAATATAAAAAGCCTTTTGATAATTTGATTTATTCGTATAGGGCAACTTGGAATACCCATCTCTGTATAACAGATTTCCTATTTGATAGCTCCATATCCAATGGATACAAATCAAATGCAAGCTCAAAAGAATGCCTTAAAATCTTCAATTGAGCTTTAATGTAGGGGTGGGAATTGTAAAGCCCTCCAGATATTGTTGAATTACAACAACCAAGAGCCCTAAGACACTGGCAAAGAATGTTGGGGTCCACACCTGGAGGGTGGTTTTTTCACACTTTGGTGGTTCTCTCCAACACCATATAGACTAGATGTGCATATATTAAAGTACAGATGTTGATAGCCTCCGGGTCAGTAAACTGAAGCTCTTTGGTTCAAATCTGAACACCTCAGACAAACTTCCAGATCCCAAGTGAAATATCTGGCATAACATTGAGGTCTAAGTGGATAAATAAAGTTAGCACCTTCTTGAAATATTAAAGAACCACCTTAAAGAATGACAGGAAGACCACTGGCCGGGATTTGGAGTATAAAGAACCATCACACATCTTAGATATAAAGGTGCTATTTGTCCATACTCTTTTGTACAATACTATTGACTATGATGATAATGAAGACTTCTTTATTTTTATTTTACTTATCTGGCATAGCACATGCCCCTGGCAAATGCTTTGTTTCAAAACCAAAGTTGTCATGGGGCTGGAACAACTCCTCTAGAAGGAAAGATTAAAATATTTGGATCTCTTAGCTTTAGGGGGAAAAGTAAATGATAGAGGTATATAAAGTTATGTATGGTGTGGTGTGGTGGGAAGGAAGAGAGGGAAATGCTGGATCCTCCAGGATTATCCAGTGATGCAGAATGGTGGGAAATCAGAGAAAGAAAATACTTTTTAATTTATCGAAAGTCATGCTTTTGAATTCACTGCCTCAGGGTGAAGTGATGTACCAACTGATACCTTTAAAGTAAGATTAGAGAAATTCATGGAGAACAAGGCTGCCAGTGAAATGCAGTACATTATCTGTAGTATTGGAGCCAGGATGCATCTCAATACCAGTTTCTGGATAACATAAACAGAAACGTGCCAATGTGTACATAACATGCTGATAGACTTCCATTAGGCCTCTGATTCGCCATTGTGTGAACAGAATATTGGACTAGATAGGCTTTTGGTCAAATCCAAATGAGGCTTTTATGTCCTTACACTGTATTCATATCAGCTGTACATATTTCCTTACATTTTTACTCCACCGTTTATCCAAGACGCTCTGCCCATACCTAATACTGTCAGGGATGATGGGAGTTGTTGCACATAACCTCTGGCTGTAACTCCTCACCAACTTGGTAAAGCAGAGCTGACCAGTTTTGGTCAGTGGTTGTTGTGTTGCAAATATAGCAGAGTTGCAGAGTAGATGCTGAAGATCCTGACAAATCTCTTCTTGCACTCTCTCTCTCATCTGGATATCACCACCTCAGGAACTGCTGGTCCTTGTTTTCGCAGCTTGGCACTCCTGCTTCAAACAGTCGAGAATCCACACAACTTGTAGTCTAAACAATAGAACTACTTTTATTCTGCTATCTGGTTACATACAACTAATAAAATAACAAACAACTTTGCAACACATTGACTAAGCTTCTGTAACACTATATATTCACTTCAAATCCTCACAGCTCACCCAGTTCATAAAAAACACCACCACCACCATCATCATCATGGACAAGACTGGCAATTATTCCTATTGTTAGTTGCCACCCACTGGGTGTGCATATCCACATTGATTGGCTGACTTTTCTCTCCCCAGACTTAAATCCAACCCTTGACTATGGTGGTCTTGCCCATGAGTCACGTTCCAGGTGTTTTCAATGTACATTCTTTAGTGACCTTGACTTTCAAGACTTATTGTTTTGGTTATATTTGCACCTGTGATTTTGTGTATGTGCCTTGCCATGCTGGAAACTTTCTAATTGGAAATCTTCTCTCCCTTTGTTTCTTACATACATCTTTTCATTTCAATTACTGCATGTCCCATGCTCCATTTCTTGACAAATACTCCCCACCCCCAGCCCCAAATTTGTGGCACAAAATAGAGAGGTAGTGAGTACCAAAAGGTCACTCAAGAGGAGTTTCACCTCTTTGAGAGATGGTTTAAACCTGGACTCCCCTGGTCTATCACCAGGACTCCGAGAGCTGCAGGAAGTATTACCTGTAGCACAAGTTGGAAAAGTTACTGTTTTAAACTATAGCTCTCAGAATCTCACAACCAGTATTGCCACTGGTGATGTTGACTGTGGAATTCTGGAAGATTTAGTCCACAAAAGCCACTTCCCCAAGCTCTGACCTAGAATAGATAGGAGCTTGCATTCTCGTGTAGTCACCCAACCAGCTTTTATCCTTGCAAAGCCTAAACAGTAAAACAGATATGACATGGTTGCTACCACTGTAAGCAATAGCCCTGTTTAAAAAAAAAGTCTGCCTATAAGACTAAAGTAATCCCTTTAAACAATGAAGGAACATCTGGTTACTATTAAATATGGACCAACCATTTATCTTAAGTGTCCAGCGCATCTGGTATTGAATTAGACAATCTAACAGTAGACCTTATGTGATTGCAAAAGCACCCTATTTCAGTTGCATCACAGACAGAAGATATATTTCCCCCTTCTTTATTGCAGATTTCCATAAAACCTTCTTAATACTACAAGTGAACGTTCCCATATCGTTCCCATATAAGTAAAATATTATTTGTGCAATCATTATAATTTGAACAGCATGCCAGGAATTACACAGTTTATTGTGAAACAAATAAGCACTTGCTTAGCTTGAAAGTAGGGCGGAGGAGAATACCCATAATCTCCATTTTTTGGCACTGGCAAGCATGCTGTGATTTCTTGTTCCAAGTGAGCAGAAGCCCCACTTGGGGATAATAGCTGCCAGGGCTGTGCTGAACCAAATCTTGTCAATAAAGCAGCTGCTTAAAGAGGTCTCCATTGGGTTATCTCAACTGCCCAAAAAGCAATTAGGTCTTAGCAAGTCCCACACACTTGGGTCTGAGGGACAGAGTTTATCACACTAAGGAGACTGGGGGTTTATCTCATGAATATTCCAGAAAAATTGCGTAATTACGTGAAACCCGCCATTAAAGTGGTCACAAACAAGCATTAACACACATCTTTTTACTTTCGGTATTTCAGCAACAATGCATTTCCAATATCACTTGATTTGTGGTATTGCATGTGATAATCATTTGCACAATTACTTGCAATTTTTGCCTTATTTGCGGGATGCTTTAAATCCACTTTAATCTCTCTTTAATGCCAAAATTAGCCCCAGTGTGATAAACTCATAGTCCCAGAGACTCAGGCTGGCTGAGATCTAATGGACAACCCTTTCACTGAGGTCAGGAGAAGTTAAGGAGGCAAGGCAAAATCTAATCTCTCAAAAGAAGGTAATGCTACTTTTTATTTCCTTTGCTACTTTCCTTTCCTGCAAAATTCAGAACAGGCCAGTAGGTGGACTATGAGATCAGTCTAGAGACAGTATTTTCTGTAGCCCAGGATTTTTATCATAAAAAAACCACAGGAACTCTTTACCCCGTCTTGCGGCAAGTACCATTAAACTCATGGGGATGTAGTCAATGGGAACAGATGTATATAGAACTGCCCTGGAACTCTGTCTCTGGTAAGAAACAGGTGAACAAAAATGTGCAGACTTTTCATAAATACCCGCCAAGTGATACATTTTAATTTAATAGTATGTTGTGAAGTCCCCCCCCAAAAAAAACCTCAATCAATTTAAAATATAGTATTTTTCGCAAGCAAAATGCTTAAACTAAATAACAGTGACTATGAAGTAAATGAATGCTGTGCAAGTAATCCTGCTATAGCAATCTAAACTGTTAGTAAAGTCACATGCACTATGATTTATCTGCAAACCTCCAGGGAAACTGTCCACTTGAAATTCCTTCAAATATCTTACGTTCAAAAGCCAAGATTAGTAAATTTACTTCTCTCTGATGAAACATCAAATGCCATTGTGGCGTCAGCACATGTGTCAAATCTGAGAATGGGTTTTATCACCCAGCTGTCGATTCACCAAAGTTTAGTTATGCAGCATACAAAATGTACAGATATGGAAAGCCTTCCTTGAACATGTACAATGTCTTAGTAAGTTCATGAACTGTCAGTGGTGAGGTTTTGCTTTTGCACAATTCTCCCATCCTTTTGTGGGGGGAATCCTTAAATTATACAGTATTTCTAAATACTCATCTGCAGTGTAGAAATCTGGGTACTGAGGGAAACTTTCATTGGAGTGGCAGGATCACTTCATCTCTGCAAGTCCCCTGCACAGAAAAACTCCCTTCAGATATATTTGCATCTTTGAAATGATGACACACACTAATGTTCCTTGTATTTGTTTTCGGCTTTTGTTGTTGTTGTTTTCTGCCTTCAGGTTAATCCTGACTTATGGCAACCCTGCCATAAGGTTTGTTCAGAGAGGGTTCGCCATGGCCTTTCTCTAAGCCTGAGAGAGTGTAACTTGGCCAAGATCACCCAGGCTACGTACACTACAGAATTAATACAGTTGAAAATTGCCTTCATTGCCATGGCTCACTGCTATGGAATTCTGGGATCTGTAGTTTTACGAGCTATTTAGCCTTCTCTGTCAGAATGCTCTGCTCTAGTGCCATGACAAACTACAGGCCCCCAGGATTCCATAGCCTGGAGCTATGCCTGTCAAAGTGGTGTCAAACTGCTTTAATTCTACAGTGTAGCAGCAGCTCCAGTGGTGTTCTATGGTAAGTAGGGATTTGAACTCTGGTCACCTGGCGTAATAACTCAAGACCCAAACTTCTAAACCCTGAGGCTCTTCAGACAGTACAGAATTCTCTCTTTTAAAAAAATCCCTACAATGTTGAGTGGGTAAGGAAGATTCCTTACCTCCTGAGTACCTTTGGGATTTCTTCTCTTTCTTTCTTCCTTGCCTTTCTTAGAAGTACTCAGGGCTGCAATCTCTCTGGATTGTATAGTCTTGTAGCAATTGAAAGAAGGCCTAGCTTTCAGTCCAGCATATTGCCTTCTCTGAGTAAGTGCTTCACAGGTTAAGAACATAGCAAGACCCATGCTGGATCTGACCAAAGGCTTGTGTACTCAAGAGCTCCCTTTGTGCTGTACAATTATAGCACTATGATTCCACTTTAATTGTCAGGGAAACTTCATTATAGAATTCTGGGACATACAGTTTCTAAAGGAGTATTTTGAATGCTCAGCCAGAGTTTCTCTGGTGTTGCCAATCCCAGGATTTCATAAGATGCAGCCGTGCCAGTTAAACTGGAATCATAGCATCATAGCTGTGTGAAAAGGCCCCACCATTCTGTCTACACACCACTCAATAAAACAGTTTTAGGAAACCCAGAAGCAAAACATATGCACTTTAGTCCCTCAGCGAAGGGTATTCAGAGGCATGCTGCCTCTGGTTATATATACCGACAATGACTAGAAACCATTAGCAGCCTTATCTTCAATTAAGTTTTCCAATTCCCTTTGAAAGCCACCCAGGTCAATAGTCATCAGATTCCACAGATTAACTATGTGCTATATGAAAAAGCATGTCTTTTACAAGTCTTCAGTCTCCCAGTATTCAACAAGTGATACTACCGGTACTTTATCAAAAATTAGAATGCTGTAGAGTTTCTTGGTGCTCTCCCTATTAATATTTTTGTTAGTATGCCTCTGAGACTTATTAGAAATATTAATAGACCCTACATTTTTTTAACTCCATTGTCAAAACCTTTTTTTCATATACTGTGCACTGGGTCCTCACACTTCATTCCCCTAACAGAAGATGTGCATCTTTGTAAACTGAGGGATGATCAGCCACATAGCTAAAACACATGTTTGGCAAACATCAGGGAAGCTGGCTGGACTATGCCTGAGATACACATCTTACTATTCCCAAGATTGTGATTTTTGCTATTAATAATTTGATGGATTAGAACAATAAAAGCAGCCTACAAATAATTCTATCAGAAGTTGGAATCTTTCAATAATATGATATATAAATGTAGTGGATTGTTTTAAACAGATATTAACTCCATCATGATCAGACTAGATAAATGTAACAATAAGCCAAGAAAATGTCTAAAACAAAGAAAATTGAATGAAAGAAAGAACAGAGAAATAAAAAAATTCAAAGACATATACAAGCAAACACACAGACATAAGCAGTGGCAGTGAGGCTGAACAGAAAGGGCAGAATATATGTTGGAATCACTGGTGGATGTCTTTGATGATTTATCATAAATCAGAAAGGACGTGGGAACTCCTGAGGTCCACAGAATATAGCAAAGCCTTTGATTGTGTAGATCATGGGGAAAAAAACCCTTTGGATCGCTCTTAAAGAAATGGGTGTGAGACAACATTTGATTGCTCTGAAATATAACCTGTACTCCGGACAAGAGGCTACTGTCAGAATAGAATATAAAGAAAGGGAAAGGTTTCCCGTTGGCAAAGGGGTCAGGCAAGGTTGCATTGTATCACTCTACTTGTTTAATTTGTATGCTGAAAATATCATACATAAAAGCAGGATTAGACACAGAGGAAGGAGACATGAAAATTGGAGGAAGGAACATCAACAATTTAAGATATGCAGGTGACACTATGCCACTAGTGGGAAAAATAGGAAAAACTTTGAACGATTCCTAAAGAAAGTCAAGGAGGAAAGTGCAAAGGCAGGTTTACAGCTGAACATTAAGAAAACAAAAAGAATGACCACAGATGTTTTACATAACTTTAAAGTAGATGAAGACATTGAAATGCTTCAAAATTTTCCATATCTTGGCTCAGTCATTAATCAGAATGGGGACTGCAGCCAAGAAATCAGAAGACTAGGAACTGGAAAGGCAGCTATGAAGAAACTAGACAAGGTCCTGAAGTGTCAAGGTGTATTATTGCATACTAAAGTTAGGACTGTCTCTGAGATTATATTTCCCATTTCTATGTATGGGCATGAACGTTAGGCAGTGAAGAAAGCAGAGAGAAAGGGAATCAACTAATTTGAGATGTGGTGCTGGAGAAGAGTTCTGCAGATACCATAGACTGCTCAAAAGACAAATAAATGGGTTCTAGCACAAATAAGACTGAATTCTCCCTAGAAGCCAGGATGACTCAACTGAGATTGTCATACTTTGGATTTATTACAAAAAGGCATGACTCATTAGAAAAGACAATAATGCTTGCCAAGGCAGAAAGTATCGGTAGTAGTAAAAGAAGGCATGTCAGATGGATAAGCTCAGTCAATGAATCCATAGTCCTTAGTCTAGAAAATCTGAGCAGGGCTGTTGATGATAGGATGACTTGGAGTTATCTCATTCCTAGGGTTGCCTTAAATTGACAACAACAAATAACTTTGCTGTAGTTAACCAATAGGCCCACTCACTCCACATAATTATAGTGCTATGATTTCACTTTAACTACCATGGCATCCTGGGATTTGCACTTTAATGTGGTGTATTTTGAATTCTCAGTCTGGAAGCGCTCGCCAAAATTCAAACCCTGAGATTTCATAATGTATTGCCATGGTATTTAAACTGGAAAATAGTACTACAATTGTGTGGTGTGAACAGGTTCCTGCTCATTTAAAAGTAGCAATTAAAACTGCAGAGTGTATGTGTGTGTGTGTGTATGCGTATGCGTGTGTGTTTAGTACAAGAGTTGACCTAATTATAGTTTATCTATACAAATAAACATAATAATAATAAGAATGATGATGATAATAATAAATCTCTTAGCCACCTTCTCCCTCACTTGTAACATATGAATATTAATGAATATTAATAGGTAATTTGCCTTTGACTTGATCTTTGTGCAGCTCTGCTGACTAACTGTAGACCTTGGTGCCAGAAGAATCTCTGACCTATAGTTCTTCAGATGCAGATTTATACTTGTATAACCATTAAATCCCACTATGCATGAAGTAATCATTTAGCTTCACCCATGGAGCTTCCATTCTGCTTCTCTCTTTCCACCACCACCACCATCATGCCACTGTGACTTTGCACCTGGTTCTGAGAGGCTGGATGGAGAATTTTAGTACATCTTGGAGAATTCAAAGACTAGGTTGAGTTGGGAGGGGAAGACATCCTCATATAGATGTAAAGGGGCATCACAAGTGTAAAAAGTTTAATAACCATTACATTAGACTTTTGATCCATTTCAGCTAAGAACATTCTTTATGACAGAGGTTCTGCTGTGTCTATTGCAGAAGTCTTTCTCATCTCAAGGTACTCACCATTCCACTGACATGCCAAGAATTGAAATTGGGACTATTTAGACTATTTAGGTGTTCTGTCTCTGAGCTTTGGCTCTTCCCCCAGAGATCTATAGCCAAGCTTGGAAAATTTATGTTTTGACTGTACTGTGGGACCTTGGTATCTGATGGGATTTGTGGATACCAAATCTGTGGATGCTCTAGTCCATTAAATACAATATCATAGTGAAATTCTGCCCCTTATATAAAATGACAAAGACAAGGTTTGCTTTAGGAATTTATATTATTTCTTAATATTTTCAAGCCATGGATGGTTGAATCTGTGGATATGAAATTGGTGGATACAGAGGGCTGACTGTATTTCTCAGAATCACACAACCAGCATGAGCACTGGGAGTTGTAGAGCTGTAGTTTTGAAAATCATGCCTCCACGGTCTGATGTATATGCTAGGGGAGCCTTATCAGTAAGAGAATATGAGGCACTTAGGATGCATTCTAAAATACAGAGTGTCATGAGCAGAAAGAAGGTGAACTTATGCAAACCCCATCTATACCAGTCTGCTCCCTCTTATCAGAGCCTTACTCTGTGTAGTCCCTCATTCACCAGAGTTAGAATTGCAAGTGCATGGAGGACTTTCATAGTTGTTTGTCACCCACCCTCTGGAATTTTGCTCCCCTAAGAGGTTAAACCAACACTGTCAGTTCTGTTTATCTATGTTTACCATCAGGTTCCAGAATTCTCCTTTTGGGGAGGATGTGTTTGAAAAAGCACCACGAGCAAACCCAATCTATTGGATTTTGCTTTTGCTAGCTTCAGATGTTGTTTGTGCTTTCTTTCACATTGTATCCCTCTAATGTTATACTCTTATTTATCTCATTTCAGGCATTTTATAATAGAGCAAACCAATATGACTTCTAAATAAATATTCAATGTTTTGCCTAGTGCCCTTTCCCACAGCAAACATTAGCACAACTCCCACTTAATTAAAGAGGATACAAACAAAGCTCTCAAGGGCATTTTCACTCTATTTGCCCAGCCTAATAAGCTGTGAGATTCCACTGAGTTGCTTGGCTACATTAGCTTTTTCCCCATGGAAATCATTCCTGGCAAAGCATTTTACGGTGCTGAATGAAGGCACTGTTTAACTCCCATTACAGCGGGCAAGAGAGGGTGGTGACAGCGGTTGGCACAGATTTCAAAGGGAAGATGGATCAGGGCCTTTAGGATTTGAAATGCTACATTCTCTTCTAGGTAATTACAGTTGTTAATTGGCCATGTACTTCCTGGGGCATTTATCTTTATCTTGTAAAGGGTTTAGTAGTCCCAGTCCTGCCAAGCCACTGGTGCTTGAGCATTGTTTACATGTTCCATCTTGGCAGCGGATGTCAATTTCTGATGTTCACTTCCATTGCGCAGTTCCTAACATCAAAACAATGGACCCAGGAGACTCTCTCTTTTGTTTCTCCAGCCATATAGATGTTAGTAGCATGAGCTTTACAAACTGCCTGATCTGCCCAGCCCTGGGAAAACTCTTTCACGGGTATGAAGGTCAGACTCACATTACACCGAATGGATGCTTAGACTTGTCAAATCACACGAACAAAACCCAGTTAGGGCAGCTGATCTTCATTGGCAGAGATTGGAGGGGGGGGGGGACAAAAAGGGCAAATTGCAACACAAATGGAGCAAACTGTCTCAGGCTGCAACTGCATTGCAGAAATAATTCAGTTTGACACCACTTTAACAGCCTTGGCTCAATGCAATGGAATCTGGGGGACTGTAATTTTGCTGTGGCACCAAAGCTCTCTGAACGAGAAGGCTAAATGCCTCACAAAACTAGTTCCCAGAATTCCATAACATAGAGCCATGCCAGTTAAAGTTGTGTCAAACTGGATTTTTGCTACAATGTGGATGCAAGAACCTGAGAAAACAGAAGGGCTCCCATGTAGAAGTTTATAGTGCTTAAGTGCTTAAGATTAGTGAACAAACAAGGTTGCACCCATCCACTCTTTGACAATTGACCTTCTATGCAGTAGCTTTTGGAGTCAAATAAGGCTGTTTCCATAATTCCCTGCAGATGAGTTGGAGTGCTGCAGTGCTTCTGGGAATGAACACTGGAAAGTGAAGCAAACAACTGTTCACAGTGAAAGGAAAAGGGACTAGGTTCCAATTTGTTGTGGTTGACATGTGCCTTTTTGACTCTTGACTTAATGTGAATCTTAATGTGAACCTTATCATACCGTTTTCTTGGAAAACTTTGTTTAGAGAAAGTTTCCCATTGCCGCCTTCTTAGGCTGAGAGTGTGTGATTTGCCTAATGCCATTCAATGGGTTTCCATGGCTGGAATCTTGGCCTCATTCCCACTACAAAATAAATTGGTTTTTTTAGTTGAATTGATGAAGTGATTTAGCACTGGATAGACATTCACACTATTCAAGCTGTGATCGAACCTACCCGTTTCAGTTTAATTCATTTTGCATTCACTTTCAGCAATGGATTGATTCAACATGGAGTCACCTCACAAGAAGTGAATCAAATAGACAGCACATTCACACTTGCACTGAATTAATTCATTTCAAAAGAAGAGAGGGAAGATCCCAGTACGGTCAGCCCTGTAAAATATTTATGGCAATTATAGCAAAAAGATTGGAAAAGATTCTAAATTTTATTGTCCAAGGAGACCCAAATGGATTCTTACCAGGGACACACGTCCTTTTCAGAAAAGGGATTCCTGGTTCTGACCCAAGTGTGGGGTATTTTAGCTTTTTTTCCTATTGCTGTTAATTCTTACAATTGTAAATGAAGCTGTTTGTTTAACAAATTGTAAGCCGCTCTGATAGTCTTGGCTGAAGAGCGGGGTATAAATAAAACATTATTATTATTATATTATTAAGTGGGGAATTCCGTAGATCCAGAAGAACAGGTTTAAATAAGTTAAGCGATGGAGCTCCCCTTAACAAACTGCATCAAAAATTCAGCACAAGTGCGAAAAAGGACCATTTAAACCAGTTCAGATCAGTTTGCAAACCAGTTTATTATGTAGTGGTAATGAGGCCTTCGCTTCCCTGATTCCTAGTGCAACACTCAGACTACTACTCCACGCTGGCTCCCAGACTCCAATACCCTCAGCAATAGATCACATATTAATAAATCATTTATTATCTTCAAAACTGATATAGTTGAATATGCTATGTTATCAGTTGACAGAACATCAGAGCTTGGGATGCACACAAACAAAAAACAAACAAACAGCTTCATTTATATACTACTTCATACCGCCTAAGCAGTGTCTAAGCGGTTTACAACTGTAAGCTACTTGCCCCCAACAATCTGGGTACACATTTTAGCAACCTCGGAAGGATGCAAGCCTGAGTCGAGCTTCAGCCCTTTGCTGGTTTTGAACTCGCCACCTTATGGTTTTCAGTGAGTGGCTGCAGTACAGGCATTTAACCACTGCAAAAATAAAGCAAACATTTACTTTCAGGATTTCTCCTTTAAATCTACTTTAAATCCCGTTTCTCAGTGGGATTCCTCTGGTGTGATAAGGTGCTATGAGAGGATGCAGCAATTTGCTTTTGCCAGAGTCTACTGGGAAGATTCTGCCTATTTTCCTCTCTGCTGACTTAGGGGCTCGACAGATGGACAGCTCCATGCAGCCCCTTTCAGCCCTGCATCGTTGCCACAGCCACCAAATAGCACAGCAATGATGCGCTCCCTCCCAGGAGCAAAAAGAAGCTGCCTAAAGCAGCTTCCTGGAGGGTGTGATTGGCGCATGCGTGTGCCCCAATCATGTCATTTCCTGACAGTGCCATTTGGGTGCTGCGCAACGCTTGCACCATCATGGCACCGTCCATATGGAGGATGGCAAGCCATGATGGAGGCGTCCTCATGAACTAGGGCTGCTGAGCATGTAAATGCCAAGCCTCATCAGCCCTAGTTTGCGGCGAGGATACTGCAAAATGCCCGTCTGTACCAGGCCTTAATTCAGTGCAAACTACTCTTGCACTTTGAACTTAATTTGCACCAATGGAAGTAAACTGAGGACAAAAGGGGAAAGTGGGAGGAAGAGAGAAAAACTGGGGTAGTTTCAAAAACAACTGACAAAATGGGACAACAAAGAATAACCATATCTGTCCCTGCTAGACTGGGACAATCGGAGGTTATGGGTGTGTGGAAGCCTATTTTGTCCAAGGCCCTGTGTTATCTCTCTTCTGTCCTATGGAACTGTGCTATTTCATAGAAAGTACAGGTGCTATTTCCTGTAAAAAGCATAGAGGAAAATAACTGGAGGAGCGTTGGCTGGCTGGAACAAACCACAAACAGTGGAAATTTTTCTTCTATGGAGCTTTTGAAAAATTCAGATATTGGAATCGACATGTATTGTGACCAAAAGCTACCCATTCTTTATTTTCATTTATTCCTGGGGGGGCAAGGCTAACTGCTGTGTCTTCAACAGCAGCTCCACAAGCAAAATGTCATGTTTGAAAACTTATTTTCTTTCATCTCAACATCAGAAAGAGCTTCATTTGCTTTGCATATACCTGAGACAAGGCATAATGTAATGGATAGTCAGTGAATCTGGGAAGGAAGAAAACATAATCGCCTCTTATTTATTATTTGTAAATCATGAATCATACAGTGCTGTTAAATGTGAAGCAGTACATCCCTGCACAAGTATATCCTTGTCATGTGCTCTACACGGACAGCCTTTATAGGTGATCTGGAAGTTGCCAGTAGTGCAGAAGGCAGTACTCTCAGAAGGCTGAGATTACTCAGCTGGGCTTCTAGGTCCAGATCCACAGTGCACTGCCCTTCTATTGCTGCACAAATCCACTCCCACTCCTGGGGAGGGTGGGGGGAAGAAAACCATTTTTGCTTGTCACAGTACCATTGGAAAACAAAACAAAACAAAAAAACTCCACCTCTTACATGTAATATCAGACTATGGCAAGGGTGACCAATTGTACTAGGGATGTGGGCCAATTTGTATGATTATGAAAGCTGGACAGTGAAGAAAGCTGATGGGAAGAGAGTCAACTAGTTTGAAATGCGGTACTGGAGGAGAATTCTTCATATACTTTCACCTGTCAAAAAGAGAAATAAACAGGTAGGGGGACATCAAGCCTGCCTGCTCACTAGAAGCCAAATTGGCTAAACCAATGCTTATATTTTGGATATACCGTCAGCCCTCTTTATCCACAGATTCTTTATCTACGGATTCAAGCATCCACAGCTGAATACACACACACACATTCCAGAAAGCAAACCTTGATTTTGCTATTCTGTATAATGGACACCATTTCACTATGCCATTATATTTAATAGAATTTGAGCATCCAGATTTTGGTGTCCATGGGAGGTTCTGGAATCAAATTCTAGCAGATATCAAGGGTCCATTGTATCATGAGGAAAACCATTAAAAATACATTAATGCTTGCTAAAGTGGAAGGCAGTAGGAAAGGGAGAAAACATTACAAATGGATGCGCTCTACATGGGGGTACCCTTGGGCCTAACCCGGAAACTTCAACTAGTCCAGAACATGGCAGCCAGACTTATCACTGGAACATCAAGGAGAGAGCACATGACACCAGTGCTTAAAGCTCTCCACTGGCTGCCCATCAGTTTCTGGCCACAGTACAAGGTGTTGGTATTAACCTTTAAAGCCCTACATGGCTCAGGCCCGTCTTACCTCAGGGACCACCTCTTCCCATATGAACCAGGCTGTCGCAAACCTCCCAGAGGACTTTTTCAGCTACCACTCCCAAGCTCTGGAATGGCCTGCCGAATGAGATACGTCTTATTACATCACTGGCCAGTTTCAAAAAGGCTCTAAAGACGCATCTTTTCTGGCAGGCCTTTCCTTGAAGAAGGTATAAATGGACCATCAACTCCCGACTCTGAAAATGTAAATAGAACTGGGGAATCAAATTTAGCTGTTCCCTTATGCAAAACTGCTGATCCATCTACTGCGAATTTGCATATATATTACTCAGGAGACTGTATTTTCTTTTAATAGTTGCTGACCAATTTTAACACCTCTAATTTTAACGTATTCTGGTTTAATTCAGTTTTATGGGAGGGATACAATTGCTGTTTTACTTTGTATTTTTTAAATTCTGTTGTACCCCACTCTGAGTATTTTATTAGAGGAGCGGGTTATAAATAAACATCATCATCATCATCATCATCATCATCATCATCAACGTTCAATCAAGAAAGCCGTAGCCGTGATGAGTTTGGATTGCCATAAATTGATGGCAAAAAACAACAATGACTCTGAAGATCACACCCTGCCTTGCAGGACATCGGAAAGGATGTAGTGTCACTTCTAGAAACCAATTATGGATGGGGGTTTGCTTTTGGATGGTTTGTCCATATGCGTTTTGGGAGTATTTGGGGCTGGGGGGTTAAGTGAAACTGCCATGTTTGTTCAAATCCAGGAAACATATTCAGTGTTGGCCATGCAGCAGAATAACAGCAAAATCCAAAATTCACAAAAGAGTGATAACTTTCTTGGCTAATCAAAATGCAGAAATACATTATGCGAGCTTTCGAAGCTCCACTGGCGTCTTCATCAGGCAAAAGATGTTTAAAATCATACAGGAGAAGAAAGGTGATGGTAGAGTTACAGACATACATTTTGTATCAGATGTTGCTTCTGCAGTTGTTTTGGAGATCTCTGTACCGACAGAGGCCACTCCACTTCTTGGCCATGTGGGGACCAGGGACAAAAGGCAATAAAAGACAGGTAATAAAATTTCAACCCCATTAGCAACAGAAAAGTTGAGATCCTTTTCTGCATTTTGTTTTGCCAATAAAGGTATTACAGTACTCTTTTGTGGCTTTTGCTGTGTTTTTGCATGGTTTGGGAGAGTTTGGGGTTTAAAGGATGAAAAACATCTAAAAATTAGCTTGATTTTTTCCTATGCAATGGGTCACACTTTCCCCATCTAAGGGCTAAATTCAAATATTTGTCTACAGTAGACTCAATGGGAATAGAAACTGAATTAATGGGGTATGCATAAGTGGCCATTGATTCAATGTTTCTGCTCCAGTTAAGATTCATAATTTAATTTAGCTTTCAAACTAGGGAGATCTGTCCACAAATTCCAGCTATTGTTTTTGTCTTCAACCTTTGTACATGTTAATTCTTGTGCTGTGCTTTCTTTATAAAAATGGGCATGTAATGAATGTTAACAATAACAACAACAGTTTAGTAATTAAGGTCACTGTTTGTCCTTGGCCTTAGTTGCTGTCACCCAAGGCTAATCTATTTTACAGGGTTGTTGTGTTTGTTCAGGATAGGAGAAATAACCACAGGTGTGTAGCTACCATGGGAAACAAAATGAAGGCCTGCCAAATAAAAGTTCTGCCCCCCCCCCAATAATTTTCCTCCAGGCCCTTAATTTCTAGCATTGCAGAGAACGAGACACTGCAAATTGTTCACTCCTAAACCATAGAATTTGCTGTTTGTCTCATTCCCTTGATAACTTTGGCTGACCCTTTTGTTTGAATGCCTAAACTGTATTTCTAAATGCTCAACTGAAGTTTTAAGTTACAGGGGGCCCTCCACATCTGCAGTGGTTAGGGGCACAGGACCCTCATGAAAGTGGGGAAAACTGCAAATAAAAAACCACTATTTTTTTTACATGTGAAAACACTTTTTTTTGGAATCTCTCGGTCCTCCAGTGCATCTCCAGACATTGGCCATAAAATCATGATGGAGGACCTACAAATGCCTAGAGAAATGTTTTCTCTAACAATCTCTAGGCCCTCCAGCACAACACTATGGTCAACTTCTGGCAGTTATGCTGGAGGATTGGCCATAAAATCATGATGGAGGACCTACAAATGCCTAGAGAAATGTTTTCTCTAACAATCTCTAGGCCCTCCAGACATTGGCCATAAAATCATGATAGAGGACCTACAAATGCCTAGAGAAATGTTTTCTCTAACAATCTCTAGGCCCTCCAGCACAACAATATGGTCAACTTCTGGCAGTTATGCTGGAGAATCTAAAGATCCCTTGGTTGTTGTTGTTAACTGCCCTCAAGTCGATCTTGACCCATGGTGACCCTGTGCATGAGGTATCTCCCAAGACTCTCTGTCCTCCACTGCCTTGCTCAGGCCCTGCAAATTCATACCTGTGACCTCCCTAATAATGCCCATCCATCTAGCATGCAGCTTTCCTCTCTTTCTACTTCCCTCCACCTTTCCTAGCATTATTTTTTTCCCAGTGAATCGTCCCTTCTCATGTCCAAAGTACAACAGACTCAGTTTTGTCATCTTGGCTTCAAGGGAGATTTCTGTTCTAGAACTGATTTGAGAGATTCCCTAGAAAGAACACATTAATCACATCCGCAAACAATCAAATCACAAAAGTCAAAGACACAAATGTGGAGGACTGACTGTACAGTCATGCTAGATATTTGAAGAGTGAAGGAAATTTTCATGAGACAGAATAATTCTTATGTATGTGGGGGGCAATGTCTTTATTCCCCCCGCACCAGTAGTGTTTAGAGGAACAGTGGGATAAAAAATGTAATCCATAAAATGAAGACGTCCAGCTGATTGGTCTCTCATTAATGCATTCTGGGGGGAATGGCAGTACCTTTTGGCTAGATTTTGCTGCCTGGTATATGTTTACAATCACTGAATATGGAAAGGTGGGTTCCTCCCTGCCCTCTGAAATAGCTGAGATTGTAGCTCACAAGCGTTCACAGGTAGCTGATAAGCACAGCTATTTCTTGGAGTTATTTCAACAGCTCGCTTTTGGCCCAGCTTTGAACCGGCATTCCTTCCACTTTGACACATAAAATCTAAAGCCAACACAGAGAACTGCAGTATTTGCTGCTGTCCATTTATGTGTTCCAGGATATACAGTGCCATGTTACTGTTTGTCTTTGCTAATTAAACAAACTAGGTAAACAGGACCATTACAATAAAGCAGGATTTTTTTACATGTAGTGGCTTGCTGTACGGAAATAGAAAATTCATGCAGGAGCTGGCAATGACAGACATTAGACTGATTCTAGCAGACTACATCAGCAATTGAATATATAGTTGGATGAGGTCTGTGAACAGACAGAGACAGGTCTCTTTTGTTGTTGTTTGTCTGAGATGTGTGTGTTTCAAATTAAGAACCAAAATGTATTGCACTTTTTTTTTTGTTCCCATTGAACCTAGCACTATTGGGTGCATCTCCTGATGAGCCTAATTTGAGAATTCACTGCTGACCATCTCACAACAACATGAAGCTACTTGACTCTCAAATTCACCACTTTCTCTGCTTTATAAAAACATATTGCCCTGATAAAGAAACCTGTGGTTTCGAAAATTTGCATAAAAATATTTGTTCTTCTATGGAATCTATTGTTTATTTCTTGTTGTTAGCTGCCCTCAAGTTGACCCCAACTCATGGCAACCCTATGGATGAGACATTTCCAAAAAAACCCTGTCCTCCATTTCTCTGCTTACGTCCAGCAAATTTAGGCCATTGACTTCCTTGATGGAGTCCACCTATCTGGAATACAGTCTTCTGCTACTTTCTACTTTTCCTAGCATTACTGTCTTTTATATTTAGTCATGCCTTCCTATGATGTGGCCAAAAGATAAACAAATGGGTCTTAGAACAGATCCAGACTGAACTCTCACTGGAAGCCAAGATGACGATACTGAGGCTGTCGTACTTTGGTCAAATCATGAGAAGGTATGACTCATTAGAAAATACGATAATGCTAGGAAAGGAAGAAGTCAATAGAAAGAGATGTAGACCTCACACCAGATGGCAACACTCAATGAGGGAAGTCACAGAATTGAATTTGCAGGACCTGAGAAGAGCAGTGGAAGATAGGAAGTGCCATCCATGGGGTCGCCATGAGTTGGGAGTCAACTCAAAGGCAGTTAACAACAACAACAACAATTGGGACCATCATTTGAGAATGGTATTCTCATTAGGACTAGGCCAAAACATTTTGCTTCTTGAAGCAAAGGATAAGATGGTGGTGTTGTTTATCCGCCTTTCCATTCTATGTGCAGAAGCTGACTAGGTGTCATCTTATTTCAGCACTGGCAAAGAGATGTGTCAGTGAGCAGCAGAAGGCATCTGCAGGCAGCAAAGTGAAGAGATGACTTAGTCTGTGTCCTCTAAGCAAGGGGAATGGTCGGGGAGGAGGGGGGAGGTAAAGACCGGGCCAGCCCTGTTTCTTGTTAAGAAATCCAATACTGCTGGTCATGTCCCATTAAAGAAAACTTAAAATGATGCAAGCCTACATTCAGCACAAAATTACACAAAAACTACATATCCAAGATTCTATAACAGACATCTGTAGGATGGAAGATGGAGGGATTTCTCCTAGGAGAAGGGTGGAAAACTCTGGAGACAACAGAATTCTCATACTGTTGAAATTTCTGAAATATTCATCAGCTCCAAAGTAGAGTTTCTGCATCTCCCAGTGGATACAGACAGCAATTTTCCTAAATGTGTTACATCATATTTTTTAAAACCTGGATCCTTTCCAATCTTCCCTATCAAAGCACTGCTGTCAGTTTTTTTAAAAATGGCTGGAGAGCCAAGAATATTTCCTTCAAATGTCCCATTTGTTGTACATTCCAGACTATAAACAAAAAAGAGACTCACCTGTTTTTAAACTAACCTGCCTGCATGAGAAATGATGTCATTCCTTGCTTGACTCACTGTGAGACATCACTAATGTCATTTCCTCCCTTTACTAATCCTTTAGCCTCAGTGGGAGGCAATGGCAAACCTCCTCTGAATAAATCTTGCCAAGAAAACCCCATGATAGGATTGCCTTAGGGTTGTCATAAGTCAGAAATTACTTGAAGACACACAACAACAAATATGACACTTTCTTGTTGTTAACACTCCTCTAGACAACTCATGGTCACCCTGAGGATGAGACCTCTCCAAGACTGCCTGTCCCCCACTGCTCTGCTCATGTCCTGCAGGCTCAGGCCTGTGGCCTCTTTGACCAAGTCTAACCATCTGGCATGTAGCCTTCCTCTCCTTCTATTGTCTTCTAGCTTTCCAAGCATCATTGTCTTTTCCAGTGATTCATGCCTTCTTATGATGTGAGCTAAGTATGATAATCTCAGTTCAGTCTTCCTGGCTTCCAGGGAGAATTTGGTCTTGATGTGGTCTAGAACCAATTTGTTAGTTTTCTTGGCTGTCCATAGTATCCACAGCATTCTTCTCCAGCACCACATCTCAAATGAGTTGATTTTCCATCGACTGTCCAGATGGTGAAGTGGAATAAAATGGCTTGGATGATCCTCACTTCAGTGTTCAGAGTTACGATCTTGCCCAGTTTTTTCATAGCTACCCTTCCTAATCCTGGTCTTCTTCTAATCCTATTCTTTTTATGACACTGGAAGCTACAATTCCAGATATGTTTCTATATTGAAAGTGTTGATTCTGAAGAAACATGGTAGAGTAAAATCTTACTCTTCTCTCAATTTCAAATTGCCTCTCTCTGACCGGTTCTCATTTCCTTTCCCTCTCTGCACACCTGAAAAGATAAGCAGCATTCCTTCCAACTCAGCAACCCGGTATCTGGGTGTTTTTTTTTTATGCAGTTAAGGAGATCCTCACATTCTGTTGTTAATGGACAGTAGTCAACATGAAACAGTTATTCATTGTGCCATCCTTTGTCTCAGGGTTTTAAAAAAATATATGCTTGGAAGTGCCAGGGTCCATAGATGCCCTCTGGTTTGTTTAGTCCAAGCAAGACAGTGGTATGTGCATGCATGTATGTGTGTAGCTGTTTTGCCCTCAGTAATAAAGTTATTCTCAGCAAGGCCAATGACTCACACTACTGTGTGAGATCTGATCATATGCAGGAAGAAACAAGTTCCTTTTCAGCCCCACAGAATTTACTGAACAAGTGAGATCCTGCTGTCTCCATAAAAACACATTGCCTTTCCCTGTCAGAATTGCTGCTAGCTAGAACAGAACTTGTTTCCCTTTCCATTTGGTACTGTAGAAATTCCTCTTTTCAGGAATTTCGGAAATTCTCATCTGTCCCTGATTCCATGAATTGATCCCTGAGCAGTCATGTTCCATAGCAATGAGACTAAAGGAGATTATCACACCAGCAATCATTGTGGTAGTGAAAGCTAATGTAACAGTAGTGCCAGTGCTCAATATTTTTGCACAGTTGCATAATCACGCCATAATTGCAACATAAATGCCAAATAATTTCGAGATCGCATTCCGCACACATCCATGAATGAATCATTAGTAGACTGGAATTGATAGTTTTGTGCATGTGCCGTTTCAGTGCTACAGCACATGTCTGCAAATCATGTTTATAATAAAATAAAATTTATTACTTCACCACATTTTTTAATCCAGTGTAAACACAATTGTGCCCCATATCTCAAAAGAAGACAGGAATCCACTGCAAAATCAATTCTGGCACTGAGAACAGATTGCCACCGAAATGCAGTCTGGGTAAATGTCCCTGGTGGCTTCCCCAATAGCACAAATGAACTATGATTAACTTTCACATTCTCACAATTGTGCTTCATTCGTGCTATTGAAAAGCCATTCACAGCACTTCCCTGTGAATGGTTTGTTGCCGAAGCATGCCAGGTTCTTCACAGGAGAAGTCCTAGATGAGCATGATGTCATCTGAAATCTTCAGCGTGATCTCTTGATTATGCCAGGATTATATCCTTTACTCTCGTTTTTTTTTCCTTTTATGAAAATCTGGTAAAGCCTTTCTAGTTAGATGTGTAGCAGCATAATGTACAGTAGTAGGATATCAGGAACTGAAAGAATTGTCATAATTTCCTTTCTAGGCCTGAAAGGGGTTTCCTAACTTTTTTGAAAATCCTGTTGGAATAATAATAATAATAATAATATGATTTATTTCTATACCGCCCTTCCATAGATCAGGGCGGTGTACAGCAAGTAAAACAATAAAAACAATGACATAAAAACAGTTAAAAAGCCAAATACAATAAAACAATAAAAGTATAAAATCACAATTCTCAATTACAAGTGCAAGTACAAATAGGCAGCAAAGCGAAACAGTGGGCGGCATTACAACAGGCTAATACATAAAAAGTCCATTCAGCGGTATGCCTGGTTAAATAAATAAGTCTTTAGATCCTTTTTGAATTGTGCAAGGGAGGGGGACAAGCGGAGATCAATAGGTAGAGAGTTCCAGAGACCGGGGGCAGAGATGGAAAAAGCCCTCTTCGTCGTGGTCACTAGTCTGGTCTCCGGAACTCTCAATAACCGCTGTCCAGAAGATCTAAGTGTGCGGGGCGGATTATATGGGAAGAGACGGTCTTTCAAGTACCCTGGGCCCAAGCCATATAGGGCTTTATAGGTAATAACCAGCACTTTGTACTGAGCCCGGAAGCGAATCGGCAGCCAATGTAGATCTTTTAATATTGGTGTTATATGGGCGGCCCTGGGAGCGCCAGTGACCACCCGCGCTGCCATATTTTGTACCAGTTGTAGCTTCCGAGTATGATACAAAGGCTGCCCCATGTAGAGTGCGTTGCAGAAGTCCAACCGAGAGGTTACTAGAGCATGTACTACGGTTTCAAGGTCCCCCCGGTCCAGGTAGGGACGCAGCTGGCAAATCAGCCGAAGCTGATAACAGGTGCTCCTGACCGTCGCATCCACCTGAGAGGTCAGATGGAGCGACGAATCAAGGAGCACCCCCAGACTGCGTACTGTGTCCTTCACGGGGAGCGTGACCCCGTTCAGGACAGGTGGAACCACCTCCATCCCTGGACCGGGAGAGCCTATCACCAGCACTTCCGTTTTCTCTGGATTCAGGCTGAGTCTGTTTTCCCTCATCCAGTCCATTACCGATTCCAGACAGGCCACGAGGGGAGCGATGCCATCCCTGGTCACTGCAACAGTCGGAGACATAGAGAAGACTATTTGGGTGTCATCAGCGTACTGATAACACCGCGCCCCATGCCTCCGGATGATCTCTCCCAGCGGTTTCATGTAAATGTTAAAGAGCATGGGGGACAGAATGGCTCCTTGAGGGACCCCAGAAGTGAGGGCCCTCTTATCGGAGCACACGTCCCCCAGCTGCACCATCTGGAACCTCCCAGAGAGGTAGGACCGGAACCACTGGAGCGCAGTGCCCCGGATTCCCACCTCTGCCAGGCGTTCCAGAAGGATACCATGGTCGATGGTATCGAAAGCCGCTGAGATGTCCAAGAGCACCAGCAGGGACACGCTACCCCTGTCGATGCCCAGACGGAGATCATCGACCAGGGCGACCATGGCCGTCTCCACCCCGTAGCCCGCCCGAAAACCGGTTTGAAATGGATCTAGAAAATCCGTTTCATCCAAGATCGATTGAAGTTGGAGTGCAACCGCCCTCTCGATCACCTTCCCCAGAAATGGCAGCAGCGAGACTGGCCGATAATTATTATGAACCAGGGGGTCGAGGGAGGGCTTTTTCAATAGCGGTCTTACTATGGCCAATTTTAGATGGTCAGGAAATTGTCCCTCCCTCAGAGATGTATTAATAATTTGGCGTAACAGCAAGGTTACTGCCGGTCCCCCCTGGGCCACTAGCCACGAGGGGCAGGGATCGAGAGAGCAGGTTGTCTTCCGAACACTTCTAAGGATCTTGTCCACATCCTCGGTACCGACAGACTCAAACTGATCCAGTACAACAGAGTCCACGGAAGCTCTAGACGCCTCTATTCTGGGTTCTGCTTCAACTCTGGCGTCCAGACCTTCGTTTATCCGAGAGATTTTATCCGCGAAGAAGTTGTTAAATTGGTCACAGCAGGCCTTGGTTGGTTCAAGGATCTGGTTCTGGGCAGGGGGGAGCTGAGTTAGCTCCCTCACTACCCTGAACAACTCTGCTGGACGCGACTCCGCGGACGCGATACGAGCAGCAAAGAACGAGTTCTTAGCTGCTTGTATCGCCTCTCCATAGTCCTCCAAATGAAGGTCTAGGAGAGTCTTGTCGGATAAACGCTGGTGTTTCCGCCAGGCATACTCTAGCCGTCGCAGGACCCGCTTCCTTGCCCGGAGATCTTCCGTGTACCAGGGCTTCCTTTTGGAAGCGGGCCTGAGAGGGCGCTTGGGAGCGATACTGTGTATAGCCCTGGAGAGATCAGTATCCCAGGTGTTAACTAGGGCATCAACAGTGTCGCCGTCACTTCCAACCATAAACCCCTCTAGGGCTTCTTGGAACCTATCAGGTTCCATCAGCCTTCGAGGGTGGACCATTCTAATGGGTCCGCCACCCCCGGAGGGGATCTGGGTAGATGCCTTGATACTTGCCTCAACCAAGAAATGATCCGTCCATGACAGGGCGGAAATGTTGGTAATTTCCGCCCACGGATTTTCCATGTCCGAACAGAAGACCAAATCGAGAGTATTCCCCGCACAATGCGTTGGACCCAGAACCAACTGAGACAGGCCCATGGCTGCCATGGTGTCCATGAATTCCCGAGCCGCACCAGATGGAACATTGTTGACCGCGAAGGGGATGTTGAAGTCTCCCAGGACTAAAAGCCTGGGGGACTCCAACATCAGCTCCGAGACCAACTGTGTCAGCTCGTTAAGGGAGTCTGTTAGCGCACGGGGTGGCCGGTAGACCAACAGAATCCCTAGACTGTCTCTAGCCTTCAGGGTCAGGTAAATACACTCGATATAGGTGGTCTGACGGACATGGTTCCTGGTTAGAGACAGGGTGTTTCTATGCACCAAGGCAACACCCCCCCCCCCGCCCACCTAACCTGCTCTGGTCTTTCACCGAGTACCCGGAAGGGAGGACCTGAGCCCACACAGCATCCACCTCAGGCCCGAGCCAGGTCTCGGTTATGCAAGCCAGGTCACAATTGTTATCCTCGATTAGGTCATATATGATGTGGGATTTGTTCTTAATGGACCTGGCATTGCACAGGAGCAGAGACAGGGTTTGTGGTACGGCTGGAGTGACCCTCAGGGAGGAATAGACACACCCACAACTCTGATGTGAAATTCTTTGCAACTTGGTAAGTATTCATCTGCACAGAAATATACATTATTTCTTTGTTGTAGCACAGAATAGGGGTTTCCTGAACAGGGTACAATGTATGTTGGTCAGTATACACTGTTCTTTTGCTAGGAAACACCTATTTTGTACAGAAGATGTATGTTTGTGCAGAAAAGCCATGTGTATTTTTGCATAGATTTTGTTGTTAGTTGCTGTCAAGTCAGCTTTGACCATAGTTCTTTGTGGGTTTTTCGGGCTATGTGGCCATGTTCCAGACGAGTTTCTTCCTGACGTTTCACCAGCATCTGTGGCTGGCATCTTTAATCCTTTCTTCAAGATGCTAGCCACAGATGCTGGTGAAACATCAGGAGGAAACTCTTCTGGAACATGGCCACATAGCCCGAAAAACCCACAAGGAACTATGAATGCTGACTATGAAAGCCTTCACGTCAGCTTTTGTTACCCATAGTGCTCTGTATAAAATCATGGCATAAATGATATACATTTATATGACCCCTAGATGAACCCTGGCTGCTGGTCAAACCTAGAAACTGGCCAGACCAGAAAGGACTGGTCAGGCAGGAAAGAGAGGATTAGAGTATAGTGGACACATCCTCTCAGACAAATACCATCACCAGAGAGCAAAGGGAGTCGGTTCAGATTGAAATCTAGTCATTAGGAGGTGTAATATTTGTCCTCCTGGTACATCTCCCTTATAATCCGGGAGCCTTGAGTAATTTCCTCCAGGCCGCCACCACAAAGGATTAATCCCTTTGAGCTCATCAGACCCTATTGTACAAACAATCAGCCCACCATTAAACATCTTTGCCAGAGGGGATATTTTCCCCATAAAAACCCCTAGTTTTGGGCCCTCAGTGTGCCAGCACAGAGGTCTGCATACTCCACGTCAGTCTGATCTCTGAACTGGTCACCGACAAGAGCTGCTCAAACTCAGACTTGTCCCAGAAATCACTGTCTCATTCAGATCCCCGAGGAGAATCTCCGCTTTGGTAAGCATCACCATTAGTCAAGCCTCAAACTATCCCCACTGCTAACCACTGATTTTCCTGAGCCTTGTATGTGTGTGTGTGTGAGAGAGAGAGCATTGTGTGATTGTCTTTATCTTTAATAAATTGGACATTATTAATTAGACAAGCCTGTCTCTGCTCAATTTCTTGGAACCCCGGTCTTCTTGGTATACACAGTGGGAGGCGACCTCGCAGGGTTGTTGTAGCAGACCCATCTCGCAATTTGAGCTAATAGTAAAATTCCCCAACTAGGCTCTTGGCTACACTTTGACCCTTTGAAAAAGAGGCCGCAAAGACGCCCTGTTATCAACAGTCCTGCTCATGTCCTCCAAACTCACAGCTGTTAGTTGTCAAACCACCTGTAATATGGTCTTCCCTTTTTTCTCCTGCCTTCCACTTTACCAAGCATTTTCTAATGAGTCATATAGTCTTGTGATATGTCCAAAGTAGAACAGCCTCATTTTAATACTCTCTCAAAGGTTCAAGCTATATTTAGCCCTTGGACCCATTTATTTGTCTTTCTGACAGTCCATGGTGTCTATACACATTTCAGATCGGTCAATTTTCTTTTTGTCAGCTTTCTTCACTCTCTACCTTTTACAACCATACATAAACAAAATATAACAGAAATCAAAAATAGTGCAGGAATCTTCAGTTTTTTGTCTAGCAGTAAGAATACTGCAAGAGTTTTTCTTCTCTGCAGAGACAAAAAGCAGAAAGAATTCTATCCCCATGATACATAGGTCTCAACTCATCCTCTTTTGAAACATTCTGAACCCCCTGCTATCATCTGTTCCACCCAACTGAGTTGTCAGCCAATGATAGATTACATCTGGTGCTAAGATTAAATAAATACCCACATTGTCAATGTTTCCATACACATACACACCCCGATTATTAATATGTTGTTTTGAACAACTTCAATAATGATGCAAAACTTTGCAGGGGGATAAGTGTTGCTAGTGAAAAACTAGAAGATAATGAATCATCTAACAACATAACAAAGATAGTGTTTGCATAAAATTTGAATTTGCTCAATTTTTATGTGTAGATACAAATTAATGCAAAAAACAAAAAAATTGGCTGAGATCTTGTATCAGCTACTTAGTTAAGTAGGCTAAGGTCCAAAACACACTGCAAAAATAATCCAGTTTGAGACCACTTTAGCTGCCCTGGCTCAGTGCTAGAGAATCCTAGGAACTTAGTTTATTGTGAGATCAGAGCTCTCTGACAGAGAAGGTTAAATGTCTCACAAAACTACAGTTCCCAGAATTCCTCGGCATTGATCCAGGGCAGTTAAAATAGTTTCAAACTGCATTATTTATGCAGTGTGCTCTGGACCTAAAAAGACTTAGAGTTAACTAAGTAGTGTCTCCTGGCCTGATTCCACACCATCCTACTTTACTGGGCAGCAGTTGCTGCAAGTAATAGGGATCTGTTTTCTTATCCATAGGGCACAGTATACTGAGATTTCACTCCCTTCCTCTTATGATCTCTGTTGCAACAAACAGAAGCAGGATCCTTGTGGCAATTCTCCCCATCCTGGTAGATTGCTGGAAGGAGCGGGTGGAAACATCAGTATGCTGTGTTCCAGTCAACAGAAGAAACTTCAATGGCTCGCAGTGGCTGCTATCCAGTAAGTCCAGATTGGGGGACTTTTATGATTGTAGCAAGTCCTACCATCATGGGACCATGGATATAGCTAGGGGCCATGGATATACCTTAGTTACAGAGACCTAACTCTAGGTTATGTATCTATAACTGCAAGAGTGAATTCTAGACATTCTTAAATTTAATGAAAGATGTAGTCTATCTTATGATGATAGGGAGCAGTCTAAACAGATGAACTGCATCTCTCCTCAGTCTACTGTTCATATGCTAACTGTTGTTGAACAGTTTCAAGACACTTGCTTTTCTTTCTTTCATAGTACTTTATCTGGCCAGTAATCAAAAGTACTGTCCTTGAAAGATGTAGGGGCTGTAGAGACGGGCAGTAGGATACCGCCCCTGTTTGCCCCAGATTCGGGCTGCGTCAACCATATGTTGCGGCCTCCGGACGAAGCAAGTCCTGGAAGGAGTGCCATAGGCGCGCTGGCAAGCCATGATGATGCCTCTTCCATGCTGCTCCTGCGTGCATCATGGCGTGCGCTGTGTGGATGGGCACGTGCCAAAATGGCACCCGGGTGGCGCAGTGAGGGCTTAGCCCTCACCATGTATACAGGCCCCTAAATCATCCCTTCCCATTACTGGTACTTACTTTTTAATGTCTTTGATTTCTAAGCAATACGTAAGGTGTGTGGGCACTTTCAAAATCCATAAGGCCCATCTCACAGTATCTGCCATTTTAAACAAAATCACCCCTGCCAGCATTTGCTTTCTTAAGAGAGCCAGGAAAAATTAGGGAAGAGGACAGGCCTCCTCCAATCTCCTTATAACCCAAGCACTAACTTCTGAGTAGCTGATTCTGCTCTGCTTCACCTCTGCTGTGAGGCTGATTATTTATCAAAATAGGAAGAGGTCCTCCACCATATGGTACGGTCATCACATATGGCCAGCTGCTTTCCCAAACACAGTGAAGTGTAAACGACTCAAACCAGACACCCAAACAGTGTGTGCACGGTGGCTGGGGGGGGGGGGGGATTCTACTCTGATAATTCCTCCTTCTTCTTTTTAAAAATAAAACTAAATTAATTTTGACACTGCCTCTGGAGTTCTTTGAGTCTGGAACCCAGGTGGGGTTCCCAGAAAGAGAAAGATGGAGATCCTGCCTTTCCGTTACTAAAGCCTTTTCCCTGCTTCCCATTGAGCTAAATCAATTTCCCCATTGAATACAATGTGTGGATGCCTTCTTGGGGCTCCCTGCAATTTAAATAAACTTATACATGAGTATATGCAATTGGCATCCAAAGACAAGGCACATTCTTATGGGGGGGGGGGGATTTTGCACTGATTTCATCCACCTTGGCTCCACAGTTTCTTTTGACTCTCAGCAATGGGACCTATCCATTAGGAGGCATCACATGAAACATTAATTATTAAGGTACCACAGGACTAATGTTGCTGTATTTTTTTTTAAAAAAAAAACATAGGTGTTTTTGAGCTACAATGAGAGATAATTTAGTAAGATGTATGGCAAAAATGTGCTTATTTTATGCTGCTTGCATAAAAACATCTCAATGATGGAGATTTTTATCCTTTGGTAACTGAGAACCGTGGCCCCAGGAGTCTGAAAAGGCCTTGGTAAATGGAACGCTATGGTTTAGGCCTACTCTGCATGTGCATACACAGCTTGTGAAATTTACTCCTCTGTTCACTCACACTGTTTGTTATTTTATCTCATGTCATGCTCACTTTCCACTTTGTAGGCCTTTTGCAAAAATAAGCTGAATGTAATTACTGTACACTCCAACAGATGCAGGAAAGGAGTTCATTGTCTGCCTGTCTTCTCCCCATCCCTTTGCACATCCAGCTTCAAAGACCTACCCAGTGCCTTGGCTCATGGGGCTAGAAAGAAGGCAAAGATCAGAAAGGCTGCCTCCTTTCTGAGAAAGTTCTCTTGACAGAGGATATATCAGATATCAAATATAGACTGTATACACAAGGCTTAAATTCCCATCTCCTTCCCCAATAAATATAATAGCTGTAATGCCTATCAGTCACTTTAGTGGCATCTTGGGAGTCTTTACATGCTGAACACTTTGGCCTTCTACAGCAAAACGTTCTTATGGATAGACAAGATGGTTCTTCAAACTGAGGCAAAGCGGAGGAAATAGCTAAACCCAGGACTGCGCAGAACTTAGAGACTCATTCACTTTTAGTTTCAGATGATTAAATTACCATTAAAATATCCACTGGAACATAACTATAGTAATTAACGTGGTAGTAAATACTGAACAGCTAGAAAGCCAAATTGTGAGGCAGGTTGTCAGCCAACACATTACTAATATAGCCCAAAAGGTAGTGCCATTTGCTTTCCTTTGAAATTAGAGATGTGGCATCAACCTTCCAAGAATAGCCCATGCTTCAGACCAAATCCAGGTAAAGATAAACCCAAATGTGAGAGTGCTTACAGCTCATATCTTATCTTTACTCAGACTGAGGAAAGGTATCTTTCCAGCAACTGGTAAGGGTGGATCATATTTGTATTTGCAATCAAAAATGCATTTGAATTCAATCTTAGAAGAGAACCTTGTTGTTTTGTCTTCTTCAATCATTGCCCCACCGTGCTGCATATATGTGTAGGGCTCATATCTTGATTTTCACACATACCCAGTGACGTTCACAGTATCTATGCTTCTCTTCAAAAGATCCATACCTCCTCCTGACCAATTGGTGTTTTAAAAATTAACTATGCATCTTCTTTTCTCCATTAAATTAGGCTCAAAGTTTTTTTTCCAATGTGCTGGGAACTGATACTATATAGTTGTGCCCAATGACTAGACAAACTTCTTTCTTTCCTAGAAACTTAACAAGAAAGATAATCCAACCAATGGCTTCTGGACTGGCAGTGGTCCTTGGGCCACCCCTTTGAATAGCACTGCTCTACACAGTGGGTGGAAATCATGCAGATATTGTGAAGTCAAAGGCTTTTATGGCTGACATTCATATTTTTTTGTGGATTTTTCGGGCTATGTGGCTGTGTTCTAGAACAGTTTATTCCTGATGTTTCACCTGCATATGTGGCTGGCATCTTCAGAGAATGCTGGCATGATAGAGAGTGGCATATATATATATATATATATATACACACACTGTCTAACCCTGGGTTGGGAGGAGTGACTCCAGCGTCCATTTGGAGCCATAGGGAAAGCACACACACCAAAATTCAGAAAGGAGCCCTTTTTTCAGTACAGAAGTCAGTCCCTGGACACAGACGATAGACCAAAGCTGATGCTGTTGCCTTCAGAACCAAGTACTATCAGGAGGACGAGTTCAGAGACATAGGCATGGTACTGTGGAATACCAATAAGCAAATGCATCTTCTAGCACCTTTGAGACATAGGGGCAAATCAGAGAGCCCCAAAAGAGCAGCTCCATGCCACCCCTTTCAGCACCGGATCATGGTCATTGCAACCGATGCTGCAGTCCCGATCCAGTGCTTTGCTGGCTCTAAAAGAAATGGCAAAATGTTGCTGTTTTTAGAGCTGGCAAAAAAGTGTCCTTGCCACTGGAGTGGCACTTTTCAGTGCTCCTTTCAGTATGTGTCATATAAACGCCACACCAAAGGAGCACTGTGACGCTGCCCACTGTGTGGGCAGGCAGGCATTGTGACACCAGTGTGGGGGCAGCATCCGGGAGTGCATTGTCCAAACACCATGCTCCCACGCCGCCCTCACACCAGTGCTTCAAGCTGGACTGTACAGCCCCTGTGTGAAAAAAGTTGTAGCGTGAGCTTTTATAGATTTTTGGTCTACTTCCTCATGCATTTGTGCCATGCATCTGAGGAAGTAGAGTCTATGAAAGTTTATGCAAGAGGAAGAGTGTCACTGTTAGATCTTAAGAATACAAACTGCAATAGGGAATGTTTATGGTTAGAACACAATAGTATTTATATCTGAATCACATTATTGTTTCCTTTCTCAGTATTAGTTTTGCTGTTATTTCTATCCCTCAATTTCTCCCTAACCCCTCCTGTTAATTTCTCATCCATTTTCTTCACATCACTTTTTTATAAACAAATGAATGGAGGTTTTTAAAATCAGCCACTTTTTTATCCCTAGCATGATCTGAATTTACCCACCTTCAACAGGCTCAATTTTTTTGCAAGGCTGGGCACTTTTGAAAAGCTCAGTGGAGGTAAACTCACAAAAGAGAGGTAGTACTTTGGAGAAGAAGACAGATGGGCTTGGTATTTTCTCTTAAAGGGAAAGCTGAAAGTTTTTAACTGGCTTTAGCATAAACTCAGGATGCAGCTTTGCTAGGTTCCCTTGGTATGCATTGCAGGAGTGCCAGTTTGCTTCCAATTACACTCCAGAAAGCAAACTACTTCACAAAACAGCAAGTCACATGATTCCATAGCCTTGAACCAGGGCAAATAAAATGGAATAATAATGCTATAACTGGTAGTGTGAAAGGGCCCCAGCATTACACAAAGGCTTCATGGTGAAATACTGACGGTACTTCCATTGTGCCAGTGATTTCAAGATTTTACTTGGGGTATCCATTGCATAGTTTAAATCTATACACACTGGATCATTCATTTTCTCACAGCATCTGCCAGCCCACATGGTTCTCATCCTACCCTATGTCAAAGAAGACAGCCACAAGTGGAAGCTAACTAGGCCTGCAAACTGAAAATGTCTTAGGCTGGACAGTCGCAACCTGCACACAGAACAAATAGGTTTGTTAGAATCATTTCAAGGCTGCATAAAAGCAAATTTAAGATGATGTACTTTGTAGTACATGAAATTTAACATTTTGAAATGTGCAGTGTTTCAATTATAAAGGGAATATAAATAAACATGCACTTCAGTATGGATTATTGTTAGTTCCAATTCTATGTTTACCCCAAAAGCTGAAGCAATGTGATGCCAACAAGTGATATAAGGAATGTGTCAATCTCTGAGCTATTCCACTGATCCAAGGTGGCGTGCTCCCACTGAAGATTTGCCCAAAGAATGTTGCTGTTGCACAAATCTCAGCATAGCTTATATCTTGGCAGGAGAGGGATGGTGGCATAACTTCCTGGAGCTGTTCTGCCAGCATAACGTGTAAATGCATAACCAGGAATGAACATGGAGAGTTGGACATGAACAATGGTCTGTAGCTGCCCATTTATAACAAAACCACTTATGAATGTAAATAACTCTTTCCAGAAATGGGTCACCTAGAACATTGTTACTGAAATTGGTGGTGGCAGTCTCCAATCCATTGGCTGCCAATCCTTGGGAAATTTTCCAAGAAGGTTATTGGGCAAAACTGGTGCCAGTCCATGAAACATTGTGGGATAAAGCCTCTGGCAGTCCCCCACATCAGATAAGAAGCACTGACCTAGAGGGCACCTTATTTGAGGAGGAATCTGCACATAGTCATGCTTCCTATTCATTTAAAAAAAAACCATAGTAATTCCATGAACAGACTCTATATTTTTAAAATAATGTTTGGTATGAGGGTAGCTATGTTAATCTGCCTCACCAAAATTAACAATATAGAGTGTAGTGACACCTTAAAGGTCAACAAATTTTGTTTGGCACACTGTTCTGTGGTCTGGAGACTATGTCTTCAGATTCATCTGATAAAGTGGGCTTCTATATGTGAAAACCTATGGCAAGGTTGTTAGTCTTTAAGATTCCATAGAGTCTTTGTTGTTTAGCAAGTTTGTAGAAAACAAACAGCTTTGTTCCACAGTAAAACTGTAGAAAGAAGTTTTAGCCAAACCAACTAACAAAAATCTCAGTCCCAGGCACAGCTTGCTATAAGACCACTCACTGTGCTGAAGAACACCAAATCTTTGAAAACAAAAAAGGAAAAAGTTAGCCTCAAGCCTCTACTTGCTGCATAAGGGTTTGATTTATTGTTGAATAAACTGATGGTTTTCATTCAGCTGCTTGTGTTTAAGTCAATTTCTTCTAAGGGATCGACACAGCCCCAGAGACACAAGAATGAAAGACAGAGCTTACTTAAGGTAAACACCCTTCTGGGGTTCTGACATTGGGTCATAGAAATCTTGCTAGGAATGCTTGAAAGATACAGGCTGGGAGGATCCTGCATATTGTTAAAGTCTATTCTGGGTAGAATGAGATCACATGCAAAGCATAGGAAGTTCACATACACATGGCTGAGGATTAAAGCTATATTACCCTGCTGCCATGCATAAATTATTATTATTTAATTAATTGCTATACCACATCCCATTATCTAATGATATCTGGAAGTGATGTACAAATGGTGTCTCCTCTGTTCCCACATGAAGGAGGGTGTTTTGTGACAGATAGGGGTAAAGGGAGAAAACAGCTTAGCTCCTCTCTTGCTGTTCATTTGACCTCCCTCTGAAATACCCATTCTCACTCCAGTTTACAGTTCAGAAGGCACACTGCCTGCCAGGCAATATTTATGTTAAAATCTGACTGCTGCTCACTTGAAAGACAAAGCAGGAAAGAGGAGCATTTTTCAAATTACCGGTACTGTTCTGGTGATCATAGGTTTTACAGTCACTTTACAAACACAGCTGGCCACTTTAAGCCTCATGTGCCCAAATGTCCTAAGAGTTTAGATTGCTTTCTGCCTGCTGGTCAGAACATGCCTGGGACAATCCAGTTCCTTAGCTCCACAAGTAATATTTGTCTGGCCAGCACAAAGGAACCCTTCATCTGTGGCCTATAGTTCAAATCCATTCACCTTCTAACTACCAACAGTATAGCAGAAGACCAGTTAGATCAGGTATATTTATGTCTAAGGTGTGATACCTGCTGTACACACCTGCTGCATCCAAGGCTCATGTTGCTGTCCTTTGTCCTCTCCAGGAGAGCACTGCTTGGACGTGTCCACCAATACACAGCAGCCAGCCCCCCCCCTCCACTATTTCAATATTATTCCCATTCCCTAGGCCCATAGACAGTATTTCTGATTCCAGGTGACCTGAGAATGAGGATGGCTGCCATAGTTGAATGAAATATAGCTGATGGGCAACATCTGTAAATATATGATGCCCTGTCAATATAACTTGCTTCACATCATTCACCAGGAAATAAATATGGGCACAGGCAGGGCAAGCATAGCTTGGTAAGATCAATGGCTACAGCCTGTCCCTATTCCAGGGACAAGAGACAGAAATTATGTTTGGAGGGTCATGTCTGTATCCCAATCCCAATCCTGATAGCTCTAGGCTTGCCACCCATCACTGTGTGAGTGAAAAGTATCAAAATGGAATGGGAAGTTAATGGTCTTTTGTGGGGTGCTTCCAGCAAGAAGAAATTCCAGGCTCAGCGGTTCAGCAAGGTAGTCCCTTTCACCAAGACAAGCCCCATCACAAAGACAGTTCCTAGGGTAGTTGGTTTTCTTTCAAGAAGAGGAAGGTTCCAGCATGACCTTCCTCCTTTTGTGTTCCCCTCTGGCCAAGCGTCCACTACCCTCTCCTCTTATGTGGCCACTGCTTGCCTAGGCACCCGGTTCCTCTCAGTATGCTGTTTGCCCCGTCCTTTTTTGCCACCATCTAGCATGTTCTTGCTCTTAAGGGGGCGGCCTTTGTGCCGTAGTTGGCGATCCCCACACCACACCCTCTCGCAGTACTCCTCCACTCTCTGCAGGTTGGCATAGCCAATGAGGTGCATGATGTCCTTGAACCACATCCTCTGGCCGTGGAGCAAGCGGGGATCTGGACCTCGGCAAGGTGGGCGAGACAGCTCCTCCTCCTGCTCCCGCTGGAAAACGTGTTCCAGTTGCTCACTCTCAATCACTTCCAACACGATTTTTGTGATGGTCTGAGTGAAGCCATGCTCCTGGGCCCTGCAGTAATATGTGCCAGCATCCTGACGGAAGAGCTTCCGGAACAGCAATCCTTGCTCTGTCTTGATGATCCGGTCATCTGTTTTCACCTGGAAGAAGAGACATTATGGGAAATGAATTTCAAAGCATCAAAACAAACAAACACCATGAGAGAACAGATTTCAACTTGTCAGAAGGTCAGCAGAGCTGTAAATATTCCCATAAGTGTGGTACTGGATGAAAAAATATAGCATACACAGTATGAATATTCATATAGAGTATGAATGTCATATTCATACATTTTGGGTGAGCAGGAAGCAAGGATTGAAATTATGTAACTAGGAGATACCAAATATTGAGAAGTGGCACAGCTTTGTCTGTCTGTGTACAGCAGAGATAGGCATGCTTTGGACTCTGGAGGGCCTGATCACTAAATTTTCATCTCCTCCAGAGCACTACAGGATGTCAGGCCGGCTGCCATTTTGGGTGACCAAAGTGATGAAGCATTACATCTTGATGCTTCCTGGGTTGATTTCAGAGGAAAAGTGGATTGGCTGTTTCAAGGTGGTGAGTCCCTGGAAAAAAACTTGTTATGGTCTCCCCTCCCCTCCCCGCCCGGTACAAGTTTTTTGCCTGGTGAAAACAGGTGGGGTGGGTGTGACTTCCAGTGCCTTGGAATACCACCTCCACTCCAAAAGGGCTGCATACCTTCCAAACCACCATGTTCCACTGTTTAGAAAGAATATTTCCTGGGAATCAGGATTTGCCTGAACTAGCTGCTACACCCAAGATAGCCACCCAAAAAGCTAGACAGATACATAACCTTTCTTTTTTTTAACTATGCAAAAAGGAACAGCATTAACAGGCTTTGTCTTGGAGAAAGCTTTTGCTCCTCTGTTGACATATTTTACCTGTAAAAAGCCCATTCTAGTCAGGCTCTCTGACACAAACTTCACCTCCCAAAAGGAAAGTTGCTGCACTCATAATCTAATCTGGGTGGGATGGGGTGGACATACACAAAAATCCTCTGAATTTATTCCTTTCCCCCTCATCTTGTTGATGAGTGACTTGTATTTATTAGTTTTAAATACTGAACGAGAAATTCAGCAGGAATGGCACATTCCGTTGCTCTGTGTGGTCCTTTCAAAAGCTACAAGGCTTGGGCAGGAAGGGGGACAGGGCACTGGAGAAGTTTGACACCACTCCAGTCTCTCTATCACACCATTGCCGTCCTTATTAGCAACTGACAGGAACTTACCAGCTGTGTTTACTGGTCAGGTCTGCTTTCTATATCCCTTTCACTCGAGGGAATTCCCCCCAAACCTTATACGATTATCACTTCTTTCTCAGCCTAGCTTCCTGGGAAGTACCCTGGCCTTCCAACTACGGGAAGAGAAGAGTGAGACCCCACACAGTAGGAGCAAGAGCCTCTCTATATTCAGTTTAATTCAATAATTCCTAGCAAAGCAGGCAAGACTAAGAAACCAAATAAAGAGAGACAAGAGAAAAGAGAATCTAGTAAAATGTTTGTGTGGTATATTGGAGGCAACAGAGGCCAAAGGGAAGTACAAAATAGAAGAAGATAATGAAACTATCAGCATCTGGAATAGAGGATGTCGTTATGTCAACTGATTCTAGTCTGTCTTTGATGGCATCCCAATGGTTCTCCACAATGTTTAACAAGATCTACTCTCCTTCCTCCTGCCAAGTGGTTTTCTTAGATGGTCCTGATTCTAACAGACACTTTCAGACCGCCTTCAGCTCAAGTTTAAAGAGCTTGAAAGATAATTAATGTTCTACAGCAGAAAAAAATATTAAAAGGAGTCCAGAGGGAAATGAATCAGAGTGTTGTTGTTCCAGTTCTTGGAAGAATTTGGATTCTCTTTCCCCCTTCTAAGATAGACAGGGATTTCCTGCATGCAAACTCTTCCCCCTCTCTCATTCAAATTAATTAACTTAGGTCACTCTCCCTTTTAGGGAAGCTAATAGACACTCTCACTCAAAGATTTTCTCTTGAACTGTTGGGTTCTCCGTCTTCTTCCTCTCTCAACTTTCTTTGGAAAGATGGTGAGATAAGGATTTCTTTTCACCTGAACTATTCACTAGCTAAATTAGGATATAACCTTTTATGTATATATATAGATTAAAGCCATTAGTAAACTTCTGTTTTAAAATACAAGCTATGTATTTGTTGTTTTTGAGCCAGTCTCAGTTATTAGGGAAACACGGTTAGACAAAGGCACATTTCTGCTACTCTGCTGATTTAAAGCTAGACCCTAACCAGCTTGGCTTTGACATTTTTGATATTTAAATATTTTTGTTTCCTTTACCAAGCCTTAGGAAACCTAAATTACCCTACAGCATTTCTATACACTGCCTCAGAAGTTTGGGATGAGAAGCAAAGACACTTGTGATTGTAGTTGAGGCGGGGAGGCATATTCCTGAAAGTTAAAATGTTAAAAACATGTTAAAAACAACTGTCTGCACACAATAAAAAGCAGAGAGAGGGGTTTGATCAGACTTCAGCTGCACTTATGCTGTAGGAATAATACAGTTTGACACACATTTAACTAACATGACTTCATCCTACAGAATCCTGGGATTTGTAGTTTTCTGAGACACCTGGCACACTTTGGCAAGAAAGGTTAAAGACCTTGTAAAACTACATATCACAGGATTCCATAGGACAGAGCTACAGCACTTGGTGTCAAACTGCATTATTTCTACAGTGTGGATGCACCCTTCTTCTTCATGGGCTAGTTCATCTGCACAAGGAGTTTTGTTTACCCCTTACAAACTGCACCCTACAAACTGAGAAGATCTTTTAGTTTGAGATATGCATGCCTGCTTCATGAAACATACTTCTTGTTGTGAATATGAGAAGATTAACTTGGGGGAGAATATCTTCATTATATGCAACCAAAACAAAAGTGAATTTCCCTAGTGAACAACTTTGCTTGCATTTCATTTCATTCAAATCTCCACATTATGGGGCTCAGCATTTTTTAATGCCAGCTTTTATATTCCCTAAGTATTAGTTTCTAAGTTATCACTGGATGAGGAACAAATGTGAAGAATCAGGCTTAGGAGAAGCTTTAAGGGAAATCATATAATTAATATATTGTCACTTTTTTATAGGAAGAGTGACTGTGCTTTTAACAGCTACCTAATATGCTGAGGTTTAGCAAGTAAAGTTCTCCCCCTTATAGCATAAACACTTTAGATTGTAGGATCCACAGCCTTCATACACCTAGGGATAGGTGCCTTGCCAGGGAGAAAAGAGCATTCACTTGGAGAACTAGCAGAATCAGTCATTTGCCATGAAGACTGTCTATCTGCATGCATTCAGAGAGAAAGAAAGAGAGAGAGATTTTTTTTAAAAAACGTTATTGTTAACAAAGCAAGAGAACTGAAAAATGTGGGGAAAGGAACCTGCCTCACCTCATCTCTTAGTTCCTCAGGAGACCTGTGGACAAACCATTGCACTGCAGACTGGGGTGACTTCGGGACACACTCCAAGAAGGTGCTGTTGTGCTCAGTCCCATACACCGTCTTCTCCTCGGCACTGTCAAAATCATCAACTGTGGAAATATGAGAGTGTCCATATCAGAGACTGAGAGATCAGCAGAAGCCACCCATTTCCCTATCAGTAATTCTGGTCAGTGTGGTGTAGTGGCTTGAGTGTTGGACTGTGACTCTGGAGACCACAGTTCAATTCCCAGCTCAGCCATCAATCCCACTATGTGATCTTGGGCAAAGTCACGTGGTCTCAACTTCAGAAAGGCAATGACAAACCTCTTCTGAACAAATCTTGCCAAGGAAGACCCATGATAGGTTGCCCTTAGGGTCACCATAAGTCCAAAATAACTTGAAGGCAAACAACAACATCAATTGTGGTCCAGGTCTGTGGCTTTCCTTGATGGTTTTTTGATGCACAGAGATATGTTTAACACCCCCTAAAAGTGGTCTGCATTCAAGAAGTAAAATTCCAACCCAGATAACTCAAGAGGATAGTAGATGAGGGATCTTCTCTAGATCTCTTCTCTAGATCCCTTTATTTCAAGTAAGAACACTGCAATACATCTTTGATAATACAATTGAAGCTTCAGTTGATGGTAATTGACCATTGTTGTTATGTGCCTTCAAATTGTTTCCAACCTATGGTGACCTTAAAGGGAAAACTTGGCTTTTGCCTACCCTGAGGCTGAGAGAGTGTGCTTTGCCTATGTTCACCCATTACTACCTATCAGTTTTTTTTTAATTTAATGATGTTTAGCATACACACACAAAAGAACACCATTAAATAGGCCATGACTAGAAAAGGAGAAGGATGTAGGGTTGCCAGAAAATAGAGAGGGTTGTGCTGAAGAGGGAATTTTACCAGCTGTTGCTTGCCACACAACCAGGTAACAGGTAACACTTGCTGAAATTCATTCCTGTAAACAACTATGAAAGCTATAGGAGACATGACCAGTTTTTACTTGGGCAGCCATAAGGAGGAAGAGAAATTATAGAACTATGATTTATACACTTGTTTTGTTAATATTCTAACATATAAAAATGATGGATGCTGAAGTATTTCAGTGCCAATACAACCAGAGATAGCTAGCTAGCTAGCTAGCTAGCTAAGATAGATACTATAATCTACCACAAAGCAAAGGACCAGATGTCCATATCCACCAACTGTGGGTTTTCATGGCCAAGCAGGGATTTGAACACTGGTCTCCACAGTTTAGTACGATGCTTAAACAAACTACATCACGCTGGATCTCCAACTATACAGTTATAATTTTCATTCCTATTCCCAAAAGATTTTCAGGGGCTTTAGGTAAGACATATGACAGGTTCCTCCAGACATAGCTTCCCCTTCCTCTTCCACATTCCATGGCCTTTGCGTGTTATCACCAGAGCTTGGAAATTTTGCCTTTTCTGGACTACACTTCCTAGTATCCCACACTGGCAGGAGAGAGAGCAGGAGTACAAAAAAAGTAACAAAGCCTTGGTTAAGACCAAGTTTTTACTCACCTGTCAAGTTTTGATCGAGGCACTGGTGCATAGGGTTCCCATTCCGGATGTCCTGCCGGCGGAAGCGACGCTTGCCTGATGACTGGTATCGAGTGCAGGTAAGGCCATCCCAGGCACAGTAAGGGTCCCGAGCTAGGCAACACTCTGCACAGGCTGTCCCATATGTCTCACACTGATGCAGTTTCACTTGGGCAACTCCCACCTGAGAGCCCACATAAAGCACTTGCTGTCAGAACAAGAAGCGAAGGCAAGGCTAGTTACATATCCCAAATTCATTGTTGGTCCAGTAAACAATTAATCAGTTACAATTTGTCTAAACTAAATCTAGAGCAACCAGGGCACAGCACCTATATTGACAGCTCTGTACAGGAGAATCCAGTTAGAACAGGAGTGTAAGGGATAGGGTAGGCTATAGGAAAATACAGTCACAGAACTATCCATGAGTACAGCTCTGTAGCAACAGAGCTATACATTAAGACTACTGCAGTGTTATCATAGTCAAGGATGAATGCAGGAAGACACTATCTGTGGCCAAAAAAGAAAGAGAAGAAACATCCAATAACAGAAGAAATAGTTAAAGCAGTAAAGCAAAGGCAAGAAGTAAAAGAAAAGAGAGAACCAGAAAATGAATGCAACTGTTCAAAGACTAATGTGCAAAGATAAAGAGGAGTACTATAATCATCAAATAGCAGGAAAATAGAAGACAACAACAACAAAGAAGAAGAACAAAAGACCTCTTCCCCAAGATACATGAATTACAATGAAATTGAAACCAAACGTGGGAATGCTTTATGACCAGAAGAACATATTACATAATCAAGCTGAAATAAAAAAGATGATAGAAGAAATACACAGAAAAGCTATATAAGAAAGATGAAAAAATGAATGACACTTGGAATGAAGACCCATATGAAGATGAACCTCAAATTTGAGAGGTGTAAGCAGCACTCAGAGAACTGGAAAGAATAATGCACCAGGAATAGATGATATCTCAATTGAACTGCTTCAAACCACACAAACAGAATCAACTCCAGTACTAACTAAAATATACCAACATACATGGAAAACAAAACAGTGGCCAACAGATTGGAAATGATCAATATACATCCCCCTTCATAAAAAGGGAGACACAAAAGATTGCAGCAACTATAGGACAATAACATTAATTTCCAACACAAGCAAAATTATGCTCAAACCTCTGCAGAATAAAACTGCAATCATACATGGAGAGAGAAATCCCATAGGTGGAAGTGTGGTTCAGAAAGGAAGAGGCACTGCAAACCTACAACAGCTAATGGACTGCACAAAGGAATTCCAGAAGAAAATGTGTTTTATAGATTATAGCAAAGCTTTGGACTGCATACATCATGAAATGCTATGGAATGCTCTCAAAGAAATGGGAGTGCCACTACATTTGACAGTCCTGATGAAGACTCTGTAGTTAGGACAAGAGGCTACTGTAAGAATAGAATATGGAAAAACAGAATAGTTCTCAACTGGCAAAAGGGTCAGGCATGCCTGCACTTTATCATGTAATCTGTTCAACTTGTATGTAGAAAATATCATATGAAGAGCAGGCTTAGAATTGGTAGAAGGAAGACTGACGGTAAGAGGAAGGAACATCCACAATCTAAGATATGTGGATGACACCATATTACTAGGCGAAAGCATCACAGACATGAAACAATTACTAAAGAAAGTAAAAAAAGAAAAGACGAAGGCAGGCCTAGTGCTGAACATAAAGAAAACAAAAATAATGACCATGGAGGATTTACATAAGTTCAACCTAGATAATGAGGAAATCGAAATAGTTAAACTTTTCCTATACGGAGACTGTAGTCAAGAATCAGAAGATGATTAGGAATGGGAAGGTCGGCTTTGAAAGAACTAGACAAGATCCTAAAATGTAATGATATACAGCAGATCACTGACCAATCCACTGTATTCTGCATTACCATATACGGATGCAAAAGCCGGATAGTGAAGAAAGCAGACAGGAAGAAAATTAACTCAAGACTGAACTTGCCATGGAAGCCAAGGGCTCAAGTAGACTACCGGCTTGGAACAGCCTTTGGCTGCTCCAGCCCTGGTTGGCTGCAGATCACAGCTCCTTTTCTGGCTGGCTTCAGGGCACCTTAGGTGGCCATGGAGGAATTTATGGCCAATCTGGGGGCATGCATCGCCTGCACGGCATGCTCCCAAAGCAGCCAGAAACCACTCTTTTTTGCCTGTGTGTTTCAAGCCCAAGATGATTAAATTGAGCCTGTGGTACTTTGTCCACATCATGAGAAGGCAGGACTCAATAGAAAGGCAATAATGCTAGGGAAAGTGGAGGGCAGTAGAAAGAGAGAAAGACCATATGCCAGATAGGTCACAGGTGTGAATCTGCAAGATCTGAGCAGAGAGTCTGAGAACAGAGGGTTATGGAAATGTCTCATTCACATGGTCACCATGATTCGAAGTCAACTCGAAGGCAGCTAACAACAACGCTCTCTATGTGAGGCTGTCCTCAAAGACAGTGTGGAAGCTGCAGCTAAAGAAAAATATATCAGCCAACTGGAATATCTTATAAAATCCATGCAACTGTGGTTTTAAAGGAATTGCACTTGCTTCTAATATCCTTCTAGTCTCAGTTCAAGATGTTTATGATGATATTTAAAGCCTTTGATCCTTGAATGCGTGCCACTCCCTATACTGTATGTGCCTGCCTGAGAATTGAGGTCTGTTGAGGTTCCTTTTCTGTGTCCCACAAGTGGGACCAGTACATTGTGTGGGGATGTGGAAGAGTGCATCTCCAACAAGGTACCCTGGTTATGCAACAGAATGCCCTCCCTTTGGAAGCCTGATTGGCACCACTGTTGGTTTCATTCCAGTGCCAAGCTTTTTATTAAAAAAATAATAAAGGTGGGGTATCCTAATGATTTCATCCTAATTTGTTTATATTTAAAATTATTCAACTACTAAATAATTCACTTATTTAATATATTTTTAGAATGTTTATTTTTTAAACTGTTTAAAAATTGTAAATGCTTAAACTGGACCTTATGATATAAATTGGGATATAATTTTAATAAATAAAATAAAATAAATCTATATCTCAGGTAATGAGGTATAGATGGTATGTGTTGGTCACTGAGGCTGAAATGCAGCTTTAAATGTGATCCATCAAAATTAAGAAAGTGTAAAAAACCTTCAACCAGTTCTGCTAGTCATCCTGAAAAGTAAAGATTAGAGGAAGATCAAAGTCAGGAGTGCTTTTACAGGTCTAAGCAAACACTACATAAGAAAAGGAACTGCATCTGGTTTTGGACTGTAATAATAAACCAGGCAGTGAAGAAGAGCAAATTGGATTAAATGAATTTAAAATGTACATGAATAGATTTCTGCACGATCAGACTGCACTCAAACAAGGCTCTAACAGAACTGTATTTAATGATATCTCCGTATTTCACTGAGATGTATTATTTTGCATTGCCCCTTTGGATGGGTCATGGCATTCAAGTAAATTTCGAAGTGTAGTCCACCTCCCCTGCATCCAAAGACTTCCAGCAGTGATGGTTCCTGTTAATTAATTACAAGCCCCGAAACTGAAAACCATCACCAGTTAATGCTCTCCCTGCTGCACAACAGTGCTGTCAACACTTGATATCAACCCATTTGTCACATTTGTTAACCTGGCACGCCCATGTGGATTGAAGGCCAAACAGCACAAGTTAGGAAATCTGTGCTTGGAGCTTCATGTATACATATACGACCACTTTAATGTGGCTGGTAGAAGCTTCAGCTTTCATGGGAACAGCAGCACTGTAAAAAGAGTGATTTAGGTCCAAACCACACTGAGGAATAATCCATTTTGAGACTATTTTAACTGCCCTGGCTAAGTGCTAGGGAATTCTGGGAACTGTAGCTTTCTGAGACATTTAGCCTTCTCTGTCAGAGAGATCTGGTGCCACAACAAACCACAATTGCCAGGATTCCCTTGCACTGAGCCAGGGCAGTTAAAGTGGTCTCAAACTTACTTCTGAAGCGTGTTTTGGACCTTAGTCTTCAAAGCTCACAGCAAGGAGAAGTAAAATCATGGTTTCCCTGCCTACTTGGATCAATGAGACGGAATCAACCGGGATATAGGATGTCTCCACCTCCATCGCTGGAAAAGGTAATAGAGAATTCAGTCATACAGAGAGGGACCACATGTTGGAGCATTAGCTATTATCCACTGTTATTTATAGACTGGTCTTGCTTAATGAGATCGGAATAATAAATAAATGAATAACTTACTTTATGTTTATGTACCATTTATTTTATTGACTGTTGTCCATTGTTTGTATAATTTGCAAGTTCATTGTTGTTACATACTCTCAGGTTGACTCTGACCTATGGCAAGCCTATTTTACAGCTCTTCCACACTGCAGAAATAAAGCAATTTGACACCACTTTAATTGGCATAGCTCAATTCTGTGTAATACTATGATTTGTAGTTTGGTAAGATATTCAGCCTGGTCTGTCAGAGAGGTGCATCATCAAACTACAAATTCCAGGATCCCGCAGGACAGAGTTATGGCAGTTAGTGGTGTCACTGCTGGATTTTGGCATTGTGGATATACCCTTAGAGCCTTATCACAAAAGAAAGCTGAGAGACAGCAAGAGAGAAGCGACTTTCTCCTTGCCTCTCTACATGCTGTCTTAACACTTCCATGTGCCTTCTAGAAGGAGACAATAGTAAAAGCATGTCTTTTGGCAAACAGATTTTTCCAGCATGACAAAAGAATGCTTTTATGACTGTCTGTCTCCTTCGGGAAGAGAATGAAAGTGCTTTGATGGCGTGTAGAAAGACAAAGAGAAAGTTGCTTCTCCCTCACTGCTTCTTGGCTTTCTTTTTTTATTTTATTTTATTTATTTTATATTTATATTTTATTTATTTTATATTTTATATTTATTTATTTTGTCATGCCATAAGACTCTTAGTGTTTTCTTGGCCAGATTGATTCACATTGCCTTGCTTTGAGGGTGAGTATGATTGGCCTAAGCCCACCCAGTGGGTTTCCATGACTGAGTGGGGATTTAAACCCTTGTCTCACAGAGTCTTAGTCTAACATTGAAACCACTACACGATTCTGGCACGTTTGCACCATTATACCAATAGACTCTCCTAGTAAGCACACATGTCTGTTGTATTTCTGAGACTATTTTTTTACCACCACCTTTGTCATGTACAGAAGCCATTTGTTACTCACTCGTTTGACAGAGATTTCCATCTCAGTAATGGGGACTGGTGCCTGAAGGGAGAAAATGAAATGATTCTTCAACTAAAATATGACCAAAGCAGCACATTTCTGTCCTGCATTTTCATAAACCCATATAGAGTCATTAAGCTCCCAGCTATTTTTACACACACACACACACACACTAAACAGACCTATAACTGGTAAAAAAAAAAAACTCTCAAGGTTACAAGTTTTGTAGGGCTTGAAAGTAATGTCCTAAATAGAAACTTAGCCAATGTTCTTCCCCAAATAACTTAACAGCTACCATTAGCCATCTTTTATTCTCCACAGGTCTGTTTCTTAATCCCACGAAAAATCTGGGGAAGACTAACAGACTTGTAACTGGAGAGACTGGTGATCAAAATCCACCCAACTCAGTTCTATGAAATAGGAACAATAACAATATTTTTCTTTATCTGGGTATTTATAGATTGCCTCTTTTCATGAGATATTAATGCAGTGAATAATAAATATATTATAAAATTTTATAATAAATACATTATAATAACATAAAATAAAACTTAATATTGCTAGGGAAGATTGTTGTTCAAGTATCTCCAGGTACATGGTGTCAACAAAGGAAACAGGCCATTCTCTGTTGCAGAACATCACATATGAAGTATCTTCCTCAACCAAGTGCCACTGGGACCAATACTACAGTTTTTTTCTGCTCCAGATAGAACCATTTTGTTTGCCAAGACATTTGGATTGGATGATTCTGCATGTTTTATTGTATCCATTACTTTTGTTTTTACTATAATGATGTATTTCTGGTGTCATAAATCATAACACAGCATAAAACAGACTTATAGTCAGCATTCTGCATCCATGGATTCTACACCCACAGATTCAACCATCCACAGCTTGAAAATATGCATTCCTAAATAAATAAATGTATTTCCATGAGTAGAAATACATAAATAAATCCAAACAGTACATCTTGATTTTTGCCATTTTATATAAGGGATGCCGTTTTACTGTGCTACTGTATATAATGGGACTTGAGGATCCACAGATTTTGGTATCCACAGGGAGTCTTGGAATAAAACACCAGTTTGTACCAAGGGCCCATAGAACTAGCTTATAGTGTCTCGACAAATAAAAAGATTTCAACCTGGCAGTAAAACGTTTGTAAGGTCAGCACCAGCTGCAAGTTTTGAGAGGAGGGTGTTTCACAAACAAGGTGACACACACAGAGAAGGTTCTTTACCTCTTCTTTTTAATACATAGTGTGAAAGGAAGAGGGTATGCAGTATTAAATTATTCACTCCCACAGAGGTCAACAAATAATTTAATTTCCTCTGCACTTCTAAACATCTTTGAAAAACTGCAGTTTTTGAAGCCATCTTGGGAAGGGGGAGTCACTGCAGCAGGAATCCTCTACTACCTTCCTTTCCTGGCTTCCACCCACCCCTCATGGCACCAGGGATTGGGAAGGAAGGAAGGAAGGAAGGAAGGAAGGAGAGGATTAGCTGGCTGTGGCTTCACTACTAGTGTTTTGTTTTGTTTTTTTAGCTTGCTTACAATGATGCAGAGATCATCATTGTGTGCTGACTATTTTAATATAGCCTGCAAAGATGTCCTCCACTGGACTGGCCCCGCTGTCCTTCTGGTTTGGGGGGGAACAAGAAATGGGTGACTCAGTGGTAGAAGGCAGGAGTAGTCTTCAGTTCTCTTCGAGGGCTGTAGGGAAAAACGAGAAAGAGGCTTGAGGAGGATTCTCATTGTCAAGGCTGGGGAGGAGAAGGTCACTTCATGTACACAGGAGGAAGACAGCTGGAGGAATGTCACACAGAGAAGCAGGGAAATCAAGGATAGCTGTGGGAGCTTGCAGCTACAGAATCGTTTTGAAGCCCTTTCCCTTATCAAGGAGGATGAGGAAGACCAGCATGGAAAGACTTCAGGGACAGAGCAGGGGAGCCTTGGAGATCCATCACAGGGAATAGTCACTGCTAAGCCTCGGAGGCGTGTGGTTGTGGTGGGGGACTCCTTGCTGAGGTGTACAGAAGCAGTGATTTGTGGTCCTGACAAGATGTCTCGGGATGTGTGTTGTCTCCCTGGGGCAAAGATCTGTGATGTGACGGAGAGGCTGACAAGATTGGTCAAGCCTATTGACCAATACCCCTTCCTTTTTGTCCACATGAGAACGAATGACACAGCAAGACACAGCCTTCAGAATATCAGAAGAGATTACGAGGCTCTGGGTAAGAAGCTGAAGGAAATGGATGCACAGATTGTCATTTTGTCTCTTCTGCCAGTAGAAGGGCATGGTCCAGGAAGAGAGAGGAAAATAGCAGATGTCAACACCTGACTCCGCAGATGGTGTAGCCAAGAACGATTTGGATTCTTGGATCATGGGCTACGGTTCCATGAGGAAGGACTTCTGGCAAGGGAGGGGCTGCATCTCATGCCAGTTGGCAAAAACGTTTTTGCCAACAGTCTGACGAATCTGATCAGAAGGGCTTTAAACTGAGTTATGTGAGGCAAGGAGACAGCATTCTGGAAGGCAAAAAGGGTGGAAACAATAGTCAAACTGACATAGAGGAACAAGGCAAACAGGGCAAGGACCCAACAATAGGAGGCAAAAAAACGTGTACAGGCATCAAGCAAAGGGGACACATGGTCTTCGATGTCTCTACACTAATGCACAGGGCATGGGAAATAAGCAAGATGAACTTGAACTCCTACCACAACAAGGGAAATATGATATAATAGGCATCAATGAAACCTGGTGGGATGAGTCTCATAATTGGAATGTAGAAATAGAGGGATATAATTTTTTTAACAGAAACAGGCCAAACAAGAAAGGAGGAGGAATAGCATTATATGTGAGGGATATTTACACCAGTGAAGAGATATAGGAAATCAATACTGGAAGCCAGGCGGAGAGCATTTGGATAAAAATGAAAGGAGAGGGAAACAACAGGGATATTACTGTGGGAGTCTACTACCGACCCCCGACTCAGGCAGAGGAATTGGATGATGCCTTTCTAGAACAGATGACCACACACTCAGATAGGAGTAATGGGTGAATTCAACTATTCTGATATTTGCTGGAATTCAAATTCTGCCAAATCCTCAAGGTCTAGCAAATTCCTCACTTGCCTTGAAGACAATTTCATTGTCCAAAAGGTGGAAGAGGCAACAAGGGAGTCAGCTATTTTGGATCTGATCTTAACCAACAGGGATGTTCTAGTTCATGGGGTGCAAGTAGTGGGATCCTTAGGTGGGAGTGACCATGTTCTCCTGGAGTTTGTTATACAGTGGAAAGGTGAAGCTAGACATAGTCAGACACACATTTTAGACTTTAGGAAAGCTGATTTCAATAAACTTAGAGAAATACTGGGGGTGATCCCATGGTTAGGAATACTAAAAGAGAAGGGAGTTCAAGGCGGATGGGAGTTCCTCAAAAGGGATATACTAAAGGCACAATTTCAAACAGTTCCAATGAGGAAGAAAAATGCGAGATGTCTTAAGAATGTCTCAACTCATGCTTGCTATAGAGGTTAAGAACAATAAAAAGGGCTTTTTTGGATATGTCCGCAGCAAAAGGAAGAAGAAAGAAATGGTAGGGCCATTGTGTGGTGAAGATGGCAAAATGCTAACAGGGGACAGAGAAAAGGCAGAATTACTCAACACCTTCTTTGCTTCAGTCTTCTCAGAAAAGGCAAAGGGTGCTCAACCTAAGGATAATGGAGCAGAAGACATAACAGGGGAATTTTAGCACAGAATGAGTAAAGAGATATAGGCCCATTTTAGATTGGCAAAAAGAGGTGTGTTGAAGGCTGCATGAAAGCCCAGCCTTTAGATGAGAAAAAGGGAAAGTGTGCCATGAAAACACTATTTTGGCATTTTAAGGGAGAAGAAGTGCTTTAAAAAGGAGCTGGCCCATTTTACATTGGCAAAAAGAGGTGTGTTGATGGCTGCATGAAAGCCCAGCCTTTAGATGAGAAAAAGGGAAAGTGTGCCATGAAAACACTATTTTGGAGTTTTAAGGGAGAAGAAGTGCATTTAAAAAGTAGTTTGATTTCCCCACTACTTTTTTTTAAAAGGGCGCAACATTGCTATTGCATCTAAAGGCTAAGATGTAGTTGAACGATTAAATGGGGCTCTGTCTCTTTAAAGCACCCATTTAAAGGTAGTGATACAAGTGCGGAGGGAGGGAAGGTGCCAAGACAAGAAAAGACCTTCAGAGCCCGGCCAGAGTGCGCCTCACCTTCCTTCACCTCCTCCCTTTGGCTGAGAGAGTGTGACTTCTAGGGAGACAGCAGGGCACTGGAGGCGCTCAGCCAGGCCAGGGCAAGCTGGCAAGAGGAGGAGGAGAAGGGGAGGGACCTGGAGCACCTCCGCTGCCCTGCTTCCCTGCAAGTCACACTCTCTCAGCCAAAGGGGGGAGGAGAAGGCAGGCCCAGGCACACTCTGGCCAGGCTCCAGGGCTCTCTCCTGGCTGCCTTCCTCCTCCCTTTGGCTGAGAGAGTATGACTTGCAGGGAAGCAGGGCAGCAGAGGCGCCCCATGTCCCACTCCTCCTCCTCCTGTTTCCAGCTTGCCCTGGCCCAGCATCAGGAGGACCTGGAGCACCACCGCTGCCCTTCCTCCCTGCAAGTCACACTCTCTCAGCCAAAGGGAGGAGGAAGGCAGCGGGGAGGGAGGGAAGGAGCCAGGAAGAGACCCCCAGAGCCTGGCCAGAGCACGCCTGGCCCTCCTGCTTCCTCTTCAAAAAGAAGGCTGGAAAAGTAGGACGTGTCCTGGCAAAGGAGGACGTGCCTGGTCAACTTGGAAAAGGGGGGCCTCTGCTCAAGAATGGAGGACATATGGGAATCCCTCCTGGACAGAGGGCTGAAACCTCAAGACAACTCAATATAATGCTCTGACAGAACACAGACTACAACTCCCATGAGCCTTTGCTACCATTTCCCAAGATGCCTTAATTTGCAACAGAAAGCCGACCAGTATGTTCACATGTGATGAATTCTTTCGTATTGACTCTGCATTTTCTTTTTGTGTAGATGCTCTCTTGTCACGTGCATTTCCGAACTGACCTCACTTTCTCCCTCTTTCGGAATGGTCCTGTACTCCCCCATGTGATAAGCTCCGACTGTATGATGTACCTGCGCAATTGCGCAATTCGCAGCCAGCAAGGGAAAAAAAATGTTTAAAGCGCGGCTAAAAGCCACGTTCCTTGCCGCCCATGTAGCTGCTCCGCCTGTGTTTGTAGCGTTTTGACAGCTTCCCATGTAGTTGCTGAGCCACAGAAAAAACCTCAGTCTAGCTGCCCTGTACCTTTTAAATGCACACCTGGGGCTTGCAGTCTAGCTGCTAAGCATTAAGGAAAGTGCAACTTCATGTCACACTTTCCTGCCAATCTAAAAAGCCCCTATAGGAATACCTGGTTAACTTAAATGAATACAAGTCTCCAAGACCAGATAACTACATCTAAGGGTATTAAAAGAACTGGCAAATGTAATATCGGAAACATTGGCAATAATCTCTGAAAACTCCTGCAAAACAGGAGAAGTCCCAGCAGACTGGAGGAGGGCAGATTGTCCCCATCTTCAAAAAGGGAAAAAAAGATCCCAACAATTATTGTCCAGTTAGTCCGACATCAATTCCAGGAAAGATTCTGGAGCAGATCATTAAACAGAGAGTCTGTGAATATCTAGAAGTTTATTCCATAATCACAAAAAGCCAACATGGGTTTCAGAGAAACAAGTCATGCCAGACAAATCTGATCTATTTTTTTGATAAAATTACCAGCTTGGTAGATGAAGGGAATGCTGTGGATGTAGTATATCTTGACTTCAGTAAGGCCTTTGCAAGGTTCCCCATGACATTCTTGCAAACAAGCTTCTTTCAAACACCGCATGCATGAATACTAGACAAGGTAACAGTTACATGGATTTGTAACTGGTTGACAGGCTGCATCCAAAGGGTGCTCAAAAATGGTTCCTGTTCATCCTGGGGAGAAGTGACCAGTGGGGTCCCACAGGATACTGTCCTGGGCCCAGTGCTATTCAATATAATGACTTGGATGACAGTATTGAGGGCCTAGTTATCAAATTTGCAGACGATACTAAATTAGGAGGAGTAACTAATAGCCCAGAAGACAGGATCAAAATTCAAAATGACCGGAATAGACTAGAAAGCTGGGCCAAAGCTAACAAAATGAAATTCAACACAGAGAAGTGTAAGGTCCTGCACTTAGGGAGGAAAAATGAAATGCACAGATATAGGATCGGAGACACCTGGCTAAATGAGACCACATGTGAAAGGGATCTAGGAGTCCAAGTAGACCACAAGTTGAACTTAAGTCAACAGTGCGATACAGCAGCTAAAAAGGTTAATGCAATTTTAGGCTGCATCAATAGAAGTATAGTGTCTAGATCAAGGGAAGTAATAGTGCCACACTGTTCTGCTTTGGTCAGGCCCCACCTAGAATACTGTGTCCAGTTCTGGACACCACAATTCAAAAAGGATGTGGAGAAACTGGAGCGGGTCCAAAGGAGGGCAACTAAAATGGTGAAGGGTCTAGAAACCATGCCCTATGAGGAACGCCTTAGGGAACTGGGGATGTTTAGCCTGGAGAAAAGAAGGTTAAGAGGTGATATGATAGCCCTGTTTAAATACTTGAAGGGATGTCACATTGAGGAGGGAGCAAGTTTGTTTTCTGCTGCTCAAGAGAATAGGACCTGGAACAATGGATGCAAGCTCCAGGAAAAGAGATTCCACCTCAACATTAAGAAGAACTTCCTGACAGTAAGGGCTGTTCGACAGTGGAACACACTCCCTTGGAGAGTGGTGGAGTCTCCTTCCTTGGAGGTCTTTAAGCAGAGGCTGGATGGCCATCTGTCAGCTATGCTTTGATTGGGAGTTCCTGCATGGCAGGGGGTTGGACTGGATGGCCCTTGTGGTCTCTTCCAACTCTGTGGTTCCATGATTCTATGGTTTTTGGACACTTGAAAAGCTTCTTTCTCATTCTTTCTTCCCATCCGTCATTGTGCAAACAGATGAGACACAGAACAGGCTGCTCTCATAATCCACAAGCTCTCACAGTCCTTTCACATTCATAAGCAATATAAATCTATTCAGTACTTAATTATACGGCAGAACTTTAATTGTGGACTTTTCCACATCTTGGTCACCAACATATCTAAAACAAAAGCTGATATGTCCAAGTACAGTGCGCCCGCGTCATACTTACACTGAAACCCGCACAATGGAAGAGGCAATGGCACCCATGCTATGGGTGCACGTGCCACACCGTATGCATGAGCCCCATTGTCTTCAATAGAGTTCAAGAATACACTTCCTTTCCTGGCTTCCACCCACTCCTCATGGCACCAGGAATGGGGAAGGAATTTCCTTTACACAGGGGGAGGTCCAGAATGGATCCCCACATAAGGGAAGGGCTCACTGTATATTGGTGTGCATTTCCTTTACATATGACTACAGAAGCAGCCAATGTGTGCCTTGCATATACAAGGTTCATTACATGGATCTACTGCCGAGAACTTTCAACAAAACTAAAAGCACATATTTATGGCATGAGATAAAAGGACAAGTCTGCACATTAACAGGGATATAACAAACATACTTCTTTTGCAACACAAACACAAAGTTGGAGAGATTTGTCAATTAGTCCAGTGCATCTTAACCTATCTGATGTGAGGAACTGGAAGGGTCTCTTTCCCAATGTGCCACTACACCTATTTCTCCACAAACATACATCTATAATGTAAGGATATGTAAGAGGAATTTGTGAACAAATGGAAGGCCCATGTACAACATGTTCCTGATGGGCCCTGGAACACAATTATTATTTTGTTTTATGTAAATGGCACACATAAGCTTGCTTAAGTACTGCCTTTTTACATCACCTTAAACAACTGAAGCTCCTCCAAAATGACTTCTTCCGGTGCTGCAGAGTTCCCTCTCTGAAGGGCTATGACCTTCAGTACTGAGCCAGCATCTAGAAGGAAGAATGAAAAGGAAGAACATGCTGGAATAAGATAGTGTGTGTAGTCACATATCACAAAGATTTAAACCTACTCTTCTTTGAATGTCTCTGTCACGGACAGAAATGTATAAACCTAGTTTTTTGTGGCTTTTTCAGGCTATGTGGCTGTGTTCTGGAAGAATTTATTCCTGATGTTTCGCCTGCATCTGAGGCTGGCATCTTCAGAGAATGGTGACATGGAAGTGAGAGGGGTATATATACTGTGTGATCCCTCGTTGAGAGGAAGTGATCACTAATTGAATAGACACAAATCCTTTATGCATATCCTCCCATCCTGAGGTCAGACCAATACACAGGTTAACATGTAAATCCTCTCAACCAAGGATCACACAGTATATATACCCCACACACCTCCATGCCACCATTCTCTGAAGATGCCAGCCACAGATACAAGCGAAATGTCAGGAAATTCTTCCAGAACACAGCCACATAGCACCCCCAAAAACCCACAAAAAACTATGGATGTCAGCTGTGAAAGCCTTCGACTTCACATTATGTAAAACATAATTTGTTCATGCTAGGGACCATAGTATGCTCTTTGACAAGGAAAGAGTTGCTTTTGAAAATGAAAACATGTAGAAGGTGCCTTTCAGTTTATGCCATGAACTGTATGTGTGAATGTGGATGTCCATTTTACTCCTTCTGCCATTGAAATATTTTAGTTATAAACTGCTAGGTAGTCTATCTGGTGCTGCCTGGATTGATGTTGATAATGCTGACATCAACCTACACTAAGTTCTGTGCAATAGGTTCTACACACTGTACATTAAATTCCATGCAACATGGAGTGAGAAAGATAGGAAAGGAATTTTCTTTAAAAAAATAAAATAAACATCCAGCACTTGTCAAATTGCTCCTAAACTTGCACAAATATATTTGGGATGTCAACATAAATCTATATATTGGGTTTGTTCAGATTAATATGAACATATGCATCCTAGAGCAAAAACAAAAAACAAGAAACAAATATTAAGTGTTTCTTCAGAAATAGACTGACTGTGTCTAAAACTCTTGTGATCTTCATTTTGATCCCATTAGATAATATACCAAACTTGAAGAGTGTGGGATCAAGCATGTAGAGTTATTTAGCATAAAACATAAACACTAGTACAGAAATGGTGAAAAATCTAAATTAAGGAAAATTGGTTTTGCAATAGACAGAGAATTGCTTGCCCAACTTCCCACTATACAGGGGGAAAAGGCTCATTGGGGGGAAAATGAAAAAGGATGTTCTCTTTCTCCTTCCCTAACCTTGGCCAGAAGAATACTTTTCTGCTTCTTGCCCCTAGTCAAAGAAAGAGTTCATCACACCTGAGAAAATAGTGCATCCCAACAGTAGACAAGAAAACATCAAAATTACTAAAACAGGCTCAAACAGAGCCAAAGCAAGAAAAATGCTAAGCAGAACACTCTAAAGACATTCACATTCAGAAAATTCCAGAAAGGAAAACCACAGATGATAATGGACAATTCAACAAGGAAGTACTAAGGAGAGATCACTAGTGGAAAGCTTTAGGAGAAGCTCTGTGAGAGAAGATATGACCTTGCTGATGCCACCAAGGTTTCACCCTACCTATGAAAGATTAACTTGACCAAAGACATCACTAGTACTCAGAGGCTGGGGCGAGGGAATCTTTTTTGGATTACAATTTCCAGAATTCCTCAATTGTAGTGACCTCTGACTATGGGGTTCTGAGCAGAATTGCCAAGTATGAACTAGTCCAGGCCCTGAGATTTCAGAGCAAAAACCTGAGAATGAAGGATTGGGATGTGGTGATATTACAAAGTTGTTGGTACAACGAGCAGCCCCTGGTAAGTATGAGACTTTACACATCAACTGCAATTGCTCCAAGTATACCATTCAAATTGAAAACATCATGTATAGCAAATAAGGAAAATACAAACACAGACACTTTTAAAGACAGTTCTCTCATTCTGAGATGCTTTCCCTTGGCCTGCAGCCTGTAAAAGAGAGGCCAGGACCTGACAGTCAGGGCCAGACCCTGAGATCCAGCAACTTTAGTTCTCAGAGCAATTTTTCTAACTTCTGACAGTACTCAATCCAGAACCTTCTTTTCTTCCACATCATGACTCAGTCTTGGGGATAGAGACATTTCCAAGACATATACACTTGCTTCTAAACACGGTGTTTCTTTCCATAACAACAACCACATACATGATTAAGGAGAGTGTCTTGACCCAGAAGATGCAGCTCTCCAGGTAGGGCTAAGGCTTAACACTCCATATGATCCACACTGACCTGTGCCAATGAACATCACATCATATTGCCCATCCTCAGCTTCCACACGGTCCACCACAATCTGTTGCAGGTGGTGTTGCAGGTTGGTTTTCACCAGCACAGGCCGGCGATGGAGTGGATACACAGATTTGCTCATCAGTGGATGGGCACGTGCAAAATGTAGAACCTCATCAGGATAGTCTTTGGTGGAGGAGTATTGCCGGCTTGGCTGATTGGTGGTTTTGCTGGGACACTGGCAGGGACAAGAAACGATACCCTTTCAGCAACAGTGGTGGCCCTGTATGTGCTGTCTATCTATTTGTCAGCAAGGTCATTTAGCACCATGAAAGCATCCTATATGCACTACCTTACAAAAATGATTTGGACTAGAACATTTGAGAACATAGTAACTGCTTTGGTATATCAGACAAACCACCTGTTTAATTCAGAGTCATCTTCAATCACTACAATTCAGGAACTCTTGAGTATATTGTATAAATTAGTCAAACAGCAGAAGTCTCAACAGAGAACCTGTGAAGTGTGTGTGTTATCTAACCTAAATATATACATTATACTAAATCCCATGATTAATTAATTATTCTGATTGGATAATGCTCATACAAGCTTCTGAAATCACTATTAACAGAGAAAAATGCTACTTTTTTATGATAAAGAAGTTGCCTGCTACCAAGCCAGACAACTGGTTCATCTAGCACAGTATCCTTTACAGCATTCTGCTGGTTTCAGGGAGGACTCTTTCACAGCTCTACCCAAAGTAGAGCTCCTCAATGTGCTCCCTCACTGAGATACAAGCCATTTGTTCCTCTTCAAACTTGCTCTGAAGTGCACAGTCTACATGAACTATGCTTTAATCATTTGAGATGTTTTTCTGAGGTGGAAGAAGGAGGCATTTTGGTCATTTGCAATAATGCAAATATTTACAGCTAGACATCAGGAGTGTCTGCTTCCTAACCAGAATGTTGTGTCTTTGAAAATGTTAATTGTTTCCAGTTTTTCAGCTTGGCATGAGCCTTGACAATGCTCAACCAAGAGAAATAACTGGTTTGCAAATGCTAATTTATAAACACATACAACAATGCTCCACTTGATCCCTGAAAATGCTCGGGATGTTTTCTACCTTCAGGGTACTGAAAATCAGCCAGTTCATTTTGAATTGAATTTTCAGTTCACCCTGTGCTAGTCACAAACTACCAAGTAGATCATCAGTATTAAAGAGTGATTTAAGGAGGCATATGGATGTATGCCATACCAATGTCAAATAACACCTTAACCCATTGTTGGCATTGCATTTTAAGCTAGGCTGGACTTCTTTCCTGTTTTAAAACAAAGTCATTTCTGGTTCTACCCATGTCTAAGCGTGTTTAGATCACAGTTTGAAAAACCTACCTTTTTGTGTTATAACTCCCAGAACATCTATCAACATAGCCAGCAGGACTAGGGATTGTGGGAGTTTTACTAAAAAAAAGTAATATTTCCAAGTTTAAGACAACCTTATTTGCATAGGTAACCATGAGCTCCTCCAAACAGGGCAAAAAACAATGTTTTGGTTGTCCTTGACTATTTTTTAGCAATTCCCTAGCACCAGATATGTTTTATTTCTATGCTTGAGTGGGTTTCTCTTTAATTCTTAGATATAACTGAACAATATGTTCCCTTCCCTTCTGTTCCTTCCTTTCTTAAATATGCTTTTAAGATGCAAAGGGATCTTGTAGCACCTTTGAGACTAAATGAGAGTTAGTCTCTTTTCAGTTAGTCTCAAAGGTGCTACAAGATCCCTTTGCATCTTAAAACGTGTTTAAGAAAGGAAGGAACAGAAAAGAAGTTAGCATGAACGTTCATAGTCTTTTTTGTAATATAACACTTAAACTCTAAGGGGAATGAGGGGATAAAAATCAAAGAAGAAAAAATTCAAACCATAGAACCACCTCAGCAAATCATGCTCCAGTTTTTAAAAATAAAACCTTTGGACGAGTCCTAGTGCAGATTCAATAAATTGCTACAAACAGCCCCCTGAAAAAAATGGAATGAATGGTAGCAACAACTGTCAAAACCCAAGGAACTATACTGTAAGAACACATACTTTTCATTAACTCCTGGTACTTACTTTTTAAAACACCACAACATGCTTGCTAATAATGCCATTAATGTTAGCTGTATTTAGGTCTCACTTTAACATTTTGGGTGATTTTTAAAAAAAATTTCATAGGCAAGACATATAGCTAGAGGTTGAAGGACCGAGCATGATAAATCTTAAAAATCAAGAATGATTTATAAGAGCCTTTGACTAGGAATTTCAAAGTTAAAAAGGTGGAGACAGCAAAAGGCCAGATTATGAAAGAAGTCTGCTGTGCATTCATCCTCAAGGTCTATAGTGTATGCGATTACACCTAATTCATTTTCTCTTTGCAAATATTTTTAGAAATATAGATTTTAGTTACTTACAACTCCTGGTCTTGGGTATGGCACTTTGCCCTCATAAGCTGACCACTGATGATCTGGACCATCTTTATGAGCATATGGTCCATTAAAAACCTCCCAGATGTCCGCCATACGATATACACAGATGGCAAAGCCTTGGAAGACATTGCTAAAATGAGAAAGGTTAGGCATAGTAAGAACCTCTTCAGAAAAAACACTCACCTGACCAAATACTGTATATTGTTTTAATAATTATTAGAGCACATACTCAAATTGTAGGTATATTAGGAGCTAATTAAATTTCACAGTGATGTTTCCAATTGCAAACTTTCAATATTTTTACCCTTACGCCACTCTGAAAGCTTTTTTTAATATTGTAATATGGTTTATAACTATATAATATACTTAATAATATTATATTATATTATTAATGATAGTAATATGCTTTATAGTCTATAGCAAAGCATTTGACTGTATAGATCACGAAAAGATATGGATGGCTCTTAAGGCCATGGGAGTGCCATTACATCTGATAGTCCTAATGAGAAATCTGTACTCGGGACAAGAGGCAACTGTTAGAAGAGAATATGGAGAAACAAAATGATTCCTGATTGGCAAAGGGGTCAGAGAAGGATGCATTCTATCACCCTATTTGTTCAACTAGTATGCGGAACTATAACTAAAACTAGAAACTAAACAGCAGGTTTAGACTCAGGAGGAGGAGGAGTGAAGATAGGAGGAAGAAATATCAACCATCTTAGCTATGCTGATGACACCATATTGCTAGCAGACTTGGAACAATTGCTAAGGAAGAGCAAAGATGAAAGTGCAAGGGCAGGCTTAATGCTGAACATAAAGAAAACAAAATAATGACCATGGAAGAAATACAAAAATTCAACTTAGACAATGAGGAGATCAAAAGAGTATCTGTACATAGGATCAAGCATTGATCAGAATAGTGCCCTCAGTCAAGAAATAGGAAGACTAAGCAGAGCAGTGGAGGATAGGGGGTCTTGGAGAAGTCTCATCCAGAGGGTTGCCATGAGTCAAGATTGACTTAAGGTCCATTAACAATAATAATAACAATATTTTGTTTACAAATATGAAGGTAATCACATAACTTTATGTAAAAGTAACAGGATAGGTAGAGATATTATCTTACCTTGTGCCTTACTATGTGAAGGTAGCTTATACAGACAAGAGCAAGCAAAACAAAAGGATAGAATCATAAAATCATAGAGTTGGAAGAGACCACAAGGGCCATTCATTCCAGTCTGACTCCCTGCCATGCAGGAACTCAAAGCACCCCTGACAGATGCCCATCCAGCCTCTGGTTAAATGTCTCCAAGGAAGGAGACTCTACTACCCTCCGAGGTAGTGTGTTCCACTGTCGAACAACCCTTATTGTCAGGAAGTTCCTCCTAATGTTGAGGTGGAATCTCTGTTCCTGTAGCTTGCATCCATTGTTCCAGGTCCTAGTCTATGGAGCAGCAGAAAACAAGCTTGCTCCGTCCCTCAATATGACATCCCTTCAAACATTTAAACAAGGCTATCATATCACCTCTTAACTGTCTCTTCTCTAGGTTAAACATACTCAGCTCCCTAAGCCTCTCCTCATAGGGCATGCTTTCCAGACCCTTCACTATTTTGGTCGCCCTCCTCTGCATACACGCCAGCTTCGCAACATCCTTTTTGAATTGTGGTGCCCAGAATTAGACACAATATTCTACATGAGGCCTGACCAAAGCAGAATAGAGTGGTACTATTACTTCCCTTGATACAGACACTATACTTCTATTGATGCAACCTAGAATTGCATTGGCCTTTTTAGCTGCTGCACTACACTGTTGACTCATGCTCAATTTGTGGTCTACTAGGACTCCTAGGCCCCTTTCACAAGTAGTCTCCTTAAACCAGGTGTCCCCCATCCTATATCTATTTCATTTTTTTCTGCCTAAGGGCAGTACCTTACATTTCTCTGTGCTGAAATTCATTTTGTTAGTTTTGGCAGAGCTTTCTAATCGATTAAGGTCATTTTGAATTTTGATCCTGTCCTCTGGGGTATTAGCTATTCCTCCTAATTTGCTGTCATCTGCAGATTTGATAACCATGCTCCGTATTCTTTTGTCCACATCATTGATAAAGATGTTGAATAGCACTGGGCCCAGGACTGAACGCTCCACTGCTCACATCTTCAGAATGAAGAAGAGCCATTATTGGTGAGCACCATTTGGGTTTGGCAGGTCAACCAATTACAAATTCATTTAACAGTTGCATTGTCTAACCCACATTTTATTAGCTTGTTTGCAAGAATGTTGTAGGGAACCTTGTCAAAGGCCTTACTGAAATCAAGATATGCTATAACTACAGCATTCCGTTCATCTATCAAGAAAGGAATTTTATTTAAAAAAGAGATCAGTTTAGTCTGGCATGACTTGTTTTTCAGAAACCCATGTTGATTTTTTTGTGATTATAGCATTCCCTTCTAAATGTTCAAAGAGTCTCTATTCAATGATCCACTCCAGAATCTTTCCTGGTACTGATGTCAGACTAACCGGCAGAATCCTCTTTTTTTCCCTTTTTTGAAGATGTGGACAAAATTTATCCTCTGCTGGGACTTCTCTTGTTCACTAGGAGTTCTCAAAGATTATTGCCAATCGCTCTGCAATTACATTTGTCAGCTCTTTTAATACCCTTGGATGTAGTTCATCTGGTCCCAGAGACTTAGGGGCTATAGAGACACCCACTCTGTATGCCCTGGATCGGTGTTGCAGCAGCCACACGCTGCAGCATCAACCCGTGCCCCAAAAGAAGCTCCTTTGAGCAGCTTCCTGGAAGGGGTGTAATTGGCACGCTTGAGCACCATGATGTGCTGTTTGTGCACTGCACCACCTTTGCATCATCATGGTGTGCCCCGTGTAAATGGGCGTGCGCCATGATGGCACCCAGGCAGTGGACTAGGGGTCTCAGCCATGTGGACGCCGAACCCTAGTCCGTGTACAGGGCAACATAAACTGCCGGTTTGTATGGGGCCTTAAATTCATTTAAGTTAACAAGATATTCCTGCACTACTTCTTTACCTATTCTATGTTGCATTTCCCCTATTGTGTCCTCTGCTCCATTTTCCTCAGGTTGAGCACCCTTTTTCTTTTGTGAGAAGACTGAGGCAAAGGGATTGAGTAATTCTGCCTTTTCTCTGTCCCCTGTTAGCATTTCACCATATTCTTCACGTAGTGGCCCTACCATTTCAATAATAATAATAATAATAATAATAATAATAATAATAATAATAGATGATGATGATGATGATGATGATGATGTTTTATTTATGTCCCGCTCTTCAGCCAAGACTATCAGAGTGGCTTACAATTTGTTAATTAGACTCTGCCCTCAGGCTTACAATCTAAAAAGACACGACACAAAAGGAGAAGGGAGAGGTGGTGGGGAGGGGAGAAAGTCCAGCAGATCTTCTCTCCCTTGGAGGCCTGGACCAAGGCAGATGGACTGGAGGGAGGGCTTTTCTTCCCTTCAGGCAAGGCCTGTTGGAGCTGGCTTGTCTTTCTCTCTCTCAAGATGGTGGATGGTGTTACGACATGTGCTTTTAATTTTGGAGACATGTAGACTGTACTATGACCCCTGCCTGTCCTATCCCAGGACCCTCCATAAGCCCCAAGCGAGGAGGTCATGTAGTCAAGCCCGCTTGGAAGGACAGAGTCTCTAGTAAACAACTCTCCATAGGAAGTTTGGGAGTCACCAGACCAGATTTGCCACTGCCTTCCGGAGTAAGACAATAGCCTTGGCATCTTATCTAATGAGCCAGTGATTGACTTAACAACTCAGCCATTAAGTCAGCTGCCCCTCCGAATTGTGTCCAAACCTAAGTGCATTGTACACAGATTATTTGCTATTGGCTTAACAAAGCCCAGGCAATCAACACCTTTGTCCAAGCCTTGATACCTAGCCCCAGGATATGTTCTGCCCTATAAAGGATCCAGAGTTTGAATCCCCCGTTGACGCTATCCTCAGAGTGCAGGCTGGTCCACGCCAGTTTGACCTCTGTTCATAGCTCCCGCGGCCCATTTCCCCTCATCCCGGCGGTCGTGTCCATCATCCTCATCCACATCTATCAGGCTTCCTGGAGAAGACTTCTAAGGTAGTATTCCAGCGGTGTTTCTCTCTCTCAAACCTTACCCCTCCCTTTTCACTAGCTTTGAACGTGTGTGTGTATGTCCCCTTTTGCTGTGTGTGGTATTTATCTCCCCCAATAAACTGTATATTTTCATTGAATTCACTTGGACTAGTATCATCTCTCTTGGGGTTTGTCGGTGGACCTCTGGTAGATAATAATGGGACCACGATTCCGGCACCGCGTAAGAATTTGTTAGAATCTTCCTCTCTGCATATTTTGAGCTAATTATAATTCCCCTAAGTGAGAGACTTCCTAACAATGGAGGGAGGGCTCTTTCAGGCAAGGCCTGTTGGAGCTGGCTTGCCTTTCTCTCCCTCAAGATGGTGGATGGAGGGAGGGCTCCTCTTGCTTTCAGGCAAGTCCTGTTGGAGCTGGCTTGCCTTTCTCTCCCTCAAGATAGTGGATGGAGGGAAGGCTCCTCTTGCTTTCAGGCAAGGCCCATTGGAGCTGGCCTGCCCCTCTCCCCCTCAAGATGGTGGAGGGAGGGAGGGCTCTTCTTGCTTTCAGGCAATGCCTGTTGGAGCTGGCTTGCCTTTCTCTCCCACAAGATGGTGGATGTAGAGAGAGCTCTTCTTGCTTTCAGACAAGGCCTGTTAGAGCTGGCTTACCTTTCTCTCCCTTAAGATGGTGGATGGAGGGAACATATGCAAAAAAGCTCTTTTTATTATTCTTAACCTCTCTAGCAAGCCTAAGCTCATTCTGCACTTTACCTTTTTTGACTTTACCCATACATGTACTCACTATTTGTCTGAATAATTCTTTCAAGACAAAAACGGTATTGCTCCCTGTGGGCTTTGAACTCAAAACCAGTTTCAGAGCTCACACTTGGGATTGCTGTTTTGAGTTCTTAAAGAACAATGGCTTTTAAAAAACAATGATTTTAAGAATGTTTTTGGTTGTTTTTAAAGGAGAGTTGATAAAAGACTCATGGAAAATGGCAGCTCTCATTCTAGTTCTTTTTTTCTGGAAAAGTACCCCCTCTCCCAGAAATTGCCATAATTCATGTCACCTTTTGCTGTTCTGGAAGATCTTTGGCAGCAAGAAGCAGAGTGCAACATAGCCCTAGACTGTCCTAGTTACCTGACAGATGCAAATAGACACTTGCTTCCCTTCTATTCATTAAATCCTTTATGATGAGTTGAGAGCCCAGGGGAAAAGATCACATTTCTCTTTCCCACACATATCCCCTGTTTTTCAGTGTTGGAGATTCAGAGAGATCCCATAAGACCCCCCAAACAAAACAAAACAAAAGTGAATGCCCAAGTCAAGCATCACAAAGGCTGCTGTGGATGAAGGATAGTGGGAACAAGCTCATCTCCTCCTCAAAACACCTCAAGAAGGCCCGGAAAGGGGGGAAAAAAATCTATGGTGAAGTGGGTACCTCTTCAGCATGAGTACCAAACTCAAAGCTAGAGATGGTATCCATATAGGACTGGGAAATACCTTCCAGTATTAGGTTGGATGAAAAGCTAAAGGGTGGCACTGCAGATTTGTTGTTATTGCTGCCAAGTTGACTTCAGCTTATGAAGACCCTATGAATGTGAGCCCTCCAAGAGCCCTAGTCATCAACTGTCCTGCTCAGGCCTTGCAAACTCAGGGCCACAGCTTTCTGACTGAGTCATTCCATTTATAATGCAGTCTTCCTCTTTTCTTGCTGCCAAATTAGGAAGCATTATCCTCTTTGCTAATGAATCATGTCATCTGTAAGGATAACCACTCAAAATTGGGGAATATAATTAGCTCAATATATTAATCTTAGCTCCTTACATTGGACCATGATTCCCGTAGTGTTTACGGAGGTGCCCAGAGATCCCAGAACTGACACAAAGTCTTTGGATTTTAAGCTAGTTTATTGATACACAGGGGGACGCGTGCACACACGTTCACACATGGCTAATATAAGTAAAGAACAGGCCTTCTAATGGTGAAATACTTGCCTGAAATGGCTCTTCCAGAATCCAGGTCGATGCAGCAACATCATGAAGGGAAATAGGAAAAAGGGTGTGCATAGGACTTGGGAGAGGGAAAGGAAGGGGGAAGGGGGAAGGGAAGGGGGGACTGCAAAGAGCCTCAAGCCACAACCAGCGGTCTCTGAGATCCCAAGGCAAAACAACTTAACAAAGAAATGGCAGACTTTAAGTAGTCTTCTGGTCACATCCTCAGCAGAGGCTATTGTCTTACTTCAAAGGTAAGCCAAATTTACATATTGGTTGATCTAGGAAGCCTCTAGCCTCTGATATCGGAATAGCTGGCATCTGTTAAGTGTCACAAAATCATAAATCTATCCCAAGGTGTGAAACATCTTCCCTGTTTGCAACTCCTATACTTAGGCTTTGCTGTAAACATGATCTCTTCGCCTTTAGGCCATGGAGGACTGGGGGACATCTCTCATAATGCCTTTCCATTAGGGTCATAAGAAAACTTTAGGGATGCAGCTTCTCCTTAGAGGCCTCTATGATCAAACGATTGCCAGGAGGAAGGGGGGCCTGATTGCAGATACATTTTGGAATAGGGGTTGTGGGGGTGTTTTTGTATCATTGCAGTATGGTGAACACATCTCACATTTACGTCCAAGATGTGATGCTGACGGTTCATTTTGCCTTCTAAATGAAAGCTGAAGCTTGATTTGCTCTTAGACCCATTTACTGAACTTTTTGGTAGTCCATGGCATCGGTATAACTCTCTTCCAACACAAAATTTCAAATGAGTTTGTTCTTGTCCTGTCAGTTTTCTGAACTACCCAGTTTTTACACCCATATGTAGAAACTGGAAATAAGATAGATGATTTTGACTTTGGTATTTAATGGTATATGTTTACACTTGCGGATCTTATCTACTTCCTCCATAGATTCCCTTCCAAGTTTTAGTAATTTTTACTTCTTCACAGCAGTCTCTATTTTGATTAATAACTGAGAGAAGATATAGAAAATATATACTCGACTATAAGTCAATAAATTTATGTGCCAAAATGGTCTCCAAAATCCTGGGTTGACTTATATATGGGGCAATATGGTAATACTGCTTATAAAGCTCCTAAAATAATTGACCACCTTTTTTCATAGCCAGTGATCTTTAAACAGTTACTAAGGCAAGGACAGAGAGAGAGAGAGAGAGCTTGCCTCCCGGTCTGAGTTCCCGCGCATGCTCCTCTGTGTGTGTGTCTCTCTCCTTCTTCAGCCTTCCCTCATAACCAGAGCGCTTTAAGCAACAGCTGCTAAGGAAAAGCAATAACAAGCAAGCAAGCACATTTCTATACCAGTTGACTTAAGCACTCCCTAAGAGGTTTACAAAGTGTAAGCTAATTGCCCCCAACAATCTGGGTACTCATTTTAGCGACCTCGGAAGGATGCAAGCCTGAGTTGAGCCTCAGACCTTGGCTGGTACTTAACTCGCAACCTTGTGGTTTGTGAGTGACTGGCTGCAGTACACTGCACTACCAGGACTCCAAAGGCAAGGAGAAACAGAGGGAGAGAGAGGGAGGGAGAGAGAGAGGCAATGTTTGCCTCCCTGTCTGAGTCTCCATATGCACTCCTCTGATCCATGTGCACTCTCCTCTCTAGCCAGAGGTCTTTAAACAGTTACTGAGGCAAGGGACAGAGGGTATCCTTGACATATCCATGGGTCATATCAAAATGCTGGTCCAAAACTTGCCCTTGACTTATACATGAGGTTGATTTATAGTTGAGTATATACAGTAACTAAAAATAAATAAATAAAAAAATCAGCATATTTTCGTTTAAATGTTTTACTGCCTTTGGAGTGGACCTTTTAGAATCAGAGGAAACCTGTACAATAGCTGAGAATCTACTGGATCACAAGGAAGGGGTGTGACAATCCATGGAAGCTCAGAAGGTCAAACTGAGGTTCTCTCCTCCTGGTCTATGGCCAAGGAGGGGAGAACATTAAGAACTACCATGGTGTCAGGTCCTCCTTGCTGACTAGGTAAGAAACAACCAGAAAAGAAAGGAAAACTGTCACATTTTTCTCTGTACCAAATATGTCCATCCTCCCACCCCACAAGGTCATTGCAGATCCCAAACCTGTAATCAGCAACTAGATTTTTTTTTTTTAATTCAGCATTAAAAATAAAACTGCAAAGGACTAAACCAAACACCCACAAGCAAAAATCTCACCTGATGGTGCTAAACAGTGCATAGACCTCAGGGCTTTTCCCATCTTTAGTTCTCAGAAGAAAGACATCCTCTGTTTAAGAGAAGTTGGGTTCACATTATTTAATGGATTCTGACCACTGGCCTGTTAACATACACATTTCAAGGAAATAAAAATCCTATTAAGTTGTTTTCCTTCATTTTCTGCTTACAAAAGGGATTTCTAGAAACACTCCTTATGCCTGAGCATATACAAGTTATTGAACCAAAAGGTTCTTTTACCAAATAGAACACTAATAAGATGGGGCAGGGGGGCCATTTCACTGTTGCAGTGGATCCCAAACATTATACTAAGAAGAACTGAATGATATACAAGGCTTTTATGTGTTTCACCTTAACACTCACCACTCCCAACTTTCTATTTTTTTGCAGTTCAGCAGCCAATACATCAAGCCACCATCCAGGGTTTTCTATTATATAACATGGGTAGACAAATGTGATAGGGGCAAGGGGCAATTTTTTGTTTCTGCAGAGGGCCACACAAATGCACTTTGACTAAATATTGGGTGAAAACGAGATCCAAAAGTGACCAAAAATATTGATTTGTACTGCCATAATTTTCATTTGCTTTTTAAAATATTTTAAGACAATTTGGAGGAGGGACAGAGGGGGTGTAAAAGACAAGGCAGTTCACTGAACAGAATTTTGGGACATTTTGATGGGCACTGTGTGAAACTTGAGGGATAATGAGGGTCTGCAAAAGGGAGGCAGGGGCTTCATGTGGGCTGCCTTTTCCCTACCCATTACAGAGTGAATTTCTCACAAGTAATATCTCCACCATCTACTTTTACATGGGACCCACAGTGAACTCCGAGTTAAGGTACTAATCATCACCATTTCAGCTCCATTGTAGAATCAAAAGTTCCAAGTCAGTCATTGGGTCCTCTTTCTCATACTGCATTAAAGTAGATCCCAATAATCAGGCCTTGACTTTTAAATGACATACTGTAGAGCTTATTCTCTAAAAAAGTAAGGAAGAATGTCCCCCTTACCCAGTTCATCAAAGTACGTGTCAATGCCATCTGGTCCGGGAACAGAGCATACCAATCGGGCCTTGTTGAAGGTGCTCCACTTGTTGACTAGCACCCGTTGTCCCCCAGCATCATTCTGGAAGAGAAGAACAAATGTTGCTCAGAAGGGGAGGCAGGTAATGTTCCCAGTAAGAGGCCTCCTTATAAACTAGGAGTGGGGAAAGTGAGGTTGAAAGGCCTCATGTAGACCCTTGGGGATCCAGAAGACACCCCTCATTGACCACCCCAAGCTCCCAGAATCGTCCCCTCCATTCAGCCCTAACCCCACTATTTTTCACAACTTCCTCTTGAAAAGTATTTAAAATATTGAAATATGCTGTTTTAACATGATTCCCCTAACTAAAACAGAAAGAACCCTGTGCTAAAAAAACCTGGTTGTCCAAAAAGCAAACAGGTATGACATGACATCATTTCCTTTCACCCAGATGGAGGCTGTATCTCTGCAGAGTTCTGAAATTGGCTACTGCAGCTCTCTAAGCTTTGGCATATGCCCGTTTCTGCTATTAAAATAACTAAATATGACATCTGAATAAACTTAATCTGTGTTTCAGGAATAAAAGCCAAACGCACACAATCTGAGATATCAGAAGAGCATAGATGCTGTCTTCTATCAGTTGCTAATTTTTTCTTCAGTTTAGATAATTTAACCACCAAGGAGGGATGGCCTCCAAAGCCGATTATCTTTACAAGCAGCTGCACAAATTCATGGTGTTTAAGGCAATCAAGGGCCTAAATCCAAATGTCAACCAGGGTAGACCTACTGAGTCCATGTAACTTACATAAGTATTGAATTGCCAAGTTCCCATTGATTCAATGGGTCTGTCCTAGTTGGGACTAATAATTGGGCTAATTGCTATTCCTCCTTACTAGTTTGGGAGTTGAAGAATTCCATGACATCCAGAGGGCCACACAATCCCTTACTCCTATCCTGTATGATAAGAATTCTCATACAGTATCTGGTTTTCTTTCCTCTGTGGGATTTTACAAATGTGGGTGGGCTTTCTATACTTTAATTTTTAGCTTTTGCCTCTGCAACAATTATGTCCAGAAGTTGGAATAGTTTTTAAATTCTCCAAAGACATATGTTTTATATCTCCCCCCTCCCTCAAAAACTGGGTGGAATCATTTATTTTGTGTACCACACAAGCACAGAATCAAATGGAACATTCCAAACTTGGTTGCTGAAGCTGCATCTTTCCAAAAAAGACTGCTGGGGTTTGGGCTGTTCCTGCTTTTATGCGCTCACCCCCATCTACAATATCAGACACCAGCCCAGAGGCGGCCCTTTTGTTTTCATACTGCCACCACAAGGAGCCTTATGTTGGAAAGGCTGATGCTCTTTAATCCCTTTTTTGTTGTTCCTTTATTTCACAGTTATCTGTGGATATTCCAACTCCCATATTTTGGTCATAGCAAATAACAGTATCTTATTTTCATTTATCCCTTATTTTAGTTTAACATTTTCTCCTGCCAAATTTTCAAGAGAAATTCACAGCTGCTGACAATAAAGAAGAATGTAAAAAAACAAGGCTCAGTTAAACACCAGGGGGTGGAGGATATCAGGATTTAATCTCTGACTCCATTTGTTCTGAAGTTTGGTCCCCAAGAGTCCCCAAGAACCTTGTTTTCTTGACCTTCAAGATATATTGCCAGAGCTCCACCCTAGGCTCCACCCTAGGCTTTGTTGATGCTGGTTGAAATTGTGAAGGGTGGCCAAATTAATTTTATTGTGATTTCTGAAAACAATTACGTTTCCTTTCCTATACACAGCCACAAATCACCTGATACCTAGAGCAGATCTGTCCTCACAGGACCTTACTTAACTTACTAACTGACTAAAATAGTTAAATTCCTTTCATCCATCTCACACCAGTAATACTCAAGGTGGATAACCATGATATAATTTTAAGGACAAGTATATGATGATTTGAAAATAACAGGATCAAACAAATAATGCACCAGGTCAGCAGCCGCACAATATTCAGCAAAAGATCTTGATTGGAGTGCTGTATTTTGTTAGTTGTTTTATATCCTTCTTGTTCTTTCCAGAGCTGAGAATAAAGGTAGCATAGAAAAAGAAACTGTTGTCGTTTCAGGTCTGAATGGTTAAAAGGAAAACAAATAAGATGGTCAAGAGAATGGAGAACAAGCTTTATGGAGATTGGACCTTGGTATCTATAGCCTGGAGAAGCCTGGAGAGGAGAGGGGCAGTTGAGAAGGAAAGGAAACATGATAGCACTGTTCAGGCTCCTGAAAGCAATCAAAGAGAACAGACCACTTAGAATCATAGAATCACAGTATCATCTGCTGCTCCAAAAGGCAGGACTGAATGAAATGGGCTTAAACTGCAGTGTAGATTTCAGTTTAACAATAGCATTACTTCACCTGAACAGTCAGACGACAAAAAGAAATTAACAAATGTGTATGGGCGAGCTCTCTCTTGCAGGAGATCTTCAAACAGCCACCAGGCAGTGACAGACTAGCTCCTGATTGGTTATCCTGAGCAGAGGTGCTTTTCAAAGTAGCAGAATTATTGCATCAGGTGGTTCAGCCCATCCAACTATGATTCAAAGATTTAAGAGAATATCAAATCTGCTGGAATAAAAATGTTTCTGCCTAGCATCAAAAGGGGAAGGACTAATCTCATCTCCAAGGGCAAAAAGTTTCTTGTCTGGAAATGACAATGGAGAAAGCATCACTCTGCCCCAAACCTCCTCTACTTCTAATGGTGATAGAACATCAGGAACAAGTTGTCCCTGAAGGTCTGAGAGGACAGGCAGGATCAACCACAACTTAAAAGCTCAAAATATGTGCCAAATCTCCAGAGCAGAATAATAATAATAATAATAATTATTATTATTATTATTATTAATATAGCACTGTAAATTTACACAGTGCTGTACATACAATCTTATAATTAGAAGGATCCCTGCCCTCAGGCTTACAGTCTAAAAGACAACACAAAAGGAGATGGGAAAGGTGGTGGGAAAGGGGATGAGGTCCAGTGATTCTTCTCTCCCTCTGGGGCCTGGACCAAGGCAGATGGACTGGAGGGAGGGCTTGGCTTCTTAATACATAGTTAAAAGGAGGCATCTTGGGGCAGATGGCACAATCCTGGGAACGCTTTCCCAAACAATATAGTCTTTAACTCAGTTTTGAAACTGGTTAGAGAAGTGATGAGGTGGACATGTGGGGGAAGAATGTTTCAGGAGTGAGGGGCAGCAAGTGAGAAGGGACAAGGCAGTGAAAATCCTCAGCTGGGACAGGAGACCTTGACTACCAGAGCGGAGGGTACGAGAAGGAATGTGAGAAAGAAGTTCAGACAAGTAAGGAGGGGCCAGTTCATGGAGGGCTTTGAAAGTCAACAACAAAAGCTTGTACTGGATGTGGAAGAGGAAGGGGAACGAGTGAAGGGAGGATAAGAGGGGAGAAAAATGGTCAAAGCGGCGAGCTGATGTGATAATACGTGCAGCTGAGTTCTGGACAGAGATTAAAGGATGGAGGTGAGAGAGAGGAAGCCCTGTCAGAAGAAGGTTACAATAATCTAGTTGTGAGACCACTAAGGCATGGAACAGTCTTGGCAGTGGAGGCTGAGAGGAATGGACGGATTCTAGCAATGTTGTAGAGAGAATCTACAGGTCTTGGCGGTGGCCTGAATCTGGGGAATAAACGACAGAGAGGAATCAAAGATGAAACCAAGACTGCGGGCTTGCTGAACCGGATGAATAGAAGTGCCATCAACAGAAACAGAAAAGGAGTATTGAAGCATGGGCTTAGGTGGGAAGACGAGAAGCTCTGTTTTACACATGTTGAGCTTCAAGCGCCGATGCTGCATCCACTGAGAGACAGCAGTCAGACAAGATGAAACTTGCTGTTCAAGCCCCAGCAAAAGGTCAGGGGTAGAAAGGTACAGCTGAGTGTCATCAGTGTACAGATGATAGGAGAAACCAAAAGAACTGATGAGAATCTCTTGTTAGAAAACAGTTTGGGATAAACCAAAATGATCCAATGGGGTATCCTTAGGCACAAGTCTCTCTTTTTTACTTTTTTTCTTCCACCTTTGAAGAATAGACATAAAGCTCATTCAAGTCTATACTGCTAAATGATCTCTATTGTCTCATTCCATAGAAGAATCAATATTGGCATAGCCTGCATTTCCACAATCATAGGCCACCAGGTTCTAGCGATAGTGTTAATCCTAAAAATTCAAGAAATATATCTCATAAAATGTCTGTTTCCCTCAATGAAGCCTATGAATTGCAAGCTAAACCCAGCTGCCAACTGACTTTTGAATCATACAGGCAGGAGTTTATTGTGTGTTCACACTCCTGAAGATGCGATGGGTGGGTGCAGGAGCTTAACCTGTTTGTTGTTTTGTTATTTTCTGCCTGCCAAAGAAATTGAAGAAGATAGAGAACAGCCTTCCTTGGTTGCAATGAGCAGTGTATTTCCTTTGACTCATTTGGCAACTTGACAGCTCTGGAAGTTGAAATTGCAGCCCCATTCCTTCCTCTCAAACACAGAATCCTTCTCCATGCAGGGATTGATTAATCCAATAAATAACTACTTTATTTCTGTGTCTTAGTGTTTATTTCTAGGATTAGGGGGAGAGCAAGGAATTCACAGCCAGCAGAACTGTTGCTTGTATGGCAAGTTGCCATCACTCCTCCCCCTTCTCTCCATCCTCAGCCTGGTGCGTGCTGCTTGGTGCTCATTCCAAAGAAACTGAGTTATTGCAGGCAGGCACCTCCACAATAATTTCCAGTTGACAAATGCTTCTTCCCAAAATCTCAGAGATTTCCACTTTTCAAGAATAAGGAACTAAATAGATCTTAGGTTATTGCATGCCTATTTTGTTTCCCAGAACTTTTTACTCCTGTTCAGTAACTATGGGTCACTAATTCCATGTTCATTTGGTGGGACTTAGACCCCAGAATTCTAAAATGAATTCAAACCACTCTAGTGGGCCTATTACCAATGTCATAAATTTATTGATAAAGACTGCTTATTTATCTGGTGTGTTGCCTTCAAGTCAACCTGTGTGTTGCCTTCAAATCATCTGTTGACTTAGCAGACAAAAGGAATCATTTAAGGCTTTTCAACAGTTAACTGAACATGAGTACTGCAGTCTGGCAGAGCCTTCTTACTTCTTACTTATACAGTATTTGTATGTCTTTCCAGCTGGCATGTCCCCTCACCAGATACTACCTATCTATACCTGTGTGTCTCCTTTTCCTTTAACAATACTTTACAACTGGCAGCTTACAAATAAATTGGGTCTTCTTAAAGAAGACTCTTTCCTTCTTTTTGTACTGAAACAGCTCTCTCTCTCTAAAAATTGTCATAAAGTATAATAATAGCCTTACATCTCTTCCTTTCTAAATAATCTGACTGGAGACCAAGGTGCTGATCTTCTTACTGGTAGTAGTTGTTCTGTTGTTAACGGGCCCATTCCCACTGAGGTTTAAATCGGATCATATGGAAGCATGATCCGGTTTAAACCAGTCTAGTTCCCATTGGCGAATGGATATGGAATCGATTCGCCAAGGGGGGCTGGAGTTTTCCCCCATTAAACCCAAGTCAAAAAGGAGCTGGTTTTTACCACTCCTTTTTGGGCTGAATTGATTTATTTGAGAATAAATCGATTCAGCCCAATGGGAACTGCTGGTGACCGGGAGATGACAGGGGCAGCTGCAATGGCCCCTGCCATCTCCCGGTCACCGGCCTCCCTTCCTTCCTCCCCCTCCCTCGGTCTCCCTCCCCACTGCCACCTTTGGATCGCGTGATCCACGAGTGGCAGTGGCCCCAGAGGGACCCCAAGGGTTCCTCCTCCTCCCCTCCCTCCCTCCCTCCAGTGGTCTACCTGGCAGGGAGCTGATGGTCTTCTCCTCCAGTCCTCCTCCTCCTCCACCACCACCACCATGCTGGACCTTCCTCCGCTGCCAGCCCAGCCTCCTTCTCCAAGATCTCTGCCCCGGGAGGCCTCCTGGGCAGAAGGAGAGAGGGAGGCAGGGAGGCAGCATGGAGGACGCAGGGCCACAGGACTGGAGGACTGAAGGACATGCGTCCCTCCCTGCCTCTATGGTGTGCATGCCTGTGTCCTCCTAAATGGACAAACGTCCTCCAGTCCTGCGGCCCTGCATCCTCCATGCTGCCTTCTTGCCTCCCTCTCTCCTTCTGCCTGGGCCTCCTTCTAAGGAGATCTTGGAGAAGGAGGCTGGGCTGGCAGCGGAGGAAGGGCCAGCATAGAGGAGGAGGAGGAGGAGGAGGAGGAGGAGGAGGAAGACGACTGGAGGAGAAGACCACCAGCCCCCTGCCAGGTAGGCCACTGGAGGGAGGGAGGGAGGGAGGGAGGGGAGGAGGGGATGGAGGAGAAAAAAGGGAAAGAGGGAAGGTTTTTTCCCCTTTCCTTTCCTCCTCCTCCTCCTCCATCTATTCTCTCCATGGCCGTTTTCCCCCTTTTCTCCCCTTAATGTGAACGACAAAGGGGAGTAAAAGGACAGTAAACGGCCCCGGAGAGAATTCGCTTTCAAAATAATCCAGTTTCAAACTGGATTATTTTGTAAATGGGAATGGGCCCAACGTAAACCTTCCCTTTAGGCAAGCAGACTCTATGAGAGAAAGCTCATTCAGCCCTGCCAGACTGCAATATCATTGTCAAGTTAACTATTCTAGTAAAGAAAAAATCTGCAAAAATGAATTATTACTTTAGCCTTCTATTAAAGGAGAATTGCCTAATGGATTAGCATTCATTATAATTAATCAATTCATCATAATTAAATACGTCATTTTGAATCATATATTTGATATGCTAATATTGGCTTCTGGCAACATAGCAGTTTGAAAGCATGCAAATGCAAGTCGATAAATAGGTACCATTTTGGTGAGAAGGTAACATGCACCCACACAGAGGTTAGGCCTAGGCCCTAGATGCTTTAAAATCATGCTTCTGGCTATCGATACGGAAGGAAACAGCAACAGGGATTGGGCCTGATAACATGGAACACTGAAGCTCATTCCATTCATCTATGAGATATTAATCTGGCAATGTCTCTCCAACAGTGTGCATAACAGCTGTAATATTCTCAAGAGGCAAAACAAGAACGAATAAGCATATTTTACAGATCCATTATCCAAAAGTTCTGGAGTAATCCCAACCAAATGGCACTCTAAGAAAAGGAAAGCCAGGCAGGAGGTAGATCCACACTGTTACCATATGGTGGAGAGTCTCATCAACATTCCAAATGTATGATGCATATCCAATTCTTATATTTGGACACAGGGGTCCTCTCTCAATAAGCAGAAGGATCCCACATATCTTCACATCCCCTATGTAAACTGAATTCCTGAGAACCTGGTGTTTCTTCTTTGTCCCCCCCCCCCCTCCTCGATCAACCTGTCTTGCTTTTTTATCTCCCTACTGTGAAAGTATATTCAATTAAGATCAGTTCTATAATTAAAGGGGGATTTATCTTCCACTTTTCATTTTGCATGAAGAAAAAGAATTGTTCAGGCATTTCAAGTCAATAAAATCATCTGTGAATAGTTTTAAGTAAACAGACCAATTCTAGAATACCTTATACAGCATGTTTTCTTCTAAGTGCCCCTAGAAAGAGTGTCCAGCTTTTACTTCTGTTATAATGAGAGGTAAACTCTGAAGTTCTATGGAACAGATCTTTCTTGGTGGTGACATTAACACATGTGTACTCTCCCAAAATTTAGGAAACAAACAAAAAGTCTTAACTCATTGGAGTTTGAGAACTCGACCTAAAGTTCCATTGGTCTTGAAAAATGACACTATCTTTTGTATATTAATCTTCAGGCTTTACTGTTGTAGTAAGTTACCAGGTTTTCCATATATATTGCCATTCTTTTTTCTGTTGTTATTGTTCTGAGCCTTGAAGTTGTTTCCGGGTTAGTGCAACCTTACAGCAAACCTAGCAGGGGGTTTTCTTGGCAAGTTTCCTCAGAGGTAGAAAACTTTTGCTATTGCCATCCCCTGAGGCTGAGAAAGTATGATTTGCCCAAGGTTACCCAGTGGGTTTCATGGCCAAGCTGGGATCTCTTTTTTCTACTCTTCAGTTATTTATCTATTTTACATAGGAACAAATCAAATCTTTGAGGGTCAGAGTGGGCTGATCTGGCACAGGTGACTTTCTCACTTCTCTACAAGGGTCCTTTCCTCTCCTGCTACTTGAGATCCCAGGGACTAAACTAAGGACTCTCTCCATACTTGGCCACCTATGCACAACTTCAAGGAAAATATATATCTTGGTTGCTTATAGCTTACTGAACTTTCCTGCTCAGCACTTACTCTAAAGCTATGTTGTCAAATTTCAGACTGGCTTTATAAAAACAAGCACTAAATCACTCAGCACTGGAAGAAAATGCATTACCTGAGGCTTGTTTAAACAAGGCATGCCTAAATCTCACTTACAGAAGTTTACTTTTGCCTTCAAGAAAGCAATATATTGTTTATCTGAAAGAGGCATGAATGGCATTGATTCAAGTAAGTATAATTTTAAAGTGTGCATTTGGTATCACTCTCACTCTATCACAATGTAGTAGCAGAACGTGATTAATCATTTATGCTGACAAGCAAGAAACCTGGAGCAAATGACGATGATTGAAGCTGAGGGCAGGGGTAGCACATTAACTTAAGCAATATATTCAGATGCCTAGTTGCTTGACTGGAGACTGGCTGTCTGGATTGTTTTTGTTTGTTTTTTGCCACCAATGGGGCTTTCTAGATTGGCAGGAAAGTGTGACATGAAGTTGCCTTTACCTTAATGCTTAGCAGCTACATTGCAAGCCCCAGGTGTGCATTTAAAAGGTACAGGGCAGCTAGACTGAGGGGTGTGGGAACGACTTACCTGAAGTCTTTTCTGTGGCTCACCAGCTACATTGGAAGCTGTCAGAATGCTACAAACACAGGCGGAGCAGCTGCACCAGCGGCAATGAACGTGGCTTTTAGCCGTGCTGAACCTTTAATTTTTTTCCCTTGCTGGCTGCGAACTGCGCACCTGCGCAGTTCCCAGCCGGCAAGCCTGCATAGCTGCACAGTTCCCAGCTGGCAGCCTGCTGGAAATTGTGCAACTGTGCAGTTGTGCAGGTTTGCCTACTGGGAACGGTGCAACTGTGCAGCTGTGCAGGTTTGCCTGCTGGGAACTGCACAGTTGTGCAGGTTTCCCGGCTGCCAGCTGGGAACTGCGCAACTGCGCCGTTTGCAGCCGGCAAGGAAAAAAAAGTTAAAGTTTCAGCATCATTCTAGTTTCTCTGCTTTTTAAAAAACTGTGCAGTTGCACTGGTGCATCATGAATGAGCCCCTTTATTTTGTGAATGAATCAACATGTTATGCACAGTAGAATAACAGTTACAGCATCCCAGAGTCCCTACTGCGCATGTCTAGGGTTTGGATTAGGGCTGGAGCTAGGGTTTGGGAGCTTTAAAAAACTGCGCAGTTAAACCCCAGCTTTTACACTTGCAGGGCATTAAGCGTTTTAATTAGAAGTGAACTCCACACCACGCATGCTCCCAACTCACAATCAATTATGCTCCGCACCTGTATCGCTGCCTTTAAATGGGCGCTTTAAAGATACAGCGGCCCCTTTAACTGCGCAACTACACCGCAGCCTTTAGATGGAGCTGCGCTGTTCCACAGTTTTTTAAAAAGAAGCTGGGAAAACCAGCACCTTTTTAAAGGCACTTCTTCTCCCCTAAAACACAAAAAAAGTGTTTTCATGGCACACTTTCCCTTTTTCTCATCTAAAGGCTAGAGTTTCATGCAGCCATGAACACACTTCTTTTTGCCAATCTAGAATAGGCCAATGTAATGGTTGCATGGTTGAAATGGGAAATCTAGTATTAAAAACTCATCTTAGCCACAAACACAATTTCTGTGCAGTTCCGATTCACATGAGCCCACTGTTTTCAGTCATCAACCTGCTCACAGCAACTTAGCATCCAGGAAACACAGCCAGTGGGATTTTACCGCCAAGAAGAGATGCTTCTTTTCCCCAAATCACCACACTATCTGTGTTTAAGTGGTGGTGAACAAAATGGCATCCTTCATTTTTCTGATTTTGGATAATTGCAAACAGGCCTAATTAGCTCTAGACAAGGGAGTAATTTCAGATAGAGATGGGGAAAGAGTCTGATTGAGATCTGAAAACCAATTCTGTCATATTTTTAAGATTAAACTGCAAAGAAATTCTTGCTGATGTATTTTTTTTTAAAGAAACAAACACTTCACCTTCAACCTTCACCTGTGACGTATTTAGCTGTAAACCATAAATCATATAATTGTCTATAACGATGTGCAGAATCAACAGAGTGTTGAGGAGGAATAATTCTGAGGAATAATCAGAAATTATCCAAAACACTGTAAGGATGCCCTGTTTACCCTTTTCAAAATGCCCATTAGTATGGAATTGCTTCCTCATTAGCGTACCATCATAAAAATGTTGGGACGATATCACACAACCAGAAGAAAATCAGGATAAATCTTCAGAATATACAGGTAAAATCAAATCCAGAAGATGGATGACTGAATTATGAATAACTGATCTCACAAAAGTTGAATCTGGGAGACAAACACAAGATGTTTGAAACATGATTTAATATTGTGCATATTTTTCTCTTGAACTGCACAGTGCATCCATGATCTCGGTCCTGGTAATAATGCCCCACTCCTCACTCCAACCACCTGGAGCATGTGACTCAACCCTGTGTGTTACTTTTTTTCAATTTTGGATTCATATGCCTAATGCAGTATGTAATTTGTACTGCTGTGGAAATGGGCCACTAATTCCAGGTTAGTATTTTAAAACACAAGTCAGGTTTAACATGGAGCTACTACTGAAAGTAAGAACCACAACACATGTTAGTTCTTTAGAACAAAAAATGTGTCCCTATCCAACTTGTGAATCACTTCCATCTGAAAACATCCACGTGGATAGAGTCAATACAATTTAATAACCATTCAGCATTACATATCAAATAAAAACAGAGAATTCACATTTATCTAATTTTGGAGAAGATATAGCAATTAAACTAGTTTCAAACCATATTAGACAGTGACAGAAAGAGACATGCTTATAAATTTCACAAAAGGCACAAGAAAGAGCAACATCACCTGAAGGATTTTGGCATGTGGGGACAACACATGCTCTATTCCCACACAACATGCAAGTCACAAAATGGTAATCTCAGACATCATATCTCCTAATCTCTGCTAATACATTATTACTCCAGCAGCATTACTCAATATGCGAGGGCTCATGAAAAAACGAGTCATTTTCTCATGGAACCTTCATTATTTGTGCAGCAATTCAATTTAATTAAAGCATAAGTAGACAACTGTGGTGGGTCCAGGGGTCACTCTTGTGTCCCTGGGATCCTCCAGAGGCCACACAAACTGCCAAAAATACAAAATAACAGCAACAACAAAGAGGAAGTGGTTGCGGGTGGGTGGGAATAAACTTTAATAAATACAGAGGGACAACCCTGAACAAAACTTTTTCATTACATTAAGAGGTATAGCTGATGTACTGGAGAAAGTTTCTAGGGAAAAAAGGAAAGCGGTGTCAATGAGCTTGATGGAATTTTTGAGCAAGGAGAACTGCTCCTGAAACAGCTGTGGGAAAAAAATATTGAGGAAGAGGGAAAGGCTGAAATGGAAAGTGAACTGAAGGCAAAACTGAGGAATTTCCATCTGGATGAAAGACTAAAAAATTCAAAGGCTGAGAGGGAATGCTCCCCTCTCTCCCTCCCCTTCAAGTTTCTTTTGCCAACCACATTAAAGAGAATCACCAAAATGGGGGGAAAACATGCTCATAACTTTGGCTGGAAAACAAACAATTGCACTCACACAGCCTTCACAAGCCAGGCACTACTGCTGATGAGGTCTTGATTGAAGCGCTTGCAAAATGCTGTGTATGCCAAAGAGACTTCCTATATCATGGAGCACTATACATCAGAAACTTAATAGGGCATCATATCTGATTTCAGAGCTCACTACAATAAAACCAGGATGAAGCCGTGTCAATAGACAAATTGAAGGCGTGCGCACACACACGCGTCAAAATGGGCTCAGCCCTGGCTTATATATTTTTGAACATTTTGTCTTCTCCTGTAGAAGGCGCCCTCATTACTTCGTGGTTTTGGGGCTGGTGATTTGGAGGGGGGGCATGAACAATTATAAAAACAAACAAAGGGGTTCTAGGATAGATCAATCCTAAAATTGCCCTGAAAGCCAAGATGATAAAGTTGAGGTTGTCATACTTTGATCATGAGAAGGAAAAGACAATAATGCAAGGAAAAGTAGAGGGAAGTAGAAAGACAGGAAGACCACATGCTAGATGGATAGACTCTATTAAGGAGCTTACAAGTATATATTAACAGGAGCTAAGTAGAGCAGTGGAACATAGGGCGTTTTGGAGCTGTCTCATCCACATGGTTACCATGAGTTGGGATTGACTCGAGGGTGATTAACATTGCATATAGATCATAGAAGTGGGACACTGCAGTGAGACACTGCATATAGATCACAGAAGGAAATTGGCAACACTTGATCATGAACTAGCTGCACTTTGATGGGTGTTTTTGTTCTGTAACTTGAAAATTCAGTTGAGTATGTAGAAATACAGGTTGAGCCTTCCTTATCTACAATGTTTGAGACCAGTTGTGGTTTTTTGTTGTTGTTTTTTGGATTTTGGGATATTTGCATATTCATGATCAAGTGTTGTCAATGAGATATCTGGGAGATGGGACTCAAGTCTAAATATGAAATTCATTTACGTTTTATATACAACTTACATACATAGTCTGAAGGTAATTTCTGTTGCTGTTGTGTGCTTTCAAGTACTTCGGACTTATGGCAACACTAAGGTGAGGGGATTTTCTTGGCACGTTTCTTTAGAGGGGTTTGCCATTATCATCCTCTTATACACAATATTTTTTAATAATTTTGTGCACGAAACAAAGCTTGTGTACAATGAACCATCAGAAAGCATAGGCATCACTATCTCAGCCACCTAAATTTACAATTTTAGATTATGAAATAATTTGGATTTCGAGATAAAAGAAACAATCTGTACAGTTTACACATCCAAAGAAGAGACAGAGAAGCTTACCAAGAGAATGCAAACACACACATTAAAGAATTCTAAGTGTGAACGATGTTTAATTTCAAAGTCAAAGGCTTTCACAATCAGCATCCATAGTTTTTTGTGGGTTTTGGGGGCTATGAAGCTGTGTTCTAGAAGAGTTTATTCCTGATGTTTCACCAGCAGCTGTGGCTGGCCTCTTCTCTGAAGAGGCCAACCACAGCTGCTGGTGAAACGTCAGGAATAAACTCTTCTAGAATACGGCCTCATAGCCAGAAAAACCCACAAAAAACCATATTTAATGTTAATTGCACTTTCTGCAATGCTAGAAATTGATCCCCAAATTTCTAGCATTGCAGAAAGTGCAATTAACATTAATTAAATTAAGGAAAATTTGTAGAGACAGAATTATTATTTGAAGGGGCAATGCACAAATTTGCCCCATAGCTACATCCATGATCTAGCCCTTCTAGTAACAGGGAACTTGCTCAGGGACAGTCATGTTAATCTTCTATAGCACAACCATAAAAAGCCTTGGAGTACCTTTTAAGACTAGCAGCATGAATGTTTTGGGGGTACAATCTACTTCCTTAGATGCATGAAGTTTCAGGCACATATCTGCATGATGCATATGGTTGGGGTGGGATCATCGTGAACACGGATACAGAAAGCAACAATTACCCCATTAACGAAAGAATTGGTGATGAAGCAAACATTCTGGAAACAATCACATTATTTGAGACTGGTTAGCGGAACTTTGAATTTGGTGGCAAATGCTTATCAGATCACAAATGCTAACTGTGCTCTGTGCAAGTAAGGAAGCAGATTGTGATCCCTGATAGTAAATGTTACAATCAATTGGTTATTTCTTTAAAGGAACACACAACTTTGTTGCTTTCTCAGTAATGGAAACTCCATTTTGCCAACAAGGTGCTACAATAAAATTCATGTTAGCTTTTTAAAAAGGCAACCTGCGGGGGGGGGGGGACTATTTGGGGGAAAAGGAAAATAGAAACAGAAAAGGCTGAAATTACAATCAATAGCAAAATCAATGTTTGCTTTTTGGAATTTATAGCTTTTTGGAATATGTTCAAACCATGGATGTTTGAATCTGTGGATTAGGAGGGCTGACTGTACTAGCAATCAGGAACCAAGGTGAAAAATGTCGGCTTGGAGTGTTCTTTTGGGAAGCAAAACCTCTTTTTACTGTTTATCAGAAATATTCCATTGAGGTTTGTCTCAGCCCTAATTTAAGATCATCCAAGGTTATTGCAACTTTGCCAGAATGTGGATCAGATTAGGTTTGGATTAACCATCTATGGATACTGTGATCCATTATTATTTCCAGGCAGGAAAATGGATACTGGGTTATGCAACAGACAAGCAGAGTTAACGGTCAAGTAACTGGTACAGAGGCAATAACAGAAACAAAGAGCTTTATTGCATAAAAAAAGAAAGCCGAAAAGGAACAGAGAGAAGTGACTTTCTCCAAGTCTCTCTGCATGCCATCTTCCATTCTCTTCCTGGAGATGTTCTCTTCCTGCAGTAGATGGCCATCAAAGCATACCTTTTGTCAAACAGATAGTTCAACAAAAGATGTGCTTTATTACCATCTCCTTTTTAAAGAGCTGCTAGTTTGATTACACTATAAAGTCCAGAGCTCCATGTTTCCTCTGCTTTTTAAAGTTGTAACAACATGGCTTTCAAAGACGCCTGTATTTGTGTGCTAAATGCTCTGGAAAATTTCCTAGGAAATTTAGCTGAGTCCCCATGGTTTAGTGCCCATTATAATGTCTCATCACAAAAATAGCCCTGCCAACTCACCACACAAATCCTTCCCACACGGCTGAAGATGGCACGTCCTTTGCTCTCTGACTCTGCTGCCTTTTCAGTGAAGAAAAAGTAGACCTTGTCATTATCTCGGTCATCATTGTCTGGGATCAGATAAGCAGCAACAAATTTGGGAGCTGTACAAAAGACAAATGGCATATTAGCGAGAAATCATCAGAAGCTGTTAATAGCTTCCACAAACAGCAGGGATGGGAAATCTGGGGCCCTGTAGTGGTTGATGTATTACAACTGCTGCACTCCTTCACCATCAGCAATGTCCTGGTTTGACCACTTAACTACCACATACACCACTTTTAATTCAAAATGAAATCAGTTTGGAAAGCCACACAAGATGCTGTTTACATGGCCACATAGGTACAAGGGAGTGTTTCTACTGTGTGCATGTGACTGCTGCATTGGTTTATGCATGGTTGCACAACTGCAGCAACTGCAGATGGGGAGGGAGTATTTTTGCAACCCATGTGCCTTTTTGCACATTGCTTAATCAAACAGCCTTTGTTTTCCCTTCATTCTGATTGCCCATGATTGCCCATTTCCTATAAAGTAAAGCTCATAGAAAAGGGAAAGCTAAAATGTCAACCTGGGTATACAAACACCAAATACCAAATAAATAAATAAATAAATAAATAAAAAGTCAACCTGTGCATATGAACACCGAATACAAAAAACTAAAAGGCAACACTGCCTTTTCTGGAGGACACCTGGCTGAAAGAGACCACATGTGAAAGGGATCTAGGAGTCCAAGTAGACCATAAGCTGAACATGAGTCAACAGTGCGATGCGGCAGCTAAAAAAGCCAATGCAATTTTAGGCTGCATCAATAGAAGTATAGTTTCTAGATCAAGGGAAGTTATAATGTCACTCTATTCTGCTTTGGTCAGGCCTCACCTGGAATACTGTGTCCAGTTCTGGGCACCACAATTCAAAAAAAAATGTGGAGAAACTGGAGCATGTCCAAAGGAGGGCAACTAAGGTGGTGAAGGGTCTGGAAAGCATGCCCTATGAGGAACGCCTTAGGGAACTGGGGATGTTTAGCCTGGAGAAGAGAAGGTTAAGAGGTGATATGATAGCCCTGTTCAAATATTTGAAGGGATGTCATATTGAGGAGGGAGCAAGCTTGTTTTCTGCTGCTGCAGAGACTAGAACGCGGAACAATGGATGCAAACTGCAGGAAAAGAGATTCCACCTCAACATTAGGAGGAACTTCCTGACAGTAAGGGCTATTTGACAGTGGAACACACTCCTTCGGAGTGTGATGGAGTCTCCTTCCTTAGGGGTCTTTAAGCAGAGGCTGGACGGCCATCTGTCAGGGATGCTTTGATTTGGAGTTCCTGCATGGCAGGGGGTAGGACTGGATGGCCCTTGTGATCTCTTCCAACTCTATGATTCTATGATTCTATGACATAATGTATGTAAATGGAGGCCAATATAAACAAGATAGCTACCCTTCTGGGTCAGGAAATATCCTAAAACAGAAGAATAAATGGAGATTTTTTTTAAAAAAAATGCCTTAAATCCCTCAAGCATGTTTTCACAATGGAGAGGAATGCCATGTTTTCAACAGGACTGGGATCAAGGTAAGGACACACTGGTTAGCCTCTGTAGATTCAGCCTGGGAGTCCACCTCATCTGGTGGCCCAGACATTCCTCAGATAGGTGTTAAAAGTTGAAAACATTGCAGACTTACCCTTGGAGTAGCTGGTAGTAAAGGACAAAAGTACAAAGAAGTTTACTTCTATAAACACATCCTCACCTTCATTTTCGAAGCAGAAATTTCTTATAATCCTAACCTCTAATCCACCTCTCAATTCCAGCTACTAATGCTTCCTGTCTCATTCACCATTGTGTGAGATGTATATGCTTCATCCATTCCCTTTTTCTGTTACCTTTCTATTTGCATCCAGCTCGCGCCAGCTGTCTTTAGATGTTTGCTATGATCTAGAGTCCAAAACATGCAAAGGTATAGCTATCCTTTTTTACTCAAAGCAATTTCCCCTCTGCCCTCAATATTGTACAGTGACAAGTGCACAGCCTCCTCTTTGGTTGGATGAAGTTACCTAGTTTTCTCCTACCATTAAGCAGCCGCTGGTCTATCTCAGTGCGCAGAGAGGAGCGGTGCCCCATGGTTCGGAAGATCACAGAGTCTCTGCCCAAGAAATCTGCTGTTAGTCCAGTATACAAGTCTCCACCTAGGAAAGAAGCCCCACAGAAGCATGAAAATCATATATAGCACACTTGAACTTATGATACTAATAATAATATTAACACTTAGTATTGCAAAACATATTTCTATAGTCAGCAATATCTGCCCTCTATCAGGATTATCTTTTAACATGAAAGTCAGTACAGTATATGCATGTGCTAAGTCTGAGAAAGTATATGCTAAAGCTTGGAAGATAACAGCTTTCCAGAGTCACCTAGGCTGCATCCACACTGTAGAAACAATCGAGTTTGACACTACTTTAACTGCCATGGCTCAATGCTATGGGATTCTGTAAATTGTAGTTTGTTGTGACACCACAGCTTTCTGACAGAGGATGCTAAACAAAACTACAGTTCATGAGCTGATGTGACACGCAACAGCACATCCCCAGAAGATCTCAAATTTCTGGCAGGCTCATATGGGAGGAGTCCATCTTTCAGGTATCTTGGCCCCAAGACATTTAGGGCTTTGTAGGCCAACACCAGCACCTTGAATTCTGCTTGAAAGCAAATAAGAAGCCAGTGCTGTTCTTGCAGTGCCTGTGTTATATGCCTCTAAAATGCACACCTAATGCACACCAGCCTGGCTGCTGCATTTTGTACTAGCTGCAGCTTCTGAACACCCCCACAGAGCACATTACAGTAGTCTCATCAAGAAGTAACTAAAACATAAAACACTGTGGCCAGCTCTGCCTTCTCTAATAAAGAGTGCAACTGGCACACTAGCCAAAGCTGGACAAAGGCACCACTGGCCACTGCAACAACCTGGCTTTCCAGGAGCAGTGCTGGGCCCCAGACTGCCCCGAAGCTATGAACCTTTCAGAAGGAAAGCAACAACATTGAGAAGTGGCTGTGATCCCAATCCCAGGTTTGTTTTCTTACTGACCAGCAGCACTTCTATCTTGACTGGGTTAAGCCTAAGGAGTTTATCGCTTGGCATTTTAAATCGGCTCCAGCCTCCTGAGCTGCAGCCAGGACATGGGATGGATGAGGGGATTATTGCACACTAAATCGCTGCTGAATCGCTAGCTGCCATCAGCCTGGGCCCCAGACGGGTCCAAGCCGTGCTCCGCCACCTTTCTGACTTCTAAAAAGTGCTGGCGGAGCACGGCTTGGACCCGGGCTGATGGTGGCTGGCAATTTAGTGTGTGATAATCTCCGCCTTCATTCCACGTCCCGGCTGCAGCCTGGGAGGCTGGGGCCGATTTAAAACACCAAGCGATAAGCTCCTTAGTCTATTCACCCTCATCCAGTCCTTTACTGCAATTTGGTACTATCACAGCCTCCTTGCCATCATTTGTAAAGGAGAGATAGGTGGTACATACTATTTAAAACCTACCAATGAAAGTGCTTGCAAATGCTCTGTTGGGTTCATGAGGACATCTGCCCCGGCCACTTTCTATTGTTGTTGGGTCCAAGCGGAACACATGCTGGAAAGGGAAGGAGAAAAAAATTATGATGTGGTAGAAAAGCACTAATGAAGCATGGGTTGTCATAGATTCAGAGATGATGTGGCTGTGCTCACACAAGAAAGACAGCCTGGAAAGATGCTCACATATGCAAGCATATGTACGAAGGCTCACATATTGCAAGCATATGAACAAGTCATGCTGTTATCAATTTGCCAGAATGAAATAATAACAGCTTTTTTTCTTGGAATAAGTAAAACATGCTGTTGATATTGTCATTGCTCAGTAAAAAACAATGTGAAGATACTGTTAAATCTGTAGCCTTCTCAATACAGATGGATTGCAAATGTGTATATTTTTGTAATCATTTTGGATCTGGCATGTTCTTCAAATAAGGAGTATCCTTATTTCAGTTTTGGTTGCAAAAAAAAATTACTAACAATGCTTATCTTTCCAACTGTCTTCCACTAAAATTAATTAGTCATCACTTAAGGAAGCTCACGAAGAAAACAGATGGGACTTGGACAGAAGAGTAACAGATTAAACTCCACCAGTACAAGATGAACCTTTCCAGTCAGCCAAGCTTTAGAAGATCTCAGGTCAGGTCAGGTCAACAGTGCTTGCCCATTTCTCCAGAGGGTAAGGAAATCTTACAATCTGATGCTACAACCTCAAGTGAGAACATCAGCAGGAAGAGTCAAGACTCTTGAAAATTCTTACTCTTGCTCTAGATCCTAACTCAACTGTTGAGAAGAGGGTCTTATAGTGCAAACAAACCTGTACTTTGTCAAATTGTAGCCACACACATCCCTTAGCACCAGATCTATGAAACATCATGAGAATTTAAGAAGAGCCATGTTGGATTAGACCAAAGGTCCATTTAGTTCAACGTCTTGTTTCTACAGTGGTCAATTAAATTTCCTTGGGAAACCAACAGACAGAATATGACAGCAACACCACCTTTTTGTTCATTTCCCAAAAGCTAGTACTCAGGATAGAGTTGCCAAAGTGCCAACTGAAGATGCCTCCTGTACTGTTAACAATTGTGTAAAAGAGGGATTTTCAGCAAGGTGTTGCTTGTTAACCTGGTTGCAAGGCAATGCCTGCTGAAATTCCATCTTCTACACAACATTAAAGGTACAGGAGTTACCTCCAGTTTTCAATCTAATTACCATAATGCAGGAGCATGGTACCTCTGAATCTGGAGGTACATTGACTAATTGCCACAGATAGCTTTGAACTGTCAAAACCTCCTTTACAGCTGTTTCAGTTCGTGGTCATCACTACATTTTGTGGTAGCACATTCCACAGTGTTAATTATACACTGTGTGAGGAAGTACTTCTTCTTGAATGACACCCAAATCTCTCACCATTTGGCTTGATCCCAGTTGTATGTTTAAAAAAGAGGGAGAGAAACCTCTTCTGGTTCATCTCTTAGTGCCTATATTTGTAGAAAACAAGCTTCCTTCAAAAAGAGGCAGACATGAGACAGCAGGCCCAAGGGTGCTGGGAATCTGTATTCTTCCCCTCCTGCTTTGGAAGGCTGATACAACTTGTGCAGTCCCCCTGAACTTCTGTTTGCCTGCCAGCCAGTTATCCTCTTGGCCAGACAAAGCAACATCTTCAAGCTCCATCAAGCCCACAACTTTCCGCCCACACCCAGACCAAGTACTGTACTATCCCCCTGAGCTAAGGGCAAGGCGAGGCCTTGTTAAAAAGCTGCAATAGCAACACAGGGCCCTGATTGTATTTGGCCATGCATCTCAATATCTCACTTGAAATCAGTATGAAGGTTGGCTGAGCTAGGGGTGAGGACCAGTGGAAGAAATGATTGTGGTGTGAGAGGTCAGAGGAGAGTCTGATCATCCCTTTTGCTCATGATAAACAGCTGGACTGAAAGGATCCTTTCTCTTGCTCTCTCTTTCTATAAAACTTTCTGAATTGGCCAGAGTGAGAGAGGTTACAGGGTGAAACTGGAAGACCTTTCTGGTAAGGCCAGCTTGATTTATGAGCAATGACTCCAATAGAAAGCAAATGGAAATAAGAAATACCACCCACAAGTTTTTTACAACTATCTATTGCTTTATCGTGGCTTTTTCCAGTAAGAGAGAAAGACTTCTAATACTTAGTTTTAGCTGATGGTTGTTAATTCTACTGGATTCTGTTTTGATTAACATTTTTGGGATAAAGGTTTTAAATGTGCTTGATTCCACATTGGTATTTATTAATGTTTTATTATATTGAAGTTTATCGGGTTGGATAAAGCTTCCTTGAAAGGATTCTACTCAATAGAATGGCATGTACAGCCACAAAACTTTTACAATACCTGCATATATGCATACGCATAACACACACATACACAATCTCCCAGCAAGACTATAAGGAGATCACAGAGATTAGTCCAGAAAGGGATCAACTAGTAAATGAGATCTGTGTCAGATAAGCAGTATTCCTCACTTGAAGGAACTTTGCCTGTTTTGGATAGTAACTCTTCCTCTCCCACATCCAACCCATCAACAGATAATCTGCAGGACAAAACTGTCATCTTCTAGCCTTCCCTGTCACAAACTCAGTCAGTTTGCACATAAGGAAGCCAAGCTAGGTATTAAAAAGAGAAACATAACTGTTCTTAATGTGCCCATCCTACCCATCACTTAAAAGAGATAAGGATTTAGTTCTAATCTAGACAGTCATTTAGATCTCAATTTCACCTGCTTCTTCCCTTCTTTCTTAATATTTGTTGTTGTTGTGTGCCTTCAACTTGTTTCTGACATATGGCAATTCTAAGGCCATATGACAGGGTGGTTTGTCAAGATTTGTTCAGAGGAAGTTTCCCATTTTCTTCCCCTGAGGCTGAGAGAGAGTGACTTGCCTAAGGTCACCCAGTGGGAGTTGGGAATTGAACCCTAGTCTCCAGAGTTTTAGTCCAACATCCAAACAACTACACTGGCTCTCTTTTCTTTTCTTTTCTTTTCTTCTTTTCCTTCCTTCCTTCCAGAACACTTCATGCTGAGAGAATATGCTCAAAATACCTGAAAGGATGTCACATTGAGGAGGGAGCAAGCTTGTTTTCTGCTGCTTCAGAGACTAGGACCCAGAACAATGGATGCAAGCTCCAGGAAAAGAGATTCTACCTCAACATTAGGAGGAAATTCCTGACAGTAAGGGCTGTTCAACAGTGGAACACACTCGCTTAGAGAGTGGTGGAATCTCCTTCCTTGGAGGTCTTTAAACAGAGGCTGGATGGCCATCTTTCGGGGATGCTTTGATTTGGAGTTCCTGCATGGCAGGGGGTTGGACTGAATGGCCCTTGTAGTCTCTTCCAACTCGATGGTCCTATGATTCTATGAAAATGTGTGTCCAAAAGATGGTTTCTTTTCTTAAAAGGTGGGGTGGAGGAACAAGGAAAAAGTGATAGGCCTAGTGGTACATTGGGGGGGGGGGATGCATCAATTAGCCTGACAGCTTAATAGACCTAAATCTATTTCCTTCCTGGATACTTGTAAGGTTGGATGAATTCCACAATGGCTGCTATATTAAGTTCCAGCAGGAAGGAGACCATGTGCAGTGGATCTCAGAAATTAGTTTACTGAGCAATATGTACCTTTTTTCTGTTTAAGAGAAATGAGCACTTAAATTTGTCTCTGCATTTCATATGGCACTATAAATGTATGACAAGAAAAGATGTGATGTTGAGGGAAAGTAAAGCTAAACAGTTCCTAGCCCCATCTTTTGTGGAAAATATTTCCATTCATCCCAAGACGATGTATTTCTTGGATGAGGTAGACTGTTACATATAAGAATAGTTTTTTTAAAAAAGGTACTGCTGGATCAAACTTTAGACCTATTTGTTTCAATATCCTGTTTCCCACAGGAATTATTTTGGCCACTGTGGGAAACAGGATGCCGGACTGCACAAGCCTTTGCTCCATAGTCCTTTCATACTAGACAAATAGCACTATGGCTCCACTTTAATTGACATGGCTGCATCCTATGGAATTCTGGGAATTGTAGTTTAGTGAAGCACTAGAGCTGGCTGAGAATTTTAAGTACCCCTCCTTAAAGCCCAAACCCATAGAATGCAGCCATGACAGTGAAAGTGGAATTGCAGCACTATAACGCTGTAGCGTGAAAGGGCCCTTGATCCATCAGAACTCTTTTCATGTTTTTATATGCAACCGTTTACTTCATTACATCTCCCTCCTTCAACTACCAAATCCCTCCTTGGCTTGGATCTCACCTGAGTGGTGGCCATGGCATTGCTAAGACCAGTATGTGTGTGAGGGGAGAGTGTAGGCTCTCATCATGGATGAAAGCAGCCATCAAAGATGCTGCCAAATGCAGCTGATCTGTCCTTTAGTGGAAAGAAAAAGAAAGTAAATAAAAAAGGAGTGTTAGAAAGGAGTCTCCTTTTTTAAGGTAAAAGAAAAGAATAGAATAGCTGTTTGGACAGAGAACAAAAGCACAGCCTAAAAGAGGAAAGGCAAGAACAAGACTGATTAGTCATGGCTGCTCCTGCAAACTTTGGCTACATCCACACTATATAAATAATGCAGTTTGAAACCACTTTAGCTGTGCAGAATTCCAAAGTATTGACCCATGGCAGTTAACAGAGTGTCAAATGGGATTAATGTATTTCTGCAGTGCAAATGCAGCCTTTCCCTGCTTGTCAGATCATTGGAAGGAGTGGACCACAACTGTATGTTTCGCCTGTATTGCTGGAAAATGAGGCCAGCTTCCTGCACAGTGACAGAAAGGACATTTTAAAACTGTTGAAAAGCATATTTCCAGAAAACCCTGAGGAAAATCCTATACTGACAAGAACTTATTCTGACAAGGCCTTATTCTGATGAGGACTGACAAGGACTTGTTCTGTGCAAAATCTGATCATAGTACTTAACTGTCATTGATTTTAATACTTGCTGGTTTAATTTAATTTTAAGGGGGGCGGTTGGGAAGGGATATGATTGTTGTTTTACTCTGTACTTTTTAACTTTGCTGTACCCCGCTCTGATTACTTTGCTAGAGGAGCGGGTTATAAATAAACATTATTATTATTATTATTATTATTATTACTTTTGCAAATAATAAGCATTTTTTGTACAGGAGATAATACTTCTGTGTAGAAATATTGTTTCCTTTGCAGAAAATATTGTTTTCTGCATAAAAATATAATGTTTAAATTTTGCACAAGTAAACCCCCAATTTCTATATATCCTACAGAAGAAATAGCAATAATAATAATAATAATGATAATGATAATACTCTTTTCTGCACAAAAACACCACCTGCAAATTTTGTGTAGATTAACTCCCAAACTGCAAATAGTCTTTAAAAATGGCAGATTTTGTTGTGGGAGGAAGAAAATTGCTAAAATTACTCACTGCTTCCCCCCAAAAAGTACATTAATTCATTGCATTTCTACTTCCACACGTTCTTCTATTTTCTCTTAAATCACCTACATACATTAGTTGAAAGGAACAATTCAGAAACACTTGTTCCCATTTTATAAGCCACAGTTAGAGTATTACCAGATAAACTATGGTTAATTTTAGTTTTGAATACTAGAAACAAGCCAATTTCAATCACTGTTTATGGGACTGGTTTGTTTCCAGCTAGCTAACTGCAGCTGAGGATATCATCATCACCACCACCTTCATATTGTATCCCACCTTTCTCCCTATACTGTATAGGGGCTGAAGGTGGATGCAAATGACATGCTTATCTACCATTTTAAAACAAAATGAATGTTTCTAACTTCACAACAGGCTGGAGCAGCACATGGGAGGAGTATGCTAGGCAAGCCTAAAAGGGAATTAGGATTGCATTCATCATATAGCTACAAACAATGGATGAACAATAAGATCATCTGCAAAAGATGAACTCAAGATGAGCTTTCTCTGAAGATGTCAGCCATAGATGTTGGCGAAATGTCAGAAAGGAACTTTTCTAGAACATGGCCACATAGCCTGAAAGCCCCACAAAAAACTATGGATGCCTGCCATGAAAGCCTTCGACTCCACATGAGCTCAAGATTTAGCTTTGCATTGCATTGTCTCAGTGCTAAATCCCCTTTCATTATTTATTTATTTATTTTTTAAAAAGGATGTTACCATCTGGCACCCAATGAGGAGTACTTTGGGAGGTATTTACTGTTAATGTTGCTTGGCAGCTTACTGAGTTTGAAATTTTTATTTTTTAGAACTCCCAGAATCTGCTGGCCTTCATGATCAACGACCACGTTGGCTGTGGATTCTGTGAGTTGTAGTTCAAAATGGTAACCCTTCCAAGCTCTGGTTATTATAAGAAAACGCCTGAATCTTTATCTCAGAGCTGATTCTGTTATCTTCTGCTATGAATTAAAAGTAAGTCTATAAAAACTTATACCATCTGGAAGAACACAGCACTTTCATTACCATTTCTTACCTCACCCCGGGGTCCCACATAGATGAGAGCGCAGATGGGATGGAAAGCTCCAGTCCCACAGGCCAAGAGGTGTGTCCGGTTTAAAGGATACAACACTCGGATGAAGTTGGCACATTCCATCTGGAAAAGAAATAGTGATTTGTATTTAGTGATGCTTTATTACTGCCTCAGAAATTACTTTAACAATATGTGCCTCTGTGTTTATGTGTCTGGAGCATGAGGCAGGATGATGGAGAGGGTGGGGATACAGGCAAACGCACACTCCTTGTGGTGCAAAAACGGGCAGTGAGGACACAATAACAACAACTAGTGTCACTTTGGAATTGTCAACATTGTCGCTACAGTCATAGTAATGGTACTGATTATTGGAATTTGTCTGTCCCTTTCCCATTGTCTTCAAGGATCAAAATAACAGGAAGCTACATTGTGATGTATACGTTCAGGGGTTTCTCATCCTCCCAGGACCAATGTTATTCAAGGACTCCAATGCCAGAGAGAACAAAACCATTCCCTTGAAGCCTAGTTTCCCTGAATCACACAATTCCTTTTCATCTCTAGGGCCACATGGCCAATTCCAATTATACTGCCACCAAAAATGGTCATGAGTTTCTCTTTTCACTGCAGAAACAAGCAGCAAATTCCTGTTCACTTCTAGGCTGTTTGGCACAGTCCACGTTCCCTGCCATTCCACTCTACTCAAAGCACGTCTTTCTCCAATTCCAATTATAAATGAGACTCTGTCTGTTTCAATCCTATTGTATTATCATCTCAGGCCAGGAAATGAGGTCTTCATATTGCCCTGTGCAGTGATTTCCTGAATTAGCCCACATACTTACAACGTCATGGTCACAGTGCCGTTAGGTCAGCAGAAAACAGGAAGAAAAATATAACAATTGGACCAAATTCAGCATAAAAAAAGAAAAAGTAATTCCAAGAATCAGAGTTAACAACTATTGTTGTTGTGTGCCTTCAAGTTGTTTCCGGTTTATGGTGACCCCGAGGTGAACCTATTATGTGGGTTTCTTGACAAGGGTTTTCAGAAGAGGTCTGCCATTACCTTCCATGCTTCATCTTAAAAATAACTATTTTGCTCTTGCAGGAGATTATACTGTACTAAAAATGTTTCTTTAAAAAAATTGATTCCAACTCTGCCCCCCCAGTAATTTAACTTGTTTTATCTGCATTCCAAGCTGTTTTGTCTTTAATCCAAACCACAGTCATTGTTAGAGCCATTTTCTTTCTTAATAATAATAATATAATAATAATGTTTTATTTATACCTCGCTCTTCAGCCAAGACTATCAGAGCGGCTTACAATTTGTTAAACAAACAGCTTCATTTACAATTGTAAGCTATTTGCCCCCAACAATCTGGGTACTCATTTTAGCGACCTCGGAAGGATGCAAGCCTGAGTCAAGCTTCAGCCCTTTGCTGGTCTTGAACTCGCCACCTTCTGGTTTTGAGTGAGTGGCTGCAGTACAGGCATTTAACCACTGCGCCACCAGGGCTGATGATACTTTATAAATGCTAGCAAATTTCATTATTAATAATTATTGTATGTCTTTTTTCTTTGTCTGTATATTTAATTTTAGTCAATAAAATTATTTAAAAATTATTAATAATTATGTATTATGACTTGATCACAACTGCAAGAGTTATATAACAATGGGTCAAAACACACTGCAGAAATAATCCAGTTTGAGACAGCTTTAACTGCCCTGGCTTAGTGCTAGGGAATTCTGGGAACTGTAGTTTCTTGTGATACCAGAGCTCTCTGACAAGAGAAGGCTAAACATCTCACAAAACTACAGTTCCCAGAATTGCTTAGCACTGAGCCGGGGCAGTTAAAGCAATCTCAAATTGGATTAAATCTGCAGTATGTTTTGGCCCAATGTTGACCAAAATCCACAAAAGGACAAGGCTAATGATAAACTACTTCAAAGGGCTATCTCAGAGCAGACAATTGAGCATCTGGTTAAATCCAACATTAACCTCTAGCACAGACTTACTGAAATAAATGGGAATTAAAGTTGTGAGTAGCTAATGTCATTTACTTCAATGGATCTACTGTAGGTAGTATTACTATTCAACTTAGCCCATTGCTTGTACTTTCAGAGGCGATATACTCATATTCTATATCTTCAGAGATTATATAAACAAGAGGCAATCAGGAAAGACCGAGCACATAGTATTTCTTTACTGCACTTATATCACACGTTTCCTTCATGGAGATCAAAACAAAATACATAGTTCTCCTCTCTGCTTTTATCCACACAACACATGTGTATAGGTAGACTATAAATTGAACGTGAGTCAACAATGCAATGTAGCAGGTAAAAAGGCCAATGCAATTTTAGGCTGCATCAATACCAGTAGAAGTATAGTGTCTAGATCAAGGGAAGTAATAGTGCCACTCTATTCTGCTTTGGTCAGGCCCCACCTGGAATATTGTGTCCAGTTCTGGGCACCACAATTCAAAAAGGATGTGGAGAAACTGGAGCGGGTCCAAAGGAGGGTGACTAAGATGGTGAAGGGTCTGGAAACCATGCCCTATGAGGAACGACTAAGAGAGATGGGGATGTTTAGCCTGGAGAAGAGAAGGTTAAGAGGTGATATGATATCCCTGTTCAAATATTTGAAGGGATGTCACATTGAGGAGGGAGCAAGCTTGTTTTCTGCTGCTCCAGAGACCAGGACCTGGAACAATGGATGCAAGCTCCCAGAAAAGAAATTCCACCTCAATATTAGGTGGAACGTCCTGACAGTAAGGGCTGTTCGACAGTGGAACACACTCCCTTTGAGGGTGGTGGAGTCTCCTTCTTTGGAGGTCTTTGAACAAAGGCTGGATGGCCATCTGTCGGGGATGCTTTGATTGGGAATTCCTGCATGGCAGGGGGTTGGACTGGATGGCCCTTGTAGTCTCTTCCAACTCTATGATTCTATAGGTTAAGATGAATAGCTGTGACTGGACCAAGGTGACCCAGTAAGCTTCACAGTTGTGTCAGAATCTGAACTGAGATCTCCTCTCTCTAGGTCCAACACTTCAACTGCTGCATAACACTCACAAATACTATTCCACAACTATAGGTTACTATGGCCACGGGTTATGCTGAATAGGGGTGCTAGGAATTGTAGTCCAAACAGTAACTGCCTTCCAGCTCTAGAAAAAAGTACCGTAAAAATCAAAAAACAACAACTAAACTGGCTTGTGCTGCCCTTCAGTCCTGGTCAAAATTGGGGAGGGGGTGAAGAAGTATAAGAGGGGGAAAACAATACGAGGAAATGCAGGAGACACATAGCCTTGATCTGGACAAACTAGCTATTGAAAATAGCAAATCTAGCTAGTTACGGCAGCAAGATGACAAATGGCCATTCACAAGTCTGACCCGGATTAATTGCTCCTTTTCCGCAGCACTGATTACTAGCAGATAAGCAAAAAGAAGACAGGGAGTCTATTGGAGGCACCTCCAGATTCCAATGTTCTCTAAAGATCTATCCATCTCACAACACACAGAAAGAACTGTGCATCCTCTGTGGAAAAATAGTCACTCCCACTCGGGCCTTCTTTTTAGTCTCTCCCTCTACATCGCCTCATCAAATAAAGAGTAGTATATCCTACTCTGAACTCCATTCTAGCTTTATTATTATTAATTGTCTGCATTGGTGGGAATGAATAATGGGATAAACTACCCTTTGTTTTTAGAAGAAAGGTTCATATCCAGGCCAAAGTTGGTCTGCACTTAAAACTATACAGCGATTATTGTATGTCATAGCAGAGTGGTGTCACAATCAAAACAATAACAACAAAAGGTTGCAGTCCATATCCTGTATTTTATTGCTAGTCCCACCTAGAGAAAACCCACTGAATTAATGAAATTTAACTACAGATATTCAACAATTTATTTAATATTCTAGTAGGGACTGACCTATAGGATGTAGATCTAAATGAGCACCACAGAAATCCACTATTCCAAAAATGTCCCTCCCCTCCTAAAGGTGAGATCTAAACCAACTGTATCCTACTTATTGTTAGATAGGAGAATCTGGCTGCAGTGCACATTTTAATACCATTGTTTGATTATCTGCAAGTTTTTCAATAGGTACCAGTAATTGCATTTCCAGCACAATTTTTCATTGTGATCCATCCAAGCAAAAGCACCAGGACATCAAAACAAAGTGGCTAAGAATGAGAATTTAAAGGAAGGAAGGAAGGAAGGAAGGAAGGAAGGAAGGAAGGAAGGATCATGCAAACCTTTTCAATGGGAAAATTTGAAACAGATACCCTGTTTCCCCAAAAATAAGACATCCCCATAAAATAAGACCTAGTAGGTTTTGCTGAATTGCTAAATATAAGGCCTTCCCTGAAAGTAAGACCTAGCAAAGTTTTTGTATATAAATATATATACAATATATAATAAATGTTCACTTTTTTTGTTCAACAATAAATGTGAATTCTTCTGCATGGAAAAATAAGACATCCCCTAAAATAAGACCTACCACATCTTTGGGAGCAAAAATTAATATAAGACACTGTCTTATTTTCGGGAAAACATGGTAGCTGTGTTAGTCTGACACAACATAGAAAGGGGTGGTGGGAAGAGGGAATCTAGTAGTACCACTGAGACTGGCTTATTTCAGTGTGGGCTTTTGTGGATATTAATCCACTTCTGCAAATGTACTAATGGGGTACAGTATTACAGCCCAGGTTCATAGTTAATGAGAGTGGGATCAGAATGTAATAAGACAGAAAAAAATGTTAATTATGATTCTGGCCTGAAAGAGTAGTTTACAATTCTACAACAAAAGAAGCCACACAAATACCCAATACAATCCATTTATTGAACTACTGAGTTGGGGCTGTGCAGACAAGCACTTTGGGCTAGCTTGGGGGTGGAGTCAGGGCTTAGCGTCTACACAATGCACACCCCAACTCCACACCAAGGGCAGCGTGATGCCCATGGGCTGCACCACACAACCTATGGCATCACGCCCCTCCTCCAGTGTTGTGTACATACAACGCAGCGCCTAAGGAGTGCTGCCAAGCTGCCACATTTTGCCGCTCTTTTTTGCGCCCTGTATAGGACAGATCAGGGCCATGGGATGCAGTGGCCACAGCCCCAATCTAGCTGTAACAGGGGCAGCTGGAGGCCGCCCCTTCGGGGCTGTGTGCAGAGCCCCTTATTCACCAACTCTGTGTCTCTGACTGATTCTCCCCTCTCAGTGCCATAAAGGATCAGAAACTGAATCGGTCATAAATGGCTCCAAACCTAAGATCTACAACCCTCCCAGCTTTTTATTCCCTGTGATTCCAGCCCTTCCCATTCAAGCTCTAGAACTTTTACGTTTTCGCATTGTTCTGTTGTATGTCCTATGTTTTAATTCATCGTTAATTTAATTGTGTTTTAAGGGGTGGGAGGTTGGGATGGGATTGCTCTATTTTAACTGTTTGCTGTTTTAAATATGTTGTGACCCGCCTGTTCAGAGGGGCGGGCTATTATTATTATTATTATTATTATTATTATTATTAATTACTACTACTTTTAGAGCTGCAAGTACTTTAAATCAGAAAATTATGTTTTCTCAAAGGAACATTACATATACATACAATAAGTAGAAGAGCCCTCTCTCCATGCTACACCATCTTACCCAGGAGGGAGTGAAAGGACAGGCCAAACTCCATCGGACCTGTCCTAGAGTATGAAGCAGAGTCCTCCCTCCAGTCCATCTGCCTTGGTCCAGGCATCAGAGGGAGAGAAGAACTTTTGGACCTGATCCCTTTCCCCAACACCATTCCTTTCTCCTTTTGTGTCGTGTCTTCTTAGATTGTAAGCCTGAGGGCAGGAAACCATCTAATTAAAATAATATTTGTAAGCTGCTCTGATAACCTTTAGGGCTGAAGAGCGGGGTATAAATAAATAAATAAATAAATAAATAAATAAAAATAGCATTTTCCTTTGTTGTTAACTGTTGTCAAGTCTGTGAACTGTTATCAACTTCTACTTATGGTGACACTATGGATAGGAGAGAGACCTAGAAGTCATCAACAGCCCTGCTCAGGTCTTGCAGACTCATGACCTAGCTTCATTCACAGTCTATTCATCTGGAATGTGGTCTTCTTTTCCTGCTGACTTCTACTTCCCAAACATTATTCTCTTTTCTAGAGAGTCATGTCTTGTCATGATATGGCCAAACCATGACAGTATCAGATTAGACACCTTGGCTTCTAGGGGAATTCAGGCTTGATTTGCTTTAGGACCCATTTATTTATCTTTTGAGCAGTCTATGATATCTGCAGAACTCTTCTGCAGCACCACATCTCAAATTAGTTGATTCTCTTCCTAACTGCTTTCTTCACTACTTAGCTTTCATGAGCATTTTAATATATTTTGCCATACAACATGAGATTTTTCTGACCAAAAACCCTTTAGGAATGTTGATTTAGCAAGACGTTTGCTGATCTGACATTGCACATTACGGTATTTAGACTGTGAACCTTTTAAACAAGAAAGTGGATAAAAATGAATTGCTCACATAAAGGCTGATTTCTAGAATTGCTGCCTTCTCTAACATTGATAGCAGCAGCAACCCAAACTTGACAGTATTCTGAAATGAAAAAGGTTGGTGTTCCTCTTTTATAAATCTTCATAATTTATGAAATGTAAAAGTGATTTTTAAAGACAGTTTCATAATTATTCATTCGCTGACTTTTTTAAAAACTCAACATTGACAAGACTAGAATAGTGTTTCAGCAAAGTTCTAATATACCTATTGCTATATGTTAAGTGAAAACCAAAACAGAGGAATTCAGTATTAGTATCAAATTACTTAGATCATTACTAAAGATAAACAAGCAAAATTTGCTACTGATAATCTAATTGCTTTCGTACACTCATTTCTCTTCCTCATATAATAAGAAACTTGGCTCTGCAGTTCTCGTTTCCGTTTCTTTAGCATTTACCACTGCTGTTTTTCTAGTGATATGAGGAGTTCTAATGAGTCTATTTAATCCTGTCAACCATGATTAATCTCTGTTTCCATTTAGCTGAATTATGGCATTTAAAGAAGCCTTCTGACACTCCTAGCCTTGCAAACATACTTCAGGAGCAAATGGCTTTTCTCAGGCAAGAAGATACCAATCTTACGGGGATAACCTAACTGCAGCAACCTGAAAATGACCAATATTTCTGATTTTCCATATATATATATATATATATATATATATATCCCGTCTCTCCATGGCTGCTGAATTAATACAGTTCAACACCACTTTATATTTTAGGACTTCATCCTATGGAATCCTGGGAATTGTAGTTTGTTGTGGTACCAGAGATGTCCGAAAGAGAAGTCTAAATCTCTCACAAAACTACAAATCCCAGGATTCCATAGTATTGAGCCATGGTAGCTAAAGGACTGTCAAACTGCATTAATTCTGCAGTGCAGATGCAGCCCATGTTAGCCAAGAGGCATTTTCATGTGGCATAAACTTTCAGAGAGATAGAGAGAGAAAGTACAGAAAGTAACATGGTAACCCTAAAGGAATTGTGGGCTGGGGGGGGGGGTGGAGAAGGGCAATTTTATTGATTTACATTATTTATAAACTGCTTTTCTTTCTACTGAGGCCCCCAAACAAATGTACAATGCAATGGGACTTTGGTATCTACTAGGGCTTGGTTCTAGGACCCTCCATGGATACCTAAATCTGTGGATGATCAATTCCCATTATATACAATCATATAGTAAAATGGTGTCTGTTACATAAAATGGGAGGGAGGCATCAAAGTTTGTTTTTTGGATATTTTTTAAAAAATATATTTTGGAGAAGGAATATTCTTAAGCCATGGAAGGCTGAATTTGTGGATGCAGAAGCCATGGATACAGGGGGCTGACTGTACAATTGGGATATGGAAAACCAAAAAACCCACATAAATAAAACAAACAAACAAAAAACCCACAAGGCCAAAATATTATTTAAAAACATATTAAAACAATGTTAAAAGCCAAACTCCTGAATAAATAACAATTTCGGCCAGTAGTCAGATACTGTATATAACTACCACTACTCTTCTGCAAGGAAAAGTCTTTCTCAAGGGTAGAACTCCTCTCCTACTACTGTATATCTTTCCCACAAATCTGCAGGCAGTTGTTCTTGTTAGGTGCCCTTGAGTTAAGCTCAACTCATGGCAACATAATGGATGCGACATCTCCAAGCCCACCATCCTCCATTGCTCTGCTTGGGTCTTGTAGATTCAGGCCAGTGACCTCCCTAATTGAGTTTAGCCATCTGGAATGTGGTCTTCCTCTATTCAAAAAGGATGTTGAGAAATTGGAGCGGGTCCAAAGGAGGGCGACTAAGAGTGCCCTATGAGGAACGACTAGGGAGCTGGGAATGTTTAGCCTGGAGAAGAGAAGGTTAAGAAGTGATATCATAGAATCATAGAATCATAGAATCATAGAGTTGGAAGAGACCACAAGGGCCATCCAGTCCAACCCCCTGCCATGCAGGAACTCCCAGTCAAAGCATCCCCGACAGATGGCTATCCAGCCTCTGCTTAAAGACCTCCAAAGAAGGAGACTCCACCACACTCCGAGGGAGTGTGTTCCACCGTCGAACAGCCCTTACTGTCAGGAAGTTCCTCCTAATGTTGAGGTGGAATCTCTTTTCCTGCAGCTTGCATCCATTGCTCCGCGTTCTGGTCTCTGGAGCAGCAGAAAACAAGCCTGCTCCCTCCTCAATATGACATCCCTTCAAATATTTGAACAGGGCTATCATATCACCTCTTAACCTTCTCTTCTCCAGGCTAAACATCCCCAGCTCTCTAAGTCGTCCCTCATAGGGCATGGTTTCCAGACCCTTCACCATCTTAGTTGCCCTCCTTTGGACCCGCTCCAGTTTCTCCACATCCTTTTTGAATTGTGGTGCCCAGAACTGGACACAGTATTCCAGGTGGGGCCTCACCAAAGCAGAATAGAGAGGCACTATTACTTCCTTTGATCTAGACACTATACTTCTATTGATGCAACCTAAAATAGCATTGGCCTTTTTAGCTGCTGCATCACACTGCTGACTCATGTTCAACTTATGGTCTACTTGGACTCCTAGATCCCTTTCACATGATAGCCCTGTTTAAATATTTGAAGGGATGTCATATTGAGGAGGGAGCAAGCTTGTTTTCTGCTGCTCCAGAGAACAGGACTCAGAACAATGGATGCAAATTGCAGGAAAAGAGATTCCACCTCAACATTAGGAGGAACTTCCTGACAGTAAGGGCTGTTTGACAGTGGAACACACTCCCTCGGAGAGTGGTGGAGTCTCCTTCCTTGAAGGTTTTTAAGCAGAGGCTGGATGGCCATCTGTCAGGGATGCTTTGACTGGGAGTTCCTACATGGCAGGGGGTTGGACTGGATGGCCCTTGTGGTCTCTTCCAACTCTATGATTCTATGATTCCTTGTACTTTCCTAGCATTAATGCCTTTTCTAACGAATCATGCTTAATCATGTTGTGGCCAAAGTACAACAGCCTCAATTTTATCATCCTGGCTTTCAGAGAGAGTTCAGACTGGATCCTACTAAAGAAAAGCAGGCACTCATAAGAACGGATTTCCCTGTGTTGGGGTGCTTCTGAATTTGGTGTATTTCCTCCGGAATAGCCACATTTTAAAATATGGGGCATCATCACATAATATTATCATTTAACAGGTTGCTGTGGAGAAAATGCAAGAAACCAAATGCGTTCTTCAATCACTTTTCAGAATTTCACAAGCTTTCTTTATTTTATATGCTAACAATACAAGCGGATATAAATAAAATAGCAAACAAAAAATGTTTGTGAAAATGTTTTTCAACACCACAGGTCCCTACGCACCCAGTGGAAAATGAGATACTTCATTGAAACTCTAACATTTATTTCAATCCACACTGATAACGATGAAGACAAGAGATCAGAGGATCCCTTGTGGCCAGTATATTCTTCAGAGTCTGTATATTTGCTGATCTCATAGCTTTATTCCTTCCATGATGGCATTGATGAAGTTCCCGATGATCCAGGAATATTGCACTACCATTCTCTGTCACTGAATTTTGGGAGGGGGGGGGAGTCTTTGTTTTGTTTCAGCAAAAGCTACCCCCTAAAATAGCAAGAAATAGCAATTTTAGAAGGCTTCCCCAAAAGCTTACAGCCGTTGATGACAGATTGCAAAATAAACACATGGAGGCTGGGAGTGAGTGACAACCACTCTAGGGAGCAATTACTTTGGGATGAACTGTCAACGTGGGGTTCCCATTGCCTTTTAGGCCTCTGCAGTTTCCCCATTGTCTCACATTGTGTTTTTTAAAAACTACTGCATGACTGCAAAGTGAAGTTAAAGGACAGGCACTATGTGCCTGGGAAGTAAAATGTGCACTGAACCTTGGAACAAAAGCTTCAATTATTATTTTCCCTTACTTTATCAGCAACATTAATGGTTGGACAAAATGGGAAACTTGGGTAACAAAGCTAGGCTCTGTGCATGTGTGTACCTTAAAGTTGCCTGTGGATCTATGGTAATCTCTTGAATTTCATAGAGATTTCTTAGGCAAGGAGTCCTCAGAGGTGGTTTTGCTAGTCCCTTCTAAAGTGGGATTGCTTTGGACACATCACTGTATTTCAGCCTCTACTAGAAATGTAAATGTAAAGAAATGTAAGGAAAAATGTTGGAGCAAAAGTAATATAGAATGGTGCCAAATATGTATTTGTTTATTTTAAAATAAATTATATCTTGTATCATCTACCCAAATAAGGTATTCATTGCAGTTTGCACTCAAAACAACATTTAGAAAACACAATCTGGAAGCCCTCCCCACAATTAGAAACAGCCACGAGAAATTAAGAACAGCCATTGTTTCCACAAAATGCTTCTAGGAGTATTTTCAGCCCATGAGGCAGTACACTCCAACTCACTAGAGTTACTTGAGCTTAATGTCACTTATCTGATATCACTTTCCTCAGAGGATTCTAGCAGCCCTCTGATAATGATGATCTTAGCAAACTGTGGACTTTATCTCTCCTATTTTTAAGAACATGAAGACTACTTTGCAGTAAATGACCACCTGAGGACAACTTCAAAAAGGTAAACCACTTGACTCTTTGGTAATCAGATGTGTGACACTTTTTTCTTGCATCTCTGGTTTTTCCACCTATGTCTCAGGCACCCCCAAGCTGTAACTACCTCTTTGTGGATAGCATTAATTTCCTCTTTGCTTAAGAAATCCTCCACCTGCCTGTGCCTGAAGGAACAAGCATACCTAAGGGTGTTATGGCACAAGTCCTGTTCTTGCAGCAGTCATGATAATAAAAATAAAATGGAAGCATACAGTCTTCAAGGCAGCCATCACTGCACCTCCTCTCAATCATGCAACCAAGGCTACTGGCACCATCATGCTCTGCTTCCCTTTATCCCCTGCACAGCGTGCCACTGTTGTTGTGTTGTTGTTCTGTGCCTTCAAGTCATTTCTGACTTATGGTGACCATAATGTGAACCTATTACAGTGGTCCCCCGGGTTACGAAAGTAATCCGTTCCGGATTACCTTTCGTAACCCGGAAATATTAACAACCCGGGGGACCGCTTTGTTTGCCGGACCGCGCGGCAAATTTAAAGGGGCCGCGCGGTTTTTTTCTTTGTACCCCGGGTTTTTTTTCATAAGCCGGGGCCGTTTTTGCAGCCCCGGCTCTTTCGTACCCCGGGGTTTTCATACCCCGAGGGATTCGTAATCCAGGGTACCACTGTATGGGGTTTACTTGGCAGGATTTGTTCAGAGAAGGTTTGCCATTGCCTTCCCCTGAGGCTGAGAGCATGTGACTTCCTCAAGCTCAACTAGTGTGTTTTTGGCCAAGCTGGGAATCAAACCCTGATCTCCAGAGTCATAGTCCAACACTCAAACTACACCACCCTGGCTGTTTCCATCCCCCACCGCAGCCGCCCAAATGTTTTATTTATTTATTTATTTATTTATTTGCAATTCTGGAACTCCCCTACTGTGATTAAAGTTAGAAGAAATAAATAAAATAAATATGAAAAATATAAAGATACTATAGGTAATCTGGAATAGCAAGGTGGAAGGGGTACTGAGGGCTTGAAAGCTTGCCAGGTCTTTGCCAGGTTTCCCATGAAAAGGGAACAGTCGAAAAAGAGGAGCAACGGGCCAGAGGCATCATTGCGCAATGAGTATGGCCAATGCCACTTCTTTCTTAGTGTAATAATGGTTAAAATGCCTCAAGTAGTAATGTCCTAAGAGGGAAACTATCTGCTCCATCTAGTAGTGAATCTGGCAACAGTTGAGGGAACAAGCAGGAGTGGTAACAGGTGGTTTCCATGTCCGTGTAGTTGTGAAGCCACTTTCAGTTTTAGTATGATCATTGAAGGTGCTGAACTCTATGTCCTTGGACAGTTCCTTTAAAGTCTGGAGTCTGGACTAAAATCCAGAATGCATTTATTACCACATTGAAATGGAAGCCACTAGCTGGGACTTAACTGGGCCACCCAATAAACTTGTTTTCTAGTATTAATATAATTATTCAATTTTTTGTTTTGGTTTGATAAATACATTTAGAAGAGAAAGCAAGGATCAGACCAACATATTCCTGCTTCTGAGAGGAGACAAACTGCCTTTAGCCCTGCTCCACTGTTACCTAGTGGCAGCCACGCCAGCAGCAGTTTACCCGAACTGTTTCATCTCTAGCTAATTACTGTATTGTAAGAACTGTAACCTGAATTTGATGTTTTCTCCCTCCTGTTTTTGCAAGATACTTTAGAAGTCTCTCTGTGTGTATGTGTGTGTGCTAAACAGCAGGATAGAAATGTTTTAAATGAATAAAGGACTTTTATCATATGGGAAAGTCGGGAGTTTAAACAGCAAAATTCATGTGAAAATCACAATTAATATTTTCACACAATGTCATGATTAATAAACAGCAACAAATCATTCACTGGGATATCGTGTGAATGATTTGTTGCTGTTTATTGCCTGTTTATTCCTGCAATAATTGCTCTTTAATCGTAATTTGTGTGAAAATGTTAATTGCTATTGTGTAATTATTACACAATTTTCTCTGTTTAAACCCCCCGATTTTCCCTGTGTGATAAAATCCATAGACAATCACAGACCAATGTTCTAAGATCTGTTCTAAAAAATATGCCTGTAAAACTATTTTTAAATTAGACAATATAACTTATCACATAAAAATTTGGATTTTCATACACATAATAAAATGTAATAAAGAGTCTTAGAAAACAAATGTATTTCTTAATAAATGCATGTAGTCACCTCTCTATGAAAACATATTCAAAAGCAACCTGAAAGCTGTAAATATTTTCATGTGTTTATACCAATGGGAGCACTTCCAAATACAATTTGTGGGAGCAAAACATTGATCTGTCCCTCAAGCTACTCACATACTCTTGTGGTGAGCTTGCTCTTTTAACAGACCAAACAGCTAAAATTTGTAAAGATATGATGTCTACCTTGTTTCCCCGAAAATAAGACATCCCCATAAAATAAAACCTAGTAGAGGTTTTGCTGAATTGTTAAACATAAGGCCTCCCCTGAAAGTACCGGTAGGACCTAGCAAAGTTTTTGTATATACATATAGATAGATATATTTTTTTGTTCAACAATAAATGTGAATTCTTCTTCATGGAAAAGTAAGACATCCCCTGAAAATAAGACCTAGTGCATCTTTGGGAGCAAAAATTAATATAAGACACTGTCTTATTTTTGGGGAAACACGGTATGTATGGACACATCAGGGATGTGAAGCCCACAGGACTCATTCCTATATGCTCTAGAAGGTTTTAATATTATTAGATTGATCCCAGAATCTTTACACAGCATTGGACCTACCACACAGAGTAAGCACAACAAAACCATCTCTTCACTCTTCTTTCATGGTTATGCCTACTAATCACCAATTATTTATTTTCTAGACTTAAAATTAATATTTAGATTTTTTTGTTTTGGTTTGAAAAATACATACACAGGTCATGAAGGTATAGGTTGAGTCTCCCTTATCCAGAAGTCTGAAATTCAAAATAATCCAAAACCCAAAACTTTTTTCATGGGTGGCTGAGATAACGACACTTTTGCTTCTTGATAATTTAGTGTACACAAACTTTGGCTGCATTTGCATTGTAAACACAATGCAGTTTGACACCACTTTAATTGCCATGGCTCAATCCTATGGAATTTGGGGATTTGTAGTTTTGTAAAATATTTAGCCTTCCCTCTCAGAGTTTCTGGTACCTTAACAAGCTACAAATCCAAGAATTCCATAGCATTGAGCCATGGTAGTTGAAGTGATGTCCAACTGGATTATTCCTGCAGTGAAGATGCAGCCATTTGTTTCATACACAACATTATTTATAATATTGTATAAAACTACCTTCAGCCTATGTGTATATGAAACATAAATGATTTTTTTTGTTTAGATCTGGGTCCCGCCTCCAAGATATCTCATGTACATATATGCAAATACTGGTATTCCAAAATTAATAATAATAATAATAATTCTGAGATCCAAAACACTTCTGTTTCCAAGTATTTTGGAAGACTTAACCTGTATATTATGTCTGTGACCATCTGCTCTCCAAATTTTTATTGGTTTTATACAACACTTTTAATGGTTGTCCACAAATAATTTTTGGAAATTAAAGTTTAACGTAGGATTAAGACATCTAAATCAGATATCTCTCTTCTCTCACATTAATACCCAGGGTTATATGGGCTCAGGAAATGATTGCTAAACAAGATTTGAGTATTTTGCATAAGAGTAATGGATGTAATTGGGAAGGCAAACAAGATCAGTTGATTGTAAATGTAAAAGAGGACCTTATCTGCCTTATTCTAGCAGTTGCAAATATGTCATTACAATAGACCCAAAGGACATCAGCAATCTACTTTTTAGTAGCAAGGTGGCCACTTACCACTGGGTCTTTTCCTTTCCGAAAACATTCTTCTTTCTGCCCAGGGAGAGGAGGCCAATAAATCTGAAATATAAGTTAATTATACAGTATATAAATTATATAATAAAAAGTATTTTTCTGAAAAAAGAAAAAAAGAACAAACCAAAATAAGAAAGAAAGAAACAAAACAAAACAAAACATAAGGCAGAACATGAGCCCAAAACATTTTAAGGAAATGGCATTAGGGGTTGCCATTAAGGGTTCATGTGGTTCAAGAAATTCCAGTCTTTTGGGATCTTTTTATTCAATGCCATTTTGGAAAACCTCTAAATTCCTTGTTCTATTGACACTAACTACCAGGAACACACCTGCCCAGGCTTAGCACTTGAATTGCCCCTGAAAGAAATTTGGCTAATTTATTTAGAAGAAGTCACAAGAAGACGCCTGCTTATAGATAGGCAAGAAGGCAAGCAGGGCTTGCGGTGAGTACTGTATCTAATTTGAGTGCTGCACCTTGAATGTTATAACTGACAAAATACTCCCCAATATAAATCAGTTTAAAGAAACAAACTTCCTATGAGAAGACAAAAAAAAGAAAAAGAAAAAAAAAGAAATTAGGTAAGATTTTTTAAAGTGGCTGACTTAACACTGAGGCTATGCGTTCTTAAAAGCAGCACCTATAAAGGTATGCAAAGGGATCTTACAATAATGAGAGTGACTGACTGAAAGAAGTAGGTAGCATGAGCTGTCGTATACTTGAGCTTGCTACAAGCATCTGAGGAATTAGGCTCAAGTCTATGAAAGCTTCTGCTACCAACTTCTCTCTTTCACTTACTCACTTTCACTATGCTCAAAGATCCCTTTGCATACTGATTTTCCAGACTAACATAGCTATGTCTTTGAATTCTACAGCTATAAAAGTAGTGAAAGAAAAGATAGAATAAAGAATAATATTTTGAGGAGGGAAAGACCATCAACAGCAGGTAGAATAGGTGAAAGTTCATGTGCTGACAAAAAAGTAGAAGGACATAAAATAGTGGAACCAGGAGAAGAACAAGTGGGAACAGGAACTCGGACAAGAACAACACATTAAGAAAACGGATCCATACATATTCAAGAATAATTATGAATTACCTTAACAGGAGGAGAGGAAGACTGGGTAGTTACAAAAAATGAACAAAGAAAGAAGAAAATGGTAAGGCACAAGAAAAGGAGACCATACTTGTCCACAATAGAGCATAAGCACTCAAACTAAATGTATGTTGAACAAGGTGATTATGAAACATGGAAGCAGAAGGTCTGGAACAGCTAAGACAGAACACCACAAGAAGATGGATCAATGACAAGAGGATAATGAGTATTAAAAATCATCCAAGACACTAACAATAAGAAAACATGAAAAAGAAAAAAGAAAAAGTTCTTCTGTAGGGAATGAGATATCCAGTATTATCTTATTTTGATGATTGTAACAGATGTAATCACTCCATTTAGTCTGGTAAAATAGATATAAGAAGCTAGATCAAAATTTCAAAAATACAGAAGTCTCTAGAGTTGCTCTGTCTGATAGTAAAAGACATCCATTATGCTCCACTGTATTGCAGTTTCATAAATTAGGAGAGAATTAAAATGATTCCTTTAGATAAGAGACATCTGGTTAACCCTAACCTGGCCTTCCAGCTTGGTTCTTTATCCTAGCAACTGTTTATGCAAGCCAAGAACTGATTTATAAAGTTTGTTTTACAGGCTGATGTGCTGGAAGATAATTCTGGGGAAACATTAATTTTAAAAAAGACAAGTAGAGGAGAAGGATCTCCTTTGACCTCCCATTTCCCTTTTGTGGGGTCTCACACCCTCAAGGATATATCAATGTACAAAAACAGTTTGATCTCCTTGCTCCATCTAAATAAAACTAAAACTTACAGCTGGCTAAGACTTCAGCTGAACTTAGAAGTGTTCAAAATCCTCCTTCAAAAATGGCTTCAAGATGCAAATTCATATGATTAAAAATAATAAATTGGCTCTTCTATGACAGAACATTTAATAGGTCTATCTCAGTGTGTTTAACAAACAAGGAATCAAGGCGAGTAGAACAATTTAGAATATAAAATGACCAGTGAGAACCAGTGTTGTGTATTAGTTTGAGTGTTGAACTAGGAATCTGGGAGCTCAGGGTTCAAATCCCTGCTCAGCCACAGAAACCCACTGGGTGTTACTGGGCCAGTCACACTCTCTCAGCCTTAGAAAAAGACAATGGCTAACTTCAGCTTAATAAATCTCATCAAGAAAACCCTATGATAGGAAAATCAAAGTCAAAGCTTCCTTGAAGGCATATGACAACTTTACTATTCTTTTTACCGCAGGACAGAGTCTAAGAACAGAACAAAAATTCTGTTCTCCAGCTGGCCAAGAATTAGACAAACGAGCAGGAACATCTGAAAAGAGGGCGTATTTCCCCACTCTGCTTTCCAAACCTAAGCCATTTTAGATGTTCTACAAGTGCAAAGAGAGGGAAGGGAAAGAGGAAATACACAGTCCTTGATCTATACATATCAATTAGAAAGTTGAATTGGATTCTAATGACATACAACTGCATGGTTTTCCTTATGTAATAGGGAATTACTTCAGGCTTCCCTTTTACATGGGAAAGGCCAGCGACATACAGAGAAGTGACTACAGATTTTTACATAACTTTAAGGCAGACGATGAAGACATTGAAATAGTTCAGGATTTTCCATACCTTGCCCCAGTCATCAATCACAGTAGGGACTGCATCAACAAATCAGAAGAAGATTAGGACTTGGAAGGGCAACTGTGAAGGAACTAGACCCTGGAGTTTCAAGATATACGGTACCACTGAATACTAAAGTTAGGATGGTCCATGTCATTCCATTTCCATTTTCTAGGTATAGTTGGGAAAGCTGGACAGTACAGAAAGGATAGGAAGAAAATAAACTCATTGGAAATGAAGTGCTTCAAGACAGCTCTATGGGTACCATGGACTGCTAAAAAGATAAATGAGTCCTAGAGCAAATGAAACCTGGACTCTCCCTAGAAGCCAAGTTGACTAAATTGAAACTGTTGTACTTTGGCCATATGATGAGAAGATATGACTCCATAGAAAATAATGCTTGACAAGGTGGAAGGCAGTAGGAAAAGAAGAAGATTGCAATCCAGAGGAATAATCAAGCCACAACTCTGAGTCTGCAAGACCTGAGCAGGGCAGTTGATGACAGAGTGACTTGGAGATCTCATTTATAGGGCCACTATAAGTGGAAGTCAACAGAAGTTAAAATAATGATGTCACATTCTGTATCACAGGGATGGGATGGTACTTCAAATGTTGTTGGAATACAGTCACCACAGTCCTTCACCAATAAAGCCAATGGTGAGGAATGATGGAAACTGCTAGTAAAATATCTGGAAGGTCACACATCTTCCATATCAGTGGTATCAAAAATTTGGCTAGGGACTCTCTAGTGCACTGCTTCTCAAAGTAGTGGTCCATGGACCAGTGTTATTGGCTGCCAGTCCATGGCCAATTTCCATAAATGAAAAAACAACTTATAGTTAATGAGCACAAAGATGGTGCTGGCCCCTGGTATATTGCAAAAATAACCCTACCAGTTCCCAACATCAGGTTGTTTGGGAATCATTGCTCCAGACAGCCTTCACCTTTCTCTTTATAGTCATAGTTCTCTATAAGTAAAATGATAACATCAGCAAGCTACTTCACAGAATTAGTCTAAGAAGGAATGGAATGATTAGTATAAAAGTGATTTGTACACCAAAAAGGTCTTAGAGACATTTACCCTGTCAAATATTTCATTTCCTGTCACAATTATGCTGAAGTTGATTTTATCATTTAACATTTATGATAGACAGATCATTCTGTAAACTTATATTAATTGCTCATAACCTGATCACATGTCTAGACTTCCCATGCTTCCAATTACATTTAATTGCAATATAATCTCTTTTTGGCTGGAAATCCCTTAACACAAACTTCCCACCCCACCCCTACCCTGGCTGGTGTCACATTTCTGGCTTCCTTTTAATAAAGTTCTTTGCCCTGGGCTCTAAAGTTGCTTATGGCCCAGCTTTGCTGAGCTCCTTCTGTTCGCCTCAAATTTCAGATTCTGCAGAATAAAAGTTCCCCAGGAGGGCAATTTCAGTATCCTTTGGGAGGCCACCATGCAAGCTTGTTCATGCTGGTCTATCTTTCAATGGGCATCATATTTTAACACCAAAGCATCACCATAGGTGAATGCAGAATTTATTCAGTATTTATTCAGTATTTCAAATGCTTGTAATACATGTTGATGGTTTATAGACAATGCACATGTATGGCAAATATACAGTGCAAGAAGGGGTGGGGGTGGGGGTCTGTGGAAGGTTGGGGGCACCCCCCCCCCAGTAGACCATGAAGGGCCACATCCCTATCATCACAGTTTGTTCTCAAATGTTCCCACAACATACTCTAGGGGTTGGGGCATGTTTTAGGTCCCTTGGGTTGTTTTAGGCTCAGCGTGGCTTTAAAAAAACTTTGTTGTTGTCTGTCTTCAAATTGTTTCTAATTTGTGATGACCCTAAGATGAATATATCATGGGATTTTCATGGCAGAATTTGTTCAGAGGGGTTTGCCCTTGCCTTCCTTTGAGGCTGAGAGAAGATGACTTGCCCAGGGTCGTTCAATAGGTTTCCATGGCTCAACAGGGCTTTAAACCTTGGCCTCTTGAGTGGTAATCTAGTGCTGCAACCAACACACCACAGTGGCTCACATCCAAGATGGCTCAGTTTCAATTTACTTCCAGTCTAGTCCCATTTCAGCCTATTTTGCAGCAAGGCACTAACATATTACAAAGGTATTGTGCTATGTAGAACTATTTCTTTTTCAAAAACAACACCGCTAACTCTGTTCCTTTTTTCTACTCAGTAACAACAACAACAACAACAATAATAATATTTATTTATACCCCGCCCCTTTGAGATCAATCAATACAGTTGGAGGATCCTCCCTCTAGCAGAAAAAGAGTGGGGAGTTACTTTCTGGGCTGCTGCCCCCATTCCAACTGATCTCCCTTAACTTTCTCTTTTCTCTTTTTAATGAAATGCAAGCTGTGTGGAAGATGCATGTCTTCTCTGATCAGCTACAAGTGATCCAAGAAATCTCCAAGAAGCATATATTATTTAATATACCCTGGCCTGGGACACCTGTGCTATGTTATCTATAAAGGTAAAATGGTAAAGGTTTTCCTTTTGACAAGGTTGTCAAATCCAACTGTAGGGGGTGGTGATCATCTCTGTTCCTAAGCCAAAGAACCAGAGTTATCAAAGACAATTCTGTAATCATGTGGCTAGCATGACTACACAGAACACTGTTACCTTCCCACCAAAATGGTACCTATTTATTGTATCTACTTTTTACATGCTTTTAACATGCTTTCGAACTGTTAGGTTGGCAGAAGCTAGGACTAGTGACAGGAGCTCACTCCATCATGCAGCACCCGGGCCTCGAACTGCCAAAGTGCCAATCTTGTAATTGTCAGAGTCAACATCTTAATCGCTGAATCAATGCAATACTGGTTTTCTTTTTAATTGTCATGCTATTTACTGTTTTAATTCTACTGATAGCTTAATTATATGTTTAACTTTTGTATAATGAATTCTTAGCTGAATCTGTTTTAAAAGAATTCTTAGCTGTATCTGTTTTAAAAGAAAGCCAGTGTGGTATAGTATTTTGAATGCCTGACTATGACTATGGAGCCCAGGGTTCAAATCCCTGCTCAGTCATGGAAACCTACTAGGCAAATCACACTCTTTCAGCCTCAGAGGAAGGTAAGGGCAAACCCCTGTGAACAAATTCTATCACCACCCCTTGTTAGGTTTCCCCTTAGGTTCACCATAAATCAGAAATGACTTGAAGGCACACAAAAACAACAACAAATCTACTGTATTTTTAAAAAGTGGGATGATGATGACGACAACTATGGTGTTGATGATAGCAGCAACCATAACTGACAGTAGTAGACTGTAGCAGACCAAACAGGAAGACATTATTTTCCTTTTTTACAGTAGACTTCCAAGCTCTGGTTATTTTCCAGCCAAAGCTAGCAGCTCACTGAACTATTATCCCTCACCAGTAATACCTGCTTGTCTGGTGTGTAATGAACATACTGTATAACTAACATCTGTCACATACTAGAGTGTTTAAATGCATGAGCTGAAAGTCTTCAGCCCCAATTTCAGCTGAACCTTGAAATCAGTGGGTGGCCTCAGGCAAGCCACTGCCTCCAACTAACTTTCATCGTGCCATATGGTGATAAGAATATTGCCGTATCTTCAGTTGTTGCTGTGAAAAAATGTAGGTACTTTTGAGTGCCCCAGGAAAATGCTATATAAATCTCTATCGCATATGCATATATATATATATATATATATATATATATATATTACAGCATGTAGGGTTGCAGTTATGAGATTTGCATATGTCTCAAAACCATTACCTCCTTGGCATCCATGTTGGTTTGATCCAGACGAAGAGAATAAACTGTGTCTTTTCCTCCAATAAACAGGCGATCACGATATTCATCAAGGTACAAAGAACGGAAATCTAAAATTCCTCGGTGCCCAAGAAACAGGACTGAGCGGTTAGTGGCCAGAAGATCTAGAAGATAGGAATAAAAAGGCAAAAGTGTTGGTGGAATTTAAGAAAACAAAATGGTAAGAGTAAGGTCCACAGTCCCATTTTAAACTAACTTTAACTCTGAGCATCTACTCACTTGGACAATTCATAGTATTCCTCTGTTACGCGACACAATGTGACTAGTTAATAATAGCAGCAGCAAGTCAAATACACTATATTAAAGATGTAGTGTACAACCGAATATACAGTTATCCCGTACAGTACTTAGTATGGAATAATAAAAGTGTAGTGCACAGCTAATCTGGATGAGGTCCACTGTGTCTACTCATGTAAAGGAGATTAACATTATCCCACTCAGCCATTTCTCCCAATCAATTCCAATCCCCCCCCACACTTTTACTGGAGCCAAAAGTGGAGGGAGGGGTTTAAAAACCCTCCACTGGCATCAGTGGAACTTTTCTCTTAACCTTAAATCCTTAGGGATGGCGGGGACAGAGGCATCTAATGGAAGTTATATCTCCCCTACCCATATTCAGTAGGTCCAATCTTGTTCAAACACCTCAAAGTTACTTGGTTTCCAGAAGGCCCTAGAGAGTTTAATGGTTGGCAATGCCAGCGATTCTGTCAAAGCCTTGGTAAATACATGGAACACCGATCTTCCCAAGGCTCTTGACTCAATCGCCCCTGACAGTCCTCTCCAGCTGCTCCTAATCGTAAACCCTGGTTCACAGAGGAACTCAGGGAGATGAAGCGGGCTGGACAACGACTAAAGCGCAGATGGCGGAAGACTCGTCTCTTATCCAACAGAACTCGCCATAGACAACACCTATCAGGAGGCTTTGCGTGCAGCGTGGAGATTTTTCTGCTCTGCACGCATTGCATCTGCAGAGTCCCGTTCAGCAGAGCTGTTCAAGGTGGTGGGGGAGCTGATGCAGGTTCCCCCTGCGCCAAATCCCCTACTTAGCCCCACGACGGCCTGCTGTGACACATTTAACACCTACTTTGCAGATAAAATCTCTCGGATAAGGGCCGACTTAGATGCCAATGTTTTAGCAGTATCTGTAAACAAGGCACCTAGCAACTCCGTTGTTGTCACTTTACTGGATGAGTTTCAATCTGTAAGTACTGATGACCTGGACAAGCTCCTTGGAAGTGTGAGGAAAACGACTTGCGCTCTCGGTCCATGTCCATCATGGCTGTTCATCCAGGGAGGGGACACAGTGAAGACATTCCTCCGAGATGTAGTCAATGCATCCCTCAGGGAAGGCACCGTTCCATCCTGTCTGAAGGAGGTGGCCGTAAAGCCTCTCCTCAAGAAACCTTCCCTTGATCCCCTGGACAGAAACAACTATAGACCAGTTTCCTTGCTGCGTTTTTAAGCAAGGTGATCGAGAAAGCAGTTGCCTCCCAACTCCAAGCTGTCTTGGATGAAACTGAATTTCTTGATCCATTTCAAAGTGGCTTCCGGACAGGATATGGAGTTGAGACTGATATGGTTGCTCTGACAGATGACCTCTGCTTGAGCATTGACAGGGGTAGTGTGACTCTGCTGGTGCTCTTGGACCTCTCAGGAGCTTTTGACACTATAGATCATGCCATCCGTTTGGACCAGCTGAGGGAGATGGGTATCGGAGGCACTGCTTTGCAGTGCTTCCGTTCCTTCCTCTCAGGCAGGACCCAAAGGGTGAGGCTCGGGGACACTTGCTCGTCTAAAATCAAGCTTAATTGTGGCGTCCCTCAGGGTGCCATCCTGTCCCGGATGTTATTTAACATTTATATGAAACCACTGGGGGAGATCATTCGGAGGCATGGAGCTCAGTGTCATCAGTACGCTGATGACACTCAGATATATTTCTCCATGACAAGATCATCTGCCCAGACCTCAGATGGCATCTCCTCTCTCAATGACTGCCTGGCAGCGGTAATAGATTGGATGAGGGAAAACAGATTGAGGCTAAATCCAGACAAAACAAAGGTACTGACAGTCACCGGCCCGAAACCAGGTCTGGGAATACAACTCCCCGTCCTAGATGGAGTCACACTCTCCTCGAAGGACCCTGTTTGCAGTCTGGGGGTACTTCTAGACTCGTCACTTCACATGACTAGTCAGGTGAATGTGATGGTCAGGAGTGCCTGTTATCAGCTTCGGCTGATACGCCAGCTGCGCCCTTTCTTGGAGATGAAGGATCTGGAAACTGTGGTACATGCTTTGGTCACCTCATGTTTAGATTACTGCAATGCGCTCTACATGGGGCTGCCCTTGTGCTTAACCCGGAAACTTCAACTGGTTCAAAATATGGCAGCCAGACTAATAACTGGGGCATCTAGGAGAGAGCACATAACACCAGTGCTTAAATCTCTCCATTGGCTGCCGATCAGTTTCCGGGCACAGTACAAGGTGCTGGTTTTGACCTTTAAGGCCTTTCGTGGCTTGGGTCCATCCTATCTTAAGGACCGGCTCTTCTCATATGAGCCCCCTCGTACATTCTGGTCCTCTGGGAGGAACCTATTACAACCTAAGAAAACTAGGTTGGCACAGACCTACCAGAGGGCCTTTTCTGCTGTTGCTCCCAGGCTATGGAATGGCCTGCCGGATGAGATGCGTCTTCTTACAACTTTGGATAGCTTCAAGAGAGCCACCAAGACGCATCTCTTCCGGCAGGCCTTCCCAGACAATGATTAACTGTTCTGTCAACTACTGTCCCTCTTGCCTCTTCCACTGGGATATTTGATATTGTCAAGGCCGCCCATCATTTTTAATTAGAGCTTTCCAATTGTTTAATGTTTTCATTGTAATGGCTCTGTTTTAGTATTTTTAAATCTTATCGTAGTTTAATTTATTTTAAGGGGTGGGAGGGGAAACTGAATTGTTATATTTTAATTGTAATTGCTTTTAAATGTTGTACCCCGTCCTGATTGTTTACCCAGAGGGGCGGAATATAAATACATATTTTTATTTATTATTATTATTTTTAAAAAGAATCCTACCTCAACTGTATGCTTCATATTTAACATAGTTTAATGAAGTTTAGGCAGACCCAGTAAATGCAATGGATTGGGAATTCACTGTGAATGGGTTAACAAAATTAAGCAGCAAGTTTGAAGTTTCTATGATCCAGAAGTGATCATATTACACCAATGTTACAATCACTCCACTGGCTGCCAGTTATTTTCCAGGCAAGGTACAAAGTGTTGGTTATTACATTTAAAGCCCTACATGGTTTGGGGCCAGGTTACCTACAGGATTGCGTCCTTCCGTATAATCCTCCCCATACACCCAGGTCCTCTGACAGACATTTACTCCAGTCAACCAGAATTAGACTGGCAACTATCAGCCAGAGGACTTCTTCAACTGCACCAGAATGTGAAATGACCTGCCAGAGGAGATTAGACAGCTGAATACACTGTCTGAATTTAAACAGCATAAAGACCAGTCTCTTCTTGCAGGATTATCCAGATTATTTTTAAATTGTGAATTTAGACGATGAATTTTAAATGTGGATTGTTTTAAAACGTGTACCTGTCTTATTTGTCCTTTTAAACTGTTGCATGTTTTAATTAATTTGTTTTACCTGATACTGCACATTGTTGATTTGTTCTTGTTCCCTGCCTTGAACCATGGGGAACGGCAAGTAATAATTAACAACAATAATAATAATTCAACTGCCCCAGAATAATAATAATTCTTCAACCGCCCCAGAATACTAATAATTATTATTATCATCATCTACATCACCTGAATAAATACAAGATGCTATAACTAGCAGTCCACATCAACCACTTGGATTCCCCCAGACCCCTGAATGACTGGAGAGCTGTTTGAGTGGTGTAGTAAAGTAAAAATTCCTTCAAATTCTTCTTGCATTGCCAGGGTAATTTCTGCTGTTGACCTACAGTGAGTTCTTCTAAAGTCAAATGGATTTAATTTTTTTTTAAGTCAGAAAGTCAGTGAAAATGGATACACTAGAAACAAACTTGAACCATGGTTCTAATTTTCACCTCTACCTGGAGCCACAACAATAAAGCCTTTTGGTTTGGGGATGGGGACCTCTAAGAAAGGCAATCCTTTGGCCTTATGTTTGTAGCCCCAGGGCTGGGGGGTTGAATTTGATCTACTGGAAATTAATCTTGTCAGTCAATAGGGAGGTCATTTTTTTACACCCTGACACAGGCCCAGGTCACCAAGCAATTTCTGAAGAAAGGAACACTCGAGGCACTGCCTTCAAAGGCTGGAAGGAGCAGTCATTAGCTGGAGTGAAGACAGCAGGGTTCTTTATTGCTGTTTTACCGTAAACCAAAACAGGGATGGGGGGGTGGAATGGACTAAAAGATAAATGTTCTGTAAAACAGTCTACTTATGACAAGGATAATTCCCTGACAGTTGCAGAATGGAGTTTTATCAGTGACTGCTGAAAGCTGGGGTGGATTTGAGGTTTCCATGTGTGAAACTTTGTGGGAAAAGGTAAGAATAGCAATATGGTGGGAAAGAGGAGGGAGGGATGACTTGAGGTCTTAGTGGAAGAGGAAATGTAGAGATATATTGCCCAATTTAAAGCATGTCTTAATAAGAGGCAAGAACTGCGCATCCCTCCAGAAACAATTCCCAGAATTTTTCACCACTTACTATGTTGGCTGTAGCCATTGGGAACTGCAGTACAACAACATCAGAGAATTGCACGAAGCTTTCCCACCTTGGTGCCCTATGGTTGTGCTGAACTACAGCTCCTACCATCTAACATGGAAACTGTGGTGCTAACACTTAGCGGGTACTAGGTTTGGCTTTCAGAAGTCCTAAATCCTTAGAGTATCAGGATCAAAGAGGAATGACCAATTGTTCAAGCCAGTTTTCTGCTAACCTAGTCCAGTATTTTAAAAATATGCTGATACAGTTGTGCTCTATTACATCATTGCACAAGTGACTGTCCAATAGGAACCTTCTAAAAGCCAAAAATACATGTCATAGGTTTCAGGGGAACAAACACATTTTGGCATTACCCTTTGAAAGGATTTGCAGGATTGGCTCTAGAAACATATTGATTCAGGATCACAGTCAGAGACATACACAAAAGGCTCCATGCTGAATATATGGCCAGAGGAGTGAGACCAAATCATATACAATATTTAGGGAAGGTAAATTTATTAGCTAGCCCTTCTGATCAGGTTTGTTAATAGACTCTCATCTCATCTAAGAGCAAGAATAAGGCTAGCTACATTGCAATAAGGAGATCCTCATGAAAAGAGAAATAATACAATAGCTGACTTGGCTGAAATACTTGGCACATACTTACCTTAGAGTCTGTCTCATTAAACTAAAGTGTGACTAACTTTTTAAGAGACACACACAAGACTGTGCTGTTGATTGCTGTAATTTAAAAGGCAGAGGCCATTGTCCCAGTCTCCATCTAAGACCTCAAAGTTATCTCCATAAGCCACAATCTACAATGTCACCCCAAAAGTGACAGCTACAGCAGAGAAGAACGGATTTAATTATGATGATGCTTGAGGGGAAGTATCACAGAAAATAACATGGCCATACAGGAGAAACTTCTACGTCCAAAGGCTCTTCAAGTAGATTTGTTTCTCAGAAGGAATAGTTAAGCTCCCACTGTGCATCCATGTGGGCAGCTGTTCAAATAAAAGCTACAGCTCCTTTTGAAAAATAATTCCTTCTATGTGCAATACAGCTTATAGTGACTGCAAAGTTCTTTCTAAAAGACAGGATCTAGTGCCTTTAGGGTATTTAGGCAGAAGGGCTACTCATAGGATCATAGAATCATAAAGTTGGAAGAGACCACAAGGGCCATCCAATCCAACCCCCTGCCATGTAGGAACTTTCCATCAAAGCATTCCCGACAGATGGCCATCCAGCACCTGCTTAAAGACCTCCAAGGAAGGTGACTCCACCACTTTCCGAGGGAGTGTGTTCCACTTTTGAACAGCCCTTACTGTCAGGAAGTTCCTCCTAATGTTGAGGTGGAATCTTTTTTCCTGCAGTTTGCATCCATTGTTCTGTGTCCTAGTCTCTGGAGCAGCAGAAAATAAGCTTGCTCCCTCCTCAATATGACATCCTTTCAAATATTTAAACAGGACTATCATATCACCTCTTAACCTTCTCTTCTCCAGGCTAAACATCCCCAGTTCCCTAAGGCTTTCCTCATAGGGCATGGTTCCCAGACCCTTCACCATCTTAGTTGCCCTTCTTTGGACATCCTCCAGTTTCTCCACATCTATTTTGAATTATGGTGTCCAGAACTGGACACAGTATTCCAGGTGGGGCCTGACCAAAGCAGAATAGAGTGGCACCATTACTTCCCTTGATCTAGACACTATACTTCTATTGAGGCAGCCTAAAATTGCATTGGCCTTTTTAGCTGCCGCATCGCACTGTTGACTCATGTTCAGCTTATGGTCTACTTGGACTCCTAGATCCCTTTCACATGTAGTTTCATTCAGGTGTCCCCCATTTTGTATCTGTGCATTTCATTTTTCCTCCCTAAGTGCAGAACCTTACATTTCTCTGTGGACTCTTTCAAACGGGAGGAATTTCTCCCAACTCCGAATGGAGCCAATGCGGATTCATGTAAATTAGCTTGTTTAGCGAATTTACATGAACCCCTGCTCCGTTCGGAAGAACCCCTGCTCCGTTCGGAATTACTTCCCATTACCCGAAAATAACCCCCTCCTGCCCGAATTTGCATGCGAAGCTTTAATTCGCAATAAAGTAAAACCCATGATTGCATTCGAATTGGCTTCCCTCTTGCCCGAATTTGCGTGCGAAGAGTTAATTTGCAATAACATAAAACCCATGATTGCATTCGAATTGACCTTAAATTATACTTCCAATTTAGCCTCGTATGAAAGAGTAGTGTGTTGAATTTCATTTTGTTAGCACTGGCCCAGCTTTCTAGTCTATTCAGGTCATTTTGAATTTTGATCTTGCTCTCTGGGGTATTAACTACTCCTCCTAGTTTAGTGTCATCAAATTCCTTACTTGCCTGGAAGACAATTTCATTGTCCAAAAGGTGGATGAGGCAACAAGGGGATCAGCCATTTTAGATCTTATCTTAACCAACAGGGAAGACCTAGTTGATGGGGTGCAAGTGGTGGAATCCTTAGGTGGAAGTGACCATGTTTTCCTGGGGTTTGTTATACAGTGGAAGAGAGAAGCTAGGCATAGTCAGACACACATTCTAGACTTAAGGAGAGATGATTTCAATAAACTTAGAGAAATACTGGGGGTGATCCCATGGTCAGAAATACTAAAAGAGAAGGGAGTTCAAGACGGATGGGAGTTTCTCAAAAAGGAGATACTGAAGGTGCAATTTCAAACAGTTCCAATGAGGAAGAAAAATGGAAGATGTCTCAAGATGCCAGGATGGATGACTAAGGAACTTTCAACCGAGCTAAGTTTTAAACGGAACATGTATAAGAAAAGGAAAAATGGGGAAATCACCAAAGAGGAATTCAAACAAATAGCCAGCACGTCTAGGGATAAAGTCAGAAAAGCTAAAGCGCAGAATGAACTCAGGCTTTCTAGAGAGGTTAAGAACAATAAAAAAGGCTTTTTTGGATATGTCCGCAGCAAAAGGAAGAAGAAGGAAACGGTTGGGCCACTGTGTGCAGAAGATGGCAAAGTGCTCACAAGGGACAGAGAAAAGGCAGGATTACTCAACACCTTCTTTACTTCAGTCTTCTCAGAAAAGGCAAAGGGTGCTCAACCTAAGGATAATGGAGCAGAAGACAGAATAGGCGAATTTCAGCACCAAATAAGTAAAGAGATAGTACAGGAATACCTGGTAAAACTAAATGAATATAAGTCTCCAGGACCAGATGAACTACATCCAAGGGCATTAGAAGAACTGGCAAATGTAATATCGGAACCACTGGCAATAATCTTTGAGAACTCCTGGAGAACAGGAGAAGTCCCAGCAGACTGGAGGACGGCAAATGTTGTCCCAATCTTCAAAAAGGGAAAAAAAGAGGATCCCAACAATTATCGTCCAGTTAGTCTGACATCAATTCCAGGAAAGATTCTACAGCAGACTATTAAGCAGAGAGTCTGTGAACATTTAGAAGCCAATGTCATAATCACAAAAAGTCAACATGGGTTTTGGAGAAACAAGTCATGCCAAACAAACCTGATCTCTTTTTTTGATAAAATTACCAGCTTGGTAGATGAAGGGAATGCTGTGGATATAGTATACCTCGATTTCAGTAAGGCCTTTGACAAGGTTTCCCATGACATTCCTGCAAACAAGCTTGTAAAATGTGGGCTAGACAAGTTAACAGTTACATAGATTTGTAATTGGTTGACTGGCCGAACTCAAAGGGTGCTCAACAATGGTTCCTTTTCATCCTGGAGAGAAGTGACCAGTGGGGTGCCACAGGGTTCTGTCCTGGGCCCAGTGCTATTCAACATCTTTATTAATGATTTGGATGACAGAATTGGCCCAAGCATAGTATCAAATCTCTCTCAATTGTCTGCATTTGCTAGGGCATGCTGCTCCCTTATTTGTTTTTGCATTATTTAATTTGGTAAATATGATGAAATACCTTAAAGGCACCAGATCCTATCTGATCTTGGAATGTAAGAGGGTCTGCCCTGGTTAGTACTTGAAAGGGAGCCCAACACCAAATACTAAATGCTGTATGCTCAATTTCTGAGGAAGGAATTGGCAAACCTTCTCTGAGCATTAGTGTTTTGTGGGGTGTTTGGGCTATGTGGCCATGTTCTAGAAGAGTTGAGTATTCCTTGCCTAAATATTCTTTGACTAAGAAAGCCCTTTGACTTCATGAGGTTGCCATAAGTCAACAGGCAACTTGAAGGGATGAACACACAAACTTCAATAAGGATTTGCACTTTGTCACCTCAAACTGCCCTTCCAAAGACTAGTCTTTCCCAAGCAAAATACACCCTTCACTGTAAGGGTTATGAATTAAACAGAAATCTAAATCAGAGCACTAAAGGAAGGGAGGAAATGTGTAGGGCATATGGGAGATGCTGCTGAGCAATTACATGTTGGATGGCCAGGCAAAGGTTTAAAAAACACACCAATAAATCCTGATCTGAACATATTCTCCACATTCCAGAATGAGTTCTGGATGAGCTAATTTCCCATTCATCATCTTGTCTCAGCTCTTAGTAATTCTGTAACACCCCTCCTCTAGCTTGCAGGAAATTTCAAAATTGGCCAGACAGCAAAAAGCTCAGTTTGAAGGCAGCTCCATGTTTTGCTCTCAATCTGCCCCAAAGACTGAAGAGCTCAAGGCAGACCTCTCCTTTCTCATTCCAAGGCAATTTTTCAATAAGGATTTTATATCCATTTACGAATAATTTATAATTTATTTCATTTACATGCTGGCTTTCTCCTGGAGTGCGACCCAAGGCAGCTCACAAAAAGAATGATCTCAAACATAACAATAAAATTTTAGAGATGACTTGGAAGGTGACTGGACTCAGTGGACTGGTGGAAGCCACAGATATCGGCAATCAGGCATCATTTATTAGACAGAATTATTCTGATCATTTACTATAGAGAAAGATTTGGATAGATTAAAAGAGTCTCTTTGCACTCTACAAGAAGACTACTGTAAGCAGCTATTCCAGTTTTCACTGTAGTACATAAGGGGTGGGAACCTCCATGTAATGCTGGACTACAGTTCTCAGAAGCCCTAATCAGGAAAACCAAGGATGCAGAATTCTGGGATTTGCAGTCCAACAACATGTGGAGGGCCATCCTAATCCATGTAGCAATAGGAAAGTGTTTAATCCCTCAGTAATACCCACACAGGTTGAGTCTATTATCTGACATGCTTGGGACCAGAAGAGTTTTGGATTTCTTTTTTTTTTTTCCAGATTTTGGAATATTTCCATATACATAATGAGATATCTTGGAGATAGGACCCAAATCTAAACATGAAATTCATTTATTTTTGTATGCACCCTTACACATAGCATGAAGCTAATTTTATACATAATATTGTTTAATAATTTTCTCCATGAAACAAGGTTTGCATACACTGAAACATCAGGAAGCAGAGGTGTTACTATCTCAGCCACCCATGAATAAAATTTTGGATTTTGGAATATTTTGGAATTTGGAATTTTGGATAAGATTCTATCTGTGCCACAAGAGTCTTATGAAGTATAGTGACACACACTGCTCATACATTTGAGCAAAATGCCTCAAATGCACATAGCCCTCTACATTCAAATGTGCCTGCACCTCTGAATGCACACATGCACTTCTGCATTCAGATCCCATTTTGTCACTGTAGATTTACTCTCCAAAAGCCTTCCTCACTACATCAAATGTCTGGATTTCATATTGACCATTTATTTAGTAATTTAAGTGAATCAGTGTTTCTGTTGCTATGCTTGGCATAGGGAGGGCCTTTTTTTGCATATGGAAGAAGCTCATCCAATAAGAGCAAACATTGGATCCATGCAACTGTTCAAACTAGTTCTGGAACTGTGTTGAATGTAGAAAGTATGTTTTGTTTTAATTGTGGATTTTTGAGTAGTATTTTTTTGTTATGTAATTGTATTTTATTGTAAATTCCTCTGATGGATTGCACGGGGATATATTTGTATTAAGGGTAGTACACAAACAGTACAAATAAATAAAAGATACAGCTGTACCTAATAAAACAAATATCTTTGGTGGTTTGCCCTTGCTGTCATCTCCACAGTCTTTTTGTTTTTTAAAGACTCATAAGAAATTTATTAAACCATAAACCAAAACCATGGTAGTGTGACGGTATGCAGATAGTGGAAATCAAGATAGAAGCCATTTGGGGAGCTTGGAGACCATCTGTAGACCTCCTGCTCCATTAGAGTCAGACAGAATGTCTGAAGAACAACTGGAGACAATGTTCAGTGGACAAGTTGGGAGAGAGACTCATTGGATGGTTCTTCATGGATGCCATGCCAGAGCCTTCATTTCCAACAGCTGCTCCTATGTCTTCTCTTGGCTTCCTTTCTGTGTAAGTTGCCTTTTTACTGAACCCGATTGTTCAAGCTTGGACAGAAAGCAAAAATGGGTCACTGTTAGGCTCACCCCCCCCATCCCTCAACCCACTGGAATTTTTTTCACAAATGTGTTTGTATGTGGGCCCCTCTTCCTATACTTCCCAGTAATGTTCTCAGAGAAAACAGCCCCCTACTTCACCGCCACACATCTGGAATGGGTTTGACAGTCTCCACATTCTAATTTCCAATGAAAGGAAAGCTATTTCATGCTTTACTGCCAAGCCTTGTAAGACACGCTGCTCCCCTCCACGGCTGTCAAACCAGAATTAGGATGTAACAAGGAGGCAGGCTATCAAAACAGCAGAAATGGCAGATGGGTCACAGCTCAGTGGGGGCCTCTGCGAACTTGTTTATCAAACGCTCAAATATAGTAATCATAACCGTTTCCCTCTATTAAAAACCACAACATGTTACAGTGGATTAGAACGAGGTAGGAAAATCTGCCCATATGCTACAAACCCCAGCCAGGTTCCTTCATGGATTTTCATAAGATTAAGTACCACCTGACCCCTGAGTGGCAATTTAAATGCTACCGGTCAACTAAGAAAACAACCAAAATCAAGTCCATTTAGGACCACTTGTAGCAATCAGGCCTAATCTGCACTGCAGAGTTAATGCAGTTTGATACCGCTTTAACTGCCATGGCTCAATCCTATGAAATTCTGGGATTTGTAGTTTTGTGAAATATTCAGCTTTCTCTGTCAGAGAGTACTGGTGCCACAACAAACTACAAATCTCAGGATTCCACAGAATGGAGCCATGACAGTTAAAGCAGTGTCAAACTGCATTATTTCTGCAATGAAAATTAGACCTCAGTACCGTTTTATAGGCTGAGCACAATGAAAGAATGGGAGCTCCTGAAAAGAAAGTACCAAAGGGTAGCTATCTGTAGCTCTCCTGGGTCTCCAGGGTCCATTCAGCCTTCCATCCTTTTGTAGGTTGGTAAAATGAGAACTATGCTTGTTGGGGTCAATTGGCTTACACATTGTAAACTGCTTAGGGAGTGCTAGTTCACTGATAAGTGGTGTAGAAATGTACTTGCTATTGCTATTTAACTTTTGTATTAATAGAATTTTTAAAGATGTACTTTGTTTTAACTTGTAAGATGGCTTGAGTCTTGTGCTGGCAAGAGCTAGGATAATAAACAAAAACAAATGTAACTATTGACAGAATATTGAGAGCAGTGTAATTTAGTAGTTTAAATGCTGGACCTGAACTCCAGGAGGCATGGAAACCCACTAGGTGACATTGAGCAAGTCAAACTCTCTCAGCCTCAGAGGAAGGCAATGGCAGCCTCCCTTCAAGAATCCCCTACGATAAGTTAGATCTGACTTTACAACAGCTAACCAAATATAGGAATCACAGCAGGTCAACTGTAAGGCAGCCTTTCTCAATCTAGATTGCTCCAGATTTTGATAGCTATTGTAGTCCAATCCATTTGGAGGATAACAGATTAAAGACACTATCAAGAAGTGTCTGGGTATCACTATCACTTCTGCATGAAGGATTAAGGGGCAGTTTCCAGCTGTTGTTGGTTCTTGCAGCTGGGAGAAGAGCAGAGAACCAGCTCCCTTTTGCTGAGAACCAGTACAGACAGAAGCAGGTTGGATTCTATGCATTTGCTCATTCAAGCATTAATCTGTAAATCCACTCTTAAACATCACCTACACACATGAGTGTGCTACTTATATATTACTACACCTTGCATTCATCATGCTACTACAATGGAATACCTAGGCTGAGATCCTGTTGCCTATTTACATTGGTGTAATGCCTGTTGTGCCAGCAGTTGTAGTTTCTCAGTCCCAGTAGAAGAAAGATATCCAGAACAGCTTTGCGCAAGTGTCTCCACCACTTACACAAAGGTTTAGAATGTGGTGATACTTCTAAGTGTGCATAAGTGAAAACTCCAACTAGGACATGTCCTTAAGCAGTTGTATGATGGGGGTCCCCAGCTTGAGGTTCCTCTTGGACAGTCACTTGTGCAGTGGTGTACAGTAATTGAGCACAACTGCATCAGGATATATTTGAAATACCGAAAAGCTGAAATAAGCAGTATAGGAGGTAGAAAATCTGAAGAGTCAAAGGGCAGACACTTCTACTCCAAGGATAAAGGTAAGGGCAATCTAATCCTTTCAGATAAATCAGCAAAGCGCTGCACCCCATTATTAGTTTTTTACTCCAACCTTCACCAGCCCTTTCCACTTGGGAACCCTAATCCTCTCCCAAATCCTCCTCTTCATTTCCCCCTCCTTTGCTTTTGATGGGAGTTTATTTTAAAAGCCCCACATCCTTCCCACCCCACATCCCAGTTATGTTTTCTTTAGCTGTGTCATTTGTTTCCAGTTGACTCTTTGCTTATTTGCATTGGGATGTGTAATTATTTCTCTAGAGGAGCTGGCTGGATTCTGACAGGGCCAAAGTCACCTGATCCTGTGAGAGACCAGAAGCAGAAAAAGCCATTTATAACCTGGTTGGGGATTACAACAAGCATCCTGTCAACACCACGGCAAGCAAGCAGGGCTGGGGTGGGGGTAGGATAGGGCAGGCAAGACGTAATGAAGAAATGTGCAAAGGAAGAGGGAGGAGAGCCACAGAAAGCAATTCCCAGAAATGGGACAAGCCAATAAAACTCTTAAGAGACTATTAATAAACACAAGGGCATATTGACAATGCAGAAGAAAAGTAACACAAGTGGCCCAACTTGCTTGAAATAATTTGGGCTCCCCTTGCAAGATCTAAAAATCTGTCCCACTGTCCCTATGCAGACATTATTTCTAGTTATTTAGGTTTAAATCGTATTGGTAATACATTCTAGCATTTGTCAAAGGGGTGGTCTTATAGTCAATGTTGCAGTAAAACAAGAAAGAATTGTGTGTACCTTTAAGACAAAGTTATAGATTATAGAGGACAGCCAGCTTAATGCAGTGGTTTGACTCTGGAGGGGTCTCGATTCTCTGCTAGAGGATAAAGACTCACTGGGTGACCTTGGACAAATCACACTCTCTCAGCCTCAGAGAATGGGAATGGCAAACCACCTCTGAAGAAATTTGCCAAGAGAACCATATGACAGGGTGACCTTAGGGTCTCCATGAGTCAAAAATGAGGTACTCAACAACAACAACAACAACAACAACAACATTTATTATAGAGCTTTGTTGGATTACAATCCACTTTGTAAAATGCCACTGTGCTTGTGTTAGCACTAACAGTTTTGTTAATGGCCAGTGTTAATAATTGAATTCCCACATTCTATTTTGGCTTCATCCCACTCCTAACCATGTACACTGCAATATATCTTTAAACTCTAAAATTACAGTCCATGAATTTAACAGAATAGATTGTAATCTACCAAAAATCATGCTATAGTAAATCTCATTGTTTTAAAAATGCTACACAACTCTTCCTTGGTACAGTTTAGGACTGCTACAGCACCATGTGATTAAAACGAACTGCTGAGCAATTCATTTAACCTGAAGAGGTATACAAGCGGAAGGAGACCAGATTTACAATCTGTATGATAGTAACTAGCTAGGAAATAAATATTTTTCTGTTACAGTATTATCCTGTCATTGCCTCCTCTATTATCCTTAGTGAGACATTCTCAGAGCAACACAACACAATTTATTTCTTTTCAGTGGGAGAGAGCCCTTGAGACCAACAATCTGTAATATTTTCTCAATCAACAAATACATAAGCAAAGCATAAGCAAATGGGCACTGCTATCATGGGCAGCACATTCCTCCAAGACAGCAACTTATTCACTTAGGAATTTATTAGCTGTTCTTCAGCTCTGGCTCTCAGAAGTGATTACAAATAAAATAATGAGAGAAAATAAACCCAATAGAACATAACCACAACAGATTTTTAAAGTTATTTAACATGGCAAACTAAAATGCCTGCTATCTGTTTTGGGTGGAATTTTTTTTTCCTCTGGCATCAAAACAGAATATAAAAGTAGCACCAAGTAAACACTGTCAGCTTTAAACATGTCCGTGTATGCATGCAAACATCTCGGCACAGCAAAATCCAAAACAGATCTTTCTCCCATCCTACATATCTCCATGCCCTTGCTGAGAAGTCACGTTCAGATCCTGACACCTCCCACCTCTCTCAGACACAGGCACAGTTGGCGTCTGCTTTTTCTGCAAAGAAGGTTTGGGCATGCTGCCCCTATTTTTCTAACATGGTTTTACAGACCTAAATGGATTATTATTGTTCCATTCCCAGATGTAGAATAACTGTAAAGGTCACTGGGTCTTCCCTTTGCTTTGATGGTTACTGCTAAGCTAGCCTTTATACTATATCACTATACCATACTATAGCACTGGAATCAGTTTCATTTCCAAGATTTATTTATTATACAGTCAGCCCTCCACATTTGCAGCTTTGACTTCTGCAGATCTGATTATTTGCGGATTTGATTAATACATCTCTCTAGGAATTTCTAGGTCCTCCGGTGCAACTCTGCTGAAAATTGACCATAGAGTTATGCTGGCGAACTTGGAAATTCTTAGAGAAAAAAAAACTTCTCAAGGCATTTGTAGGTCCTCCAGCATGTTTCTATGGTCAAATTCTTGCAGATGTTGACCATAGCGTTGTGCTGGGGGACCTAGAGATTCCTAGAAAGGTGTTCTCTTAGGTTAAAAAAAGTGTTGTTTTTTTGTGGTTTTTCCACTTTCACTGAGGTCCTGTGCCCCTAACCCCAGGAAATATGATGGGCCCACTGTATTTATTGATATCCCCCTTTCCTCCCAGAATTTGAACTCAAAGAGGCTTACAGTCTCAAAGAGCAATACAGTTAAAAACATTCAAAAAGTGGACATTAAAATAGAATTAACTAGTCACAATATTAAAACATTTTATAGTAAAAAATAAAATGCAATGTAAAAGATTAAAAAACTATTAAAACAGTACTGTTTACAACAATACAGCACCTGTTCTTTTCTAAAGGTTTTCAACATGATATCTTATGCTATTTATCTAGTTCTAACTTCATATTATCTAATTCCACCTCAGTCCCTGAAGTTTTAGAGCTGGTCTGCATCTTATTTATCACAAGACCCTTCCTTCACACAATAGCCAGTGTGGGTCATTCGGTTGGTCAGTTGCATCCAAACCACAACTGACAAACTAAGATCTAGCCCATAAACACTTTATGACATCCTAACATTTGTCAGCTTATTTGTTAGACTTATTTCCCACTCCATAGCATTCAGAACATTTTCAGGGTAACTACCTGTGATGCTGGAGAAGATTACTTAGGATAGCATGGACAGCCAAGAAAACAAACAAACAAATGGGTTCTTGAATAGATCAGACCTGGGCTCTCCTTGGAAGCAAAAATGATCAAGTTGAGACTATCGTACTTTGGCCACATAATGATCTAGACTGGCAAAAAGGGGTATGTTCATGCTGCATGAAAGTGTAGCCTTTAGATGACCTGCAGTGAAAGTTTGGCATGAATGCACTTCTTTGGTGTTTTAGTGGGGAAAAAGCAGCTTTAAAAAGGAGCTGCTTTTCCCCATTTCTTTTTTAAAAGGGTGTAACTGTGCAGCTGCGTCTAAATGCTGCGGTGCCACTGTGCAGTTTTTTAAAAGCTCCCAAACCCTAGCTCCAGCCCTAATCCGAACCCTAGACATGCGCAGTAGGGACTCTGAGATGCTGTAACTGTTATGCAACTGCGCATAAAATGTCAATTCATTCATAAGATAAAGAAATAAAATTCATGAAATAAAGAGGTTCATTCATGGTGCACCGGTGCAACTACGCAGTTAAAAACAGGCAAGTGAAACTGCAATGGTAATTTGACAGATCTTCATAACTGCACAGTTCATGTGTGATGTACCTGTGCAACTGCGCAGTGACAGCCGTCAATACAATTGTCTGTATGGTGTACTGGTGCAACTCCACAATTCACAGCCGGCAAAAAAATAAATTAAAAAATTAAAGGTTCAGTACGTCCAAAAGCCCCGTTCATTGCTGCCCGTGCAGCTGCTCCGCCTGTATTTCTAGCATCCTGACAGCTTCCAATGTAGTTGCTGAGCAACAGAAAAGACTTCAGATAAGTCGTCCCCACACCCCCTCAGTGTAACTGCCCTATACCTTTTAAATACACCCCTGGGACCTGCAATGTAGCTGCTAAGCATTTGGGAAAAGGCAACTTCATGTCGCCCTCTCCTGGCAGTCTGTAAAGCCCCAATGAGAAGACACGGACTGCTAGAAAAAACAATAATGCTAGGAAAGGTAGAGGGTAGGAGAAAGAGAGAAAGACCACACACCAGATGGATAGACTCAATCAGGGTGGTTATGGGCAAGGGCTTGCAGGATTTGGGCAGGGCAGTGGAGGGTTGGGATTCTTGGAGATGTCTCATCCACAGGGTCACCAGGAGTCAGAACCTACTCGAGGGTAGCTAACAACAAGAAACTAGGTTTTTTAATATGTACTGTTTTTAAGTGCTATCATCTTTTAATTGCCTTTTATTCTCTTAATGAGTGATGTTTTAATATTGTAGTAGTTTAATTTTTTTAATGTATACTTTTGTATATATTTGTGTTTTTGTTTTTTTAATTATCATGTTTTCATTTGTAAGCTGCTTTGTGTCCCAGTTTTCAGAGGGGGGGAGGAAAATAATAATTATGATAATGATTATAAGCAAGATTATATAATTAAAGCATAATTCATTAAATTAAAAGAAATAAATTAAAACCTCACCAATAAATAGGAAATTTAAAGAGTAACCATCCATTAAAATCTGTTTCAGTAAGAAAATCAGCTTAAAATCCAGAAAACCTCACTGGATTATTTTTATTTTATTTTTTAAATTGTAAGTAAGTTAATTGTTAAAAGCGAAGAGCCGTCACAATTCAATACTGGTCCAATCAGTATGAACAGAAACAAAATTAAAAGGTCATGGCACAAAAACCATAAATAAAACCACAAATAAAACAACATAATAATACTAATAAAAGGAGCCCATCAGCAAAATACAATATGATGTCATTAATGAAAAAATGATATAAACATTAAACTTCTTTAAATAGGTCCAGTGCACGAATCCAATAAAAACATCCCATACATATAATGCAACTGGTGCCTGTGTGTGTCAGTAATGGGACTCTTGCCACAGTCTTGTGAGAAGGTTCATCTGGACCGTAGAAATAATGCAATTTGATACTACTTTAACTGCTATGGCTCCTTCCAACAGAATCCTGGGACCTGTAGTTTTGTGATGCACCAGAACAAAAAAGGCTAAAGATTTTGCAAAACTACAAATCCTAGGATTCCAAAGAATGGTTCTATAGCATTTTAAGTGGTATCAAACGGTATTATTTCTACAGTGTAGATGCACCCACAGACTCCCAATTATCGTGTGTGTGTATACACAGTTGCATTTAAAAAACATAGTTCATACAAAATCAATACTTCAGCAACCTCCAGATGCTCACAAAACAATACAACCTGGACACTGTATTTTCCATGTACACTCTGAGGCTAATGTGAAATTAGACAAATTAAGCTCAGTGTGCACACTGTACACACACATACACTGAATAATATATCTTCTGCTTCTGAAAATTCCAGTTTCTCTGCCAGGAATGGAAGCCCACAGAAAAGGCTGTAACCCTTCTTAATAGGCAAAGAACTGATCCCAGGCATTCCCAGCTCGAAGGACTGGGCAACAGCTGCCACCTGCCTGACCAAGAAACCCATTTCTCCTGCTGTGGCATCCAGTCTCCGTCCTTATATGAAGGATTATTACTGAAAGGCAGTGGACCAGCACAGGGGTCTTGCAGCTGTTTCCGAAAAGAAGACAGAGACCCTTGCCCTTCCTTCTCATTCCTATGGTTTCCCACGGAACACACACAGGCATAAATGAAGGGCAAAGTGTGAGAAACATGAACCAGTCTGAGACCTGAACTGCTGAGCTCTCAGTCTGTACAAACCAAGTCCCTGAATATAACTATCTAGCTGTTTCAAGAACCATGGCTGGGGTAGGGGGGAAAACCACTCTACATCTCTGCACTATGGCCATGTTTACAATAGCAGCAAAGGTACAAATGGACTCCCCAACCTGTTCTGCCCCAAACCTGCCCCAGAGCCATCCCACTACCCGTTTCTCTGCAGGGATAGAGGGCAGATGTCTATCTGCGCCCCTACATCCAGTTAGTGCTTTGGTCTGCTTCTGCTGCCTTTCTTCCATCAGCTCTTGCTGCCACTGCTTTTCCTGCTGCCTTTCCTTGCAGGACAGATTGCTGCCTGGCAGGTATCACCACTTCAATGTCTTGGCTGGTTCCTAACCCAGAAAGGTGTCAGAAAGGTTTTTCCCTCCTTGCCACTGCCACTGGTGGCACACAGTTCCTTGCGCTGTGATCTGGATGTCTTGTTTCCAATCTCAGAGTAAGCAACTACACACCAGCAGTGGTGGCATTGAGGTGCAAAAAACTTTTCTGTAATCCAGCCCAGATTGTAATCTGCCAAACACCAAACTGTCTTGCCTTCTTGCACCCCAACTCCAGGGCAAATCCATTGTGCACACCTCAGGAAACTCCAAAGTTTCCTGCAAATTCTGGAGAAAACTGCATGTTTTTTAAAAACATGGTTAAAATGGGATACCCCAAGTTTAGTGTGGATAGGGCTGCATGTCATGTGGCCTCATCACACCAGCTTCGGAGGTGAGGTGGAGGTAAGTTCTTTTTCCTCCTTATGTAGATAAGCCCTAAAGTGAATGAACATTTAAGTTATTAAAAATATGTGCCACATTTTAAGAGGAATCTAGCTGGGTAAAAGAACAGAAAGAAAACCAACCTGCATGTAGAGTGTGTGTGTGTGTGTGTAAGAGAGAGAGAGAGAACCTTCAAGTCAACTGTTGACTTATGGTGACCCCATGAATTCATGAGGGTTTTCTCAAGAAAGAGATACCTATAGGTAGTTTTGCCAGTTCCTTCATCTGAAATATAGCCTACTGTTCATGCTGCCATTTTCTTTCTTTCAGTTAGTCTCAAAGATGCTACAAGATCTCACTATGTACTAATTCTACAGACTAACATGGCTATATCTTTGAATTCTTGCTAAATGTTATTCAATACAGTCAGTGTTTATTTGTTACAACTGAAGCCTTTGCCTACGTGAATTCTAAACCACATAGACACACATAAACACACTACCGAAGATATTAAAGATGAGGACACCTGGGACCGTAGCCCTTATACATTTAGGGAAAGTGTATAAAGGGTGGGTGCTGGGCAGGTGTCATTGACGAGGAGCCTTCTAATAAGCAAGAGGCCAAAGGTAACCCCAAGGTTACCCGAAAATAAGACATCCCCTGAAAATAAGACCTAACGCATCTTTGGGAGCAAAAATTAATATAAGACACTGTCTTATTTTCAGGGAAACAGAGTATAGAGAGGAGGTCTTGCGTGATAATGAACTAATCAAACTGTCATCCAGCACAAAGTAAAGGATCAGATGTCTATATCCATCAACTGCCCCAATTTGATGATGAACTCCTAATCCTCTGCATCACACTTTTTTAGTTACAGGTTGGTAACAGGTTGGTTTCATTTTCCTCCTCCTACATTCCCCCCTTATCCTTAGCTGACATACATTGCTGTAAACTGAGTTCAAAGTGCACAAGCAGTTTGCAATCAACTGGGGGGGGGGGGGTGAGAAGAGAGAAAGGGCTGGAATCATGCCCTTTTCTGTAGACTCAAGCAAAAGTAAGATGCTGCAGCCATTCCCAGGTTGTGGCTGCTTCCTCATTAACATTTACCAACTTGAACACACTGTGATTGTGCTTAGTGTGATGTGTGCTGGTTTTCATCTGTTCAACACTGCTGGGTATGGATGCTTCATGTCTTGCTGGATTTAACACAACTTGCTGTTTATACAGGCCCGTTCTCTAAGTGCAAAAATGGTTCTCTGCCCTCAGCATTTTTCAGGAGGTGTGTGTGAAAACTGTAATAGTTTAGGGGAACAAGGACTTAACAGTTAATGGTGGGTTGCAGAGGCTTTATTTCCTCTTCCCCAATGGGGCAAAATGAAGCACAATGATGCGACACTAAACTTTACTGTGGAAGCACCTCTGATCCACCTTCTTTTTTATGCTGGCAACTAACATTATTTCATTACTTTCCAACCATATTTTAACACTTTTGCAAGGTTCTTGCAAGTTCTCCATGGTTCGATATCCGAACTGCAGATATAGGATGAAACTGTTGGGGTGACAAAGATCTGAGTAATTTTTCTGGTGTTTATTTCAGGACTGTCCAAAAGGCGGAGAGAAGAACCGATACAGCTGAAAAGGCTACTTGTGGACATTCTGCTTGGGATATCAAGTGGCCGGAGGAGGACTGATGCTGAACATAATTTTCAAACCCCCAAATATTCATCTAACAACATGATGGGGAGTGAAACTGTGATACTAGTCATCACTCACACTGTACAGGTAACATCCACAGTGTGTTTGTTACAGTCATGCAAACACCTTTTGTGTGTAAACAGTGGTAGTGGTGTCAGTATTTGGGAGCATGGAAGGAGGGGGGGAACCACAGGATTTTCCTAGCAAAAACAAATTTGTGGTTTGGGTGGGTGTAGAGGAATGGGGATTTTCCCATTACAGAACTATCCAAAGGGGTCTAAAATTACTTCAGCAACAAATGGACATTTATAGCAAACGATCATATAAACCAATAATCTGTAAAGGACCTCCGCTATTTGGGACCTAAATAAGGGTAGTGACTAAACACACACATTTATCTTGTTAGTCCCACACTGTACAATTAGCCTGCTCTCAGTTCCTGCCAGCTAGGCCCTTCAGCAATACAAGTTCAAGAACTGGCCACTTCAAAGGGACCCGTCTATTTTTCTATTATTAAAAAGAAATAATATTTTCCTGTCTCAGAATAGCATTGGCAAGGGCTCTTAGCTTTTTGTTGTTACAGAAAACTTCCCTAGCAAATTCTTCCTTCAATAGGGAACTCTCATTATTTGTTTTAATCTGGCAAGAGACTTTCCCCTCTTGCTCAAGTAATGTGGCCATTCAGAAAGAGATTAATGGTCAACAGCATAAACTACAACAGTGAGATTTGGGAATTATGCCCAGCTCCCCCACCCCACCCCCAAGTGTGATATTTCACCAAATCCATTATGTAGGAGGCATGAATGCATAAAAAAAATTTTGAGACATCATATAACACTGAAATACGTCTATCACACATTCATCAGTGAAAGGATCCATTTATAACCAGAGACTTCATTGCAATCAGACATTCAATCTTTTGAGCCTTGAGAGCTTGTTGAACTTCATTTTTAGGTCACATTCAGAAAGAGTTTGTCATGTTAAAATTCCCCTGCTGCCAAGTTACTGTGAATTCCTGTAGCTGCTGTGGCTCAAGGGTCTCTACCCAGAACCATTTTAATGTATGGATTCCTCTCAGGAGCTTTACTATCAACTGCCAGAGGCGTAACTATGGGAGTGCAATGGGTTGAGACTGCACTGGGTGTCACTGGGAGGGACTAACAAGAATGGTGTGGGCAAGCCATGGGTACATATGAAAGGGATATAGGAGTCCAAGTACACACAAAAGTTGAACATGAGTCAATGGTGTGATGCACCAGCTAAAAAAGTCAATGTAATTCTAGGCTGCATCAACAAATAGAAATATAGGGTCTAGATCAGTGGTCCTCAAACTCCAGCCCTCCAGATGTTTTGGACTTCATCTCCCAGAAGCCTCATCCAATCACCAGCCACATGCAAATTTCCTTCCTACCTCATAATGCCCTCCCTGCCAGCTTGACCAATGGTCTGGGATTCTGCGAACTGAAATCAAAAACATCTGGAGGGCTGGAGTTTGAGGACCACTGGTCTAGATTGCGGGAAGTAACAGTGCCACTCTATTCTGTTTTGGTCAGGACTCACCTAGAATACTGCGTCCAGTTCTGGGCACCATAATTCAAGAATGATATTGATAAGCTAGAGTGTATCCAGAGGAGGGCGACCAAAATAGTGTTTCCAGGGTCTGGAAACCATGCCTTATGAGGAGAGGCTTAGGCGCGGTACAGATGGCCCTGAGGAGTGTGCAGCAACCACACATTCCCCAGCCCTAGTGCGTATGGATGGCGCCATTTTAAAGTGTGCTTTCTAAATGCACATGCTGCAATGACATCATGGCGCATGCTGTGTTTACATGGCACCCTTGCTGCAGCGCAAGGAGCTCCGAAACGGAGCTCCTTCTTAGTGTGCATGTCCTTGGCGTGGCCTTCACATGGCCACGCCAAAGATGCCAAGGGGAAAGGGGCCGCAGCGGTGGCCCCTTTTGCCATCGGGAGTGCCACCCATGGAGGGGTGCAGTGGGCGCTTCAGGCCACGGAGAAGCAGCAATTTGTCGCCTCTCCATGGCCTGGAGAAGCGGCGGATTGGAGCTGCAAGGGCTGCCAGTGAGGCAGCCCAGGCCCCAGCCCAGTGCTTCTCTGGGCGCCTTTGGATCGAGGTCTGTAAAGCCCCTTTTGGGCGGCCTATAAAGCCCCTTAGAAAGCTGGGTATGTTTAGCCTGGGGAAGAGAAGGTTAAGAGGTGATATGATAGCCCTGTTTAAATATTTGAAGAAGTGTCATATTGAGGCTGGAGCAATAATAATAATAATAATAATAATAATAATAATTTTTATTTATACCCCGCTCTTCAGCCAAGGCTATCAAAGCGGCTTACAATTTGTTAATTAAGACATTTCCCTGCCCTCAGGCTTACAATCTAAAATAGACACGAAACAAAAGGAAAAGGGAGAGGTGGTGGGGAAGGGGGAAAGTCCAGCAGATCTTCTCTCCCTCAGAGGCCTGGACCATGGCAGATGGATTGGAGGGAGGGCTCTTCTTCTTTTTAGCAAGCTTGTTTTCTGCATCTCCAGAAACTAGAATCCACAGCAATGGATGCAAACTACAGGAAAAGAGATTCCACCTCAACATTATTAGAAACTTCCTGACAGTGAGAGCTGTTTGACAGTCCTTTGGACTGTGGTAGAGTATCCTTCTTTGGAGACTTCTTTTATTTTTAGGCAGAGGCTGGACAGCCCTTGTCAAGAGTGCTTTAATTGTGTGTTCCTGCATGGCAGGGGGTTGGACTGGATGGCTCTTGTGGTCTCTTCCAACTCTATGATTCTAAGCCATTCTCACTGGCCATCAAACAGCGCCCATCCCTGATGTGTTCTGGTGGCAGCAGAACCATTCCTGCTTTTGGCTGTGCTCGCTCCCTCTGCACTTCTCCACTCCAGATAAATGGATATGCTCCCTCCTGCCTCCTTTGTGACATCCACACTGCTCTTGGAACGCAACTTCTTGCCCCCCTAATTGAATTCGGAGCCCTGGGAACTGACTAGCTGAGGCGCATTGTGAGCTGGTTTGATTGCAGAGGCTCCTTCTCTTTCTCTGCATAGTCAGCACTTTGGTTTTATTCTTTCTAATGCCATTTTAAAAGTACACAAAAATGCCTAAAATATTAGCCCAGAGTGGGGAGGGGGAATTCCTTCCTCCCCCCCCCCCATGGACAAGTATGCTTATAGCATGGTAAGAAAATAATAACATAATCAATTAATATATTATTTTGTAACAGCTATTGCGCCATATTGTCCTGTACTGAAAGAAAAGCAGAATAAAAGTTAAACAGTCAAAGTTTTAAAAAATAATCATTTTGGACTACAGTTAGACACAATTATATAATCATGTCAGGAAAGCTTTTACATGGGATGTTTGTTCTAGTTATTTTTTAAAAAGCTTGTAAGTTTTATGTAATTTTATACTGCTTTTAGCTAGGTGATTTTAATTGTTTTTAAATGTTAATCATAAAGTTTTTTAAAAAATTACCTGTGAGCTGCCTTGAGTCCCTTTATGGGAGATAGCAACATAGAAATACATAAATAGATAAATACATAAATTCTAAACTTCCGATATACAAATCCAATTTTGTAAAACAAACTAATGGTGTAATAACAACAATATGCTGCATTTCCTTGCAATGTCACATCTCTTGAGTCTTTCTGCAGCCCGCAAATAATGCACATTTTATTTTATATAAGAAACCTTAGTTATTCCCCCATGGATACTAAAATCAGTGGATGCTCTAGTTCTATTATATACCATTGTATTTCTTATTACTGTGTATGGATGTGAGAGCTGGACAGTTAAGAAAGAAGAGAGCAAGAAAAATCCATTCATTTGAGATGTGGTGCTGGAGAAGAGTGCTGAGGATCCCATGGACAGCCAAAAGGACAAACAAATGGGTCCTAGAGCAGATCAAGCCAGAAACTTCCCTGGAAGCCAAGATGACCAAACGGATGCTGTCGTACTTCGGACACATCATGAGAAAGAAGGACTCATTTGAAAAAGACAATAATGCTGGGAAAGGTGGAGGGAAGTAGGAAGAGAAGAAGGCCACATGCCAGATGGATGGACTCTATTAAGGAGGTCATTGGTTTTATAGGGTTGCAGGAACTAAGCAGAGCAGTGGAGGACTGGGGGGTCTTGGAGATGTCTAATCCATAGAGTTGCCATGGGTCGAGATCAACTCGAGGGCAGTTAACAACAAAAAGTATAGCAGCTCCTCTGGATTCATAGGGGATACGTTCCGTTCCCCCCCCCCCCCGCCCGCCCCGCGAATCTGGCATCTTCCCCCCAGCAGTGGGAACTTTAATTGGAGCCTGGGGTGCCAGGGCTTGTAATCAGCCCTGGCAGCCATCAGGACTCTCTTTCCTAGCAGTGCTTGGGGCCTGGCATGCACATGCCCCACCTCCTCAGCTAGAGCCAATGGGTACATGAAACATCGATTGTCTGCGGCAGAGGTGGTGGGGCGTATGCACACTGGGCCCTGAGCACTGCTAGGGTCCTGGTGGCTGGCTGAGCCGATTACAAGCCCCAGTGGCCCAGGCTCTGATTAAAGTCTCCAGCGCCAGGGGGAAGATGCCAGTAAGGGAGGGAGAGGAGGGGGGTGCGAATGACCAAACTCACGAATGCCAAGGCTGTGAATCCAAAGGGACCACTGTAAATTGGTATCTTTTATATAAAATGGCAAAGTCAAAGTTTGATTTTTGTATTTCTTTTTTTAAAAGTATTTTCAAGCCCTTGATGGTTGAATACATGGGTACAGAATCCGTGGATACAGAGGGTTGAATGTATTATCTTTTCCAGTAAATCACATCATCCCATGATGTGTTCAGAGTGTGGCAGCCTTAGTGTAGTCTTGTTTGCTTCCAGTGAAAGTTCAGGCCTGATTTGCTCTAGAACCATTCATACAAAACATTTGTTTTTAGATGTTTGACTTTTCCATTTTTGATTCCCATATCTGGCAAAGACTCATGTCTATCTGATTCAATTTCCTTCTCTCCAGGAATAAACCTGGCAGTGCCTGCCACAAGCAGCTGTTTCCTCCACAGTGATAAATGCCAGAGAAACTTAAAAGTTTCCTTATCAGGGGACCATTCACAGCCAGCCAAGAAATGAATACACATCAAGCACTAAAAACCCTCAACACAGATATTACCATTGGGTAAATTTCAAGAAAAGAGTAGCATGAAATTGCAGGCATGTAAAGTATCTCATTAAATGCTTCAGTGTTACATACTTTTGAATCTGCCTGATCGGAATGCCAGGAACTTTCCCAACAAGAATAAAGTTTGCTCTGGACATTTTTCAGCTTATAGCTGCTTGTCTTAACAAAACCAAATTCAATGTCCAGGCATAGCTATGGGAGGAGGAGGAGGAGGAGGAGGAGGGCATTGTTCCTCCAGTCTCCACTTTTCTAGCACTGCAGAGAATGAGAGACTGGAAATTGTTCACACCCCAAACTCTTAAATTTGCTGTATTCACATTCCCTTGGTAACTTTCACTGTCCCGTTTCTTTGGATGCCAAAACTGTATTGTTAAATGCTCAGCTCAAGTTTTAAATTATAATGGGCTCTTGATGCTTCAGAGTTAGGGCTGCAGGATCTCCATTAAAGTGAGAAAATTGCAAATTTATGTGTATATATATATATATATACACACACACACACACACACACACTTTCAACCTGAGAGAACATTTCCCTAGGAATCTCTGGGTCTTTCAGTGCATCTCTATGATCAACATCCACTGCAAACTGACCAGAGAATCACACTGGAGGACCTACAGATTCTAGAGAAGTGTTTTCTCTAGCAATGTCTAGGTTTTCCAGTGTGGTTCTATGATCAACTTCTGGCAGAGTTGTACTGGAAGACTTAAAGATTCCTGGAGATAACATATTGATGAAATCCGCATAAGTCAAAGCTGCAAATATTGAGGGCCAACTGTACTACAATGCTTGAAATTTGGGTACTAGAAGAGAATTTTACTTGGGGACAGAATTCTTATTTGGGGAAGGTCACCCTTATCCATTTCCACCTAGCTAAACCCCTGCCTAATGCCTTCCACTTTGAAGCACACTTTTATCTCTCTATCAAATGCAGAATTACATGTGCATGAGTGTGACATATTTTAATCACTGTACTGAAGGTAAAAAATAAAATACCTCACCAATGCACTGAGGCATTCAGTTTGAGGCACTCAAGGAGAGAGGATAATTTGCCCTTTGGCAGCTAATAAGGCACTCCTGCTCGGTCTAACAGGCCCAGTCCTACCATTACACAGAATGAGGATCCACCTGAGGGAGCATGTCTTAGGTGTCATAACACAGCAGCAAACTGTCAGTTATTTATCTTGTTATTATTGTATTTCTCCTACCACTGCCATAGGGATGAAGGAAGTGCTTGTAGGATTATCTGCCTCAGGTGCCAAGATAACTTGATCTCTAAGGCACCATTTGCTGGCTTGCCTCAGAGATTAAAACCACTTGGGTCAGCCCTGCCTTCTGAATCCTACTTGGGACAAGAGAGGGATGTTTACAAAATTTCAGTTAAAATTGGAATTTCCTCAACTCGCAGAGTCTCTCCAAACAAGCACAGAGTTTTGACTTCTGCTGGCCATGTGCAAACAACAAATCAAAAAGTCCCAATGGCACAAATGTAGCTGCTCTTATCAGTGTAAGCTCAGGGCTTCCTTAAATGAACCTACACATTGTGAAAGAAGCTATGAAAATGTACTGCACAGTTTCTGGAAGTGGAAAACATCCAGAAATGCTTGCAAGAACTCCAAAGGGTGAGGCAGAATCTTGCCTTTTTCCAGTTAATCCCGCCTGTTGACACATTTCATTTGGCATCTCCTCAGGATTGTCCCACCGCCAGCTCTTGCTCTTCAAAGATTTTATCTTCTTCCCTCTTACAATAAAAAAGCCAACTACAACATCCCAACAGGGAACTCCTGACCTAATTACTTATTTTCTCCCACTTCCTTGTGTCTCTAGTTATAACTGCTACACCACACAAGCAGCCTCAAGGACTGTGGCTCTCCTATACACCTGTGAGGTCTCTGCCTAGCTCGAAGAGACCACTGAATGTATGACCCCATCCAAGTACTAACCAGAACTGACCCTACTTAGCTTCCAAGATCAGATGGGTTCTGGTGCTTTTAGGGTATTTAGGTCTACTACCCATGTGTAAAATGCAGTCAGTAATACAGTGGTCCCCCGGTTTACGAATACCCCGGCCTACGAAAATCCCAGTCTACGAAAGAGCCGGGGCCGGAAAAACGACCCCAGTTTACGGAAAAACCCCCAGTTTACGAAAAGAAAGCGGCGGGAAATTCAAATGGTGCGGGGGTTGGGTTAAGGGGCCCCAGTTTACGAACTTTTCGGTTTAAGAAAGGGGTGCTGGAACGAATTAATTTCGTAAATCGGAGGACCACTGTACAGCACTCCATTTTGGAGTATGGATAGACAACTTCAAGAAACTGGAAAATAACATCTCAGATCCTCAGAAGACACAATCAGTTTGCAAACAAATACATGTGGAGTAACCTTTATCCAGAATTTCAAAATGGAAAATACTCCAAAATCCAAAACTAAACACTCAGATGGGTGGCCGGGTTACTGACACAGTTTCTTTCTGATGGTTCAGTGTACAAAAACTTTTGTTTCAGGCACCAAATTATTAAAAATATTATATATAAAATTACCTTCAGGCTATGTGCATAAAGTGTATACAAAACATAAATGAATTTCAAGTTTTGACTTGGATTCCATCTCAAAGATATCTCATCATCTATATACAAATATTCCAAAGTCCAAAACACTTCTGCTTGCAGGCATTTTGGATACAGGAGACTCAACCAGTGGTAATGGTCTCTAGAAGCTTTCAAGTCATGTGAGCAGGATGGAGAAAAGAAGACAGCTCATTTTATTACTATGGGGATTGGGGAAGCTCAAGACAATGCAGAGGAAACAAATAAAAGAAAATTCGGCCCTGGCTATACTTGTAGCTGGCCTCAACAGTTTCTGCAAGGCCTGCTGCGTATGTTGAGAAGGGGAGAAAATAAGTCTTGACCGTGAGAGTCTTCCCTTCCACAAATAAACAAGAACATGAAGGGAGGAGCTGTTTAAAAATAAACTACAAGGGAAAGGAAACTGAGAGGATGAGAGGTAAGCAAGACACTTCAGTGTGTCAAAGGAGAGGGAGGATGTCTTAGCCCTACTATTTTGATATACATCAAGTGAAGGAAGGTCATTTTCAATGTGAGATGGAATAAACACTGATCCACAGCACAGATCTCCAGAAACAAACACCATCTCTCTTGTTTAGTATAAACTCTGGCACAGATCTTCCCATAGCACAAGACTGGAAAAAAATCAGTTGAATGTGTGCCCAAGACCAGATATTCCAAGCTCTCACACAGCTTGACTTTGTAGTCCTGCTGCTGGTGGCTCTGTATGGCAGGTGCTCCTTCGATTCTTATTGCATCTCAGGAAGAAACTTGGAGATCTTACAGAAATCAGAAAGCCATCCAGCAGTCAATAAATAAGTGTATGATTGAAAGCAGGGTACAATTTGCCCTCCATGTCCATTTAAGCATCCAGAGCTTGCAAATCATTCTATTTGATGGGGCTTGAGCATCCATGGATTTTGGTATCCATGAGGGGTCCTGGAAGCAAACCCCAGCAGATACCAGAGGCCCACTGTATAAGGATTACTGGTTTATTAGGAAGATGTGTTCGCATCCAAAATCCACAAGACAGCTAAAGACACATCTTTGAAATTAAACACACATGTACACACACATTTATCGCCCTTTTAAATGACTGGTCTAAATGTTATCTTATTCACTCTTACTCTAATCTAGCAGTTTCCTGGAGTGTAGCACTGTGGGGAAGGAAAGTAAAAATTTTGCTGAACTAACTAATGATTTTTTCCTTCAGTCCCCTAATTTCTAGCATTGCAGAGAGTGAGGCAAGGAAAATATTTCACATCTGGAACTCTTATATTTGCTGTTTTCACAATCCTTTGGTAACTTTGCCTACTACAATGCTACAGATTTGGAAAGTGAAGGAACATTTCGTGGAGGGACATATTTTGACTGTACATACCACATGCTAAGTGGGGCATTCTGGGAGATATACCACCAAAAAGTAAAATTTAAATTACTGTCATGCCTTCTCCCCATGTATCCCTCCATGGAGAATTACCATGGCTTTGATCTCATGGCTCAGTCACAAGCCTAAACAAGTTGGCTGCTCTGATACCTGATGGTAAGTATGAATGAATGAAACCTTTTTTTAAAAAAGCACACACAAGGAAATTTTTATTTTAAATAGCCATGGTCATCTGTTACAACATAAAGGGGGAAATTGGGGCAGTGAGGGATGGAATCTAATAACACACTTAAGACTACCTGGTTTATTTCAATGAGAGAGAAATTAGTTGCTTGACTTATGTAGCTGCTTTTCATTAATAAAACAAAATGTACAGTGGCTCCAAAAGTGTGAAATGCTCTTTACAGAAAGGGGTGTAAAACCTGCTTGATTCTATCTCAGTGCCCTCTCCTACTGGTAAACAATGGCCTCATTCCCACTTACAAATAAATCAGTTTGTGATCCGAATCAATCGATCAATTTGACAGCAGAGCATGGTTCGCACTGCATTTGCCCCAATTGCATTTTCTTGTTGTATAAGAACCCACTTCTCGTTCCCATTGACCAATGTTCGATTCCAAAGGGACCTTCTTCAGTAGACTATCATCTGATCACATAATTTTAAAAAATTGATTCCAATCCACATCCCGTTCACACTTATGCTGAATCGATTAATTGCAAAAGACGCAGAAAAAATGAGTGTCAAAAAGAAGTGCATTAAATGGGTCTAGCATATGGCTTCCCTCTCCAAACTGCTTCAGCAATTTGGCTCAAGTGCAAACAAGGGTAATTTAAACCACTTCAAATCAGTTTGCAAAACAGTTTAAAACATAGTGGGAATGAATGTCTATGGCTGCATCTGCACTGCAGAAATAATCTAGTTTGATAGCTCAGTGCTATGGAATTCTGGAACTGTTTTGGCACCAGAGCTCTCTGACAGAGAAGACTAAATGTCTCTCAAAACTGCAGTTCCCAGAATTCCCTAGCACTGAGCCAGGACAATTAAAACTGGCTCAAACTGGATTATTTCTATAGTGCAGATGCAGCCAATCACCAGAATTTTTTCTCCCTTTTATATATTCTGAAGCCAACATTTTGAAGAATTTGGATAAGGAAGCAGTACAAAGAAAGAAAAAAGAACAAAGAACTAACAAAGGGTCTAGGGATAGGGTATAGGAAGACTTAACTCTAAGATTTAATCCATAGCACCCAAATTATAGCAGGCTAACAAAAAGACAACACACAGAAATATGTCAGAGGTGCTTGCAATTATACAGAAAACTCAGGCAAAAGAGCAAATAATGTTAATAGAAACCATAACAACACAAGTATATCTTCAAATGCCCTATTTCATCCTAAACATGGTAATTTGCTGGTACTGACAAAGCAGAGACCAGACCATCAATTTAATGATCACAACCTGTTGCCTTTAGAGTGTGCTGGCATATTTTTGACCAGATGTCACGTACCATTCAAGTGCTAGGATTTAGACCTGAATATCATGGCTCTTGACTGTGTTCTACTAAGTACCACATCAATGGTACTTTCATTCAAACCGGGATACGGAGTGGAGACTGCCATGGTCGCCTTGGTCGATGACCTCCCTCTGGGCACCAACAGGGGAAGTGTGACTCTCCCTATACAATACGCCCTGCACTCTCAGGACATCTGGGAAGCTATTACTAGAATGTCCAAATACTATGCTAAGATCAACTTTTGACAAAACGTTCACTGCTACTGCATCAAGACTCTGGAATGACCTCCCGGAAGAGATCCGTCTTATTAATACTCTAGACGCCTTTAAGAAGGCACTTAAGATGGATCTCTTCCGGAGGGCTTACCCTTTTGGTCTATCTTGATAAGACTGAGAGAACAACTCCTCATTTGGACGATTTGAAATACTGTACTGTAAGATGGTAATTGTGGTTTTAGCTATTGATTGATTGATAGATTATTGGTTTTAAATTTTATATTGATTGTATTAATGACTTTTATGCTGTTCTCCTGCCTCGATCAATGGGGAGAGGTGGGATATATAAACTAACATTTTATTATTTATTATTATTATTATAATGTAAATATTACACAATCAGCGCAGCCTGAAAGCAGATCCTGAGAAATATATTTTGAGAGGCATTTTAGCAGGGTTCGTTTTCTGGAACAAAAACAACAGTATTGTGGTACCTTAAAAACTTAAGTGACAAAAAAGACTAACCAGGGAAGTCTGGTACTTTTGGTTAGTCTGTTTTGGCACTCAGTTTAGAGACCTGTGTGTAAAGTATATTACTTTATATTTACGTTAAAAACTAACAAACGGATTATGAGATACATTTTCATGGATACTTTCCACTCTATCTGATGCATGTAATGTTATCCTCAGTTGTCAGGAATGGTTTATGGTAGGATGAGTTGATTATGAATAGGGATGACAAAAATTTAGAAGGTATGTAATCACTTGGCAATTTGCTCTAAATTTGGAGTAATCTAACAAATGCACAAAGTATGATATTAATTATTAAATGGACATCCTTGTATTGATTAACATGTGTTAAGTCATTGGCACTGTTCAAACCAGAAGAGCTGAACTACAGATCAGTTATTTCCCAGCTGTTTCATGTTGTAAAATGTCTTTGAAGCACCTTTGTTCCAGAATGACCACCTTAAGATCTGTGATAAAACTGTTGTGGTAAGTTTTGAATATGCCATTTTCTGATGCCACACTGAAGATGAGTATAGATGTCTACAAAATTGCTTCTTGGGCTATCTAATGTGATGGAAAATCAATTACTTTTTTCTAATTTACCCCTCACAAGTACAAAAACAAATGCTTTGATCCTTCATTGAAAGCCTGCCATCACAGAGAAAAAACATTTGGTTAGAATTGACCACATGTTATACTGTAAACAGTGTCTTTCACTGTTATTACTACACCTCTTTTAAGAAATAAACAGAAGATGACTAAATTGAGGCAGAAAACACATTAGATATAAATACGAAGATACTTTGGTTGAAAGCTGTGATAATCTCTGAACCTGCTTCCCAGTCATAAGATGTTCTTATTGCTGGATTCATGCATACATAGTGGGTCTTTGGTATCCACTGGGGGTTGACTCCAGGACCCCTCCCCACCCCATGGATACCAAAATCCATGGGTGCTCAAATCCCACTAAATACAACGGTGTTCCTTAAAATGGCAAAACTGAGGTTAGCTTTTTGGAATTAATATATTTTTAAAATATTTTCAAGCTGTGGATGCTTGAATCAATGGATAAAAAAATCAGTGGATTTGGAGGGCTGACTGTATTTAGTAGCAATAGCAGCGTTGAAATGAGTTTTGAATCAATCCTCAGTTAGATGCTTGGTTGGGGGGGAACAAAAAGTGGGAGGGGGGACAAAAAACAAATGTAGGATATGTTTTAAGGCCAGCCACTATCCTGAAATAATTTTGTTATTCTCCCAAATCTGTTTCAGAATTAGCCCCAATCCAAAATTAGTATCTTTTCCACCATTTTGGCATCTAAACCAATCAGGGGCTAAACTGTGGGGTTTAGGTACCAGATGGGCATGTTTCTTAATGCCCTCTAGATATGGGATCCACTGAGTGGCACAAGAAGGCATGATTCTATAGCATACCATACTTGGACACAGAAGTAGAGTTGTTTTGTGGCTATAGCACTTCTTAGTTTTCTGTTCCAGAAGCAACTGGAACTGCAGATATGGCCTAACCATACTCCTGATTATTTTTTAAACCAGCAAAGGTGGTCCATAATGAACACTAGGATACTTGTAGCTTCTAGGGTTGGCTATGGAGTTTTCTCCCCTTGGAATTCCCACTGACCTCAACAGACTGAATTTATCTGTGGTTTTTGTGGCACTTTATACCACAAGACCCTTTCCTCTCTCTGTTTTTAAAAAGCAAAGCGGCTGTTCTGCTGGAATTCCATGCCCATTGTTATCTTGAGCAATTCATTCACATTCTTAGGCATGACCCCAAGTCTTATCACAGGAATAATTTGTGGCCCTGTTTGCAGTAATAGCTCTCATTATTGTTTCTATGAGCATTCATATGCTCCTATACAAATTACAGGTATTCAATTATAGCAGAGAGGTGGTGAAAGAGAAGCTATTTAAAACTGCCAAGTCTTTTCTTTTCTTTTTAAATTAAACAGGTCAGGATAAGAGCCATTTCCAAATTTTCCTAGCTTCAATGTGAACATTTCAAATGTCTGTTTTCCTTGTTTTATGATGTTTCCATACCATTTGGTAAAATATTTTAGAAAACCCAGGATGTCATGCTAAAGGGCACAGACTTACAAAGTTGCAGGAAAGTTAGGGTTTTATACCACAACTCCCAGAAGTCTCCTGTCAAAATGGCCACTGGCCATGCCTAAGGCAGGTAAAAGTGTATGTAAGGCATAATGCAAGCATTACAGTAATTTGATCCAATTATTTGCTAGTTACATTTAGAGCCTGTGAACGATATGTCATGGCTTCATCCTATGGAACCCTGGAATTTTTAGTTTACTGTGGCATCAGAGCTCTCTGACAAGGAAGACTAAATATCTCACAAAACTATAAATCCCAGAAATCCATAGCACTGAGCCATGGCAGTTAAAGTGGTGTCAAACTGCCTTAATTGTGCAGTGCAGTTGCAAGCGTTATAGTAATAATAACTTTTCCAGCTTCTGAGTGTAATTAGTAAATGCAGTATGTTTTTGCTAAATGAATAAACTCTGGAAGTAACTGGGAGACAACAGTGGAATGTGCTGCCTCTCTGAGTGCGGTGGAATCTCCTTTTGAGGTCTTTAAACAGAGGCTGGAGGGACATTTGTCAGGAGTGCTTTGATTGTGCCTTCCTGTGTGGCAGAATGGAATTGGACTGGATGGCCCTTGAAGTCTCTTCCAATTCTATGACTCTATACAACCTCTGTCACAATTTAATGTTTGCATCTTACGCTTTTAAAGGAGATTCATCTTCCATTTTGTTATGAAGCAAATGGCTATGACTACAGTGTCCGCGTGGATAACTCCACTGGGGATTGTTACGTTTCCCAGCTCTGATCATTTTTCCATAACAAAAAAATTGTACCACATCTGCCCTCTGCTGAAAGTCTCCATGAGTATTCAATCAAAACTGGTGCAAACCCAACTCTTCTGTTTTGTGTTTCCGCTTTTCAATGAACTGCTCCCAAAAGCAGACTTTACCCTATTTCCTTTAGTCTGTTTGAGGTTAAGAAGACTTTGTTTTCTCGCCACAGGGTCTCATTTTGCATTCAGATGGATCCTTGAACAATCAGAAAGAGAAATTTGTGCCCAAAGTGCAGATGCTGCTTTAAACTTAGCAATACTGTACTTCAGATGGTTGCCATACTCCAAATTACTTGCAAATATAGCCCCCTGTAGCTATTCCCATGAGACCCCAACTGTGGGTTTTACCAGTAGCTTCCACAATGACACAGAATCAGATATATCCTGATTATATCCTGATATTATGTATCCTACTTGGATATAACCCCCATTTTTATCTCTTTTTTTCCTGTCTTTTTCTACCAGTACTTTGCTGGCTTTTACTACCTCCCATTCACTTTTCAAGATGCTGAGACAATAAAATCCTGCAGGGACTCCCAGGATCCAAAGCCAATATGGTCAGGGATTCTGAGATCTATATTCCAGTAATATTAGGATACTAAAGATTGGAGCCATTGCCCAACAAGCAAGCTTCTTAACCCAAGAAACACTACTCCCAAAAGAAAGTTGTACATTTTTTCAGCCACAATATCAAGTATCTTTGTGGTTGGAGTTGCCTAAATTAAAATTGTTCATGTATCATTGGACTCTTTCAAACAGGAGGAATTTCTCCCAACTCCGAATGGAGCCAATGCGGATTCATGTAAATTCGCTTGTTTAGCGAATTTACATGAACCCCTGCTCCATTCGGAAGAACCCCTGCTCCATTCGGAATTACTTCCCATTACCTGAAAATAACCCCCTCCTGCCCGAATTTGCATGCGAAGCTTTAATTCGCAATAAAGTAAAACCCATGATTGCATTCGAATTGGCTTCCCTCTTGCCCGAATTTGCGTGCGAAGAGTTAATTTGCAATAACATAAAACCCATGATTGCATTCGAATTGACCTTAAATTATACTTCCAATTTAGCCTCGTATGAAAGAGTAGATTGACTTTTACTCTTGCTGTAACTTTGCCAGGTTTGTAGTGTCAGGAAACACTAAGACTTCCTATGCAAGAACTTCAAAGTACTACCTAGTCTTCAAGTCCTCTCTCCCCAGTTCTCAAAGCAGTGAAACTTTATGGCTGCAAATGTTTTACTCAAAGTTTTATTTTCCTCTGAATGAGTTTACAGGAGACTTATGGCATTTTGTATTATTTTCTTTTAAATCTCCAGGATGAACATGAGTGGAGATTCAAAGCACATGAATGCTCCAACAGACATGACTTTCCACATTACGTTTTTTGAGGAGTTTTTGCACTTTGTAGATAATTCCAAAGCTGAAAATCCCTTTCATCCCAATCTTTTCTGAAAAAATCACCCAGAACTGTTGTTACTTCATGCTCCACAGCCATCAAAAAGATGTCCTGTGTCTTTCTAGTGATTCCATTAATCCTTTTCTGACCAAACCCTCAGTCTAAATACCCGGGTTATAAGGTAGTATCTGATGAAGTAGACTGAATCCATGAAGGTTGTGCTACAAACTCAGTCTCCAAGGTGTTACAAGGTAAAATCAGAAGTAACTTAAACTAACCCTTCAAACTTATACCAATATTCTTAAACATATGTAAAGCAGATTGCAAGAGACTGAAGAGAAACGCCTGTTTTCTACACAGGCAGACTCAGTCATTTCACACCTTTCTCAAGGATGAAGAAGCTGCAAGTGTCATAGCAGTTTCCAAAGTGAAATGCTAACAAGCAATGACAGAGCTCATAAACTTTGCTCTCACAATATGATAACATCAAGGCGCAGATTTGTCCCCTGGCTCCTGTTTCAATATTTGGTGGCGCTTGCTATCATTTCCAAAAGTCCTCACCCTTTGGCTAGTGAAAGAAGCAGAATAAAAAGCAGTCCCAGTTTCATCATTAAAGCCAGCCAGGCAGAAACACTGCCAACCAATCTCTGTATGATCACCTTTACCGTCTATACTAAGCACTCTAAGAGCACTCATCTCTGTGATCAGGAAGTGATCATTATTTGGAGGATGACAAGTGAATGGCTAGATGCTGATGATGTTTCCAACATACAATAGATAGGTCATATAATCTTCCAGTGAAGCAACAGTACCCAAGTTTAGAGAGCAGGCATTCCATTCAGAAATCCTTCCTAAATCCTAAAACTCTTAAACTGTGGAGGGGGGCACAATTATTAAATGCCAATAATGCAGCCACAAAGTCGTGAGTTCAATCCCAGGCTCCAAGTCTGATTCAGCCTTCCATCCTTTTGTAGGTTGGTAAAATGAGTACCCAACTTGTTGGGGGCAATTACAGACTGTAAACTGTTTAGAGAGTGCTTAGTTCACTGATAAGCAGTATAGAAATGTGTGTGCTAAAATGTTCATGCTAACCCGTAAGGTCAGCTCTGCTGACAGAAACAACCTTACAATGATAACCCTAACCTTATGCCACATCCTAGAGGTACTTGCCCTGAGTCTGACAGACCCACTGTTGAGAGACTTCAGAAAATTTTAGAAGCACCTGGGACATTTTTGAGCACCTCTTCTTGTTGCCATTTACACCAATTGTTCTAAGATAAGATTGTCCTTGGATAAAGGAAAATATATGTGAGAACTGAAACAAAACATTTCTCCAGGAAACATAGGGAAAGAAAAAAAAAGCCCAGATTTCAGCAGAATACATTGTTGTGAGCAATGCTGTGAAAAATTGATTTTACATATAGGAAGCTACCATTTCAGTCCCTGGCAGGGCTGCACAGGGATTGGTGGGGGAGAATGTGGGCATCCCCCCACCTAAGAATTCTGCTTCTTCAATCAATTTTTTTTCCTTCAGTCCCCAAATTTCTAGCATTGCAATAATTTAAAACTTCAGTTGAGCATTTAGAAAGACATTTTAGGCATCCAAAGAAACAAATCAAACCAAGATACCAAGAGAATGTGAACATAACAAGAATTCTAGATGTGAACAATCTTCAGTATCTCACCCTTTGCAATGATAGAAACATGGATATGGAAGGAAAATTTCTTTGTGGAGCAGAACATAATGGGGGGGGGGAGCATTGGCTTCATTTTTGCTCCCCTCTCATAGCTATACTCCTGTTCCCTGGCATCTCCAGACAAGAAGCGCCTACAGTTTCAAGGCTGGGAAGGACTCCTGCCCATAGTCTTGGGAGAACGCCAACAGTCAGAGCAGGCACCATTGGCTCATGGATGAAGCAAAGCAACACCTATTTAAGCTCCTATGAGATGCCTTTTAATATTCTCTTGGTGACAAGTTGCTACTTGTGTGGATAAGAGTTTCCAGAAACAAACTCCACATTATTTTCAAAGACACAGCCATATTAATCTGGAAAATCAGTATGCAAAGGGATCTTGCAGCACCTTTGAGACTGACTGAAGTCTCAAAGGTGCTTCAAGATCCCTTTGCATCCATATTATTTTGTTATATTTATTTATATGCCACCTGTCTGTATACTTACTTACAGAGTGGCTTACAAAATCCTGACACTATTAAAGTTTCACTTAATCGAGCAAAGCAATAAAATCACAGCACAGCACACAAACCAGCTCAAAAGGTAGAGGGATCTTGTAGCACCTTTGAGACGAACTAAAAGAAAAAAAATCGGCAGCATGAGCTTCCGTAGACTTCAGTCTACTTCCTCAGATGCATTACTTACAGACTGGGGAGAAAAAAGAAAGGCAGAGGGAATTAATGAGTGACGCAAGCCCCAAAAATGGTACTGGAAAATGTAAAAAAGCTTCAATAAAACAGTCCATTGTTTTGGTGGCCATGCTTGCCAGGGATCATGGGAACTAGAGGGCAAAAAGTTATTTTTTTCCGAGCTCTGCTCCCCAGGTGCTGGCAATGGGAGCCATACCTTAGTGTGACCAAATGAATTACTGGCATGCATTCATGGGAACATGGGGAAGGGATGTCACTGGTGCATCTTACACCTCCAAAATTGGAAGAGAAAGATTAACTCTCCCATTGCAAACCGTGCTGTATAAGAAATAAAAGTAGTTAGAGAAAACAAATAAAACCAGCTGGACACTTGCTCCTAGATTCAGGAGCGTTGCCATGTTTTTAATGGGTCCTTGTAGCCGTACTTTTCCATTCTAAAATACAGATATTTAGCAAGTAATTTTTCTTTTCTTTCCAGGCTATGAAAATCTGCAGCTGATTCCATGCATCTGCCTATGGTTTTGTATGCTATATGTGCTCCATTATATATACGCATATGTCTGGAAAGGGTCCCTTCCGATGTGCGCACTGCATGCATGGCGGGAGACCACACATACAGAGGGAAACAATTAATTTTGATCTATAAAAAGTGCACACATGTCAACTTAGTCACGTTCAAAACTGTTAAATGGATTCTATCACCCATAAGAATGCAAGCTTTTGGGGATAAACAGAAAGATTTGTGAACTTTAGGAATAATTTTGTTTGCAGATTTCCCCTCAAACAGAACTATTGCAATTTGTACCAGATTGGTATCCAGCCTAGTACCAGATCTGTATTAGATTAGATAAATATGTTTATTCAGCAGACTGGATAAACATGATTTTCAATTAAAAAAAAATAATTTAGATCTCAGTCCCCCCCCCCCCCCCAAATGTCCCTGTTGGATTTGATGGTCAATAATGCAAGTTCCTAGCAAACAGTATGAGGACCTCTTAGCCTAAGATTCCCAAACTATTAATGGGTTTCAGAGGATAAAGTCTTAAGATTGCTGTCAGGAATTAAAAGAAAAAAGCATCATTTCTATTGAAAGAGCACTACTGGCAAATACTCCAGGTACAGTAGAAAGGGGAAAAGATAATATCAGATCAAGATGTTATACATCCTGGAAATGTAGACTGAAGTGGGTTTATGGCTGCATCCGCCCTGCAGAAATAATCCAGTTTGACACCGCTTTAACTGCCACGGCTCAATGCTATGGAATTCTGGGATTTGTAGTTCTGAGAGAAATTCAGACTTCTCTGTCAGAGAGGTCTGGTGCCACAACAAGCTATAATTCTCAAATTTCCATTGCATTCAGCCATGGCAGTTAAAGCGGTGTCAAACTGGATTATTTCCTCAGTGCGGATGCAGCCCCCAATATCCCACCAAAGTCTAATGTTAGAGCATCTCTAGACCAATTTCTGTAACCTAGGCACCCTCCTCACCCTTTCAAAGCCCTCCCTCCAGCTGCACTGTCCAAGCCTCAGTTGGCCATCTGTAAAATGGGGATGCTTCTTTTGAAAAACCCACTCCAACAATCAATGGAAGGACAAGTAAGGGGGGGAAAAAGCTTTAAAAAAGAACAGGGGAATATAAAAAAGAGAGCCCATGCGGTGCAGTGCTTTCAACCTTGGACTGTGGCTCTGGAGGCCAGGGTTCTAATCCCTGCCATGGGTGCTCCACTGGGTGACCTTGAACCAAGTCACACTCTCTCAGCCTCAGAGGATGGCCAATGCAAAAAAAAACAAAACACCAAAACCCTTCTGAAAAAAACTCTGCTAAGGGTTGCACACCCAACACACACAGAGGGAGGCTTGCTTACCTTTGAAGGCGAGGCGGAGGCGAGGCAAGGTGCCCTGGGTGCCCTGGCAGTGGGCAAGGAGGAGGAGATGCCAGGAGAAGGAGGAGAGCCACCACCACCACCCCCAGGCTGCCAGCCCTGCTGCCCAGGCGCCTCCCTGGAGGGGCTTCATGGCCACTGGCATGATAAAGCCAAGCAGGAGGACTCAGGAGCCACCACTCTCCTGCCCTTTAGCTGCCCAGCAGCAGCAGCAGCAGCCTTCTTTCCACCTCCTCCTTCTCTCAGCTGCTCAGGACAGGAGTCACTCAGGGGTGGCCAAGGTTTCTACAAGGAGGGCTCCTCCTCCTCCTCCCCCCCAGTTTCTGCCCAACACTTGCCCAGCCCTCAGGGAGGCTCAGGCACACTCTCTGGCTCCGGCTGGGAGGGTCTGGGGGTCCCTTTCCCTCCCTGCCTTCCTGGGCTCTCCCACACCACTCCCTCCTCCTGACAGTGGGGCTGGGGAGGAAAGGCAGCCACAAAAGCACAGTATCTCTCTCTCCTCCTCCTCCTGCTCCTGCAACACCACTGGCTGGACATAAAGGAGTTCCCAAACGTTTGCTAGAAGAAATGGCAGGACTTGCCTACAGAGAATCCATACTTGCCCAAAGGGAGGGAATCATGCAGGAATACTTCCCCATGCCATGTATTCCCCAATGGTCTCCTAGGAGCAAGGATTCCCCTCTGGGCAATTTTTCCCCAATGAATGCCAACAATCAAATAATTTCCAATGATTCCCCATAGGCAAGATTTCCCCAATGAATCCCTATGGACAAATAATCCCCTAGGATTCCATAGAGCAGGGATGCCGAACTTCTGGCCCTCCACATGTTTTGGACTTCATCTCCAAATTTACTTCCTAACACAGGATGCCATTCTCCCAGAAGCCTCAGCCAATCACCAGTAATATGCTAATTTCTTACCCACCCCAGGATGCCATTCTCCCAGAAGCCTCAGCCAATCACCACCCACATGGAAATTTCCTTCCTACACAAGGATTCAATTCTCCCAGAAGCCTCAGCCAATCACCGGCAACATGCAAATTTCCTTTCACAATTCCATTCTCACAGAATCCTCAGCCACTAAACAGCAACATGCAAATTTCATTCCTATCCCAGGATTCTATTCTCCCAGAAACCTCAGCCAATCACCCGCCAAATACAAATTTCCCTTCACTATTCCATTCTCGCAGAAGCCTGAACCAATCACTAGCCACATGCAAATTTCCTTCCTACCCCAGGATTCCGTTCTCCCAGAAGCCTCAACCAATCACCAGCCACATGCAAATATCCTTCCTGTATCAGGATTCTATTCTCCCAAAAGCCTCAGCCAATCACCAGCCACATCCAGATTTCCTTTCACGCTTCCATTCTCAAAGAAGCCTCAGCCACTCAACACCCACATGCAAATTTCCTTTCTACACTAGGATTCTTTTCTCCTAGAAGCCTCAGCCAATCACCAGCCACATGCAAGTTTCTTTTCTACCCAAGGATTCTATTCTTGGAGAAGCCTAAGCCAATCACCAGACATATGCAAATTTCTTTCACCATTCCATTCTCGTAGAAGCCACAGCCAATCACCAGCCACTTGAAAATTTCCTTTCACGATTCCATTCTCGCAGAAGCCACAGACAATCATCAGCCAGATGAAAATGTCCTTCCTACCCCAGGATTCTATTCTGCCAGAAGCCTCAGCCAATCACGAGCCACGTGCAAATTTCTCTCCTACCCCAGGACTCCGTTCTCCCAGAAGCCTCAGCCAATCAGCAGCCACATGCAAATTTCCTACCTACCTCAGGATTCCATTCTCCTAGGAGTGTCAGCCAATCACCAGCAACATACAAATTTCTTTACTACACAAGGATTCTATTTTCCAAGAAGCCTCAGCCAATCACCAGCCACATGCAAATTTCCTTACTACACAAGGATTCTATTTTCCAAGAAGCCTCAGCCAATCACCAGCCACATGCAAATTTCCTTGCTAGCCCAGGATTCTGTTCCCCCAGAAGACTCAGCCAATCACCACCCACATGGAAATTTCCCTCCTACCCCAGGATGCCATTCTCCCAGAAGCCTCAGTGAATCACCAGCCAAATGCAAATTTCCTTCGTACCTCAGGATTCATTCACCTAGAAGCCTCAGCCAATCACCAGCTACATGCAAATTTCCTTCCTACCCCAGGATTCCATTCTCCCAGAAGCCTCAGCCAATCACCAGCCACAATCAAATTTCCTTTCTACACTAGGATTCTATTCTTGGAGAAGCCTCAGCCAATCACGAGCCACATGCAAATTTCTCTCCTACCCCAGGACTCCATTCTCCCAGAAGCCTCAGCCAATCAGCAGCCACATGCAAATTTCCTACCTACCTCAGGATTCCATTCTCGTAGCAGCCTCATAGAATCATAGAATCATAGAGTTGGAAGAGACCACAAGGGCCATCCAGTCCAACCCCCTGCCATGCAGAAACTCCCAATCAAAGCATCCCCGACAGATGGCCATCCCGCCTTAAAGACCTCCAAGGAAGGAGACTCCACCACTCTCCGAGGGAGTGTGTTCCACTGTCGTACAGCCCTTACTGTCAGGAAGTTCCTCCTAATGTTGAGGTGGAATCTCTTTTCCTGCAGTTTGCATCCATTGTTCCGTGTTCTAGTCTCTGCAGCAGCAGAAAACAAGCTTGCTCCCTCCTCAATGTGACATCCCTTCAAATATTTAAACAGGGCTATCATATCACCCGTTAGCCTTCTCTTCTCCAGGCTAAGCATCCCCAGTTCCCTAAGGCGTTCCTCATAGGGCATGGTTTCCAGTCCCTTCACCATCTTAGTTGCCCTCCTTTGGACATGCTCCAGTTTCTCCACATCCTTTTTGAATTGTGGTGCCCAGAACTGGACACAGTATTCCAGGTGGGGCCTGACCAAAGCAGAACAGAGTGGCACTATTACTTTCCTTGATCTAGAGGCTATACTTCTATTGATGCAGCCTAGAATAGCATTGGCCTTTTTAGCTGCCGCATCGCACTACGCTCCGAGGGAGTGTGTTCCACTGTCGAACAGCCCTTACTGTCAGGAAGTTCCTCCTAATGTTGAGGTGGAATCTCTTTTCCTGCAATTTATATCCATTGTTCCGTGTCCTAGTCTCTGCAGCAGCAGAAAACAAGCTTGCTCCCTCCTCAATATGGCATCCTTTCAAATATTTAAACAGGGCTATCGTATCACCTCTTAACCTTCTGTTGACTCATGTTCAACTTATGGTCTACTTGGACTCCTAGATCCCTTTCACACAGAGTTTCATTCAGCCAGATGTCCCCCATCCTAAATCTGTGCATTTCATTTTTGCGCCCTAAGTGCAGTACCTTGCATTTCTCCACATTGAATTTCATTTTGTTAGCGTTGGCCCAGTTTTCTGATCTATTCAGGTCATTTTGAATTTTGATCCTGTCTTCTGGAGTATTGGCTACTCCTCCTAATTTGGTGTCATCTGCAAATTTGATAAGTATGCCCCCAATTCTGTCATCCAAGTCATTAATAAAGATGTTGAATAGCACTGGGCCCCGGACAGAACCCTGTGGCACCCCACTTGTCACTTCTCTCCAGGATGAAAAGGAGCCATTGTTGAGTACCCTTTGATTTCGGCCAGTCAACCAATTACAAATCCATGTAACGGTTAACTTGTCTAGTCCACATTTTGCAAGCTTGTTTGCAAGAATGTCATGGGGAACCTTGTCAAAGGCCTTACTGAAATCAAGATATACTATATCCACAGCATTCCCTTCATCTACCAAGCTGGTAATTTTATTTTAAAAAGAGATCAGATTTGTCTGGCAGGACAAATCAGCCAAATCAGGCCTCAGCCAATCACCAGCCAAATGGAAATTTCCCTCCTTTGCAAGGATTCCTTTCTCCCAGAAGCCTCAGCCAATCACCACCCACATTCAAATTTCCTTCCTACATCAGGATTCTATTCTCGCAGAAGCCTCAGCCAATCAGCAGCCACATGCAAATTTCCTACCTACCTCAGGATTCCATTCTCCTAGGAGCCTCAGCCAATCACCAGCCACATGCAAATTTCCTACCTACCTCAGGATTCCATTCTCCTAGGAGCCTCAGCCAATCACCAGCCACATGCAAATTTCCTACCTACCTCAGGATTCCATTCTCCTAGGAGCCTCAGCCAATCACCAGCCACATGGAATTTTCCTTCCTACTCCAGGATTCCGCTCTCCCAGAAGCCTCAGCCAATCATCGGAACATGCAAATTTCCCTCCTACCTCAGAATTTTATTCTCCCAGAATCCTCAGCCAATCACCAGCCTCATGAAAATTTCCCTCCTACCCCAGGATCCCATTCTTCCAGAAGCCTCAGCCATTCACCAGCCACATGCAAATTTCCTTCCAACCCCAGGATTCCATTCTCCCAGAAGCCTCAGCCAATCACCAGCCACATGAAATTTTCCTTCCAACCCCAGGATTCCATTCTCCCAGAAGCCTCAGCCAATCACCAGCCACATGAAATTTTCCTTCCTGCTCCAGGATTTCCCTCTCCTAGAAGCATCAGCCAATCACCAGCCACATGCAAATTTCCCTCCTGCCTCAGGATTCTATTCTCCCAGAAGCCTCAACCAATCACCAGCCACATGCAAATATCCTTCCTGTATCAGGATTCGATTCTCCCAGAAGCCTCAGTCAATCACTAGCCACATGCAAATTTCCTTTTACGATTCCATTCTCGCAGAAGCCTCAGCCACTAAACAGCCACATTCAAATTTCCTTTCTACACTAGGATTCCATTGTCCCAGAAACCTCAGCCAATCACCAGCCACATGCAAATTTCCTACCTACCTCAGGATTCCATTCTCCCAGAAGCCTCAGCCAATCACCAGCCACATGGAATTTTCCTTCCTACTCCAGGATTCCGCTCTCCCAGAAGCCTCAGCCAATCATCGGCACCATGCAAATTTCCTTCCTACCTCAGGATTCCATTCTTGCAGAAGCCTCAGCCAATCATCAACCACATGCAAATTTTCCTCCTACCCCAGGATTCCATTCTCCCAGAAGCCTCAGCCAATCACCAGCCAAATGCAAATTTCCTTGCTACCCCAGGATTCTATTCTCCCAGAAGCATCAGCCAATCATGAGACACATGCAAATTTCCTTCCTACCCAGGATTCCATTCTCCTAGAAGCCTCAGCCAATCACCAGCCACATGCAAATTTCCCTCCTACCCCAGGATTCTATTCTCCCAAAAGCCTCAGCCAATCACCAGCCACATGCAAATTTCCCTCTTACTTCATGATTCCATTCTCCCAGAAGCCTCAGCCACTCAACAGCCACATGCAAATTTCCTTTCTACACTAGGATTCTATTCGTGGAGAAGCCTCAGCCAATCACCAGCCACTTGAAAATTTCCTTTCACCATTCCACTCTTGCAGAAGCCTCAGCCACTAAACAGCCACATTCAAATTTCCTTTCTACACTAGGATTCTGTTCTCCCAGAAGCCTCAGCCAATCACCAGCCACATCCAAATTTCCTTTCACGATTCCATTCTCGCAGAAACCTCAGCCACTCAACAGCCACATGCAAATTTCCTTTCTACCCAAGGATTCTATTCTTGGAGAAGCCTCAGCCAATCACCAGTCACATGCAAATTTCTTTCACGATTCCATTCTCCTAGGAGCCTCAGCCAATCACCAGCGACATGGAATTTTCCTTGCTACTCCAGGATTCCGCTCTCCCAGAAGCCTCAGCCAATCACCAGCCACATGCAAATTTCCCTCCTACCTCAGAATTTTATTCTCCCAGAATCCTCAGCCAATCACAAGCCACATGCAAATTTCCTTCCTACCCCAGGATTCCTTTCTCCCAGAAGCCTCGGCCAATCACCAGCTACATGCAAATTTCCTTCCTACCTTAGGATTCCGTTCTCCCAGAAGCCTCAGCCAATCACCAGCCACATGCAAATTTCCCTCCTGCCTCAGGATTCTATTCTCCCAGATGCCTCTGCCAATCACCAGCCACATGCAAATTTCCCTCCTGCCTCAGGAGGGAACAGCCCTTACTGTCAGGAAGTTCTTCCTAATGTTGAGGTGGAATCTTTTTTCCTGCAGTTTGCATCCATTGTTCCGAGTCCTGTTCTTTTTTAGGGGTTGAATGATGCTTTCACAGGGATCACCTAAGACTACTGGAAAACACATATTTCCTATGGTCTTAGGAACCAAGATACCGCAATTTTATGTTTGGGGGTCACCACAACATGAGGAACTGTATTAAAGGGTTGCAGCATTAGGAAGGTTGAGAACCACTGATTTAGACACTACACCTCATTGATGCAGCCTAGAATTGCATTGTCTTTTTTAGCTGCTGCATAACACTGTTGACTCATTTTCAACTTGTGGTCTACTATGACTCCTATATACCTTTCACATGTTGTCTTGTTAGGCCAGGTGTCCCCCACCCTTTATCTGTGTATTTTATTTTTACTATGTGTAGCACCTTACATTTCTCCGTGCTCAAGTTCATTTTGTTAGTTTTGGTCTGGCTTTCTAATCTATTAAGGTCATCTTGAATTTTGATCCTGTCTTCTAGGGTATTAGCTACCTAATCATAGAGTTGGAAGAGACCACAAGGGCCATCCAGTCCAATAGTATATACTCAACTATAAGTCGCCCTCATGCATAAGTCGAGGGCAAGTTTTGGGGCCAAAATTATGGATTTTGCTATGACCCGTGGATAAGTCGACGGTAAAATTTAGGGGCATATAGGAAAGGATCTAAAGGATGAAGCAAAGCAAAACAATGTCACATAACTTCCAAAAGTCCATCAGACATAACTCTTTGTGTTTATTCTTAAGACTGGATAAATGAGAGAGTAAATGGGGTCAGTGCTTCCAGGACAGATTATACTCTTGCTTTTCACCAGGAGATGGCTCCTTTTAAATAAGATATAGTAGTTACATTAACCCGTGGATGACTCAAGTTTTTTGGGTCAATTTTTTGACCTAAATTTCTAGACTTATACATGAGTATATACAGTACCTATTTTTTCATCCAAGTTATTGATGCCGATTTATGGTGTCCTCGTGAATCTGATAGGTTTTTCTTAGGCAAAGAGTACTCAGGGGTGGTTTTGCCAGTTCCTTCCTCCTAAATATAGCCCACAGCATCTGGCATTCATTGCTGATCTCTTAACCAAGTACTAACCAGGGCTGATCCTGCTTAGCTTCCAAGATCAGATGGAATCTGGGGCCTTTGGGGTATTTAGACCCTATCTATGTGGGTAGGAAAATGCTCTTGGTTCTCTAGTTAATATTCATATGTCTAGTACCTGCCTTGCCACACTCCAGATAAGAAAGAAATCAGAAAGGCTAGAACTCTGTTGAGAAACAGGTGACTCTGTTTTAAAGTGGCCCAAATAAATTTATTACATGGTTTCCCTTAAGAGCAAGCAAAGCAAGCTAAAGCTTTAGAACAATTGGCTGAATTCCTAAACCTGTTCTCATCTCTCTCTTTGAAAATATATTGTACGAGGTACTACTCTCCCCTAAATCTTGCCAAAACACTTTACATCTCTTCTTGCCAAGTCTCAATTCAGATTTTGTATGGATCTGGAAAACCAGTGAGACATAGTGACTAATGTATCTCCGTAGGACTGCAGAGCTGTTGATTCAAAACCCCACTCAGGAACCCCAACTGAAGAGCAGACTCAGGTATGTCATCCTGAACTACTTGCAGGAAAATCTGTATAAAAATATTTTGATAATTATTACAACTCTGTCCTGATGACCTACTTTGTAATAAGTTAGGAGACCAAAATTGGTTCCTAATTCACAAAGTTTCTGGTTCCTTAGGGCTAGCCTACATGTAAGTGTATTATGCAAATTGTTACAGATATTTGCACATTCCCATCAATGGTTGACTGTCTTCACTTTTCTGTGCCAATTCACATATGTATGCACTTCCTCTACCAAAAATGCACAGCCATACAAATCCACATTTGATAATGTGCTTCCTTGCAGATACGCCAGTAAAAACTGTGATATCTTTTTCTGTGGAGTTTGAGGAGTTCCCACCCAGCCACCCACAAAAAATTCCTCCGAATTGTTTGTGGAGGGATCACATTATATTAGAATAGTATGAGAAGTAGTTAAATCATGTAGACAAGGTTGCCCAAAACTTTAAAAAGTAGCCAAATATATGAATTTCAAAGTTTCACAGAAATAAGGAACTGGCAATAAGGAAGCAAATCCAACTTTGTTATCAGTTGGTGAAAAACAGCAAAGCAGAATGCCATTCATATATTCAATGCCATTCACACATTCAAGCATCAGGAGAAGACCAATAGCAAGGAAAATGTTTTAAACAGATGTCAAGGGAGGGAGGTTGTTGGGGAAGGGGGAGTCCAGCATGTCATCAATTACAGCATGTCATGGAGGAGGGAGTGCTAATTGAATTCAATTAGTTCAGGGCCTGCCCCAGGATCCCCAAGGAAGAATTTAGGAAGCTGAATTAGAAAGGTAAAGGACTTGTATTTTAGACAGGAAGAGCAGTAAAGACATCAGAGATGGGGAAAAGACTCAGGCCAGATTAACAGCAGGACTGCTTCAGCCTGTGCCAATAGCCCTTGGCTCTCAAGCCAAAAAGACAACTGTGTGCTCTTGTGGTGTGAACAGGCTGATAAATTAACATATTTGTACTTGTCAAATAACTACAAACAGGCTGTCCTGTAGTAAGTCTTTCATGTGTGAAACTGAATTGAAACGAGAAACCTCCACATTGACAATAAAACGTCCGGGTTAAAGGCTCTGGCAGGTACCTTCAACCCTATATTCCCAAGGCAAGATTAAAACAGTAAATAAATGTGGAAAGCCACTGAATGTACATGTTCATATTTAACCTCAATCTTGGGAAGATTTTGTTTTATTTTTAAAGCATATTTTACATGTATGTGTCTCTTTTCCAGCACTCATCTACATACCTGCAAGGTAATTTATTTTTATACTGTCATTTTTGTTGTGAACCACCTTCAAGTCAACTTTGTCTTATGGCAACCCTATGAATTAGAGACCTCCAAGTCACTATGGGCTGATCTAGACAGGCATTTAGAGGCGCCTTTAGGGCTAGAAAAGGTGATTGTGTCATGGCATGCACAGCGTTTAGATACGCTGCACGCGCCATGACACAATGGCACCGCGGGAGGGCGCCAAGTGCGCCCTTTCCACGGCACCAAAAAGAGCTCCCTGAGGGAGCTCTTTTTTTGTGCCAGGTCTTTGGTATGGCTTTCAAACGGCTGCCCCAAAGACCCGGGGAGAAAGGGGCTGCAGCGGCCAAGGGAAGTGGGGTGCAGAGGGCACCCAGGGCACCTGCTGCATCCCGCTTTGAGGCTGTGAGGAAGCGGCAGTTTGCCACTTCCCCGTGGACTCCAGAAGCGGCAGGATGGGGCCTCTGAGGCTGCCGGTGCGGCAGCCTTGGCCCCATCTTGCTGCTTCTTGGGGTGAGAACAGACCACCCCTTTTGGGCAGTCTGTATCGCCCCTTTGTCATCGATAGCCCTGCTAGGTCTTGCAGACTCAGGGCCCTGTTTATCCATCTGGAATGCAGTCTTTTCCAACTGCTTTCTACCTTCCCAAGCTTTATTGTCTTTTCTAGGGAGTCATGTCTTCTCATGATATGTTCAAAGTTCAACAGTCCCAGTTTAGTCATCTTGGCCTCTAAGAAGAGTTCAGGCTTGGTTTGTTCTAGGACTCATTTATTTGTCTTTTTAGCAGTCCAGGGTATCTATAGAACTCTTCCCCAGCACAACATTTGAGCACAAAATTTCAGATCAGTTTATTTTCTTTCTATCAGCTTTCTTTACTTCATGTTTTCTATTTCCAATTTTTGGAAATTTCCAAAAATTGGAAATATGATGGCACTGAGAATCGTAACTTTAGTATTTAGTGATATATATTTACACTTCGAGATTTAGTCTAGTTCCTTTATAGCTCCTATTCCAAATCTAAGTCTTCTTCTACTTTTATTTAGAAACAGACTAGATTCTGCATCTGTAGCTTGAAACAGCTCTATTGGTATGCTATTTGGTGATTTGTTTCTCTCAACTGCTCTGAGTGCAGCTTCCACTTCACTATCTAAAATTGTAGGTTTTTTCTTCATATGGTTTTCCTTGAATGAATCTGTCATTCTTTCACTTCTTTTTTTTTTTTAGTTCTTCAGTGTATTGTTTCCATCATCTTTTTATTTGTACTTGGTCATGTAGCGTGTTTCCCTACCGGTTATAGAACATCCTCATTCTTGATTTAAATTCCCTTTGATTTTTTGGATCGTGTGGAAGAGGTCTCTTGTTCTTCCTTTTTTGCTGTCATAATTCCCCTGCACTGATTATTCTAATAATTCTCCTTGTCCCTGAAAATAAGTTGTTGAGCAGTTGCCTTCAGGGTTCTGACGTATTTCTGTCTCCCTTTACATTTGCTTCTTTCTGTCAATTATAACAATAATAATAATAATAATAATAATAACAACATTTTATTTCTAGCCCGCCCCTCTGAACAAGCAATTGGGGCGGGTTACAGCATAAGTTAAAACAGTGTCACTTAAAATATTCCGTCCCTTCCCTCACCACCCCCCTTAAGAAGAAAATTAAATCACAGTAGAGTTAAAAACAAGGAATAAAACAAAATAAGACAATAAAAAGCAACAACAGGGAAATGGGTCTGAAGAACCTAGGTTGTATAGGGGGTGGAAAAAACACAGGAAAGGAAGGCTGGAAGATACTAGGGCCTAGGTTTGGAGAGTTTCCTCTACCATTATTGTAGCTTCTCTTTCTTTTGAGCAGCAGATAGTGTCTTTTTTCATTCCTCCCTGACAGTTTCCCTGGATTCAATCCAGAATTCTTCTGGCTCCAAGTCAATTAGGCTTAATAATGCAAATCTATTTATTTATTTTTTACATTCTCTTTAAATTCTGTTGGGATATTCTTCAAGTTGTATTTTGGTATGATGTTCGGTATCTTTTTCTGCCTCTGTAGGTGAAACACAAATTTGGATGGTTATATTGATGGGTTTCCCTGAAGTCTTAGTGATATAACCCAAGCCCTCCCTCCAGTCCATCTGCCTTGGTCCAGGCCCCAGAGGGAGAGAAGAACCACTGGACCTCATCCCCTTCCCACCACCTTCCCTTTTTCCTTTTGTGTTGTCTTTTAGACTGTAAGCCTGTGGGCAGGGATCCATCTAACTATAAGATTGTATGTACAGCACTGTGTAAACTTACAGCGCTATATAAATAATAATATGATTCTGTCAGACTTTGCATGATATCCTTTGACTGCTTTTGCTACATCTCTCCCCATTATTAATGCAAGCCCATTTCTTAGATTTTCATTTCCTGAGTAAAACTTTCTGTAATTATCTGACTCAAAATATCCCACTCCTGTTCACTTTAGCTAACTCACCCCAAGTATTACATTTATATATTCAATTTCTTGTTTTATTATGTCTTGTTTCCCCTGATTCATGCTTCTCACATTCCATGTTCCTATAGTATATGCTGTGCAGCCTCAGGCTTTCCTTTCACCTCTGAGTATGTCAACAGCTGAAAGTCCTTTTGGCTTGAGACCAGTTGTGTTATTAGCCATAGTGCTACTTGCAGTTGTCCTCTGCTGTACCCCAGTAGGTCACTGAGAGCCATCTGGCCTGGAAGCCTCATCTTCTTGCATTATCTTTCATTTCATGTTGGATTGTCTTATAGCATTTTCATGGTAAAAGACATTCTACATAGTATTAACAAGTGTTAGCTGTGGTGCCACTGTTGCTGTCTATGAGTGATACTCCATCAGGGTCACCTCCACATCACTACTGCTGCTACCCAGTAGATGTTTGACACATTTAGTATGACTTGTCAGCAAAAGCCTGTCTGACATGAGAGACCCTACCAGCTGCACTACCTCTTGCCTCACATGCAAATGGGATACCTCTTGTTTAAGTCATACCCACATCAGGACATTGGGAAAATAGTGCAAGGAAGCTATAGGTTTCAGATCTTACACTATAATTAGGATTGTCCAACCATTTTATTCCCCATCACCATTTACAGATATGAGAAGCTTAACAGTGAGGAAAGTGAATAGAAAGAAAAAACAACTCATTTGAGATGTACCGTGTTTCTCCAAAAATAAGACATCCCCTGAAAATAAGACCTAGTAGAGGTTTTGCTGAATTGCTAAATATAAGGCCTCTCCTGAAAGTAAGACCTAGAAAAGTTTTTTCATATAAATATATATACAGTATATAACAATTTTTTTTGGTTCAACAATAAATGTGAATTCTTCTTCATGGAAAAATAAGACATCCCCTGAAAATAAGACCTAGCACATCTTTGGGAGCAAAAATTAATATAAGACACTGTCTTTCGGGGAAACACAGGTAGTAACACATGGCCATCCTCCAATTTTATTTATTTATTGTTCGATATTATTTACACAGGAAGCATGACACTTCTGTGTGTTCCAGATATCACCTAGCACATTGTGGATACTAATAAATATTAACAGGGCAGTCATAAGGAAAGTAAATGAAGTTTCTAAAACTTCTAGTCCCTTCTCAGTTAAGTTGTGTGCCTTCAGGTCTTTCTGACTTATGGTGACCCCAAAGTGATCCTCCCATGGGGACTTCTTGGCAAATTTCTTCACAGTGGGATTGACTACGAACCTCTGAGGCTAAGAGTGTGTGGCTTGCCCATGATCACCCAATGGGTTTCCATGATGGAGCCAGGATTCAAACCCTTGTCTCCAGCATTGTAATGCAACATTCAAATTGCTACACCATGCTGGGTCTCTAAAATGCTACTACTAATTATTATTACTTAGGGAGAAAATATCTACGCTGTTTTTAGGAAGGACCCCGATTTCCAATATTCTCCTGCATAAAATTGATGCAAATGTTGTCCTTACCACTCCCTGATACACTCATTGACCTCATAGTATTAGAGCTCTGAACACAGAGGTGGCAACTAAGAATGCTGGCCACCAGCAGGTCTTCAGCATGCTAATCCTATCAGGCACCCCAGCCAGGGAGTGAGATCCCATTTAATTAATCACAGTCTCACTTGACTCAGAGCCAACCCTGATGCTGTGGTTCATATGCTTCCCAGCTGGCTCCTTCTTGCCTCCTTCCCTTCAGCCCCTTTTTTTCAAGCTTTTCTCACTTGGGTTCTCCATGGTTTGTTTATTTTCCATTCTAGCTTATGTGCATATTCTTGGCCAAGCTCTTAACCCCCTTCCCACAGATCCTTTTAATAAAGGCAGCATTAGTTAGCAATAACCAGCCTGGTCTGAATCTCTGCCAAGATTTGAGAATCCCATATAATCTCCTTCCTCCATCCATTTACTTTGTGCAGTAAACTCTGCGGCTTGTAGAGCTGAAATGACCTCACCCGGGTTGTCCGGGCACATGTCACCACATTACCATGGAGCAGCAGCTTCCTCCAAGTCCTGGGATATAGCAAATATCTGACCTTTGTCCCTTACCCCTGCTTTTGCGGGGGGCACATCTCACTAGCCAGGCTTCTGTCATCAGCACCCTGTGCCATCATTCTTCTGATCTCATTTTCCTTTTCTCTAAAGTATTATGGAACAGAGGGAAATAGGTGTTGCCCAAGCAACCACAAATTTGCTCACAGAAGTAGGGAAAAAGCAAAAAGCAAAATGTGGCTGGGGTGGTACGAGAGATCTAAAGCAGAATCATTCTCAGGCAAAATCACTTGGAATCATGATGCCACAAAAATTAATCCAGAGCAGCCCCTCTCAGTGACAACTGTTGTAAGTGGTCCCACTGGTTGATTAGGGCCACATTTCATTTAGAGGGAGGGTGCAAGTAGGTGAGCGAGGGAATGAGGCAGCTGCTCCTTCTAAGACCGACCCTTGAAGGCAGCGATGGGGTATATGTAGTCCTCCAGATGTTACTGGATTGCAACTCCATTGTCACTCACCATTGGCTATGCTGGCTAGGGCTGATGGGAAGTCCAGTCTGACAACATCTGTAGAGCCACCCATTCAAAATAAATGTGGCAGTGTTAAAACACCAGTTTTTCCAAGGACTTTTTTTAACATCACCTTTAGTTAGGCTGCACAGGAATCAGTGGAACATAACCAGGGCTACTGTCCCATACATCTTTATTTACTTGTTCTTATCAGTTACATTAATCTTTTGCCTTTCTTGCAATGAGCATAAGCTGAGATTCATGGCTATCTTCCTTGCAACAAAATCCTTATAACAGTCTTGTGAGGTAGTTCAGGTCGTAAGAAGACTGTCAGTGGTTGGCCCAAGGTATTCCAGTGAGATTCACTGCTCTGTGGGGACTTTTGTCTTCAATATTCTCCCAAGTCCCAGTCCAGCACACTAACCACTATATGTCATTGTGGAACTTACTTCCTAGCAAGCATACATTTGATCAGGAGGTAAGCCTTGCTGTGTTAATGGGACTCTGTGATGACCAAAGTTTTCTGCACTGAGACCAGGATTTAATATTTCCCTAGAACAACAGGAAGATCAGTCCATTCAATGGCCTAGAAATATTAATGGAAGCAGAGTTTAGTGTAAGCTTTTCCCCCCAACTGAACAAAAAGCCCCAGGGCCACTACCAAAGAGACATTTCTCCTCAATCTGCCTGGCATCAAGTGTTAGTTTGCATGACCATGTGGGGCATCAGAAAGAGTGAAAGAGACATCCTCACCAAGACACTGAATGATGAAACTTTGGTGCTGTCCCTGAGGTTTGATGGCATTGTGAACCAAACCTGAACTGACAAAAATTATGTAATGATGAAAATCTGGGAATGAAAAGGAGTGCTTGCTAGATGTCAGAGACCTGGCAGCTATGGTGGCAAAAGTTGATGCAGTTAATAAACCTGCAGGATACAGTTGGATCAAAAGGAACTTGACAGTTGGCTTCAATTTTTGTTGTTGTGTGCCTTCAAGACATTTCTAACTTATGTCGACCCTATCATGGAGTTTTCTGGGACTGAGAGTGTGTGACATGCCCAGGATCACCCAGTGGCTTTTCATGGTGGAGCAAAAAATTGGACCTTGATCTCTAGAGTCATCATCCAATACTCAGACCACTGCACTATGCTGCCTCTTAGTTAACTCCAATAAGGTACTATTAATACAAAGTTATGAAGACTGAAAAGTAACTCTATTAATTTTAATTCTACTTTTTTAGCAAAATAATATTGTTTCTAATTGAAACCCATATTGCCAAATGCACAAAAACCTATTTCCTACTACACATTTTATTTTCCTATTGCACAAAACATGACCACCTGCACATTAAACTAATGCCTACATTTAAGGTTCTTCTCTTCTCTTTGTTGACTACATCAAGGAACATATCAGTTCACTGGAAGCTATAGGAATACTTTCCTGGACTAAGAAATTTGTTTTGAATAGGTTCTCCTGAGTACGGCTGGCAAAGATTAACCAGGAGGAACCTAGTGTGTGCCCTGAGCTTGCAGAATGTTAGGGTCTGCATCTGACCATCCCTTTTCAATCAATAAAATGCATAAACAGATTTTCACAAGTAGGCTTTAAGCCTGAGCTTTTCTTTCGTTCAAAGGAAGCTGGCCTCTACAGAGAGGTTAACTAATTTGAAAAAGCTTGGGGAAGTGAGAGAGAATTACTAGTTATTAACCAAAGTGCTCCAGCAGGAATTTAATAATACTTCAATAACAGAACATCTTTGAAAAAGCCAGTGCCGATCAGAATCTGCTTATTCTCATCACTGCAGTCCATCTCCAAGACCCATGAACTAAAAATCATGGCTCCAAGGCAGGCTTGAGCCTGGGCAATTTCTGTTACAATTCACTATTATCTTCTCATGCTAGATACTTTGTGAAATAACATAGCTCAACAGTCAGAAGGTGCTGAGTGCTGTAAATTTAGTGTTGCAAGTAATCCAGATTGTAAAACATTGCTGAAATGAAGTGGGGAGGAACAAGGGATTGCACTCATTGGCATTGTCCCAGTTTCCTTTTTTGGAGCTTATGGACATATAACGTGGTGTAGGCTAGAACCTGAGAGATCCAAGTTCAAGTCCTCACTGAAGCATGACACTCACTGAATGACCTTGAGCCAGTCATTCACTATCTCATCTTGACATATCCACCTCACAGGGTTATTGTGTGGAGAGGAAGAGAGTGGCCAAATAAATAAATAAATAAATAAATAATCTACAATATCTAATACCTAATCTACAATATCTTCTCATTTTTTGCACGGCATTACAAACACCAAAAGTTTAGCAAAGAAGGGAACCACAGGCAACCCTGTTGCATTTCCTCACCATTCATTCATTCATTTGTTTCTGTGCTCTTTGACCACCTGCCCTGCATAGAGCTAGACATTTTTGCCCATACCCTTAAAAGATTGATTGGATTCAAACAGCTGTAGCCTACCATACCAAATTGGCCATAAAACAGTGCTGGAATGTCTCCCATGGCCATACAGAATGATTGTGTTCTCTGCCTTGCAAAATCCTTCTTCCCCCTTCTTGCCCCATGGCTGAACCCTGATGCTAAATCTCTCTATAATGCAGACTCAAGGTTAATGGAGAACAGGAAGGGAGGGTAGGGTTAGGGATGCTTTCACGAATCTTGTAATGCAGCACTTAGGCAAAAGAATGCCCATAAAGAGCAGAAGAGCCGAAGAAGAGTGTATGAATTTACGCTACAATGGACGTCAGTGGTAAAGAAATCCTTATTCATTGGACTATTTATTTTGCATTTAATTTCCTGTTGGCATGTTGACAAAGAAGACCAAAGAAGATGCTTTGAAAACATTTTGGGAATCCTCCCTGAAGAGGATGAAGAGATAGCAGCACAATGTTGTTTGTCTGGACAGACATCCTGTCATTGCTTGACCTAATGAGAGGAAAGCAAGCATCTGTGGTGGATGAATCTTAGAAGGTTCTTTTCAGTCAAATCCCACCTATAAGCCTAGAGCAGGCGTAGGCATCCCAGTGCCCTCCAAATGTTTCGGACTCCCACAGTCTATGTGTATTAGCCATGATGATCAGGACTGGTAGGAAATTGCAGTTCAAAAACATCTGGAGAGTGCCAGGTTAGGTCTGGCCCTACCATTAGGCAAAGCAGCAGATGCAGGGAAACAACAAGCAATGTGTTGGAGGAACATGTGGTCTAAGCTAGCCTGCAGCCTTCTATGTGGTTGAAGTTGATGCCTAGTGGTTACTGTTGGCTTTCATGTCAGCCAGTTGCTGAATCCACTTCCAGTTTTAGTCTAAATTTTAAAGCAACTGCCTAAGGTGTAGATAAAATAAGGGCCATTTCCACTATGCAGTCATATGTATGTGCCTCCAGGTTGCCTGTCCGCTTATGGCAAACTGATGCATTTGATAGGGTTTCCTTAGGCAAGAAATCCTCAGAGGTGGTTTTGCCAGGTCATTCCTCTGAAATGTTGCCTATAGCACCAAGCATTACTCCAAGCACTTGGTCTCCCATCCAAGTGCTAACCAGGGCTGGGCTGACCCTGCTTAGCTTCCAAGATCAGATGGGATCTGGTACCTTTGGGATATTTAGATCTACTATACCTGTGGTTCTTAACCTATGATCCACAGACCTCCAGAGGGCTGAGATGTTCTCAGAGGGGGTCAGCGAAGGCCAACTCTCCTCCTCTTGCTTTCCAAAGGTCTCTATGAGTGAAAGAGGCAGGGAGTAGGAAGAGAAGACTGAGAGCTCCATCTGTTCTACCAGCCCAAAGCAACATTAGCACAGCTCTGGCTTCCCAGTGTCTTCCTCTCTCGCCTCCATCTTCCCAGTCATCCTTACCTTGGCCATTTCCTCTATGTTTCTTCCAGGAACTCTGAAAGAAAAGGGTAAGATGACACTCCCATGGCAAAGATGCCTTGGTCAAATAAGTCTCTGCAGCCCTGGCTGAGTGTCCCTCCTCAGTCACTGGCTCTGGTTATTATTACTATTATTAAAGTTTATTTATATAGTGTCGCAAGTTTTGCACGGCACTTTACACAATCATGAAAATAAGAATATAGTTAAAACCTGCCTGCAGAGTACAATCTACAGTCAAAAGCAACAAAGATTATAAAATAAAAGCATGATCAAATAATTCTGAAACAGTAAACTATAAAAGCTTAAAACACACTTACACTTATCTATCAAAATCAGGCTGTAAGTTGGAAAGCTTCCTGAAACAAAATCGTCTTTAATTTGGACTTAAAGTTCACTACAGAAGTAATTGTCTACAATTGTTTGGGAAGAGGATTCCAGCAATGAGGAGCGTTGAGTGGTTCCCTCTCTATCCTCCCACTTGGCTCCTTTCTGCATGGTGTTGTAAAGAATGATAAGTTTGGGGGCTGATGGTGTTCGCAGGCAAATCAGAGGTAAAAGGAGATGGCAAGAGGCAGGCAGGTAGGCTGGCTGGCGGCAATGCCTGGAGCATCAGTTCTAGAGCAGATGGAGCTGCACCATGGATGAAGGTGCGAGGGAGTGTATTGTGTGTGTGCACACACGTACACGCACTCACACCCATCTCTCCCTCTCTCTCTCTCTGCCTTCGGGAACCTCACTCCCTGTGTGCATCAGAGCAGCACACAGGTCAAGAAATGAGAGTCAAGCTTCATCCCTCTGTATTGCATGCACACACATACTCCTGCCCAATAAGCAAAAATATTATAATGGAGCTTGTATATTTACTTATTTCTACCTTTTCTCCAAATCTGAAGACCTCTGATGAGCAACTTTAAATAAATACTTGGTGCACTTCATGGTTTTAAATCTTCTGTTAAGGCTTGGTGGTCCACAGCAACAAAAGATATTTAAAGGGGGTCTATGCTAAAGAAAAGGTTAAGAACTGCTGTGCTATACTGTACAATTTTAGTGCTATTATTCCACTTTGATTATTATGATTCCACCGTTTGGAATTTTGGGGTTTGTAGTGTTGGAGTACTGGTGTCATGCTTGTTTTGTAAACCTGTTTCTTTCCTTGAGAAGGGGGTGTCTTTTATGCAGGAACAGTTATGTATATCTCTATGATCATTTGGTCAGTGTCCTTGGAGTTTATCATACAACAGAATTTGGGGGTATAATGCAATGGCAATCCGAACGCAATCATGGGGTTTCATGTTATTGCATATGAGTGTATCTCATGCAGTTTCAGGCAAAAGGGAAGTCATTCCGAACGCAATCATGGGTTTTACGTTATTGCATATTAGAGTATCTCACACAATTTCGGGCAATGGGGGGGTCATTTTCGGGAAATGGGAAGGCATTCTGAATGCATTCCAAACACAATTAGATTTCATGTAAATTCGCTAAACTAGAAAATTTACGTGAATTCGAATTGTCTCAATTTGAAATTGGGAGAAATTCCTCCCATGTGATAAACTCCCTTGAGAAGAGGTCATATCTCTCCCTTTTCTGGGGTGTCAATAAACTTTATTGCCCTTTGTTCTCTGTCTCTCTTCTTCACTCTGCATTCACCAAGCATGGAAGCAGAAACCAGGTTGTGCTACTAAAAATGTTTCTCTTCTTACTCACACACATGAGAGTCAGCTCTAGGGACTCTTCTATCAAGTGTAGTCTTCTCTACTGGTGAGTTATTTTTGTAGAACCTAGATGTAGCAACAAAGCCAGTTTCTTTTCACCTGCCAGTGTATCCTGCTGCTGCTGCTGCCAAACTGATTCTTGACCACAAATACCAAACCATAGTAATTCTAACACATAGTTTGGTCAGAAGCACCAGAGGAGTGCTCTGGCTTGAATTCTAAATACTTCTCCCTAAACTGTCAATCCCAGGATTCCACAGGATGAAACCATTGTAGGTAAAGTGGAATCGTAGTGCTATAATTTTGTAGTGTGAAGTGGCCCTAACATTCATTGCTCCACTGACATGAAAGCAACCTGCCACCATGAACATTGCTCCAAGAACAGTGTTGAAGAGAGATGCACCTTCCAGCCCAATTGGTTTTTGTACATGGAAGTAAGGCAGCAAAAGGACTCGGTCTGGCCCTGCACAAGGTTACCTACTCCTAATCGTGAGAGGAGCTTATCTAAGCTTCAATGAAAATACAGCTTTTTCTCCCCAGAAGTGCTCAATATGAAAATGGAAGCCAGCAATTGAAGGCCAAGCGGAGGAGGAGATGGGCAGAGAAACAAGCCAGGAAAAACTTGGGTATGTAACTGACACAACTATTGGCTCTTGGAAGCACAGCAAGAACACAACGTGGGCTTTCACATGAAGTCCCCACAGTGGGATTACCTCATAACTGTGCAAAACTAGGCCATTTAGTTGACAGCCTAAGAGGGCTGAGCATTCATATACTGCAACAAAGCTACTCTTCATATGCAGTATGAGGTCTGCTGTCAAAGTCATTGGGAAATTCACTGTGCTTTTTAGACATTTATACTTGTTTCACTGCTCAGACTGATGGTTCTAGGGATTCCTGCATTGCCTACTGGAACTATCCATATACCGTACTTCAACTGTTTCTGTCAATTAATTGATGGAAAGTAGAAAGCAGAAAAACATCTACCTTAGACTATCTAGACTATCTGGATCTAACTACAACGCTAGCCCTCAACGTAAAGAAATGAATGAGTGAAATGTAGCCATGCTTTTTGTTTAAAGTTGAGGTCACACTGTGGACCTATGTGCCATCTCATGGCCAATTCTTCTGGTTTTTGTTTCCTTCCCAAGGCCCCACCCCATGCTGCTCTGGTTAAGGCAGGAATCATGCAGGAGAAGGCTATGTCAATATCCTAAGAGGCCAATTTAGAGGGCTAATCTTAGTGTGCTTCTTCTTTCCATCTGCTTCTACCCTTCTTTCTTTGTAGCCTCTGCACCATGTGACTGGTGCAGGATGAAATAAGGCGAGTCCTTTCCTTTAAAGGAAGAAGGCCTGGAAAAGGATTTTATCAAATCCTACAAGCCACTTAATGAAAAACATTGAATTTGCCAGGCTTTGACCTCAAGGTTGTAGTGTCAAAAGTCAACCATATCACTATATGAGGAGCAGTAAGTAGAACTGACTTTATTGTGACTGATCTCCCAGAGAGAGGGAATCCCCTCTAATCCCAGACTTTTGCATTGCATCTTCAAAGGAGAACTGGTTTACAAACGGCTTTCCTTCATCTGAGAGACAGATATTATTCCTTCCCCTCCCCTCACCCCACCCCTTGTTAGTTTATGAAGTTTTTAGCAGGAGATAAAACTGACTACTTTCAGCCAATCAAAAGAGGATATTTGTCTTAGTTCATCCATTTGGTTTTCCATTGTAATTTTTCCAGTCATATGACAACTCTGATAAACACTGAAATGAAATTTGGTACAGATATTAAGGACACAATTCTAAATTTCAAGTCTCAGTACCAGCCCAAGTCCATGTCTGATTTCAAAGTGGTGAAGAAAATGCGAGAACATAATGAAAGATTTCTGCCACTAAGTAGAGAGATAGTGCAATTAAAGTTGTTGTGCATGTTCAGGGCACAAATTTGATACTAACATAATAAAATACAAACCAATGTTGTTCCTTACATGCATTTAAAAGGGGAGGGGCCGCAATATAATATGATTTTTCCTTTGAATATTAAGACATCCAACTGAACAATGGTGTGTTTGTTCAGATTATGTTTCTCCATTTTTATTTTTATTTTTAAAATAAAAAGAAAAAAAGAAGAAAAAGAAAAAAGAAAGAGAAAAAAGGGAAAAGATAAATGGGCTTGGGAAAGATGAGATAAAGGAGCAAAGAAATAAATAAAGAGTTACAATATAAAGTAGAACAAGATTTAAGAATTGTAGAAAGAACCTCACGAATAGACAAAGCTATGGTTGTATAAGATAAAGCTAAATGTATCATATTGTTATTTTGATAAAGCTGGCAAACTATATGTATTATGCACAAGATATATGTACAGATGTACAGTTGGATGAAATAAAAAAAATCAAAACCCATCTTGGCACATATACTGTAATCCTCAGGGCAAGGGCAGGTTTAGGAAATCACATGCTTTTAGAAGCATGAATATAAAGACTTTCCTGGGGATACGTATTTGCATCCATGGAGGGGAACCCAAGCCATGTCAGGACTTGGCTGGACTGCAGCACAACAGACTATCTTTTTCCGAGAAGCTTTTGTGTTTTCGTGTTTTCGCAAGCTTTCAGAGCAGCAGGAATAGGCCAGTCAATGAAGATACTGGCAGAATCAGAATGCAGGGCTTGCTAACTAGACACTGAGAGGGAGGTTGGCAATCTAGTCCCCAGGCAAGGATAAAACCACTTCCCTGAGGCATCATTCTTCAGTCAGCATTAGCAGTGGCTTACCCACTCCCTCTACGTCATGATTTGATTGATGATGTGGTTTTGAACTGTGTTTTGTAACAGAGTACATTCACAGTCTTAGGTGGTCTTGATACAAGAGCAGACCCAATTTGTGATAAATGGGCCTGCATGCCCATCATCTTTGACATAAGGCATTCATGTCAGGAACTCTGGACCTGCCACATTCCCAGGTGGTAGGGGAACTCTACATTGGCTTTTGCCCAGATGAAATCCTGTATCTGTCAACCTGGGTTCCCTCCAGTAACTGGGCTAGCTGTTGGTGCTGTGGGCCTTCAAGTCATTTCTGACTTATGGCAACCCCATCCTCATTTTTATTTTTGGCAAGGGGCAAGATTTCTTCAGGGGAGGCTTGCTACTGCCTTCCTCTGAGGCTGAGAGAATGTGACTTGCCCAGGATCACCAATGGTTAAGTGGAGATTTGAATCCTTTTCTCCAGAAGTGCTAGTTTAACATTCAAATTACTATACCACACTGGCTCTCCTAAACAGTAGGATAAAACATCATAAATAAGAAAAAACAATAATTCAATACCATGACACAATTGGACAAAAGAAAAACTTGGAAGCATTCTACATGTATCTGTAATCAGAACTGAAATGCTATTATGCTGTCAAATTGCCAGTCTAAGGTGTTGAATAATTATGTGAGATTCAGAGGGTTCTTTGGCAGGGTCTCTGTTTTGTACCAGAAAACGTAAGAAAGCTAAACCAAAATGACTGAAAGTATCTATTTATGTTTTGAATAATCAACTTCTGCAACAGTTTCTCTATTAAAAATCGTGGCCAATCTCCTCTGTACCAGTTATCAATAAAAATTGAATTGATTAACATTTCTTCATGTTTGGGTACTTCTGTTCTGCTGCAGTTTGAAAAAAGGGAATTGGCTTTTCATCCAGCATGGTAGTATCCATCCTGGAAGAGGTTTAACAGTGCAAGTTCAGGCATAAGATAAAGGATCCCATTTCAAAATCCCACTAATCATACATTGTACCAGCAATATACATGGTCACTTTATAATTTTGTCCTCTCTGTATTTGTCCCCACAAAACCCAACAAGTTAGAATTCAGAGATATAGCCATGTTAGTCTGTAGAATATCATGTAGCACCTTTGAGACTAACTAAAGAAAGAAGTTGACAGCATGAGCTTTTGAAGACTTAAGTCGACTTCCTCAGATGCCCTTGGCCAAATGCAATTAATTAACAAATTAATTAATTTCAAAGCCTATGAGAAATAGGGTTTAGCAAGAAATAGAGAAGTAAATGGGAAACCTACAGTTCATCTTTGCCACGAACTCATTAACTGGTTTAGCCAACCAATCCATTAGGCAGAATGGGGCTGCCAAAAGCAGGGAATTGGTGGGATGACAACTCTGTCACTGCTGTTTGGTCTTACTCCATTCCTCTGCCATCTCCCACATTGCTTCACCCATTCCTCTTTTCTCTTACACCCCTGCTTTGCACCTTGGAGCTGCTATTGTGCTGTCCTCTTTCCTTCTGCTTCATCTCTGCCTTCCTTCCTTCCTTCCTTCCTTCCTTCTCCTCCTCTATTTGCATCTTCATGCTGCTGCCTGCCCAGCTGCCCTCTGTAAAACATATTTCAAAATTATTGGGAGGGGGCACTCATGGATTAGTCAAGGGGGACCATGGTTATCAATCTGACAGCACTCATCCTCATAAATAGGTACCAGATTCCAGAAATAGAAGAGAGGATAAATGCAAAAGGTATTCTGAGCAGGGAAGGATTACTAGCTAAACAGTTTCATGAGAGCTGGGTCTCATTATTTTTTGTTAGTTTTACTACAGGTAAGGCAATCTCTCCTATTGGGTCAACCTGGGTTTACTAGGTTTTTCCAGCCTCACTCTCTCAAAGCTGTTCCAAGAAATGGCATCATTTTTCTACTTTTACGCTGAACTAACATATTTTCCATGAGAACTACTTACAGAATGATGGCTGAATTGGACATTACATGCAAATATATGTAACGCTCTCCTGGCATCTCTCCCCGACCACACCTTACAATAAAAATGTCAGAAGGGGCAGCTGGGAAACAGTGGTGGTGGAAAAGAAAGATTTTGTGTGAGGTTGAAGATTGGGGAGAGATTTCCAGCCTTCCTTTTCCATTCTGAGTGATTCCCTCAAACTCAAGCTGATTTTCCATCCATTGGCATTTGCTCTGATCAATCTGACCTTTGCAGTGTGATGTAACAAAAACAAAACAAAACAAAAAGATTATTAACACTCTGCATGAATATTTTCTACTGAAATTAGTGGAACTCTTGTTGTTATTGTGTGCCTACAAGTCATTTTTTTCTTATGGTGAACCTGTCATGGGGTTTTCTGGGGCTGAGTATGTGTGACTCACGCAAGGTCACCCAGTGGATTTCCATGGGCTGAAGACAGAGGATTCTAGCCAGAGTTAATGTACAAGTGAGTCCTAAAAGGCTGAGTAATTACAAATCCTTGATGCGGCAATATGTTTGGTTTCCATTGCAACTCAAATGTGGAGTTCTTGTGTCTGCAAAGTTCTCTGTGGGCATGCCATGGCTTTTTGGGTGAACTGGGACATTTTCATTCCATCCCAACTCCTCTTAGCATCCATCAGAATGGATATCAGAATTACCGTATAGGCTATGCTATTATGATAAAATGCTGAACTCCTTGTCCAATTTAGGATCATTGTGCAGCGAAAAGTACACCACTTATGAGGGGGTATCCAAAAGTTTTAATGATCACCTTTTAAAAAAAATGACAAAGTTTGTTTTGATTTGTAGTTGTTAACTTATCTCTATGTGGTCACTATCTAGATTTATACATTTTTCCCAGTGTATCTTAACCCTCTGAATACTGGATATTGTAGAAGTCTGCAGATTGTGCCTTACGAGGGGGTATCGTAAAGTAACAATGATCACCTGTAAGTTATTATGGCATATTGATGAAATTTTGTCAGTGTCAACATTGGTCCCTAAGTGCATGTTGCTGAGAAAATCAATTCATTGCGTCCTTTATTTTTGTGACTGGCTGTGCTAGAAGTGACTAAAGTGTAAAATTCTCATCAGGAGCAATGTGCAGGCTTCTACAATATCAGGTATTCGGAGGGTCAAGATACGCTAGGAAAAATGTATAAATCCAGATAGTGACTACATAGAGATAAGTTAACAACTACAAATCAAAACAAATTTTCTGTCAATTTTTTTAAAAGTAGATCATTAAAACTTTTGGATATGTATGAATCAAGGACAGATACCAATAGAACTGGGATAGGGAGAGTCCATGATCTGCAGAAGCTGGGGGGTGGGGGTGGGGATGGAGTGGAGGGGTCAAGAACAACTCAAATGGATCTGAACATACTTAGTAGTCACAGGAAGGTTAAGGTCTGTTAGAGAGGGAAACAAGACTAGAAGGAGGGAAGTGGGTGGAATAACCCAGAAAAGGCTGTGGCTGACTAGAAGACAGACCATAAGCACTCTGCAGTGTAACACTGTATTGCAAATCTCACTTGTTTTTAATCATTAACCACCCCATTCATGCTCATCTGGGGAAAAATAAGTTGTCTGAACCTCCAGAGAAACTTTTAGTTAACACTGTTGGGAATAACAGAAAGATACTTATACTTCCCATTTAATTCCAGCTAATTCCCATTTAATTCAAGCTAATTTCCTCGCAGCATTAAAGCAGCCCACCATTCTGTGAAGGAGGGGAAATGACCACTACTCACTTGCACGAACAAATTCTCTGAAACTATGTAGATGGTCATAATGTCAGGAACTTTGAAGCTGGTGTTTCCATAGCCATGGGCCTAAAGAACAGTCTCATTTAAGGCTAGACCAGTTTCAACTAAAAATCTCCAAGCAGATGACAGGAAAAGAAAAAAACAAAAAACAAAAAACACCAAGGACTTTATCACACTGGCCTATTTTTTCACAACAATCACATTAAGTGAAGCAAATGGGAACATACCAGTTTGAAAACATTCAGTATCACACTTTGCTGCAATTGTGCAAGATGCTGCTTTGGTAATTTATTATCCTTTCTACACTACAGTACTTTGCCTGACTATATGAATGCCCTATTCAGTGCATGTGTGCATTTCAATGTTTTAATTTTAATTTTTGCCAGGAGCCTACAATTATGGGGAAATGATAAAAGTTCTTTTCATTTTATCATTTTGCCCCATTTATGCAATGACTGCAAAAATAAAAATAAAAAAATAGAAAAAAAATGAAAGGCACAGAGTGAAAAGAACTGCAGCCTGCTTGGGAATAGCAAGGGAGAGAAGGAGGGAGAAGAGGACAGTCATGCCCCTTGCATGCCACGGGATTGCTGTCATTTCATTACTACTGTGGAAGGGCCTTTCACACCAGGAGGACTAATGTAATAGCAGTGATATTGGGAGTCATTGACAGCTTTGCACTGTAAGTGAAAAAGTGTTGTACCACCAACAATTTAAATGCAAAGCAGCAACAGGAGAGATACAACATCATGTGATAAGTACTGCCCAAAGTCACTCTTGTCCTACTGAAATTCCACTTTGCTAGCCTCATGTAATAAAGTCCTGTGTAAAGAACCTGATACCACCTTCTATTGTTACAACTACTTTAGGTTGTTGTTGTTGTTGTTGTTGTTGGCCTTCAAGTCATGACTCATTTCAGACTTATGAAGACCCTAAGGAGAACATATCATGGCGTTTTCTTGTCAAGATATGTTCAGAGGGGATTTGCCTTTGCCTCCTTCTGGTGGTGAGAGTGTGACATGTCCAAGATCATCCAGCATCCATGGCTAAAAGGGGATTCGAATCTTGTTCTTCAGAGTCATAGTCCAATGCTCAAACCACTATACCATGGTGGTTCTCTCTACATTGGTTTATCTCCACTAAATACGTATGCAGAAACTTGTGATATTAGCAGTCCCACAAGAGCCATGCCCAGTCATCTCTTCTTCATAGAATTTCTATGGATTAAATAAGTCTTTTAAAGAGAGAAAATCTTATCTCTTCCCAATTAAAATCTCTGTAACTTGAACTGAGGGGACAGAACTGGAATGTATGAGGCCCTCTGCATTTAGTGCTGCTGACAAGAGCAGAGGTGGCTTCCTGTAACAACTCTCTCCTCCTTGGCAGCTCAGACATTTTGCTGACAGATTAATTATCACTGAAACCTCCTTCTCAGTTGTATAGTTAATAGTTTCTTCTGTGTCTGCCGAGTTCAGGCATAAAAGGGATGCTGAAGCATACTATCCAATGTGGTGATACTGGATTGGGGCAAAGAAATAGCCCTTGTGATTACATTTCCCTTTCTTGCTCCGATCAGGAGGCTTTTTCCAAAGCTTTAATCTGTTCCCTTCATGGCCGTGTAGGTTTATCACCGCCTTTCCACCCCCTTGTGCTTTTTTGGGCTGCAAGAAATTCAATACGTACCCATCATTCCATCTGCCGAAGAACAGGAGGCATCTTGAAAGTGAATTGCTACCTGGGGAAATAAAAGGTAAAAAGACAAAAGGTCTAGTAGTTTAGCATGTACGTATGTACTCAGAGTCAACAGCACCAACAGGTGAACCTGGTCTGCCTCAGGATCCTGACTGTCATAGTGAAAGGGCAGCAAATTGTTATATCATTACTTCCTTTGTTGCTGTTTTTAACTGCCATCAAGTCAGCTTCCATGCTGTGAATGAAGGCCTCCAAGTCATCCTCTCATCAACAGCCCTGCTCAGATCTTACAAACTCAGGGTCCTGGCTTACCTGATTCAGTCTATCCATCAGTAATAGGGGCCTATTCTAGATTGGCAAAAAGAAGTGTGTTCATGGCTGCATGAAAGTCTAGCCTTTAGATGAGAAAAAGGGAAAGGTTTTTTTTTTTTTTTTGCGTTTTAGGGGAGAAGAAGTGCCTTTAAAAAGGTGCTGGTTTTCCCAGCTTCTTTTTTAAAAATGGCGAAACAGCGCAGCTCCATCTAAAGGCTTCAGTGCAGCTGCTAAGCATTAAGGAAAAGGCAACTTCATGTCACACTTTCCTGCCAATCTAGAAAGCCCCATGGTTGTCTTCTTTTCCTACTCTTACCTTACCAAGCATTATCGTCTTTCCTAAAGAGTACTATAATGTGTTCTCATGATATAGCCAAAGTAGAATGGTCTCAGTTTAGTCATCTCGGCATCTATGAAAGTTACATTTTGATTTGCTCTAGAGCCCCCCCCCCCCTTTTTAAAATGTTTTAAGCAGTCTATGGTATCCATAGAACTCTTCTCCAGCAGCACATCTCAAATGAATTTAGTTTCTTCTTACCAGCTTTCTTCACTGTCCAGCTTTCACTACCATACATAGAAATGGGAAATACGATGGCATGGACAGTCCTAACTTTAGTCTTCAATGATATATCTTGATATGTCAGGATCTTGTCTAGTTCCTTTATAGCTGCCTTAACATGTCATAGGACTCTTTCAAACGGGAGGAATTTCTCCCACCTCCGAATGGAGCCAATGTGGATTCATGTAAATTTGCTTGTTTAGCGAATTTACATGAACCCCTGCTCCGTTCGGAATTACTTCCCATTACCCGAAAATAACCCCCTCCTGCCCGAATTTGCATGCGAAGCTTTAATTCGCAATAACGTAAAACCCATGATTGCATTCGAATTGGCTTCCCTCTTGCCCGAATTTGCGTGCGAAGAGTTAATTCGCAATAACGTAAAACCCATGATTGCATTCGAATTGACCTTAAATTATACTTCCAATTTAGCCTTGTATGAAAGAGTCCATAGTCTTCTGATTTCTTGACTGGAGTCTCCATTCTGATTAATGACTGAGCCAAAGTATGGAAAATCTTGAACTACTTTGGTGTTTTCATAGTTTACAAGTTATGTAAATCATCTGTGGTCATTATTTTTGTTTTCTTTCCTTTTCTGCTGTAAACCTGCCTTTGCACTTTCTTCCTTGTTTTTCTTCAGTAATCGTTCCAAGTCCTTGCTATTTTCTGCTCATAGTATAGTGTCATCTTCATATCTTAAACTATTCATGTTTTTTTCTCCAATTGCATGACTCCTTCCTCCGAGTTGAATCCTTCTTTACATATGATACATTCAGTATACAAGTTAAATAGATAAGGTGATAAAATTGCCAATGGGAAACCATTCTGTTCCTCCATATTCTGTCATTACTCCATGTTTACTGCCAAAAACAAGGGAAATTTATTGGTGAGGTTCTCTGTCTCAGGTACCAAAATAATTTGGCAAGCCTGGGGTACTATCTCCACCTTGACTTGTGTATATGCATTTGTTTCTTCTGGCTCCAGGCAACAAAATGGCATCATCATTGGGCATCCGTCACCCTTTAATCATTACTTCCCCCATGATTTTAGGTTATTTGATGCAGAGCTTGCTTCATTCATATTTTTGAACGAGACAGTGTTGTGCTTTGTTTCATTTGCCCTACTCTCACAGACTGTCAATCACAGTAGGACCCCTGAAGGAATTCTCCAAATTTCACTGTGTCTAGGAGCTTCTTCTCTGAAATCACAGTGACATCTCTTTCTGCACTAAAAAGGAGATAATCGTACATATCTTGCTCCCCTGCCAACTCAAATACCACCAGAGATCCTATCAGGACAGTGGTGAGAATCTTAAATGCCAGCAAAAGCCTTTTATTTCCTGTTGCTCACAGGGCAACAGCCTAAATAAATAAAATTTCAGAGGAAGAGAGAGGGGAGAAGGTCTTAACCTACACAATTGTTTTTAAAACAAGGTATTCGTTTCCCCTGAAGAAAGCATCTCAGAAGAATGGAAAGTGTGTTTATAAAAAGTTAATAGCTATTGAATTATGCGGAAAATTAGAAATAAAAAAGTATTCTATAAAACGCAATGTTAACAATAACATTGACCCCCCAACCAGAGACTACAGGAAAAAGTCAAGATATAACCAAGACAGTTTAAACAATCCCATCAGTTTTCATTACTCCTCTTTAGACTATATATCTAACCAGGCTCCAGAGTTCACATAGCGGCTGTTCTGCATTCACACAGAAAAGGTAGGCAGGTTCCAGGTAATTCACCATGTTTAAGGCTCTTTGTTGTATGCAACTTCAAGTAAATATAGGATATAATTATGCATTTTCCTGCCACTGGGATGGAAATGTTGGGCCAAACCACAGAATGAAAGACTGATTAGCAAGTATGAGTAGTAGTAATAGTATTTTGAGGTTCACTTGATTACTGCAGTTGAACAGCATGGAAACTTAGCCTTCCCTTCCTTAGATGCAGGTACTCAGCTTTCCTGAATCTCAGGGCTGTCTTAATATATTTTACTTTCAGAGCTTTGAAAATTATTTCTGGCTAATAACTGCCATGACAAGTGAGGAGTTTGGGGAGCTGTGTCCAAAAAACTCATGTTTTCAAGCCTCAGGGAAAAGACAAGTTGTTGCCCTCACCCTAACTGATCCCCAGTTTCATGTACAGAAGCTAATTGGATTGCTTTTTGAATTAAACATCAGCACATTTAGTAGGGCAATGCCTATATTGCACACACATATCTTTCATAGGAGCTTAGAAACCTTTGGTCCATCTAACCCAGTTTTGTCCACTCTCACTAGAGCAGCTCAGGGTTTCAAACCAAATTTCTTAGAATCATAGAATCGTAGAGTTCAAAGAGACCAAAAGGGCCATCCAGTCCAATCCCATTCTGCCATGCAGGAACTCTCCATCAAAGCATCCCCGACAGATGGCCATCCAGCCTCTGCTTAAAGACCTCCAAGGAAGGAGACTCTTCTCAGTCTCCTACCTGGAGACCCCTTGGCATTACCTAGTGGTCCTCCTCCCAGGAACTAATCAGGCCATATACCATGTAGCCCCTAAAATCAAACAAGATCAGGTTGTTCAGGATGGTATGGTTATCACCCAGTATCTCTCATAGATGTTTGCACTCCCTATAGATGGCTGCTTGTCTCCAGCTAGTGGTTGGGAAATCCAACCTAATGCTAGGGAAGAAAAGCATTTCAGGATCTCCAGGGGGAGAAAGGAAAAGAACAGGTGACTTGGCTGTTGACGTCCACTCTTCTCTTAGATTATGGCATGAAAATATGGAAAGCATACTTTTGACATATCATGAGATGACACTGTTACCCCATGGATCACCCCTTGTTGACCTTTGATATTTAGGTCAAATTTAGGTCAAATAGGACATCTCCAGTGCAGTAAACTAGCCAAGAACTTCAGCATGTTGGAAGCATGAGCACTTAGACAGGACAGATAAATTAAAATTGGAATCTACATAGTCCCTTCATATAGGAATAGAATTGAAAGTGACCTCAAGAGCTATCCAGTCCAACCCCCTGCCATACAGCAAATCATAATCAACCCTGACAGAATGCTATCCAGCCTCTGTTTAACAACCTCCAAAGAAGGAGACTCCACCACACTCCAAGGGAGTATCTTCCACTGTCGAACAGCTCTTACTGTCAAGAAGTTCCTCCTAATGTTTATGTGGAATCTCTTTTCCTGTAGCTTACATCCATTGTTCCGGGTCCTATTCTCAGGAGCAGCAGAAAACAAGCTTGCTCCATCCTCAATATGACACCCTTTCAAATGCTGAAACAGGACTATCATATCACTTCCTAACCTTCTCTTCTCCAGGCTAAACATCCCCAGTTCCCTAAGTCTCTTCTCATAGGGCATGGTTTTCAGACCCTAGGTGTGAGATGGAGGATGATGTACTGAGTACTTCCCAGAAAGCTGAGAATCAAATGAAACTTTCCTCTGGAGGTGATGGCTTTCCTTTTGGAGATGACACCTCTTTGTGTAAGACAAGATCTTGTAACACCTTTGAAACTAACTGAAAAAAAAAAGTTGGCAGTATGAGCTTTCATAGACTTCAGTCTACTTTCCCAAACACATCTGAAATATCATGCTGCCAACTTCTTTCTTTCTTTAGTCTCAAAGGTGCTACAAGAGCTCTACGTTACTCATTCTACAGACTAACATGGCTATATCTTTGAATCCTAACTTACTGGATTTTGGGGGTGACAAATGAAGAAAGGACAAAATTATAAAGTGGCCATGTACAATGCTGGTGCAATGTATGATTAGTGGGATTTTTAAATGGGATCGTTCATCTTATGCCTGAACTTGCACTCTTAAGCCTCTTCCAGAATTAATACTAACATACTGGATGAAGAGCCAATTCCCCTCTTTCGAACTGCAGCACAATAGAAGTAGCCAAGCATGGAGAAATGCTGACCATTTCAATTTATATTGATAACTGGTACATAGGAGATTGGCCACTAGTTTTAGTAGAGAAACTATTGCAGCAGTTGATTATTCAAAACATAAATAGACACTTTTAGTGATCCCTCAAATGCATCTGAAAGCTCCTGCTGCCAACTTCCTTCTTTCAGCCTCTCTACATACTGATTCTACTGACTAACATGGCTATGGAGATTATCGCATTAGCTTTGCTTCCGGGTAGACCTGGGATATAACTTTCTTAATGGGGATCTTATCACATTCACCCATTGTCAGGTAGTATGCAGCCCATATGCAATCCGGCCATTCTTCCTCCTGGAAAATCCACTCAAACTCCTAAGAAAGTGCCTTGGGACACATTTCACCTTATAAATATGCTCGGTTGGGCACCTTAAATTTGGTGTTTGTAAATCACACAAAGGCATTTTTAGGAGGGCAAAATACCCAAATGCAATTTGTCACACTTGTTAACATGGACAGAGAAGGTCTTCTGCACCATTTGGGTGGTATAAGAGAGACATCAGCTTCAGTGGTGACACCAAGCTGTGGAATACCCTCTCTGGAAGTAGTTCCTTAAATCTGGCTGGCACTTACCTATGTTCATTTCAGTCCTGGGCAAAGATCACTTAATTCCCCAAGCCTCTAAAGATTCATCAAATTCTGTTTCAATTTGCTACTTTATGATTATTGCATTTTAATACTTTAATAGTGTGAGCTACCCAGACAATGTTATATACTGGGTATTATATAAATGTGATGGAAAGAGAGACAAATAGCATTCCCAGTGCCTACTTCATACTTGTGTGATAACTTTCATAGGATCACAGAAATGTTTTCTGACAGAAGTGTGGCTATTTTTTTTTTACTATTACCAGAGGGCTCTTAACAGGAACAGGTTTTCTTGCATGGAAACAAGGTGACAACCCTATCTCACTTGGGATGAATCAACAACATATTGATAACATATAAAAGGAACTGCAAACAAACCTCATGACTGCATTGCTTCCTCTCTTGTCTCAACACTCACAAAGTCAGAATAGAAGGGATAATTATAGATACTGTGAAGAACTGGTGTTCTGCTTATGTTTCTTTCTGGGCTCAGCATCTGCTTTGGCATCTCTCTCTCATCTGAATCCAGATATATGGTTTCTGTTCGAGGACTGAGAACATGATTGTCCACTCATCAATTGAAGTCTTTCTTAAGACTCACTAGACTGGAGGCCAATATGTTTCCAGCTGGAGAGAGTTATCACACAAGAATGCCTTTTAGTCTGGAATGCATCACTTTTGAATATCTTTAATTTACTGTAAAAAGAGGAAGTGGAAGATGGCCATTTTCAAATCAAATGCACATTCTAGTTACGATCAACACTTTTGTTCAATTTTCAGTGAAATACCTCCCACATCCATACACATGCAGGTTAAAGCACTTCATCAGTTAAGAAAACATCCACCTCAGAAAATGATTTTATCTGGTATTCATAGTCTATGAGACACAGATTTAGTGAAGACATCTAAAAAATTAAAAAAGCATGACTTTGTGGCTTCAGGGTTAAACTACTGTAACATAGCAAGTACTCTGTCTTGCAGCTGCCCTTGATGAATATTTGGATTCAGAAACTGTAGATGTTGCAGAATGATCCATCCTCCATCCTGATCAACATGTGCTCTTATCAGAAGTCTAATCTCCAGGCTAGCCTTTCTCAACCTTTTCATCCTGGAAGAACCTCTGAAATAATGTTCAGACTACAGAGAACCCCTGAGTAAAAATCACAGGTCTGAGGGAACTTGTATGTATATATGTATGTGTGTGTGTGTGTGTATATATAAATAAATGTCTATAATATCAATGCCTATTTTACTGACCTTCTCTTTCAAGAGAGCTACCAATTTCCTCTTGCTGCAGGTGCAGTTGGTGATGTTTTCTGGCAAGAATATAAAAATTGTATATACATTGCAGCAGACAAATTATGGATTCTTCTGCACTATTTAGGTAGTAGGTCTGGTCTGGGTAAGAACATGCATTCCTTTGACAATCTCCATTGCTGCACTGGTGGCAGAGTTCTTACTGATGAAAACTGTGGTGGTGGCAAGGCCAGGGCTGAGATTGCTCTCACCTCCGCCTCCTCATCTTCTACCACTGCCATCAGGCTGCCAGGATGGTAAGGATGCTGCCTGCTGAACACTGCCAACACAGCCACTGCTGCTCTGCACTGCCTGCTGCAGCCCATGCCAAGAATACCTTTTCAATAGTTTCAGGGTAGCTGGCACTTATTGTTGTGCCATCTTTTTTGCATCCAAGGTGCTAAGTTGCCCCTCACTAGGGATCCTTCTGCTTCCAACTCTGTAATATTTCCCTCACCTTTCTCCCTTCTCTGCAGAGTTGCATTGCTTCTTGGTTTTTGCTGTATTCCTTGAAATTTTTTTTCCACAGCAGCTCCATCATTCCCATGAAATTTAGCAGCATTGTCCCAATTGCTCCAGGGCTGCCCAAGCATCACTTCTTGGCTAGGCAGGAACCCTGTGCTCTGTGATGGCTACCTGCAACACTGTATCCACACTGGCTTTGTTATATCTGGGGAGGAGAGTTCCTACCAGTAGTCTAGATTACTATTAATTAATAGTAATTAATTATTATTAATCTGGACTACTGGAAGGAAATCCTCTCCCAAATATAATAAGGCCAGGTAATTAAATACTATTAATTAATAAATTAATAGCAATCTGCTTTGCCAATTCTGAGCTCTTTAAAAATAATCTTGAGCTGTTTTTAAAGGGCTCAAAGAAATGGAGCCATGTCCTCTCCACTCATGTCCCTCTCAAAAAATCAACTAGAAGTGGTCCCTTGACTATTCTAGCCATGCATGAGGTCAAAATATTACAACACATTTTTATTGCTCTCATAAAGTTGGAATTCCTTGGTCTGGAGGCGGAAAATGTTGAGAACCCCAGTATAACCTAATTAAGTAGTTGTCTTTTTGTGGTCAGATTTAAACCAGTATGGAGTTGTTTTAATTTCTGTTTTGAAACACTGATACCTGCTCAAGTCCTCAGGGTGAAAAGTTTTCCCCCCTTATTATATACAAACATATATATTTAAACAAATAAATAGGATGGGAAATTCTGTTTTGATCACTCCCCCCTGTCTTGTGTCATCCTTCATTACCAATATCTGCTCAGGGACCTATAGAAGCTATTGGCAGAGGCAGTATGATTTTTATTGCCACGGCCAAAACCAAGAGCAATAGCCAAGAGAATGGGGGCCAAGTGGTGGGAATCATGTCAGTTGCTGATGATGTTGACATCTTCTTTATCCCCATGCAGCTGACTCTGAAGCTTAACCTTCCAAAGGGCTGGATTAACTTTTCCACACATGGCTTGTGATGACACAGGGAGTTATTTGACAAGAAGACCCACAATATGAGCAAGAAACTGAGTATCTGAACTCAGTTTAAAAAAACAAGACAAAACACCAAAAACATTAACACAACAAGATTCTCAGTGCTGTCTTATATCAATAATTTTTCAAGACAGATTTTACAGCCTTCTTATGAAACAAATTAATTATGTGATTTGATGACAATACCCTGCCAACATCGCACAACACCTTCCCAATATGAATGCTTTGTAGAGTTTAATCACATCAGATCTGTATGTGAGGAAACCTTGGGCCTATCTGTTAAGGCACATTTCAGGTATGAATACTAGCATGAGTTTTCTGGAGACAATCAAATACAAAGCTGAAGAGAATTTGCTCCCAAAAATTATTTGCACCATTATCTTCAGCATATTTGTATGATTAATATTCAACCAAGTTTCGTTGAAACTTTGATGTCAAGTCTGTATTTGATAACTAATGAGATATAAATATAACTAATAAGAAATACCAGTATTTGTGATGACAGTTGGCATACATTAGTATTTGTCATCTGTAACAATGATAATGTTTAAATTCAAAGATATGGCCTTGTTAGTCTGTAGAATCTGTAGACAGGGTAGAATTGTACTTTTCTCCAGTAACCTACCGTTTGGACCCTTTTGGTTATTGTATGCTGCAAGGGTTCTTGAAAACAATATTTATTTATAAATATTGTTAAACTCTCCCCACCTCTGTGCTTTTTTCAGTACAGCTTTTGGCCCTGTATGTTGCTAGATCTCAACTTGTCAACCCCACCCTTGATGTTTGCAGGTATATGTTTTCATATATCCATTCTCTGCAACATCACAAGAGTGCCAAACTATGCAAAATATCCGGATCAAACCCCTCCCCCTCACCACATTTCGTCGATAATCATTGTTAGGATGTTCCATAGTTTGATGTTTCTTGTCAAAACTGCATAGCTAGGGACCTTTAACTTTTTAAATGCCCATTGCCTTCAGTAGTGGGGTAAAGAAACTATTTAGATTTGGAATCTGAATACCAGCTTCAAATGGCCAGTTTCAGACTGATTTTTTTTAAAAAAAAATTAAAATGCCAAGGAGAATAAGCAAACCCTATATGCATCTAGCTAACCAAAAAACTAAAAACTAAAAACTAAAAAAAATAAAAATAAAAAAATAAAAAAATTAATGCTCATCCACCCACCCTTTGCCGAAATGTGCTACCATGTGGAGGCATTCAAATCAGATGCTCACACATCTAATAATGGTAAAAGCAACAAATGTATTTTCTGCAGTGTTTGAAGGAACCCCTCTCCCCCCCCCCCCCAAAAGCCTGAACACCTGTAAATTGCATATGGCGGGATCACATTTTATTCCCACAGAATTTCGAGAATGTTCATCATATAGACTAGCCCTTAGATTTTCTCTCATTGCAAAACCACTAGGCAGATTCAGTGCACTACATCTTACCTGGCAGGCTAGATGTCTAACCACCAAAGTCCCAAAAGGGAACACAGGAGGTAATTAAAAGCTTCCAGTCTACAAGGTTAAAAGGAAGGCAGGCAGGGAGAAATTGCTTCCCTTTCCCTATAATATTCAAGGCTTCTCTGACCTCTCACCCTTCTCCAGGGATTTGTTCTCCAGGCCACTGACTTCATGAAAGGCTCATTAATACTAGAGGGAGCCCTCCCTTCCCATCTCCCTCCTCTAGGGTTTCATCTAGGAGGCCTAATTAAAATAAAAGCCAAGAAGATGAAGTTCATGTATGACCTGAGCTCATTTTGGTTGAACAATGACTGATGGCATGTCAGCCCACCTCCTGCAAGTCATCTCCCAGTTGGATCATCCTAGCAAGAGACGGCTTCTTTCCCCACCACACCCACCACAATCACCTTGCTCTCACATTTCCCTAATATTGCTTTTGAAATCCATCCTGGCCTTCCAGCTGCAGAGAGCAAGTAAAAATTGCCTCTGATCCTGCTGGCAGAATGGTTATTGCAGAGGAGGCAGGGGAACTGCAATTTGAAGCCAATTTAAAAGGAAGGAATGGTTGCTGAGAAGTGGGGTGGGGGCAAGATGATCACTGCTTGTTAGCATTTGGATTTCCGTGTGTAGTTTTATGTTGCTGATTCAGCAAGCTAAAATATACTTCAATACTCCTGTTCAGCAAACAACAGATTAAGCACATACCTAGAATACAGGGGATATCTCTCCTTGGCATTGGTTGCTCTTCCAGAAACATAAATATCATCAAGGCCCTGATCGGGTCATATTTTTGCATAATCTGGGAGAGTGGTATTAAATTTTCCATAGCTTTCAAGATCTTTAATGTAGGAACATAATGATCCAAGGAGTGCCAAAAAGAAAAAAGAAAAAGAAAAGAAAAAAGCTCTGTTTTAAAGCCAACCTGATGAGGTATTTTTCTCCAGGCTGGCTTTATTAATACTAAATTTTCATTATATTTAAATTATCAAATGCAAACAAGATTCAGAAGAGAAGACAGGGCATTTTTAATCTCTAAGCCATTCAAACCACCTTTCTCTGGGACTGTCAAACACTACAAAAACAGTTTAATACCTATTTAGAAATGACAACCTAGAGAACTGCAGTTCAGCTGGAGTTCTAGAGATTTCTAATAAAGGATTTTGAAATACTCTGCTAGAACGATAGTACTGTATAGATCCTCTTTGAATAACAATAACATCACAATCACCATGATCACCACTACCATCACCACCACCACCACCCACACATTTCCTCCCTGCCATGGAATCTTAGTGGACTGCGAAGAGGACTAAAAAAATTTTGTAATAAAGCTTTTCCTTTAATCATTGCATGGAAGAGGGAATTGTGGTGGGGCTACTTTTCAAAAAAAAATTGCATGAGATAAGTTACATCAGCCAAAAATCCTCTCTTCCATGTGATTCCTTATGGCCATGACATCTACTACATCTGGTCACTCTGTGGACCTCTGTTAACTATGACCCTCTTGCAATATTTCCAGAACATCTCCAGGATACACCAGCATGTGAGTAGGTGGTAGAAGTCAGCTCCCACCAATGCCAATTATCTCTTATATAAATATAGATATAAATATAATGAATAAGTGGGGATGAGCAAGGTATGTTGTTGTTGTGTGCCTTCAAGTCATTTCTGACCTATGGCGATCCTCAGGAAAACCTATCATGGGGTTTTCTCGGCAAGATTTGTTCAGAGGAGGTTTGCCATGGGCTTGCCCTGAGGCTGAGAGAGTGTGACTTACCCTAGGCCACCCAGTGTGGAATGGAGAATTGAACCCTGGTCTCCAGAGTCATAATCCAAGACCCAAACCATGCTGGCACTCCAAGGTGAGTTTATCACACGAAGGGAATTGGAAGTATAATCCAATGGCAGTCTGAATGCAATCATGGGGTTTCGCATGATTGCATGAAAGCTGATCACACACATTTTTGGGCAATGGGAAGTCCTTCCAAACACAATCATGGGATTTCGCATGATTACGTGAGAAACTATCACACGCAATTTTGGGCAGTTCTGAACGCAATGCAGTGTCAATATGCAATCGCTTAAATTCGCTGAACTAGCAAATTTACTCAGTTCCGAACTGGCCTCACTTCCATTTCTTTCGAAATTAAGAGAAATTCTTCCCGTGTGATAAACTCTATGTTTGATGGCAAAAAACCCACCTGAAAATGATCCAAGGTCACAGTGATCTCAAAAACTTGGCGCTTGTTTGAATGATCTGCTGTTTGTTCACCCTTTAAAGGTTATTGAAATCCCCACCCATAAGGAAGCAATTGCAGCCAAGTTAAAAGTGGATTCTTAAGGTGCAGCAGACCCCTGTTTTGAACACTAGGCTAGAAGCAAGTTGGTGGAGATCCAATTTTTTTTCCTCCTGACCTATCCCTCTTCATAGTTCACTTAGGCGGCACACAAACCTTTCATCTGAGTTTTGGCTTCAGTTGTGGGGAGAGGGAGCGTTCTTGGCTGTCATCCTTTTGACATGGAACAAATAACAGGAGTCCAAGAAATGAGTCCATTGCTCCTGGTCTCCTTCCCTTATGACTGTCAGAGCAAACATATGCAGAATACCTCTGAACATTAGAGCTTCAGCACTAATACATTTTGGTGAACACAGCTAGGTGTTTGGGAGTGTTTCAGCAAGGCAAATGCAGCCTACTCCCATTAATCACAAAGGTATCTCTGGATAATGTCTCTTCTACTTGAGTTCCAGTTGGATATATATCATGTTAAGAAAAAAGGGTTTCTTTGTGGAGGGAAGCATTCATACATTGTCAGTGCAGAACAAATTGTACCAGCCTCAGAGACAAAATGCCTCCCTAATCTCCCCCAACTCCTCACAGAGCCCAGCATTTCTATCAGATTCTTCTGCCCACTGGCTTCAGCTTCTCTTTCTCTTAACCAGCATTCAGTTGTCTCCATCCTCAGCATAAGTGCTGGATGCTGCTAGGGTTTAATTTAAATATGATGCCCTGAATGCATAAAACATGCATGTATCTATGCTTTTGAAATGTAGTGCTGGAGAAGAGTCCTGGGGATACCATAGATTGCTAAAAAAAACAAAAAAAAAAAAAACAAAAAACACCAATAAATGGGTCCTAAAGCAAACTTTACCTCTCCCTAGAAGCCAAGATGACCAAACAGACAGTTGTACCTTTGGAAGACAGGACTCCCTAGAAAAGACAATAATGCTTGGTAAGGTAGAAGGAAGTGAGAGAAAAGGAAGAGCACATTCCAGATGGCTAAACTCAATCAAGGAAGCCATGGCCTTGAGTCTGGAAGACCTGAGCAGAGCTGCTGATGACAGATTATTATTATTATTATTATTATTATTATTTGTATTTCCCGCCTCTCCCCACGGATCGAGGCGGGATTCCAACAATGTAAAAATACAATACATTTAAAATAATAACCATACAATACAACACAATTAAAATATCATTCTTTCTTATCTAAGATGTTACAGTTAATCAGACTATGCATTGTCTGGTCAGTCCAAACATAATAGCTCAATGATCAGAGAAGATCAGGGGTATAGGCTCGCCAGAAGAAATCCATCTTAAGTGCTTTTTTAAAAGCATCTAGGGTAGTAATAAGACGGATCTCTTCTGGCAAATCGTTCCTCAATTTTGGAGCTATGATTGAGAAGGCTCTGTTTGTTGTAGACATCAGTCTTGCATTCCTTACCTCCAGTAAGTTCTTTCCTGATGTTCTGAGGGTGCGGGGCAGATTGTACATTCTCATTCTCTCATTCATGGGGTTGCCATAAGTCAAAGTCAACTTGATGGCTGTTAACAACAATAACATTGTATAAAATGTCTATCTGTGCAGCATCTCATCTGCCTTGTGCCATATCTAACTCTAGTAGTCCTACTTGTGTGGGTGTGCAGGCCTGGACAGGGCAGCCACTATACTAGCATGTTAGCATTGCACATGAAGAAGCCTGGTGTAAATGTGATACCCACTATAAGACTGTCCATGGACAAGGTTTTATTATGTGTTTTAACAACACACAGAGAGGTATTATCACATTTTATTGGACCTAAGTTAATATTTATGAGACTGCAGTCTTAAATCTACTACAGTGAGCCCTTGGTATCTGCTGGGGTTTGGTTCCAGGACTGCCCATGAATATCAAAATCTGTGGCTGTTCAAGTCCCATTATATACAATGGCACAGTAAAATGGTGTCCCTTATATATAATGACAAAATCAAGGTTTGCTTTTGGGGATTTTTAAAAATTCCATCTATGGACAGTTGCATCTGTGGATGCAGGGTACATGGATATGGAGGGCCAACTGTATATGCAAGCAGGAGTCTAGCTATAGGGGGAATAAATTGAAGGCATTGTCTCTCCAAATAAGAATTCTGCTCCCTAGTGAAATTTAACTGCGGTCCCCAAATTTCCAGCATTGCAGAGTGAGACATTGAAAATAATTCACACCTAGAACTCTTCTATTTGTTGTGTTAACATTAATGTTGTATTTTTCCTGCCTCTTTTCTTTGGATGCCCCTGAACTGTATTTCTAAGGGCCTGTGCAGACAGCCCCGAAGGGGTGGCAGGTAGCCGACCCTGTTTCAGCCAAATTGGGGCTGCGGAAACCGCATGCTGTGTGCCCAATCTGGCCTTTGCAGGGCGCAAAAAGAAGCCACAAAAAGCAGCTCCGTTTTGTGCCCTACAAAAGGTGTGATAGCCACGTTGCCAAGGCTTGGTGGGGCACCTTTGGTGCTGCATCCACCGGACACAGCACTGGAGAAGTGCCGTGACTCCACACACCATGCAGCATCATGCCACCCTGGGGGTGGAGCTGGGCCATGCATCGTGGAGACGCTACACCCCACCCCCAACCCAGTTTTTAAGGCTGGCATGCACATGGCCTAAATGCTCAACTAAAGTTTTAGGTTATTACAATGCTAGAACTTTGAGGACTGAAATATACAGTAATTTCATTAGTGGAGGCAGGATTCTTATGTGGGTGAATGTCCTCATTTTGCCCACACCCCAAAGCTACACCTTTCCTGAGAGTCTCCATATAGGACTTACATCTGCATAGATGCATATAGCCTTGCTTTGTTTAATAGCTGGATAGAGAGTTGCCTCCACATTAGGGTTGGGGAACTGCTGACCTGTAATATCCAGCATCCCTAGCCATTGTTCATGGTGGCTGTCAAAGATGGAGCTCCAGCCCAATGATACTTGGAGGGCCACTGGTTCCTCATCCCATCTTCATATGATCCCATGTGAAGGCAGAAAGCTAGGAGACATTTTGTCAGGACAGCTACTTGAACAAATAAACTACTGTCTAGAGAAATGAAAGAAAAGTTTCATCTCACTCTGTAGACCATGACAAGCTACATTGGTCCTTAAATGTCATAACCAACACTTTGAATTTTGTCTGGAAATGGACCAATAGCTAGCAGAGCTGTTGCAACAAGTGAATTATACTTTCCTTGTAACTAGCTCCTTCTGCAGTGTGATGGCAGTATTTTAGATATGCTGACATTTCCAGTTTCCAAAAGCAACTGCATTTATAGTGCATTACAGTAATCCACACAAGCTATAATCAGGGGGTGTGTCACTATAGCCAAATCTGATATCTCCAGCAATTTACATAGGAGATTCATACATATATTGTTATGGAAATGCACTAGGCCATTACCGAAATCCAAGAATTCAGGCTGAAATCCAAGATCAGTGGTACATCCAAGATGTGAGCTTGAGATTTTGGGGGAGTGGAACCCCATCAAGCACAGGCTGAATCCCAGTTCCCTAGTATGCCTTTCAATTGACAGGTCACCTCTGTCTTGTCTGGATTAAGCTTCAATTTGTTCACCATCATCCAATCCATTGCTGAAAGCGGGCAGCTTGAAACTTACTCCCAAGAACACCAGCTTCAAAGATCAAGTCTGTCTCTGTTTTAGCTGGTGTATGTGTGTTGGCTTTTACATGATCTGCATTTTTTGAAGAATAGAAATGGGACCTCACACATAACAGAACATTGTTATGGATGCAATTTAGAAACATTGTAGATACAGATCACAACAGTAAAAATATTATCTTGTTTCCAATTATCTTGTTTGTTCTCCATGTCATTCTTAAAAACAAAATGGACCATCACTAGCTGGATCCTTTATATTATGCTAACCAATTCAACATTTTTATTTTGCTTTAATATCCAAGGGAAAAATAAGCTGCCATTATGATTTCTTAAAAAGCAATTACTAATATATGGAGAGAGAGCATGATGTAGTGGTTTCAATTCTGGACTAGGACTATAGGAGACCAGGGTTTGAATCTCTGCTCAGCCATGGCAACCCACTGGATTACCTTGGGCGAGTCACACTCTCTCAGCCTCAGAAGAAGGCAATGGCAAACCTCCTCTGAACCAATCTTGCCAAGAACTCCTTGTGATAGTTTGCTGTTAGTCAGAAATGATGTGAAGGCACACTTAAAAAACCAAAATTGTACATAATTGCTTTTTCAAAAAGGTGGTACCATAGTATACAAGGTGCTTTAATCCACATTACGGATAATATCCCCCCCCCCCCCCCCCCCAGTTAGACACAGTAACATTGTGAAACACCCTTGATATTTTCATTAGAGATGCAAGGTCCAGACCTTGAGAGAGGGCTTGTACCTTCAACTTTATAGCAGAAAGGAGCATCCTACTAATATATCTATGCAGTCTGCTATCATGGCAATACTTAGTTTTTCCCCAAGCCTTACTAGGGACCTTTCACACTGTATAGTTATAGCACGATGGTTCCACTTTAACTGCCACGGCTGCATCATCTACAGTCCTGGGCTTTGTAGTCTAGAGGTAGTAGAGAAGCTCTCTGGCTGAGAATTCTGAATGCCTCTCCCTAAACTGTGAATGTCATGATTCTATAGGATGTTAAAGTAGTATCATAGTCTTATGATTGTGTAATATGAAAAGGCCACTGGTCACTTTTCTCTGTAGCCTACTCCTTACTATGGTACACAAATCTGTCAGGGTCTTTGATGAATGTGGTAACCAAGAGCATCCCAGGATCAGAGGAGAATAGGAACTAACAGCCTGTTATACGCCAGCCTCAGGGCAGAGTGGGGGCATGGCATCCACACGACGCATGCTCCGATGCTGCCCTGATGCCACCATCATGCCATGCGCCCAACCACATGGCACATGGCAACATGGAGCTCCTTTGGCACTGCATCCAGATCATACAGTGCCAAAAGGAATGCCAGAAGGTACCACTGTGGCAGCAAAGATGCCCTTTCCGCAGTGCAAAAAGGAGCCGCTTTTTGCAGTTCATTTTTGCACCAGAGAAATGCCAGTTCAGGGCTGCAGCATGTAGTTGTCGTAGCCCCAATATGGCGCTGAAAGGGGCAACTGCAGGCATACCAGCACAACAGTTAGCAAGATTCAGCTTATGCAAGACTGGCCTTATACAGTCACTCATCAAATGCCTGTCAACATGGAAAAGTCTTTACTTGTCTTTGAAAAGAAAGTAGGGAGGGTGCCAGTGTTCAGAGCCTGGAGACAGTGACTGAAAAGGTTCTCTCCTGTGTTCCCACCAGAAGTACCTGTAGAGTGGCGAGACAGAGAGAAGGCCCTCCACAACAGATCTCAAAACACGGACTGGTTCGTAAGGGAGAATAAACACGGGCTGGCTCATGAGGCTGTGAGAGTACTCAGTGGGTTTCCATGGCAGAGTGGGGATCTGAAAGCTGGTCTCCAGTGTCATAGTCCAAAGCTCAAACTACTACACCACACTGGCTATGTATTGTTTCGAGTCATCCCCAACTTATGGCGACCCTGTGGATCTCTCCAAGCACCCCTGTCCTTCACTGCTCTGCCTTTTAGATTCGTGTCCATGACGTCCCTGATAAAGTCTATTCATCTAGCATGTGGTCTTCCTCTTTTTCTACTACCCCCCATCTTTCCTAGCATTATTGTCTTTTCTAATGCATCATGCTTTTTCATGATGTGGCCAAAGTACAACAGCCTTAATTTGGTCATTTTGGTTTCCAGAGAAATTTCTGGGTTTATCCACTAAGAACTCAATTGTTTGTCTTTTTGGCTGCCCATGGTCTCCTCAGTGCTCTCCTCCAGCACCACATCTCAAAAGAGTTAATTTTCCTCTTGTCTGCTTTCTTCACTGTCCAGCTCTCACATCTGTATGTAGTGATGGGGGAATACAATTGACATTTCTAACTTTTCTTTTCAGTCGAATATCTTTGCACTTTAGGATCTTGCCCAGTTCTTTCATCACTGCCCTTTCCATTCCTAGTCTTCTCATTTCTTGACTGCAGCCTCTATTCTGGTCAATGTTTAATCCAATGTATGGGAATTGTTTAACTATTTCAATTTCTTCATTGCCTTGGTTGAATTTATGTAGTTCCTCTGCAGTCATTATTTTTGTTTCCTTTATGTTCAGCATTAAACCTACCTTTGCACTTTCTTCTTTTGCCTTCTTTTGTAATTATTCCAAATCTTAAGATATTTTATATTAGTAGTATGGTGCATATCAACCATCTAAGATACACAGACAACACCATAATACTTTCAGAAAGCCTATACCTGCACCTAGGACAAGAGGCCACTGTTAAAACAGAACATGGAGAAATAGAATGGTTCCCAATTAGCAAAGAGGTCAGACAAGGCTGCATCTTATCATTTTACCTATTCAACTTATATGCAGAACATATTGTAAGAAAAGCAGGCTTGGACATAGAAGAAGGATGACTGAAAATAAGAAGAAAGAATATCAACAATCTAAGATATACAGACACCATAATACTAACAGAAAACCTCAAAGACCTGGAACAACTACTAAGGAAGACCAAGGAAGAAAGTGAAAAGACAGGCTTGTTGTTGAACGTAAAGAAAAAAAATGACCATGGAGAATCTGCACAAATTCAACCTGGACAACAAAGATATAGAAATAGTAAGAGTTCTCATATCTGGGATCAAACATTGATAGGAATGGGAACTGCAGCCAGGAAACCAGAAGAAGATTAAGAATGGGGAAGGCAGCTCTGAAAGAACTAGAAAATATCTTGAAATGCAAAGTTATACAACTCAGCACAAAATCAGAATCATATAAGCCATTTTATTCTCTATTTCCATGTATAGATGTGAGAGCTGGACAGTTAAGAAAGAAAATAGGAAGAAAATAAATTCATTCAAGATGTGGTGCTGGGGAAGAGTGCTGAGGATCCTGTGGGAAGCCAAAAAAACAAACAAATGGGTCCCAGAGAAGATCAAGCCAAAAATCTCCCTGGAAGGCAAGAAGACAATAAAGAAGAACAAAAGGAAGGCTGCATGCTAGATGCATGGACTCTGTTAAGGAGTTCATGGGTATGAGTTTATAGGAACTAAGCAGAGCAGTGAAGGAAAGGGAGTCTTGGAGATGTCTCATCTACATGGTCACCATGGATCGAGATCGACTCGAGGGTGGTTAACAACAACAACAAAGTATGGCGCCATCTGCATATCTTAGATTACAGATGTTCCTTCCTCCAATCTTCACTCCTTCCGAGTCTAAACCTGCTCTTGTGATATTCTCTGTGTACAAGTTAAATGAGGAGGGTGATAGAATGCAGCCTTGCCTCACCCCTTTGACAATTGAGAACCATTCAGTTTCTCCATATTCTGTTCTAAGAGTAGAGTTTTATCCTAAATACAGGACTATCTCATCAGGACTATTAGTTGTGTTGGCACCCAAATCTTTAAGTGCTGTTCATAGTTTTTCATGATCAATGCAGTCAAATGCTTTGGTTTGGTCTATAAAGCACATGCTGATTTTCTTCTGGAATTCTTTGGTGTGCTGCATTATGTTTGCAGTATGGTCGCCAGTTCCTCTTCCTTTCCTGAACCCTGCTTGGACGTCTGAGATTTCTCTCTCCATATATGGTTGGAATCTGTGCAGCAGAATTTTGAGCATAATTTTGCTTGCATGAGAAATTAATACTACGGTCCTATAGTTGCTGCAGTCTTTTATGTCTCCTTGTTTTGTGGATGGGGATACTACTACTACTACTACTACTACTACTACTATTTCTTTATTTGTATCCCGCCTCTCCCTATATTGGATGAAGGCAGGTAACAACAGTTAAATGCAATATAAATCTTTTCCAATCTGTTTGCCACTGTTTTGTTTTCCATATTTGTTAACATATTTTAGTTAATACTTGGGTTGTTTCTGTCTGTGTAGATTGTAGCAATTCAACTGGAATATCATCTGTTCCTGGTTTATTCTTCCCAATTTCCCTTATTTGAGATTCCACCTTATTTCTTAGAATTCGGGATTTGTATTTGTATAGTTCTTCACTCTATGTGTCATTCATTTTTTCATCTTTTTTAATATAACTCTTCTGTGTATTGCATCCAACATCTTTTTATTTCTTCTTGATCTTGTAGAGTGTTCTTTTTCTTGTCATATAGCATCCTGGCCCTTGGTTTTAATTTATTTTTTTAAAATCCTGAGAATTTCACCTTTCAGCATTTTCAGCATCACAAACCTGATGTAAAACAGGTACAACCTGATGTAAACTAAGCAAATAGAATTTGGATCAAGAGCTATAGAACAGAATCTGATAAGGAATCAATTCCTGCACCTTATTGGAAATAAACTCATGATGTTAACAGCTATAATGAACCTACCCCAAACTGCAATCTTATAGCATGGCCAAACTAAAAAGAGATCGTATTGTGTGCTCTGGGGGACAGAGATGTGATTGTACAAGAAACATTGAAGGAATTACAAGAAAAAAAGTTTGTTGCCCCTAGTAACTGTTTAGGCCTCTTGAAGGACTTTTCTTCCCATAAAGAGGATCTTGGGACTAGAGAATCAAAGGTGGAACAGAGCAAATGTAGAGTCAGCCATCTTTCAGAGATTTAGTGATACCTTGAGAATGGAGTTATGTCTCTTGAGCATCTTGGCTAGTTGCCATGGATGAGTCTCTCCTTCACATATTTATTCAATCATTTTCAGAATTCAATTAGCTCAACAGTCATGTCATTGCTCTTTGAAGTGAGTTCCTCAAAACTGTTGGATGCCATATGACCAGAACTTCCTCCTTTGTCTGTCATAAACCTGTTTCCTGTTAATTTCATTATGTGTCCCTTAGCTCTTTTATAATAAGAAATCATGGTTGTTTTCTCTGCAACACTGATGATCTCATCCATACCCATCGTCTTATTCTGCACATAGTAATAACTCTGAAAGGTTTCTGTAGTTTTATAGACAACCGTGCTGCCAGTTTTCGGATAAACACAGGTCTAATATTTTAGTTTTCCATAGGGATGTCAGATATAAAACTGGACAAGGCTTCTGTACCTTTAATGGCTGTGTAGAAGAGGAATTGCAATTGGTGTTGCTTGTCACGCAACCAACTAATGTGCAACACCTGTTGAAATTCCATGTTCTACAGAACCGTTAAAAGGTACAGGAGACTTCTCTAATTCCGCCCCCCCCCCCTCTTCTTCATGTTATTGTTGTATGCCTTCAGATCTTTTCATAAGATGAAGTAGACTTAAGTCTATGAAATCTTATGTTACCAACTTATTTCTTTCAGTTAGTCTTAAAGGTGTGGCAAGATCCCTTTGCATATTGATTTTCCAGACTAACATGGGCCTATGTCTTTGAATTCTACCACCAATTTTCTTTTTGTAACTTATATGTTAAACTCTAACTGTTAGATTCAAAACCTGCAAGCAAAACCTCTCTGATCTTGAAAGCCAAAGGGTGGGTGCATTTGCTGTAGAATTATGCAGTTTGATGTCTGATGCAATCCATCCAATGCAATCCTGTAATGTATAGTTTTACAAGGTCTTTAGCCTTCTGTGTGAAAGTGTGCTAATACCTCACAAAAGTACAGATTCCAGGATTCTTGTTACCCAAATACAAGGGTCCTGGGGGGCAATCATAATTAATATTCAGTGAGGGGAATTTTATTAACTGAATTGAAAGCAATGAGGGGGCTCAGGCAACTGAAGCAGGGGTCTAGACTGTGTATACACTTCTGAAAAATAGAACTCTAGAGTGTGGGGTCCAAGTTCGTTTTATTTATTAATCAGAAGGAACTCACCACCCAGGCAAATACACTCTCATAGACACATCCAAGAATTAACAATATAGGAGTTGGTAACAGACAGCGAATTAAGGGGGTGCAGAGGGTAATTCTATACTGATTCCAGAAGCAAAGCTCCAATGGGGGGGGGGGGGGAACCGTGAAGTGGAAGTGGCTCAGCAAGCTGCCTGGAGATCGGGGCATAGCCAGCAAGCTAAGGAGTCAAGTGAGATGCAGTTAAAAATGGGTTGTCTGACCTCAAGGATGACAAACTTGTTAGTACCCAAGCAGACATATTTATATTGTAAAACCTATCCCAGGGCAGAACCCAGCATTGCAGTGAATTGTCCAGGAGAGAAGAATGGGATGGGAAGTTGGGAATGGTCAATCAATGCAAATGTCCTTGGACGGGGATAGGGGGCTATCAAGGAATACCAGGTGTAACTGTAGGCTATATTTCAAAGGAATGCAATGGCAAACCACCTCTGAGCTTTCCTTGCCTAAGAAAACCCTGTGACATTCATGGGGTCACTATATATCAGCAGGTGGCTTGAAGACACATGCATGCACACACACACACTGAAAATTATAGCTGCTTTATAAAAGAAAGTGGTGGTGAAAGCAGTGGCAGCAATAGCTGTTGTTCCACTGAGTAGCATTTGTTTCATTTCCAAGTAAATATACTAAGACTTAAGCCTAAATCAAGATAAATTCCACCAATGCAATGGTCTGACTGGAATGTAAGGCTGGGATGGGGAAGGAGAATGAAGACATTATTTCTTATAATGAGAGCATTACTGATAATTAAACAAGAGAAAGACCTCCAGCTTCAGAAAACTAATATTTTGACAGAGATTAACTGGTCTGGAAGCAATTGGACTTGTTGGTAACCTAAGACAAAACATGTGTTCTGGTCTATGGTTGGAGATTACGAAGGGGGAAAAGACAAGAGCCTAAGAAGAAGGATTCCTAGCTGGTTGCTTAACTATAATTTGCAAGACAAAAAACAAACAAACAAAAACAAAAAACACCTCTGTAGCAACCCAAAACCTGAAGCTCCTTTTCCTGCAAATTAAATGAGTACACTCCTGTTGGCTTAAGCCTCTTTAAATGTAACTGAAAGTTGCACAATCACAGAATAAGATCCTTATACAAGATGATCACCATAGTCTATCTATCTTCTTTTACATGGGTAGCCTTCTTTTCACCCAATTTGTCACTGTCTTCCAAAGGACATGTTTTCTCCCTTCTGTTTGAGAGGAGTGCTAAATGTTTTTTACCAAAGTGATATGGCTGGGGTAAAGCCCAGCAATATGAATTTGTTTCATACCTTTAAAACAAAGATCAAACTACCCAAGTATCAAACAGAAATTCAGATTTATTGATTTATTGATTTGCAAAGTATCAATTCACCAAAGCGGTTCATAGCTCTCTTGCTTTCTAAAGGGAGGAGGAGAAGAATATATAAAATTGTGAAAAATAATGTTTGCTCTGCCTAGTCAGTTGGGGGGGGGTGTTTTGCTTTGATTGACATATCATCATGTCAAGAGAAATATTGACATATCTGTTCAAATGTAAGTAACACATGACCAAAGAATCATTTTGGATCTAGCTCATAGAGCCATTTCTTCATGCCAGAGCATAATGCATGAAAAACCTGGTACCATTTAGTCATTCATTGCACATGAGTGTGATTATATAATTTACTTTTTGTATAGCAGCACAAAAAACCCACAAACCTCATTATCTCAATGCCTATTGTACAAATTCAAAGCACATCCTTGTGGAGATCAGATGTCAAAACATATCCTTATGGTTTGTGATGAAATTAGTCCACTCCCCCTCCAAGAAAACGTGGATCACTAACACCATTTTGCAGTACTATGGACAAAGCTCTTGGAGAATTTAGGTGTGCTCCTGGCCAAGAAAACTTTTTGGTGAGTTAGTATGACAAAATGTCTACACAGTCACTACCTCTGGATCTCTTTTGTACTTTCGCTGCAATCAAAGTAGTCAAATTTGACAGGCTAGAAATTAAACCACTCCAGTAGGAACCAGGGGCCAGTGAGTAAATTTGTATCTACTCCACACCCTCTCCTCCACATGGCACATGCCCAGGGTGTCCAGACAGCCTTCTTTTTCAAGACATGTCTTACATTTCAACCTTCTGTCTGGAAATTCCAAAATGCCCTCCATTTTGAGCATCATTAAGAAGCACACTGAGTAGCACATTTATTGTTTTCCCGTTGAGAAATTCATCTATTTGACAGCCTGGCTACAAATAGGGCAAAAGGATGGACCCATCTAAAGTTGTTTTTTTTTTTCCCCTAGGAGCAGCAGCAGACAAGACTTGCACCCAGAGCTCAGGGCATGTTTGCTTCTCGAAGAGGACAGTTATCAACAATTGTTAGGCAATGGGCAGCTTGAGGACACAGTGCAGATGTTGAAAAACATTTTCCCCTAAATTTCAGCACAATGGAGAAATGAAAGGAATGATTTAAATGTAGATTCAGTCAAGGATTTGCTGCTAGTAAAGAACAATTTTAAGCCTTTGTCTTACTCAGGGTTCTATAAGTATATTGCAAGGCAACAAGGCATTTAAACAAAGATAAGTTCATCATAAAAATACAGATGAGTACATAACAAAATGTAGTATATGTAAAATAGCTATAAATAAATAATGTGAAATGAAATTATATTTACATTATTGCTTTTAGCTTTTATTTTGTAATGTCCTACATTTTTATTGAATATGCTACACTTTGAAGTGCCTGAGGTTCTGACACCTGGTCATCTTGTATGTTTCTATCTTCAGCTGACTGTTAGATCCCACTTACAACTGGATCGTAGCAGGGACAGAGATAGGCAGCAGCCAAGGGATCAAAGCTCACAGGAGGTTGGTTGGTGGTGAACTTTATTATGCCATAATCCCTTTGGCCCTGCAGTGCAACAGTATACTACATGATTCTGCCTTGACTGCCACACCTATGTCCTATGGAGTCAGCAATTAAATTTACCATGAAGCAAACATGGTAAATGACATGGTATTGACACATTACCAATGGAGCTGTTGTTTCCTCTTCTCTCAAGCAGTCACCACACCAAACACCAGATGAGTAGAAAACACTTGAGGAAACACAGCTCTGCCATATTACTGACAAGTCACGCATATGTTTCAAGAAAACAGAAAACAAAGTTGGCCATATATCAACCCAGCAAGGCATAACAAAAAGATAGTAAATGCCTTGTTTAACTGAGAAAGCAATTCAAATGCAGAAGTCAGAGGGTCTAAACTGGTTTAGAACCATCCATTCAGACTGTCCATTTTGCCAGAGGTTCTGTAGAATAAGTATAACAGTGGTTATTTATTACAACAATAAATATTTTGGGTTTAGTGGGAATTCAATTTCAGATGGCTATTAGAAGTAAGCAAAAAAGAGCATTCATTTTAGTAAGGAAATATGTAAAAAATACTCATCACAACTAGTAATGTATGTTTATTAAATGACTACCTTTGTAAAAAAAATAGCCAGTGAGTCAACCTATAGCTGTCTAATATACTTGAAGGTCACACATGTACAACTACATGCAACTGCAGTTGACCCTCCACATTTGCAGCTTCAATTTTTGTGGATTTGATTATTTGTGGTTTTGATTAATATATTCTCTCTAGGAATCTCTAGGTCCTCCAGTGCAACTCTTCCAGAAGTTGCCATTAGTTCTGCTGGAGAACCTAGATGTTTCCAGAGAAAATATTTCTCTCAGTGTTTGTAGGTCATCCAGCATGATTCTATGATCACTCTCTGGCAGGAGTTGACCATAGAGTTGCATTGGAGGATCTGGAGATTTCTAGAGAAGTATTCTCTTAAGTAAAAACAATAGTGGTTTTTTATTTGCTGTTTTTCCACATTATGAACTTCTTAGGCTAGGAATCCTCTTAGGCAAGGTCCTTCACCCCTAGCCCCAGTGAATGTGGAGGGACCGCTGTACTTAGCCATAGACAGGATTCTATGAGATAATGAGATGTGTCCAGGAACAACTGCAAATCACACACACACACACACACACACACACACACACCATCAGTAAAGAGTTGAATCTGCTTTGAAGTTGGGTACCTTGGGCATGTCACACTGTCTCAGCCTCTTGGTAACCTCCGTTTGAAGAAACTTGCAAGAAAATCCCATGATAGGTTCACCTTAGAGTTGCCATGAGTCAGAAATGACTTGAAGGCACACAACAACAACAGCAAACTCTGAAAGGCTGGGCCTAAAAAGGCACCAGATCCCATCTGATCTTGGAAGATAAGCAAGGTCAGCCTGGATGGGAGACTGTCAATGCATACCAGGTGCTGCAGGCTATATTTCAGGGGGAAGAACTTGCCAAATCACCTCTGAGAATGCCTCTCCTAAGAAATCCCTCTGAAATCCATAAGTGACTGTATGTTGACAGATTACTTGAAGACACATGCATGCACACACACACACACACACACACACACACACACTGAAAGGCCCTTGTTCTTTTTCATGGGTCTCTGCTGCCATTTGAGCTGGGATCACAGCTTCCAAAAGATAAGCACACAGATGGAAACTGGCTGGAGCAGATGGCCTGCTTTTGGAGATATGGTCCCATTACAGGAATTCATGAAGACTGTGATAATGCCTTGTAATTAGAGCAGGAGCAGAAGCCTGTACCAAGGTGTAAGGTATCTAGACATGATCCAGAGCTAGACCTTTTGAGGGCTGGCACAGATAAGCTATGCATTCTTCAGGCCTTCAGGCTGGGCAACAGTACCTATCGCAAAAGACAAATCCCAAGGGAGAACTGGATTAAACTTAAATGAAGAGTAATCACTAGGGCTATCACCTCACATCAGCAAGGAAGCTTATGACACATTTAAAGCTCTTTTGTGAAAGAGAATGGCTGCAAGAGACTTGTATAACTAATCATTTTGGCCAAACAATGCTGTCAAACATTACAGAAAATGTAGAGAAGTTGAATCCATAATTCAAATATCCTTTTTACAAGTGGGCAGTATAAGGTTTGAGCAACAATGCATATATCTCTGTAGTTCATAGTTTGGGGAGTTATAGCACTGGGAGAAAGCCAAACAAAACCAGCACATCTTTGCCCTGTTGGTTCCTTTTGTGCACACAGAGTACCAAGTGACAACTGATACTAAGCATGTTACCTGACAGATAAGTAACTGTATAAGGCAGAAGATATTAAACCAGATCAAAGCTTGCTGTGTCTTTGTTTTATGGGCTAATTGTTGTTATTTCTGCCTTTAGGTTGTTTCCAACTTATGGAAACCCTAAAGCAACCCTATCATGGGTTTTCTTGGCAAGATTTGTTCAGAAGATATTTGCTATTGCCTTCCTCTGAGGCTAAGAGCATGTGACTTGCCCAAAGTCACCCAGTGGATTTCATGGCCTAGTTGGAAATCAAACCCTGTTCTCCAGAGTTGTAGTCCAACACTCAAACCACTACACCACACAAACCTCACTTTTATATGCGTTTCTCTTTCCCTGTGCTAAATCAACACACAAACCACTAATATCTTTCCAAACATCTAGCCCCAGATGGATCAGAATCAACATCATATGAACCCCATCACCCACAAGTGGCAAGGGATCTTGGAAGATGACTTCATTAAGTCCTTCTGGGGATAACTACAGCCAACTCATTGCTGGCTAATTAAACACATATTAGTTGGATAAAAAGCTGTTGGAGCCCACAAGGAGCCACACCAGCTTCACTCTCACTTCCTCAATTAAGCAGAAATGCAAATCCAAGGGAGCCGTAATTGGAGTCAGATGCTTTCATTAAGCAGAACACATTGCCTCTATTGTCTGCATGCATCTCTCCGCAGCAGGAGCAGTGTGGTCCCAACTGTTAGACTTAATGGGATGCGTTCTACAGGGCCAAAGAGTCAGTGAAAGAGAAGAGATGCCATTCACTGCAGTACATGTCGAGAATGCTATCATCCTAAATATAGATTCCACTGGCCCAAGGACACACGGTCCCAAAGTCCACTGGCTCAAGAACACACGGTCCCACAGAATGCTCCTCTTCCCCACAAAAAGACATGAAATGGAAGTGATGCTTGTCACTCCGCTGAATGATGTTTGATATGTTATTATTTGGTGTATATATATGTATATATATATAATTGGAAAATTTATTAATTATTAAAAAACACACCAAATCCAACAAACACAAACCATAAACACAACACACAAACTAATAAACATACATATACAATTATAATTATTATACAATTATTACAATTATTGTACTTCTAAAAAAAGCAATCATCTAAAACCATACATTACTCACTTAATTTCTTTCTCGTTATCTTTCAAGCTAGTACTTTCATATTCATTGTCTTATTTTCAGTATCCTGTCCCATTACAATAACTCTCTTTCTCTTCATTCTCTTCCCAGTCATCTATTTTTTTAATATTCTCTTACTTACTCCTTCCTTATCTTTCCCTTCCTTATTCCTTCTTCTAACCTTCTTATTCTTCTGTATATATGAGGCCCCTTCAGAACCACTGATTTCAGAAGCAGTGAAAACATTATTCTCATATCATTCACTAGGTTAGGAGCAATGAATAAGCCTATATAATCTGCTCTTCATTAAAATTGTATAGTGTGGACCAGTCAACGGCAGCTAAGTAAAAAGATATGCAGTTTTTCCCTCAGTGCAGAAGAGAAGATTTTGAACTGTTACAGTCTCACCTATTTCAAAGGTGTCCCAACATCCCAGAGATCCTAACCCACCAATTCATAATGATAGCTTTCAATGGCATTTGCATCTCGACTGCATTGTCTAAGAAGATTCTTCCCCTCATGAAGGATTGAAACAATTTTTTTAAAAAAATCATTTTTATCAATACACCAAAACATAAATGAATATACTATATAAATTTATTCTATACATAACCACAGGCAACACACAAGAATACAAATTGACAAACATAACTATATATAACTAACATATTAGTAACACCCCCCCTAACTAAAATGATGGTTATTTCCCTCTAATGTTCAGACTTCCTTTAAACAATCATATATTTATAGTTTTTTGTGGAGCTTTCGGGCTATGTGGCCATGTTCTAGACAAGTTCCTTTCTGATGTTTCACTAGCATCTGTGGCTGGCATCTTCAGAGAATCATGTATGTACTTCACCTAACAAAATCTAAAATGGATATTTGACCCTAACAAGAATGCCAGAAGAGGTAAGCAATTCCCAGTATTTCTTAAAATTAATCAAAGTTTTTTCCTTGACCAAAGTTGTCAATTTATCCTTCTCAGCAAGTTCAAGTCTTCATCAGACAATCTTCTTGTGTTGGAATAATTTTCTTTCCATCTCTGAACGCAGACAATTCTTATAGCAGTAATCATTTATTGTAGTCTTTCCATATTTCTTCTTGAAAGACATAAAAAAATTCTGAGTGTACAGACATTTAAATGGATACTATTTTGAACTTAGTTAACAGGGCAAGAAGGCAGATTCAGGGCTGACTCATACATCCATGCATGTCATTTAATGATTTCTTTCATATTTGATGCAAGTCAACCAATGAAAAATATGTCTGTGGGCATTCTCAGGATATGAACTGGAGCTGTTAACAAACCTGCCATAAGAATGATTGTGCTGAATCAGACCAAAGGCCCATCTAGTCTGACATTTTGTTCACACAGTGGCCAAACAGAAGCCTGTGGGAAGTCCACCAGTAAGACATAAACTGAACAACACTCTCCTGCTCAGGTTTCCCTGCTGCTGAAAGGCTTATGGTCTCTGACACTGAAAATAAAAAAATAGCAATGGAAATAATCATTTGGCAGCCTTTGTTGCTGTTGTAATTGACTGCCATCAAGTAGATTTCACCTTATGGCAACCCTATGAAAGAGAGTCTTCTAAGTCACCCTGTCATCAACTTCTTGCTCAGGTCTTGCAAACTCAAGGCCATGGCTTCCTTGATTGAGTCTATCCATCCAGAATGTGGTCTTCTTCTTTCTCTACTCCTTTTTAACTCACCAAGCATTCTTGTAACTACATAATAAGTCATTAGTAACAGCTTTGAAACCTATTTATAGTTTGTTGTTATATTTTATAATAAACTTTTATTAGTGTTTGAAATACAACTTGGCCTCCCTGTGACTCAAACCACGCTACCTAATCTAAGAGTCAGAGGTATTGTGTCATCTTAGAGACACTTGGTGGTGAAAAATAAGGGGATCACCACATATTTGGTGGCAGCGGTGGGATTAAAAGTCCCATAGGGTTGCCACAGTTGAAAATGGGTTGTGGGTGGACTGAGATTCAGAGAGTTCACCACAATCATGTCTTCTCATGATATGGCCAAAGTACGACAGTCTCAGTTTAGTCATCATGGCTGATAGGAAGAGTTCAGGTGTGATTTGGTTTGGACCCATTGATTTGCCTTTTTTAGCAATCTATGGAATCCATAGAACTCTTCGCCAGCATCACATTTCAAATAAGTTTATCATTTTCTTACCCATTTTCTTCATTTCAGCTTTCACAATCATACCTAGAGATGGGAAATATAATGGCATGGACAGTCATAACTTGACTATTCAATGATATATCAGGATCTTGTCTAATTCCTTCATAGTTGCCCTTCCAAGTCCTAGTCTTGTTCTGATTTCTTGATTTCACTCTGCAGTCTGACTAATGACTGAGCCAAGATATGAAAAATGTTGTAATATTTCAATGTCTTCATCATCTACTTTAAAGGTATGTAAGTTATTTGTGGTCATTATTTTTGTTAATGTTCAACTGTAAACTTGCCTTTGTACTTGACTTTCTTCAGGAATTGTTCCAAGTCTTTAATATTTTCTGCTGTATATAGCATCATCTGCAAATTGTTGATTCTCCTTCCTTTAAATTTGACATTACTGTCCTCCAATATGATGTGTATTATTATTGTTAGTATTTATTTATATAGTGCCATAACTTTATATGGCACTTTACAGACATCATCAATTCTACATTAAAACCTGCCAATGATGTACAATCTAAGAATCATAAAGTATAAAACTATCCAGTAATTAAGCAAATTATACAATTAAAGTCCAAAACTGTAAAAACAGATAATACATATAATCAAATCTAAGTTAGACAACAACATTAAAATTATGTGTACTGCGTACAGGTTAAATAGATAGGATGATAAGATACAGCTGTGCCTGACCCCTGTGCCAAATGGAAACCATTCTGTTTGTCTTTATTCTGCCCTCACAGAAACCTCTTGTCCTGAGGACAGGTTATGTATCAGAACAACCAGAAGTTGTGGCACACTAATTTCTTTAAGAGCTATCCATAGTTTTTCATGATCTATATAGTCAAAAGCTTCGTTATCTATAAAGCAGAAGCTTGTTTTCTTCTGAAATTCTTTGGTGCACTCCATTATCAATGTATGAATTGCAATAGGATCATTAGGACTTCTTCTTTTCCTACACCCAGCTTGTATATCTGGCATTTCTCACTCTATATATATGGTAAAAGTTTTTGTTGTAGAATTTTGGCCAGCACTTTGATTGAATGGGAAGTTTATGCAGTGGTTACTGCAACCTACCTCCCAATAAAGTTTCTCTTCAATCAATTTCTACTATTGCTGAGAGTGAGACATTGATAGTCATTCGTACTTAGAACTCCTATATTTTCGTTGTTCACATTCCTTTTGCAACTTTGCCTGTCCCTTTTCTTAGCATACTTACACTGTATTTCTAAAGGCTCTACTGAAGTTTCAAGTTCCGGCAAAGATGGAAACTGAAGAAAGATTTCATAAAAGGAGCAGAATTCTTATTTGAGGGCAATGTTCTCATTCTTCCCCCCCCCCCCCCACCTTCACCGCCCCATCTCTATACCCCTGGACAAAACCTAGGTACACACTAAGAAAGGTCTTGACTTGACCATAATCCCTCACAAAAAAACTGGCCAAGCAAAGGGATCTGGAAGTGGTGTAGCTTCAGTGGCTGCAGATAAAGACTGAAAAGACACTGGGGAAGATGAGAGTGGGAGAGATGAGGTAGTGGAGGGGAGTAAGTACAGTAGATCAAAATGACCCATGAAGGCTCGATCTACAGTTCAAGAATGAGCTGCATTGGCAGAATAGCCTGACTGCAGTCATGTACCTTTAGCTTGGTGGAGGGGAGTCAAAGCTATGAAAACAAGGTTTTGTCTGTCAGGGAGATACTTCATTTACTTTTGCCATCTTAAACTGGAAGCCAAAAGGGAGGCAGGTTTTTTTTACAAGAGCAGCACTATCATATTGGCTTCACTTCCTTCAAGGAGTTGCCTACCAAAGTGCAGAGGCTGTTGCCCTTTCCATTAACATTCCTTACCTGCCACTGGAGCCTTAAATTACCAGTCAGTGATCCAGAGACTTTCCTTCCAGCAACACCACTAATGGGTCTTATTGTTCCAGTTCTGTTGAACTTGACCCAAAATGTCACTGGAAGTCATGCATTCTCCAGGTCAGATCTCCCTCACCCACATCTACTTGCTTCACATTCAATGGTTTTTCTCAAAGAAAAGGGATGAAAGTGGGAAGCAGAGGAGAACAGAAAATTTTCTTAGTATCAATAGCCAAAGTTTGAAAAAGGAATTTTAGATGAGGTGAGAACCAGGCAAAGAGACTGATGTAGAGTAGCAACAGAAATGTGGCTGAATCAAAAAACAAAAATAAAAATGCAGTTTGCCAAGCCAAGTTAGGCTTTATTATTACAAAGGTAAAGATAAAGGTGTAGGGATGTGGTGGCTCAAGTGGTTAAGACACTGACTCTGTTGATTGTAAGAGTGGCAGTTTGAGGCCCGAGGGCTGCATGATGGGATGAGCTCCCATCACGAGTCTCAGTTTCTGCCAAACTAGCAGTTCAAAAGCATGCAAATACAAATAGATAAATAGGTAAACAGTGTCCTGCTGGCCACATGATCACAGAGTAGTGTCTGACAATGTTGGCTCTTTGGCTTAGTAACAGAGATGAGCACTGCCCCCCTATGGTTGGACACAACTTCAAAACCTTGTCAATGGGGAATACCTTTACCTTTAAAGGTAAAGGTAGTCCTTTGACGTTAATACCTAGTCATAACCATCTGAGGGGACGGTGCTCATCTCTGTTTCTAAGCTGAAGAGCCAGCATTGTCCAAGGACTGCTCTGGTGGTCATGTGCCCAGCATGACTACACCAAACGCTGTTACCTTCCCACTGAGAAGTGGTACTTATTTAGCTTTCAAACTGCTAGGTTGGTAGAAGCTGGGACTAGTGATGGGAGCTCACCTCATCATGCAGTTCTCGGGCCTCAAACTGCCAACCTTCTGATTTTTCAATAATCAGAACTGGCGTCTTAACCACTAAGCCACCACATACAGGGAGTGAAATTAAACATATTTTAAATAAGGGGAGAACACTGTCCTACTCATGACCTCCCAGAGGCTGACAACTTTGGAGAAAGGAACATTGGATTACATTCACTTTGATGTGAACCACTGTGAAGTAATTTGTATGTTCAAAACAAGCCAGCTTCTCAAATAGAAGTGAAAGTCCTTATTTTCAGTAGTTTTCTTCCTGTACACCAAGACCACTAATCTCTTCCTCAGGAACTCTCTTTGTATAACCTCTGTGCCCTTTGTTTTTTGGAAGATCCATGCACTGGAGATCTAAACTACCAGAGGTTTAGACAGGCTCCTCCATTCTGTGCCAAGAGGCAAAAGCCAGCACAAAGAAGCTACTTAGTGGCATCAAAAGACATGTTCCTCCCACTCTGATCCCTTTAAGCTGTGGTTTCACTTAAAGAAAAGCTCAGTTGGTGTTTTGCTTGGATTTGGGCCTCACCAACATGACAACTGAACAGAGCTCTACAACTGAACTGATCTTAGATAGGAGATGCTTTTGCTTCTGAGCAAAACTGGAAAAAGGTGTGGCGGGTTATATTAGACTTTAGATGTTTGTATTTAAATATAATGGATTCCTTTTTGTTTTGAGTCCTGTACTGCTGGATTTGCATGGGACTTTAAAATCCTCTGAGCTTCTTATTACAATATAAAGAGTCTCACTCTGGGTCTATAGTTGCAACAGACTGAGGTGGTGAAGCCAGAGACTATAGGGTTATATGCTAATGGGAGTATCATTTTTGAGTATGCTTCTTGTATTTTAAAAAATTCAATGCAAGTAGAAAATTATCACATGAAGAAGAAATGTTGTAGTTCAGTCTTTTCCATACTGAGTTACTGTATATACTCCTGTATAAGTCTAGAAATTTTAATCACATAATTGACCTCAAAAAAACTGAGTCAGCTTATCAATGGGTCAAGGTAAGTACAGTCGCCCCTTTGAACTTATGGGGGAATCTGTTCCTGACCCCCCCCCCCCCAAGGAGTTCAAAATCTCATGCATATTCAAGCCCCATAGGCTTGAATGGGGTGTGTACATGCGAGATGCGTGCTCCATTAAAGTTAATAGCGGTCGCCCCTCCACGGATTTCCAGGTCCACATATTTCAGGTCCGTGGACTTGGAGGGGCAACTGTACTGTACCCCCAGAGGACAGGATCAAAATTCAAAATGACCTGAATAGACTAGAAAGCTGGGCCAAAGCTAACAAAATGAAATTCAATACAGAGAAGTGTAAGGTTCTGCACTTAGGGAGGAAAAATGAAATGCACAGATATAGGATGGGAGACACCTGGCTGAATGAGACCACATGTGAAAGGGATCTAGGAGTCCAAATTGACCACAAGTTGAACATGAATTAACAGTGCGATGCAGCAGCTAAAAGGGCCAATGCAAGTTTAGGCTGCATCAATAGAAGTATAGCATCTAGATCAAGGGAAGTAATAGTGCCAATCTATTCTGCTTTGATCAGGCCCCACCTGGAATACTGTGTCCAGTTCTGGGCACCACAATTCAAAAAGGATGTGGAGAAACTGGAGCGGGTCCAAAGGAGGGTGACTAAAATGGTGAAGGGAACGCCTTAGGGAGCTGGGGATGTTTAGCCTGGAGAAGAGAAGGTTAACAGGTGATATGATAGCCCTGTTTAAATACTTGAAGGGATGTCACATTGAGGAGGGAGCAAGCTTGTTTTCTGCTGCTCCAGAGAACAGGACCCAGAACAATGTATGCAAGCTCTAGGAAAAGAGATTCTACCTCAACATTAGGAAGAACTTCCTGACAGTAATGGCTGTTCGACAGTGGAACACACTCCCTTGGAGGGTGGTGGAGTCTCCTTCCTTGGAGGTCTTTAAACAGAGGCTGGATGGCCATCTGTTGGAGATGCTTTGATTGGGAGTTCCTGCATGACAGGGAGTTGGACTGGATGGCCCTTGTGGTCTCTTCCAACTCTGTGATTCTATGATTCTATGATTTTTTTTCTTATAAAATAAAGGGAACTATCCCCCAGTGAAAAGCAAGAGTGTAATCTCTCCTGGAAGCATTGACCCCCATCCAGGCTTTTAAAAAAAGGTAAAGGTAAATCCAAAATTTTGGCTCCAAAACCTGCCTTTGATTTATACATGAAGTCAAATTATAGTCAAGTATATATGGTAGTTTTCTATTTGCAGATTTTTTTTCCACCATTCAAAAACATGCCCAGATGGCGCAGTGGTTAAACACCGGTACTTTGGCCACTCACTCACAGTTGCCAGGGGCTCCAGGGTTGACTCAGCCTGGCATCCTTCTGAGGTGACTAAAATGAGTCCTCAGCTTGTTGGGAGCAATTGTCTTACACTTCCTGCTTAGGGAGTGCTTAAGTGCACTGATAAGTGGTATAGAAATGTATTTGCTATTGTTATTACTATCGCCAACATGCAGACTGATGTAACTTCATTCTACTGTACATGCAGAATCTCCATTTTAGATCCACCCTGAGCCAGGTTGCTGATCTGCCTCAGTGAATACTGAGTACTCTCTGGTTGTGCAGTGACTCTTCAAAATCCTCCAGCCTGGCATAAAGAAAACATTGAAATAGAAATTACTAATGATTCTTGATTTTGAACCCATGTGTAGATTGACTTCAACTCTCAAACACATTCTCTTCCTGCTAGGCAGGGATTCTGGGAATATGTAGCCCAGCAACATCTGGTAACAGCTGGAAAACCACCATACTAAATCACACTCTTTAAATCAAATGAGCATTTACATAGTTGGCCCTTTAGCACGGAATCAGTAACAGGATCAGTCTATTAAAAAGGCTGGACATAAAGAAAATAGAAATAAGTTGGCTTCCTGAACCAACTGGATAACCATCTCCAGAAGTCAAGTGATGCCAATGACCATTAAGATTTGATCCTCAGTTACATTTTTTACCACAACCTTGTGACTTTTGCCTGCTTCTCCCATTTTGGCTATTAATTGTTGTAATTATTTCCACAATTCACATTACCTGATTTTTTTGGCATCACAGCACACAGTGAGGGGATGTCTCCTGGTTTCAACCAAGTTTGCAGTTGTTTGTGTCAGTAATGGCTTACAGCCACTAATGGCACAGCCCTGCCACCTCACAGCATGAGATTAGTCACAGTTAGTTTTAGAAGACAGAATTGTTAACTTCCTACATGGTTATTCTTGGTGAATACCCTTTTTTAACAGCCCAACAACCCTTGCTTGGGGGTTGGCCTAGCTAATGATCTTTCTGCAAAACCAGAGGTTTATTTGGCTAGTAATTCCAGAGGCAAGATCCTGTGGTTTTGGTAGCAGAGTCATCTGGCACCCAGCTAGAGCTCTACCTTTCAGTAGGTAGGCTTCAGGTTTCTCTTCCCTGAATAAATGGAACTCTTTCAGAATGTTCCCACCTGTAGTCATCACAATCAGTTATTTTCTCAATGTGCCCCAGACACTCAAGAGATCACCAAGCACACTAGTTGCTCTTTCATTTAGTGTCTTTAGCAGAAGGCTTATTTCAACAGCCTACAGAAATAGGTTCCAAGCTGTCTACTTACTCAGGCTTAATGACATACAGAAAAACTTAAACAAGGCAATCCTGTGGGAAGTACATGGACAAATCATCTCAACACTAATGTAACAGAAAGCAAGGAAATTTGTTGTCATCATTAATTGCGGACAACTTAAAGTTATGGGGACCCATTGAACGAAAGATCTCCAGGTCCTCCAGTCATCAACAGCTTCTTGACTGAGTCTAGCCACTTGTAATGCAGTCTTCCTCTTTCTACTGCCTTCCACCTTATAGCAGGGAAGTAGTACAGACAAAACAGTCACCTTTTTAGACTATAGCTTCCAGAATTTTCCTGGCTTGTGTTTGGTGGAAAATGTAGTTGCAAATAGATAATGTTTCCATGTTCTGATACAAACAGTGCCTTATAAGCAACAAACCAAAAGACATTTAGTGTTCAACTTAAATGGTCCATTTACATTATCAGTTAAGCACACTATTGCAGACATTACCAATTTCCATTTAGCAATTTCCAGGTCTACGGTGGATGTAAAATGGAAATGGAAATGCCAGTGCCAGTCACTGTTAGGCAAACAAGCTTCAAAGATGGAAAGGGCTTCTGTAGTTTTCATTCTTGTATCCACTGAAACCTCACACTTCTAAACATCTATTCAAAGTATAGCAGTTCTGACCTACTTTGTCTCCATATAGTTACAGTACTCTAAATTGCTTCTGATCATATCATATATAGTTGCTCCTCTGTTCTCGCAGAATTGAGATCCACAGTCTTGAATATTCATGGAGAAACAACCTCTGTTAATTTCAATGGGGCGTGCTTCCGTGGCACATGTCCTGAGCACGCTTGTGGACATGCACCCTATGGGGCTTGAATATCAGTGAGTCTCCGTTTTCACAGGGTGTGTGTGTCTGGAACAGATCCCCCATGAAAATGGAGGGCTGACTGCTGTCCAAATGAGGCTGATGTAATTCAAAAAGTGAATTACATTATTTATACATCACTATATATCATTTAGCATTGGTTAATGCTAAATGAGGCAAGAAAAACAATACACTTTCAAACTCTCTTGTTGCTCTTCATAGCTAAAAAACACACACTGGCAAATAAATAGCATTATGTTGACACCCAACTCACAGGGCTTGGATATTGACCTGTTCCCTAGTAAAACATTTCCTGTTGTACTGAGCACAATTTCCTGATTCCATAGGCAGGAGGGAATCCAGACAGCTAATTATAACTGGAGCAAGAAAGAATTAACGGACTAGCACAATGGTTCCCGAGTTTAGATCCCCAGATGTTGTTGGACTATAGCTTTCAGAATCCCTGACCATGCTGGCTGCAGCTTCTGGGTTAGCAGGTTTGTGAACTACTGGCAACAAGAAGTTAGTTAATGAGAGGAATGTAGTTGGGGATATGGGCAAGAGCAGTTTCATTAGTTCTGGAGTCAAACTATCCTTATTTACAGCTGTTCTTCTAAAGCAAACTAATACTGCAAAATTATTAGGAATTATTAGGAATCGTGGACAGCTTTTATGTTTTTCTTATTCTGACAATATGTTAACGCTTTATTAATAATATGCAGTGCACTCCCATGTCTTAGCAACTGCATTTCAGACTATTGCTTTAGTTTTCCAACCCCAATGGCCATCACAACAAGGGCCATTCTGAAGCTACTGAATGAAATTAAAGTTTGACTCACTAACAGGGACAGATATTTGTTGCTGCCTAAATCAAGAACCAGTCCTAGTTTCTTAAAACTGATTGCAGTACACTGCCTAACTCTAGAGACAGTCCTAGTTTGTTAGTAGAGATACATCAACAATACTGGTCATGGGACACTACTGTACTTAAAATATGATATTAAGAGACATTTTCAGTCTGTCACTAAGTTTAACACTATCCATCAAATGAATGATTGTTTTGGCCCTTGTGACTGCACCATTGGTTCAAGTTCAGCTTATAACATTCCTTCTTCTGTGTGTAAATAATATTGAAAATTAGATTTGCCATGTGATGCTAGGAAGCTGAAATAAGTATCAGCTTGGATGGCTTGCTTTTGGTTGGAAGCCTCTCCTTTACTCTCCCCTTTTGCTTCACAAGACCCAGCAATTGTAAGGCAATTGGATTAGTTCTTGGATAAATGCATCCCTTCACAAAAGAAGAACCATGGTGAAAAAAGAAACTAGGACATCTTTTGGGGCGGGTTAGGAGGACATATGACAACTGGAGTTGCCAGAAAACTGAGCTGAACTTTTGAGACCTGCCTACCACTAATCCATCTCACCCCTTTGGGCCTGTCATCATAATTGCTCACTCGTCATCTTCTATCAAATCGAATAGGTTTGGGTGCCCAAGAGAGAACCCCCTACTTTGGGAGACATGGATCTCATCTGTGAGGAGAGGGAAAGTTCAGCCCCAAAGCATAATATTTTTGCATCTCATCTGATTTCAATTTCAATGGCTGCCTTTAAGTTATTCCGCTTGCTGTTGTGTTTTGAGTGGAGAGGAGACAGCAGGGCGGCAGAGTAAGGGGCTTCTGCAAATATTTGCACACAACCTCAACTGGCTGTTGTGGAAACAGCTTCCCCTCCTAAGGGGAAAACTCATGCTGTTCCCATGCGATGCCCTTTCTCTCCCACATATCCCATTGCACTGTGTGGATGTTTGCACTATGGTGTCATGAGTGCAAAGATGCTGGAAGTCACAATTATGCCACTCCACACCTGGCTTGATTTATCTGATGGGAGAAAATGTCAAGTTTGACACATAAGCTTTGAGGCCCAATTAGATCCAGGTCAGATCCCAGATGTGACTTGGCTGTGTCTGTTCCAGAAGACTTTGATCACACCTGTGTTTTATATTTCTTTGCATGACTTTAGTGCATTCCTGTCCCCTTTCAGTATTGCAGGGCAATGAGTGTCCCTTGTTTACCTGTACACAGATTCAAAGGAATAAAAGAGCAGGGCACTTAATGTGCCATTGTTTTTTGATCAAATACACTGATCAAAGCAATTGTAATGAAGAACAGAACAACAGCACAGGAGAATTCAGCTCCCCACAGTCTGCTCCCAGCTTTCCCCAGGGGTCCTTCATGTTTGGTTCTTGTTTGTTTGTTTTTTTAACAGCTGCATCAAATACAGTGGAAGTTTTCCACAAGCTGACCACAGTTATTCCAGGATCTTTCCCCCTTCCTCCCAGTATTTATACCAGTTAATTTAGAAGCCAATAACATTTTCTCTCCAATGTTTATTTAGAGTAAGTTTTTCAATACACTTTTACCAACAGATGGTTTTTCCTTGGCATTTGGTCTGCCTTCCCGTCACCTGAAGCTGTCCCAGTCATGCTGAAGCTCTGTCCTGTTTGTTTTAGAGGAACCTAGGCTGAACTTTTGCTGCCTGTTGTAGAACATCATGTGCTTACCTCACAACCCAAACTCAAGATTCATAGTATCCAAGGCTGGCCAAATGATGTTTGCGTTTGAGATAGAAATCCCATATAATACTTCTCCTTTGCCCAGTCAATAAATACAGAAGAATAAGAAATGAACTAAAAATGTGGTGCTCTTTCATAATAGCCAAACTCTGTTGCTTGAGGTAGCCAACTTGCTTTGCCTAGTGGTAGGGCTGGGGTGTTCTGCACCTGTTTTCCTGGAATGAGGTTTTAATGCCACATTGGGAGAGGCAGTACCGTAATGCCAGCCACCTTGAAAAGGCAACTGCATGGAAGAATTGGAAATAAATGTATTGGATTTGCTGCATTCAGTTTTCTCTCCAGAAATAGCCACTGATTGTCACCAGGACAGAACTTGTCATGCCTTAAACATGTATACCTGTCCAAGACTTGCATTGCATGGAGTGAGCAGAGGGCAAAAAATCAGAAAAATGTTCAGGAGTAAAAATGTGCACATTTGAAAAACACACTTTATTCTTTAAAAACTATGTATTAAAAAATTGAATTTTGGAACACACATGCAAAAATACAGACAGAATTCTTGGGGGGAACAAAGAAAAGGCTCACAACCTGATATGGAACCAGGAAAGGGTGGGAATGGAGGAGTGAGCCTGGATTCAGGAAAACTGAAAGTGAACTTTAAAACAATTGGGGAAAAACATTAGGTCCACTTGTCACCTTTTGCCTTAAGCTAACTCTGGTTGCATCCAGAATGACTGAAAGTTCCCAGATTTTGTTCCTCCTCTTTTGGTTTTTACACACTGTTAAAATAAACCAGACTGGGAAGCCGGTATAAAATGTCTCTGGTCATACCAGGAGCTGATAGAAAATATTTTGGGATAAACAAAAGGTGTATGGAAAATAAATTTGCAAAGAGAGAGAACAAAAACTGGAACATTGTGGGACTTTTAATCTGTCTGAATGTGAGTATATTAGGATTTATCTCCAGGTAGATTGGAATGGGTGGGGGAAACATGGTGGAAATGTCCACCACACCGCCTAGAGAGCATTTTGGGGCAACAAAAAATTTTGACCCTGGGAGGCCTCTAAATATAGTGAAAATGTCATCCACATCCCTTAGAAGGCATTTCTGGAGCAGAAGAAGAAGATAGGAAAAAAACACATAGGGCCTTTGTGGGAGAACACAAAAATAGGCCTGAGAACATTTAGCCCATGTACAAAACTGCCTACCCCTGTTCTAGAAATCTGCAAAAAAGGAATACGCTAATTCAGTGGGAAGTAGATAAGGGCCACATCCTCTCTGTTATAAATTTCAGCCACTCCCTTCTTCAGAACCTGGGACAGATTTCTGCAACAACACCAAAATCTTTTGGAACAGCTATAGGATTGTAGCTCCATTTGCCTTGAAAGAAGTCCAACCTGACAACTGCGGATAAAGAAGCTATTCTTCTGCTATTGGGCCATCTCAAAAGTTAATTTCTTTTTAATTAGTTTTAATTTCACAAATGTGCTTTACTTTCTATACTTGAATATGGCCAGAATCCTATATCAGACTTACAGATGTGTAAGCATTGTAGTTACAGTAGTATGCAATGAATCTTGTCCAGATCCCCTCTGATCCCCACTTACCAGACAGAAGCCACTGCAAGTGATGGCACTCTGTTCCCTTGTCTCAGCAAGCAACTGGCTGCCATTTCCATGCCCTCCTGTGAGCGATTTTTTGTTCGACGAGCAAAAACAGAATCAGTTGCAACTTTTCCTTGTGTGGGAGATCACTTGTGTGAGGTAGATTGGTAGCCAGCCGCTTCCTGAATGACAAGAGAACTAACCCCTGTCAACTGCGTCAGTTGCTTCCTGATTAAGTGGGGATTGGGGAGCTTACACAGTTCCTACATAGCTGCTAAACTAGGGGTTATGTAAGGATTGTGAATATGACAGTCATGAGTGCCTAACTCTAGGCTATGCATTCATAATTGTCATTGAGGATTCTGGCTTACATCTGGGCCACCAAATTCAAGTTTAGGGGGACACATAATCAGGGTGACCAGATGTCATAACTGCAAAGGATGACAAGGCCCCGAAAAATGTAGGACATTCAAGAAAAATCAGGACATGACCAAATAAAAGCTAAAAACACTCAGTCATGCTCAAAATGGAGGACATTTTGACATTTCTTTTGGACAGGTTGGAATGTAGGACCTGTCCTGGAAAAGGAAGACATCTGGTCACCCTGCACATAATAAAGAACACAGGTACAACTTAATTGATTCCCTAGTCCAGCCAGCAGATGCCTTCGTCAATAGCTTTTTAGAGAGAGAAAGTGGGTAGCCCACCAGATCCTCAAACTGCCCACCACTCCTGCAAAACTGCAATGCAGAAAAGGACCTTGGTTGTGATCTGTTACAGTGCCAAGTCTCTGGCTCCTCTATCCTCAGCATATTCTTTAGTTATTAATCACAGACATCAATTCAACCATTCCCCATTAATTCAGAACCACTGGATACATTTTGATGGTAACTTGTACCTACTCTTCAAACATACCAGCATGTTCATCTCTCTGATCAGTGAAACCAAATAGAAGCAGCACTAGCACATACTAGCCAAGTGCAGGAAGATGTGCATCTCTTCACATTTCTTTTCCAGATTTACATACACTAGTGCAACATGGGCAATTCCAGCAGCACCCAGGTAAATGAACAAGAACTTCCCATAGGATTTCCATAGGCAAGTCTACCATCTAGTGGAAAACTAAAACATTACCATTCAAACTGCTCCATTTCCCTGTATATTCTCCCAAATAAAGTCAGCACATGTTCAGTTTTAAAAATCTAGATGTATTTTAATAATTATATATTTTTCTTAAGATCATGTCTGTATTATTTCTGGCATTTTGACCATGGCTACAGTAATCAGGTTGGAAGTTTTCTAGCATTTCCAAGTCTAGACAATCATATTTTCATTTACATAAAAAGCATACCTGAACACATGACTAAAGAAGATCCGAAACCGTTGTTAAAACCTTCAAACCTGCCTCGTGAATAAGCCCATAGACACACTCTTCAGGAAAGACAGCAAAACAAAGAATAAAACTAGTAATAATTATTTGCATGAGCATGCCTATTATATCTATTATTTTGGCCTAGAGTGTGGATCTTTTCCACGTGTGTTGAACATATGAAGACCCATATTGTGCTGCTAAAAATTATGCAGATTTGGGATTTCTTCCAGTGAAAAGCAGTATTTACTAGGTGGTAGACAGATCCAGAGCTTGAAAGGTCTTTTTTGAGGACTGCAACACCCCAAATCCCATGGCCAGCCAATGGCCATGCTGGCCTATAGGTTTTAGGGACTGCAATTAAAAAATGTAACATTTCCAAATTCTGGGTAGATAATTTTGTGAGCACAGGCCAAGAGGAAGTTAAATGGGACATGAACACAACTTGCTGACCTTTAAATTTAAGGATTCCTAATTTATTTTAGCAATGCATGCTGTCTGCTATGCCTCCCAAATTCTATAGACCCTGTTTGTTGCCCATGCAACCTATGGAGGGAGAGAAGTGCATTGATGATCCATATGGGCCACACATCACAGCCTTGCAGGCAGCTCCTCCTTTCCCCCACTGCAGGGAGTAGCTTTTCTCTGGCAGCCTCTGCAATGCAGGGATGAGGACTGCACCATGCCCATAAGGAATGAAGTGTTTACTTCTTCCTCAAATTAGGACACAATTTCCTAACTATGTAGCAAAGGCAGGTCCACCTGTGTAGAACTTGCTGACTAAGAATACAGTGCTGTCTTTGCCATAAGCTAAGACTTCAGTGTCTTTATATAAGCAGAATTTGACTAGTCAGTTTACTTGAGATCAGAAGAACATTTCCATCCCAAATAGAAACCTATTTCTCTTTTGACTCTTTGCAACAGAGCTTGGCAAACTTACCATTTGGACTATAAATGTAACTGTAATAGTAGCCATATTGGCTGAGAAATTCTGGGAGTTATTGTTCAAAAAAGTAACTTTTCCAAGTTCTGATGTGGGAGGAGGTGCAAATAAGGACAAATAAAGTAGCTGAAACATCCGCAGAACCTGAAAATGCATCAGTTTGCTGTTGCAGGTTTAATCACACTTTCTCCTATTGCATATCACACATAAAATATGTTATTTGGTTTCTAGAACATTTTATCTAAGAAATCCACATTTCTGCATTTGGGTGTCTATGGCTGCAACCCAATACACACTTTTGTTGTTAACTGCTGTCAAGTCAACTGTGACCTAATCAATGTGAGACCTCCATGTCACCCTATCCTCAATAGCCTTGCAGACTCATTACCAAGAACGAAACCCCACTCAAAACGATGGTAAATTCTTCCATGCAAATATGCATAAGACTGTGCTGTAAAGGTGTGTCTTACACATATTCTTAGGCATTTATAAGCAGCTTGATTCATAAACCTACCCCAGCATCTGGGCATACAAGGAATTCAAGGCTTATGTTTTCTTTGTAAACTTGAGCAGATGATGTTTTCCTTATGCATGGCAAAGGAAAGTTTTTCCATCTCTCCCTAATCTAATGCCCTTGCTTCATGGAGTAAATAAAAATGTAAAGGAATAAATTTCCCCCATTCTTTAACTATATTTGGATGTAAAATGCTAGCAATTCTAAAGAAATTTATAGAAAATGTCCCAGCTAATTTCAGATGAAATAATCCAACATTAAGCAGAGTGTGAATTTGAAAAAGTTCCTATAGATCAGGAATGGCCTTGCACTTTAGCAAGATGTGAATTGTAACTGTAATCAATCTGAACAAGAGAATGGTTTGCTTTAAGTGAGAGAATAGGGATAAGGCAGATTTGAAATAAAACACAAAACATCTGGAGGACTCTCTCTCTCTTTCTAATCCAAATAAACAATTTTATTTAAGGCTGGACAGCACATCCCTTTTGTGGGATCAATTGCCTATATGTATATATGGGGGAACAGGAGGGATATTCAAGGAGTGGGAAGATGAATTTGTAAAAGTTTGGAATGAGGAGGTGGATTTATCAAGATAAAGTAGCCAAAGCTTTATCTATTTTAACGCTGCACTCCCCCTCCCAAAAGTTTCGCTTTATGCTCTTAGCATCCTAGCAGCACCTCTTTGTCATTTGGGAGAGCCAGCACCAAAGGGAATGACAGTATATCACTATGTAATATTGTGCCCAGGGGCATTATTGCAGATCAAAAGATGGCTGTGCCATTCAACAATTATCCATTTGGCATACATCCACAGTGATTTTTAAAGACTTCAGCTTTATAGAAAATTAAGGCAGCATGCTGCAGCCAGCACCTCTACTATTAAGTCCCGAGAGGTTAAAATTCATGGAGACTGCCCCTTGCCAATTCCAGCTGGGGTGGGAGTGGGAAAGTAGACTCCATATTAAGGCCATATTGATTATTCTCACCCCCATCAAATCCGCTTTCCTCTCCTTACTCAGGGTCATTTATTAAATTCCCCTTCAGCCACTATTCATTTTTCACCAGAGGATCTCATGTGGCAAAGGACCACTGTTCATCATTCATGCCCCTCTACAAATAGGGGAACAAGAAGAAAAAGAGATCTCCCAGCTTCATGCAGCGTATGAAAGTGGAGCTGAAAGTTTCAGTGCCCAGATCCCACGCAAGTTCTGAGACAGCAGAATGGGGTCTGTCTCAAAACAGAGAAAGCCAGCAAAGCAGCAAGGGGTCAACAGCAGCCACTGCAAGGCAAGAAAGTTTCTATGGGGAACTCAGTTATGCTTGAAGACCAGGTTTTCTCCTGCTTCTCTAGTTGCTTTGCCCATGGGTTTGAAAAGTGGGGAATAGATGCTTTTTTACCCCACTGAGCACTGGAAGGCAGAAGGAATAACAGTATTAGAGTAACAGGAATCTCAAGATGAAAGGTGGGCCAGCAATAGGGCAATGACAGTTTGCGACACATCCCAAGAAACCTCAGTGGTGAGAACCTGATTCCGTCAAAATTAGTGCATAAGGAGCCATGACGAGCATCCTTTTGTTCTTAAAAAGGACAGGTGCTGATAAAAGACGCTGGGAACTGGGTGCTCTTCCTGCAGAAACTGTGGGTACACTAATTGCTTCAGTGAGGAGTGGGAAAACAGTCTCTGATCCCTACAGAACCCTGCTTTAAATGTGCTGGTATAAGTGGCAGTTTCCAGCATGCTTTGCCCCTTGTGGGCCACTCAAGGACGTGCTGGAGTTCCACAGTATGTCTTGGCATGCCACCAGTCTTCAACCATGATATCAAAGGCCTGCATTTGTTGTGCCACAACATGAAGCAAACAGAAGAGGTTTTCTAAACATCTGTCTTTCTCTTTGGTTTCCCTCTTCCCATGTGGCTACCATCCACTTCAGGCTTCTGCTTGGAGGAGAGGGACACTGGCCAGTGCAGAGATGAGCCGGGCATAGATCTCAATCCCACGGAGGAAGACCTGCTCATTCAGGAACTCGTTGTGGTCATGTAACAGTACTGGAGTACGGTTCATGGGGGAGAAGCCAATAGCTGGGTGACCTGCCTGTAACACAGTGGAAGGAGTGGCACTCATCAGACAATGACATCTCAGGAAAGCAAGAAGAGGGAAGTAGGAAATATGATTAAATAAATAAAGGTTTGTACTCACTGCTCTAATGTAACGGCTGTCTGTGGCAGCTGGGAAGATTTCACACTTCAGCTTCATGTTCCTAAAAGATACAATGAGAAATATGATTCTACTTCTATAGCTAAGTTAGCCTGTTCTTTTTCCTTCCACTGGTTCCAAGCTGTTTGAAGGCAGAGTTCAGATAGGGAACATAAGAATGGAGCAAAGGATGCCTACACTAATAGAGTACTGGGATGGGAAACATGTGGCTCTCCATATACTACTGGGCTGTAACTTCCATCATCTTCCATCACTGGCTGTGTTAGCTAGAACTGATGGGAGATGCAGTCCAACATCATCTGGAAGAACACACATTCTTTATTCCTGATACAGAAGAAGATATTGGAAGGGCGGAGGGTTCTGGGTCACTCTTCTGTCCCAGATTATGCAGATTCTCAGGGTAAGTCTTTCTCTTAACATGAATGTCAGTTTCAAAGAAAAATAGGGATTTCTTTCTGTGTCTGGCAAGTCGAAAAACTGCCTGTATAACCTGGGTACTTTTTAGGAGCCCTGGTGGCGCAGTGGTTAAATGCCTGTACTGCAGCCACTCACTCAAAACCATAAGGTGGCGAGCTCAAGACCAGTAAAAGGGCTCAAGCTCGACTCAGGCTTGCATCCTTCCAAGGTCACTAAAATAAGTACCCAGATTGTTGGGGGCAAGTACCTTACAGTTATAAACCGCTTAGACACTCCTTAGGTGGTATGAAGTGGTATATAAATGAAGCTGTTTTGTTTGTTTTAAAAATAAGGGTGAGTGCCAGAATGGGGAAACATGTCATCTTACTCACATGTCCCTGCAGGTGCTACTGAACGCCTTCCACCAGGGGTCAGACTCCTCTGTGGAGGTCATCGACTGATCCGTGTATTTCTAGCCCAAAGAAAAGGGTAGAGGGTGAAACTTGGAGGAGGCAAAAGGGCTCCCACGGTGCAGGAGTCTGTGGCAAGGCATGGCAGAAGCAGCAGCGGGAGTGAAGGAGGTAAAAGGGACACTAAGCAAACCAGAAAGGAGGCCATGTTGAAATAAAAGGCTCAAGGGACAGAGTAAGATAGACAGAAGGAGTGGCAGCAGGAAGGAATACTATGCAGTCAAAACTCAGGAACTGAACTATACTCTTAGATCTAAGGCAAAGCAACTGGCTGCTGGAATGCTGTCTCATTTCTGCTGTTACCTGGTGGAACTCATAAGTAACACCTTCCCCAGCTGCCCGGCACCAGGCTGTGAGCTGCTCCTCAAATGCCTGCAAGGCAGAGACAAACCAACATGCATTATAGGAACAGCCTATAAGAATGATTTTTGGCCAAAGGTCCTGATCTCCATTTTTCTGGAAACTCTGCAGTTTTCCCAATTTGTGCTAGAAACTTCTGTATTCGTTCCTGTCATGCTTAACCAAAGTCCTGCCTTACAAAGTGAACAACCATACACTCTATAACAGGATGGGGATCATGTGACCCTTCAGATATTGGCAAGGAGCATTGGGAGCTCTAATGCGAGGACATCTGGAGGGCTGCAGGATTTCCTACCCTGCTCTAAAAGTATTACCCCTAAGCTTAATCATTAATCCAAGGAGCCATGCTGATTTGGGACTATTTTAGGTCTCCAAAATTTCCCCCAACCGTTAATCTTGTGGCCTTACACCTAAGGAAAGTAGAAAGGGAAAATTTTCAAATTTCTATGGCTCTTGGAAGTAAGGTAAAGTTGAAGAAACCAGCCCATCTAATTTTTACAGTCCTAACCAAGAAGGATTGCAAGGCACTTTCATATTATCAGCTGTAATCAATGCAAGATAAAAAACAAACAAAAAAACCAAAAAAATGGTACCTTATAGTGTACAAATTACAGGATGCTTTAACTAATTTTAATCTAAGCACAGTCTGGAAACTGCTTTGCTTGGTGACAAAAATCAAAATAAGGAGAAAAAGTACAGGTAGCATCTCATAGACTGAATGCTTGCCACCATTTCTCACTCTGTTCTCTCCAACTCTTCTCTGAGTATATTTACACTGTACCTTTAAATCAACTGTGGGTGGGATGCGGATGTCAAAGGCTGCAGACATCTCAGAGGGAACCACATTGAAAGAGATGCCTCCATTCAACATGGTCAGGTTGAGTGAAGTGACATCACCTAAAGTAAGGTGCTTCTCTGACTTCAACCTGAGGGAGAAAAGTGACAAGATTTTTCACTCCACCTTCCTGAAACTCTTGATTAAGCTGAAGAGGGGGAAGAAACAGCTGTATTCTTGAGAATGCTCTTTCAAACTTATGTAAACATTTTCAAAAACCGGAGTAAATTATATTCTCATTCACAAAAAGTAGAATAAATAGCAGTTCTCTCATACAATAATTACAATTGTATGTGCAGATAGACATAGGCATGCCCTATACCAGAACTCATATATTTGCCCCAAGACTGCTGGATGCCACTATATCATCCTTTCCTTTATCTATACTGAATTTTTGCAAAAAGACTTGGATCTCAGCTGTGTTGCTTATACCACTCAGACTCACAAGCCATGCACTAGTGCAGACCACTATGATTATGCAAACAAATTGCAAAACCTCTTACAAAATGAGTAAATTAAACTGAAGCAAGGGTAGAAGCTCTTTTCTAACCTTGTCAGACTTCCTTCAAAACCTTTTTCTCACCTTTGTTTTTCACGCTCTCTGAATTCTAGGAAGGAAGTGATCACTCTGTGCTATGGACAGGAAAGTTGAAAAGTCAGTGTAATGATGCTGAAAAATGAATACACAACCCACCATAGCAAGCAAATGGCAGAATGTTTTTCAGATGGCCCATCATCATGACTAAAGAGCACAGGTACTCCATCACCCCCCTCACACTGCCAGTGTTCCTACAACCCTCCCTCTACTACCTCCTACTGGACAAAACAGGGTCATATTTCCTCCAGGAAATTTGATAGGGTTGGTGTGGGAATGGTCTAAACCAGTGCTACTCAAAGTGTTGGTCCCTGGACAGTCACCAGCTACCAAACCATTGGCTGCCAGTCCCTGGCAAGATTCCAGGAAAGAAAGAAACAACAAGTTTAGTGCCAGTTCCTGACACACTGAAAAACAACAAATGCTAATCCTCAACATCCTATGGCATGAGAAGCACGGGTCTGGACCATAAGTAAACAGTCTACAGCTCTCCAGATGCTACTGTACTACAGCTCTCTTCACAACCATTGGTTACACTGGCTGCAGCTGATGGGAGTGGGTGTCTTATTGCGCAAGCAGATGTGGATTGCGCAAGCAGATGTCTACTTCAACAGCTAGATTTCAGCTCTGATAGTAGAAGCAATTGTTCTGACATCTAAGTAACTGGCTCTCCTATGCTGCCATAGGTAAGGAGTGTCACCCACAATTTTATGTTTGCCCTTAACCCTTAAAGAGAAAGCTCCCTTACCATCTTTTCAGCAGCTGTGTTCTCAATGAATCTGGATCCATGTCCTGGATTCCCTTCTACCTTCACTTTAATCCCTGCAGGTATTAAACAGAAGCAGAGAACAGGAAAGAGAAGCAAAGGAGGCATAGCAATTTCTTAAATATCCAGCGTAGTGGAATCTCCTTCCTTGGAGGTCTTTAAACAGAGGCTGGATGGTCATCTGTCAGGGATGCTTTGATTTGGAGGTCCTGCATGGCAGGGGGTTGGACTAGATGGCCCTTGTGGTCTCTTCCAACTCTATGATTCTATGATTCTATGACCACAGCAAGTGAGAATTGCTTTTGACAGAACTTATAGGGCAAGGATGAGCATAACAGATTAGTATGACGTTTTGACTCCTGATACTTTAACAATAGCAAGAAAAGCTGAGAATTACAAAACATCTGTAGCTAGCCTAAGGATGACTATTTATCTCTTAGTATTCATCACCTGATTAATTGCCTCTAAGCAAGTGTTTATATTTGTAAGAGTTCTGTGTTAGATTTTCTAATTTATAGTAACTAAAATGCAGATTTTAATTTGTATTTGTCTATGCAATGTAAGACTCATAGGATACAACAAGTAAAGGGTTCAGATATAACACATACCTCCAGCACACCTGACACATGCTAATGTGTACCTGGCTCTGGTTTTTGGGTCTTACAGATTAGGCAGGAGCTAATCCCCAAAGAGTGAAAGACAAAAAGGCAGGAGAAAAGGGAAAAATATTTTTCAACAAAAGTGAAAAAGCATCTAGCTATGGAAACAGAGGATGAATCTCAGTCCTAACAATCCACTTAGTACAAAAGTCCACTCATCTTTACAGTAATGTTTCCAAACAGATATCAAACAAATAGTGGATATCTGGTTCAAAGACATATACCCCCACCTGTGGAAATTATCATGCTAGAAATCAAATTTAGATGTCTGTCACCATTTACTGCTGTATCTGAGTTTTCAGATATCCATCAAATTTATGTGGAATTGCCAACATTCAAGTATGAATACATATGTGTACATAAATTCAGGTGTTCACTATAAAATACCCAAATACATAATTAACTGTTATAACTGAAAATTCTAAGAGGTACAACACCACTCAAACAAGATGCAATTGAGGAGGAGTAAAATCCCAAGTCCTTTCCAGTGATGTAACAGTGATAATAGATTAGTAGATCTACTGTAAGAGTGAAAAGCAGCTGTGGCCAAGAATGATAAAATTCCAGCCTAAGTCTAAAAGAAGGCTGATCTACTTATCTGTTCTGGCTTCCCTAAGAAGTCCTGTAGGTTAAAGAAAGGTTACCCATCTATGGCTAAACTCCAGTAGCTGTTAAGAGGAGTTCATGTCTTCCCTGAGGAAGAGATGGAATGCACACAGTTCTTTCCACATAATGTTCACCTGCATTTTCAGTGCAGATCTTAAAACATATGACTTTCAAAAAAGATCAGAAGTAACCACAAAGAAACTAAGAACAGGAAGAAAATGCAAACCCCCAAAAAATATGCATGGAGAGACAGAATCCCAAATCTTACTCACACCATGGGCATTTCTCGCCATAAAATACAGTGAAAGTGTCTGTCGGGTTCGCCAGGCCTGGAGGGGAAAAAGAGAATGGCAGTAGTAAGTAATTTTAGCTTAAAAGCACTGCTGGTTTTCTGTAGCTCCTTTTGACAAGAAACCAACTGGGAGCCAGGTGCTGCAGGCAGCTCCCTCTTGCCCCTCCTCTCTGCAGGGCCAGGAAATGATTGTGAAAGACATGGAGGAGGTTGAGAACTGGAGGCTCAGAGTGATTGCCAAGGTTCACATGTCTCAACTCACTATTGGATCACTGGCAAGTGAAACCGTAGAAATGAATCCTATGGATAAGGGTGCCTTACTGCTCTTCTATCCAAACCTATGTCAAAAGATCTCAGGAGAGCACAAAGATGAAATCAATACTAACAGGGTAAAACAATTTAAACAATAAAAATATCGTGGGCCATTGGTATCCACTGGCATTTAGTTCTAGGACCCTTGTGGATACCAAAATCTGTAGATACTCAAGTCCCATTAAACGAAGTGGCAAAGTAAAATGGTGTCCCTCGTATAAAATGGCAAAATCAAGGTTTCCCTTTTGGAATGTAGATTTTTTAAATTATTTTCAAGCCATGGATAGCTAAATCAGTGGATAAAGAATCCGTTGATACAGAGGGCTGACTGTAGTTTAAATAGACCAAAAGCGTATTAAACACATTATTAACAAGTTAAATCAGGGTTAGAAGACTAAAACAGTTTTACAACCCTGTGCATAGCATTTGAAGTAAATCAGGGAGACTCAAAAGCTTTAATAAATAGCCACGTTTTTACTTGGTGCCTGAACAAAGCCAGTGGTGGCACCAATTTGGACTCCAAGGAGAGAGAATTCCACAACTGGGGTGCCACAGCTGAAAAGGCCCTCTCCCACATCCTCACACAGAATATTTACCGCACTGGTGGGGCACAGGGGAGGACTCCACCACAGCAGATCTCAGTCCTTGGGCAGGTACTTAAAGGGATGTTGACTGACTTCCTTTATTCTTGTGCTGGTAAAATTAAACAACTTCACCAAGGCTCTAGATGAGTTTTGCTTCTTGGAGATTTACAGGGCAACAGTGTAACCCTTAACATTGAACAAGAAATACGAACATTGGCTTACCTTGTGAGATGTTTGTTTTCAGCGATGAGGGCGGAGTCATCCTTCATGAGGGTTGGTTCCCCCTGTTTGCTCCAATCAGGCAGGACTATGACTTTTGGGCGTGTCCACCAGGGGAATCCATCCCCCTTGTTTGCCCAGTCAATGTATAGCCAAGCAGAGAGAGTTTATAACAATGAAGAAATACTAACAACAATAGAGAAAGTTTACCCATTTAACTATAACAATTCTAGACACTAGAACAAGGATCCTATTAACCTTACAACACCCCCCGACACCGAGAAAAAATTCCTCAGTTACGGGTGGGCAGGATGACTCCGCCCTCATCGCTGAAAACAAACATCTCACAAGGTAAGCCAATGTTCGTTTTTCCAGCGTTGAGGGCGGAGCCATCCTTCATGAGGGACATACCAAAGCTCCCTAGATGGGTGGGAACTGAGGTAAGGAATTATAGGATGGATTGAAGGATCCGTCTACCAAATGATGCCCCAGCCAGTTGGAAGGCATTGATTCGGCAGCGACGGATAAATATGGAAGGAGATGACCAAGCGGCCACCCTGCAAATATTGGAGAGAAGAACATTAGTGGTTAGGGCGGCAGGTGTGGCAGCACTGTGAGCGGAATGAGCGCTGACCCTTCCTTGCAGCGTATTACCCATCATCGACTCACACAGAGAGATGCAAGCCCAGATCCATCAAGCCAGGGTCGATGAAGAAAAACTTCCCAGGTATGTAGGACCGAAGGAGACAAATAGACTGTCTGATTTGCGCCATCGACAAGTGCGTTTGATGTAAATACACCGAACTCTGCCTACATCTAGTGTGAGCCAAGTCTTTTCAAGTTCCTTTTTGGGGTCAGGAACGAATGAAGGGAAAATGATCTCCTGTGCTCTATGAAATGTGAAGTTAACTTTAGTCATGAACATCAGATCCCGTCAAGCAGAACTGAATCCTCGCAGAAGATGCATATTTCACTCCTGTGGATAGTGCTCCTGGTTCAGAAAACCTTCTAGCTGAACTAATAGCATTAAAAAAAAAAATACTGTTTTCCAGGTAAGAAACTTAATATCAACTCTGTCAAGTTATTCAAACTGTGGTTTGGTTAATGCCTGAAGAACTACATGAGGGTACCAATTAGGGTATCTGTGAACTGTGGGAAGTTTAATAAGAGAAGCTGTTCTCAAAACTTTATATATACACCCTCTCTCACACACACACACATATATATGAATGATTAGACAGTTTCTGGGACAGTATGATTGGAAGAGCTGATGTCGAGTAGGTGCCTTTCAATATCCACATGTGAAGGTTTAATCCTGGATATGGTATTTGACCTTGAGTTAGGAGATCTTTGTGATTGGAAGACGAACTGGTTTCGTGACATCTGGAAGATCTCTGGAAACCCTGCCCTTCTGAAGTCACGAGAGACGAGACCGGAGCATCTACATGAGGGATCTGGAGTTTGGCTATTGGGAGCCACAAACATGCTTCCCGTCACCCTAAGCTGGCATCCAACCTTATGTGGAACTTCAACAGGGCCTAAATCAGGCAATCCTCTACAACTGGCAGCAAAAACCACCATTCAAAGAGGTTTGATTAATCAGTGTATGTCAGAACAGATTATTTATGTGTACCATCTGTTTTTTGATACAGCTAGAAGAACTACTGTAGGCTCCTGGCATGAAATGGTGTTCATGCCAAACGATTAACTGAAACAGATCAGGCAGTGTAGATGCACCAGTAACACTAGGTCCAATAACTGGGAACAACCTACCTGCTCGAGGGTGTTCTTCATGGATCTTACCCTTTGCTTGGTCAGGTAGACTGGTCAGCGATGTGTCTACAACCACTCCAAAGTGATGCAGGTTCTGAAATGGAACTAGGTAGTTCTTTTCGTAAATTACCAGAAAAACATGTCTGGATAGGAAAGAAATCACAACTCGACATCTTATATATATCCTATGGGAGAGAATGAGATCTATCAGGACATTTGAAATTATGGGTCTATATGAAGGTCCCACTGTTTTCAAGACGTGTCTATCTGTGTAGTGCGTGTCACAGAAGAAAACAACAGACTGAATGGTAGAACCTTGTATGGAAAGGTTGGTAAGATATTTGTGATAACGTGGTAGCTTGGGCTGTGGGCAGGAGACCACTACCCAAAAAACAGGAACACACAAAAATCTTGGAGGAGACGTGTCTCCAGAATTGTCTGGATAATCTCCCATCTGAACCTGTGATTATTATAACTCAATTGTTATTAGATAGATAGTATAGTGTTGTTGTTGATGTTTTTATGGCCTCAATATCAATCAGACATTTTGTGACTTTTATATCAATCTATGTTTGTTTGCCTTCCTCTACCTTAAGGAGGCAATGAAAAGTCATATGAATGGTATAGAAAAATATATCAAAGTATATTTTAACAAACAGCTTCATTTCATTTATATACCGCTTCATACCCTTAAGGAGTGTCTAAGCGGTTTACAATTGTAAGCTATTTGCCCCTCAACAATCTGGGTACTCATTTTAGCGACCTCGGAAGGATGCAAGCCTGAGTTGAGCTTCAGCCCTTTGCTGGTCTTGAACTCGCCACCTTATGGTTTTGAGTGAGTGGCTGCAGTACAGGCATTTAACCACTGCGCCACCAGGGCTGACATTTAAGGATGTTGAGGTCTTCTTATTATTCCTAGTCTCAGCCAAGAGACTTTATTCCAAACAATTTGTCCCCATTAAGTGGTGAGAATCTTAGATATTTTTTGTAATGGGCATTTTTATGTGTCAGTTCTTTAGTCAAAGTCTGTCCTTGAACTGGTCTTGGATTACATCCAATCTCATTTAGGCTAGTGTCTCCAGACATAGCCACTACCTTTAACCATAGTTAATACCCTGATAGTACTTTATTTTGACCTTAAGTGTTTGTTTGTTTGACAAGTGGGCTAGGCCACACATGTTTAGCCCCAGAAAAAAAGGAAATAGCAGACACCTTAGTTGAGCATAAACTCTGGCAGCCACAAGTGGCATCTGTTGATTCTCATGACAAAGAGGGCTGAGATGTAACCATATATATGTAAACAGCTATTGGATTTAGAATCACAATAATAAATTATGGAGGTCTTGTTAATATCCTCATAAAATCTGCATGAAATGGAGTATTTGGTGTAGAAGGCCCAGGCTTGGAGGAGGGAGGAATATCCTTCCCTGAGGAAATCAGGATGGATCATCCTCTAGATTCAACTGGTCAGAGTTGACATTAAATTCCAATATATAAGTTGTTTTGTACAATAATACCATAAAACAAGTATAGTAATAATAAACAAATACAGTAATAATGAAGGATCATCAGTCCCCAAACATCTAACAGATTTCAGGAGCTTTCAGGAGGTACTGAAAGGCCCTCATCTTTATTTTTTATTTTTAACTCTTTTTCAGATCACATTCCTCTTCTGAGGAGTGAACTATAGGTATTATTTTCCTTTGTTTTACAAAAGGCATATTAGTTAGCAGAAGCAGCAGGCCTTTCCTTTTCTGCCTAGCTGCCCTTAATCAAAATGGCTGCCACACCTTCAGTTCCAGCTTTGCCTATTATTTTTCAAAAAGGCAAGCACAATAAATAAATGTCTTTTTGGCCAAATTCTCCCAAGGAGAGATTGACACCTTAGACCAGGGGACAATGGGGCAGAAGCAGACTCCCTGCACCTGGAAATCCTTTTGTTAATCCTCTCTGATCCCTTCAGTCTGAGTGGATCTTGGAGGAAGGAGAGGAGAAGGCAGTTGGTTTTGGAGGGAAACTCTCCATTTGAATCTCTGAAGCAACTGAAGCCTCCTTCAAAGCTGGCAATGCAAGTCAGAAACAAATCTCTTGGGTAAAGCTTAACCCACAAACATAGGATTAAGGACTGAATCCTCACTCACCTCTTGAAATCTGCCTTCTCTCTCTCTCTCTCTCCCACTGTCCAAACCTCTTGCCGGGTTTGATGTCCGCAGTGGGGCGCAATCTGGCCAGGGACAGGGCCTCCAGCCGCGCCAAGGTCTGTCAGGGTCTCTATCTCACCACCCTGGGGCTGGTGTTCTGGCCCCCCTCAGACCATTCTCCCTCAGAGGCAGAAGAGGACTGAGATTTGGAGAGAACATCCTCATCTGAGGATTTTAACTGCAAGCATTTTGCTTCTTAGCCTTAGATGGCGCTCTCCATTATGTTTATGCTTGGAGGAATAAACCTGAAGTAGCATTGGCATGGCTCCCGCCTTTTTTGAGTTTGAATTTGTGCGCCAAGGAGGAACGTTTTGAGAATAAAGAAGATTTTGTTTTGTGAGTAAAGGAGAGTTAGGAAAACACGACCTGACGGAGCGAAGGCAGGAACTAGACTGGGCAAACAAGGGGGATGGATTCCCCTGGTGGACACGCCCAAAAGTCATAGTCCTGCCTGATTGGAGCAAACAGGGGGAACCAACCTCATGAAGGATGGCTCCGCCCTCAACGCTGGAAAACTAAATAGTCACTAAAGGTTATTTTGACATGAGGAAAAGTATGCAAAATGGAAAGGCTGGTTTTGTGATACTCTCTAGTCCAAACATGGCTTCTTCAGTCTCACGTTAATGGCTCCTCACCTTCGTCCAAGGCAAAACCAACATTAAGTGTGGCAAACTCAGGTCGCTTTACAAACATTTCCATCCCCTTGTGGCCCCCAATCTCTTCATCTGTATTTTAAAAAAGGGAGAGAAAGAGAGAGAGAGAACGTGTAAAAACTCTTTTGGTTTGTACTCTAGACAGGCCACATATATGCATTACAGAACATAAAGCTAAGAGCAAATTGCAATACAGAGCTCCCAGTCTCTCAAGACAGCTTCAGCTTATGGCAATCCAACCCAACCTGATGATGATGCCTCTTGTCAGAACACAACTCTTGGATGATAAACAGTCACTTTTTGGCCAGGAGTCATTCATAGTCAGCCCTTTCAGGACTGTGACGTGCAAACCAATTTTTGCTGCTCGGCAGGAAACTGACAGTCTGCTCAAAGGGCTGGGAAACTGCAGATGAGAATAATATTGAAAAGGCCACAGGGTCAACCAATATCAGTAATATGACTGAAACTGGGCTGGAGCAGAGGACCAAGCCAGACATGCCATGGGAGGACCATGTTTGGATTCCCTGACTATAAATTTTTCTTGCTTAAAACCCTCTGCACTGCATCCCGGATTTCAATCCTTCCCAAAGCTGCTATCAACTACCAGGATGGTGCTGGTAAATGCCTCTCCTGTACATGTCTTTTAGACCCTCTGTAGCTAACACCACAGAAACAGTGGGAGGGGATTGGGTTAATTCTCCTCCTTGGAATCTAGTGGCCCTGATCCAGATTGGAAGTTGGCACTTCTACAAAAGAAACAGAAGAAACAAAAGAAAATGGCATTAGGATTGTTGAGCACTGATCTCTCATCTCTCTAGAAGGGAGTGAAAGAGGCCTAGCAGCACCATCCGGCCTGGCCTCAAGTTGAAGAGCCCTCCCTTCATGACAACACTATCTGGTTGCCTAGGAGGGAGTGACAGAAGAGGCCAAACTCCATCGGGCCTAGATTAAGAAGCCGAGCCCTCCCTCAGTCCATCTGCCTTGGTCCAGGCCTCAGTGGGAGAGAACAACTGCTGGACCTGATCCCCTTCCTCATCACCATTCCCTTCTCCTTTTGTGTTGTGTCTTTTAGATTGTAAGCCTGAGGGCAGGGAACCGTCTTAAAAAATAATAATTGTAAGCCGCTCTGATAGCCTGTAGGGCTGAAGAGCAGGGTATAAATAAATAAATAAATAAAAATGTAGCATCACATCTATCCCATTCCTGGCCCTCTTGGTTGTACATATCCTCTCCTTGTGCCCTCTAGTGTTCAAAGCTGGTACTGCACCAACAGAGCTGAAGAACTCCAGGATAGAATCATAGAATCGTAGGGCCCATTCCCACTGAGGTTTAAATCGGATCATGTGGAAGCATGATCCGATTTAAACCAGTCTAGTTCCCATTGGCGAATGGATTGGGAATCGATTCGCCAAGGGGGGCTGGGGTTTTCCCCCATTAAACCCGAGTCAAAAAGGAGCTGGTTTTTACCGCTCCTTTTTGGGCTGAATCGATTTATTTGAAAATAAATCGATTCAGCCCAATGGGAACTGCTGGCGACCGGGAGATGACAGGGGCAGCTGCAATGGCCCTTGCCTTCTCCCGGTCACCGGCCTCCCTCCCTCCCTCGCCTTTCCTCCTCCTCCCTCCCTCCCCACTGCCACCCTTGGATCGCGGGATCCACGAGTGGCAATGGCCCCAGAGGGACCCCAATGGGTTCCTCCTCCTCCCCTCCCTCCCTCTGCTGGCCCTCTCCTCCCCTGCTCCTCCTCCATCCTCCATCCTCCTCTCCCTCCTTCCCTCCCTCCCTCTCCCTCCCGTGGCCTACCTGGCAGGGGGCTGGTGGTCTTCTCCTCCAGTCTTCCTCCTCCTCCTCCTTCTCCAGGCTGGACCCTTCTCCGCTGCCAGCCCAGCCTCCTTCTCCAAGATCTCTGCCCCGGGAGGCCTCCTTAGAAGGAGGCCTGGGCAGAAGGAGAGATGGAGGCAGGCAGGCAGCATGGAGGACGAAGGGCCGCAGGTTGGAGGACTGGAGGACGTGCGTCCGTCCCTGCCTCTATGGTGTGCGTGCCTGCGTCCTCCTAAACGGACGCACGTCCTCCAGTCCTCTTCCATCCATTCTCTCTGTGGCTGTTTCCCCCCTTTTCTCCCCTTAATGTAAACGATAAAGGGGGGGTAAAAGGGGGGGGGTAAATGGCCCCGGAGAGAATTTGCTTTCAAAATAATCCAGTTTCGAACTGGATTATTTTGTAAGTGGGAATGGGCCCATAGAAACTTAAGAGTTGGAAGAGACCACAAGGGCCATCCAGTCCAACCCCCTGCCATGCAGGAACTCCCAATCAAAGCATACCCAACAGATAGCCATCCAACCTCTGCTTAAAAACCTCCAAGGAAGGCGACTCCACCACTCTCCGAGGGAGTGTGTTCCACTGTCGAATAGCCCTTACTGTCAGGAAGTTCCTCCTAATGTTGAGGTGGAATCTCTTTTCCTGCAGTTTGCATCCATTGTTCAGAGTCCTGTTCTCTGGAGCAGCAGAAAACAAGCTTGCTCCCTCCTCAATGGGACATCCCTTCAAATATTTAAACAGGGCGATCATATCACCTCTTAACCTTCTCTTCTCCAGGCTAAACATTCCCAGTTCCCTAAGGCGTTCCTCTTAGGGCATGGTTTCCAGACCCTTCACCATCTTAGTTGCCCTCCTTTGGACCCGCTCCAGTTTCTCCACATCCTTTTTGAATTGTGGTGCCCAGAACTGGACACAGTATTCCAGGTGGGGCCTGACCAAAGAAGGATACAGCGGCACTATTACTTCCCTTGATCTAGACACTATACTTCTATTGATGCAGCCTAAAATTGCATTGGCCTTTTTAGCTGCTGCATTGCACTGTTGACTCATGTTCAACTTCTGGTCTACTTGGACTCCTAGATCCCTTTCACATGTCGTCTCATTCAGCCAGGTGTCCCCCATCCTATATTTGTGCATTTCATTTTCCACACTAAGTGCAGGACCTTACATTTCTCTGTGTTGAATTTCCTTTTGTTAGCTTTGGCCCAGCTTTCTAGTCTATTCAGGTCATTCTGAATTTTGATCCTGTCCTCTGGGGTATTAGCTACTCCTCCTAATTTGGTGTCATCTGCAAATTTGATAACTAGGCTCTCAATACTGTCAATACAACTGAGCACAAAAGTTAGAATCATACAAGCCATTCTATTCTCTATTACCATGTATGGTTGCGAGAGCTGCACAGTGAAGAAAGAAGATAGGGGAAAAATCAATTCATTTGAGATGTGGTGCTGGAGAAGAGTGCTAAGGATATTGTGGTCAGCCAAAAAGACAAACAAATGGGTCCTAGAGCAGATCAAACCAGAAATTTCACTTGAATCCAAGATGACAAAACTGAGGCTGTCGTACTTCAGACACATCATGAAGGTACGACTCATTGGAAAACACAGTAAGAGGGGAAAGGTGGAGGGAAGCATGCTATTAAGGAGATCACAGGTATGAATTTACAAGAATTAAGCAGAGCAGTGGAGGGCAGGAAGTCTTGGAGATGTCTCATCCACAGGGTTGCCATGGGTTGAAATCAACTCGAGGGCAGCTAACAAATAAGTCTAAAAAATTTAGTTTAAATATTAACCCAAAAAACATGAGTCGACTTATCCACAGGTCAGTGTAGGTAGTGTACTTTAATTCTTGTCAAAAAAAGAAAACACCTCCTTTTCTGAGGTACAGTAACTAAAGGCAAGAGCTTAATCCATCCTAGGAGCACCTAAAAGAAGCACCAACCCCTCCTTTACCCTTTTGGCCATGGTGCTGCTTCTGGCCTTTTTCAATGCCTCAACAGGAAAATGGCAGTGCTGGCAGCTCCTTGGTGCTTGCCTTCAAAGGAGCGCCAAGAAGAATCGGGTTTTCAAGGATATGAATAAACATATGTCTGTTTGTCAGATGTTCTGGATTAAAATCATGTATGTTTGTCCAGATTGTCTGCATTAAAATTATCATATTAAAGTTCTGGATTAAAATCATGTATGTTTGTCCAGACTGTCTGCATTAAAATTATCATATTAAAGTTAAAAGCTACAATTGTGAGTGCTTTGCCTTTTCATTCTTTTTGACATGTATGCATTATCTTAAACCTGACCATGTCTGGATGCTTTTTACTAATGTAGTTTAGACCCTGAAGGGGGAGTGAAGGGGTCAGCTGCTTCTAATGCTGCTGCCTTTTGATCTGGAACTCCAGCCCTTTCTCCTCCTACAGATAGTGAACCATTGTTTGGAATCCCCTTCCAAATTTTTTTTAAGAAAAAGAGTCCAAAAGAGGATAAAGAATGGTGATTTTAAAACATGGACAAAGAGGATGAGACAACTGGAGAAAGAAAGAACAGGATTAGTCACAAGAAATATTGGCAAATAGGAAAGGCCTGGGCCTTTTAAATCACAAGCATTTTTTCTTGATACAAAATTTTAATTTACTTGCATTGCCACACTTGTGCCCCTTCGCCTGCCTCGTTTAATTGGTTCTGCTGTGAGCCCTTTGGGGACAACAATGTATATTCTTAGCAAGGGAAAACCTCTGCTGTCACTCAGAGCAGTGCAGAGAAAATATACTGCAGTAGATCCACACCAAGCTTTGCCAACTTCTAAGCTATTCCTTACGAGTGCTTAGCTTGCACTCCAGCTCCTTACAAACAGACTGGACCTCCTCTCTTGCTCCTATCACTTTGGCACACACCAGGAGACAAGCAACTAACCTGCACACCCATAAACGTAACTCACCTGGGACAAAGCTCATATGAATTGTTCGTGGAAAGCATCTTCCTTCACTTTTCAGTCTCCGGATAGCCTCTATATACCTAAAAGTATGGAAACCTTATTTAGTGCCTGCAGAACCTGGTGTGTGTGTGTGTTTGGAAAGAGGAATGAGATGCTTGGATTTAGAATTATGCAAGAAAGGAAGAGTACAAAAGGTGGCATAGTTGATGGAAATTGTCAAAATTTATGAACAAAACAGCCAGAAAGGTTGCATATGCTGTCTCCTACATGCAGGATTCAATCACACATGACATAGCCAGTAAGTAGGTGAATTAGATGTCTGCTTACTGTAGTCTGGGCATGGAACTGACAGTGACTTTATGTAAGGCACAAGAGCACATTCTGCATTAGCCTGTCTACTAGCTTCAGCAACCTTCTATAGATTTGTGCAGATGTGATTAAAGGAGCACTTTGTATGAACCCTGACCCTTTTAGAGCTAAACTACACATTCTGTTAAAATATATACTGTGCAACTGAGTTTCAGTTTATGTCTCATTCTAAGTCAGTGTGTGTGCAAACCACTCCAGACCAGGAACACTGCTCATATGTAAGAGATGATTAAACTTCATCCTTTGCAACTTTTCCCCTCTTCTTAAACACATACAGAGGTTGAAAAATAGAAAAAAACATATCCTCAATTGGTGTTAAGACCGTGCAAGAGGAGAGAGCCAATTTAAGAGAGAAAAACTAACAGGGGAAGGAAAGGAGGAGGTTAAAAACCCCACCCGCTTGTGGTCACCTCAGGTTGGATCATGTCTTCATACTTTGGGGAAAGAAAGCAAATAAGGACCAGTGGCATGTCATGCATTTAATGGAGTGTGTAGTTTAGCCCTCATCCATGTCTTCTCCATCATTCTTCAAGCAAAACTAGTAAAGCAGCCTTTTCAACTGACAAACACATACTGAACTGCATAGCACAGGAGAGAAAGGGGAGCTAGGCAAACTTACTGGATGGAGACACATTTCATATCTTGAGCCCCACGTGCATAGATATTTCCCTCAGAGTCCTTGAAGGCTGAAAAAGGATCATGGTGCCAATATTCCTGTAAGAAAGAAAGCAGCAAAGAACAAACACTTCAAAAAGATGGGCATTCAGGATGATAAGTCTTTGCATATGGTGCATCCTAGAGCCTGGAAAACCTACTTTTGGGACTACCTTTCCAAGGTGAGATACACCCTGGATAATGTAGCAAAAGAAAAGCCTACATGTTTTGAATGTAAGTCTTTAATAGTAGGAAATCAATATAATCCATCTAATTTGATAACCTGGAAATATTTTCCATCAGCAGCTTTCACAAGCTGACAGTGAACCAATCTCACTATCCTTCCTCAAGTTCTCTCTAGGAAAAAAAATTGCACACCTTCAAGTGCTATCTCAGTGACAAATTGCAGTTGTACAGAAGTATGTTCTCACTGCCACCCTAGGCAGCAAAGTGATGCCAGTTCAGACACCTGGGCATGCAGATTCAATCTAGCTCCAGTGGGCAGCAGTGTGTGTGTGTGGGGGGGGGGGGGGATGAAGGAACATAGGAAGCTGCCTCATACTGAGTCAGGGCATACTGAATGAGACTTTTATCACATATCCTACTAACCATACAAGAGTACACAGGTATGAATGGTGTATGTATGACAATGCATAATGCTTACAAGATTATTAAAACCCACACCTCTGTATGTTGTCAATTTAAAAGAGATTATAGTGTTATAGAGATTATAGAGCAGATCTGGAATATCATACCACCACCACCACCACCACCACCACCACCACCCCAGTTCTCTCTTGGAAAAATGTTTTCAGGTTGTTACCCATTAGTACCACCAATACCCTTTCCCAAGATCCACATAAGAGGCAGGAGTAAGGTTAAGAATCTAAATCCCCAACAGGTTCCTTCCAAACCTCAAACACTGGCACAACATCTGTATGTGAATTCAGTAAGATGGAGCCAAGCTGAGGATTTGTGCCTTTCCAGGTGAGAATGGTGATCACTCGACCAGGGCAGACCTGCAACACAAAATAGTCAGATGGAGATTACTCTGCGTACTGTATCTTTGGCGCTTGTAAAAGGTCCCTATGTAACTGGGAAACTGATCTTTAAAATAATGTTGTCCCATATGTTTACTGAGAAACTCAGTAAGTGAAGTGAGTTTTTCTGGCATGACTCTCGCACAGTCTCTTGATGTGGTGGGCTACATGTTTTGGACTACAATTGCTATCATGAAGCCCAGCCATTCTGACAGAATTTTCAGAGGGCACCATCTACAGAGCAACTGCTCTACCACCTTTAAAAAAAAAAAAAAAAAAGTTCTTCTTCCAGAAGACTGCACAGGCCAACTAGGAACAGAAGTTTCCTGATGGAAATGTGTGAGCAACTAGCATTTCATGTATTTAATGTTCATGATGTGTATATCCTCTGCCCTAACTGAACTAATAAGGAATTGCATCAACTTTGCCACATGTAGACAAGTTGGTAGAAAAATAGTTTTCTATGGACATACTCATTCCCACAGATTTATTTGCAGAAGCAAAGAAAGCATATTTATCTTGAAATAAATAAATGGATGGGAATCAGAGCAGTGCAAGCTAAATAAATGTGAACCTTAGAAGCCAATCAATCATGAAGCCTTTCTGTTGCTGCCAAATCTGGCATTTCTATACAGCTTCCACAGTTTCACACCTGCACTTCTCTTCCAAGTTTGATCTCTAACAACATAACAAAATGTGGTGCTGTCAAACCCAGAGAGATTCCAGTGGTCAGACTGAGTCCATAACTGGTACATAGTTCCCTAGGGAAATCAAGCAAACTGGTCATTGGCACACTCTTTGTAAAAGTGGTTTTGGGGATCATGATCAAATACAGAAATCAAGCAGGGCTGGAGAAACTTTGGCCCTCTGGATGTTCTCAAACTCTAGCTGATATCTCACCCCAGTGGGACCATTGTTGAGGAAAGATGGAAAGATTAGTACATTTACATGTGGAGAACTACATGTTCCCTAGCCCTGAACTAGAAGTAAGATCCAATTCTTAAGAAGCCTTGGATCAGCTATTTAGGCTCAGTCAAGTTTGTGTTTACAGATGAATTGAGATAGGTAGAGAGAAAAGAGACCTTTCTTCCTTAATTTGATCCTTATTCCTTTTGTTAAATAAACCACATTCACTTTGTATGTCATTCATCTGTTACTGTTATCAATCTAAATACAGCACGTAAAGCAGGAAAGGTCAGGTTAGATCAATTCAGGAACAGATATAGAACCTGTAATACCAGATTAACGTGACAGCCAGCTCTGCAAGGGATTACAGACTGTAGGAGGTTTGTTATAATTGATAAACAATCAGTTCAAACAGGAATATCATCAGAACCTTCTTCACTGCATTGAATGTTATTTATTTTATTGAAATATGTATATCCCACTGTCTAGCAGCTAAGGATACTTGTTTAGGATACTTTTTCTCTTCTCCCCACCCCCCACTAGTAGAACAGTGGACCTAACACCAAAAAATAGGCATGGGAATGGCACTAGGGTTGTCACCTAGAAGAAAGGGGGTGTTAGCCTGAAAAAATTTGGGGACCACTGGTCTAGCTGAAAATCTCAGGGTACCATACAATAAAAATAACTTAACTTAAAACCATAAAAATTTATAAGGCCAAACAATAAAATGTTTTAAGGGGCTAAAACATATTAAATAAAGTTAAAAGACATCTGATTAACACTGGTTAAAATAGTTTAAAACAAGTTTAAACCATGCAGACTTGTATAAAAATTTGGTCGATGAAATTGCTCACTATAGGAAACATGAACCAGTTTTAGACATTTCCCTGAATCACACAGCTTGGGGTAGAAGCAACTGTTTCAGACAATAGATCCCATCAATCATAGTCAATAGTTGGAAACTATGGGTGTTGTAGTCTATAATGAAGGCACCAAATGCCTAATCTCAAACCTGTTGGGGGGGGGGATTCAGCCACTATGCTACTGATCATGCTAACTGAGAATTTTAAGATGTGTAATCAAAAAAGTACATTTCCTAAGCTCTGCCTACCTTTGATATAGATCAAGGGACTCCAACAGACTTAGGTCCAAAACACACTGCAGAAACAATCCAGTTTAAGACTGCTTTAACTGCCATGTCCTAATACTAGGGAATTCTGGGAACTGTAGTTTTGTGAGACATTTAGCCTTCTCTGTCAGAGAGCTCTGGTACCACAATAAACTACAATTCCAAGGATGCCCTAGTACTGAGACAGGGCTGCTAAAGTGGTCTCAAACTAGATTATTTCTGCAATGTGTTTTGGACCTTAAATTATCTTCAACAATGACAATAAAAGCAGCTATCCTTCCCTCCTTCCTTCCTTCTTCCAAAGAACTCAGAACAACCTATGTGGTCCCTTTTCTCTCAGCTGCCACCCTTTTTAGTCTCATTCCTGTCTTGTGAGGTTAAGTATGCTGGAAGATGTGCAATTAGTGCAAGGACACCAAGTGAGCTTCCTAGATTGTTAGGGATTTAAATTCACACCAAATTTCCACACAGGACAAAAGGTCTACCAGGACAAAAGGTCTACCAGCTTCAAGATAGAATTCAGCTGTTAGAAATCAGTCCAGACATAATAGAATAAATTCATATGACTGATAGTGAGGGACAAACACTCAACAATGAGGTCTTCTTCATGTGTACAGTAACGACAGCAGAATGAAAGTTACTTCCCAGAATGAGGAAGAAATACAGTATAAATAAGTAGTTTGGAAACTACCCTAATTTGTAGTCTCATTACTGGTCTCATTTGGAGACTACTGTCATTCAACTTATCTCATTCAATAGTTTTGAGTTGGGGAAGTCCAGGCATCCAAGGAGAACATGTGCACACTCATCCCAGCATATGAGTACCACCACTGCAACAATGGAAGTAAACTACTGTGCATTATTTCTTTGAAAGACAGCGATCAACTACTTCAGCATGACAGTAAAGGCCAATGCAATTTTAGGCTGCATCAATAGAAGTATAGTGTCTAGATCAAGGGAAATAATAGTGCCACTCTATTCTGCTCTGGTCAGGCCCCACCTGGAATACTGTGTCCAGTTCTGGGCACCACAATTCAAAAAGGATGTGGAGAAACTGGAGCGGGTCCAAAGGAGGGTGACTAAGATGGTGAAGGGTCTGGAAGCCATGCCCTATGAGGAACGACTTAGGGAGCTGGGAATGTTTAGCCTGGAGAAGAGAAGGTTAAGAGGTGATATGATCGCCCTGTTTAAATATTTGAAGGGATGTCCCATTGAGGAGGGAGCAAGCTTGTTTTCTGCTGCTCCAGAGAACAGGACTCGGAACAATGGATGCAAACTGCAGGAAAAGAGATTCCATCTCAACATTAGGAGGAACTTCCTGACAGTAAGGGCTGTTTGACAGTGGAACACACTCCCATGGAGAGTGGTGGAGTCGCTTTCCTTGGAGGTTTTTAAGCAGAGGCTGGATAGCCATCTGTTGGGTATGCTTTGATTGGGAGTTCCTGCATGGTGGGGGGTTGGACTGGATGACCTTTGTGGTCTCTTCTAACTCTACGTTTCTATGATTCTATGATTCTATGTCAGCATGAAGCCATCTGTATGACTGAAAATTAATTTTCCTTTGAATCACAGTTACAGTGATAGGCCATGCAGTAGCAAGTTAGACATGGATAAACAGACATCCTAAAACTACACACACAATAGGTATACTGGTGATTTTTCATTACTTACCTCCACCTTTTGACAAGGTAGGTCAAGTTCAGAAGCTATTCTCTCCAGGAATTTTACAGCTGTTTCTGAAAGAAACCACCATAAAGGCCTCATGTATCAAGACAACATCTTCTCCAAATTTCAGCCATCTTTCAGTCAGTAACATCAGTATAACCTTTACAAAATCTATTTACTTCGTGCCCTGTGTAATATTAGCAGCCATATGTTGACCCAGTAATAAAGGACAAATGGAGGTGAAACGCTGGACAAAGATTGGAAAGAAATTATTTTGAGACAAGCATCTTGCTTGCACACATTGCTTTTTGAAGATTTGATGACATATCTTCAATATGCATCTATACTCACTTGCCTGGCCCTGGTGTTTTACATTAAGCATAGTGTTTGACTATATTATATATTTTCTGCTTAGCATTCTCAATATTAGGAGGTACTATTAGAAAAGAAGTGGAAGCGTGACTTAGTGGTTTGAGTACTGGACTACGATTCTGGAGACCAGGGTTTGATTCCCTGTTTGACCATGCAAGGGTGACCTTGGGCAAGTCACAGGGAAAAGCAATGACAAACCTCCTCTGAAAACATCTTGCCAAAAAAATAAAAATAAAGCCTGATAGGTTCGCCTTAGGGTCGCCATAAGTCAGAGACAACTTGTAGGCACACAACAACACTGGAAAAGCACACAGCAACTTGCCCAAAGCAAAAGTGTTAAAACTTAGCCAGAGAGAATAAAATTAGCAGGCATGATAAATACTGAAGTCTACGAAAGCTCATGTTGCCAACTTCTTTCTTTCTTTCAGTTAGTCTCAAAGGTGCTACAAGATATCTCTACATACTGATTCTACAGACTAACATGGATATATCTTTGAATTCAGACATGACAGAGTTAGACAAACTCACTCATTTAATTAACAATAAATCTTTGGAAAAAATGGAAACATATTAGGAGCCGCTAGTAACTCATTGGAAAAGGAAATGGGCAGATCTGAATAACATAGTGCAATACATATATGTACCTATATATATATACATTGCAATATTGTAAAATAATACATTTCAATAATTCAAAGGGATAGTATAATTTGTATTTGAGGTTAAATTGGAACCGCAATAGTTTCTATTGTTTTAATAACAGAACAAAATGATTGATGAGACAAATTTCTTTTTAACTAAAAATGTGAGCAGATAGGTAGAATATGGAAGGATTAAACTCAATAACAAGATCAGGAGATAATTAATTTACAATAGTCAATAAAAACAAGAAGTAAATTAGTTGTACAGTGGGGCCTCCTTATCTGCAGGCTTGCCATCCGTGTATTTAAGCATCTGCAGACGGCAAGCCCCTGTTGTTCCCAATGGCGGTATGAGCATGCGGCTGCATAAGCGGCTGTGTGCATGTTGCGCCACCATTAGGGAGAATGGGACTTGAGGTCCTGCGTTTTTTGGGGGGGATTTTTCATGATATACTTCTTGAACATTATTTGAGAAATAAAGACACTGAATGGAAATATGTCAATCGATTTGACATATTTATCATTCATTCTTGATAGGTTTTCAAGTCTTGTTACTGTTGATAATTACTGTAAATGCTGTATATACACCTGCTCCTCCTCTCACACAACCCACCAAAGGCTTAGATAACCCCAGCCAGGACACAATGAGATCTTTCCGAAGACCAGAAATTTGTGTCAAGCCCTTCTGCAGGACAATACTTTCCTCACAAGGAAAACCAGATGGGCAATTTCTTCAAGGACCATAGGGTCATATATGCAATAATGAGTGTGTCCTGACAGAGTTAAACCTTCTGTAAACATGTACCTCCTTTGGGGGCCCTTTCTGTTTCAGATGCACCTCCTCCTTCCCTTTAACACAGGCTTCCTATAGCAAATAGCACAAAACAAAAAAGAAGGATCCAATCCCCCTCTCACTCTGGGGTGCTTCTCAGTTGTTTACTTGGCCGAACAAGCATAAAATAGACTTTATGTTCCCTTTGAAGAATTCTCCCAGCAAGGCTCCTTTAGAAAAACAAAAGGGAAATGAAACATTTATCCTTTCTTCCTCTAACTCCTTCCTGGAGCTATTTGGCTCAACCTTCACATAGCCCTTCCCTCCTTGGGACACAGGGAACAATTCACAAAACACAACCCTGCCTTGCTGAGTAATCTCAGAAGGAGAAAATGCTGGCAGTCCAATAAGAACTTCACTGTTTCATTAGATGTTGCCCTCGCCATGAATCTAGGTCACAGTTTTCCTTACCAGGACCCTTTTCATGAACAATCTCTCATCTGGCCTTTTCTACTTCTTTTACAAATTGAATGAAAACCATATACTAAATAAGTATCTCTTTCCTTTCCTCCCATCAAAAAGAGACATATTGCAGGCTGAAGTGGCTTTGAATGTCACAGGTGGGAGAGGGGAACTGCTGAATATATTATACACGCCTTCCCCAATCTTGTGTTCTTCAGATGTGTGAGACTATGAAGAGTCAGCCAGAATCATGTAGCTAAGGGTTCTGGGAGTTGTAGTTCAACATATCTGAAGGGTGTCAGATTGCAAAATTCTTAAAACTGGCTAACTTTATTAAGGATGCTGAGGATCCTATGGACAGCCAAATAGACAAACAAATGGGTTCTGGAGCAGATCAAGCCAGAAATCCCCCTAGAAGCCAAGATGACAGAACTTAGGCTGGCATACTTTGGGCACATCATGAGAAGACATGAATCATTGGAAAAAACAATAATGCTAGGAAAGGTAGAAGGAAGTAGAACAAGAGGGAGGCCGCATGCTAGAAGGATGGACTCTATTAAAGAGATCATGAGTATGAGTTTGCAGGAGTTGGACAGAGCAGTGGAGGACAGGGGATCTTAGAGATATCTCATCAACAGGGTCAAGAGAAACACGAAGGCAGTTAGCAACAACAGTGATTTTAGCATGGTGTAGTGGACTGAGCGTTGGACTATGACTCTGGAAACCAGGGTTCGAATCTCAGCTCAGCCATGAAACCCATTGGATAACCTTGGGCAAATCACACTCTCTCAGCCTCAGAGGATGGCAAAGGCAAACCACCTCTACAGAAACCTCTGAAGAAAAGCCCATTATAGGTTCGCCTTACGGTCGCCATAAGGTGGAAATGACTTGAAGGAACACAACAACAACAACAACCATTTTAACACATTTGCCTGAAAAAGAAGCCAGTGGAGCTTTTTTTAAGAAGAAGCCACCAGTGGAGCTTCGAAAGCTTGCAACATGCATTTTGTGCATTTTGGTTGGCCCCATAAAGGTATCACTGTTGTGTGGCTTTTGGATGTTTAGAATTATGGATGTTTGAGATGAATGTGAAATAAGATGGTTTTAATAAAGTGCACTAATCCAGCAAAGGTTTGCTAAAACAATCAATTCATATGCAGCTGTAACGTCAACAAGTTTGTTTCAAAATGACTTGGCAATACTACGTTGTCTCTTAAGACCTATCTACAGTCACTCACAATTAGGGTGAGATTTTCTGAAACCCAGAAACCCAGTTATGTCCATCCATTATTGTGCTCAGCATTTGGATTTCAGTGTGCACTAAAAGAGCACCACTTCTTCTATGTCAGAATTCCTGCACACAGTGGCATAACAGTTAGCATATGAATATTGGGGTTGCACACCAGAAGGCTTTTTAAGCAGTCTTTAATTTACTTAATTTCCAAAGTTGTCCCACTGGCTTCACTGACCCATGAAGAAACTTGCCAAGTTACTCTTTAGTCTACTGAGCATGAGGGACCACCTGACTTCAACTCAGCGCCTTCCTGAGCAAAGTGGATGGAAGCCAATGTATGCTATAAACAAAAGTGGAGAAAACTGTTCCAGCTTAACTCAGTTGAGTGCTTGATGAATACAGATTTATTTCTGTTGCCATGAAAACAAGCCTTAAATCCACATACTTTGTGACTTGTTAATACTTCAAGATAACAGAGGGGCATTACTTGTCTGAAGTAAGCTCTGGAATGTGGACTTCATTCAGCACTAAAGTCCAAAGGGCATCAAACGATTTCTTGGACAAGTAATAATTGCCTTGCCTATTTCATACTTTGGATAGCTATGGATGAAAGCAAGAACTTGAAAAAGTTGCTTTTTGGACTATAACTCCCAGAACTCTCCAGCCAGCAATAGTAGAAAACTATTACTACGGTATTACACTTCTCAGAGACCTTTTTGATCTGACAGCATATGAACTGGCAACAACTTTTGGGGGAAATGTCCCAGGGTTGTCAAAGATGGGTTGCCAATGCTAGTAAAGAGAGACGCATTTAGAGATTTCTCTGCTCTAGCACCTGTCATAGTAAGGGGGAAAGGTTTCAGATCTCTATCTAATGTTCTCCAAAACATAACTGGCATATGAAGAATGCACCAAAGAAGAGCACCACTAGTTGTTGTGGTGTGCCTTCAAGTCATTTCTGACTTGTGGCTATCCTAAGGGGAAATGATAATAAGGGTTTCTGGGGCTGAGAGGGAGTGACTCACCAAAGGTCATCCAGCAGGTTTCTACAGCCAAGAAGGGAACTGAACCCCGATCTTCAGAGTCCTATTCCTATGCTCAAACCACTACACCACACTCCCTCTCACCATTGAAGTCCTCAGTGATATTTAATCTTCTTGTTAAAAGCAAGAAAATATCTCCTTACAGACAACCAAAAAAGCAAATTTTTAAAAGAAATCTATAAACTACATGATATAAGGTGAGAGAAAAGGGATTCCCCTGTGCCCACACTTCTTAGCAAGTGATTTCAAGTGTGGAGAAACAAAGTAATATATCACAAAATAATAATAATAATAATAATAATAATAATAATAATTTATTTCTATTTCCCGCCTCTCCCTTCGGATCGAGGCGGGATTCCAACAACATGTTGCAAACAACTAGACAGTAAAAATTAAAATATATGCAATGTGCAGTGGTGCTCCACGGACATTTCAAAATTGTATTCAAGATAATTCATAGAAAGGCACAAAAGAGTACTGATTCATGAAAGTAGAACACATATACCAAAGGGATGGGGAAATCTTCCTTTTAGAGTGAAGGTGGGCTGCAGATGACAAAATCCATTCAGTAAATTGCAGCCAGAACCAGATGAGAGACATGCAATTCCAATGTTCATTCTAAAACACCAATTTGTTTTGTTCACTCTGGGAGCACTACTGCTGGCTATGAAAGTAAGCAGCACCTCTGGATGTAATCTGGTTGTGTGTAGAAATACCTATTGAGTAGGCTGCAACACAACTTTCCCTTCCTGAAATCAAAGAAGAAAAAGCCTTCCTCCATACCATAATCAGGTTCAGGCTGGACCGTCTTGATTCTTAGATATTCCCGGAATAGAGTTACTGAGGGGTCTTCTTTGGGATCCTTCTCCCCTAGCTTCCGAGGATCTTTCTCTGGCAGCATTTTAGTGTTTTTGGATACAGGATGCTACAGCCCTCTGTAAAATAAGGGTAGACAAGAAGTGAAGGCAGAGAGAGATGGGGGAAAGGAAAACGCTGCTCCTCCTTAAATACTTTTCAAAATTGAATTTTGTTGTTAAAAGTACTAATTTACATGAGCCACACTTAATTCCTGCTTAATTCTCACTTCACTGGGGCTGCAGCAGCGCGAGGAAATTGTCCTTTTGTTACCGTGTGGTACTGATAATTGATTCATAATTTGAAAACTTCCCTGGACAGGATTACCTATAATAGTAGTAGTAGTAATAATAACAATAAAAAGCTTGAACACATCCATCTGAGTATAAAACATACATTCAGCATCAGCTAAGCAGTTCTGCACTAGAAAAAAATCATAATTACCCCGAAGCCAATAGATTTTGATCAGGGCTTTCTTTCCACTCCATCACACTTACGACTATATGATCACAAAATTTGCAGAAGCAGCTTTCTAGTCAATTCAACTGGTGCTGGAAACAAGGAACTGATACAACTGTGGGTGGGATTGGTGAGGCCTATCAGATGTTCATCTTAACAAAAGTGGATGTGTGTTTGGAACACCAAGAGACTGAAAACTGACTTGCAAGCTGGCAGGAGGGTTGCCATTTTTTTCTGGCATAGGTAATATATACATATTTTCTGATACAGGTTAATATGTACATCCAAGGCAGAAACTACATTGGTGTAGTTTTATCCTGCAGGAGTGAGGAAATCTGAACCTGCTAAATTAGTACCTGTTATGTAAAAGGCACAGCGTGCAGATCAACACGTAGCTGATCTAACTTGGGACAGATGGGGTCAAAACTCCTGTTGGGAGAACTCTGTCAGGAAAAGCTCCACACTCTCTGCTCTCAAGTTAGTCAATATGGTGCTGAAGAATCAACAGAAATCTTTTAGAAATCACAATGGTGACTGCAACTGAAGGGAGGTAGACAAGACAAATGGCCAAGAGAGGTGCATCCATCCTTTTTTGTGTGTGGTGTAGCAGTTTGAGTGGTGGACTAGGACTCTGGGAGACCAGTGTCCAAAACACACTGCAGAAATAACCCAGTTTGAGACTGCTTTAGCTGCCCTAGCCCAGTGCTAGGGAATCCTGAGAACTGAAGTTTATTGTGGCACCTGAGCTCTCTGGCTCAAAAATCTACAGTTCTCAAAATTCCCCAGCCAGGGTAGTTAAAGCGGTCTCAAACTGGATTATTTCTGCAGTATGTTTTGGACTTAGGGTTTGAATCCTTGCCTAGTCATGGGGGATCTTGCACAAGCTGCACTCCCTCATCTCAGAAGAAGGCAATCTCCCTCTGAACAAATCTTGCTGAGAAAAGCATGTGGTGGGTTTACTTTAGGGGCTCCATAGGTTTCAAACAACGTGAAGGCACACAACAACAAGTAGTAGTAAGGACACAATCTGGGCTGCAGGTGAGGGTGGAATGGAAGGTAAAGATGGGGATTAAGGGAGCTAAAGAAAAATTGGGGAAATGATTTTATTCAAGATATAAGAAGAAAAAAGAGGCAGGATGGTGTAGTGGTTTGAGTGATGGACTGTGACTCTGGAGATGCGGGTTTGATTTCTGCTTGGCCATGAAATCCATTGGGCAAGTCACTTTATCACACGGGACAGATCCTATGCAGAAACTGGATTTAAAGTGAAAACAATCCACAAAAATTGGTTGTTTTTCACACGACGTTCAGTGTTAATCCAAACAGAAAGTAAAAATAACCCACAAAAGTAGGCAGTTTTTTAGACTACGGTGCCATCAATGGGAAAGAATGTAACATTAATCCGAATGGAAAATCAACAAAACTCACTCTATTTTACTTTTGGGGAAGAAGGGGGTTTTGTCAACTTTCTGTTCGGATTAATGTCACATTATTTCTCATTAGCATCAACGCGTCTGAAAACAACCCACTTTTGCGGGTGTTTTGCGGACTTTTAATTCCCATTTCTGCACAGGATTTAACCAATTTGCCCCCAATTTGCCTCTGTGTAACAAAAAAGCCTACCTCGGGGAAGGCGATGGCAAACCTCTTCTGAACAAACCTTGCCAAGAAAACCCCATGATCAGTTCTCTTTATGGTCGCCATAAGTTGGAAACAACTTGAAGGCACACAGTGCATACACACAGGAAGAAAGACCACCTTGCACAAGAACAGCCTGGAAAGATCTGTAGATGTGGACAGTAGATGTGGACAGTAGAAGTTGGCTTCCCAGACCTGAAGCTGGTTATACCAGAAACTGTAAGCAACCAGGTATTGAACAGTTACCTGTCGGCAGGTAAGGAGTTTATCAGACGGGAGGAATTTCTTTTTATTTCAAATGGAGCCAATTGGAGCCAATTCGAATTCACGTCAATTCCCTAGTTTAGCGAATTTACGTGAATTCCAATTGCATTCGGAATGCATTCAGAATGACTTCCCATTACCCCAAAATGACTTCCCATTGCCCGAAATTTAGTAAGATGCTTTAATACGAAATAACATAAAACCCATGATTGTGTTTGGAATGACTTCCCTTTTGCCCGAAATTGCATGAGATACTTTAATACGCAATAACGTGAAACCCCATCATTGCGTTCGGATTGCCATTAGATTATACTTCCAATTTCCGTCGTCTGATAAATTCCTAAGTTACCCTGTGCTTCAGCTGCTGCGTATTGTGAACTTCATCTGTAAAGCCAGAAACCAGGGGAAATGGATAAAAAAAAAATAAAGCAGCTGGAGTTGGGAGAGAAAAGTTTCAGAAAATAAATAAATAGATATATAAATAAAGAGGGATTTAGCACTGGAGTTGCAGGAGCAGCCTTTGCCCTGCTGTAAAGGCAGCTGATGAGAGTCAGTAAGTGGCTGGAGCCTTAGAATAGGACTCTGGAGGAGGCCAGGGTTCGAATCCTGCCTTGGCCATGATGAAAGCACACAGGGACATGTCACACTGTCTCAGCCTCAGAGGGAGGCAAAGGCGAACAAAATCTTGAACACATCTTGCCAAAAATGGCTTGGAAGACACCCAGCAACAGAATCTAATACAAAACAAAACAAAACCCACAATATTATTTATAACAGTGGGGTTGCATCCACACTGGAGAGATATAACCCGGTTTGGAAGCGCTTTAACTCTTTGTCTGACTCACTTGCTATGGAATTCTGGGAGTTGGAGTTTGTTGTGGGCCCTTCGGGCCCACAACAAACTCCAACTCCCAGAATTCCATAGCCTTGAGCCACAGAAAGAGTTAAAGCGCTTCCAAACCGGGTTATCTCTCCAGTGTGGATGCAGCCTCTGGGTTATATCCCTGTGTGTTGGGGACCCAGCCAAGGCAGCCTTTCTTTCTCTCTCTCTCTTCTCCTACCTTCAGAGGTTGGAGGCTATTTATAAGTAAAGTAAACAAGCCGTTCCTCCTTAGTCCTTCCCTCCCTCTTGCTTGTCTTCCTCTCCTCTCCTCGTCGCCCCTTGCCTGGCCAGGCAGCTTCTCCTTGCCGAATTGCTGCACTATTTGCGGCGGCTGGCAGGAGGGAAAGAAGGAGGGGAGGAAGGAAGGAAGGACCTCCCTCTTGCCCGCCTTCTTCTCTCTCCCGCCTGAGGCCCTGCCCTATCTCCCCCTGGCCTCCCTCCAACCTTCACAGGCACCTCAAAATGGAGGGCCTGGCCCCAGTGGAAGCACAAGACACACACCTATCATTCATGTCACTTCATGCTCCTCCTCAGTCAGGCTCAAAGTGGAGGGAGTGGTGTTGAGGGGAAATGGAGGAGGGCATGGCCAAAGGAAAGAGTCAAGAAGACACTCGTGGAAATGTCAGTTCATGCTTCTTAGACTCAGTGGAAGGCCTTGAGGGGAATAAAAATGGAGGGCATGGCCAAAGGGAAAGATTCAAGACACTCCTAGGAATGTGAATTCATGGTTCTTAGGCTCAAAGCGGAGGGTGCTGAGGGAATAAAAATGGGGGGTAAGGCTAAAGAAAAAAGACACTCATAGGAATGTGAATTCATGTTACTTAAGACTCAAAGTGGAGGGCGTTGGGGGATAAAAAATGGGGGGCATGGCTAAAGAAAAGCTCAAGACACTCATAGGAATGCGAATTCGTGGTTCTTAGGCTCAAAGTGGAGGGTGTTGGGGGGAAATGCAGTCTAAGAACCATGAATTCACATTCCTATGAGTGTCTTGAGCTTTTCTTTAGCCATACCCCCCATTTTTATTCCCTCAGCGTCCTCCACTTTGAGTCTTAAGAACCATGAACTGACATTTCTAGGAGTGTCTTGAATCTTTCCTTTGGCCATGCCCTCCATTTTTATTCCCCTCAAGGCCTTCCACTGAGTCTAAGAAGCATGAACTGACATATCCACGAGTGTCTTATTGACTCTTTCCTTTGGCCATGCCCTTCTCCATTTTCCCTCAACACTCTCTCCATTTTGAGCCTGACTGAGGAGGAGCATGAAGTGACATGATATGTCAGCCTAGGGACAAAGGAAAGACTCAAGACACTCGTAGAAATGTCAGTTCATGCTGCTGAAAGTGGAAGGCCTTGAGGGAATGAAAATGGACGGCATGGCTAAAGGAAAGCTCAAGACACTCATAGGAATGTCAGTTCATGGTTCTTAGACTCAACGTGGAGGACATTGAGGAAAAAATGTTGGGCATGGCTAAAGAAAAGCTCAATACACTCATAGAAATGGCGTTAGCTGTTGCCTTTTGAGAAAAGCATCTACTTGGCAGCCTGCCCTTGCTGCAAATAGGGTGAGAGGAAGGATGGATCTTTCTCAAGTTCTTGCTTCCTAGCAGTAGCAGACAGGACTCGCACCCATTGCTCAGGGAGCCTTTGTTTCTGGAAGAGAAAAGGACAGCAAATGTGTTAGACAATGGGCTGCTTGAGGGCACGGTGCAAATGATGAAAGAGTTTCTTCCTGAATTTTAGTACAATGGGCAAATGAAAGGAATAATTCAAATGGCGATTCAGTCGAAGGCTTGTTGCTAGTAAAGTACAATTTTAAGCATTTGTTTTGACCAGAGTTCTTCTGTAAGTATATTGCAAACCAACAAGGCATTTTATCAAAGATTAAGTTCATCAGAAAAATATGGTTGAGTACAATACTTAATAAAATATTTGGTAGTATGTGTAAGATAGCTATAGCTAAATCATATGAAATGAATTTATGTATGAGCGTTTCCACCTTTTATTTGGTAATGTCCTCCATTTTCTTGAATGTCCTACATTTGGTGCTACCGTATCCTCCTTTGCAGTTATGCCAGGCAGTCATTGAGAGAGGAGACGTCATCTGAGGTCTGGGCAAATGATCTTGTCATGGAGAAATATATCTGAGTGTCATTAGCGTAACTGATGACACTGAGCTCTATGCCTCCGAATGATCTCCCCCAGTGGTTTCATATAAATTTTAAATAGCATCAGGGACAGGATGGCACCCTGAGGGACGCCACAATTAAGCTCGATTTTAGACGAGCAGCTGTTCCTGAGCCTCACCCTTTGGGTCCTGACTGCCTCCGATACCCATCTCTCTCAGCTGGTCCAAAAGGATGGCATGATCTATGGTGTCAAAGACCGCCGAGAGATCCAAGAGCACCAGCAGGGTCACATTACCCCTGTCAATGCTCAAGCGGAGGTCATCTGTCAGAGCAACCATGGCAGTCTCAACTCCATATCCTGCTCGGCAGCCACTTTGAAATGGATCAAGAAATTCAGTTTCATCCAAGACAGCTTGGAGTTGGGAGGCAACTGCTTTCTCGATCACCTTGCTTAAAAACGCAGCAAGGAAACTGGTCTATAGTTGTTTCTGTCCAGGGGGTCAAGGGAAGGTTTCTTGAGGAGAGGCTTTACGGCCACCTCCTTCAGACAGGATGGAACGGTGCCTTCCCTGAGGGATGCATTGACTACATCTCGGAGGAATGTCTTCACTGTGTCCCCTCCCTGGATGAACAGCCATGATGGACATGGACCGAGAGCGCAAGTCGTTTTCCTCACACTTCCAAGGAGCTTGTCCAGGTCATCAGTACTTACAGATTGAAACTCATCCAGTAAAGTGACAACAACGGAGTTGCTAGGTGCCTCGTTTACAGATACTGCTGAAACATTGGCGTCTAAGTCGGCCCTTATCTGAGAGATTTTATCTGCAAAGTAGGTGTTATATACGTCACAGCAGGCCGTTGTGGGGTTAAGTAGGGGATTTGGTGCAGGGGGAACCTGTGTCAGCTCCCCCACCACCTTGAACAGCTCTGCTGAGCGAGACTCTGCAGACACAATGCGTGCAGAGCAGAAAGATCTCCGCGCTGCACGCAAAGCCTCTCGATAGGCGCGAAGGTACTGCCTATGGTGAGTTCTGTCGGATAAGAGATGAGTCTTCCTCCATCTGCGCTCTAGTCGCAGCTTCATATGAAAGCCCCTTTTTCTTACCTCCTTTTTTTCCTCATGTGGCAGTCAGCTAACAAAAACAGCAGTTCTCTAATGCCTTCAAAGTGGTTTGCAGAGGGCATCTTGTTGTAACCTTATCTACAAACACCCCTAAAGCATTCTCTTATCAGGATATGGTGATATTGTAAGGTAAAGTGCTGCTATCCCAGGGTAGTGGGGTTGGCCATATAGCAAAGTACAGTGACATCAAAAATCCACAAAACAATTATACCTTTATTGGTCCAACCAAAATGCACAATATACATGTTGTAAGCTTTCAAAGCTCCACTGACTTCATCAGGCAAAGGTGTTAAATATCATGGAGGGTGGAATGATGTTAGTCATAGGCCTGCATTTTGTTAAGATGTTGTGGTATTTGATCATTTGTGGCAGAAGCAAATTAGTTTTTTTTTTACAACAAATGGGGTTTTGTCACTGCTTATTTATACTTCTCGTAAAAAGCATCCATTCACAGGACCCCTTAAATGTGCTATCTCAGGAGAACTGCTTTGGAAAGTTACAAGGTGATGCTGACCACGAATGACTTTGAGCCATGAAAACGTACATACTATTATATTCACCACAAAGCTTGACACGCCTGACACATCGTTTTTCAGGTTTCTCTAACCCTTCCCCCCCCCCCCCCCCCCAAAATCTGGTGTTTGGTCATCAAAATATTGCTTTGCTCTCTCATCTCTAAATCTTTCAAAAAATTATTTCCTTTCAAACTTTTTAAGGTGTGGAAGTTAAGGTGTCAGATGGAGCAAGATCTGGGCATTTAACATGCCTTATGTTTAACATAGGGCATTTCCTGTTTAATTCCTGTTTAATTCCTGTTTAAATCCTGTTTGCCCTCTAGTGTGATAAGCTCCCTGGTCAGTAGGGTAAATGCATTCAAATCTCAGGTTCATCAAAACACACATCATCTTCCCAGCCCTGTGAGCAAGTGCATTTCCTGCAAAAAGAACACCTTTCTACAGCTTCCCTCACCATTTTTCCTTCAATCAGTACAACAAGTTATTCTGCTTTAACTGTTTGGACCCTTCTAAAGATAGTAATCAAAATACCTTCCTTTTCCCAAAAAACTGTGGCTGTGATCTCTTCTGCTGACCTTTTGAGTCTTTAATTTCTTTGACTGTGGAGAACCCAAGTGCCACCTCTACAAGGACTGTTGGTGATAGTAATATATAGTGATGTAACTATGATTCATCAACAGTGATGAGTTGTTCCAAAAATTATCCCTAGATTGCTCAGAATTGAATTGGAGGTATTCACTCGATTTCGTTTTTGTTCAGCATTTAAACATTTTAACATCCACTTTGCTGATAGCTTCTGCACAGCCAACTATTCATGAATTATAAACCCAACGCATTCTCGGGACATCTCTAGTGTCTCAGCAATTATTTTAGCTGAGATTCTCCAATCTGCCAAAATCAGATCATGAACACACTCAACAATTTCAGAAGTTGACACTGTTGAAGTTCGCCCAGACTTTGCTGCCTCTTCAGTCTCAAAATCTCCACACTCAAAGTTGGCATGTCACTTCTTCACATTTGAGTATGACAGGCACTTGTCACTCAATGTTTGCACCATACATTCATGGATTTCCTGTGGCATTTTCTTCTGCACGGACAGGAACTTTGTGGTTGGTCTGGAGTTCAGTACATGAAAATTCCACTTTTCAGTGGCATGGTTTTATCAGTAATCTGAAAAAAATTCAGAAATTATTGCTACAACCCTGCATGCAGATTGGCAGTTTACAATACAAAAGACCACTTTTGAGCTAATTTTGACAGTGTCAAAATTAGGCTCAGATTTTAGGAAGTGGACCAAGGCAAGAGCTTTTCAGCACCCCTTCGTAGGTTTTGGACGTCAGCTCTCACAATCTCCCTGGATTTCTGTGAACTGCAGTCCAGGGAAGCTCTGAAAAACTAGCTTTCCCATCACCTGTAAAGCATGTTTAATGGCTCTGTATTTGTATGTTTGCTGCAAGAAACTTGATATATTGAAGAAATTACCTGGCTGTGATTGTTTAATGCTCCAACTATGTACAGTACTCACTTTGAAATCAGTAGATCATATGTATACGGACTGCACTGTTAGTGTGCATGGAAAATAGTGCACAAGGGTGCTTTTGCACTGTAATCATGCAATTTCTTTAACATCATTACAGTGGTAGCAGTAGTGCTGTTAATGCACTTATTTCTGCATTACTTTTCAATAGGATGACAGCCCTTGTTTTGTGACAAATGTTTCCAGTTCCTTTTCTTCCTGCTTTGCACATGAGTTATTTTATTTTATTTTACTTTGAAGAAAGTTGAAACCAAACAGATTGTTTTTAACGTGTTTGAATGTCACATGCCAGCAGAGAGTCTTGTATTAAAGTATAATTCACCAGCAAAACATGGAACAACAACAAAAAAGAAGCTGATTAACAAATCCAGCTATTGCAACCCAAGCTCTATTTTGTGGGCTATGATAATTACCAGAAATATGCACATAAATAAAATAAATTAGCACCTCAAGAATTGAGCAAAACCACCCTTCTTATGATTAATATTAACCTTTATATGGCGCTGTAAATTTACACAGTACTGTACATACAAACTTATAATTAGATGGTTCCCTGCCCTCAATCTAAAAGACACAACACAATCTAAAAGACACAACATAAAAAGGAGAAGGGAAAGGTGGTGGGAAAGGGGATGAGGTCTAGTGGTTCTTTTCTCACTCTGGGGCCTGGACTAAGGCAGATGGACTGGAAGGAGGATTTCTTTGCTAAACCAGAAGGCCCATGATGTAACAGAAGCAGGGAGATGGGTTGATGATACACCCACTCGCACCACATCAACCTCACAATAATACTATTGTAGTGCTAGAACAATTGGCACCTGCACCACCACATGAATGTAGCAATATTAGCATTTATTAATGGGTACCTCTCATTAATGTGAAATTGCATGATAACAGTATAACAATGGATCAGCAATAGATGAGTGATGATGTCATGCAAAAAGGAGAGGGATCAGGTTGCAATTCCACTTCAGTTCCATCCTTAGCGCCTCATGTGGTAATGTCCTATGTGTTTCACCACTTTTTACATTGTTAATGTAAAGCCACTCTAGCTAAACATTTGGAAGGAAGCTATAGTTCAGTTTTCTAGCCTGCAGTCTTCCATTTCCATTACATGTCTTTTTAGATGTAAGGTCTGTTGAGTTCAATTGGATTTACTCTTCATGTTTTATGTCCATAGTTTTATGGTCCTTGAGAGTCATCATCCACTGTTCAGTTTCCAGAGAGGGATGTTATGACTCAAAGTGACTGTTAAAATATAATTTGGTTCTCAACATCTGCAAAGTATTTATTATATAGCACTCCCTACCCCTTTACTACTCTACTTGCCATAACTTCCAGCCTTAGTAATGTTGTCCTGTTGTCCTTCTGCCAGCAGGTAAATAATTTTTTTTTTGAGAAGGACAATTTGCATTTTAAACTGGTTTGCTGTGGAATGAACGTTATTATTGAAATATTTGAAATTTATTAATCTGCTTTATGTTTTCATTGCATTTGTTTTGTTTGTTTCTATCACAGTTCGCTGCCTTTTGCACAACTTAAATGAAAACATTCAGACACAGTTGTGGGAAACAAAACGAGCGAAGATCTGTTACATAACAAGCTAAATACAAACTCTCTGAACTCTTTCCACTCATCTCTCAAAACCCCTGTTCAGATCTCCTCCAGTCCCCTCTTCTTATCCAGACATATCCAAAACCCCTTTTATACACAAACTCCTAGGTTTTTTATATCTGTCCTGTGTATACCCCACCCACTCCAGCAATCTATGAGCTGTAACTAGCTGGCTCTATCCAAGCTTGCCCACCTTCTCAGTTCACCGATGAGGCAAACAATAGCCTCCTAGGTTAGTGCTTCTCTGGAAATCTCATGAAGAGTACCAGTTATTGTTGTTGTTGCTTCTGCTTCTGTTGTTGTTGTTGTTGTTGTTGTTGTTGTGTGACTTCAAGTCATGTTTGACTTATGGTGACCCTAAGGTGAACCTGACCTAGGGTTCTTGGCAAGATTTGTTCAGAGTGGGTTTGTCATTGCCACTCTCTGTGGCTGAGAGAGTGTGACCAGCAGTTACATCTACCCAATGTACCAGGACAAGAACTAAATTTATGCCCAATGGGCACAACTATTTCTTTCTTTTCTGGAAACTTGTCAGGGACCAGCCATGGTTCAGGACCACCACTTTGAATAGCACCATCTAGATGCTGTTGGACAGCAATTGGGAAAGTGCAGTTCAAAAAGAGCTGGAATGCTGCATTTTCTCCAGCCCTGGCCTAGAGGGTCCCTTCTGTACAAGAGTTCCCTTTGTGACGGATTTCATTCAGAGTTTGGAACCGTTTTGGACTATATCTCCCTGAATCTCTCAGTTGCTGACTGGAACATTCTGGGAGACATAGCACAATGAAATCAAATAAAATTTAAAGCTGTGCTTTCACAAGCAGTGTCTTCTAAAGTGCTGGCTTGTATAACACATAATGGATAGCACAATGGGTTACTGTTAGTGTTTCGGGTGACATCTCTGTTATTTCAACCTCACAAGAGTATTTTTATTCTCTGACTGCAAAATGAAAGGGGGAAGCTGAGAGAGAATCGTACAATTGGAAGGCAGTGCAGATAAAGCCACCTAGTGAATCCACAGTAGATGAAAGATTTTTGATTTACAGATCATATTTTAAGTCACTAGAGTAAACCAACCATCTCCACTCCGCAGAGGCAATTTTGATTAGCAATTCTAAAATAAATAAATAAATACACTGTTGCCTGCATTTCCAGGCACTATACACAGAGTCATGGAAGAAAAGGGGGGGGGGGGATGGGACGGGACTAATTTCCATTCTTCAGCACAACAACCCACAACAAAGTCCTACTGCATATATTTCATGCACAATAGTTTTCATAGTACAGAACATTTCGAGATGTGATTCCTTGTGACTCTTAAAATCTCTCTCCTAAATTATTTATAAATTGAACTTTATGCAATAGAGGTTGGCACACTCAAAATGGCCAGACTGTCAGTATGAGTCACATCTTCCTTTCAGAGCTGCCCCAGCCTGCAAATCTTTAAGTGCTCCTGGGCTGGTTTCAGTGAGAACATGATGAAAGCGCCTGGGAGGGTTGCATTTCTGTCTCTTAGAGGTCCAAGAAAGCAGGGCAGCACATTGAAGCAGCACAGGTACATGAAGGTGCCCCCACTATGCACAGCTGTTCGGGAGCTGCTGATAAAAAAACCCCAGTTGTGATTTGCATCTGGAAAACTTTTTCTGTGCCTGAATAACTGCAGGAGATAAAACAAAAGAGGGAGATTTCCTGGCTGTAGCTTCACTTGACAGAAGTGACCGAAATAAACTCTACACTTTCATGGCATTTGGGGAAATGATGGATTAACAAAAAAGATTGTACAGAACTTTAAATTTCAAAGGAAACAAGAAATAAATAAGGATCTTCAGAAATGTAGAACACAATTGTGAAGAGTGAAGAAAAAGTAAAAGCATTGCTAATTCAGAAATGAGATAGTGTGGTTGTGATATATGAAGGCAAACAGACTAGCATATTGTGTACAAAATCTTTACTCTTTCACATGCTACTCTCAGACTATTAAAAGAGGGAAGCAGAACACACAACATGCAAGCCAAACCCATTTCCTACCCTTCCTCCTAAGAACTCAGTGTAATATGTACATTATCTATTTCTATCCTCTCAACAGCAGAAATAACATAGAGTGAATAGGGATATTCAAAAAACATGTTTCAGCATGGCTCTTATTCAAAACTAACAATATGCACATGTGAAATGAACAAGCCAGCTCAGGTGAGCCTTGCATAAGTAAACAAAAACATTTTGAGTCTTCCATAGACTACTTGAAAGCTCTCTTCTAAAATGCATCTAGGGATCATTATTCTTTCATCAGCCTCTATTTTTCTTACGATTTCTATTTTGGTGGCCAAACGCATAGAGATACATGCTTTATAAACATGTTAGGAATAGATGGTGAGGCAAACTTATCTGCTGTTCTTTTTTCCCTCTGTTTTGCTGTTCACATTTACTCAATGATCCCAGATGGAACTGTTGTTTATCTTGCGGGTTGAAGGCAGGCCTGTACAACTAAAGTAAAATAGGCTCACTGGCATCATTAGGGTTAGTGTCACCCCATGCAGTAACTCATGCTGTCACACACAGGCGACGTGGCACACACTACATCCTCTCTCTTCTGCCAGTCAAGCTACCTGTGCCATGACCTGGACCTGGTGAGTGGGGTGTTGCTGCCACCCAGCAGGTCCAGGTCTGGTGGGGTGGGAAAGGGAGTCACCTCCTTTTCTTACCTGGTCAGCAGCCCTACCAAACCAAGAATGCAGCCGCTTCTGGAAGGCCAGAAGACCTGGAAGGCAGCCCTTTCCTACCAGTGCCTGGTGGAGATGGGATGCTGCTAATACTGCTAAAAACCTCCATGTAGACTTGGGACAAGAAAGAAAAAAGGGTTGGGCAGACATAAAAAGACTCTGGAAAAAGGAGCTTCTTTGTCAGGGGCTTTGTTAATAAAGGCTTCCTTGCTATGTAATTGGCAAATTGCCATACATAATGTGACTTTCTTTGAATACATCCCAAAAGGTACCAGTTCTAAAAAAAAACCCCAACAAAAAACAATAGTGATATCAAAAGACTAATTGTTTCTTCTGCAACACACTATTTCTCTAGGAATTATTACCATTTTGTGTAAATCCATTTCTGCCCATTCGGATTATAGGTTATTGTTGTTGTGTGCCTTCAAGTCATTTCCAATTTATGGTGACCCTAAAGTGGTAAGTTTCTTGGTAAGTTTCTTCAGAGGGGCTTTGCCATTGCCGTCTTCTGAGGCTGAGAGAGTGTGTCATGCTCAAGGTCACCTAATAGATTTATATGGCTGAGCCCTCCAGAGTGATAGTCCAATGCTCAAACCACTACACCATGCTGGCTCTCTTATAGGTCATTAAGGAAGCATTTAAAAAGGTGTTTAGAAGGAAATTTCAGGCTATTCTGTCGTAGAATCATAGAGTTGGAAGAGACCACAAGAGCAATCCAGCCCAACCCTGTTCTGCCATTCAGGAACTTACAATCAAAGCACCCCTGAGAGATGGCCATTCAGCCTCTGTTTAAAAACCACCTGTCTATGTGGTGTTTGTAGAAATGTTTAGAAGAAACACATTACAAGCCTCTTCTAGCTTCTTGGTGGTTTCTAGCTTCTTGGTTGTATCATAAAGACTTGGCCTGCCTTTTCCCTTGCTCACGTTGACCTTTACTATATTAAACGTTCAGGAGAAAAGATTAGTGTTAATTTTAGCATGAGAAACTGTAGGAACTGGCAACTTCAGGCTTGGAGAGCTGTCTATCCGTGACTACGTTGCAACAACTGGGAGCAATGACCCATGTCACTTGGCAAGCTTAAGTGTTGGTGTTTTGAGATTTAAGGTTTAACCAAGTAAACTAAAGATATGTTGCTGAAGGAGGCAAAGTTCAAAATGTTGTTCCAGTCCTAGATTCCATGTACAAACCACAACAGGATTAGCTGTTGATTTACTTGAACAGTGATGATGGGACAGGAATAGGCTGTGTGGCTCCTCTGAGACTTCACCTCTGTTCCCTTTCCTTTTGCATCTGCTGTTTGAAGCTATCATCTCATTTTTTAAATGGTTTGATCAGCCCTGGCCCATACCATAAGAGGGAAAGAATTCTGTTTTATGGCCTTTCCTAAAGACCAGGACATTGGGGTGGGGTCCAATACCCAGTATACACTTTTGTTTTTTAAAAGGACTTAAAGCACACACTGGAAGCATTTGTAGTTTGTCTATTTTTACATTGTATTTCCCTGCAGCAACTTCTGTGAAACATCCATGTTTACATTCTGAATTGAATTAAATAGGCATTTTCTCTGCAGGATAGAAAGTAAAGAGCATTGGTAGTAATAGTTTTCAGAGCAAGTTGGCATTCCATATGATTTTGTGAATAAAGATTACTACCTGAAGAGTGGACCAGAAGGTAGAGAGGTTCTGTGGCTTGCTGCATCCATCCCTTCCAGTCATTTGTAATGGATTTTGTTTGTTTAGTCTGAAACACCAACACTTAAGATGATGGTGTTTCCAGCTGATCTCCAGAATCCATGTTGTTGCCTCAAACAGGTACCACACAGGGTTTGGCGTAGTGATTTTGTGGTTTATTGTATCACTTGCAACTCATCATGTCTGCCTGGTAAATTTAGTTGGTTTGACAAACTTTGCAGTCACTAGCTACTTTTCCATAATACTGTACTGCTTACAACCCAGGGCAAATATTGGAAAACGTTTTCCCTGGATGTTTTAGGTCTTATTGCACCATTTCCTTTTGTCTTATATGACTGGTGAATTTGGGTTTCCTTGCAACTTAATGGTTCCCCCCCCCCTCCCCTAACAATGGTGGGTTCTGCCTAGCTGACTCTTATTCCCAACCCAAGCCCCTGCCCAAAGATAGGACTGTCTCTGCATCAGAGGCTTGTCTCAGTTTTATAAGCTAACCCCAACTTAGGCCCCATACAGACCGCCGCTTTGCAGTGGCCTGGGGCCGAAATTAGGGCTCGGGAGAGAGGAGCGTCTGCATGCTCCATGCTCTCCCAGCGCCATTTTGGTGCATGGACATTCACATGGCGCACGCACTGATCACATGTCTTGTGCGCCACATCCAAACAGCGTGGCACACAAGAGACATTACTGTACCACTCCAGGGTGCTAATGGTGCCCTGGCAGTAGCGAAGAAAGGAGCTGTATTTCACAGCTCCTTTTTAGAGTGGATTGTTGCTGCCCTGTCTACACAGAAAAAAGAGCAAAAGCACAACAGCAAGTGTAGTAAGTAAATACTAGCTATAGTTTCTGGGATTTAATAAATTAGTTCAGTGATATTTACAGTGACTGGGCCTTCATGTGAATGTTGCTCAACAGTCTCCTGTGGCGTGGAAGAAAAAGCCTTGCACCATGTTCGCTTTTACACCATGTTCACTTTTACTATTTGTGACATGTTGTATTTCCCAGAACCTCTTGAGGTCACTGTCCCCCTTATTCAATGCTGCAGCACAAGCTGCAGTGTGCCTTGAAGTGTAAGCATCTGCTTGCACTGGCTGTGGCAGGCCTGGGCAGCGTGCCTTGCTAAGAGGGTCCTGGGCATCTAGCTGCCAACCTCAAGTTCCCAGGAGGAGGCTAAACAGGTTGTGAAGGTTCCTCTTCTAAGAAAGGACTTTCAAGGTTGGCATTAATTTGCATTTCTCACTGGTTTCAAGAGATTCAGCACACCCAAAATATGAGCAGAATAAAAGCATATGCAGCAAACTTTTAAGTCTGACAAATGTCACATATTCATATTTCATGCACCCATGCTACACTGGATGCAGCAGGCAGGGTGCTTTAGAAGCATGAAAGACCATCTTGCCCATTGATTGCTTAAAAAATATGTGCTGCATTCAACCAGTGCACTGCATGTAAGCTGGTATGGCAAGTCATCAGTACAGAAAAAGTATACTATTTTCATTTTATTTATACTGTTTACACAGCACTTGATATAAAATCTGGCAGTGGGTTTCTGCACCTCCCCATTTGCTCTTAAGTTCTCATAATAGGGACATTGTGTAACACTATGTCTTTAATTTCCAGCATCACTTTCCTTTTTCAATAGCTTCTCTTCTGCAAAAAGTAAAACAAAAAATAAAATAAAATCCCTTTCTTCACTATACAGATAGTCATATTCAGTGGTTTGGGTTAGTTTTCTCCATTTGAAATCTAGTCAATGTATCTTTACAGTCCCCTTTTGTTTAGCAAGTCTGATTTTGTTCTGTATATTTCACTGTAGCAAGCCAGTGTATGCACAGTTGTCCAATTTCAGCTGCATTTTGACTGTCCCTTAAGTGCTTGCCATTTATTTTAAAGGGTAATTCTATTATGTTTTTAATTAGATGCTGTGGCTTGAACTCATTATGATGGTAGTTCCTGACAGCAAGAAGTGTCAATACAGAGTGGAAGAGTAGAAAAGATATACAATCTTCTAATCAGGCCTTTGATGTAAAGAGACACCTACAGTAGTTTTCAGTTTTGAAGAAAGATAGAACTACAAAGTGATGAATATATTAACCACAGAAAGAGACACAGGTGCCTGTGCATATTACTGAACCTGGGCAGACTCTATACAAAATTTAAGAAACCAACCATTAAAAGTTAGTTGTAGATGTCACTCATTGCTAAATTTTATTCTGTTCCTTTGACTGTTTCTGAAAGCCCATATAGGCAAATTGAAGACATATTAACACCTGAAATTGGTGAGCTCCAGTCCACTAGTTAATAAACTACCGGTAGTATATATGTCCAGGCCCAACACACGCTGAATATGTGACTCTCCAGATGTTGCTGCAACTGTAATTCCCATCATCCTCACCATCACTGAATATGCTGGATAACACTGATATCTTGGGTAGTGATGTTCCATTATACTATAAATCATTTTGGCTTTAGGGCCAATTTGTGATAAAGAGACAATGATTTGCCAACACACGCCTTGTACTCAAGCAGCAGGTCAAGGCTCCTATCACATCTCCACACAAATAATTACTTCTGCTTTACACTTAGTGCTTGGTTAGTTCAGATTGCTGTTTGCACCTGTAAACACAAGAAGCAGAGATAAATGTTACAGGAAGATCATTTTGCACAACACACACATTGTCATGTAAAATGTATTAGACAGATTGCGCTGTAAAGGCACTTGATCCACGTTTTGCACAGCTCCCAGGATTCTTATGCAAGACTGGAACCAGCTTTCGTGACAAAGGTGGAAAGGAAGATTATTCTTCAACAGTTTTCATCCTATATCTGTGACAGAAAATAAAATGTTGGACTTTGTATGTTCTTGTATTGTGTTCAGACAACTATTGCCATCTAGTCGTTTAATAATTATATTGTGCACTGGGCCACTTAATTCCCTTGTGGACTTTGTATCACACTGGATCTTGGCATCCACAGTCCCAGTTCTCCCTACATTGTTCCTGGAGTTCAAATAATAACCAGAAGACAATTTATTTTCATGGCATTATGTAAATAAGCAGCTTTCCCACACCAGAGGGACCAGGCAAGTAATCCATTTCACTGATAGCAGAGGAAAATGTGGTGTAGTAGTTTGAGCATTGGATTACGAGTCTGGAGAACAGGACTTGATTCCTTGCTCAGCCAAGAAACCTGGTGGGTGACCTTGGGCAAGTCACAAGTCAGCCTCAGAGGAAGGCAAAGGCTCCTCTGAACAAATCTTGCCAAGAAAACCTCATGAAAGGTTCTCCTTAGGGTCACCATAAGTCAGAAATGAGTTTCCTCAGTGCCCAAAGAGCTGGAAACACCCACCAGTGCCCTTTCTCATGTTTGACCACTCGGACAACAAACAGAAATCCACATCTGTAAAAGCTGAGGGTTGGGGGCTCATTATCTGAATGAAACTAAAATCAGGGCAGTGGTGATGAATATTGGGAGATCTAGTTCAGCAACATCTTAACAGAAACAATTTGTTCACCCTTGGCACAGAGCTTGTCCTTTTACTGAAGTTGTTTTGAGAGAGAGTTATGAAGGCAAGCGATTCGATTTGACCCTGGCAAAATGTAAAGCTCCACCCACACAATTTATTTATATTTTATTTATTTATACCCTGCTCTTCAGCCAAAAGGCTATCAGAGCGGCTGGATGTCCAGGAAGGCAATGGCTTACAAGTCCAGCAGCCTTATGAGAGAACTCTCCTGAGGCCCTGTGAAAATACACCAAGCAAAGTCCAAAAAGTATTTACAACAGTGTAACTCCCACAAAATGCCAGCATAAATAACCAAGAGGGTTGTAGCCAAAAAGAAAGCAACAATTTTTATAGTTTTCCTACTAAAACAGAATTAGAATTATGCTTTTGATAGCAAAAATCCACCAGGTAGTTCCATCCCTCAATCTGTTACTTTGTACTGAATTTTTCAAACAACCCACTCTCTTCACCCTGACAAATCACCCCCAAAGCTCCCACACCATACTAGGAATCACTGTTCAGCTCCAAAATACCTGAATACCTCACACCTTTATCAGATGATTCAGTTAAACAAATTCTTAACTCAAAGAGGGAACTGACACAAGGAAGAGAAGTTGGTATCTTATGTGAGACTCATCAGATCAGTTTTTAAAAGTGCAGTAACAACAGAGAGGCCATTAGCTGAACATAGAATCATAGAATCACAGAGTTGGAAGAGACCACAAGGGCCATCCAGTCCAACCCCAATCAAAGCATACTCGACAGATGGCCATCCAGCCTCTGCTTAAAGACCTCCAAAGAAGGAGACTCCACTACACTCTGAGGGAGTATGTTCCACTGTCGAACAGCCCTTACTTGTCAGGAAGTTCCTCCTAATGTTGAGGTGGAATCTCTTTTCCTGGAGCTTGCATCCATTGTTACGGGTCCTGTTCTCTGGAGCAGCAGAAAACAAGCTTGCTTCCTCCTCAATATGACATCCCTTCAAGTATTTAAACAGGGCTATCATATGTTTATAACATGTTTGAAAAGGAATTTAATAACATAAAACATAATAACATAAAATGCATGTCTACAACACTAGAGAGTGGGAAGAACATGCTTGACAAGGCCAGGTAATAATGCTCAAGAACCACAAAAGGGTCTTGTGTGTGGCTCTAGCATACTATACTTTCAAGTTTTTTGGCCACAGGTAGCTTACTTAGGCCTGAACCCTGCTGGTTAGTCCTAGCTAGATGTATTGAATTAATTGTTGAGTGGTGAGTGAAAACATAAAGACAGTCTTCACAGGTTAAACAATGGCTTAGTTAGATTGGGCACATTAACAAATCTAGAAATAGATCAAACCATGTTTGCCCACACAGATGACCAGAATGAAAACTTACTCCTGTACTCAGAAATATCCCCATGAAAGCTATCCATCTTTATTGGCAGCTGACAGACAAGTACCTGTGTGCTTTCACAGGAAAGGTCTCCCAACTCCCTCCTGTATCCCACAGACATGTATATAAACAAACACCTCACAAGTTCTGTACAAATTATTTATTAACCCTTGAACAGTTTTGCAACACACACAAAAATAGATAGCTTATGACCTACTGGGCAGGAGCAACTGTCCCCTACCACAACATGGATTGCACTTCCTGGAAACCTTGTTGCATTACTCTTCTTCTATCTTTCTTGGGCAAAACGCTGACAAAATAAAACACCAACATACAGCCACTTTTCTTACAGCAGGGGTCTCCATGGCATTATAGTTATCAATAAAGGTAAAGAAAAAAGAGATACTTAAACAGATTTGCAGGATGGAGAGGATTTCGTTAAAGCTTGCCCTAGAAGCCTGCTGATCAGATCCAAATGTTATTATCCCACCCTGATCTGCTGATGTTCAGATCTTCTATACAAGGCTAAACACTTTGTCTTACTGGGGTACTTCATCTCCTTTCCTGGGTGACAAGTTTCAGGAGACCCCTCCCAAGAAAGAGAGGAGAAATAAAGCGACAAGCATCTAGGAAGCACTAGATCCTTAGAACAGGAAGTGTGCCCGCCAGTCAAAGTAGTCAGCTAACAACGCAGATTGCCATTAACATCATTGGATTGTGCTCCTGAGAGAAGAAACTGAAACGGAAGTTGCATCTTCATCCAAAGGGATTGGCTCTTAAATGGGGCAACAGGCTGACAGTAATGTGCAGATCAAGTCTTCCAGACTTTGTTGAAACAAACAGACTGAAAAAGATGCGGCCCCTTCTCCAAATACATTTGATCCAATATTGCTGCCAGACTGCAGAATTTAGGAAGTCGGGCCTGGAACAGACATAACAGAAGCAGCCCCGTGACCAAGCAGTGAGAAGCTCTTCCCATCAAGAGTCAGCAAGTCCTATAAGCCCTTTAAATATGGAGAAACAAATTCAAACACACAGTACCCAGGTTACATGGCAGAAATTCAGTCCTAAGTCTTTATCAAGTAGAGGAAGGCAGGGTAGGGCAAATGAGAGAGGACATCACAGTCATTTTAGCTCACTGAGGAAGTTCAGGAGAGCTTTGTGAAACTCCTGAGGTTTATCAAGGTAACAGGCATGGCCAGCTCCAGGCAGCATGACAACATTAGATTTGGGGATCTGTTGAAGGTTTTGAAGAGACTGTGTGCCCAGACCAGTGTCATGTTCTCCATAGATGATCAAAGTTGGAGTCTAGAAAGATTAAAACATTAACAAGTTAGCAGCAGTCCAAGAGACTTTAAAAGGGTGCATTGCACAGGAAGCATAGTCCCCCTCTCTCCATGCACTGTTGTGGAAAAGGTGTCACTCTTTTCTTGGAACCAAAGGGCAGATTCGAGGAGCCCTGCTGAAAACCTATTTGTAACATATTTATGAATTGTCTTTCAAGCCAGAGGAAGCCACTGACCAAGTAAACATGAACCAAAAAAAAATAAAAAAATAAAAATCAGAACCAAAACACTGAAACAGCAACAGATTAAAAGCCGTAACAAATCCCCTGTACACACTGGCCTTAAAGGCCAGGCTGGGGGTGGAGTTGGGGCATAGCGTCTACAGGATGCATGCCCCGGCTCTGCCCCCAGGGCAACATGATGCTGCGTACCACACCTCACCACACAGCATCACAGCATTCCTCCAGTGCTGCATCTGCATGACATAGCACCGAAGGTGCACTGTAAAGCTGCACAGCTGTGGCTATCGTGCCCTTTCCAGGGGCAAAAAGGACCCACTTTTTGTGGCTGCTTTGTGCACCCTGGAAAGGCTGGATTGGGGCCACGGTGTATAGTTGCCCAGCCCAGATCAGCGAAAATGGAGGCGCCTGCAGGTCTGCACAGCCCCAAAGTTACCATATGGTAGTGAAAAGGTTATAGGAAAGCCATATAGGTAAAATCATTTTTGGAGTTCCAGCGTATGGAATGTAAATTTATGCAGGTACTGCTTTTCTATTCTTGGCTCTTTGCCTTAGAGAAAGACATAACACAAAGCACAGACTCAGATGGTAACAAGGCAGTCTCTTCCAATTCTATGATTCTATAAGGCACAGAAAGGCACATGTGAGACATAACAGAGAATGGATGGTCACAGAGCTTGGCATACTGCTAGCAAGCATGGTCAACTACATACTATGGCAATACATTATATTTTTAACTATATTATAATTATTTTCCTTTGTAAGCTGCCTTGAGTCCCAGTCTTGAAGAAAAGACATGGTATAAATAAAGTTCATAATTATGATCATCAATCACAAGAAAAACTCTAAAACATAATGGCTGGACTGATTATGGATAAGCTGTCTATCATTTGTTGTGTGCCTTCAAATTGTTCAATTCAATTCAAATTTTTTCCAACTTGTGGTGACTATATGGTGACCCTATCATGGAGTTTTCTGGGGCTGAGAGTCTGTGATTCACCCAAGGACAGCCAGTGAGTTTCCATGGCTCAGCACTTCTAAGATAGATTCTATTTTGCAAAATCTCTTGATTTCCAATCAGTTACAAGTACAAGTAGTCAATATGGTAAGTTGCCTGTGTGCCCACAGAATCACAGCCATCATTTAATCAAAGAGAATGTTCAACTAGTTCTATTGAATGACATTTTTCTCAACATGAAATGGAACTGATAAATAGTGCACAGTGAGTGAGTCAAGCTGAAGGTAATACAGGTATACCTCAGTAAAAGAAAGCTAAAATGCTGATATAAGATAGTTCTCTTTTTATGTGTCATAAAAAAGTGTTCTTCAGGTATAGTCCTTTTTTGTTGTTGTAAAATATAAGTGAGTTTTATGCTATTGTCTTTACATTACAGGTTGAGTCTCACTTATGCAAAATGCTTGGGACCAGAAGTGTCTTCGATTTCAGATTTTTGAATATTTGCATATAAATAATGAGGTATTTTGGAAATGGGACCCAAGTCTAAGCATGAAATTGATTTATGTCTTGTATATGGCTTATAAATATTGCCTGAAGGTAATTTTATACCTAATATTTTTAATAATTTTGTGTATGAAACAAAGTTTGTGTACACTGAACCATCAGAAACTACAAGTGTCGCTATCTCAGCCACTTATGTGGAGAATTTGGAGTATTTTGGATTTCCATATAAGGGATACTCTACCAGTATTACAAATCCTAATAAACTAATTTCTGCATTAAGCTTTGAACTGTGCTTGAATATAAAATTTAAACCAAATGTGCTAAATGTTATAAATAGAAAGCTTTATTTAGAATACTGGAAAAAATTTTGGAGGACCCTAGTTCTCTGATTACTACTTTAACTTCACTTCCTTCATGCTCTCCTTCTCCATCTCAAGTTAAGAGTTTAAACAGACATCACAGTACAGCTTCGTCATGGGACTATATCCCATGAATGCACAGTGTACCTTTTGCCAAGAATCAGAGAAGAAAAGTGGCATGGAGATGAAGGGAACGCTGACAACCGCGCATCTCCAAAAGGAATACATGATTGCAAACTTAAATAACTAAGATTATGCTGAGCAGAAAGATTTAATTTTCAAATAGATTTATTGTAAAAGACTTCAGAATAAATTGCTTCTGTGTGCCTTCTGACTTATGGCGACCCTAAGGTGAACCTATCATGGGGTTTTCTTGGCAAGAGTTGTTCAAAAGAGATTTGCCATTGCTTTCCCCTGAGGCTGAGACCATGTGATTTGCCCAAGGTCATCCAGTGGGTTTCATGGCCAAGCTTGGAAACGAACCCTGGTCTCCCGAGTTGTAGTCCAATACTCAAACCACTGTGCCATGCTGGCTCACACCTTCAAAAATTGCAATGGCCTAAATCATGTTGTTAGTCTTGACTACAGCAGATGGATTGAATCAACAGAATTTACCTAGACTTGCCATTCAGCAACTGATTGAATAGGTCTACTCTAGTAGGAACAAAGTGATAGGATGCCAGCCAATAAGAGAACACACAAAGAAGGTACAAAGAACAACTACCCCAGTGTAACAGAAAACAGCTGACTTTGTATCTACATTCTTTGTTACAGAAGTGCTTCACTTTCAATTAAGACAAACGAAACAATTGGACCTGCATTTCCATACCTGAAAAAGATTGCCCTGGTTCCCAGGGGATTTAAATGACTGATAGTTTTAGAAAGGGGCAGCAAAAACCAGAAACAGAGTGGAATAAGCACAAGCATTGAGATTGTGATTATTTAGGGGGAAAACTCTAGCAAACTAAAATATTTGAAGCTGTTCAAAGTCACTGAACTTTAGGTTTGCTCCATTTCCTCCAGTTTTTGGTCCTTTAATCAACACTAGCTGTCTACTTCTTTTGCTTGGTTCAAAGTGGAAAGACCTAAATCTTCTTTTTTTAAAGTGAAGGCCAACTTTCCAAGAACTCTAGATTTTAGTTTGGGGTTTGCATGGCACCTGCTATGCCAACAGAACATTTGTCCCAGCCACAGGCACACACCAGTGAGCAAGGACATCGACCTTCCCATTGGGATCACAGGCTAAACTTGCCACTCTGCTATCCCTGTTTAATGTACACTAGGACCACAATCACAATGATGGTACCATTCCACTGCTCCTTCTATCCCCTTACCTTGACTTGCTGATACTGCTGAGTAGTGAACTCCTTGGTTCCCACTGGTGCAATAGGCACAAATCCCCTTAGCTGTTCCCACTTGTCAGGAGAAATGGAATGGAATAGTGGCCACTCATGGAAGAGCTTATTAATACAGGCTTCTGAAGGCCCAGCTCCTTAAAGATTTGATGCAAAAAAGCAACACGGCCTGATGCTGCCTCAACAGCAGTGGAGCGTGGAGAGTCCCCATAACCTGTTGGAAAAGATTAGGGATTAGAATAACTAGACACAATAAAGGGTACATTACCGATATAGAAAAATTTACTTCACCAGTGGCTTCCTCATCTGGTCAGCAGTTTACAAGACCCCCCCCCCCTCACTTTCCAGCTTGGGTTTCTGGGAGGAGAGCGTGGGAGAAAGTGAACTATGTGCACCACCTTGAACTCACTGGTGCAAAGTTGAGATACAAAGGTAAGTGATAAATAATAACAAGTACCACCACATTACTGGTACTGGGGGGGGGGGAGGAGAAATGGCATGGGGTTCAGTAGAAAAATCACAAATCCAGTATTATTGCAAAACACACAGCTGAGTCAAGCACTTATGATGCAAAGATGCAAGAGATCTGATGGAACAGGGCAGGGCTCAGAACTTTATAGAACAACATAGCTATCCTGCTACCCCAACTCATTTTCAACCTGCACAAGCTGACAATTACTATCAGCTTCCTTTGAGCAGACATAATGATCTGGCTCAAAATATACAGCTCAGCTTATACCCCAGCAGCTATCGAAAATTACTAGCCATATTGTTCTGTAATGCAAGCCAGCTTTTATAAGCTAGTTCCACTATCTCTTCAAGTCAATGAGTAACTGTGACAAGAATCCCAGAGCACGTACTAAACACTGTGTCCCAATGAGCAATGTTATTTATAAGAGGCATTATATCCAAGATAGAAACGTGCTGTATTGCTTCCCTGTGCTGTTTTTCATGACAGTCAAAGAACTGCTTGAATAAATCATTTGACCAGTGGCATCCTAAAGGATTTGCTCACATGGACATCAAATCCCAGGAACCTATTCCCTTACTTGGGACCAAAGCTATTTTCTCTCCATGTGAATATGGAAAAGAGACCTTTCTTTCTGTTAGCATTCACCTGTAGGAGGAGAAGTATATTAACAAATGTTTTGCCTTGGCACAGTTTTATGGGAGTAGTTCTTTAAGCTGGTCATCCCAGCTTTGCTGATTGCACATTACTAATTAGCTACCAGCTAATGAGTTAGAAACACTAAACAGTTAGTCTTGACTAACAGACCACAAGAGCCCATTGTAAATGGCTGCAGTTAACATAGATGAATTAACTGCTCATACATACCTGGCAAATCAATAGCTACTGCACGATATCCACTCTCAGACAGCAAAGTCAGTGTTCCCAATTCCTCCCATGTCTTGGAAGTGAAGGACTGACCATGCAAGAAGATCACTGCCAGCCTGTTACAATAACACAACATTTGGAGAAATGATGGGATTTCTTGCCAGATGTGCAAAAATTGATTCCACCCCCCCCCCCCCCCCCCCCCCCCCCCCCGCTTAGTACAAAAAAAGTGGAAGTCCAGATTAGAGGTGGAAATAATGCAGGTTTGCTGACAGGTGGTTGCTGTATGGAGATATAACCTAGAACAGAACCAAGAAGGCTTTGGCTCTCTAGAAGCTTTGGACTTCATCTCCCATGAACACACTGGCCCTGCTGGCTGTGCCTTCTGAGAGTCAAACTTTTTTAAATATCAGGATATCTGAGTCTCCTGCAATAACTGAATAGAGGTTATACATCTCTTGCACAATAAAGCTATTATCTGAAAAGTTCACAGTTTAGTACAAACACAGAGGAGAAAATTCCAGCATCAGCAAAACTGACTCAGCAGAAGCTTGCTGTATTGAACTTTCTTCCATGTTGCCAGAAAATCTTTCTCTCTGTGGATCAGCTGACCTGAGGCCAAATGTTGTCTAGTTAGCCACAGTAACTGATGCAGCTTGCCATCAAGAGGTGCCAAAATAGCAGAATGGATAAAATATATTTGACCTTTCAGATGAAAAAAATCATTTTTAGCAAGCGAATACAACCGCCAGTGGGTGGTACAGTTGGCCCTGCATTTTCATGGGGGATCCGTTCCAGACCCCCTGCGAAAATGGAGGATTGCTCATATTCAAGCCCCATAGGCTTGAATGGGCACACTACTGGGCGCACATGCCATTGAAAATAACGGAGGTCTCCCCTCCATGGATATTTAAGGTCACAGATCTCAGATCTGCGAGTTAGGAGAGTGACTCTAGTTGTAAAGGATTCACTTTTAAAGCACTAGTTGTAGGATTCACTTTTAAGAATAAGATGGGAAGAGAAAAGAAGGAAAAATATCACCAGGTTGGTTTTAATTCAAAGAAGGCTTAACAGCCATGCTTATTTAGTAGAAAACATTTAGTCATCACCACTTACTAGGTATCTAGCTTCTACAAGGTCTTCTGAAAATATCTCTACAACGGCACAATCTCTAGATCCATTAGAGTCTACTTTACTGCTGTTGAATCATGGGAAAAAACTATGTATGTACCAATATTTGTTTTGTTCCTCACAGTCAGCACTACTGACTTTTTATCATATTATAATTAACCAGTATGGCTGAGTCTCCCTTATCTGAAACTCTTGGGATCAGAAATGTTTTGGATTTTTGATTTTTTGGGATTTTGGAATACCTATATCTACATATACGTATGTAATTATCTTGGCGATGGGGCCCAAATCTAAACACAAAATTCATTTATGTTTCATACATACTTTATGCACATTGCCTGAAGGTACTTTTATACAATATTTTGAATAATTTTGTTCACAAAACAAAGTTTACATACACTGAATTATCAGAAAGTAGAGGTGCCACCTATGGATAAAGCCACCTCTCAGCCACCTATGGATAAAGTTTCACCTTTTGGAGTATTTTGGAATTCCAGATAAGGGAGATTCAATCTGTATCATGACCTAAACCAATGTTACTACAAACTGTCCATATAGATGCACTAGTGAGGGTTATCAGTTCACAGGACATTCCTCATTTAGCTCATTAAGGTCTGATATCAGAAGGGGACTTTACCTTTCTGAGGAAGGAACTCCATCTCTCTGTACTGATACAGCTTCCCTAAAGAAAACAGATGGGTTTTGCAGGACTCTGCCCGTCAAGATGGTGGTATTGCCAGTGCCTTGACTTTTCTTTGTCTCTTCTTCCATGGCCCGTGGCTTAGGGATATCAACAGAAGCAGTAAATCTTTCGTGTTGAATAGCAGGGAGCAAGAGGTAGAGGACAAAGGTGACAAGGACTCCAAGGACCAGCAGCCCCAGCCTGTTGCGGATCAAAGTCATAGTCATCTTTTCTGAAAAAGTTTGAGAGAAAAAGAACCACTAGGATCACACAGAGCTTGAGCAGGGGCTTCCATGGCACTGTAAAGAAACCACTGGACACCATGCATTTATAGAATCTGTGCGATTACAAAGTGGACAAGGCACTTGGAAATTTGGGAGGGTGGTGATTTACAGGGCAGCAGGTGTTACATTTACGTTCTTGCTTTCCTCCTGTGAGCACAAGGCAGCATCCACAGCTCACCTTTTCTCTACTTTTGCCCTCATAACAACACTCAAATGTAGTAGTTCCCAAATTGTACTCTTTAAGAGATTTTGAACTTCAGCTCCCAGAATCCCAGACTACTGGCCAACATAGCTGAGGCTTCTGGGAGCCAAAGTCCAAAATCTCTTAAAGGGCACAGATTGGGGACCACTGCTCTAAGGCAACTCAGGCTCAGACTGTGAGTGGCTTAAAGTCAATCATTGAGTTTCATGGCTCAGTGGATACTAGAACCTTGAATCACAGAATTATAGAATCATAGAGCTGGAAGAGACCACAAGCTGAATCCCCCAGTCCAAAATTTTAACTACAACTTACAATTGAATAACTATTATGAATACGCTTTCCTCTGCAAACCAGCATGCACCTTTTGGGCAGGGACAGAGAAGACAATGCTTCATCTGGTGCCATTTATTTATTTAATCTGTACCTTAGCTTTCTCCCGACATGGGCTCATGATCTTATAGCAGAGTAAGAGCTGCTTCTTCCAAAACCACAGTGACTAGACCTATTTGGTCCTTCTGTGGAGAGGTTTGGAAAACCCAAGACAAGTTGCTCACTCTACAGATGCTATTTCAGCCTCCTCTCTGCATCCATGTTATCATCCAAGACTTTACAAGGCTTGGTGGTGCTAGAGGTGGGTGGGCAGACACACCTTGGGTGGCTTAGGGCTAAAGTTACAAGGTTTTCTATGATTTAAAAAGAATATCCTACTGTCCTGGTATTTATGCTTTAGTTCTCTTCTACATAGCTTTACTATAGCCAGCTTGGGAAAACAATAATCACAACTGACATCAGAGATATGACTGGCTTGGCATCTGCCAAGGCCCCCATCTCTGCACCAGCTTCTCTTCCTTACCATTTGCCTGCCCTCTCTCTCAGGTTAAATGATTATGACCAACAGTAATAAAAAGAGAGCCATTGTGGTGTAGTTTGGAACAGTAGACAACTCTGGAGAGAAGGGTTTGAATCCCTGCTTTTCCATGGAAATCCAATGTCCCTCAGCCTCATAGGAAGACAAAGGCATATCTCATCTGAACAACTCTTGCCAAGAAAACCTCATGATAGGGTTGCCATAAGTCAGAAACAACTTCAAGACATACAACAGAATCAATAAAAAAGAGCAGCCACCACTGCCTACTTCTTTGTCTGGCAGTTCTCTCTCTGGCAATGGTTCTGAGCTCCTGGCTTTCCAGATATTTTTATCCTCCATTTCAAACAAACAAACAGCTTCATTTATATACCGCTTCATACCACCTAAGCAGTGTCTAAGCGGTTTACAATTGTAAGCGACTTGCCCCCAACAATCTGGGTACTCATTTTAGCGACCTCAGAAGGATGCAAGCCTGAGTCGAGCTTGAGCCCTTTTGCTGGTCTTGAACTCACAACCTTATTGTTTTGAGTGAGTGGCTGCAGTACAGGCATTTAACCACTGCGTCACCAGGGCTCTTCAAAGGTCTGTGAGCATTCACCATGCTAGCTGGGATTTCTGAGAGTTGGAAGTCCAAAATATTTGTTGAACCAAAAAGGCTATGTCCCTCTCTACTGATGCTAGGATTTCTAATATCAGGTTTAGGAGTTTATCACATGAAGGAAATCCTGAGCAGCAACGGGGGTTTACATCTGACAAAAAACAGCAAAAGCGGGTTGATTTTCACGCAACATCGTTGTTAAAGTGGTGTTAAGCTGAATGGAAATAGACGGAAAGTAGACAAAAGCCGCTCCTTTTTACATTGGGAAAATCCCAAAAGTAAAAAGGAGTGGCTTTTGTCTACTTTTTCTTTGGGTTAACACCACTTTAACAACACGTGTGAAAATCAACCCTCTTTTGTGGGTTTTTCCAGCTTTTAAATCCTGGTTTTCCATGGGATTTCCCCCACGTGATAAAAATCCTTAGTTTGGTCAAACCTTTATCTTGGGCACCTCCAGACATTTGCCCATCCCAACAGGTAAAAACTTCTTTCAGTTTGTAACTGCACCAAGCTCGGAACAAGACTTTTTTTTTTTCAATCTGTCCCACTGGCATTAGAAAGAGGAAATGCTCTGCTAGGTTCACTTTCCTTGTCCATTTATAAATATAGCTAGATCTTCTGATGGGGAGACAGATTCAACCTAAAGAACAGAGGCCACAGTCTATACAATAAAAGACATAGGTAGTTTTTCACTATGGATATTACATAACTTCACCTTCAGAGATGATGGGAAAGCACGTAGTCACTCCCAAGTGCACAAACCTCAGGAACCCATGCAAAAAATGCTTACAAAGGAAAGAACAATTGCTTATTTTCTGTTTACTGGGGGATGGGGTGGGGGGTGGAACAATTCAGTGTCCAGTACCCAAGGGTGTCTTAGGTAAGCACCTAGGCTAGAAGCTGATCTGAAGCCCCAAAAAATCATGTCCTTCAACTGACTTTGCATTGATGGAATCTTATGTTCATATACTTTGGAAGCTATCATCTTGATGCATTTTAAATTGGAAGGAGTGGTTGTTCCAATGGTCTTGAATCAGCTGCAGGAAAGAACAGTTAGAACAGACTTATTTTTATCACAAACCATTTCTAAACAGAAACAGTATTTATTTCAGGACTACCTGGACAAACAAGCCATTAAACTGCATCTCTGGCTCAAATTAGAAGTTGTTCAATGTATTTTTATATTTAGGCACTTGCCTGGAATGAGCTTGCCAAATCTGACCATTCAAGATGTCCAATTGCACAAAGCAAAGAAGCTCACAGGGTTTTGTGGGCACATTTGCTAGGCTGACTGAATGTGCTGTTCTGGTGCCCATACAGAGGTGGTATAGACATCTTTCAATTCGCTGAGAAACTGCACTATGAAAACCACAAGATTTGGTTTTTAAGTATCAAGCACCCAACTCCAAGAGGGCTAAATATCTGTAACTATCAAAAGAGTTGTGTGTTTTTTTCCCATTGTTGAACCCTTGACATATGAACTTTCTCAGAGCTTCAGATGCATACCCTTTAGATATATTATATTACAACTTGTTATTCCTGCCAAGCAAGCTTGAGTACCTGGTCAGCTATAGATTGAATTTTGGATGGATATTTCTGCTTCCAACACAGATTCACTAAAAGAGGTGGCTTTGAATTTTTAAGTTATAAAGAAATAGTGCATTTCTTCCATTACTGATGCAATCTATACTGTTTTTAAATGCACAGTAATGGGCAGCAGGTTAATGGAAAGTGTAAATGTTATCCATGTAAAATGAAATCATGCCATTCCTAGCCGGGGTAAAGTCAAAAAAGTTAAAGCACAGAATGAACTCAGGCTTGCTAGAGAGATTAATAACAATAAAAAGGGCTTTTTCGGGTACGTCCGCAGCAGAAGGAAGAAGGAGGAAATGGTAGGGCCACTGTGTGGAGAAGATGGAAAAATGTTAACAGGGGACAGAGAAAAGGCACAATTACTCAACACTTTCTTCGCTCCAGTCTTCTCAGAAAAGGCACAGGGTGCTCAACCTGAGGATAAAGGAGCAGAGGACAGAATAGGGGAATTTAAGCACCGAAAAAGGAGATAATACAAGAATACTTTGTTAAACTAAATGAATGTAATCTCCAGGACCAGATGAACTACATCCACGAGTATTAAAAGAACTGGCAAATGTCCATTGGCAATAATCTTTGAGAAACTGGAGGAGGGCAAAAGAGGAGAGTTGTCCCCATCTTCAAAAAAAAAAAAAAAAAAAAAAAAAGGGGGTGGGTGGGAGAGAGAGGATCCAAACAATTATCTGGGTCTGGAAACCATGCCCTATGAAGAACGACTAAGAGAGCTGGGGATGTTTCACCTGGAGAAGAGAAGGTTAAGAGGTGATATGATAGCCCTGTTCAAATATTTGAAGGGATGTCATATTGAGGAGAGAGCAAGCTTGTTTTCTGCTGCTGCAGAGACTAGAACGCGGAACAATGGATGCAAGCTGCAGGAAAAGAGATTCCACCTCAACATTAGAAGGAACTTCCTGACAGTAAGGGCTGTTCGATGGTGGAACACACTCCCTCGGAGTGTAGTGGAGTCTCCATCCTTGGAGGTCTTTAAGCAGAGGCTGGATGGCCATCTGTCGGGGATGCTTTGACTGGGAGTTCCTGCATGGCAGGGAATTGGACTGGATGGCCCTTGTGGTCTCTTCCAACTCTATGATTCTATGATTCTATGATCATCTAGTTAGTCTGACATAAATACCAGGAAAGATTCTAGAGCAGATCATTAAACACAGAGTCTGTGAACATTTAGAAGGCAATGCCATAATCACAAAAAGTCAACATAGGTTTCAGAGAAACAAGTAATGCCAGACAAATCTCATTTCTTTTTTTGATAAAAATACCAGCTTAGTAGATGAAGGGAATGCTGTGGATATAGTATATCTTGATTTCAGTAAGGCGTTTAACAAAGTTCCCCATGACGTTGTTGCAAACAAGCTTGTAAAATGTGGGCTAGACAAGGTAACTGTTACATGGATTTGTAATTGTTTGACTGGCCGAACCCAAAGGATGCTCAACAATGGCTCCTTTTCATCCTGGAAAGAAGTGACCAGTGGGGTCCCACAGGGTTCGATATTGGGCCCTGTGCTAGTCAACATCATTATCAATGACTTGGATGACATACTTATCAAATTTGCTGATGACACCAAATTAGGAGGAGCAGCTAAGTCCCCAGAGGACAGGATCAAAATTCAAAATGACCTGAATAGACTAGAAAGCTGGGCCAAAGTTAACAAAATGAAATTCATTATGGAGAAATGTAAGGTACTGCACTTAGGGTGGAAAAACAAAATGAATAGACACAGGATGGGGGACACCTGGCTGAATGAAACTACATGCAAAAGGGATGTAGGAGTCCAAGTAGACCACAAGTTGAACATAAATCAACAGTGTGATGTGGCAGCTAAAAAGGCCAATGTGAATTTCATCAAATCATAGAGCTGAAAGAGACCACAAGGGCAATCCAGTCCAAGCCCCTGCCATGCAGGATCTCCCAATCAAAGCATCCATGAAAGATGGCCATCCAGCCTCTGCTTAAAGACCTCCAAGGACGGAGACTCCACCACACTCCAAGGGAGTGTGTTCCACTGTCGAGTTCTTCTGTAAGTATATTGCAAGCCGACAAGGCATTTTATCAAAGGTTAAGTTCATCAGAAAAATATGGTTGAGTACAATACTTAATAAAATATGTCATAGAATCATAGAATCATAGAAATTTAGAGTTGGAAAAGACCACAAGGGCCATCCAGTCCAACCCCCTGCCATGCAGGAACTCCCAATCAAAGCATCTCCGACAGATGGCCTCTGCTTAAAAACCTCCAAGGAAGGAGACTCCACCACCCACCAAGGGAGTGTGTTCCACTCCATGTCATTTTGAGGTGGGAGCAAGCTTGTTTTCTGCTGCCCCAGAGACTAGAATGAGAAACAATGGATGCAAAGTGCAGGAGAAGAGATTCCAACTCAACATTAGGAGGAACTTCCTACCGTAACAGTAAGGGCTGTTCGACAGTGGAATAAACTCCCTCAGAGAGTGGTGGAGTCTCCCTCTTTGGAGGTATTTAAACAGACACTGGATAGCCATCTGTCGGGGATGCTTTGATTTGTGAGTTTCTGAATGGCAGGGGGCTGGACTGGATGGCTCTTGTGCTCTCTTCCAACTCTATGATTCTATGATCTCCTGTTTGTACTTACAAAACTGGGCCCTCAAAAGTCAAGAGCTACGGAAGGGCAGCTAGGTAAATGCCATATTACCATAGTACTCAAGGTAGGCTAAGATGAGAATCCATCAACAGAGAACACACACCAAGTGATAACATCTGCATTTATAGCAGCTCTTTCAGCATTGTTTGATAAGCCACAGTGGGACCCACGTAGAAAATGGGTGATGGCATGTGGCTGACAAGCAGGATTGTCTGAGAAGAGACTCTAATGCTCCATGTCAATAACTTAATGGTCTCTTCCAACTCTATGATTCTATTCTATGAATAATGCAGTTATACTCTGAAGTAAGTCAGCACCTCTAGTAGAAACTGGGTCTGGCCTAGAACCACACTCAGTAATTCCATTTGAAAGGGGGAAAATAGCCCTCCTGATATTATTAGCAAGAGTTAATGAGCTCAAGCCCCTTGACAATTTGTAGTAGATAGTCATTACAGGGCTAGACCTGGGTTGTTGCCTTTGAGAAGACAACTTATCAAACAAGGGAACAGACACTATAGAAACCTAACTCCCATGAAAGAACAAAAACCATTCCATACCTCATTCCACAGAGGTTCCCTGAGACAGTAAACCTGACCCAGTCTTAATTACACTGTGGCTGCTATTAACTCCTGCCATTCATTCACAATAATAAGGGCCAAAAATGGCCAAAGCTGCACCTCACCACAGCATTACGAAACAAACATAAACGCCAGAAAAAAAGTTGGTGACTTTCTGCCTCCTTTTTCAATGTATGCCTTAGGACAAATCTTTATTGCTCTTCCCTTTCCACCAGCTACCTTGTCGGATTTTATCCAGCAGGTGGGCTGCAGATCTACTGTCTTTGAAGATGTAGGTTTTCCTCTTGTGCACAACCTTGAGCTTGGCGGGGAATAATATATAAGCATGAGCTCCTTCCTCCAGGAACTGTTGCTTGAGGGCAAGGAAATGTTTCCGCCTGGTGTATGTGGCTTGGCTGAGATCAGGAAAGAAGGATACCTTGTGTCCATGGAACATGGTTGTACAGGAAGCCCATGATGCCTTGAGTATCCTCTCCCGATGCTGTAAATCGGAGAGGGTGATTACCACAGTACCACCGTGGCCCTCCTGAATATTCCCTGCTGGGAGACGGTATGCGCTTTCTATACGGATGGGAGACTCCTTGCTTTTTAAACCGGCAGCAGCTGACACCAGATTTTCTAAGTACGGGACGAGGTTTGCATCCTCAACAGCTGCAGGGACACCAGTGACCCTCAAGTTCCGGGCTCGCACTTTGTTCTCGAGGATCTCCAGTCTCTGGTCAGCCCCCTGGCACCCTATTGCCAGCTCCTTCATCAGAGTCGAGTGCTTGAGAACACAGCCTTGAGTGGATACTACCTTGGCTTCCAGGGCTTCCATTTGGTGACCTGTCTCTTCCAGGCGCTTTTCAAGCTTTGCCAGCCTAGCCGAGAGAGAAGCCAGGACTTGGCTGAAGGTACTGTGTCCAGAGATTATCCATTCCAACAGGTCTTGGATTGAATGGGTTGCCACTGTTGGAGGAGGCTGCACAACTCTTCCATGCTCTTTCGGAAGCATGGCGCTGCTGCTATGAGCTAATTCCCTTCCCCAAAAGAGGGAACACTAGCAGTTTGTAAAAGTTGGAGAAGCGGCATCATTCCTGCCAGGACAAGCTCACAGATTGCTGCTGTTGCTCTTACCTAGTTTAAGCACAGCAGGCCACACCTATGTTTACACACCTCTTTTTTGCCTCCCACTGCACAATACACCTTCCGTCTCCTCCAGCAACTTCACGGGCACAAAATATTGCACAGGCAGTAATGTTGAAGGAACTGAACCCTAAGTGAAACCCCTTTCTGGGCACTTTAAGTCCTGCACAGAAGTACTGTACTGGAGTGAGTTATGTCACTCCTTAATGCACACCGATACATTTGTCTTCCAGACCCCACAGGTTACATGCAGCAAACCTTTTCCGCTTTTAACTCCTGCAACATGTTCTCACAGATGTCAGAGGCAAGAAGCTCAGAAGGATCATCACCTACCTCAGCTCCTGCCACACACAAGCTTTCGGAAATCATGTTCAGCTGTAATACATGCCACGGCTAGCTTCTGAACATTATGTATTTCAAGGATGCTTTTGGATGTGGCCTTTACAATGCAATTTACTACCCTGCTCACAGAATTTCATAAGGGGAGGCCAGACCATACTGCCTTCAGTCTGTAGCCCACCTACTGTCTTTTCTACTTGGGACTCCACTCCAATCCACTAGGAAGGAAAATACAGAAGAGAAGTGTAATATCTTTTACGGAACTGGCACAAACAAGAAAGGTCTCAGAACATTTGCCTGGTTGGTTTTTTCTTGGCTATCTATTCTGCCTGGGGTCTGGAAGCAAAGTGGGATGGTGGAGAGAGTCTTCACTATGGGCCCTGTAGAGTTTTGTGAGGGGAGAGTTTTGCCCCATCCTATGGGGTTAGGAACTATGGGCCTGCCCTCCTTTATAAAATGGTGCTCGCTCCAAAATAGGGCCTGGAAAGGAACGCGTGTCCCTCCAAACCTTTCTTTTGGACTCCAACTCCTAGCAGCCCCAGCCAGAATTTGTTGTTGCTGTGCGCCTTCAAGTAATTTCTGACTTGCTTGTCTGATTTGTTCAGAGGGGTGTTTGCTTGATGAAGCTGAGAAAGTGCGACTTGCCCAAAGGTCACCCAATGGGTTTACATGGTACCCCCAAAACCCATTTGGCCAGGGAACCCGTGTGGGTGAACATTTGGGCAAGTCACAAGAGAGCCAGTGTGTTATTATAAGTAGTCTGAACCTTGGACTGCGACTCTGGCCTCATTCCCACTTAACAAATAAATCGGTTTGCGATCTGAATCGCGGTTCAAGTGGGAACCAGGTTCAAACCGGTTTAAAAGGTGGTATATGAAATCGGGCCTCTGGAGACCTGGGTTCGAATCGTGAGCCGCCTAGAAATGGAACCCGGCAACCTTGAGCGGGTCACGCTCTCTCAGCCTCAGAGTGACAGAGTGGTCATAATTCAGAAAGGCATCCGTATTGGAGAATTAACCCGGTTTGGTCCCGCTTTAACTTGTTGTCTGACTCACTTGCTATGGAATTCTGGGAGTTGGAGTTTGTTGTGGGGCCTTAAGGCCCCACAACAAACTCCAACTCCCAGAATTCCATAGCCTTGGGCCAGAAAAAGAATTAAAGCGCGTCCAAACCGGGTTAATTCTACAATATGGGTGCAGACCCCGCCCCTCCCATTCCTTTAGATTGGGGGGGTTGCTTGCTTGGGCAAAAAAAAAAAAACTAGACCCCTCCCCCCCGCGCGCTTAGGCCAATGGTTCAGTCCACCCGCGCGCCACTCTTGTTGTTCTGCCGCTCAGCCAATGGGAGGCGACCTCCTCCCGATGGACGTTGGGTCTCTAGGCAAACTCGGACGCCCCGGTAACAAAGCGCTCCTCCTCCTCCTCCCCCCGCCCCCCCGAAAGGGCTGGACCTCGTCATTGTCTCGAATACCTGGTATCTCTCCAGACCAAAGACCAGACTCAGCAGCTGGATCCTGCTGCTGCTGCTGCTGTCACACAGCGCTGCCCCTCCCCCCCCTCTCTCGCACGCGCCCTCCTTGGTGACCGCGAGCGGGTTGCGTCACTCCGAGTCCCAGTTCTCTCTCTCTCAGCGCCACCTAGAGGCCGGCGTCAGACTTGTTGTTGTTGCTGCGCTTGTTTTGGCTCCTCCTCCGGGCGAAAGTGTGGGGGCGTGGTCAAAGCCTGTTTGCCCCGCCCCCTCCCCTCATGCAGGCTCCACCCCCTCCCCATTGCTAGCTTTAATAATAATAGTCCAGGTGGGCGCCATTTTAGCTTCAATGATGATGATGAAATGGGATTCTGGGGGCTGTAGTTTGTTGTGGCACAAGAGGTCTCTGACAGAGAAGGCCAAAATGTCTCATGTTGTGGTGTATTGTTTCACAGGGTGCCATGTCCCTGAGGCTGAGATACTTAGCCTTCTTTTAAGACCTTATCAGACGCCGGAAATTGGAAGTATAATCCAACGGCAATCAGAACGCAATCTTGGGGTTTCACGTTATTGCGAATTAAAGTATCTCACGCAATTTCAGGCAAAAGGGAAGTCATTCCAAACGCAATCATGGGTTTTACGTTATTGCGAATTAAAGCATCTCACACAATTTCAGGCAATGGGAGGTCATTTTTGGGTAATGGGAGGTCATTCTGAACGCATTCCGAACACAATGGGAATTCATGTGAATTTGCTAAACTAGCGAATTCACGTGAATTCGAATTGGCTCCATTCTCAATAAACAGAAATTCCTCCCGTCTGATAAAGTCCTAATTAGATTCGGCCCCTAGCGTTGTAACCACAACCCCAAAACGTATCTTTATCAATTCAAGTGTCAAAGCCACGGCTGACAAATTAAATTGCCCATTTGTTGTTATGTGCCTTCAAATAGACGTATGGAGATCCCTAGTCCAACTACATCACTACAGCTGCATTATTTGGATATTCAGTGACAAATACATAAAATAGTAAATGCGTTAAAGTTAACTCGGAAATTATATTGCATGAAACTAGACATTTAAAATGAATATTTTATACTGTTTATACTTTATCATGTTACAGTAATGTGATAATTTTAACTGTGTTTAAAAGTTTTTTGGGTTTTTTTTGGCTGATTTAGTCACCTTGGGTCTCACTTTTGAAGAAAGGCAACTTACAAATAAAATTGATATGAATAATAATAAAAATTACAAATAATTACAAATACATTAACTACCATGCATGATTTGTGAAGCAGCTACTTTCTTGCTCAGATGCAAACTACCGTAGCTGTAGACCTAATCACATGCATCAAAACTGGTATTAAAGACTTTATGTTTTGTTATTATCTCTGTTTATACCCTTCCTTTTCTCCAGAGCTGCGGCTCAAGATGGCCTGAAATATGGGAAATATGACAACACAGTGCTTTACCTGCCAAAGATCCCGGATGTCATCCTTGACATCTCTAATTGAATCAAGTGGCAGGGAATGGGAAAGACTCCCACATGAAATCCTGGAGAGCTGGTCAGAGTAGACAGTACTGGGCTAGATGCATAAAAAGTCTGACAGCTTCTTATGATCCAGTGTGGTGTAGTGGTTTATATATTGAATGAATTCCATGAGACCAGAGTTCAAATCCTTGCTTAGCCATGGAAACCCACTGGTTGGCCTTGGGAAAGTCACATCCTTCTCAGGCTTAGATGAAGGCAATGGCAAACCCTCCTCTGAACAAATCTTTCCAGAAAAACCATATAATAGGGTCACCATAAGTCTGAAATAACTTGAAAGTACACTCATTTTCACTCAGAAAAATGGAGTTCAGTGTCTTTTATTTGTAGCTAGCAGTGATGAACATGAACATTAAATCACAATACTGTACACACAATTTTTATTTATTTTATTTATTTTAAAATCACACATTCTACTTATTTTCCTGAAAGGAATGATGGTTAATAACCATCCCCACCTAGTCTTCACCTAACCCCAAAACATACTGGTAGCCTAACAACTGCAGCTTTACCATTGTGAGAAACCAAGATCTGCAGGGAGAGATTCTGTAATCTCAGTAAATTTGCAGTTTTTAAATTTATAAACACAGGAATTAAAATGAAAGGGATGAGAAATTCAGGGAGAAATTCAGCATATATCAATGGTGATTGGCTATTTAATGTTACGTTCATCACTGCTAGCTATAAATAAAAGGCACTGAACTCCGTTTTCTGAGTGAAAATGAGTTAGGTGGGTGGATTAGGTGGTGGGATGTTACTGACCCTCACTTTTCTGAGTACGGTCAATACAAAATCTAACCCCACTTTTTTGAGTAGTAAGAATACTGAGTAAAGAGTATAAAGAAAGCCAGGCACACAGCGCTTGTTTTCCAGCGTTGAGGGCGGAGCCATCCTTCATGAGGTTGGTTCCCCCTGTTTGCTCCAATCAGGCAGGACTATGACTTTTGGGCGTGTCCACCAGGGGAATCCATCCCCCTTGTTTGCCCAGTCTAGTTCCTGCCTTCGCTCCGTCAGGTCGTGTTTTCCTAACTCTCCTTTACTCACAAAACAAAATCTTCTTTATTCTCCTTTTACTCCTTACCTCTTCTCTCTCTGTGAGGGCCGACTAAGGTCCGAAGAGCTAGAGGGCCCAGGCATGTCTGGGGAATCTGGCCATGCTACACAGGCTCTCCACAAGAGGAATGGATCAGCCCTGACCCGGGAGGTGCGGCCTGTAGGCCGCTCGGCGCAGCCGGAGGAGGGATATCCCTTTTCTCCGCGCTTGAAGGCGCCGGACCGCGGGAACCTGTCCCGAAATCGGGAGGGTGCGGTTAGCAAGGAGGACGCCGAGAGACCGCAGGAACCTGTCCCGAAATCGGGAGGGTGCGGTTAGCAAGGAGGATGCCAAGAGACCGCAGGAACCTGTCCCGAAATCGGGAGGGTGCGGTTAGCAAGGAGGACGCGAGAGACCGCAGGAACCTGTCCCGAAATCGGGAGGGTGCGGTTAGCAAGGAGGACGAGAGAGACCGCAGGAACCTGTCCCGAAATCGGGAGGGTGCGGTCGGCAAGGAGGACGCCGAGAGAAATGTGAGTAATGCTGCAGTGAGCAGCTTGGGTACCCTGCAGCCTCTCCCTCCCGAACGTCGGCTCCCTTCTCCTCCTTACTAGCCTTACAGCTGGCGCAATCCTGTATTGCCTCCCAAACGGTCTCCTCTCAGAGAGGGGCCCGTTTTCAGGCTAAGGCCGTGGCAGAGAATTCTTCCCAAGAGTCAGGGTCAGAGGCAGAAAGGACTCAGAGATAAAGGAGGGCCAGGGAATTATCTTCCTCTCCCTCATTCTTCAGATTCTCGAGGGACGCCTTCTCCCCCTTGGAAAGTCATCCCTCCAAGATGGACCCCAAGATCACTGGAGGGAGCTCAGTGGTCCTTCAGCCCCTGGAGTCGGGCTCACAGAGGGACAGGCTCCTTTACAATTCCAGGAGACCTAGGGAACCCTCTTCTTCTTTCCCCCCCGCCTCCCGTTCTTCCAGGGATGCCATTCCCCTTTGGAGCAGGGCAAATTTGCACCCAAACGTTCCTCCTTGGCGCACAAATTCAAACTCAAAAAAGGCGGGAGCCATGCCAATGCTACTTCAGGTTTATTCCTCCAAGCATAAACATAATGGAGAGCGCCATCTAAGGCTAAGAAGCAAAATGCTTGCAGTTAAAATCCTCAGATGAGGATGTTCTCTCCAAATCTCAGTCCTCTTCTGCCTCTGAGGGAGAATGGTCTGAGGGGGGCCAGAACACCAGCCCCAGGGTGGTGAGATAGAGACCCTGACAGACCTTGGCGCGGCTGGGAGGCCCTGTCCCTGGCCAGATTGCGCCCCACTGCGGACATCAAACCCGGCAAGAGGTTTGGACAGTGGGAGAGAGAGAGAGAGAGAAGGCAGATTTCAAGAGGTGAGTGAGGATTCAGTCCTTAATCCTATGTTTGTGGGTTAAGCTTTACCCAAGAGATTTGTTTCTGACTTGCATTGCCAGCTTTGAAGGAGGCTTCAGTTGCTTCAGAGATTCAAATGGAGAGTTTCCCTCCAAAACCAACTGCCTTCTCCTCTCCTTCCTCCAAGATCCACTCAGACTGAAGGGATCAGAGAGGATTAACAAAAGGATTTCCAGGTGCAGGGAGTCTGCTTCTGCCCCATTGTCCCCTGGTCTAAGGTGTCAATCTCTCCTTGGGAGAATTTGGCCAAAAAGACATTTATTTATTGTGCTTGCCTTTTTGAAAAATAATAGGCAAAGCTGGAACTGAAGGTGTGGCAGCCATTTTGATTAAGGGCAGCTAGGCAGAAAAGGAAAGGCCTGCTGCTTCTGCTAACTAATATGCCTTTTGTAAAACAAAGGAAAATAATACCTATAGTTCACTCCTCAGAAGAGGAATGTGATCTGAAAAAGAGTTAAAAATAAAAAATAAAGATGAGGGCCTTTCAGTACCTCCTGAAAGCTCCTGAAATCTGTTAGATGTTTGGGGACTGATGATCCTTCATTATTACTGTATTTGTTTATTATTACTGTTCTTGTTTTATGGTATTATTGTACAAAACAACTTATATATTGGAATTTAATGTCAACTCTGACCAGTTGAAGCTAGAGGATGATCCATCCTGATTTCCTCAGGGAAGGATATTCCTCCCTCCTCCAAGCCTGGGCCTTCAACACCAAATACTCCATTTCATGCAGATTTTATGAGGATATTAACAAGGCCTCCATAATTTATTATTGTGATTCTAAATCCAATAGCTGTTTACATATATATGGTTACATCTCAGCCCTCTTTGTCATGAGAATCAACAGATGCCACTTGTGGCTGCCAGAGTTTATGCTCAACTAAGGTGTCTGCTATTTCCTTTTTTTTCTGGGGCTAAACATGTGTGGCCTAGCCCACTTGTCAAACAAACAAACACTTAAGGTCAAAATAAAGTACTATCAGGGTATTAACTATGGTTAAAGGTAGTGGCTATGTCTGGAGACACTAGCCTAAATGAGATTGGATGTAATCCAAGACCAGTTCAAGGACAGACTTTGACTAAAGAACTGACACATAAAAATGCCCATTACAAAAAATATCTAAGATTCTCACCACTTAATGGGGACAAATTGTTTGGAATAAAGTCTCTTGGCTGAGACTAGGAATAATAAGAAGACCTCAACATCCTTAAATGTCAGCCCTGGTGGCGCAGTGGTTAAATGCCTGTACTGCAGCCACTCACTCAAAACCATAAGGTGGCGAGTTCAAGACCAGCAAAGGGCTGAAGCTCAACTCAGGCTTGCATCCTTCCGAGGTCGCTAAAATGAGTACCCAGATTGTTGAGGGGCAAATAGCTTACAATTGTAAACCGCTTAGACACTCCTTAAGGGTATGAAGCGGTATATAAATGAAATGAAGCTGTTTGTTAAAATATACTTTGATATATTTTTCTATACCATTCATATGACTTTTCATTGCCTCCTTAAGGTAGAGGAAGGCAAACAAACATAGATTGATATAAAAGTCACAAAATGTCTGATTGATATTGAGGCCATAAAAACATCAACAACAACACTATACTATCTATCTAATAACAATTGAGTTATAATAATCACAGGTTCAGATGGGAGATTATCCAGACAATTCTGGAGACACGTCTCCTCCAAGATTTTTGTGTGTTCCTGTTTTTTGGGTAGTGGTCTCCTGCCCACAGCCCAAGCTACCACGTTATCACAAATATCTTACCAACCTTTCCATACAAGGTTCTACCATTCAGTCTGTTGTTTTCTTCTGTGACACGCACTACACAGATAGACACGTCTTGAAAACAGTGGGACCTTCATATAGACCCATAATTTCAAATGTCCTGATAGATCTCATTCTCTCCCATAGGATATATATAAGATGTCGAGTTGTGATTTCTTTCCTATCCAGACATGTTTTTCTGGTAATTTACGAAAAGAACTACCTAGTTCCATTTCAGAACCTGCATCACTTTGGAGTGGTTGTAGACACATCGCTGACCAGTCTACCTGACCAAGCAAAGGGTAAGATCCATGAAGAACACCCTCGAGCAGGTAGGTTGTTCCCAGTTATTGGACCTAGTGTTACTGGTGCATCTACACTGCCTGATCTGTTTCAGTTAATCGTTTGGCATGAACACCATTTCATGCCAGGAGCCTACAGTAGTTCTTCTAGCTGTATCAAAAAACAGATGGTACACATAAATAATCTGTTCTGACATACACTGATTAAATCAAACCTCTTTGAATGGTGGTTTTTGCTGCCAGTTGTAGAGGATTGCCTGATTTAGGCCCTGTTGAAGTTCCACATAAGGTTGGATGCCAGCTTAGGGTGACGGGAAGCATGTTTGTGGCTCCCAATAGCCAAACTCCAGATCCCTCATGTAGATGCTCCGGTCTCGTCTCTCGTGACTTCAGAAGGGCAGGGTTTCCAGAGATCTTCCAGATGTCACGAAACCAGTTCGTCTTCCAATCACAAAGATCTCCTAACTCAAGGTCAAATACCATATCCAGGATTAAACCTTCACATGTGGATATTGAAAGGCACCTACTGGACATCAGGTCTTCCAATCATACTGTCCCAGAAACTGTCTAATCATTCATATATATGTGTGTGTGAGAGAGAGAGGGTGTATATATAAAGTTTTGAGAACAGCTTCTCTTATTAAACTTCCCACAGTTCACAGATACCCTAATTGGTACCCTCATGTAGTTCTTCAGGCATTAACCAAACCACAGTTTGAATAACTTGACAGAGTTGATATTAAGTTTCTTACCTGGAAAACAGTATTTTTTTTTTAATGCTATTAGTTCAGCTAGAAGGTTTTCTGAACCAGGAGCACTATCCACAGGAGTGAAATATGCATCTTCTGCGAGGATTCAGTTCTGCTTGACGGGATCTGATGTTCATGACTAAAGTTAACTTCACATTTCATAGAGCACAGGAGATCATTTTCCCTTCATTCGTTCCTGACCCCAAAAAGGAACTTGAAAAGACTTGGCTCACACTAGATGTAGGCAGAGTTCGGTGTATTTACATCAAACGCACTTGTCGATGGCGCAAATCAGACAGTCTATTTGTCTCCTTCGGTCCTACATACCTGGGAAGTTTTTCTTCATCGACCCTGGCTTGATGGATCTGGGCTTGCATCTCTCAGTGTGAGTCGATGATGGGTAATACGCTGCAAGGAAGGGTCAGCGCTCATTCCGCTCACAGTGCTGCCACACCTGCCGCCCTAACCACTAATGTTCTTCTCTCCAATATTTGCAGGGTGGCCGCTTGGTCATCTCCTTCCATATTTATCCGTCGCTGCCGAATCAATGCCTTCCAACTGGCTGGGGCATCATTTGGTAGACGGATCCTTCAATCCATCCTATAATTCCTTACCTCAGTTCCCACCCATCTAGGGAGCTTTGGTATGTCCCTCATGAAGGATGGCTCCGCCCTCAACGCTGGAAAAACGAACATTGGCTTACCTTGTGAGATGTTTGTTTTCAGCGATGAGGGCGGAGTCATCCTGCCCACCCGTAACTGAGGAATTTTTTCTCGGTGTCGGGGGGTGTTGTAAGGTTAATAGGATCCTTGTTCTAGTGTCTAGAATTGTTATAGTTAAATGGTTAAACTTTCTCTATTGTTGTTAGTATTTCTTCATTGTTATAAACTCTCTCTGCTTGGCTATACATTGACTGGGCAAACAAGGGGGATGGATTCCCCTGGTGGACACGCCCAAAAGTCATAGTCCTGCCTGATTGGAGCAAACAGGGGGAACCAACCTCATGAAGGATGACTCCGCCCTCATCGCTGAAAACAAACATCTCACAAGGTAAGCCAATGTTCGTATCTGTGACTGTTTTGCTTCAGAAGGAGGTCATCAAGATCCTTACCATGTAGTGCATTACATTATATTTATATTATTTACCAATATAAAGGCTAATGAATGGAGGAAATGGAAAAATAAACTAATTCCAGAAACATCCTGTTGCTTTCATCCTTGATGTACTCAGGTTTCACTTACATTGACAAAGAGCAGTACTGTATATAAAATGAAAGTAAATCAGGGTTCACAAAATGAGGGTTTTTTTCCTGCAAATGTAATTCCTCTTGCTATAGTAAAAATGACAAGAAAAAACATGAAAGAATACATCAAATGCAGTATCTCAGTACAAGTTTCATGGTAAGACAACGTATGACTAAAAATGTGATGAAAGTAGAACATATTATTTCAGAACATATGGTCATTACAAAATGATTTGGATTTAAAATTTATCCACATCTTATGGAAACACAAGGTTGTGAGTTCAATACCAGCCAGGGGCTCAGGGTCGACTCAGCATTCTTCCAAGGTTGCTAAAACCAGTACCCAGCTTATTGGGAGCAATTGGTTTACACATTGTAAACCACTTAGGAAGTGTTTAAGTGCACTGATAAGCAGTATAGAAATGTACTTGCTATTGCTGTTGCTATAACATACAAATGTATAAGCTTGAAAATAACATGGAATAACACAGAATAAGACAAAAGGTAAGAGATAAATTATGGTTGGCCCCTTAACAGTGATGTTGACTTGAGCTGATTGACTTGGACTCCAGTTGGACTCAAGTTGCTTCAGTGACTTTAGACTTGACAATAACTGCCACTCTGATTTAACTCAACTCACCATTTTTATATATTTAGCAACTGACCTGCTGGCATCATTTATTTCAAGCAGTAGGAAAAACCCACCCCTAGGGCATGGGGCGCATTCTTGGAGGGGAACAGCAAATGCATTGGGCAATGGGCTTGAGGCAGAAAGATATTCAGTGGGAACAAGTTGTCAAGCGAACTTCAAAGCTCATTGCTGAACATGCTTGCTGTTCTCCTCTGAGAAATGCACCCCCTCCCTTTATCTGTTGAAAATTGGATCCCAAACTTGAGAGCCAACTTGAGACTTGACTTGAAAGTATCTTGCAAGAACTTGAGACTTACAAGTAGAGACCTGAAACCTGACTTGAAAATTGGAGTTAAACACTTGAATAATTACTGCCCCTTAATAAAACAGACTAAGGAGAGTTTTTTTCTTGTAGAACAGTCAGTTCCCCCAGAGTTTGGTGTAATAGAAAGGTCTTCCCCTGCCTACAAAAGGATTGCAGGGAGGAGTCTAGCCTCTCTCCGAAGAGAGTTCCAGATAAAGCCAGAGAGAAGGCCTTCTCCTGTGTTCCCAACAAACATGCCTTCCCAGAAGATCATGGAGCTCATTAACTGACCTTTCTCAATGATATGGAAATCTGGGATTTGTAGTTTTGTGAGATATTTAGCCTTCTCTGAGAACTGTGGTGCGACAATAAACTACAGTTGCCAGAATTCCATAGCATTTAGCCATGGGAGTTAAAGTGGTGTCAACCTGGATTATTTCTGAAGTGTGGATGGAGCCTAAGTCTGTAGCATTATCCTATAGAATCCTGGGATTTGTAGTTTTATAAGGTCTTTAGCCTTCTCTGCCAGAGTGCTGGTGCCTCACAAAACTACAAATCCATCTGTAGGATGGAGTCATAGGAGTTAAAGTGATGTCAAACAACATTATTTCTACAGTGTAGGTGCATCCTTCGCCAAAGTACAGAAAATAATTAACTCTTTCAGTGTCTTCATTACCCATTTTGAAATTATGTATATATTCTGTGGTTATTATTTTTGTCTTCTTAATATTTGACTTCAAGCTTGCTTTTCCACTTTCTGCCTTAACTTTCATCAGCAATCTTTACATGTGTTTTTTTTTTTGCTATTTTCTGAAAGTAATAGTGTCAGATGTGTATCTTAAATTGTTGATTTTCCTTTCCCTAATTTTGACACTTGCTTCCTCTGAGTCAAATGCTGCTTTCTGTATATGTTCTGCATATAACTTAATTAAGTGATAAAATGCAGCCTTGTCTGATCCCCTTGACAATTGGAAACCAGTTCTGTTTCTTTATGTTTGCTATGTCCTAAAAGAGGACTTTTGTTCTGAGAACAGTAAGAAGTTCTGTCACTCCCATTCTTTTAGAATAAACTAGATTTGTAAAACTAGCCAGGGGCATGTGTATGTAGCTGAGTTAATCTGTGAGCAGCAAAAATTGAAGTCTTGCAGCATTTTAAGAGCTTTTGTAAAATTCATGTGCAAAAAAACAAAAAACAAAACCCCTCACTAAACTTTAAAGATACCATGAAGCTTTGACTGTTTTTCTAAAATTGAATATATTAACAGTGAGGAGCTTCCACATTCCTAGGTTTAAAAGCCATTTGTCCTCAAAGGGTGGAAGAAGTAGTAGTAATAGAAAACCATGGAGAAATCTATTATATTAATATTCTTAGGCTTAAATACCCTGAAGGTAGCTAATTCTGTCCGATCATAGAAGATAAGCAGACCTCCAAGGAATACCAGGTGCTGTAGGTTATTTTTCCAATGAAGGCAATGGCAGACCACCTCTGAGTAGCCCATGTTTAAGAAAACACAAAGAACAAGCGTGGTGTAGTGGTTTGAGTGTTGGACTATGCTTCTGGAGACCAGGGTTCGATTCCTAGCTTGGCCATGAAACCCACTGGGTGACCTTGGACAAGCCACATGCTCTCAGCCTCAGGGGATGGCAATGGGAACCCCTATCTGAACAAATCTTGCTAAGAAAACCCCATGATAGGTGTTTGTCTTAGGGTCACCATAAATCAGAAATGACTTGAAGACACACAACAACAAAGAAAACACTCTGATGTTCATGGGGTCACTGTAAATCTGCTTGAAGGCAGGCTCACAACAAGGACTTATGCCATTTGCCTTATATACATTAAATTAGAAACCTTGCCTTGCAATCCTAAATACCTGGAGATAGAAAAGGTACTTTTTAAAAAAATATGATTAAAAACAATGCAGAAGTAAGAAGCCAGTTTGGTGTAGTGGTTTGAGTGTTAGACTACAACTCTTGGAGCTGCTTGGAGATGAGGGGTTTACTCTAGTGTTATTGCTGCAATAAAAGTTTTTTTCTATGTTTGTTAGGACAATGTTTATAACAAAACTTTATTTTATTCAGCTGACACATTTCGGGTGTGAATCCTTCTTTATGAGCCGTTGCTTCTTTGTACCACTTTCTTGTGTTGGAGCCCCAGCTTCTGAGCATGCTGTAATGATGGATGCCAGCTGAGTAAAATAAAATGAAGTTTTGTTATCTCTGGCTTTTCTTTGGTAATGAAGATTCAGGAAGGACTCACCCCACGCTTTCTACAAGTGCATCAATGACTAAAAAGACTGATCCGAGATAAGTCTGGCTACAGAAAACACAGCAGAAAGTCTCCTTGGGTGATATTTCCAGGTTGTAGTTCTTTCTGCGTTGTCGTTTCTCTTCGAGACTCGTTCGACGTGAGTTCTCGAAAAAGGCTGCAGCATTGTGGATAGTGCATCTCCATGCCTCCCGATGTGAGGCCAGGGCAGACTATTGTTGGTGATCAATTTGGCTGAGCCTGGTGTTGTTTCAGGGAGTCCTTGTATCTCTTCTTTGCCGTGCCCCTCTTACGCTGACCTGTGGCGAGTTCACTATAGAGTAATATTTTTGGGAGGTGGTGGTCCTCCATCCTAGAAACGTGTCCTGCCCAGCGCAGCTGCATTCTCAATAGCATGGCCTCAATGCTGGTGATCCCTGCTTGCTCCAGGACACCAACATTCATTACAGTCAGTCCAGTGTATATTTAGGATTGTGGGTAGACAGCACTGATGAAAGCGTTCAAGGAGTCAGAGATGTTGGCGATAAATGGCGATAAATGATCCATGTTTCAGACCCATACAGGAGAATGGACATTACAATGGCTCTGTACACACTGATTTTCCCAAGTAGGTGAACTGCTGAACGGACTTAAGCAGAGATTTGCCTATAGTGATGTGGGGATGATAGTGCTCTTCCTGTGGTGTAGGATGAGAACTTCTGTTTTCTTCAGGCTGACTTCCAGCTGAAACAACTCTGCAGCCGTTGCAAAGCAGGATGTTAGGTGCTGCAGAGCTGCTTCTGTATGGGCAACAAGGGCAGCATCGTCAGCAAAAAGCAGCTCACGGATTAGATAGTTTAGAGTCTTTGTTCAAGTCTTCAGACGGCTTACGTTAAACAAGCTACCATCAGTACGGTAACGTATATAGATGCTGTCTTCTTCTTCAAGATTTGCTGTAGCCCTTTGGAGCATCATGCTGAAGAAGATTGTAAATAGAGTTGGAGCGAGAACACAACCTTGTTTCACACCATTAGTTATTAGAAAAGGCTCTGAGAGAGCATCGCCATATCTGACTTGTCCTTGCTGGCCCTCATGTAGCAAGATGATCATTTTGAGGAATTTGGGGGGACATCCTAGTCGTTCCAGGATCTGCCACAGACCTTTTCTACTCACAGTGTCAAAGGGTTGAGTAAGGTCGACAAATGTTACATAGAGTCCTTTGTTTTGCTCTCTACATTTCTCTTGCAGTTGTCTAAGAGCAAATTCCATATCTGTAGTGCTCCTATTAGCTCTGGAGCCGCACTGACTTTCAGGGAGAAGTTCTTTTGAAATAGCAGGAACTAATCTGTTCAGGAGTATCCTTGCAAGGATTTTTCCAGCAGTGGAGAGCAGTGTTATAAACAACAGCTTAACAATCATAGACTTTTTTTTATTGCTATTGCAACAATAAAACCGAAGTATACCTCTCATCTCCAAGCATTTTATGGTGTTTTTTCCCTTCATTTTCTCACACTATGACTCTGGAGACCAGGGTTTGATTCCTAGCTCGGCCATGGAAACCCCTGGGTGACTTTGGTCAAGTTGCACTCTCTCAGCCTCAGGGGAAGGCAACGGCAAACCTCCTCTGAACAAAGTTTGCCAAGAATACCCCACAATAGGTTCGCCATAAGTAAAAAAATGAGTTGAAGACACAGAACAACAATTTAGGAACTGAGAAGATTGGTGCCAGCTAGTTGTGAAGAAGGTTCTGTTCACAACCACTAGATGTCCCTGATGTTCATGTGAACGTTTGCTCACAAATGTGGTAACTTTCCATGCAAATTTTGTCCTTTCCCCTTTCCTCTGGTGCCTCTCAGGTCAGGTTTCCTTTAGAAACTTTGGACCCCGGAAGTTTAGGGAAGAAGCAGATTTTTCAAGGAGAAGGTGGTGGCCTCTTTGCTGGACTTTGCAAGGATTAGTTTTTGCAAAGGAAGCAACTTGGGTAAGAGGATCCCACTCCCCCAGCCCCATCTCCCCCTCTGCTTTTAGGAAAGCTCTCCCTCCAGCCTGGCCTTTGGCAAGGGTCAGGAAAGGAGTTTGGGGGGGGGGGTCCTCCTTTTCCCGGACACGTCCTCCATTTCAGCCTTCCGTCCAGGAGGAATTCCAAAAGGTCCTCTCTTTTGAGCAGGACTAAGAAGCATAGGTTTCCATTTCTGGGAGTGTTTTGAGCTTTTCTTTGGTCCTGTCCTCCCTTTTTCTTGAATGTCTTCCATTTTGAGCAGGACTAAGAAGCATGGAGGAGGATTTGGAGGAGAAAGTTGGTGGAAAAGTCCAGCCAGGGAGAGGTTAAAACTGAGTTCTCTGCAGAAAGAGTGCCTTGTTTAGTTGACTATTCCCAAGAGGATTCAGCACCCAGGGATGGTGGCTGGCTCCATCAGAGGAAGCTCAGCCTCTTGCCTCCTACAATAGTCAGTAAAATTTGGATTCAGGGCTAAATCCAGAAAGAAAGAGGAGGAAGCCTTCTTCCATAATCCCAGGGTGGATCTATGCTGCAGAAATAATGTACAGTAGTTGTCTTGGTGGGGGTGGGGGGATGGGGACTACTTTAAATGCTATAATAGCTCCATCCTATGGAATCGTAGGACCTTATCACCCCAGACCAATTCGGATTGAGTCTGAAGTGACCTTGGAACTGATTTCTGTGAATTCGGTTGTTACTGAATTCACTGAATTCTGGGGTGACTTTGGATTGGCTTTGGGATGGCTTCATAGGAGTTTATCAGATGGGAGGAATTTCTCTTTATTTCGAATGGAGCCAATTGGAGCCAATTCAAATTCATGTGAATTTGCTAGTTTAGCAAATTTACGTGAATTCCAATTGTGTTTGGAATGCGTTCAGAATGACTTCTCCTTACCCGAAAATGACTGCCCATTGCCTGAAATTGCATGAAATGCTTTAATACGAAATAACATAAAACCTATGATTGTGTTCGGAATGACTTCCCTTTTGCCCAAAATTACGTGAGATACTTTAATATGCAATAATGTAAAACCCCATGATTGCGTTCAGATTGCCATTAGATTATACTCCCAATTTCCGTCGTCTGATAAACTCCATAGTAACAGCATTCACGTGTGATAATTCAATGTGCATTCACTGAATTCTGGGGTGACTTTGGATTGGCTTTGTATTGGCTTTGGAATGGCTTCATAGTAACAGCGTTCACATGTGATAATTAAATGTGCATTCATGTGAATTCACTTGGATGGATGCGGAGTGACTGGATTGGGGTTGCAAAAACCCTCGTCTGATAAGGGCCCTAGGATTTGTAGTTTTGCAAGGTTTTTAACTTTCTCTGCCAAAAAGTGCTGGTGCCTCTACATTGCATCTGTATTAAAGTATCTCACGCATCTGCACTGTAGAAATAATGTGACACCACGAAGTGCTGTAGTTGTAGCCTATGGAATCCTGAGATTTGTAGTTTTCCAAGGTCTTCAGCCATCTTTGTCAAATAGTGCTGATGCCTCACCAGACTACAGATCCCAGGGTTCTGTAGGATGGAACCATGGTCATTAAAGTGGTATCAAACTGCATTATTTCTGCAGTGTAACACCCTCAGATGTTTTATGTTTGCACTGTAGTGGTGGGGGAGATGGGTCTGCCTTCTGTCTCATGCCAACATGGCCATGTTTGGTTTTCACAGCACTCTTCTTATTATTTTTCATGCATACGGAAAGGGAAATGTGCTGCTGAGATGCTCAGTAGTGGCTTCTTTATTTATTCACAGTGCCTCCCCTCCCCAGGATAAAATTCAGATTCAAATTGTCCCCATGGTTTAGCCAAGTTGATTCCTACATGGGATTTGGCGTCTTTCATTTGACACATGTAGGTTGTCACTTGATTTTGCATTAATCTGGTGATGGGCCTTGCATGGCAGAGGAACAGGGCAGATGCTTCTCCCTTCCGCCATCCCAGATAATGTCATTTGCTAGCAGGTTACTCCATGAGAATGCCAACATTGGGAAGGCCTGATCTGCACATTTTCTTTTCCCACTCACATCAAATCAGGGTTTTTCCTAGTGTGCTCTGAAATTCAGTTAACCTTCTACTCTTCCAGGATCTGACAGGTAGGAGAGAGTTGTGCAATTTTGTTGAAATGTCAACAGTGTGTTTTTATCCAGCAGTGTGTTGCTGTTTCATGCTTCACAAGGTTCATATACATGACTTGGCACATAGCCTTGACTAGAAAACAAAATCCCATAGATTCCAATGTGACATCTTTCTTCATTTCTGAATTTCTAATTTCTGTCTGGGGTGTATCTTTGGGGCAGGGGCCTTAAAATGAGGGCATTTCCCTCCAGGTATGAATTCTGCCTCACCAAATGAAATTTTTCTCCCATTCCTAAATTTCTAGCATTGCAAAGAGCAAGACATGGAAAATCATCGACACCCAGAACTCTTAGATTTACTGGGTTCGCATTTCCTTGGTAACTTTCCCTTTTTATAAGCATAAATTTTGGAATGCTTAAACTGTAAATTTCTAAATGCTCAACTGAAAGTTTAAGTTACTGCAATGCTAGAACATTGGAGACAGTTGGAAAATTTCATCAGGAAGGGCAGAATTCATACTGAGGGGCAATGCATTCATTTGGGGAGGCGTATATGAGGGTTTAGATATGTATGTGAGAAAGAAAGAGAGTGGGCTTGTGTGTGGGAGGGGGAATAATTGCAGGTTCTCAGGTTGAGAAGCATCAGTTGAGTTTCTTCCCTACCAGGCAGATGAGGCCTAATGTTTCTCTTGTTACTTATTTTGTTTTCTTTTCTTTGTTCCACATACCCTTAGGTTACCTGGAAGCACCAAATCTGCAGTGATGGCTGCCACAAAACTGACTGAGAGTACCATCACAGCAGGTGGGCAGACCCTTTTCTATCGGCAGGCCATGCCGACACAGCAAGTTCCTCGGCTTTCCATCTTGCTGCTACATGGCATTCGTTTTTCATCAGAGACTTGGCTCAACCTGCAGACTCTCTCTAAGTTGGCGGAGGCTGGATATCGGGCTGTAGCTATTGACCTGCCTGGTATGTTCGAGTTTCTGTGGCTGAGGAGATTTCTTTAGGGTGTAATTTATGGTGGGTGCCATGATGTTAAAGGAGACCTCCAGTGTAAATTAAATAACATGGATACAGTTTTACCTCTCCCAAGAACTGGATCAGATCAAAGGCCTATCTAATTTAGCATTTTGTTTGTCTCAACAGCCAAACAGATGTCTCTGAGAAGGCCAAAAGCAGGAAAAGAATACAAAAGCATACTACTCACACTCCTCAGTAGTTGATCTAGAGAAGCATAGCTACCTATCTCTCAGGACTCATACATAATTTTTTTTTGTGTATAAAAAGCACATGGAATGAATACAGTGTAGAATGAATACATTACAGAATGAAAATTAGCAGTTGCCACCCTCAGTTTGGAGAAGCTGGCATAACCAATGTCCTGACATGTATGCTTTCAACAGATTCCAACCACTATCCACATATAATTTTGGCTTACTTTACTTTAATAATTTATCACTTTTAGAAAAGTTCTGCTGTATCAACAAGAGAATTAGAGAGTTTCCCATCCAAATGCTGACCAATCTGGAGACTTTTTAATTTTAGCAGAACAACATTCACATGTGCCTTCCCTAATCATACAGTGGTCCCCCGGGATACGAATCCCCCGGGGAACAAAATCCCCGGGGTCCGAAACCGGCGGGACCGCTAAAATTCCCCCGGGATCCAAAGGATCCCCCGGGGAACGAAACGGAAAAACCGCGCAGCCCCTTTAAATCGGCCGCGCGGTCTGTCAGCTAAAGCGGTCCCCCGGGATGCGGTCATTTCCGGGTTACGAAAGGTAATCCGGAACGGATTACCTTCGTAACCTGGGGGACCACTGTACTCTGATCAGCAATATTTAAGAGTCATGGTGGAGCAGAAAAAAGGCCCATATAGCCTGGCACTCTCCTCCCACAACGGCTAACCAGATACATATGTGAAGCCATAGGTAGGACAAAAGCCCAATGGCACCTTTTGACTTAGTTCTCTCATCAGTTTGTATTTGGAAATACATTGCTTCTGGTGATCTTAGACAGCCAACATGGCTGGTAGTCATTGATAACCTTATCCTCCATGAATTTGCCTGATTCCCTTTAAAAGGTGCCGAAGCTGATGCCCAACATTACACCTTGTAATAATAATAATAATAATAATAATAATAATTTTTATTTGTATTTGTATATCCTGCCTCTCCCTACGGATCGAGGCGGTGTTATCAAAATATGGTGTGAAGAACCATTTTCTTTTCATTTGTCGGTCTTGACTCCCCCACCAACAGTTTGATTGGGCGACACTGGCTTTTAGTACAGTATTATGAAACAGGGAGAAAAATATCTCCATAGGATAAGCAGATAAAGTAGACCTTTTCTGGGTCTGGGACCGTAACATGTGAAGCAGCCTTTCTGAAGTCAGAAATACAGGTATTCCTGGCTTATAACATTTTTTAAAATGTATTTGAAGTTACTGTGTTTTATTTGAGGTCTCTCTAATGTTTCTTATTCACAAATTGCAAGACTTGAAACTATAACCACAAGATATAACCTATGGAGAGCTTAAGGTAGTTGTTCACCCAACATGTAGATGTAACATGAAATGTCTTAAATTTCTTGACATTCAGGATTAGGTCGTTCCAAAGAGGCTACTGCCCCAGCACCTGTTGGGGAGCCAGCCCCAGGTGGTTTCTTGAAGTCTGTCTTCGAAGCCCTGCAGATTGACCAGGCGGTGGTGATCAGCCCCTCTCTCAGTGGAATGTATTCGCTTCCATTCCTCTTCCAACACAGTGATCTGTTCAAGGCCTACATCCCCGTGGCACCCATCTGCACGGAAAAGTTTCCAGCCACACAGTATGCCAGTGTCAAAGTATGTCAGTCTGACAGCTATGGGTAGAGGAGGGAGGGTGTTCTGGGGTGAATGCCGGGCCAGGGATTGTGTTTCAACAAATGGTAATGAGGAGGAATTAGGAGATAATTGAGAAATGCAGCTGGGGTTTCAAAATTGTGTGAGAAAAACTGAGCATGCAAGATATCGGTGACTGTGTTCAACAAGCATAGAATAGTTGTAAAGCATGGGATGGTTGCTGGGTTGACCACCAGAGGGTGCTGGCCCACTGCCTCATGGTTTGTTACTTGTGTGCCTTGAAGTTGTTTTCCACTTACGGTGGCCATAAGGTGAGCCTGTGACAGGGTTTTCTTGGCAAGATTTGTACAGGGAGGGTTTATGCTTGCCTTCCTTTCAGACAGACAGTGTGACTTGTCCAAGGCCACCCAGTGGATTTCCATGGCTGAGTGGGGATTTAATCCCTATTCTCCAGAGTAACTGAAAGAAAGAAATTGGCAGCATGAGTTTCGTAGACTTCAGTCTAGTTCCTCAGATGCATTTGGTGGAGTGGAAGCCAGATACATATATATCTGTCTGTACCTGGGAAAGTTTCTTGAAGAAGCTGATGGATTCCCACTCCATTTGGCTAAATTTTGTGCTTTCCATAGTGGCAGAATTCAAATATATAGCTGTGTTAGTCTGTTCTACCACTATGGAAAGCACCAAATTTAGCCAAATGAAGTAGAAATCCATCAACCTGTTTAAGAAACTTGCCTAGGTACAGACAGATATATATCTCTGTATCTGGCTTCCACTCCACCAAATGCATCTGAGGAAGAAGACTGAAGTCTAAAGCTCATGCTGCCAATTTCTTCCTTTTGGTTAGTCTCAAAGATGCTACAAGACCTCTCTATATACTGAATCTACAGACTAACATCGCTATATCTTTGAATACACAATGCTAGCTCTCACTATAGAAGGCAAAATAGGCTACATTATTCTGTCTTCACACACAAACGGCGAAGTCTGTGGACTGTTTCTCTGTTCAGCTGTCTGTCTGTAGTTTCTACAGTTGTTTATCTGTAGATATACAACTGAGCATGAATGTTAGAATCGTACAAGCCATTGTTTTCCATGTTACCATATACAGATGTGAGAACTGGACAGTGAGGAAAGCAGATAAGAGGAAAATCAGTTCATTTGAAATGTGGTGCTGGAGAAGAGTGCTGAGCATCCCATGGACAGCCAAAAAGATAAATAACTGGTTCCTAGAACAGATCAAGCTGGAAATCTCCCTGGATGCCAAGATGATAAAGTTGGGGTTGTTTTAGTTTGGTCACATCATAAGAAGGAATGACTCACTGGAAAAGACAAAAATGCTAGGAAAGGTGGGGGATGTAGAAAGAGAGGAAGACTGCACACTAGATGGATGGACTCTATTAAGGAGCTTATAGGCATGAATTTATTGAACCTAAGCAGAGAAGAGGAGGAAGACAGAGAGTCTTGGGGATGTCTCATCCACAGAGTTTCCATGAGTTGGGATTGACCCAAGAGTGGTTAACAACAAAATCTGTAGGCTCAGAAAGACTTGTGGATACTAAGATGCTGGAATTCCTTTCTATCTTCATATTACTCTCTTTAGTCCCAAATGAAGAACTGTTATGATAAACCTCTCCTCAACTCTAATTCTTCAGTAAAATAAAAGGCAGCTTTAGAAACAGAAGGGGTGCCACTGGGTTCTGTCCTGGGCCCAGTGCTATTCAACATCTTTATTAATGACTTGGATAACAGAATTGGGGGCATACTTATCAAATTTGCAGATGACACCAAATTAGGAGGAGTAGCTAATATCCCAGAGGACAGGATCAAAATTCAAAATCACCTGAATAGACTAGAAAGCTGGGCCAAAGCTAACAAAATGAATTTCAACATGGAGAATTGTAAGGTACTGCACTTGGGGTGGAAAAATGAAATGCCCAGATATAGGATGGGGGACACCTGGCTGAAAGAGACCACATGTGAAAGGGATCTGGGAGTCCAAGTAGACCATAAGCTGAACATGTGTCAACAGTGTGATGTGCTAGCTAAAAAGGCCAATGCAATTTTAGGCAGCCTCAATAAACGTATAGTGTCTAGATCAAGGGAAGTAATAGTGCCATTCTATTCTGCTCTTGTCAGGCCCCACTGGAATACTGTGTCCAGTTCTGGGCACCACAATTCAAAAAGGATGTTGAGAAACGAGCGTGTCCAAAGGAGGGCAATTAAAATGGTGAAGGGACTGGAAACCATGCCCTATGAGGAACGCTTTAGGGAGCTGGGGATGTTTAGAAGAGAAGGTTAAGAGGTGATATGATAGCCCTGTTTAAATATCTGAAGGAATGCCGTATTGAGGAGGGAGCAAGCTTGTTTTCTGCTGCTCCAGAGAACAGGACCTGGAACAATGGATGCAAGCTCCAGAAAAAGAGATTCCACCTCAACATTAGGAGGAACTGTTTGATAGCGGAACACACTCCCTCGGAGTGTGGTGGAGTCTCCTTCCTTAGAGGTATTTAAGCAGAGGCTGGATGGCCATCTGTCAGAGACGCTTTGGTGGAGAGTTCCTGCATGGCAAGGGGTTGGACTGCATGGCCCTTGTGGTCTCTTCCAACTCTTTGATTATATGGGTGGGTGAGAATAATAACTGAACATTCTCTAACACTAAAATAGCTACTTTGTAATGTCTCTTGCAAATGCAGAACACTTGGCTTTACTCATACCAAATGTTTGGTTTTTTTCCTGTTCATGATATGAGTCTGCAGTATATGCCTTTGCCCTGCAGTTTTTTTATTTAGTTTAGCTATGGAGACACTGTAAGACAATAGCTTTGACAGTGCTGGGGATTTCCTGTCCCTTCTGTCAATCCTGAACAGATCTGACATAGAAATCCTGAGCCTTTGCAAATGTAGAAGAAGTTTGCTTTCCTTGCCAATGATTTTCACTTTTGCCACAACCAGGAAAGGATCATTCTTCTGTGCATAGTAATTGGATATATTTAGAGCATTAACAGTGAGCTAAGTCCAGAACAACCAACTGTGAGACACAGAGAGGGCAGTTATCTATTAGCTTCCAGCTATTTTTCTTTGGCTTGGTGAGCAACTTACAGTTAACCAGGCAGAAATAATCCTTCTGCACGCAATCAGAGTAACTTAGTCCAAATGCATCTGAGGAAGTAGACTTAAGTCTACGAAAGCTCATGCTGCCAACTTTTTTCTTTAGTTATTATTATTATTATTACCTTTCCCCCAGAAAGGGACCCAAGATGTCTCAGATAAAATTCTTCTCCAGCACCACTTTTCAAATGAGTTGATATCAGCTTTCTTCACCATCCATCTCCTACATCCATACATAGTGATGGGAAATACAATGGCCTGGAGAATTCTAACTTTAGTGTTCAGTTGTATATCCTTGCATTTCAGGATCTTGTCTAGTTCTTTCATAGCTGCCCTTCCCAGTTCTAGTCTTCTTCTGAGTTCTTGATTACAGTTTCCATTCTGATCAGTGATTGATCCAAGCTATGAGGAATCTAATTAATTCAATTTCCTTATTGTCTACATTGAATTTATGTAAATCATCTGTGGTTATTATTTTTATTTTCTTAATGTTCAACTGTAATCCTGCCTTGCACTTTCTTCTTTCACTTTCCTTAGTAACTGTTCTAAGTCTTTTATTATTTTCTGCTAGTAGTATGGCACCACCTGCGTATCTTAAATAGGTGATATTCCTTCCTTTGATCTTTCCTCCAAGTCTAACATCCAATCTGCATTGCAGAAATAATGCAGTTTGATGCTGCTTTAACTGCCATGGCTCAATGCTATAGAATTCTGGGATTTGTAGTTTTGTGAGAAATTTAGCCTTCCCTGGCGGAGAGCTCTAGTGCCCCAACAAATTACAAATCTCAGAATTACATAGGCTAGCTCTAATGGTTGAAGCACTGTCAAACTGCATTATTTCTGCAGTGCAAATTAGACCTTAGTCTGCTCTGTGTATATTTTCTGCATAAATAATTATATTGAAATACTAATTTAAAAAGTTAAAAAGGCATTTAGAACGACAATGATTATGATATAAATATAGCACACAGTTAAAACAGTTTCTGCAATAAACAGTTAAAAGTCTAAGGCCATGTGGAAAGAGATGAGAGAGGGGGCCAACCAAGCCTCCTGTTGTAGGAAATTCTACAGCTTGGGAGCAACCACTGAGAAGGCTTTCCTGTGTCTTCACGAAATCATGTCTGTGATGATGGAACTGAGGAAAAAGCTCTTCTTAAAACTCAGGCCAGTTCATATAGGGATATGCTGTCTTTCAGACATTCAGGCCTGTAATCCAGCTAACTAAATTTCGATCATACAATGTAGGGAAGTGACATATTTATGGTCTATTTAATTTTTGAATAAACCTTTGTTATGAGAGGCGGAATACCAGTTATGCAGTTACATATAATAATAAATAATAAAAAATTATTTATATTTCTCGCCTTTCCCTGCGGATTGATTCTTGCTATACACTGAGCCCATAGGAGAAGATTGCAAATGGGAAGATATCTGTGGTCCTTCTCTTTGCCTTGAGTTGTTTTGTAGTGGACAGCACCCAAAAGAAGGTCAGAATTTTGCATCTGTTGATCTGAACACACTTGATGCCTCTTCTCTCTCCTGCTTAGGTACCAACGCTCATTGTATATGGGGACCAGGATACCCAGATGGGTGAAGTGAGCCTGAACAATTTGAAGAATTTACCTAATCACAAAGTGATGCTGATGAAAGGGGCAGGTCATGCCTGTTACCTTGACAAACCGGATGAGTGGCATGTTGGTCTGCTAAATTTCCTGAAGAGCGTAGAGTGATGAGGAAATTGGCTTTGCAACCCACTGTGATCAATGTTTTGTCACCTATCTCTCTGGTGTACGCTTCCTGATTATTAGGATCTTTTTCTGCAGTTCTGTTTAACAATCAGAGCAGGACCTGAGTCCGTTTTGACAACTTCAGAACCAAGTGATCAGAAAATGGATGATGCTGCATCCAGAACACATCCTCATGTTTCATTAATAACATAGGAATTTATCACACGGGAGGAATTTCTCACAATTTCGAAAGAAATGGAAGTGAGGCCAGTTCGGAATTGAGTAAATTCGCTAGTTCAGCGAATTTACATGATTGCGTATTGACACTGCATTGCGTTCAGAACTGCCCGAAATTGCCTCCCAGTGCCCGAAATTGTGTGTGATAGTTTCTCATGCAATCACGCAAAACCCCACGATTGCATTCGGAAGGACTTCCCTTTGCCCGAAATGTGTGTGATCAGCTTTCACATAATCATGTGAAACCCCATGATTGCATTCAGATTGCCATTGGATTATACTTCCAATTCCCTTCGTGTGATAAACTCCATAGTCAGCATGACCTTTTGACTTGCTGTGTTTTGGATGTGAGATGCTTTAGGTTACACTAAATTCACATTTTTCATAGAAAGTTGTTAGGAACTGTTACACAGATGTATTGAGAACTAGGTTACCATTTTGCTAGCTATGATCTGGCATGAAATCTACTTCTCCTTCTTTCTCATCACTCACTCATGTCTGTGTCATGTTTATCTCTTTTTTTATTTAAACGCACATACAAGTCAACAGTTGGCACTATGGCTGAGATGGATGTAAAGACAGGAAAATCTATCTTTTTTCTTCCAGACAGTCTTTCAAAATCAGTCCACAGTGAGCTGCAGAAATCTTTGTTATCTTGTATGTCCTTGAGGTCTCTGCTAAGGCATTCTATCTTGATTACAGAAACTTCTGATATTTCACTGTTGTTTTCTGCATACACATCTCTGTGCCAGAACTTCTTTCTTCTTTCTTAAGGGAGGGAAAATGGCCTATTATGTTACAATGGCAATCAGCTACTTTGTGGTGAGCAAATTTCAGAGTTCATAAGAATGGTTTTAGAGAGCAGCATGGTGGTGGTGGGAGACAAAATGCTTAGCATCTCCTGGGTTACTCAGAGTCTCCCAAACTGTGTAGTATGTTAAATGCCTCTTTCTCCTCTTGAAGGCTGACCTCTCCAAGAACATACAGTTGCCATCTTAGGAAACCCATCTTTTCCATAGTTATCATGATTATCAGATTATGTTGTTAAATTGGATATTAGGGGAATCTTGAACATTTGAGAAATGTTTTTTGTGGGGTTTTCAGGCTATGTGGCCATGTTCTAGAACATGGCCACATAGCCTGAAAAGCCCATAAAAATATGGATGCTTGCCATCAAAGCCTTCGACTTCACATTTGAGAAATGGCTAGTGGGAGAAGCTACAATACTGTTTGTTCATGGTTGCAACAATAAAGGAAAACAGTAGCATAATTCTGTATACATTTGGGAACAAGTCAAGGCACTCTGTCCTGTTGACATTCCATATTTGAATCATTCCATCCCAGGTATAATGAAAGGGATTTCTGGATTAGCAAAGCAGATGCAGACTTCCAAAAATAAAGCTAGAAGGAGGAAAAAAATTATATTAGCTGTGTAGCTGCAGCCTGGATTTCAGGTAGATGCTTAAGGACTAAGAGATTATTTGTCAAATTAATAATTTGTGATTAAATAAAACTGATTTATATTTGTGCTGCCTTTGTTGATTGTCTTGCAAGCCCACTTATACTCAACCTATATGATTCATCCCATTCCCTCTCCATATCATTCCCCCTCCATTTCAATTGTTTAACAACAAATGTGGGAATGCTGGGAAAATATATGACTAGTGTGGAACAGTTTTAAGATTAGTGTAATTATTTTAAAAGCAGATACATTACTTTCAAATTCCAGCTGTAGAAGAACGCATCAAATAAAACCAAATCCATGACTAATTTATGTCATCATCATTAAAACATTAAAATAACCATCAAATGATTCTAGCATTATAAAAAGGAGAAAAATGCAAACGTAAATACGAGGTATGTGATAATATAAAATGCTTAGAGGATATATTGTTGGAGCAAAGGACATAGGGAGGTAGTACTGTCTATGCTTAGAATGTGGCTATTGTACTGTGGATATTTTATAAAGCACATGATTCATTGGAGATGACAAAAATGTTGGGAAAGTTGAAGGCAGTAAGAAAAGAGGAAGTCTGCAGTACAGTTGGGTTAACTTGAGCAAAGAAGCCATGACCCTGAGTTTGCAAGATGTGAACTGGACTGTTAGTAGCAGGATCTCTTTGTGGTATCCTCCTCTTCCTCCTCCTCCTCATTTATTTATATTCTGCTTTTTCCTGAAGGAATTAAGGCGGATTACAATAAAACTAAGATGAAGTACATAAAATACACAATACAATATCTAAATTATTTTACATAAATTAAAATAACACCACTAACAATTATATTAAACAACAGATTCACAATTATAAATATAGATTAGAAAACAGTTTTAAAAACAAGATTTAAAATAGGCAGGATTGGGACAAATCTTTGACAAAAATGAGGAGAGTCTAGGTCTATGTAACGGGAGGTTAAGCTGGGAAGGCCTGCCAGGAGAGATCCGTCTTGATAGCCTTCTTAAAGGCATCAAGAGTATTAATGTGATGGATCTCCTCCGGCAGGCCTTTCTATAATTTAGGAGTGGCTGATAAAAAGGTCCTCTGGGTGACTGCAGCCAACCTGGTCTTTTTTGGCTGCAGTAAATTCATCCCAGAGGACCTGAGCGTACGGGGTGGATTGTATGGAAGAAGGTGCTCCCTCAGGTAAGCTGAACCCAAGCCATGTAGGGCTTTAAAGGTTATTACCAATGCCTTGTATTGCACCCGGGAAGTAATAGGTAGCCAGTGAAGTGATTTTAAAATAGGTGTTATATAGTCACCTCTAGATTTTCTGGCGACCAATCTGGCTGCCATATTTTGTACTAATTAAAGTTTCCAAACTAAGTACAAGGGTAGCCCCATGTAGAGTGTGTTGCAGAAGTCGAGTTAAGAGGTTACTGGCATGTGCACCACTGTTTCTAGGTCCCCTGACTCCAGGAAGGGCCGCAGCTGGCATATCCGCCAAAGCTGATAACAAGCACTCCTGGCCGTTGCATCTATCTGAATTGACAACTGAAGGGATGAGTCAAGGAGCACTCTCAAGCTGTGGACACAGTCTAGGAGTGGTATGCATATCTCCATACCCAGATTAGGGATTCCTATAGTGAGCACCCCCGTCTTATGTGGATTCAATTTCAATCTGTTTTTCCTCATCCAGTCCATTACCACTTTAAGACATTCATTCAGAGGAGACATGCCATCCTTAGTTACTGCAGCAGTTCAGGACATGGAGATATTGATAACACCCCATTTCATGTCTCCGGATGATCTCACCCAACAGCTTCATGTAAATGTTGAATAACCTGTTTCCCCGAAAAAAAAAAGATATCCTCTGAAAATAAGACCTAGTAAAGGTTTTGTATATAAATTTACATACAGTATATAATAAATGTTCATTTTTTTTTGTTCAACAATAAATGTGAATTTCTTCTTCATGGAAAAATAAGACATCCCCTGAAAATAAGACCTAGCGCATCTTTGGGAGCAAAAATTAATATAAGACACTGTCTTATTTTCGGCAAAACACAGTAGCATTGGAGACAGGATGGTGTCCTGGGAGACACCAGATTTAAACTCCCTCTTAGAGGAGCAACTGTCTCCAAGCAGCACCATCTGGAATCTACCTGAGAGGTATATCCGGAACCACTGTAACACAGTGCCCCTGATCCCTATCTTCCTCAGATGTTCCAGAAGGATACCATGGTCCATGGTAGCAAAGGCTGCTGAGAGGTCAAAAACCACCAACAGGGTCACAGTTCCCCTGTTAATATTCAGATGGAGATTATCAACTAAGGCGACCATAGCAGTCTCAACTCCATATCCTGTCCTAAAGCCAGTTTGAAATAATCTTTTTCATCCAAGACACCTGGAGCTGATTGGTAACCGCATTAATTATATATTTTAAAAGCATCATTACTTCACCACCCCACCCCCCCCCAGACAGTTAGCCATGATGAGCAAGGGTCAAGAGAGCAAGTTGTCTTTTTCACACTATCAAGAAGCTTGTCCACGGCATCAGTAGTCTCAGACTCAAATTGATTCAGTATAACATTATGGACAGAGTTGCTGGATACCTCTCCTGTTGCTTCTGCAATAATGCCAGCGTCCAAGTCAGCTCATATTTAGAGAGATTTTATCTGCAAAGTGGTTGTTCAATGCATCAGAGCTTCCATAGGTTGAAGCTGATGATGGGACAAAAAAAAAAAAGTCAACAAATCAGGAGCTCTGTTTCTAAGATCAAGATGTTATAGTCTAATATGTGCAAAAGAGTGGGAATTGGAACTAATTTTAATTAGTTCTAATTCTTGTGAATTATTTGTGGCATGATTTTTAGGTGTTGACATTTGCAATGCAAAGGCATTATGTGCAGTTATACAAATCTTATGGTGCATGGCTCTGTATTGGTCCTGTGTCTTTCAGCTGACATGAATTCCCCTTAGAATCATACCACTGGAAGGGAAGAGAGCACTAGCTCACTGAGAACCTGTCCAAACAGCCTAGAGCTTGCAGAGTGTTAACTTGGTGGTCTTCAAAAGTAAGCATAGCCTAAGGTAGCATGTTCAGTCTCATGTTCAGTGATAATTAGCATAATGTTAAAGGAGGGATTTATAATGTGGACAAGAGGCTACTGTTAAAACAGAAAATAGAGAAACAAAATGGTTCCCAATTGCAAAGGGGCCAGGCAAGGTTACATTTTATCACCCTGTTTGTTTAACTTATATGCAGAGCAGCCTTAGACTTGGGAAAAGGAGGAGTAAAGATAAGAGGAAGGAATATCAACAAACTAAGATATGGGGATGGCACCATACTACTTGCAGAAAACATCATGAACTTAAAACAATTACTTAAGAAGGTCAAAGAAGAAAGTACAAAGGCAGGCTTAATGCTGAACATAAAGAAAACAAAAATAATGACCACAGAGGACCTACATACATTCAATCTAGACAAGGAGGAAATTGAAACAGTAAAAGAATTTCCATATCTTGGATCAAACATTGATTAGGAATCAGACAAGAAATCAAGAAATCAGAAGAAGACTAGGAGTGGGAAGTGCAGCTATGAAAGAGCTAGAAAAGATCCAAAAGAACAAAGATATACAGCTGTGTGCTAAAATTATACATCACCATAAATTTTCCCCTCATGTATGAGTTTTAACATCTTTGCCTGATGAAGAAACCAGTGGCGCTTCAAAAGCTTGCCACTTTTTATACATTTCAGTTGGCCAAAAAAAGTATCATTGTTTTGTGGATTTGGGATATTATTGTACTTTGCTACATGGCCAACACAGCTACCGCTGGAGATGATATTTTATATACCAGTTTTGATGCACATGAGTAGGTTTACAATGGAATCAAAACATTTACACTTACTATGGAGTATATCTGGAGAGTTTAGCCAGTTCCTCTCAGTGCACTGTCTTTTCCTTCTTTCCTTATTATCTCCATGAAGTGGAATTTGATTATCATATTTTGTATGGCTTAAAAGAAAAATGCCACATACAAACCCAAACACAGAACAAGCAAGACAAAGAAGAGTAAAAGCACAAATGGATTCTTTCAAACACCCAAAGGATTACTAACTTAATGGCCAAGGTGAACAGATGGGAGACAGGTTAAAGTCAGCCACATGGCTATTCCCCAGCCACCTGGCCTTGTTCCTTTTGTGTGTTCATTTTCCACAGATGGAGTCCAGACAGATGGAGCCAGCAGTAAGAAGGAGGGATGTGGACTCTAATCATCACGCGTACCCTGACTGGCTGAAGCTTGGATGGCTGTCAAAACATTGGACTTTATCCTATTAGGCAGAGGATTTGCTGGCAGGGAACTGGCCAGCCCTAGGCTGTCATTCCCACACAGTCAGAAAAATCTATCTATATCTGGGATCTAAAGCCCTAGGATTGACTGAACCTCAGGAGAAGAGAGAGTGTCCTCTAGGCTCTCCACAATATGTAGACAGTTCAGTTCCTCAGTGCTGAAAAGCTGTGGGATGAAAACACATAAAAACTGTTGGAAAGTAGAGTATTTATCCCAATGTGTAGTGGCCTCAGTGTCAAATGAGTATCTTTCTGGTGCAGGGAGGTATCTCAATCTTCAAGGGACCAACAAAAACTGTATTGGCCAACGATATAATCTACCATAATAGCACAATTTTCAGTGTATTTTCAGGCCAAAAGATAATGACCTGGGTGCCTTATTTCACTAGAGGATTCTCCACTTGATAAATTCAGCAGAATTTACTTTCAGGGGAAATCACAACCTGCCTGAAGATTCTAAACTCAAATGAAAAAAAAAAGGAAGAAGAAAAGAAATTAAGCCTTTCCATTATTTAATGCTATTATATTTTGGATCCCAAGCCCTTCCATGCACGTTTGACTGTCTGTAGCCTTAGTAAACATTCAGCCAGACTCTCCTGAAGTTACACCACAGTGCCAGGTTTCATTGAGCCCAGCAGTGGAACAGGGTGCTGCAGGAATCTAATTTTGACCTAGATCTTGGAAGCTAGGTATTTATTTGGGAGACCAGAAACACATACCAGGTGCTGTAGGCTATATTTCAGAGGAAGGAATTCACAAAACCACTTTTGAGGATTCTTTGCCTGAGAAAACTGTGAAATCCATGGGGTCACTATAAGTCAACAAGCAAATTGAAGGCATATACAAGGATAGGTCCCAAGTAAGTAAATAGGCTGGACAGGCTGGATACACATATGTGGACAGACACAGATTCAGGGGCCAGATGCCAGATCAGCAGGCAGGACAAACAAGATGCCCAAAATGAGTTTGAGGAGTTGGTTTGGAAGGGGAACAAATGTCAGGGCCTGGTGTGTGTCATCCATAGGCTTGCAAGTTTGGATAGCTAGCCAGAAAGCCAGACAGAGACAGCCAGAAAACCAGCTATCTTTGTGCTGCAGAAGGAGCCAGGCTGGGAGGCCCGTAATGCAGCCTAGAAGCTGCCCTTGAATAGTAGAGCCCAGTCTGTCTCATTGGCCAAGAGCTCATAATACAGGTGGTACTGGATGTTAAGTTTTAAAGGCTAGCTGGTGAAAGTCCCTCTTGTGCTGAAAATATACCTTGTAGTACCTTGCCACTGAACCAGTGGCAGCTTGTGAACCATGTAGGGATGAAGGATGCCTGACTCTTAAATAGCTGGGGAGCACTCCCTTCCGCACTTGATCTGTGTGCCACTTGTGACTTAAACAAGATAAATGTTCCTTGGATCAATGTTACGGTGAGAACATAGGATTATTCAGGAAGCAACAACTTTTGAAAACCAGGTTATAGAGCTAGGAAGTAATATACATTTTCCTATAGACAAAACCTAAGAGTACACATACTGTATTTCCTGTAATTACAACATCATTTGGTATTTATATAATTAAATTATCCCACTTTTATAATGTTATGTATTTTCACCTATAATATTGTCTCCGGATTGTACACAACCACCTTACAAAGAGCTAAAATTTGAACTGCAGATGGTAGGCACCTAGCCAGTGGATCAGTGTCTTCTGACACCAACTTCAAGGTCATGTTCTTAAACATTTTTTACTCATGTACCTGTATCTAAGCTTATCAGGAAAGATGAAGCCATTTTGGAGAGAGCAGAACAGAATCTCATGGAAGGGCAACCCATGAGAAAATTCTAGGGAAAATTCCAGAACACAGAAGGCAGATATATAGAACAACAAGACACAGAGGACCGGAACTATCAGGAAGCATGAATTTGGAGTTACACAGGTAATACCAAGCTCTCCCTTGGGTCAGCAATTACAGGGACTAGAAAAAAGGACAATAGTTTCAGTTGTCAGAGAGCATAGAAGCGGCTTTGAATGGTTCTGTGGATGGAAGAGTTCTTCCTAGTTCCCAGAGGAAGAAGAGACATTTGGAAGGGGTTAGTTGCTGAGAAGCAGCACTATGTGGGCCTGTGATGTGTTGTTTTCCAGGTAAAGATTCATGACATAACAGAGAGGCTGACAAGACTCATTACGCCACTGACTGTTACCTCTCCATCTTTGGCGATCTTTCTTTATAGAGTGGTTGGATTGACACCTTTCTGGAGTGCTTTAGCTGTATATTCCTACATGGCAGGAGGCTGGTCTAGATGACCCTCTGGTCCCTTCCAATGTTAAGATTCTATGTATCACAATCTCTCATGGAACCCAATGTTCCAGGCTGGTTGAGAAACCCTGAAGATCTATCTAGGCAATACCTCCACTGATGCAGGCAGCAACTGTTCCATGCATAGATGTTATAGTCAGTATGATATAGTGACGGACTATGGCTCTGGAGACCAGGGTTCAATTCCCACCTCAGCCATGAAACCCACTGGATGACCTTGGGCAAGTCACATGCTCTCATACTCAGGGGAAGGCAATAGCAAACCTCCTCTGAACAAATTTTGTCAAGAAAGTCCCCATAATAGGGCCGCCTTAGAGTCACCATAAGTCGGAAATGACTTGAAAGCATGCAACAACAACAAAGCCATCTTTCTAGTGATAAACTTCTCCATACTTACCTAGGATAGTCATTGGACGAGAAGAAGTCCCCTCCCAGTCCTATATTCAAAGCCTTTCCAGCCTTACTTGTCATGGCAGCCTGTGCTTCACTGGCACAGCCTTGAAGGAGCCAGGGTCACTCCATGTCAAAATGAGGTTCTGGAGTAGGACAGAGTGGCGTGTGTGTGCCCATGTTGAGGGAAAGGCTAGTTTAGAAAAATGTTTTGTAGCTTGGTAACATCTGTGAACTTGGTTTGGGAAGTTTATGGATCAGAAAAACAATCTCATTTCTCTTGCTGTCATTTAAAAAAGCTTTGGAGGAAGTGCAATCTCCAGACCAAAGCATTTCTCACTCATGCATGTGGCTACATTGCTCTGATGGTGATAAGAAAGAAGCAGCAGGGAATAATAATAATAATAATAATAATAATAGTGTTTATTTATAGCCCGCTCCTCTAATAAAATGCTCGGAGCGGGGTACAGCAAATTAAAAAGGATACACAGTAAAAACAACAATCATATCCCTTCCCAACCAACCCCCCTTAAAACTGAATTAAACCAAGACAAATTAAAATTAACACAGTTAAAATTGGTCAACAATTATTAAAACAAAGTGCAATCTCATGAACAATCCATGTGCAAGTGCACGTTAAATAAACTCAGCAGATTTAGGCAAAGGGGCAGCTGAGATTAATTCCCAGTTCTATTTATGTTTTCAGAGCAGGGAGTAAATGTTCCATTTATTCCCTCTTTCAGGGAAAGGCCTGCTGGAAAAGATGCATCTTTAAAGCCTTTTTGAAACTAGCCAGTGATGTAATGAGACGCATCTCGTCCGGCAGGCCGTTCCAAAGCTTAGGGGCGGTAGCTGAAAAGGCCCTCTAGGAGGTCTGCAACAACCTGGTTTTCATCGGCTGCAGCAGGTTCCTCCCAGAGGACCGAAGTGTGCGGGGCGGTTCATACGGGAAGAGGCGGCCCGTAAGGTAGGATGGGTCTGGGCCATGCAGGGCTTTAAAGGTTAGTACCAACACCTTGTACTGTCCCCAGAAACTAATGGGCAGCCAATGGAGAGCTTTGAGCACTGGTGTCATGTGCTCTCTCCTTGATGTTCCAGTGATAAGCTTGGCTGCCATATTCTGAACTAATTGAAGTTTCCGGGTTAGGCACAAGGGTAGCCCCATGTAGAGTGCATTGCAGAAATCCAGACGTGAGGTTACTAGAGCGTGTACCATAGATTCCAGGTCTTTCGTGTCCAGGAAAGGGCGCAGCTGGCATATCAGCCGAAGTTGATAACAGGCATTCCTGACTGTCGCATTCACCTGACTAGTCATGTGAAGTGAAGAGTCAAGGAGTACCCCCAGACTGCGAACAGAGTCCTTAGAGGAGAGTGTGACTCCATGTAGGACTGGAGACTGTATTCCCAAACCTGGTTTCGGACCGGTAACTGTTAGTATCTCCGTTTTGTCTGGATTTAGCTTCAATCAGTTTTCCCTCATCCAATCCATTACCGCCACAAGACAGTCATTAAGAGGGGAGGAGCCATCTGAAGACTGAGCCGATGATCTAGTCATGGAGAGGTATATCTGAGTGTCATCAGCATACTGAAGACACTGAGCTCCATGCCTCCGGATGATCTCACCCAGCGGCTTCATATAAATGTGAAATAGCATTGGGGACAAGATGGCGTCCTGAGGGACATCACAGTTGAGCTCGATTTTGGAGGAGCAACTGTCCCCGAGCCTCACCCTTTGGGATCTGTCAGAGAGAAAGGATCGGAACCACTGAAAAGCAGTGCTTCCGATTCCTAACTCCCTCAACCAACCCAAAAGGATGGAGTGATCTACAGTATCAAAGGCCGTGGAGAGATCCAAGAGCACTAACAGGGTCACACTACCCCTGTCAATACTCAAGCGGAGGTCATCGGTCAGAACAACCATGGCAGTCTCCACTCCATGTCCTGTCCTGAAGCCAGTTTGAAATGGATCAAGGTAGTCAGGTTCATCCAAGACTGCTTGGAGTTGGGTGGCTACTGCCCTCTCGATCACCTTGCTTAAAAATGGAAGCAAGGACACTGGTCTGTAGTTGTTTCTGTCCAGGGGGGCAAGGGAGGGCTTTTTCAGGATGGGCTTAACTGCCGCCTCCTTGAGACAAGATGGTAAGATGCCCTTCCTGAGGGACACATTGATCGTATTCCGAAGAAACACTCTCAGTGCGCCTCCCCCCTGGACGACCAGCCAGGATGGACAAGGATCGAGGGGGCAGGTTGTCTTCTGCATACTTCCAAGTAGCTTGTCCACGTCATCGGTACTTACAGATTGAAACTCATCCAGTAATGTGACAGCAATGGAATCGCTAGACACCTCACCTATAGGATCTGTAGAAAAGGTGGCATCCAAGTCGGCTCTTATCTGAGAGATTTTATCTGCAAAGAAGGTGTTAAATGCATCACAGCAGGCTGTCGTAGGGTTAAGTAGGGGATTTGGCGCAGGGGGAACCTGCGTCAGCTCCCCCACCACCCTAAAGATTTCTTCTGGGCGAGACTCTGCAGATGCGATGCGTGCAGAGCAGAAGGATTTTTGCGCTGCACACAAAGCCTCCCGATAGGCACGAAGATGCTGCCTATGGCGGGTCTGGTCGGATAGGAGTCGAGTCTTCCGCCACTTGTGCTCTAGTCGTCTTCCAACCTGCTTAATCTCCCTGAGCTCTTCTGTATACCAGGGTTTGTGCTTTGGGGCGGGTTGGAGAGGACGCTCAGGGGCAATCACGTCAATAGCCTTGGGAAGATCGGTGTTCCAGGTATTTACCAAGGCTTGTGTCTATGTGTACCTCTGTTAAAAGATTCAAGGGAATCTTCTAGAAAGAAGTTTTTCTAAAGCACTTTCTCTGAGGTGTCTTCCCTATTTTCCTTTTTGTCTTCTCATAACAGCCCTTGCGTTCTCTGACAGCAAATCTATGCTCCGAACTTTTGTTGGATCAGGAATGGTACAAACCAGATCCTGACATTAATGGACTCAGACAATCCACCCTTACAGACAAACACGCAAACACACCTGAACATACTGCCTTTACACATTTCCACAGAAAGCCACTGGGGCTTTCTAGATTGGCAGGAAAGTGTGACATGAAGTTGCCTTTTCCTTAATGCTTAGCAGCTGCACCACAGCCTTTAGATGGAGCTGCGCTGTTCCGCAGTTTTTAAAAAAGAAGCTGGGAAAACCAGCACCTTTTTAAAGGCACTTCTCCCCTAAAACGCAAAAAAAAGCGTTTTCATGGCACACTTTCCCTTTTTCTCATCTAAAGGCTAGAGTTTCATGCAGCCATGAACACACTTCTTTTTGCCAATCTAGAAAGCTGCACTGACTACTTTCCCTGGAATGGTCCAGGAAGTAACCTGACTGTACTGCTAGTAGTCTGATGTGAAGTATTTCCATAAGAGGGAAAAAATGCTCACACATTACTTCTCTTTTCAGCTTCTCCACACTCACTTCTCAACTTCTAAGAGTGTTTCCACACAAAGGTTTTACCATTAAATTTTGAAGGTGGCATTATCTTTATCTTGTAACCCTTCAGTGTTCCTCCTTGATTCTCCCATCTTGTCTGTTTCCATAACAAACAAACAAAAATAATTACCACCAAGGATCTACATAAAGTCAGTCTAGATAACGAGGAAATCAAAATAATTAAATAATTCAGATCAAATACTGATAAAAACAGAGACTGCAGCCAAGAAATCATAAGAAGGCTAGGAATTGGAAGGACAGATACGAAAGAACTGGATAAGATCCTAAAGTGTAAAGATATACAATTGAACACTAAAGTCAGAATTGTCCAAACCATCGCATTCCCCATCACCATGTATGGATGCAAGAGCTGGACAGTGAAGAAAGTGGATGTGGTACTAGAGAAGAATGCTGAGGATACTGTGGACAGCCAAAAAGACAAACAAATGGGTCCCAGAAAAGATTAAGCTAGAACTTTCCCTGAAAGCCAAGATGATGAAACTGAGGCTGTCGTACTTTGGGTATATCAGGAGAAGGCATGACTTGCTAGAAAAGACAATAATGCAAGGAAAGGTAGAAAGCAGCAGAAAGAGAGGAAGATGGTGTGCCAGATGGCTAGACTCAATCATGTCTCATTCACAGGGTCACCATCAGGATTGACTTGAGGGCAGTTAACAACAAGAAAAACATACAAATGAAGGAGGGAAAAGACAGACTAGTGGCACTGTGTCTTATGACTGACAGTGTTAGGAGCTCTCCCCTGAAAATAACACTTAAAGGTGCTGCCACCATTTCTTTTTTCCCTCCCCCTTCCTTCCTCCTTTTTAAAGATTGTAGTAGAGACTCTATAAGCCCTGGGTGTTGCTAGCAGTGACTCTTCTTCTTCAACAAAAGGCTTGCCCTGGCTGCTAAAAATCCCACCTTATAGTAGGGTTGGTACTGGCGTCTATCTGCTTCGAACAGGTGTTTGGCACTGAGCCGTAAATGTACCCATGAAGTAGACAGACAACAATGGCAGCCTCATCCCCTCCTCCCACCTTTAGAGCAGTTGTTGTTCAGTGTGCATACAATCTGTTATGTGCTCAGTGGCACCCAGCTCCTGTTTGGGTAGCTCACATTACTATGTAGCTTTTATCTCATCCCACAGGAGTGTCACATTCCTCTGCCAAGGCTGCGCTGGTGATTGCTGGATGGTGAAAACTGCATTCTTCATTCTGTGCTTCAGATTTCTGCACTGATTCATTTGCTGGAGAATGGGGTTAGAAAGATTCTTGTATTTTCATCCTCTTGTGTATTTATTTATTTATTTGTTTCCCCTACTTAAGTTTTCTGGGTTGCCAAGCTAGATTAAGGAGTTGGGTTGCCAACATAATTATGCTGGTTAATTGATCCATTTTGCTCACTCTTTTCTGATTGCAGTTTTTCAGATAGAAAATAATTGACAACAGATCCTCTTCACTTTTTATATTTTATTTGTATGGCAGAATTTGTCTTAACTGAATAAACCTCATTGTTCTGAGTATGCATTTCTGCTTTGCACCGGCTCTCTACTTATAGGATGCTGTGGTATCGGTTGCAAAATGTGTGCATATGTGCATGTATGTAAGGGAGAACATATGGTACTTTCAGACTAGACATCCTTTTGATCATTCTTTGTTTCTATAACTTTGTATTATCTATCTTTTGAGCCAGCATGGTGTAGCAGTTTAAGCATGAGGCTAGTAACTCTGGTAATTATGGTTCAAATCTCCACTCAGCCATGAAAAGTCACTGGCTGTCCTTGAGCAAGTCACACACTCTCAGGAGATTATCACACCGGGGACAGAATTTCATTGTCCCAACCCTGTCATGGCCTTCCCGCGTGATCACGGGAAGGATTCACATACAACATCATGCTTAACCAGATTCTCATACAGTGTTGTGCTTAACCTGTCTGGAAAGTATGAGTGACAGCAATTGCATGAAAGCCTTTCAAATGACCTTGTGCTGATCCTGTAATTGTCACATCATTGCTCCGTTGTTGAAGTGGCATTATCTGGCATTAACCGGTGTGTGTGTGTTAATCCAATCCCACTTCAATGACAGGATCAGCACTATGTATGAAAGGCTTTCGCACAATCGCTGTCATGGACAGGATAAGGACAGGGGAGCAATCCCGTCGCTATTCTGTCTCTGTATGATAATTTCTCCACCTCAAAAAACCCAGTGATAGGTTCACGTTAGGCTTGCCATAAGTCAGAAAGGACTTGAAGGCACTCAGCAACAATCCATCTTTTACTTTTGAGACTTTCCACTCCAGACCAACCTGCTAGAAAATGCTCAAAGCCACTGTGGCCACTTGAGCCACCAGGGACCAAGCTGGGCCAAGGACCATCCACTGAGCCCTGGTAGCGCAGTGATTAAATGCCTGTACTGTAGCCACTCACTCACAAACCACAAGATTGTGAGTTCAATACTGTACCAGCCAGGGGCTCCAGGTCAACTCAGCCTGGTATCCTTACGTAGCTAGCTAAAATGAGTACCCAGCTTGTTGGGGCAATTAGCTTCCACTTTGTAAATTGTTTAATACGTTGGTAAGCAGTATAGAAATGTACCTCCTATTGCTATCCTCAAACTAGAAACTGCTCCTTTGAGTGAAATGAAAGAACATGCAACTTACCCAGCTCCTGGACCTGTGAAATGCTTACCCAAAGGGCTTCTGTTCTCATCAAGATTCAGCTGATTGATCCTCAACTAGGTGATACACTAACATATACTTCACAGTTTTCCAAAAAGTGTAACAAACAATGTAATTCCCCCCCCCTCCAAGAATTACAGGATTGCTGCTCATGGCAAAGCACTAATGAACAAGGTCTCCAGTTAAAAGGTGCTAGTAGACTTAGGATGGAGAACTACCTTTGTGTGGAGGGGCTGATGTGGGACAGAAGATGTCACTGAGCATAGTCATCCCCTCATGTCAGAGGGATGGCCATATACACTTAATAACATCAAGTCCACAGCCAAAGTGTCACATATTGCCATACCCACTCGATGTCATCTGGTCTGCAACCAAAGTGCCAGGAGGACTTTATTCACCAGGTGCTTTGGCCAGGAACCCAGTTTTGCTTCTCCTCTCTTTCACTCTATTTGGCAACAGTGGGACAGGACAGGACAGTCTCTGCTGACATGTCCAGCAGCTGGCTGAAAAGTGTGAGATGGAATCCCATTAATTGTCTCTGAGCTCCACTATCACCACTGTTTTCCTTGTCACTTCTAGCTGGTAGTGGGCAGGTCTAGCTCCTGCTAGACCACAGTGGATTCTTCTGTTTAGGCATTCATTGCCATGAACCTTTTGCTCAGCCAGTCAAGGTACAAAGCCATCTCTTCTCAGGATTGCTCTGTTATAGTTTTAGGAAGGTGAATGTCCCAGAGCCAGGGGAATGATCTTTAACCATTAATCCTCCAGGTACTATAGACTGAAGCCCTACCCATAACCAACATTTAGGAATTATGGGAGCTGAAGTCCAAAGCACCTGGAAGACCAAAGTTTGAGAACCACTGGCTAAGGGCATGTTTGGATCATAGTGACCCTAAGGCAAGTCTACCATGGGGTTTTCTTGGCAAAATTTATTCGAGGGGGGGGGGGTGCCATTGCCATCCTCTGAGGCTGAGAAAGTGTGACTTGCCCAAGGTCATGGCTGAGCCGGGATTCAGCCCCTGGTCTCCAGTGTCTTAGTCCTATACCGAAACCACTACGTGATTGAGACCTAAACTAGATGCCCAGGTTTTGGTAGTGGCCAGGAGCATTTTTGCAGAGGATGTGTGGTGAGTCAACTGTACTAATTCCAAGAGATGTCAGTGCTGGTCATGGTGACACATGCTTTTTAAACACATCTACATTCAGTTTCTGAAGAATGTTTGGAAATCCCTAAGGTTCCAAAATGTTGCAGCTAGATTGTCAACTAGGGCTGGATACAGAGGGCATCTCCCTTCTTCGTTACAACAGCTTATGCTGGCTATCACTCAGAAGTCATTCAGATGTCTTTTTTTTAATGCAACGATGCAAACATCTCATGCATTCTGGGTTTGCTATTCACACTATGAACCACATAGATCCACATCGATGCACATCTTTGCGAGTTTGCTTGTTCACACGTGCAAGCATTCGAATAAAGATGGAGTCGACAATGCGAATGCATTTGGAATCCCTTTTTTTGGTATGCAGCATTTTACCCTGGGTCTATTCATATCGGTTATTCACACTACCAAAGATGAGGATATTTAAAAAAAAACAACAAACCAGAGGAAAACCTGATATTGTGGGTTTTTTGGCAGCTCCCCACTCGCAACTTAATCAGGTACATTTGGGATGTGTGTGAATAACAGATTTAACCTGGATTCATCCTGGATTATTTTAACAGTGTGACCCTTCAATTTCCTGGTGCAGTGAAAAGTGCTGGTCATGATCTGTAGGGCCTTCTATGGCTAGAGTTCAGATTATCTGAATGAATTTATTTCTCCTGTGAGTCTCTTAAGGGGAGGCCCTTCTTTTGATTTTTTTTCAGAGACATGTTTTGTGAGGATGTGAGAGAGGGCCTTCTTTGTAGCTGCTCCCTGGCTGTGAAACTTCCTTCCAAGGAAGGCAGGCTGGCACTCTCCCAGTTTTCCTTTCTCAAGCACACTGGTTCCAAACTTTGGTCCTACAGGTGTTTTGGACTTAGCTCCCAGACGCCCCAGCCCGCTTGGATGAAGTTTGGGGATTCTGGGAGCAGAAGTCCAAAATGTCTACCCCCCCCCCGTGTTTTAAATCTGTTTCTACATATTAATTGGATTGGCTTTTATTTGAATTATTATTCTGCTTAGCTGCCTTGGGGCCATTCTAGGCAGAAAGGTGAGACATACATTTGAATTGAGGATGGACAGGAAAGACCAAATCACCTCAGAGGTGATCACATATTTAAGCCAGCCTCCAAGACCCCCAAACTGCATATAAAACAAACAGGGCTAGCTTTTTGATGGACCAGAGCCAACCAAAATCCATTCCACCTTGGGGTGGGGGGGTGGAAGGGAAGGACAAAGTTTGTTGTTGTAATTGTGATTTATTGCACCCCTAGGAGTCCTTAAGCAAATGGGTCCTTGAACAAAAGATCAAGCCTGAAATACCCCAGGAACTGGGGCTGTCGTACTTTGGCCACATCATGAGGGAAAATGATTGATTAGAAAAGACAATAATAAGGTTGAGAGTAGCAGAAAGAGAGAAAGATCCGATGCCAGATGGCTAGACTCAGTTAGGGAGTTCACAGGCATGATGGATCTGCAAGACTTAAGCTGGGCAGTGGAGGGCAGGGGGTCTTGGAGATACCTCATCCACAGGGTTGCCATGAATCATGGTCAACCTGAGGGCAATTAACAACAAGAACAAACCCCTAAGGCAGGGGTTTCTTGGCAAGCTTCTTGGGGGGGGGGGGGAGTTGCCATTGCCATCCTCGGAAAGTGTGTGATTTGCTTAAGGTCACCCAGTGGGTTTCCTTGACTGAGGGGGATTTGAACCCTGGTCTCCAGAACTTGCCAATTAAACCCCACAGGTCAGAAATGACTTGAAGGCGCACAATAACAACTTGAGTCTTAGTCCAATGCTCAAATCATTATACCATACTGGCTCCCATAAGGGGAAAGTTGGATGATCCAATACCCTCCTCCCTTTGTTATGAAGTCCAGCCTTCTGCTCTCCACCTGCTGCCCTTGGTCAGGGTAACCAGAGGTCCTCCTTTTCCCAGGACATGTCCTACATTTTAACCTTCTGTCCAGGAGGAATTTCACAATATCTTCCCTTTGGAGACTAAGAAGCATGGATTGATATTTCTCTGTTTTGAACTTTCCTTGGGTCATGTCCCCCATTATTTCTTGAACGCCCTCCTATTTGAGCATAAGAAGCACTAATTGATATTTCTATGAGTGTTTTGAGCTTTAGTTTGGTCATGTCCCCTATTTTTTATTGAACACCCTCAATTTTGAGCCTGTCTAAGAAGCACAAATTGATATGAGTGTTTCAAGCCTTTCCTTTGGTCATGTCCCCCATTTTTCTTGAACGCCTTCCATTTTGAGCCTAACTTGGAAACTATAATGAATTGACATTTCTATGGCAGGGAGTTGGACTGGATGGCCCTTGTGGTCTCTTCCAACTCTTTGATTCTACGAATGTTTTGAGCTTTCCTTTGGCCCTGTTCCCATTTTTCTTGAAGGCCCTCCATTTTGAGCCTAAGAAGCATAGATTTACATTTCTACGAGTGTTTCGAGCCTTTCCTTTGGTCATGTCCCCCATTTTTTTCCCTTGGAGGGCCTCCATTTTAAGCCAGACGAAAAAGCATGAATTTATATTTCTGTGTTTTGAGCTTTCCTTTGGTCACGTCCCCCATTATTTCTTGAACGCCCTCCATTTGGAGCCAGACTCAGAAGCACCGGTTTACACTTCTGTGAATTTTGTGAGCCTTTCCTTTGGTCATGTCCCCCCCATTTTTTCTTGAAGGCCCTCCATTTTGAGCCAAACTGAGGTGGGTGGTGGCAGTGGCATGAATCAACATTTCTGTGAGTGTTGCGAGCCTTTCCTTTGCGACACGTCCATTTTTTTCTTTTCTTGGAAGCCCTCCATTTCCAGCCAGGCTAAGAAGCACCAATTGAGTTGACATTTCTGTCAACAAACTCCCACCACAACAAACTCCCAACTCCCAGATTTCCATAGCCTTGAGCCAGAAAAAGACTTAAAGCGGGGCCAAAGTGGGTTATTTATTTCTCCAGTGTGGATGCAGCTTAGGTTGAGGAAGGGAGGAGGGATGTCTCTGTATGGAGGGCCTGTATGGAGTGTCCTTAATGGCAGATGGCCTGAGAGAGAGAGACAGCCAGCCAGGGTGCATTGTTTCTGTGGTGTCTCTCTCTCTATACTGTAGTCTTGATCCTCTGTAATTGGATCCTGGAGGGAGGGAGGGAGACATTGGGGCGGGAAAGATTGCAATGAAGGGGGATTGGAGGAGAAGCCAGAGCCCAGGGCCTTGGGCCTCCTCCTCCCTTCCCCTTTGCAGTCCTCCTCTCTCTCTCTCAAGCCTGGGCTTTCATTGTTCCCGCCTGATGTCACTCCCAGTTGTCCACAATGTGGGACTAGTGGTAGGAGTCACACAAAGGAAGGAGAACAGTGAAAACACTAGCCTTCAGAGAGACACAAGAAGAAGGTAAGCCCCCTGCTCCCCTGGGGTGGGATGGATGGGGCTGGGTAGCCTCTTTATTGTGGGGTTGAAGGCTGTTAAGGACCCTGGAGGACCCACCACAAGACAAGGGCCACCCTTGTCCAGAAATGGAGGAGGACAGGCAGGGGGAACACTAAACAAAACAGGGAGGAGGAGGAGGAGGAGGACCTAGTAGGGGCAACAGAAAAGTTCAAAACAACAGTCCCAGAAATGTAAGCTAGCTGATGCTCCTCTCTCAGTCAGGCATCACCCAAAAGGGAGGGCTTTCAAGAAAAAAGTGGAGGAGATGACTAAATAAAAGTTTTAAAATGCTCATAGAAATGTAATGTTCAAAGCCATTCAAGTAAAAAAGGGAGGACCTTGCAACATAATACAAGCTCAAAATGTTCATAGGAATGTAAAATGGATGCTTCTTGACCAAGCTCAAAAGGGAGGACATTCAGGGAAAGTGGAGGACAGGACTAAATAAAAGTTAAAAGTGCCCCATAGGAATGTAATAAACATGCTCACAAAAATGTAATGAAAATGTCCACAGAAATGTAATAAAAATGCCCCTAGAAATGTAAAATCCCTGCTCCTCAGTCAGGCTCCAAAATAGAGGGCTTTCAAGAAAAAGTGGAGGACATGGCTAAATAAAAATAAAGAAAAATGCTCCTGGAAATGTAAATCTATGCTCCTCAGTCAGGCTCAAAAGGGAGGGCTTTCAGAAAAAGTGGAAGACATGACCAGATGAAAGTTTTGAAATGCTCATAGAAATATAAAATCAGGTTTCTTAGTCATGCTCAAAGCTATTCAAGTAAAAAGGAGGACCTTGCAACATAAAAGTTCAAAATGTTCATAGGAATGTAAAATGGATTCTTCTTGGCCAGGCTCAAGAGGGAGGACATTCAGGGAAAATGGAGGACACGAGTAAATAAAAGTTTTTAAAAATACTCATAGAAATGTAGTCAGGCTCAGAAAAAGGGAGGACATGGCCAAAGAAAAGCTTGAAACCCTCATAGAAATGGGTTCTAGGGCTCAAAAGGGAGAACATTTAGGGAAAATCGAGGACATGACTAGATAAAACTTTTAAAAATGCCTCTAGAAATGTAAATTCATGCCTCTTAGGCTCAATAGGGAGGGCATTCAAAACAAATGGAGGACATGCAAAACAAATGCTTCTTAGTTGGGCTCACAATGGAGGACATGCAAGGAAAAGGGAGGACATTGCAACAGAAAAGTTGGAAATGCTCCTAGAAATGTAAATTGATGCCTTTTGGTCCTGCTCAAAAGGATGACTTTCAAGAAAAATGTAGGACATTACTAAATAAAAGCTAAACAATACTTATAGAAATGGCTATCCATGGTTCTTAGGCTCACAAGGGAGGCCCTTCAAGACAAATGGAGGACACCGTAACAGAAATGTTCATAACACTCATAGGAGTTTATCAGATGATGGAAATTGGAAGTATAATCTAATGGCAATCCGAACGCAATCATGGGGTTTCACGTTATTATGGATTAAAGCATCTCACACAATTTTGGGCAAAAGGGAAGTCATTTCAAACGCAATCATGGGTTTTACCTTATTGCGAATTAAAGCATCTCACACAATTTTGGGCAATAGGGGACCATTTTGGGGTAATGGGAAGTCAATCTGAATGCAATCTGAACGCAATGGGAATTCATGGGAATTCGCTAAACTAGCGAATTCACGTGAATTCGAAATGGCTCCATTTGAAATAGAGAAAGATTCCTCCCATCTGATAAACTCCATAGAAATGTAAATCCATGCCTTTTAGTCAGGCTCAAAGTGGAGGACATTCAAGAAAAATGGAGGACGTGACCAAAGAAAAGCTCAAAACACTCACAGAAATGGAAATCCATGCTTCTTAGTCAGGCTCAGAATGGAAGACATACAAGAAGCGTGTAGGACATGACCAAATAAAAACCTCACAGGACTCTTTCATACAAGGCTAAATTGGAAGTATAATTTAAGGTCAATTCGAATGCAATCATGGGTTTTACGTTATTGCGAATTAAAGCTTCGCATGCAAATTCGGGCAGGAGGGGGTTATTTTCGGGTAATGGGAAGTAATTCCGAACGGAGCAGGGGTTCATGTAAATTCGCTAAACAAGCGAATTTACATAAATCCGCATTGGCTCCATTCGGAGTTGGGAGAAATTCCTCCCGTTTGAAAGAGTCCACAGACACTAGTATGAATAGAAATCCATGTTTATTAGTCATGATGAGGGCATTGGAGAACAGTGTGTAGGGCATGACTGAAGAAAAGCTCAAGACACTCATAAATGTAAATTCATGCTTCTTAGTCATGCCCAGAAGGGAGGATGTTACCAAAGAGAAGCTCAAAACACTAATATGAATAGAAATTCTTGCTTGTTAGTTCTGCTCAAAATGGAGGACGTTCAAGAAGAGTGTAGGACATGACCAAAAGCACTAATATGAATAGAAATTCATGCTTGTTAGTACTTCCCAAAATGGAAGATATTCAAGAAAAGTGTAGGACATGACCAAAGAAAAGCTCATAACGCTAATACAAATCCATGCTTCCGAGTCATGCTCACAATGAAGGACATTGTGGAACTCCTGGACAGAAGGCTGAAATGGAGCATGTGTTCTGGAAAAGGAGGATCTCCCTCTGGGGCCTGCCTTTCTTGAGCCACTGGGAGCCAGGGCTGGTGGTGCTGGGCATGGGCCCAGTGGGTCTCTAAGAAGATTCTCTTTTCACTTTGGGTTTCTCAGAAGGAAACTCCCATTTTCTCTCCTTTCCTCCATCCCACTCTGGCCATTTTGTCCTGGCAAGGCTTCTTGAGTGAAGGATGGCTTAGGGAGCTGGATGTGTTTAGCCTGGGGAAGAGAAGGTTAAGGGTTGACATATTGTTGTTGTTGTTATATGCCTTCAAGTCTTTTCTGACCTCTGGCGACCTTATAATGGGGTTTTCTTGGCAGATTTCTTCAGAGGAGGTGTGCCTTTGCTTTCCCCTGAGGCTGAGAGAGTGCGACTTGTCCAGGGCCACCCAGTGGTTTTCATGGCTCAGTGGCCATCTATATAAACATAATATACTTTTGGAGTTCTGTATAACTGTTTTTGCTGCGTGCTTTTGAATAGTTTCCAACTTATTTCTAGGGGAAACCTATCACAGGATTTTTCTGGCAAGGTCTATTCTGAGAAGGTTTGCTTTTGCCTTCCCCTGAGGCTGAGAGAGTGTGGCTTGCCCAAGGTCACCAAGTGGGTTTTCCATGGCTGAGCTAGGAATCGAATCCTGGTCTCCAGAGTTTTGTAGCCCGACACTCAAATCACTAGCCCACACTGGCTTCAAATATTTGAAGGGATATTGTATTGAGGATGGAGTCAGGGTGACCAGATGTCCTAACTGCCAAGGAGGACAAGGCACCGCCAAATGTAGAACATTCAAGGGAAAATGTAGGACATTGTTTAAAACATTTGTATAAATGTAAAGTCATGCTCCTTAGTCCTCCTGAAATTGGAGGACCTCTTGAAATTCCTCCTGGGCAGAAGGTTGAAGTGTAGGATGTGTCCTGGAAAAGGAGGACGTCTGGTCACCCTGGGTGGAGCAAGCTTGTTTTCTGCTGCTCCAAAGACTAGGACACAGAGCAATGGATTTCACCTAAATATTAGGTGTTTTTTAAACTCTCAGAATGGTTTCTACAGTGGGATAGATTGCCTTGGAGATTGGGAAGCTTTCCATCTTTGGAGGTCTATTTTCAAACAGTGGTTGGATTGGCTTTTTTTTGGGGGGGGGGAGTATTTTAGTTGTGTATTCTGCAGGACCCCATGGTCCCTTCCAACAACCTAGAGCAGTGGATTCAAGCTACAGGAAGAGATTCTATCTCAACATTAGGAAGAACTTCCTGACAGTAAGAGCTGTTTGACTGCCCTGGAGGGTGATGGGGCCTCCTTCTTTGGAGGTTTTTAAGCAGTGGTTGGATTGCCATCTGTCACAGGGGGTGTTTTGATGGTGAGTTCCTGCATGGCAGAAGGGGGTTGGATAAGATGGCCCTTGAGGTCTCTTCCAGCTCTAGGAGTCTATGATTCTAACTCCCAGCCATCATGCTCAGCAAATGTACTTTCCCTCCGCTTCCTCCTAGAGCCCCAAAGATTTATAATAATCCATGGCACTGCTAGCAGGTGCCCATCACCCCATTGCTCTCCTCTCCTCATCCTCAACCTTTCCTCTTTCTTTTCTTCTGAGAGTGGGAGATCCTACTGAGGCCTCCCATGGTGGTTGAGGATGAGGAGCAACTGAGTTTTGGAGGCAAGGCTTGTGAGCTTTCTGGCAACAAATGGGTTCGTTATAGTTGTTGTGTGCCTTCAAGGTGTTTCCAACTTATGGTTTAGGGAAACCTCTTGGGGGTTTCCTTGGCAAGCTTCTTCAGAGGGATTTGCCATGGCCATCCTCTGAGGCTGAGAGAGTGTGAATTGCCCAGGGCCACCCGTGCAATAGCCAAGCCAGGATTCAAACCCTGGTCTCCGGGGTCGTAGTTCAATGCTCAAACCTCTACACCACCCTGGATCTCAACAAATGGGCAGCCCCCCTTCTCCTTCCCCCCTGCTCTGCATTCCCTGTTCCAGACTGTGTACGAAACCTGCTCTGCCTCAGCCCTCCCCTCCCTGGGCATCCTTCTCATGCCACTCTATTCTCAGCTCTCCTCTGACGTTGGCCACCTGCCCTTTCCATTTGTTTCTCTCCTGGTTCCCTTTGCAAAGTCAGGCTTTTATAGCTCCAAGCTGCCCACCCACCCTCTGGGGGCTCCTTTGCTCTTACTATAGCACCCCTCCTGCCACTCTGGTTGCCTCCTCCTTGCTTTTGTCTGGGTACCTCTTTTCACTTCTTCTGGGACCCACTGGGTTCATATCTTGCAAGGCCCAGCTGAGTTAGCGTCCCTCTGGGTAGGTTGCTTTTTAAGCTCTAGCTCTCCACAGCTCTGCCTCTCATCTTGCCCCAAGGTTCTCTGTCTCTGCCCCATTCATCTTCTTCCCCACCCTATTTTCAAGCTGGCAGCATTGACTAATGAGCTCAGATTGCTATTATGGTAACCCCCTTGGGGACCGCCTGGGTGATGAATCTCTACCCGGTTCATTCCATTTGCAACACTGCTTCTGTTTCCAGCATCTGCCCCCTTCATTTGGCAGCAGGCTGCACTCCCCCCTCCCCCCAATATGCATCCTTTTGTTCCCAAACGTTACTAAATGCCATTCCCCTCCAAGTCATTTCTGGCCTACTTTACTGATCAAGACCAGAGGATGGAGTATCACTACAATACTGAAAAATGACAATGAAGTTGGCACTGGTACAATCAAAGGAAATGGACCTTGGACTCTTTCAGACGTGGGAAATTGGAAGTATAATGCAAGGGCAATCCAAATGCAATCCTGGGGTTTCACGTTATTGCGAATTAACTCTTCTCACGCAAATTCGGGCAAAAGGGAAGTCACTCCGAATGCAATCATAGGTTTTGCGTTATTGCGCATTAAAGGTTCTCACGCAATTTCGAGCAAGGGGGGGGTTATTTTCGGGTACTAGGAAGACATTCCGAACGCCTTCCAAACACAATGGGGATTCATGTAAATTCGCTAAACTAGCGAATTTACATGAATCCGAATGGGCTCCATTCGGATTTGGGAGAAATTCCTCCCGTTTGAAAGAGTCCCTTGTCTCCCCATGTAAAAGCAGAGATGCTGCAAGGGATTTTAATACATTATACTCTTTTCCCATGGCTATACAGAACTCTTTCTTACCTTGTGCAGTAGTACACAGTGATGCATGGTGGCAACGACAACTTTGTGGCATTCCTTGGAACAAGTTCTTTTGGTTATGCATTAGCTGCCCCACTGTTAGTGAGAGGGAATTATTTAAGCCCCAAACATATTAGAGTATATAGGATTTGAAGTCTTTGGCATGTTTACTAATCTGCAAGTTCTGGTGAAATCAATGAGTGTATAGACATACTTTCAGTGAAAAACAGTGTGTAAGTCTTCTAATTCGAGTTATTTCCGGAGGTAAATGAGATGCCAACATACTGAATGAGCCTCAGAGTTATGGCCAAGATAGGCTTTTGTTTTTTTTTTTTTTTTCCTTAACCAGTTGAAAGATCCTAAAAAGCAGGGCTAGAGGCAGATAGCAAAAACGATATATGATACCCAGATAAACAAGAGAGATAAATATACACATAATTGCTGCCACTTTTCCTTCATGATGGAATGGATACTTTAGGGGAAACAATTCAAGCATATGAGAATTAGGATATTTTCCACTACTTTCATTTATAGGTTGGAAATCATTAAAGCTAGACCTGATGCCCAGCCAGAATTATCTTCCCCAAAGAGGCATCCTTAGCTTAAAAGCAGAATTGTTCAGCAGATGTTTTACAGCAATTCACCAAATGTCCGGAACATATTTTGTTTGTTTTTAAATGTTGATTTCTGTCTGTTAGGAGTTGAGCATCCTCCTCCATCATCCCTTCTAATTAAAGACAAAACATTTAGGATATTCCATTTCATGTGACTAACACACTCCTTCACAAGGCCTTCTCTTAAGGATGTCTGCAGGGTATTTTGTACAGTAAAGGCACTGTTTCATCAGAGCCACTGTCCTGCCTATGGTGCTTTTTTAGCTTTGGCTGAATTATCCAAATTCCCCTTTGTTCTCAAACATTTGCCCCTTTGTCCTTTTAAAATGCACACATCCTCCACTCTGTCCTATCCATGCAATTTGGGGACTACACATCAATATTCAGTGCAGCTATGAGGTCATGTTTCTAAGGGCTTCTACTTTCCTCCTCTTCACTATTCAGGGAACACACCAAGAATTGTTCTTGTGCTCCAGTAAGAGATCCCTCTCATGAGAAAGCTGGGGGTGAGCTGGGGAGGATTAATGAGAAAGCTGCCCACGTAAGCAAGCTTCCACTGGCAGCTTATTAAAACTATGTTATTCTTTGTGCCCTTCAGCTGCATTTGTAAGAAATGGGAAAAGAGATCTTAAGAGTGGCTTTGTGAAAAAGTTAAGATACAATCTTAACAAAAATGTAAGATACAGTGCACAGATGACTCAGGAAAGACTTAGCCTTCATGTATTATTGGAGAGATAACATAAAGTCACCATACACTTGGGATTTATCATCTTTTTTATCACATGATATAAACAAAACCAGACTCAAACATCTGTTCTTCACCAAGTCCAACAATGTGTGATAAAAAGATATGTTGCTAATAGGTGCTTCCCAAGTAGTAAGCTATTAGTTTCTTAAAGATTTCTTGTTTACATTTCTTACATTGAGCAACTCATTCCTGTTTGAAACTCACTTTAAAGTACTCAAATTGGAAGTTATTGTGCACAATCCATTCTTTAACCTTGACCAATGAATATATGGAGGTGAGAAGATGCCCAGCATCGATATTGGTTATGTCATTATGATAATAGACAAAAAAATGCCATCCAGCATTTAGAAAAGTTACTTATTTGATTACAATTCCCAGAATCCCTCAGATACATGCTGAATGAAGTATACTGGGTATTATAGTTTAAAAATTTTTTTTGCTAAACCCTGATTCTGTGTCTTTGTTTTTCAACCTGTACAGTGAAACTTGTTTTTAATTTGTTAAATGTCTGAAGGTACAATTGGCCCCTCATATCCATGGATTCTTTATCCATGGATTCAACCACCCACAGCTTGAAAATACTCATATATTCCAAAAACCAAACCTTTATTTTGCTATTTTATATAGGGGATACCATTTCACAATGCCATTGTATTTAATGAGACTTGAGTATCTATGGATTTTGGTATCCACAGGGGTGGCAGCAGTCCTGGAACCAAAACCCAGCTGATATCAAGGGACCACTATATATGTTTGAAGATAAAGACAAAGTTTGAAGATGAAGACTAAGGGGCTGTACAGACCTTAGCGCGAGATTGGGGCTGTGGCAAGGTGTCACAAAAAGCAACTCCTTTCTGCACTATGGAAAGGGTGCCATAGCCGCCGGTGCCATGGCTTTTCAGTGCTTCTTTGGTGCTGCACCTAGATGCATGATGCCGCCCACTGTGTGCCCCACCAGCCTGTGGGGCAGAGTCAGGGTTTGTGTTGTGTGGGCGCCACGCCCAACTCTGCCCCCAGGCCAGCCTTAATGGCCAGTCTGTACAGCCTCTTAGTTGCAGGACGAGCCAGACATACTGTATATGCTTGACTATAAGTTGACCTCATGTATAGGTCGAGGGCAGTTTTTGGGGCCAAAATATGGATTTTGATTTGACCCATAGAGAAGTCTTAGGTAAAACTTAGGGGCATGTAACAAAGGATGTAAAGGGCAAAGCAAAGAACTTACAACATTCTGGCAGGCATAACTGTGCTCACCATTAAGGCTGGATGGATTAGGAGGGGACTATGGTAAATGGTGGCTGTGCAATGTGTGGGGGAAGTGACCAGGTACAGGTGGGGCTAAGAATAGGCACACATGTCAAAAAGGATGAAAAGGCAAAGCAAAGAAAATGGCAACTACGTTAGATTATGGCATTTAACATTAATGTGATAACTTTCCTGATTTTAATCCATAAAATCTGACAAACATACACAAAGGTCTTATTCAAATCCTTCAAAGCTTGATTCCTCTCAGTACTCTTTTGAGTGGAAGCGCTGAAGACCTTCCAATGCCGCCATTTTCCCACCCAGGAACAGATTAGAAGAAAGAGGTGGCCAGAGGCCCGCACGGCCGTGGCAACAATTCACCTCAAAAAAGGAGCATCAAAATGGAGGTTCTGCTGGCGACGTCGCAAATATGCCATTAACGCCCTGTGGTGCATCAGTGACGCAAGCGTGGCACAGTGACATTCAGATGCTGTCCTGCACTTGTGTCATGGACACGTGCCCCATGTGGGCGGGGCTGTACAGTCATGGCGCCACCAGCACGAACTAGGCTTTGGGGGTGTGCGGTTGCTGCACGCTCCCGAGCCCTAGTTTTTGCCCAAGACATCAAAAAAAGTCAGAAGTGGTGCTGAGTTAGAGAAAGTTGGTGTTTTCTTTTAGGGCTTCCTGGGATGGACTAAGCTTTCCCCTTTTTGCCACTCAGAGAAGGGGATGGTTCCTTTTTTGATACAAGTTAAAGTACAGAACTTACATTAACCCATGGTTAAGTTGACTCATGTTTTCTGGGTCAATTTTTTGACTAATATTTGTAGACTTATAAAAGAGTATATACAGTAATTGATGTTAGGAAACCAAGAGTCATTATATCTAGGAAACAGAATGAGATAATGAATCAAGTTGCAGAATACCATAGTCGGGACTAAGCAGCAACTCAGAGCCTTTTATTTACCACCTAACAGTGAAACCATTTCTTCAGATTGTATTTACTTTGCACAGCATCCATTGCTGTGTGTCGCTAATGAACACAGAGAAAGTGGTATAGTTTTAACTTTGAGCTTTAGATATGAATGTTTCTAAAGCAAACATTAATAGTATATAATCTTAGTGTGAACTTTTGAGAAAACTGCTGTTTTAGAGTTTTTTCTTGCTTGAACTATTTCAGGCAGTGTTAAGACTTGGCTATTTCAGCCTGGCCCTTAATTGACCTTTCTGGTAATGGCTCTGCATAGAAGTGATGCAAAAGTTCTTTTAAAGTTATATTTTGCATCCTTTTGTAGCTTTATTTGTCAAAGTTGACTGAAAGTAAAAGTCTTCAAGTGAGAGTTAACCTTTATTAATCAGATGTACGTGGAGAACAACTGGAGAACAACTTCAAGAAAAGGAGTTTTAACCAACAGACAAAGCATTTTCTTTCTATAATCTCAACAGTGATGCTTTGAGAATTTCCCCAAATATTTTTTTGAGAAATCACATTTATTGAAGAAATAATTACCTGTTTAGCAAAGCCATTTTGACTTTTATCTCATAGCAACAAACCTCTCTATGTAATCTTTAATTTTAGCACACTGCGTCCCAGACAACGTAACCACAGATCCTTTGTAGGCCAGAGTTCAGAGAAAGCGTGTTTCCTGTTGAAGACTTAGCTGGGACAAAATATTGACTGCAGGCTTCCCTATAGAGCTATAAATTTCTTGTCAGTGAAAGCTAGCTACTGTGACCTGCTTCTAGTCTAGTCTTATTTCTAAGCTATGGATTTCTCAGAACTGAACATCACTTTTACATACAATGCTATATTTTGGGAACAGCCAGAAATGCTGAGGTTGATTCTTAGAGGGTATTTTTTACTGTTGTCAGCTCACAGCAATAGCTATTCATTATCTTCACTCAGTTCTGCGGTGGATCTTATATAGAATTTAACCATTTTTACAATGAGCTCAGAACCTTTCATGAAGAGAAGAAAGGATTCTTGTTAAATCTTCTTTCTTCCAAATATGATGAGAAATCTAACATCCTAAGACTACACCGGGAACAAAAAGCACTTGCTTAGAAAGAAAGTTTCAACAATCAATAGGGAAGAAAAACAACTAAAAGAGGAAAAATGCATTGTGTATCAGCATCCTTTCCTTTAAGCGGGGATAGCCTGTTTTTGCAAATCCATAACTGTAAATTCTCTTTAGTTCTGAAGACAGGCAATGAAAAGCCTAAAATATTTTTAAAGGAACAGTGTAAAGGGCCCTTGTCTATCTTTTGATTCTTGACTGTTAGTATTACACTGATTTTCCATTTATCCTAACTCATTCCCAAGTTATGAAGCTGCAGGCTGTATACACATGTATGTAAGAGTACACCTCTGTTAACCCAGTGGGACTTATTTCTGACTGGATATTCATAAGAATGTGCTGTGAGGGAAAAGAAACCAAAGTATACATGATAAATGGGAAATCAATCAAAGCTTTCTGTGGAAATCAAAACAGCAAAGGATATTAATCAATCTTTTCTGTTGAGGGAAGTTTTCTGTATCAGGAATTCTCTTTTGGATTACCTTGATCATAACTGGGGTGCTGTGCCTATGCTTGGCATGCAGAAAACGCTTGTTCAGTCTCTGGCATCCCCAGGTAGGGCTGAGGGGAAAACTCATTGGAGAGACACTGCCTCTAGTACTGAACTAGGTGAACCTAGTTCAGTACTAGCTTTCGAAGACTTTTGAAGAAACTGGGAGACAGAAGGGGATATATACATACCGAATCTGAAAAGTACCTCTCGCTCCTTTTTTTGGTATAGTACTGTGACTTGATAAATTGCATGCAGTTTTTCCTATCACTAAATTGGAGGATTCAAGGCACAACTTCAGGGCAGAAATCCACAGCCTGCCTCAGCAGAACAAACCTGGAAGATTCCCCCCTCCCCAGTGCTACAGGGCTGGTTTACCACCTTTTGAACTAAGCAGAATAATACACATTGCTGGCTCCCTTCTCTAGTAATACCCTTAAGTCCACAGTTTAAAATAACCCAGCTCTTTCAGGGTATGGTGTGTGCCAGACTACAGACTTCCGTGTGACGTGAAGAGACATAAAGTAGCAGCGGTGAATATGGTTGAAGAGAGCAAAGGATGGAACCAGAGGAGTGTTGTTTAGATAGGCAAAATACTATGCGATCTCATTAGCAGAAATGACTTGGTTATAAATCACTGTCACTGTAACATTGTAAATCAAAATTTAAGTAGTCTAATAGGCATTTGGGTGCATCTATCACAAATTTTGCCATGAAAACCCCATGATAGGTTTGCCCTAGACTCACTGTAAGTTGGGAATGACTTGAAAGCACACAACAACAACAATATGCATTAAACATGGTGATTAAAAAAGAATGGTGCAAAAGTAAAGCTGTTCTTATTTGGTTTTGTACTATTGTTTTTGAATCATCCTGTGCATATTTATGTGTATATGTTTCAAGACAAAAATGATAAATGCAAAGAATGACCAATTTGCTTTTAAGTTAGAAAAATAAGTGCAAATTTTTATTTATTAATTAAATTTTTAATGAATTAAAATTATCTACAGCAGCCAAAACACCAAGAGTAAAGAGCATACTGAATGTATTCACAAAGAAAGAAAATAAATGGCTACTCTTAAGTCAGGAAAATAATGTAGTCATGGTTAAGTGGGGCAAAAACAACAACAACTCCAAACAACTTCTGTACTTAGAGAAAAACATAGAAGCCACACACCATTCTACAAACATTTTGTGCATAGAGAAAAATTAATTAAAGCACCATCACTCTTCTCCATTGTCAATAAACCTAGTTCCCTTGTGTACATTGGACAGGACAGTATTTGCTTTGTCCTAACCAGTATGGTAAAATACTGTATTCGCTACAGTTTTCTAATCTAAAAAGAACTTTTTGGTACTGGTTTTAGAAAGAGCTGAAAATAAAGGGAAGAAGCCTAGAATTTTTCTGGAATGTGTGACTGTATTTCATTACCCTGTAAGATCCCAAAACTTGTGACTTTGCTGGCTGGGACCTTTAATACTGACTTAATTTAACATACCATTTAATTAATTTTAAAGATGGCATAAGACTCCTCATTCCTCTTTTCTTCCTTTTTATACTGACCATTTTATACTGAAACAGATTTAAAAAGCTATCTCCTTAAAAAGTGTTATCTTGAACTATTGTTATGTTGCAATGAATTGACTGTAGGATGGATTTGGAGCCTCTTCTATCCCTCTTTTTGGATGCATCCTGGACATATTTGTTTTTTAGTAATGAAACTTTTTGCAGTTCTGAACTGTTGTTGTTCAGAAACTCTGCTGGCAGATAAACAGTTGTACCTTATCTAAAGATGCACAGTCCACATTTACTGAGAAAACCTCAGAAAACACACTAAAAATAGCAAAGCCACTTCAAAAAGAAAATTGTATTGGCTCTTTCCTGGTAGAAAGGGCAAGCTTTTAACCAAGTATTTAATGACTGTAGCCCCTTACTTTTGGGGGGGGGGGCATCGGAGTCAGAGAAATCCCAGACCTCCTTTTCTCTTCCTAAATCTTCTCATAATGTTGTCTGTGACTGCTCTATGCATTATGCAATAGTTTTATATGTGTTTTCATTTATATGGAGTGATTACAATTGTTTTTGGATTTACAGTACTACTGTACAATTTATATATGTACCTGCAAAAGGCAGCAGCAGTTGACTGAGCTTTACTGTGTGTTTAAAGAAATATATTTAAGCAGCAATATGTTTAACAGCAAAATTTGAGTTTTGTTATGGTAAGGAATAGGAGCCATGCCTCAAAATTTCCGGAGCTGTTCAGCAAAGCTTCATGGGAGCTTCAGATGATACAGTGTGGACGCTTTTTCCCCCTTCTTCAGCTGGTAAAATATAGCTCTCTCCTCATGCTTGCCTAGCCTTTGACAGTAAGCTGAGTGCTTTGATGGAGAGCTCTGCTGAGCCCTGGGAGCCAAAGTGCTGTCAATGGATAAGGCACTAATAAGAGGCGTGGGCTGATGATCCTTTCCATTGGCAGATATTGTCACTCATGCCATCTGCTCTCTTTCCAAGCTGCCAGTTGCTCATTCTGTCCACAGCATCTTTGCTCTCCTTGTTCTCGGAGAAGTTACCAACAGCCAATAGAGGGACTTCCCATTTTGCCAAAATTACCTTGCCCTTTCAGGAATGGGGACTTGCTTCCTAGAAGCCAAACAAATTCATTCAAAAGTACTGTATATCCAACATCAGAATGAAAGCCAGGCCCGCTTACTTTTCATATTTGCTGCCCAATTCTAAGCATGTTTTTTTTTAAAAAGAATTAAATCCTACTGATTTCAATTTATTCCCTAATCAGTACCCTCCTCTGAACAAATCTTGCTAAGAAAGCGCCATGATAGGTTTGCCTTAAAGTTACCAGAAATCAGAAATGACTTGAGGGCACACAACAACAATTGCCCTATACTTCAGAATCATGAGGTGGAAAGCAGAAAAACAATCTAAAATAATTTAAAACAATCTAAAACAGTTTAAAACAATTTGAACTGTATAAGACAATTTAAAGTTGTGGGGAGCCAGTGTGGTTTAGTGGTTTGAGCATGAACTAGAACTCTGAAGGCCAGGGTTTGATAGCCTGCTGATTTCATAGCTTTAAAAAGTGACTTACCACTCCTGGCTTTGCAAATTGGCTGGCTGAACTCGGATCCTATCCAAAAGTTACACAGGCTGCACCCGCCTGGCAGCGTCAGTGGCAAAAATCCATGCAATAGGATCAGGATGCAGCCTGAATTAGAATTCAAATTGGGAGCAGTAAGTTGCTTTTTAAAGCTGTGCAATAAGATCTATGGAAACCCACTGGATGACCTTGGACAAGTCACACTCTCTCTGCCTCAGAGGAAGGGAAATGCAAACCTTCTTTGAACAAACCTTGCCAAGAAAATCCTATGAAAGCTGTTGCCTTAAGGTGGAAACTACTCAAAGGCACAGAACAACAGCCATTATACAGAACTCCAAAATGTATGTTATGTTTATATATGTGGCCTTCAATTTTGATTTGATCATATGACTTCAGAAATGAATTCATGCCAGCATTTGATATTCTTGATATTTATAGAGACATGATTGTGAGCCAAAAAAAGTGAAATTTTTGCTAAGCATCCTTTTTTCGCTTCCCTCTTTTTTCTTTTTAAAAAACGACAGTTTATGGTCATAATTTAACAGTCCCACTTTCACAGCTTGGACTGTTAAATTATGACCATAAACTGTTGTTTTTTAAAAAGAAAAAAGAGGGAAGCGAAAAAAGGATGCATGGCAAAAATTTCACCTTTTTTGGCTCACAGTCATGTCTCTAAATATCAAGAATATCAAATGCTGGCATGAATTCATTTCTGAAGTCATATGATCAAATCAAAATTGAAGGCCACATATATAAACATAACATACATTTTGTTTTGTGTCCGTGTCCTATAATTTTTTAAAATGCTGCGAGCAGCCTTAGAGAGATACAAGTTTTCTCAGTTTCCCTGGTTTTTTGGTTCTGTGAGCAAGTCACAATGCCATCTCAAAATTTAAAATCCAGTTGGCTCTCCATATCCATGATTCTGCATCCATGAATTCAACCATCCACAGATACGTGTGTGTGTGTGTGTGTGTGTGTATCCCCAAATACAAACTTTGATTTTGCCATTTTGTGTAAGAGATGCCAATTTACCATACCATTGTATATCATGGTACTTCAGCATCCACAGATTTTGGTATCCTGGGGGTGGGGTCCTGGAAGCAAACTCCAGAGGATACCAAGGGACCACTGTACACTACTTTATAGTAGAAATTTTTAAAAATAGCTGTGTAATATCTCTGATAATCATTTGAGCAGCCTCTGCTATGACAAAAATAACTGTCCTAGGATTGTAGGCTCAATGGTTCAAATTCCAAATTAGCCCTCACTGCTGTTACATCACTGATTTTATCATTGAAACTTCTAAACTAAGTAAGATCTGAGCCAGTCTCTTTGGTCACCAGCAAAGGATCAGAGTATAAATGGGATTAAATGCTTAATAAGGTTGTATTTCAGTCACATGCACAGAGTTATATTGATCATCTGCTTTGGTATGAGGAATTTTCTCCTCAGAATATATTACTCTCCTGCATGAGAAGAGAGGCCAGTGTGATGGGCTGCATATGAGTAAGTGGTAAAATTCAGTATGAAGCAAACTGAAATAAACCACTATCTTTTATTATTTAATTTTTGACATGGAAATTATAGATTTAGCTTTTATACAGTCAGCAAGAATAAATTCTACCTGTGAGATTTATCATGTTCTCTTCTCTATTTCTTCAGAATCTCTTATTTCTGCCTGTATTTTTAGCCAATAATATATATTTGTGCCAATTATGCCAATGTATATTTTTGCCAGCTGTCTTTCTTGATTTGTTTACTTTCACCTTACGCTAATAACTGTAAAAACCTAGCATGAGTCAAAAGCAGAAGCACCTCTTCAAAGAGAATGTTGACAAACTTTGTTTAACCAAAATATTATTTGACTAGGACAAGAAGATGATATAAAGTACTATTATGGCAGAAGTTAAATTCTTTATTGCACCACTTTGGAAACAGATATTCGGTTGTTAGTCAGCTTGTAGCTTAATAAGCTATGGTCAGTTTATTAATTAATATACTATATTTGACAAAAAATATATATAAAAAACTGCTCACATTGGAAGAAATCAGAGCAGCTTTCTGAATGTATGGAAACCAAAAGAATGCCACTGATGTTGGCAGAAATTTCTTAGACAGATTTGAATAAACTGTCTTATGTTTTAATACAAGCCTTATAAAATTGTATCGCCCTATGGCATATTGCGTTGTGTATTGTGTGCCTTCAAGTTGTTTCAGAATTATAGCAACACTAAGGCAAAACCTATCATGGGGTTTTCTTGGCAAGATTTGTTCAGAAGAAGTTTGTCATCACCTTCCCCTGAGGCTGAGAGAGTGTGACTTGCCCAAGGTCACCCATTGGGTTTAATGGCTGAGCTGGGATTTGAATCCTAGTCACTAGTGCTCAAACCACTATGCCACGGTGGCTCATGTATGTTACACCACCTTAAGAAATTGGTTTGGTAAGGATACAAGGTTGTCTCTTCAAAAACACTTAAGTTGTGAAATTTTCACCCAAGAGAAATTAGACCATCTCTTTTGAACTTCTGGTAGGGTGTTAAAATCATATTAGTCTATCTGGCAGAGGCGTCACTAGGGCTTGCGTCACCCAGTGTGATAACTCATGGTGTCACAACCCCCCGGACCGCTTCCCATACCACATCATACAGAATCCTTAGTAATGTTGTTTATTACTAATAAATTGTAATTCCCACATATAACTAAACTGTGTTCTTTAAGGGATTTTGGACTTCACCTTCCAGAATCCCAGACTATTGGCCAACATGGTGAGGCTTCTAGAAGCTGAAGTCCAAAAATCTCTTAAAGGACACAGTTTGGTGACTGCTGACTGAATGTAATGGTAAAAGTTGTGACATAAACAACTAGCAAATTAAAATTATACCTTTAAATTACCATATATGCACATGTAAATGCATTTACATACAGATAGTTTAATTTGGTGAAAGTGAAAACTTGGTAACATGATGTTTTTAAAGATTTTTTTTAATTTTAATTTTTTAAAAAGAATTTTAAAATAAAATTTAAATTAATTTTTTAAATAAAAACTTGGGGCCTCTCCTTTTTTCTCCCACTGAGTTTTGCTGCACTCACTCCATCTCTTCAGCATTTTAAAGGGATGCAGGTGAATGCCACAAGTCATTTCTGCCAAAAGGCAGATGTTTGGGGAGTAGTGGTGTCACTTCCCCCCTCCCCTTAGGATGTCACCTTCAGCCTCGTGATGCTCCTGCCATCGGGTCTTTGGTTTCTAAAACTATTTTTTAAAACTGCCTTATCATATGGTTTTTAATCAGTTCGTAAAGAAAAAGTATACAGTGGGCCCTTGGTATCCGCTGGGCATTGATTCCAGGACTCCTGATATGTACCAAAATCCATGGATGCTCAAGTCCCGTTAAATACTGTGACATAATAAAATGGTATCCCTTATACAAACTGGCAAAATCAAGATTTGCTATTTGGAATTTATACTTTCTTTTTTAATATTTTCAGTCCATGGATGGTTGAATACAAGGATAAAAAATCCGTGGATATGGCAGGCTGACTGTATATATCTTCTTTCACATGCTAATGAGGTGTGTTAACACAGTAGTTTCTCCCATTCATAGTTAGAGACTTTGGTGAAGTTGTCAGAAGAAGTTCCCTTTAGAAGTATGATATTTCATATATACAGTTAGTTACGAGATAAAAGAGAATTATTATAAAATGCAGTACCATTGGTACCTTATGCCAACTAAGTTGGAAAAAATTTACAAAGGTCTCGATAACCAATGCTGGAAATGTTCTAAAAAACCCAGCACCTTCTTCCATTTGTGGTGGAGTTGTGAATATGCAAAATAAAATTTAAAAAAAAATCTGGAAACAGATTCTATGCTGGATTCAGAAAATCTTAGGTTGCATAGTCCTGATGGATCCAAAATATTATTTACTAGAAATGGTAACAAATGAGGATTTACAAAAAGCAAAGCACAGAAAATTGTTATTTTACATGAGCATTGCAGCAAGGGTAGTTTATGCATCTAACTGGAAAAGTAATAAACAAATAAACTGTGAAAAATGGTTAATAAAACTTCCAGACTTTCTAAAGATGGTTAAACTTACCTGTTTAATAAGAGGTTATTCATGGGAAAATTGTAAGAGGGGTTGGGATCCCTTAATTGAATTTTTACAGAAAGGAATGTTAAGTTTACAGTGTAAAAGGAAATGTGGACATAATTTTAAATATGTCAACTATAGAATAGACAGTAGAAAGAATAGAATAGAATAGAAGAGAAAGAATAAAACAACTGATGAAAGCCACCAAAGAAGAATTCTGGTAAAAATAGTTAATTTAGAGAGAGATTAATGTTAGAAGGTGGACTTTCAGATATAAAGACTATATGTAGGTTTATATAATGTTGTGGAAATTGTAAATATATAGAAGTAGGCAGTAAGTAGGTTAAATTAGAGAAACAAAGCTGAATTATTTTAAACTTATAAAATAAAGGATGTATCGAAGTTCAGGAACGTTCCATTTGTGAGTGTGTTTAGTTGTTGTTTAAATGTTTGTGGTTTTATGTAAAGTATGTGTTGTGTATTGTTTTTTTGTATATTCCGTAATATGTTTTTTTTTCTTTTTTCTTTTTCTGTTGTCATTGTTTTTTGTTTTGTTTTTTCTTTGTTTTGTATCGAGTATAAGTTGATATATTTTATTATATGTATGATTTTAATCTAATAAAGATATATTTTTTTAAAAAGGATGATCTTTCATGGGACTGGATTGCTTTTGTCACTTTACCTTGAATTGGTACCAAATTGGTCCTAATCTGCCACAACCCAACTTTCATGCAAATGGCAAGCCAACAAGAACCCAGCTCAGTATGTGTACGTGGTTCCACAAGAGCGTCTAATCACTGTATGCAGATGTATCCAAATTACTTAAGGAAAGTGTTCTTCACACAGCAACTTAACTAGAGGATCAGGTAGTGTTTAGAAGTCTAATCCATGTTTAGCAATTTAAGCAAAATCTAGAGTTCTTTCAGATTTTATTTTTGGAGGGGGCACAGGCTAGCCATGAATAAGAATTTGGCTCCCTCAAGTGAGATTTTCCTTAATTCCCCAACTTTTCTGTATTGCAGTAATTTAAAACTTCAGTTTAGTAATGAAAGAAATATGAAGAAAAGGGGCAGGCAAGGTCACCAACGGAATGTTAACAGCAAATACAAGACTTCTAGATATGAATGATTTTCAGCTTCTTGCCCTCTGCATTGCCTTCCTTTTGCCACCCCCATAGATACACCTCGATTATCACAATTTTGAAATTATATGTTTCCTTGATTCGAAGCCACTGAAAGGCAACACTGATAGTTATGTTAGCTATAATTTGCCATTCAGATATAGAGTCAAGTGAGAGAAGGGAAGCAGAGGGAGTAAGCTAAGTTTCTAGATAGCATCCACTTTCAGTAAAATATTGTGTGTGTGTCATTTCCCTATACTGTAATGGGGTTTTCTTGGCATGATTTGTTCAGAAGAGGTTTGCCATTGCATTCCCCTGAGGCTGAGAGCATGTGACGTACCAAAGGTCACACAGTGGGTTTCATAGCTGAGCTGGAAATCGAACTCTGGTCTCGAGAGTTGTAGTTCAACATTCAAACCACTACACCACCTTGGTTCCAGTAAAATATTAGGGATGCACTGTTTGCTACAAATTCCACAGTACAGTTTGTCTCTGAAATTTTAACCTTCAATTCACCAAGGCCCTGATTCTTTAAAAAATTATACTTAGTTAAGAAGTTTCATCAGCATTAATATACAGAACTGAGACAAAGTTCTGAAATTCAAAGACATAACCATATTAGACTGGATCAGTATGCAATAGGATCTTGCAACAACTTTAACACTAACTGAAAGAAAGAAGTTGGTTCTGAAATGTTCATGTTTTGTATTGTGTGCAACCACTTGAATGTCAGATATTACCTTGTAAACTAGTTTGTAATACAATTGAAAGCACTCTTGCTTTAGCAATACATGTTCTCTTTTTTTGCATAACATTGCCATAAGGATCAGCTGAGCTTCACAGTGCGTCGAGGTCCTTTCATAAATATCTGCTACAGTATTTTGGATCCTCCTCTCTGATTTTTGTGGTAAAGCACTAAAATCAAGGTTGTGCTTCTGGATCAAAACTTATACCTGGGTCTGATAGTATTTGTTTAAAACCTGTGGTCCTGTCCTTCCTCTTCTTACTTCTCACTCACAGGGAAGATAGAGAAGGGATGGAGGTCTAGCACAGAAGGGGGAAGAAGCAGCTTGATGGCTTCTCTGCTGTTGTCTGGCCTGCCATAACTTGTTGTTCTTCCAAACAAAGCCCCAGGTTTTCCTGACACTCAATCTCCCAGGCAAGAATAAAGGCACTGGATTCTAAATAAGCCCCCTGAGAGTCTTTGATAGGACAGTTGCCGCCTGGGACAGCTGAGAGAGATCAGAAGGGAGGGGGCCGATTGAGTCTGCATTTACACAGCTGTTGCCTTCTCGCCTCATCACTGGGTTAACTAGCATTTTCAGCCTATTTTCCTTGTGGATTTTCAGAAGGGACTTAATTCCATGTTGGCTTGGGCTATCAAAGAAATTAAATAACAAAACAGAAACAACCTGGAGCCCCTCTGCCCTCTGCTGTTCCTTTGTCCCTCATTTCCCTCCAGGAGGAGGCAATCTGGGACCCCAGTGGATGAGGGGAGGCATATTGGCTGGCATATTCCTGTGTGGGTTTGCGTTCCAGAGATGCCTCTGATGTGCCTGATGAAAAAGTCACAGATTATTAGCAGTGGGGTTGGAACTGAAGCAGGATGGTGGAGGTTATGCAGAGGGTACTGCTAGATTAAGCATGGCGGATTCAGTAGGCAAATAAACCAATGTAAAAATGCAAAGGTAGGCCTTTGGGTCATGTTTCCTCCACAAGAAAGGAAGCAGAAAGCTCAGGCGGTTAATGAGTAACGACAAGTAATCATAACGACAAGAATGATGATGATGGTGATGATGATGTAATGACACGATGATGATGATAGTGCTATGCATAAAAAGTCAATTCAGGGACAGAACTACCCTTAGAAATGCAGTGCTATACGTGTGTGTGATATAATGGAATTTAGTAATTTACCCCTTGTGGCATAGTGGTTTGACTGTTGGACTATGACACTGGAGACATTGGAGATTATCACTTGGGGAAAAGGATGTCCTTGTCCATTCCTTTTCCTGTCCTTATCATGTGATCGCAGAAAGATTTTCAGATGATGTACTTATCTGGTCATTGACCCATCATTAAACTGCAGTTGACCGCAATCATGCAAAAGACTTTCACAAGACATTGCACTTATCCTGTCCTTGTCCTCTCATTGAAATGGAATTGTCCTGACATTTTATATTAATGGGAGTTTGCGTTAATACAATTCCACTTAAATGTTGGCACAAAGCGTGGCATCTCTGAAATGGTTTTGTGCAGTTGTGATAAGGATGGGAGAGTGATCTGCTTCACTCCTGATCCCATCCTGTTCCCATGTGATAATCTCCCATCCTTAATCTCTCCCTGCTTGGCCATGAAAACCCACTGGGTAAGTCACACTCTCTCAGTCTCAGGAGAAGGCAATGGCAAGTGTCCTCTGAATAAATTTTACCATTATAGGGTTGCATTAGAGTTGTCATATAAGTCTGAAACAACTTGAAGGCACACAACAATAAGAATAAGAACTGGACAGCTTGAGTCCAGGCTATTTGAAGGACCGATATGGTCCCTGTATGAGCCCCTCAGAGTATTGAGATCATCTGGAGATGCCCTTCTCTCTGTCCCACCACCATCTCAGGTGTGTTTGGGGTTTGAACAGCAAGTCTCCTCTTGTCTGGCTGCCATTTCCCAGTGGATGCGGCATCGGCGCTTGAAGCTCAACATGTCTAAGACAGAGCTTCTCATCTTCCCATCTAAGCCCACCCTTCAATACTCCTTTTCTATTTCTGTTGATGGCACTTCTATTCATCCGGTTCAGCAAGCCCGCAGTCTTGGTTTCATCTTTGATTCCTCTTTGTCGTTTATTCCCCAGATTCAGGCCACTGCCAAGACCTGTAGATTCTCTCTCTACAACATTGCTAAAATCTGTCCATTCTTCTCAGCCTCCACTGCCAAGACTCTGGTCCATGCCCTGGTGGTCTCACAACTAGATTATTGTAACCTTCTTCTGACAGGACTTCCTCTCTCTCACCTCCATCCTTTAATCTCTGCCCAAAACTCTGCTGCACATATTATCACATCCGCTCACTGCTTGGACCATGTTTCTCTCCTCTTATCCTCCCTTCACTGGCTTTCCTTCCCGTTGCGCATTCAGTACAAGCTTTTGTTGTTGACTTTCAAAGACCTCCACAGACTGACCCCTCCATACTTGTATGAACTTCTTTCTCGTCACACTCCTTCTCATACCCTCCGTTTTGGTAGTCAAGGTCTCCTGTCCCAGCCAAGGATTTCCACTGCCCTGTCCTGGATTTGTTCCTTCTCACTTGCTGCCCCTCACTCCTGGAACCTTCTTCAACCACATGCATGCCTCACCACTTCTCTAACCAGTTTCAAAATTAAGTTAAAGACTATATTGTTTAGGGAAGCATTCCCAGGATTGTGCCATCTGCCCCAGGATGCCTCCTTTTAACTACAGTATGTATTAAGAAGCTGAGCCCTGCCTCCAGTACATCTGCCTTGGTCCAGGCCCCAGAGAGAGAGAAGAACCACTGGACCTCATCCCCTTCCTACCACCTCCCTCTTCTACTCTTGTGTTGTCTCTTTTAGATTGTAAGCCTGAAGGCAGGGATCTGTCTAATTCTAAGATTGTATGTACAGCACTATGTAAATTATAATAATAAACAAGAGAGAGTTCCTTCTCAGTGGCTGCTCCCAAGCTCTGGAACTCCCTCCCTAGAGAGGCAAGGATGGCTCCATCTTTGCTTTCTTTTCTACAGCAGATAAAATGTTTTTATGCCACCAAGCATTTGCATATTGATATAAGTGTTTTTTTGTTTTTGTTTTAAAGAGTTTTACATTCTTAAATTTAATACTGTAATGTTTTTAATTGTTTGAATTGTTTAATTGTTTTTTAAACTTTGTATTTTTCATGTTTTATATTGTTTTAACTTATACTGTTTTAAATTTTTATTTATTATTTTATTTATAGTATTTATACCCCGCTCTTCAGCCTTAATGGCTATCAGAGCGGCTTACAATTATTAATTTTCATTAATAAGAGCTGGGCCTGCCTCTTCTCTCCCTCCCAAGCCAGGGGATGGCAGTTTGGTATGCAGGGATTTGTTAGCCACCTTGAGTCCCTGTACTGGGAGGAAGGTGGGATATAAATAAACTAAATAACAACAACAACAACTTTAGCTGTCCATAATAAATGATCCCAGACTTTGTCTGCATGTCCAAAAAGCTAATTTCCCCCCTGTTCAGGTGTCACCCCGTTTGAATGATGCACATCCCAAACCCTGGTTCTGGTGAGGGCAGTCCGGATGATGTCTAGCATGTTCCTCACCAGAACTGGGGGTTGACAGCCTTAATACATTTTTTTAAAATTTACTGGTTACTCTAGATCCTCCATTTCTGCCCATGGCAGGTGTCTGCAGTGGGCCCCACTGAACCACTTAGTGCATCTGCCAGTACCACAGGTCGCTCATTCTGAGAGCATAATGAGGCACTCATCCTTATGATTGTTGCTGGTTGCCTCTGTCTGACCTCAGAAGCAAGAGACCTGTGATGGTGGCAGACACATTGGGTTGCTCACTGTCCCACTGACACCTTGCAGAGAGCCATGGCAGCACAGAAACAGAGGCTGAAGTAATGAGGACAGATTGGGGCACCTGTGGGTCCATGATACTCTGGACTGCCCCCACACTGTCCTGTCCAGTGCAGACAAGGCACCAGAAGACCATTGGCATCCATTAATTCAAGGAGAGGTCTAACTTTTTTGTTCAGTAACAGAGAGGAGGAGGAATGATACAGGATGGATTTTCAGCAGCCAGATTGTTCAGGGACAATGGATCCTCTCCAAAACACACTCCAGAAATAATCCCATTTGAGACTGCTTTAACTGCCCTGGCTCAGTGCTAGAGAATCCTGGGAATTGTAGTTTATTGTGGCACTAGAACTCCCTGACAGAGGAGGTTAAATGCCTCACAAAACTATGGTTCCCAAAATTCCCTTGCATTGAGCCAGGGTGGTTAAAGTGGTCTCAAACTGGATTATTTCTGCAGTGTGTTTTGGACCCATGTCTGCCCTTAGGCTGACGTTCTTGGAAACTCACTTCTGTTGTCATGGCTGATGGGTGGACAAGGAAGCATAAGTCCTGGAGGTCAGACTTCTAGAAGCCCAAGGCTTTAGGTGGCCCCAAAAGTGAAAAACACACAAAATAATTTTTGATTTCTTGAGTGCCTGTAATGTTTGCTGTTAAATTTAAGGAAGAGAGCCCAATCATGCATTCTGCACTAGGCTGAATGCCAGCTCTCAGGAGCCTTGCCTGTCCAAGTTGGATGGGAAAACAGAGATTGTCCCCAACATGTCGGGAGAAATCTAGAAGTCTCTAGAGAGACCTCCGATTTCACAGTGGGCAGTGGGGTGGGGTGGGGTGTCTGAATACTAAATGAGAAATGAAATCTATCTTTCTTATTTTTGGGGGAGGGGGGCATTAAGTGCCACTTCCCAAGCCAAGTCCCTTAGGATGTAGTGCCAGACGGGCTGAAAGCATTGTACAATGTTTCACTTGGCAGACATATTACCAAGAGGGAAATGAGATGTTTTGTCTCTCATTTCTTTTTTGAAGAGGCACCTGCTATTTTATGTAATAAGACCAAGCATTCCAGACCTGTCACAAAATGGATAAGGAGGGAAATAGGAAAAGGTGGAACAGATTGACATTTGTTCCGTTGTATATATTATTGCATATACTGTGGGAATCCTGGCCTTATGAGGTCTAAACCACATAAAATCCACAAATCTGGAAATGTACGCTCTTACAAATGTGTTTCACCATCTGCAGACCATTTAATCTAAATCACCACAGTTCAAGTGCATATAGTTAAAGCTCTTGAAAGTAATTTTTCTAAGGCCTGCAGTCTAAATTACATGTTGTGTTGAGTTGGGGCTGTAAAAATGAGAGTTGGCTGTATTCTGTGGTACAAATGAACATAATTTATTCCATCTTTCAACTGTATGAGTCATTCTAAGGTTACAGTCATGGGCACATTTGCTTGGAAGTGAATTGAATTCAGTGATGCTTTTTTAGCAAACTTGTATAGGATTGCATTGTAATGTATATAAACATTGATTTTCACAAGGTGGAACTGACCTTCTACTTTGCCGTTGGATGTTTTTCTCCCTCCCTTATGTTTATTGGTACATCTTTTTTCCAGTTAGTGCTCATCAGGTTTGTGAAATTGATATATGTACAGTTTTATACTAAGTGTTCTAGAGGAGCAGTCTTGGGTTACTTCCCCTGAAATCTCATGATAGGGATTTCTGCAAGTATGCAGCTGTAACATTGATGTATAATTTTGACAATAACTTAATTTCTGCAGAAAATTTATGTGGCTGTAGTAGATCAAGCTTGCAGTCCTACTCAGTTATGAGCAGCATTGATTGTTGATATTTAGGAGGTGAGAAGAAAGCAGCCAATAGGTTTTGAGCCATTCCCTTTTCTGGATACTTTTCAGTATCCATACCTCTTTAAAACAAATTATCCCAAGGCTGCCTTTTCTTTGCTGTTCTAGTGATTTCTCCACAACAACATCCAGCAGCCACATCTCAGCAATAATCCCTGTAAGACATTTTGTGAATCTGATGAAGTGGCCTGTAGTCCACAAAAGCTTATGCTATGGTAACATTGTCTTGAAAGTGCCATTGGACTCTTGGTTCGCAAACTCAAATTACTCAAGGAGTTTCTACCTCTAAGCCTGCAGATGGATAAAGACATGAAGGTAATCTGGAGCCTAGTATTTTTTAGTCCTAATTCTGTTTCTAGTCTTGCTACCAGATTACTTCTCTCACAGTAGCGGCTGATAACTCTCATGTCAGAGGGGTGGAGAATCTACTCCTGGGATGGAGTGCCATAGCTGAGGTGTAAGCTCTGATAAGGCTGTTTCCCATGTCCTCACTAAATGATCCTGTGAGGATTTAAGGACCTCAGAGCCCATAGGATATGTTGTCATGTACCTTCAAGTCAATTCCAACTTATGCTGATCTTATCACAGAGTTTTCCTGGCAGAATTTGTTCAGAGGGGGTTTGCTATTGCCTTCTTCTAAGGTTGAGAGAGTATGATTTGCCCAAGGTCACGCAGTAGGTTTCCATGGCTCAGTGAGGATTTGAACCCTGGTCTTCCAGAATCCTAGACTAACTTAATCACTACAAGACATTGCTTCTATGCCATAAGACTGAGGTAGGTATATAAGGAGAGATATGGGCTTTCATATAGTCTGGAACTATGCTGTATATAGGTTATAACTAACTCTTTGAATTGTGCATGGAAACAAACCATTCACCAGTGAAGTTTCAACCAGGGAGTTATTATTTAGTCTTAACATTTTGTAGTTGGGGCCTCTTGAGAATCAAGATATTCTGTGAAATACAAACAAGCTTAGCAGTGCATTGGTTTGTTAGTCTGTTCTGCTGAGCACTAGGGTTAGTCAGTGCTTGTTTTTTTGGAATAATGATTCCCAAACTTTGGTTCTCCAGATTCTTTAGACTTTAGTTCCCAGAATTCCTGATGACTGGCCAAGCTGGCTGTGGCTCCTGGGAACTGAAGTCCAAAACACCTGGAGGACCAGAATTTGGAAACCACTGTAAGAAGAATAACTAGAAGTTCATATCCCATATTTAGCTCATCTAACATGATTGACTGAACTAAAACAGCATGTGAAACTATGGATAAGTGTGTGTGCGTTTTGTGGAAAACATTCCATGGAAAGGTATAGTACGAGAAGATTTTCCTGAAAATGTTCCATTTGGGAAATTTTCCTATTCCTCATATCTCTTCTGGCAAGCTATAAATGGAAGCTTAAACCAAACGTGATCTGGACATTGAGGAAAACAATTGCCCTCTAGACCCTTACCCTTCGTGGCTGGCCGTCCAGGGTGGTGATGCCTTCAGAGTGTTCTTAAGGGACATCATCAATGCATCTCTTAGGGAGGGTCATGTTCCATCATGTTTGAAAGAAGCGCCGGTTGGGCCGGTCCTGAAAAAACCCTCTTTTGACCCCCCTGAATTTGAAGAACTACAGGCTAGTCTCTTTATTACCATTTTTGAGCAAGGTGATCGAGATAGCAGTTGCTCTTCAACTCAAAGCTGTTTTGGAGGAAACTGATTATCTTGATCCATTTCAAACTGGCTTTAGGATGGTATTTGGAGTTGAGACTGCCATGGTCACCTTAGCTGCCGACCTTCGTCTGAGCATCGACAAGGGTAATGTGACCTTGTTGGTGCTACTGGACCTCTCAGTGGCATTTGACACTATAGATCATGACATCCTCTTGAGTCGCCTGAGAAGATTAGGAATAGGAGGCACTGCACTCCAGTGGTTCCATTCCTTCCTCTTGGGCAGATTCCAGAGGGTGGTGCTTGGGGAGAGTTGCTTGGCAAGGAAGGAGCTTAATTGTGGCATCCCACAAGGCGCCATCCTGTCCCCGATTCTTTTCAACATACAGTCGTCCCCCGGGTTACGAAGGTAATCCGTTCCGGGATTACCTTCGTAACCCGGAAGCTTTAGTTTCCCGGGGGACTGCTATTTGCAACGGACCGCGCGGCCGATTTAAAGGGGCCGCGCGGTTTTTTTATTTCGTATCCCGGGGGATCTTTCGTATCCCGGGGGATACTGTAGTGGTCCCGCCGGTTTCGGATCCCGGGGTTTTCGTAACCCGGGGGATTCGTAAGCCGGGGGACCACTGTATACATGAAGCCGCTGGGAGAGATCATTTGGAGGCATAGGTATGGGTGTTATCAATATGCTGATGACACTCAGATATATTTCTCCATGTCTCAGTCATCAGCTTTGACTTCAGATGACATCTCTCTTCTCAATAACTGTCTTAAAGCAGTAATGGATTGGATGAGGGAAAACAAATTGAAATTGAATCCAGACAAAACGGAGGTACTTATGGTATCAGCTCCAAACCCAGGTATTGGGATACAACCTCCAGTCCTGGAAGGTGTCACACTCAAAGGACTGTATTCGTAGTCTCAGGATGTTCTTAGATACGTTGCTTGACATGGCAAATCAGGTGAATGCGATGATCAGGAGTGCCTGTTATCAGCTTCAACTGATATGTCAGCTGCACCCTTTCCTGGAAGTCAAGGACCTTGAGACCGTAGTACATGTGCTGATAACCTCACACCTTGATTTCTGCAATGCACTCTACATGGGGCTACCCTTGTGCTTGGTCCAGAAACTTCAACTAGTTCAGAACTTGGCAGCCATGCTAGTTTCTGGTACGTCCCAAAGAGGCCATATAACACCGATCTTAAGATCACTTCACTGGCTGCCCATTAGTTTGCGGGCCCAGTAGAAGGTGTTGGTTATTACCTTTAAAGTCCTAAATAGTTTGATTCCAACCTATCTTCGGAACCGTCTCCTTCCATATAATCCTCCCCGCACACTTAGATCCTGGCGGAAGAATTTGTTACAGACTTATAAAACAAGGCTGTCCACTACCTCCCAGAGGACCTTCTCAGCTGCTGTGCCCAGATTGTGGAACGGCCTGCCAGATGAGATCCGTCATATTACCACCCTAAACAGCTTTAAAAAAGCTATAAAGATGGATCTCTTCCGGCAGGCCTTTTCTAAATAGTTCCCTGAAATCTAATTGCTGAATTCCGACCTCACCACAGCCACATTTTTCAAAAAGTATGTTGTATACTTTGTTTTTTATGTTTAATTTTATTTTAAGGGGGCATTGAAGGATTTGAATTGTATGTTTTTTGTTGTTTTTTTTTTTAAAAAAACTTTGTAAGCCGCCCTGATCGCATCTTGTAGAGGGGCGGGATATAAATTATTATTATTATTATTATTATTATCGTTGTTGTTGTTGTTGTTGTATCTGCCCAGTTTACACATAAAACATTCTTTCTGGGGTTGTTCACCTGTGTGAAAAGAAGCAGCTCCACCTCGTTTCCAAATCTAACCAAGTTGCATTCTGGGGCTACACATCGGAACAAAATTGCCTCTGGTAATTTTGCTCTGGTTTGAGTTGGAAAGTGTGAACAGTTGCATAGGTATGCAGACTGTGCAGTAGTACAGAGATGAGGGGAGCAAACTGGGAAGCACTCAGGAGCAGGTGCCTTAGGCTGGGTGAGTTGTGGGTGCTATTGCTGGCCATAATTTTCTTCTTGCCCATCTGTGAATCAATTGCACAAGCACACAAGTGGGCAACTGCATCATCGACCCATTACATGCCCTGTGATGTGAACTGGCAACACAATACCAACAGTACAATGAGTTGAATAAAACATTTTTAGAAACTGGCCATTCTAAGAGAGGGCCATGGTAGGAAGGGGGAGAAAGAGGGTATGTATAGTGAAAGCCTCCATGATCATGCTGTGCCAAAATGACACTAGGTGCACCAGCATGCCATACAGGCAGCTGATCGATCGCATGATCTCATTACAAGTTATGTGGCTGGTCCAATGGGCTGGTGGCTGGGTGAAACAACGGAGTTGATTAGCGGCTGCTGGCATCATGCTCATGCGTTCGTGGCCAAACAGAAAAAAAGAAATGGCAGGGTGTGGTTTATAGCCGTAAATGCTCTGTTTTGGCAGATCCGTCCTTGCAGTGGTTCAGACTGTCCATCAGTGTTCAGCCCATTGTGGGAGCCAGTGGTGTTATCAGTGGGTTCTCCCTGTGAATTGGGAAACCCCAGAGGTAAGCTGGCTTCTCCACTCCATTTGCTTAGCAACCCCACCCCCAGTGAGAGAGAATTTATCAACAAAATGATCACATAGGAGGAAAGTGTTGAACCTTCTCCCATTTGGACCCTGTCTCTTAGGCACTTCTTTCCTGGCTCCTATAATGGAAGCAAGGTGAAAATGAAGAGTGCTTATACTAATGGATTAAAGGGATGTAAGGGAGAGGAGAAGGGAGGCTCGGCACCCTCTCCTGCACTCTGTTTTGCTACTAAAATGAGACTGTCTCCTCTTTTATATGCAGACACATTAAAAAAAATCATGTGTATTTCATTGCCTAGTTTGGCCCTTAACCACATTGTTTTTAAAGTGCGATGAACCCATGATGAAATTGTTTTGATACTTGATAACTCTCAGAATTTGGACTCTGAGGGGGAAAAAACCCAACCATTTCATCATGTCTGATTAAAGGGATAAAAGGCAGAAAAGGGAATTTGATTTATACTCCAACCTTATAGGAGGAAAACACACACATTTAAATTATGTGTGTATGTATGTGCTTTCGAGTCACCTGTCAAATTATGGCAACCCATGAATTTCACAGGTTTTTCTTAGGCAAAGAATACTTAAAGAATACAAATAGCTTACAATTGTAAACCTCTTAGACACTCCTTAAGGGTATGAAGCAGTATATAAATGAAGCTGAAGAAGATTGATTTGCCAGTTCCTTCTTCTGAAATATAGCCTGCAGCACCTGGGATTCATTGGTGTTACCCCATCCAAGTGCTCACCAGGGCTGACCTTGCTTAGCTTTCAAGATCAGGTGGGATTTGGTGCCTTTACTGTATTTAGACCCTATTTAAATTATACATTCAACTTCTGTCTGTGGGTGATTTTTTTACTGTATTTTGACTGAAATGTATCGTTTTAGATTTAAATTATACATATCTAAAATAATAAATTTCAGTCATCTAAAATACAGTTTTTTTAAAAAAAATGCCTACAAGCATCTGTAGAAGGCAAGTGGAACATTAGTTTATTCCTTGAGAGCTTGCGCAAACAAGTGTGTTTTTAACTGGTTGAGATTTTCTAAGATGCACCCATGTTAAGCATTGCTGATGTAGACAGTCCCACATACCTGCTCTTTAGTAAAACTTGTGTAGTTAGCCCTTCCTATTGGTGGGTTTGCCATCCATGGATGGGAGCATCCATGAAATGACAAATTTTCTCTTCTCTGATTTTTTAATTTTTTTTTTAGAGTTATACTCTAAATTAAAAAAAGAACAACCAAAGAGAAGAAAATTTGCCATGTACACCATAGTACCACCTCAGCAAACCATGTCTTTGTTTGTTTGTTTAAAAACCCTTTGGAAGTGCCCTAGTACAATTGATATACAGTCCCCAAAATAATGGAATGAGTGGATGAGGAAGCAACAGCAAGCAAAACTCAGGGCTATATTGTGATAACTCAGACTTCTTTAAGCCAGTTTGGAAGATTCCAGTGGTTTAAGTGCCAGTTTGGTTTTTGTACATGGAATAGGGGGTGAGGCTCGGGGACAGTTAATCCTCTAAAATCGAGCTAAACTGTGGCATCCCTCAGGGCGCCATCCTGTCCCCGATGCTATTTAAGATTTATATGAAGCTGCTGAGTGAGATTATTTGGAAGCATGGAGCTCAGTGTCATCAGTACACTGATGACACTCAGATATACTTCTCCGTGGCCAGATCATCTGCCTAGACCTTAGATGGCGTCTCTCCTCTCAATGACTGTCTCGCAGCGGTAATGGATTGGATGAGGGAAAATAGATTGAGGCTAAATCCTGACAAAACGGAGGTACTGACAGTCACCAGCCCGAAACCAGGTCTGGGAATACAACTTCCAGTCCTAGATGGAGTCACACTCTCCTCACAGAACTCTGTTCGCAGTCTGGGGGTACTTCTAGACTTGTCGCTTCACATGACGTGTCAGGTGAATGCGACAGTCAGAAGTGCCTGTTTTCAGCTTCGGCTGATATGCCAGCAGCGCCCTTTCCTGGAAATGAGGGACCTGGAGACTGTGGTACACGTTCTGGTTACCTCATGCTTGGACTACTGTAATGCACTCTACATGGGGCTACCCTTGTGCCTAACCCGGAAACTTCAATTAGTCCAAAACATGGCAGCCAGATTGGTTACTGGTACACTGAGGAGAGAGCATATAACACCTGTGCTTAAATTCTCCATTGGCTGCCAATCAGTTTCCAGGTACAGTACAAGGTGTTGGTTTTGACCTTTAAAACCCTATATGGCTTGGGTCCAACCTATCTTAGGGACCGCCTCCTCCCATATGAGCCCCCTCATACACTACAGTCCTCTGGGAGGAACCTGCTACAGCCTATCAAAACTAGACTGCCACAGACCTCCCAGAGGGCCTTTTCTGCTATTGCTCCCAGGCTGTGGAACGACCTAGAATCATAGAATCATAGAGTTGGAAGAGACCACAAGGGCCATCCAGTCCAACCCCCTGCCATGCAGGAACTCCAAATCAAAGCATCCCCGACAGATGGCCATCCAGCCCCTGCTTAAAGACCTCCAAGGATGGAGACTCCACTACACTCCGAGGGAGTGTGTTCCACTGTCGAACAGCCCTTACTTTCAGGAAGTTCTTCCTAATGTTGAGGTGGAATCTTTTTTCCTGCCGGATGAGATGCGTCTTATTACAATCTTGGATGGCTTTAAGAAAGTGACCAAAACGCATCTCTTCCGGCAGGCCTTCCTGGATAGTAGCTAATCCTTCCGCTGCCTGAATGATGTCTAGCTCCTCCTATCTCCCATTGACATGTGGCTGCCACATTGGACCTCAAGACTGCGTGTTTTTTAGATTTGATACTGTTTTAATTATGACTTAGTTTAATCCTGTTTTGAGGGGTGGGAGGTGGTATGGATTGTATGGATTGTAATTTTTAAACTGTATATGTTTTTAATTGTTGTACCCCGCCCCAATTGCCCGCTCAGAGGGGCGGGTTAGAAATAAATATTATTATTATTATTATTATTATTATTATTTGGTTTTTGTATTCTCCATTCCTCATGCATATGAAAGCTATTAAGTTGGGTAGTATTCTAAGCACTCAAGAGTGAGTGTGAGTATCTTATCTGAATTGTATGAACTGAACAGAAGCTTCTGCTGAAGCTGTTACACAAGTTAAGAAGATCAACAGCTTCAGCAGAAGCTTCTGTTCAATTCATACATAGCAAATTCAATAAATAATTGATTTGTTGCCCCACTTCTACTTTTTGTATTTGAGGGGTAGACAGAACTCCATTGCTTTGTTGGGCTGTAGTATCCTGCCCCTGAGTCTGCTTGACAGTCTGGATGAGTCTGCTCCACAAAGAAAGGGGGAAAGGGTTTGATAGCAGTTGTGCTCACTTCTGCTCCATTAGAAGCAGGAGGATAAAAGGTACATCTGTATAGATCCCATAGGTGCTTACTGTAGAACCAGTTAGCAAACTGACATCCTAATTGCAGAAAAGCTGATGTCAACTGTTGTGATAACATGAGATATTTCAAGCCTGTTATTAATATGCTTTGGGTATATCCACATTGGCAAGTTTTTCATGTGATCTGTTACTGAAAATCGTATTATAAACTTGCACAGTGTACAGTCTCTCTTGTAGTCTCTTACTATTTGCCATGTTGTCGTTGTTGTGTGCCTTTAAGTTGTTTCCGACTTATGTCAACCCTAAGGCTACCCTATCATGTGGTTTTGGAGGTTTGCCATTGCTCTTCCGTGAGGCTGAGAGCTTGTCACTTGCCCAAGGTCATCCAGCCGGTTTCATGGCTGAGTAAGGAATCAAACCCTGGTCTCCAGAGTCATAGTTCATCACTCAAACCACTATGCCACACTCTATTTTGGGATTACCAAAAAAAAAAAAAAAAAAAAGGCCAGTTTAGTATGGATGCTCCAGAAATGTGACCTCATAATTAGTGACACTGTACCTGGGTACAATATGAGGCTTTAGTACTTAGCCACATCATGAGTAGGCATGACTCATTAGAAAATACAATAATGCTAGGAAAAGTGGAAGGAAGTAGAAAGACAAGAAAGGAAGACCACATGGCTAGATGGATAGACTCTATTAGGGAGGTCACAGGTATGAATTTACAGGAACTAAGCAGAGCAGTGGAGGAGAGGGAGTCTTGGAGATGTCTCATCCAAAGGGTCGCCATGGGTCAGGGTCGACTCAAAGGTAGTTAACAACAACAAAAACCTATATAGGGATGGGATGCTTTGTGATTATCACACAGAAAAATATATATGCAGGAATGTTTGTTCATTTCCTTTTTGTTAGTCTTAGGGTTATTAGGCCATGGTGCAGCTTAATTAACTGTAGACTTGTGGATCCCCTCTCCCCCTGAGTCAGCTATTAGCATTACTTGATTTTGAAACACACAACTAATATTTCTCTTCTCATCCCCAACCCTCAGGAATTGAATCCCTGCTATACAATTGCTGGTATTGTACATTTCTTGTATGTTAACACAAACAAACAAAAAGAGTTGTCTGTGAACAGACAGAAGTGAGAAAAAGAAATACTCTGAACATGTGTGGTTTCATATTTTAGAATAACCTACATTATAATAGCTGCTGGAAAGTGCATGTGTGCAGAAGCTAGCATTTTTTACTAAGGAGCAAATACAGCAAAGGCTAAAGAAAAAGAAAAAAAAATCCAAGGCAACTCTATGAATAAGAGTTCTTCAAGCCACTCTTATCATCAACAGCCCTGCTCAGTTTTTGCAGATTCAGGGCTGTGGCTTTCATCATTGAGTACAGTTGCCCCTCCTGATTTGCAGATCATGGATCCATGATTTTGGGAATCTGCAGAGGGGCGATCTCTGCTATTTTTTTTTAATGGGATGTGCCCCTGTGCACACGTGTTCCCCATTCAAGCCTATGGGGCTTGAATATGCATGAGCCTCCATTTTTGCAGGGGGGTCTGGAACGGATCCCCCATGAAAACAGAGGGCCAACTGTATATCCATTTGTAATGTGGTCTTCTTCTTTTCCTACTGCCTTCTACTTTCCCAAGTTTTATTGTCTTTTCTAGGGAGTCATGTCTTCCCATGATATAGCCAAAGTAGGGCAGTCTCAGTTTAGTAATCTTGGCTTCTAGGGAGAATTCAGATTTGCTCTAGGATTCATTTATTGGTATTTTTAGCAGTCCACAGTATCTGTTGAATTCTTTTTTCCAGCACCACATTTCAAATGAGTTTATTTTCTTTCTGTCAGCTTTCTTCATTGTCCAGCTTTCACAACCATACATAGAAATGAGAAATATGATGGCATGGACAATCCTTGCTTTAGTATTCAGCGATACATCTTGATACTTCAGGATCTTGCCTAGCTACTCTTCCAAATCCTAATCTTCTTCTGATTTATTGACTGTAATCTCCATTCTGATCAATATCTATAGAATCATAGAACTGGAAGAGACCTCAAGGGCCATATAGTCCAACCTTGTTTTCTTATTGTATGCATTTTCCATAAATGATGAGGAATGCTTATCACTGCACTATGTCCTTCACCTGATGCTGACCTCATGACCCATCTTTAGCTGCACCGCTGACTGCTTATGGCCACTTCTCCTTTTTTAACACAAAAAAATGTTTTCAGTCCATTTTCTGCTGTTGTGTACCTTCAAGTAATGTCCAGTTTATGGCATCCCAAAGGCAAACCTATCACAGAGTTTTGTGGCAAGATTTGTTCTGAAGAGGGTTTCCATCGCCTTCTGAAACTGTGAGCATGTGACTTGCCCAAGGCCATCCAGTAGGTTTCCATGGCCCAGTGGGACTTGAACTCAAATCTCCCAGAGTCCTAGTCCAACACTCAAACTGCTGCACCTTCCTGGCTCTCTAAACTTCATTAAACTTTACCAAACTGCATTAAAGAGGCACAGTTTTCACCATGGTTTACCTGGAGTGCATAAAGAAACCCTGAAATTGTCAGTTCCTTAATCATTGCATCTTTCCTCAATGTATTTTCTGCTTTTTTTTAAAAAAGAGAGAGCATGCACAACATTACACCATGCAGGTTCTTAATGGTGTCTGTTAAATTCCTTTTACAGGAATTAAATTTAATCACTTAACAATACAAAAACCTTCTTTGTGATCCAACCTTAATCTTTTTCCCTTTGCAAATTGTAAGAGAGCCGGTGTTGTGCGCACTTAAACCTATAACTTTAAAAATTCATTATTTATTAAATAAAATACTTAAAAGCAATAACCTCACTTTAGACATTCTGCTACAGGGAGAAGCATACATATATAAAGAAAATAAGATCATCTTCAAACTATTCAAAGCCATTGTGACAAGTAAATAGAATACTGGTCTAGGAGCAAGGAAAGAGACATGAGTCAAATTAATATCTGATCAACCAAGAGAGTAATTTGTTATGGAAATCACTATTTTTCAACCCAAAATCACAGGATTGTTGTTAGCATACAATCAGATAATCCCTTATGGTCTTTGGAGAAAGCATAGAATACAAATGTGATCATACTGGAAGTTCCCTTTGTATGTTGTTTTTAGATATATATATATATATAGTTTAACTGAACATCAAAAAATAAAAATTGCTCACCAGAGAGCTGTGACACTGAGTGATTGTGGCAGCTCTGCTTGAATTGGTTAGAACAGCAACAGGACTACTGGTCTGGAAGTACCTTATATTGACAGGTGAGATGTAGAATTAGAAGCTCTGATGGATGTTGGCAGGTTTGCCTGACTTTTTTTTTTTGGGGGGGGGGGTTGTACCCATGTTCCAAACTGCTTTCATCCAGCATATGTGTGTGTGTGTGTGAGCATGTGTGGGCGTGTGTGCCTTCAAGTTACATGGCGACTTACTTGCCATGTTCCTAAAGGTCAGATGGATTCTGTATGGGTTTATTTTCTATTAGTTTTATAGAAGAGATGTGTATGAATGCTGTTATTTATTGTTTAGCCCAAGATGGTTTATTAAACATTCATTATATTGGTTTTGCCTTTCTTTTCTCATGGGGTAAAGTCCTTCATCCATAGGAAGTAATTCCGTAAAAAGCTTCACATTCAGTAGTAATGCATCTCTATGAAAGCTTATGCTACCAGCTTCTTTCTCTCAGTCTCAAAGGTGCCACAAGATCCCTTTGCAATACTGATATTCCAGACTAACATATTTTTGAATTCAGTAGTAATTTTATAGGAGATTATCGCATATGATTTATCCCATCTTTACCCTGATGGGATAAATGCACATTTAACTGTCAGTGACAGATCTTATTGCATTCTCCTGTGGCTGGGCATATACATCCCATATGAAACCCAGGCTTATCTCGTAGCTCATGTCCTTGAAAAGCCCTGAGACAAGCACGGTATATGGGCTGCATACACCCAGCCATAAGAGGATGCGATGAGATCAGTCATTGACAGTTAAACGCACATCTATCCCGTCAGAGAAAAGACAGGATAAGTCATGTGTGATAATCTCTATAGTTAACTTTAAAGTGTTATTTAGCTAATTCACTCAAAAGCTTGATGAGTAGAACAGCAGCTAAACAGGAATTTAAATATGTTACTGTTTTGTTAGTTTCTTTATTTAATCCCCCCCAAGTGAACTCAAATTATCTCAAAAATTAAACACATAGAAAGAGAAAAATATCTGCTTTATAATATTTCCAAAAGCTGTAACATTATATCTATATTACAGATTAATTTAGATCCAGTAAAAATTATAATGGGGTACTTTGAGCAAATGTAGAGGGTGATTCCACAGCAGACATAGGAGTTCAAATAAGTTGGTTAAATGACAAAGCAAAAATCAAACATCCATTAGTAGTAAGGAGAGATTAGATAAAGATGTATAAAAGTATTCTGAGGCCTGATCTAGATTGGCAAAAAGAAGTGTGTTCATGGCTGCATGAAAGTCTAGCCTTTAGATGAGAAAAAGGGAAAGTGTGCCATGAGAATGCTTTTTTGGCGTTTTAGGGGTGAAGAAGCGCCTTTAAAAAGGTGATGGTTTTCCCAGCTTCTTTTTTAAAAACTGCAGAACAGCACAGCTCCATCTAAGGGCTGCGGTGCAGCTGCTAAGCATTAAGGAAAAGGCAACTTCATGTCACACTTTCCTGCCAATCTAGAAAGCCCCTTAGTGTGGAGAAAGTGGACAAGGAGACATTTTTCTCCCTTTCATAATGTTGGAAGTCAGATCATCCAACAAAGCCAAACACTGGAAAATTCAGGACAGACAAAACAGAATATTTATTCACATGGTGCATACTTAAACTTGGAATTCATTCCCTGGAAGATGTATGGGTGATGGCCACCGACTTGGATGGCTTTGGAAGGGACTGGATAAATTTATGAACAATAAGGTTAGCAGCAGTACTACTCATAATGTTTGCATATCACCTCCATATCAGAGGCCATATGCCTTTTATACCACTTCCTAGCTGTGGTGTCCCCGCACTTTGTTTCACCTGATCCAGCGGGGTGGGACTTCTGGAGCAGGGCTCCTGGGTGCAGCACACACTTCCTCCTCCCATGCTGCCCCATCCTTTTCCTGATAAGAAAAAGAATGGAACGGTGTGCAAGGATGGGGAGCATACAAGGGAGGTGCATTGGAATGACATTCAGGGATAGGGCATGTGCGGGGACAGTGCATGGGTGGAGGGACTGACTGTGCCACACCATTGCACCCCCAGTAACACCACTGCTTCCTAGAAAACAAGGCACTATGGTGGTTACATCCAACTTACTAGCCTCCAAATGACATCTAGTTGGCCACTGAGGACAGAATTGTAGTCTGGGTAAGCTTTTGGTCAGATCCAGCCTGGCTTTTTCTGTGTTCTTCTATTAGAAGGCCATTTTGAATTATCTCAGATATTGTCACAATGTATATTGTTCACTTCAGTCTCTTGTTTAAACACACTAGCAATTATTTCACAGATTCTTAAAGGCATACAGACCTTCAGGGATTCAATGTATGAAGGTTCTTGGAAAGAGTGTGATCATTGTCTCTTGGACTACCCTGTAACATCAAGTCAGGGAGGTCAGGCGTGTTGGAAATAGCCTTTTATCTTATACCCAGTCCTATTTTTAATACCAGAATTGACTTTGTTGTGGTGAAGCCCACAGGCTAGAGAAAAAAGAATCCCCTCCTGCTCTGTCTATTGCCCTTCAGCAATGTCCCTTTCTGTCCTCAATTACTATGTGGCATTTGAAAAGAGGAGCGAGTAAATAACATTTATGGGCCCCTCACTTTCTTGAGGGGTGACAGGTTCCAAGACAGCATTATTTATGTGATTTACATTGAGCATGAGGGAGCAGGCAGACACCCAGACAGACAAATGGCTTTAAAACAGCATTAGTTCCCCCTCCAAACCAGCAACCAATATCTTGAGCCTCTACATGCTCCTTCCCATTCCTTGCCAAACTTTATTTCTTCCTGGCCATATTGCAGCCATATTGCATATTGTTTCTAACCTCACCTACCCCTGCACTGATCTCAGTCCCACAGGGTTTAGGAGGTATGCCTGGCTGGGCCCACTGAAAAACACACACAGCATCTCTCAGCATTAGTAGGCATACACTTAAGTATATGGGACACTTAGCAGCTCTTACAGTATTTTCCATTAAACTGTAAACTAATCATGGAGAAAGCGAGGACCACTTTACTTGATTCCTTGCCAAAACCTACTTCAGTCTCTGCCAGTGCTTTTATCTTTCCTAGCAATTCTGCCCTCCCTTATTTGTATTCACTTTATGCCATTAGACTGTTTCATTTGCAATTATCTGTAAAATATAGATACACAGACACAGGCAGGTACTCACCATTTCTTAACATAGGGAGAACTGTTGGGGAGGCACCTGTTCTGTGAGGGAGGGAAACAATCTGGGGTCATCAGGTTCAGATAAACTGTATACTGACCACAATCTGTGGTCCCTGTGTGCCTTCAAGTCACCTGTTGACTTATGACGGCCCTGTGAATTCTAAAGGTTTTCTTAGGCAAGGAATCCTCAGAGGTGACTTTGCCAGTTCCTTCCTCTGAAATATAGCCTAGAGCACCTGGTATTGGTGGTCTCTCACCCAGAGACATTACTTGGGGGGGGGGGGTGCAAGCCACACCAGGAGACACTTTAATGGGGGTGTCATCAGTGCTCCCCAAACACCTGCCTTTGGGTGGAAATGGGCTGTGGCATTCACCTGCACCCCTTTAAAACATGAGGTCAGCATAAGAGGTGGGGTGAGTGGGGTGAGGCACAGTGGGAGCAGAAAGGAGAGGCCCTAGGTTTCTCAAAAATATATAAAATTAAATTTTTTAAAAAAAAATCTGTAACAATGTTCTTTAAAAACATCACATCTTACCAAATTTTCATTTTAACCACATGAAACTGTACGTGTAAATACGTTTAGGCTTTGTATATGATATTGTAATTTAAAAGTATAATTTTAATTTTGCTAGTTGTTTCTGTACAACTATTGCCATTACATTCAGAAATATACAGGAATTAGGATTTTCAAGTAACATTACCATGTTTCCCCGAAAATAAGACAGTGTCTTATATTAATTTTTGCTCCCAAAGATGCGGTAGGTCTTATTTTCAGGGAATGTATAATATTTCCATGAAGAAGAATTCACATTTCTTGTTGAACTGAAAAAATAAACAAATATGAATAAACATGTGATTCAAGAAGTACAATATTTTCAAACCTCAGCCACTTTTTCTCTATCTAGATATTTATATTTATATGTGTGTGTGTCTCTCTGTTTGTTTATCTCTGGTGTTTTACAGGTGTTTTGTTTTTTTTACTAAATATTTCTGTAAGTTACATCTGGAAAGGCTGCTGTGCTTGTTTGTGTGATGCTGCCCTTCGTCCCCATAATAATTATTCTATGGAGTGTTCTGACTCAAGACAGGAAGCATCAAAGGAAGTTGTATGAAGCCCAAGCACTTCTTACTAATCACCACAGTCCTGCCAGGTTGTTGGATTGATTTATGAGCAAGCTTGTAAATTTGAAACTCCTTTCTCTTTGCGTGTCTGCAGATTTGTCGACTTCAACACCTTCTAGAGCCAGGGTGTTGGTTTCCTTAGGAGCAGATCCATGCATTCCTACACCATGGCATCACCAGACAGGATGAGCAGCTCAGATAACGGATTAGAGGAGACAGAACTCAGCATCACCCTCACCCTCCGAATGCTTATGCATGGCAAGGTAAGTAAATTGGGGTGGCTATAGTCATCCCAATTTAGATCACATCACAGTCAGTAGCAAAGATTCCACTGGATCAGGATTGTTGTTGGTGCTGGCAGGACTGTTGTTGTTGTTGTTGTGTGCGCCTCCATATCATTTCTGACATATGGCAGCCCTAAGGGGACCTTATCATAGGGTTTTCTTGGCGGGTTTCTTCAGAGTTGGTTTGCCATTGCCAGGATGTATTACTGTGAAAAACTAAATCCACAAATTCACCTCCTTGTTCCCAAAGTCTCCAGTATATTTTCTGTAGTATATAAGGAATCTTTGAGATGGAATTATAAAATGATCAACTGCCATCTCTAGTAAATGAAATTAGTGATGAAGCTGGCATGATTAAGAAATGCATATTCAGCATAACCTCTTTCTAAAGATTCCAGTAACAAAGGAGGTAAGACTAGCAGTGGTGAGAAGGAGGGATAACTGTTTCATGCTTTTGTTTTTTGATATGAGGAAAGGGAACTTTTTCTGTCCAAAAGTGTACATACATTGCCAGACTCTTGCTGAGTGTCTCCTGATTCAATTTTTTATGTCTCTGTTGTTTCTCCAGGAAGTTGGCAGCATCATTGGCAAGGTAAGCCTTGTGTGAGTTGCAGTGTGTCTGATTCAGTTTTTATCTGTTAAACCATGCAAGCCTGATTACTTTTATGTCTTTAATCCCACAGAAAGGAGAGACTGTGAAGAGGATACGAGAACAGGTAAGTGCAGTGAGGGGAAAGTAGTTCCATTCTGAATTCTGGGTTGGATTAGTTTTCTGTTATATGGTCTCCTATGCCATATAATAGCAGAGAAAGGCAGTAATGTATGTAATATAACAGTATATAAAACAGAGACATTTAAACTAGCCTATTTTACAAGGTTGCTGTAAGTATTACTGATATAAAATAGGCAAAAGACTTTAGACATTTGGCTACAGTGTTATAAATAACCAAATCTTAATTGTTGTTGGTGATTGTTTGCTTTTTTCAGAGTACAGCCCGGATCACCATTTCAGAGGGATCCTGCCCAGAGCGGATTACTACTATTACAGGATCTACTGATGCTGTTTTCAGAGCTGTTTCTATGATTGCTTTCAAGCTAGAAGAGGTAAGGTAGCCATTGGGAGATCATAGTGCATCAGTAGTTTAGTCAGGGCGATTCCAGATGGGTCAAAAAGTGACAATATTTGAGTGCCACACTGCCCTGTTTTTCTGTAGTATTCTGAAGCATTTCATAATTAACCAAAAGATATAATTGTTGGGTTTTTTAAAAAAAATTGTCACATGAGTTGTGACAATTGATGAGGATGTGTCTAATCCCTCCCTCTCTCACTATATTTAGGATGTTTTTGTGCTCTGCCTTATTACCTTTCTTCTCCTGTCTTGCCTCCTTTTGAGTTTTTTAAAACTCTCTAAAGCTTTAGTGCCAAAGCTGTAGGTTCCAATGATGTTATTTCTGTCCTGGGGAAGCTCACCCTCTTCTCACCACATGCTCCTCAGTTTTAATAGTGGTTGATGGTGCCCCAGGAAGCAAAAGAATGCAAGATTAGGAAAAGGAGGAGTGACATCATTGTAAACTTTTCTCCACTTGAGATCAGAAGAAAGCCTGCTAAATATGTTTGATCAGCCTACAAAATATGTTTGACCTTGTCACATAAAGTCCCAGGCTTGGAGGGGCTAGTGGTGCTTGGAAGAGGGAGGGGAGAAGCACCATCAAGCCACAGTTGAAACTGAGTAGATGGTGGAGCTTTGATCTGTCTAAGATCAGCAATAGCATTATTTAATCCTACTACTTTAGTGCTAAGGCTTCACAGAGATTTTAAAAAATCTTCAAATTTGTAGGGTTCATGTATGGAAATGTGGTGGTTTAAGAAGAAGGAATCTGTTGCTGCCAAAACAAGATTATTCCCCCAGCCTCCTTCTGACCCCACTTTTAAGGAATGTTTTGATTTGAAGTGGATGGAAGAGACAAGAAAGGACATGAAAATATGTGGGACAAATCAGCACAAATTGCTATTCTTGATGTGCCATCAGATTAAGCTTGGTGTAACCCTGGAAGAAATATATTCTTTCCTCACATAAATTCACAAAATGCCTCTGGCATGACAATCATGCCTAGTGGGGGAAAATGGATCAGCTTACTTAAGGTGAGGGAGGGATATTGTTCCTTTGATTAAACTTGTAGGCATAGAGCACATCAGAAAGGGAAGACAATTGGGCACATTGTTTATGAGAAAAATTGGTTTTATTTGTAATGTTTTGGAAAAGCAATTTACATTACAGTATCAAATCACACTCCTTATTAAACCATTATGATTAAACATCAATATATTTAATTTTATTACATGTATGTTTAATTTTTTTCTAGGAATTAAAAATGCTTATATTAACTCAAAAGGCATTGGACTATGTCTGGAGTGGGGTTTGAAATCACATTCTAATAATAGCCACATCATGCAATGTTGTGGATTAATGTTGGAATATTCTTGGCGTGTTGTTCTTTTATGAAACATGAATACCATCAAATGACACAGTTTTAGAAATCTGAGAGGATAGGGTTGTGAGGGTGAAGATGTAGGCCCCTGGTGGCTATCACCACTCAGTGACCTCCCACATCCCCCAATACCTGGAATAGAGGGTCCAACATGGATTACTACTTTTATATTTAAAGAAATTTGGAATGAATTCATCCAGTTCTGAACCTGTTTTATTTTAGGACTTGGGAACTGGAGCGATCAATGGTGGAGCTGTCTCCAAACCACCTGTCACATTGAGGCTAGTCATCCCAGCTAGTCAGTGTGGCTCACTCATTGGTAAAGCGGGAGCTAAAATAAAGGAGATCCGAGAGGTAAAGACTAATGAACTCAGAATTAACTCTTTCTCTCTCTTCCTTCTTTCCTATCCATATCTTCCTTATGTGGGCATGAATACAACCTTTATGAACATTTGGATTTTGGTATCTTGATCATTTTCCTTCCTAGATTTCATTGTTTATCCTATACTAACAGAGTGAGATGTTTTATAATATCAGGAGCCTGCTCCTGGCTGAAAGTATATACTATAATCTTCCATTTTTGAGACTCCATCGTTTCTTTGGGGTTTCATTTTTTTTTTCATTGTGTATTAACCTCTGTCTAGGAAATTATAACTTCAACATGGACACAAAGATTTTCTGGATAAATTAATAAATGGGTTGGCTTTGTAAATGCTGTCATTATAGTGACTAAAGTGGGCCAGGTAGGATTTCTAACTAGAAATATGTTCTCCCTATGTATCAGACTGCCCAGAAAGACTGATGCTTTGTTTTTCACTCCTGTTCTTATTCTAGACTACAGGAGCACAAGTACAAGTAGCTGGAGATCTTCTCCCCAACTCCACGGAGAGGGCTGTGACTGTATCTGGTGTTCCAGATGCCATCATCCAATGTGTGCGACAGATTTGTGCTGTTATCTTGGAGGTATGGTTCTTCCCCTTTCCACCTTATCAGGCAGGGATAAGAATCTACCCTTCCTGCTATCCGCTGTATGGATGGATATTTCTAATTAGACTGAATTACATCTTCTTCCAAACCTCTATAATGGATGAAGGGCATGCATGGTGGTGCAGAAAATGGATAAGGGGAAGTATTACACCCTCTCATAGCAGTGATAACTAAGGTCATCCAAAGAAGCAAAATGGCAAGAAATTCAGGACAATCAAATGTAAGCACTTTTTTACACATCACATGGTTAAATGTCTGAGTTTCCACAAGATGTACTGACAACTGCTCTATTGAATGGCTTTGTAAGGGTATTAGATAACTTCATGGAAGATATGGCTGTGAATCATTGCATGTCATGATGCTTAAATATTATCAGAGGTGGCATGTTTGTGCATATGCTGCTTGAGCCCCTCCTGGGAGAAAGGCAGCATACAAATGAAATAAATAAATATCAGTTGGTAGGAAACACAAACAAAATTAAGGATTTCTATTTCACTGTCTGTACATTTATGGATACTAAGGGCTTCTGATTGTCCAATGATTCTTGGAAATGTCATAGCATTTTGTTTCAGGATTTCACACCTTGTAATAGTTGTTTGCCCTTCTACATCCAGTTGTCCCCATTATCCAACAGGATTTTTGTTCTTGTTTGGTGTTGGTTGTAGTGCTACTCCTATTCTGCATACGATATTTCTTTGTAACCATTATTTTCTCCCCCTTGAGATGTCTTGGGTGGAGTTTCCACCATCCCCTCCATGAAATCAGCACACACACCAACGCTTTTCCCCCAGTACCTAAATTGTTTAATTTTTTCATAGTCATAGTGCTGAAATTATCACCTTCACCACTTTAGCACTATAACTCTAAAAGGAGGTAGGAGGAGAGAAAGAAACCTTGAGTTTAGAAAGTGGAAATGTAATGAGGGAACAGAGGACAGTGGAAAGCCACCACAGCAAAAGTCGTACCCAATTTCAAGTTTCAATGGGACCACCTAAAATATAGTGGAGAAACTGAGGCAATGGATACAGATATGTGAAATTTACCCCAGTCCATGTCAAAAATCCTGGAACAGAAACCCTGCAGAGGGAATAAAAAGTTGCAGTTAGTAAATGCAGAAATTCACAAGAAAAACATCAAGATGTGTAGAATAGATTTCCCTATTATCTGTGGTTTCTGGTATATAGGGTGTGGGGGTGGTTGTGGAATGTAATCTTCATGGATGCAGAGGTTGTATTGTAATTTTAAAATAGTTTGTTTTAAGAATTTCTCAATATAACTGACTGATTATTTTTAAGAAAATAACATCTGATTTAAAATGTTAAAATTTGGTTTTAACTTTGTAACTATTAAAAAGTTATTTTTCCCCTAATTTGACTGTTTTCATGTGGAGCTCTTTGCAGATAGGTAAAGGAATGGGGTAGGCATTTTCCCAGGAAAAATTATACACCAGACACAGTTTATGCTTCACTTTCTCAGCTTTTCGGCATTATGTTTTTCACTTGCACCGTTAAAGCTTTCAGATATACAGACTCATAGAAGTGTAGAAAATTTATAGTGCAATCATTGGCATGTCTATTCAGAAATAAATCATGCCATGATTGGTGGGACTTACTTCCAAGTAAATATGTACCTTAGGAGGTTAATCCATTTTGTCTAGTTGACTGTTGTTAACTGATAATTGTCAAATTCAATTTGATATTTCATAATATTTGCTTAATAGCATACATTCATTAAAATAGTTAAGATTTCTCCCCCCCTCTCTTGAAACTGTTGCATTTTGTCCCATCAGAATTTGCAGCTGTATCCACAAACATGATGGTTTGCAGTGTCGGGGTGGGGCTGAAGTACATGAGGCACAAGAGAGATATTCATATTTATTTTCTTTTTAATAAAAATGCAGCTGTAAGGGACTATGCTCTGATCAGATCATCAGCAGAAGCAGTGTGCATGTGTTTAACTCTGGCATCCATTCTCTCCAACCTGCCCCAAATATGCATTCCCCTAGTCAAAAGGGGAAAAGACACATAATCACTGTATTTGCTGTCACTGGATCAAATCTGCAGCCCTCTGTTGCTGTTCCTTGTTGACTTTTTGTTTAGGTGTAGAAAATGGGAAGTTGATTTATATCAAACCAAACTATTCGTTCATCTGTTCAGCCTTGTTTAGACTGGTTGACAGTAGTTCTTTGTGGTCTCAGGTAGGAGTCCTTTCTGTTTTCCCCCTGAAGATCCATGGAGCTCAACTAAAGAATTTCTGTCCATTCTGTGCCACTGAGCTATATATAGTTTCAGCCCACATGAATATTATCTGTAGTCCAGCTGAAATCTTTGTCAAACTTAGCCTTATTACACCAACACTCAAATAGAGGTCAGTCTTTTTGCAGGGTCTTTGAGCCTCATTTTTAATGAGGCAGGAGACTATATGGAAGCAAACGCAAGGAGCTACCCCTTAACACAGCAGTGGGAATTGTGCAGCCCTCCAGATATTGCTGAAATACAATTTCTGGCAGCCTTAGCCAGTAGAGAAAATGGAGAAGAATACTGGGAACTGGAGCACTTCATGGTTCCCACCTTAACCTTAACACAAAGCAAACATACAGGAAGGCATTGGTCATCATAGCCTAACAAATGGGACTTTGCTGAAATATTCGCAGTCACCTAGCACAGTGTCAACATTTATTTCACAACTCAGTGAAACTCACAGGAGTAAGGGCTGCTTATAGGCATTAGGATGCAGTTGGGTGTACAGTTGAGTTGTGTTTTATATATAGCGATTTCTCCTTTGATTACTTTCAGTCGCCACCAAAAGGAGCCACGATTCCCTACCATCCCAGCCTATCCTTGGGACCAGTTCTCCTCTCAGCCAATCAGGTAAGAGACACAAAAATCCTCAGGAAATCACAGGCATTGATTTTGTTTCTGGCCACTTAATGTGTCATGTAAATTAATAATAATAATAATAATAATAATAATAATAATATATTTATTTATATCCCGCCTCTTCGATTTGGGGATTGAGGTGGGTAACAGCAGAATTTATACAATAAAAATAATAAAATTGACAGAAACTCCCATCCCCCAACCTGAAGCCTCCCTCCTAAAAGAATTAAAAAACATAGTAAAACCATACATAAATACCTAACAATAAAATGAAATTAGTTAACATTTGCAACTAACTAAATAGCAGGGGAGCGTAGAAGGTGGAAAGATTCAATCCATTCTGGCCATAATCAATCAGGGAAGGCCTGCCAGAAGAGGATTGTTTTTATCGCCTTTTTGAAAGCCTCAGAATCACAGAATCACAGAGTTGGAAGAGACCACAAGGGCCATCCAGTCCAACCCCCTGCCATGCAGGAACTCCCAATCAAGGCATACCCAACAGATTGCCATCCAGCCTCTGTTTAAAGACCTCTAAGGAAGTAGACTTCACCACTCTCCGAGGGAGTGTGTTCCACTGTCGGACAACCCTTACTGTCAGGAAGTTCCTCATAATGTTGAGCTGGAATCTCTTTTCCTGGGGCTTGCATCCATTGTTCTGGGTCCTGTTCTCTGGAGCAGCAGAAAACAAGCTTGCTCCCTCCTCAGTATGACATCCCTTCAAATATTGAATCAGGGCTATCATATCACCTCTTAACCTTCTCTTCTCCAGGCTAAACATCCCCAGTTCCCTAAGTTGCTCCTCATAGGGCATGGCTTCCAGACCCCTCACCATCTTAGTTGCCCTCCTTTGGACATGCTCCAGTTTCTCCACATCCTTTTTGAATTGTGGTGCCCAGAACTGGACACAGTATTCCAGGTGGGGCCTGACCAAGGCAGAGTAGAGTGGCACTATTACTTCCCTGGACCTAGACACTATAGTTCTATTGATGCAGCCTAAAATTGCATTGGCCTTTTTAGCTGCCGCTTCACGCTGTTGACTCATGTTCAACTTATGGTCTACTTGGACTCCTAGATCTCTTTCGCACGTAGTTTCATTGAGCCAGGTATCCCCCATCCTATATCTGTGCATTTCATTTTTCCGCCCTAAGTGCAGCACCTTACATTTCTCTGTGTTGAATTTCATTTTGTTAGGTTTGGCCCAGCTTTCTAGTCTATTCAGGTCATTTTGAATTTTGATCCAGGACTGGTGGACTTATCTCCATACCTGGGTTAGGGTTACCTATCATGAGTACTTCCTTTTTGTTTGGATTCAACTTAAGTCTATTTTCCCTCATCCAGTCCATTACCGAACTCAGGCAATCATTCAGAGGGGTGATGCCCTCCTTGGTCACTGAAACAGTCCAAGACATAGAGAAATAAATTTGGGTGTCATCAGCGTACTGATAACACCTCGCCCCATGTCTCCAGATGATCTCACCCAGTGGCTTCATGTAAATATTAAATAGCATTGGAGACAGAATCGCGCCCTGAGGGACGCCCAATTTGAGCTCCCATTTGGCCAAATAACTGTCTCTAAGCGACACCATCTGTAATCTGCCCAAGAGGTAGGACCGGAACCACCGCAACGCAGTGCCTCCGATACCCAGCTCTCTGAGTCGTTCCAGAAGGATACCATGGTCAATGGTATTGAAGGCCGCTGAGAGGCCCAAGAGCACCAACAGGGGGGCCACACTTCCCCTATCGGTGCACAGACGGAGATCATCAACCAAGGCAACCAACGCAGACTCCACTCTGTATCCCGACCTGAAGCCAGTTTCAAATGGATCGAGATAATTGATCATCCAAGACTGCTTGAAGCTGGTTTTCAACTGCCCTCTCGATCACCTTACCCCAAAAAGGGAGCAGGGATATTGGCCGATAATTGTTTTTTATCCAGGGGACCAAAGGAAGGTTTCTTTAGGATGGCTTTAACCACCGCTAATTTTAGAATTGATGGAAAGTGGCCTTCCCTGGAGGAGGCGTTAATTATAGCCTGAAGCAATTTCAAGGTTGCCTCACCTCCCTGGATGGTCAGCCAGGATGGGCAGGGATCTAGAGGGCAGGTAGTCTTTTTTAGTTTACCAAGCAGCTTGCCTACATCATCAATACTCATAGACTGAAATTGATCCAAAATAACCTCATTAATGGAGTTGCTGGACACCTCCCTTATTAATTCTGTACCAATGCCAACATCTAAGTCGTCTAATGCCGGTGTCTGAGTTTGAGTTAAATTCCTAACCACCCTTAAAAGCTCTGATGGGCGAAACTTCGCAGACGCAATAGATGCAGCATAGAAAGATTTCTTTGTTGCAGCTATTGCCACTCGATAGGCTTTAAGAAAAGTCCTATGATGTGTCTTGTCAGATAAACATCAGACTGGAAGACATCTGAGTGACATCATGGGGATCACTCTTAACTTTCCTTCTTTACCTTCATGCTTTTCCTTTTCATATGTGTGGGTACTTTCTGTCAGATGCATTCAAGAATATATGCATAAAGGCAGAGAATCATCATTCCTCCTGGCTAATGGAATATACAGAAGGGGGAGACTAAACTTTCATGCTACCTAATTTTGGCACTGAGTATTCATGTGGCATAGTGGTTTGAATATTGGACTACAACTCTGGAGACCACAGTTTAATTCCCAGTTCAGCCATGAAACCCACTGAGTGACCTTGGGCAAGTCACATGCTCTCAGCCCCAGGGAAAGGGAATGACAAACCTCCCCTGAACAAATCTTGCCAAGAAAACCCCATGAGAGAGTCACCATTAGTCAGAAACAACTTGAAGACACACAACACACACACACACACACAATTATAATGCTACGATTCCACTTTAGCTGCCTGGGATTTGCAGTTTAGGGAGAGGTGTTTAAAATTCTCACCCAGAGAACTCTGTTCCCTCACCAGAGTACCAGTACCAGGATTCCACAGATAATAATGGTGCAACTGTGTAAAATATGAAAGGGCCTTCAGTATTTAAGCCAATCAGGCTGGTAATTCAGGCCAGAGTATTCTGGAGTGGTAACTGTCCCGACGTCCCTCTGTTACCTGGGCACTCCGCTGTGATGCCAGCTGGTTGTTCTCATGCATGTCCTGCTGTGCTACCAAGTGCTGTTGCCACTGGTGTAAATTATATGCTATGGCCTAAGAGCGAGTGTCTTCTCCAGTGATGGCAGCAGCAAGTGGCACACTGAGATATGTTGTAAACAACTACCTGGCATTATAATGGAGGGCTCTGGCTCTTCTGGGAAGATATGGAACAAAAGGTGATTTAAAAAAATGTTTTACAGGAATATACTTCCGGTGCGGTACTGAACTGGCCAGATGTCATCCAGACAGTTTGAACCAGGGATTGGCCCATGGGTTGTCTGGAGTGATCATCTTGGGAACTGGGGAAGGATGTTTTATTTGGCCTGTGGAAACAGGCCACAGATTGTGAAAGTAAATGAAGAAGTGACCCTCAACAACCTTTGAAGGAAGGAAGCTGCTGATTGCCTTTATGTCCTGCCTTGCTTTCACTGAGCTCAAAGCAACGGCTTATATGGTTCTGCTCACAACAAGACTGTGAGGCAAGTAAAGCAGAGAGAAAGAGTGACTGCCCCAAGATGATCCAATGGTTTCTTGGCTGAATAAGGACTCAAACCTGGATCTCCCAAGATCACAAATAGTATATAGAATAGTTCTCTTGGCTGTATACAGATTAGGAAAACTTTGTTTTTAGGAAGGGACTTGGACTAGATAAGTTTGTGCAAGTGTATCAGATTCTTGCTGAGAAAGAAAGGAACATATACATACCTTTTTGTTGACATCCGATGTGAACAAGGAAAGTGACTTTGTGTTGCCATTGATCCAAACACACAGGGTTGAAACAGATGGGCAGGAAAAAGTGGCTTGAAGCTGCCTTTTTTAAAGCCACGTTGAAACCCCACCAACCACATTACCGGCTCCCAAGGCAGCTGGAGTGCTCATGTCAGGACCACATGACATGGCTTCAAGCCAAGAAAAAGCAGGAAAAAACTGCTTCTTTTTGAAATGGCTTTTCTCTGCATTAGGGCACTTTTCTGCTGACTTCAAGGCATGTGGTCATCTAAATGCCACGCCTTCAAACCAGCCTGAAAGCACCTCTTTTTGCCTGTCTGTTTAGCCCCTTAGTAATTAAAAACACAACTAACAATAAGCATTCCCTACCAATTAAAATGCATATTTTAAGTGTTTATTAATTTCAATGAAGATTGAAATGTGTTATTTATTATTTATTTCACATATTTGTCCCATATGTGGTGCCAGTAAATTCCCAAGGCAGTTCTCTTGGAAGGAAATAAGCATGCCAGGATGAGAATAACAAGAAAGCATCAGAAGATGCTCAAAGAATTCAACTTTTCTTCATCAGAGCTGGTAGAAGAAGAACTGAATCAGCTAATGTTTATATAGCAAATATAGAATCTATGTTTTATAGTCAACCAATTCATAGGGATACTCAATGCTAATGCTTTATATATGCTTGGGGAAAAAATCAGTTGTTTTGTTAAAATTGTTTATCCTTGCAAAATTCTAGCCCATTGGTTATCATGCATATGGAATTGGCTTTAGTAAATGTTGCCAACCAAGCACAACCAAGAAGTACTAACTGTTGGTGAAAATTAAAAATTATTTACCAGATGGCCAAAGATGTGTGAGTTGAGGCAGAAAAATGCTGAGTGACAGCATAAAATGAAATCACAGCTGTATATAGATGTCCTCAGCGTGATGAATAAAGATGACTCAGTTCCCACACAATGACAAAATACTGGTACAAACCCAACATTTATTGGTATAAACATATAGATTATCTTTGTTGTAAATCTGCAGTGTGCTGCCCCATTATTTTACTGTTTAGATTGTTAAATTAAGAGCGACAATTACAAATTTCCATTGCAGTCAAATGGAATCTACTGTGATTTGGGTTCAAAATGAAAAATAGTGTGAATTAAATAAAACAGAGCGCCTAACACATTTAAGTACAAAATATGGGACTATCACTTTTAATATAAGAAAAGTAGCTTGCTTCATTAGTTAAGCAGAGCTTTTGATTGAGAAAATATCATTTGCTATGGTTACTTAAAAAAATATTGTTTGTATTTATTTGATATGTTGGATCATGTTGCTCAAAGGATAACAGAGAAAGAACTGAATATATGTTGCTGTGTGCCTTCAAGTCATTTTTTACTCATGGCAATTCTATCATGAGATTTTCTTGGCAAGATTTGTTCAGAGGGGTTTATCATGGCTTTCTTCTAAGGCTGAGAGAGTGTGACTTGCCCAAGGTTACCCAGTGGCTTTCCAGGTTCAAGCAGGGATTCCAACCCTAGGTCCAAAACACACTGCAGAAATAATCCAGTTTGAGACCACTTTAACTGCCCTGGCTCAATGCTAGGAAATTGTGGGAACTGTAGTTTTGTGAGACATTTAGGCTTCTTGGTCAGAGAGCTTTGGTGCCACAATAAACTACAATTCCCAGGATTCCCTAGCACTGAGCCAGGGCAAATAAACCACTCTGAAACTGAATTATTTCTGCAGTGTGCTTTGTACACTGGTCTTTCAGAGTCTAAGTACAACACTCAAATTACTACAGCACACTTGTTGTCTTAACTAAATATATACATTTTGTTTTTCCCTTACTAATCATTTTCTATGCTGTACATCACCATGAGAGTTTTCTATGTTGTTTTTAGGTATATGTTTCATGTTTTTTATTTTACTTTTAGTGAAAGGTATATATAGACAAATAAGCCTGGTAGGTTGCTCTGAATACAGCCATTTTGCTTGTTTGATGTAGTGAACATAAGGATGGCACTGCTGGTAAAATGCTTTTTCCTGATGAAATCTCTCCTACCTTCTGTACATGTATATGAATTTTAGATCTACATACAAGCAATCAAAATAGAGAAAAAAAGAACAAGTGAACTTATCAAGTGTTATTCTGAAGAAGAAAAACTTTTTGTCTCCCCCCTTCCCCCCCCCACCATTTCCAATTTATAGGGATTTTCTATGCAAGGACAATACAGTGGCATATCTCAAGCAGAAGTAAGTGGTGATTTCTGTTGGTCTTGATAAATAAAAATATGATGTTTTGAAAGCACACTTCTAGGTATTTCCGTGTGAATCAGATCTAGCTTCTCCATCTCCCATTGTTCATCTTGTCTTATTTGCCTGCTCTAAATCTGTGTTTCATTGCTACCTTCCTTTTATTAAGGACATTATTACATAACCCCTATTCTTGTCGTGATTGTGTTAATGAAGGGAAGTACATACATACTGGATTGGGAGAACTCCCTACCACATGTCCCTTCATTAGCAAAACTGGGCTGTTGTTGTCTTCTATCCTTGTCCCTAACCTTGCCTCCCTGCTCTATGCTCTACCCAGTATGCTCTGTGTGTGTGTTTAACACAATTCTGGAGTGGTGCTAATGTGATTTAACAAAAACAAAAAGAAAAGAAAGTAAAACAAAAAAGGCTGTTCTAGAATAGTGAAGGGGAGAGGGGATGCAGAAGAGAAGAAACACCACATGACTGCACAGTCCCAGAATTGCCACAGGATAATTTACCGCACCTGCAGACTAGCACCATACCAGCACAACTAGAAGCTTATGATGGGTTCTCCCCATCAGTGGCAATCTGCAGGCTAACCATGGTTGGAGGGCAAGACAGCAAAAAGAATGAGACGACATCATGCTGTAGGTACTGCCAAAGGTGCTATTATTGAATTTTTATAGCAGTTTAAAAGCCATGTGTGATAAAGTTCTAAGGCTGTAAGTGTAGCAGAATTCATGACTTTAGATTAGAAGACCAGAAATCTTCACTTACTGTATTCAGCTCAGCTAAATTTTAACTGCTCAGGCAGTTTTTTGTCTTCAGAAAAAGTCAACTTTTGTATTTTTGATGGTAACTTGTTTCCTCAGCCTCTAATCTGGAGGATGGAACAATCTGACCCCTTGCAAGGAGAGTCAGGCTATGTAATCAAATTGGAATTCACTAGGCTGAACGGTTTCAAAAACAAAAGATCGTAGGAAGTCACCCTTTGGGAGTGGCAGTCCAGAATTATTTCCAAAAAATGCCCTCATGAAGCAGGTTGCTATGGATGAATTTGAGACACTTTTAGCAAAGAGGTAAAACTGTTCTTAACCCAGACACCCAAGGGATGGAGGCCAGGAAGCCAGATAGAGGAGCTAGTGGTGGTGGGAAAATATATCTGGTCCTCAAGCCCCACTTTGAGGATCCCAGCTATTCTCAACCCCCGAGGGGGGACTCAGAGCGGCTTACAAGGCAATCATTAGATGCCGGCAGTATATAATTTAAAACAATTTAATTGATGCCTGGTTGTGCTGATCGCACATTCTAACCAAATCTTTGAAAAATTACTTTTTGGGCTACTGCTTCCTGAATCCCACTGCCAGCATGACTAGTTTTAGTCCAAAAAGTAACTGTTCCAAACTCTGCTTCTGGTATCAGTTATACCTGTTAAATTAAGACTTTGTTTTGCACTTTACTGTATGTAGACACTAATTTCTTAGGAGTGCAAGGTCTGAAGCATTCTGCTGTATGGCCAGATGATCTCCTAGGCAGCGTGCTCTCATCATTTACAGTCTAGGGAGTGCAAAAATTTCTCCTAGCTGTTGCTAGCCCATCAGGTGGGGTGTTCATCTATTTATTAAATTGTAAACATGAGCAGAGAGATGCTGAAGTACCTCTCTCTAATGTCTTCCTCTTGTGCAGGTGACAAAGTTGCAGCAGCTTTCAGGACACCATGTCCAATTTCCTTCCTTGGGACAAAATCCATCAATAGTAGCAGGTGAGTCTGAACTGATTGCTCTGTAACCAGATCTCTGAAACCACTTAAGCTCAGGGCTGTCTGCAGCTGTGGATCTATAGTGGCTGACACAGAGGATCAGTCAATAGGTGCCCCAGCTGCTTTTGTACAGCACTGAGGCACTCAGAGCCCTATTGAAGGACAATAAAGCAATAGTCATTCCTGGAAAGGGAGAATACAGGGCCTTCAAAGACCTAAATTAAATAGCAAATTGATGATGGCATGCTGAGGTACTGATGTCAGGGGAGAGAACAGGGAAGATGGGAGTAGAATTGGCTCTACCATGGAAAGAAACAACCCCATAAAGCAGTATTTCCATTCTAGAATGGAACAACCAGGAAAGTGTTCTGCTCTAACATTAAGAAACCCAGTGTTGTAAAGTTACCATATTAGCTTGGAAGTACAATGGCTGCAATGTGGATCCACAAAGACAAAAGGAGTGGCTGTAACTGTTTCTGAAAAATCCCAAATGCTTGATTACAAACACAAAAAAGATTCTGAATACAAGAGTTTTTTTCATTCCTTTTGTAGATGGGATAGATTGATAGGTAGGTTGGGTATGGGATCATAGATAGTGAAGTAAGAGGAAAATTAAATGCAGAAAGTACTGAGTAGATAAGCCTGTCAAAAGACTTAGGGGGGAAGCAGACTGGCAGTAAGAGCTGGCTTGGGGATGGGGGGGAGGTGACTGCATGCCGCATGCCCTGACTCTGCCCCCAAGCTGGAGTCACGCTGCATGCCCAACCAGATGGCAGACAGGATGGGAACACTCCTGTGGCACAGTGATTAGATGCCACACCCTGTTGGAGCTGAGAAGAGCCACAGCAGTGGCGAAAGGGGTGCATTTTTTCTGGCGCAAAAGGGAATGGCCAGATCAGGCTGCAGCATGAGGTTGCCATTTCCCCGATCCAGCGCTCAAATGGGTAGTGTTAAATTGCCCTTTTACTGCCATCTGTTTAGCCCCATAGTGAAAGGAGACTAAGGTCCAAAACACACTGCAGAAAAAATCCAGTTTGAGACCACTTTAACTGCCCTGGAGCAATGCTAGGGAATTCTGGGAACTGTATTTCTGTGAGACATTTAGCCTTCTCTGTCAGAGAGCTCTAGTGCCACAATGAACTATAATTCCCAGGATTGTTCTGGTCTATGACCATAATAAAGATGTATGTATGTAATTCCCAGGATTCCCTAGCACTGGGCCAGGGCAGTAAAAACAGTCCCAAACTGGATTATGTTTGCAGTGCGTTTGGAACCAAAGTCCAACATTCTGTGTGATGGTCCAAAAACTTTTATTTCTTAAAACCCCAAATGCATTTTGGCCTTGTCATCAATTGGCCTTCTTCAGGGGCTAGTCAATACTACTCAGTAATTTCTGGAGTTTCAGTCTGCTCTCTTTGTCAAAGTTGATCTAAGTAGGCTGAAACACATTAGACTTCTTAAGAAATAAAAGTTTTTGGACCACCATTCAGCACGTGGGACTTTGTCTCCTTTCATTCTTCCACTGTGAATATGTGCTTTCCAGTTTTGGGTTCCTTTCAGAAATAAAGAGCAGCAAATACACATTTCAGTTAAAACTGGATCATCTGGATAGAAACTAAGATTGCTTCTTATTTTGTTGGAAGACAAAAATTGGTTGGGAGGTGGGGTCTGGATCAGGCTGGAGATGGCTGGGGTGGGCTCCCTCTGTCTGGAATTCCACTGGGACTGTCTAAAATTAGTCCAGTGTAATGTGACTGAAGCAAAAGGAAAGAAAACAAAAGCTTCTTCTTGGATCTGCTGCTTGCTTTGCAGTAGTTGGGAAGCCATCCAGTCCTCACTGAGCACTCTCATGCCTGTCCCCTTCTAACAGTGTTGTGCAGGAAGGAGCTTTAGGATGCTGCACATTACATTTTTTCCTGTAGCCTTCTAGCTCTCCTCCCTTGGGGAAGGTAGGATTATCAGGCTAGAAGCATCCTAGAGAACCCTAACTCACTCTCTCTCTCTCTCTCTCTCTCTCTCTCTCTCTCTCTCTCTCATTCTCTCTCTCTCTCTCTCCAGGCATGGATACAAACTCTCAGAATAGCTCCCAGGAGTTCCTAGTACCCAATGATGTAAGTTGGGCTTTGCTGCATGTTATGTCTTCCATCTAAGTTTGTTTGTGATTTGATGGCCTTCCCTTTGCATCACTGTCAATACAGCCAGTTCAGTGCAATTCCGCATGATTCACACCATTCGAAAGGCTGATTCTGTAACTGATGCCATGCCCTTCCGCAAGCAGCCTCCCTGCTTATGTTCATAAATGTCTAACAGACAAGGGCTGGCATCCTGTTAGTGAATTATGCTAAGTCCAACTTTGTTTTTTTTTTTTTTTTATTGTCAGCGGCCCTTGAGTCATGGCAACCCTGTGTATGAGAAAAAACAACAACAGGGTTTTCTTGGGAAGATTTGTACAGAGGGGGGTTACCATTGCTATCCTCTGAGGCTGAGAGAGTGTGACTTCTCCAGGGTCACCCCATGGGTTTACATGGCTGAGAAGGGATTGAAGCCTATTGGAAAAAGAAATCAGAAGGGGATTAAGAATAGGGAGGGTGGCTATGAAAGAAGTAGAAAAGAGCCTAAAGAGTAAAGCTGTACAACTGAGCACTAAAGTTAGAATCATGTAAGCCATTGTATTCCCCATACTATGTATGTATGTGAGAGCTGGAGAGTGAAGAAACGGATAAGAAGAAAATCAATTCATTTGAGATTTTCTGGAGAAGAGTGCCGAGGATACTGTGGACAGCAAAGAAGACAAACAAATGGATCCTTGAACAGATCAAGCCTGAAATCGCTGTTGTACTTTGGCCACATGAGAAGGCATTACTTACTGGAAAAAGCAATAATGTTGGGAAGGGTGGAGGGAAGCAGAAAGAGAGGAAGGCCACATGCTAGATAGATGGACTCTATTAGGGAGGTCACAGATAAGTCTATGGAGGAATTAAGCAGAGCAGTGGAGGACAGGGAGTCTTGGAGATGTCTCATCCACAGGGTCGCCATGGGTCGAGATCAACTTGAGGGCAGTTAACAACAACAAAGTCCCAACTAGAGCAGACCCATTGAATTAAGTGGTGAATGGTAAGATGTTAGCTCTGAATTGGGTGTCTGTACTCAGACATTTAGGGTGGCTTGCTCAGAGCTGCAGGAAATTACTTCCCTGGATTAACAGGATTCCCCAGTCTGCATGACCATGTGGCCTAAACCCAATTGCTAGTCCTAACTAGAGTAGACTTTGTGAATCACATGCAGAATGATATATCGGTCCATGCGTAAATCCCTTTAATTCACTGGGTCTGGTTTAGTGAGGACATGCAATTAGAGAGAAATTGGGGCCTTAAGGAGAGATTGGAAAGAGATGATGATGATGATGATGATGATGATGATGATGTAAGGAGCAAGATCAGCTGACACGAGAGAATGATTTCTTCCACTCATTCATTTCTACTACCATATGAGGTGTCCTTTATACTGCCCCTGTGTCTGCTTGCTAAGGGTACAGAAAGGGTGAATGTGAAAATAACAGAGGAATGCACCAGAGTTTCTTGTGTTCACCCACATGACCAGTGTGCCAGGGCCTGTGCTGCAGATGTCAGCACATGCTGCTGGACCCACTGCACAACAGCAGATGCTGCTGAAAAGTCTTAGAAGGCAGGAAATGAGTGGGCAGAAGGCATTGTTGACCTTTATTTCTGCTCTCTGTCCCTCTGAAAAACAAAAAGTAATTTCTGAGGATTTTGTTAAGCAAAAAGCATTGGAAAACTATTTTTTAAAATAAAGGCCAGTTTCTGTCACTGTGCGGTAGAAACCCTGAAGTACAGGACTCAAAGCGTTTTCAGATGTGGTGTTTACCTTGTAACTGCCCTGCCTCCTTTGCTGAATTTTTTGCTGACTTTAGAGAATGATTTCTTCCTTGCCTTTCAACACAGAAAATCTGCTAAGAAGAAAGAGATGAAATAACTTAAATAGTTACTTTGAATCACTTGCATGAAAAAACCTACATCTGAAAATACATAAAGACATGTCATACTTCTCCTCCCAACCCTCAACCCCCTACATTTGTTCTTCTGGCTACATTTCAGGCTTAGGAAATACACTTGGGTCTAACATAGCACCAATAAATGCACACACAACTGCAACAGGATTGATCCCATGTTATTAGTCTTGTCTTGAACAGAAGGCTGTCTTTTCTCACTCCAGTGTGGTATCTTCCATAGAATCTAGTTCACCCTTGCCATGCAGGAATACACAATTACAGCACTCCTATAAAATACCAATTCAACTTCTGTTAAAGACCATTAAAGAAGGAGAGCCCCATCCCCACTTTCAAACATTTCTTATAGTAAAGCCGTTCTTCTTAAGGTTCGTGTGGAATCTCTTTTCTTGTAATTTTAATCCATGGTTTTGTGCTCTAGTCTTCGGAGCAACAGAAAGCAACCTGGCTCCATCTTCTACATGACCTCCCTTCAGATATGTAAAGATGGTTATCATGTCACCTTGGTCGTCTCTTCTCCAAACTAAGCATACCCAACAACCTTAGTCATTCCTCATAACACTTGTTTTCCAGTTTTTAGATCATCTTGGTTACCCTTCTCTGGACACATTCCAGACTATCAATATCGTTCTTGAATTGTGGTCCCCAAAACTGGAGGGAGTATTCCAGTTGAGGTCTGATCAAAGCAGAACAGAGTGGCTGAGCCTTAACAGGCTCCAGATGACAATCCAATATTGCATCTCTGTAGTGACAACTAGCAACTACATTGTCATCAAGACAGAACATGCTCTGGGTTTTAGCCTGAACTTTAAAGGACATGTTTTGGGATCATGTTCAGCTCCTTGAATAGCCCCTTTAAAGATCAGACTAAGACATGGAGTAGGTTCATTGCCCTACTGACTTTGGTGAAGAAATGAATAGACCATTGGTGTACCATAAGTCAGGCATTGAACTAATCATTGATTTCTTCTTGCCAAGTCATCCTTCATGCCAAATGAATAACTCTCCTCTCAAACACTTTGCTCTGTGTACTTTAATGCTCTGGTGGCAAAGTTTATGGTCTTTCTACTCCCTTCCCTCTCTGCCTCCTAGCTCATTGGCTGCATTATCGGCCGCCAGGGCAGCAAGATAAGTGAGATCCGACAGATGTCTGGAGCACACATCAAGATTGGGAACCAGACTGAGGGTTCCTCTGAACGTCACGTAACCATCACAGGCACCCCAGTTAGCATCACTTTGGCTCAGTACCTCATCACAGCCTGGTAAGGGCCATTATGACTGTTGGTGTGTGGATGGGGTTAGACTGTGGGGGAGTGATGCAGCACTTACACAGATTTGTGAAGATACTGATGTGGATCCTTTCTGCTGTGCCCAAACCCTGGGGCTCTTAAGTGAACACATGTGTGGGAGTTAAGTGGTAACACCTTACACTGTGCTGGATGAATTGTTTAGTTTGTCTTTTGCTTAATAAACAGGAATACGAGACACAGCATCCTGAAGTGTTCCCATTGCTCTGTCATCAGCATTTCCCACTAATGTCTGTTTGCCTCCAGCCCAGATGTGAGCAGCCACTCTTTGAATTTCTCATGAGACAACCTGATGCTTGGCACATTAGCTGCCATATTTGGGGCATACTCTATCCTGACCTGTCACTACTTTCTCTTCAACTTCCTTTCTAGCTCCAAGCCACAGAAAACACCAGTCAGACCTGTCCAAGAAGAATGGTGGAATTGTTCCACCTTATCAAAGAGATACCCACATCTAAGTGGAGCATAGAAAGATATTGTAATTTCTTGCTGTGATGACTTACAACATTTGCAATGCTACAAGACTTGGATCAGGAAAAATCATTCACATTTCCTTTGCTAGCGACATCAGGGAACACAGGTCCTAAATACATAGTCCTAGATACACTTTCCTATTTACATGATCAATTTTCCTGTTAGAATGACTCCCGTAATTTATTTCAACTTTCTGTGTGTGTTTATCTTGAAGAAGCTGAGCAAAGCTGAAGGTGGATTGTTCCCCTGCCCCTTGGGATAAGAAAACAGATAAATAATAATGTGGCCATTGGCTCAAGTGGTTGAAATTCAGATTTCTATAGAAAATTGCAGTGGTCTGTGAATGACCCGAGAATGTCAGGAAGGGTATAAAGGTAATATCATGTCGAATGGTATGAATGTGCAAACGGGATCCCATACAAGAGTACCTTACAATAAGAGCATTGATATTACTCCCTTTGAACACTGACTGACAAAACCCTGTATTTAATAGAGGAGGCACCAAACACAGGTTTTAAAGTCATAAACATAGCTCCCAGGGGAGAGGATATTGGGGAAGAGGACATTATGTGGATGCAAAAATATTTTGAGCATCTTCTTCATCTGCTCCAGTCTTGTGTGTACCTATTCTTTGCACATATCATTATGCATGCCAATGTAAACACGTCTCTTTGTGCCTATTGCATATGCATACTTCTGTATATCATGCAAACTGCACATAGTCTCACCTATGCTATCCAAGCCTGTATATGTATAGAGTTGAACATATATACCAAGGCATATGTCCACACCTGTCAACATTTGTGTATGTGAATGTGCGTGCCATGCATGCGTCTCATTCTTTTTCCCTTCTTGTTCTTCAGTTTAGAGACGGCCAAATCTACCTCCCAGACGCCCCCCGTTGACCTCGGCATGACTTTCTCCCAGCCCCTCACCCCTTCGCCAGCCCCAACGCTGACAGCAGTGGCTGCACCTCCCCCAACCTTGCTTGGTGCCCCCTATGCCATCTCCCTCTCCAACTTCATCGGCTTGAAACCCGTCCCCTTCTTGACGCTGCCCCCTTCCTCAGCCACGGGGCACAATGGCAGCCTTGCCACCTACACGACCAAGATCTCCACAGCCAATGCCAGCAAGAAGGCTGAGAGACAGAAGTTCTCCCCATACTGAAACAGGAAGGTGGGCTATGGGCCAGGGAGGGGGGAAACCTTTGGGGACCCTCACATGCTTTGTTAGAGGGCATCAGCATCAGGCCACCCCAAAGCAGGTCTCCTTGGAGAAAGAGTAAGTAAGGTGTGTGCAAAGGAAAAGCCAGTTGTACAGGAAAGTGAGAGGATGAGAGAGAGAGTTCACTTGCATAGTTGCTGAGAGCAACACTCACTAAGGCTCAGCCAGAGAAATGGTTCTGCATGGGTTCCACTTGGTTCTGGCTGAGATCTCTATAGTGAGTAAGACCATCTAAGTCTCATGGTATTACCTCTATTGTACAATGTCTGCCCCATGCTCAGGAGTGCTATTTTTCATTTACCTTCCCTAAATCTGTCAGATTTCCTTCAGAAAAGAGCTGATGTCCCAACGTGTTTTTTTTTTTTAAAGAAAGACTTGTTACTTTAGAAAAATTGACAACACCCCTTCCCACACAAATTTTTTGAATTACAAGGAAGGAGCTGGGGATCATGAGAAAAGTCTTTTCTTGATCATGGCAGCAGGTGGTACTTGCTACATCTCTGGTGATGATAGTTGAAAATATGCTGCTGTGTCTCATGGACTGTATTTTTCAAGAGTAGAATGAAAAAGGTTTCTGATTTGTATAGAACCAGAAAGTAGATGGGACCTAGGTACAAGGGAATATACCAAGAAGGAAAGACTTTGGTGCTCTGTCCTTAGTATTTCAATCAAGAGTCATTACAGCAAAATAAGGAAATGGAAAAAAAATTGCTTTCACAACTTACAGCCTGGTCCTCAACATATGGCAATCTTCTCCAACCTGGTGTTGTCCTCCAGCTGCATTTCCCTTCATCTCCATCTTGCTTTCTAGAGATGTAGGAGCTGTAGTTCAACACAGTTGAGGAGAAGTAACAGTTTGGGGAAAAATTGTGGAATTGTGCCTCTTCCTAAAAGAAAACAGTGTTCAAGGGTATAAACTTTCTCCAAACGTTCTGTCTAGTTGACAGGGCCGTGCATAGCAACTGTGGTCATATATTTGGCTTTCCTCATTATAAAAATGAACAATGACTAATCAGAAATAGTCTGGATTAGAGCTTTCAGCACTGGATGCCAGTCTCAGCTGCTCCCTTTGTAAGTGGGTGACATCAACTACCATGTTTATTTTATGGCAGATACCTCAGGAAATCTCTCCTTGGCAGGATATGCAAGATCTTGTCTTGCCAATAAAGCATCTTTGAATTTATCAGAAAATTCTCACATGGTGGTGTCTCCAATAAGTGTTCACAAATGTTGTTTTGATCCCTTACAGTCCAGTCCTAAGCACGTTTCCCCAGCCCCACACCATTCAGTGATGCTTACTCTCCCCAAGCACAGGAAGCTGCTTTATTATTGAGTGAAATCATAAGTCTATCCAGCTGAATGATGTCCCCCATTTTGAGGCTCCCCGGGCCACCTAACATTTCCCAAAACTGTTTTTGTAGAAGAAAATTTGGGGGAAAAAACATTGTCAAAATTTTTTCAAGCTGTGACTGGGTGGGTGGAGGTTAATTTCTTAATGTTGGGAGCTAGCAACTCAAGGGAGGGTTGGATTCAATTTTTCACTCCTGCAGCCTTTCCAGGGTCTGCTTTTGTTTAGTTCAAAAATGCTGCATCACTTCCGGTTGCATTGTTGACTGATTTTCTCTAGCTGGAGGTTTGGGGGGTTGAGTTTTGTGGAGAGGATTATGGGGGGTCATGGAAGTAAACTGCACATTTTGTAGTGGGTTTGAGGCATTTGGAATAATTTTTAGTTGAGAAAAATTATCCAGCTTTAAAAATATATATTGTGAAGCCTGGGGCTTTGGGCAAGCATGGGCTGCATTTTTCTACATGTTTCCCCCCTCTGACAGTTGGGTTTCCCAACCCTAACAATTACCCACCTTTGATCTAGCTCAGTATTATCTGGGTTGATCGGCAGCTCTCTATGGTTTAAATAGGCATCTTTCCCAGTCCTACTTGGAGAGGCTGAGAACTGAACTTGAGACTTTCTGTGTACAAACATGAGCACTACCAGCAAGCTCCAGCTCATCCCCTGAAAAGGATTCATTCAAAAGTGGAGAAATGATTGCAGTGTTAGTCATTTAATAAATTCTGCCACATTTAGCTCACTGAAAGCTTTCTCCTTCTCAGCCCTTGCCTATTGTTATCATGAAGGTGCTTATTTAGTCACAAAAAGGCTGTGTGAGGGAAGAGGTGGCACCCAGAGACCTCAGGTTGAAGCTGATGACTATCTTGAAGACTTATGATCAGTGTTACTGACCTGTCTATCTAGCACTTGTGACCAAGATAGGTTGTCATACTAAGCAGAGCTTCCAATTCACATTGCTCCATTTAGTAATTATATTCCTGAGGATTAAAGGTACCACATAGCTAATTAGTAAATGGGTAGAGTTTCACTGAAATGGGTCTGATTGCCATACCATGTAAATTGGCATGTGTGCTTCTTTAAATACTGCTGCATTAGCTGCAGATTATTTTTGTAAAGCAAATTATAACTGCCAATTATCTTGGTAAAGTAACACGAGTGTTGAATGAATCAGGAGAATACTGGTTTGAAAGCAACAATATCGAACTTGGCTTTTCCTGGTGAATCCTACAAGGAACTCTTACTGCCTACATCCACCTGGAATTGTATGTTCAACCATTGTTCCTAAAATTTCAGCAGGCACAATTTGCCCACTCTCAACTACATCTTTGCAGTATGTCCTTTACTTTCTCGTGCCTCTGGGAATCAGGTAATGCCCAGCCCTTGCTATGTTGAGCTTGTTCCTCTGGATTATTATACCAAAGCTATCGGGAAAAATAAGAGCAGAATTTAGAAGTTACTTTTGAAGAATAATAAAAATATAACACTGATCTGCTGAAGCTACCCACAACTCAGCAGGAATAGGATGGTGCTCAGTCCTGTTTAGTTATGCATAACTTCAGCCTGTCATTTCGTTTATATTTTGTAAAAATGACATTTCAAATCCTGAAAAAAAATCAAAAAGGGGGCAAAACTGTTGGATTCATTTGGTTTAGTAATACCTGTATAGAATAGAGTAGAGATGAGGAATCTTTGAGCATCCAACTGTTTGGGGCTTGTGCTCCCAAAAGCCCTTGCCAGCACGACTGGGGTAAAGAATCCTGGGAGTAGAAGTCTACAACACCTTTGAGGACCAGTGGCTCTGTACCGATGGCTTCTGTGTTAGCTGGCTGATTTGCCCTCTGTAATGAATAGATTTCGTGGTCTTGAATAGACTGGCCACTTATGATGTCACAACTGATCAGTGAGTATAGCTTCATCGATCTGATGCAGAGCAGGGGGGCAATACTTAGCCTGTGGGCTACATATGGCACCAAGGATATTTTTTTGCTCCCAGTGCCCCCCAAACAGCACCACTAAAACTTGGCATCCAACTGTGTTGTCTATTTTTGGCCACTGAAAAATTAAAGAAGAAAGCAAAAACTCCCCTTTTGCACAAATAGGAAATGTTTGTTTTAATAAAGGTTATCATGAATTGCTGTCAGACTTTAGCAGCCTACTACCATCCTTCACCCTTAAAGTAGCATACTTTACATGCTTTAAAGAAGCTATTTTTCATTTGGCTACTGAAATGGGGAGGGGGGGCAGTGAGCAGGGATACAGACCAGCAGAGGTGGATGGGTGTGGGGATTGGTTTCCAGACCCACTGGAGAGGCCCATCTCATCTAATGAGTAAGATTCCCAGATAGTGTTCATCAATACAGGTGCGTCTCAACATTTTGATTCCACAAATATGGGATGTAACAAGAAAAAATTCTAGTGCAGATGAACCAGTTTTGGCATTGTACCCTGGCTGGTACAAACCTCTCTAATTCCTCCTCTGTCACTTACAGGCAAAACACGCTCTTCCTTCCTTCCTGCCTGGAGGAATTTCCCTCCCTTCCTCTCCCACCCCAGTCTTCTTAGGCTTGTCTTTGAAAATGCTGTACATATAATTCTATATTTTTCCTTCTTTGTAACTTATCATTGATTTAATAAAAATGCAAACTGCTGTTCAGAGGTAATGTGATTACATTTTTTTTAAAAAAAGCATATGAATCAAGGACGAGAATGTTTCCAAAGCAGTCATTTGGAGGGTTTAGTGAAAGGAAGTGGGGAGAGAGAAGAATTTTTAAATGTTTTACCCAAAATCAGTGGTAGCTAGAATCTCCAGGCCTCCTTGTGACAGCTGGATTCCCACATGACAAGACATCAACAGCAAGTTACTTTTTTTTCTGTTGTACTGAAATTTAAAGACACAGAAACCCTCCAGGAGAAAAAAGTGCTCTGCATAGTATATTCAGATTTCAATTTTTTAATTGATTCAAAATAACTACCACCTACTGATTGTGTCCTGATCCTCAGTAAGGCAAATTAGAACCGTGTTTGTGGGCAATTCCAGACTGGTCTAAAGAAGTGAGCATTTGCAGCATAGCTTCTTCATTTTTATTAACCTTTATATAGCACCGTAAATTTACACAGCTCTGTACATACAATCATTTGCTTACAATCTAAAGAGACATGACACAGAAGGAGAAGGGAATGGTGGTGGGGAAGGGGATCAAGTCCAGTAGTTCTTCTCTCCCTCTGAGGTCTGGACCAAGGCAGATGGACTGGAGGGAGGGCTCGGCTTCTTAATGCACAGTTAAAACAAGGTATCCTGAGGCAGACAAGGTCACACATCTGGGAACGCTTCCCTAAACAAGTATAGTCTTTAACTCAGTTTTGAAACTAGAGAGGTGATGTGGCATGCATGTGGGGGAAGAAGGTTCCAGGAGAGAGGAGCAGCAAGTGAGAAGGGGCGAATCTGGAATGGGGCAGTGGAAATCCTGTGCTGGGACAGGAAACCTTGACTACCAGAACGGAGGGTACGAGAAGGAGTGTGAGGAGAAAGAAGTTCAGACAAGTAAGGGGGGGGGGCAGTCCGTGGAAGGCTTTGAAGGTCAACAACAAAAGCAGAAGGGGAAGGGGAGCCAATGAAGGGAGGATAAAAGAGGAGAAACATGGTTAAAGCGGCGAGCGGATGTGATAATACGTGCAGCTGAGTTCTGGACAGAGATTAAAGGATGGAGGTGAGAGATGGGAAGCCCTGTCAGAAGAGGGATACAATAATCTAGGGCATGGACCAGAGTCTTGGCAGTAGAGGCTGAGAGGAATGGATGGATTTTAGCAATGTTATAAAGAGAATCTACAGGCCTTGGCAGTGGCCTGGATCTAGGGAATAAACAAGAGAGGAATCAAAAATGAAACCAAGACTGCGGGCTTGCTGAACCGGTTGAATAGAAGTGTTGTCAACAGAGAAAGAGAAGGAGTATTGAAGGGTGGGCTTAGGTGGAAAGATGAGAAGCTCTGTCTTAGACATGTTGAGCTTCAAGCGCTGATGCCACATCCACTGAGAGATAGCAGTTAACAAGATGAAACTTGCTGTTTGAGCCCCGGCAAAAGGTAAGGAGTGGAAAGATACAGTTTAGTGTCATAGGCGTACAGATGATAGGAGAAACCAAAAGAATTGATGAGCTTGCATAGGGACAATGTGTACAGAGAAAACAAAAGGGGACCCAGGACAGAACCCTGAGGAACTCCAACAGATAAGGGAACAGAGGAGGAAGTCTGACCACCCGTGACCACTGCAAAGGATCTATTTGACAAGTAAGATTTAAACCAGTCAAGAACAGAGTTGGAGAACCCAAGGTCAGAAAATAAATCAATCAAGAGACAGTGATCCACGGTGCCAAAGGCTGCAGACAAATCAAGAAGAATGAGAATAGAATAGAGGCCATTCGCCTTGGCCTGCAAGAGATCGTTTGAGATCTTGGTGAGGGCTGTCTCTGTAGAGTGCCGTGGAAGGAAACCAGACTGAAAAGGGTCCAGGATGGAATTGGCTTCGAGAAACTTTTTGCCAGGTATTGCTGGTTGTTGCCTCTGTATTCACTAATTCCCTGTGAGTGGGTTCTTTCCTGTTACTTTTGGAAGACATTGTCACTGGACATAGCAATGTCTTGTATCTGCACTGAATTTTTTAAAAACAGAGGGCATGGTTTGCTGAGGTTGAGGCATCATCCTGCCTTTTTGAAATGTACAGTATTGTTATTTTTCTTAGAATTTTAGTGCATCAATGAAATAGAGAAAGAGGAGGGGGAAGAGATTGAAGGCATTGCCTTTATCTTTCCCATCATACATCCTGAAACTGTCCAGCCTGCAAATATTGCAGCCTGCCTGACAATAGACATCACTGGGGGAGTGACTGAAAAAGTGAGCATGAACCCAACTATACATGCACATATGCCTGTTGGGATTTTTTTTTAAATATTGGAATTGAAAAAAACAAAGAAAATATTGGAGGTTGGCAATAAAAGTTGTAGTATTGCTGAGAACTGTGGACAAAATGACCATGATAACAAATGTGATTTAGATAATATATATATATAAATATATTTAAAATCTACAGCTATAAATCTCAAAAATCTCATGTGATGTTCAACCCATCTGTTTTCTACCAGCACACAAAAATCCACCTGTGTTGCAGGGTGGCAGTAGGTGTATGTATATTAATTTTATCACAGTTAATACTGGGTGCACTGTACTCTCAGAGAAATTCGGTAAAACATTCTGTGTAACAGGATTGTCCACTCACTACACACAAACATTATGCTTTAATCAAAGAATGCGGCCTGATTTTTATAAGGAGGAAGAAATGAAAGTGGGGCCAGTTTGGAAATGAGTGAATTCGCTAGTTCAGCGAATTTACATGATTGCGTATTGATGCTGCATTGCATTCGGAATGACTTCCCATTGCCTGAAATTGCCTGAAATTGCGTATGATAGTTTCTCATGCAATAACGTGAAACCCCACAATTGCATTCGGAAAGTCTTCCCATTGCCCAAAAATGCATGTGGTAGTCTCTCACACAATAACATGAAACCCCACGATTGCATTCGGATTGCCATTGGATTATGCTTCCAATTTCTGTCTGATAAACTCCTATTGAGAGACAGAGCTCATTCTACCTCCAAGAACCTCAGGGTAGCCCATGGGGAGATTCTATTTTTATCCTCAAAACAAGACAATAAGGCAAACCATACACATGCCTACTTGGGCACAAGTTCTACTGTTCAATGGGTTTTACTATATTAAGTGTGTTTGGAATACAGCCAAGATCCTACAAAGAGAGAGGTGACTGGTCCAAAGTTAGCTAGTTAGACTAGCTGCTAAGTCTTGCAATCTGTGTCCAACGTTCTGTCTATATGGGTAGGATTCAGAGACACAGCCCTGCATCTGAGGAAGAAGACCAAGTCTACAAAAACTTCTATATAGTTAGAGGTTGTATAGACTGGCATAAAGAGCTGGCATGCCCCGACTCCTCCCCATGCTAGCGTGATGCTCCCTAAGCAACCTCATGACAGGCAGCATCAGGCTGTCTCCAGCACAGCATTTACATGTGCTGCGCCAAAGAAGTGGAGAAAAGCCGCTGTGGCTAGGGCACCTTTTCTTTTTGCGCTGCAGAAAGACCAGATCTAGCCGCCCCTTGGGGCTGTCTGTCGAGCCCCTTAGTCTCAAAGGTGCTACAAGATCCCCTTGCATACTGCAATCTATATGTTAAGGCTGCATGAGGAGTGCTTTCTTACTAGTTTTGGAACTATGATAGCCTAATATAGTGGATCTCAACCAGTGGGTCACGACCCCTTTGGGGATCAAACAACCTTTTCACAAGGGTCACCTAAGACCATCAGAAAAGACATATTTCCGACGGTCTTAGGAACCGAGACACCACAATTTTATGATTGGGGGTCAACACAACATGAGGAACTGTATTAAAGGGTCGTGGCATTAGGAAGGGTGAGAACTCCATTTTGGGGTGGTTCAGAAGCATACCGACTTCTTGAGCCACCAAGGCAGATATTGTATACATAAGCTTAGGCAAATAAAGTTTAAGCTTTGTTTCGTTTTGGCAGCACAGGAAGTGCCACAGTGCTGTAGCTCCTTACTTCACAGGAAAACACAAGAGACCCCAAACAGTGTAAGAGGCATTGAAAATGGTGACTCTTTCTTTTATGAAGATCAACCACCTGAGACTTTGCAAATTATTTTGTAATGTACTGGGTTAATGTAAGAACCAGCATGCCTCATAGTAAAACAGAAGCAACCATACAGCTAGTGTTTCCATCTACTAAAGAATGATTTACATCAGGGCTAGGTGCCCTGTAGAATATCTTACACTACTAGATCTATCGAGCAAAACCAAGTGCAACAAGAGAAAGAAGCACCTTTGTCCACTCACAAGTGTAGCCACAGTGAAAAAGGTAGCTATGCAATTATATAAGAAAGAGGCAAGACTCATAAAAGGCAAATGCAAGAATGTATACCTGTGTACTGGGCTACTGCTCAAAGGCACAGGAAAACATAGGCCTGTCTGTGTTGAATTATGTCAATTATGGCCGATGGCAGTTATGCAAAAGGAATCATGGTGGCAGTGAAATGGCAAGCAGCAAGTGAGAAAATCTACCACTGTTTTCAGGAGTGAATTTGGCCTCACAGGACAAAGTCTCAGGTAGCCACATGGATTTTGCTGCATAAAACAAAAAGCATCATGCAATACAGCTCATGATCATGGAGAAGATTTTGGCTGCCCTGTGTGCCTGATCAGAGTGAGACCCCATTTGAAGCTGGCAGAGTGTAAAGTTCCCCCCTTATACTTAAGTAGTCCAAAAGTGAGCAGGTGGTGAGTTGGGTTGTGGTGCAACAAGGCAGCTCTCCCAATATACCCCTGAAGCCAATCCATGACTGTTTGGGTTGCAGGGGGTCAGAATTATGCCTCGGTGTTCCCTGGTTGCTGTCACACTGCCTGGCAACACCATTGGGTAAGGAGATAGGTACCACCTGCTTTCTAAAACAAGTTCAGAAAAAGAAGTGTTGTTAGTGTATTTTATGGTTTTACTAGCACAGGGGTAAAAGGTACAGCCCACGGGCCACATGCAGCCCCTCAGCCACCACAGTGCCACCATGGGCTCACAAAAGGAAAAAGCTCTTGTTTGGGATGGATTTTTCACCCCAAAAGCAGCAAAAATGGGCTCTGGCTACTTGCATTTGTTGTTGTTCTGTGCCTTCAAGTCATCTTTGGCATCTGGCAAGCCTAAGGCAAACCTGTCACGGGGTTTCCTTGGCAACATTTGTTCAGAAAGGGTTTGCCAGTGCCTTCCCCTGAAGCTGAGAACATGTGACTTGACCAAGGTCAGCTAGAGATGTAGTCCAACACTCAAACCACTATGCCACCTTGCGTATGTCACACATATTCTTGACACCCCCAGCCTGTGGAAACCTCCCCTGCAAAAGTGCAAAAAAGCACATCTCAATCAGCCAAAATGTTGTCCTGAGGTGATGCAACATCACTTTTGGTGTGTCCAGAGGAGCATCCAGATGCAAAAGTGCCCCCCACCCATCACCCAGTTGCCTACTTGTGAGCTAACCTAAGTCACCCAGAGAACTATAGCCTCAGTCAGTTGCCCAAGTGCTAACTGCTGGTTGGCAGCTTCAAGGCCCCAGCTCTCCTTTTTTATGGTCTCTTTACTTTAACCTGGACATGGACTGGAGGTTCTGTCTTCTGTAAAGCAAGGCACTTGGGCATCTTGGCTGGTTGCTGTGCAAATAAAAAAAGGATGGGAGCCCTCCCTGCTTTATGCTGCTGGTTGCTACAGCAACTGCAAAAGTCTATTTACTTGCCAGCATGTGACACACACAGGGCCTGCTGCAGACATCTAGCATATGTAATAAGCAGCAGTGTGAACAGATAATATGACATGCCGCACCTTGGGAAAGCTCTATTTCCTGGATAGATAAGTGCCTGCACAACCTGTCTGCCTCTAGAGTCACTCTTCTTTTGGAATCATGTTGTTGGCTTGCTCAAGTTTCTGGGTGGGAACACACTGGCCCCTACTGGAGCTATTTGGAAGGAACTCAAACATTAGATTCCTTCATCTAGTAGAGAGCAGTGATTCCCAGTCTTTGATTCCAAGATGTTGTTAGACTACAGCGTGCCAAACCCCTGCCCCGGCTACACCAGTTGGAGTCTTGGAAAGTTCAGGTTCTACAGTTTTCCAAGACTGGGAACCACTGATCCGAATACTCTGTCTCCTTTACCTACAGAAAGCACCTAAACATGTTTAACCAAAGATTTTGTTGTTGTGTGTGTTCAAGTTGTTTCTGACTTATGACAACCCTAAAGCAACCCTGTCACAGGGTTTTCTTGGCAAGTTTCTTTCAAGGGGCTCAGTCCTCTGATGCTGAGCGTGTGTGATTTGTCCAAGGTCACCTAGGAGTTTATCACATGGGAGGAATTTCTCCCAATTTTGAATGGAGCCAATTCGAATTCACGTAAATTCACTAGTTTAGCGAATTTACGTGAATTCTAATTGCGTTTGGAATGCATTCAGAATGACTTCCCATTACCCGAAAATGACCCCCCCATTGCCCAAAATTGCGTGAGATACTTTAATGTGCAATTACGTGAAACCCCACGATTGCGTTCGGAATGACTTCCCATTGCCCGAAATTGTGTGAGATACACTCATACGCAATTATGTGAAATCCCATGATTGCGTTCGGATTGCCATTGCATTATAGCCCCAAATTCCGTCGTATGATAAACTCCCTAGTGGATTTCATAGCTCAGTGGGAATTTGAACTCTGGTCTCCAAAGTCCGACACTCAAACCACCACAGCATCCAGCTCTCAAAAGAATTAAACCTTTCTAGGTTCAATGGGACTTATGCCCTAGCCAGTATGTTTAGTATTAGACCAGGCCTGCACCACATGAGGCCCGCCAAAAGATTTTGGGTGGCCCACAAGGATGGGGAATTACTTCAAGGCGGCGGAGGAGGAGGAGGAGGAGGAGGAGGAGGAGGAGGAGGAGGAGGAAACACTGACCCCTCAAGGCTCCTCTACTTCCTGGCTATCTCCCAGGGTGACAGAGGAGGAGGAGGATAGGCAAACACTTGTCCTGTAAGGCTTACCCACTTCCCCAGCTTTCTCTTGAGATGTCCAGGTGAAGGAGAAGGATGGGCAGTGGAGGAGGAGGATGGAATTAATATTTGTAATATTAATTATTATTAATTATTAATAATAATTGTAAATAAATAAATAAATCTTTAGAAGTTTTACGAAGTTTAGCCTATTTTAATTTTGGCCCCTACTTACTGGCAAGTTGTGCTGGTCTGTATTAGACCCTTAATGAGATGGCACTCCAAAGCAGCCCTTTGAGCTGGTTCATAACCTTCTGTACCAGGGATGAAGAAGATGCAGTCCCCCAGACGCTATTGGTGGAACTCGTCACCTCTTCACTATTAGCCATGCTATCCGGAAGACCTACAACTATTACCATTACATTCAGTGATATGGGAATTATGCTTTATAAGTAAGTTAGTACAAAAAAACTATAAAAATATAGTGTGAAAATTCCATAGACAGCATCCTATGGAATCCTGGGATTTGCATTTTACGGAAGGACATTTGGAATTCTTAACCAGAGAGTTTTAGTACTTTGCCAAACCACAGTATGAGTTGTCTGATTCCACAACCCTTCTTGTTGTGTGCTTTCAAGTCATTTCCACTTTATGGCAACCCTAAAGTGAACCTATCATGGGGTTTTCTTTGCAAGATTCTTTGTTCAGAGGAGGTATGCCATTGTCTTCTCTTGAGACTGAAAGCATGTGACTTGCCCAAGGTCACCCAGTGGGTTTCATGGCTGAGAGGGAATGAAACCCTAGTCCCCAGAGATGTAGTCCAACAATCTGACCAAGGCTGAGAGGGTGTAACTTGCCCAGTGGGTTTCCATGACTGAGCAGTGATTGAACTCTCATCTCTCAGAGTCCTAGTCCAGTACTCAAATCACCACTCTGGCTCCTACTACTACCCTGTATATAATATCTACTCCTGCCCCTTTTAAGCGAGTGAAATGTTTCAGGAAATACATATACCTTTCAAACTAAAACTGAAGTATTGAACAGTCTATCCATATAACTATATAGTAGACCCTCAGTATCTGCTGAGATTTGGTTCCAGGAAATCTCTCCCCCCATGGAAACCAAAATGTGTGGATGGTTAAGTCCCATTAAATAATGTAATGAAATTGTGTCCCTGATATAAAATGTCAAAATCAAGGTTTGATTTTGGCATTTATGTATTTTAAAACACATTTTCAAACTGCGGATGGTTGAATCCTGGAATAAGGAATTCATGGAATACAGAGAGTCAATTCTATTCACCATATTACAAATTTAACTTTTCCTCCTAGTACAGGAACAACGATTATAGAAACAAAATGTAACAGGGCATGTGATGTGACAGACAGACTAGTAATCAGGTCAGTAGAAACAACTGCATGAACTGGGCTAAAATTGCAGGGGGAAAATATATATATAACAAAGAATTGGGGTCAGGTGGGAGGAGAAAAGCCAGATTGCACACAGATTCATTGACACACTTTCCCGGTAGATGTAGTGATTGAAGTCTATGGTGAGGCAAGGACTGGAAGCTCCCCAAATTTGGCATCCTAAAGATGAGGACACAGGCAATGCAGTCTTAGGTTTCAAGAACCAAATTTCCAGTTACACAGTTGTAATAATAAAGGAGATACTATTCTGTCACCATGAATATGCTATAGATTTTTTACAATTATCCATGTAATACCCCATGCATTCATTCATAGCAGTGAATATTCCTAATATTCCACTCATTCCTAAAAGCTGGCTATAAAAGTAGTGATGCATTATGCATGATAAAGATACTGTAGAAACAGAATATATAAATAGGAGTGGCTGCACCATTGTGTTTTTTCAATTCCTTGAACTTAAAAAAAACACACACACATATTTTAAAAAACTTATGTGCTGCCCTGAGCTTCCACAATTTAGGATGGGATATACATCTTTTTAAAAAATGAATGTAATAAAATTTCACAGACAATCCTCCCAGCATTCACTTCCAGTGTCTCAAACCAGACAGGTATTTAGCCACTGACACATAACAAAAATGCACGTTTCCTTGTTCAGGGGTTTCCTGTGTACAAAAATGTGATGTAGGAATTGGCCCTGAGGAATTACAAAGGAGCATCGGCCCTGCTTGCATCTCCCTCAGGTGAGAGGAAGCAGTGCTTTGAGTTGCAGCTATTCAATGGAAAATTGAATCCTTCCTGAAAGACTGTAGCTGAACGCAAAGGCCTTCTGCAGTGTTTGCCTTGTGAAGCATTCACCTAGACAGCTTTTATTTGTTACCTTTGCTTTTCTTCTTTAATAAATATGCCAGCAGACGCCGAGACAATAAAAGGCAGGCACTGCTTTGATCAACCCACTTATGTTGACTGAAGCAGTTGTGAATAGAGAATGCAGTTTCATTTACAGACTAATGCAAAGGTTGGGAGTGGGTGCTCTACATCCAGCATAACACCTTGAAATAACTGCACATCATAGGGTGGGTGGCTTCATTGACCAAGATCCTCTGCCTTTTTAAAATAGTGCCACATAAATAGATAAATAAGTACCACTTTGGTGGGAGGGTAACAGTATTCTGTGCAGTCATGTTGGCCACATGACCACCGGAGTCGTCTTCAGACAACGCTGGCTCTTCAGCTTAGTAACGGACACGAGCATTGCCCCCTACAGCTGGACATGACTAGAGTCATTCATGTCAAGGGGAAACCTTTACTTTTACCCTCCCCACAACATTTTACAAAAATGGGACAAGTGTGGCCAAACAATATCAGAGTGTGGTCAAGATGGTAGAAATTACGAATGAGGAAAAACACATAAACTAGATGTTTGCTTTTGCCTGGGCCTATTGGGAAATGCAAGCTTCCATCCCCTCCTCTCCTTTCCCCCCTACTGAGTTAACTGAGTGCAAATGTCTCTTGCACTTTGCACTTAGGTCCTAAGCACACTGCAAGAAATAATCCAGTTGATACCACTTTATCTACCCTAGTTCAGTGCTAGGGAATCCTGGGGACTGTAGTTTATAGTGGCACTAGAGCTCTCTGACAGAGAAGGCTAAATGTCTTATGAAAGTACAGTTCTCATTATTTCCTAGCATTGAGCCAGGACAGATAAGCAGTCTCAAACTGGATTATTTCTGCAAGTGTGTTTTGGACCTTAGTTTGCAACAACTGTAGTAAGCTGAGGACAAAAAATGAAAGTGGGAGGAGGAGAGAGAAACTGGAACATTTTAAAAGCCATTGAATAAATGGGACAACAGAGGATCCCAGCCAAATTTGGACAGTCATAGGATATGGCATCAACATACGCCAGCACAGTTAGGCTGGAACTCACAAGCACGTAGTTGTTGGTGTAATGTCCATCACAGCCTTATGTTCATTCATTGCACAACAATTAATTAGATCCCCACCCACTGAGTGAAAAGAAAGAGAGAGGTGGCGCAGTGGTTAAATGCCTGTACTGCAGCCACTCACTCAAAACCATAAGGTTGTGAGTTCAAGACCAGCAAAAGGGCTCAAGCTTGCCTCAGGCTTGCATCCTTCCGAGGTCGCTAAAATGAGTGCCCAGATTGTTGGGGGCAAATTAACTTACAGTTGTAAACTGCTTAGACACTCCTTAGGCGGTATGAAGCGGTATATAAATGAAGCTTGTTTGTTTGTTTGTTTATATGTGACCCTGCAGAAAGATTGAATGCATTACTATGAACAGCCCTTCAGGAGACTCTGAAAGCACAACTGCTGGTCCAACTATTTTTATACTGGCATAGTGCTTCAACAGCATTCTAGTCATAGCATTTTTCTAGAAGTGTGGTTCTCAACCACTGGTCCCCTAGATGTTTTGGACTTCCAGTTCCTGGAAGCCCCAGAGAGTAGGGATTCTAGGAGTAGAAGTCCAAATTATTTGGAGAACTTTAGCTTTAGCAAAGGTGGAAAGGATCTATTTCATACATCATTCAAAGCAGAATCCATTTTATTACCTGTAAACTGAAAACCAAAGCAAAGGGAATAGCAGCAGAGATGGGTCTCGGGTTCTGCATCCATCCCATGCACAAGTGATAAAATGTGTGGCTTTTCAGATATTGATGAATTAATATTTGCTTCTCTCATTTCTCATTATCAGTCAAGTCAGCTGAGGCTGTTAGGAATTGGAGTCCAACCACATCTGGAGAGTCAACCTTTAGAACCTCGACTTAGTACTGTACATGCATGTACTGTGCCCAGAAGTGTTCTTGCAGATACGCATAATAGTTTGAACATCCACCACAAATAAAGGTAGACAGATTGCACGGATAGGGATGTATGCACATACACTCATCCAAGCATACATCACTTTCAACACACACTAGGGAAGGACATGTGGACGATTTCACTGCTATGTGTTACTGTGTCTACCAATCCAGCGTATATCTGAAAAAGTCCTGGGAATTCTAAGACTTGCATCCTTGCAATATGCCTACTACTGGGGCATTAGTTTTAAACTGCCCTAAGAAAGCCAATCAAGGTCTGTGTGCATCTGCACTGTAGAATTAATGCAGTTTGACACAACTCTAAATGCCATGGCTCAATGCTATGGATTTCTGGGATTTGTAGTCTTGTGGAATATTTAGTCTTCTCTGCCAAAGAGCTCTGATGTCATAACAAACTACTAATCCTAGGATTCCATAGGATAGAGCCATAGCAGTTAAACGTAGTGTCAAACTGTATTAAATCTGTAGTGTGGCAGCAGCCAGGAAGCTGGCCATCGATTTGCAAGACCTGAGCTGGGGTGTTCATAACAGGGTGATCTGAAGGTCTCTCATTCATAGGGTCACCATAAACTGAAGCCAACATGTGTATGTCTGTGTGTGCCTTGATGTCACCTGTTGGTGATCCTGTGAATTTCATAGGGTTTTCTTTGGTAGTGAATACTCAAGAGGTGGTTTTGCCAGTTTCCTAACTGCCAGCCAGTAAAAACAACAAGAAGAAGATGAAGCCTAAGAAGTCCTTTAGAACACCTAAAAGGCAATGGGCTCTTATACACAAAAATGTTCATGCTAGAATTTCTCTAGGGCATATGTACGTGGCCAGGAAAGAATATAGCTGTTTGTACTGCAGAAGAGGGAGGCAAGTGAATTTATGTGGATCAATATAAATAAAAGTGAGATGGCACCACTGAAGGCTGTACTCTCTATAGCTTCACTCAAGCCAAGCTCAATACCCTGCTGTGGAGAAAGAGAAAGTGTTTTAGGTTGCTGGTGGTAGATAAATGACCAAACTTTTTCTCATGCAAACCAGCAGCATGGTTATGTGGAGGAGTACTAACATAGATACAGCACGTCATGGTTTTATTATGTTAATTTTGTTAATGTATTAGTTTTATCCTATTTGTTTTTATTGTAAAACTGAGATTCTCCAGAGGAAAAGTAGCACAAATCAATCAATCAATAAATGGATTTTGTAATAGGTCTGAAACGGTACCATCTGCAGCAAAGTGGTGCAGTTGTAATAGGGCACATCTTCTGATTCAAAGATTTCAGTTGACTGAAGAATGGAGCACTACTGTCTATTGGACTGACAATAATATACTGTATTGTCAATATATTAATGTTTGTAAACCAGAATGATAAAATGGTCATTTGGACAACAGATGTAGAAAAAGTGCACTAGTAGAATCCTAGATTGTGCTGAGCAAAATCAGTCTCTCTGTATTCTGTTCTCCCTAATGGTCTTTGACACCAAAGTCTGCAACAATGAATGTCAAAGATGGTGGACAGGTTTTGTCCCATTTTGGTTATGCCCCAACTTGTCATCAGTTTCTTTGGTCCCTCAAACTCGATGGGAGTGACCATGCTGGCTGAGAGCTTCTAGGTGTCCAAAAACTAACTTTTTGCCATCTCTGGTTCTTTCAGATGGGGCTCTGTTCATACATGTGGGAACTTGCATGTTTTGATACTCTGCTAGCAATTGCATTTGGGATTATACCTATGAGATTTTTAGTGAAAAGGCTTTAAAGGTGACGGTGGCGGGTGGGGGCATCAAATTGTCACCATCACTTCTTTTCTCCTCAGCAGCTGCACAAATCTGACAGGACCTTTAGTAGTCCAAAAGGTAAGATGCACTTTGTTAATTAGTCTAATCTCTTTTGGGTTCATTAGAAATAGCAGCAGGGGAGTCATGATAATTTCAATGTCTTAGAGGGATGGACATTCATTCTTGAGTACACTTCTTTATGTCACACAAACCTGGCAATACAATAATAAAAAGGAGTGACAGAAAGACATTCATTCAATGTTCTGAACAATATTTGTTTTAAAACAGTTGGAGTTTATTTATTTATTTTTTTTAAAAAAGAATGTTTGCTGTTTCCACTAAATGCTTGTTACAGAAATTAGACTTCCAATTAAGAACAAAGTTCAGAGGAAATTCTCCTGTAGGGTGTAAAGCATTTGATCCTACCTCACTACAGATCAAGTAGTGAGTGGCGGACATGACTCTTATCCATCTGAGACCCTGAAGGACTTCTGCCAGTTAGAGTAGGCAACATTGGTTGAAACAGGCAAATTGTCTGGCCTGGTACAAAGCAGCTTCCCAAAGCCAGAAATGGGGGGGATCTTTAACTCTCCTTCTTTCCAAGGACAATCTCCTCTGTTGATCTGTTCTTGTTGAGTCCATCACAAGAGATCCAGATCACAGCCCCAGCCAAGAGTGTAATATCATTAGCGTGGTCAAGATCTAGCATAGAGACAAGAGGTGCATCTACACTGTAGAAATAATGCAAGTTTGACTCCATTTTAACTGCCATGGCTCCATCCTACAGAATCCTGAGATTTGTAGTTTTGTGAGGTATGGATGTTCTTTGGCAGAGAAGTCAAAATAGCTTGTGAAACTACAGATCCCAGGATTCCATCGGATTGCACTACAGCATTTAAAATGATATAAAACTGTGTTATTTCTATAGTGTAGATGCACCTAGAGACAATAATTCCTAGTTGAACCTGCACCCATACCTCGAACAGAGCAGGTCTCAGGGAATCATTCTCAAGAAGCCTTAACAAGCTGGTGGTAATAGGAAAACCATCATCACTTTTCATTCTCATAACTTCAATGTTTGCTCCATGACTGAGAAGGAATAGAAACAAATCATTACATGGGAACATTGGCACCAGAATCAGCTCCAGTCATGGGCAGCTAGTGGTCCGTGTATAGAGGCACATCCTTATGTACACTAAACGATACACCAAAACATGACAGTGAGGTATAGGGGAGCACCACAATATAGATGGAGGTGACCATTTACATGCATGTGGGTAGAAGTGAACATTCAGATCCAGGGTGGGAATCATGTGGCCCACCAAATGTTGTCGGACTGCTACTCTCAATGTTCCTCCATGTCATGCTAGCCTGGGCTGCTCAGTTACAGTCAACAACATCAGGGGAACAGTATGTGCCCAATTTCCATGCCTAATGTAGATGCATGCACACCCAGAAACTTAGTTCTGAACATAGATCAGAGTAATTTGTGTTCCTTATGCAAACAGACAAACAAAAAATGGCAATTGTTCAGAAACTCCTTCAAAACTTTGCTTCTACTAACAGAAGACTGTTAAAAGTCATAAGAATTCAAATCTTCACTACAATCACTCTTCTCTGCCTTCCTTCAGTAGTCCATCAGGAGGCTTCTGTTCAGTGGTATTGTGTATTTGCTGACTCTAATGAATATGTCTAAATTTGTTAATCTTGTGCCACAGCAGTCTGTATACAGGTCGTGCTTGGAAAAACAGCCTTTGATCATGATGGCCAGAAGAAGATTCTGGGAGTGGTAGTTCCATAAAAGTAAAATTTTCTGAGTCCTGATGTTGACACAGACGTTCAGTTGAATTCAGTGGAACTTACATCCAGATAGGAAGTGTACAGTCTAAGACCCTCAGTGAGATGGCTTAACCAAATTTCATGACTAGTGTGAAAGCCAAAGCGATGTGATCGCTCTCTGTCATTTTGTATAAGCATCATCTTAGATTTTGATGGGGTTGTCATATGCCCCTGAAATATATGAAGCTGCCCACTACAAGTGAATAAGTAATGCCTTGACACAACAACTCTCTCTCTTACTCTGACAGCCTGCATTTGTCACATCAAACCAATCAAGAGATTGCTTTCATTCTCGATTAAGGCTGATTCTCTAGAAATGCCTTTAGGCAGACAGGTATTGTGGTGTCTTGGCCTGCTACTGTGAGCTGTCTCATTGATCCCAGCTTTGCGTGTCTATTTCAGCTGCACTTTCTCAGAGGTCACAGTGAACCAAATGATACAACTGCACAGAACGAAAAGCTTTGCTCATCTGGAATGAATCAGCTCTCTTTCTGCTTCGGCGAGAGAACAAGACCTACAGTGTGGCCTCTTTCTTTCTTTCTTTCCTCATTCCTACCTTCTCTCCCTCCCTTCTTTTTGTCACCTTATCTGTGATCAAAGCACAAAGACATAGGAATTGAAACACATTTCTCCACAGAAGATACCACTGATTCAAAGACTGTGTTCATATACCACAACATGCTATGGTGTGGTTTATTGAAATCTGGTTTGTTATCATATATGATCTTGCCCCCATTAAGAAATCATGGTTTGTTAATCAGCCATAAAACACAATTGTTGTTGCTTTATGAATTTGGGGTTTGTTTAAACAATCTCTTATTCCAAACCCACAATCATGGCTTGTTGCTGTCCAGATACCAGTGGTGGCGAGAGGCTTCAATGCTGGTGAGGCAGTGAATTTAGTCTGAATGATAAAATAACTATTTAGGGGCTGAATCTGTTCATACCAAATTCCAAAGTGGCTTCACTGTAACACTGACATGTGGGACAACAGCTGCCTGTGCCAGCTGTCCACCTTAAAATGAAGCTGACAAAAAGGGACAGAGGAAACAAGCAAGAAATGGATAAATAAATCACAGTTTGTTGGCTTTTCTGCTGTGTAAATCATAGTGTAAGCAACAACCTGGTTAAGACAAAACATAAATTATTGTGACATGTGTCATCTAATGAGCACCAATAATTGGCTATTTTTGAAATTGCCCAACTTTAAACCAGAAGACAGTTAATATCTGCAAAGCTATATCCTACATTTAAACTTATTTTAAAAATTCACTCTCTCTTCATGAGGAATCTCTGAGGCTACAAGGATCTAAAGAATTATCAGTTCTTCTTCAAACAATAATTCCCAAGGTTCTTTCTGAGATGCCATGACAATTAAACATACATAGAACGGACATATCAGTATATGTGGGCATGTGCCTATGTATGCATATACAGTGAGCCCTTGGTTTCCAATGGGATTTGGTTCCAGGACCCTCCATGGATATCAAAATCTATGAATGCTCAAGTCCCATTAACTAGCAAACAGCATAGTAAAATGGTGCCCCTTATATAAAATGGCAAAATCAAGGGTTGTTTTTGGAATTAATATATATTTTTCAATATTTTCAAGCCATGGATGTTTGAATCCATGGATGAAAAATTTGTGGATGCAGAGGGCCAACCGTATGTATGTAAGAGCCTATGACAGCCTTCCTCAACTCTGTTTCCTCAAAATGTGTTGGGCTACAGCTTCCATAGTCCCAGCCATCATGGCCATAACCAGTTGTATGATGCTAGTCAGTGCCTTCAGCCCAGCCTCCAAGGGGGAGAGACCTAAATAAATTTGTGCATTGGGAGATTTCACCTATGCCAGCAAAGTAAAGGCCAAGGAAGGGGAAGTAACCTTGAAAACTTGAATTATGCTATTTTAATATTGTGACCTAAAGAAGTATCATAAACCCCTTTGAGACTGCATCCAGGGACATGATAAGACAGACCCTCAACATCAAGAACAAAAATCTCTTTTCTTAAAGGATGAATCGACACTAGTCCAGGTTGACACTATTTTAACTTCCATAGCTCAATACTATGGAATTCTGGGAAGTGTAGTTTTGTGAGACATTTAGGCTTCACTTTCAGAAAGCTCTAGTGCCACAACAAACTACAAATCCCAGGATTCCATAGCATTAAGCCATGGCAGTTAAAGTAGCATCAACCTGGATTATTTCTGCAGTGTGGATGCAGCCTATGAGAAAAGGGAATACCTCTAAAGAGATTTTTTGCTCTCATTGTTGAGGGTCTGTCATTATGTTCCCAGTCCTTACTAATTTTATATGAAAAATTAGAATTCCCATAGATCCTCTGTATACCTGAAAAGTTTAAATAGTACACTCACCCCCTTCCTGTGCACAGCTTTCAAGCTCACAAATAAAATGGCTTCTGTTCAAGAGAAGAGCTGTTCAACGGTGGAAAATTGCTTCAGAGGATACTGAACTCTCCCTCTTTGGAGGTCTTTAAACAGAGGTTGGATGGGCATCTGTCAGGAATGTTTTAGGTATGTATTCCTGCAAGGCAAGGAGTTGAACTAGATAGTCGTTGTGGTCTCCTCCAGCTGATTCTATTATTCTGTGTCCAAGACCACGGAGTTGGGGCACTTCCTGGAAATATTACTCTTATGAAGGGAACAGTTGCCTACCTTATATCAGTCAAGAAAATTTCACTTAACCCTTGAACAACAAGGGAAATGAAAAATCACACGTGTATTAGAGTATTAAGGTGCTGGAAAATGTATTTTTCACTTTCTGTTTCAACTATCACATTAATACAAACTGCATGGATCATGGTTGCTCCAGACTTGTAATATAGGTATGTGATGGATGTAATGGGTTTCTGCCTCCAAATCTGTGCCATTTTGATGCATTTAAATCAAGTGATCACTGCTCCTACTCTGGGAGTTGTGATGTCCCCCTCTTTAGTACTCGACTAGAATCCTGTTGGTCAGGCACAACCATAGTAGACCTATTGACCCAATTGCTGAACAAGTGGCAATTGACTAAATTGATTAAATGGGTCTACTCTAGTCCAGACTAACAACAGGATTAAGCCCCTGTCATGTACAATGGATTTTGGTTATTTTTTTAAAAACAACAACAACATGCAAGCCTTAAAATAATCATACAACAATTTGGCTGTCTATCTGCTACAAAGTTAAATCTTCTCCCTTTTGTTACAAGGCAGGAGAGGAAGAGCACCATTGGTTCTGGCTGGTGTGTAACAGAACTTTAGTGCTTACAACAACAAGAACTTTGGAAGAGGGGTTTTCTGGAAAGCCCTTATGTACAACACTCTCTTTCATCTGATCATGTTGTTAAGAATTGGGGCCTAATCACATTGTTAGGAATGGGGCAGAAGGGACGATCCTCACACATTTAATCACATTTGCCTCCTTACTGAAGAGAAAAGTAATTGCTCAGCTGCAGATTTCTCCCACAAAGAAGGTTCAGTCAGTTCTTCCAGCACCTTGCCTCTTCTCTTCTTCCTCTTAAGTTAGAGAGGGGTGGGAAGAGATGGGGGCATTAGCATGATCGCACTGTTCCTTTGTCAATTGGTTTCTTCAGGGATTTGTCCAGGAATTCTGAAACCCATTGAAGTCTGATCCAAAGTGTTCCTGGGGCTGGAATTAACATAGCTGGAACGAGTCTCTGTGGTAAAACTGGTCCTCTGCAGGAACTGGAGGAAATTCTCATGGATTGAACCTTCTGGACTGGAGATGCACAGTTCTTGGCCCAGAGGCTTGCTGAGACAGTGTCGTCCCAGCTTTGCTAGTTCCTCCCTGATTTGACGGTTCAGTAGCCCATAGAAAAAAGGGTTGATAGCAAAGGAGGAATAGGCAAGCCAAGTCACAACAATCTCACCATAACTAGAAACTGAGGCAGGAGAGGTGAGGGAGCAGTTTAACTGGAAGGAGAAGAATGGAAGCCAGCAAGAGAGAAATTGGCCAACAATTAGGACCAAGGTCAAGGCAGCTTTATTTCCCCCAAACCAGCGTTCTGGTGACAGCTTGGGTGGCACATTCCTGGTTGTGATTATGGTAATCTGGCTGTGAATGGAGTCTGTTCTTTGTCTGGTGGCAGTCCAAGATGGGACAGGCTGAGGTGCGTGCTGCAAGGAAGCAATCCGGGCCACTTTGTAGATGCTTCCATAGACGGCAAAGATGATAACAGTGGGAACTATGAAGCAGAGGATGCTGAAGATAATCACAAATACCTTCTTGTGGGCTCCAGGGCTCCAGCAGACAGTACATTTGCTGGCACTGCTGGCACCATTATCTTGGGGCCAGCCCACAAGTGCCAAAGCAGCCACAAGAATGGACTTCACCCAGATGAAAGCCACCACAGTGATGGCTAGCCCAGTAGTCATCTTGACTTCATACCTCATGGGGTGGACGATATAGTAGTAACGTTCTATGCTGATAACAGAGATGGTGAGGATGGAGGCACTGATGAAACAGACGTTCAGGAAGATCAGTGTCTGGCATTCAGCAATGCTATACAATACTCGGTTGAAGCAGGCAGAGCTGGAAATGATCCCCAGGGGCATAATGAAAATGGCTGACAAGAGATCCACCAGGCAGAGATGGCAGACAAAGATGAACTTCCTCAGCAGAGGTGTCTTGAGGATGACAACCATGACTGCTGTGTTGGCAACCAAGGCAATGACACTCAGCATGACCATGAAAAAAATGCCAATGGCTTCTTGGAACTGGGAAACACCAGCTGCATCCAGTCCATAGGTAGAGTTAATCCTCGTTCTGTTTACCATTGTATCTGAAGTCTAGTTCAAAGTGGCCTGAGTCTTAGCTGCAAGAACTCCCAATAGATGCTTGGAGCCTGTGTCACTGGCACCATCTTCTCTTCTTGAAGTGCTTGATTTCTGCAGAGAAAAGCAAAACTTAATATCAAAGCAATGAAGGGGGACGAATGTGCTAGAATCAAAGTAAGTTTGATTCCTATTGCCTGAATCCTATTGGTAAGTCCCAATTTGAGTAGACCTGCTGAATCAATTGTTGAACAGTGAGTCAACTGAAAGATGAAATCTACTGATACAATGGGTGCACTCTAGTTGGGATGACCTAACTACACTACATGCAACTCTGGGCTAACAGCATTTTGGAAATCATTTTGAAAGTCATTCTATTAACATACTGATGATATGATGAGATAGTGATGAGACATTCTTCAATACAGTGCACAGAAAACTTGTGGAGGATATTCAAGGGGTCAAATTAATTGGGGGGGGGGGTGCAGAAAGGTACTGTTGGCTATTATTTTTATAAGGCTATTTTTGTCCATTATTTGGCTAAAATGTGGGGACTCAGATGATGAGTTTTGTAGAGTTCAGTAAGAGTTTTTAGCTTTTCAAGGCTAGCTTAATTAGTACTTTAGGATAAAGGACAGGATGGGGTCCTCATTCCACATCTAGAAGCCAGTGAGACTGGCCACTAAATATAACTTGAATACTGGTGATTGGATTGTATCCTTCAGTACATCCAAGGCAGCAGCAGGTGACAGAGCAGGCTGTGTGGTGAAACACCCCTCTGTCTTTAGACTGAGAGGAATAGCATGAAAGTTGAAAGAGATGGAAGGCAACAGTACTCCCACCCAGCACCCACCATCAGAGGTTATTCCCTCACTCTGCCAAGGCTGGTCTTTTAGCTTTCTGCACCTGTATTGGAGCAATAGGATGTTAATTGCTTCAGTTACAAACTATGACGTTTTCCATGACATTTCATAATAATTGGCTCTTTTCAAAGACTTACATGCAGTCCTATGCACTAGCACTGTGGGTAGCCCAGAGTATTCTGGCCCTGGACCTGCCCTGACCTTGTCCCTGTTAACTGACACTCTCGTTGCACCACCAGGGAGGGGGCTTGTCTCTTACACGTCCCACCCTGCTGCCTGTTGTGGCCACCACCATAACAAATCACTCACTCTGAAGTCAGAACAAGACATTCAGTATTGAATTCAATATTGATCATTCAGACTCAGAGTGAGCGATTCACAACAGTGGTGGCTGCACCAGATGTCACAGTAGGACGCATTGTAAACAGCCACCTGGGACCTTATCAGATGGGAGGAATTTCTCTTTATTGCGATTGGAGCCAATTCGAATTCATGTGAATTCACTAGTTTAGCGAATTCACGTGAATTCCTATTGTGTTTGGAATGCGTTCAGAATGACTTCCCATTTCCCAAAAATCACCCCCCCATCGCCTGAAATTGCGTGAGATGCTTTAATTTGCAATAACGTAAAACCCATGATTGTGTTCAGAATGACTTCCTTTTGCCTGAAATTGTGTGAGATACTTTAATATGCAATAACGTGAAAACCCATGATTGCGTTCGGATTGCCATTAGATTATACTTCCAATTTCCGACGTCTGATAAGGTCCCTGGTGATGCAACAGAGGGCTCCAGATCTTCTGGGAAGGTCCAGAGCAAAAGGTAACTTAAAAACATTTTTTTTTAAAGTGTTAATGAATGGGTTCAGTGTGGAATGGGCTGGACATCATCCAGATTGTTTGCAACCGAACTGGAGTTTAAACTAATGAGTTTAAATTTTATTGTCCTTTGTCTGTCACCAAATGGCCAAGAAAGGTTTGGCCTTGGCCTGCATCGAGATCCTTCCAAGCCAATCGAATTACAACAGAGACAACATCTATACAAAATATTGACCCAAGAGTCCACACCCATCACTTTTCCCCATCCTGTATGGTTTTAAATATCTTTTACCTGATGAAGAAGTCAGTAGAGTTCTGAAAGCTTCCATTATGTGATTTATGTATTTTGACTGGCCAATAAAAGTTATCACCCTTTTGTGGATTTTGGATTTTTGTTTTATTTTATTATGTTCTGGTGAGGCTTACTCTCAGATAAGTATATTTAGGATTTCTGTCTTAAGCTAGACAGTACAGAATGTTCCTTAGGCTGCAGAAAATTCTGAAAGTTCTAGCTTTCTTTGTTTATTTTAAAAGCTAGTTTCTAGCCCATAGGACTATAGAAAGAAGCTTGGCAGTATGCAGGAATTATCTGGTGAATTTCCATAGCAAAAAATAAGATTGTCATGGGTCGGCGGGGGTGGGTGGGTGGGTGTAAACTTTTAGTGTCATGCCCCATTCCTTGACTCTCTTAGGGACTGTCAGAAGCAGGGAGTTGTAATCCTATATTGAGAGTAAGAATGATTGAATTCAATGGTGCTCACTTCTAAGCAGATAGTATAAGATTGCACTGTAAACTGTGCGATGTAAGGGACTCTTCTTGGCAGATATTCTTGACTGCTCCCGGCAGATAGCCCCTAGTTCTCATAAGCACCACTCTTCCCCTGTCAGCTACAAGCAGAATTGATTTCCCACACTACCAGGAAAATTATGTTTTTTTCTGTGTGATTGCAACCAGTGGCCATGCTCACTAGGGGATTCTGAGCACTGTAGTCCAAAATAGTAACTTTTCCAAGCACTGAGTGGCGCACAGCTGCTATGGATAAGAAAACTTCAATTTGCCTAAATACAGTACTCATTTGAAGTTAAACACACATTCACCATGGACTACTAAAAATACAAATAAATGGTTCTAGAGCAAATCAAGCCTGAAATCTCCCTAGAAGCCAAGGTAATTAAACAGACTGGTGCACTTTGGCCATATATTGGGAAGACATGAATCCATAAAAAGACAATGATGCTTGGTAGGGTAGAAGGCAATAGGAAAATAAAAAGATTGTATTCCAGATGGATGCACTTAATCAAGGATGCTACAGCCCTGAGGCTGAGTCAGCAATACCTGAATAGAGCTGTTGATGATAGAGTGACATGGAGGTGTCTCATGCATAGGGTCCTCATAAGTCAACTTGGTGGCAGTTAACAACAACAAAAGCATTCTCTCTAGGAAACCCACAGGGGTAGCCACATTGGCCATTTAACAAATATAAACACAAATCCATCAGTGATACCTGTATTGACCTTTATGTTAGACTTCATCATCACCATCTCTGTCCCAGTGCAACTTTCCTTTATTGACCAAACAACATGCAGGCAAAGACTAATATCTCCAATTGTGCCCCCCCCCCCCCCGGTTTGGTTTGTAACATCTTGCTTGATGAAGAAGCCCATGGAGCTTCGAAAGTTTGCAACAAGTATATTGTGCATTTCGGCTGGCCAATAAAGGTATCATTGATGGATTCCTCTAGGAGTTTGCAATACATACCATTTTGTCATTTTCAAAAACTTATATTTTGCATAATATTAAAACACCATGGCTATGACTTGTTATGGTATCAGTAATATTCCACTTAAATGAAAGCATGCTATACCTCACTGCTTATTTCTTTATTGCATTTATAGCTTACATTATCATCATAAATAATGCTCCAGGTGGCTTTGATGTTACTGTGTGCTTTCAAGTTGTTTCTGGCTAAACCTAAGGCTTGGGTTTTCCTTGGCATAATTTGTTCAGAGGTGGTTTGCCTTTCCCTTCCTTTGAGGTTGAGAGAGTATGACTTGTCCAAGCTCACTCAGTGAGCTTCCATGGCCATCAGTAATAAAATGTACATAAGAACAGATTGACATATTCAAATGCTTCCAGTCTTTGTTCCTAACCGTAAACACCTGGAAAATGAGTCTTCCAAGTATTATAGTTCCTCAAACCAGCTTTCTGCACTTATGTTAGATTTCATCATCACCAACTCTGTGCTAGTGCAACTTTCCTTCATCTTCAGCATAAGACCATACTGTTTTTTTCTCTAGTTCGCTTTCATGGATGCTAATCTGCCATAATGTTTTACTGATATCCTCCATCTGTTCAGTGTAACTTTCTCCCAAGTAAGTGTGCATAAGATAGATTGCAAACAGTCTTTATTATTCCTGGGAAGGCTCAATGATGATACTTGTTTTAATATTTCTTAAGGCTTGATCATTTAGTACACTTATGATTGATAATGTATGAGGAGCGTCAACTACCTAAAAATCTTTATGGTCCAGTTTTGCCAGATCATTTCAGGGGTCTCAGCTTCTACACCCTAGTCTTGAGGTGTCTTGAATTTCCTCCATTCTAGGGTCCATGGTTCAAAACAAGTTTCCAAGCTCATTGCCAACCCACTAGGGAACTTGTCCTGAAACCAACCTTTAACTTTGTAGGTTGATAGATTTTTCAAGTGATGGGGTGAATCTAGTCAGGTGAGACCCATGTTTAGTAGATAACATTCAGTGATGGCTTCATAAGCCCATATTATTCTGGAAACATCTACCCAGTGGGCTCTCCAAATTTTTCTGGTTTCTCTGGTTAAACCTATACCAGATGAAGTCAATGAAAAATCCCTACCTTTATTTCTACATTCTGAGATTTGTGATATCAAGAAGGGATTTGCCATTGACTCTCAGAGTAGCAGGATCAGGCCCTTTAAATGCAGAAGAAAGAAAATGAAACATAACAAGCCTGCATTATGAAATCATTGCTGACACAAGGGCAGAAATTAATCTGGGAGGTATTCGGTGAGTCACCCTAGGCTGAGATGGAATATTCCTGATACACCTTTATCAGGGTCATCACTGAGAGCAGGCAGTGGTGGGTATTTTGCACAGTGATATATTAGTAGGTGGAATAGTTTACTCGTTTGGTTGCTATGCATTTTATCTCGCTGAACTGAATATGGCAGTTTCTATAGACTTAGTACAGAATGTGGATATCCATTTTTAAGAATTTTGAATACAATGGGCTTCAGCCTAAATTAATTTTAAATCAAAACTGGACATTGATGATGGCTCTGGATAAGGTACACCCCCAAAGGTTCCTACAACTGATGCTTTATTCCTCACAATATACAGTCAGACTTCCATATCCACTGATTTTTTATCCATGGCCTTAACCATCTATGGCTTGAAAAATATTCAAATAAAATATAATTTCCAAAAGGCAAAGATTGATATTTCCTTTTTATATAAGGGACACCATTTTACTGTGTCACTGCATATAATGGGACTTGGACATTCACAGATTTTGATATCCACAGTCCTGGAACCAAACCCCAGTGGATACCAATGTAATACAAGATACCAAGGATGAGAGCTGAATTCAACCCATCATCATATTCAGACATGGTTCTCCCTAGTTCACAAATAGGCAGAATAGTGACTTATCTTCCATGATTATCATTTGAAAAGCTTGTCACTTGTATGAGTTTTACACATATGCACAGAGATAGAAAAATGATGCTAGTTATATTTTGAATCAAAATTCAGGTTAAAGCCTTGCACTATGTTGTTGGTTTCCACTGTCAAGTGGGGAAATCCATTGAGCAACTTACTGGTTAATTCGACACATCATTTTCAGCCACAAGTTATGGCTTAATAAATCATATGTTGCACATTTTCTTTATACACTCTCTCAAGTGACCTGGTAAACAAACCAGGAAAGACAGAACTTCATATCACCTAAAGGGACTACCTTTACCTTTTATTAATATGGCCATACAGTGTCCTCCCAAACTCTCTATAACATTTTCCTGAAAAGGGCCAGAACATGATAGTATACACCTGTTGTTGGAAATAGCTTCCAAAGCTGAACAAGGAGGATTCCATTTCCCTCTCCCCCACAGCATCTATGAAGTTTCAATAGGAGTTTTTCGTTCTTCATACTCCCCAGTCAGCCTGAAATTCTGCTCTGGAAGTCCTGAGCAGATGTTGTCAACATGGGGGGGGGGGGGGTTGAAACTGTATGAGATGGGAAAATTACCTATTCCTGATTCCACAGAAGCAACTCCTTCCATCAATGAATGTGGTCTGTTGGGTTTTGGCTAGTGTTCTCTCCCAGCTTGGCAAAACCTCTATAAATCATTCTGATCTCCCTGCTGATTTGTACTCATTTCAGCACATGTTTTGTTACAGATTTCTTCTCACACACATTCCCTCCTTTGGTGAGGCACAATCATTGAGAGCCCTCCAGTTGTGAGTTAAACACAATGTTAGCATACTCACCAACATTTCACAGATAAAAACTAGGATATGTCTGACCAAGCAACATCAGAGTATTGTCAAAGTTAGCAAATGTTATTAATGAAAAAGAACACACAAGCTAGGAGAGGCTGCAGCAATTTGCTTTTGCCATAGCCTACTGGGAATGGCAAGATTCTTCCCTGCCTTTCCTCTTCACTCAGCTAAGTTAATTGAGTGCATTTTGAACTCATTTTGCAGCCACCGAAGTAAGCTGGGTAAAATGGGAAAAAGAGAGAGGAGGAGAGAGAAATTGGGACATTTTTAAAATAGCTGAAAAATGGGACAACAGATTAACAGGGACTGTCCCTGCCAAATTGGGACAGGTGAGTATGTGTTAGGGAATGTTAGGGTCATTTTGGGAAAGTAACAATTTGGTAACAATGGAATGTAGAGGAATGGTAGGAGTGTACTGTATAGGCAGGAGAAGCATCTTCCATATCAAAGCTTGGAAAAGTTTTGAAGTCCAGTATCCTGGCTGCCAAAGTAATGTATCTGAATCTGTTGCACATGCTGAACACCCTAACGCTTGAGCTGGAACAACACAGTATGCACAGATAACAGTTTCTTTCTGATCCAGTTCTGCTGGTCTCCAAGGAAGCTTGGCATGGAGAGAAACTATATTATTTATGTGACCCACATTGCTGGAGCAGCATGGGATGCATGCAGCCATGCAGAAGCTGCCCTCAAATTACTCTGATAACATATATAGTTGGACCTCCATATCCTCAGCTTTTTTATCCGCAGATTTAACCATCCATGGCTTGAAAATATTCAAATAAAATATAAATCCCAAAAAGCAAACCTTGATTTTGCCATTTTATATAGGGGACACAATTTTCCTGTACCTGTGTATTTAATGGGTTAATGGATTTTGTTATCCACAGAGGGTCTTGAAACCAAACCCCAAGGGACACCAAGGGCCACAGTAAATCAACTCTCAGAATGCTGTAGCAAAACATTTCTAAATCTTGGACCGATGCCTTAAAAAAAATATGATAGCACAAGCCCTACCCTCCAATTTTGTAGAGGACAGTCTTCTGGTCATGGACTTTGGGCACATAATATGGGGTGCCTCAAAATATGAGTGGAAACTAATCTAATTCCAGAGGATTAAAAAAAACCCTGAGATTTCTGGCTTGGAAACACTTTGCACAGATACAGAATTTGGAGACGAAAATGCTCCTAAGGAACCTAACAGTGATTCCCATTTCCTCTGCAGAGAAGTATGATTTGAGGTTGACACAAGCAGCATTTTGGTGCATAGCATACTGCTCAAATCCTGACCTAGATCCTTATTTAGGCTTCACTTGCACCTTTGCATTGCAGGGTCAAAACTGCCCATGCGTTCCTCAGCTGTGGGACAGGGGATTCCACTGGAAAGTTCACCTCACTCTCATATTACTGATTCTTAAACTAAAAGCAGAATGTTAGAAGAGCCAATGCCAGATCTCATTCTCTCTCTCTCATTCTCTCTCTCTCTCTCTCTCTCTCTCACACACACACAGCATATGCTTATGTTTACTTACACGTTACAGCACAACTTTCAAGACACCCACAAAGGCTTGCCTAAATATATTATGTACATTTGGTCCCCTGATAATGATGTAAATGATTCATTATACTCGTGATCATCATTGGTCTGTATATATTCTAACACACATATATGTACCCTTTTACAAAGCACAGGAAATTCATGAGGTTGCCTTAAGTTGACAATGACTTGAAGGCACATAGACACACATCTACATGCCAATAGAGACTTACACACATGCATATATTTTATCCACAGAGGAAAGCAAATAACTCTCTTTTGGTCTTAGAATCATAGAATCATAGAATCATAGAGCTGGAAGAGACCACAAGGGCCATCCAGTCCAACCCCCTGCCATGCAGGAACTCCAAGTCAAAGCATCCCTGACAGATGGCCATCCAGCCTCTGCTTAAAGACCCCTAAGGAAGGAGACTCCACTACACTCCGAGGGAGTGTGTTCCACTGTCGAACAGCCCTTACTGTCAGGAAGTTCCTCCTAATGTTGAGGTGGAATCTCTTTTCCTGCAGTTTGCATCCATTGTTCCGTGTTCTAGTCTCTGCAGCAGCAGAAAACAAGCTTGCTCCCTCCTCAATATAACATCCCTTCAAATATTTAAACAGGGCTATCATATCACCTCTTAACCTTCTCTTCTCCAGGCTAAACATCCCCAGCTCCCTAAGGCGTTCTTCATAGGGCAAGGTTTCCAGACCCTTCACCATCTTAGTTGCCCTCCTTTGGACATGCTCCAGTTTCTCCACATCTTTTTTGAAATGTGGTGCCCAGAACTGGACACAGTATTCCAGGTGGGGCCTGACCAAAGCAGAATAGAGTGGCACTATAACTTCCCTTGATCTAGAAACTATACTTCTATTGATGCAGCCTAAAATTGCATTGGCTTTTTTAGCTGCCGCATCACACTGTTGACTCATGTTCAGCTTATGGTCTACTTGGACTCCTAGATCCCTTTCACATGTGGTCTCATTCAGCCAGGTATCCCCATCCTATATCTGTGCATTTCATTTTTCCGCCCTAAGTGCAGAACCTTACATTTCTCTGCATTGAATTTCATTTTGTTAGCACTGGCCCAGCTTTCTAGTCTATTCAGGTCATTTTGAATTTTGATCCTGTCCTCTGGGGTATTAGCTACTCCTCCTAGTTTAGTGTCATCTGCAAATTTGATAAGTATGCCCCCAATTCTGTCATCCAAATCGTTAATAAAGATGTTGAATAGCACTGGGCCCAGGACAGAACCTTGTGGGACCCCACTGGTCACTTCTCTCCAGGATGAAAAGGAGCCATTGTTGAGCACCCTTTGAGTTCGGCCAGTCAACCAATTACAAATCCATGTAACAGTTAACTTGTCTATCCCACATTTTGCAAGCTTGTTTGCAAGAATGTCATGGGGAACCTTGTCAAAGGCCTTACTGAAATCGAGGCATGCAACAGTGGATGGATGGTCTGATCCATAAAGAACTTTAAAACAAAAACCGTGAGCAAGCTATCACTTTGACTTTTCTATCTGACCCCTTCCCCCAGCAATAATCACATACTCTTCCTTTGACCGAGTTGCCTGGGCAACTCTATACTTGCTGAAGAGAGTGCTGGATATATGAGTGGGTCTCCCTCCAGCACCAAGAGCATCCCATTTCTAGCAGTAGCCAGCAGCTTTGGCTCATGCTTTTGCAGCAAAATCACTGTGAAGCCATTTCTTTGTGGAACAGCTTTGAACATAAACCCTAGGGGACAAAAACAGTGGAAAGAGAAGATTGTCTCATACCAAAATTGCTTGTTGGAAGGGGAAGGGCATTGAAATTTGATGTTGCTGCAAAGGCTGTGGTCAAGAGAAAGACTGAAAACAACCTGTTTTCAAATATTCTGGAGATTGATAAAACCTCAATTGTGTGATAAAACCTCAAAGTGTGATAAAACCACACTTCACATGTCACACTTGGGGGGGGGGTTGTAAGAAAGAATAAAAAGAACCCATCTAATATTATTTTTCTAGGCAGCATCAGAATTGTAATCTTGTGTATCCTGAAGGTGTTCCATAAATATATGGAGTTAGTGCATGCAGGTAATGGCAACTCTGGGGCTAAAGGATCCAAGACAGATCTGGGGTACATGGGAACAAATTTTGGAAGTGTTACATCACCTGTAATGCATTGGATTTGGGAGAAGCAATGATAATACTATTCTTATTGCTGTTATGTGCCTTGAAGTTGACTCTGATTTATCATAATCTTATCCTAGGATTTTCTTGGCAAGATTTATTCTGAGGGGGCTTGCCATTACCCTCCTTGGAGGCTGAGAGAGTGTGACTTGCCCAAGGTCATCCAGCAGGTTTCCATACCCCAGTATGGATTCAGACTATGGTCTCCTGGAGTTCTAGCTCAACACTGAAGCCATTATGCCACATGACTCTGACACTGAAAGAACTATGCTAGCTACCTTTCTGTTTCTGGACAGAATTGAAAGTGCTGCTTTTCACCTTTAAACCCATACACAGCTTATTTATTTCCTTATATAAACCAACATATGCATTGAAATCTGCAGGGGAGGGCTTTCTTTTAGATCCCACCACCACTTTCACAGGTGTGGTTGGTGAGGACTTGAGAAGGGGTCTTCACAAGCTATGGAACCCTCTTCTATGGGAAGTTTGGTTGATCCCCTCCTTGCTCTATTTCTGCTGGCAGGGGAAGACATTTTTATTTAAGGAAGCATTTGGTGCCATCAGATTGTGTTGTCCCCCTCCCCCTCAGTCATTTTTAAAATGCCTTCTAATGCTGTTTTAACTTGTGCTTTTCACTTGCATTTTTAAATTATCTAGTTTAATTGTATATATATTTGTATATATTTTATATTTTTTATATTGAGTTTTAAAATTGTATTATGTTTTAAGGTATTCAAAAGACAGGATATAAAAAGTAACAAACAAATATGAAAAGTAACTTGCTTGTAAGTTGTAATGCTGGGAAAGAATCTTGTGGCACCTTAAATTCTAGCAAATTTTAAGGCATAAGCATTCATGGACTTCACACCACTTTATCAGATCCATCTGATGGAGTATTGTAAGTAATTCAGAATCGACAAAGGTTTGTGCCAAACAAACAAACAAACAAACAAAAAAACCAACAACCATGATAGTCTTTGAGTTGTCACAAAGCTTTCTGTTGGTTTTGCTGTAACATGCTTCTAATAGCTTCCCTTCCCCCTTCAAACTTATCACCTATGATGAGCAATGCAGCTAATTACCCCTGTAATAATAACAATTATTACAATTATTATGAACTGCTTTTTTAAAGGATTGATCCAATCTTTGCTTCTGAAGGAAGCAAAAACTGGCAGGACCTGTGGGATGCCTGGAAAAGGAAGAAGGCTCCTGGGACTTCTCCCCTCCAGCTGCCCATCCTTCTCTATTGCCCTCCCTGCTTATCCTGTGACACCAAAGTACAGGCAGTGCTCTGCACAAAGGGCATAGAGAAGCACAATTTAGGAGGAAAAATTGCCCTGAGAGCATTGCAAGTGTACAAAGAACAATTTACCGTACTCCTCACCACAAGATTAGAATGGCTTGGGAAGCATCCCCTGGGGTCATCATGACCTGCAACAGCTTAGACAAAGTTGCAGCAATGGATGACTCCATAATCTAACCATCATGATCCACAAACCAAACCAATGGCTAGCTGTGATCATGTATTCAGACAACATTTTCACTGTGCACTCACACTGAGTTATTTATAAAAGGTTACAGGAAGCACAGATCTCAGTGTCTTCCATTTGCAGTCCTCCTATGTTTACTTCCTAAGTTTCTTTGCTTTTTTCACTTTTTTTTCTCCCTAAGGAATAATATCTATTAAGGATACATGTAGCTGCATGGTGCCTTTTGAAGCATGGATAGAAAAGGTCTCTTTGTTTGATAGTGCCCAAGCACTTTAATTATGGACCTAGAACTTCAGGCAATGGTTGCCAACTGTGGATCCTCAGATGTTGCTAGACTAAAACACCCATCACCTTCACCCACCATGACCAGTGGGCAGGGGAGCATGGATTGTAGGACAGTATCAGCAGGAGACCCAAGACTAGGAAGCATTCCTTGGTCTCTTTTCACACATTCAGTATGGGAATCATTTCTGCATAATGCTAACTCAGAGCTTGCAAACAAATTATTTGTTTGAACTACAGCCCCAGAACCCCCCAGCCAGCATGGCTACTGAAGGTATGTGAGAATAATGCAACCACATCAAGAGATGCACACAACTAGCCTAGCTCACATAAGCTGGTATTCTGTTGGTTTCTTCCAACTAGATTAGACTCATTGAATTAATTGCTCAGTGGCAAGTCAATATGTAGGTAAATCCAATTGATTTAATGGGCCTAGTCATAGGATTTAGGGTACAGTGTACTATTCACACATATTTTAATAAAATATGGAACCACACCAGTGCTGCTGGTTGCACGAGTGAAGGGAGACATAGAGTAACAACACTGCCAGTGGCCTTGGTGCACTTTCAGGTAGGCATCCTGATGATGATGATGACAACGACAATCACCCCATAAAACACACATTACTCTTATCATCATGAGAATAACATGCTGAAGAGCTGAAGCTTTCATTTGGTGATGTTCTGAAAAGGGCAGCTGATTTGTTTGTTTGTTTGTTTTAATCTAAAAATTTAAACATGTCTTTCCAGTGGCAAAGGAAGATATATGGGAAACTACCCATACTGTGTTTAAAGTTCACTCTACTACCCACAGCAAGTCCATTTGCTGAACTGCAGCCACAGAGGACAGTTGCAATTGGGATTCAATTGGGAATTTTTGAGCATCTGGCCACACAATGGCTGCATGTGTGTTCGTACATGCACTTATATGCAGCATGCTTTCAAGTCACTTAACAATTTATGGCAACCCCATGAATTTCACAGGGATTTCTTAGGTAAGGAATACTCAAAGGTGGTTTGCCATTACCTTCCTCTGAAATTTAGCCTATAGCACCTGATATTCCTTGGTGATCTTCTGCCCAAGGCATAACCAGGCCTGACTCTGCTTATCTTCCCAGATCAGACAGAATCTGGTGCCCTCTTAATATTTAGGCTGACATAGTAGCCATAAAAGAAGATAATGAGGTGCACCATAAAGGATGAACATATTCCAGTAGTGTTTTATTTAAAAGTTTAAGACATACTGTGAGGAAGACACTGAAACAGCTCTCTGCAAAAAGGAATAGGAAAGAAATGCACACACACACAAGTTGATGCAAGCTGCAGCAAGCTAACCTATTAAACTCAAAATTCATCTACATAATTTGATTCCAGTTGTTTTGAAAGCAGTCCAAGTCATTCTTTTTCCCAGAGCTGACAAGGGAGTTTTGTTTTCAGTCTATCCCTCTTCTGTTAGAGACCCATTAATGGACACTTGGCAGTTTATGAACAAATAGGAGGTTTTATACCAACATACATTAGCTATGTGTCACCTTTGGCCATACATGCTGGGGATGATGGGAACTGAAATCAAAAAAATCTCAAGGATGCAAGTTTGAGGAGTTGACTTTAGACTATTTCCCCTTTACCACACTAATTGTCTTCTTAAATAGCAATGTCTTTTTTTAACTGGTAGTTCCAGGCAGTTCTCCCCATACCTTCCCATGAGAAAATAGGTTTTGTATCTCTCCGTTGTTTATTTGCACCACTCTTCTTTCCATACTTCTCTCTGTCTGTCTGTCTCTCTCTCTCCTTGAATTCAGGTGAGCAAATTTTGACCTCACACTTCAACCAAATGTTCACTTGTGCGTTCCATTTCTCACAGTGTTTCTGCATCCCCCTGCCCCATCTAGAATGCAATGCCTAACACATTCTAGCAATGATACCTGAAGGTATCCATTCACCTTGAATGGTTCAGTGGCCCCTACAATGGAATGGGGGCAACACGTTGCCCTTCTTTTTCAGAAAATGAAGTGTCTGCCTCTGCCCACAGACCTTCTTCCTCCCCAGAAGCTCCCAAGAAGAAGAAACTCACCCAAGACAAGTGCAGTGGGAAGTTCTTGGGTGATGAGCAGCCGCCCTGACTTTTGCCTCCTCTTGGTCAGTGAGTTCTTCATAACCGGCAGGTGAAGACAGCATTCCTGCCCTGCCCTGATGGGATTCAATACAGCTTGATCAGTTCTCCATGATCCATAGTGTCCTTTCTCTCTCTTAGGCAGCCAGCTGGGGATGTTCTTCTGGTCGGCTGTACCAGCTCCACGGACAGGAAGCCAGGACTATTGTCCTATTTACAATGATCTGCTTTGTTTGTGGGATCAATGTCCTTCTCCACTGAGGCGGGTGGGGTGAAGAAGAGAGACCCCAGGCAGGAGGGCATCTGATGCATCCTGGAGGTGGCTTGGCAGGGGAAAGATGCTGAGAGGAGGCACAAAATCCTCTTCTGTAAGTCACTGTTAGATAGATTTTCCACACCTGGAATGAAGAAGCAAGGCAGGAGCGCCTGCTGCTGCTGCTGCTTCTTCAGTGTGTGGATGCTGGCACAGGCTGTCACATCTGGGCTCTGCCTGGCCTTTTAAAGCACAGTCTGTCATTCACAGGGAGAGGTCTGCTGGGTCCTAAGCACCTTCCAAACAGCATAGGCTGGGGTGACCCCGGCTGGGTCACACTCTGCATTTGGGCAGGGCCATAGTGGTGGCTCTGAGGCAGCATCTGAGGCATTTGCCACTCTGCCAGGGAGATAACAGAGCCTGGCTGTTTCCAACCAGATGCAACAAGCCTTACTTCAAAGAGGGAAAGGGAAAGAGAATAAAGAGAGCTGGTTTTCCCCCCTCCTGTGGTGAAAGCTGAATTAAAGAAGCTAGCTCCCTGGAAGCTTGATAAGGCTTGTGGACATGTGGTACCAAGTTCAATCCAGGCGTTCTGTCCAGCCAATGTTTAAAGACTGGCCAGTTTTTATACTATTCCTAGTCATGCATGTACGCATATATTGATTCCAGTTTTTAACATTACCTTTGCATTACATTGATTTAACATTTTTCTATCCTGTCTTGCTCTCTCAAACCATACTCTCCAACTGTCCTGATTTGGCAGGAACAGTTCTGTTTAATCCACTGTTCTCCCACTTTTTCAGATGCTTTTAAAATATCCCTGTTTCTCTCTCCTCCTCCCACTATTCCCTTTTGTCCTCCAGTTGCTGCAAACTGAGTTCAGAGTGCAAAAGTAATTTGCACTCAGTTAACTCAGCACCAGGGAAAGGGTGGGGGGCAAAAACTTGCCCTTTCCAGCAGGTCCAGGCAAAATCAAACTGCTGCAGCCCATCCTAGCTTGTGCATTCTTCCTCATTAATAACATTTGCCATTTTGACCAGACTCTGATGTTACGTAGCCACATGTGTCCTGGTTTTCACCTGTGCCATGTTGGAAGGTATGTCATTTTTGTGTTGTAATATTTGTGGTAAGTCATGACCTTTGTCTTTGTTTTTGCTGCCCTTCGGCTGTGAAAATCTGGCATGAACCTATGCATGTATGGCCACCTTGCAGTTATATCAATGACTGATAACATGCATGTGTGAATCAACAAGCCTAGATCTATTGTCAAAGAGAGAATTGCAGTAACACTTCAGACTCCCCAAAACAGGATTTTTGTGACAGGTAATGCATCCATTCACAATTCATAATAATACTGTGCCATAGGGAGGGAGAAACTTTGGCTCTTCAGGTGTTTTGGAGTTCACCTCCAAGAAGGCCCAACCATCACGACTAATAAGTTACAGTTATCAGTATGCAAAGGGATCTTGTAGCACCTTTGAGACTAACTGAAAAGAAGACATTGCATGTACTTCCTCAGACACATGCATGCTTAAATCTACAAAAGCTGATGCTACCAACTTTCTTTTAATTAGTCTCAAAGGTGCTACAAGATCCCTTGGCATACTGATTTTCCAGACTAATATGGCTATGTCTTTGAATTCTACCAGGCTGGAATACTGGCAGTTATATTTATGTATTTATTAAAATATTTATATCTTGCCCCTTATCTGAAGATCCCAGTGTAGCTTGCAATAAAATCAACTTTTAAAATAGTTTAAAGGATTAAAAATATATTAAATAATTTTCAGTTTAAAGATAGATAATTTAAAACTGTCAAACACAATTTTAAATAATATATGAGGGGGTGTCCAAAAGTTTTAATGATCACCTTTTTAAAAAATTGACAGAAAGTTTGTTTTGATTTGTAGTTGTTATCTCTATGTAGTCACTATCTAGATTTATACATTTTTCCCAGCGTATCTTGACCCTCCGAATAGCTCATATTATAGAAGCCTGCAGATCGCACCTGATGAGGATTTTACACTTTAGTCATTTCTGGCAGAGCCAGTCACAAAAATAAAGGACTCAATGAGCTGTTTTTCTCAGCAACGTGCACTTAGGGACCAATGATGACACTGACAAAATTTCATCAATATGCCATAATAACTTCCGAGCGATAATTATTACTTTACGCTACCCCCTCATAAGGCACAATCTACAGACTTCTACAATATCAGGTATTCGGAGGGTCAAGATACGCTGGGAAAAATGTATAAATCTAGATAGTGACTACATAGAGATAAATTAACAACTACAAATCAAAACAAAATTTCATTCAGTTTTTAAAAAAGGTGATCATTAAAACTTTTGGATACCCCCTTGTAACTATTAAACATGTGCAGCCTGGATAAAATTGGTTTGGCTCGAACACTTTAATTACGATCCAGGTTTTACCTTGACATCAATATCAAGGTGCCAATTGGGTCTCCAGAGGGAGGAAGGGAATTTCACAACCAAGGTGCTATAGCAGGAAAAAGTTTTCAATTAAATTGAAAAGGATTCAGTTTTGCCTCTATTTATGTATTTTTTTTTAAATGAAAGATGAAGAATTAAGAAATAATCTAATCTGAAACAATTGTGGTGGACCAGAGAGATAAATGTCTACTCCATATCTCTTGTGTGTACAGTTTTCCACACATCAGTTAAACCATATTCTTCATATATGCCTGTAAAGTAACTGTCACCATAGATTGTTTCCTTGGTGGAAGAGTATTTCTGTCTAACAAAGGATCCTCAGTTTTGTTAAAATCACCACCAATGATCAAATACAGTAATCATATTTTAACAAGGTTACTAAAACGATTATGAAACATCTCTGTTGCGTCACTTAGACCCCTAAACAATCATCAAAACAATTAACTTTTCAAAACATCTAACAAATAAAATAAAAAAAACTAATAGATCCATATGGATCTATTATTGCTTGCTGTACTGAAACAAAAAGATGTTTGTGGATTAAGTCACACTTTTACACTATCTAGAAATCCAATTTTTCTGAAGGCTGTTTACACCCTCTGTCATCAAATGAGTTGCTTGGCTGTCCAAAGTAAAAGTTACCTACTCTGCAGCAGTGGTGTGTGTGTTAAAAATACCTCTTGTTGTCATTAAACAAGGAAAATAGGTCCAGATTACAATTGTATTTTGAATTATATCCTTTCCCATTACATGTTACTACAGAAGTGATGAAGGAAATAAAAGCAGGACTCCTGCTGGATGGTACCCAACCCAGCATCCTTTTTCACATTGTTTCTAACTGGATGCTTCTAGGGCAAGTGGTTTCCCAACTCTGGTTCCCCAGGTGTTTTGGACTTCAACTCTCAGAAGCACCAGCCATCTTAATCAACAGGCAAGAAGTCCAGGAACAAAACATCTGGAGGACCTGAATTTGGGAATCACTGTTCTAGGGGCTTCATCACAGAATTGCACTAGCCTCTTTCTCGCGCTTGTCAATGAAAAGAGAATTGTACCTGTTTGTATTCACAGCATCACTTCACATCTTTGCAATTGCATGACTGCTGCCATCAGGCACTCTTCCTGACTCTCTCTTAATTCTGCCGCACTGCTCTGTGCCTTACCCAACATGCTTTATGAGTGTTTCAATGCTGTTTTTATTTTATGATTTTTGTTTTTTGAACAGTTCTGGAATTCTGATACTGCAGTTTATGGAGGGGTGGAGTTAAAAGATTGAAAAAATAAATAAAGGCAATTAGGTTGCTTGGGAATAGTTAGGGGGAGTGAGCGGGGGAGAGGAAGGGATACTGACACCAAGTGACTGCCAATAACACAACTGCCCTGGCAGCAACATTTTGCACCTGGGGACTAGTGTGATTGAGAGATTGTTGACAGGTTTCCCCCATCAGTGAAAAAGCATGCTTCGACCATGTTTGGGGGATGCAGCAGTAGCAGGTTGGATGCAAAATCATGCAGTTGGTATTGCCAAAGCTGATTCCCCCCCAGGTCTAATTGTGGTTTAAAAGCTGCATGTTATAATCTCTTCTGAAGAGCAACAACCAGGGCATCGAGGCTATAGTCCTCTCTTAGCTATTGATTTCCAGCAAGTGATGTTCAATGGAATTCCATCTCTGAATCTGGAGGTTCCCTTTAGAAATCACAAATAATTGCCATTAGGGCCAGTTCAGGACATTCTACCACCCAAGTAAGAGAAGTCAATGCCATCATGCTGCTACCTTCTTCTTCCTGATGCTGTCTGGGGTTATCTTGTCCCACACTGCCTTCCCCTGCAAATGGCTCCATCACAGGAGGTAGGGTCCTTCCTCTGTGTGAAACACTGCATTGAAAATATGGTAGTCTCAGGAAGCAACAGGAGGAGTGCTGCTAGAAGCTTTGCAGTAGCAACAAAACCCATAACTTTAAATGTAACAGTTCACCACTAATTGTCACATGGTGTTTTTTTGCCATTGTGATAAAGTGACAGTACCTTTGAGGCAGCAGCCATCAGCAGCATGAAGCACACCTAGGCCTTATTACTGCTGTCTTTAATGGGTAGCAGATGACAGCGGAATGGACAGACGGGGTACAAGATGGGCAGGGAAGTATTGGGGTGTGTGTGTGTGTGTGTGTGTACAGTGAAAGTGTGATTTACTGTCCTATTGGTCTGAGGAAGGGAGTTTACCTATTCTATAGAAGAGATGGCCTATTTGCCATTGATTGATTTGCCCTTCATATATTTGTGTGTGTGATCCTCAACTTGGAAAAGTTACTGTAGGCAGATTCCAGATGTTAACTGTGAAGTATTTCTTTTGATCTGTTCTGAATCTGCCACTATTCAGCTACACTGGATGACCCTGCATTCTAGTATTATAAGAAAGGGGAGGAAATGTCCCTCTGTCCACTTTCTCCATTGTATATACATCTACAACCACACTTATATTCTAATCTAAACAGTCCCTCCTCCCCGCCCCACCTCCAGATGAGATGTGATGAACTGGTCAAGGGTGCTCTCATGAGAATTCGGGGTTAGATAGTGTTGAAATGTGTGTTGTGTGCCAGGAAACCATTGTTCTCTGGTTCCCACACTACATTCCATAACTCATTCATATGGTTATCTACTCTCCTTGGTTTTAGGCAACATCCTTCCTCCTGCCTTAGTCCACCAATGAACATTGTTAAAACTGAACTTGTCACATCGTCTCTATTCCCACCAGGTTTTGAATTTCAATTGACATTCTTACACACAACAGGCTAATATAAGTCTGTTTCTGGAGTCTCCACTCCAACTGATGCATCTGAGGAAGCAGGCTCAAGTGTACAAAAGCTCCTACTACCAGCCTCTTTCTTTGAGTTGCAAAGCTGTTGCAAGATACCTTTGCATATTGATAGTTCTATCTGACAGTGTATCTCTATTAGTTAAATTATGCACATTGAGTTGACTTGTGATCTTGCAATCCAGTGATAAAACTGAACATGTTAACCTGGTTTAAGTCTGTTGGATTGCTTTCAACCACATTTTGCCACTACTGTCCCCTGGATTTCCCTTATCCTTGAACATTTCAGGCATTTTGAATCTTTTCTAAACCACATGGTGCTAAAAATTGTTCAAGAGTGATGCACTATATTGATTCATTTTAAACGCTTAAAATTACTATTGTCTGAAACTTAAACCCTATTTTGTGCAGTCCTTTAACCTGTGTAATCTTAAACTTCTAGTCACCAGTGATAATTTTTATTCGTACCATTATTGGATTGGGGACATTACTGCTGCTCTTGGGTCACAAAACTATGTGTGACCTAAAAAAGTATGCAGATTTGACTATTGCTGAAAAACAGTTTTTAAGATGCGCTAAAACTATTGGTTTTTTTTTAGTAAATGCACTAACCAGCTACTGCACCCCAAAATATTTATACAATGACACTCTCTTTTTTAAAAAAATCATGTTTTACTGATGACTGTCTTCTCCTTTATTCATGTGTCCTTGGATGGAGTTTGGTCCCAAATCCAAGACTCAGGTTGTAGTCTGACATTGTAACCACTATGCCACACTGTCTTAATTGAATACCCTTGACTGTGAGCAAGATCCTTCCACTGCCTCCTTCAGTACTTCAAGGAAAACCACACATCTCATTGTACTTCTCTGTTGTTATTTTCTAAATGAAATAAACTGCAGTGTCTACATTGTAAAACATTTACATACTATATCTTTTTCTTGTATATTTACATGCTTGTATATATGGTTAGAGTAGAATATGAGTGGTACTCCTTTGTTACAATCCTTAGAAACCCCAACCAATAGCAACATTTTACATAACAAGTGTCAGCAATGTCCTTTATTGGGTGAACTGTGACTTTTTAAAAAAAGCTTTTGTAGAATTAGTCTAGAATCACTGACCTGCATTTCCTTTCCTTTCCTTTCCTTTCCAGTTATCTTCTCTTTTCTATTATCGTGTATTTACATGTAAGACAGTGTTCCCCCAGAATGTTATGTTTGTCCAGTTAATTAAATGTTTGCTAAGCACTTGGGAAGGTTCAAAGAAAGCAGGTGGCACCCCTGCTGTGCTTCCTCCCCATGAGCACAAATGAGAGGAGATTAAGAAAGAGAAGCTATGGAGGATGAGAGAAGAAGCCTGTGCCATCCTTTTTTAGAAAGTATTTTAGAAAGTAACCTGGTGTGCTCATGCTGTTGTTGTGTGCCTTCAAGTTGTTTCTGACTTATGGCAACCCTAAGGCAACCCTATCATGTATGTGTGTGTGTTTTGGCCCGTTTCTTCGGGGGGGGGGGGGGAGTTGCCATTGCCATACTATGAGGCTGAGAGAGTGTGACTTCTCCAGGGTCACCCAGTGGGTTTCATGGGCTGAGCAGGGGTTTGAGCTTTGTTCTCCAGAGTGCTAGTCCTACACTCAAACCTACACTCCTACACTCACAGCATTTGTTCTCCAACATTTCACAGATGAAGGTCAGAACATATGAGGCCAAGCAACATCACAGTGGGGTCAACATGGCAAATGTTATCAATGAGGAAGAGCACACAAGCTAGGAGAGACTGCAGCAGTTTGCTTTTACCTGAACCTGCTGGGAAGGGGAAGATTCTGTATCGTTCTCTTCTTCCCCTCCTGCTGAGTGAACTGAGTACAAACTACTTTTGCACTTTGAATTAAAAGTGCAAAAGTAGTTTGCAGCGACTGAAGTAAGCTGAGGACAAAGAAGAAAAGTAGGAAAAAACTGGGACATTTTAAAAGCAGTGGATTATTTGGGATGGTTTATGCCAAATAAGGACAGTTGGAGATTATGTACATTCTTTGTTTGGTTGCTCTTGGGATTGTTATTAGAATAGCAAAAATACCTCCCAAGGGCCTAAAATGTCCACAATAAATGACTTTTAAAATGAGAAAAAGTGAACCCCTACAGCAAGAAGATGAACAATGTCCTCCCTGTTTCATTGCTTTTGAAATGTAACTTTCTTATTCCCCATGAAGCACCACCAGTAATACTAGCATTACTAAAAGGTTGCTTCTAAGCTTTGCTTTAATATAGCTTTTGACATACATTTCTTTTATTTATAAGTGTCACCAATGCACTTGGTACTTTACAGATAGGGTTGCCATTTATTCAGTTGGAGTCTGGCCAGAATATCTTTCATACTGCACCAGGAACGTGAATTCTCATTTTAGGTGGATCCCCTCTTCCCATTAATTCTCCACAACAATCTTGTAATGTAGTTTTGTTGACATGTAGTGATGGCCCATGGGTAAATTCCATGGCTAAGCAGTTACTATTAAAATGGTACTAATGCTGAAACATAGTGATAGGAAAAAAAATTAAAATTAACATAATTTGTATTGTATACAAATTAGCACAATGTGCAAATTAGATAGTCGAACTAGAATATGACAGCTACATTTTACAGAGTAATGCTGTTGCCCCTTTGCTCAACGATCTTTATGAAAACCCACTACAATAGACCAGCATTCTTTTCCCAAGATACAGTGGTTTGGGGCTTTGGACCTAGCTGTTCTGGGTCCAAGTCTAAACCCTCTGTGCTGCTTGGACAGCTTTTTCCTTCTCTTGCAATTGCAGTACACTAACTAGGAATGAGTGAAATATTAATTTTGGTTTGATTTTTATTAAGAACTTACCAAAATTCATAAACTTCTTCATGTTCAGGGTGGAAAGTTTTTAAACATTTAGATGAAGGAGAAACTGAATGAGAGCAGAAAGAGAGAGGAATATTTGCACCAAAACAAAATGATCCTAATGTTTAACTAGTCTGTACTTTTACTTTTTATTGTTGTTGTTAAATGCCTTCAAGTGGTCCTCCAATCATGGCAGCCTTGTGAATGAGACACCTCCAAGCGCCCCAGTCCTCCACTGCCCTGCTTAGGTTTTGTAGATTCAGGCCTGTGACCTCCCGGATTGAGTCTATCCATCTGGCATGTGGTCTTCCTCTCTTTCAATTGCTTTCTCCTTTTCCATTTCTGAAATGTTGCCTGAGTCTAGATGTGACACATGATTAATGGGAATGGGAGGAGGAAGAGCACAGGGAAGGTTATTTTAAGAAAATATGGATGTATATTTGTGAATACACAGGTAAAAGCAAAATAGAAAGAAATAGAAACGATTCCCTTCTGGATAAGCCGCATGTTAGTGAATTAGGGTTGCATTCTCTTTTCTGCTTTAAACCCTTATGTAGTAGACAGGCAGAATTTCATGCAGTGGTAGCTGTACCTTCATTGTGGTCGGTGTGGATGAGGAAAGTTTTATTTTCAGGCTGTTCTTGAAGCATTTTCTAAAATCCTTGCACACTAGGAAAGAACTTGAGATTTTAAAAACTGGAAAGCAGAAAGCAAAACTGTCAGATTGTCTCCATCTCTAGCCCTGAATATTAGCACTTAGCTGCTTGCTGGACCAGAAAGTCTTGGAGCTCCCTTCTAATTCTTCATGATTCATTTGACTGAAAATATCAATGTCTCTCATAGGGGCTTTCTAGATTGGCAGGAAAGTGTGACATGAAGTTGCCTTTTCCTTAATGCTTAGCAGCTGCATCACAGACTTTAGATGGAGCTGTGCTGTTCCGCAGTTTTTAAAAAAGAAGCTGGGAAAACCAGCACCTTTTTAAAGGCGCTTCTTCTCCCGTAAAATGCAAAAAAAGCGTTTTCATGGCGCACTTTCCCTTTTTCTCATCTAAAGGCTAGACTTTCATGCAGCCATGAACACACTTCTTTTTGCCAATCTAGATCAGGCAATAGTTTTGCAAAATGTCAGATTCACTCTAAAGAAGGGGTGTTCTAACCTTTTTGGCAAACCAACTGTCACTAGCATTTACACATCCCCAAAAGCTTTAATTGCTACTGTGATTCCACGGGTGCTGCTGGCTCTTGGCAGGCCATAGCTGGCTCTTGGCAGGCTGGCTCTTACCTACTGGAAACAAGATCAGCTACTTTAGTAGAAGCAACATGTTCTTCTTGGAAACAGTCAAGTGGACATCGTTGCTTGTGGTATCTGCCAAAACAGTTCCTTCCATAAGAGAGTTACGCCTTCATTCACATGTACAAATGACATGTGATGACACCACCTGTGAGAATGTCTGTAGTACCCAGGAGAGGAAGCAGGGATTTCTTTGCAGCAGCTCCCTCTGGAACTCCCTGCCAAAGTTAGTTGGGCTTCATCTTACAGCTAAAACAGTTTTGTTCTGCAATGCCTTTGATTCCTGGAACTGATCTTGTTGTTTTAACTATTTGATTTTAAATGGATTTTTAGGAGTATTTTTGGTGTGATTTTAAAAGTTTTTACCTATGTATTGTTATAAATGGTTTTATCCACTGTGCATTGCCATGAGGGTCCTGGTGGGCTGAGACGTAATATATAAGTACATTGAATAAATCCTACAAATCATAACACTTTACCCAGAGTTTGGCAACCTGGTATCTTCGGGATAATTTTGGACTACACCTCCTATAATTCCTGACCATTAGACGCTTGCTGGAGTTTAGGAAAGCTGTAGTCCAAAATATCTAAGGGGTACCAAGTTGCCTATCCTATTCTAGCTCACTTTACCTACCTCAACCCTGATGTAGTTTCACAAATGAGTGGGAAAATGAAATGAAGAACCGGCTGACCTTGTCTGACACAGTGCTGGCCCATAGCCATCCATGGCCAGGCAAATAAGAGACAGAATCATGTAGCAGTTAATGCAGAGAGAGATGAGCTGCCCAAAGCCACCTAATCCATATACAGAGTGTCCTCCTTTTCCAGGACATACCCTACATTTCAACCTTCTGTCCAGAAAGCATTTCAAAAATATCCTCCATTTTGAGCATGACTAAAAAAGATGCATTTATATTTAAATTAGTGTTTTTAGCTTTTTGTTGTGCATTTTGCAGTGATGACATCTGCTCACCTTGTGCATATAAGACTGGTGGGAAGAAAGGGCCCAATTCTTCAACTGCATAAATAGTAACACAATTGTTACTACACACAATGGCGGGACATAGAATTAAAACATGATGATGATGATGATTATAATACAATTAAATATCACATTAAAATACCATCAATTTTTAAAAATAAAACGTATAATTTTTAAAACTTTTTTTATTTGCTTGCACACCCCACAAAAGGCTCCTTGCCACCAATTAATCCTTAAAAGTCTGTTTCAATGAAAGGGTCATTGTCCACTGATGAAAAGAGAGCAGGAAGGGGCCAGCCTAGCCTCCAGTGGAAGGGAATCCCACAGGCTGGGAGCAGCTCCTGGGAAGGGTCTCTCTCACTCCTTCACCAAACAGATCTGTAATGGTTGTGAGACTGAGAGAAACCATCCTCCATAGACTCTGGCAGGTTCATATAGGGAAATATGATCTTTCAAATAGCCTGGTCCTAAGCTGTCTGTATTGGCCCACAAGTTACACCACTTTTGAAATTATCTGCAAGATCCTAATCTATCCCCTCATCCCAACTCTATTCCCTAATCACAACAGGGGATAGAGTTATCAAATAAGGATGGCTATTTCAATAGAACTTCAGCAAAAGAGATGTTGGGTGTGCCAATCTTTGACTTGAAATGTATCCCAATGTTTTCTATTTGATTCAGGGCAAGGTTTGGCAGACCCATCCTCGAGACTGTGAATGTAGGGGAGTCCTCCTTCATAACCTAAAGATCTTAGTTTCACACAATTGGAGCTAATTGTGTTATAGGTATGTTTGTTTGTTTGTTTGTTTGTTTTTACTCTAGCTAGACTGCTTAACTTTTCTTTCACACATTATATTCACACATTAAATTCAATGCATCTTGAATCTGTGAGAACGTATACACAGGTTGCTGGATTGAATGCTTGTAGTTATGCTTGACACTTGCATTTGTATGCTTGACACTTGAGTTTTATTTCTTCTTCCTAGTTGGCACCACCTTCAAGGGCTTTGGGATCACCTTTCTGAATGAATATTGATGCCTAGACCTAACATGTGAAGGAAGTCTGCCTTAGAGTTGGGTCCAATGCCATTAAAGGGTGACACTAAAAGGGAATGCCCCTTTTGAAGGAGCTACTTCAACCATGACTGAGGGGGAAAGTGATGACGACACTGTTAGACAGAGGAGATGAAGCAAGGGATTGCTTTTTTTCTGGTCTTGTATATCTTCCTGCCTGAATTCTAAACATTTATCACCTATCAGAGGAATATTACTGCCTATTGGTAGGAAAGATGTGTTTTAAAAGGGGGAGGAAAGAGGCAGAGAAGGGGGAATGGCCATTGCAAATAGAAGGTTATGCGTTCTCCACCTGTGATAAATAAAATAAAATAAAACGTTTATTTGTATCCCGCTTTTCTGCTGCAGGGCAATCAAAGCGGCTTACATGTTAAAACAGCACCTATATACAGTACATGATACATATACAATACAATATCTAACCCCCTTTTAAAAAGAATTAAACATAATACAATTAAAATTGATCTGTTAAAACAGAGTATTGTCAACAGTCCAATAGTCTAATGGGTAGTGGTGGCATACTACATAAAAGGGGGAGAATTTATTCATAGCTGAGTCATTCTACAGGAACAGCTACAGTCGGCTCTCCTTATCAATGGATTTTTTAATCCACAGATTCAAGCATCCATTACTTGAAAATATTTAAAGTATAAATTCCAAATAGCAAACCTTGATTTTTTATTTTATATAAGGGACACCATTTTTCTCTGCCGTTATATTTAATGGGACTTGAGCATCCACAGATTTTGTTATCCATGGGGGATCCTGGAACCAAACCCTGGGGGATAACAAGATCCCACTGTACATGTGTGAGTGTGTGTCTTCAAGGTGTCTATCAACCCATTAATTTTATATACACACAGAGCCAAAAGTGAGTGAGAGCAAGACATAGAGCTGCATAGAGGAGAGAGGAAGAAAATGAAGGGAGTAAAAACAGGCAGAGAAATTTTGAAACACACAAACAAACAGAGAGTACTTTCCTCCCTTTCAGCAATCCCTCCCTCCATTTTGGGGGAAAACCTGACAAACAGCAGTTGGCAGCCATATGGCAAAGGCTTCCTCTTCCACTATTGACAAAGCCACAATTCCCTTCCTCATCCCAGATTTTATTTCTTCTTATTTTTAATTCTCGTTTGCATAGGAAAGCAGATACCAGGTTAATTAAAAGCAGTATGTAAAATAGAAAAATCTGCTATTTAGGTTTAGCTTGCTTTCTTAAAGAAAGTATATGTATGCTTTCCTTGCAAAATCCTGCTTGTGTATCTTTCCATTTGCCACTCAGGAAAGCCCTGCAACCAACATCCTCAGGATGCACTTGGGGTCAGCAGCTCTTTTCTTCCCTGAAAGAACTGGGCACAGGTAGATTTTTCCATTTAGTGTGTTGCTGGTCTTAGATTAAAGATGCTCTTGACTGCAACTCCCATCAGCCCTAGCCAACACAGCCAATGGCAAGGAATGCTAGGAGTAGCAGGGAACTGAACTAACTGACCTTTGTGGTCCCTTTTGGTTCTCTGTTTCTCTGCTGAGAGCTTGAATGAGGCCATGCGTAAGCTCACTAGCCTTCTCCCAGCTCTTGTTAAGGGCCAGTGTGTTTTATTTTTTCAAGTGTGCTAGAGCTTCAGTCTCCTTATCTAATTCATATATATTTGTAGCTTCCATCACCATAGCATCTCTGTGCCTTTCCTGTATTTGCAGAGGGAAATAACAATTACAGGTCTGTTGGTTGTTGTTTTTTTAAAAAAACCTCTTTGCTGCTTCCAGTCTGAGGCAGAAGCAGCTAGATTGCTTTAGAAGGGCTGCTTTTAATTTATGTGAGTAGGCCTGTCAGGAATTGCTGGATGAGATTTCTGTCCAGCGAAGGCACTTCATTTTGGTTAGCAAGGAGGGTAGTCAGAGTTCACCGAAGTCGACATGGCATGATGGTTTGAGCATTGGACTATGACTGTGGAAACCAGGGTTCAAGTCCCCACTTGAGCATAAAAAAACCCTATGAGTGACCTTGGGCAAATCACACTCTCTCAGCCTCAGAGAATGGCAGTAGCAAACTTGCCAAGAAAATCCTACGGTATGTTTGCCTTAGGGTCGCCAGAAGTAAAAAATGACTTAGAGGCAAACAAGAACAACAACAGCAACAGCAAGGCCTGTTAAGAATTGCTGGATGAGAATTATTATTATTATTATTAATATAGCGCTGTAAGTTTACACAGTGCTGTACATACAATCTTGTAGTTAGATGGATCCCTGCCCCCAGGCTTACAATCTAAAAGACAACACAAAAGGAAAAGGGAAAGGTGGTGGGAAGGGGATGAGGTCCAGTGGTTCTTCTCTCCCTCTGGGGCCTGGACCAAGGGAGATGGACTGGAGGGAAGGCACGGCTTCTTAATACATAGTTAAAAGGAGACATCCTGGGGCAGGTGGCACAATCCTGGGAACACTTCCCTAAACAATAGAATTCTGTCTTTCAGCTAAGGTCCTTTACTCTACTTAGCAAGGTGTGTAGTTTGAGTTCACCAAAGGAAGCATTTAATGAAATATGAAGCAAAGACTCTTCCATCTCTGAACCAACATTGTCCGTTCTGGCTGGTGGGTGCTGTCCAAGGTCATGAGCTATGGTCTGTCCTAAGAACTAGCTCCTAATAACAATTTCTAGTTCAGCGATACTGGGCTGGGCTGTGTTTGGCCCTGCATGCAAAGCAGCTGCTAGCCTCCCAAACCTGGTTCACTTAACCTAGTGGTTCTCAAACTTTTTACCCTTGTGGCCCTTCTTTACATCTACACCCTGACATCATATTACCCCTCAAGGTAATATATGAATAAAAATATTTTGTTTGTTTAGCATGCACATATTTGTTCACACATTCATGTATATTCATATTTTAATGTTTTAACATTTTTCTTCTCCTTCAGGCAGAGACTCCTTGCTTTATCTTCCCCTCCAAGAGAGAAAAGGTTTGGGAAGAAGGGGAGGAGGAGGAGGAATATGGGCCTCCAAGTCTTGTGCCCCACTTTAGCAACTCTTACACACACACTACACCGGGGGTTCCATCCCATAGTTTGAGAACCACTGACCTCATCTGTATTCTTTTATACAACAAGACAACAACAACAACAACAACAAAACTCAAAGAACTTCCTTCCTTAACAGGGAGAAATTAAGACTTTACAACTGATTCAGAGGAATCCTGAACTCCAAACCAAAATCAGTCTGATTCAGATTAATTCAGATCAGATCTGGATTGGTTCTGATCAGCTTGATTCAGATCTAGATGGGACTGTTGCACTCCACAATTTGGACTGATCCAGAGATCAGCACTATGGAAGGAAAATGCCATGGTGAGGTGATGGGGAACAGGATGAAGGCAGCTAAATTTTACTCAGTGGTTAATTCAGCTTCCAGTCCAGTGGAGGGAAAAATCTCACCAGGATTTTCCAATCACAGTGTTTTGTGGACTGGGATATATATATAGAAAGAGAGAGAGAGAGAGAGAGAGGGACAGATAGATGGACGGACGGAAAGATGGATGGAGTAGGCATCAAAGAAAGCAAGTAGCACTCTTCACAGGCAGGACCCGAATCCCACAATGAAAACATAAAACTAAGCTGATTTAATAAAATTTATTGAAAACAAGTGTTTATAAAAAGGATCAAATATTTCAGCTTCTGCTATTTTTGGTGATGTTCATTGGCACTGTTGAGAGAAAGAGCAACAAGGGATGGGGGAAGGAAATATAGTACCTGATTCACAACAATAAGTACTAAACAAACAGGCAGGAAAACAACAACAACAAAATTATATATGTATATATTTATAAATATAAAAAGTCAATTTCCAGTAAATCCATATAAACCACCAATGGCCCATATTAAATATACAATCCACTCAGCTATTTAACCCTGAAAGCACAATAGATGTGAAGGTCCATTGGGCATGAATCTTTTCACACTGGTAGATGATTAATGACCATTAGGATAAACAAGACAATATTAGAACAAACTAGCAGCTTCCTTAGAGCAACAATAGGGGGCTCATGAGTAACTTAAGCAAGACCAATAAATTAACTATGAAGAGATAACTTGCTTTGGTTGCCAGGTGCTATCTGGAAGACCTACTTTTTCCTGCATTTTTTTCATAGAAGGGACAATGCAGTGAACATAGCAGTGTGACTGATGTTGCATTCAGTCATAAAAATAGATATCCTCTTTGAAGCAGGTGGGGTTTAGGTCCTATATTATTTGTTGGTAGATAGTACCATTGATGCAGACACACTCACCCACCAATAAAATGAACTTAATAAATGAATTAGTAAAATGTTTCAGCTTCTGCCTTCCTCAAAATAAAAGTGAGCTGCATTCAAGGTGGCCATTTACAACATTCTTATTGTCAATGTTGTTAAGTGGATTATGACATAACGCATTATCTTCTAGTCTGAGGCCATGCAGTGTTAAAGTCTTAAGTCTGCAGATCCAGAAGCTCTCCCTTATACCCAAAGACCTTGAAAGAGTTGGCACTTCCTTTTCAAAAACAAACTGGAGCATGTCCAAAGGAGGGTGACTAAAATGGTGAAGACCTAATTGATGGGGTGCAAGTGGTTGGATCCTTAGGTGGAAGTGACCATGTTCTCCTGGAGTTTGTTATACAGTGGAAAGGAGAAGCTAGGCATAGTCAGACACGAATTCTAGACTTTAGGAGAGCTGATTTCAATAAACTTAGAGAAATACTGGGGGTGATCCCATGGTCAGGTATATTAAAAGAGAAGGGAGTTCAAGATGGATGGGAGTCTCTCAAAAGGGAGATACTGAAGGCACAATTTCTCCACAATGTGGAGAAACTGGAGTGTGTCCAAAAGAGGGCGACTAAAATGGTGAAGGGTCTAGAAACCATGCCCTATAAGGAAAGACTTAGGGAGCTGTGGATGTTTAGCCTGGAGAAGAGAAGCTTAAGAGGTGATATGATAGCCCTGTTTAAATATCTGAAGGGATGTCACATTGAGGAGGGAGCAAGCTTGTTTTCTGCTGCTCCAGAGAACAGGACCGGAACAATGGATGAAGGCTCCAGGAAAAGAGATTCCACCTCAACATTAGGAGGAACTTCCTGACAGTAAGGACTGTTTGACAGTGGAACACACTCTCTCAGAGTGTGGTGGAGTCTTCTTCCTTGGAGGTCTTTAAGCAGAGGCTGGATGGCCATCTTTCAATGGGGATGCTTTGATGGAGAGAGTCCCTGCATGGCAGGGGGTTGGACTGGATGGCCTTTGTGGTCTCTTCCAACTCTAATGATTCTACACCCCGGCAAATGGCCCTCCAGCTTCTGTTTAAAGACCTTCAAAGTAGGAGACTCCACCACCCTCCGGGTGTGTGTGTGTGTGTGTGTTCCACTGTCAAACAGCTCTTATTGTCAGGACATTCTTCCTAACATTGAGGTGGAATCTCTTTTCCTGTAGCTTTCATCCATTGTTCTAGGTCCCTACTCTCTGAAGCTGCAGAAAACAAGCTTGCTCCATCCTCAATATGACATTCCTTCAGGTTCTTAAACAGGGCTATCATATCACCTTTTGACCATCTCTTCTCCATGCTAAACATACCCAGCTCCCTAAGTCTCTCCTCATAAGGCATGGTTTCCAGACCCTTCACCATCTTAGTTGCCCTCCTTTGGACACGCTCCAGTTTCTCAACATCCTTTTTGAATTGTGGTGCCCAGAACTGGACACAGTATTCCAGGTGAGGTCTGACCAAAGTAGAATAGAATGAAACTATTACTTCCCTTGATCTAGACACAATAGTGCTATTGATGCATCCTAGTATTGTACTGGCTGTTTAAACTGTTGCATCACACTGCTGGCTCATGTTCAGCCTACACTCCACTAAGACTCCTAGATCCCTTTCACATGTACTGATCATTCATCTTGTATCTGTATATTTCATTCCCCCCCCCCTCCCCGGACTACTCATAAGTGCAGTACCTTACTTTTCTCCATGATAAAATTGATTTTGTTAGTTTTGGTCCAGCTTTTTAAGGTCATTTTGAATTCTGTTCCTGTCTTCTGGGGTATTTGCTACCCCTTCTAATTTGGTATCACCTGAAAATGTGATAAAATTCCATCATCTAAATAATTGATAAATATGTTGAATAGCACTGCGCCAGGACAGAACTCTGTGACACCTGGCTACTCTCCAAGATGTGGAGGATCTATTATAGTCTAATAAAGCAGTAAGATCTATAATAGATCAATTAGATCTATTAGAGTTTCGTTGTTAAGTATGGCAGTTCCTATATGCCTTTGTGTGTATGTGTGTTTTGTGCAGTACTTAGATTCTGACCATTGCTTCTGGTCTTTAGCTATGATCTTCAGTGTCCCTTGGAATTCCTCTTAGGGATACTGTCATGATGCCTTCAATAATAGTGTGGCTGAGCCCAATCTGGAAAGGTTAAACTCTCTCTCTCTCTCTCTCTCTCTCTCTCTCTCTCATTCCCTGCTACATGCACATAGTTTCTTATTGCACAAGCAGCACTCATACTTCACAGGCATCAGAGTGTCAAAAACACTGCTGTGCAATCAGGCACAGATGGCACAGAAGTCAGGGCTAAAAAAAGAGCAACACTTCACTGGGTGCTCACATCAGTGCCATCTTAGAGAACAATGCTGCTCTCTCCTCTCTTGTGCAGCAACAAGAAGGGATGTCTGACAACAGCAAATGGTCTCTTGCCAGAAATTGTTCTGTTCCCTCAGAAATATGACATCACTTACCAGTCAAAGCCACATTCTTACAAGGCATAACAACCCAAAAGTACTGTGCTAGGCCAATCAGGTATCAGCATATGCCTTTTTTCCTAGCAAAATTAGGGTGTACTATTCCCAGACAGTAGTAAACTGAGGAGCAGGGGAATTAAACAATTTAGTTGAAGATTGTTGTTGTTCCAACTTTTGACAACCCTAAGATAAACCTATCACAGAGTTTCCTTGGCAAGATTTATTCAGTGGAGGCTTTGCCTTTGCCTTTGCCTTTATCTGAAGCTGAAAGAGTGTGACTTGCCTAAGGTCACCCAGTGGCTCTCCATGACTGAGTGGGGATTCAAATCCTGGTCCCCAGATTCATAGTCCAGCATTCAAACCATTATACCACATTGGGTCTCCTTAGTTGTAGATAGCTGGCGATATCATATTGTGACAATTTAGCCAGGTTTCCAGGGCAGGTGACATGGCATTCAGCCAGCTTTAATTATTTTTATCCTGGCACATTCGTCAAGAATTAAGCCCTTCTTTGTGATCGCAGGCAGACTTCCCTTCCTATCTCATAGTGTACAGGGACAAAGATTTTGTTAAGAAGTCCCTCTCTGAGTGAATACATAGGGAATCAGTTTCACACTTTTAAAAAGTTAAGCACTCAGAAACCTAGTCCTGGCAAATGAATCTCAGTTTTAGTTTTTTCTGTATGGATGATTTTAAAGTTCAAATCATTTCCTTTCAAAATATGAAAGAAAATTTTGGATTTTGGAGCACAATTAAATGAGCAAACAAATGAAATGATATTTTCACCAATCCTTGTGGAAGAGAATGCAATCAATGGCCTTCAGTATCAGAGGTGGTGTGCATTCTAGTAGCCCTTATTTTGTCTTTTTGGGCTTTCCATAGGCATTTGGTTGGCCACTGGGAGAACAGGATGCTGAGCTAGATAGTACAATGGTCAGATCTAGGTGGGTTCTTCTTGGGTTCCAACTACTCATAGCCCTACAAATTATAAGAACCATTCAAGTAAGTTCAGTCAATGTTCCAGGCACAGGGTTCCAGATTCCTTAATGCTGATTCATTTAATTTCCAAACTGGAAAAGACAAACACTGGAAAGTGTTGCAGAGCCCTTTTGCAATATTAACAGATCTGCTTCCAAAGTAATATAAAAAGAGAGAGTTTGCACATTTTGATTTTGGGAGGACCATAACATCCATATCTTGTAAATTTGGGCTTTTTGGATTATAACACCCAGAAATCCATGTATGGTGGCTTTTTTGCTCAAGAGATTCTAGAAGTTGTGAACTAAGGCATGTAGTCGGTATCAGATACTTAGTTAAGTATACTTAATTAACCATAGTATAACTACATTATAACTAAATAAGTAGTGGTTATGAATTCAGAACAGTTATCTAGATTCATCCATCCATGACTGTTACATGATCTCTACTTAGTCACAATTGCAACACTAATGGCAATCTACAGCTACATGAAAAGTAAGTCTATTCTGCTGGTGATTGGAGCTTGGGTGAATGACAATTCTGTCAGATTTGTTAGGGGTTGAGCCTGGAGAGTTTACTTCGCTAAGTAGCTGATACAGAATACTGGACAATGAAAGTAACTTTGCCAGGCTATGTGAATAAAGATGTAGGTGGAAAAATCTGAAAAAGATCATTGGGATCAATACTGCAATACACAGTTATAGTGCAATTATTCCACATTAATTGCTATGGCTGCCTCCTATAGAATCCTGGGATTTGCAGATTAGGGAGGAGCATTTAAAATTCTCACAGAACTTTTAGACGTCACTAAACTACAAACCACAGGATGCCACAAGAGGCAGCCCTACCAGTAAAAATGGAATGGTGGTATTATCCCTGAAGCCATAATTGTCTTGAAATGGGCCTTTGGCCCTGGGTGCCAGAGGAGTTGTTGTATGGATTTGAACCAACAGGAAGCAAAACGGACTCCTTATTGGATCTGTCTGATTGTGTTAAAGCCATGCACTTGTGATTTGGCTGAAACCAAAATAGCCTGGCAAGAGAACAAACATCAGTATTGCAGCAGTGTTTTAATTAATACTGTCATAGCTTGCAAGTATGGTTGCCAAGGCAGTCTTGTTCTTTGTCTTACTCTCTTACTCTCCCCCTACCTTGTGTTTGAAGAGTCAACTGATTCCCCTCAAAGACCATTAGCCACCTATTTACCACAGATTCCTTGGACAAAAGGCCCTCAAATTAATCACTTTGTGTCAGTGAGATGTGTGTTGCCATTGATCCAGTGGGTTTAGGCTGGTGTTTTAGAAGCAGCTATCCTAATAATCCTCTGTGTCCGGTCATTTTGCTAGAAATTGTTTGAAATCCTTTCTCTCTTCTTTGACTTCTTAAACTCTCCTTCATGTCCCCACGTCCTTTTACTCCTTTGCCTCCCCACAGAGCCCAGCTTCCTTAGCTTCAAACCTTATAATTTCCCAGAACCCAAATCCAGCCGAGACTTTTCTTGCCAACTTCCGCAGATGCCACAATTAAAGCTGCATTCTTGGAAGCCTCACAGCCTCCATGGCTGAGGTGAGTGAGCTCTTGGAATTAATTTCTCCATTTTGAGCAAAGCTTGGTATATGAATTTTCATTTTAATTTCTTAGTCATTTTTCTTAGAATGTATTGGACTGTTTGTCATTCATGTCCTAGCTGTTTCCCTTTTAGAAGTGCTGTACCAGAGGAGAGCAACTGTCTAGATGTTTTTGAATTGCATCTCCCATAATTCTCATTCGCTCATTTGCCAGCTGGCTAGCATTGGTGAGAGTTGTAGGCCAAATACATGTACAAAACCACACTTCTCCTTTCTTTTTCTGTACTAATAATTGGGAATAATTGGTCATTATTGTGATTTTCTGTTTTTTAAAAATGTGTATGTGCATATAAGGACCCCATGAAATTGTTTTCAGTGAGTGTGAGTTACAGGGAATGATCTTTCTATAGAGCTTGTTTGGCCTCTCAGCTCCAGGGAGTCTGGATGAGAGAACTTCTATAGGTCCAGTTCAATCTGTTTTCAGGCCTGGCTTTGGGATGGAGATAGGCTTGATCAACTTGGAAGATGACCTGCACTAGAAGGTAGCAGGTGCCTGTTGGTGCTGCTGGAACTCTTAGCAGCTTTTCATATCATCAGCCTTCAGGGCTAGGCTGAGACTGTTTTATAGAGGTTCTGGTCCTCCTCAGAGGAACAAAAGGAGAAGTTCATTTTGGGGGATTTCCTCAAAAACAGTTCTGTTCCCTGTGATGCTTAATATATTCATGAAACTGCTGGAAGCCATTATCTGCAAACCCTCCAACATTTCATAGATGAAAACTAGGACATATATGTCCAAACAACCTCAGGGATAGAAATCCCATGCAATCACCCAGCCCCCCCCCCCCCATTTTTCAGAGTAGACAGAATTTACTCTAGTTCTAAGTAAAATACGTCAATAAATTTTGAAAACAAAACAATGGTCCACAGACTGGAAACACTCACTGTCTATTCCAGTCCACAAGAAAGGAGACAACAGGAACAGCAGCAATTACAGAACCAATGCATTAATTTCTCATGCAAGCAAAGTGATGCTTAAAATTCTATAAAAAGTCTCTTACTATATATGGAGTGAGAATTGCCAGAAAACCAAGTGGGGTTGAGGAATGGAAAGGGCACTAGGGATAATATAGCAAACATACATTGGCTAATGGAATGTGCTAAGGAGTTTCAAAAGAAGATCAGCCTGTATATTATAGACTATATCAAAGAATTTGATTGTATAGATCACACAAAACTATGGATTGCTTTTAAAGAAATGGATGTGCCACAACATTTTGTAGTCCTAATACATAATCTGTACTCAGACAAGAGGCTACTGTCAGGACAGAATATAGAGAAACTAAATGGTTTCCAATTGAAAATAGGGTCAGGCAACACTGTGTTTAATTTGTGTGCTGAGAATATCATACAAAAAGCAGGATTGGATTGAAAGAAGGGAGGTGTAAATATTGGAGAAAGAAACATCAACAATTTAAGACATGCAGCTGACATTATAATAATAGCAGAAAATATCAGCAGTATGGAAAGATTACTGAAGATGTTCAAGGCAGAAAGCACAAAGGCAGGTTTATAGCTGAACATCAAGAAAACAAAAATCATGACCACAGATGATCTAGAAAGGCTGTAGCAGATTGCTTTTGCTTGAGCCTGTTGGGAAGGGTAGGATTCTGCCCCCTGCTGAGTTAGTTGATGGAGTGCAAACTACTTTTGCACTTTGAACCCAGTTTGCACCAATGTAAGTAAGTTGAGGACAAGAAATGAAAGTGGGAGGAGGAGAGAAAAACTGAGACATTTTAAAATCCGCTGAAAAGTGGAATGACAGAAGATTAAGTGAGACTGACCCAGTCAAATCAGAACAGTTGGAAGGCATAAAAGTGAAAATAAACACTGACTCTTCATGCTTTGTCATTTGTTAAAGGAATCTGTTAATCTTTTCCTAGCTTTTCTTAGCTCTGTAGCACCACCACTCTTGGTGTCACCTGCTATGTGTGTGTGTGTGTAGGGGGGGGGGGGCTGCAAAGCAATGGTGGCCAGTGTGCCCTTTCCTTTACTGTGGTGGCAGCGGTCTCCTCATGAGGAGGATTCTGCTGATGCCACAAAGCCAGAAGCGGCACAGCTGCAGAAGGGCTCAATGCAGTGCAGGCTACCCCCCCCTTCCCCACCCCCAGTGATGCCACTGACTGAGCTGCTTATCCAAGTTACATGTGATCAGTTTAGATAGGTGACCAAATATTTGGTCCCCCTCTCTCCTTGCCAGAGTCTCATTAACAAATATGGATTTCCTGGCATAGGACTGGATAGTATTCTTTTCTCCCTCTGTATAGTGATCCTATTAGCTAATGCTGCTACTATGATGGGTAGGGATACAGCAAAGATTCCAATATGGATGAGAAATCATTCCCTTGGATTCTATCCTGGACTCCATTAGTTGGCTAATAATACCATTGCTAAGGTTCCTCTCTTAGGGCAGTTCAGAATAATAATGTATTATCCATCTTGCCTTGTTTGTTTTCATAGTACTCTCAGGTGCTGGACTATTACTGCATTCCTATTTCACACAACTCAAGCAGTCTACAATATAATGATCTGCTCACTACCATCTAGAGGATCCATGTTGAGCAAGTAAATGGACCAAGTCAAAGCAGAGCTCTCTTGTATAATGGGCCACTATGAAACCTCCATTAAGCATGAAAGCAAATTACATTCCATTATGTAGAGCTGGTCTCTTTCATATGAGTTCACAGCCATAAGGACTATCACTGCACACCGAACCAAACCAACATTGTCCATAACAACAAATTTTACATTATCCAACCCGTAGAACAAGGTGAGACCTACAGCTGCTGGAATTGATGGGGATGTGTAGTGAGTATCTTGCCTAAAATGGTTCAAAACATTGGTGGTTCTTTTCTCAAAAATTTGCAGGCATCAGTCAGGCTGTGTCAAAGAAGGCTACTGTCACGATAAGTGAGAGCCATGCATGGCCAGTGACAATTAAGCCTGAAAAAAAATCTCAAAGTGCTTAAAATCTTTTTTTTTTTAAGGGGTGGGCATGATATTCCAAAACAGTTTGGAGCTCAATTTAGCAATTCAGATCTGAATCCAATTTGGTATATGAATCAGTGTGGACTCAAAACACTTGGAGGACCAAAGACTGGGAAAGTAGGAATCACTGCTATAGACAGTGATTTGTGGTGTAGCTACACTGTAGAAATAATACAGTTTGACATCTTTTTAAGTGCTATAGCACCATTCTATGGAATTCTGGGGTCTGTAGTTTTACAAGTTCTTTAGCTTTTCCCAGAGTGCGAGTGTCTCACAAAACTACAAATCCCAGAATTCTGGCCATAGCAGTTAACGTGGTATCAAACTATTATTTCTGCTGTGTAGATGCACCCCAAGGGTCCAGTCTTGGCTTAGTTGTTTATCACACGGGAAGAATTTCTCTCAATTTCGAAAGAAATGAAAGTGGGGCCAGTTCAGAAATGAGAGAATTTACTAGTTCAACGAATGTACGTGATTGCGTGTTGATGCTGCATCACGTTCAGAATGATTTCCCATTGCCTGAAATTGCCTGAAATTGGGTGTGATAGTTTCTCACGCAATAACGTGAAACCCCACGATTGCATTTGGAAAGACTTCCCAGTGCCTCAAAATGCACGTGGTAGTCTCTCACACAATAATGTGAAATCCCATGATTGCGTTCGGAGTGCCATTGGATTATGCTTCCAATTTCTGTTGTCTGATAAACTCCATAGTTTGTCAGTTGCAGTCTCCAGATGTTTGCTTACGAGATTAATTCTCAAGGACCAAGTACATTCAAGCTGTCCTGTTGCAGGGAGGGCATCCAAGCAGAGGATACATCCTCGCAGCTTGGATAAGTATACCTTGGCTACATCTTGGCACTGCAGAAATAATCCTGTTTGACACCACTTTAACTGCCATGGCTCAGTGCTATGGAATTCTGGGAATGGTAGCTATTTTGTGGCACCAGAGAAAGCTCCGGTGCCAGAAGCAGCAGTGGGAGGTTTCTTCTCATACCAACATACTTCATAATTTTGTTCACAATTAGCTTTCAGCATGAAGGAGGCCATCCAAGCTTCCTTGGACATTGCTGCAGATGCTACAGGTGAGGAAATCTGAGGCCTTTTGAGCAAACCTTAGTTAAAGCAAAAACAATCTCAGTACTCTGGCAAAAGTTGTATACAACTAAGCCTTTAGGAGTTACCTGAACATTGTTGAAGCATCTGCCTTTCTAGATCACTTCTGCCTTGATTTCCTAACATACTTAAAAATCAGTACTGTAGTAAACAGTTAACATTTTAAAAATGTAATTACCTCCTCTATTCTAAGTTACTGAAAATTTAGACCAATCTTCAGCCAGTTTGGTATTGTATAATGGTTTCAGTGTTGGATGTTGGGATTCAGTTCCCCACTCAGCTAAGGAAACCCAGTGGGTGACCTTGGGTGAGTCACATACTCTCAGCCCCAGAAAACCTCACGATAGAGTCACCTAAGTTAGAAATAACTTGAAGGTGCACAACAACACGTTTACTCAGAAGTATGCTCCTCTAGTTTTAGTAGGACTTTCTCCCAGGTATGTAGATGTTGATTTGCAGCCTGTGTAAGGGAACTGCCCCTCAGTGCAGCTTCATCCACCAGCATCTACTTCCTATATGAGACACAGTGCACATGGTGGAGCTTCCATAGGATTTCACTGCTCTTGCAGTGTGAGCTCATTCTGACAGACTACTGTAAATGGCACATGCATTTAAATGGCTAGATGTCTTTATAGCAGGAGTAGGAAATCTTTCACCCTCTGATGTTTTGGTTTGTCAGTCACATTCTCCATACCATTAGCCTTGCTTGGTGGATCTTATGAGAGTTGTAGATGAAAACATTTGAGATAACAGGCTTTGCAGTCCTGCCTTACATCAGACAGAGAAGTGTTGTTTGGAAGTGAATTGGAATCCTGCCTTATTTATCGCTGGGCCACTTAAACATGTTCATGCATACCCCTCATCTGTTTATTTTTCATTTAAATTCATGTATATTTTTGCATTTATGTTTAAATAGTAAAGTAGTGTTAGGCTTTGAGGCCTGGGTTTGAAATGTACAGATGTGCACAAAAGGTAAAACAGGAATTATGGCTAGAATTGTCTGCAGCTGAAGCCTGGAAGCAGACAGTGCTCAAGGTCAGTATGTGCTTGCTTGCACGTAGGCCTAATGTAAACATCTAGAGTCTTCCTGACCGAGGGGACACTAATGCAGGTAACACAAGGAAGAAGAGTCATCAGAAGAGGCTGGGTTTGTGACCACATGGCACGAGTCTATAAATAGCCTGCACACCTTAGTGAGGGTTGTTGGGTAATTATTTGGAGTAGTGGATGGTTGGTTGGAGAGATTTGTCGAGCGTGTATATATTTGTAAATACAGCAACTTTAAGAATAAAACCTCTGAGGAGAGAGTTTTGGCTCCAGTCTGTTTCATCAACAACTGGGAGGAGGATTCCTGATAACGCCGAAGCTCCAGAGTTGCCGGTAATTCTGAAGGCATCGGAGATTGCTTGAACTGTGCACATCTGCTTGTTTACAACAACAAGGGTTATGGGCCCAGTTGTTATCTGCTCAGGCATCTCCGTTTGTGCTGAAGAGGTCAACTGGCTGTGTAAGAGAGGTACTTTGTTATTCAGTTGCTGTGCTGAAATACTGTGACCAGGAAAGGTGTGTTGCATGGTAAGATTTTTGGACTATTGTCTGTGTCTTATCACAATTGACAGTAGAAGCTGGGAAAACTGCCAGGACTCTATATTTACACTGCTTAATGATGGTGGCAGCTACATTTCCCAAGCTAGACAAAACTAATTATGCAGCTTGGAGTTCCTATTGTGAAGCTTTGCTGGTCAGAGAAGGACTGTGGGATGTTGTTGAGAGAGGACCAACAGCTGATACTCTTGAAAATGATAAGAGAGGAAGAGCTACAGTTTTGCTTACAATCACAATCGCCAGAGAAGCATCTGGAGATCATGTCTGATTTGTTCAGCCAGGTGCAAATAAGAGGTGTCGTCCTTGCATCTGAGCATACATCCTGCTTGGGAGCCTTTCTGAAGATTTTAGAGAATATTCTGTGGGGGTTTCAGTGTTTTGATGAAGCACAGATTACTGCGGAGCTGGTGGCTGCAAGTGTCTTGGAAGTTAGCCAACGTCGGCAGTACAAGGCAGGGCTCCAGAGGCAGCATGTGGTACCAAAACAACCACACCCAACCGGGGATTTCAAGGAGCTGCAACTGGAGAAGGGAGAGAAATTTTCACTGTGGAAAGCCAGGTCATCTCAAAAAGGACTGCAGGAAGCTGACAGCGGCAAAGAAACAACAGCCTAAAGATCTTGTGACCAGGAAAGGTGTATTGCTGTGGTAAAGAACAATGACTACAAAGCCCATGAGGCTGTAACTTCCAAACAAATTTAGTTGTTAGACTCTGGAGCATCGACACATATGGTTAATGAAAAAAGGCTTTTGAAAAATAAGGTGCCATCTAATGTACATTCAGTTGATTTGGCTGATGGTGCACCAAGGGAGGCAAAAGAGATGGGAACTGTGTTCATCCCAAGTTTTTGCAAGGGACTTTCCAAATGTCTTGTGTGTTCCTAGGTTGCAAAACTGTTTGGTTAGTGTGTCTGCATTAACTACAAGTGGGTATGCCTTGGGTTTCAAAGGGGATGATTGTATTATTAGGGTTAGGGTTAGGATTGTATTGTGGTTAGTGTGTCTCCATGCCTCCCGATGTGAGGCCAGGGCAGACCATTGATGGTGATCAATTTGGCCAAGCTTGAGATGTTGTTTCAGAAAGTCCTTGTATCTCTTTTTTGGGGCACACCTCTTACGCTGACCAGTGGCGAGTTCACCGTAGAGTACTATTTTTGGGAGGCGGTGGTCCTCCATCCTAGAAATGTGCCCTGCCCAGTGCAGCTGTGTTTTCAATAGCATGGCCTCAATGCTGGTGATCCCTGCATGCTCAAGGACAGCAACATTTGTCACAAAGTCATTCCAGTGTATATTTATTATTGTGCGTATACAGCACTGATGAAAGCATTCAAGAAGTTGTAGATGTTGGTGATAGATGACCCATGTTTCAGACCCATAGAGGAGAATAGACAGAACAATGGCTCTGTACACACTGATCTTTGTACTTTGCCTCAGGTGTTTGTTACTCCAGACTCTTTTGTGAAACCTTCCGAATGCAAATATGCCTTTGCTAATCTGTGATTGATCTCTTTATCAATCCTGGCATCTGAAAAGATGATGCTTCCCAGGTAGGTGAACTGCTGTATGGACTTAAGCACAGATTTGCCTATGGTGACGTGGGGATGATAGTGCTTTTCCTGTGGTGCAGGCTGATAGAGAACTTCCGTTTTCTTCAGGCTGACTTCCAGCCCAAACAGCTCTGCAGCCATTGCAAAGCAGGATGTTAGGCGCTGCAGAGCTGCTTCTGTATGGGCAATAAGGGCAGCATTGTCGGCGAAAAGCAGCTCGCGGACTAGATAGTTTAGAGTCTTTGTGTGAGCCCTCAGACGGCTTAAGTTAAACAAGCTGCCATCAGTATATAGATGCCTTCTTCTTCGAGATCTGCCATAGACCTTTGGATCATCATGCTGAAGAAGATTGTAAATAGAGTTGGAGCGAGAACACAACCTTGTTTCACACCATTAGTTATTAGAAAGGGCTCTGAGAGAGCATCGCCATATCTGATGCTCTCATGTAACAAAATAATCATTTTGAGCAATTTGGGGGGGACATCCTAGTCGTTCCATGATCTGCCACAGACGTTTTCTACTCACAGTGTTGAAGGCTTGGGTAAGGTCGACAAATGTTACATACAGTCCTTTGTTCTGCTCTCTACATTTCTCTTGCAGTTGCCTAAGAGCAAATACCATATCTGTAGTGCTCCTATTAGCTCTGAAGCCACATTGGCTTTCATGGAGAAGTTCTTCTGCAATAGCAGGAACTAATCTGTTCAGGAGTATCCTTGCAAGGATTTTTCCAGCAATGGAGAGCAGTGTTATACCTCGATAGTTTGAGCAATCAGTTTTCACTCCTTTTTTCTTATACAGGGTGACGATAACTGCATCTCGGAGATCTGATGGCAATTCACCTTTTCCCCAGCAACTCACAAGGAGCTTGTGTAATTTAGCATGGAGTACATGACCTCTGTGTTTCCAAGCTTCAGGTGGGATTCCATCAGTCCCGGCTGCCTTGCCATTTTTCATCTGCTGTATGGCCTTAACGGTTTCTTCCAAAGTGGGAGCCACATCCAGTTCATTTTTCATCATTTTTGTATCATATGTTGGATAGCCTTGAACTACTCGGTTGGCACTGAAGAGACTTTGGAAGTGTTCAGCCCATTGATTCAGGATGGAGGCTTTGTCTATAATTAGTGTTTGACCATCCATACAATATAAGGAGCTTTGGACCTGATAAGTAGGTCCAAACACTGCTTTAAGAGCTTTGTAGAATCCTCTGGAACCACCCAGATCTGCACAACGTTGTGTCCTTTCTATTAAATTGATACACCACTTGTTCTGAATGTCTCTGAGTTTTTGTTGGAGTTTACTGCATGCGAGACGGAAGGCTGCTTTTCTTACATGGCAAGATGGCTGAGCGAGGTGTGCCTGATGAGCAGTTCTCTTCTTTGCCAACAGCTTCTGGATCTCTTGGTTGTTTTCATCAAACCAATCTTGGTTTTTCTTGCGGGAGAACCCAAGGGATTCTTCTGCAGACTGCAGGATACTGTTTTTGATATGTTGCCAAAGCAGTGTAGGAGAAGAATCTATAGGATGGTCTTCAGGTTTTGATTGCAGATTTGCCTGGGAGTTGTCTCTCATGGCAGCTTGTTGAAGATTGTTGACTTGAAGTCTCCTCTTTAAGATGCCACCCCTCTTAGTTTTGAGCTTAAGATGAAGATTTAGTTTGCATCTTACAAGGTAATGATCTGTTTGACATTCTGCACTGGGCATCACTCAAGTATGATGGACATTGTGAACGTCTCTCTGACTCACTAGAACATAGTAAATGAGGCGCCAGGGTTTGGATCGGGGATGCATCCAGGTTGTCTTCAAGCTATCTTTCTGCTGAAAGATAGTGTTTGTAATAGTCAGCTGCAGTTTTGTTAAACAGTGGTCCCCCAGGATCCGAATCCCCTGGGGAACGAAATCCCCAGGACCCGAAACCGCCGGGGGCGAAAAAAAGCCCCCGGGATGCGAAGAAAACCCTGGGTTGCGAAAAAAATTTGCAACCCGGAAGCTTTAAAACAGCGCTCTTCTGGTGCGCTGTGCATTGGCGAAAGCGGTCCCCCGGGTAACAAATGACTTCCGGGATACGAAGGTAATCCTGGAACGGATTACCTTCGTAACCCGGGGGACCACTGTACTTATATTTCTGGTTAACCTGGAACATATTTAGAAAAGAGAGGAGGTGTTTGGAAAGCCACAGTCTCTCTGAACAGTTAGGGAATAACTGTTTGATACTGAAAATGCCTCTCAGTCAAATCAGTTAGTGAACACTCCCTGAAAAGTTAAGAAATTCTGTGTAAATGCACCCAGACAAGGAGCTATCTTTTCTACTCTTTTTGTTGTTGTGTGCCTTCAAGTTTGTTCTGCCTTATGACAACCCTAAGGCAAACCTATCACAGGGTTTTCTACTGCTAAGGAAATCACCTTAAGACAGGGAAAATGGATGTTGTCCCACTATGAGTATTGCTGTTGTCAGCCAGCACAGCCAGGCTGGCAGTTTGGCCAGTGCTGGTGGAGGTATTTTTCTAGTCTGTCGGTATGATTTCTTCTGGGGACAGGCATCTTCCGATACAAAAGGTCAAAAAAGGCAGCTATAATGGTGGAGTTTTTCCTTCCAAAATATCTATTAAAACGCTCACTTTTACAGTTGCATGTTTTGGTTGGCTTCTCCACACTGAAGAGCAGTTTTGTTGTATTTTCTACTAAAATCTCTCCAAGGGTTTGCTTTTCCCCACTGGTCCATCATTGGAAGATGTTCTGTTTTTTTTCCCTGCTGTCATTCTGAGAAGTCGTATTTTGCTACCCTCCCTGCTGAAATCCCTGTGCTAAGGCTCATGTCTCATCTAGCTCATTTTAAAATGAAATCACAATTTCTGAGCCCTCACTGAATCTTATCAGCCTAGTCTCTCTCTCTCTCTTCTGTGTTCCAAGGACCTCCCTGACACATCCTTCTTTAAGCTTTCCCCCTGAAATCTCTTGCTTTCCAGTGCTTCAGTTAGACTTCAACATTCCTGACTCCTCTTCCAGAAAGTCCAGCAGAACCCCAGGAGAAGGTGATCTTTGTCAGCCTTGGTCTACCTTTGGATAGTATTTTTCTTACAAATTGGTAGCTGTCTCATTTAGTGCCTCCTTTCTTTTGCTGTGTATGTGTAGATGCATTTTAAGCTAAGGTCTCAGACCACTATTCTTCAGACCACTACCACCTTCCATCTTGCTTTTCCTTTTCCAACGATCTCTGAATTCTAAATTGCTTAGCCCTAACCTCAATCCCTCCTGGAAATTTAAATCAGGACAGCTATGATTTATCCAAGGCTTGCAATCATGGCTGAAACCTTCTCAGTCTTTGCAAGTACCTCAATCCATTCTGAAGCAACTGTATTTTATTTTCCAGTCATTTCTCTTATATTTACTGCTTGTCACTTAAAAGGCTTTATCATGGTGCTTTATTGTTCCCCAGTGCAAGAATTTTGTATGCATCCATTCTTGTATGCTCAATAAAATGAAATAGCTCTGTGCGAGTGTGAGCTACTGGAACAAATCTGCCTAGATGCACTACTTCCAAAAGTGGCTTATAAACAAGGACTCTCAGAACATGAATGGGTCCATACAAATGTGAGAGCTCCCCTGTGTTAATACAGACCACACCAAATCTGTCCATAGGTGCCACAGCACAGTGTACACACATTTTGATCAGAAGCCACTTGCTGACTTACTACCAAAGTGTACCATGCAAAATATTTAAAATTCTGTGAAAATAAAATAAAAAAAACCATGGGAGTTAGCACTGAAGAGACATTTACCAATGATAATGTGATAATGCCTTTTTCTTTTTGCATGTTTATTTACAGCTAAATAGCTTAATCCACCTGCTGCTCAGTCCATCACTATCTGGGAACAATATATTCTCTTTGATCAAAAAGGAGATGCAAATACCTGAGTGAGCTAACACAGTGCTGTGGGGTTGTCTGGCTTCGTTGGATTGTTGCTTTGACTGAGATGTGATGTCATGTTTCTGAGGGAACAAAACAATTGATGGCAATAGACCATTGTCTGTTTTCACTCACATGCACCCTTGTTGCTTCAAAAGAAAAGAGTAGCATTGTTCTGTGTTGTGGTACTGATGCAGCCATGCACTTAAGAGCTCTGTTCTCCTTTTAGCTCTAAGTCTGCTGGGCCATCGATGTCTGATTCCACCACTGTGCCTTCCTTCTAGGCTGAGGAAAGCCAGAGCTACCGCAAAATCGAGGCAACTTGGCTCTTTAGTGCTTGTCCTTGGCTTACACTTTGGCTTACAAGGATTATGAATGACTTCATTGCTTTCCATAGTCTAGTTTCAGGTGTAATATTAATTGATGCCTACTAAATAGATTGCCTCTTTATGACTTTCTGCTGTCTTTTGAAAAACAGGAAACAAACTGAGGCCAACCAAGTTCAGTAAAGGAGCGCCTGTGTTGCATGGATGCTTATCAGCAGCTCCAGCCCCCAAATGGGGCAGTTTGCTGGCTGGTGCTTGGAAACACCACCATGAAACTAGAGTATTTGCCTAACAGAATAGGTAATATTGGGCTTAGGACTGGAAAGATAGTTCTTTGAACTTAAATGGTCTTTGCAAAAAAGGAGGCGACGAGTGGCATGGCGTGGGGGCAGCGGAGATGGCCTCAGGGTGAGGTGGAGGTGTCATGGTGCCAAGGCAGGGGGAAGGAGGCATAGGGGCCAGGAAAGGAGGTGAAGAAGAGAAGGAGGGTGAGGAGAAATATAAGGACACTGCAAAAGATTTTTGCAGCTGTGTCATTATTCTAGGAAGCAGAGAATGGAGGCATAGCAGAGGCAGTGTGGCAGAGATTTTTGCAGCAGAAGTCTGTAGCAAGCATCTTTTGGGGTTTTCTTTTGTGTGGCTTTTCCACTTTTGCAGGCATCCTGCACCCCTCTCCCCTGCAAAAGCTTTATTGGATAGGGAAACAGAGGGGAAAAAAGGATTTTTTTGAAGGTAAAACAGAGAAGAGAAATAAGAAATGAAGAGAACAAATAGAAAATATAGCATTTAAATTAAGGAGAGTGAAGAAAACAGCTCTAGCTAGCCAACAAGGTGCAGAGGCATGAATGAGACTGAGGAGTTTATCACACAGGACGGATCCTGTGCAGAAACTTGATTTAAAGTCCCTATACTGAGTCCCTATATTGGGAGAAAGGTGAGATATAAGAAATAATAATAATAATAATAATAATAATAATAATAGGAAAAACCCACAAAAGCTGGTTGTTTTTCACACAACGTTCGGGGTTAGCCCAAACAAAAATTAGAAATAACCCATAAAAGGGGGTAGTTTTTCAGATGATATTTGCATCAAGGAGAAATTATGCGACATTAATCTGAACTCAAAGTTGACAAAACCTATTCCTTTTTTACTTTTGGGGAACTTCCTGAAAGTACAAAGGAGTGTGTTTTGTCAAATTTGCCTTCAGATTAATGTTGCGTTATTTCTCATTGATGCCAATATGTCTGAAAAACAACTCGCAAAAGCAGAGTTTAAAATCCTGTTTCTGCATGAGATTTAACCAATTTGCTTCCAATTTGCCTCCATGTGATAAAATCCTGAGGTTGTTTGGGGATTGCTTCCCCAAGTGGTGGCTCTATCAAACTATACATCCTGCCTGCTAATGAGGAGCAATCTATAGCAGGATGTTTCCTCCTCCACCCCTGGAAAACACTCGTCTCACCAAAATCCAATCGGTTTAAAAAACAACAAAAACCCTATAGACCTCTATGTTTGCACAAGATGGAAATGCAAAAAAGTGCAGTCTTGTGATAGAAAAAGTCATGTCTGGAAGCATCTTGAAAGAAGACAAGTGGCCTCCAGGAGACTCATAGTCTTTGTTTACTTATGTCAGGCTTACCTGACCTGGTTGTTTCATTTCTTATGCATATATGGTTAGTTTTGAATAGGTTTGCTGGAACATGTTGAGCCGCTCTTCTTTTTAGCAGTGCAGGAACCTATTCCAATTTTTGCCATGTTATTCTTGCATCAGGTACCAAATTTTCTGTTAAAGAAGCAAGACTCAGGAGCTTTAACTGAGATATGCCTGTAAAATGAAGATCCCAGTCTTAGAGACCAAGATTTTGAACAGCAGTTCTTGAGAAAACCATTTACACAAATTCCAAGTTCATAAACCAATCTAACCACTTTTCTCACACATCCACCCACACATAATTATTTCCCTATGTAAATACAGGAGAAACACAAGAATATGAATATGAGAGAGAGAAAGATAAGTAGCTTGGTGCTAGCAGACTTGAAAAATTAAACTCATTGACTCTTAAAAGAACACACCTTCTTGTCCTGATATTGCCCCATATAATCAACACACACTGCAGACAAAAGGCAGAAAGGCACGCAAGACTGTTAAAGGGAAAATGTATGCAAGTTCTAAAAATGGATGGTGCAATCTGAATCTAAATATCATATTCTCCTGCTTCACTTACTGCATTAAAAAATTCTGAAGACTGCTTTCCTGTAGAAATGTGAAATAAAAATAAGATCTGTTTCTTTTTGTTGTCTTTGTAACCAAATATCCCAGTTAATTTTTATGCCTGTGTAATTATCTGTATGTTATTGTACCATGTTTTCAAGATCTCTTTAGAATGCTTCCAAAATTTATAACAATTAACAGGCTGCTATAAAGAGAAATTAAACATGTTCATATGCAGAATTGGGGTATTTTGACCCAGCAAAAATCAGTAATAGGGCTAATATAAGATTAATTGCATATCTCTCTTTAGTTTAAGACTGTATTAATTTGAAACATCCTACCAAAGTCCCTGAATATGCTGTCACCCCCATAAAGTGAGGAAAAAATGTGTCACACAAGTTGCGTCTCCCTTATCCAGAACGACAGAATCCAAAATGCTCCAAAACCCAAAACTTTTTTCTTGGATGCCTGAAATCATGACAGCTTTGCTTTATTTATTTATTTATTTATATTTATTTACGGTATTTATACCCCACCCTTCAACCCTAAAGGCTCTCAGAGCGTCTTCCAATTATTCTTTTTAATTAGACGGTTCCCTGCCCTCAAGGCTTACAATCTAAAAAGGCACGACACAAAAGGAGAAGGGAATGGTGATGGGGATCAGGTCCAGCAGTTCTTCTTTCCCTCTGAGGCCTGGACCAAGGCAGATGGCATGGAGGGAGGGCTCGCCTTCTTAACCGAGGCCAGGCCTGAAGGCATTGGGCATGTCTTTTCACTCCCTCTAGGCCAAAAGATGACAGCTGGCAAGGAGGGAGGGCTTTTCTTCTTCAGGCCTGATGGCGCTGGGCCTGTCCTTTCACTCCCTCCAGGCCAGATGATGGTTTCTGATGGTTCAGTTACACAAACTTTGTTTCATGTTCAAAATTATGAAAATATTGTATAAAATTACTTTCAGGCTATGTGTATTTATCTACTTGCACTTTTACATGCTTATGTACTGCTAGGTTGGCAGAAGCTCGGACCAGTGATGGGAGTTCACTGTGGCACAACTTGATGATCTTGCAATCATCAGTCAGTGTCTTAACCGCTGAGCCACTGCATCCCTTATTCTCAATTACTTCATTAAAATACCACTTTTAAGCTTTGATTGGGTCCTATTGTTTCTGCTAGCAAAATGCTACAAATATTTTATGCCATTATATTGAGAGATTGCAAAAAAGCTGTTTACCAGTTGAGCTGGGTCAGCGCTACTATGAAGCAGATTGAGACAGATTCATTAGTTGGAAGATATGGACAGAGAGGGAGGAACACAGAATTGTGTCAAGGCATCATAAACACTGAACTGTATGTGCCTCATAGGTTCCTTTGCACCCCATGAACTTCCTTCTTGCCCAAAGGTGCTGTTGTGTTGCCGTTCTTGATATAAGGCTCAACTGCCAGTCCTTTTCTATGTGAAATGGGGGAAGGATCATCTTTGTCTCAGGCACGAAAATGTATTGGGCCAGTCCTATAGAAAAGACAAGTAGTGAGTAAGCTGCAACCCCCCAGATGCTTTGGAATGCATCCCTCACCATTTACTATTGTGACAAGTGCTGATGAGAATTAGGAGATTAATGCACAGCATTTTCCTACTGCTCTGGGATATAACCTGAACGGAACAAATATCACACAGCCACATTCTCATCCAGTATTCATTCCACACTCAGTCTGGCTTTCTCCCATTCCTGGTCAAATATGGGAAAATTCTGTTCCGCAGACATGACCACTTTCAGACTGTTCCAGGCGATATGTGTGCGATAATCCTACTACTCTCAACCTGTCCTTGTGTTTTGATTAGTTGGGACTACCACCTCCCCTCGTGTCCTAGAAAATTCCCAAATTCTACTCTTCTTCAGGTGGTGACACAAGGAGGGTGACACAATTAAAAAAAAAAACATTATCGTGCTATGTTAATGAGAAAAAACAATGCATACTCGGTGTGTGTAGTACTACAAACCTCATTGCAACAGTATGCATGTGCAAAAAAGGGACGCATTATGAATGACCTGAGTGCCATTACCGCTAGAACAGCAAAGACTGTGCGACAGTATTCGTTATCATCACATTACGAGTAAAATGTGGTAACACCCGTTCCTATATCATTAGTTTATAGAGAGTTTCTGGGATGTGATTGGAATGTTATGGATGCTAGTGCAATAATCTCCTTAGTTTTAAAAACATCTGGAGGACAACACATTTTCCACTGTGACTTAGGATGCATCCACATGCAGAATTAATGCAGTTTGACACTGCTTTAAATGCCATGGTTCAATGCTAGAAAATTCTGGGATTTGTAGTATTCAGAGATATTTAGCCTTCTCTGTCAGAGAGCTCTGTTGCCACAACCAACTACGAACTCTAGGATTCCATAGGATGGAGCCATGACAGTTAAAGCGGTGTCAAAGTGCATTAATTTTACAGCATGGCAGCAGCCTTAGGCAGAAGGTAGAGACAAACAGGCTTAGAACACTTTCAGACTAGGGGTGGGCACCTAGATTTTGTTAGATAATACCTCTCTGCACCTCTAGCCTATAAAAACAATTGTTAAGGACACTGGCAGCTGCGGTCTAAAAACAAACAAGCAAGCCACAGTTACCCAGACTTCTTTTTCACTGATGTGCACACCATTCAAGAAATTCATCCACACCTTTAACTTGTCCTTTTGCAATTAACTGAGCAGTCCTGTACCTCAAAGTCTGTAATGGGTGAGCCACCTAAGCAGATGTATCCTACTAGCTGAGGACAGATGTGATCACACAAAAAAGCAACACAGAGACATAAATGCACACTTTTATTTATAGGACATGCAGGCCCAAATTGCATCTATAGGGGCTATGCCCTGACAAGGTTTTCTTAGGAATATATTTCAACTAACTAGATCAAGTACTTTTTTACTTGTCAGTCATAATCAAAAATAAATAGAATTTTCTCTCTTCTCAGTCCTATTGGCACTCCAGAATTCTTGAAGAAGAAAAAAGCACTGATGAAGATCTGGGAAACATTGCCAACTATGTCAAGGCACTCAGTATTACAGTCTCTCATAATATCTGTTCAGCACTAGAAAGACAGAGAGCTTCAACAATGAATAGGTGAGGCCTGGCAGGCAAGCAGGCCAAGCAACCCCTCAGAAGTGAAGCTGGACAAGGTAGCGAATGCAACACTGACTCTCCTGGTAAATCAAGTACTCGCTCTGGCTGAAGCTGGAGCTCTGATACTGATTCATAGGAATTGGCTTTCCTTGAGAGACCAGAACTTTTTTCCCATCCAGGATTAGCTCTTTATCATGTGCAGGGTCTGGGGATAACAAAGCAAGCCACAGAAGTCAAAAGAGATCAGGGCATATGATAGATAAGCTACAGTGATCATTTCTGCCCCCCCCCCTACTTTCTGCCTTCTAACTTACCAGGTTCAGTCCTGCCACAGGCCAGAACACTGTCATAACCATCTGGGGGCTTACGTAGTGAAGGGTCATCGTGGAGGATGCGATATTCTTTGCCTAGGGCCACCTCATTCAGGAACATGATCCCTATCTTCTTGGAGGTGGGGCTGACTGGGTCGGGGAGAGAAACAAAACTTGATGAAAATGACTCTACAAGCACACAGTTCATCAGTCTTAGATTGTACACAGACTGCAGATGCTCTGAACATAATGTGGGAACCCCTAAAGAGAGATTCCAGGTGTTAAAAGCAGGGGGTAGGAAACAGAATAATAAGCAAGCAAGAAAACAAAGAGAAACCAATACAATTAGTACCAGGGATAGTAAGACCCCCTAGGCCTTGCAGGAAAACTCCTCAGTTAAAATAATCTAGGGTTAGAAAAAGGACTGGATTTTTGAGTGGGAGGAGAAAAAGTGAGAAAACAGGGAACAGTGTGGAAACTTTTACCTGAATATGAAAGTGGAGAGAAGTCAAAAGATGTATAGATTTGCAAGATGGGAAACTTAATAGTGGGGCAGAAAGCAAAGGAAAAAAGAAAAAGTTTGAGAAGATGCTGGGGATCAGTTAATTGATCTGTTAATGGAAAATCTGGATACAACTTGGCCAGGATATGTTGTGGGATGTTGTTCTTTTTATTAATATGCCTTCTCTATGTGATGTTTTCCAGATATCCTGTGTGGATAGTACTGATTAGTGGCAGGAGACTTTGCAATTACATAAAGGGGTCAACATTTTTATTCAGTGAAAGGGAACCTCTTGCCTATGAGTCACAAATGGCCCATAAAGATCTCTGAAACAAGTCAGGAGTGGTGGTGGTCCAGTTCTGCCTGCTAGAAGAAGAGAAATTCTTGTGTCCTCACCCTCCACATTAGGTTCTAGATGCAGATGCAACAAATAATCAGAAGAGAGCAAATGTGGCTCTTACTGGCCAAAGAGAGCAGAGAATGATCTCACCATATCCTGCTGATTTACTGTTCTCAGATGCAAAGTAAAGGCCCTTGCCCACACGTCCACCAGAGTGTGGCATGATGCGCAGGCCACTCTTCAAGATGGCAGCAACAACTGCCACACTGGTGCCATGCCAGAGCAGGCGCCTGTTTTCCAGGTGGTTGTGAGTCTTGAAACGGCTATGCTGTAAAGGTGTGGGGAGAAAACATAGAAGAGTGAATAAGTGGAGTTCTACACACCTGATATGACTACGTATATGCATGAGGTGTGTGTGTGCGTGTGTAAAGTCTGCTGTAAAGGCAGAGCTTGGACTGTGTAGACCACACTGCTGAAATGCATCTAGTCGGCCATATCCAGAGCATCTGTGGAGCATACTATTGGAGAAGTGGGGAAAGGATGGCCTCTATGCAGTCCCAATATAATTTGTGAGGCCTACAAGAGTCCTCTAACAGAAATTTCAGATTTTCTTTTTATGAAAATACTTCCCCACTGAAATGTGGGGAACAATTTTTCTGGTCTTGCTATCCCTATATGTTTTAGGCTTGGGAAAGCTCTTTTAGCAAATAGGAAGTAAATCAAAGTTGATTTCTGATTTACTTCCTGCTTGAAAAAAAAGGTCACTCCTAGGCTTTAAAAAAGCCCACCAAGAGACAAAATCATGGTACAACTGCCCCCCTCCAATTGCCACTAGGAGGCACATGGAAGCTTTTTGGGTTTAAAAAGATTTTTTAATGTCACAATTGCCCCTGCCCCCATTGTGCTGAGTGGGATGTAGCTTCTGGCAATCAGTCCTACTAGCCTCTATGCTTTTCCTGGTCCTAACATACAGACTACCTGGCAAAGACGCTTGGGTGGAAAAAAAGGGATGTTTTCCTCTTCAGTCACTGCCCATGCTTTTATTCACCTGAAGCAGTAGTGGGCATGCTTTGAGACCTGAATGCCACTTTTGACTTTTCAGATCCCCAGCAAATGACACTGGTATGCTTAGAAATGGTGCTGAAGAAACTGGGACTTTCTGAGGACAGCTTTTAGGGGAATGTTTTGCTGTGTTGAGATCGGCACCTTAGGGGAAAAAATTACAAGCCCAAATGGGCATCCTAGAGCCTATTTTTGTCCAAAGAAACTGTTTGAGGGGCTTTTTTTAAAAAATCCAGGGTTAGGGGACCAAGGACCCCACAGGACCTTCTCAAGCACCACATGTGGCCCATCTGCCGCATGCCTGCCCCTGACCTAAAGGGTTTCCTTATGTCCTCTTTATCATAATATTTTAGGTGTCTTATAGTCTTGAGAGTAATTCACCATTATTATTCCACCCCTACCTCAGGAGAAGCAGGACATGACCAGAAAAAATGCTGATTAGTCCAACATGTGCATTGGTTGGTTTTCTTGCAGGAGTCATTGGAGTCACTCTTCAAGCACAACTATGTCTTTCTTCAGCTAGTCACACTTTGTGACTTCAATTGTATAAGATGGGGAGGGAGCTGGGGGGGGGGAGAGTTCTACTGGCAGGTTGCAGCCTGTTAATCTTGTCTCTGTGTAGTCAAGTTGATCTTCCCTAGTGACATCACCAAAAAAATTATCTGGTGTTCTTCTGCCCTGGCTGGCATAGCTATATGTAACACTCATGGGACATCAGGAGAGGGCCAAAACTCTTCCACAGTAAATCAAGGGTGGAAGAACATCTAGTCCTTCAGATTTGCTGTTGGATTGCTCCCAGCAGTCCAAGCCAGCACAGCCAATGGAGAGGAATGTTGAGACTTCCAGTCCAACAACACTTGGAGGGCCACACTTTTCTCATTCCTCTCACAGCAAGGCTCATCACTACTTGCTGTAGGGCACAGATCAAAATGCAGCCAATTGTGTTGATCTGTCAAAATCCAATTTAGAGTGAAAAAGGAAGTGGATTTCATGAAAGAAATCAGTTCTTGCTGCTAGACTTTTAGGATACATTCTGACCAGTAGCTAAGGCTCATGTAATGAGCTGTGCTCGGCTTTGTCCAAAAACTGGTCAGGTAAGTGTGTGTGTGTGTTACAAAGGGCACTATTACTTGATCTTACCTCACCCTCCCTGTTCACCTTCCAAATATTCAGGACCTGAAGTTTTCGGTAGCTGCAGCCTGTCTTCTCTATGTAGGTTACAATCAGCTAATGTGGAGAGAGGAGGAGGAGGAGAAGGTGATTAAAGTGCCAAGGCAAATTGGAAGCATAGTGAATCAACATTTTCCAGTTGAGGAGCAAATAGTCCTCCATGCTGTCCCTGCTTCACAGTGGTCTTCAACTCCCAACCCAGAGTTTGGTGTCCTACCACACAATCACAGAGATCAAAAAGTTTTCTATGGAGTCATCATACCTTATAATCCTCTGATGATGGGTCTACTAGGGTAAGATCACACTTCAATAGTCCATAGTCCTTGTCCAGTGGATGTGGTGCTTCCTCCACTTTCATCTCCTCTTCCTCCTTCTTTTTCTGGGCTTGCAAACTTTGGGCCAATTCAATATCTGCCAATACCTACAAGAAAAGGAACAAAATTATGCAAGTCCTGGGAGGAAAAAAGGAAGCCGAGACAGTCTATTTTCAGGCAAGGATCCTATACCAACTTATATCAGAAGGTTCCACTGAAATCAGATGGCTTTATTTCTCAGTAAAAATGTTTATGTGTGTTATCAGTAAATCATTGTGGCTGAGATAATTTAATTGATTCTTGATCCTGAAAGCAAAGAGGCTTTTATTCACTTTGCCAGTAAAGTAGTAAGATGCTATCTTAACCTCAAGGGCTGAAAACTAAACATCCACTGAGTGTCCTAGCTAGGTAATCAGGCCTTTTGCCTTATCACCTTCGAGGAGCAAGACAGCAGTTGGACATCTACTGTAGGCACTGTTCTCTTTAAGCCTCAGCTTATAAGGCCTTTATCCTGGTAGGTTCTTTATAAACTACAGTTCATTGTCTTAAGTTCCTGTAGTGATAAATAGTGCAAGTACAGCTGCTGAGAAAGAGTTCCATTATCAACTTTAAAAGAAAACATAATTAACTTTTAACATGAGTAGAAAGAGACTTGAACTCTCTTTTCCAGGCACAGTACAAGGTGTTGGTTTTAACCTTTAAAGCCCTACATGGCTTGGGTCCATCTTATCTAAGGGACCGCCTCTTCCCATATGAAACGCCCCCCCCCCCCGCACACTCCGGTCCTCTGGGAGGAACCTTCTACAGCCCATGAAGACCAGGTTAGTGCAGACCTCCCAGAGGGCCTTTTCAGCAGTTGCCCCCAAGCTGTGGAATGACCTGCCGAATGAGATGCGTCTTATAACTTCCATCGATGGCTTCAAGAAAGCCTTAAAGATGCATCTCTTCCGGCAGGCCTTCCCAGACACTAGTTAATACCCCCGGCTCCAAATCAGGGTATAGACCTCCCCAACCTCTGCCCGTGTGCTACTAGAGCTAGAAATCCTTGTCTAGGCATTTTTGGCCTAACCCATTGCACATGTTTTTATTGTATATGTTTTAATCTATAGTTTGATTTAATCCTTTTTTAAGGGGAGAGGTGGGGATGGATGGGAATATTTTAATCTGTTATGTTTTTAACTTCTGTTGTAATCCGCCCCGATTGCTTTGTTCAGAGTGGCGGACTAGAAATAAAATTTATTATTATTATTAACTGAATGAATCCCACTGAATGAGTCCCACTCCAAAGAATGTCCAGAAATATCCTTTGACCTCATCTGACACCACTCTCCTCACTTTTGAACTTTCACTTTACAGCTTTTGAGCCAGATAAAAAAAACTTTGGCTGCGAGTATAGGCAAACAGGTATGTCCATGCAGAACTCATACACAAGTGAGGAAACGTCATCAATTGTAAGGGCTTAGCTGTAGAAATGTAAGGGCTTATCTGTAGAAAACTCTGGCAAACTTGCCAGCCCCATAGTGCACAGATATTTCTTGGGCTAATGGATTGGACAGGTCCTGAGAACCACTTACCAGCAGCATGTCCTTCTTAGCTTGGACAACCTCCTGTGTACTAATGGCTGGAGGCCGACTGCGGCCAAAGTTGTGGGGGATGATAGTGTAGAAGTGAGATGAAAGCTCCACCAGCTGGTTCTGGGAAGATGGCTGCTCCTGCAGGGCTGCCTCAATGGCTTCCAAAGCTTCAAAGCCTTTGGCAATCTGCTGTTTGCTCAACTTCCCTAAGGGCATCTTCTTCACATCTAACAGGAGAACAGAGTAGAAGTTTGGCAGAAATCAACCCAATAAATTCTGGCTTCTTAGAATTATACAAACCAGGGGTTGAAGAAACCTAAATTGGAATATCATCATCTACTACCATCCACACATCTCCTTCACCCTTTAACCCTTAATTGCAGCATTATCTGATACTCCCAGGTTGATCCTCATTTATGATAAAGGACCAGAGAACCAATTTTTACCATTACTGGTAGTCTGAACCTCTCACAACAAGTCCCCTCATTCTATTTTGGCCTGACTGCAGCTGTACATATCAACATTCTACATCTGTCACATGGGCCACAAGTCTATAACCACATTAAACGGATTCCTTATTAACAACACATTTATTTATTTATTTCATTTTTATGCCACCTTTTCCCAGAAAGGGACCCAAGGCAGTTCATAAGATAAAAGCACTTTAAAAATTTCAATTTGGTTTGTGATGTTTTGATCGAGTTGTTTTTTTTTATTATTTGTATTTCTTGTTTTATTTTCTTGTCCTATGTATTCTCTTTAAAATTTTGTTCTTTCTCCTTCAATTTATTTAATAATTCTTTCTCTTTATTATTATTATTTTCTTTTCTTTTTTTCCTAGTTTCTTGTTGTATAAAGTGTCTGCTTATGATGGCTTTACTAGCCTCCCAAATTATATGTGCTGGCATTCCTTCAGTTTTATTGTTTTGAAAGTAAAATAAATAATAAAATAAAATAAATAAAACTTTATTTATATACCGCCCTTCCTACGATCAGGGCGGTGTACAACATAAAAAATGAACATACTAAAATGGATAAAACAGTATTAAAAACAATATGACAATATGACAATTACAATAGCAGGATGTCAGGGCCTTGAGTTAGTAGGGGGAGGGGGAGTCACAATGAGGGGAAGGTATCAGGGGTATGCTTGTTCAAACAAGTGTGTTTTTAGACCCCTTTTAAATGAAGCAAGGGAGGTGGCCAGACGGAGCTCAGTGGGCAACGAGTTCCAGAGGCTAGGGGCCGAGGTGGAAAACGCTCTCTTTGTAGTTGTTGATAATTTAGCCTCTGGAACTCGGAGTAGCTGTTGCCCAGTAGATCTAACTGTGCGGGGCGGATTATATGGGGAGAGACGGTCCTTCAGGCACTCTGGGCCCAAGCCATTTAGGGCTTTATAGGTAATAACCAGCACTTTGTACTGAGCCCGGAAGCGAATAGGCAGCCAGTGAAGATCTTTCAATATTGGTGTTATGTGGGAGGCCCTGGGAGCACCAGTGACCAACCGAGCTGCCATGCTCTGCACTAATTGCAGCTTCCGAGAGTGATACAAAGGCTGCCCCATGTAGAACACGTTGCAGAAATCCAACCGAGAGGTTACGAGAGTGTGTACTACAGTTTCAAGGTCCCTCCGGTCCAGGTAGGGATGCAGTTGGCGTATTAGCTGGAGTTGAAAACAGGTGCTCTTGACCGTCGCATCCACCTGAGAAGTAAGATGGAGCGACGAGTCGAGGAGCACCCCCAAACTGCGTACAGTGTCCTTCACAGGGAGCGTGACCCCGTTCAGGACAGGTGGAACCACCTCCATCCCTGGGCCAGGGGAACCTATCACCAGTACTTCCGTTTTCTCTGGATTCAGGCTGAGTCTGTTTTCCCTCATCCAGTCCATTACCGATTCCAGACAGGCCACGAGAGGAGCGACGCCATCCCTAGTCACTGCGTCAGTCGGAGACATAGAGAAAACAATTTGGGTGTCATCAGCGTACTGATAACCCCGCGCCCCATGCCTACGGATGATCTCTCCCAGCGGTTTCATGTAAATGTTGAAAAGCATGGGGGACAGAATGGCTCCTTGAGGGACCCCGGATTTAAGGGCCCTCTTATCGGAGCAAACGTCCCCCAGCTGCACCATCTGGAGCCTCCCAGAGAGGTAGGACCGGAACCACTGGAGCGCAGTGCCCCCGATTCCCACCTCTGCCAGGTGCTCCAGAAGGATACCATGGTCAATGGTATCGAAAGCCGCTGAGATGTCCAAGAGCACCAACAGGGACACGCTACCCCTGTCGATGCCCAGACGGAGATCATCGACCAGGGCGACCATGGCAGTCTCAACCCCGTAGCCCGCCCGAAAGCCAGTTTGAAATGGATCTAGAAAATCCGTTTCATCCAAGATCGATTGAAGTTGGAATGCAACCGCCCTCTCGATCACCTTCCCCAAAAATGGCAGTAGTGAAACTGGCCGATAATTGTTATAAACCAGGGGGTCGAGGGAGGGCTTTTTCAATATAGGTTTTATGATGGCCAATTTAAGATTGTCAGGAAACTACCCTTCCCTCAAGGATGAATTAATAATCTGGTGTAGCAGTAAAGTTACAACCGGTCCCCCCTGTGCCACTAGCCACGAGGGACAGGGATCGAGGGAGCAGGTTGTCTTCCTAACACTTCTAAGGATCTTGTCCACATCCTCGGTACTGACAGACTCAAACTGATCCAGTACAACTGAGTCCACGGAGGCTCTGGACACCTCTAATCTGGATTCTGCTTCAACACTGGCGTCCAGACCTTCGTTTATCCGAGAGATTTTATCCGCGAAGAAGTTGTTAAATTGGTCACAGCAGGCCTTAGTAGGTTCAAGGATCTGGTTCGGGGCAGGAAGGAGCTGAGTTAGCTCCCTCACTACCCTGAACAACTCTGCTGGACGCGACTCCGCGGACGCAACACGAGCAGCATAGAACGAATTCTTAGCTGCTCGTATCGCCTCTCCGTAGTCCTCCAAGAGGTGGTCTAGGAGAGCCTTGTCGGATATACGCTGGTGTTTCCGCCAGACGTGCTCTAGCCGTCGCAGAGCCCGCTTCATGGCCCGGAGATCTTCTGTGTACCAGGGCTTCTTTTTGGAAGCAGGCCTGAGAGGGCGCTTGGGAGCGATACTGTGTATAGCCCTGGAGAGATCCGTATCCCAGATGTTAACTAGGGCATCAACAGTGTCGCCGTCACTTCCAACCATATATCCCTCTAGGGCTTCTTGGAACCTATCAGGTTCCATGAGCCTTCGAGGGTGAACCATTCTAATAGGTCCGCCACCCCCGGGGGGGGGGGATCTGGGTTGATGCCTTAATGCTTGCCTCTACCAAGAAATGATCCGTCCATGACAGGGCGGAGATATTAGTAATTTCCGCCCACAGAATTTCCATGTCCGTACAGAAGACCATATCAAGTGTATTTCCCACAGAATGCGTTGGACCTATAACTAGCTGAGACAGGCCCATGGCTGTCATGGTATCCATGAATTCCCGAGCTGCACCAGATGGAAGATTGTTGGCCACGCAGGGGATGTTGAAGTCTCCCAGGACTAGAAGCCTGGGAGACTCCAGCACCAGCTCCGAGACCAACTGTGTCAGCTCGTTAAGGGAGTCCGTTAGTGCACGGAGTGGCCGGTAGACCAACAGAATCCCTAGACTGTCTCTAGCCTTCAGGGTCAGGTAAATACATTCGATATAGGTAGTCTGATGGACATGGTTCCTGGTTAGAGACAAGGTATTTTTATGCACCAAGGCAACACCCCCCTCTGCCCACCTAACCTGTTCTGGTCCTTCACCGAGTACCCGGGTGGGAGGACCTGAGCCCACACAGCATCCCCTTTAGGCCCAAGCCAGGTCTCGGTTATGCACGCCAGGTCACAGTTGTTGTCCTCTATCAGGTCATAAAGAATGTGGGTCTTGTTTTTAATGGACCTGGCGTTGCACAGGAGCAGAGACAGGGTTTGTGGTACGGTTGCAGTGACCCTCAGGTCCCTTTGGTTAGGAGTAGGACTGGAAGGGGAGATAGATATTAAACATCGATCTCGCCTTCCCTTGTAACGCTGGTCCTTACTCCTACCGCCATACCTCCCCTTGCCCCACACTACTTGAATAGGAGCCCCGCTCATATCAGGGAAGTAACCCTCTGTCTCCCCAACCCACCCTCCTCTCATATCCATCACCCCCTACCCTGAGGCTCATATCTTAGTTTATTTTTTATTTTCTTTACAATTTCCTCATCTAGTAACAGATGGTCCCAGGTGAATTCCTTTTTTACCGTTTTAAACTCCATACAGATTGCATTGTGGTCTGAATAGGTCTTAGGAAGTATTTCAATTTTCTGAATATCCTTGCTAGGCAATTTTGAAACACAAATAAAATTAATTCTGGACCATGTTTTAAATCTATCAGAGTAACATGTATAATCCCTTGTTGTACTGTGCAAGCTTCTCCATATATCTATTACATTTAGATTTTCTACCAAAATAACTTATTTAAAACAATATTATTTCGAACATGCTAACAAAATGGATGGCATACAAATTGAAAAAACAAAAAGAGAAAAGGATTGTATGAAATTAAAGGATAAAGGCTTAGAATACAAACAACAAGAGAAAATTAAACAAATAATTACTAACTTCTATACAAATTTATTTACAAGGGATGCTACGCTAAATACCATAACAAAAAGCATGAAGGAATATCTAGAGAAACAACAAATTCCCCACATTACAAAGGAACAAAAAAGAGACTTAAACGAACCAATTTCAGGAGATGAAATTCACCTAGCAATAAGTAAACTTAAAAACAATAAGGCACCAGGCCCAGACGGCTTGACAGCTAAATACTATAAAACATTTATCGAGGAACTACTGCCACCTTTATACAACACCATAAAAGAAATCGAACTCAATAAATACCCACAAACATGGCATAATGCAACAATTGTATTGATCCCTAAAGAAGACAAGGACCCAGAATTAATAGAAAATTACAGACCGATATCTCTGTTAAACCTAGATTATAAAATATTTGCCTCAATCTTGGCAGAGAGACTAAAGAAAGTGTTAGTTCATGTTATAAATGAAGATCAAGCGGGTTTCCTTCCAGAACGTCAAATCAAAAATAACATAAGAACACTGATTGACTCTTTAGAATTTTATGATTATCACAAAAAGGGAAAGTTAGGAATTATTTTCCTTGACTTGGAGAAAGCATTCGATAATGTGAGTTGGGTTTTTATGAAAAACGTTTTAGAACAGTATAGAATAAGAGACAATTTCTTAAATTGGATAAATGATATTTACACAGAACAATCAGCCCAAATTGTGATAAATGGCGAAAGATCACATGAATGCAAAATAAATAAAGGAACAAGGCAGGGATGCCCTCTCTCACCCCTACTATTTATATTAGTAATAGATATTCTCCTGCAAAGAATAAGAAATAAAAACCAGATAAAAGGAATACAAATAAGGGACCACCAGATTAAAACAAAAGCTTTTGCGGATGATATTGCTATATTTTTGGATAACCCCCTTGAACAAATGCAATCACTCTGGACATTACTAGAAGAATTTTGTAACCTGGCAGGATTTAAAATTAACAGAAAAAAAGCGGAATATTATTAAAAAATCTCTCTAAAACAGAGGAAGAAAACTTTGCCAAAAAATCTGATTTACCAGTAATAGCCAAAACAAAATATCTTGGTATAACAATTACATGTAAAAATTCCGAATTGCTAGAAAACAACTATATTAAAACCTGGTCTCAAATTGTCAAAAATTTAGAAAAATGGAAAGACTTACAAATATCCTTCTCAGGCAGAATAGCCATAGTCCAGACGTATGTGCTTCCGAAATTGTTGATTCTTTTTCAAATTATACCTACTATCACTAATGATACATTATTTAAAACTTGGCAGAAGGAAATGAACATCTGTTAAATCCGGAAGCAGTAAATCTAAACAAAGGATGGCATGCTTATTTAATTTACAAGGATGAAACATCATATAAAGAGTTTAATAAACATATAATAAGGAAAGCCTTAATTAAAGTTTGGCAAAAATATAAAAGACACTTTTATTTGAAAATACCAAGATGGACCTCAATTTTAGAGGCATTTCATAGAACTGAAGGACTCTATAAAGGAAAATGGATTTACTATACACAACGGAGAAGGGAAAAGAGATGAAACCACTAAAATAATTGCATAAAGAAGAATTAAAGTTACATTGGCTAACTTATTACCAACTTAAAGAAAGATTAAAGAAAGACTTGACCTCCCAGGGAATCGAAAGAGAGTCAAATGAGATAGAGAAAATTCTACGAAAAGGTGAAAACCACATGATATCTAAATTGTACAAGATTTTGTTAGATATAGAATTAAAAGAAGAAACAATAAAAGAATGTATGATTAAGTGGATGAGAGATATTGGGTAACAGATCTCTCTAGATAGCTGGGAAAAAGTCTGAAAAAAAGGCCTAAAATTTACTAAGAGTATGCATTTAATCGAAAATTATTATAAATTACTTCATTGATGGCATCTCTCCCCAACTAATATCAGAAAAATGAAAAAAGAGAATAACATCATACAAAAAACTATTGCTGGAAATGCGACTAGGAAAGTGCCTCTTTTATCGCATGTGGTGGGAATGTAGGGTTGCTAAAGAATTTTGGGTAAGAATACACAATATAATTCAGTCCTTATTTAAGATTAACTTTGAGCTTAAACCTAAAATATACTTATTAAATATAATAGAAGATCTAAAGGGGTTAATAAATCAGGAAGAAATTGATGTCATACTTTATATGATAACGGTAGCCTGTTTAATTCTTGCTAAAAATTGGAAAAAGATAAAGGATCAAATGGTAGAAGACTGGAAATTAAAAGTAATTGATATAATGAGTATGGACAAATTGATTATGAGATTAAATGGGAAAACTGAACAGAGATATTATAAAAAATGGGAAAAAGTGAACAAAATTTGGAATGACGAATTCAGACGATAATAAAAATCATTATTGGTTAAAAAAGACTCAAATCACAATATATAAATAAGCAATTAAAAGAGAAGGTAGAGATAAGTTTAGTAATGGCTGTAAGATTATTAGGGATAGGTATTACTTGAAACTTATATAGTATTGTCAAATACAATCTGAGGCTCTTTTTTGCATGAGAGGTATGTCTATAAGATTTGGATTATTGCCTAATGTTCTCTCCTCAAGTTAATTTGAATGTACAAGCAAATTATGTAATCCGAAAAAAAGATTATATTTACATCGTTTGTCAAGTGTAAGCTGTAGTTCCTTTCTTTTTAAAAAAATAAAATAAAATTTAAAAAATTCACAACAAAAAATTTAAAACAAAATAATTCAGTTAAAACAGTATAAAATTAACACTAAAAACAAACAAAAATTAAAACATAACTAAAACACACCCCATATAAAAACCACTCTGTCATGATTTTAAAAAGCCTGTGTGATTAAAAACAGTTTCACTTGCCCATGAAAGGCAAGCAGGGAGGGGTACAGTGTAGCCTCCCGTGGAAGGGAGTTTCAGAGGGTGAGAACAGCTACTGAGAGGGCACTTTCTCATGCTGTCACTCTGCGAGCCTGGGGTAGTGGAGGGAATGAGAGAAAGCCTTCTTCTGAAGATCTTAGGGCTCTAGCAGGTTTGTATGTATCATGAAGCTGAAACATGCATGATACCAAGAGCAAGCAAGTTGAAGGAATAAGACATGTTTCTTTCTTCTTCTTTTTTTATGTAGAGCAAACACTCCTCCATCCTTTACCTATATTCATGGTCTGCATAGCATCTTTAAACATGTCATTGCTGAAGATGAGGGACACCAGTTCCTGCGTCGGTTTGTCCAAGGAGCATGGTCGTATCCTCTGCTTGGATAGCTTCACTCCATCTGTGCTGTCCACCTTTAGACAAGAAACAATCTAGTTTGAGAATTTTATACAATCCAGTTCCTTCTGCAAGGGTACAACTTAAGTCTTAGATGGGCACAACATGGCAGTAAGCACCCTTGAACAAAGTAGGAATTACTTTAAAGAATATATGCACAAGACTGGACTATATGTCCATTTATCGATCATCCAGACTTGGGTTGTCAGAGGTATTGGTCCATGTATATGTTCTCTCTGCCCTCCCCTGCCACCACCGCTTTTCCTTCTTGCTCTCTTACATGCTCTCTCTTTCTCTCACACACACATGCACACACAGACTCTGGAAATGTATACCTGAGAAAAGATAGCTGTGTAGTGACTGTATCACAGGGAGATTTGGGATATTGCACTACAACTATGTCATATACTTCCCATACTGCCATTTATAGGAAGACCAGTGAAACATTTCCAATTCACCTCTTTTCAACCAATGTATGTTTTATATGAAAACCCAGATGAAAATGCTTAATGATCCGAAATTAAGAAGCTAGTAAAATGGCAATTCTATAACATTAAAAAGAGATGTCATAAGTGGTTTAATAACTAACTCTGGAATTAAAAGCTGAAGTAGTGAAAAGTCATTATACAAACTCTTCATGGGAGCTCTGAAATGAGAGCTGTACAGTTATTCCCGAGACACAGACTACAGAGGGAAGCTGGCAAAAGGTGCCAAGACAAAATTCATTTCAGCAAAACCTACTGTGCTGTTTACTTGAATAAAAGCTTGCTGCTGACCTTGCCATAAATATAAATGCATGGAAGGAAGTCGTAGGTGTAGAAACCGGGTTATTTCTGGATTGTTCATATTCGCACTGAATGCACTTGGTGCAGTTTTCGGGGTGATGGTGGTGGCAAAAGCCCCAGTTAACCTGGTACTTTTGAGTCTGCATTTTTTAGAAAGAACCGATCTTTTTTAAAGAGTGGCAAATGAGAACTCACTGTTGATTCCATTCACTCAGGAAGGGAGTGTGTATGTACAAATGGCAGAACATACACATCCCACTGGTCTTGGCCTGCCAGCAAAGCACCATTATTTTCCCCTCTTGGCACTTGGTTGTAGGGGTGAACAAACTGTCTCCATAAATGTGGTGGATTCAAACTTCCCGCGCTTCAGAAATTGGTCCCTTCAAAGCACTGCTCAGCTTTTTTCCCCTTCTGCCAGTGAATAAGTCCCCTTATCTGCACCAATGGCTGATTCCCAGAGCTCACAAAAGCCAGGGAGGGGGTTCTCTTGGGAACACAATGAGATGGGTGGACTTTATTTAAAAAATAAAATTTGACAGCTCATGTGCATCGTTGCTTTTGCATGGCTGCCATTCTCTATCAGTATGAAAGTACTTTTAAATATTGACATAAACGGTATGATGAAGATGTGCATCATTTGATTGACATTTAAAAAATCACCAAGAAAGATCAAATGCATTTGAAATGAAGGTTCAATTTTGAATTGATAGTATGGTAATGTGAATGTCAATAGGATTAAAATGCCATGGAGAGATTTGATCGTGGAAAACGTAGTGGGAACTTCGATTTGGTATCGCATCACTGAATCACCCTGGATCTCTTCGGTACAAAAACGTGAGTGTGAATGACTTCTTAGACTAGCAAATCTCTTAGTCACAGAATGCCAGGTAGGTAGGCATTTTGCCAATCCAGGTGTAAAGCCAAACTTCTACTAATTGCTGTTAAAAAAAAATTCAAACCTTGCCTTGTGCAATGGCAAGTTACACTATAAGCAATTATTTCAGAGACTGACAAAAAGCAAGTGGTACCTAAGGTTAGATGTCCTGGAGAGAATAGCTTTACTGATAACAAAATCCTATATAAAGGGTCAAAAAGAGAGAAACCCAGAGATTTCCTTATTGCAAAACTCTACAGGGCTTTTGTTATAGCTGGTAAGAAAGGACATTGTATTTCTATCAAAGCATGTTACGTTTGTAACTCTTGTTCTTATTCCTGTTGTGTGGTGACTGGATCGCTGTCTTTTGACTTGTTGAATTTGCTTTATAAGACATTTTATAGTGAAGAATATAGCAAAAAAATTCTCAAAAGGGAGCTGAAACCTAAACATTATTAATCAATTTGTTTAATTTATAGACTGCCTTTTCCTCAGTAAGGGCCCCAAGGTACAAAGTACAGTCGTCCCCCGGGTTACGAAAGTAATCCGTTCCGGGATTACCTTCATAACCCGGAAGCTTTCGTTTCCCGGGGGACCGCTATTGTCAACGGACCGCGCGGCCGATTTAAAGGGGCTGCGCGGTTTTTTTTCTTTCGTATCCCGGGGGATCTTTCGGATCCCGGGGGATATTGTAGCGGTCCCGCCGGTTTCGTACCCCGGGGTTTTCGTACCCTGGGGGATTCGTAAGCCGGGGGGACCACTGTATAACAAAAAGGCAAAAAGAAAAGATAAAATAGTTTTAAAAACTCAATTAACTATCCTATTTAAATGCATATTTTGAGGACCCAGAGGTGCCTTACAGCTCTAATTAAAACAAAGGAGAACTAAAAATTTTATGATAAAAAGTAAACAATTAAATAGGTTATCCTGTTAAAACACTATTTTAAACAGTATACAAAGCACTTTAAAACCTAGCAATGAGGATAAACGTAAAGTATATACACAACCAGTTAACTGCCAAAAACTGATTTAAGTGTAAAGATCTTTAATTGCTAAAAATTTGGGGATCAAACGAAAATTTCACTTAGTAGGGGCAGAAATTTTATAGTGGAGCAACACTCATTTTCACCCTTCCCCCAATACCTTCAGGATGGGCAGATGGCAGAGTTATGACACCCGTTTTGTTCTGTTCATTAGCATCGCAGGTCAAAACTGTGAATTTGAGGCATATGTTAAAGATTTGTGGCACAATCCCTATTCTTTTCCACCTGAAAGTAGGTCTCCAATATGCAAGCTTCAAACTGCAGGTTTGGACCAAAGGAACAAGGATGCCTCTACAGTAACATATCCAATATCCAAACTGAACCTGCATTCCTTTCACATAAAAACATACTCCCAATTTTCCCCTAAGGTTTCTTTGATTCAGCAGCCTAATTTCAAAGACAGCTAAACAGGGAAAGCCTTTTTGATGTTGCTATAGTTCAATGAATGGCACAAAAACCCTTTGCTGGATTACTGCATATCACTCAGGCAGCACCCACACTGTAGAAATAAAGCAGTTTGACACCACTTTAATTGCCATGGGCTCTGTTCTATGGAATCCTGCGATTTGTAGTTTGTTGTAGCACAAGAGCTCTCTGACAAAGCTAAATATCACAAAACTGCAAATCCCAGGATTCCACAGCACTGACCCATGGCAGTTAAAGTGGTGTCAAACTACATGAATTCTGCAGTGCAGATGCAGTCTCAAAGAGCTGGCTCCCAGTGTACTCCATAGTCAATTACCTTGACTATCAGTTCTTGCTCTTCTTCATCTCCCTGTTGCACCTCAATCAGGGTATATTTGCCATTATGAGGGACAAAGTTTTCTCGGTCAGCCCAGCTGTTTTTTGTCTTTTCCCGAAACTTCTTCTCAAAATCCTTCTTGGCAGCTTCCAAGGATGGGAAGCTGCTGAGTTTTGATTGTCCTACTTCACCCTGAAAGCAGTATCAAGAGATTTAAGATGTTAGTGAAAAGTGTAAATATCTTGTGCCTCTGTCCTATGCTTTTTCAAACTTCTTACTTAGACTTCTTTAGCACTGAAAAGGGCAACCACAGATTAGCAATGCTCTCAATAGTCTTTAGAGGAAGGGACTTGAATAAAGTGGAATGGCCTGTATGCCTCTACATGTTCTAACATACTGTTTGGTGCTCAAGAAAGAGATTGGGATCATCTTCCATGCCGAAATAGGCAACATATACAAGGCCCACAATTCACCACACAGCAAGTCCCTAAATCAGATTTTGACAAATACTGTACTGCCCATTGCCATCAAGGGGTCATGTTGCCTATAGACTGGAATGTAGGGTAAATGCATTCCTTTGCATTTGACTCAAGTCCCTTGTATCAATTTGATGTAAGAGGCCTTAAAATACATTATAGTCACTTCCCTGGTGACTGCTCCCAGGTTGTAGAAAACGTCAACATGGAATCTTAGGCTGCTCCCTCCTTGTTGTCCCTGTTTTATCTAAGTGGGCCTTTGGCAGCTATGGAGAGGGCTTTTAACAGGGTACGTGATGCATTTTTCTCTCTTTTTTACCACTGTATTTTTTCCCCCAAAAAACACTTGTGCTGATTTTTGATATATTTTTTTTCTGTCAAAATTGAATAAATAATACTATATTCCTAATATTGTGACTGACCCTGAATTCCATTTTAGGGAGAAAGGAATCCTATAAATAAAATAATGAACACACTGTAAACAGTTATGCTCTTTTCTTTCTCCTATCCCTACCTCCAAATATCAAAGGCAAATATGTGCCTGTAGTTATTTGGCTTATGTTTTATCTTCCTCCCCTTTTTGAAAATACATTCTATTGAATTCTCAGAGCCTAACAAATCAATAAAGAACTTGAATACAACAAATGAAAGTTGTAGGGATTTTACCATGGCAAATATTCCTGGTGTTTTCTGATCTATTTATATTTATAAATGCAACATATGTTATTTCACTAGCTGTGTTTCAATATTTTAGTATTGGAGACCCAGTGTGATGTAGTGGTTTTGATGTTGAACTATGACTCTGGAGACCAGGGTTTGATTCCCCATTCAGCCATGAAACTCACGGGATGCTCTTGGGCAAATGCTTTCAGCCTCAGGGGAAGGCAATGGCAAACTCCTTCTGAACAAATCTTCCCAAGAAAAAAGCATAATAGGTTCACCTTAGAGTTACCGTAAGTAAAAAATGACTTGAAGGAATAGCACAACAAACAGAGATTAGCTTCCTAAATTTTTGAACATATTAACATCATGCTTAATCAGAAATTAGTCCTATTGTGTGACCTCAGTAAAATCTTTAAAGCTTTCCTTCACCACTGATTCATTTATTTTCATAACCTCATATCAATCTACCTCTACCTCACAATCAGCACTATTTCTTCTCCTAGCACCAGAAATATTTTGATATTTTAAATACTTTGATCCCACCACAAGAAGCAGAGCATCTCTGCATGTTACTGTGTCTGACAGTTACCCTGGGCTACCAGACCCTCTTAAGAGATGTGACCTGAACCTATGATCTTTTCACTCCACAGCCTTTTTAGTCAACCAACTATCAACTCCAAGCCTGAAGTCTCTTTGAAATCATGAAAGCAAGCATCTAGGAAGACTCAAATGGAGATGCTGAGAAAGTGACCATTTCTGGAATCCCAGGGCAAAGCATACTTAACAAAGGAAAGAAAATATTTAAAACAGAGGCAACAGATAAAAAATAAGAACTGAGAATTCTGTAGAAAAGCTCCATGTCTGACATAGAATGTGTTTCTCATGAATGTCTCTGTGTTGTAAAACATCCCCTGATACTTGGAATTGTGGCTTTGAAGCAGAAATGGGTTTCACTGTCTGCTCAGTCTCCACAGCCCCAATTTCCACTCCACTTCCCTTCCCCGCATCTAGATGCCAAACACATTTTTCCAACTCAATTCCTCCCCCCAGAGCAGTTAACGATAATACAGGAGTAAGTTCTCTTGAGGTCTGAGCAAATATTGTCTGTAATAAATGCGAAGTGCCTCCAGACAGGAAACTTAATTTAAAGCCTTAGCAACTAGGGTCTGGAGCCACATGCACTTATCACTTAGATCCTCTGAGAGACTTTTTTTGGAAAGAAAAAGAGAAAAACACCACACCCCATTTCAGCCTTTGAGGTGTAATCCTGTATCTACAGCTTTTAGCAAGCCCAGTTGAACTCAAAGGGATTTACTTCTTAGGAGAGATGTATAGGATTGCACCGCTAAGGTACAAACCTGATCGAAAACTACTGTAGGGCAGTTTAAATCAGTTCCTTTCTTCACTTTCTCAGTTTTTATTCCTTCCCTAGCTTTTACAGCATGGTGTTGTTTACCTAGAATAATATCAAAATTACCACTCATGTTTTGCTGAGAAAGGTGAGGTTATGTCCTTTGGACTGGAGTTTTCAGACTGATATTTATCTTGTAAGATTTCTTTGTACTGGAATCTGAGCTCTCTTTGACATAAACCATAAACAGTGGGATGCCAGTAGAAAATTATCCCAGTGATTAGCACTATTCTACCGGGATTCTACACAACAATAATAAAGCATACAATATTTTTCTATTAGATTGTCCTAACCAATAATCTTGATTTTTGAGGATTTTAGTGCATCCACACAAGCAACTCCACTTTAAATACTGTGAATGCATTGCTCCCCCGCCCTCTCCTTATGGTGTAAATTAAAGTTAGTTTAACCTTTTGTGTGCCTTGTGTCATCTTCATCTGGTCCTCCCTTTGTTGCAAATGATTCATATGGAATAAGTTCTCCTAAATTGGTTGCTCCTGAGCACCCATGAAATTTCTTGTTGTGAGACACTTGGTTCTTTTGACTCTACTGAAGTCCCCATAGATTTATTTTCTCACAGCCTTTACAAATATTAGTCCCTTGAATTTACAGTCTTCTTTTATTGCCAATATGCATTCTCTTCTAACTTAGCTTACAGGTTATCTCAAGAAAATTTATAAGCCAATTACCAAAGATTCTTTGTCACATCTGGTTAGGTTCTCATAATCATTTGTAATTATCCATTCACTCTTACAACAATATTTGCCCTTCTATTACTTGATCTAACTAACTAACTAACTAACTAGCAAAATGCTTATTGACTGAAGTTTTGCATTTACTCTAGTACTGCAGGCATTGTCATCTGCCATCCAATTCAGGGGCATCCTTAAATTTCCTTACTTTGCTCTTCGTCAACCGTTTGCCTGGTTTAAAAAGTGATGCATTAAGGCTGCAATGCAATACATGATTGCCACAGGGTACATCTCACTCACCTAGATGAGGCTGACTTCCAAAATTAGGCCTGTATTGTTAAGCCAAATCAACTAGGGAAGCAAGGTGTTTTTAAAGCATTGAGCTTTTAAAATTTATAATGCAAATAATCTAGAAATTTGAAAGGCAATTGCATTATACCTGTTGTGGAAAGCGAGCCATTTCAAGCTTGTTTACACTGTGCCCTGAATACACCTGGCATAGTGTGCAGAGGGGTGAGGGCAGTGAAAAAGGAATTTTACCCGGTGCAATCAGCACCAAGTAACTAACCATGTCTTTTGGGGGGGGGGGGGGGCATGGAGCGATTCACATCTTTTTTTTTTTTTTAATTTTTTATTTTACAATTAAAAACATCCACATACAATTATCTCATTGAGGGTTTGGCCAAGGTTACATAGAGAAACAGTGTTACAGAAGGAAATAGTGTTACTAAACATTATAACCATATAAGTTACATTGTAATCTTTTCAAAGACAAAGTATTTTGCTGTGGAAACTGAAGATCCTTCTAATCCTATATACATTCCCTTACTTACAAGCACATTTCATAAGTAATAGGTATTCGTCAAATAGACTTCACCAACATATTTTTCAACTATATACATTTAATCCTTGGTTTTCCTTTTCCTTTTAATCTCAATATCCTTCCTTTCTCAACCCCTTTCCAAACCATCTTCTTCTTTGTTCCATCTATACCTCCCACTGCTTCTTTCTCCTTACACATCTTCTCTCTCACCTTCCATTCTGTCTATCACTCTCATACATTACAACCTTCTCATACCCTCCGCAACTTACTTTAACCTTCAATCTTCCATTCTTCTCCATTCATTCTTGACTTCTTTCCTTTTCCCACTAGGTATCCTTGCACCTATGTATCACCTTCTTATGCCAATCTAATGTAACCTATAGTCTTTTCCTTTGATGCATTTTTGTAGCTCTCGCTTTAAATTGTAAACATTTATAAAATTCTTTCCCTTGTCAGTCTATTTAGAGATTTTACAAAGCTTATGCTCGCTTATTTCTCTGCGTGTACTGCGATATAGCGCATAGTTGTTTCAAGTATACATTAGCATATACATATGTACATACATTTTTTCCATTACCCCTTTCGTGTTTCTGGCATTTGTTGATATCACTAACAACCAACCATCCTTAGTCTAGTTTGTCCTATCATGAATTAATTGATAATTTTGTTATTTCCCATCCTAATATCGCTAATTCCCCCCATATATCCTTTATGTGATTTAATACTTTACCCCATTCCTTTTCTATTCTCTCTGTTTCCTGGTTTCTAATTAAGGAGGTGAGTTTGTCCATTTCGATTGCATCCAACACTTTAATAAGCCATTCTTTGAGACTAGGTACTTTTTTACTCTTCCATTGCTGTACTAAAGTAATCCTCGCCGTGGATATCAAATAATATAAAATTTTACCATAACCCTTATCCAGTTCATCATTCCACATATTTAACAAAAAAGTTTCTGGTGTAAAATTTAGCTTGTTTTCTATTATTATATTTATCACTTCGTTTACCCTAATCCAGTACTTCTTTACTTTTTTGCAGGACCATAAGCAGTGAAATAAGGTTCCTGGTTCTTGGTGGCACTTCCAACATAAGTTGCTCGTTGATTTATAGATTTTAGATATTTTGTCTGGCGTTAAATACCATCTAAAATAGATCTTATAGAAGTTTTCTTTTAGATTTTGAGAGGCCGAATAGTTTAACCTTTTTTTCCATACTTTTTCCCATTTTTCTAAATTTATTGGATACCCGAGATTTTTTGCCCATTGAACCATATTTTCCTTAACTACTTCTTCTTCTTCGTACCATTCTAAGAGTAATTTGTATAGTTCTTTTATCCATTTAATATTTTCTCCTAATATTATTTTATCAAACTTATTTTTTCCCTTTTCGAATCCTAGTGTTTTAGAGTCGATCTTAAATCGTTCCTTGACTTGCCAATATCCGAACCAATTTAATTTGTATCCCTCTTCAATTATTTCCTGAAGCTGTTTCAATTCCAAGCTGCCAGTTGCATCTTTTTTCAATAGTTGTGCATAAGTAATCCAATTAGTGGTCTGCTTTATTTCAGTTCTTTGAATGGCCTCCTGGGGGGAGAACCAAAGCGTCATTTTCGGCATGATCCTGGGCTTGTATTTTTCCCATACTTTTAGTAAAGATTTTCTGATGCAATGAGTATTGAAGTTCTTGTAAGCTTTAATTTTATTATAGCCCAGGAATGCATGCCAACCAAACGCTAAATCCTCTCCCTCCAGGTCCAAGAGTTCCTTATTGCTTAAAGTGATCCATTCTTTTACCCACAACAGGCAGCAGGCCTCAAAATACAATTTCAGATTTGGGAGTCCAAGTCCTCCTCTTTCAGTCGCGTCTTGCATAATTTTTAGCCTAATTCTAGGTCTCTTTTTCTGCCAGATAAAATTACTTATATCTCTCTGCCACAATTTGAAAAATGAGTCCTTGATTACAATGGGGAGATTTTGAAACAGGAATAGCATTTTTGGCAGTATCGACATTTTAATAGCCGCTATTTTCCCCAGCAGTGTCAAATGTAACCTATTCCAACTTTCCAATTTCTTTTTAATTTCCTTCCAAGTTTTATTGTAGTTATTTTCAAATAAGTCGCCTAAATTATTGGAAATGATAATACCAAGATATTTTACCTTCTTCTTAATTTCTATCCCTGTAATTTCTGTTAATTTCTTTTCTTTTTCTTTGGACAGGTTTTTAGTTAAAATTGCCGATTTATCTCTATTAAGCTTACATCCAGCAATTTTACTAAATCTGTCAATTGTCTCGTTTAAATGATCTGCACTACTGCAGGGGTTATTTAAAAAGACAACTAAATCGTCTGCAAATGCTCTAGTTTTAATAGTATGGCTCTTGATTTTGGCTCCTTGTACATGAGAATTATTCTTGATCCTTTTTATTAATCTTTCTATTACAGTTATAAATAATAATGGGGACAATGGGCAGCCTTGTCTAGTTCCTCTGTTGATACTTATCCAATTTGTTCTTTCTCCATTAATGATAATTTTTGCCTTTTGTTCCTTATATATCTCTTTTATCCAATTTATAAAATTCGTACCTAAGTTCATTTTATTTAAAATCTCAAAGATGGTATTCCAATTAACAGTATCGAACGCCTTTTCCAGATCTAGAAATATCAGAGCTAATTCTTTGTCTCTGCGCTTCTCATAGGATTCCAAGATGTTTAGAACTATTCTTATATTATCACACATTTTCCTTTGTGGCAAAAAACCTCTTTGTTCTTGACTAATCCAGTCTTTTAAGTAATTTTTGAACCTTGTAGCTAGGATTGAAGCGAATATCTTATAATCAACATTTAACAAAGAGATGGGCCTAAAATTTTTTACGTCCTTTGTATCTTTCCCTTCCTTTGGCAATAATGTTATTTCTGCTTCCCTCCAGGATTTTGGGACTCCTTCTTTTAAGATTACATTCATTGTCTTTTGTAATGGGCCACAGAATTCTTCTTTAAACGTTTTATAGAAGAGTCCAGTGAATCCATCAGGCCCTGGTGCTTTATTGTCCTTCAAATTCTGAATGGCCGTTCTCACCTCTTCACTGGAGATCTGCTTATTAAGATTTTCGAATTGTTGTTCTGAGGGGCTTATAAATGTTTCTTCGGGTTCATTCAGGTATTCTTGGATCTTAACTGTATCTATCTTTTGCTCTTTATACAGATCATTGTAAAATCTCTCAAAGGCCTCTTTGATTTCTTCCTGATTATTTAATATCTTGTCTTCTTCTCTTATCTCGCAGATTGTTCTTATCTTTTGTCTTTTCTTTAACAATTCAGCCAAGTTTTTCCCTACTTTGTTAGCATACTCGAAGTTTTTTTGTTTCTTTTTTTTAACCCTTTGCTTATTTCTAATGTAATCTTTCTGTTTTCTAGTTTTCTAAGTATATCTAATTCTTCTATTATTTTAGTATTCCCTGGATTCTTTGTTAATACTTCTTCTTTTGTCTCTATCAATTTTACAATCGCATTTTCTTTTTCTTTTTGTTTTTTTCGAATATATGCTTCTTGGTTAATCAATAATCCTCTAAAGACAGCTTTCCCTGCATCCCAAATATTAGTCATTTTTGTATCTGGGGTCAAATTCTCTTTAAAATACAACAAGATGGCTTCCCTTATCTTATCTATAGCACTTTTATCTAACAATAGATCGTCCTTTGCCTTCCAAGTATATACTTTCTTTTTTTGATTGAATGTTAACATAACTGCATTGTGATCAGATATTATTCTAGGCAGTGTTTCTATAGTTTTAACTAATTTAATAAGAGATATAGGTACCCAAATCATATCTATCCTTGACAATGAGCGATGTCTAAAGGAGTAAAATGTAAAGTCCTGTTTGTCTCTATTATACAATCTCCATACATCGCATAGTCCTAGGTTTTCGGTCAATTTGAAAAAGGACCTCGGAAGTTTCCCTTGATTATTTTTAGTGTTGTTATCGGATTTCCTGTCTATTTGGGGTTCTACTACTCCATTAAAATCACCTAGCATTAAAATTTTGTTTCTTTCCAAATTCTCTAATTCTTTTTGTAATTTGTCATAAAATAGACTTTTGTTTTCTAGAGGACTGTAAATTCCTAATATTGTGATTTTTTCCCCTTGCCATTCAATTTCAACGCCTACATAGTGTCCATTACAATCGTTAAGAACTTCTTTGGCCTGAATGTCACACCTTATATAGATTGCCACCCCTTTTTTCTTTTGTTTTGCTGCTGATATGAAACTTCTTCCTAATTTTTTAAATCTTATTAGGTTTTTATCTGCTTTCTTTATGTGTGTTTCTTGGATACATACAATATCGCAATTTAGTTTTTCTAGATAATAATTTATTCTTTTTCTTTTCCCTTTTAGGTTTAATCCCTTTACATTCCACGTTAAAATCTTCATCAAGCAATACTCGCTTCTATCAGGTAAGTGTTTTTTCTTTCTTTACCCTACCGACTTTGTTTGCTCCCTCCCTACCCTCTTCTTTTCTCTTTTGCGGGGTCCCCTTGTTGCTAACGGTTTTTCTCTTCCAGGGATTCCTTTTCAAAATCTGTCTCTTCTTCTTCTTCTTTGCTATCTTCTTCGCTTTCTACAATTCTTTTATCCAAGCCTGTAGCTCCTTCGATTTTTCCACTTTCTGATAACACTTCTTCTTCTTCCTCCCTTTCTTCTAACGTCTCTCTTATCTTTGAAGTTCTCAATTGTTTGCCTTCTTCTTCTTCTTCTAGATATTTATCGTCTTCAAACCTGTTAGTTGAACGTTTAGATATTTCCTTCCTGTATTCTTTCCAAAATTCCGCCGCTTTCTCAACTGAATTCAGCTTGATCCTTCTGTGGTTCCATGTCACCGAAAGTCCTTCTATTTCCTCCCATCTAAAGGGGACCCTGTATCTTTTCAATTGTTCAGTTAAAAATTGGTAATCCTTCCTACGTCTCAAAATTTCAGCCGGAATATCTTTAAAAACTTGGATTTCCGTTCCCCGTATTACAAATCTTGTTTTAAAGTTCTTTTGAATAAAATTATCCTTCATTTGTTTCCTTACCCAATAAATCACTATGTCTCTTGGAAGTTTCTTCAACTTAGCTGTATTGGAATTTAATCTATACATCCTGTCTATTTCGGATTGCATCTGTTGCATCGGAACGTCTAAATATCTAGCCAGGTAGGGTGTCAAGAAATTGTATAGGTTTTCGTTTACTTGCTCCGGTAGGCCTCTCAATTTCACGCATTTTTCTCTTTGCTTAATTTCCAATTTTAAAATCGCATCCTGATCCTCCTGCTGGTATTTATTTAAGTCTTCTATTTTTTCCTCCATTTTCTTCGTCTTCTGTTCTATTTTTCCCATTTTCTCAGTTATTTTTTCCATATCTTTGTTAATTTTATCCAAATCTTGTCTTATTTTGTTGGCTTCATATTTCAATTCTTTCTTTGTCTCTTCTTTCGATTCTCTTATCTCACGTCTTGTTTCTTCTCTTGATTCCCAAATTTCGTTTTTTAGCTCCATATGTAGTCTTTTCATTTCTTCCATCAAATTCATATTGGAGTCAGATGTGGAGAGTCTTCTTTGATTTGCTAAAGCCGTGGCCTGCGCCTGTCTTTCTTTCTCTCTCCTTGTTGAAGCCATTTTAAGTTACTAGCTGCTTCTTTATTTTCTTTTTCTTTTTTTTCTTTTCCTTCCCCTTTCTCTTTTCCCTTAATTTATTTATTTTATTTTTTTTCCTCCTTTTTAAATATATAATTTAGGATCTTATTCCAATTGATTCTTAATATAGTATTTATACCTATATATTTTTACAAAATTTCACAAAATTAATAGTTTTGACTTGTTAATGAACTTCTAACTTCTATATATATTGTTTTGAAATTTGGTGGGAGGGTTTGTTATTGTTGTTATTATTGCTTTCTAGCTATCTTACTGTCTTTCCCTTTTCCTTCTTTCTCTTTCCCTTTTCTTAGTCCTAGTGGGGGCGTTAGGTGTGAGCCAACCACTGACTTTGTCCCCTGCTGAATGCTACTTCTCCACCTATATCTGTAAGTATATCAAGAGCTTGGTCTCTTAAATCAGTAGAGAATCGCAGTTCTCAATCTCTTTAAGCACTGTTTACTATTCACAATAGCTTTACCCTGGTAGTTGGTACCCTTCGAATACCTATTTCTGATATCTTGCAGCTATTTCTTCTTATTAATTCTCAAATTCCTAAAATTTCTTAGCAGCACCCCTCTCTTACCTTTTACTCACTAATCAACCCTATACTGCTACTCTCTCTTTTCCAAATAAAGCACCACAAAAGCTTCACCACTTGTTGTCTCAATTTCCCCTCTTAGTTAAATCACACCCCCTTACTTGCAGTATCACTATAATTACAATATCACTGTAATATTTGCAATATCAAATGCAACACATTTAATTAGTCACTGAATAAAAGGAGGGAGAAATGTGCTATCAAAGCGCTAAGTATTCAATCACTCAAACTTACTTATATAGTTGTACACTAACCCAATAGTAGAATTATAAAGAGAGGGAACGGTGCAGCATTGGCAGGAAAATAAATCAAATGCTAAGTATTTAAATTGCTTATGTTCTTCCAAGTTTCCCCAATAGCAACACTTCACACAATCTTAATAAAACAGGAATAAAAGTATTGGTAAATATATAATTTTGGCAATTATAGCAGTTAGGACCCTGATTACCAAAAATTGAGTAACTAACAAAATAATATAATAGTGTATTATAGCAGTCGATCTTCAGTCAAATCCCAATCAATCCCCCCTCATCCCCTTTTCCCAGATTTCCAAAATATCTTCCCAGTAACCGTTAACAGTTTATCAAAAAAAAAAAAAAAAACTTAATTAAGAAAACCGCTAGAATTGATTTAAATTGCTTAACCCAACATAATTAATTCCAATCTAACTTTCATTCATTTATTAATATAATCCTCCTTTCAAGCTGTTTCCCTTCTTCGCTTGGCGACCGTGTCCCCGTTTTCTTTCCTGCTGCGTTTACGAAGTCGCCCGATCATCCGTTCAAAACACTTGTGTCCCAGTCTTATACAGCAGAGTGTTACTTAAATTAGTTGTTATTTAATAGTTGAGTATTAGTCCTTTTCTTTTCTTTCTTTAGTCTTGGAGAATAGTTCTAGTCCGTTCACTTTATTTTAATCAGTGTATGTTAAACGCAACAATTCGCTGTCTTTCCCTTTTTACCAGGCAATATCTCATTCGATCAATTCATCCGAATCGAATCTCATGTAATCTTTCCAACACCGGTTTCCCCAATAATTACAAGATTACAATGCAGTTCTAAGCGATTCACATCTTTGATCATGCGAATGCAGTACTGAATCGATCCGGATCGCTGGGATCCATTCCTGGCCATGAGGCACCGCTATGTTGATCCAAAAGTGGTGCCAGTGTGAAGGATGGACTGAGTTGGAGAGATTCGATTGCGCTAAACATAGTGTGAATGTCAATTCAGTATCACATCACTGCACAGATCTGCATCTCCTCAGTACAAAAAAGTGAGTGTAAATGACCCCTCAGTCTCTCAGAAGATCCTCACGTCAGACTTTTTTTTAATTATGATTTTTATACACATATACAGTTTAACATCTTAATTTAAAAAAAACACAATAAAACACAAATCACTCACATACAACAAAACATCTTAACACAAATACATTTACATACACTCAAGTCAGACTTTCTGAGTGTAGAATAAAGGTCAGCAACCAGAGGGATAAGGATCAAACCCATTCTCCTCAGAGAGTGCCCAAGAAGGCCACCTCAGTGCCATCTGAGAGGCAAAAAAGGAGAAAGTAGAATTTGTGGAAAGAGAACTTGTTGGCTGAAGGAATGGGGGCTGAAACTCTGCCACACTAATTCACATTCATTTCTGACTGTGGCCCTTCCTTTAAACTAGCTGCTGACTGGAAAAAGAAATTGTCAAAATACAATTTTTGGGAACTAACTGTGGAGTTGTACAGGCTGACTCTTCAAAGACTGGCAGATGATGAGGTAATGAACACAACTAACTAAAGTACTGTTCCTTGAGTTAATTGCTGGCTGAACCAGCGCTTGGAACTAATGCATGAAAAGTAATTACACTACCTATAGCACACAGCTATGGTAAGCAGGCATAATGTGATATAGCCACGAAACATTTTCTTGTATGAAGGTTTACTCATCATTCCATTTGTTTCTATTAATTTTAGGGACTGCCCATGTTTGGCAATTTCTCTGTTTTAAATGGTTTAAAATAATAATTAGAAAGTTGTTAAAAAGGAACACATACTGAGAATGAATACACAGCAATGCATTAGCTTTTAAAAATAACATGCCAGACTTCAATCTGAATATAAATCTGCTCTGATTTTTGTTCAGGGCACTTCTGCCCAAAGAACATTTTTAGCATACACTGATTATCTAAAAATGAGTAGTTTTGGCCAGAAAACACTACATGCTTACAATTTTTTTCAGCTCTATGCCAAAATGTGTGTCTATGCATGCTGGTTGGTGTGTGACCGTGTTTGGTATGCAGATAGGGAGGGAACCACATACAAAGAAAATCAGTGAAAGGAAACCAAGAAGGGCATATTGTGACTGACTGATGACTCAGTTCAACTCACATTCCAGATATCTCAGACAAAGACGCTGCCAAGGTATGACAAAGTACTTGGGGAAATAAAAGCCTTATAAAATCCAAGCCTTTGGGAAAGAAAACAACAACAACAACTGAAAGGCACTCACTGCAATCCCAAACTGCCCCTATGTGGAGGAAGGAAGGTTTGGCTTGCATCTTCAGCTTCATATACCGAGCATTTCCATTTAAAAGCCATCAGCCCCCTTCGCATGTAGGGGTGTTTCTGGTGAATCAAGCCAGACAAGAGCAGCTTGAATTCAGCAGCTCTCCTCAGAACTAACTCTTCCTCAGTTAACTCTGAGGAAAAGGACTGAAAAAAACTAGTGAAACTGCTGCAAATAGGAAGGGAGGGCATAACCACAAGTAAACTTTTGGGCAGGTTCAAAATGTAAGAAACCAAGCAACAAGGTTTATGGAGAGTTTATTTTGAAAAACTCTGGGCAATCAGCAGCAGTCTCAGGCCAAAAAGAAGGCTAAATCCAGGGCCTATATGGAAAGGTGCACACTTCTGGCATTAGTGTTGTTTTGTTATGTTGTGATTTTGTTTTGTCATCTATCATTGGTTATCCTCCCATGTTTCTCTAATGCTTTTTCTGCCTTTATTTCTTACCAGAAAAAAAAATCCACTAAGGAAGGATAAACAGAATACGGTGCAGTGATTATGACTAGCAATAGTAGCAGGCAGCTTTCTGTATGGAGCCCTATTATCACCTGTTTGCTTTCACTGGGAGTGGAAGGGAGCCTGGCTGGATGTGAAATGCAGCAGCCACAGATGGGTGTCTTGCTCTCCCACCCCCAAAACATATTCAGGGACAGCTGTGTTGGCCATGCAGCCAAATACAACAAAATTCAAAACCCCCAAGCAGCCAAGATCTTTGTTGGGCCAATTCCAACACATAAAATACATTATGCAATCTTTCAGTGCTTCTTCATCATCATATTAAAAATCATGACATAATCATCATTTTTCTCCTCTATCAGTTTTAACATATTTGCTTGATGAAGAAGCCCGTGATGCTTCAAAAGCTTGCATAATGTATTTTATGCTTTTTAGTTGGTCCAATAAAGGTATCACTGCTTGCTGATTTTGTATTTTTGTTTTGTTTTATTTTTGCACGTGTACAGCAAACAACCATTATCCAGTCTGCAGTGTTACTTTAACAGTACTTTTCATTATTAAAAACCTAGGACAAACCAATTGTGTTATCTCAAACAGATAACAGGGGGACAACTTAAGAACACAAGAACCTAGCAGGATGAGATCAAAGGTCTACTTCACAGAACATTATTACCATTGGACAGAGGCAGCTGCAGAGCAAGAGATTAAAACACCGTGCCTGTAAATCTATAACCTCTGAAGTGATAGATGCTAAAGTCAGGATTGCAGAAATGTCTGAAAAAGAAACTATTTACTATTTACTCACTGGAGTACCTTGTTCAGAAATTTGTGCAGCCCCAATTTTGAATGTCCCCCTGAAGAAAGTATCAGAGGATCCACAGGCCAAAGACATCAGGCTTGTTAGATAAAAAGGACAATTTTCCAGCATCTGAGATATGTCTCCCTTTTCTCTTGTGGATACATGTTCTTCACCATTCAACAACTGATTCAGTAGATCTTCTCTCATTAGGATTACCAGCGAGATTCACCCCATTGTGTATAACAATTATCTGGACACACTCATGATTCTGCCAACTTGTTACACATAGGCATACACATACACATATACAGAGAACGCAAGAAAGAGAGAGATTCGAGAATGAGCATTATAGGTTAAATGAAGAAAGAATTCACAAAGCTCCTAATAAGCAGTACCAACTGAAAGGTGTTTGCAACCTAGTAAATAATTCTACAATAGCAGCCTTGGACAGTTTGTTTAAGCACAAGAATCTAATGCTCTCAACTCTACTTAACCATAGGCACTATTGTGCCGCTTAAGGTCCAGAGAATAATTATGACACTTACCACTTAAAGTCCAGAGGATAAGTATGATACCTATTGTTAAGTCCGGAGGATAGTTATGATAGTCAACAGTGTATGGATCAGAATGTAGAAATGCTACTTTTTTGTGCAACCTCTCCTCAAATCCCTCCACCATCATGAATAAACCAGTTCCATTCTTTAGCAGTAGCTCCTTTCTTCTGCTCTGATTCCTCCCCACTTCTGCACTGCAAAATCTGCCTCACTGTCTTCCACTCCTATTGCTCACTACTCTCCCAGGAGAGTGATTTTTCAGTTATTTTGATTCCACCGTTACCTAATGGGGGAAATAATTAGCATGAATATGGACAGGGAACACAGCTAGGGGATCACTGCTGTAAGGAAGGAAAATTTATTTCATTTTGGTTCAGATTTTAGCACTCTGATGTCTTTGTTCCAAGGTTAGGCAAGACTGGCCATGGTTGTGGTTTGTTATAAAAACAGCCCTGTTTGGGACAGCCTGATTGGCCATGCAGTTTATTAAGAAGCAACAGCCCATCACAGGTAGGATACTCACTACACGGCCCCAGCGATTCCAACAGCTGTAGTTCCCATTCTGTTCAATGAGCTGGATGATGTAAAATTTGTTGTTGTTATGGCCAATGTTGGTTTGATTCAGCATGCAGTCATAGTCTTCATGAATCTAAAATAGTAACAAAGAGTCAACTCTACATATATTATGTGAATATATATCCCTGCTGTAATACTAAATGAGGATGTCACTTTCACCCCAAATAAGGCAAGATGAACAATACATTATTTTTATGAACTGCCAAAAACACTTGGTCAGTGAAGGAACTGATGGAATTCAGGATAGAGTTCAACAGGGAAAATTCTCATTCAGCCTGAAATAATAATAATAAAATATCTGGTAACTCTCACTTCAGAGTAGCAGCATTAGTTAAGATGATGTATATAAAAAGGAGGTACCCAGAAGTCAGGAATACTGTACACCCCCTGCCACATTACCTGGATTAGTTTACAGGTTTCTGGTAAAAGAAAACACACATTTTTGTCACATTCAGTTTCCCTCCTTCTATACTAATCATATGAGACTTCAACAAACAAATCTATTTTAGAATAGACTAGAAAGCTGGGCCAGTGCTAACAAAATGAAATTCAATACGGAGAAATGTAAGGTTCTGCACTTAGGGCGGAAAAATGAAATGCACAGATATAGGATGGGGGACACCTGGCTGAACGAGACCACATGTGAAAGGGATCTAGGAGTCCAAGTAGACCATAAGCTGAACATGAGTCAACAGTGTGATGCGGCAGCTAAAAAAGCCAATGCAATTTTAGGCTGCATCAATAGAAGTATAGTTTCTAGATCAAGGGAAGTTATAGTGCCACTCTATTCTGCTTTGGTCAGGCCCCACCTGGAATACTGTGTCCAGTTCTGGGCACCACAATTCAAAAAGGATGTGGAGAAACTGGAGCATGTCCAAAGGAGGGCAACTAAGATGGTGAAGGGTCTGGAAACCTTGCCCTATGAAGAACGCCTTAGGGAGCTGGGGATGTTTAGCCTGGAGAAGAGAAGGTTAAGAGGTGATATGATAGCCCTGTTTAAATATTTGAAGGGATGTCATATTGAGGAGGGAGCAAGCTTGTTTTCTGCTGCTGCAGAGACTAGAACGCGGAACAATGGATGCAAACTGCAGGAAAAGAGATTCCACCTCAACATTAGGAGGAACTTCCTGACAGTAAGGGCTGTTCGACAGTGGAACACACTCCCTCGGAGTGTGGTGGAGTCTCCTTCCTTAGGGGTCTTTAAGCAGAGGCTGGATGGCCATCTGTCAGGGATGCTTTGACTTGGAGTTCCTGCATGGCAGGGGGTTGGACTGGATGGCCCTTGTGGTCTCTTCCAACTCTATGATTCTATGATTCTATGATTCTATTATGAAAGCCAAAGGGGCTGGGGTTGCGGCCGGACTGGGGTCGTGGCAACCACACTCTGCAGCCCCAATGTCTTTTAGTCAGCTGAAAAAGGAGTGGCAAGGAGCTGCTCCTTTTTGGGCTGGCAAAGAGTCAGCTTTTCTGCCCTATCATGGCTGGAAGCTGGCTTTAAGGCGCTCCGACAGCATATGGCGTATAAACGTCGCACTGCTAGAGCACCTGGAAGTTGGCCCCCGTGTAAATTGCCGCGCAGCTTCCAGGCGGCTTGGGACCATGCGGCATGTAAATTAAGGGATGCGGTGGCTTAGTGGTTAAGATGCAAATTCTGACTATTGGAAGGTTGGCCATTCGAAGCCTGAGTGCTGCATGATGGGGTGAGCTCCTGACCAGCTTCTGCCCACCTAGCAATTTGAAAGCATGCAAATGCAAGAAGATAAATAGGCACTGAAGGCTGGCCACATGCTGGCCACATGACTACCGGAGTCATCTTTGGACAACGCTGGCTCTTCAGCTTAGTAATGGAGATGAACACCGCCCCCTACAGTCATTTACGACTAGACATTCATGTCAAGGAACTACCTCTACCTTTACCATCACAATGGAGATTGGGCACAGGATAACACCTCAACCAGAGCTTCATGCTTACCTTAGCCTCACTACAGTTGCTCAGCTGACAGGCAGAGTCGATTTTGCTCTTTAGCTTCTCCTTGGGAGCTGCCTTCAGTGCCTCTATGGTGGATCGGAAGCTGTCTTCCTCCGGTTCAGGCTTTGGCTCCGGTTCCTCCTTAACCTTCTTTTCCTTGCCAGGAGCTGGGTTTTGGACAGATGCTTTGCGCTTAGGAGGCATGGCTCCTTTTGTAGTTTTAGTCTGCCTTCCCAAAGAGTCAGACTCGTTTCTTTCAGGAAACTGCCAAAAAACCACAACCCACCTCTAAAGTTAATCCTTCACATGTACAGACTCAGTTTAGGAGAAAACGTAGGCCTCTAAAAACAGTAACTCCTACATGACTAAAGGAAGACACAAGATTCATTGATTTTTGCTTAAAATATCTGCTGGAAGAATAACGCCACACACAGAACTAAGGGACCAAGATGCATCTAGGTCAGCAGTAGGGCCAACATTGTGGCGGTCGGTTGATAGTTATATATGAGTTTTCTAAATCCACCCTCTACTCACTGACAGCTTTGATACAAAACCCCCACCCTCACAAAGCTAGGGTAAGAAAACGCATGCAACAACTCTAAAAAACAAAATTTAAAATGCACTAATGAAATATATAAATTGCAGTAAAACAGATGAAGTGTCTAAAATGAAACTACTCTATTGATTAGTAGATGTTTGGTGGAATGGTGTATTTTTTTTTTCTTCTCAGCTAAATACCAATTAAAGAAAGAAACTAAAGTAACTTCCCTGAGGAAGAGGTTGCCACACCAGGGTGCTTCTACACAAAACATTTGATCTTGAGGGAATCTGCCAGCCTCACTTTTCTAGCAGGTGGAGCACAAAACAGCAGTAACGAACATACATTCTTGCCCAGGTCCATAAAATAAGGCAGATTCTCACATATTCTGGCCTTAGGCTGCTTAGAGTTGTGTAAGTGTTATGTGGTCTGTCAAATGCGTAGCAGAAAAACTTCTAGATTCTGAACATTTTTCAAAGAGCCCCAAAAAGCATTATGTGTGACTGTCATCGAAACTGAGACTTAGGCATTGTGGCAGAAGGTGCCCATCTGAGGAACTATACTTGAAAATTACAGCATTTCTGATTAAAACAATGGCCTGATCCAGACCGGCACTATGAGGCGCCTGGGCGGTGCCATTAGGGTTAGGGAGTGTGCAGCGTTTGCACACTCCCTAACCCTGGTACGTGATGACGCCTACATCATCAAGCCAGGGCTTTCAGATGGCGTGCGTGAGCATGCTGCCACAACTGTGCAGCTGCTAGATGTAGCTGTGCAGTTGCAGAAAAGTGAAGGCGCCGAACTGCAACTTTTCTTTTAATTTCGCCGCAACTGCGGTGCTAAAAAGGAGTGAGGTTTGCCTGCTCCTTTTTTGCTGCACAGCTTCACCACTGCATCTAGCTGCTGCGGTGAAGCTCCACACCAAAAAAAGGTGGCACCAGACTGGGCAGTCTGTATTGCCCCATAGTGACAGTCCTAACTGATTCTCATTTCTCCTACTTTGCTGCTTAATTTTTGACAAAACCACAGCTATATTTATAGCTGGCATTTGACTCAGCTTGATAGGCCCTAGGAAAAAAACAGTTTTCGATTCCCACCTCAGCCATGAAACCCACTGGGTGACCTTGGGCAAGTCACATGCTCTCAGCCTCAGGGGAAGGCAATGGCAAACCTCTTCTGAACAAATTTTGGCAGGAAAATCCCATAGTGGGTTCACCTTAGGGTTGTCCTAACACACAATTGACTTGAAAGCACACAACAACAACATTGTTAGAGCTACAGTACTTCTATTGAAACATGCATGTAAAGCTGCATCTGTAGTCTGCATGAAGGCCTGATCCTTTCTAATATTCATACCTACTGTCTTAATGTTATACATATGTCATATGGCAATGGGCCAGTTGTTGCAGAGGGAAGGTGGATCAAAAGATTTGTTTAAGAATAGCAGGGACAGCTTCATGTTTGAATACAACAGCGAAGTAGTTGGCAGAGAGAGGAGGAAGAGATGGATAATAGTAAGGGAGATGGCAACCAGGAGCTGGGAGGAGAAGGAAGCATGGGAATGGCTCAGGAGAAGCCATCTACAGTATATGTGTGCTTGTTCTTTCCAGTCTCCTGTTGACTTATGGCAACCCCATGAAATTCATAGGGTTTTCTTACTGCTTTATCACACTAGGGGGCAAACGGGATTTAAACGAGAGTTAAACTAGAGAAAACCAGGAAATGCCTGATGTTTATCACACAACATTTTCTGGTTTTCTCTAGTTTAACTCTCATTTAAATCCTGTTTGCCCCCTAGTGTGAGACAAGGATTATTCAGATGTGGTTTTGCCAGTTCCTTCCTCTAAACTATAGCCAACAGCACCTGCTATTTGTTGGCGGTCCCCTAACTAAGTACTAACCAAAGCTGACCCTGCTTAGCTTCCAAGATCAGAGGGGGATCTGGTGCCTTTAGGGTATTTAGCCCCCTATGGAATTGACAGGGTTGCTGTAAGTCAACAGGCAATCTGAAGGCACCCTCCCCCGCCAGGATATAAAAGCAATGTGTGCTCATATATTTCAGAGATGACACAGGCACCTGAAAACCAAGGAAGTCTTGATCAGTGGCCATGAAGCCCTTTGGATCATCATAAAATAATCCCACATATTTCTGGCTCAGTTTACCTGCATAGAAGGCTTCTGTGTCCTGAGGACAGCCTGCTAGAACTTAAATCTGTGACCTTTTTTAAAAAAAAACTATTTTACTACAAAAGCAATATAATTTCACATTAACAGGGGATCCATATTTTCATCAAGTATCCAGTGGACCTACCGGTAGAAGAAAACCTGCCTAAATGCTCTTGCCTTCTATACCAAATCAGGACAGGCAACACACCTTCTCTTTTACTCTACCATTCTGGATTAGAAACATGTCTTGCACACTGAGTTGTGAGATCTGGTTCAGAGGAGGAAATCCTTCCTTTTGCATCACGAATTTGTCAGTGTCAAAAGTGAAGCATGGTATCTACCCACAACACTACCCTGCTCCAAAATCAGTCTACATAATCTTGATGTTACACTGCAAAGGGCACTCACTCACATTGGTTCCAGGAAGAAGTTTACAGAGTAAACAGCTTGTTGAAACAAGCCAGCCATCTCACATGCACATTACATTACAAGGGAATTGTGAAAAAATTAAAAAATTCACTATCTAATTTGATGGGTGTGTGTGTGTGATATGCCATAAGTGACTTTAATGAGGCACTTTTGAAACCCAAACACAAAGAATACATATTCTGCATTAGAAGTATTTATTGATTTGTTGCATTTGTACGTCATGAATTTATTTATTTATGGTATTTGTACTTTTCTTTATAGGAACATAAGGACCTGCCAACAGTCTATGACTAGAAAGAGACAATGCACTTCTGGGAAGATCAAACAATAAAGGCAAGTGACAACATCCTACTTTGCATGGGGAGGGTTCCCATTGGTTCCTTGCTTCTTCTTGTTGTGGTTGTGTGCCTGCAAGTAGTTAGCAACCTTAAGACAACCCTATCATGGGGTTTTCTAGGTAGATTTGTTTGGAGGGGGGGGGGTTTGCCACTGCCATCTTTTGAAGCTGAGAGAGTGTGACCTACCCAAGGCCAGCCAGTGGGTTTTCATGACCAAGCCGGGATCTGAACCATGGTCTCCTGAGTCATAGTCCTAGGCTCAAATCACTACACCATGCTGGCTCTACAATGCAGAATTAATGCAGTTTGACACCCCTTTAACTGTCACAGATCAGTGCTAGAGAATTCTTCAGCTTTCTGAGCTATTTAGCCTTCTCTGTGAGAGAGAGCTCCAGTATGACAACAAACTACCAACCCAAGGATTTCACAGGATGGAGCCATGGAAGTTAAAGCGGTGTCAAACTGCTATACTTCTGCAGTATGGCATCAAGTGAGTGTCCTCTCAAGACACTTCTCATCATGAGTCACATCATTTCAGCACTGGAGGACCAAGTGACCAGGGTGTCCTCACCGCAAAGGAGGACAAGGCGCAGCAAAATAGAAGACATTCCAAAAAAAAAAAAAAAGGAAGATATGATTGAATAAAAGCTCAAAATGCTGACAGAAATGTAAATTGGTATTTTCCAGTCCAGCTGAGATCGGAGGATATTTTAGGATTTCTCCAGGAGAGAAGGTTGAAATGGAGGTCATGTCCTGGAAAAGGAGGACCTTTAGTCACCCTGTCTCTCTCAGAGAACCTTTGTTGCCCCAACAAACTATAATTCCCAGGATTCCATAGGACCGAGCCATGAAAGTTAAAGCAGTGTCAAACTGGATTATTGATAGGTGCAGAGGGAATCAAGGCTCAAATGGAGGATGTGTCCAGGAAAAGGAGGACCTCTGGTCACCCAGACTATATAGCCACCTTTATAACGTAGGACAAACACAAGCACAAAACATCCCTGGAACCATGAAGCCATGCTTTATTAGCCATGCTCAGAATGGAGGACATTTGGGAGTCCCTATTGGATAGAAGGTTGAAATGGAGGGCGCGTCCTGGAAAAGGAGGACCTGTGGTCACCCTGGCTATTCGGCCACCTGCATAATGTAGGACATGGCATTATGTCCTACAGTGTGGATGATTCATAATATAATAAACACAGAGGAGGAGGAGGAGAGGCCTACTAGCTCCTCCTTGGCCCTCCCACCCTGAATCCCCCACTCAGTCTCACCTCACTCCTAGGCCTTCCTCCTCCTCCTCCTCCTCTCTCCTTCTTCGCCTCGGGGGCTGCTCTGCTCTCTCTCAGGCTCAAAACAAGGCAGGCCCAGGAAAGGAAGGAGCAGCCAGCAGCAGCAGGGCAAGCCTGGGCAAAGAGCCGGCCTCCCCTCCGCCCCTTTGGGGAAAGAGCCAGCGCCTGAGGATAGGAGGATTGGAAGGAGAAGGAAGGCAGGCAGGGCCTCCCTTTTGGGCCTACTGTGCAGGGCCTGCCTCACTACTAGTCCCAGCCAGGGAAGAAGCCAGGCTTGCAGCAGTATCATCATCATGCTAAGCCTTGGCTGAGTAACTTTTTGAAACTGATATATTATTACTGTCAAGAAAATAAGAAGGAAGACTGAGTTTATCACACACAAAGGACCTCGGGAGTTTATCCCGTGAATATCCTGGGAAAGCCGCGTAATTGCGCGATATGATTTCACATGAAATGGTCACAAAGAAGCGCTAATGCTCATCTTTTTACTTCCGTGAATATCCTGGGAAAACCGCGTAATTACGCGAAACGGCTTCACACGAAACGGCACAAAACCCCCTGTTAAAGTGGTCACAAAGAAGCATGAATGAGAAATTTTTACTTTCGGGATTTCGGTGACAGTGCATTTCCGATACCACTTTATTTCTGCAATCGCGTGCGATAATCATTCGCACAGTTACTTGCTATTTTCTTTCATTTGCAGGATGCTTTAAATGTGCTTTAATCTCTCTTTGATGCTGAAATTAGCCACAGTGTGATAAACTCCTAAGAATGGGAAGGGCAGCTTCTATGAAAGGACTGGAAAAGATACCGAAGAGCAAAGACATTCCACAGAGGACTAATGTCAGAATCTTTCAGGCCATTCTATTTCCCATCACCATGTACGGATGCGAGAGCCAGACAAGGAAACAGATGGAAAGAAAACCAACTCATTTGAAATAATAATAACAATAACAATAATATATTTATACCGGTATCCCACCTCTCCAATTGCATCAAGGTGGCTTACAGCATCAAAAACAACATTAAAACACATTAAAATACCAAATAATGATTGATATCATAAAAGCCTTATTTCCTAAAAACCAGTCCGATGTCAAATTTAAAGTGACATTTCAGACCAAACACAAGTAAACAAGGTCAAGCAGGTAGGCGGTTGTGATGGAGCAAACAAGTTAATTTGGGATGGCCAGAATTGTGGTGCTTGAGAAGAGTACTTAGGATAGCATGGACAGCCAAGAAAACAAACAAATGGGTTCTTGAACAGGTCAAACCAGAGCTCTCCCTGGAAGCAAAAATGATCAAGTTGAGACTTGTACTTTGGCCATAATGAGAAGATCATTAGAAAAAACCAATAATGCTAGGAAAGGTAGAGGGTAGAAGAAAGAGAGGAAGACCACAAACCAGATGGATAGACTCATTCAGGGGGGTTATAGTGAAGGGCTTGCAAGATCTGGTCAAGGCAGGGATTCTTGGAGATGTCTCATTCACAGGATTGCCATGAGTCAGAACCGATTCGAGCTAACTACAACAACAAATTTTTAAGTATTGTGCCTGGAGGACCAGTTGTCCTCCATGTTTCTTTTTCATGTTCCATCTTTAAAATAAAACCTTTTTTCTTCAGTACCATGCTTCTTCTTCACTCCTTTTAATGGCCTTAGCTCAGCTAGTGTTTATTCTTATTGCCAGTTACCAGCAGAAGGCCCAGCAAGGTCCCAATGCATTGCTGGGGTGTGACAGGTTAATCATTGGGTGGTGGCAGCGAGTTGTTTTGGGGATTAAGATGATCTCAAGGGGTCCCATCCATCTGGCTCAGTGAAGTGGAGTGGGACCGTAGAGAATCTTCCCATGTTGGCATTGGGTTTCTCTGCTTGCTTTTGTCTTACTCCTGGGAGGGAATTTAAGGCAGGGTAGGAAGCAGAGAAAGCCTTCACACCAGGCAAAAGGGCACCTCCTGACTCTCCTGTTCCAGGTGGTGGAGTTCACAGACACCGCTGTGTTGTCAGGCTGTATCTGTACTGCAGGGTTAATAATGCAGTTTCACACCGCTTTAACTGCCATGACTCCATCTTGTGGAATCCTGGGATGTGTAGTTTGCTATGTGGCCTCGGGAGTGCTCTGACAGAGAAGGCTAAGGGCCTCACAAACTTCACAAATTCCACTCAGTTCTGTTGCACTGTGCCAATGCGCCATGGCTGTTAAAGCGGTATCAGACTGGATTGGTCCAAAACACACTGCAGAGATAATCCAGTTTGAGACCTCTTTAAATGCCCAGACTCAATTATAGGGGATTCTGGAAACAGTACTTTTGGGAGACGTTGAGCCTTCTCTGTCAGAGAGCTCTCGTGCCATAATAAACTACAACTCCCAGGATTCCCTCACACTGAGCCAGGGCAGGTAAAGTGTTGTTAAAATGGATTATTTCTGCAGTGCAGATGCAGCCTTCATCAGAAAATCATTCTGCAAAGAGATACTTTTAGCACCTTGGAATTTAACTGGAAGAGAGAAGTTGGTAGCATGAGTTTTTTTTTTCCAGATACATCTCAGGAACTAGGGCTGAAGTCTAGGAAAGCTCATGCTACCAACTTCTTTCAGTTAGGTTGCATCCATAATACAGAAATAATCTGGATTGACACCTCTTTAACTGCCATGGCTCGATGCAATGGAATCCTGGGAAGTGTAGTTTTGTGAGACATTTAGCCCTCTCTATCACAACAAACTATGACTCCCAGGATTCCATAGGCTGGAGCCAGGGCAGTTAAAGTGGCATCAAACTGCATTATTTCTGCAATGTGGATGCAGCCACAGTTGCGTTAGTCTAGAACAGTGGTCCCCAAACTGTACCCTTTAAGAGATTTTGGCCTTAAATCCCAGACACCTCAGCCATGTTGGGATTCTGGAAGCTGAAATCCAAAATCCCTTAAAGAGCACAGTTTGGGGACCACTAGGATCCATATGCAAAGGGATCTTGCAGCACCTTTGGAAAGTATCTGAAAGAAAGAAGCTGTGGCATCACCTTTTGTAGACTCAGTGTATCTGAGGAATAGACCAAATGTACACTCATGCTATAATTTATTTATTCAAATGCTGTGTACTTTAGATTTTTAGTGTAATTTAGTGTAATTTGAGCCCAAGAGCCATTGTGTATCACAGTGCTCTGTTTGTTGGACTATGACTCTGGAGACCAGGATTCAATTCCCAGTTTAACCATGAAACCCACTGGGTGACCTTGGGCAAGTCACACTCTCTCAGCCTCAGAGGATAGCAATGGCAATTGGCAAACCACCTCTGAACAAATCTTGCCAAGAAAACCTTAGGGTTGCCATAAGTCAGAAGCGACTTGAAGGCATGCAACAACAGATTTAGACCGTAAGCTCTGTGTAGTTTTTTTTTTTTTAAATACATTTTAAACATTAATGTGTAATGTTTTAAACTTTTAAAAACTGTTCTCTCTAAATTTTAATGCTTGTATTGCATTGAACTTGCACGGTTTTAAATTTTGTTAAAATTTTGTTGGTTGCCTCGAGTCCGTAGATGGGGAGAAATAAACAAATAATAATAATAATAATAATAATAATAATAATTAACAACAACAAGAATAATAAATAATTTTGCACAACAAGATCCTTTTGCACACTGATAAATAAACCTTGTATTTTTACTGATAAAGTGGCCAAGCACTGTGGTTTCCTGACACTTTTTTATGGCACAGATTTCCCACCAAACCCAACTCTTTCCGCCAGAAATATTTTAAATTTTTTTAATATTGTGAATTTGTTATGACTTTTTAATGTGATTTTATATAGAATCATTTTAACTGTTGTTATATTTTATGATAATTTTAATTGATTTTTATTTGTAAGCTGTTTTGGGTCCCTTCAGGGAGGAGGGCAGGGTATAAAGGAAATAATAATAATAATAATAATTTCATTTATATTTATTATTCATTCATTATTATTTCATTTATATTTATTTATTATTTATTGTTCATATATATATATATATATATAAAATTATTATTGTATTATTATTTGTTATGACTTTTTGACTTTTTAATGTGATTTTATATAGAGTAATTTTAATTGTTGTTATATTTTATAATAATTTTAATTGATTTTTATCTGTAAGCCGCCTTCGGTCCCTTTGGGGAGGAAGGCGGGGTATAAATGAAATTATTATTATTATTATTATTATTTTGATTTATTTTATTATTATTTATTATTTATTATTTCATTTATATTTATTAGTTATTATTATTCATGTATATTATTATACACACACACATATATGTAATACAAGTAATATAATAATAATAATAATTACATCATCATCATCATTATTATTATTATTATTTAACCCCCCTCCAGAAGGTGGCGCTGTTTAAACTCCCCAGAAGGCGGCGCTGCTTAATCCCTCCAGAAGGTGGCGCAGTTCCTCCCCTTCCAAGCCCCGCCTCTGACACACGCGTAGCTCCCCCTGGCGGCGGCGGAGTCAATAAGCCCACTTGCAGCAGAGCGACCAGAGAACGCGGCACTCGTCCAATAAGAAGCCACGCTCCTGTTGTTCGCTGGGCGGTTTGATAGGCCAGCAGGCTCAACTCTCAACCTTACTGCGGACCAATGAGAATGAATCGAACGTAGGAGGTGGCGCGTCTTAGCCAATCAGCTCCTACCTTGGGGGGGGAATATGAACCAATGAGAAAAGGCTGGGGGGTGCTTCCGACCAATGGGAATGCGAGCTGGGTTGGACTAGAGACCACGTGCAGGAAGGAACTTCTCTGTCTGTGTTGGTTGCTCTGGTGGAAGCATGGCGGCTGCAGGGAAGAGGAAGAGGGAGAAGAAGAAGGAGGGGAAGCAGCCTCAGGGTCAAGGGCCCTCTTCGGGGAGGAAGAAGCGGAAGGTCAGAGGAAGAAGCAGGGCCACTGGACTAAGCTCTCATCCGCACTGCAGAAATAATCCAGTTTGATACCGCTTTAACTGCCATGTTCCAGTGGTATGTAATGGGTGGGATCTGTAGCTTTGTGGGATATTTTTTCTCTGCCAAGGAGCTGACAGTTCACAGTGTGAAGCCATGGCAGATGAAGCGGTATCAAACTGTGTTAATTGTGCAGTGTGGCAGCATCCTTAGGCTGCCTCCGCATTGCAGAAATCCATCCACATTGACACCACTTTAGCTGCCTTGGTGGGATCTGTAGTTTTGGGGGACGCCTCACCTTATCGATGAGAAAGGTCCATTCGCCGCAGAGAACTGCGAATCCCAGGGTTCCACAGCATTGAGGCATGGCAGTTAAAAAGGGTGTCAAGATGGATTATTTCTGTAGTGCGGACACAGCCTTTGCTGTGGAGAAGGAATGGGCGGTAATGAGATCTGATTGTGCAGCCAGGTTGTGAACGTATTGGTTGCGTTGAGCAGATTCTGGCAAGAATAGTTTAGAAAGGATATTACAGTAGAGTCTCGATTATCCGACATAAACTAGACCGGCTGATAGTCGGATGACCGAAAATGTTGGATAATCCGGAAGGTCCAAGAAAAGCCTTGAAATCTCTATGAATTGCAAATGTGTTGAAGTTTTATTGCAATAACAGTAAAAGTAAATAAAGAAATCACCGATCAACATTGTGATGTACAGTATAAACAGTTCAGTCCTCTGAAAATTTAAAGAAATCACAGATGAGTTAAAGAAAACACAGAAAATTTAAAGAAACCACTGCAGCCGCGACGTTGGATAATCCAGAATGTTGGATATCTGAAGGACAGATAATCGAGACTCTACTCTAAATAGAATAGTAAGAAATGATACTAAAAACAACAACAGCGAAATAATGACCACAGGTTATTTAAGTAATTTTAAAGCATGCGGTGAAGACATAAAAATTGGTTTAAAAAATTTTGTATCTTGACTCAGGCTGCAGAAATAATCTGGTTTGACACCACTTCGTAGCTCCGTGCTCTGGGTTTCTGGGAGTTGTAGTTTGTTGCAGCACAAGAGCTCTCAGAAAAAAAGAGGGCTGAATGTCCTGCAAAACTACAAATCCAAGAATTCCACAGCACGCAGCCATGGCAGTTAAACTGGTGTCAAAGTGGATTATTTTTGCGGTGAGGAAATGCAGCCCCTGTCACTAACTCGGTCACAACTCAAATGAAGACCTAAATTGGAAGGGCTGCAGCAAAATAACTGAATGCAGAAGTCAGAATGATCCGTACGGTTGTGTTTCCAGTTTTTGTGCATGACTGTGAAAGTGGACAGTGAAGGAGACTGACAGGAAGAGAATCAATGTATTTGAAATGGGGGGCATGGGGCCACCTTGAGTCCCCATATTGGGAGAAAGGCTGGATATAAGAAAATAATAATAATGAGGGAGAGCCCTGCGGATACAAGGGACTGCCAAGAAGACATGTAAATGGGTCCAAAAGGAGGTTAAGCCTGAATTCTCCCTAGAAGCCAAAATGAGTAAACAGAGGCTGTTAAACTTTGGACATGACATGGGGAAGAGTAGCATTTGTTAAAGTGAAAGGGCATTTTATGGATGGAGTAAAATTTACTTCCATGTGTAAATATTAAATTTACTTAAATAAAACTCTTCTAATTTGGCATGCTCTTTCCATATCAAATGTTAAGATATGAATATACGTGAATGTGCAAATAAAAATGCATACACCGAATGAAATATTTTTATTCATATACTACGCTGAGGGGCAGGGAGAAGGTACGACATTCACATGCCGATATAAGGAAGGGGTCCCAAGGGTAAAAGGCTTGAGTACTGTTCAATGACTCAGTGGTATGGAGCCAGTAGTTCATTTAGCCTGGAGAAGAGACAGTTAAGAGATAATATAATAGGCCTGTTTAAATATTTGAAGGGATGTCATATTGAGGAGGGAGCAAGCTTGTTTTCTGCTGCTCCAGAGAACAGGACCCAGAGCAATGGATGCAAACTTCGGGAAAAGAGATTCCACCTCAACATTAGGAGAAAATTCCTGACAGTAAGGACTATTCGACAGTGAAACACACTCCCTTGGGACAGTGGTGGAATCCCCTTCTTTGGAGATCTTTAAGCAGAGGCAGGATGGCCATCTGTCGGGGATGCTTCGATTGGGAGTTCCTGCATGGCAGGGGGATTGGACTGGATGGCCCTTGTGGTCTCTTCCAACTCTATGATTCTATAATTCACTGGTTTATCTCACAAATATCTCTCTATTCACCTAGATCCATATTACCTTACTATGCTATTTGGTCATGAATATTTTAATTTTCCTATCAGGGATGGAACATTTGAAGTTTTCCTTATACCAAGTTAGATCATTGGTTCAACTATGTTCATTTTGTCTACACTGACGGATAGATGCTTTGCAGGATTTCCACCGGGGTGGTCCAACTTTGCCTGTGCAGTGACTTCAGCTCACTAGAATAGGTTTATATCTGTGCCATGTCCCACAGTCACCATTATGGTACTACTGTGGTGAATACCATCCTAACAAGCAATAAAAAGGAGGGCACAATTCTAAATTTGCAAGGCCAGATTAGGGCTGTTGATGACCATTGCTCATTAAGGTCTCTCATTAATAGGATCTCCATAAGTCAAAGCTCTGTGTGTGTGTGTGCACCTTCAAGTCACCTGTTGACTCCCAGCAACTTAATGAATTTCATAGGGTTGTCTTAGTTTTCTCAGGCAAGAAATACTTAGAGGTGGTTTTGCCAGTGCCTTCCTCTGAAATATATCCTCCATCACCCTATATTCATTGGCAGTCTCCCATCCAAGTACTAACCAGAGCTGACCTTGCTTAGGTTTCAAGGTCAGATGGGATCTGGTGTCTTTAGGGTACATAGGCACTGCTTATTCAAAGCTGAGTCAAGTAACAACAACCCCCCCCCCAAAGATTCTAAAAGATGCTGGGTTCCTGTCCTCTTGCATTTGGTCATTCTGTACAGTAGCTGACTCAGCAGCTGGACCATTAGATGAATGTGGCCTTCCTCTGTAGTAAACTAACTGTTGGATTGTCACCTTAAATATGAGCAGGCTTGAAGAGCAACCCCCCATATCTTAAGGCAATTAACATTAATGTTCATGAGATTATAATTGTATTTTTGTATAAGTTTAGCTGTTTTACATTTGTCAGTGCTGATAAAGATAAATTAAAAAATGTTAATGTTCATGAAAAGTCTGTCAACATCATCTGAAAAGCTAAGGCTTCCAAACTGATCTCCAGTCCCAGCCTTCCAGTTTGTACACTTGCTGTAGTAGATTGCTGGGGATTGTCCCCTTGACAGAAATTACTGTACTGTAATATGAAATGGCGTTAGAGGTACAATTTTCCAGTTTCTCATTGTTTGCTGTTTCTTCTGTCTATCATTCTGGTTTGTTAATACATGGGGAGGGGTATTAAGATGTAGCAATGCTTCATGCCAGCTGACCTGCATTTCTGTTCTGAAAATAACATTTCATGTCCTAGCTTCCTGTTACAGAGGAGAAAGCTTGGCAGAAAGCTGGCTCAAAGCTGAATGAGGAGATCTCCAGTGATTCTGAACCTGACAGGTGAGAATAACCCAGACTGCTTTGGTGTACTTCTCTGATTTAGAAGGAAATTTAAACATGGCTTCAGGAAAATACAATAAGAAACACGGTGTCTACAGATTCCCTTGGGGTGATTACCTAAAAGTAGCTAAATGGGAGAATTGTATTCTGAGTTTTTGTTGATATGTAGGTTTGGGTGACCTGTGTATTTGCATACTCCTGTGCGACACTAGTCTTGTGCAACACAACATCTTGTAGAATTCCTGGAAGATAGGACATTTTGGTTGCCCTAGGGGATTGAAAGGTTCTCACTGAGGAGTATGGGAGGATTTTTTTTTCTTTCAGTTGGGCAATTGGAAGGGAGAAATGAGATCCTTCCATGTAAGTCATGTTTTTTTTTCCTTATCTGTAGCCCAGCAAAGAAAAAGAATAATGAAGCAGAGGAGGAGATTGAGGAAACACCACAAGAGAAAAAACTGAGACTGGCAAAATTATACCTGGAGCAGCTTCGACAACAAGGTGCGTGTGAGAAAAGCTGGATTTGATACAATAGAGATGCTAAGTAGAATCATGGGGGCTTTCTAGATTGGCAGGAAAGTGTGACATGAAGTTGCCTTTTCCTTAAAGGCTTGCAGCCTTTAGATGGAGCTGCGCTGTTCTGTAGTTTTTAAAAAAGAAGCTGGGAAAACCAGCACCTTTTTAAAGGCGCTTCTTCTCCCCTAAAACGCAAAAAAAGCGTTTTCATGGCACACTTTCCCTTTTTCTCATCTAAAGGCTAGACTTTCATGCAGCCATGAACACACTTCTTTTTGCCAATCTAGATCAGGCCAACGAACTGGAAGGAACTGGAAGAACCATTTAGTCCAATATCATGCCTTACAGAAAAATACAGCTAAAGAACTCCAGAGAGAGAGTCATCCAGTCTCTATTGAAATATCTTCAAAACGTAATCAACTAAATATCCTTAATAGGTTTTCAAAAAAACCAGACTGTTACTGATGCATAAATAAACAGATGCATAATAAAACCTTGACAAATAGGAGAATTTAGAGGAGTTGTCAGGAGTTACTTTATAAAACATTGTTTCTTTTAGTATGTTTGGGGTTTGGCTTTGGGAATTTGTTCTGAAAGATTCCAAAAGTGACAGTACATTTTCAGTGTTTCAATAGTCCTGTGAGTAAACAAATTAACTTAATGGCTATGCACCCTAGCCTGTTTGTGTGCTAAACTGACCTGGCTGCAAACAGGGAGCTGGTACTCACTGTAATGTCAGGTAGCAGTCATGTGTTTGAAGGGATGTATACAAACTGAACTTTAATACCTTGATGAATGGCCGCGCCAGAACAAATTGTTTGTGCTGACAGAAGTCTTCTGGTTGATTAAAGTAGCTTCCATGAAGCAGTATTTCTTTCATTTGCATTCTTACGTCTATTCCTGAGATTTATTTACTGTTTCATTTATCTTGCACAGAAGAGGAAAAAGCTGAAGAAGAGGCCTTTGAGAAGGACCTGGTTGCTGGCCGATTGAAAGAAGATGTGGTAAGTAGCACATCTGGGTGTCCTGATGGGATGAGGGAAGCTGTTGGAACCTATGTAGGTTATATTGTGCAGAAGAAAAGCAAATTATTACCTTCCATACAGAATCATCTTCTCACTAGAGGATAGAACAAAATTCTTGCCTGTGCTACCAGGCCACTCTGGGCTTTGCTCTCATTGCTATGTGGGAAAAGGTTGTAAAAGCAACAGATTAGGCTTCTACATAGAAGCAAGAGGCTGATTGGTGAACAGAAAAAGTAAGATCCTTGCCCTCTTTGTCTTGCCAAGTCCAGCTTCCAAGTAGCAAGTGAGAAGTATTGAGAACTATAAGGGATGGCGTTGCTAATATACAGAAAAGGGTAGTGTAATGAACAGCTCACCTTACGGGCACTAACTGTGGCCAATGTGACCTGGGTTTTCAGTATATGTATTTATATGGCTAGTAGAAGGCATGGGCAGTCCATTTTCTGTTAGGTGCAATAACAGACACCTTGTGAACTATACTGATTTCATAGGATGGCCATGAATAGAATAAATAGCTAATGGCCATGATATATTTGTATACGTTCTAGGCCAAAATTGGATAGAATATTTTTAGAATATTTTAGAATATTTATCAATCATTGAAAGAGTCACAAGCCCTTTTCATTCTAATGTCAGTCTTGTGTGTTCTTGTGTTGTGTTCTCTGCATTGAGATTCTTGTTTCATTTTATTGAAACAATTTTTAGTTCATCTCCTCTCATTTGATTGTCTCTTAGTCAGTGAGATGTTAGTCTCTGAGTTAACTGCTTAGGTTGGGGGAAAGAAAAAAAGAAAATTTGGGTGAACAGTGTTAATTCTATTTTATTCTTCTCCTTTAGCTTGAACAAAAGGGAAAATTGCAGCGACAGATTGCCAAAATTGTAAGTAGAAATAATATCCCTGGAGCAGTTTTTCTGCAGAATTTCAGAGTATCTATTGCTTTGTTCCTAGAAGCAGAAGAGACATGATTTCTAGCCAGTGAGCACATAGACTCTTTTCTTTTATTGCTTCTGATAACTTGGGGGCTTATTTTATCACCTCTTAAATGAAATTGTTCTCACATCTTCTTGGACATACAATGAAATGTATGATCTGCTGGAAGCTGTGGTACTTAAATGCAGAAACAAATGACTGATTGATGTTGTGAAGAACTTTTCATCAGTGGCTTGATGCAGCCATTTAACATTTCTGTTTCTAGTAAGAATAATTAGTGCTACTTTCCAGTGAAGGGAGAAGTCATCTATGTAAGCTTGAAGGTAGTATAATTAAATATTACATTTAGCCTGCATTCTTATCATGGAATGAAAAGAATTTTAATACAGGAATCTGTTATGGTTATTGTCATCTAAAAGTAAATTGGTCAGACTCATTGTGTCTGGCATAATGAACTGAATTACATTGATTGGATGCTCTGTCCAGTATCATTGAGATATTGGTGAGGAACAAGTTGCTGATGAAAAGACAATTCCATACTTTCAGTAGGACTGGGGGGCGGGCATTATGGCTTTACAGCTGCAGCTGAACCATAAAACTTCAGTATACCTGCCTGAGCTAGAATGCCACTCTTACCACTATTCTTTGAACAGTTGCAGCCTCCAGAGGGATCTGACATCAGGATACTACGAGGTCACCAGCTTCCCATCACCTGCCTAGTCATCTCACCAGATGATAAATTTATCTTCTCTGCATCCAAAGATTGCTCCATTATCAAATGTGAGGTTTTTTTCTTTGTAGGGTAGAGTGTTAAGAAACAGAAGAAACCCAAGAGTGAGCTTTATAAATGTAGTAGACTTTATCCAGAGAAGCAGCAGATTCACTGTGGACCAAAGGCTGGCATTTCAGTTTACTTTGTGAATATTGGTAATTTGGAGAGGGCAGTTCTAGCATTGCTACCAAAATATTGCAGAACCAGTATAAAGCTTTCAGATGTGTTCTTTACAGGGCAATGTGGCAGCTTGGAAATCTCTTGCTATATCTACCAAGGGATCTTGTAGTATATTTGAGACTAACTGAAAGAGAGAAGCTGGTAACGTGAATTTTTATAGACTTGAGTCTGCACGCGTCTGAGGCTCTTTCTCTTTCAGTTATCTCAAAGGGTCTACAAGATCCCTTTGCATACTAATTTTTTAGACTAACATGAGCATGTCTTTGATTTGTATCTACAAAATTAGCCTTGCCCATGGTTCAGCATAGCATCTACATCAACAACTATTCCTACTAGATTCCTGATTATTTTTGAGGATGACTTATGCCCTTGTTGTTATCTTTCCTGCCTTTTTGGAGTGGAGGGTGATAAAATACAGATAACAATCTCAGTAAAGGGAGCTACTTTGAATTATTTAGACCATTGGGTAATACAGCTCAAAATTATGCTGACTACAAGCTGCCTTCTCCAAAACAACAGGCAGAGGGCTTCCTTAATTCCTCTTTTTGAAATAATATCCCATTTACAGAGTAACAAACCCAACCCCACAGATGATAGGGACTGAGTTGTTACTTTTTTTATATCACAGATCTGTAGTCCCTCTTATGTATTCTGTGGTAATATATCTCAGCTGATTTTGTCCATGCTTAGCTGAAGCTTTATTTTGAGCTCTGGGAACTGTTTTGGCAACATTTTTTATGATATTGGTTTCAAACATCTATGGGTTCTGTGCAGTCATAGCTTGGAAAAGTTACTTTTTGGACTGCCACAACCGGATCCTGCCATTCAGCATGGCTACTGACTATGCTGTCCAGGGGAATGCGACTGTTGTAGTCTAAATGTTTCCAAGCGCTACCTATAAAGCATCTGGTAACAAGGGAATTCTGCCATCATGGTTAATATGAAGTGCTTACCTTGGCTTTATTTCAGTAAAACTTTGGGGAGTTTTTTGGGGGAAATTGTTCCTTAATTGGCACCAGGATACATTAGAGTTTGGTGATTGGGGTGTATATAGCATTTTGGGGAATGAGTGCACAGACCACCATCCCACAATGTAGCTGAAAGTACCTAGCTGCCTCACATTCTGCTGTGGTCTGCAGTCAATGGAACAGAATGCAACATTAGTTCCATAATTTGGTGAGGCAACTCTGAAAGAATATATATGTCAAAATTAATCTCTGGTGTTTCATAATTCATCTGTCTGTTCAAGCTGTTAGTGATAAAGGAATATAGAGAATGGTGAGATAATCAGTAGAATAGGATGTGACAATGAATGCATTTAAAGTTCAAGTGGGAATTTTGGTGAAATGGTTAAAACTTGACCTGATCTTATCACTTCTGTTCTTTTCCTTTTCTTTTATTGATCCATATGGATCTGGAAAAGGAACATTATCTGAATTCTCTTCTTAACATCTCTGTATGTGCCTTCGAGTTGCTTCTTGATTTACTGTGATCCATGAATTTCATTGGGTTCTCTTAGGGAAGGGATACTTGGAGGTGGTTTTGCCAGTTCTTTCCTGTGAAGTATAGTCTACAGCACCTGGTATTTGTTGGTGGTTTCCCATCCAAATACTAACCAGAGCTGTTCCTGCTTAGCTTCCAAATTCATATGGGATATTATGCCTTTAGGATATTTGGAACTACTTACTATTAAAATAAGAACTTGGGTTTAGGGGGAAAACCTTTCTCAGCTTGGGTTACAGGATATCTTGCTGGATCTTTTTGTGAGAATTTCCTTAACTGGATTTTACTGTAACTTAAGTTTGGAGCGCCCTTGGGAAGATTCCCAAATATAATGTACATACTTGAAAATGTCTGATTTTGTTCTTGCTGAAATAACTTAGAAATTATTATATCTTAGGGGACGTGGAGAGTGGGAACAAACTTCATGTTATCCAGAGGGGAAAGAAGGGGACTGAGGACAGTCATGTTGGGCACACAGCACATATCCTCTGCATGGCTATTTCATCCGATGGCAAATACTTGGTAAGGGAACCCACTTTTCTCTTGCTCTGAGGAATTAAGCTCCTTGTTCTTTAAGAAGGTTGTTGGACTACTTGTTCTGAATATTTACTCTTTGTTTTAACATCTAAATCTCAAAAACTGGATCTACCCCTACAGTTATCCCATTCTTTGATTCTGTGATTTCATCCCTTTGGTGAATCACTGGTTAGGATGAAGATGTTCCTCATATAATTAATTATTGATCAACCTTTGCATTACTGACTGTGCCGTTAGTGTGTGTGATGGGCTTCTACAGTCCTGGGCTTCAGATTTTCCCTTTCACCGAAAGGTGAAGTTTCTCTATTGCTGTCACTGGCTGACATAAGTGGTTGCTGTTGGCCTTAGCCTGTAAGATAGCTGGGGCCTACAAATGTTGTTATTGTCATTGTGTTCCTTCAATCCGTTCCTGGCTTATGCCAGCCCTGAGGCACCCTATCAAGAGGTTTTCTTTGCAAGATCTTCCAGAGTGGGTTTGCCTTTGCCTCCTCTGAGGCAGAGAGAGTGTGGCATGTCCAACATCACCCAATGGTTTTCCATTGCTGAAGTCTACAGAATGGTAAGTTTAATGCTCAAACCACTACACCATACTGGCTCTAGTGTAAAGCAAAAACGAATCAATTTGTCTGAATTGTCACTGACAGTGTAGCTCTTAATTGGACTGCTTATTACTGTTAATAAAGGAAATGTCTAAGAATCTGCAATATTATTGAAGGATTGTGGGTACTGATAAGAGTATCTTGCCTGGTCTTTCTCTGTTAGGCAACAGGAGATAGAAATAAACTCATTATGATCTGGGAAGCTGCAACATGCAAGCACCTATACAAATTTACAGGTCATCGGGATGCTGTCTCGGTGAGTGAATTCCACAGCTTGGAGGCAAAGAAATTATAGAAAAAGCATGTATAGGATTTCTGTTTTTATACGTTCAGCATGCATTTAATATTACTGTGTGTCTTAAATTGAGCAAGAATTACATGAATGAAGAATTTCCCATTAATCTGGAGAGTATAGTTTGCAAAAGCAATCTGTACTCCTAAATCAGAGATTAGTTGCGTCCTTTTCGGCCAGAAAAATAAGAATCCCTACTAGTTGTCCTGATTTTCTACATTAAACTGTATTGTCTGTTGTGAACTGCTTTAAACTGTATGATAGGAAAAGTGGGTTAAAATTGTAAATTACTATTATACTGTTAAACTATTTAACTTGTTTTAATGCTATTTGTAAGCCACCGTGAGATCTTTGATATAGGGTGGAGTATAAATATTTCAATAACAACCAGCACCAGTACCACCTGTGGAGGCATTTTTATTAAACTGGGAATTACAAAATGGTTAATTAAAAATAAGGATTGTAAAGAACTTCTGATGTTGAAAGTTCATTGTGTATCCTGGAAAAGGGATCCACAAGAACTTAAGTGTACTTTTTAAAAAGTGCTGTGTAGTCCTGAAGAGACAGAAGCTTATTTCATTTGTTGGTTGTACCTGTTGCTCATTCAGTAGTGTTCGGATTTTCTCTCTCCTCTTGGAAGATAGGGTTTAGATTTAGATTTAAGTGGCTGTTACTGGGAACATTAAATAGTCTACCGCCTGACTCATTCCACTATCCCTACCTCCTTCCCCCTACTTTTCTTCTATGCAGGGTTTGTCTTTCCGGAAGGGCACACATCAGCTGTACAGCGCTTCACATGATCGTTCAGTCAAAGTGTGGAACGTAGCAGAGAATGCTTATGTGGAAACTTTGTAAGTAGTGTGTTCCTCCTGTGCAATTTTGGGGTTAGGGAAGTGAACCTGAGAAGTGGGTGTGGCATATGAACTCTAAGGCTGAAATCCAGTTAGCAAACTAACAGAGTTTAAGTCTCTGCCAGTGTACTTAACATGGGTTGGTGGGGGGGATGATTCTTCTTAGGTCCCAGCTTCTAGAGCCCAGCTACTAATTACTGCAGAGTTATATCCGGTCACATTCTAGATGCTCTTGTAGACCTGGGGAAGAAGGACTAGCCTCTCCTCCAAGGAAAAGGCTGCTCCGGCTTTCCCATTTGATCAAAGAGAGCAATTGGGCACACTCTGTCCTGATCAGTGATCTTGGGATGCAGCTGCACCTGAGAGTCCCTTGATTGCTGTTGCACATCCAGGTCAAAGTCATTACCCAGGGAGGTGTTGGGTATCTTTTTCTTTGATGCCCTCATACACTGGTGTAACTAGGTTGTGGCAGTATAGGTCAACACTAGGATTGTAGCTGCATGTTTCTCTGCAGACAACAAAAGCAATGTAGAGGGCAGGGTGGAGATTGGGTTGCTTCTCTTCACAGTTGTTTTGCTTATTGCAGTCATCTAATAATCTCTAAATAGGTAAAATGCACATACCCTACAGCTGAATCTCCATCTGCTTCTTTCTGTCCTTTCCCCCTTAGGTTTGGCCATCAAGATGTGATCACAGGACTGGACAGCCTGAGCCGGGAATGCTGTGTCACATCAGGAGGGCGGGATGGCACAGTCAGAGTCTGGAAAATCCCTGAGGAATCCCAGCTTGTTTTTTATGGGCATCAGTGAGTAAAATGTTTACTTTTTAAAGGGATTTTCTTATAAAGAGTATGTGATGAGAGATAGTCAAACAAGCCAGACCACAAGTATTGTTGCAGCACTGCTATCATCTGAAGCTAAATCTGCCTACTGTGTACTCAGTGGATAACTCATGGGCATAAATGGCAACTTCTCCCTCCATTTATTGGTCAGATTTTTTTAGAGCCTTGTCTCTGGCCAGTACACTTCCTCCTTTTCATCCTGCAGTGGGAAAAGGTGGGATCCAAAAATCCCGTTGTAACTCTTTTACTCTCATGGTCAAGGAAAGGGCAAAATCAGTTCCTTCCAGTTCCTTCCTGTTGCCACTAATAGGAGCTAGATTGTTCCCAACACTTGTCACCTTGTATGCAGGCTTATTATTATTTTTAATCAGTAAAGGATTCAGTTTTTAAAGTGAGCTTCTGATAAGCTGGAACATATCCAGAAAAGGGCAACCAAAATGATCAAAGTTTTGGAAACAAGGCCTTAGGAGGAACAGCTTAGATTGCTGAGTATGTTTAACTTGCAGAAAAAGATTTGAGAAGTGACACAATAGTCATCTTTACATATCTGAAGGGAAGCTATGTAGAATTGGGAATGAATTTGTTTTCTTCTGCTCCAGAGATTAAATCAAGAACCAGTGGATTCAAATCACAAGAAAATAGATTCTACTTAAACATTAGAAAGAATGTATTTACTGAACTGCTGAAAGTGGAATGGACTGCTTTGAAGAGTCTTTGGAGGTCTTTAAACAGAAACTGAATGGGCAGGGGTTGTATTAGATGACCCTTGTGGTCCATTCCAATTCTAGGTTTCTGTGATTCTTTGATTGTAAGATTGAGAAAAGTACATTGGCTCTGGTAGTATTATACATGAATTTGGTACCCCAGGATCCTTCCTTACCTACACCAAAATGCAGGCAGACCTGATAAAGTAACTTGGGTATTGAAGGGTGACATTCTTAGGTTGAATAAGGATGGTACTAATGTGGACAGGGGCATCACTGGGGATGGGTGGGTTGTAGATTGCACCGGGTGCCCACCCCAGAAGGAGGTGTGTACCCGGTGGGGCAGTACACCTGGTGGGACTAGTGCAGCTGCTGGGCGAACAAGAGAGAGTGTCACCTCCCTTTTTCTCTTGCTCAGCACTCACACAAGACTATGATCAGGCTGTCTGGAGACCTCAGCACCTCTGCTCCTGTGGGGCAGTGCCTTCTGATTAGGGTCAGCCATGGCTGTTCACCCAAGCAGACACACCAGACCCTAAGCAGGCCATCCAGAGGCCTCAGCACTGCCCCCTAGTAGGGGTTGCTGATGCTAGGGAATGGCGCCTTCTGTTTAGGAACTGGCATGGCTGTTCACCCAAGCAGCTATGCCAGACCCTAAACAGAATCCCCCCCCCCCGCAAAGCAGTGGTCTGGGCAGGTGATGGTTTGGGGGTGCAGGTGAGCGAGGCAGTGGGAGAGAGGGGCAGGCAGATCCTGCTACCCCCTTCACACTGGGTGATACCAGTCACAGTAATGCCACTGAATTCTTCCCCTATTATTATTATTATTATTTATATAGCGCTGTAAGTTTACACAGTGCTGTACATACAATCTTATAGTTAGACGGATCCCTGCCCACAGGCTTACAGTCTAAAAGACAACACAAAAGGAAAAGGGGAAGGTGGTGGGAAGGGGATGAGGTCCAGTGGTTCTTCTCTCCCTCTGGGGCCTGAGCCAAGGCAGATGGTTCATTAAACCATGAAACGTTTTCCCTTGTGGCCTTTTGTCATTTCCATATTTATTCATTCACCATTATATTTATTTATTTATTTATTTATTTAATATTCCACCTTTCTCCCAGCATGGGACCCAAGGCAGTTTGCAACATAGATTGAAACAAAGTAACAGCTAAAAACTTAGTGATGCCCTGTCCCGGATTCATCCTTTCTCACTTGCTGCCCCTCACTCCTGGAACCTTCTTCCCCACATGCGCGCCTCATCACTTCTCTAACCAGTTTCAAAACTGAGTTAAAGACTATATTGTTTAGGGAAGCATTCCCAGGATTGTGCCATCTGCCCCAGGATGCCTCCTTTTAACTATGTATTAAGAAGCTGAGCCCTCCCTCCAGTCCATCTGCCTTGGTCCAGGCCCCAGAGGGAGAGAAGAACCACTGGACATCATCCCCTTCCCACCACCTTCCCCTTTTCCTTTTCTGTTGTCTCTTTTAGATTGTAAGCCTGAGGGCAGGGAACCGTATAATTAAAAGTTTGTATGTATAAATATATAAATAAAGGATGATGATGATGATGATGATAGGATTTATTTAAAACTCCCTAACTTAAAAAAGAATACAGTTGGCCCTTTGTATCCATGGTTTCCTTATCCATGGCTTGAAAATATATGTATTTTTATATTTGTGTTTGTGTATGTGTATGTGTATATTTATATCTGTTTCAAATAGCAAACCTCAATTTTCCCATTTTATATCTGGGAGACCATTTTACTGCAGCATTGTATTTAATGGGACTTCAGCATCCATGGATTTTGGTATGGTAGTCCTGGAACCAAACACCAGTGGATACCAGTGGCCCACTGTATAGAAATAAAAGTACAGAAGACAGTGTGTTGAAAGACCTTCTGCACAACTAGTTCATTTCCTATTTAAATAAAAATGTCTTTACCAAATCACTTGTGACTAGCATGGATGTAGAAATACTGTTTTCTGTAATGATGGATTCTGACATTGGTTTATGTCAGGTAGTTTTAAGTTTGATTTCCCTTGGCTGTATGTCTGGCAGTAGGCCACCTGCTATTGAGCCCTCGTAGCCTGGAATCTTCATGCTTCCTCTCTAATGGATTGCAGCATGTAGTTGAAAAATAAATGTTTTCTTCTTTTGGATTAGGGGATCTATTGATTGTATCCAGCTGATCAATGAAGAGCATATGGTGTCTGGTGCAGACGATGGGTAAGTACCTCCTGAAGTTTTGATCTTGCAGAATTACTGTGGCTCTTTCATGTGGTGTAATTGTTTGTTGGCTTGCTCTTCTTAAGGTCTGTAGCTCTCTGGGGTCTTTCAAAAAAGAAACCTCTAACTGTAGTGAAGAAAGCCCACGGTCTCCATGGCATGCAGAGTGTGGAACAGCCATATTGGATCTCTTCAGTTGCTGCCTTGCTCAACAGTGACCTCATAGCCACAGGTGCCTCATACTGGAGTATCAGTGCTATTTCCTTTCTTGTTGCCTTGGGTCTAGTGGATGGAGGGAGATGGTCTTTCTTTCAAAGTCTGTTTGGGATGAGAAACATCGTAAAACTCCCATGGCGGATTTGAGGGGACAGCTGAGGGTGTGAATTGCTTTGGAAGTTCTGATAGCCAGTGTAAAATGATGCAGGCATCCTCTAGGAACACCTTCTGATCCTCTGGAGGATGTTGTCATCAAGCATCCAGATATTAGAACTTAGCCAGGGGATCCTGCGCTGACCCCCATCTTCCCTTATCCACTACATGGCCGTCTGTTGTGTCAGGAGGCAAGAAAGTGGTGAGTCCCTGGGGGCTGGCATTATAGAGGAGAGATTCCTCCCACAATCTTAGGGCTGGGGTTTCTTTTCACCCCTAAGACTTGCGGTGGTAGAATAATAATAAAATCCTATAAAATAGTTAGTGCAGGTCCCATAGAATCCAGTGGAGCCTTTTCCTGAGTAGATATGTATAAGGTTCAAGCTGCTTTGGTTAAAGCTACCTTCTTCTTTCATCTAGTTTTAGCAGTCAGTGCGTGCCTACCATGTTCTGCTAAGTTTTGCAGCATGTCCCATGAGCCTTGTTAAAGTGTACATGGTTCTCACAGGAAATGGCACCTTCATGGTGTTGGTATTGCCATGTGAGTCCCAAAAGCAGACAGCTATTTCAGGCATCTGACGACAGGATGGGTCTCTTGTTACACTTGCACCTGAAATGCTACTTGGCTGTCTCCTGGGTGACGTTAGGTAGAGTGTTTTGATGTTTTGGGAGTATGATGTCAAAGGACACAGCTGAGTTCTTTTGGAGAAACATCTAGTTTTATACTTAAGTTGACAGTGGACTTCTACTAAGTTAAGCAGCAACTTTTTTTGTCGGTAACAAGAGGTCTTCATTAACACCTTGCTGATGCAGATCAGATTAAGCAGGCTAGAAATCTTTGGCTGGAAAGGAACACACTTTTCAAGCTGACAATATAGGGCTGGTTGGTGCTTAGTATGTACGATAGCAGGGCTGGGATATCTGCAAGGATTGAGAGGCCAGTTTTCAGCTACCAGGGTCTCCTGTAATCTGCACCAGTTCCACTAACAAAACTGGAAGTGCCTGGAATTCCCTTTGGGAAGTGAAAGAAGGCATGTGGTAGCATTGCACCTTGCTTTCGAGAGCATTGCTGCTCCTGGAAGCTTCCAGAAATAGAAATCCCACCCCCTCAAAAAATGTTGCCAGGATTTTCCCCCCCTGGCTACCCAGGGGAGGATGGTCTGAGAAATCTTAAGAGCTGCAAAAATAACCATGTTTAGTTTTTATTCATTAGCATATGTCTTCTGGATCTTCTGTACATGCAAAAGATTCCCAACTGCCAATTTCGTTAAATACTAGATTTTTGAAGATATTCTGCAACTAATAGACCAGTTCATGTTAGTCAATATAAGATGCAAGTAGCAGGGGGAAAATCAAGTTGCACAAAAGTAGAGGTGACTGTAATCCAGGAATAAATTTAACATAGTCCTCTTCATTGACTCAAGGGACAGATGCTATGGCACAGAAATGTCAGCTGATCTGGAACAGGAAGACTTCTATTACTTAAAATGTTGAATGTTTTGAAAAGGCCTCTTATGTTTTGTTATTGACAGGTTCCCATAGTTCCAGTGTGAAGTTGTGGAAGTGTGGAGAAGGATTCCAGAAGTTGGAGCCACTCTTTGAAATTCCCATGGTGAGAAAAATATTTGGTGGGGGAATTTAGCTGTTTGTTTTAAGGTATTCTTTTGCTAGTGTTCAACAATAAACAAGATTTAAAGCTGACAGCTAAATGAACTAAACCAGGGGTTCCCAAGCTTTTTGACTCATGCAATCTTTATTTCTATGGCAGAGCTCTAAGAAGCCTACCCTATCTCTTACAAATTAATGGTGTTTAGGAGTGAATATAAGAATATATTCTTATTCTTTAATTTCATTCAATTTTGTTTCCCGGAGCAGCCACGGACCACTTGGGAAGTGCACGCAGAGCCCTAAGGGCTCCTTGGAGCACAGGTTGGGAATCCCTGAACTAAACAATAGTGATGATTTGTTCTGGTGACCTGGATGACTCGCATGCACAGACCTTACCTGGGTCACTAACCCCTGGCTGCCTTGGTCAAGACTTTTTCTCAGCTCCTGCTCCCACCTCCATCCCACCCCCACCCCCCCATTCCCAGCCTTGCAAGATTGATTGATTGATTGATTGATTGATGGTATTTATACCCTGCTTCTCAGCCTTGAAGGCTATCAGTGTGGCTTACAATTATTATTTTTAATTAGACAGTTCCCTGCCCTCAGGCTTACAATATAAAAAGACACAACACAAAAGGAGAAGGGAATTGTGATGGAAAAGGGGATGAGGTCAAGTGGTTCTTCTCTCCCTCTGAGGCCTGGACCATGGCAAGATGCAATAGTAGTTAAAACATTTCTTGTAGAGTTGTTGAAAGACTTATTGAGAGCATGTGTATGAAATGCTTTGAATGTCCCAAGGTAAATGTTTATTTTTTGTGCAGCTGAGTTTTTCTTCCTCATAATAGCTCATGAGTGCTAGATTAACTGTGTTAAGTTCCAGTGCTTTCTGTTGAGTGGTCATGTTATCTTACACTGAGATGGAAAAACATACCCATTTTGTTCAGCCCTTTAAGCATCATTTAAATTACTCAGTATCTCTAAACTGTATTCTTATGGCTTCAAAACTACAACTACAGCAGGAGCTTTGGGATTAGAACTGCCACAAAGCCGAACTTCGGCAAGAACGGCTGCTTCAAAACTATAGACAGGTTTGAGGCTGCAAGTGAGGAGGAAAGGAAGTCCAGGACTGGCTTAAGTTGTATAAAGGGGCTGAGTAGTGGAGATATTAGAATTTATGGATAAAATCTCTGTGATAACCTGGAAATGCATAACCATTTCCAGAGGGGGAACTGGTAATTGGCTGCAACAAAAACAACTGTCTTATGGCTGGAGAAGCCTTTGAAAGATTATATATAATAAATCTGCTGGTCTTTTAAGGTACCACAAGGATCTTTGATGGAATATGTACAGCACCCTTGAATATCTCAGGCATGTTCTTGATTTATTTGCATCTGAATTGTGTGGAGATTGAAACTGTGACTTCATCTTATATTTATGCTGTTGCTAACCAGTGTCTGCAACACAAACACGTTAAACTGGCTGCTGTAGCAAACCATTGAATCAGCTAGTATTTAGCTAAGATAAACAGCTGCCCAATTCTTGATGTTTAGTATAGAGATGTATTTCTTTTTCAGGTTGGCTTTGTCAATAGCTTGAAGTTCTCCAGTTCTGGAAACTTTCTCATTGCTGGAATTGGACAAGAACACAGGTAACAACAACAACAATAACAACAATATTTATTTATAACCCGCTCCTCTGTTTCAACAATCAGAGCAGGGTACAACAGGAATAAAATACACAAACTAAAAACAATCCAGTCATCCACTACCCAACCTCCCACCCCTTAAAACTGAATTAAACTAAGCAATAGTTACAACCAGCGAAAAGATAAAAGTAATACAATACAAAACATCATTAAAAAAAACAATTCTTGAAGGTACTTCATCTTTGTATATATTACTATATACACATGGTTTCAAGTTGTATTGGCAATTTATGATTATATGCATTCACTGTCAGATAAACAAATACAAAATAGTTTAAATCAATTGTTTTTCCCAGGCTTCCTTCAATGTAGAGAGGCTCAGAGCCATGATTTCGGCTCTCCTGCTGACCTCTCAGAATACTAATGGAATTGAATAGAAGTTAATTGTTTATACTTTGGTCATGCTGTTTTGTTTCATTTTTTATGGGAGAAAAACACATTCCTGGCTTAATACTGATTTGAATGATCATAGGAGGTCTTTTTGAAGTTTACTTTAAAACAGTAGGAGTAACTTACAGTTAAATCTAGATTTATTATTGAAGTCCATCTTAGATTGGGGAATAGGGCCTTCCTTTCTGAATAAAGAGCTATGTTAGGCATGAACTAAAATGTCATCATTCAGTTTTCTTCTTGAGACAAAACTCCTGGGAAGGAATATGAAAAAATATCTTTCCAGTCCCTGTTTTTAGTTCCATCTGTGTCAGCAACTTGGCAGATCAGTTTGTATTAGTTTACCAATATTGTGCATTTTGCTGGCACTATAGTGGGCTGTCAGTATAATTCTATGACTGTATAAGAGTGAAAAGACTAACGCTTAAATCAGATGAGAAATGTAATGTATTCCTGGTCAGCTGAAAGGTGGATCAGGGAACAGGGATTTAGCCTTTGGTGGATGTGGTTATGCTCAGCCTGAAATCTCAGGTTTTCGGCTTGTATATAGTCCTGGGAGGCTCAGGTTTCAGTGGTGGTCCAGAGTATGTTTGTGCAGATTTAGCCACAGTATTGTGTACCTTGTTTACATCTGGTTTGGTTAATCAGGACCACTGATAGGGAAATATAACTCCCCTCTTGCCAAAGCTTTACTGCCTACTACTAGTCTGTTTCCAGGTATAATTCAGAGTTCTGGTTATGGCCTACAAAGCCCTAAACAGTTTGGGTCCAGATAACTGAAAGATTGTATCTCCTTATATGTGCCTGCTCAGATTTCAGCATCGTTTGCTGAATGCTTTCTCTCAGTCACATCACTGTCACTGGCACAAGTGGTGAGGACTTCTGCTTTTTTAAATTAATTGCTTATTTTATTGCTTTTTAAAGGTGTTTGTAGTACACATTGTTTTAGATGTATTTTGATTTAGCCTAAACTGTAAGCCACCTAAATTAACCCATTGAGAGAAAGGCAGGATATGAAATATATATAGTGAAGTATGCACATAGGTGTTGTGAAAGGCATGCTTGCATTCTGTGCCTCCAAGTTCTGAGATACTACATGATAACACTGAAGAGGAGTGGTTTTGTAGCACTTAATTTATTTTACCTGGGCTGTATTGCAGATTGGGTCGGTGGTGGAGGATCAAAGAAGCCAAGAATAGCATCTGTATTGTCCCACTTAAGAAGACTGCGGCAGGCAATGCACAGATACTTGGTGAAGGCTCCTAGCATTAGAACTTTTTGCAAATAATTATGTAAATGGTTCATATGGATGAAACCTGTATATTAAAGCTACTATTTGTGTTTGTAAATTTCTCTTATTATCTTCTTGGTATTATGTCATAGGGCTATGAATGAAGAAAAAGGAGGTTGTAATTCCTGAAACAGAACACCATCCTCTCTGGTGGTCTGGAGCAATGCTACTCAAAGTAGTTGCCCATGGATTAATGCCAGTCTTCAGCTTCTGTTCCCTGGCAAGTTTCCAGGAAAGAAAGAATCATTTGTGCAAATTGTACAAATATTGTACAGGTCCTTGGCACATTAGGAAAAGAGGTTTGCCGGATCCTTACATTAAATATCCTAAGATGCAAGAGTTCAGAATGTAAATAGGATTTGCAGATCTGTATGACTAGCATGGTTGAGATCTTCAAGTATCAGGGCACTTGGAGATGTCTTGAGGTCCAGGGGAAAAGTAGTTATAAGTTTAGCAGTAGTAAATGAAGTAATTGCTATAGTTACAAAATCTGACTCTTTGCAACATGTCATATTACCTGACAATACCTCACTGACTCCTGGATTCTTGAATAGAATCTGAATAATTGATGGTACATAAGTCCAGTCAGTAACATGTGGTAGAAGAAGAAGAAGAAGAAGAAGAAGAAGAAGAAGAGGAAGTTATTCTTCAATCTATTCTAATTTTTTAAAAGTGTATCCAATCACACTTCTTTCCTTTTAATCTGCTGAGGAGATGTGCTGTAGAGCTTGAATAACTCAGAGGAGATATGTGCTTGCAAGCTACTTTAATTTCAGGTAGTCCCTAACTACACTGGAGTAGCTTGATTCCATTTGTTATCTTTCTTCAACCTTCACTTGGAATAAAGAATGCAGCTATACTTGCAAGGTAAGCCTGCACTGTTCAGTGTTTCTCATTCCCTATTAAGGTGTACAGTATTGCATCATTAATTTGTCCTGTACATGCAAAAATAAAAAATAACACTATTAGAACAAGGATAAATTATAATGGAGGGACCTCCTCACAACATGAGTCACTATTTTTCCTGCTTTGCTAATTTAATAATCAGGAGACAGTTTATTTTGTAGATCTCACCATGCTAACTCTATTGAATTTGCGAATATATTCAAGTTTAGGCATTTGGTTTTGGACCATCCCTTTAAAATCCTGTTTGTTGAAATACTTGTAATTTTGTGGCTGGATTCAAAGTGCCTGAGACACTGTATATCCTTCCCACTTTTTTTTTTTTTTAAATGCTCTTATTTCTAGTTGGTACTCTGTTAAATTGCTCCACAATAAGGATGTCATATTTTAATTACCAACATATTAACAAAGTTGTCCTTTGTGAAGAAGGGCTGGTAGGACAACATGTTGCTAGTGGTAAAAGAGGACTGTTATTGCTCATGGGGTAATAACAGCCCTATTTTGCCCTTAAAAACACTGTCTGCTTCTGCTTTCAGTATCATGTTGAATTACTCCATCAGACTGTCCTTACGAATATTTTTACTCCGCTGTACATTTCTGGTATAAGCATTCATAGGGAGGTTCTTGTTTCTTGGTTTGGAAACTCTTCCCAAAGGGCTGTTTATGTTTGTAAATAGTACTCTAATCTTTACCGGATTCTAGTTTTAAGAAGAACAGCAGTGTGAGGCAATAACACTCCAGTGTTGTCTATTCAGCCTAGAAACAACAAAACTCTCAAGCAGTGGACTTCCAAATCATGAATTTTTGATTAGAGATTAAAGCTAGGAATTTACATTTTTCAAACATGTATGTTCTCACTTTTTTTTCATTTTGGTTTTACTGGCCCCTGTTAGACTGACTGTTCCCAGAGTTATTTGTAATGCATGACTGTGTAGTTTTCTCAGTAAAATCAGGCTTAGTTTCCTTTCATTTCTCTGAATCCCACCTGCATTTGCTGACTGTCCTTGTTTTACAGTAGTCTGTAACATTTTGTCATCTCTTTTGAATATTTTGGTACAGATTTTTCTTAATTTATGCATTTTTACATTCTTCAGATAACGGCACAGTATGACACACACGCACACACACACCAGCACTGGTACCTGTGGTTTCACTTACCTGCGTTTGAAAAAACGTTCTCTCTGGGCATTTCTACGTTTTCCTATGTGATTATATGGTCAACCTCTGCTGGAAGTCATTCATTTCAGTAGAGTTTACTATTATCTGGAGTTTTGTGTTTCCATGGTAAGTCCAGGAACGTATCCCTGATGGATATTGGGGTTGTATTATATTTGTCCCCCTTTTCAGACACACATTTCACTTCTGCACATTTTTTAATAACTTTAAAAGAAGAAAAAAGGTAGAAATATACTATTTATAGTTGTTGTCCAATGAGGAAGCTGAAACATAAGCCCAGTTGGATATGTTAATTTTCTTTTCCAACCATAGTCTTGAGCCCTAATACAGTATGTATGTATGCATGTATGTATATACATATCACCGCATTACAACATCCCTCTTATCTAAAAGAGATGGCTGTGTGTGCGAGAGAGATGCCTTTTCTAGAATTCACTAGATTTATGAATTGCCAGAAGATAGAGAAAGTATAGTGCCTAATAGAGAGGAATAGGCTGCTCATCAACTGGGAGCTAACATTTAATGCCTTTACAAATACCTGCACCAAATACTTAAGAGAACTATGAGGCTGTGCAGACCACCTCTAAGTGGCAGCCTGCAGCCCCCCCTTTTACAGCCAGATCAGGGCTGTGGCAACCGCATGTTGTGGCCTTTGCAGGGTGCAAAAAGGAGCTGCAAAAAGCTTAGGGCGTGACAGCTGTGGTGGCACTCTTTCAGCATTGTGTCATGTAGATTCAGCGCCAGAAGAACGCCGTGACACATACTGTGTGGTGTGCTGTGCGACTTCACACCCCCCTGGGGACAGAGCTGGATTGTGTGTCATATGAATGCTATGCCCCACCTCCAGCGCAGCCTTTCCCACTGTGCACAGCCCCTATATCTTTCCAGACATTCACCATCTAGCAGTCTTGTTTGTGGCTGAACAGAGATCTTGTACCTGTGGTTGGAGTAAAATGGAACCCTCTTGAACACAAAGTGCTCAGCTCGCAAGAAATCTTCAGAGGCATGCTGTGGTCTGCGTGTTAAAAAGTCTGAAGGCATGGTGAATATTTAGGCTTCTGCAGTGGGGCTTCCCTGTTTTAGTCTGGATCCCTTATTTTGTAATCTTGACCACCCCTAATCCAGAAAAGTTCTGACTTCAATAATAGAAAAGCACTTTATTTACATAAATTACAAAAAAATCACAAACTTGTTCACAAAAAAAATCTACTTTAAATTCTTGGTTTTTTTACAAACAATATGAATCACAACAACACATTTTCTTTAATTCAGATAAAACTCACATTCTCTTTTTCAAAGAGTATTTTTGTAGCAGCAGAAGCACTTTCTCCCTTTCTTTTTCACCCGCCCCCTTGTATTAAGCAACATTAACAACCATACATTCTTCATCCCAAGTGGTGTTGGGCAATTAAATCGGAGCACTATTAGTACAGTATTTGTATTTGTTATCCTGGAGGAAAATAATGGATATCTGTTACTGGGGTTAGAGCATTTCATTGGGGGGTTTCCATGTCTTTTTAACAGCAAACATTCAGAAACCTGGGGAATATGTGCTTTTTCTTGTCAAGAGAGAAGTATGGAAGAATTTCCATAGAATTTGTTCATACCATTTTAGCCTCTCCTATATAAACATGCCTGCTGTTGAAGGCACTGGCACAATGCTAGGAGAAAAAGATGGCAGCCCTACATTTTACAGTAGTTTAACCAGGAATGAACAGCTGCATTGAAATTTAATATGCCTTCAAGTTGATTCTGACTTACAGTGGCCCTATCTTAGGGTTTTCTTGGCAAGATTTGGTCAGAGGTTTGCCATTGCTGTCCCTCTGAGGCTGAGAGAATGTTACTCAGGGTCACCCAGTGGGTTTCCATGGCTGAGGAGGGATTTGAATCCTGGTCTCTTGGAGTCCTAGCCCAGCACACACATGGCTGTGTAATAATGGCTCACTTTGAACTTTATACTCAACCTAAATCATATTCTCCCATGTATCATCCTTCCTCAACCTAAACAGTAATTGAAAACCTGGGTGCCTCTATGTGACAACAGCAGAGGCCTTACTTTCGACTCTTTCTGCCATTTGATCATTTCAGTTTTCATGTGCATTTTATATGATGGCAGAAGGGATAATTAAGGAAGTAAATTTCAAAGACTTTGAGGTATCAAAAAGGAATATCTAGCAGGAGGTAGGTTGGGATATTAAAACGAGGTACCAATTTTAATTGGGAGAACATGCAGGCAACTTGATTATTTATCTGATTTCATAGGACACTCCACTGCAGCCAAAGTAGTTTCTGTTTCATATTCTCTACAACTGGATTGAGGTAACGACTTCTAGCTGAGCTTCAACGAAACTTAGTTTCAGGCTGGACCCAGGTTAATGAGGGTTGGCCTTGGTGATGCCTAGCTATAATTTTTGGTTTCTGTCCTTTTCCCCTAACTGGGAGAAAAAGCTTGACAAATTTGCAATTATGTATTTTTCTCAGCTGTGCTGATCATGGAAATAAAACCATCTGTCTGAAGCTTTAGTTCTGCTGCCTATAATATTGCATCATACTGGAGTTCTGGTGCTGAATTTGTATGAAAAATTCTGATTCAGAAATAAAATAAGCAAATTCTCTCTCTCTCTCAATGCATCATCAAGAGCACATGGGTGGTATTAATAAGAGATTCATGCAGATTCCATTTCTGGAGGGCGGTGGAAAAGATTCACCCGTCTTCAACCTGCTACCATGTTCAGCGGTGGCACCTACAATAGTTCACATATGTTGTCAATATGGATGACAGATGAGGCACGTTATACTGTAAGTACCTCAAGTTGTCACTAAGTTGTGGAAGAAATCTAAAACAGACATGCCATAGGTCTACTGTTTTGTTTTTAAAAAGTGGCACTGACACAACATTTTTTATGGTACCTATTAAATATTGCTTTAAAAAAACACTTCTACTGTAACTCGTCATAATACATTGCGTGGTTCAAACATTTAAATGAACACACAGAAAATACTGCAAATTTGCAAATACCTTTTAGAGACCCAAGTCCCTGTTTTCAGTGTCTTCATCACTTTTCAATACCTCTTGCCATTCTATTATGGGCCCCATCAGGAAGATGATGCATGTTGTATTTGAACACTGGGAATTATCACTCGGCCTTTGAGTCAGTTAAATTTGACTTAAAAAATGAAAATATCCTGTCACTTGAAATGTCGGTCTTCCTGGGATTGTGAGGTAGCTCCACCTTCCCCCACAAGCTTTAGGGAGAATTCTTTGTTCCAGAGGCAAGAATGAGGCCAAGTGTTTGTATATAGGGGTGTAAAAAAGAATTCCCCTCTCACCTTTATAGGTGTAGAAATCATGTGGTGCAGAATACTTATGTATCATTGAGTTATAAACGGACTTGCTTCAAAGAAGTAAAATTGTGCTTCTGACTTTTTCATTTATCGTCCCTTATGATGAGTAACTAAGGCCTTGAAATATTTCCTACTCCATCCATGCCCTTTGGTTTTTTTTCCTGAACAAATTTGATAATTACATATCTCTGTAATAGCAAGCATGCCATTTCAGTTTCCCCCCAAGAAAGAATTAGATGGGAAATTTTATTCTCCTCATCTGCTAGGAAACTGGTGTTCAAACCATTCCAAAAGAGGAATTTCCTTCCAAGTGATTGTCGAGCATCAGAGTTGAACTAAGATTCTACCAAAAAATGGCACTAAGTTTCAAATGATTTACAGTACCTCCTTTGCCATTTTTTTGCTAATAAATGTTTTGTGTCCCCTTTAAAAAAGAAAATGGGCATCTAGATTCAGTATTCTAGCTTAAAGAGAGCAAGTGTTGTGTTATGCAAAACCAGCTGTCTTTTTGTGTAAAGAGGCAGACTGATCAAGTCAAATAACTGTAGGAGCCTCTGATCCATGATGAAATCCTCCCCTCAACCTGGTTAGTGCTACTGTCTTGGATTTCATTTGTGCAAACCCCAGGCAAAGAAAGACAACTACCTACAATTGTTTGGTGCAGGGAATTCAAGGATGATGCTTTCCTTGTTAATCAAGTCTCCACTTTGTGACCCAATGGTAAACCATACTGTATTGTCAATCTGAGGCACCAAGCCAGAGATGGGATTTATCCAGACCTTGAACTACAATTCCCACTATTGGCTATGCTGTCTAGGTTTTCTGGGAACTGCAGCCCAACAATATCTGCAGAAGACCCATCCCTGATTTGATTCCTCAGATTGGCAATGCAGTGTGGTTTATATACAAAGTACACTTTACAGCAGCTGCTTATCCAGTGGGCCCTTGGTATCCACTGGAGTTTGGTTCCAAGATTCCCCATGGCTAACAAAATCTATGGATGCTCAAGTCCCACGCATTACAGTGGTGTAGATAAATGGCATCCCTTACATAAAATATCAAATTGAAAGTTTGTGTTTTTGGAATGTATGTCTTATGGGAATATTTTCAAACCATGGCTAGTTGAATCAGTGAATATGGAGGGCCAACTGTAGTAGTAACATGACTGTTAGTACAACTAATAATTGAAAAAGTGGGTCATCATCAGTCAGTACTATGTATACTCAGGAGATTTTCACATGGGGAAAAGTAATGGGAGCATAGCAGGATGCTTCCATCACTGTCATGCAATTGTGCAAAGATTTTCAGACAACGTTGCGTAACGTCACTATAATGGCATCATTATCCCATGAATAAAGAGGAATTCTAGTGCCACTTTTCATTCATGGGAAAGTCTGATGAATAAAAAGCAGAGCTAGAATTCATCTTTATTGTGGGATAATGCGGTTATTGCAACATCATATGACGTCTTCTGAAACTTTGTGCAATTGCATAACAGTGACGGGAGCATCCCGCTGTGCTCCTGTCACTTTTCCCTGTGTGAAAATCTCCTCAGACTTGTCAGGTTTCCACTGACATCATCCAACACTATTTGTAAAACAAGTATCTGGCCTGCATTAAGGCCAGAGAATATTCTGTTGCCAGTTCTCAGTCTGTTCATATAATTTTAAAGGACATAATTTAACCTAATATTAGCTACTATGTAGTTGTACTTGTCTGGAAAATCAGTATGCTAATGCATCGTGTAGCACTTTTGAGACTAAAGGAAAGAGGAGCTGGTAGCATGAGCTTTCATAGACTTAAGTTACTTCCTCACATGCACTGATCTGAGGAAGCAGGCTCCAGTCTTTGAAAGCTCATGCTACAGACTTCTCTCTTTCAGTCTCAAAGGTACTACAAGATCCCTTGGCATGCTGATTAGCTACTACAGGCAGTAAGCTCTGTTTGTGAGTTTTGTGGCAGTGGAAAACTGGCTACAGTACAGGTCAAGTCTGGGAAGAATGTCAGATGCTCTTGAATGTAAAGAAGGTAAGAAATGCCTCCATGATTGTACCCAAGAGAAGTAAACAGACACTAGCCTAATCCTCCTTGCACTGCCCAGAGCAAGTAGAATAGTTACAACTTCTAATGAACCTCAAGCAGATGAGCACTGACAGTGGACCCCTCTGTATGGTTTATTTTGATAGGTCAATTGAGAAGATGAGTGGGCATAGAAAGAAGAGAAAAAGAAGCCTAGACAGAATTATTATCAGTCTGCTTTCAACTTGCCATCAACTATTTATATTAATACAGTGATCCCCCGGGTTACGAAGGTAATCCGTTCCGGATTACCTTTCGTAACCCGGAAGTCTTCGTTTCCCGGGGGGCCGCTATTTCTGCCGGACCACGCGGCCGATTTAAAGGGGCCGCACAGTTTTTCTTATTCGCATCCCGGGGGATTCTTCGGATCCCAGGGGATGTTTTTTGGTCCCACCAGTTTCGGGACCCGGGGATTTCATTCCCCGGGGGATTCGTAAACCGGGGGACCACTGTAACAGTGAAGTTGCTGAGAACTCCAGCATACTGCCCTGATATGCCATTGTATGCTGGAAGTGGTAAGATTATATTAAGTATACTCATGTAGTAATGAATGCTGTGATTAACCCTTGAATACCTGTGTCTCACAGAAGCCTGTTGGAATTGTGAAATTCTTTATGCATACCTAAATGGATGCTGGCTAAGTTAGATGTTTAAAAGGATTATGAAAACAACATAAGGGATAGAATTCTGCACACGTAAAAGCCTTCAGGAAATGTCTGTATAATGCCTTAGCAGATACTATGGGGCAATATGAAATTGTGGAAACTTGATGACGATGATACTGTGCAGGGAAAAGGCTATGTTAAATGATTTAGAAGGATAATATTCTTAATATATATTAAATATTATCAAGCTTGTTTAAGGATGCAGACAGAATTCAGAATTAGATGAAAAGTGGCAAGGATCTTCAATATGTCAATCTAAGAGATAGGAGTGGGGAACAGTGTCTGTTTCTCCAGTGGTTCTAGAGCAGATCATTACACAGACAGTCTGCAAACAGTTAGAAAAGAATGCCAAGATCACCAACAGTCAACAAAGGTTTCTGAACAAGAAGTTATGCCAGACCAATCATCTCATTTTTGATAGTTACAAGCTTGATAGATGAAGGAAATGCTATGGATGTAGCATATTTTGATTTCAGTAAGGACTCTGACATGGCCCTTCATGATACACTTGCAAATAAGCTAGTAAAATGTGGAACAGACAATGGTGCTATTAGGTGGCTTTATAAGTAGTTGACCAACCAAACCCAAAAGGTGTTCAACAACAGCTCCTCTTCATCCTGGAGAGAAGTGACTGGTAGGGTGCCACAAGATTCTGTCCTGGACCCAGTGCTATTCAACATCTTTGTAAATGTCTTAGATGATGAAATAGAGGGCATGCTTATCAAATTTGCAGATGACACCAGATCAGGAGTCAAGTTCTGGGCACCACGATTCAAGAAGAAAGTGGATAAGCTGAAACATGTCCAAAGGAAAGAGACCAAAATGGTGAAAAGTCCAGAAGTCATGCCTTATGAGGAGGAGTTTAGAGAGCTGGCTGTATTTAGCCTGGAGAGAAGTGATATGATAGCCATGCTTAAATATTTGAAAGGATGTCATATTAAAGAAAAAGGAAACTTTTTTTGTTGCTCCAGAGACTAGGACATGGAGCAATGGATTCAAACTACAGGAAAAGAGGTTCCACCTAAACATTAGGAAGAACTTCATGACAGTAAGAGCTGATCAACAGTGGAATATGCTGCCTTGGAGTGTGGTGAAGTCTCCTTTTTTAGAGTTTTTTAAACAGAGACTAGATGGGCATCTGTTGGCATTGCTTTTATTGTGTCTTCCTGCATGGCAGGGGGTATGGTTGGTGACCGTTGTGGTCTTTTCCAATTCTATGATTTCTATAAGCCAACTATATATGATTGGTTTTGACCACTGGAATCTTCTAGGTTAAAACCTTCCCAACTTTACGTAATAAAAATAAAACATTTAGTACCTTTTGGGCCAATTGAGGGGGTGGGGGGGAATCTAGCATGTTTTTGTGGACTCTAGTCCACTCCATCAGATGTCACTTCTTCAGAGTCCATAAAAACATATGTTAGAAATTTATTTTTCTCAGTTGCAAAATTGCTACAAGATCCTTTTATGTCTTTTTATGTTGTAGCAGACCAACCTTGCTATGCCTTTGAATCCCGCTTTACATAAAGGAAGGGATTATAGGTGGTACTTTTTGCTCAGAGACTTGCCCTTTACGTCTTGTGTGTCACAATCAAATACTATAGGGCAGGACTGTACAGCCTATGGACTACCAACTGCTGCTAGTTGCAACCCCATGATTCTTTTTCACTTGTTATACTGGTTAGTAATGATGGAAAGAGTCCAGCTACAGCTGCAAGGCCACAGGTGCCCAGCCCTGCTCACAGTTTTAGCAAGTCTTCATAGATATAATGAAGAATTAGATTGTAACAGCACCCTAGACAGAGTGCAGAAAGGTATAGATAAGTGGTTCCCAACCCAGAATCACAGAGGATGTTGGATTTCAGTTCCCAGAGACTCCAGCCACCATTGCCAGTGTCAAGGGAATCTTGAAATTATAGTCCGGCAACATTTGGTGACCAACAGATTGGGAGCTTTGCTGTGCCTCTTCCCACTCACTCACATGAATAGTTAATATAGTTTCACTGTTTGTACAACTACATAGAGGGATTGTCTGGAATGGAAGAAGTGCTGGAAGGAGGGCAGCTTTTTCCATTAAGAGTAGTGCCATATGCTTTTTGCTTACTGCTTGTAGAGTATAGACTGCTTATAGAGTATAGAACAGCAGCCATAGGGCACCAGTTGAGAACACGGCACATATACATATGAACTCAAGAGTCTACATTGAAGTGGGTGCATCTCCCTGCTAGAATTGTTCCTGACCCATATTATTCACAGAAGTTGCTCCATAGCTCCCTGCGTCTTCATTTATATACCAAGAGCTTTTTGAAACCTAGCATGCACTTTCCTCATTAGGAACCTGATACAACAAAAAGCTTACCTTACATTTCAGGGGACAAACAAGCAGGTTTAGAAATGGCAAGCAGCTGTAGTAAAATGAACGTGTGAGTAGGATGATTGTTATTACTTCCTACAAAATGTCAGTGTAAAAGGCAAGCAGCAGACACATCCTTTGTGCCAGAAAGGCATTCTCCTCATTCCCTTCAAACTAGTGAGGGCTGGTGGCATTCTGTCCCACTATTCAGCTTGGCTAAAACGGCTGTGGTTTGAAATATACATTTATAGATAAACTCTTCTTCCTGGTTCTACAATAAGGCCCACATTCCTTCTACAGGTGAATCCCAGTCAACCACTAGGCAATGGAGAAACCTCATCTCACAGGTATATGGTAGCAATATATTTCTCCTTCCATTTAGCTGCATAATGTGAATGAATCATAATTGCCTCTTGCCTATTCTTTAATGAACTCTCAGTTCATGTTACCTTCTTCTTCCTCTTCCATCCTTTTTCTGTATCCTAGAGAGTGCGAAAGCAACTTTCAGGGTGTTTGGTCAATTCTTGCATCATTTCACATTCAGGCCTTTCCTTACTGGTCACACAACTGGTTCTTTCCTTGTGTCTGCTCTAAATTGCCAACAATCTTCTACTGCAGCAAGTACAGTAATAGGAGAATGATGTCTTCCTCTTTCTGTGCTCATGTTGTTGTGAGTACAGCCAATGCTGTTATTTTCCTCTTATGTATTTTTTTCCCTTCATCATCTGCTTTATCCAGCTTTTTTAAATACGATGGGATTAAAAACCAGTTGTGATTCTGCTTGCCTTCTCCAATATTATCACAGGTTTGCTTGTTTTAGGTAGTATCTCTGTTGGGACTATGCTTGCGAAGCAACAGGCAGACATGAGAATACAACTATTTATGTTTTAAGTCACTCTAAGTATCTATGCTGCCGGGTTTTTAAAGAGGAGGAGAGTCTATCTCATCTCATCAGTCCATAGCACCGTAGATTCCTTCATTTATTACTATTGATCTTCTCCCTTCCTCTAATAACAGAAGTATTGTATTCTGTGTTGAGAAAAAGTTTCATGGGTTATGGAATAGTAAACTTAGCTTCACCATTCTTTTTCAAGTTTTGGGAGAGAAAGAGAAAGATTAATACATGTATAGATTTTCCCAATACATGTACAGTATAACTTTGTTTTTAAATAGAACAAAGTAATGTTGTCCAGGTGAACAGATTGGAAATCCATTTTGTTCACGTCTTTATCCATACTGTAAAGGTACATCATGGGCCACTTTACAGACATGTTCCCGTCTGTGCCCAGGTTTTCCTGCAGCTCTTTGTTGGTGCTGGACTTTGGGGACAAAGGTTTGGTCTCAGTTCTCATGTGCCTATTTCCTTTTGTTGGGAAAAACATATCCAACAAATAGGTTTGGAAAACAAAGTTTTTCTTAAAGGAAGCAAAAGGCCCAATGGGAAAGTAAAAGGCATAGGGAATGAGCACAGAGGCAACACAATCACTGATGGAGAACACAGGTGTTCACAAGGATGATGTTGTGGAGTCCACCACTTCACGGCCATTACACACAGTTGGGACATACTGAGAAGATGACCCTGTAGAATATAGGAAGGGAGGAGTTTTCAAAGAATAGTAGCAGTTAAATATCCTAGAATCACCATATTAAAAAACATTAGTGTTTCCCAACCATCACTACCACTCAGTCCATCTTGTGGGTCTGGCTTACTACTCATCATTGAGCTGCTCATGATTTTTTTTTTAATTTTCACCAGAGTTCAGCACAATAAGTAGGTCAATAATAGATCTAAATCTTCTGTAGTATTTCTATTGTATAATTTCATACTACATTGATAAGATTCTTTATTATTAAAAATTAGTTGAGTTTATTTAGACAAAGTTCTGTCTTTACCCATAACAATTTTATGAGGTGATGTGACACCATAGATGGTCTGTATTTTTCTCAGTGTTGCTGCTTGGCCAATGGTAGAGAGAGACTTGGATTCCACAGGGGCAGACAACCTGATAATCTCTGGATCTTTTGGTCTGCAATTCCCATAAGTGCCCATCAGTATAATGTTATATAAGCATTGCAAGTGTTAAAGTACCAAACCTCTGCAGGGCATCAGGTTGCCTAACCATGCCTACTAGGTGTCCGTGCATCTGTCTGTCTGTCTGTCTGTCTGTCTATGTGCACCAGTGTGCACCTTCAAGTCTTCTGTTGACTTATTGTGATCCCATTAATTTTAGACGGATTTTTAAAGCAAAGAATAGTCAGAGGTGGTTTTGCCAGTTCCTTTCTTTGAAATATAGTCAACAGCATCTGGTATTGATCGGCAGTCTCTTATTCAACTACTAACCAGGGCTGACCCTGTTTAGCTTCCAAGATCAGATGGGATCTGGTGCCTTTAAGGCATTTAGACCCCATCTCCTATATATACCATAGATCTAATCTAGCAAAACAATGATGTAAAACCTGATCACATGTTGTGTTTGTCAATAATAATAATAATGGTGGCTCAGATAGCCAAGAGAACCCCCCACCCTACCCCCAAAGAATCAGAAATGAGCAAGTTAAAGAAATTTCAGCTCAGCATTGAGTAAGGGCAAACTTCTGTTTCAGACAGGCTACCTTAAGTGGATTGTGTGTGAGGGGGAAGTATTTGCTGCCAGTCAGTTTGAAAACAGATATAGTAAAATGAACGTTGCTTAGGATGACTCTTTGTCACTTACCATGTGAGTGGCTGGAGCCTGCAGCTGTCACGCTAAACCGATTGGTGGAAACACGATGACTGGCTACATTCTTCTGGGGCTGGAAGAGGATGATATGTAGCTTCGGTGTAAAGAGGCAACCAAGGACCACAGTGCCACTGAGGCTAACTGAGATACACATTGTGGTGGTTTGGACCTGTGAAGAGAAAACAAGACACCAGCACAATAATCAAGAAGGAAGGAGAGATAGTAAATCTTATATCTGCTCATACTGTACTGTACTATACAATACTATATATGTTGAAGTACCATGCTTGCAATTGCCAGAGGAGTGGTCAAATAGGGCATTGTCATCATCATGTGCCTTCAAGTCATTTCCGACTTATGGCGACCCTGTCATGGGGGCTTTCTTCACAAGTTTCTTCAGAGGGAGTTTGCCATTGCCATCCTCTCAGGCTGAGAGGGTGTGACTTGGCCAAGGTCATCCAGTGGGTTTCATGGCTGAGCTGGGATTCAAACCCTGGTCTTCAGAGTCGCAGTCCAAGGCTCAAACCACTATGTCATGCTGGCGTATTACTTCGAACTAAATGCATAATCAACACTATATCGTTCAGAAATTGTATAGGGCTTCCACATCTCTACATGCCAAAATAGAACAGGTGATTAGGGTACATTAAGAATCAGAAATGTCAGCCTACCCACAGTATCTTACTCTAAGGATGAAAGTCCCAGAGTAAGACATCTGGGATTCTCTAAGATGAACACCTCAATGCCTTCATGTCATCAAGTCCCATAAGTGGATGACATCATTGCAAATGAACTGTGGGATCATTACTCCACCAGAACTGATGCCCTACAGTCTGTATGTCCTCAGAGACAATTAAAACACGGAATAGACATCATGTACAACATAATATAGAAAGGTAACAGTATAAAACTAGTAACAGCTCAACACAACTAGCAACAATTCAGCAGTTATTCAAGTTATTCAAATATAATAAACATAGTGTAATTAAAAGGAAAAACAAACAAATATTACATATGTATCCAGAAATCCAGTAGGTGACCTTGGGCAAGTCACACACTCTCAACCTCAGAGGAAGGCGATCACAAACTCCCTCTAAACAAAGATTGTCAAGAAAACCCCATGATAGGGCCTTAGGGTCACCATATGTTGGAAATGACTTGAAGTCATACTACAACAACAATGAAGTTTGAATAAAAAATTTCTGGTTCCTAGCAGCAGAGAAAAAATAATTTCTGGTATATGTTAATTAGCATCTGCTTATAAACAAATCAAGTACCAATCGGATCTTCCAGGGAATTACTTTAAGCAGGGTGTAATATGTCTGGTTCACTTTTCTCTATAAAAATTACAAAGAAAAATACATGAGATAGAGATTCTGTTGATCTGTTTCTACAGGGACAAATCTGATTTTTAAAAGGAATTCCCTGGAAGCTACCATCCAGTACATCAGAAGGGATAACACTGAATACAGTATTTAAGGAGATCCAGGTTTTCAAGATACAATCACTCCTCCATATCTATGGATTCTGTGCCAATGGATTCAACCAGTCAATACATGGAGGTATATATATATATACATATCCAAAAAGAAAACCTTGATTTTGTCATTTTATGTTGTTGTTGTTGTGTGCTTTCAAGTTGTTTCCAACTTATGATGACTATCATGGGATTTTCTTGGCACAATTTATTCAGAGGAGGTTTTCCATTACCTTTTCCCTGAGGCTGAGAGAATGTGACTTGCCCAAGGTCACCCAGAGGATTTCATGGCCGAAGGGGAAATCAAACTTTGGTCTCCAGAGTTGTAGTCTAATGCTCAAATCACTATGTCATGCTGGCGCTCTCATTTTATATACGGGACATCATTTTACCACCCCATAATGATACTTGCACATCCATGGATTTTGGTATCCATGGGGTAGGGATGGGAAGAGTCCTGGAACTAAACTCCACTGGATACCAAGAACCCACTGTAGTTTTCACCCTATTAGTATTAAATGTCAGGCCTAGATAAATTAGGGAACAGGTGGTTCACACAGCAGATAAAGAGAATATCCATCTTTATCCAGAGAGAGCAAAAATAAGTTTTTCCTTGGACAACTCTTGGGTAGAAAAAAGAGTTACCAGAAAATCCTAGTCTCTATAATTTATCTCTGCTAGTTTTAGAAAACTGGCTGATGCAATGGTTTTCCTGAAGAAGATAAACACAACCTGGTTCAGTTCTTGGATTAAAAAGCTTTATACTGTATCCTAAGGCTTCACACAAAGCAGGACATTCCAACTTGCATCTGAGGAACTAGACTTAAACTTATGCTGCCAACTTCTTTCTTTCAGTTAGTCTCAAAGGTGCTACAAGATCTCTCTACATACTGATTCTACAGACTAACACAGCTATGTCTTTGAATTCAACATCACGCTGTAGGCACACTGCTGTAATGTCAGACGCAAATGATGGAGTGACATATTTGCTATCAGAGCCCCCCTTAACTAGCAGCACAAAGTGTTCTCTTAGTGGTGGTAGTGAGATGAAATGGGACATTGGGGGCTGTCAGATGAGGTCCCATGTTCACAATTATCCCAACCCTTGTGGATCCCATTGTGATCAGTTGAGATTAAGTGGTGAGATAACAACCAGCCAATCACTACCTGTCCTGGGCTCAGTGAACTGAAAGGGCTTTGGAGATGGCACTTGTTCCACTATGGAATTTTTATACCACCATCACTATAGGATTGCTCTGAAAGTTAAACAGCACTTGTGTGGAGCTTAAATTCAATCTGTAAATTTTGGCACAACTCAGTTTTGAAAAATAAAGGTATTTAGAATCTAATAAAGGTACAGTGGTGCGTTTTACATTGGCAAAAAAAGGTGTTTTGAAGGCTGGGTGAAAACCCAGCTTTTACATTATAAAATGGGAAAGTGTGACATGAAAACGCCATTTTGGCGTTTTAAGGGAAAAAACGCGCTTTAAAAAAGTAGTTCGGTTGACCCACTACTTTTTTAATAAGTGCGTTACAGCGCTAGTGCATGTAAAGGCTAAGGTGTACTTGCGCAGTTAAATGGGGCTCCGTTTCCTTAAGGCGCCCATTTAAAGGCTGCGCTGTTGGTGCGGATCAGAATGGATCGTAGTTGGGAGCATGCGTGGTGTGGACTCCACTCCTAATTAAAACGTTCTATGCCCTCCAGGTGTAAAAGCTGGGGTTTAACTGCGCAGTTTTTTAAAGCTCCCAAACCCTAGCTCCGCCCTTAATCCTAACCCTAGACATGCGCAGTAGCGCCTTTGGGATATTGACAGTTTTGGTGGCGGATGTTTTTACAGTTGCAGTGATAAGAGGAAACTTTCAATTTTCACACGAACCCCCACACACATTCCAGCGCCATTTCCCACTTGCATTTGTCCAAGTCAGCCGCTCCTAGGGACACTCTTGCCGAGGCTTTGCTGTGGCACTTTGCACAATGGCAGAGACTTCTACAAGTGGCCCAAAAAGGGGGAGAGGGATGTCTTGGTCTCATGCAGAGACCTCAGACCTCATTTCCATCTGGTCAAGGCCCAATCGGACATAGCAATGCCACCGGCTAATTCACACTGCTCAAGCAGTGAGACACCAACTGCAGCTGTTCTCTCTTCTGTATCATCACTGTCATCATCAGCTATCATTTCAGTGGTCACAGCAGTCATTTCAGTGGTCACTTTGACGATCCTGGCAGCACTAGCGGAGGCAAAGGCGGCAGCTTTGGCTGTGCTTTGAACATTGACGACAAGTGCCGACCACAAAGGAGAGGAGGCATCCATGTTGGTGATGATGCCCACAGTGACCCTGTGCTGACGAATGCCAACGTCACTGGGTCAATGGCCAGCACTCCTCCTCCTTTGTCTTCTTGCAGATGCTCGGTCTGTGGCTGCTGTCAAAATCAATTAGGAGCCCCCTTTAAATCATTTAAAACTGCGCAACTCGTAGCCTCGACCCTATCAATAGCGCAGTTCAAGCCTCGACCCTCGCAATAGCGCAGTTCAAGCCTCGACCCTATCAATAGCGCAGTTCAAGCCTCGACCCTATCAATAGCGCAGTTCAAGACTCGACCCTCGCAATAGCGCAGTTCAAGACTCGACCATCGCAATAGCGCTGTTCGCGGCGGTACGAACCGCGCAACAGCGCAGTTCGCAGCCGGCAAGGAAAAAAAAATTTAAAATCGCAGTTTAAAGCTGCGTTTCTTGCTGCCCATGTATCAGCTCCGCCTGTGTTTGTAGCGTTCTGACAGCTTCCCATGTAACTGCTGAGCCACAAAAAAGACCACTCAGATAAGTCGTTCCCACACCCCTCAATGTAGCAGCTCTGCACTTTTTTAATGCAAACCTGAGGCTTGCTATGTAGCTGCTAAGCATTAACATAAAGGCGAGTTCAGATCACACTTTCTTGCCAATGTAAAAAGCCCCAGTGTTTAGAATCTAGCTGCTTAATGCATACTTTGCAGATAACAGTTGGGCAGTAAAAAGAAGATATATGTATAAAAAGATACACGTATAGAGGTGGGTGGTTAGAGGAAAAGAGAGACTAACATATCGGTTTTCCATAACATGAAAAACAAGTCTGGGATGCTGACTGGCCCTGCCTTGAATTATTATTGAAACAAAGATATTACCATCCTTGATAATCACTGCACATTATGGCACTCAATTGGTGCAGTTTCTGTGTTGACAAAAGTCAACTCCCACAACATGTAAAGAGACTTAATGCAAAAGGTGAAAAATATGAAGTGGAAATAGTCAGGGGATTTAGCTGATTTCATGAATATATAGATACCTGATTAGTGTTTTTTTTTAAAGAAATCCTTCAACAGACTAAGAAATTAATATATCTTCTTGACAACTTTACTGAGGATGAGTGGGTGGAAATGAAAAATGAAGCTCAAGCAAGAAGAAATTAACAATGTGTTATTGAGAAGCTGGGTCATGTATTGATGTAGGCTTCACAGAGTAGGCAGCCATAAAGAATTCAGGGAAGGCATCCATAGAGGATTCAGGGGAGATACTTGCCCCATTTGCTATTTGTTGTTGTTTTGATGTGTTTGGGATAAAAATTAAATAGAGAATCGCATTCCTTATAGGTACAACTCTCCAATTTAGCTAATAGGGAAAATCAGTGACAGGAGTATGTTTGTGTTCAGAGAGGCAATACCTACCCCAGCCCTAAGACCCTGATTAACCCAACTTTTGTGCTGGGAATATTGCATGAGCAAGAACAGCTAGAAGAAGGAGGATAATGATGATAATATGCTAGGCCATCAGGTTTTATTTGTACAGTGTGCCCTTGCCTTACATGGGGATCCGTTCTGGACTCCCCTGCATAAGACAAATCCCAGACATGTGGCATGCTCCCCATTCACCTTATTAGGGCTTGCCATCTGCATGACCTCAAGTCCACATATGGCGAGCCCATGTACTCTGTAATTTAAGTTTAGTATGTATTCTTATTTCTATATTTAGGGTTCAGCATGCTTTTCCAGGGGAGGGGGGATAAGCTATAAATATTTGCATTTGGACTTAAAGTTAGTTTTATCATATTTGATAAACTTTGGATATATTTATTCTTTTTCGAATATACCCTTTTTGGCAGGGGGTTGGACTGGATGGCCCTTATGGTCTCTTGCAACTCTGTGATTCTATGATTCTATATGTTCTCTTTTGTAACCAAATAAGTGTGACTTGTTAGCTCATATGGGAACACTGAATCAATTCAATTTCTGACTTCTGTGTATTCAAAATGGTGGTCTGTAACTGAAAGAAAGAAAGAAAGAAAGAAAGAAAGAAAGAAAGAAAGAGTTACAGCCAGTGGCTCAAGTATGATACTGGTCCCTGGTACATGCAAGGGGGAAGGGTTGCTGGACAACCACATCAGATCATTTGAAGAGATCTAAGTAATTTCTGCCATCAAGTTGATAACATCATCTACAAATCAGCCCATTAAAAACATTGGCAGGGAATAGGGTTCTACCTCCATAAGTGCAGGGGTGGCCTATGAAGGCAACTATCATTAGCAGAAGATTTGGGGCATCATGAATGTACAGCAACTTGTTAGCTATTGAATTTACTAGAAATGAAGATAACTCATAGGATTTTCTGTCATATACCAAAATACTGTGTCTTTATATTTGTCACTCCACCTCAGATAGCAATATTGAGCATACAGATCTCGTTAATTTGGGAATGACAGCCTGTTTGCCCCAAATCGCCTTTGTCATACTTAACCAATCACCCTAAAATCAATCAAGAAATCAAGAATCAAGTAATGGCTCATTCTCTAGGGCCAAGCTATTGAATCTTTTGCTCAACTCTATCACAAATATTCTCAAAGCCACTGTTGCCCTTGTGCTCCTCACCCATATAGCTGCCCTTGTAAGGTAAATGTGTTCCTCTTTGACAAGGTTTTCAAGTCATGTCCAACTGATCTCTGTTACTAAACCAAAGAGCCAGCATTGTCAAAGACTATTCTGTGGGTCATGTGGCCAGCATGACTGCAAAAAACACTGTTTACCTTCCCACTGCAGTGGTACCTATTTATCTACATACAGTGTGAACTTGGGGTTTGGTTCCAGGACTTTCCGTGGATACCAAAATCCATGGATACTCAAGTCTAATTAAATGCAATGGTGTAGTAAAATGGTGTCCCTTATATAAAATGGCAAGATTGAGGTTTGCATTTTGGAATTTATATATTTTTAAGTTATTTTTAAACTATAGATGCTTGAATCCATGGATATGAAGGGCTGACTGTATTTGCATTTGCATGCTTTCAAACTGCTAGGTTGACATCACCTAGGACTAATGATGGGAGCCTCACCACATCACATGGCATTTGGGCCTCAAACTGCCAACCTGCCAATCTTGAAACCAACAGAGTTGCATCTTAACCACCTGGACCACCATGCCCCCCTTGAGTTTAGCCCCTCTTTAAGAAGCCTTTCCCATGGAAAACACCTACTCAGAAACTCTGTTGCATGGCTCTATGATCACTCAACTGGTAAAGTGTGTATAGCCCTCTCTTGTCAAATTTGTATTTCTAAGAACAAAATTTCCCTTCTTGCTTCCACCTCTATTGCTGCATCATATACTACCGGTATAAGAAAGCTTAATCACCATGAAGCTTCATTCACAGCTCCATTTGACCAGAGTAGGGGAACAGGTAGCCTTCCAGAAATTACTGGATGGCATCTCCCATTATTCCTCACCATTGGCTTTCCTGGCTAGTTCTGAAGAGGGCTGTAATTCAACAACATCAAGCAGTCCAGTGATGGGCAACTGCAAACAAGGCATGGGCTATTTTCTCTTCCTGTGTTTCAACACGCCTGAAGTAATGTGGTGTCATGTCTGGCCATCATTTTGGCCAAATTTCAGCCAATTTTTCTTCTTTTTTTGTCTATTTGGGGGAGGTTTGCAAGCCCAGAGAAGGCTATGAGATGACACTGTTGTTTTTTAAGGCAGGTTTGGGAGATTTAAGGTGGTTTAGAGGCCAAAAAAAAAAAAAAATCACCCCAAAATCCACCTGAATTTTTTTTAAATCATATCTGCAGACTAAGGGGCTTCTAAGGTGTCCTATGGGCTGCACTTAGGGGTCTCAAGGGTCATGCAGGCACCACAGACCACATTTTACCCACTCATGAAGTAGCTCATGAGTTACCTACCCCTGATATAGACAATGTCTGTTTCAGTGGTATTGTCTAATTGCATCATGAGTTAAGATAACTGCTTAGCCACTCAGAGACATTGTACCCACAATACTAATTCTACAAACCACTTAGTTTTCATGTATCATGTGGCTCATAATGAGAGCTCTGCTAAGAAGCCACATCCGTCAGGTTTTGTCTACCCTCCAACTGTCATCCAGACAGCGGTGTCACTAAGAGGCGCAGGGAGTGCAACCTACACCAGGTGACACTCTAAGAGGTGTGTGTGACACCACTGCTTTCCAAACATCTGCCTTTTGGCAGACACAGGTTGTGGTTTTTGCTGGAGCTTTAAAATGCTGGAGCTCAGTGGAAGAGACAATGGACCAATCTAGACGCACCAAAAGAGGTGCCTCTAGGGCCCAAAAATGCATGAATAGGGTTAGGGAGGGCATAGCTTTTAGACCCTCCCTAACCCTAGCACATATGGGCACCGCCATAATTAAATGGCGGTGTCCACACGGGCGCACCATGACGCCTTTGCACTGTGGGAGGGCGCAAATCTTGCCCTTTCTGCGGCGGGTCTTTGCCGCGGCTTTTAGACAGCCACAGCAAAGACCCAGGGAGAAAGGGGCTGCGGCAGCGGCCCCTTTCTCCTTTCTGGCCCGCTTAGAGGCTGCGGGGAACCAGCAGTTTGCCACTTCCCCACGGCCTCTGGAAGCGGTGGGATGGGGCCGCGGAAGCTGCCGGTATGGCAGCCTTGGCCCCATCCCACTGCTTCTGGAGGCGGGTGGAGACCGCCCCTTTTGGGCGGTCTATATCGGGCCAATGTGAATAGGATGAGGCTCAGTGGGAGGAGAAAGGATTTTTTAATGTAAAATTATTTTTTTTAATGAAAAACAGAGCATCTTACCAAATTTTCACTTCAACAACATGAAACTATGTTCATGTACATACACTTAGGCTGTTTATATGATATTGTAATATAAAGGTACAATTTTAATTTTGTTTATGTCTCAACTATTGCCATTACATTCAATAATATATTGGAATTATGATTTATGAGTAACATTAGAACAAAAAACATTACTAAGGATTCTGTATTGTACAGGAAGAGGCCAGTGTGTGTGTGTGAGAGAGAAAGAGAGACCATGAGTTACTGCACCAGATGGATGCCAATCCTTGTGATACCACTGCATCTAGGAGCCATTTCATCAAGTAGCAGAGGAAGAGAGCAAGAAGGAAGGGCACTCTACTGACACAACTAGATTCTAGAGTCCTAGAATCATAGAGTTGGAAGAGACTCTAAGGGCCATCCATTCCAAGCCTTGCCATGCAGAAACTCACAATCAAAATACCCATGACAGATGGCCATCCAGCCTCTTTTTTAAAAACTCCAAAGAAGAAGACTCCACCACACTCCAAGGCAGTGCATTCCACTGTCAAAGAGCTCTGTCAGGAAGTTTCTTCTGATGTTGAGGTGGAATTTCTTTTCCTGTAGCTTAAATCCATTGCTCTGCATCCTAATCTCTGGAGCAGTAGAAAACAAGCTTGCTCCAACCTCTCTCTGTACAACATCCTTTCAAATATTTAAATATGCCTGTCTTGTCTCCCCTTAGCCTTCTCTTTTCCCGACTAAACATACCCAGCTCTTTAAGCCACTATTCATAGGGCATGGTTTCCAGACTTTTCACCATTTGGTTTGCCCTCTGGACATGGTCCAGTTTGTCCGCACCCTTCTTGACTTGTGGTCCAGCTTGTCCACATCCTTCTTGAATTGTGGTGCCCAGGACTGGACATAGTATTCCAGGTGAGGTCTGACCAAAGCAGAACAAAGGTCAGGATACTCTGGGCTGCCCTGGAATAACCTGGGCAGTGCAGACAGGACCTGATAGACCTGCAATTTCGAACTGTGTCCATTCCAGATGATTGTAACAAGGACTTCATAACTATAAATTAGAACCTGTGTTTGCTACCTTTCTCTCCTTTCCCACTCCTTTTCCTTTATGACATATCTTTTGGATTGTAAACCTATGATCAGGGGCTGTTGCATTATTGATGTTTTCGCCTGAAGAACAAGGTTAGTCACCCTTTAAAACAATACTCCTTTCTCTTTAAGAGCTACCAGCTTTAACTTTAGTGGCTTAACCTTCTTATGCTTCCAGTGTCTTTCACTGTTAATAGTTAAAGTGGGAGGAAGAAAAATCACAAACACAGCTGCTATGGGGGTGTGTGGAGGCCTGAATGGCTTAAGAACAGACCTGAGAGTGGAAGGAGAGGAAAGGAAAGAGAAAAACAGGATAGAGGGACTTCAGCATCACCATAGCCAAAAATAGACTGGACTAGTTTCCAGCCTGAAAACTGGTAAACAGGCCTGATCCTAGGGCAGGTGGGAGCAGAGAGGCCAGTTAAGAGTCACCAGAGATAGTTGCTCATCTTTTGCCAGCTAAGACACACAACAGGTCTGCAGAAATAGGGCAAGCGTGAAGCATGTGGTGAATTGTTAAAGTAAGGGAAGGACAATCATGCATTGCTATTGGAATAGAGCATTGTTGGTGTATGAAACTGGAGACCAGGGTTTGATTCCCTACTTGGTCATGAAACCCACTGGGTGACCTTGGCAAGTTGTATTTTCTTAGCTTCAGGGAAAATCAATGGCAAACCTCATTTGAACAAATCTTGCCAAGAAAACCCCGTGATACGGTCACCATAAGTTGGAAATGACTTGAAGGCACACAACAACAACACAAATTGGAATCAAAGAGATAGAACTTGGGTTTAGTTAGGCATTTGACTGGGTCTTTTTATTCCAATTTCATATCTCTTTAAATGAAAACATGGCCCTCATCTGCCACCTTTGTTTTCTGTTGTGATTGTGGTTGAGTACCCTCTTGAGAAATAAAACTTCTTCCTTTTTCTGAAGGGCAGTAAACCACTAGGAAGTAATACACTATTTAATGCTTTCCTTTCTGTAAACTTCTGTTGTACGGCGAAAACCTACATTTTCCAAGCCTTTGTCAGTATCCTTTTTTTTTTTTTTTTGCCTGCTTCATTTAAGCAAAGCACATAATCCAAGTTATGTGTGATATGACACTGCAAAAGATTATCATATTTCAAGATCTTTCAGATATGTGTTTATAGATGCAGGTTCCTATGAACATGGACACAGAGCTTTGCCACTTGGCTCCTCTTCTGACACAATACTCTCATTCACTATCCTCTCCAAAATCACATAAGTATGTGATTTTCAGGCTCACAGAGATTCCCAGTCTTATTTCCAGATGACTCCTTCCAGGACCAGCTGTACTCCAATATCAAGGCTATACTTGTGGTTGCTTTTTAGAGCACTCCTAACCATATGTCCAGGTCTTCTACTAATACAACATCTTGGGCCTAAAGAATTTTGAAACCATGTCTTGAAATCTGCAATCCCTCCCCCCCCCCCCCCCCGTCTTCAAAATCAGTAATCTAATTATAATTTCGCCCCTGTTAACATTGAGGAAGCAGCTGAATTCTCATCTAGCTAGTAATGCAGAACATCATTTATTTATTTATTTGTACTTTTTTGGTTAAGACTCATGCTGTCTCTGTTATAAATTGTTTGTTTATGTCATTTGAATGCCTTAAAGTCATTTCCAATTTATGATGACCCTAAGGCAACCTTATCATGAGGCTTTCGTGGCAAGTTTCTTCACAAGGTGGTTGCCATTGCCATCCTTTGAGGCTGGGAGAGTGTGACTTCCCCAAGGCCAATCAGTGGGTTGCCATGGGTGAGCCAGGATTCGAACACTGGTTTCAAGAGTCATAGTCCAATGCTCAAACCATTATGCCATTCTGGCACACATTTACAACCTACCTTATGCCTTCTCTTTGTCCCAAAACAGGGGCTCAAGGCAGTTTATAATTTATAAAAAATCCAGCTAAACCATAATTCTGTAATAAAGCACATAGCCTGAGATCCTACAGCACACTGACAGGGTATTAAGTCTCACTTCCATACATACAGGAGATGGTGGAGATGTTCCTGCTCAACTGCTTCCTCATGGTGTACAACAACAGTGCAACAACTCATGGTGTACAACAACAGTGGGGGACTGCCAGGTGCAGCTCCACCTCTCTGGCCACCAGTCGGCTGCAGGAATGCCCTCCAGCATTGCAGTTTATTCTATATGCTTTGGAGTATAGCAGGGAGAAGGAGCATCCTCTATGCCCAGTGTAAGATTTCTCCTTTTTCTGTGCTCAAGAGCAGCCAGAGCAAGCCTGGAGTCTCCCAACTTTAATTGTACAACAGGATGGGAGCCTTATAGATGAGATACTGGATTCTGCAAGGTCTGAAAAAAGTACATATGCAGGCATGACCCACCAGTTACACCTACTTAGGTTATGAATGGGATGCCAGGCATAATCTCATCTATGTTTTCCCCACATGCAGACAGGCAAATTTAGACTCAAGTAACTTTGTGCTTCTGCATTTATAACAATAACTCCACAGCATGGATTCACAATTTCACCCTCTCTTAATCTAGCAAGAATAATGCATGCAGCAGAAACGTTTCCCACTTTATTTAGTTGCAAAGGGGAAATATTTCTCCAGAAATACAGTCAGCCCTCCTTATCAACAGATTCTACATCCGTGGATTCAACCATCTATAGCTTGAAAATATTTTTTTAAAACCCCAAAAAGCAAACCTTTATATAAGTAAGTCCATTTTACTATGCCATTGTTTACAATCAGATTTGCGTATCCACAGATTTTGGTATCAATGTAGCATAGGGCCCTGGAACCAAACCTCAGCAGATACCAAGCAACCACTGTCCCTTTCTCCATGTGTTGACCCTGTTCCAAAGAAGTGATTCAAATGCTTGCACATTGCTCCCAAATGATGCAAGGCAAAATCATCTTATGAATTTAAGAGTCGGCAATTGAGTACAAAATGTAAAGTAAGATGAAGAGTGTAGTTACACCCTGTATCCAGGGATAGTTATGAATGTCTGTGTGCTATGAAACTGCTCTTAAAAGCTTTAGGCTTGTGTGAAAGAGGATTTGAAATGTGGAGTCGAAGGCTTTCAGGGCCTGACATCAATTCCAGGAAAGGTTCTAGAGCAGATCATTAAGCAGAGAGTCTGTGAACACTTAGAGGCCAATGCCATAATCACAAAAAGCCAACATGGGTTTCAGAGAAACAAGTCATGCCAAACGAACCTGATCTCTTTTTTTGATAAAATTACCAGCTCGGTAGATGAAGGGAATGCTGTGGATATAGTATACCTCGATTTCAGTAAGGCCTTTGACAAGGTTCCCCATGACATTCTTGCAAACAAGCTTGCAAAATGTGGGCTAGACAAGTTAACTGTTACATGGATTTGTAATTGGTTGACTGGCCGAACTCAAAGGGTGCTCAACAATGGCTCCTTTTCATCCTGGAGAGAAGTGACCAGTGGGGTCCCACAGGGTTCTGTCCTGGGCCCAGTGCTATTCAACATCTTTATTAACGATTTGGATGACAGAATTGGGGGCATACTTATCAAATTTGCAGATGACACTAAACTGGGAGGAGTAGCTAATACCCCAGAGGACAGGATCAAAATTCAAAATGACCTGAATAGACTAGAAAGCTGGGCCAGTGCTAACAAAATGAAATTCAATGCGGAGAAATGTAACGTTCTGCACTTAGGGCGGAAAAATGAAATGCACAGATATAGGATGGGGGACACCTGGCTGAATGAGACCACATGTGAAAGGGATCTAGGAGTCCAAGTAGACCATAAGCTGAACATGAGTCAACAGTGTGATGCGGCAGCCAAAAAAGCCAATGCAATTTTAGGCTGCATCAATAGAAGTATAGTTTCTAGATCAAGGGAAGTTATAGTGCCACTCTATTCTGCTTTGGTCAGGCCCCACCTGGAATACTGTGTCCAGTTCTGGGCACCACAATTCAAAAAAGATGTGGAGAAACTGGAGCATGTCCAAAGGAGGGCAACTAAGATGGTGAAGGGTCTGGAAACCTTGCCCTATGAAGAACGCCTTAGGGAGCTGGGGATGTTTAGCCTGGAGAAGAGAAGGTTAAGAGGTGATATGATAGCCCTGTTTAAATATTTGAAGGGATGTCATATTGAGGAGGGAGCAAGCTTGTTTTCTGCTGCTCCAGAGACTAGAACGCGGAACAATGGATGCAAACTGCAGGAAAAGAGATTCCACCTCAACATTAGGAGGAACTTCCTGACAGTAAGGGCTGTTCGACAGTGGAACACACTCCCTCGGAGTGTAGTGGAGTCTCCTTCCTTAGGGGTCTTTAAGCAGAGGCTGGATGGCCATCTGTCAGGGATGCTTTGACTTGGAGTTCCTGCATGGCAGGGGGTTGGACTGGATGGCCCTTGTGGTCTCTTCCAACTCTATGATTCTATGATTCTATGATTCTATGAGGGCGGGCATCCATAGTTTTTTGTGGAGCTTTCGGGCTATATGGCCATGTTCTGGAAGAGTTCCTTTCTTCTGAGACTGAGAAGCAGACAAATACAGTGAAATGTTCATCCAGTTTCCTAACTGGAGAAAGTCCCAACATTGGTCTGAAAGCAAGTGGGGAAAGAGAAAGGAGATGTTGCTCAGTTTCCTCTGTTCCCATTCAGGCTCAGCAAATTGATGCTCTATGATGCAAATGGCAGAAACTGTGGCCAGTAGGTTAGACCTTTAGAAGGAGCTTCCAGGCTTCCCAAAGTAAATGATTCAAGTTCAGGTTTCAAGCTTGCAAATAATGGTTGCATTGCTAGTTCCAACAACAATCCTCCACTCCACAGATGGTTAGGATGTGCAGCAGAACAGAGACAGAATATGGGGGAAGCCATGACAACCCCATGGTGCATCCAGGCCATTGTGGGGGAATTAGAAATGTTACTTTGGACTATAACTCCTAGAATCCTGCCCCAGCCAGCATGGCTATATGCCTGGCTATATGCAAGAGGTAACTTTTCCAAGCTCTTTTTGGTTTTTGCTTGCTTGCTTGTATCCTGGACTGTGCTCTAATAGGCAGCAAGAGCAGAAGAGAAAGAAAAACTCATGTTTTAGCCACTTTACAGTTTATTTTGTACTGGCTTCTAAAGTAGCCTTGGGAGCTGAGGGCACTGAGGACCCTGTCACTCAGCACTTCAGAAGATAACAGCATAGCAGGATTTCTCCATTAGCCAAATAAAATTACAGGCTTCAGCTCTCACATTTCATGCCGGCAAAGTCCTTGCTTCCTGGTGACTTCAATGGAAGCTTTGCTGTTCAGGATCCCTAAATAGCACACTTGCACACCTTTCGTTGATATGAAAATCAAAAAGTACTAATAAATCTTCCCTTCCACCAAGTTTCTCACAGGCATCTTTTCAAAGTTTTTCACAGTACCTCATTAGCAAGCTCCCCAAAGACTCTCTCGAGTGCCAAATGCATTTTTAGAAACTGAAGGCTTTAAGGCAGAGTGGACAAAGTATGGCTCATAGGCTATGTGTAATCCTAAGGCCATTTTTGAGCTCCCTCCTGTTACCCCCAAGAGTAGGGGTACCAGGGAGTTTTCCACCAACTGTGTCAGTGTCTTAAAGGTTTAGGGAATTTGTTTAGCTCAAGGATGCTTTGCAAAAGGTTGGGTAACTTGAGGATCATTTTCAGCTCTATGTACTGGTACTAATGTGAGAGAACCAGATTATGGGTGAATAAAGAACATTTTATTGTGAAATTAAACACATACAAACAATAGTAATTCAAACAGGCACAACATTCAGAAATAACCAAAAAGGAGATTTGGAAATTGGATAGTGGAGATTGAGGGTTGCAGTGGGGTGAAAATTACTTGTCCTGGAGAGTAGACTATGGAAAGCAGGATGTGGCTCAGACTAGGGTTTGAAGGAGACACAAGGCCCTGTACTGATTAGTACTTTGTGCTGACCTGCAGGTGGAATCAGAGCATCACATCCAGATTATGCATGCCACCAGGGCGCCATGATGCTGTGTGCCGCTTGAGATGGTGCACGGCATCATGACACCTCTCCAGCACTGTGTTCAGATGATGTAGTGCAAAAGAGGTGCCAAATAGCTGTGCTGCTGTGGCTATGGTGCCCTTTTGAGGGTGCAAAAAGGAGGTGCTTTTTCTGGTGGAAGAAGGGGCAGCTGCATGCCACCCCTTCAGGGCTGTTTGTACATCCCCCACAGTGAACAAGGAACATTTTTTGTTCACACACAGGGCTAATTTGGGACTGATGTTTATACCTCAGATCCTTGCCTTAAGGGGTGTGCTTGATGATATCTTGCAATGTAACAAAGACGGGATAGCTTTCACAGGAATCAACAATGGGATTCTGGACTGGGTTGATAGCTTTAACTTTAGGTTTGTAAAAACAATGATTGGAGAAAGACAACCCTGGGGTGAATGGATAGGGAAGGTGGCTGGGATCATGGCTGGGGGTTAGGAGGAAGAGTTGGCTTACTTGCCTTGGTGTAATGAAACTTCTTTTGTCTAGAGTGTCATGTTGAGGAGGGAGCAACCTTGTTTTCTGCTGCTCTACAGAACAGGACCCGGAACAATGGATCCAAGCTACAGGAGAAGAGATTCCACCTCAACATTAGGAGGAACTTCCTGACAATAAGGTCTGTTCTACAGTGGAATACACTCCCTGAGAGTGTGGTGGAGTCTCCTTCCTTTGAGGTTTTTAAACAGAAGCTGGATGGCCATCTGTCGGGGATGTTTTAATTGAGAGTTCCTGCATGGCAGGGAGTTGGACTGGATGGCCCTTGTGGTCTCTTCCAACTCTACGATTCTATGATTCTAACACTTTTAGAAACCTATTTTCTGCTTAAGGTCAATCCTATGTTTACTGAAAATGAAACTCTTGCAAAACTTGTATCACTGTCTGATGGCCACCAGGAGTTGCTGTTTCTCTTGTGAAAGTAGCCCAATACAAAGGCAAGGCAGCAGCAGTAAGACCTCAAAAGACTGGGACAGGAGGAAGTAAAAGCTAGAAGAAAATACAGTACTTATTTTTAGATTGCCTGGAGGTCCAGAATGTAATTATTTTCCATCTTCTAATTACTCAATTGCAGATATTCAGTTGTGTTATTGCCAACAAAGTACATTGTCCCCTGATTCAGGAAAGTGATGAGTCTTTGCTTTTTTAAAAATTAAATCTGTTTTAAACAGCTGCAGGAATAGGAAAAAAGACCCCATAGCCTCCCCCTCCAAAAAACCCACACAGCTGAATTGTTGTATCTTTATTATAATGATGAGCAAAGGGTTTACACAATTTAGTGCTTCTTCTAAATTGTTCTCTCCACCTAAACCACAAGTACAGAAAAATTCTAGGCATGTTTACTAAGATGTAAATCCCGCTGTGGGACATATGTCTGCGTTATGTGTTGTATATAATATTATGGTTGATTCAGTTTTTGTGATGTATAGAAATATTAATAATATCTAGAGAAAATTCATGTGACTATTTTGAGAGAAGGACCTCCATTGATTTCCAGTGTCTTGGACAAACGTTTGGGAATTCTCTGCTGTGGTCAGAGAATGTTGTTCCCTTCCCTCTTTTCTCATTCAGCTTCCAAAGGTTTTTCAGAATGTGATGACTTAAGGTCAACTGTAGAGTGAAATATGGTATTCACAAAAACCAATCCAAGACATCTGAATCTGTAGAGATGGTAACATCTGTTGAACTTCTGTTCTGTTACAAAAGAACGATAATCACCAACAGTTTAAAACAAACAGGTGATTTGTTCCATGTTTTTTATGTAGGATCCAGGTAATTTCTGCTGGGTGTGTGCTTCTGTTTCAGGGATATCACCTATGTGTTGCTGGAGAAAATGTGATTTCCCCCCCCCCCACCAAAAAGAAGTCATGATTAATTGTTGCTGTTAACTGCCATCAAGTTGACTTTGGCTTATGGCAGCCCTATGAATGACAGATCTCTAAGGGCTCATTCCTACTTCAAAATACATTGAATCACCGATCAAATCAAATGACCGTTGTTCCCATTTGAAACCGATTCTGATTCTGGAGCGATTGATCACAATTGTGCTGAACTGGAGCAAATGGAAAAAAACTTGTTGTTTTTTTTCAAACCGCACTTTGCAAGAGGTTTTTTTTTGGGGGGGGGGGGGAAGAATTGATTCTGAAGCGAGTTCAGTAAGTGGGAACCATGGTTCAGAATCGATTCATTTGGAGGGGAGGGAGCAATAGGGTGTGGAGATGTCACACACAACTCAGTGCATGGGGTGTTACCTATGGGTGCTTAAAAAAATACTGTGTCTCCCCGTCCTCTGCTCCCTCCCAGGTCCCTTCTGCCACCCGATCTCAACCCCCATCTTAGTGGTCCCTTCTGCCACCCGATCTGGTGCATAGCTGTCCATCTGGAGCAGCTGTGAGAAAGGGAGGCGGAGGCCAGGGGATGCCTGAGGGGATGGGGGTAAGGTTTGGGCAGCCGGGAGGGTTTTTTTCCCATCTCCAGGCTGTGAGGACTGCTCCTGCCAGGTCCGGCTGGGCAGCCTGGAAGACCAAATCCCTGGCTGGGCCATGGAAACCTAGGTGAGCTTGGGTGGGTCAGACTCTCTCAACCTCAGGGGAAGAGAAGGTCAAACCTCCTCTGAAGAAATCTCCTCCCCCCCCCAAAAAAAAATCCCCTCCAAAATAAGTTCCCAAGCTGGGCTGCCTGGGTTGCCACTTGCATCATTGCTGATGCACAGATGCTTGGAGACCAATTTGAGGTGGCGCAACTAGTGGGGACGACAACCCAGGGCAAAATTATAAATTAAAAAAAATGTGATGATAAGAGGCAAATAAAAAGAACCACTTTCATAGTGGGGATGACTCATCTAGAAAATAGATTCTTCAATTCAAAGCAAAAGCACATCACCAAATTAAATGCTAAGTGGGAACAAGCCCTAAGTCATCATATTATCCCTAGCTTTGTTGAGGTCTTCCAGACTCAGGATCATGGCTTCCTTGGTTGATTTTTGCCATTTGGAATGTGCATTTCCTCTTTCCTATGGCCTTTTACCTGATCTAGCATTACTGCTTTTCTAGCAAGCAATCTTTTCTCATGACATGGTCACAGTATGACAGTCTCAGTTTAGTTATCATGGCTTCTAAAGAGAGATAATTCTTTATCTGGTCAAGGACAATCCTAACTTTAGTATTCAGTGATATATCCATACACTTTATGATCTTGTCCAGGTCCTTCATAGCTTCCCTTCCAAGTCCTAGGACTTTATCACATCAGGCTCCTAAAATGCCACAAGTGTAGGAAATGCAAACACACAATTTTTGCACAGTTCTTCTAAGGTGCCGTGGTGCTGCTATAGTCTCAGACTCTGTCATCTGCACGCCAGCCTTCACAACCCTGCCTTCCTGCCATATGTTCTTCCCAGATTGCTTCTCAGTCTGTATTTTTAATTTTTTAAAATTTTTTCAATTGCACAGTCACAGCAGTGGTGCCACTAGAAGGGTGTGGAGAGTGTGGACCACACCAGATGAATGCTAAGAAGTGACACCATTGCTCCTCAGACATCTGCCTTTTGGCAGGAACAGACTGTGGCATTCACATGTGCCCCATTAAAATGCTGAATGGAGTTGGTGTTGAGGCTCAGTGGGAGGAGAAAGTAAAAGTCCCGGGGTATTTTTAAAAAAATAAAAATAAAAATTTCAAATATCAAAATAATGAAAAATAAAAAAATAAGAACAAAAATAAAAAATAATTTCAAAGAATAATCAAAGGTGTTTTGCTCATTCATTCCTCTTAAATACCCCCCAGCATCTCACAGATGAAAATTGAACATGTATGGCCAAGCAACATTACAGTATATTCAAGATGGTAAAAGTTATTGATCAGAGAAGAAATCCAAGCTACAAAAGTCTGTGTCAGGTTTGCTTTTACCTGAGAACACTGGGAAGATCAAGACTCTACTCCCCCCCCCCTTCTCTCTCTCTACTGGTGCATTAATTGCTTACAAACCACTTTTACAGTTTGAACTCAGTTTACATCAGTGGAAGTAAGCCTAGGACAAAGAGGAAAAAGTGAGGGTGTGGCAGTGGAAGAGAGAGAAACTGGGACTTTTAAAAAGCAGCTGAAGAAGTGGGAATGATAGAGGATTAATCAGGACATTTGGAGTGTCTGAGATCTGACTTATATTAGGTTAACATTAAGGATGGTGTGGGCAACTTGAGAAGTTTCAGGGGCTGTCAGTTTTTGACCTCCAAAATATTCCAAAACCTATAATTTTAGGGGGCGGATTGAAAATTAATCTGGACCCCATGGGGCTTGACTGCTGGCTGGAGGTGAGGGGCAGACAGAAGAAGAACTATATGCTTATACTCCATGTCTGCTGCCTCTAGGACTTCAGTTCATGTGTGTTTGTGTGTAAGGGGGGGGGGGGACATGTGTTTTTGATTTTCTACCAACCAACGACTGGGCCGCATGGTACACAGAAAATCTACACATATGGATAAACACCTACACAGGAACTCCATCACCTGGGACAAAAAGAGAGCACAATAAAAACACTGGTAGACCGCAAAAAAAGGATCTGTGAACCCCACTTCCTGGAAGATGAATAGAAGCACCTGCACTGGGATATACAGGCTAATGGCTATTCCAGCTCAGACATCAGAAGAGCCACCAGACCCAGAAAAAAAAAAAACTCAGGAGTAAAAACAACCAACCAACCAAAGGGAAGATATTTTTAGTATACATCAAAGGAGTCACAGACAGAATAGAAGCCCTGGTGACACAGTGGTTAAATGCCGGCACTGCAGCCATTCACAGTCACAAGGTTGTGAGTTTGATCCCAGGCAGGTCCTAAGGATCAACTCAGCCTTGCATTCTTCCATAGATAGCTAAATGAGCACCCAGCTTGTTGGGGGCAATTAGCTTATACATTGTAAACATGATTGCACTAATAAACAGTATAGAATGTTCTTGCTATTGCTATAGGGAAACTGATGAGGAAACACAACCTCCAAATGATCTACAGACCGATCAAGAAAATCTAGCAAATGCTGCACTCAGCAAAGGACAGCAGAGACCCCCTCACTGCCACAGGAGTTTACTGCATACCGGGCAACTGTGGGCAGGTCTACATAGGGACCACTAAACACAGTGTTCAAATACAAATAAAAGAACATGGGAGACACTGGAGATTATTGCACTGCACTCCTAAAGTGTTGCTGTTCTACTTTAACTACTCCGATTGCCTCACGTTGCATTTTGGGGTTTGTAGTCGAGTGAGGCCTAAGAGCTCTCTGGCTGAATATTCTAAATGTCCCTTCCCAAAGTGCAAATCCCAGAATGCAATAGGAGGCCGTCAGAGCAGACAAAGTGGAATAGCAATGCTTTTAAGAGTACAGTGTGATAATCTCCACTGTAGACTGAGCCAACCAGAAAAATCAGCAATAGCAGAACATGTTTAAACCAACCTGGGCATAGAATGCTATTTGAAAACACTTAAATTCAGGACCATGCCAACAACTACCATGTCAGAATGCACAGGGAAGCCATTGAAACCCACAAACACCTGGACAACTTTAACAGGAAAGAAGAAATGCTGAAAGTAAACCAAGATTGGCTACTAATACTGAAAAACACCAAAATCAAGACTCAGTACATGTGAATGAACACCACCCAGGTTCAGAGGGTTTCCTCACAGACAGTGGATTGCTAATTAATAGATACACATATCCTCCCACCCTGAGGCCTTGCCATTCAACAACTGAATATCACACAGATTAACATGGAAATCACTCCTCCCAACCCAGGGTCACACAGTGTGTGTGTGTGTGTATGTGTGTGTGTGTGTGTATCCCACTCACTTCCATTTCAGTATTCTCTGAAGATGCCAGCCACAGATGCAGGTGAAAGGAATAAATTCTTCCAGAACGCAGTTGCATGGCCCAGAAAACCCACAGAAAACGATGTCCCACATCATGCTTATTTTACGTAGCAGTATCCTTCCCATGGCCAAGCTTTTCCCATATTTACCCACAAGCATGTCCCTTGGAATTAGAATGGTAATGATATTGCTACCAGACTAGTAATGAACAGTTTCTTAACTAATTAATTAGCCAGACCCTCGATTAGACTCTCTAAAATGACCAAATATTGGGAGACAGGAGAGGAGTTTTAATATTTAAAACCAAATATTAAATATTAAATATTTTTTTCTTGAACTAGCACAATTATACCATTTCTTTTTTAAAAATGGAAAGGCTCTGCTACCACAGGCAGGGACAGAAATTTACATGGGGCAATTTTTTTAAAAAAGACCCATCAAGGGGCAACTAATAGACTTTTCCTGCTGGGTTAGCAATAAAATGAGCAAAATCTACAAACAGTAGGTGGTTAATTTAGAGTAGACCAGCCCAGGACAGAAAACCTTAAAGGTCTCAGCAGCTCTTTGGGTCAGAGCTTGGAATGATTGTGTTATTAAAACCATAGTGTGATCAGAAGTGTCAGTGTGTTATTGTCTGCATTATTATTATTATTATTTTTAAAAAACAAGAACCACTCTTAAAGATAACCACAAATAGCACCACTCTCAAATATTAACATTTCTGCAGTAAATTTGACTCCATACCAACAAAACTGAAACTTTTGCTTTGTGTTTTTGTTAAGATTTTCAAAAAATAACAAAACTTGCTCTTACTACAAAAGAAAGGAAAAAATAAAATCAAATGTAATGTAGTTGGAGCAATGCTGTTACTTTTAATGCACAACTTCCATTGATGACAGGCTAGTGCCTGTAATTTATTTTTTTGGGGAAAAATTACCACAAACCTAATCAGGAGGCAAAGGGACAAGGCATAAGGGAAGTCAAAAGAAAATAAAGGAGTACAGCTACTTTTTTCTGGATGCTCTTGTTGGAATAGCATCTTGCTGTTGCATGGGAAAGAACAATGGGTTAGTTTAAGATTTTCACTGGATGTGAACCCAATAAGGCTGAAGTGGCATGTGGATAAAGCAGTTGGATAAAGCCAGAGACCTGTTGGAAGGGAAAGATTAAAAGGATTCAATATAGCTTCACCAGACATTAGACATGTATGGATATCAGGGGACTGATAAGTGAAACTGGCCTTTAATCCAAACATTAAAGAGTCTGTGCAAAATGCTGAAGCCTATTCCCCAGTCAGGTTTAGCACTCTGGATAATTGGTTTAATTTTCAGACTAGAACAGACTAGATAAAAGCCAAACTAGATCCACAGTCCCACTGGCAGGAGAGACACTGCTAGCCACTAGTGGAAATGGGAGTGGGTGAACTGAAAAAACTGAACTTTGAGACTGAATCACAAGATATTTAGAGACCCACGTGAGTGTGGCGAACCCAGCTTTGGAAGTGCAGTGAGTCAGGTCGGCAGCCATGAACAATGTTCTCTATGGAAAGCAAAAGATAAGAATAGTAGGGCATGTCAGGTGGTGAAAGACTCTCTGAATCAGCTGAAGGATGTCTCATGTCATATTGAGGATATAGCAAGCTTGTTTTCTGCTGCTCAAGAGAACAGGACCCGGAACAATGGCTGCAAGCTACAGGAAAAGAGATTCCATCTTAACATTAGGAGGAACTTCCCAAGAGTGAGAGGTGTTTGACAGTGGAACACACTTCCTCAGAGTGTGGTAGAGTCACCTTCTTTGAGGGTCTTTAAACAGAGTCAGGGGTGCTTTGACTGTGATTCCTGCATGGCAGCGGGTTGGACTGGATGGCCCTTGTGGTCTCTTCCAGCTCTCTGATTCTATGTATGCAGCCCCGATCTGCTTCAGAGGACTGGGGAACCCTCCAGAACAACATGGGAAGAGTGACACAGGGGGCTTCAGAGTGAATAGAAACCGGCAAAAATTGGTATTTCCTATTCTGCTTCTGGAAGTCTCCGCTAGATCCGGAGTCTCCCCTAAGCAGAGAGAGACCAATGGAAATTGAGTTGTATACTGGATTACAGGACAGCAAGAGGCCCCTTATAGAAAGCAAATTTCCCCAGGTTTCCCAGGTTTCTTTCCCACACTTTCTGCAGCTACCATGAATTTGTGAAATTTTAAGTGAGGTTTAGAGCATTGTGCTGGACATTTAGTGCCTGTTGAGGCTGTAGGAAATGAAAGCATATGAAAAAACCTCAGGTAAAATACCTTGGTGATTTGGAGGTTCAGATAAAACACCAAAGTAGATCTCACACAAACCTGAGGTCTGTCCACCCCTACTGTAAGACATATCACAATGTGAAGCCTTAAGGAGCTGTTCCTATAACAAATGTAACCTGTATTTATTTTTGTGTTTCTCTTCCCCCACAAAAGGATTCACAGTTCATAACTATAGCAGCTTGACACCACTTTAACTGTCTTCGTTCCATCTTATGGAACCCAGGGGATTTTGTTGTTGTTGTTATTGTTCAGGTCCTTAGAATTCTCTAGCCCACTCTTGTGAACTATAGCACTAGAGCTCCCTAGTAGAGTAATCTAAGTACTACAAATTCCAGAATTACGTATGACGTGACAGTTAAAGTGAAATCAAAGTGCTATAGTTGTGCTGGGGGAATGCCCTGCCCTCCACCCCACCTACTGATGTCTATGAAGTTTCCCTCCCATTCATAACAAGAGTTTACTCACCCGGTAATCGCTGGAGGTGACATAAAAGATGGGCAGGAAGGCCAACCAGATGATGCATGTGGTATACATGGTGAACCCAATGAACTTGGCCTCATTGAAGTTTTCAGGGCATTTCCTGGTCTTGAAGGCATAGACTGTACAAAGGACGATCAAGAGGACGTTGTAGGTGAGTGAAATCAGCATACTTGAGTCTCGATTGTTGCATTTGAGGGTGACAATGTATCTTTTGTCTGGCTCTGTCTCCTTCCGTGTGCCAGGAGTCTCAACCATGAGCCAGATGACCACAATAATTAGCTGGCAAGAAATAAGAGCCAGGCAGATGACCACTTGTGAGGTGGGGCTTATGAACCGGGGGCGCTGCACGCCTTCTTTTACCCCACTGAAGATCCGAGCGATACGGTTTGTCTTGGTCAAGAGGGCAGAGTAGCAGACAGCAAAGGAGGTGCCCAGTCCTAAGCGCCGCAAGGTACAAACCACAGTGGAGGGCTTAGCAATGAAGATGAATGTCATGCTGTAGCACATCAAGACCCCAGTGAGCAGGATGTAGCACAGTTCACGACCAGAAGCCTTCACAATGGGAGTGTCATTATTCTTAACAAAGACCCCAAAAACAAACAAAGTGGAGATGAAACCAAGGCAAGAAATAGTGACTGGTCCAATAGCCCAGACATCCTTCCAGCGGATGTATTCTTGGGGGAGCTCATAGCATCCATTTAATGTCTCATTGGGCCAGTAGCCAAGACCACAGTCCTGGCAAGTGAACTCATCCACCAGATGCTCATAGGGCTGGCATGGAATGCATATCCAACAGCACATGTCTCCTGGCTGCATGCTCTTCATTTCATTCTTCTTGCAAGGGTCACTGCACTGGGAAACAGGGATCGAGGTCTTCACCCATGGAATGAGGCTTGTGTTTAGAATAAGCCCCTCTGCCCAGTACCCCACTTTCTGGTAATGATACCTCCCATTGCTTCTGTGGTAGTTGAAAATATTGTAGCGACCAATTCCATCTCCACAACGGTCAAATCGTACTGTACTTTTAGTGTCTAACGATGGCCGAAATGGAGCTGTGAAGCAGGACAGAAAAAGAAACATCTATCTCAAATGATCAGAAACTAAAGGATGGCAAAATTGGATGTCCACATCTAATTGAATTCCAGCTCTGCACATACCTCTCTTTCTCCTTCCCAGGGAATGTCTGCAGAGGATTAACTACAAAGAATGAACATACTTTGAAAGGAACCTATTTCTCCCTACTGGTATTGACAAAAGAAATGCCTAAGAAAAGAAACGTTTGGGCAGAAAAAGGGTGTTTCATCAGAATGTCTGTTCTGTTATCTTTGCTTTCAGTATTGTCATTTCATCAAGCTAGGGAATCACTGCAGAATAACCACAGTAGAAATACATGTATATATCTATATAATTCTATTAAGTATTATTGAAATGTAACAAGATTTCATATAATAGCATGGTGCTTATTAGCTGCCCATGTAACTCTACATTCATTGACTAGAATACAGTGCCTGAACGCAGGAATAACTATAGGTGTCAATTAGATGTATGCAGATGAGAAACCAAAATTGGGTTGAACAGGTGAGTTGCACAATCTTTTTTGCCCTAAGGGACCCATCTGGTATTGGCTGGGGGAGATACATATGTACAGACATGCACATGCCATACATATACACAGCACACTGAACATACACACATACATACACAAATAGCACAGTGAATATACGCACAAATACACAAGGGTTACATGAAGTCCCCAACCATACACTGTGTGCCCCTGCAATAAAATCTCTACACAATTTTCAACCAGTTGTTGGTTTACAGGTACAGTACATACCTAGTTTTCACACTAATGTGAATAAGGAATATAAAAGAGATCAAGTTATAATCCACCAAATCTATAGATAGGACTAGCTCAGCTGAACTGCAGTTTTCCCTATCCATACAAGCACAGGAAGCCAAGAAATTCAGTTGGTGAACATTTTCTCACCAATGAAACTTAATTCCAAGAACAGTTTCACCACAAAGAGACTCCCAAAGGATCAGGGTTCCATACAGTGTGTATTCATACACGGGGCAGGGAGACCATTTACTTTCCAGTGTAAAAAGTAGCCCTGAGATCTCACTGACCATTTCTGTAGACTGATATCGTGTTCCCTGTGCCTCATTCCCTTTTCTTTTGTGTCTTGGTCAGAACATCCTAAACCTTTCTACTAGTACTACAAAACACAGTGATTGGCTTACCATCAAATGTTACATTGAGCATGAACTCCTTGTAGAACTTCTTGCCATTCACTGGCTTCATGGAATCACAAAGCTTGGTAGCATTTGGGCACAGGGCTTGGTACATGTTATGCAGGGCATGAGCCATTGCGTAGACTGCATTGACTACAAACATAATCTTTGATTCTTGCTCAAACTTTCCCGTCTTCAAGGAGAAGTGACTACAATTTTGGTGGTGGAAACTGCACCGGAATTTTTGCTCCCAGAATTCCCGGAACCATGGGTTTCGGCTGTTGTTGTACGGGTCAAGGTTCCGAAAGTACACCGCAAATTCTTGTATTGGGTAGGATGCTAATTCAATAGTGATAGCTCCCTCAGCTACTGGCTCACTGCCAGCCACTACACTCTCAAGGGCACCCCAGCCATCACTTGCAACCCATGTGAAGGACACATTGATCCTGTGAGCAGCTGCCAACAACTCCCGAGCATCTTCACTTCGGGTGAATAGAACGACCACTCTTGCACTAGGCTTCTGCATCAGTGCCTTAATCACCCCATCAAAAGTCTTCTTGTTCATGGATCGCCCTACTTTCTCAGAGGTAGCAATACAAATGTTGCGCGCCCGGGCTTGCAGCTCAAAAGCTTCAATGCCTGTTTCTCCATAGTCACCTTCTGAGGCCACTGTGGAGACATAAGTCCAGTTGAAAAACCTCAGGATTTCAGACATAGCCTTAGCCTGGTAGAAGTCTGGTGGGACGGTGCGAGCAAAGTAATCGTACCGAGACTTGTCACTGAGTTTGGCACTGGTGGAAGCATAGCTGATCTGGGGGATCTGGAACAGCCGCAGTAGATTAGCCACCTAAAGGGAGACAAGACAATGGATTTGTTGAAAAAAGTAGAAATAGAGGCACAAAAGAGCAGTGGTGATACATACTATTCTGCCTACTCCAGAGAGAAAGTATTATACATTTTGCTGTCATTGTTGTTGTTATGGGCCTTCAAGTTGTTTCCAACTTATGGCTACCATATCACAATGTTTTCTGGGACTGAGAGGGGATGATCTGCCCAAAGTCACTTGGTGGGTTTCCATGCTTGAGCAGGGAATCGAACCCTGATCTCCAAAGTCCTAGTTCTATGCTCAAATCACTGCACCACACTGGCTTTTTCAGTTCATTATGCATTAACTGTATTTTAATTAATTAAAATGGTATTCAATTTATTTATTTATTTATTATTCATTAAAATATTTATATCCAAGCACTGCAGGGTAGTGTACAATAAAATCAATTTTCACAGTTTAAATGTTCCAGAAGAGTCACCTGTTAGTCCTGAAAAGAGAATGACGTGGTAGGATAGATAACATCGTCTGTAGATCCTCATTTGAGCCATTAAATTCTTAGGATTCAGTTCAGACATCACAACTAAATCATGGTTAAGGAAACACAGGTGTGGTGTAATGTTATGTCTGGGCTGATATCAGTGATTCGCAATCAACCAACAAACCAGAATAAGAAATCTTGGTCTGAAGGGATTTTTAAATTATGGTTTCTGTTCTCTATAGTATGTCATGGCATTTGAACTGAAATACAATAGCTGTGAGAATTGTTCTGCCTTTGGAAACTGCAATAATATTCAGTCATGAGGCTGAGTGCTGGGCAGGTGGAAAATGAAAGCAGATTAGGGTGCTGTCCACACTGCAGAAATAATCCACTTTAGTGATTCTAGGATGCATCAATAGAAGTACAGTGGCTAGATCAAGGGAAGTAATAGTGGCACTCTATTCTGCTTTGGTCAGGCCTCACCTTGAATACTGTGTCCAGATCTGGATACCAAAATTCAAAAAGGATGTTGACAAGCTATAGGATGTCCAAGAGGGTGACTAAAATGGTGAAGGATCTGGAAACCATGCCCTATGAGGAGTGACTTAGGGAATTGGGTATGTTTAGCCTGGAAAAGAGAGGGTTAAGTGGTGATATGATAGCCCTGTTTAAGTATTTGAAGGGGTGTCATATTGAGGAGGGAGCAGGCTTGTTTTCTGCCGCTCCAGAGAACAGGACCCAGAACAATGGATGCAAGCTACAGGAAAAGGGATTCCACTTTAGGAAGAACTTCCTGACAGTAAGAGCTGTTCAACAGTGGAACACTCTCTCTTGGAAAGTGACGGAGTCTTCTTCTTTGATGGTCTTTAAACAGAGGCTGGAAGAGGATGGATGGCCATCTGTTGGGTACACTTTGATTGTGAGTTTCTGAATGGCAGGGGGTTGGACTTGATGGCCCATGTGGTCTCTTACAACTCTATGGGGCTAAATAGACAGGCAAAAAGAGGTGTTTTTAGGCTGGCTTGAATTTAGATGACACATGCCTTGAAGCCAGCAGAAAAGTACTCTTATGCAGAGAAAAAACATTTCAAAAAGAAGCTGCTTTTTTCTGCTTTTTCCTGGCTTGAAGCTATGTCATGTGGTCATGACATGAGCACTCCAATTGCCTTGGAACCCAGTGGTGCAGTTGGTGGTGTTTCAATGTGGCTTCAGAAAAGGCAGCTTCAAGTCATTTTTTCCTGCCCATCTGTTTCGCTCCTCAGATTCTATGATTCTCACACACTTTATCCGCCCTGGCTCAATACTAGGAAATTCTGGGAGCTGTAATGTTGTGAGACATTTAGCCTTCTCTGTCAGAGAGAAGGCTAATAAGCTATAGATCCCAGGATTCCATAGCACTGGGCCATGGCAGTTAAAATGATATCAACCTGGATTATTTCTGAAGTACAGACACAGAATCAAAGCTTTAAATCGTAGTTTACCTATTATACCATTCTAAAGCCATGGTTAGCACAACCCATGGTTCAATATGATGTCTGGTATCTGGTACATCTGGTTTAATATGATTAGGAAGGGAGAGCAAACTGCAAGATGTAAGAATTCTGATAGTGTTGCCTAAATTATCATTTGACCTTCACAAGGCACTCAAGACTCATGTTTGAATTTTTGTGTGTGATCATGAATACTAGAAAACTGATCTTTAAAAAAATACAGCTGATATTTAGGGACAGCCAAATTCTACTCCACTAAACTTTATAATGTATTTGCACAAGTGGGGGGCATATTGCCAATCTAATATTCCAAACATATGTTTCAGAGGTTCTTTGCTGTTGGCAGTACATTCTTAATTGGATGTATAACCCATTTCTTATACAAGGCATTAGGTTAACAAAGGATATAGCAGTGCTGCCATCAATTCGCGTTGTCTGAGCTAATTGTTTATGGCACATCAGTGCTACATTGAGACTTCTGCAACATGCACTTGAACTGTATCATATGCACTGAAAAGATCTGTAGAAATATTGGGGGGATGTTGCTGTGCTAAATGTCTGTTAGGTGGAGAAGCACATAAAGAGCAAATGGCACATGTTCTATGGGCACCAAAATTCTGAACCACATAAAATAAACCAGATATACCGTGGATATAGTATATCTTGATTTCAGTAAGGCCTTTGACAAGGTTCCTCATGACAGTATTGCAAACAAGCTTGTAAAATGTGGATTAGACAAGGTAACTGTTACATGGATTTGTAACTGGTTGACTGGCCGCACCCAAAGGGTGCTCAACAATGATTCCTTTTCATCCTGGAGGGAAGTGATAAGTGGGGTTCCACAGGGTTCTGTCCTGGGCCCAGTGCTATTCAATATCTTTATTAATGACTTGGATGAAAGCATTGAGGGCCTAGTTATCAAATTTGCAGATGACATCAAATTAGGAGGAGTAGCTAATACCCCAGAAGACAGGATCAAAATTCAAAATGATCTGATTAGACTAGGAAGCTGGGCCAAAGCTATCAAAATGAATTTCAACACAGAGAAGTGTAAGGTCCTTCACTTAGGGAGGAAAAATGAAATGCACAGATATAGGATGGAGGACACCTGGCTGAATGAAATTACATGAGAAAGGAATCTAGGAGTTCAAGTAGACCATAAGCTGAACATGAGTCAACAGTGCGATGCGGCAGCTAAAAAGGCCAATGCAATTTTAGGCTGCATCAATAGAAGTATAGCGTCTAGATCAAGGGAAGTAATAGTGTCACTCTATTCTGCTTTGGTCAGGCCCCACCTGGAATATTGTGTCCAGTTCTGGGCACCACAATTCAAAAATGATGTGGAGAAACTGGAGCAGGTCATAAGGAGGGTGACTAAAACGGTGAAGGGTCTGAAAACCATGCCCTATGAGGAAGGACTTAGGGAGCTTGGGATATTTAGCCTGGAGAAGGTTAAGAGGTGATATGATAGCCCTGTTTAAATACTTGAAGGGATGTCACATTGAGGAGGGAGCAAGCTTGTTTTCTGCTGCTCCAGAGAACAGGACCCGGAACAATGGATGCAAACTGCAGGAAAAGAGATTCCACCTCAACATTAGGAAGGACTTCCTGACAGTAAGGGCTGTTTGACAGTGGAACTCACTCCCTCGGAGGGTGGTGGAGTCTCTTTCTTTGGAGGTCTTTAAGCAGAGGCTGGATGGCCATCTGTCGGGTATTCTTTGACTGGGAGTTCCTGCATGGCAGGGGGTTGGACTGGATGGTCTCTTCCAACTCTGTGATTCTATGGCTCTATGATTCTATGATCACGTGGTGCAGAAATGGCTGGAAATAATCTGTCTGGATCACCAAAATTAACTCTGGGCTGTGCTGAGCAGGGCATATAATTGAGACTGTTATTGCATGCTCCTTGCAGTCTCATACAGACAGATGTGAATATATCCACTTAGTTTACATTTTGGTATTTTTTTCTTGGCAGCTGTAATGATTAAAACCCAGGGGTTTCAACCAAATGAAATCAATAAATGCTTTGCCACTGATCTCAATGGGAGGTGGACTGCACTTTTTAAAAGTGGCAAGATAGAATGCTGGGGTAGTAGTTAGCAGCTTCACAGACGTTCTTATACATGACTCCTCCATATGTTTTGGCCTACATCTAGCTCCTTAATAGTTATAGTTAGTCCTTTGTAACTAGGCTAAATCACATCACACAACTGCATTGAGAAAATAAGGCAAAGTCTCTTAGGTGTTGTCTTAAGTGAGCCACACTGACCATTAGTTTCAAGCAACACACTCATTATAATTGGAGACAGCAAAACAGGAAGCCTATGTATGAGTTTTGATTTGTAAAAATCTTTTTCTCTTTGCAAATGGAAGAGTGTCAGTATTGACTGTCAGAGACAATCACCTTTTCCTTGGATTACATGAGCAGTCGTAATGAATACATAGATAAAGTGTCCTCATTGGGGGTTTTCCTAGCTAGCTGTGCCATAATTGGTACAAATGTCCATCACATTTGCAGAAAATTGCCCAAAGGCAGTGCTTTGCAACAAGATAAACATTTCTATAAATCTGCCTCTTAATATGGAGTGGTTCAAGGCAAACCAACTTACATTGCCAATTCTGAGTTACAACAAATTAGGGAGGGCATAGGGATAGGGCATACTTTCTCTGCTGTGTTTTGGACCTCATGCATTTATTAATATTATGTCACAATAGCATCGAACTGGAATTTAAAAGAATACTTGCAAATTATTTTCTCCCTGAAAAGTAAGGATGTTTCTGCTATGAGATTTTACTCAATTTGGAACTTTCTTGCGGGGGGAGTGGGGAGTCATCTGCACCAAAAACTTGTGCAAAGAACTGTTTTGTGTGCAAAATATATTTCTTTCTTCATAATGTTGTTTTTGGTATAAAAATATATTTTTCACACACACACATACAGAGAGAGAGAGAGAGAGAGTGCTGAAAAGAAGCTCAAAGTCCAAAATAAGATGTGCCCCCATCCCCTTACAGCTGGATGAGAACTTCAATTTGTTTGAAACATTTTGGGCTTTAAAAAAATCCTTTCAGGACAATTGAGGAGCTGGGTAGAGATTCATTGGTGTTGGTGTCAACTGCAATGACAGAATGGAGCAAGGGCAGTTCTTTAGTCACCTGCTATTTTGATTCTGGTAGTTCCCCCTCTTCCCCCTTCTTGTCACTTGTTTTTATGTTGGGAGTGCATGTGTCTCAAAGAAAAAAAATCAGTTCTTTTACATTCTGTACCAACAGATATCTAATCCCTCATCTATGCAGAAAAATTAAGGGAGGCGCCCACTCCATTTGATTCACAAGTTGCCACTGATTATTATCTGTCTGAAAAATGGACCCAGTTACAACCCATTGTAAAGCTCCAGTCCAGCCCTGACACACCCTAAACCTCCAGGCCCAAGGACAGGGTTGCCACTAGGTCTCAGGAGAAGCAGTGCTGAGGAATCCGATTTCATTGTGTCAGGTGGCTTTAAAGCCTGAGTAACCATCACTCCTCACTGGCCCTCCAGCTCAGTGAAAAAAAATGTTTATATATGTATTGCATTTGCGCAGCATCAGCATTCCAAAAAGCCAGGAGCAAGAGGAGGGAAAGGGACTGGTGAGAAACTCGGCAAGTCCATGCACTTGGTCCCATTGTGCCATGTGGGGCAAGGAGATTAAAGGCTAGCAGTTCTTTAAGGACTAGCCATTCCATTGGGGTCCCATTTCATAGAGCCAGCATCATGACTCCTGAGCTTTCATACTACACACATCCTGGACAAAAGTTCGGAAGAGCTTAGAATAAACTTTGAGTGGGCTGATGGTGAGCCTTTCACAGCAGCAAGGTACTGAAAAAGCTTTCAATGTGTTGTGTCTGTGGCATTAGGTGTGGCCATATGGGATGAGAATCCTCAAGAGAATCCTAGAGAGAGTGATAACTATAGGAATTGGTCATGATTTTCCTTCAAAAGGTCCATCCAACACCTCTAGGCTATGGTTATCTCATTACTCAGCTGGATTGTACCTGGATTCTGACCTGGTATATTGGATTTCCTGGCTGGTCAATTGGATTGGTTTATACTGTAGCGTACAAAGTTTATACTTTATACCCTGCATGCCTGTTTCCACAATCAGCAATACTGGGAGCAGTCCTGATCCCTCTCATCCATTACCTGCTGATTTCTTGCTGTCTCCTCTCTTCTTGCAAATGCTCTAAGTTGCACTTAATGAGTGTTGCCAGGTAAGGACCATCACAGGTCCTGAGATTTTAGGGATAGAACCTAAATGACACCATCATTATCATCATCTGCAACCCCCCAAATTATTTGTGATAAATAATAGCATTTTTATAATAGTGATGATCATTATTGTGACATTTATGACTTGATATGGCTGCTATGAGCCTTGTTGTATGAGGGGGAAAAGCCAAAACAGAATGAGAGAGAAAAAAATTTTCTGTGCCTCTCTGCATGCTGTTATAGCACTTCCATTCTCTTTCGCAAGGAAAAAGTCGTAAAAGTGTGCTTTTTGCGAAAGAGATTTTTTTCAGCATGACAAAAGTGCTTTTATGAGCATTTCCTTTGGAAAGAGAACTAAAGCGCTTCAACAGTATGCGGACAGAGCCGCCATTCTCCTGATCCATTTTGGCTTTCTTTTTTCATGTGGTAAGGCTCTAAGGGGCACTAGTTAAGTGAAGCAACCCATTAAAAGCATTTTTAAAACTTTAAAAATTTTGGAAATTTTGGTTTTGCTCACAAAAGTTTGTTTGTTTTGATTATCACTCCAATACTACAACTCCCACATATTGATAAAAGTTGAGCTTAGGAAAGTGTTAAAACCAGAGCTGTGGGGGGGGGGGGGTGTTTGTTTGTTTCCTTTTTAAAGCAGCATTTGGAAAGACCTCATTTCCAACCAGATTTTTTTTTCCTTTTTACAGTTCATTTTTATTCGATTGGCATGGACTGAGAAAATTGTAGCTGATGCTTAATGTAGCCTGCTTAATTTAATCAACAAGATTACATCCTATGACATGACTGGGTACTACCCCATAACATCATTAAGGATTGTCCCATTTAACATTGTCAGTCTTTAAGGGACTTGGAGGCTATTTGACCAGTTTACCTAAACTGATTTATGAAGAATGGTTCAACCTGAGGGTTACAATAAGATCAGATGAGAGCTAGTTTTCAAAAAAAGTGCATTATGATCAAAGTAGAGCTCAGGAACATGGGTATACAACATGTTGAGAATTGGGGTACTTGGGAGATATAGACAAAAAAAAAGAAAAGAAGGATTCATTTAAAACTGCCATTAATAAAAATTTACCTAAGGAGTCTGAAAAGAGAGTAATGATTTGAATTTGCCAGCTGTGCTGGCCTTCCCTTTTGCAATTAACAGCAGTTTGAGCTGAAGGAATTGGAAAGTGATATTTTTCCAAAACATGGAGGTAAACATTATCACCTGCTAGATTATAATATCTGCAAAACAAATTGCTGTCAAATGTACAGAATTGGGAGCTTGGGGGGGGGGGGGAACCTGACAGATGTAGGAATATACCTTTCCTGTGCATGCAGAGAGATAGTTTTTTTAAAAAAAAGAATATTAATATTCTAGGATTTATACATATAAAACAGAACTCTATATGTCAAAACAAGAAATTGTATCTAATCTAAATTACAAAACACATTTATTTTCTATTTTCAGACAGTCTTACCTTCAATTTAAAATGCCCACTTGTTTTGTTTACAGTTTTTAAAATCAAATTGTAGGGCTTCTGTGTCTTGCAGAGATGTGTCGAGTGACACATGGAGATGAAACGGATGTGGCCATCTGTGTCTGCCATTGCTCTGATCACTGAGGGAGAGAAGAGCAGCCAGGTACTGCTCCATCATGCCTTGGCCCTACCAGCTGATGAGAGCCCTTTCCTCCTTTTTCCAATTGCCATTGCTCTTGTCTCTGAGGGAGAGAAGAGCAGCCAGGCACAGGATCTGCTGGACTTAACTGCCTCCCCCACTGCCATTCCCTTTTTCTTCTGTATCATGTCTTATTTAGGGTGTAAACATGAGGGCAAGGATCTATCAGATTATTGATTGATAAACCACCCTGGGAACTTTTTGGCTGATGGGCAGAATATAAATACTATAAATAAATAAATAAACTAACTAACTCTTGAATGCCCCATTGTCAAACATAGGTGACCTGGGGCAAAATGGGGAGAGCAACAGCATCTCTATAGGGAGAACACCCTGACTTTCCAAGCCTGGGGATGTTTCTCACTCTCTGTTTCTCCCACAACTTGTTGCAAAGAACCTCAAGGCTTCCTGGTAACAAGATGTTATGACTGAGATTCAGATCTCTCCAGAGAGTTAATGACTAGTGGCTGAAATAGTTTGCTCCTGGTCATTATTTTCAGTGTCATTATTTCCCTTGTGGCCGGAAGTCATCCTCTAAGTTGTTATGAAGCTATATTTTACAGAGTTATCGTGGTGTGCTTTTATTCTTCAGAAACCATCTCATGATAAACCCCTGCCTCCCCAGGAATGCTGTGCAACGATGCTTGCCTTTCTACTGCATTGAGTAGTGTGGGAGGGGAACAGATGCTGGTTCTGTTAAAAAGCATGGCACAGGATGAAGCTCTTCCTGCCCAGAGCAGAGATGTATTGTAGAGCCGTATAAAAACAGTTAGAACTCAGATCCCTGCAGGACTTTTGGATTAGGCAGAAACTTTTAAACTACAAGGAGTGTCTTGCTGAGTGGATTTGTAAGATCAAGCCACAATACTTTCTTTTCACTATCTGAGATCCTTTCAGTAATAATCCTAGCTGAAAATGTGAATCTCTCTGATATACAGAAGGCTTTTATTCAGTTGATGTCAACGTGATGCAACCCAATCTGGGGACCAAACTGGCAGAATTAACCTGGCATTTTCTAAGAAAAGGTGCTTCCATAAATGGTGAAAGATATCTTTCAGTAATACCCTATGCTTTACCTCACATGCTTATAGTCTACTGTGTTTCGTGAATGGCCACTAGAAGTCAACAGGAGCTTTATTTGCAAATAGAAAAAAAAAAAAAGGGGGGGGGGAGAATATAAATGAAATAAACAAAATAATAAAATAAATAAATAAATCTGATTTCTGCTTTAAAAGGTCATATGGTAGTTTACAAAACACCCCTGGGGCAGTTAAACTCTCACATTCCCAGCATAGAATAGCTCCAACATGGTATATAGAATCATAGAGTTGGAAGAGGCCACAAGGGCCATCCAGTCCAACCCCCTGCCATGCAGGAACACTCAGATCAAAGCATACCCAACAGATAGCCATCTAGCCTCTGCTTAAAGACCTCTAAGGAAGGAGACTCCATCACTCTCTGAGGGAGAATGTTCCACTGTCGAACAGCCCTTACTGTCGGGAAGTTCCTCCTAATGTTGAAGTGGAATCTCTTTTCCTGTAGTTTGAGTCCATTGCTCTGTGTCCCATTCTCGGGAGCAGCAGAATACAAGCTTGCTCACTCTTCTATGACATCCCTTCAAATATTTAAACAGGGCTATTCTATCACCTATCAGCCTTCTTTTTTCCAGGCTAAACATCCCCAGCTCCCTAAGTCGTTCCTCATAAGGCATGGTTTCCAGACCCTTCACCATCTTAGTTGCCCGCTTTGGACATGCTCCAGTTTCTCCACATCCTTTCTGAATTGTGGTGCCCAGAACTGGACACAGTATTCCAGGTGGGGCCTGACCAAAGCAGAGTAGAGTGGCACTATTGCTTCCCTTGATCGAGACACTATATTTTTATTGATGCAGCCTAAAATTGCATTGGCCTTTTTAGCCGCTGCATCGCACTGTTGACTCATGTTCAACTTATGGTCTTCTTGGACTCCTAGATCCCTTTCACAGGTAGTTTCATTCAGCCAGGTGTTCCCCCATCCTATATCTGTGCATTTCATTTTTCCTCCCTAGGTGCAGGACCTTACAATTCTCAGTGTTGAAATTCATTTTGTTAGCTTTGGTCCAGCTTTCTAGTCTATTCAGGTCATTTTGAATTTGTCTTCTGGAGTATTAGCTAATCCTCCTAATTTGGTGTCACCTGCAAATTTGATAAATATGTCCCCAATTCTGTTATCCAATTCATTAATAAAGATATTGAATAGCACTGGATCCAGGACAGAGCCCTGTGGGACCCCACTGGTCACTTTTCTCCAGGATGAAAGGAGCCAGTGTTGAGCACCCTTTGGGTTTGGCCGGTCAACCAATTAGAAATCGCTGCAAGCATTTAGATGCAGGGAAAGCAGGGGGACAAAGGTGGCACAAAACAAGGAGAAAACACCATCATCTGTGCTAGTAGCTCAAATGAAGGGAAAACCTAGAAAAAACACCTTTGATGAGGTGAACATATGGAGACAAGTGATCCCTTAGGTAAGCCACACCAAGTTATGGTGGGTTTTAAATGTTGGAGGATGCAGCAGTTCCTGCATTTGTTCTCACTGTTGTCCAATAAGGGTAAAATAGCTTAGACAGAGAAAGACTAAGAAACCTGACCTTCATTTTCTAGTCTGCTTGTATCACCTATCCCAAAGCATTATGGTCAGGTAATGTCATCTAGTTCAGCCTTGTTTACTCAAATCCCTGTTGTACCAAAAAGTAGAAAAAATAAAAAAATAGGCTGATGATTCCCACTTTTGGGGCCTCTACCATGTGTTCTCTATTCATGGAGGAAGACATGCTGGAGCATGTTTTCCTGCTATCTTTACTCTTTTAGAATAGCTCAGCAAGGTTCAGGCTGTTGTATCTCGATAATGGAGTCCTCCAATAAATATTTCTCCTTTTAAGGATCCTAATGCCTATTTTCTGCCTCCACAAACACATCTTTCTCAGGTGGGCTCTCCCACTGTTGTTGGAGAAAAGACTCTAACAGGCGTTTGTTTCCAATAAGACTCTCTCTGCATCCAACCCATCAAACATTAACTGTCAACACCAGTATTTTGAACAGGGACTGGAAATGGTCCAGGAGCCAGTCCAGTTGGTCCAGCAATGCTTGTAAAATAGAGTTCATAATGCCTGCCCACATTTAATAGTCATATCCTGAATTAGCTCCCATTCTTGAACTGCTTTCAGAGGTTGTTCTAAATTAATCTATCCTGGAGGTTACCATGGTGTGGATGGCTGATGTCAGGCCTCATATACCCATGTTAAACACAAGGTGTGTAGAAAAAAAGTTTCTGAAACTTAGTAGGGCATTTGGGAGCTGCAACTAAAACTGTAATGTTAGAACCAAACAAAGGAAAGTAAGAAGTAACAGCGTGAAGAGATTTTGCATAAATCTTTCCTATTAATGTACATTTAAACAGATGGAACTATGTAAGGCACCAAAAAACAAAAAACAAACAAAACCCCTGTTAATTTTTGATTTAAAAAATGGCAGCCACCTGTTACATTTTGCATCAGATCTAAACCAGTGGTACAAATACAGTTCCTGTGCAAGCTGTAATGATGTTCATGTTACAAAAGGAATTGAGTAGAGTCTGTCACTTTTCCTAGCAGCTGAGCCTATTATAGCCCAAGCCATAGTTCTGTAAGCAAAGTTTGGAGAGAGAAAGCTTAATCTGTTGACTTTCTGCCCCTCACGGACTGCTGGGAAAATGAAAATGGAAGAACAGTCAAATAATTTCTCAGCAGTTAAAATGTGCAGCAGAGCTGTGGATGGCATTGCTGCCATCCACCGCTCAGACTTTCCACTTCTTCCAGATGCTCTGCAGTAATGCTCATTATCTTCAAAGAGGAAAAATCCTCACTAATGAGGTTGTTAAAAATACAAGCTACAAAAGAGGCAGGCAAGAGAGAAATCTTGCCATTCGATAGGCTCTTTGGAGTTGAGAGCCAGAATGCACTTCACAGCTCTGGATGTGTCAAAACCTTGCTGCATAATTAACATGCAGAAATAAATTTTAAGCAGAAAATTACATTCCATAACAGCAAGAAATCAGCTGGGGGCTGTAAATTGCCCTTCAATGACTCCCCACAGGCCACAGGCAATGTCAAGGGCATTTGCTCTTAAGCCTCACGTTTAACCACAGAGGCAGCGGAAAATAGGAAAAACTCTTTTCACACCTGTCAGGCTTGATTTCTGAATTATTAGTGTGATGTTGTAATTTACAATGCCTGCAGAATGGAACTTTGAGGAACTCGGTGTAAAACTTCAGCCCCTTTAATACCTCAGCAAAAATGTAGTCATTTCTCCCTCCTTAATGGATTGTTGTTTCTTTATCTACCATGGTTTATAGCTGAAGAAAGTTTTGCATGTAACAGCTGGGGAGGGGTGGGGAAATTTATGAAGACTTTTTCCCCCCAAACAATCTGTATAAGTAATGCTAGTTTCCATTTAGGCTTGTTTAATATGGTATATTTATCTGTCATCAACCACCAGTTGTTAGCAGCTTTTCCCTAGGGAAGTATACAATGCGTATACAATGCAATATAGAAATGGAACTTGTCTCCTCTAAAAGAGCCTATCTGGAGACAAGTTCCATTTCTATGCTGCATTAAGTTATCATCATTCCTTCTAACAGAGTGCTCATTAAATGCCTATTAGTTTGCAAGCAAAATGAGGCCACCCAAAAATAACAGGTCTGGAAAAAAGCAACGGTTCAGACACAAGGAAAGATCCAAAATTCATATTGAGGCAATATATTTTTAAACCAATGTTACGTTCATGAAATAGCATTTGTACTTTCTAGAGTTCTTCATCATACTAGATATTACAAAAATACAAGTGCAGATTGTGGAAGACGGAATGGGGAAGCAAGGTTAGCTGGCATTCCTCTTGAGTTCTACCAGGGGCTGTGGTGCTTTCAGGTTGTCCTTAGCCTGCTGAGAGAATCGATCCTTGAGGCTCCTTGAGAACTAACAAATTTATTTTGTTAGTGATAGGAATCATGCAGTACTCCACACATTGTTGAACTCCAACTTTTAGCATTCCTCACCACTGTCTCTCCTGGTGAGTGTTGCTGGGAGTTCAGAGTAACACCATCTAGTGGGTTGCATGATTTCCACCCATGTGTTATGGTTTATTATATTGTGTAGATTGGTGTCCATGAGAGCCAGTGTAATGTAGTGGTTTGATTGGATCATGACTCTGATGATCAAGAGTCCTCTGGAGACCAGGGTTTAAATCTCCACTCAGCCATGGGTGAGCTTGGGCAAGTGACTCTCTCTCATGCTCAGAGGAAGGCAATGGCAAAACGTCTTCTGAACAAATCTTGCCAAGAAAGCCTGTGATGGGTTTGCCTTACGGTCACTATAAGTTGGAAATGACTTGAAGGTAAACAACAACAACAGATAGGGGTCCCTTCATTCAGATGTGTGGAATGTTATCCTAAGGTGCAAGATTTGTGGGTGTTGAGAGAGAGAGAGAGAGAGAGAGAGAGAGAGAGAGAATGCGAGAGAAAGAGAGAGAGAGAGAATGTGGTATCAGAAATGACAATATTCAAATGCCAGTTGGATTAAATTTGGGGCCATTCTGAATGCAGAATCTTCAGTGTGAAACTGTGGGTTTTGAATGTATCCATGAGTGCAATTCATAAAATCTAGTAGAAAGGGACTACAGGGGCTATCTAGTCCAACTCCCTGTGGCATCACTAGGGAAGGGAGGTGCGGACAGCACCAGATGACAACTTAAGAGGGAGTGACATCACTGCTCCTCAACCAGCTGCCTTTTAGCAGAAACAGGCTGTGGCATTCACCTGCATCCCATTAAAATGCTGAAGAGATGGGGTGAATGGAGTGAGGCTCAGTGAGAGGAGAAAGGAGAGGCCCCAGGTTTTTTTTAATTAAAATTTCAAATATCAAAAAATTAATTTTTATTTTTTAAATTATTTTTTAATTTTTTTTTAAAAAAACATCATATTTTACCAAATTTTTAGATGCAGCTATTTATATATAAATACATTTAGGCTGTCCATGTGATATTGTAATTTAAAAGTATAATTTTAATTGTGTTTGTCACAATTATTACCATTACATTCAGTGATATATGGAAATTATGATTTATGAGTAACATTAGTACAAAAACATTACTAAGGATTTTGTATGGTGTGGTATAGGAGGAGGTCAATGTGGGGGGGAGGGGTGACACCATGTGTCACTGCACTGGGTGATATCAACCGTAGTGATGCTACTGACCCCCTGCTATGGAGGAATACACAACTAGAACACTCCTGAAAGATGTTGATCCAACCTCTGTTTTAAAGACCTATGAAGAAAAAGAGTTCATTCCCTACCCCAAGGCAGCCTATTTTCTTACAGTAAAGAAGTTCTTCCTAGTGTTTAGGTAGAATATCTTTTCTTATAATTTGAACCTATTGGTTTGTGTTCTAGTCTCTGGAGCAGCAGGAGAAAAGCTTGTTCCATCTTCTACATGAAATCTCTTCAAATATTTAAAGATGACTATCATGTCACTTCTCAGTATTTTCTTCTGCAAACTAAACATATCCAGCTGCTTTGATCATTTCTCATATGGCTTGGTTTACATATCTTTGATTATCTTGGCTGCCCTCCAGCTTGTCATTATCCTTCTTGAACTGTGGTGTCCACAACTGGATGCAGTATTCTAGGTGAGATCTGAACAAAGTAGAATACAGTGGCACTGTGGGAGGTTGTGTGTTCAACAGCTGGGGAGGGGTGGGGAACTTTTTGTTCAAATAATCTGTATACTTCTCTTGATCCAGATACTATACTCTGGTTGGTACAGCCTACAATTGCATTGGCTGGCCACTGGATCACAATAACAATAACAATAATAATCATAAATTTTATTTGTATTTCCCGCCTCTCCCACTGGATCGAGGCGGGATTCCAACAATTCATAAAAACATACAGTCAATATAAAATCTTAAAATCATTATCTTAAAAACTATTTAACAACACGTATTCATATACTACAATTCAATGTAGTCTCGTACTTAGCCTGTGGCCTCCTTAGATTCTTTTCACATGTACTGTTTTCAAGCCAGATGCCAAACCTGAATCTGATCCCACTAGGTATGACTTTCAGTTTCACAGTGCAGTCAGAGGTGTGCTATCATCAACTCTGTTTTGTGAATGGTCATTTTAATTATTTTACATTTTACCTCAATGCAGCTGGTGGTTTCCATAACAGTACAACATCAAATCCATGACAGGCATTAGTCTGAATTTTAAATGACTATCCAAGCTGCTGAACCTATTTTGAGGACAGGAATGTTCAGCTTGGGCAGCCCCCTTAAAAGATGGTCTAAATGCCAAAGCAGATTCACTACTTCACTGATTACCATCTGACTTCCTGTTTAAGCTGTGATATAATAATCACAGCCAGTATTTCTCCCATTTCATTTCCCTTTGACCCTCACTTCTTACATTTCTCTCTACACCCATTCATGTGTAAATTTTTCAATTCAGGATCACATTGCATGCTTCTGATGAAGCAGGCCTGTGTCTGCCCCTGATTAGAGTTTTGTACATTTTCAAACTTCAGAGCTCCAGTCAGCCTACTCATATCTCCTGCTTGTGTGTGTCTGTTTTGGCTGCTCCACGACTGACACTAATGCCTAACATCAGAAACAGAGGAAACAATGGTGTAAATCACATGAGAAGTTGCCCACGGGTATGAAATAGAAAAACAACATTCATCTGAGCCATGTATTCCCCACAGCCACAGACTGACCTGTGATAGAAAGGGATGATTAATATGCTTGTCTCTTGGAAGATACATTCACTTGCTTGGGTGAACATCCTTCCAGGCTTTGCATTCATTGCCTCAGTGCCAATTAAGAAACTGGCCCCAGAAGGAAAACCTGCTCCTGTTTCGATGGCACATGCATACAGAGAAGTGACACTTCCCTAGCCTAGCCATTTTAGTGGTAACTGTTAAGACCAGTCCATCTTTAACTAATCCTGTCTCAGTCAGAATCAGAGTAGGGATGTCGATGTATTCATTATGACATCAGCATTTACAAGGCCCATCAATGTTAGTCCACTAAAAGACCTTCAGCTGCTAGGAGGAAATCCTCTCCCTCTGTGACATGGTCATTGTCTGAAAGAAATGTTCAACTGTTGCAAAAAATGTTGTGTAAGTTGCAATTTGTATATTTAGCGCAGCATGTCAGTCATATAGTGGTCCCTCCACATTCGCTAGGGTTAGAGGTAAAGGATCCTGGTGAACCACAAATAAAACAAAACCTATTCTTTTTACCTAAGAGAACACCTCTCTAGGAATTTCCAGGTCCTCCAATGCAATTCTATAGTCAACATCTACCAGAAGTTGATCATAGATTCATCCTGGAGGACCTACAAATGCCTGGAGAAGTGTTTTCTCTAGGAACCTCTAGATTATCCAGCACAACTCTATGATCGATGTCCAGCAGAATTGCACTGGAGGATGTAGAGATTCCTAAAGAGAATATATTAATCAAAACCACAAATAATAAAATCCGCAAAGTCAAAGCCCCAAATGTGGAGGGCCAACTGTACTTGCAAAGTGTTCTCTGCTAGAGCTGTTCACTTCAGAAGTACTAATCCCCTGTTGGACATGTAGCTATAATCTCATGGCTATGCTCCATCTCCTGATCCAGTCCTCAAAGCCTACCTTAAAATCCAGGCAGCTGTGCCCAAGGATGGAGTTCTGTGGTGCTGGTGAGTGGAGTGCTGAAGGATGATGCATCAACTCTGTTCCTACCAGCAAGTGGCAGTACGATGTGCAATAGCAGGGATGCAACTCCTTGTTGCACTGCAGCTCACTGATGGAAGGAGGCTGGATGCATCATCCTTCAGCACCCTTCTTCACCAGTGCCTCAGATCATGTCCTTCCGTACAGCTTTCTGGACTTTAAGGTGTATTTGGGGGATATTTGTGGTCATAGCAATGGTGTAATATGAATACCAAACAGTTACAATGTTATAAGCCTAGCTTATGACATTGTACCTGGCTATGTGCTACCCACTATGTGTAGAACACTGATCCCATTGCTGCACTACTATACAGTGGGAAAAGAACTTCCTGACAGTAAGAGCTGTTCAACAGCGGAACACACTCCCTCAGGAGTCTCCTTCTTTGAAGGTGTTTAAACAGAGACTGGATGGCTATCTGCCAGGGATGCTTTGATAGTGTCTTTCTGCATGGCAGAAAAGGACTGGATGGCCCCTGTGGTCTCTTCCAACTCTATGATTCTGTGATTCTATGGGCCTACCATATCCATGGGGGTTGGGTTCCAGGATCTGCAAGGATAACAAAACATGCAGATGCTGAATTTTTATATATAAAATGGAGCAGAGCAGCAGCAGAGGCAGTAGTAAGTCCTGGCTGTTGGGCATACATTCTTCAGAGTATCCCACTTCCAGGGAGCCCATCAGTCACCAACCTCTGCCCGCAAGACAGTGGCTTCTGCTTGTTTGTTTGTTTGGAGGTGAGAGAGCCCAAATAATGGATGCATGGCAGCCAAGGCTTGCTGCCCTGGGACTGTTTCTTGGCCAAGTTGCGCTAAATCTACTGTATATATTTTTCCTAACATTGGAGTTTATCACATGGGAGGAATTTTTCTCAGTTTCAAAAGAAATGATAGCGGGGCCAGTTCGGAACTGAGTAAATTCGCTAGTTCAGCGAATTTACGTGATTGCGTATTGATGCCGCATTGCATTCAGAACTGCCCCAAATTGCCTCCCAGTGTCTGAAATTGTGTGTGATAGTTTCTCACGCAATAACGCGAAACCCCATGATTGCATTCAGATTGCCATTGGATTATATTTCCAATTCCCTTCATGTGATAAACTCCATTATTGCATTTTCAGTTTGCGGTTGGTTAAAACTGTGGATCTGAAGCTACAGATACAGTGGGACCATTGTACTCTCTGGTGCTGGTGGTGTTCTCTTCACAAGCCAAATAGGAGCCAGGAGGGGGTTGTGTTGGTGGGCATCGTGATGCAGCAGGAAAGGACTGACTCCCTCCCTGCACTTAATCATCTTGATGAGGTCCTATGCCCACTATTTGAGCTTGAAATAAACACAGTAAGGCATTTTCAAGTGACATGTCTAGCATCATATAGAGTTCAGCTCTAATGCTTATAGCCACTTAAGTACTTTTGAGCAGGGCTGCACAGCCTATGACTCTGCAGCCATATGATGCTTTTGGCCATTATTTGACCATTCCTATAAAAAACCCCAAATCAGAAGCACCACAGTTACTTTTCCCTGCAGCTCAACCGATCAGGTTCTAAGTGCAAAAATGCTATTTCATAGCTTCCAGAACTGTTGGGGAATGGGTGAAGGGAAAGGATCTATTAATCAGAGCTTGGAAAAGTTACTTGTTTCAGTAGTGGTCTTGCTGCCTGGAAGATTCAGATACATATACAATGGCCCTCCACATTAACTGGGGTTAGAGGTGCAGGACCCTAGTGAAAGTGGAAAAATCTCAAATGAAAAAAAGAAACACTGTTTTGTTTTTAACCTGAGAGAACACTTCTCTAGGAATCTCCAGTGGAAGATGACATATAGTCATGCTGGGGGTCCTAGAGCAGTGATATTGAAACCTTTAGAGACCGAGTGCCCAAACTCAGTGGCATTCCGCAGTGATGCCAGGAGGGGGGACTTTCAGAGGTTGGACCGCCAGGGGGGAAACCCAAGGCACACACTGTCAGCCTCAGGCTAGCAATAGCAAACCCCCCTCTGATGAAACTTGCCAAGAAAACTCCATGATAGTTTCACCTTAGGGTCGCCATAAGTCATTGGGAACAACTTGAGGGCACCACACACACAAGTCACGCTCTCTCAGTCTCATATGATGGTAATAGAAATGTCCCCTGATGAAGTTTGTCCCATGATAGTTTCACCTCAGAGTTACCAGGAACGACTTGAAGGCACACACACACATACACACACACACAGCACACTCTCTTAACCTCAGGCTAGCAATAGCAACCCCCCCCCCCCGACTACACTTCCCAAGGAAACTCCATGACAATTTCACCTTAGGGTTGCCATAAGTCGGAAACAACTTGAAAGCACCACACTCAAGTCATGCTCTCTCAACCTCAAGGAATGGCAAGGGCAACCCCTCTCCACTCCTTCCCTTGCCCTCTCATGTGTGTGTGTGTGTGTGAAGAAACAGGTGTGCACCTGCTCTGCTGCTTCCCTCACCCTCCCCTGCCTTTAACTAGCTCTGGGAGCCAGTTAAAGGTGGGTGGGGGAAGGGGAGGAACAGGCTGCATGCCCACAGAAAGAGCTCTGTATGCCACAGAGGGCACGTGTGCCATAGGTTCACCACCACTGTCATAGAGATTGCTAGAGAAAACATATTAAATCTGAAAATAATCAAAGCCACAAAAGCCAAAGCCGCAAATATGGAGGGCTGATGTAGTCCAGAAAAAAAAAAACTTATCCACACTCTGTTTCCAACATTTAGAGATCCCATTTCCAAGATAGCTGTTTTCCTGATGCCAGTAACATATGTGCATGTGTTCATGGTCCACATGCAGGACATTGGATGCAGATCTCAGGCTCAAAATGGTTGTTTGTCCCTGGTTCGAGAAACGATAGGTTCAGAGAGAGAAACCTGGGCCTGAGCAACCAATAGAACACCACAAACCAATTCCTAATTTTTGAAAAACAACATAGTTTTCTATGATCAGAACAGAAATGAACTAACGATGGATGATAAGATGATGGTTCTGATGGACTGAAAGCACTAACAGCTTCTGCATTAGATCTGTGCCACCATCAAGAGAAAGCCTTTAAAGCAATGCTGCTGAAAGTGGAGGTCCATGGACTGGTGTTGGTCCCTAGAAAATTTCCAGCAAAGAAATAATTGTTCCCAATGGGAACATATATGGTGCTAGTCACTAGCACATGGGGGGAAAATAATTGCTGGAACCCCAGAGCAGATGGCTTAGAAAGCATTGTCTTAAATCCTTGCAAAGATAGCAGTGCTTTCTCCTCTATTGCATTTAGTTCCTTCTCCCTAGCCTAAGTTTCCCCAAAGATATACATTTTTTCAGTCAAATGAATGGCACATCACTTATGTTAGCTGTAATTCCTGTGTGGCACATTTTGCAATAACATCCCCCCAAACGTATCCCACCAGAGCTAGGAGGCATGCAAATCACCTGTGAGTTTCATATATTATCAGGATAGCTGGTAATTATGTTAGCCTTAGAATTTCCATGTGTGGTATTAGAAAATGTAATAAACTTAAATCTAACGGAAATGGAATTATAGGCTGCTAAAGGCAGGAGCCAACAGATACTGAACATGTATAATGAATTTGGATATTAGGCATTTCTTGAACTGTCTAGCCATATTGGGAATATAGGAAGATTCTGGGAATAAGTTATACCTCTAAAAGTCATCCATATCTCTTTCCCTCTAATTTAAACTTATTGGTATCTAACACTCAGACATGAACACTGTAGCCTTAGTACACTGTAGTAGAATTAGCTGTTGGCCAGCATCTCCCAAATATGAGTGGGATGAGATGCTTCTTGTATTCGCCACCAGAACCTCTATGCTGCTCAGCAGAGAAACACACAATGACTGTACTGGCTTCTCTGGATGGCAAAATTCATTTAATGTAGATCTCTGAAGAGCCCAATCCATTCCAATGGTCAAGAGCTCAACTATGGAATCCATAAGGTAAACATAAAGAGAGGAAATCTGAGGAAGTGCAAGGTGGGTTTCAGTCACAGCTAAGCAACTACAGCAGCACACATCTGGGACTAGGTGGAAGTATGGTGTGGATGTTTTTTCACAGAATATCACCTAATTATACGCTCTACTACCTTTTTGCTCATCAGAAAACCAAATCTCTCTCTCTCTCCCTTTCTCCCTCTCTCCATACATATATGTGTGTGTGTATGCATGGATCTAACAGAGGTAAAATTACATACTCACTTGAAAGGCATGAGAAGCTTATTGATAACAACAACTTGAATGCATGGAGGTCTGTAAGGTGCAGTGAATCCTGAGTAGGAGACCAGGATTCAAATCCCCACTCAGACATGGATACCTGCCCCCCTTGGGAAATCACACTCTCTCAACCTCAGAGGAAGGCATTAGCTAACCCCCTCTGAATAGTAAGTCTCATAAAAAAAAACTCCTGTGATAGGGTCATCAGAAGTCAGAGGTAACCTAGAGGACATAACACAGTCTTTCACTATATTTTCCAACCTTCCCCCCCCCCTTTTTTTTTTCAGGCTAAGATCTGCCCTTCAAAAAAATCTGAGGATGCTCCAGCTCCAGAAGATGACCAACTTCTGAATAAACAAATTAAGGTACACATAAAACCTTTCATCTAGCCAGTTATAAAATGATCTACATAAGTTCTGTCCTGCCATTTGACCATACTTTTAAATGTGCACGTATATTTTAGCTGCTCTCTCAGACAATGGTTTTAAATTTTCATCCACACAAATGCATTAGCACATGCAAATGGATGTGTTCCTTTTGTATGCATATGGTAAGCACAGTGAGTCCTTTCTTTCTCCTCTCAGAAGACCTCACTTCCAAACCCAGATATTGCTCAGTGGTGCATCCTCTCAACTCTCACCACTATCCAAGAATGAGATGGGAGGAAAGAATTTAATGAAAAGTAGCATTTACCCTCATTCATTCATTCATAGAGGATTTGGATAACATGGAGGGACGCAAGGAAAATCTAGTCCAATCCCTTGCCATTCAAGAATACACAACTAAAATATTCCAGGAAGATGACAAGCCAATCTCTGTTGGTTGTTATTGATAATGTCTCTCAAGTTGACCCTGATTCATGGCAATCTGGACACTGTACTATTGCAGATGAAGCCTGGAATTGCACTGCCTTTTCTTGCTGACCTTTTTTCTCTCTCTGTTGCTCTGTTTACCCCTCCTTTTAGTACTCTTATGTTCTCCAGCAAGTCATGGCTCATTCTCTATTTTAGCTTTTTTGACTTTCCCACTGCATGTACTAGCTATTTACTTGTGTATTCTGATGATATTTCTCTTCTTCCATCTCATCTGATAGCTTATACATCCCTGATTTCTTTAGACACTGCCATTTTTCTTCCTCACTAGAATTGTTTGTAATGGTGTCTTCAATATCTCTTCTTTTAGGAACTTCCATCCATCATGAATTCCCTTCCCTTTGAGTATTTCTGAACATGGGATCTTACCCATCATCTTTCTTACTGTCTGAATGTTTGACTTTCCCTTTCTTCTGTATAACAGATTACTGGAAAACATGGCACTCCCACCCAAGGTTCCCACCACTTCTATTCTGTTGACCTGTGATTCCTGTTGCTTATGATCAGATCTGAAACAACTGATATCCTTGTTTACTCCTCCATCTTTGGTAGAACTGAATTGTCATCAAGGCTATTGAGGAATTTTGCCCTTTACACTCTTTACAGCATTTGACTTTCAACAGATATCACAACAGTTGACTACTATAGCTTTTTCTTTTGAAGGTTTGGTCATCTGCTCTATAAAGGCATCATCCAAGTCTTCAGTCTTGGGGATCTACAGAAGACCATCATAATTATTTCACTGCTATTTGCCTTCCCTTTAATTTTTACCCAAATGCTTTCAATCTTATTGCTATGCTTTCAGTCATGGAACTTCTCACAGGTGTACATAACCCTTACATATAACATCACTTACTCTTTGCTGTTTGGTCTATTTCTTTGTTCCCCTCTATTACTACTTTCCAGTCATGAGAAACTCAACCCACCAAATTGCTGCAATTAGGATGACCCTTATAGAAATAGAGAGAGAAAAGATACAGAAGTACAATTCATTCTCTTCTACTTTGAGAATGATTGGCTGTAGACCTAAGGTTTGGAAATATTTGGTTTGTGATCAGAATAATTCAAGCCATAGTATTTCTGATTCCTTTGTATAGTTGCAAAAGCTGGACAGTAAAGAAAGCTGACAGGAAGGAAATCAACTCATTTGAAATGTGGTGTTGCAGAAGAATTCTATGGATACACTATGAAGTGCTAAAAAGACAAATCAATGGATCTTAGAACAAATCAAGCCTGAACTCTCCCTAGAAGCCAAAATAGCCAAACTGAAGGTTTATTTTGGACATGTCATGAGCAGACATGATTCACTTGAAAAGACAATAATGTTTGGTAAGGTAGAAGGCAGTGGGAAAAGAGATGGACAGACTCAACAAAGCCATGGCCTTGCAAGACCTGAGCAGGGCTATTGATGACACAGTGACATGGAGGTCTCTCATTCATGGGATGGTCATAAGTCAAAGTCAACTTGATGGCAGTTAACAACAACTATTAATTATGATAGCTTTAGCAAACAGCTGGAAAAACTTCAAATGAATAGGTATTGTAGCAAATGAAGCCTGAACTCTCACTAGAAGTGAGGATGACTAGACTGAGGCTGTTGTACTTAGGCCATATCATGCGATGATGCAGCTTATTGGAAAACATTATACTCAGCAAAGTAGAAGGAAGTATGAAAAGGGGGAGACTGCACTACAGGTGGATTGATTCAATCAAGGAAACCACAGCCCTGAATTTAAAAGACCTGAGAAGGACAGTTGATGACTGGCACTCTTGGAGATCTCTCATTTGTATGGTTAACATAAGTCAAAGCCAACTTGATGGCAAATGACAACAACAACAAATGATTGTAGTCACTGTGATCTGATTTTCAAATTGTTTTGTAGGTACTGTTTTATTTGTATTCAATTTTTCTGTTTAACATAATGTTTCTTAATTGACAAATTTTATATACAAACATTCATGCACAGAGATGATTCTGTAATGTTTTAGTCTATGCCTTTTTTACATCTATTACCGGTACTACACCTGTATTGTCTCTTGCTTTCTTTTAAATCCTCTGAAGGCCATCTAAACATTTCTTTTTTATTATTATTTATTTATTAAAGGAAAAAGGAACATAAACAGAAATCTACGTGTATCTGTCAGATTTCCAGTAAAATGTTTGCAGTATCTTATAGATTTATTAATTACATATCAATTCATAGAATCAAATAACTGCCGCATTTATGATATAAATTTTGAGCTAAACCATTATCATCTTCCTCTAGGTGCCTTTACTTATTGGAGATATTTAAAACAAAAAGGCTATACATTTTACAGTGCCTAGTCAGTGTTGCGAAATTCTTTATAACTTCAGTCATATTCATATCTCTGAATTAGTCATCTAAACATTTCCAGGCTGAAATGTGTTGATCCTGCTTGAGAAATGTATGCAACTTGAGAAATTCTTCTGGTACAGGCCAGCACAACACGGCAGCTTCATGATGGCATGGGGCATGGTGTCCAGATGGTGCACAACCCCATGCCACCAGGAAACTGCATGGCTGACTGTACATGTGCTGGCTTCATGGTGCCATGGTGGCACAGCAGATAGATGCCTTGTACTGCCTTGAGCTGCAAAGCCCCATCAGGGCAGGAAAAGCCGTCACAAAAAGGAGTGGTAGCAAAATGCCAGAGTGGGGCCACAGCATACAGTTGCTGTGGCGCCCACCCAGCTCTTTTAGAGGTAATGTCATGCCACCCCTTTGGGCCTTTCTGTTTCAGCCCATTGTCTCTTTTTACATCTGCTCCTGATGGTACCTGACTCTTGTCCTCAAACCATATTTTCCAAATTACTTCCTTCATTGCCTGCATGTGGATGCCTTGTTCAGTTTCTCCCTTAATTTCATGGAGTTTAGTTACTGAAATTCAGAGATAATGAACTGAATGTCTAGGTTGCTTTCTCCAGGTTTGCTGCTGTTAGTCATATTTGCTTTGTTAAAGTTACATGCTAATACCCATTCTCAATTTGGACAATATAGAACCTCTGCATCAGGATGCTGTAGATGCATTTGCATGCAATGTAATCACTTTGGAGGATCCAGAAGAGATTTTGTAATTACAGTCTCTACTGGTTTGTGGCTAGATAGCACTCTGACTGGCAGACCTCACCAGATGCATTGATGGAATTGCTCTGTTCTTAAAAGCACAGATAGGTAGGGCTGGTCCAAAGAGATATTTCGCTGCTTCGAATAGAGAACCAATTGCTGCCTCCTCCTCCATTTCAAGTCAAGTTGCACAATACCTATAACCAGCTTGGTGATTTTTTGCAAAAAAAGACAGGAAATTCCTTTTCCCATTCCTAGAAGCAAAAATGTAATAATAACTAGCAATCTGAGGTCCTTTCATGACATTGGAAACCTGCTTGTCTGAGGTGACTCTTCACTCTGGACTCTTTCAAACAGGGAGGAATTTCTCCCAACTCCGAATGGAGCCAATGCGGATTTATGTAAATTCGCTTGTTTAGCGAATTTACATGAACCCCTGCTCCGTTCGGAATTACTTCCCATTACCCGAAAATAACCCCCTCCTGCCCGAATTTGCATGCGAAGCTTTAATTCGCAATAAGGTAAAACCCATGATTGCATTCGAATTGGCTTCCCTCTTACCCGAAATTGCATGTGAAGATTCAATTCGCAATAATGTAAAACCCATGATTGCATTCGAATTGACCTTAAATTATACTTCCAATTTAGCCTTGTATGAAAGAGTCCTCTGATAGGGCCAGGTTTGCTGCTAAAAGTCTTCTCTTCTGTCTAAGCATATACCTATGAGCCTCTGCTGGGATAAGTAACTGCTTGTCACTATCTTACAGCTTTTGAAGTTGTTCTCACAATGGAGAGTAAAGGGCAGCAGCCAGTTCTATTCATAACAAGCACACCAGTTTCATTAGTGGGCCTGCTGCAAATTGCAGGCCCCTTCCAGGCTTATCCTGGATACTTCCTTGTATATTCTGCATATACCCAACTATAAGTCAACCTCACATATAAATTGAGGGTAGGTTTTTGGGCCAAAATAATTTTGATATGGCCCAAGGATAAGTTGAGGCTAAAATTCAGGGGCATGTAACAAAGGATGTAAAAGATTGAGGAAAGAAAAATGATGCCAAAGAACTTACAAAATTCTGGCAGGAATAACTGTTTCTGCTCTCCCTTGAGGCTGGATGGATGAGCATGGAACTACATTAAATCATGATTGTGAGATGTGCGTGGGAAGTGACCAGGAGTGGGCAAGGCTAAGAAAATGCAAGCATGTCAAAAAGGGCAAAACAGAAAAGCAAAGAAAATAATGAGAACGTTTTCAGTTATTATGGCTTTTAACTTTAGTGTGATAACTTTGCCTGATTTTAATGCAGAAAAGTTGACAAACGTACACAAATGCCTTGCTCAGATCTTTCACAGTCCAGCTCTTCTCAGTGATCCTTTGAGTGGAAGCACCAAAGAGCTGCTGCTGTCAGTGCCACCATCCAGGCATTGTGGCAGAAAGAGTGGAGGAGATCAGTCATTCTTTTAGATGCTCCTGGGATGAACTAAGCTCTCTCCTTTTACCACTCTATTCAGAAGGTGGTGGTTTCTTTTTTGATAAGAGTTAAAATACAGTACTTACCTGTGAATAAGGTGACCCAAGGTTTTTTGGCTATAGATAACAATCTGAAATCCTCAGATTGTTAGTTATTTTTTGGCTAAAATTTCTAGATTTACACATGAATATATACTGTACTTCATTGGTGTAACCCCAGTTATGCCAGCATAAGGCACCAGCATAAGGCACCAGCATAAGGCACCAGCATGATGATGATGATGATGATGATGATGATGATGATAAGGCTGATCATCTTTATTTATATACTGCATTTCCCCTAAAGCCCCAGGCAGTTTATAAATTAAAATAAGTACAATATAGTTAAAACATACAAAGGCTCAACATTTAAAATATAATTACAAACAACACTAGAACCAGTTTAAAACATGAAATTAAAAATGTTAAAATCAGTTTTAAAAACAGTAAAATTAAAATGGTACGATGCATTCTTGAAAGTTCTTTCTTTGAAAACTTTCAGTTCACAAAAGCCTATTGGAATTTTAATGAAGTATTTGCCCAGTATCAGAAGAACTATAAGAAGGAGGATATTTCTCCTTTACTCTCATGTAGTATCTTACAGTAAACGTGCCTTATGCCAGTTATAGCAGTTTGAGTTACTACTGTCTTCAGGTGTTATCCCGTTGCATGTACTTCAGAAGATGCAACATCTTCCAGATTTTCCAGTCTTGTGAGGTTTCTGCAGCATGCCTTATCTTTAGATATTGGTCTAATGTGTTATCTATCTGATCCATCTTTTAGCAAAAAGATCTTTTGCTAAAGGGTCAGGTTTGCTCCAAACCAAATCTATAAATTGCAGGTTGCCATCATCATGCACAAGGCAGTGGTGTAACTTTTCCCTTCCAATTCATTTCTGATGAAATATTTATGCCTCTCAACCGTTTCATTTCACGTTGGATAAGTTTCTATGGACATTATCACACAACAGTTTTTAAACTACAATTACAGCTGCAAAATAGTGCCTTTGGCAATACTTATCACATGACGTTGCCTCCAACTCATTACTGCTGTGTCTGCCAAGTGTGTTTATGATGTCTCTTTTCACTGACGGGGAAACCCATTAATAGCTCCCAATTGCATGGCAGTTCCAGTTCTCCTAACATGTGAAACATCACTGCTGTGGCAATTACAATATTGGCTGTCATGTGGTGCCACAGTATCATCCTTTCCCTCTGTCCCCTCTCCTCCTCACTATTCCCAAGCAACTTGATTCCCTTTATTATTTTTTTCTTTTAAACTTAAATCACATTAGAAGAACTGCAAAATTGTGGTAAAAAGTCAAAAATAAAATAAAATAAACCCCAAAAGCATGCTGGGTAGGATCTAGGGCAGGAAGACAGCGTTAAGGGGAGTCTGGAAGAGAGCACAATGGCAGAAGCATCCCCAGTCATGCAATTATGAAGACGTGTGATGTCTGCTCTTAAAATACTATGTTCGCATTTTCATTAATTTCATTTTCATTTATTGCAGAGAATGGAATTCATGTGGTAATGTTCTATTATTAATGGCTGCCAGGATAGGATCTATGTTCTTATTTGAATTGTTGCATTCTATTCCTTGAGGGGTGGGGGGGGGGGGACCTTTATTTTTCTATTTTTTCTTGCACAGTGAATGCTGTATATAACTTGGAAGCTTGTTGCATGTATTATTAAACTGGCTTACCTCTATCTGGTTTAAGGGTTTTTACCACTGTAATTGCCACCCAAATGCAGCCCTTGGCCTTCTCTGCTTGCAGAGCTGCTCCTCCCAGCTCTTTTTAAAACTGGGGGTTTTCCAATTTAAGAAAATGGCCATTGGAACAGCTCTGCAAGCAGGGATGAACCTAGACTGTATTTGGGCAGCACTTTTGGCAGTAAAGAACATGTGATTAGATTAGGGTGCTGTACAAATTAACCCTTAAACTTGATAGAGATAAGCAGGTTTAATCATACATGTGATAAACTCCTTGAATTCTTCTTTTCACTGACATAACCACTGAAGTTGCTGGGTTCAAACTGGACAATATGCATAGCCTGGTTTGGGAAGAGAAGTTCCATGAAGTGATGAAAGATGTCTGTTTGTCACAGTATGTTTAGTATTTGTTTTGTGATTGGTCAGAAGAAGCTAAATATGGGCTAAATTTGTATGTTAAGTTACTGAGGCTTGCCTCTCTGATTAAATCCTGTTGTGGGAAGAAAAATTAATTAATTGGAGGCAATTTGTATTGTCCTCACTAACTACTTTGATCTTGTGCATGATATCTAGAGCTGCAGCTGACTTAAGAATTCTAACTTTTATATTTTGGAAAAGTTACACAATTCAGCCACTGCTACCATACCGGTACTCATGATATAAATAGAAAAGTGTAGCAAAAGCTAAGCATACAGCTTAAGCTTTATACAAAATTTAAGTAAAAGCTGTTTCTCAAGTAAATCTGGGAACTATCCTTTGTGAACCACCCCCCCCCCCCGCCCAACAATAAGGAGCAGTATGCCAGCAGGTTGGCAACATTTAGCTGTTTTCCATCAAAACAAAGGCTGTTGTATTGAGAACATGTGATTAAAAGAAGGGAGAGGGGGGAAATACAAATAAAAATTATTATTATTATTATTATTAATAATTATTATTATGTAATTGGACCATCTCCCTTGCACAACAGGGATAAGTAAACATACTGCTTCAACATGTCAGTGGACTGGCATCATGCACTGCTTCAGGAGAGTAGTTTCAGTAATGGTAATTACTGAATGATGCTTTATCAAAAATACTCTGTCCCCAGTCTCTCTATAATGACAGCAAAAAGAAAAGGTTTGAAGGAGGAAATCATCAGGTTTCCCAACGTGGATTGCTATTGTAGAAGAAATCAGTGAAGAATGAATGAGTCATTCTTGGAAGGCTGGTAAGAGAAGAGTTTGGAAATAATTCATTACAAACAGCAAGTAACATGCAATTAATTCACTTTTGCAATAACAAGACATAACTCAATCACAGAATGAATTTAACATGAGGGACAACTTCAAGCTTTTCGCAATGTAACTAACTCTTTGGTGGCCTAACTACTTAGGGGTGTTTTGTACCATACACAATCAGCTTCTAACATTCTGGATTGTTTTGTTTTTTTAAATGTAGCTAAACAACAACTTGGGATGCTTTTAATGACAAAAAAGACCCTCAAAGTAATTAAGTTGTTTGGCACCATTTAAGACTAAGAGATTTATTACAGGATGAGGTTTGTAGATTACAATCTATTTTCACATGAAAAGTTATTTTTTAAAAACTATAACAGTGATGGCAACAAACAACTATTCGAATTTTAACTAACTGATTTTAAAAAGTAACTTTCTAATATATGGAACAAGAGTTTCAGTGCTGCCATTCGTGCTTTTGCCAAATTTTTAGTGAGAAATTCACAGCTACACCTTTCATTTCCAGTGGAAAAAAGCTAGAACAAAGATACTTTTAATGTCCAGCTTTTATCTTATCTGGCTGGTGCACATTGTGAATGATCAAAAAGAATGTTCAACCATTCATTGACACAGCACTTTTTAAAGATCTGACAGGAGGCTTTTATTATTGCTGCCCCTTTCTATTTTTTATTGTAGCGAAGGTTCCTGTTTTCAGGCTGCTTTGTTATTGTTATTTACCATCAAGTAAATTTCAATGTATCAAAACCCCATGAATGAGAGACCTTGAAGATCCTCACTCATCAACTTCTCTGAAGGTCTGTGGCTTT